>JBBMOL010000003.1:505959-3044520 GCA_037954665.1 Laguncularia racemosa | reverse complement strand
TTGAATAAATAATAAAATAAATTAAAAACATAGACTTAGGATTGTTAAATGGAAATTTTGAGTAAATATTCATGCTCGAAATTGTCAAATTAGTTTAAACGTAAAATTTCATAATAAAATACTAAAATTTCAAGATCTATAAATACCGTCACACGTGCAAAGATACACTAGGAATTCTAAACCCCAAATATAATAAAATATGAATTAATAATAATAATAATAATACTAAAATTTCAAGATCTATAAATACCGTCACACGCATAAAGATACACTAGGAATTCTAAACCCTAACTATAATAAAATATGAATTAATAATAATAATAATAATAATAATAATAATAATAATAATAAGAAGAAGAAGAAGAAGAAGAAGACATATATATATATATATATATAAGCATCAGCTATGCTATGGAGGGCCCATAACCACAAATAAGAAAACAAAAGAAAAAGCAAAAGAGAAAAGAGAGGAAGCAGAGACAATTAGGACAAGCGAGGACCCATAGATGGAGAGAAAACGAAAGGAAAAGAAAAAGGGGAAAATAAAATAAAAAATTCATATCTCACACATACAACCTCTAATTGACGATTCAGGACTACTAGTGTGTTCCTCGAGGTGAGTGCAACTCAACTAGACTAATTTTTCATGAAACGGAGTTAGTTTCTAAAATTTAGGTAAAAATATCAAATAGGTGTAAAAATTAGTATTTCACCTAAAATTAGTTATAATAGCTAAAAAAATACTAGATAGGGTGATCTAGACCATGAGTAGCATGTAATGATGTATTTTTTCCTAATTTTTTAGGTGAAGAAGATTTCAACTTGGAAATACTTAAAGATTACTTCGATTAAATCTGAGAAAAATGAGACCCAAGTAAGTAGGACTCTGTGATGCTTCGTATTGTATGTATATTGTTGATTACATGTGCTTTATTAGGAATTTTATGTTAACCTATATACAAATACATATATATATATATATATATACATATTGTGTGTGATTACTGGCCTTCCATTATGTGTGTGGGTGTGTGGACATCTCCTCATTAGCTACAGGTAAACAGCTAGATATATACAATATATATATATAACATGTATTGGAGATTGCTAGACCTTCCTTTGTGTACATGCATGTGGGAAGTTGTTTTTCTTCTTTCCTTAAAGCTGTAGTGGATAAACATATATGTATATAGGTGTAGATCACTTGTGCTTGCTGGATGTCTCTATCGACTGTTGGAACGTCCCCTACGCAAGTGTGTGAGAAACCTCCCTTGCTGCATACAATAATAACATACATATATGTATATATGTTTGGAGTATGGGTGCTGTTGGATGCCTTTGTGGTGCATGTGTGTATGGAAAATTTTTCTTTTGTGCGAACTATAGTAAATGACCTTATATATACACATAGATATATATGCATGGAATGTGTTATTGTTTTCTTTCCTTCTGTTTGCTGGCTGTTGGATACATAAATATATATGTATATGCTAGGGATAATGTTGGGAAATGGGAAGAAGGGAAGCCTCCAGAGTCTTGTGCCAGTTACAAATAGATATGTATATGTACATGATGGTTGGAGGTTGGAAACATTATGTGTATATCTTGTATGTGCACCTTGTTGGATTGGAAGGCTAGTAAGGAATATTGTATATGTATATGTTTATATGTGGTATGATGAAAGCGGAAATGAAAGCTCAACTTGAGAATGTAAGCTATAAGATGAAATGGAGGTAGGAGTTAGGACTCATATTGATGTTAGTTTTCTTATGTGCTTGTGTGTTGGGGAATTGGAAGGAGGGTGGAAATCCATGAAGGAGGAAGTGAGAAAACATGTATATGGACATGTATAGGCATATAGGTGTTGGATCTCTTTTCCTTAGCGTACGCACATGGTTTTGCTATTAGGAGTAAAGAGAGAGGTCATAGTATGTGCATTGTTAACGATTATGGAGATTGGTGAGGAGATTATAGATACATGTTGACATGGAGAAGGTTGAAGGTGGAGGCTAGAAAGAAGGGAGTCTAAGAAGCCAATCTAATCTATAAGTATATGCATACATCACAAGTTAAAAAGGAGAAGTTAAGCCACCAATAATCTAAGTCTTTACCATCATAGCTATATATGTTAGGTGTAAGTGAGATAGAAGTATAGGATGTTAGAATAGATATAAGCTGTAGACATATAGGGTATATAGGTTTAGGGGAGAAAGGTACTTGTAGTCGATCATAAACCATGATCATAATCCTTGCATCGCAATATGTAATGATAAGGTGTGGATGGAAGTCTAACTTAAGCCTCATGCATCATAGGTACATATGTATATATCCTGGGACAAGACATGTAACTATAATCATGAATAGAAGTCCATAGCTTGATAATCTCTTGTTTGATTTCATGGATGTTGTTCTCTTATTGATGTTAGGGACGTGCCTTGCTTTGTAGAATAATTGAGTACATTATGAATAGAATGTATGTTAGCATGACTGTCGTTGCATATGTGCTTGACTTTGGATGATCACCTTAAAACCTTAACTAATCCTTTAAACCTAATTAAAACCCTGACACGCATTGCATGAACATTGCATTGTTCAAGGCCATCATAGCTATAGGGTGCGCCAGAAGTAATCAGAGGATCACTGTTTCGCCAAGTGCGAACTAAGTGACTAGGGGATTGTCGCGTCTTGACTATTCCAAGTCCGACCTGTCTCGTGAGGGTGTGTAAATGCTCGGTGTATAAGAGACACCTAAGCTTAGATCACTAAAGCTAAGATACAATCATAATAAAGTGATAAGAGTAATTAAATTGGGTGTAAGACCTAGGCTCTAATGGTGGCTTCGGAATCCTTAACCCAAGGTCAAGAGAGGCGTAAACCTTAGACTTCATGTTGGTTATCGGAAGACCACGTGAGATGCTACATTCATATGATTGTTCATGCATAGCATTTGTTTGACAACTTGTTTAAAATTATTTTTTTTTGTGTCAACACTAAGAGATTGCACCCTATCTCACTAAGCTCTTAGCTTACTCTCCTATAGATTTTGCCTTATAGGTCGAGACTACCAGGATTTCCTTATGAATCAGCGAACTAAGGTGAGTGCTTGTTGCATAACTAAGGGTAAGGTTCGTAGGAAGAATGTGAGGACTAGATCGATGTAGATATTGCTAGACTTGACTCTATAATAGTTGTAAATGCTTGTAAGTGATCCAAGAGGATCCTAGGTATACCTGTGGTTATGTAATGGGACCCATTAGAGGCCCTATGACAATATAATTGTTGATTGCTTCCATTGAGCAGGGAATTTTATTATTATGATTAACAGGCACGATGTTTGAGATGAGACGCTTCGCGGTTGCTTAATGGGGGTTAGGCAATCGTGGTGGGTTGTTACATATAGTACCTAGTGTGGGGCATGAAAAAGTATGGAAGTTAGAACAAAAGCTTTGCAATGCATACAGTTTTTCAATCAAGGAAGAAAACCTAAAATTACTAGAATTATGTTAGAATTTTTTTTTCCTCTTTCCCAAAAGGATTGGAAGGTTTCTAAGGAATAAAGAAGTAGAATACATATGACAGTTAAGACCCAATTCCAATGGTTGAATATATTTAAGCCATTCCACTAAAAGATGGATTATCATATTATTATAGGGACTTTTTTAAATTAAGGAAGGATAATTGTTTGGCAAAGGTTAAAATAGAAAAGAAAATAAAGGATGGTTATTATGGATGAAGATTACCATGTTAAAGGCTACTGGTGGTATAATTCAAACAATTGACCATTAGATAAAGAAGAGTATAAATATTGAGATAGTACTAAGATGGAGTATACAAATTCATATACAAAAGAACTAAAAATATATAGTTGAAGTATACAAATTCATATCTAAAAGAACTAGATTATACATGATTATATTGTGTGCTAAAATGAGAGCATTTCTAAATTGTTTTTCCTCAAAAGATTATATTTGAATTTGTTTGTGAGTTTGTAATCTCTATAGTTCTGTGAGATAGCTTAAAAGTTAGCTAGTAGGAGGTAGAATAGAAATGTGTTTGTAATTGTATAGAGTGATTTAAGTTATATTAGAGAAGTGACTATACAGTAGATGATTACTGTAGTACTCATGTATTTTGATTCTTTTATATAGTGGAATGAAATAGTAAAGGCGATCAAGACCCTAGTAGATAGATGCTAGAAGAGTGGATTGATGCATAAGATAAAACCACTATGTATCACTGCTTGATTTTCTTAAACTCTACCCTCTTTATTTTACTACAATTTGTTTATATTCATTATTCACTTCTAACTTATTTAATAGCCAAAAGGAAATTTAGTTGAATCAAGTAAGAGAAAAATTTTAATTTTGTAATAATCAATTTACCTCTCTTTTGATTAGAAACTAGGAGTTGATCCTTTGATAACGACTTTAAACCTAGGTACGGGTTAGTTTCAACCTATGAGTTAGCTTGGTCTAATGGTTTAGGAACCAAATGTAGGAATATCTATGGCTTATGGTGCAATTCCATGCCTAAGAAACATGGACCCACCAACTTTTGAAGTGAAAAGAAAAGGACAAAAGCATAAAAGAGACATTTAGACCATTATTGCATGAAGGGGGTAAGTACATTGATGAAGATGCAATAATGAAAGGTAATGTATGTTCCATATAATAGAGATAAGGCTTTGCATTTTTTTTTTCTTATTTTTGTATTATTTCTTTTTATGTCGACAAGAATATGGGATGGCTCTCCACCCTGTGTATAGGTTTTTTACCAACAAAATAACTGAAATAGTGACGATTTCTCAACACATAAACAGTTCAAAATAATATGTTTTGGTTGATGGAAAGTAAATGCCATGAAGCAATGTGGGAAATAAGAAATAAGAGAGATTCCAGAAAAATTAAAAGAACGGTGGACGAACTGGTTCACAAGTCATGGAATCGTGATCCGAATTAGCACCGGAATCGGGCTGCACAAGGACCGATTCCGACTCTGCATTTTGGAAAACTGTGAGCGACCGACTTTGGTCAATTGGGCTGGGTCCTCGTTCCCTGGTCTAGGTGACTTGTTACTAAGTAAGAAGTCTCCCTAGAGGTTCCTGTAAGCCATATTAAAAAGATTGTATAATCTTTATTCCTAATATTTCCAATAAGACGACATTAGATACAAAGATGAAGATTTAAAAATCTAATATAATAACTATTATTTCGTGAAATTTCAATATCAAGTAGAAAAAAGAATTGAATTTCAAAGAATGCAAAGCTGATGGAATCAAATTCTTAAGTTACCACTTCTGAAGACTCATCATCTCTCATTAACACTATTTCTAGAAATTGTTTCCCATTTTTTTGGACATTTGTCATAATCAAACTTACAACACCAAATATTACCATAATTAATCTCAAAACATTGTAGAATCAGAAATTTTAAGTGACAAGTAGTGGTAGAGAATAATGATAATAACCAACCTAATGGTGGTTGTTGATAGCATAGCAAACGCTATCCAACAATCAGAGAACAGCTTCCTTTTTCAAATATGGAAATTATTATTGTTTAATTGTCATTACAAGCCACCACTCTTGCCTTCTAGCATCGCTTTATGCTGGAAACAATTGATAACAACAGTCTTTTGATACATTCATGGATTGCTACAATTGTATTTTGACAACTTTAAAATTTTACTTGTAAAGAATTTTGAAAATGATTAAAAAAACCTTAAGGTTTTATTCAGTTTTATAGGATTTGTGGATTTTAAGAAGTAGAGTTCCTTATCTAATCATATTCCTAGATTACTTTTATCATCAAAATAATAAAATTCCTAAAAGATTAGAATCTTCTCACTATTAAACCTATCAAACCCAAAGGGAAACTTAGCACATATTCACTCAACCCAAGATGACTACTTGCAGCTTTCGTGGTTGTTTTGCAGAAGAAAGAACAATATAATTAGTTATTTATGTTGTCAATGCCTTCATTCATTGAGAATTTATACAATCCCATTGATGCATGTAATTTAATTTCTTGAGTATCAAGAGGATGTAGATTAATATTCTTTAAATTAATATCTGGTTCCAATTACTATCTTAGCCCAACTTGTCATATAGCTTTTTTTTTTTTTTTTTTTTAATGTCAAGCATCTGAAGATAGATGTTGGAACTTCTAAAAGTCACACCTAATAGTGTATAATTCATTGATATATATTGCGCGTAGGGAAAAGTAAAGGCCTTCGTCTTTTTATTTTTTCGTAATAAAATTTTAGAACTTGTGGCTTCAGAAATTGAGTCCTATTGTTTTTTTTTTTTCAAAAAAAAAGAGTGTAATCATGTTCTCATAAATTGCATGATGCCGATGAGACAATATATTTTTTTTCTCCCCCACCTCATGGTGATAATATGCTTTTCCACATCAATAAAACTACAATAAAATTAAATCATTGAAAATTGAAAAAGCAAAATGAAAAAAAAAAAGAAATAAAAAAAAGGAAAAAAAGACTAAGAGAGTCCAACTTATAGCCCCCATTATAGAAGGTTGGTTGACTATCTAGCGAAGATGGATTTGTCGGCTATACAAGGATGATTTGAGTTGACTAGCTCGATATTTTTTAATGAAATGTATTTTCCATTAGTGGGAGGAAATCGGATCGCCAGAGAAGATAAGAACTTTTTCTTTTTTTCGTTAATATGATCGAGCCATCTACCAACAAAGTTGGATGGAGACCCACCAAGTTGATAGGTCGCTAAACCATTGATGAAAGCGGATAGTGCAATTCAATGAATAGGGGTAATTGATGCCTATCTTTTGAGAGACATAAACAGCCGACTGCCCTTAATTGCAATGATTCATCAAGCCGGGATTATATCGCTGAAATTTATAGATACCTCATTTTTTGCTTTTATTATTATTATTTTTTAATAGTGCTAGGTTTGTGTATAATAAAAAAAAAGGGAAAAATGAAAAAAAAAGAAAAATGATGAATGGAATAAAATAATAATAATAATAATAAATGAAAATAAAAAAAAAGAAAAAAGAGTAAAATTATCATTTATAGGATCCAAAGGTAGGAAAACAAAAGCCAAGTGGGTTTTTAAGCTAGTTTCAGGTCAAACTCAATAACCTAAAATTGGCCCAAACTTAGGACAAGCTTTAAATAAAAGTTACTTGCAATTAAAAATGAGAAAAAAAAAGAGCATACAACACACTTGGCTTAGGGCTTTGCCATGCGCATGCATAGGAGTCCTTAGTCATAGTTTTGATTAGGTGAGGTGATCACTTGCCTTGCACATGGTCATCTTCAACCTCCAGCAACAAAGTGTGTCAATGAAGAGAAAGAAGAGGGGATGGGATACTCTAATCTTAGGCAATTTTTCATTGAATCAAACTTAATATTTTACATGAATCCATCTAAAGATGATAGAAGGTTCATTTTTTAAAGTGATTAACATTAGTTTTAGAAAAACAAATTGAATTGGTTTTAAATAAATATTGGGTTTTCATAAATTGCAAGTAAGAATTGTTAGAGATTAACATTAGATTTTAAAGCCTCATCCCATGGTATCTATAAATAGAGGTTATTACAAATGATTGAACACACATCATTAACCTTAGAATTGCTTCCATTAAGTTCAAGATTCAAGCTTTTACAAACCCTAGTTGCACAAACCCACTCCCATCATGATGTGCCTAAACTCGTTGATAGGATCTAAACACTAATGAATCACCTTGTGATCTCTCCAAAGGATAAGCCTAGGACAATCAATTACTAAGTAATGTGAACTGGAGATCAAGACTATACAATTTAGGGAAAATTCAGCCACTAGGCCACACAACTCAACAATAATCTTTTTATAAGATTCTATATATAATATTGAAAATGATAAATCAATTGGGGATATCAACAACTTCTTCAATGAATATGATGCATTATGGGAAGATCGAACTTCATGTGTATTACTTGATATGATGCACAAGTAGGTTGTATTTGCTACCACAATCTAAGAAGATTCATAAGAGAGGAATATTGATTGAGAATAACTTATTCAATGCGATAAGGGAATAATAACATTTAACTTGAATTTTCTTTCATAGGGTTACAAGAGAATACTTATACTTATGTAGTTATAACTAAGGAAATAACTATAAAGGAAAGTAAACATGCCTAAAATAAGAAATAGAATAACTATTATCTCTATCTAAGTTAATTCCTCTAGATCCTTCACTGTAATAGAAGTAATTTCTAAATTTGCCTAAAGGAATATGCCATATTCAAACTTAGTTTTGGCGCTTTCAATAATTCTCCAACCTATAGAGAAGGATCTTCATATTCACTTTAGAAATAGGTTTAGAATCATAGCTATCTCTATTGAAAGTAAGATTAGAACCACAAGCATCCTTTTTGTTCGAACTAGTCTTTTCTTCTTCTTCGGATAGTAGCAAACTTCTTCCCAAAGTGTTACATTAACAAATATATGTTAGAATAAGTTTGCTCTTCACTCATCATAGTTCCATGCAAGACTCTTTCTACTAGGTTATTCAAACCCTTCATCTTAGCATGAGTCATTGGCCCTCCTTGTGTTAGAATATAGTTCGGTATATTCCAATGGGTCATTGACCTTATAGAATTATAAAACTACTTAGACCTTCATGATCTAAGGAACTACTTGAAAGGGTATCATGAATATGAGACTACTTAGACTCTTAAAGCACGAGAGATGAAAAGTCAAGGCTTTGCCTAAACATAAGGCATGAGAGCCAAATGCTAAGGCATTGCCTAGGCTTAAGGCACTAAAGCCAAAGATGTTAGAGCATTGCTTAGGCTTAAGGCATGAAAATCAAGATGCTAAGTCATTGCTTGGTCTTCAAGGAACATCATAAGGGAGTCTCCTAATCTTTATGAATGTATGATGCCATGAAAACGTTTTTTTCTTTAAAGTTATATAGTGCTAGGGAGTTTTTGGTCTTGTGAAGGTATGCGATTTTAGGAGGGTGTCTTAGTCTTAAAGCCCTTAAGGTATAGCTTTGTAGCAAAATGTTGATATAGAAAGTATGCGTCTATGTCTTCCCTTGTGATAAGGAAGTTCTTGGAGAAGAAATTGCACATTCAACTAACTGAATAGAGGTAGGATTAGGGTAGCTAGTAGATCCACTTAGCATAGTGCGAAAATGAGGGGGTTGTTCACTTGCTCCTTGGGGGTATCTTCATCACGAGGAGAAACATAAATTGGTCAAGTTGAGAAATGAAACCTTGCTATGCAGCTAAGGCAACCAACCCTATAATGGATTAGGGGAGCATAGCCATGTATTGATTCAAAGTCCTTATGGACTTTTATATATTCTATATCATTTATGTAGTACCTAAAGGGGCCTCATGTTGTAAATTGTCTTAGCTAGTGTTCATAGGTGGAGGGATCAGGTTTTGCTTAGTAGGTTCAATATTAGTATCTCTTTCTTGAGAGATTGTGTCAGGTGTACTAACCATTCTCTTCTCAGGAAGTGCCATAACTTTGCTATCGCTTTATTGTATACCTAATGAAGTCACTAAAATGTAGATGAGAGGTTCCAAATGGAGTAATCATGCAAGTGTTATAAGAGTGTCGTGCTATACATGGCTTTAGAGAAATGATGTGAAGATAGCACACTTGGTGAGATGACTACGAGAGAATGACAAGGAGGAGGACCTAGTAATCTTAATTTCTCTAATGTACAAGTGATAAACAAGGGAACCTAGGGATCCTTGGGCGTCATCTTTGTAGCTTGAGAAATTGAGATTGTTTTTATCTAAATTACTCGTTTGATCATTGAGAGTAGAGATTACATAATGGAACATTGTTTCTCTAATCTCTAGAGTTATGTTAAATGAGAAGGAATGACTGAGTATATATAGTCTCTTAGTCTTGGTGATATTCATTAGATTACCTTAGTAGTTGATGGATGAGAAGGGTTATGCTCATTCTAGGGTTATCCTTATAAGCTTTTTATGGGCCCATGGCTAATAGTGTTCCTTATGAGTGCATGAGACCACTTGAAAAAAGTTAGAGGTGGATGGCTCAATATATTAATACAACAATTTTACTCCTCTACAACACCCTATATAATAGGGTTACCCACTCACCTCTACACTCACCATTGCTTATATTATTGTTAAAAATAAAAATTATTTTTACTTTTATTTTTCTTCCCAACTTATTTTCACTTAGATTTTTTAGTATTACAATTGTTTAAATATCCTTACAAAAGATAAGCAATGTAAATACCCCATTCCCCCCCCCCCCCCCCCCCCCCCCCCTCATAATATTGAAAACACAAAAATCCCTTAAAATGAGAAATTCAAAAATAAAAAATGTATAATAAATGAATAATAATAATATATAATAAAATATAAAAAATAATAACAATGATAAGGAATGCATTGTAAGGCATGTATCAATCATTAAAAGATTTATTTTCCTTTTAAATATCAAAAGTGTATATGAACTAGATTCAATATTCCCTTTCTCAATTGTAATAGAACTTGGAAAAAAAATGAATAAGCCTGATAGTAATTGCTTTTCACTAAGAGATTAACATTATAAACTTCAAGAAAATTATAAGTAAGGAGATTAACATTTGTAGTTAAGTTCAAATAGAGAATCAATCTTATGCTAAATAGTTCAAGTGGGGGATTCCATTATAGTATCATTACATATAGTAATAAATTCTCTTTTTGCACCATTAAACATTTTTAGGAGATAATAATGGGTTATCTATTTGAACTACTTATCAAAACATTGATACTATATTTTAATTACTTAAAAGTTTAATTCTTTATTTTAACCACTTAGTATAATGTTGATCCTCTATCTTAATCATTTAAAAATTTGATTTTTTATTTGAACTTGACCTCACACATTAATCCTCTTGCTTACAATTTTTCCTATAAACTACATATATTAAATAATAAATATAATATCTATAACACGTTAATGTTTAATAAAAAAATGAAATAATATAAAGAACATGAAAAATTCCAAAAGCTATCAATGATAAACAGTAATGCAATACTTGTCTACATATTTCATTGCCTTGGCCTGTTCATCATTGAAAGGGTGAAAAAGTTGTTAGTCCTATTTAACATAATTAATTTTGGTTTCAAATGTCAACTAAATAGTGTTAGACAGTTAGCGTATAGGTTTGATTTTGCAAACTTTTGCTGTGGTTCGGTTCGATTGGGGCAAAAGAACGAAATCTATTATGTGGCACGAATGATTTGAGCATCGAATAAAGGTCCACCATAGCTTCCATAAAAGACTGCAGATTTAGTATTTATAATTCTTTATTACTTTTTTTTTTAGTATATTTTCTTGTACTTTTCTTTAAAAAATGTTTTGAAGAGGTTCTTGTCCATATACTGTAGGTATTTTCAGAAACTAGACTGATATTTAACAAGAACCGGTCCTTTCATTCTTATTTAAGATAAGCGAAAAATTGAAAAATAAGAATGTTTTTATTTCACAGAAAACATTTACCGAGGATTCCTATATTCGTTGTATGTTCTTCATAATTGCCAAATACCTTGATAGATGTTATAAGGTAACATTTGCTAATAGTGGTTTTTTTTTTTTTTTTTTCAACCGATTGCTAATATTTTTAATGTTGGGTAAATGAAAGGCAATAATATCAGTGTAGATAAGGGAAAGAATATTATTATTTTAAAAAAATACTTAAAATACATTAAGAACGAAAGAATCCAAAAACTAAACCACTTAAAATCGATATTTCAATTACTAATTTTAAATTAGATTAAAATCGATAGTTGTATTGATTTCATTGTAGGTATTCTTATGTGTGTATAACAACACATTATAAAATTTGCAGTTGAATAGCTGATTTTAGGTAAACTTAAAATCTGATGTTGGTATATTTTTTGAAATATTTTTAAGAGTAGTATATTTTAGGGTTTTTTTTTAAATAATAATATTTTTTTTCTTACCCCAATATCGGAGTATCTACGGTCATGTGTATAATTACTATAGAAAATGATATTTTTGGAATAGTAACCTTTATTGACTATTAACCGTTATCTTAGCCTATCACTGGGCTTCCACAAAAATATTCGATATTTGGGAGGTGTTCATTATAGAAAATGGCAAAAATGGGGCAGTTGATTTTTTTTTAAAAAGGGGGTAGTTGTAAAGAAGATACTACAACGAATATAGAAATCCTCGGAAAGTGTCCAACCAATACACAAAAGTTTCTAATAAAATCATTACAGAGAACTAGCAATCGGTGAAAATCGTAGAGATCCTCGCTGATTTTCAAGATTGAACGCAATCTTTCTCACCATAAAAGAAAAATGAAAAGCACTGATGTGGCAATAAATCAATACCAAGCAATGTTAGGAAAGTATAAAGTCATATAATGATAATACAAAGTAGACATAAGAATGGGTTAATTCGAATTGTCCACTTAGCTCGGTTGGTTTACAAACTATGAATAGTCTATGGGGATCGGTTTATCAATCCATTGATCTCGCTCAACATGAATTAGTGGGTTGGTCGATGGGTCTTGCAATAAAAAAAAAGGAAACAAAACACTTCATATGCAATCTTATGTCAACGAGGAAGAAAAAAAAAGGAGAAATGGAAAAAGATAAATGCCTACAAAAAATCAATGAAAAAAAGAAAAAATAAAAAAGGAGAGGAGGAAAAGGGCAATAAGATGCATAGTCTCAAAAATAGTGGAAAAAAAAGCAAAACAAAGAAAATAAGGAAAAGTCTAGCGTAGAGGACAACTTATTCACGTAGCAGATCATAGGATTACAGCAATAGGTGCACACGTGATGAAATTTGAAATTTCATCTTTGAAATTAACAATAGGCTTGCAGGCAGTAGGCTTGCAGGTTGAATTATCAGAGCGCATTCAAATTTTTGAATTTGAACATTACAAGACAAGAGAGAATTTGAAACGTTGCAAAAATGTTGTATATATTCGTGCCTCTATGTTTATGTATGTTCTATATGATAAAAAAAAAAATATTCTACCCAATCTCTTATGCATTTAGCATTTTCTATGCATTTATCAGCTCAACTTTTCAATTTATTTAGCTTGCGAGTACTTTTGTTATATAGATTATTATTACTATTTATATTTAAGTGTCTTTTACTGAATATATATATATTTCCATTTATCAAATCATCAAGTTATGGTTTTTTCAAATCGGTATTTTCCTTTTATACTAATTTGAAAAATAACAAGTTTTTTCCATGATTTATCTTCTAGCAAGAAGGGAAGTTTTGGAAAAGTTGATAAGGAAAAATTTGTTCAATGTGAAGCAATTTTTTTACATAGAGTATTATGATCTCCATGACTTCACCAATGAGTAGTTGGAGGATTTGATGGTGCTACCCCTAAGCTTTGAGCACATGACTCCCGGTAGACAAAGTCAATCGCTGTCATGAGAGGGCAATGGGGAGGAGGTGGACAAAGAAGAGGAAGATGATGTCTAGAATATGCTAGAGGAACTATTGAGCCACATATGTGGCCCATTTAGCTCCACGGAAAAGTTACTCGTATCACTTAAATTTGATATTTTTATTAAACATTTTCATAAATTTGCAGGAAAAGATGGGAGCACCTGTGTGTATTGCAACTATTGTTAATAAAGTTATACGTAGAAGAAAGGAGAGAGTTATAGGACTTTGAATAGGCAAATGCGATCAAAGTACCCAACGGTGTTCAGAATAGATAAGTCAAAACAACAAATTTCCTAATTTGATGCTTTGCAATCAGTAAGCCTATTTTGGTATTTTGTCAAGAGGCAAAAAAGTTGCCTTGATAGAATACTTAGACAAATGTCACTTATCATAGAGTTATGCATCTTCTATGCACCGGTTAAAGTATGAATGAGAAGCTTTGAATCCAAGCTCACAAAGTTACGACCTAAAAATGATATAACTAACCACTATGAAACTTTATCACAATGATAAGCATGGATTAGCTGCTATATATAATTTTCTTGATACATAAGTTTTTATTTGTGCGGATATATGGATCGATTCATGACATAATATTTCGTACATAGGAATTACATTTCATTGGATAGATGATGCATGGTAAGTATAGAAGAGACTAATAGTGCTTAGGATTTTTAACGAATGCCATACAACACAATTTTTTTTTATATAATAAGCATTATTTTAGGTAAATACACATTGACTAAAAATATATTTTTAATCAGTTTTGACAATGCGGCTACCAATATTGCACCACTTAATAAACTTTAAGCGTTATGTCAACCTACCCTAGGTGGGACTTTTTTCTACCTATGATATACTTACCATATTTTAAATCTTTGTGTTATAAACGGTTTGAATTGTTCAAATTTTAAGATGTTTTCTATAAGATAAGTTGACTTTTTAATTGATTATCTATCTATAAATAAGGCATGGAGGAAATTTTGTATTGATAACAGAATGTGAACTAAAAAATTAAAAAAAAAACGTTAAGCATAAGTGGAATTGCATTTATTAACATTTGGAAAGTACAGTTCCCTATAAAGATGCATTAAGTTCTTTTGCTATAATAAATGTCCTAAACATTCGACTACACCTTAGGGATTGAGATGTATGCAGTAGAATGTTAAATGTTCTTAGAGTTTTTCATGAGTGTATTATGACATTTTCTCAAGTGTACTAGGCTACTACTCACTTTTTCCTAATAAATGCCATAAACATATTGTTAGTGCTGCTTGAAGTCTGAATCGACGCATTTCTTTAGGTGGCTGTTAATGAAATGGCTATAAAGTAGTTGTTTTATTATAGACAAATTCTTATCATTTATCTTGTTGCTTCTATTTTAGATTCACGCTGTAAGAAAGACATGTTTTTAGAATATTTTAATATGTATTATCAAATTGTTGACACATTTTTTGAGACTCAAGACACCTAAGCCATTAACGCGACACAAGAACTATAACGAGTGATCTAGGTAGTAAAAGACTTATTTTTTAAACTTTTTTATTGCATATGGTGGTCAAGTTCCCACAACTCCCCTAACTTACATGGTGTCATGTATGGTCATTCCCTTTTCAAGCAACAAATGATGGTGCAAAGGTTGAAGCAACACCTTGCCGAGTCGAGTGACTATATGGAACTTGACAATTACTTCAACTCGAACTTTGAATTTGGTAACAATAGTATCACGGACTTCAACATCTTAAACTGCTGGAGGAAGCATAGGAAGACTTATTCGATTATCTCTCGATTGACTTGCTAAGTTCTTGCTACTCCTATATCAATGGTAGGAATTGAGCAAGCCTTCAACATACTGGGCTTTATCCTATCATAGCGATGATCAAGATTGTCGCCCATTAATTTTGAGGTATTGGTTTGCGTAAAGGATTGGTTGAAGGTAAGGAATAGAATACAAGAGTTGTACGAGATGTCTAGTGAAAAAGATGCACACTTCAGCAGTGTCATCTCTTTGGAGGGAAGCTCCGCTGGCTCAACTTCTGATGCAAGCTAAGACACAATGAGTTGAATAATATCTTTTTTCGTTATACAATTGTACTGTAAGCTAAATTAATTTATAAGAATAGTAGTATTGCCTTATTTATTTTTCGCACTAGGTTAGAGATAATTTATAAGGGGAGTAGTACTCCTTTATTTATTTTTGTTATTTACTTGCTTGATCTAATAATCATTTACAAGAAGTAAGGTTAAATGCCTTCTTTTTTTTTTTTGTAATATTTTTAATCAATTAATAAAATTTAAGGTTGGCATCCCGTATGGGGTTTGCCACTAATTAATGAAGCAAACATTATTTATTATATGCCATTTAAGATGAAGTCCACTATTACTTCTTGCTTTTTTAGGGGAATTATTATAAGTTTTTAATACTTTATACGTGTTTCTTGTGTTATAACTTTCCGTATTTGGTCTAAATGTTTATAGTGAAAATTAAAAAGAGTGTAATAATTTAGCTAGCTTAGGAGGTTTATATATATATATAGAAAAATGTTTTAGCTTCTCAAATATTTATGTTGCTTCAAATAGCATTCATTCCCCCGGTGGAGTTGTGATTACTGGTTGATGTCATTTATTATTATAAGCAAAATAGATGTATGATGGTAGCATATTCCTTCAGTCAACTTTGACTTTTTGCCCTCGACTGGGTTAATTCAAGGAAGACATCATTATCGGATCATAATTATACCGGGGGTAAGATCCCCAAAATCGGATCACAGATAACATTTCATTCAAAAAGGCCCCTTTCAGAGTCTCCCATTACATAATAAGTGGCATGGAACATGAAAAGATTCGCAATTGATTCATCAGTAGAAAATATATTTTAATCCGTGGTAAAGATTCTTGATGACCAAATCTAGATTACATTTGATGCAATTTTTCAAATCCTAGCCAGCCAATAACACATAGCAGGAGATCTGAAATTAGATGCAGACAGTAGTAAGATTATTAATGCCATGAAATGCAGAAGGATCTAATTCATTCTAGAATGATTTTAATAATAGTCCTAACACATTGTAATTTATAAACTATTGTGTTAGAAATGAAGAGCCACCATTCTTGTACTTAATAATTTAGTATTTAATAAAGATATTAAATCGTAATTTACTTCAAAGCATAAACATTAAATTATAAAACTAAATTATCTAAATCCAAAAGTGTAAATATTTTTTTATGCTTTTATCCATATTGGCTAGTTAAGGCTTAAAAAAAAAGTAAAAATCGCCGGTTAAGGTGTTTACCGACTAATCAAATTGCCGATCTATCTCGTTGGTTATAGTCCTCGCCCTAGAGTTGCTATAGAACCGGCGTATAAATTTATTGGAAAAGGGAGACTATGCAGCGATTTGTCGCCACTCAGTTCACGTGGCATGCGGCAGAAAACGCTCATCCTAAAATCTATAACAATATTCTATTGATTAAATTATCTTCTTGCCTCATTCATAGTTAACTATCGACTTTCCTTGCTCGCCATCCGGCTATCACTATTAGCTTTGGGTACAGCGGAGCCTGCGGAGGTACATGTTTTTAGATTTTCTCATATAATCCTCATGTTTTTGTTAAAAATCTCAATTTGCATCCCTGTAGAAGTACTAGTACAATCGTGTTAAAAAAAAATAATCCAAAGCTCAAAACAAAAAATCGTTTTAAATTATTGTAATAGGAGTGTAAACATACAACAGAAAATAAAATAATATTTTACATGGAGGAGTATTAAGGTAATTAAAAATTTTAAGACGAGAATAGTTTGATCTTTCTGACCCCAAGCTATATAAGTTATCATGTAACTCTATTACCACTTTTTCCTCTTATAGAAACATTGAATCCTTTGTGTCCTTTAAGAAACCCTGATCGCCCTAATTCACAATTCAACAGGGAAGGATTTTTGATTTGATGTATATTCAAAGGTAAATATCTCAAATCAAGTTCGTATTTTGTTTTTCTCTAATAGGAAATCAATTAAAGGCACAACATACTGTCAAATTAGGGTTTCTAGACAATTCAATGAGATGCCAAAGTTACCGAATCAAGTATGTTTTGAGCTATGGAATCAAATTGGGATGAACAACTGAGTAAGTATTCTAATTATGTTTAAATTCATGAAATTTGATAGATTTTATGCTACATTTGGAGTGTTCTCTTGATTGGTGAGTGACTATGTGCACTATGAAACCCAATAAAATTAGGTCATTTTTTATGATAAAATTAATTAGAACAATCATTGTAGATCACAATAAAGTAGAATATAGTACCCAAATTTTTTTCCCTAATATTAAGACTTTCAAATGATTATGATTCTTATCTATACTTTACAATTAGGCATCAAAGATTATTGGCCACATAAGGTTAGTCTTCAATCTTTATATAATAAGAGTTCTATTTAGTCAATTTAGGATTCTTTTAAATATTTGCATACAATTTTTCTTTTTTTAAGAAATGTAAATAATTAGCTTATCTAAGGAGCTTTTTTAGCTAACTAAATTTCCAAGAATGTTATCTCAAAGTTAACTTCTTGAGAGGGATTACTTAGTTAACTTCTTATAAAAGGCTACTTCACTAAATTCTCAAAAAAACTTACTTAATGAACTTCTCAAGTAAGATGTCAAAAGAAACTTAGCTAAGAAGTATACTAGATTAACTTGTCAAGGAAGTCATCTTGATAAACTTGATGACAAAGTTTCTCATAACTTCTCAAAGAAAACCACCAAATCAACCTCTCAATAAAACTATTCATCTTGCAAAAACTTTAACTTGCGAGATGAATTAATCCATAATCTAGGAAATCTTATCTTGATATAGTCAAATAAGGTTACGATACTACAGTTGACTTAGTAAACCAATAATAACTTGAGTTAATTTGCTAAAAACAAAGCATTGACTTGAGTTAACTCCATATTAGATAAGAAAAGACTTGAGTTGACTTGGGTCTACCAGTATAAAAACTCGAGTTGACTTAAGACCTCTTGAGTAACAACGTAAGTTGACTTTTCTATAAAACTGAGTAGACCCAGCTAATCTCAAACTTATGAGATGAATTTTAACAAGTCATAGTAATCTAGGTATGTAAATTAAAGTTAAATTCATAAGAAAACTACAACTTCTACCTTATATAAGTTAGTACCAACTCCTTTTTTGTTTGCTTTCACTTCCATTCAATCCTAAACCGAACCATTTGATGGCAAAGAGATCTTTACTTTAACTAGATTCTCATATAGAGAAGGAAAAAAAAAAGTATGAACATTTGATAGATTTGACCTATAAATCAAAATCAAATATTACAAAATCTAGCCCAAATGTCATCTGTAACTCCTAAAAGTTTTCATAGATAATAATTTTATAAATTCTATTAGATAAGGGAATGCACTTAGGATTTAGCTCTAAATGAACCTTAGTAAGGTCTAAGAACTAAAGATAACTTGATATTTTATAAGTTGACTTAAGTCAACTTAGTCAAATTAAAAGTTTACTTGAGTCGACTAATTTAGTTAGACTAAGTAACCTAAGTCTTCTCTTGGACACCCTTGAGAAGACTTGAGTGGACCTAAGTTATAGTAATTTTGACTCAGATTAACTTAGGGAAGACTTGATAGGTAAGATATTAAGGATTTATGTGATAACCTTTTCTAATAGAATTGATGGATTTGGCTTAGTAAAAGTTTACTTGAAAATTGTCAACTGTACTAATTTCCACAAAACTCTTTATCTAAGGGTTTGATCTTATTCTCAATTTTTCACCTAATAGCCTAAATTTGAATTTAGTTAAATTTCATCTATAGGACTAGTACTTAACCCTAAATATTTCTTGAGTATTTCATCTAAAAGTTCAAACTTAGTTGATTAAAGTCTACTACAATTTGACTTAAGTCAACTTTTGATAAGCAATTACATGACTCAATAAAACTTGCCTTGACTTAAGTTAATTCCTTTGCAAATCCATTCAATCTTACCCTAATCATAAGGCTTAACATCATAAGACTTAAACTAGAAAGAATAAAATCAAATTAATAACAAATCAAACCTTAAATGTACTCAAAATCGAAAGTCCTTAAACTTTGACCTAGGAAAACCTAATTAATTAAGTTTGAAACCACCCCCTAATCCTAATCTATTTTAATTAATTCTATCTATAATTCATTGTTATATCTTAATTACTTAATAACACACAAATACGAAGAAAAACCCACCCAAATGAACTGGTTTACATCTTCCCACTTAGGCGTCACTTTCAAGTTCAATTTCCACATGAAATCTTTGATTTTTCTTCCACCTTATCTTGTCCCATCACTTGGGAAATGACCCCTCATCATGCTTTATCTTGACCTATCCTCTTAAACACATTTTCCACAAAGGCAATCGGTGAAAAAGACCCAATACCAACTGGTTTTCTTGATAGGAATCAGACTCCTACAGGACCTATCACCAAGGCTCGAGCTAAGGGTCTCCATAACTTAGTTTTGAGAATCTTGCATGAGAAACCTATTCTTGAGAAAGCTAATCTATTTTCTTCATTTCTACATTATAGTTGTAGTGCATTCCAGCAGGCTCACTTATTAGTCCTACAGGATACCAAATCACCTATACTCTTGAGCGAGTCGGAACTCTCATCGGGGTTTAATTTGAAAGTACCTTAAAGACCGGCATCATGAAGACCAATTTCTTTTATATATTTCTCATTTGTATGGACTATTTTATGTTGTATTTTCTTTTGAGACACTTTCATTTTGATTATAATTTCCATTTAGGACCGGTCATCTTAAAAGTGGTATAGTTGTAATTTTGTGCATTTTCTAACCCTAAAGGGAGCAAGTATAAATACTTGCTTAAAGTAGGGTTTGAGGAGGCCATTTTTCAGATTTGAGTATACACTTTTGCGTGAGGATTAGGGTTCTCTTAATTATCATTAGACTCTTATCAATTTCAATCCCAAGAGTTGAAATTGTGGCGAGTGCAACACTTGAAATTGTGAGTAATATCAATTTCATTTTGTTGTGATTTCTTTTCTTCTCTAGTGTGTAATATCTAGAGTTGAATTGAGATAGTTCTTGGTCAGATTTGCTTCATAATCATTTCAAATTTTTGTACTTAATTGAGTTACTTTTGCACTTGAATTTGGTTCATCCATTGTGTACGTTTTTTTTTTTAATCGTGATTAGCAAATGTGGAAAGGGGTTTTTAGAGTTGAAGATTTGTTGATCTTGTGAATTATTTACGTGGATTTATATGTGATTAGTGTTATGTTGGAAGAAATTATCCTTGTGGACTTATAATTGCATCATTGAGTATTTGGATCTCATTGCATCTTCATTAGGGTTCACGCAATTTTACCCTTTTGAACTGATTTTGATTTAAGAGTTGAAGTTGTTCCTTTGGTTCATTTGATTGTGCTTAGACCTTGGTTTTAGGCACATCATTTCTTCTCTTCCCTTGGCCTACATCATGCCCTCACTTTCACATGTACATATCTTATCTTATCTCATCTCATCATATCCTATGTTACCCTATCCTATCTAATCCTTATCCTAACCTATATTCCCTTGACTAAAGCTAGGAAATTGACATTAATAAAGACAAGCTATGACTAGTTCAACCATGCAAGAAAGCCTCATGTGATTTTATCCATTTAAGCACCATTATCCTACATCATCCTATTTTATCTTATCCCTATCATATCCTATCCTATTCTACCCTAATCTTTTCTTGTTTACATAGGAAAATGACTTGAAAATGATGTAAAAATATCAAGTTACAAACTGGTCCAAACTACCCCAATATTCATGTATAGATGCCTTTCAATTTCACCATCACGTCTTTATTTATTCTACCTTATCTTATCTTACCCTAACCTATCCTATTTTAACCTAACTTATCTTATCTAAACTAGGAAAAAGACATGGAAAAGGTACAAGTAAGTGGCTAGCCAAATCAAGTAGAAATCTCCCCCCATGTGATTTTACACTAAACATCATTACTCTACATCATCCTAACTTATCCTAACTCATAATTACCTAGCATATCCTAACTTATTTTATGGCATAATTACTATCCTAAAACCAGCCATCACGACCTTCTCTTAGGGACGGAAAATTAGGGTATAATCATGCACAAAACAACAAAGACAAATCACTATAAAAGGGGGATAGAAGCAATAGTCAATAGGTAACTTTCCTCTTCCACTTACACATGCACTAGCCTCTCCCTTTCCTTACATGAATTCCACTAAGTTTCCATTTGATAATCAACCAACACCTAGCCTACGCTTTACTTTACTCTTTCCTTAAAACCGATAAACAACTTGAGAACTACTTATTTTAAGTCCCACATGCTACCCATCACTCTAAAACCAACAACTAAGATCCTAAGTTTAGTTGACCACTTATCCTCAAGTTATCTTACATCCAGGGGTAAAAACTTCGACTTCCTAGAAGTTTTGTAAGACTTATAGTTGATTTCTAGAAGTTTGTTACTAATTCTAGCTAATTTTTATGTTGCAGGATCTTATCATAGAGAATTTCAAGGACTGCCTATTCTAAGAACAAAGGTAAGAAACTTCCTAGAAGTTTAGTGAGACTTTTAGTGAATTTCTGGAAGAAACTACTAACTCTAACTATTTCTTATAGGGTTTTTATCATAGGTTTCAAAAGGATTTCTCAGCAAGAAAGGTAATCCCAACTCATCTTTATCATCTTCGTAATGTAGCCTTTAGATAATAGACTAATGCTTCATATTTTTAAAAGTTGTAGGTTTCTACAAATCATTTTACTCCAAGAATCCTCATTCTTGAAAACGTAAAATCTTTCCACTAATCTTTTCCTTAATTATGTAGTAAAACATTTGCTGGGGATATTTATTCATATTTTATATTATGTTCCTCAAATCAAACCTTTAATATTTACTGAAATTCAAAGAAAGGATGTTAATGAACTTTTCTTGAACATTTAGGACCTATGACTATTTTTGATCTAATTTAGACTTTATCTTATTGGATTTATCATTGGACATATGCTTGACCTTTCATAACATCGTTTGAGAAATAGGACTTCTCCTAACAAGGACCTAAGCATGGACCTTGACGACAAATCGATCCTTGAACAAAGGACTTAATATTAAATTTGAGGATGTTCTTAACTTTGTTAAATATACAGCTATAAAAGATAGAATGGGACCCTCTAAACTTGAGATTGTTAAAGTAATTGCACAAAGGCAAGGTCAACAAGAAACATGTTCTAAGGAGCAAAATAATCTCAAGATGGACATTGTTCTGATAAAGGAAGGTAGGATTGAAAAAGAAACTAAAAGAGAAGGAAGAAATTGTCTTAAGAAGAAAACTTTAAGATGGAGTTAATAAAAAGGATTGAAGTGGAAAATGTAAAAGCGATTGTGGAAAGAGGTTTTGAAAATATGCATGACATTAAATAAAGTCCTGAGGAACACCCTGTCTTAATGATGGACACTGATCAATGGATAGAAATAGCTGAGCAAAGAGTGGAATGAAAAAGTGAGGCTAAAGTTGAAGACAAAGCCATCATACCATTTAATCCAACAATAGATAAAGAGAAGGTAATCCAATTTTTTTTGAAGAAGAAAGGAGCAGTGATGATCTATTAGTTTCATTTGTGGACTTCTTTTTAGCTTTGTGAAAGATCCTAAAGAGGATGATTAAGAAGGAAGTTAAGAAATAGTCTAGAAAAAATGTTTCTAAAACAAGAAAATTATTGGAGTCACATCTAAAGCATATTAAAGAATCTTAAACTAAATTGAAAGGTGATATCATAAAGTCATTTCTCATATTCTTCAAAGGACATAAAAAGAAAAAATAAATAAAAAAGACTAGAAGAGGGACTCAGTAAGATGAACGCATGGATAATTGATCACACCTCGAGTTGTAAAACAGAAGAAAAGGTTCTAATGGATTTACAAAATCACTTGAGAGTAATCAAAATCATACTAAAACTCACTAAGACAACATCAGAATCCCCAACAATGTCTCAATCACTCCAACCTATAAGAACCTTTACTACCTCTAAATGATCCAAAAGACTATTTGATAAGAATTAAAATCCTACAAGACTTATCATTAAGGCAAGAGCCAAAGGATTTTAAATCTTGGCGATGAGGGTTCTTTTTGAACAAATCGACCCCGGAATTATTTATATACTAACCTCTTTTTTATTACTTATGTATTGTGTATTCCAGTAGGCACACTTATGGGGCTTTATAGGGCGATGGATAAAACTCACTAAGGCTTAGCTTGTGGGTTATCCATGGACCAACCTAAATCGAAGATGAGCTGGACCTATGAATTGATTTGAAGAATCGGCTTGTGAAGACTATTTTTATATTTGTTATTTTCCTTGAACCATTTATTTTGTAAACTTTTGGGACATTTTATTTGGTTGTAATTTGTGTTTTAAGATCAGCCACCTTATAGCGGCATAGTTGTAATTTTCTAGTCATTTTAACTTTAAAGAGAGCAAGAATAAATACTTGCTTAAGTAGGGTTTTGAAGAGGAAAATACACTTACTATTGCTGCAAATTTTCGTGAGAGATTAGGGTTTGTCTTAAGATTTCATAAGGACTCTTATCAATTTCAATCCATTGGAATTGTAGTGAGTTGCAACTTAGTGAATTGCGAGTAATATCAATTCCTAAGTTGATTTCCTTTTCATAAGTAGTGTGTCATATCTAGTGTTGATTAGAATTGGTTCTTGTTCTGATTTTTGGCATCAATTGTAGGTCCAATTCCATCCATATATTTTTATCAATTTAATTGGAATTGTCTCTTTGATATTGCCTTATAATTGTCTTTCATCATTTGCGTAGAGTTCCTTTGTTGATTCATAGTTCATGGCCATTTTGTGTTGTTGGTGATTTGGAATCTCATTTGATCTTATGTGGTGTGCTTAATTCCATTGAGTACAATATCATTTGGTATTAAGATTGATTAACCAATAAATTGGATTACAAAAGCAATTTTAGGGTTCATGCATATTTGAAGGTTGATTCGGTTTTGGATTTGATTAGGAATTGTTACATTTGTTTGATTGCTTATGTTTTAACTTGGTTTTAAGCATATCATCTTTTGGTATCAGAGCTTATCATACTTGGTTATTCAATTTGATCACATCACAATTTGTGGATTTGTTTAATTGCTTCTACAATTGCAATTGTTTACATGTTCTTTGGATTTTTGAGCATGTCACTATTTGATAATTGTTTGCATGTTTATTTGATACTTGGAAGACTGGTTTTGAGTTCAAACTTGTTTAAGGCATAATGTATTGTAGGGTATATTCATTTGTCTACTTTACATATATATATATATATATATATATGTATCTTTTTTTTTGTTGCTATATTATTTGTTATTTTAGGCATAAATTAAGGAGGGGAAAAATGTAACTTATTTTTTCTTAAAACATTTTGATGATAACAAAAAGGGTGAGAAGATAAGAAATAATATTTAGTATATTCATAGATTCAATATCGTCATTTAAAGTTTAAATTTTTCACTATATAATGTTTTGTCATTATTAAAAGGGGAGAATGTTAGAAACTCTCAATAAAGTTTTGATGATAAGAAAATACTTCAAGCTACTAACAATTTTTATGTATAGATTTTTAGATGCTCGGAATTATGAAAAGTTAATGTCGGACTATGAATCTAAGGTTGTAAATTAAATTTAATTTAAGTTAGACGTGCATGGTATTGGAAGAATACGACAATAAAGTTTGAAAGCTTGAAAACTAGTAGTCTATCAGAAAGGAAATGTCTCATTCGAAAAAGATCGAAGCAGTAGTTTTGAAGAAGAGAAAGTAGTTTTATTTATTATATTTAGGTAATATATTTGACTCATTCCACTTAAGAAGGGATACATATTATTGTTGGGATTATCTTAGGAATGTTCTATACAATTGATTAATGAAATATAGATATGGATCGAATCTACAATGGGAATATTAAGGCATTTATGGAAAGCAAATTAAGGATAATATGAAGAATTTGAATAGAGCAATATTCAAATTAAAGACTTTACTCTTTCATCACCAAAAGAATATTGGAAAGACACTTATATAAAGATTGATAGGAAGATAGAAAAGGGAGATATACAATATATACAAATAAGAGCGTAGAAGCTTCAAGAAAAAATGTTAAAAGAAAATATTTGTGCTAAAATTAAAGAAATTTATACTTGTATTCTCAGCGCTTCATAAAGGCTTGTAATGGTGTTTTATTCTTTATTGTTTTATTAGTTGGCTTAGGTGCAAGCTAAAGGAGATAGAGCAAAAAAGTGATTATAATTGTGTTATTGAGTGGCTAACTGTGTAAGACTCATAAAATTATCTTTGATATAGTGAAACATGCCAATAAAGACAACCAAGATTCAAACGTGAAGGCTAGAAGAGTTGATTGATGTAAGGTGAAATCACTATATATCGCTTTCTAATCTATTCGAGCCTTACTCTTTTATTTTTATTGTAATTTATTTACTTTTTGTTGATTAATTATAATCCTGCTACCAAATCTAAAATTAAATCAATATCTACTGGATAGTATTTAAAGGGGGATTTTTCGAATAGTTTGCTGAAATAGATTTAAATTTTGAATAACTAATACACCATCCTCTTGATTGCTAACCGAGATCAACAAACATAATATTAAAGCTTTTGAATTTCTTTCAATGTCTTAAGGTGATAATTACTTTTTTTTCCTTATTAATTTACTTTTAATCCTAATATATTGTATTTGTTTATTTGGTAAATCATTCACATAGTGATTACTATCTTAATCTTTCTACAGTTTTCTCGAAATGGGATACTGCATATTTTTCAAAAAGAGGAGATAGAAAGCAAAGGGGATTAAAAAAAGCTTTTCCTTCTTAAATAATTTTTATGAAAAACATTGTTCTTCATTCAAAAAATCAAACTATTCCATTTCAATTTGCTCTTTTATTTTTTGTCCTTTTCCTTATTTGCACGTGAATGTAATTGGAACTGAACTTGATTTTACATTTTTTTTTAACCATCTCGCCACATTTTATAGTAATCTGTTGAGAAAAACACTAAATTGGCACTTTATTTCGAGAAATCACCAATGAATTTATATTAACACCTAAAAAGCTTTTTAAAAATTTAGGAATGTCATCACTAGACACCGCTCAAGAACATAACAATATAAATAAAATGGTTTACAAGTCTAAATAAAATATCGAACTCATTAATATAAATAAACAAGCTTTATTTTAAATTTATATTTGACTCAATCATAAATCGAATTTGAATCAAGCTAAATATGAAGCAAGTCAAGCTCAAATAGCTTGCATGTTGTTATAGATATTGGTATTTCATAGGCTGGGAATAGTGTTGGATAATGCTCCTAGAACTTCCATCTTTGAAAAATTCCTGCTTCTTCATTTATTTTAGCATTTATTGAAATATATGGTCCATTATCTTATTATTAAAGTTTAATTGAGTCTTTTTTATAAGTGAATCATTTTAATTTCTATATTTGTACTGAAATTTAACTAAGTTTCAAGTAAGCATTTAATTTTTTTTTCTTCACATTCATATTATTACATTATGTACGTCCTCTATATGCTGAAGAAATTATGAAGGGATAAACTTAGCTAGTATAGCAACATCTATATCTATAAAATTATTGATCTTGAACTCTTTTTTTTTTTTTGGTGTCGCTGTAGGAAATATGAAGGGATAAACTTAGCTGGTATAGTAACATCTATATCTATAAAATTAATGATCTTGAACTTTTTTTGGTGTCTCAGGGTAGTAATTACTTTTTCTTTTTTATTTTTTTTAATGAATTTACATCACAACCCTTGTATTATGTAAATTCTCTAAACATTGTACGAAAAACTAAACAAGAAACTTAGTTGATATAATATCAATGCTTTTGAACTTCCTTCAATGTCTTAAGGGATAATTACTTTTTCCCTTTTTTCTTATGATTTTACATCACAACCCTAATCATTCACATAGTGATCGCTATCTTAGTCTTTGCACAATTTTCTTGAAACGGGATACTGCATATTTTCCAAAAAGAGGAGATAGAAAGCAAAGGGGATTAAAAAAAAAAAAAATCTTCTTCTTAAATAATTTTTATGAAAAGTATTTTTCTTCACTCAGGAAATCACGCCGTTTCATTTTAATTTGTCCTTCTATTTTTCATCTTTCATTCTTCTTCTGTAATGGAAACTCAACTTGTGTAATGCCCTGAAAATCAGGACATCACAACCTGCCACATATCATTATTACATAGCGATATACTAAGGCTCTAATTCTCCATACAACTTTAGATCTATTCATTTTCACTTTACATTCATACTAATATGACTTTAATAAAAGAAATAAAAGATTCTTGACTGAGTCACTCCAATCATCACTACTTAAAACAATACAATAAATTTCAAATAAAATTTTTACGGTAAACGTTTATCCTCATATAATAATTGACATAATTAAGAATCTAGTAACTATTTCCATATTCTCAAATCTATTGCTTAAACTCTAATAAGAAAATTTTCATTGATTTTCACATCATTCCTCATCTCCATAATAATAATGCTTCCTTCCATATTCATCCATATAGTGGCCCACTAAGTTCCTGTTTTCATCATAATTGATGTGCTCATTGTTCTCAACAGCGATTGAGTAATAAAAAGGAATGAGCCTAAGCCCAATACGTGAGTGCCACATAGACATGCGCATGCTATACAAATGACAATATCACATGCATATATGCAATAGTAATACACATTACATTAAGTCTAATTATTTGTGTTCATAAATCCACAATCAACATAGAAGTACTCATGGCCTCGATACATATATAGTATTTACATATATATATATATATATATATATATATATATTCCTAAATGGGAACTACTATTGCAGGCTCCGTCTAATCTTAATCTACTTTAGATCATTTTGATATGCTACTCCACTAGGGACAACACGACATACTTATCATTGGGGTAGCCCCTAGAAATATGCTATTGCAGGCCTCTAGGCTAAGCTAGGTACAAGCAACATATACGATTAACTCCAATATTCCATTAAATTCATTAAACAAGCTACTTTAAAAATCATAAGCAACAAAATAAGGTAAACGCGTACCTGGAAGAGCATTCTCACTATAGCCTCTTAAGTCTCTAGGGAAAGGATGTAGACCTATTCAAGTATAAGAAATTAAACTTAGTTCTATTCTATAATTAATTTAGGTTTACTAATTGATTAAGTATATTCTAATTGTATAATTCCCTTTCCTAAGGTCTTATTGTGTATCTATCTTAGTTTAGAATAATGGAAATATAAAATAGAATTGAAGTATAAGTGTTATAAGAAAACACGATTATGTGAAAGACCATGCAGAGGAACACGGGTTCAAGCATGATTGTGCTAGTGGCTGTGTATCTTTTTGTGTAAAATTGCCATTTTAGCATGCCTAAGTACATGGTCGTGTATCTTGCCATGTACTTGTTTATAGATTTTTGTAATTTGACACTCTCAAGTACATAGGTGTGTCCTTTGTCCGTGTATCTTTCTATTTACACTTGTGTTTCTATATGGGCAAGTATATAGGCGTATATCTGACTGTGTACAATATTGTTCGTCATAAACCTTTATTCCCTTTTCTCTAATTCATTTCTAAGCCTAGATTATATGATTTTAAGCTTAATTAATCAATGTGCCTACTAATTCCAATGCATAATTTAGGTCTTGTACACTTGTTACAAATTGTAATTGGAACTCTCAACTCATTTGGTTCCACATCATTTCCGTCTCGTTCCATACCTTAATAATGTGTCAACAATTTGGTTTATAAATTCACTAATCTATCATTAGAATGAATAATTTGAATGATTATAAAACTTACTAAATAGATTTAGATTGGTCTTACGGTTCTCCTTTAGGTTACTTGTGATCTTTGTAAAGTCTCCCTTAAGTTTCTAGTTACAATTGCACAAATGAGGGAAAGGAGGGATGCTAAGTTAAGATGTACTTATATACTTTGATCTATGAAAAGACCAAATTGCCACATAACTTTTAATTATTTAGTTCTTCAACCTTAGTCTTATTTTATGTTAATTATTGACATTCTCCCCCCTTTGTAAAAACTTTCATCTTTGAAAGTTACCTAGAATTGGAAAGAGTTCTAGACGTATCCTTCGCATGTCTTCTTCTAATGCTCACATTGCTTCCCATTTTGTTTGATTCGTCCACTACACCTTGATGTAGGGAATTACTTTCTTTCTTAATACTTTCTCCTTAGTATCAATTATTCTTACAGGTTTTTCAATTGGTGATAGATTTCACTGTACCCTCAAAGGTTCTAAAGCAACTACTTGTGTAATACACGATTGTTTTTTATATATACACAACAAAATAAATAATATAGGAGCTAGGGCAATCGTGTAAATATGAATAAAAGATAGAGGCGGTTTCATCTTTTCCTAATGAGACTATATATGAGCAAACTAACCTAGGGCTCTTCTCTTTTCTACACATTTTCATAATAGCAACCTAGAGACACAAAAGAGAGAAAGGGAGAGAGAGCCTCTTCAAGAAAACCTAGAGTAATCCAATGAGGTAGTGCAGCGGAGAAAAAGGTAATGACTTTCATTTTATAACCTAGATATATTATAACAATGGAATTAAAGATCATGGATTTAACTAGGTTGTTTATAGGAGTTGAGTTTAGGGGTGGATTGAATGAGCATGAGAGTGGTTGAATTTAGAGTTTCAAGCAAAATTCGAGTCAAGTAAGAATTCTAATTCATATTTTTGAAATTACTTAAGCTTAGGATTAGAAAATGAGAAGATTGGATGAATTAGTGTAGGAAAAAAATAGGGTTCAAATGACATACAGAGGGATACACGACCATTCAACACGATCGTGTTGCTTTTGTGTTGATTTACCAAAATGTACTGAGAGATATACAACCATCCAACACGGTCGTGTTGCCCTCGTGTTAAAATGAGAAGAACATGACCTCCTAACACAGTCGTGTACTAGCTTATGTTGAGCAACACGACCTCCAACATGGCTGTGTTAAGTGATGGACACTATCATAGTATATCAAATTATCATCTTAATTAACCATATTCCACATAACCAAAACAATTAGTGAACCTTAGATGACCTGATAGTTTAAGAGGAATTAGGAGAGTTGTAATATGTTGGATTAGTACTGGGGCTGATGTCTTGATGATTATATAGATATCCACTTAACTTAAGTTTGGGACAAGAAGTGCTTAAGGTTAGGATCTAGGTATATGTTTACTTTGTTTGTTGTATGTGATTGTTAGGAAGTATAATGAGTTGTATATGAAATAATGAAATGTTGAGACATAATGTGAAAATTTTGGTATCATGAAGTAGTGCAATGTTATGTGAATGGAATGGGATATGTTGCTGGTATTGGCTTGGCCTAGGGGCCCGCAGTGGCAGATCCCTAAGAGGCACATTGATGATCCGTATACCGTGTTGTCCCTAATGGAGCTGTGTATCGAAATGATTTGAGGTAGATTAGGGTTAGACGAGGCCTGCAGTGGTAGTTCCCATTAAGGTTAGACGGTGCTAGTAGAGGTAGTTCCCACAAAGACAAATGTTGTGTGTACTGGGGTTATGAGTACCCCCATGTGTTATAATTCATTATTGGTGTTGATGTGTGAACTGAATTGTGAATGTGTTGAGGATAAATGTTGCATATATGCATGTGATATTAATATGGTGTGTCATGTGTATGTGGGTGTGGTACTCGCGTATTGAGCTTAGGCTCACCCCCTTTCCTATATTTTTTTAGTTGCAGGTGAAAATGATGAACAACTAAAGTATGACGAAAACAGAAACTTAGTGGGACATTATATGGATGATATAGGAAGAGAACACTATTACTATGTGGTAGAAGAGTGACAAGAATTGTGAATTATTGTAAATTGATGTTTTATTGTTAAATTGAAATTATAGAGATAGATTGTAGCTTGAGACTTTGTGGTTATTAAATAGTGAAATTTGGAATGACTCATCTGTGAGTCATTCATTTGATTATAGTTATAGTAGTATGATGGATAATATATATGAGCAGGTTTTGAAGTATGTTTTAGTTTTAGAGCCTTAGCATGTCACTTGGTAGTAGTGACACATGGTAGGTTGTGGTGCTCCAGGTTCTAGGTTGTTACAACTTGGTTTGAGTTTAGTACAAATTTCCTTAACATAGATACATGAAATACATTTTGTACCCCAGCCAGACTTGGTGGCAAAGTCAACTTGTAAGCAATGGTACCAACTGCTTCTAGAATCTCAAATGGACCCACATATCTTGATTTTAGCTTCCTTCTCATGCTAAATTTGATTATCCCTTTAATTGGAGATATCTTTAATAGAACTTTATCCCCTACTTGAAATTCTAAAGGGGTATCATCGTTTGTTTACATAACTTTTGTAGTGAGTTTAGGCTAACAAAATTTGTTGCTTTATCATCCTAACCTTATCTATTACTTCCTACACTATCTCTAGCTCCATTATTTATCTTTCACCAACTTCATCCTAGTATAAGAGAGACCTACATTTCTTGCTATTCAGTGCTTCATATGGAGCCATCTAAATAGTAGCTTGATAGCTGTTGTTGTATGCAAATTCCACCAAGGGTAGTTGATCAATCTAATTACCCCCAAGGTCTAAAGCACATGATTGCAATAGGTCTTCTAGAATTTAAATAGTTCTCTCAGACTGCCAATCTATTTGAGGATGGAATATAGTACTAAATGGTAATTTAGTACCCAAAGCTTGATGTAGATTTTTTAGAACTTACTCACTAGCTGAGTATCCTTATCAGAGGTGATAGTGGCTAGCACACCATGTAATTTGACAATCTTCTCAATGTGTAGTTGAGCAAGCTTCTCTAATCTATAGTCTACCTTAATTGGTAAGAAGTAGGCGCACTTGGTCAATCTAGCTACAATTATCCAGATTGCATTATATTTCTCCTTGGTTCTTGAAAGTGCTGTCACAAAATTCATAGTTACATGTTCCCACTTTCATTTAAGTATAGGAAGTGGTTATAACTCACCAGCTAGTCTCTAGTTTTCGATCTTAATTTGTTGGCATGTTATGCATTAGGATACAAATTCGGCTATCTCCCACTTCATGTTTCTCCACTAGTAATGACTTTTTAGGTCTTTGTACATCTTGGTGCTCTCGAGATGTACTATGTATCTTGAACGATTGGCTTTTTTCATAATTTTCTTCTTTAATTCCATGTCCTCTAGAACACACCATCTCATGCCATATTTAATCACTCCTCTAGCATCTACATTAAATTCAATGGCTTCAACTTGTTCAATTTTTCTTTTGATCTTTTTGATTCCAGGATCTTTAATTTGCATCGTCTTAATTCAATCAATGAGGGTTGGTTGAATATAAAGAGCAACTAAACTTGTTTCCCACTTCATGTGTCGTCATCTCCAATTCTAATTTACACATGTCTTCCAATATTTGTCTCTAAGAGGTGATTAGAGCTACAATGTTCATTTGATTCTTTTGACTTAGAGCATTTGCAACATCATTTGCTTTCCTAAGGTGGTAATGAATCTCCACATCATAATCATTTATTAATTCTAGTCACCTTCTTTGTCTCATATTTACATCTTCTTGTGTGAATAAATACTTCAAGCTCTTATGGTCTATGAAAATTTTGCACTTCTCACAATATAGATAATGTCTTCACAATTTTAGTGTTGAGATCATAGCCACTAGTTTTAAGTCATGTGTGAGTGATTCCTCTCACAAGGTTTTTGTAAAGTCCTAAAAATTTCAAAAATCTATATGAACATTTACAGAAAATAAATAGAATAATAAATACTTCTAGGTTAGGGTAGCAAGAGGAATAAATTCTTCGAAACATAATTTTCAAACAATATTAGGTTAAATAATGAAATTAATTTAAATTATAGATTTAGGAATTTTAAATGAAAATTTAGAGTGAATATTTATGTTTGAGATAATTAGATTAGCTTAGACATAAGTTTTCATAATAAAATGCTAAAAATATAAAAATTTAAAGATATCTTTATATGCGAGCGGAATATTAAAATAGGGACATTATAATATAAAATATAATATAATATAATATATATATATATATATACAACTAAAAAAAAATTTTGGAAACGTTAGCTGCCGTCCCATTCGTCCATCATGACGTCAGATACGACGGGCGGTAGCAGCATGGTAGCAAGGGTATCCTATCCTGTTCCCCACCATCCTTCCCTTCCTTTTCTTTTCTTTCTTCTTCTTCCCTCCTTTGTCTCCTTCACTTCTTCTTCCTTTTCTTTTCTTCTTCTTCGTTCTCTTTTTCCCTCTTGAGGGGCGTCTCCCTCCTTTGGCCTTTCTGCCCCGCGTCCCCTCCCTTCCTTGCGTCCCCTCCCTTCCTTCTTCCCTCTTGTCCTTCCCTAAATCTCCCTACCTTCCCTTCAGATCGTCATCGTCGAGTTGGAAGAAGAAGTCGCGCATAGAGGGTTGGGACGTTGGTGTACACGATTGCATGCTTCTAGCGGCAATGGCAACAACCCCAACGGTAGCCACGACGATGACCATGGTTGCAACAAACAACGACAGCCATAATGAACCGCACCAACGACCATAGCAATGATGGATAGAGTCCAGGTGAGGTTCACCTGTCGGAAACAGTGATGATATGGTTGTGGATGCTCTGGTTGGTGGTTGCTAAAGGAGGTGCATGGTGGCTGGCTGAGTGCTTGGTTTGTGTGAGGGAGGGCGGCAATAATAATATCGGTGAGTCCTAACAACGGCTTGGTTCCAACGAACAAGGGAGGAGGACAGCAACAACAACAACGACTGATGGCCATCTAACGATGGTAATAGCGATGACAACCATGGTTGTAATAACCGTAATAGCAATAGAAACGACAATCCCCACAGCAATTGCAACGACGATCCCAAGGGTAGTAGCAACAACCACGACCATAACAACAACAACAACAGCAATAGTAGCAACATCCACAAAAATAATAGCAGCAACGATGACTATAATAACAATAACGACGGCAGCAATTCTAAGCCTCCATGGTGATTTGGTCTCTGGCGTAGGTGGATGATGGACCAATAGAGGAGGGAGGGTTATAGGGTATAGTGATGTGTTTATATGTGCGTGAGGTGGAGGAGCTGTCTTGTTGAAACTGTGTGTGTGTATGTGAAGGGGGAAGAAGGAGCCAAGTGTATAGTGTGTGTATGTGATGGTGGGTGGTGTGTATGTAAAGGTGTATGTATATGTGAGTAAAGTTGTGTGGGTGAAGGATAGTGTATGTGCGGGTGAAGGTGTAGTGTGTGTAAGAGTGTGTGGCTGTGCATGGATGTAAGGGAATATGTATGTGTGTGTGTGCATGGGAGTGTGTGGTGTATGTGGAGATGGGTGTATGTGGTGGTAGATGATGTGTGTAAGGATGCATGCATGTGGGGGTGAAGGTATGCGGGTGTAAAGGTGTGTATATCTAAGTGTGTGTGGTGGTATGCGGAATATAGGAGGATATATGTGTACGTGTGTGTGGTGATGCGTAATGTGTGTAAGGATGTGTGAATATGTGTAGGAAAGGAAAAGGCGAGTGTGTAGGTGTGTGAGTATGTAGGTATGCATGTTGAAGTGGTGTGTGGTGCGGATATGTGTTTGTGAATACGGAAGGTGGTTGTAATGTTTGTGGAGAGGTGTGTATGTGTGCGAGTGATGATACGTGGTGTATATAGGGATATGTGTATATACAGGTGATGGTCTGTGGTGTATGTGGGATGTATGTGTGTAGTATGATATTTGGTATGCGTGAAGGGAGTGTATGTATATGGATGGTGTGTGGTGTATGCGGCATGTGTGTGTATATGGGTATGTGGAGTATGTGTATAGGTGTATGGAAGGTGTGGGGTATGTGGTACTAGTGTGTATATGGATGGTGTGAGGAGTATGTAGCATGTGTGTATATGTATATGGAGATGATGTGTGGTGTGTGAAAATGTGTGTATGGGCATGAAAGGTGAATGTAGTGTGTGTGAAGTGTGTACGTGTAGGTGTATTGGTGGTGTGAGGTGTATGCAGAGCATGTGCGTATGTGTATGTATTTGGAGTGTGATAGGAATCAGACTTTTCCAGGACCTATCACCAGGGCCCGAGCTAAAGGTCTCCAGAATCTAGTTATGAGGGTTTTGCTAGAGAAACCTAACCTTAAGAAGTCTAACTCACTTTCTACATCTTTGCACTATAATTTTGATGCATTTCAGCAGGTTCATTTGTCAGTCTTACAGGATGCAAAAACACCCTTATTACTGAGTGAATCAGGGTTGTCAACTGAAACTGATTTAAAAGCTTCTTGAAGACCGGCATCTTAAAGGACCATTTCTTTATATATTTACTCTTTTATGAACTATTTTGGTTGTATTTTGGTTTTGGGACACTTTTATTTCTTTGTAACTTTCATTTAGGGTTAGCCACCTTAAAAGTGGCAAACTTGTAATTTTGAGCACTTTTTAACCCTAGAAGTAGCAAGTATAAATACTTGCTTAAGAGAGGGTTTGAGGGAGATTATTTTTGCAGAATATACACCTCTTTTCACGTGTGAATTAGGGTTCATACCTTGGTTCCAACTCTTATCAATTTCAATTCAAAGACTTGAAATTGTGGCGAGTGCAACATCTTGAAATTGTGAGTTATATCAATTTCATTTTGTTGTGATTTCTTTTCTTCTCTAGTGTGTTGTATCTAGGGTTGATTTGAGATAGTTCTTGGTCAGATTTACATGTTATTATTCACGAATTCTTGTGATTATTTGAAGGAAATTATCAAATTGATTCCATTCATCTTTAAGGTTTTCCTTGAAAACGTGATTTTCACCATTGGGAAAGGGATCTTACTTTACAGTTTTCTTTGTCAAATTGAGGCTTCATTTGCGTGGATTATATGAAATTAGAGTGTTGTTAGAAGGCATTTTCTTTGGGGTATTCTGATTATATTATTAGTTGATTGCATTTCATCATTTCAACATTAGGGTTCATTTGAAAAGTGCCATTTTTGGATCCGATTTTGTCTAAACTTGAGATAGTTGATCTTAAGTCTTTTGGATGTGCTTTAAAGTGTGACTAGGCACATCAGAGTGAGAGGTACATGTAGGGTATGTGTGTATATATGTGTTGGTGGTGTGAGAAGTGAATGAAGTGTGTGTGTATGTAGGCACTAGTGGTGCATGTGTGTGTGGACTTGAGGAGAAAGGGGGATAATAAAGTGTAGTTGCGTGCGTATGCGTGTAATTAGGTGTGTGGTATGATTGTGTGTATGTATGTGTAGGTGCGTGCATGGTGTGCGATGTGTGTATGTATATAGATAGGAGTACGTTGATGTGTGGGAATGGTTGGTGTACATATGGTAATGAAAGTGTGAGTTAGGATGAAAACCAATCGAAAGGAAGGAAAACCCCATAGGTGGAAATATCAACATAAGAGAGAAGAAAGGAGGTGATACAAAACCTTTAAGGACTACTAAATCATGTGGGTTATCTTATAAGTAGATCGTTGGAAGATATTAAAGACAAATTGATAAGCGAAAGGTTCAAAGATGTTTTATGGAAAGGAGAAACATTTATGGCGATGTAGATGGTGAAGGGAATGATTCAAACAACATCCAAGATGATGGCTTGGGGGATATTTAGAATGAAATGGATTTCACAATAGAATGTTTAAAGGATATCAAGGAAGATTATTCTTGGCTAAATACCCTAATGTAAGACCTTTAGTTGTCCTTTCTAAGTGATAGGAAAATTTCCAGCACTATTGACACTTTCAGAAGTCGATTTGGATGATGATCTAAATCACTCATATTTTACATCATTTCTTTTTATCTAATAAATGTTTGAGAAATAATCTAACAGGTACAATAATAATTCTCCATAGGATGCCAATATGTCCTACACTAGTTGATGGACACGGGACATTTTCAGATTTACAATCAAAGACCCGCCGTGATTGTTTCCATTATGAGGCATTGGTTCAAGAAGACGTATGATATTTTGTACTTTGTAATTTTTTAATGAACTATTTTATGTTGTATTTTCTTTTGGGACACTTTTATTTTATTGTAATTTTCATTTAGGAGTAGCCACTTTAAAAGTGGCAAACTTATAATTTTGACCATTTTCTAACCCTAGGAGTAGCAAGTATAAATACTTGCTTATAGTAGGGTTTGAGGAGGCCATTTTGTAGATTATACACAAGCACTTGATGTGTGGGAATTAGGGTTCATCCTAGTTCTAATTCTCTTATCAATTTCAACCCAAGAATTGGAATTGTGGCGAGTGTAACAAGTGGAAATTGTGAGTCATATCAATTTCTTTCATTGTTGTTTTTCATTTCATCTCTAGTGAGTCATATCTAGGGTTGATTTGGAGTTCCTTGGACATCTTTGTGATCGCAATTTGTGAACAATTATCTTGTTTAAGATTGATTGTTCTTTAGTACTTGAAATTAACATCATTTCATTGTTGGTGTGAATTGGAATTGAAGGCGAAGTTGATGTCACGGTTTTGATCAATGCTTTTTGGATTTGATTCACGTGGAATTCAATTATTCTTGTTATTATATGGTGAAGATTACATATATGGATTGCAATTGCATCATTTGATCTTTGGTTTTCCATCAAATTTCCAAAGGAGTTCATGTGAATTGTCATCTAATTGGACCAGTTTATATTTGAGTTGTGATTTGTTTTCTTTGAGTCATTTGATTGTGCTTGGACTTGGTTTTGAGCACATCATCTTTTGGTATCAGAGCACAAGTTAAGAGAAGGGATTTAGTGTTGGTTGATTTCGTGATCTTCACTTTCAATTAGGGTTCTTCATATTGTGATCCGAATTGTGAAGTGGAGTTGAGTTATTTCAATTGTGTTGTTGAAGTGCTATCTTGTTATTTTGTTGTTGTATACTTAGAGACTTGTAACATTCTTGGTTCCCTTGAGAAGTGGCCATGAGTGTGAAGTGCCTTTGAGGTAGAACGTGAGGAGATGAAGTGTTGATCCTTTGTGATCAATTGCAGAAGTGTGAATTGTCTTGTTGAATTTTTGGAAGTGAGGAGTAACATTTGTGATTTTCAAACTTGAATTTCCAGATTTGAGGTGTGAGTTAAAGAAGTTATTTAAATTTCAAAACACACATTAAGTGATAGAAGTAATTGTGTGTTTATTTGAATTTGAAAGTGGCTCCTTACCATTTGTGGAATATTGCAATTAATGATCTCATTTTGAATTTGAATTAAGCTACCTTCTATTGTGAGTTGTGGTTAGAACTTGTGGAAAGTGGAGTACATCTTGTTATTATTGCCGTGGAAGTGGAATGTATTTGTTGATGTTGCCGTTTGTTATTATTGACGTGGAAGTAGAGTGCATTTTGTGTTGATTGTCATAGGAATTGTTTGTGAAGTGAGTGACTTGTGGAATTTGGGAAAAAATTGTTGCACCGTGATTTGAAAGGAGTGGGGAATATTATTGTTATGGTGATTGAATTTGTTAAGCACCGTATATAGAAAAGGTATATGTGTGTGGAGTTGTGTGGAGTAAGGTACTGCACATTAAGATCAAGTGTGAGTGTGAACCGTGGCTAATAAAGGAAGTTAAGTAGTGAAGTTTGAAATTCAAATATAAGCATTTAAGTGTGAAAGTTATTGAGTATTATTACTTAAACACTTGCTTAGTTGAATTCAATATCTTAACTACTTGGAAGTATTTATTTGTGCTTCAATTATTTTACTATACTTGAAGTGACAAGAAGTATTTGTTGCATTGGTGATTTGTTGCACTGTGGGTGTACAAGTGTGTGTGTTGTTATCCAAACATGTTATTGTGACGTGGTGAAGTGAAGGGAGTGTATTACAATTATTTAAGATTACATTTATACTTCAAATAAATTGCATCCACAAACATGTCAAATGATAATGTGACTGGGGGCATTGGCAATGAGGCCAATAGCCAAGTGGGTGGTAGACCAGGTCGTCGAAATATAAGTGGATGAACTCTAGATGAACAACTTCAGGACCTTACCACAATTGTTGCTACATTAGTAACAAAGATTGATAGGATGACATTGCCACCACCACCTGTGGTAAACCTTCAGGCACCACCTAGAGTAGCTCCGCAGAATGTCCAGAGAGAAGGGGCAGTTAGAGGAAATTTGGGGAGAAGAGTAGAAGGAGATTATCATGCTCTTAGGGAAGATAGAGATGATAATTTTAGGTTTAATCCATACCCAAGTAGGGAATTTAGACCACCTCGAGGATTAGAGTATGTGAAGCTACATATGCCTTCATTTGATGGTAGGGGTTCCACCGATGATTACCTAGATTGGGAAGACAAAGTTGAAGGCCTTTTTGAGTGTTATGAGATTGATGATGACTCTAGGGTACGTCTTGTAGCTATAGAGTTCATAGGGTATGTCGCTTTGTGGTGGAAAAATATGGTGATCAGCAGGCGAAGGGGTGGAGAGACCGAAATACACACTTGGAGAGACATGAAACGAGTTTTGAGGAAGAGGTTTGTATCGGAACACTACGGGCATGAGTTATTTATGCGTCTTCAGACATTAAGACAAGGGGGTAAAACAGTGGATGACTACATACAGGAGTTTGAGACACTAGTGATTAGATGTGGATCAGTTGAACCTCCTGAACAAACCCTAGCATGTTTTGTATCTGGGTTGAAGTATGAGATAGCTTGTGTAGTTGAGCTTCAGAGATATAGTACACTTGATGAGGCTATACAGTTAGCCTTGAAAGTGGAAAGACAGAGGCGATCTTATTCATTCCAGGTTACTAGGAGCAGGCCCAACACTAATTCAAAGCCCATGGGGGTTGTTGGTCAGTTGGATGGTTCAAAGGGAGCAGGTGAGCATTTCAAGGTTATAGATGAAATTATCCTTATTACAGAAAAGGAGAAAAATGTTTTTGGGAAAGGCAAAGAGGTAGTTGGATCTGATTTGGGGCAGATGGTACAAAGGTCAACCAGTGGGAAGATGCGCCATATTAAATGTTTCAAATGCATGGGATTTGGACATATAGCTACGCAGTGTCCCAATAAAAGGGTGATGAGCATCATGGAGGGTAACGAGGAAGATGATGAGGAAGAGACTGTCGAGCCTACAGATTTATCCTTAGCCTTATAGGAGTATTATGATGATGAACATGTTGAAACACATGGGGATAAAAAAGGAGAAAAATATTTACCTATTAATGTGTTATACAAGGTTATGACTATTTCTCTAGATACCAAGGACATACAGAGGGAGAATCTATTCTACACACCTTGTCAGATTCGAGGTAACCTATATATGCTTTTTATTGATAGTGGTAGTTGTACTAATGTCATATCTACTGCATTGGTAGAAAACCTACAATTAACCACTAGCTCTCATCCTAACCTGTATAAAGTGCATTGGTTGGACAACCGAGGTAGTTTACATGTTATACAACGAGCAATGGTACCAATCAGTATAGGAGATCGGTATAGTGATGAGATTATTTGTGATGTGCTTCCTATGTATGCATTTCATTTACTACTGGGTTAACCATGGCTATTTGATAGAAAGGTGTTACATGATGGGTTCAGAAACACTTACATGTTTCAGAAGGATGGTATTCGGATTTTATTGACTCCTTTATCTCCGTCTAAGGTTCGTTCTTTCCAGGAACTAGTTAGAAGCACATATAGTTCTTCCAGATTTTCAGCCAACAAGCAATTCTAAAGATTGGGTTTCAATCTAGGAAAAGACCCTCTAGATTTGAGGGCAAATCTTCCAGAAGCTCGAGGAGATGATAGGAAAATTTCCAGCACTATCAACACTTTCAGAACTCGATTTGGATGATGATCCAAAGCACTCATATTTTACGTCATTTCTTTTCATCTAATAAATGTTTGAGAAATAATCTTACAGGTACAATAATAATTCTCTATGGGATGCCAATATATCCTACACTAGTTGATGGACATGGGACATTTTCAGATTTATAATCAAAGACCCGTTGTGATTGTTTCCATTCCGAGGCATTGGTTCATGAAGACTTATGATATTTTGTACTTTGTAATTGTTTCATGAACTATTTTATGTTGTATTTTCTTTTGGGACACTTTCATTTTATTGTAATTTTCATTTAGGACTAGCTACATTAAAAGTGGCAAACTTGTAATTTTGACAATTTTCTATCCCTAGGAGTAGCAAGTAGGGTTTGAGGAGGCCATTTTGCATATTATACACAAGCACTTGACGTGTGGGAATTAGGGTTCATCCTAGTTTTAATTCTCTTATCAATTTCAACCCAAGAATTGGAATTGTGGTAAGTGCAACAAGGGGAAATTGTGAGTCATACCAATTTCTTTCATTATTGTTTTTCATTTCATCTCTAGTGAGTCATATCTAGGGTTGATTTAGAGTTCCTTGGATATCTTTGTGATCGCAATTTGTGAACAACTATCTTATTTAAGATTGATTGTTCTTTAGTACTTGAAATCAACATCATTTCATTGTTGGCGTGAATTGGAATTGAAGAGGAAGTTGATGTCACGGTTTTGATCAATCCTTTTTGGGTTTGATTCACATGGAATTCAATTATTCTTGTTATTATATGGTGAAGATTACATATAAGGATTGCAATTGCATCATTTGATCTTTGGTTTTCCATTAAATTTCCAAAGGAGTTCACGTGAATTGTCATCTAATTGGACCGGTTTATATTTGAGTTGTGATTTGTTTTCTTTGAGTCATTTGATTGTGCTTGGACTTGGTTTTGAGCACATCACTAAGGGTATCTTGCATACATGGAAAAAGGAATTCTAAATTTAGCTGATTGAAGACATTCCATTGCTCGACTTCTATACAAGGAAAGTAGACAGTCGATCATAGTAACTTAGGGTATTGGAAGCAATGATTCGTAGGAAGATTGTTTCTTCTAGAACCCTGTATAAGAATCACGTTGAAGAAGTGTTTAACATTGGAATCTTGTTTGCCCAAAGTTCCTTAAGGAGAAGACTTCACGCTTTGCCATCAAACGTAAGATGAGCAGAGTGCACATATCAGGAGCCAGAAGGCTAACAAAGTCAAGTGGAGATGTTGCTTTCTATGATTGGGTTGAGGAAGCATCACAGAAGGACGCTAATTTCAAGAGGAATGCAAAGGGGTTACCCACTGGAATCGCTCGACTCCAACTAAGACTACGACAACCCTAAATAGGTGAGTGGGAAACTTAATGATATGCTATCATGTTGTATTGTATGTTAATTGTTGTGCATGTGAAATTGTTGTTTGTTGCGTTTATAATTTAATGTGATTTTTATTGAGTTGAGTCATAGTGGGAATTGATGAGTTAGGGGAAAAATTCATAAAGAATATAGTAGATGGTATGGTTTGAGGGTTTAGATGTCGTTACATTAATGATAGCACCTAGCGCCATATTGCTAGTGCTATAATCACAAGCCTAACCCATGATTTAAAATTGTTTTCTAAATCAAACCAGAACATAGAAACTTAACTTTTCCTTCTAGAGCTACCAGGCAGGTGTGCTTAGTTAGAATAGGGTCTATAGATGTAATTATATATACATATCAGAGTTGGTTCCCGAATGTGTATATATAAGTAGGAAAACTTATTTTCCTATTATATCTACATAATACACACATGAAAACAACCATATAAATCATGAGTGCAACATTAGTTTTTACAACTTAACAATCTTGTTTTCTCGCCCTCTTAAGTACGTAAGGGAAAGTGTCTAGTAAATTGTCCTTAATTAAAGTTGTGTCACGAACATATATATATATATGTAGATATGTATATGTACATATTATACACAGATGTCTTGAGGACATAAAAAAGGAAAGACGGGATGGCCTTGTTAGCTTTTGAAAGGTAGAATGATAGAGCACTTGAGAAGTGCAATGACACAGAGGTGTCAAAGATGGTGATTGTAAATCAACCCTAAGTGATTGGTTTGACATTTAAGACAAATGATACATGGGTATCAAATATGATGATTGTATATCAACCCCGAGTGGTTGGTTTGACATTTAAAAGAAATGGTACAGAGAGGTACTGAGTTAATTTAATCCGTTGTGAAACTGGATAAGTCTATGTTCATGGAGTTTAGGTTTAGTGTCTGTCTTAAGTGATAAGAAAGGCATGATCTATGCTTGTTGTGATGAGTGTGAAATGAAATGCTTGATAGTTACTTCATTCTTTGAATGAGAATTGATTGTTATTGTATATGTTGTTTTATCACCTTAAATCAATTAATTAAGAAAGTAGACCTGATTAAAACTGGACATGTATTTTCACGAGACATTGCATGAGATTGAAGGCCATCACTGCTACAAGGCTCGCTGGGGTAATCAAGAGGATTACTGTTTTGTTAAGTGCGAATTAAGTGATTAGGGGATTGTCGCGCCTTGACAGTTCCGAGCCAGTCGGTCCTTGAGGGTTTTGCTCCGTCTGGTATAGAGAGGCATGAGAGTGTTCACTGTTGAGTTAAGAAGATATCATAATTAAGAAAGTGATAAGATAAGTAAACCGGGTAATGACCTGAGCATTGATGGTGGTTTCGGAATCCCCAACCTAAGGTTAAGGGGCGCGTAAACTCTAGACTTCACGTCGGTTACTAGAAGACTACGTGAGATGTTGCATTCATATGGTTGCTCATGCATAGCATATGTTTTGATAACTTAATTTGAAATTTCTTATGTGTATGTAGCATTGAAAGTGTTATCATCCCATTCATTGAGCCATAGCGTGCTTACCCTACCATAGACCCTTTTTGCAAGTGGCGATTACGAAAGCTCGGGATGGGATAAGATGTGAAGTGTTGAGAGTTTTGGAAGACCAGAACAACAAAGTAAGAATTGTGAAGGATAGATTGTTTAGATGAAATGTTATAACTCCTGTAAATAGAATTTGAAATTGAGAAACTTAGGATTGATCTTATTTTACTGATTGGTAGGGGATATCGATTCTTTGCGATCATGATTAACCGTAGGGTACGGGATCCATAGTTATATTTTATTATAAAATTATATGTAATATGACTAGTTATAAATATAATTAACTAGTCAGAGTCTTACGATCTCTAACTTATAAGATGGTTATCATGTAATGGGTGCACATGTACCATAATGATTTTAGTGGAAACTTCTAGACCCCATTTCGGGGCATGATTGTTTTAGCTGGTGAGAGGCCTATGCAATAACTCTCCCATCTTGCATGAGCACACATCTCAAGCCTTGAGTTAATGTATTAGTGAATACTTCAAATTCTTCCCCTATCTTTGGTAGGGATAATAAAGGAGTTGTCACCAATTTCTCCTTTAATGTCATGAAACTTTTTTCACATTCGTCACTCCATGCAAATTTAGCCTTCTTCTTTATCAATTACGCTAAGTGAGTTACTAGTTGAGAGAATCTTTCCACAATGTGTTTGTAATAACTAGCTAGCCTTAGAAAACTTCTAATCTTAGTCATAGTTCTTGGTTTGGGCCAATCAATAACTACCTTTACCTTCCTAGTATCTATTGATATACCATCCTTATTTATCACATGCTTTAAGAAGGATACTTATTTCAGCTAGAACTAACACTTATAGAACTTAACATATAAGTTCTCTTCCTGTAGTCTTTTCAGTATTGTTCTCAAATGTATCTCATGTTCTTCCTTACTTTTGGAATATATGAGAATATCATCTATGAATACCACTACAAATTGATCTAGTAAATCTCTAAGCACTCTATTCATTAGATCTATGAAAAGCAGCTGGAGCATTTGTCAATCTAAAAAGCATTACTAGGCATATGTAATGCTCGTACTAAGTCCTAAAAGTTGTCTTATGTATATCATCTTCTTTGATTTTCAATTGATAATATTTCGATCTCAAGTTAATTTTGGAAAAGACCTCAGCTCCTTGTAATTGGTCAAACAAGTCATCAATTCTAAGGAGGGGCTACTTGTTCTTAATAGTTACTTAATTCAACTACTTGTAGTCTATACATAGTCTCATGCTTCCATCTTTCTTCTTAACAAATAATACTAGAGCATCCCATGGTGAGACACTTGGCTTGATGAACCCATTATCTTGCAATTCTTAAAGTTGGGTTTTCAACTTAGACAATTTAGTGGGTGCCATTCTATAAGGTGCCTTCGATATTGGTGCCATTCTCGGTACCAAATCAATGCAAAATTCTATCTTTCTGACTAGCGATAAGCTTCGAAGATTTTCTCGAAAGACATTTGCATAATCTTTAACTACATACACATCTTGTAACTTCATAATTTCTCTAGTCTCCATTGACAATCCTGATATCCTACCCTTATCCCATAGCTGATATGTAGGAAGAGTTGCAAGTCTTTGTGCATCTAACTTGAATACAATTGGATCTTCGTTAAGGAAGTTAAAAAAAAAAAACCACTAGATTGTGACAATCTATAGTGACATAATACTTAGATAGCCAATTTACCCTTAAGATCATGTCAAATTCTATCATCTCTAACACAAATAATTCTACCGGCATTTCCTTTCCCTATATTATAATTTCTACATCCTTGCATATCTGATCTGATCTTCCTCCCACTCCAAAAAGAGTATTTATAATCATAGCATCACTTAATAGTATAGGTTTCAATCCACATAGATGCATGAATATAGGTGATATGCATGAATGTGTTTCTCTTGTATCAAATAACACATAGACTATATTTGAGTTAATAAGTAGTGTACTTGCAATGGTATTTTGGTTTTGGAGCATCATGTTACTATTGTTGTTGTAATGAAAATACTTGATTTGGTACCCTTTATCTTAGTTCTAGGTATTGAGGTCTAGCCATTGGTCCTCTAGGTGTAGGTTTTATTAACTACTGTGCTGGAAATTGTTGAGGTACTACAACTGTCTAATTCTGGGTGGCAATACACTCAAAGGATCTATGCCCCATCTACTTATAGGTATAGCAAAAAGTCTAAAGAATAGATTTTTCTATGCAATTGATGTTGTGGTGTCTTGTCTTACCACAAGAAAAACATACTCCTTTGAGCCAACTACATTACTGTAACTCATGTGGTCCCAAACACTTGGGACATCTCTTTCTTGGTCTTACCTATGGTAATGGAGTTAGTGCTAGAGGTGTTGACTTAGTGTAAAGAGGTTTAGGTGTAAAAGCTACAGGTTTGGCTTGATATATTATAGGCCTCTTTCCTTTATTAAAATTTGGCACATTAGAGGTAGGCCTCTTTTCTAAGGCTATTTCCTATCCTATGGGATAGTTGTTCCTTTATTCTCCTCCTGCTTTACTCTATGAATTTTTCCTTATAAACTATCTTTGCATAAGCAGTTAACTGAAAGCCCCTTACTTTATGTTGGAGGTTAGGCTCTAAGCCTTTCATAAATCTTCTTGCCCTAGAGGTATCATCAATTATAATTGCTTCATGCAAAAACTTGATCAAGTGGTTCAACTTTGCTTCATATGCCTCTATGGTCGGGTTACCCTACTAGCGATTATAGTATTCAGCCTCCATCCTATCCTTAATATTGCTAAGAAAGTATTTCTTATAAAATAGCTCCTTGAACCTCTGCTATTAGATTGAAGCTCCCATTAACTTGGATGTATTAGTGAAGTAGTTTGTAGCTAATCCCTTCAACATAAATGCTACAAATTTCACCTTCCTATCATCAAGCACCATGAAGGCCTCAAAGGTCTTCTCAATTTTGGTGATACAATGCTCAACTTTTATTGGATCATCAACCTATGGATGAAACTCCTTTGCTAGCAGGATAAATTTGTCTAGTTTACATGGTTCTACATAATTTATGTCTTGTACACTTACTTGTTATGAATTGTAATTGGAACTCTATACTTGTTTGATTCCATGTCTTTTTTGTCTTGTTCCGTACCCTAATAATGTGTCAATAATTCGGTTTATAAATTCACTAATTTATCATTAGAACAAATAAGCTGAATGATTATAGCCCTTACCTAATAGATTTGGATTGGTTTCATGGTTCTCCTTAAGGTTGTTTGTGATCTTTGTAAAGTCACTCTTAGGTTTCTAGTTACAATTGTGCAAATGAGGGTAAAGGAGGGACGTTAGGTTAAGATGTGCTTATATACTCTAATTCACAAAAGACCAAACTACCCCCATAACTTTCAATTATTTGCTTCTTTAACCTTAGTCTTATTTTATATTAATTATTTAATAAATATAATTATTTATATGCAAAACGTGTATGTGTATTTACAACTTGATTTTACAATTTCTTTTTTTTTTCTTTTTCTTTTTACCATTTCATTACATTTTATGATAATCCATGGGAAAAAAACCTCACTAAATTGGCACTTAAAAAAAAATCACCAATGAATTTATATGAGTACTTCAAAACCTTTTGAAAAATTTGAGGATTTAAATATTGAAGTTAAAAAGTGCTATTTAAAATTGGTTTGAATTTTTTTTTTATTTCATTGCAAAAATAAAAAAAATATCTTATATGACTACTAGCTTTTTCATATTTATTTTTTAGCACATGTAGAGCAAGCATGCAATTTACTAGTGTAGTGGAAAGTCGGGGTAGAATTGTCAAATCTAGGGACTTGATTATATGGTGTTGCTTTGTGTGGTTGTGATAGTCTTATATATCTTTAATACTACAATATTTGACTTATCCACACTCCTATTTGTTTTTTAATCCAATTTTAGGTTTTTTATATAAAATTCATGCATTAATTTTCTTCCCCTTCTTCTTTTAATTCTTATCTACTTTTTTTCTATCATTGTTAAGTCTTCCGTGGATCGATAACTAAAATTGGACACAAACCTTAACAAAATTATAGATTGACCTTATTATTAACCAAGTAAGACATGGTGTAAATCTCACTAATTCTTGGGTTCGTGGCTTAATAGTTTTGGAAGGGAAAAGTTGTCGTTGAATTGTAAGTCACGATTTGAAATTCCAGTTTTTCAATTATAACTGAAGGCATTCAAACTACTACACTGTGTAGAGTTTTAGATCTATCGTTTCTCCATAAAAACATAGTTATCGATGGACCTAAAACCTTAATGAAAATTATTATTTAGATCTGACTGAAAGTGAAACCGATATTTTTTTAACAGTTTTCGTTTATGAGAGTTCCTGTGTAATAATTTAGTCAGTACTTGTCGGATCATCCCATTTCAGCATGTCTAAAAATAATACGATCTTGCTCCCAATCTGACAGGACGGCTTTAAAAAATGAAAAAAGAAATGCTTACGCGCTCTTATCTGTTACTCCTATTTTATTATGCAGAAACGAAGCAAGTGGTAAGCATTTAATGGCCGGTCAAAGGCCAAGGAAATAAGATATGGAAGACTAGGAAAAGTTGGGAGTAAATCACCCCTCTCTTGTGTACTGTACTGAACCCTTAAATTAAAAAGCAGGCCACGACAGGCCCCACGTGATGCTTATCTACTTTGTTGTGTTTGGTGCTCCCGTTCGTACTCGTAGACGAATCCTTCTCGATCAAAGGCCATACGATAAAATCCGTGTATAGCATCTACCCGGCGACGGATCTATCCACATCCTCCGCAGCCTGCTCCTGGTTTCATACGGAGTTGATGGTGTGTTTGTTCCGCAAGAATACGTTTTACGAATTACGGATGTCTTCCGATACTTCTTGTCATTAAAATTTTGTAGTTACGAAATATGTATTATTACGGTAGATTTAAGTGTAGTAGTGGCCAGCTATTACTGGTAGTATGGATATACTTAACAATGATATAAAATGTTAGAAGATGAGAAAAAACATTTACTCCTTTTAAAATAAAAAAAAAATGTTTTTCCCCTTTCCGATTGACTTTGTAAATAGTTGTCGATAGCTATCAAAATACACTTGCAACCACGTGAAATTACTACTATAATACCCATTGCCTTTGATTATTAACTGCTATCAAATGACACAATGTTACAACCTTTTAAAATTATTAAATGATAAATATAAAATATAAATCATACCTATAAATTTAAATTTTTAAATAGAATAGTTTTAATATTAGTTATAATAAAGTATTAAAGTAGGAGGTTTTAGATTTAAATCTCAGTCATTTTATCAAATTTAATTAAGTAAGATAGCATGTTAAATAATAAATATAACGTTAATTCCAAATCTATAAATTCAAACTTTTAAAACAGTTAAGTATGATATCAATCATTCTAATATTCCAGAAAAAAAAAAAAAAACAACTGATGAAGTTTTTCGCTTAGTGAACTAGGCGGACCCTTAATGGTCTAAGCTATTTGATAAGCTAAGATTAACAATCTGTATGTCTCGATGATGAGAAACATCCTCCATGACCTATTATTACTTGGTGCAAAGTGGGGTGAGGCATTCAGATCTGTATATTAGTATGGCCCACTCAGACAAAAATTCCATACACTTAGTGGCCAGCAACTTTGGGAATACCACACATCTCTCAAAGCTAAGGATGCTTGTCCAGATATAGATTTTTGCATCTTCCTATTCACTTTTATTCACCCTGTTTTATATTTGTAAGCTTTTTACTTAAATCAGGTATAGTTTGGTTTATTTCATGGAATTGTGTTTTTATGAGGATTGATTAGTTGATATATATCATAAGTTATATATAGTATTATATAAATATTAATAATTTATAGGAAGCATAGATAATAATTATTTTTAAAATTATCAATTTTACTATTATATATATTAAAATTTTATTAATATTTACATATAATATATATATAATACATGATATATATTAATCAATAAATCTTTTTTCTTTGATGACACCCCAAATTACCATCACAATTTTGGATAATCTAATGAAACTTTATTAAAAAAAAAATGCAACGCGTTTTTGAATCAAATGTCTAAATTTAAGAGCTTCCAAATGATGTATATTTATTATATCCTCTTAACAAGATTTCACAGGCTCATTCTAAAAAAATTGAAGAAATTAGGCCAATAAATGTAAATTAATTTGGTCAAAATATGTATATCATGATGTATTGTTCAACATGAAGTAGTGGAGCATTTATCTTGTTTACTGTACTACCATGTATACACTACGTGTACTTATGGAAGGGTTTCTAAATATTCTAGCTCGAGATTTCAAGTGCAACAATGACTTATTCAAAAATATTCTCTTCATCATTATTATAGAGAAAAGAGCAACTAGAGACCACAGCAGTTATAATTTCTCTAGCATTCCTTAGTGCCCTACAAGAAGTAATGGGATGACAGCCGTGTCCCATATGTACAAGGACAGGAATAGGTACGAAGTTGACATCTTTTCCTTTTAAAGGTCGTCTTCTCTTTTAGATTGTCGTGCTCTTGCCATTTAATTTAATTTATGGAGGTCCATAAACTTTACCCCTCACCCTCTTCGCATCGCGTGGAGCCACTTCCTAAAGGGCAGGAGAATATAATTGAAACTTGAACATAATGGTTTTTTTTAATACAATGGCATTAGGGTTTGACAATGCATATAAAATAAAGACCGACTTGATGACTGCCGGATGGTTTGGTGGCCCATCGAAATGACGGGACGTTTTTGGCCATCTATCAAGTGGTTTTGTGATGGTGAGCCGCCCCTGATTTTAGTACTAACTATAACTGCTTGTAATATAATTGTTTAAATTTCGTTTCAAATTTGTCCTTACACTCTATGCGTAAGTTTAGGATTCCGATGTCATCAACAACGTAAGTTCTAGATATTCATATAGGATATTTGGTTTCCCACCCGCCATGTTTTTCCTCTCATGACAATCCAAAAAAGGGATTGAGCTAACCACTCTATTTATGTAGACATAATAATAGTCATTCATTAACTACTACAATATGAATTCCTAGCTTAATTACATGTAGCTGCGGGGAAATAGAATTGACATAGGTGGTAATTGCTATATGTAGAAGTATGTTTTTTTTTTTTCATTTATTTATGCTTTAGTTCAACCATGTGGCTTTCACTTGTTGATATTCTATAAACAACCTTTCACTATATAAAGTTTGACAGTTACAACAAATAATAGAATCAGGAATTCCTGCATTTTCTCAGTTCTACAATTTAAGTAAATTCTTTGTGAGTTTTGCTAATTCAATTTGATTTTTCATTATTGTTTCTTCATTTGATTTTTTTTTTTTTTTTATATATATGAGGTCAGAGCATGGTTGATTTATTTTTTCAATCTTTTGTCACAACATATTCAAGACATGTGATCTTTGTTGATTGAACGGTAACTGAAAAATTCAAAATTAAATTCTTTAAGTATGATTGTTGATTTTGCAAATAATAATAAAATATACTTATCTAGATTGGATAATCTTAGAATCATGATCGCTAGCGTGATTTTCAATTATATAAACTCTCTTAAATGAAGTAAGTCGATTAAATTAGCTTCTAGAGCAATGGTAAAAATATGTCTTATAGATGGAAGTAATTTTTAATCCTAACGGCAATGCTTTCACTAACCTTAGCAGGTAGAGAAGCCTTCAAATGGGATGAAGAACGTGAGGTTGTCCAAGTGGATTGTTATTTGATGCAATTCCTTTCATAAAACAAATTTGATTAGGGTTTGCATTATATAGAACATGAAACTTAAGACCACAATGATTTACTTATCAATCTTTATATGTTCTCTAGAATATTGTTGAAATATTACTTCCATTACACTAAAAGGGGACTATTATTTGGATTGATTGATCCATTATTGATAAATAACCATTCAAGGTGTTGCTAACAAATAAAATATAGATAAGTTGCGGAGGAAGTCCCACTAATCATGGCAAGGTAGCAATGGTACTAGAACTTGGATAGGAAGGAGTGGGTGGCAGCAATAGGTATGAAGAGAGACAGTGAGAGAGTTAGGGTTTTCCTTGAGTGAATTATAAATCCCACAATAAGCAAAGAAGAGTTAGTTCCTTTTTCGAAGAGAAACCTAGGGGCATGGATAATCTTTATGCCATGAGTTTGAATTATTTATTGGGATATTTTAGTTAGTAACTAGGCATCTTTAGCCAATCATGACGTAAAGGTTTTAATAAACAGGAAAATAATATGTTTCAATTAATTATAAAGTATTAAAATAAAAATGCGGCACTATTTTATCTTTGAATGGTAACCCTTAGCGCAATTTTTAAGAATGTAATAAAAGAAACTATTTGTACTTTCTAACATTCTTCATGAAAACGCTAGTACACATAAAAAGGTGAAATGTTTCCTTATTAAATATATTTAACAAAGGATCCTATAATAGTCATCTATATTTTCCTTTAAAATATTGATCCTTTTTTTTTTATTAAAGTGATAATATTCTAACTATTTCTTGAAATTTGCAAGTTCTTGTTGGATGGCATTGCCACATAATTAATAAAGTTAATAGCAATAGGTATTGTGGCAAGAAAACATTAAATTAATTGTGAAATTTAATAGTCAAAAGATTAAGTGTACTATGGTAAAAATTTTTCAAATTTTGGAAAGAAAAAAATGTGATATCACTCAATTTTATTTCATCCTTTTCTATGCAATATGAGTGAGTGTTTAGCAAAGTATTTTTAGTTATACGGTATTGAAATTAAGTGATAGGAATATCGTATCCTTTAGTCTTATTTAATCATGCTAGAGCTAGAGCCACCTCAAATTTTTGCTTATAAACTTCTAATTTTAATGTTGATGTGTTTGACTCATATGGAGAGTTATATACGATACACACTAGGACTATTGGATGTTTGAGTGCAATTAGATTGAAAATTGGTACTCTTAGGGATGCGAGATGTAAAGGGCTTTTGTGGTTGCCAGATTTAGGGAAGGAAGTGCAAAGTTGAACCCACGATTCCTAATGACAAGCTTATGATATCCGGATGACAAGATTATACCATTCGAATGACAAGTGTAATTGAAGATCCCATTCGAATGGTTATATGGGAGACATGTAGACAACAAGAATTTTATATTAACCTTAGAAAGGATCTGTTTTTGTTTGAATGGTAGACCTAAGGAGTAGAGATGGCAAGCTTGTCATCCAACTAGCTTTAAGAGGGCATCCGACCTGGAGCTTAACGATTCTAACCATGAGAAAACTTTGGCGATCATTTGAATAGTAGTTACTTAGTGCTCAAATAGCTCGATAATAACCTGCATTTTTAATATAGAGTGCTTTAAGTTTATTTTTGGACCATTTTTCCTTAATGTGTTTTATATTGTATTAAAGGCTCAATATCATTTTGTAATTAGAACGCTACCACATTAATAAATATTGTGGAGTTTCCTCAATTTAGGTTGTTATCAATTCTTGAATTGTGCTATACACCTAGAATCGCTTGATTCATGTGTCATGTCAAGTGAGTAATCCTTAAACTATTATCTTAGACTTGATGATCAAAATCTACGATTAGGGATTAGTCCTATGCCTTAAACCTAGTCTCATAAAGACCAAAAATTTGTAATGCCCGCGTAATATATGATTGTGAATGGGCTTGGTGTTTGCTTGCTCACATCATTATCTAGTATAAGAGCTTAAGGTTCTATTGGTGGCATGGAGTAGTGTTTGTGCCATATGCAATTTGTAGCACGTGTATAGTTGAGTTTTTGTGTTGATTGAGTGCAATGGACTATATTGCTGCTAGTTGTTGAATTGTTCTAGAAATTAGAATTGCATTGGAGAAGTTAAGGGTAGTTGCACTACATCACATGCTTAGCAAAAATTTAAGTGAGTACTACTATGTAGATTTAATACTAATTAGTTGGAGAAGTCTAGAGAGTGTGTCAATGGCGTAGAATAGGTGAAGGACAATAAGGAGATGACTATCATAGGAGAAGGATAGATGAGCAAAGGATGCAAATGGAGTGGTGCAAAAGTGTTCGCAATTCCTAATATACAATTAGCATCAATGAGGGGACCTAGAGTTAAGGCATATAAGAGGTAGCATTGGGATAGGAATTAGGAAATTAAATGAGTAAATGGAGGAAGATAATTTCTATGAAGGAGTAGGAGGAGATGATGGTAGATAAATGAATGTTATGAAAACCATTAAGATGAAGATCTCACCTATTGGCAACGATGGATCCTTATATTACTATTTAGATTGGGAGTACAAAGTAAAAAAGGTGTTCTAGTACAATGAGTATGATGATAAAATGAAGGTGAGGTTAGTTGCCTTAGAGTCCATGGAGTACATGGCACTATAGTAGAAGGACATGAGAACTCAACAAGTAGAAGATGGTGATGGAGAGGTGAACTCTTGGAGAGAGATAAAGAGGTTATTGCATAAATGCTTTATACCACATTACTACAATAGGAGTGTTCTTAAAGCTCCAAACTTTGAAGCAAGGTGGGATGAGTATGGATGATTACATGAAAGAATTTGAGATTAATGTGCCTAGGAGGAAAATCACTAGGGTGGTTCAATGAACAAAGCAATCTAATTAAGTGTTTAAGGAATGAACCACTAGACCACCAGGAATAAGTAAATATTTTGGGATTTTTATGAATAACATAAAGGAAATGAGGATATAGATGACTCTTTTTTAGATATGACTCACTACGAAAAATCTAGCTATACTTAATCTTTTTTTATATGAATTACAAATAGACTAAACAATTTGCTCACCACAATCAAGAAGAATGATAATAAGGGAGAATTGAAAGAGATGAACTCAATCAAGAGAAATTTCATTGAAAGATCAATAATGATTGCTATAGGATTACATGAGGATATTTATGTGGATAAAGTCTAAATACGGGTAAATATCAAAATAAGGAAATACGTGCAAATATGGAAACAAAAGAATTGTCAAAATATCTATTTCCTAAAATATTAAGATTTATATCTTCAATCAAATCTTCCTATAACTTTGCACATATTTAAGCTACACTTTTGGTACTCAATCAGAATCTATAGTTGAACTCTTTTTTTGAAATAAGATTCCTAGTGGAATCAAGACTAGAAGATAATACTTAATCATAAGTATGCGCTTTAGAAGCTAATTATAACACTAATGAGCTTCTTTGCAGGTTCACATGATATACCATGAAGTGATCCTCAAACAGTTGTACCTTGGTAGTAAAGAATCTTCAAGGACCCTTTGAGTTAAGTTATTTAGTCCCTTAGCAAGCGATTGTGTCATAGGACCATAATAGACTTAATTTTGATTATTCTTGTTTCATGGGGTAAATGAAGATTTGCGCTCAAATCTACTAGGTTTCTTGCTTTGCTCTATTTCTTCTTCTTTTTTAGGAACATAAGTTGATAAATCTGATACATTAAAAGTTACAGAAACACCAAGGTATCCTAAATGTTCTAACTGATAAGCATTATTATTTATCTTCATCATGATTATGAATGGATAATTAGCTTTAAAAGCAAGCTTTTGAAAGCTTTAACCTAGGAATCTCTCTTTCTTGAAGTGAATCCACACTAAATCACCTTGTTGAAAATCTTACTCTTCTTACCTTTGTTTCCATATTTCTAATGTTTAGCAATTTTCTTTTTGAGCTAGTAAAAAACCTTTGGGTGAATCTTCTAAATCCTTTCTTTTAGTAATCGCATTAAGACACTTATCCTTCATAGTTAGTATAGATGGTAAATCTAAAGGCATAGTAGAATTATATCCATATTTAACTTTGGATGGAGATTTACCTATAGAACTATGTGTAGATTTTTTATGAGTAAATTCAACAATTGTTAAGCATAAGTCTTAATCATTCAGATTCTTACCCGCAATAGCCTTTAGCAAAGCACCCAAATTACAAGTGATAACTTTAGTTTGTTCATTGGTACATGGGCAACAAGATGTACTAATAGTTGTCAATTCCTTCTTTAACATTTTCCAAAAGAAAATTAGAAAATTTTATACCCCTATCAAGAACAATACTATGAGGTATTTTAGGAGTTTAATAATTTCCTGTGTAAATAGATTAGTAGTGAACAACACATTATCTATGTTATGTTAAGGAAGAAAGTGTGCCATCTTGCTAAACTTATCTATAATCACAATAGCAAAATCTTTGTCTCTCGCTATTTTAGGCAAGCCCAAAATGAAATCCATGCTAATATACTCATGGTTTTGAGGGTATAGGAAGTGATATGTAAACTTTAAATGCTTTCCTTCTATTTTTAGCCTTATAGCCTACAACAGGCCTTTCTATCACCTTACCACATCTCTTACCATCCCTAGCCAAAAGAAATGTTCCTTCAACAACTTATATATCCTCTTCTCTCTAGAGTGTCTTGATAACCCTCCAAAAGGGGCTTCCTTCACAAGCGATTCATTTACTAAATGGAAGGTATCCATAATTTTCCCCTTCTAAAAAGATAATCATCATCTTGATAACTTCCATTGTTTCTCAAAAATTACAATTAATCACATAAACAAAACTTTCGAGAAATTCCTTTGGTAGCAAATAATGTTGCCACATAATTAGAGCTTGAGTTAAAGAGTACATTTTTGTGTCATATACTAAATGATTTAATGCTACTCCATTAAGTTTCTCACTAAAGTATGTTACTAGTCACTTCTCTTGCATCAAAATGCTTCCCTATTGCAACACCCGATGCATCACATTCAACTTAAAGGTCTTGTCAAAATCAACCATAACTAATGTAGGCATAGTAGTGAATCACTCCTTGATCTCTTTAAGAATCATTTGAGTCTTCTCATTTCACTTAAAGTCCATGTTCTTCTTTTTAAGCTAACTCAAAGGAGTTCTAACAATATTTAAATTCCTCACGAGTCTCTTGTTTGAAAGATGCTCATCTATGAAAGTTTTTTACTTCTATTACAAATTGTTAGACTAGCAACTATAAAACTAGCTTAACCTTTTTATATCCACTCTAACTTCTCCTTTTTAAACAAAAAAATCCCAAGAACACCACTTTTGGTTGGCAAAATATACACTTCTTAAGATTACCATACAAATTCTCAAATCTCTAAGCTAGAAATACTAACCATAAATGCTTATGATGGCAATCTGAATTTCAACTATACACTAAAGTATCATTAAAATTAACTATTATAAACTCACCAATAAACTCTCATAACACATGATTCGTTATCCTCAAGAAAATATTAGGTTCATTTGTTAAGCTAAAAGGCATGACCATGCAATCATAGAGGCCATACTTCATTTTAAAAGCAATCTTCCATTCAACTCTAGGTCTTATGTTGATGTGCTCAAAAGCCAAAGCACATACAAAGATCAAATAGAAGAAATTCAATCTCCAATTTACATAAATGGCGTGAATCCCTTAAGTATAAAAGGCTTCTACATAAATGACAATCCAATAGCAATTGAGTAATTACAAATAACAACACACTTTAGGATTTAATTCCACTAGAATGGCATGAATCCAATAATAGAAATGAACCCTAAAAATGGCGTGATAATAAGAATAAACAAGAACAAACTAGTTTGTACTAGATATGACTCACTAGTATGAATTGGAATCAACTTAAGGGATTTGATATTACTCACAAATCCTTAAGCCTCCACTCGCCACAACCCCCGAGTAGTTGATAAGAGCCTTATGAAATTAGAGCAAGAACCCTAGATCTCACATGAAAAGGGGCAGAAATTTTATTTCCAAAAAGCTCTCTACAAACCCTACTTTAGTAAGTATTTATACTTGCTCTACCTAGGGTTAAAATGACAAAACAATTACGTCTATGCCACTAGTGTAGCCGGTCCTAAATCTAACAAATATAACCAAATAAAATGTCCCAAAATGATTACAAAGTAACCGATTCAAAGATAAAAATAACAAGTACAAAAATAGTCTTCAATGAGCCAGTTCTTTAATTAAATTCATTGGTCTAGCTTATCTTTGGTTTAGGTCAGTCCATGAATAACCCACAAGCTGAGTCTTAGTGAGTTTGTCCATCGCCCTATAAAACCCAACAAGTATGCCTGTTGGAATACACAACACATAAGTAATAGGAAAGAGGTTAGTATACAAATAATTCCTAGGTCAGCTTATTCAAAGAGGACCCTCATCGCCAAGATTTGAAATCCTTTGGCTCTTACCCTAATGATAGGTTTTGTAGGATTTTGATTCCTATCACATGTAGATTTAGTGGTAGCCACATTTCAAATCTATCTTTGAAAATATTCGTACATCATGCATTTCATCCAAAATGTCATCTAAGTTTGGAGTAGGCTATCTATACTTAGTAATAATCATGTATATGGCTCTACTATCCATACACATTATGTAAGAACCATCTTTCTTCGAAACCATAAGTCTGGGTATTGTACTTGGGCTTATACTCACTTTAACATAACCCCCATCAATCAGGTTATCCACGTGTTGCTTAAATCCTTTCCATATTCTAGATTCATTTCGTAAGTAGGACAATTGGGCAATGAAGCTATAGGCATCAAATCAGTATCATATTTAATATCTCTTATAGGAGATAATCCATTAGTCAACTTTTTAGGGAATAAGTTAGAAAATTTCTCAATCAATCCCCCAAACTCCATGGGAACAAGAACTTAACTAGCTACTTCTAGAATATGCCTAACTTACATTACAAATAAAGACTTTCCAACATTATACCATTTTAGTTAACTCGTTCTTAAACTCTTGCACATAATCATTAATACTCATATCCCCATGTCATAGTGTTAGCAACTTCATGAAGGCCTCCTAATGATAGTAATCAAGGATAAAGTGCCTACAATGATTTGCTTTATATCTTACCAAGTAGTAATATCTCCTTCTCCTACTCTCCTTTGGTTGGCCACCATATTCTTCCACTATAGGGTTATGTATCCTATGAATTCTAAGGCAATTAATAGAATTTTTGTAGTATCGTCGTAAACACTTAACGAGTTTCACCACCTTATAATCCTTTTCTAAATAATCATCTACATTCTCACCTCTAGTAATGGGTATAATCTTCAACTTGACCATATGTAATCCCCCTTAGTTGACCCTCTATGACGCCTCTGCTTATGTTAAGGTTATCCACTTCTCCTTCTACAACCTCATCATGATCCCATTGATTCACATGATCTCTATGGCATCTATCTCCATGTCTTTGTTCATCATCCTAACCATTCTCTTGTAGCAACTATTGTACCATAGTAGCCAAGTTATTTACTATGGTGAGTGCATGCATCTATTGTGAAGTCCGAAAATTTTCAAAAAGTTATATAAAAAATTACAGAAAATAAATAGAATAAAAAATATTATTTTATTCTAGATTTATGATAATAATAGGTTTTAAAAATTTAAACAATTAGAAAGAATGACTTTCGTAAGAAAGATAAGATGATGAACGTAATAAACTGAATTTTATGAAATATGTTACCGAATAAATTTAGGAAGCGACATACTTGAAAATATCCGAATATAGAAATATAAATGGATAAATGAAAATAATTGTAAAATTTAACTTTAGTTTGGGTAAATTAAATTAAAAGAATAAATCATCTGAAACATAATTTTTAAATAATATTAGGTTAAATAATGAAATTAATTTAAAATATAAATCTAGGAATTTCAAATTAAAATTTAGAGTAAATATTTATCTTTGAAATAATCAAATTAACCTAGACGTAAAATTTTGTAATAAATTATTAAAGATATAATTTTTAAAAGTATTCCCGTATACGTGTGGAATGTTAAAATAGGGGTATTTTTAAATAAAATATAATTATAATATAATATATAAAAATACATATAAACATATATATAACTGTTAAAAAAAAAAAAGTCCCATCCCTTTCTTTTCTTTCTTTTCCTTTCTTTTCTTTTCTTCTCTTACTTTCCCTTAACCAGCCCCCCTAACCCCTCTCTCTACTGTTCTGCTCTCCCTCTTTCTTCCTTTTCTTTTTTTCCCTTCCTTTTCTTCTTCTTCTTCCTCTAGATCTTCTTCGTCTACCTTCCTCGACCACACTTCCCTTCCTCCCATCGCCCCTTCCTCTCTTCTCATCGCCCCTTCTTTTCCTTTCGACCAGCCACCATACTCCCTCTCTCTCGCTCTCTCACACACACGCTCTTTCCCTCACGTTATCATCCACATGCCTGGCACACCAATAGGTCTCGAATCCGACACTAGTGACGAGCTGACCCCAAGTTGAGTTCCCTCTCTTTAGCCTCCACTCCTCGCATCATCACCAGAACCCCTACTCTTGCCCTCTTTCCTTCCTCGTTTTTTTTTTTTCTTTTCTTCCTCACCCTTGTTTTTCAACATGAAAACAGAGCAATTGTTGAAGTTCTTCCTTGCAACAGCAGCAACCTCTTCTTCCTCTTCCACAAATCACATCCTTTCTCTCGTCCTCCACTACCTTTAGCTACGGCGCTAAAATAGGGCACGCATGGTGGCCGTTGATGTCACAATAACAGGTTAGGTAGAGTTCGTGATCTTCGTAGCTGATCTGGAATGCTTTAGCACCGTGCCTCGACAATGTCGATGACAAAGAGGATGGCAACAGCTGCAACGACCACGACGATAGCAATGGCACAGCAGTAACCACACCAGCGTCCATGATGGCCATGATGACAGCAGCGACGACGACCTCTAATAGTAGTAATGATGACAGTGGCGACGACATCAACTGTGACGACTTTGACCTAGCAACTTCGACGACAGTAGCGGCTGCAACATCCGATGGCAATTCTAGCGGCAACAGCAACGGTGAAGGTAACGATTCAGCAGTTGCAACAATGACAACAATAGCCACCCAACAACAACCACAACAACTGTAACGGAAGTAGCAACGGTGATCCCCATAGTAATGGCAACAACAGCCTCAACGCCAGCTACAACGACCATGATGACAACAACAATAGTAGCAACCTCCTCCGGTGATTAAGTCTTAGGTATGTGTGTATCAACAGACCAACGGGGAGGAAAGGATGAAGTGGAGTAGAATGTAAAAAAGAAATGTTGTCCAGTGAGATGACGTCCAGTTAGGGCGAAGCCGTGAGAGAAAGGGGGGAAGAATAGAAAGAGGGAAAAGGAGAAGGAAAGGGAAGAAAAGAATAAGAAAGTAAATGTAGGGGAATGTGGGGTGTATATGGAAAAGTGTGTATATGTGTATGTGTGATTGAAGGTGTGTGAGGTGTGTAAGGATACTTGAGGATGCGTGTGTGCGGGTGAGGGTTGTGTGTGTGTGGGTGAATGGAGGTGTGTATGTGTATGTGCATGAAGGAGGATGTCTACATGAGTATGTATGTATGAGGATGCGTATGTGGAATGTGTGTGTGTAAAATGATGTGCGACATGTGTGGAGGAAATGTAGGCATATGGATGGTGTGTGGTATGTGCGGTTTGTGTAAGTATGTGGATTTCCATAAGGTGTGTATGTAAGTGTGTGTGTGGCGGTGTGTGTAAGAGCATATATGTGTGTGTATGTGCGGTGATGCGTGATGTGCGATATGCGTAAGAATGTGTATGTATGAGGATACATATGGTGTGTATGTAGGAATGTGTGTGTAAACGAGGAGGTGATGTAGTGTATACGGAATGTGTGTGTGTGAATGAAACGTGTATATGTGTATGTGTTGGTAATGATGTGTGATGTGTGTAAGGGTGTGCAGTATGTATATGTAGGTGTGTAGCATGTGTGTGTGTAAGGGTGTGGTGTATGCGAAATGTATGTGTAGAATGATATGTGGTGTGTGCGAGAAGGGTGTATGCATATGGATGGTGTGGGATGTGCAGAGTGTGTGTATATGTATGAAAGGTGTAGGGTGTGTGGTACTAGTGTATACATGGATGGTATGTGAAGTATGTAACATGTGTGTATATGTATGGAAGACGTGTAGTGTGTGGGTATGTATATATGTATAAGGAAGGAGTGGTATATGTAGGCATGTATGTATGTATGTGAAATAGTGTATGGTGTATGGACATAGGTGGAAGTTGAGGATGATGTATATGGGATATGTACGTATGAGTATGAGATGATGCACAGAGTGTGAACATGAATGTGTGGGTATGAAAGGTGAATATAGTGTGTGCAAAGTATGTGGGTGTGTGTATTGGTGATGTAAGGTGTATATGGAGTATGTGAGTGGGTGTAGGAGATAATGTATGGTTTGGGTGTGTGAGTATAGATATAGGAGGTGTGTAATATGTGTAGAGCATGTGGGTAAGTATGTATTGGTGGTGTGAAGTATATGTAGGGCATGTGTGTATATGTGTGTGATAGTGGTGTGGAAGGTGAAAGAAGCAAGTGTGTATGTATGTATAGGTGCATGTATGGGGTGTGAAGTGTGTGCGTATATGGATAAGAAAATGTAGGTGCGTATGTGATGTGTGGGAAAGGTTGGTGTATGTATGATGGAAGTGTGAGTGAGGATGAAAACTAATAGAAAGTTTGAGGAACTCGTAGGTGGAAATATCAACAAAGAAGAGAAGAAATAAGATGATACAAACCTTTAAGGATTGCTAAATCCTACGAGTTATCCTACAAGTAGTTCGTTGGAAGATATTAAAGACGATTGGATAAATGGAAGGTTTAAAGATGCTTCATGAATGAGAGAAGCGTCTATGATGGTGTAACTGGTGAAGGGAATGATTCAAGTAATATCCAAGATGATGGCTTGGGAGATATTTGGAATGAAATGGATTTCACAATGGAATGCTTAAAGGATGTTGAGGAAGATCATTCTTTGCCAAATACCCTAATGCAAGATCTTTAGTTGTCCTTTCAAGGATATCTTGCATGTATGGAAGAAGAAATTCCAAACATGGCAAGTCAGAGACATTCTATTACTTGACTTCTACACAAGGAAAGTAGATAGTTGATCATAGCAACTTGAGGTCTTGGAAGTATAGATTCGAAGGAAGTTCAACATTCGAATCTTGTTAGCCCAAAGTTCCATAAGGAGGAAACTTCACGCCCTGTCATCAACCACAAGATGAGTAGAGTACACATATTGGGTGTTAGAAGACTACTATAGTCAGGTGGAGATGCGACTTTATGATTGGGTTGAGAAAACATCGTAGAAGGATACTGACTTCAAGAGGAACGCAAAGGCGTTACCCGCTGGAATCACTCGATTTCGGCTAGGACTACGACAACCCTAAACAAGTGAGTGGGAAACTTAATGATATGCTATTATGTTGTGTTGTATGTGGAATGCTATGCATGTGAAATTGATGTTTATTGTGCTGCTATTTGATATGATTGTTGTTGAGTTACGTTATGTGGTAGAGAATAACGAGTTAGGTAAGAAGTCGTGAAGAATATAGGGGAATGAATGGTCCGAGAGTTTAGATGTCATTACCTTAATGATAGCACCTAGTGCCATATCGCTAGTGCTATAACCATAAGCCTAACCCATGTTTTACAAATTGTCTTCTTCCAAAACAAACAAAAAATATAGAGACTTAGTTTTTCCTTCTATAGCTACCGAGTAGGTATGCTTAGTTGGAATAGGGTGTGTAGGTATCATTATGTATACATGTTAGAGTTGGTTCCTGAATGTGTATACATATACTTAACCAATTTTTTTTTCATATTATATTTACAAAATACACTCATGAGCTCAATCATATAAATCATGAGTGTAACCTTAGTTTTTACAACATAACGATCCTATTTTCTTACTCTCTTAAGTTCGTAAGGGAAAGTGTTTAGTAAACTGTCCTTAATTAGAGATGTGACAGAAACTTGTATATATACATATATGTATATATCATATACAAATGTCTTGAGGACATCGAAAGAGAAAACGAGATGACCTTGTTAGCTCTCGAAAGTGTAAAAATGATAGAGCACTTGAAAAGTGCGATGCCATAGAGGTTTCAAAGATGATTAATGTAAATCAACCCTGAGTGGTTGGTTTGACATGTGAGATAAATGACACAGAGGTGTCAGAAATGATTGTAAGCCAACCCGAGTCGTTCGGCATTTGAGAGAAAGGGCATAGAGGTGCTAGATCTAATGATCGTAAGTCGACCCGAGTGGTTTGACGTTTAAAAGAAATGATATATAGAGGTGCCGAGATAATTTAATCCATTATAAACTAGATAGGTCTATGTCTATGGGGATTTGGGTTCAGTGTTGATTTTGTGTGATAACCCATGCATAATCCTTGCTTGTACTGAGTGAAATGGAATGTTTGATGTTTACTTTTGTGGTATGATTGATTGTGATTGTAAATGTTGTTTGATCACCCTAAATAAATTAATTAAGGAAGAGAACCTGATTTAAAAACTTGACATGCATTTTCACAAGACATTGCATGAGATTGAAGGCCATCACTGTTACAGGATGCGTCGGAAGTGATCAAAAGGATAGCTGTTTCGCTAAGTGCGAACTAAGTGATTAGGGGATTGTCGTGCCTTGATGGTTTCGAGTCCGATCTGTCCTTAAGGGTTTTGCTCCATCTGGTGTAGAGAGGAAAGGGAGCATTCACTGTTGAGTTAATAAGATATCATAATTAACCAAGGGATAAGATAAATAAATCGGGTAATGACTTAGGCACTGATGGTGGCTTCGGAATGCTTAACCCAAGGAGATGCTGCATTCATATGGTTGTTCATGCATAGCATACGTTTAATATTTTAAATTGAATTTGCTTGCTTGTGTACATAGCATAGGTTTAATAACTTGATGTGAATTTTCTTGTGTATATATATAGCATATGTCTAATATTTGATTTAAGTTTGTTTGTGTGTGTATGTAGCATTGAAAGTGTTACCATCCCATTCACTAAACTATGGTGTGCTCACCCCCTCACAGACTTTATGCAAGTGATGACAGCGAAAGTGCGGGATGAGCTAAGATGTGAAGTGTTGAGAGTTTTGGAAGACCAAAACAACGAAGTAAGATTTGTGAAGGATAGATTTACTTAGATGAAATGTTAGAACTCCCATGTGAATAGATTTTGAAGTGGAGAAATGATGAGATCTATGATGAGAGTTAAGCTGGAAGAAGGAATGTGGATCCTCTTGAAGTGCCGCTTGGACCGATGATAAGAAATCAAGCGAAACGATTCAAGGAAGCACTTAACGAGTTGATAAAGGTTGTCCATGAAGCCGGAAAGGATTGGAGCAATCATGAAGTTGGAATGGATTGGAACAACCATGGGAAGACCCTTGCTTTTATACAAGTCACACCGGACACGGGTTGAAGAGGGCATGTATGTTCAAGGCACGACCGTGTAGGAATTCCAAGATTGCACAGAATCATACACGACTAAAAGGCACGGCTGTGTATGGAGATAAGCAAATCCACAGAAAGATACACGACCAGAAGTACACGGTCGTGTATGTGGCCGGAATGTGCACAGAAAAGTACACGGCCAAAGTATACGGTCGTGTACACGGCCGTGTATCCCCTGCTGGCCAGCTTGTTCTGTTTTCGTGTTTTTACTCAACTTATCTAAGCTACGTCGTTTTGGACTTGTTTTTCACGAATTGTAACCTTAGTATAAAAGCTCCTAAGGTTTAGAACAACTTAGAATTTACATCTTTGAACATTAAACACTTTTGAGAGGCACCTCTCTTGGTTCTTCAAGAACTAAATCGAACTTATCGGATTAATTTTCGTGGCGTTCATCCCGACTTATCAATCGGTCTTTCATCCCGATTGTGGCGTCTTCATTTTATACCAAGGTTCTTGTCTCGCTTGTAGACAACAGGTCGCGGTTTCCACTTTAGGTGTTTGGGCGTCTTAGGTAACGAATTTCCGAATGTATTGGTATTGGGTTTCGTCACAGGTTGGCGTGGTTCGTATCAGTTTGGTATCAGAGCTTAGGTTTGTCAAAACATCAAGTTCGGTTGAGGAAGGTAATATCAAAAACCCTAACTCCAATCATTCATATCAATTATCGTATTCAATTTCATAGTATTGATTGTCTTTTGATAGTGTAATATCGACTAGGCGATTGTTAAAAAAAAGAGTAAAAATCACGACAAAAAAAAAGAAGAGAAAAGAAAAGAAAAGAAAAACGTGATCAAGAGCAACAACCAAGACAAAAAAAAAAAATTCGGATAGAAAAATAGAGTTGTTTTGAATTCTACGGAAGGAAATTGGTGTAGTTCAGGTTAGTTCCAAGAGAATTGAGAAGAGGAAATTGGCGAGTTGATATCATCATTATTTGTGAGAATACACGAGTGACTGTATGATATCATCATTTGAGTGAAACACGTAAGGGAGTGTATCGTGAGGTTTAATTATATATATATTTGTGTTAGTACTAATCTTTTCTGCAGGGACTATGTCGAGACAACATTCTCCTGAAGGTGAGAGGGGAAGGTTTGATGCTAGGTTAGTAATTGAAGTGTTGAGGGGTGAAATGAAGAGGATGTTCCAAGAGGGAATGGAACAAATTCATGAGACAGTAGAGCAAAGACTAGAGCAATCCACAAACGTATTCCAAGGGCGTAAGAGGGAGAGTCGTTCTAGGAGAGTACCGAGGGGTGGAGATGAAATGACGGATTATGACTTTGATGAGCCTTCTGTTGGGAGTTATAGAGGATATAGTGGTCGGAATAGAGGAACTAGAGATTGGGAAGATAGAGGAGATAGGAATAGAGAGGATGATCAATTGAGTAGCATAAAGATGAAGATTCCTCCTTTCCAAGGGAAGAATGATCCCGAGGCGTACTTAGAATGGGAGAAAAAGGTGGAGATGGTATTTGATTGTCACAACTATAGTGGGAGAAAGAAGGTAAAACTTGCTGCCATTGAATTTTCGGATTATGCTATAGTGTGGTGGGATTAACTAATGTTGAATAGGAGAAGGAGTGGCAAGCCACCTACTGAGTCTTGGGAAGAGATGAAAAGAGTGATGAAGAAGCGGTTTGTGCCTGCGTATTACTATCGTGAATTGCACAACAAATTGCAAACTCTGAGGCAAGGAAGCCGAAGTGTAAATGAGTATTTCAAGGAGATGGAAGTCACTATGATTTGGGCGAATGTAGAGGAGGATAGAGAGGCTACAATGGCTAGGTTTCTTGCTGGGTTGAATAGAGAAATCTAAAATGTGGTTGAATTGCAGCATTATGTAGAATTGGAGGATATGGTTCACATGGCTATAAAGGTTGAGAACCAGCACAAGAGGAGAGGTAGTAGTAATGCACAGTTTCAACAGGGTAATGGTTCATCCACTTGGAAGACTAATCAATGGAAGAAGGAAGAAAAGCCTTTACCCACCAAACCAAAAGGGGAGCTGAGGCAAGTGGGTTCTACTCCTGGTAACCAAGGTAACCCTGATTCTTCTACTTCTAGAAATCGTAACATTAGATGTTTTAAATGTCAAGGTAGAGGCCATATTGCTAGTCAATGTCCAAATAGGCGTGTGATGATTTTGCGTGATGATGGGGAGTATGAGACTGAGGGGGATAGTGAAGGAGATGATATGCCTCCATTAGAGGATGCTAGTGATGATGAGGAGCCTCCAATGGCAAGGCTAGTGGCAGTAGTGAAGTGAGCTTTGAATGTGTAGGTGAAGGAAGAAGAAGAGGTGCAAAGAGAGAATATATTTCATACTAGATGTTATCTAGGAGATCACATTTGTAGTTTGATCATTGATGGAGGGAGTTGCACCAATGTAGTGAGTAATTTTATTGTTGAGAGGCTGGGGCTCAAAACTATTAGACACCCTAGTCCATATAAATTGCAGTGGTTGAATGATAGTGGTGAGACTAAGGTGAGTAAGCAAGCCTTGATTGGTTTTCGCATTGGAAGGTATGGGGATGAGGTGTTATGTGATGTAGTGCCAATGCAAGCATGTCATGTGTTGTTGGGGAGGCCATGGCAATTTGATGGGAAGGTTGTTCATGATGGCTTTTCTAACAAGTATACGCTTGTTCACTAAGGGAAAAGCTTTAATCTTAAACCGTTAACACCCAAACAAGTGTATGAGGACTAGTTGCAGTTACAACAGTCTTTTGCAAAACATAAGGTGAGTGAAAAGCAGAGTGAGAGTGAGAGAGCAAAAGACAATGAGAAGAAAAAGGAATATAAGAGTCAAGATCAAAAGGAAAAGGAGAGGAAGGCTGGAAAGAGTGTGAGAGGCCAAGTTGAAGGGGAATCAACTTTGGTGGTGAGTGAAAAGGAGAGGGCAGCCTTGCAAAAGGAGAGTTGTGTGGCAAGAGCGAGTGTAGTGAGGAGAGCGTTAGTGATGAAGCAACCTATGTTGTTGCTGGTTTTTAAGGAAACATGTTTGACTACTAACGACTTATCTAACTCTACGCCTAGTGTGGTTGTGTCTCCTGTGTAGGACTTTGAAGATGTCTTCCCTGAAGAGATTCCAAAGGGATTACCACCTATTCGTGGTATTGAGCACCAGATTGACCTTGTACCCGGAGCATCGATTCCAAACAAACCAGCTTATAGGAGCAATCCGGAGGAGACAAATGAACTCCAAAGGCAGGTCGATGAACTAATGGAGAAGGGGTACGTGAGAGAGAGCATGAGTCCATGTGTAGTGCCTGTGATTTTGGTGCCTAAGAAGGATGGGACATGGAGAATGTGTGTTGACTGCCGCGCCATCAACAACATTACGGTAAAGTATCGTCATCCCATTCCTCGCTTAGATGACATGTTAGATGAGTTACATAGGTCTAGTGTCTTTTCCAAAATTGATTTGAAAAGTGGATATCACCAAATTAGAATGAAAGAAGGTGATGAATGGAAAACTGCATTTAAGACAAAATATGGATTGTATGAGTGGTTAGTAATGCCTTTCGGTTTAACTAATGCACCTAGTACTTTTATGAGACTTATGAACCATGTTTTGAGGACTTTTATTAGAAAATTTGTGGTTGTCTATTTTGATGATATTCTTATTTACAGCAAGAGTTTGGAAGATCATATGTCTCACTTAAGGGATGTTTTAGAAGTGCTTCGAAAGGAACAGTTATATGCTAACCTCAAGAAGTGCACTTTTTGCACAGACAAACTTGTGTTTCTTGGTTTTGTTGTTAGTGCATAGGAAATGCAGGTTGACGAAGAAAAGGTTCTTGCGATCCAAGAATGGCCCAGTCTAACCAATGTAAGTAATGTGCGGAGTTTCCATGGACTAGCGAGTTTTTACAGGAGATTTGTGAAAGATTTCAGCACCATTGTAGCACCACTTACTGAGGTAATTAAGAAAAATGTGGGGTTCAGCTGGGGAGAGCAATAAGAGAAGGCCTTTCAGACGCTTAAAAATAAGCTGACTCAAGCGCCGTTACTTGCTTTACTTAACTTTGCTAAAACGTTTGAAATTGAGTGTGATGCTTCAGGATTAGGTATTGGAGCAGTGCTTATGCAGGAGAGAAGATCGATTGCATTCTTTAGCGAGAAGCTAAGTGGGGCAACCTTGAATTACCCTACTTACGACAAGGGGCTATATGCATTGGTTCGAGCCCTGGAGACGTGGTAACATTACCTCTGGCCGAAAGAGTTCGTGATCCACACTGATCATGAATCCTTGAAGTACTTGAAGGGGCAACACAAGCTGAATAAAAGGCATGCTCGTTGGGTGGAGTTCATCGAAACATTTCCATATGTTATCCACTACAAGCAAGGTAAAGAGAATGTCGTTGCTGATGCACTATCTAGAAGGTATACTCTTATCTCTACTTTTAGTTCTAGACTGCTTGGTTTTGAGCACATTAAGGAGTTATATGCTGCTGATCGAGATTTTTGTGAGGAGTGTATATTGTGAGAAGAGTGGGCATGGAAAAGTTTATCAGCATGAAGGATTCTTGTTTAGGGAGAGTAAACTGTGCATTCCAATTTGTTCCTTAAAAGAATTACTAGTGAGGGAGTCTCATGGAGGAGGGTTAATGGGACACTTTGGCGTAGCTAAAACATTAGGGGTATTGCAGGAACACTTCTATTGGCCTCACATGAAACGAGATGTTGAGAGGATTTGTGAGCGATGTGTCACGTGTAGGCAAGCGAAATCTAGAGTCCAACCTCAAGGGCTTTACACCCCACTTCCCATTCCTCATGAGCCGTGGGTAGATATTTCTATGGACTTTGTGTTAGGATTACCCAGGTCTAGACATGGTCGGGATTCTATTTTTGTAGTTGTTGATAGATTCTCTAAAATGGCACATTTCATTCCTTGTCACAAAACGGATGATGCTTGTAATATTGCTAATTTATTCTTTAGGGAAGTTGTGCGATTGCATGGTATGCCTAGAACAGTTGTATCAGATAGGGATGCTAAGTTCTTAAGCTACTTTTGGAAGACCTTGTGGGCTAAGTTAGGAACTAAGTTATTGTTTTCTACTACTTGTCATCCACAGACTGACGGTCAAATTGAGGTAGTGAATCGAACTTTATCTACTTTGTTGAGGGCTGTAATTAAAAAGAATATTAAGAGTTGGGAGGATTGTTTGCCGCATGTTGAATTTTCTTATAACCGTATAGTGCATTCTGCTACTAAATTTTCTCCTTTTGAAATTGTGTATGGTTTTAATCCACTAACTCCTTTGGATTTATCACCTTTGCCTATTTCTGAGTATGTTAATTCAGAAGGCCCGAAGAAGGCCGAATTTGTTAAACAGATCCACGAGAAGGCAAGGCTGAACATTGAGCGACGAACTGAGCAGTATGTGAAACAAGCCAACAAGGGTCATCGACAAGCTGTTTTTGAACCTGGAGATTTGGTTTGGGTTCACATGCGCAAAGAGTGGTTTCCCGTGCAACGTCGATCTAAACTACTTCCTAGAGGCAAAGGACCATTTCAAGTTCTTGAGCGCATCAACGACAATGCATACAAGATAGATTTGCCTGGTGAGTATCAAGTAAGTGCCACATTTAATGTTACTGATCTGAGTCCTTTTGATGTAGGTGACGATTTGAGGACAAATTCTTTTCAAGAGGAGGGGAATGATGAGATCCATGATGAGAGTCAAGCTGGAAGAAGGAATGTGGATCCTCTTGAAGTGTCGCTTGGACCGATCACAAGAAATCAAGCGAAACAATTCAAGGAAGCACTTAACGGGTTGATAAAGGTTATCCATGACGCCGGAAAGGATTGGAGCAATCATGAAGTTAGAACGGATTGGAACAACCATGGGAAGACCCTTGCTTTTATATAAGTCACACCGGAAACGGGTTGAAGAGGGCGTGTATGTTCAAGGCACGGTCGTGTAGGAATTCCAAGATTGCACAGAATCATACATGGCTAAAAGGCACGGCCATGTATGGAGACAAGCAAATCCACAGAAAGATACACGACCAGAAGTACACGGTCGTATATGTGGCCGGAATGTGCACAGAAAAGTGCACGGTCGTGTACACGGCCGTATATCCCCTTCCGACCAGCTTGTTCTGTTTTCGTGTTTTTACGCAACTTATCTAAGTTACGTCGTTTTGGACTTGTTTTCCACGAATTGTAACCCTAGTATAAAAGCTCCTAGGGTTTAGAACAACTTAGAATTTACATCTTTGAACATTAAACACTTTTGAGAGGCACCTCTCTTGGTTCTTCAAGAACTAAATCGAACTTATCGGATTAATTTCCGTGGCGTTCATCCCGACTTATCAATTGGTATTTCATCCCGATTGTGGCGTCTTCATTTTATACCAAGGTTCTTGTCTCGCTTATAGACAATGGGTCGCGGTTGCCACTTTAGGTGTTTGGGCATCTTAGGTAACGAATTTCCGAACGTATTGGTATTGGGTTTCGTCATGGGTTGGCATGGTTCGTATCAAGAAACCTAGGATTTATCCTATTTTACTTATTGGTAGGAGATACCGATTCTCTAAGATCATGGTTGACCATGGGGTACGAGATTCATAGTTTATATTTTATTATCTAATTATATGTACTATAACTTGTTGTAGATGTAATTATTTACTTAGAGTCGTAAGACGATTATTATATAACGGGTGCACACGTGCCATGATAATTTTAGTAGAGGCTTCTAGGCCCCCTTTTGGGGCGTGACATCTATTGCTCTAAATTAGTGTGCTCTAGCTCATTTAATAGTTTAAGGCTCTCCCCAACACCATCATAATGATCACCAACTACTCTATGAATATTATTAGCTAACATACCTAGCTTGATAAAGATTCCTTCTCATCACACAATACATTTCAATTTCTAAAGACTCTCCAACACACTATCAACACATATAGCTAATGTCACCTGCCTCTTTTACACATACATGAATATAATTTTGATAGGAATCAAAATCCTACAGGACTTATCACTAGGGCAAGAGCTAAAGGGTTACAAAATTTGGCGATAAGGGTCCTCTTTGAACAATTCGACCCTAAAAATATTTGTTTAATAACTTCTTTTCTATTAGTTATTTGTTATGCATTCCAGTAGGTATACTTATCGGTTTTTATAGGGCGATAGATAAACTTACTAAAGCTCAACTTGTAGGTTATTTATGGATCTGCATGAATTAAAGAAGAACCAGCTAGTTGAAGATCATTTATGTTTATAATTGTTGCTTATGAGAACTGGCCTTTTTATTCTTGTATTTTGTAATTTATCCTTTAGAAAACCGGCCACCTTAGTGGCATCTTTGTAATTTTTAATACATTTTTACTCTAATTGGAGTAAGTATAAATACTTGCTAATTAGGGTTTTTAGGGAGCTTTTGATATTTTGACAAAACATAGACTTTGAGCCGTGAGGGTCTGATAGGAATCGAAATCCGACAAGACCTATCATTAGGGCAAAAACTAAAGGAATTCGAATTTTGGCGATGAGGGCCCATTTTGAGCAAATCGACCCCAGAATTATTTATATATTAACCTCTTTTCTATTATTCTTGTATTGTGTTTTCCAACAGGAACACTTATCATATTTTATAGGGCAATGGACAAACTCCCCCAGACTCAGCTTGTGGGTTATCCATGGACCGACCTGAATCGACGATGAGCTGGGCCGATGGATCCTATAGAAGACCGGCATCTTGAAGACCATTTCTTTTATATATTTCTTCTTTTATGAACTATTTTGGTTGTATTTTGGTTTTGAGACACTTTTATTTTCTTGTAATTTTCATTTAGGGTTAGCTACCTTAAAAGTGGCAAACTTGTAATTTTGAGCACTTTTTAACCCTAGGAGTAGCAAGTATAAATACTTGCTTAAGAGAGGGTTTGAGGAGGCTTATTTTTGCAGAACAAACACTTCACATTTCGTGAGAGGGCTTAGGGTTTTCCTAATTAAAAATTCTCTTATCAATTTCAATCCCAAGAAGTTGAAATTGTGGCGAGTGTAACAAGGAGAAATCGTGAGTAATATCAGTTCCTTATTGTTGTTTTCCATTTCAGCACTAGTGCGTCATATCTAGGTTGATTTGGATGTTCTTAGACTTGTTTTAATTTGCAATTCGTGATCAATAGCTTGTTATAGGATTGATTGTGTTGATATATGATATCATTCTCTTCATTGTGACGTGAATTGGATAGTTAAAGGAAGGGATTGGAATTTGCGGTTTGACCCATTTGTTTTCTTGAATTGAATCACGTGGGTTTCAATTATAATTGTTATTATTTGATGAAGATTACTTTTTTGGATTGATAATAGCAATTGGAGCTCTTTGGATTTCATTCCATTGCCTTAGGATTTCCGCATTTACCTAGTCAAGTGAACCGGTTTTTGTGTGTGTGAATTGAGGAGTTTTCCTTGATTCTTTTGATTGTGCTTAAGCTTGGATTTAGGCACATCATCTTTTTGGTATCAGAGCTCTTGTTGAGAGAAGGGAATTGGTTTCATTTGATTTCGTGGAGTTAATCAACCATTAGGATTGATTTAGTGGAAACTACAATTGTATTGGTTGTTGTGGTTTTGAGTTTGTGAAATTACCTTGTCTTGGAGTTTATTTTGCTGTTTGTTGGAGTTGGTTTGGGAAGGTTGTTGCATCATTTTGTGATCACTAATTTTCGTGGAAGGGTAGAAGTATCAAGTGTTGTTTAATTCAAAAATTTTTGGAACTTGTAAAACTTACCAAAATCCTTGCCATTGGCTTGTTGTGGCGTGGAGGAGGATGTGTAGTTTGTTGCTTTGAATTTCATTGTGTAATTCTGAATTGGTGGAGTACAATTTGTAGATTGCATTGAGTTTTGATTAGTAAGGAATTATTTAAATTCAAACACATGCAATTAAGTTGTGGGAGTTAATGATTGCTATTTGAATTTGAATTCATTGTTTACCAATTGAAGAAAGGCTTGCAATTAGTGTTGTGAATCCTTGTGCAATTTGAAATTAGAGCATTTGCAAATTCCAAATTTGAAGTGTGTGGAAGGATAAGCATCCATTTGGAATTCAAATACCTTCTTTAAGTTTGAGAGCAATTCATTGAATAGCATTGAATAAGTGTTATTTGAATTTGAATTGTTTTTTACCATTTGTGGAGAAGGTTGCATTTCGTGGAGTGATTTCAAATTTGAATTTTATTGCTGCCATTGCTTGTGGTTTATGGTGTGAATGGGAGTTTTGTAGTGGCAAGGACATGTACACTTTGAAGTATTGTATGTAAGAGTGTTTTTTTTTTTAAAAAAAGTTACAACGTGTGGTAGTGTTGTAGTGAATTGGTTGCACTGTGTAGGAGTGAGGTGTGTGTGGTGGTGTAAATTTGTGGAGTTGTTTGGAGTAAGGTGCTGCACATTAAGATAAAGTGTGAGTGTGAACCGTAGCAAGAATAAGGAAAGTGAGTAGTAGAATTTAAGATTCAAACAAGTCATTAAATGTGTGAAAGTAATTGAACTAGTTACTTAAACACTTGTTGTTGAATTTAATTCTATCTACTTGAAAGTAGTTGAGTGTACTTCATTTGTGGTTTGGTTGTGTACTTGAACCATGGAAGTGTGAAGATAATTATTGTTGTTGGGTTTGAACACAATCATGTCTAGTGAAATGTTTCATTATGCCAATGTATTGCGCTAGACATTGACTACATTTACTACTAAGGATGACGAACAAAGGGAAAACTTGTTCCATACTCCTTGTAGGGTACAAGGAAATTTATGTGTCCTTATAGTTGATGGTGGTAGTTGTACCAATGTGGTAGCAGCATCGATGGTATCGAAACTAAAACTTGCTATTACTCCACATCCTGAACCGTATACATTGCATTGGCTTAGTGATCAGGGGAGTTTACATGTGACCCATAGAGTTAAGGTACCATTCAGTGTAGGGGATAAATACTTTGATGAGATTGAGTGTGATATTTTGCCTATGTGTACATCCCATATATTGCTTGGCAGGCCTTGGTTATATGATAGGAGGGTTTTCCATGATGGCTTCAGGAATACTTATGTATTCCAAAAGGAAGGAAAACAAATTGTTCTAAATTCGATGTCGCCTTCAAAGGTTCAAAGGGTTCAACAACAAATCAGTAGACCATCAGTGGGCCATGAGTAGTCGAACCAACCTTTAGAGCACAAAATTCGTTAGACCCAGATGTGCCAACCTTCAGAGGATCTTGATGATTATAGTCAGATGAGCAGACTACTAGAGGACCAAACTGTTCAGGGTCAGTTATGTTCTCTTTTAGAGATACTAGTGGTTCACGAACAATTGAGTAAACCATTGGAGTATTCTGAGGATTAGAGTCAGACGAGTCTATCATTAGAGGGCCAGAATGTTCAGAGATAGTAATGTTCACCTTCAGAGGTCTCAGAGGGCAATGAGCAGTTGGGCCAACCATTAGAAGACCATCAGGATCAGCGACATACAGATGAGTTAGAAAAGGAGGATACAATATCAGTAAAATGGGTTGAGATAGGGGACACCTCAGTAGACAATGGGTCATTATTTGTGTTGCAGATGAGATACATCCTGGAAATGGAGGAGAGAAGACAATCACCACCTGTAGTATTTCAGATATTGGGATTCTGCAGAGATATTTCTTCAAGTGGCTTGCTAAGAGGAAACAAAGTCTCTACTACACTTGATCCACCATATTTGAGGACAAATCTTTTTGAGGCCCGAGGAGATGATAGGAATCAAAATCCAACAAGACCTATCATTAGGGCAAAAACTAAAGGAATTCGAATTTTGGCGATGAGGGCCCATTTTGAGCAAATCGACCCCAGAATTATTTATATATTAACCTCTTTTCTATTATTCTTGTATTGTGTTTTCCAACAGGCACACTTATAATATTTTATAGGGCAATGAACAAACTCCCTTAAACTCAGCTTGTGGGTTATCCATGGACCGACCTGAATCGGCGATGAGTTGGGTCGATGGATCCTATAGAAGACCGGCATCTTGAAGACCATTTCTTTTATATATTTCTTCTTTTATGAAATATTTTGGTTGTATTTTGGTTTTGGGACACTTTTATTTCCTTGTAATTTTCATTTAGGGTTAGCCACCTTAAAAGTGTCAAACTTGTAATTTTGAGCACTTTTTAACCCTAGGAGTAGCAAGTATAAATACTTGCTTAAGAGAGGGTTTGAGGAGGCTTATTTTTGCAGAACAAACACTTCACATTTCGTGAGAGGGCTTAGGGTTTTCCTAATTCCAAATTCTCTTATCAATTTCAATCCCAAGAAGTTGAAATTGTGGCGAGTGCAACAAGGAGAAATCATGAGTAATATCGGTTCCTTATTGTTGTTTTCCATTTCATCACTAGTGCGTCATATCTAGGTTGATTTGGATGTTCTTGGACTTGTTTTAATTTGCAATTCGTGATCAATAGCTTGTTATAGGATTGATTGTGTTGATATATGATATCATTCTCTTCATTGTGACATGAATTGGATACTTGAAGGAAGGGATTAGAATTTGCGGTTTGACCCATTTGTTTTCTTGATTTGAATCACGTGGGTTTCAATTATAATTGTTATTATTTGATGAAGATTACTTTTTTGGATTGATAATAGCAGTTGGAGCTCTTTGGATTTCATTCCATTGCCTTAGGATTTCCGCATTTACCTAGTCAAGTGAACCGGTTTTTGTGTGTGTGAATTGAGGAGTTTTCCTTGATTCTTTTGATTGTGCTTAAGCTTGGATTTAGGCACATCAGGGTCCTTCCTTACAATCAAAGATCTCTTATCAATTTCTTGTGAAATTGTGGTGAGAATCAACAAGAGTAGATTGTGAGTCATATCAATCTTACTTTTGTTGTGATACAAATTGTGTTTATTGAGTAATATCTAGGTACAATTTGTGGTTACTTGTTCATTCACATGATTTTGGGTTGTAATTTTCAGATTTGATTATTTCAATTTGAAATTGAATCTTAGTACAATTACGTTTCCTTCCATTGAAGAACACATATCTATTTGTTCTTACATCCATTTGGTATTTGCTTATTTGGAATCAAGTTCATCACGCCATTTTGAGTACTAATTGTTTAGTTGATTATTCATTTGTATTGTATGCTTGTGATTTGGAATCAAGGCACATGACATTTACTCCAATTGCTAGAAACTTTGCTTTGATATCAGGAAGATAATTTGCCTAGGAGGAAGAACACTAGGCCAATTCAACCAATAGAGTAATCTAATCATGCATCTAGGGAAAGAACAACTAGATCACCATAAACAAGAAAATATTTTAGGGTTTTTATGAACAATATAAAAGAAATAAGGATATGGACAACTCTCTCTTGGATATGACTTACCATAAAAATATTGAATTATGCTTGATTTATTTGATTTGACTCATAAATAGACCAAACAGTTTACCCAACATAATCAAGAAGAATGACAAGAGTAGAGAATTAAAAGAGATAAACTCAATAAAGAGAAATTTTATTCAAAGATTAATAATAATTCCCATAGGGTTACATGAGGATATATATATGTGTGTGTGTGGACAAAGTCTAAATATGGATAAAGATCACTCTATGAAAATAAATGCAAATAAAGAAAGAAAAGAACTATCAAAATATCTATTTCTTAAAATATTAAGATTCATATCTTCAACAAAAAATTTCCTATATCTACATGCATATTCAAATAGAGCCTTTAGCACTCAATCAAAAGCTCTAGTTGAACTAATTTCATAAGTAGAAATCTTGGTGGAATTAGGACTAAAAGCTAATGTTGAATCAAAAGTACATGCTTCATAAGCTAATCTTGACATTAACAAACTTCTTCCTAAGTTTAAATGACCTATCATTGAAATGATCCTCAAACGCTTGTTCTTTTAGTATCAAAGAATCTTCAAGGTCCCCCTAAACTTAGTTATTTAATCCCCCATTACATGATTGTGCCGTAAGACCACTATAGTCATGATTTTAATTACTATTAGAGAAGCTTATTATTTGTCCTAGTAAGTAATCAAGACTAGGTGGTTTAGGAGGGGAGGGGTGGGTGAAGTGATTAAGTTTTAAAAACTTTTTTAACCAAACAACTTTCTTTGATTACTTGTTAGTAGATATTTGATTTAGCTTAAACATTTGTTGTTAGTGGACTTTGTAAACTTATAACAATAAATAAATCATACATACTAAGAAGTAAATAGAGAATAAGGGATAAGAAAATCAGGTAGTGATTTATAGTGATTCTGCCTTATGCATCAATCTACTCTTCCAACCTCCACTTGCTAGGATCCTTGTTGTCTTTATCAATCTATTCCACGAGTATTACAATAATCAATCACTCCTATAATCACTTCCTTTTCTCTATATTGCTTTTCCTCTACAATGAAGCTAATATATAGAAACTATAGGGAAAAAAATACAATCAAACTTCAAAATGAAGTTTTTTAGCTAATAAAGATTTAACAAATATTACCTTTGATAAGTGTTATAAAATACTTATTATTTGTAATATTTATAATAGTCTTTTGTTTGATTCTCTTACATTTTGGATGAATATTACACTTAATCACTCTTTATTTTTTTATTTTAGAGTTTTGAAATGTAATTTATAATTTAATAGAAGAATTACGTGAAATTTAGAGCAAAAATATCAATTTCACAAGATTAGAAAGCATGACATGGTGAAGAGCAAAACTGTGTCTAAGGCCATGTAGAACAAAACAAGGCAAAGCATTTTGGAGTAGCTGTGTAAGCAATCATGTAGAAGTACATGGGCAAGAACACGCCCATGTTGGAGGGTGTGTTAAAGGAAAATTTTCAATATATTTGAAATAGAATGGTATATGGGCAATAGCATGACCGTGCTAAGCCAAAATTCAACTTTCTAATATTGATTTCCAAGTTCAATATCACTTCCTAAAAGTGAAACTCATCCTGAAGATTTGATTTCCTTTTAAGAGTAGTTGAGTTTCCTAAAATTCGGAAAAGCCATTATTACCTATTGAATTAATATTTCCTAATTTATGAAGATTCTTAGGATTGTTCTAGGAAACTAAAACTTTCCTAAAAGGAAAGCAATTGATGGCTATATAAGGGGTATGAATTCTTAGCAGAGGAGAGGAGTTCTAGATTAATAGTAGCATAGTAATAGAGTTTAGTATTATTGTTTATTTAATGCTTTTCTTTATGAACTCTTTTTATATTATAGCTTTTAAATTCAATATGTTGCTAACTTAAATTTTTTTTGTACCCGGGTATGATGAACCCTAGAATGAATATGTGATTCTCCAGTTTATTATTCAATAAATTGTTTGTTATTCTTGTGATCTAATTATGTGTTCTTCACTGTTTTCAAATAAATAGAATATTGATTTAGCACTTATTTGAGCACTCCTATCAAAAAATGATATTTCAGTTGTTGTTGTTGTGTTCATTGTTGTCTCATTTGTTTTCATATTTGTTGGTCTCAGTTAAGTAATAAAGCACATGTGGCAACTAAGAGCAGGGTGGGGTTACAAAATTTGTAAATTCAAATAGTAAATAAATTATAGATACTAATAAATAATAAATAGATTAATAAAATAAAGAGTAAAGGTAAGAAGATTAGGTAATGATTTATAGTAGTGTTGGTTTGTTCTTTACTTTATTGATGTGCCTAAAACCAAGGTCCAAGCATAATCAAATGAACCAAAGGAACACTTCAACTCTTAAATCAATAACCGGTTCAAAAAGGGTAAAATTGCGTGAACCCTAGTGAAGGTGCAATGAGATCCAAATACTCAATGATGCAATTATAATTCCACAATGATAATTTCTTTTAACATCACACTAATCACATATAAATCCACGTGAATATTTCACAATCTCAAAATAAATCTTCAACTCTAAGAACCCCTTTCCACATGTGCTAATCACGGTTCAAGAAGCAAACATAAAGGATGAACCGAATTCAAATGCAAAGTATCTTAATTAAGCACAAAAATTAAAAAATAATAGGAAGCAAATCTGACCAAGAACTATTTCAATTCACCCCTAGATATTACACACTAGGGAAGAAAAGAAATCACGACAAAATGAAATTGATATTACTCACAATTTTAAAGTGTTGCACTCGCCACAATTTCAACTCTTGGGATTGAAATTGATAAGAGTCTAACGACAATTAGGAGAACCCTAATCCTCACGCAAAGTGTATCTCAAATCTAAAAAATATGGCCTCCTCAAACCTTAGTTTAAGAAAGTATTTATACTTCCTCCCTTTAGGGTTAGAAAATGCACAAAATTACAACTATGCCACTTTTGAGGTGGCTAGTCCTAAATGAAAGTGTCCTAAAAGAAAATACAACATAAAATAGTCCATAGAACAATTAGAAAGTACAAAATATCATAAATCTTCATGAGCCAATGCTTCGAAATGGAAAGCAATCGCGGCGGGCCTTTGATTGCAAATCTGATGATGTCCTGTGACCATCAACTAGTGTAGGACATGTTGGCATCCCATGGAGAATTATTATTATACCTGTAAGATTATTTCTCAAATACTTATTAGATAAAAGTAATGAAGTAAAATATGAGTGATTTGGATCATCATCCAAATCTAGTTCTGAAAGCATAAACGGTGCCGGAAAATTTCCCATCATTTATTCTTCTAGCCTATTCCTATTGGGATCTTTGTTGTCTTTACTAGTTTGTTCTATTATGTTAAAGAAAACTTTAAGGTGTTACAATAGTCAATCGCTTCTCTACTCTTTATCACTTGGTATCTACAATCAAGCTAAATCACATAAACTAGAGGAAAACAAATATAATCAAACTTTAGAATAAGGTTTTCAATCAATGAGGATTTAACATGTATTATCCTCTACAATATTAGCTCAAAATCTCAAACAATCAGAATATTGATTTAGCACGTATTTGAACAATTCTTTTAAGAATTGATATTTTAGTTGTTATCATTGTATGTCTTGCTTTGTATTTATAGATGAAGTCATAACATTCAAAACTTGAGTTTCTCCTTGTTCTCAACTATCTTCATATTCTATCTTTAATTTCTTTAATTCAAATTTCCAGTGCTATAGATTTGGATAATAACTTATCTTGAGAATTGTCAGCTTACTATTAATGCTCAAAAATCATTCCTTTCTTGTCTTCGAATCAATAATTGTCTTTCCATTTAAAATTGTCTTCCAAAAGTGTTATCCATGATAATTTTGTCCAACTTTAGTGGAATGCATCAAATATGTTTAACTAGTAGAGGTTGGTCTTGACCTATAATAAATTGTTTCCCTTTTTTTTAAATTTTCAATCTCCATAACCAATATTTTCTTTAAAGTAATTATTATTTCGACATTCATCTTCACTAGTTTCTTCTTTAGAATCATCTTGTGCTCTTTTAAATAGATTAAAATAGGAATTTGGAACATATACTTTTGAATTCTTACTTACATTGCCTTTTAGAATAAACATTTATTCAAACATATAAACCTATTCCAAATAATAAAATTTCTACACACTTATATAAACAATGAATAACATGTAAATAAACTTTTGCCTTCCTCTTACGGTTTCTATAGAATTTTTGTATGGAGATTGTTTTCTGAAAAAAATTGATTATATCTTTGTATTTTTTTTTTGCGTAAAACTTGTTTATGTCATCATTATCATAAAAACTTATTTTCTTATTTCTTACAATATTTATAGATGAAGTTCTAACTTTCAAAACTTGATTTTCTCCTTGATCTCAGTTATCTTCATAATTTGGTCTTTAATTTCTTTAATTTGAATTTATTATGTTGTAGAGTTAGATAATAATCTCTCTTTAATGCTCCAAAATCATTCATTTTTTGGTCTTCGAATAAATAATTAACTTTCCATTTTATACTTGTCTTTCAAAAGATAAAACATTATCCCATGATATATTTATCTAACTTTTGTATAACTATTTAGATATATTACCTAAATATATTTAACTAGTCGACATAGGTCTTGAGCTAAAATAAATTATTTCCTTTTTTTACTTTTAATCTTCATAACCAGTATTTTATTTAATGTATTCATTATTCCTACATTCATCTTTACTAGTTTCTTCTTTAGATTCATCTTATTTTCTTCTAAGTAGATCGAAGTAGGTATTTTGAACATATACTTCTAACTTTTTGCTTAAGTAGCCTTTTGGAACCAAAATTTATTCAAATATATAATCCTATTTCGAATTGCTAAACTTCTATATACTTAAACAAATGGTCAATAATATGTAATAAATTTTTACCTTTCTCATACCCTTAGTATAGAGTTTTGGTAGAGTTTGTTTTTTGAAAAACTTGTTTATATCATTGTTAACATCAAAATCTATTATCTTATTTCTTACATTCTCACCCTTTATGATAATTACAAATATTTATTATTTTCATTTATTAATTTTTTTTTTACAAAATTGTATAAAACTTTTCTTCAAAAACTAAAACCTAATCTCCCCCTCAACTTATGTTTTCCTTCTATAATATTGGAAAAATCTTGTTTTATGTCTTATCTATTTTTCTTCTCTTTTCTTCCTCTCTTCTATTTTCAAATATATTCTGGTCTTTTCTTCTACACTTCTCTTATTTCTTTCTCTTCAATTTCTTTTATTTCTCCCCCCCTTTTCGTTAGCATCAAAATATTCAAATGTAGAAATTTATGTGTAGAAGTAGTCATAGAATAATTTATGCATGCTAGAAAATATATGTAGAACATTTCCCTTATTTATTCATTAAAAAAAAAACCATCCATAACAACAAAAAAATAAAAACTATCCAACCAAATAGCAAATTAAAACAACCAAATCATGAAATTGTTTTCATCCTAAAACAACCAACTATAAATCATCAATTATAACTTATTTCCTTGATTAGACCACCATAGAATTTTTCCTAATACAATATCCAGTCTAAAGACAAAATTTCCTAATGATGAAACAAAACAAATACAACTACTAAAAATTATAGCTAAAAAATATAACCATTAGCAAAATATGATGTGAGGGTATGCAATTCCCATGGCATCCTATAGTACTATCCTTTTCAATGCTATAGCCATGTGGGATTCATTCATGATGAAGAAATCATTTTATGTTGCATGTGCATGTTTTGTAAGCTAGTTGGCCACTACATTTCTTTCTCTCAATATTCCTATTTCATTTCTTATATATTCAAATCTTACTTTATCTAAAGGTTTAGTAAAAATATCAACAAGCTGTAAATCTATTAGTAAAAATTCTATTTTGATATTTCCATTTGAAACATGATCCCTAATAAAATGATGTCTTATTTCAGTATGTTTAGATCTATAATGTTATACAAAATTTTTAGTTAAATTAATTATACTCGTATTACACTTAATAGGTATATTTTGATAATGCATATCATAATCCATTAATTATTGTTTTACCCATAAAACTTGTGTGTAACAATTGCCAATTGAAGCATATTCTACCTCAACTATTGAAAGAGCAACTGAATTTTATTTTTCAGAAGACCAAGACATCAACTTGTCTCCTAAGAACTAGCACGTGTCAGGAGTACTTTTTTTTATTCACTTTGCATCTTGTGTTATCAGTATCTAAGTATTCGATTAAGTCAAAATTTTGACTCTTTGAGTACTGGATACTTAATTTTGTTGTGTTAGTAACTTACCTAAAAATTCTTTTCAAAGCTGTCAAATGTATTTTAGCTAGTAAACTTTGAAAGCATGGACATATGCATATTGAGAATAAGATATCAAGTCTAGATGTAGTCAAATAATGTAATGAACCAATCAAATTTCTATATAATTTTTCATTTACCTTTTTTCTCGTTAGAATCTAAGAATAACCTTGTTGAAGAACAAATCAAAGTCACTGCTACTTTGAAATTTTCTTACACAAACTTCTTCAGGATTTGTCTTCTATATTTCTCTTGATGAACAAAGATGCCTTTAGCAGTTTGTTTAATTTTTTGTTTAAGAAAGAAATTCAATTCTCTCATCATAGACATTTTAAATTCTGCTTGGATCATCTTTACAAATTCTTCAATATATTTTGCATTAGTAGCTTAGAATATGATATTATCAGCATAGATTAGAACAGCTAGAATATCTCCACCATAATATGTTCTTTCTTCTTGTAGTAACCTTTTGATGTGCCTAAAGGGGGGTCAAGCACAATCAACTAAAAAGGGATGAATTGTCAATGATCATCCACGTCACAAACAAAGGAAAAGCCTCAATTCCAAAAGAAATTCCGAATATATTGATGAAAAATCAAAAGGATATAAAGAACATCTGATGGCTAGATTTCAATGATGAACAATAGAATATGAAATGAGATTCCAATTCAATTCAAAGGTGCTTTCAAATTTCGAAATTAGAACCCTAATTTCATAAGAACAAAAGTACATAAAATAACTAAATCCTCACCAGATATGACTCACTAGTTTCGAATTAGGATCAACTTGTAATTTGTTGATATAACACACAACAAATCCAAGCCTACTCGCCACAATTTCACTAAGGAAATTGATAAGAGCAATTGCTTGAAAGAGGCACTCTCTCTCACGGCAAAAGGGGTGTTTTTTCTCCAATATCCAAAAGCTCCTCAAAAACCCTAATTTGCAAGTATTTATACTTGCACCCTTTAGGGTTAAAATGACAAGAAAATGATGGGAATCAAAATCCGACAAGACCTATCATTAGGACAAAAATTGATGGATTTCGAATCTTGGCGATGAGGGCCCATTTCGAGCTGATCAACCTTGGAGTTAATTATTATCTAACCTCTTTTATCTTATTCATGAATTGTATATTCCAACAGGTATGCTTATTTGGCTTCACAAGGCGATGGACAAACTCACTAAGACTCAGCTTGTGGGTTATCTATGGACCGACCTGAACCGGCGATGAGTTGAGCCGACGAATTCCATTATGAAGCTAGCTTGCTGAAGATTATTTTCTGTATTTGTAATTTATGTTTGAACCATTTATTTTGTAAGCTTTTGGGACATTTTATTTGGTTGTAATTTTGCCTTTAGGACCGGTCACCTTATAGTGGCATAGTTGTGATTTTCTTGTCATTTTAACCCTAAAGGGTGCAAGTATAAATACTTGCAAATTAGGGTTTTTGAGGAGCTTTTGGATATTGGAGAAAAAACACCCCTTTTGCCGTGAGAGAGAGTGCCTCTTTCAAGCAATTGCTCTTATCAATTTCCTTAGTGAAATTGTGGCGAGTAGGCTTGGATTTGTTGTGTGTTATATCAACAAATTACAAGTTGATCCTAATTCGAAACTAGTGAGTCATATCTGGTGAGGATTTAGTTATTTTATGTACTTTTGTTCTTATGAAATGGGCCCTCATCGCCAAGATTCGAAATCCATCAATTTTTGTCCTAATGATAGGTCTTGTCGGATTTTGATTCCCATAACCTTTAGTAACTAATATAGCTTTATTTCAAACTACTTTACCATCTTCATCTAGCTTACTTTTGAATACCCATTTAGCTCCTATCATTGACTTATCTTTAAGTCTTAGAACTAGATTTGACACCTTATTTATTTGAAATTGGTTAAGTTCCTATTGCATTGCATTGATCAAACTGCTATCCTTGACAGCTACCTCCACATAACTCAATTCTATTTTGGAAACTAAAGAAAAATGAGTCTCAATATTATTTAAGCTAGATGTTATTCTAATGTCCATGTTAATAACTAATTCTAGTAGATGAGATGATCTATAGCTTGGAGCCTTTGAAGTATTTTCATGAGTTCTTTAGCTTTTAGAGGGTATTTTGACAGTTCCTTCAATTATAGGTTCTAATAAACCTTCATTAATTGGTTTTGCTATATCTATCTTGGAATCTAATAATCTTATGGCCTTTGTGTCTAAATTCATTTTTGATTGTTCATTTACTACATTTTTAGACAATCTCTTCTGATTAAAAATTGGCAAAGTCTCATGATCTAATTCATCATTTTTTATTTCTTTTACAAACTTAACATTAATTGATTCTTCTATTACTTTTGTTGTTTCATTGTATACCCTATAAGCTCTACTATTTAATGAATATCCAAGAAAAATGGCTTCGTCAACTTTTTTATCAAATGTTCTAAAATCAAAATGATTCCTTTTTACGAAACATTTTCTTCCTAAAACATGAAAGGATGAAACTAGAGGCTTCCTTACTTTAAAAGTGTATAACACATTTTATTTATAAAAGGCTTGGGATAGACTCTATTAATGATATAACAAGTTGTTGAGGCTACTTTGTCCTAAAAGTAGTTTTCTATACCACTAGAATTTAACAAAGTATGGGTTATTTCTTGAATGGTTTTACTTTTCTATTCAATAACTTTACTCTACTGAGGGGTGTATGTTGTGAAAAAATTATGAGTAATACCATTTTCTTTGTGAAAGATTGTAAATTTATGATTTTCAAACCATTTTCCATGATCAGTTTTTAAACTAGCTATAGAAGTACCGTTTTCATTTTAAACTCTTTCTACAAGACTTTCAATATTTTTGAAAGCAACACTCTTGTGATGTAAAAACAAGATCCATATGTACCTTTAAAAATCATCATCTATAATAAGGCCATATTTGCTTCCACTAAGACTTAGTGTTCAAGTGGAACCAAATATATCCGTATGAAGAATTTTCGGTGGTCTCTTTGTTGAAATCATATTTTTATTTTTATGGGGCACTAAAATCATTTTGTTTCTGGTATAAGCTAAATAATGGATATCTTCCTTGATGTTTATTTTTGGTAAGTCATTTACTAAATCATATTTTTCTAATTTGTCTAGCAAATTAAAGTCAACATGTCTTAATTTTGTTATTAGAGGTATACATTTTCTTTTAATGTTAAGAAATAATTTTTTGTCTTTAGTTCTAAAGGATTAATATTGTCAATATTTCCTTTTTTGAACCTTCAAAAAGTTTTGTCAATCCATTTTTATCAGATGCTATGCATTTATTGTTTTCAAAAGATATTCTAAAACTCTTATCACATAGTTGGCTTATACTCAACAAATTATGTTTTACATCTTTGACTATATAAACATTCTCAATAGTAAGATGAGTTAGATCAATAGTATCATATCCAATGATTTTTACTTTACCATTATCTATGAAAGTCATATATCCCTTGTCTTACTTTATCAAGATTATGAACAACAAAGCATCTCTAGTCATGTGCCATGAGCATCCACTATTTAGATATTGAGTTCCTTTGAACTTTGAGTTCTTGCAAAATATTAATAAACATTACCTTTCCTTAGAAACCTAAACTAGCTTGGGCCCTTTGAAGTTTATACTTGTATTCCTAAATTTGTTAACTAGATGAGCATTGAGCTTGTTCCTCTAATAGAAACCAAATACTTTACAATGTGATCAATTTTGTTACAAAAATAACAAGTATAGGGGATAGGATTTTGATACTTGTTCTATGTTCTAGGCCTTTGATTTTTCTTGTTATTTCTTGGATTGTATCTTCTCTTATACTTGTTAAAATTTTCCATTACAACAAATTTTTCTTTGTCTTCTCTTGTATAAACTCTAGGATTTGTTTGTTCTTCTTCCGTAGTTTTAATAAATATGGTCTTTTTCATTTTACTTGAGCATTCACCTTTTTTAAATCCCAATCCATGTTTAGATTTTTCAATTTATTGACTAGATATTAGCATTTATAACTTCTTATCACTTTCAACAAATTTATTAAATATTGCTTTTAATGTTTGTAATAAATCTTTCACTCTAGTTTTTAGATTTTTCATTTCTTTTTTAAGAACTAGATTTTCATTAACATGAGCTTCTTTTACGACTTGTAATATTTCACTTTCAATTCTTAAATTATTTACTTCTTAAGATAATTTCCCATTACCTTTTATCAAATGCTTATTTTCTAATTCTAGAGTTGCAATTTTGTCTTTTGATTTTGACAAAGCATCCAACGGTTCAAAAAATATATATATATATATCTTCGAAAATAGATTTAAAGTCTAAAACAAAGTTTACCTTAGAGTTTACTATCAGACATAGATGGGCTTCTTCATCCTCTTCCAATTCCTTTGTTTTATTTTCTAATTCTTCAAGATCACTCCAAGTAGCCATGATTGACTACTTTTTCTTCTTTTTTGTATTTCTTCATTTGTTTTGTGAGAACTAGACATGTATACTTAATATATCCACGCTTTTCACATTCATAACATAGGAGGTCCTTCTTTTCATTTTCCTTTACTTCATTACTACTTTTACCTACATTTTTATTAGTTTTTATATAGTTAATAGGTTTCTTACCTTTCTTCTTGAGCAATCTATTCAATCTTCTAGCTAGCGTTGTCACTTCTTCATCCTCACTAGTTGTTTCATCATTAGAATCTTCTTCTTGTTCTTTTACTTTGAATGCAATTGTCTTGCTTTTGTTTTCACTACTTTCTAATTTGAGTATATTTGTTTTATAAGCCATTAATTTACTTCTAAGTCGATTAATTGTGAATGTAGTCAAATTCTTATTTGCTGTTTTCTTAGGATTCGATGCTTTGTGTAAGATCCTTTAAACTTTCCTAATAAGATCTTGATTTGTGACTTACATGTTCAAGGATGTTGATTCATTTTTTATTACTTTAAGCCTTTTAAAGGTATCTTTGATCCCTTCTCTTGGTAGTTGATGGGAATCTTCCCGGCGATCTAGATGGATAGGGAACTTGATTTAGATGATGATCCAAATCACTTATATGCATACTTGTTTTCTTTGTCTAATAAATATTTGAATGATAATCTAACAGGTACAATGATATTTCTTTACGGGATGCCAAATGAACTTCACTGTTGGTCAATTAGGGACATCAGATTCTCATCTAATGGCATCCAGATTCTCATCTAATGGCTTGCTGTGATCAACATTGTCTCGACGCATCGGCTCTTTGAAGATTATTATCTTTTGTACTTGTAATTTATTTCTTTGGACTATTTATTTTGTAAGTTTTTGGAACATTTTATTTAGTTGTAATTTGTGTTTTAGGACCGGCCACCCTATAGTGGCGTAGTAGTAATTTTCTAGTTATTTTAACCCTAAAAGGGAGAAAGTATAAATACTTGCTTAAGTAAGGTTTTGAGAGAGGTGAATACACTTTACCATTGCTGCAAATATTTGTGAGAGATTAGGGTTTGTCCTAAGATTTCATAGGACTCTTATCAATTTCAATCCAATTGGAATTATGGTAAGTTTGCAACCTAGTGAATTGTGAGTAATATCAATTCCTTAAGTTGATTTCCTTTTCATAACTAGTGTGTCATTTCTAGCGTTGATTAGGGTAGTTCTTGTTCTGATTTTTTGCGTCAAGTAAAGGTCCAATTCCATTCATATATTGATATCAATTTGATTAGATTTGTATCTTGATATTGCCTTATATTTATCTTTCATTATTTATGTGGAGTTCCTTTATTGAAGAGGAGTTCACGGTCATTTTGAGTGTTAGTGATTGGGATCTCATTGGATATTGTGTTAAGTACTTGATTCATTTGAGAAACATCATCATTTTGGTATTAATCTTCATTGATTTTGCAAATTGGATCACAATCAATTTTAGGGTTCACACATAATTGGAGTTGATCCAGTTTTAGAATTGATTAGGAGTTGTTCCATTTATTTGATTTCTATGCTTATGCATGGTTTTAAGCATATCCTCTTTTGGTATTAGAGCTTACCACACTTGGATATTCAATCTTGATCACATCTTTGTTGTGAAATTGGTTTATAAGAATTGAGGATTTATGTAATTAGATGACTAATTGTATTGCCATTGTGTAATTGGTCTTTCAATTGGATTTTGTGTGCTTAGACTCACTTTTAAGCACATCGGTAGCGTTCTAAAAAGTTCATATTGCTACATAAGAGTGTTTGGTGGACGATCTGATCGTTTTAACAAGTTAAATCCTATACTCAATCCTAGCTTACGATCAGTTCTCAGGCAAGTATACCTATCAATTAGCAGTATAGCATTTGAGTACAGGTATCGATCCCACGAAGACTTATAAGTACTAGTACTAACGATTATCCTACTATTTAACTTCTCACTATTGATGAATTCAATTACCGTAATTACTGAGTAAATCTGAAAGGAACAAATTAAATGATAAGATTAAAGATATTCAAATACTCCTTTAGTTAATTCAATTATCTAAACATACCCTACCCAGGTTCCACCCCTAATTCTCATGCAACTTTATTCAATTACAAACTTTCCAATGATCAATACACAACATCTCTGATCAGCGGAGTTTCTTACACTAGATTAAGGTCTTTCTCAAGATCAATAATCCCTAATCCTAATTAAGTCAATTAAGATCTCTCTTTAATTAACATAATTAAGATTGCAATAAAATCCTAGGACTCTCAATTGAACCAAACCACCATGACCTTATTCAATATAGAAAACCTCCTATAACCTATTTCTAGGATTACAATTGGTCTTTTTATTCATACCAGATCTACTCTATTAAACGATTTCTCAATCTTAATAACAGAGATCTAATTTGATCCTAATACTGCACACATATCAAGATGAACAAACCATGATTGCAACATGAATAAACTCAAAGATCAGGATTAATTATTGAAACATCAACAAATCCGTTACATGACAATTAGGGGTTTCTCGAGGGATTAGGTATAAAACAATTAGCTACTCATGAATCTAATAAAAAGAACAAAAAAAGAAAATAATTGAATCCATAAATAAACCCAAACACAAAGATCTTGACTTCGATTCTGGAAACTCTTCTAACTTCTCTTCTCTAGGGTTGTTCTCGTGTCGCCTCCTCCTCCTCCTTCTCTAGGGTTGGTTCTATTTATACTCTTAAGGGAATGGCCAAGGATCTTCAGCTAGAAAGATACAAATATATCTTTCCTTTTCCAAGTAAATCTCGAAAAGTGAATAACATAGGCCTGATACGCCCACCGACACGGCCAGATTTCAAACCGTGTCTCCCTCTGGTCGATAATCTGCAATTCCTCATTCTTGTTCAGTGTGTGGTACGGCTAGAAACATGGCTAGAAACACGGCTAGATTACAAACCGTGCCAGGTTTTGGACTCCTCCATTTCTCCTCAACATCTACCACGGCTTCAAGCACACCCATATCACAAGCCGTGCTTCCTTTCCAAGTGACAAATTTCATCCTCAGGCGTGCACATGGTTCATGACACGGGCGTGGCTTTCCCTATGTTGTCCATAAGTAACTTTAACTTGATCTTTTGAGCTTCAATCATGCTCCTTTTGTTATCTTTCCACTTCTCTTTAGTATTATACCTGAAACTGATATATTTATCTGTTAAGTACCGAATCCGCATTGATTTTATTCAAAAGATTACACAAATTCATCATTAACGCCCATGATTTATAAGGATTAATTTACTCTTATCAAATTTCCCCACACTTATGCTTTTGCTTGTCCTCAAGCAAATACGGATTAAAAAAAACCAAAGGATAAGTTTTCATAAGTTCCAACAATCGAGAAGATATTCCAGCATCATCAATTTCATGCTACACCTTAATCATTGATAATCTTCACTCAATCTTACCATTAGTTGTATACAAAATACAAATACTAAAATTCCCAAAGCTAATCCAAGTAAATTAAACTATTACCCTTATCATTTAAACTAAAATTCCCAAAGTCAAAATTGCCACAAGATCGAGACTGGTAAAGTGAAGTATACAATCCTTTTAACCACTGTTATAAGCAACACAACAGGGACTAAAGGCATGTTGTATCCACTCGTCCCCTAGCTCTTCCTTTTCTATTTCATCCAATTCTTAAGTTGATCTTAGGAGTTTACCATTAAAGCACTTAACTAAGTTAACCGACCCATGTAACGAACTTTCGATCGATAATCCCGACTTCATCACTCAAGTTAACAAACGTTATTCCCTCAGCATAGAAGGCGTCCCTAGGATTTACTCGTTCGAGTCCAATTAACTCATTTAATTAATTAATTAATTAATTAAGACGGTTTCCTTGGTCAGTAAGTCCCAGACTAGATGATCTTAGACTACTAGGTTTTAAGATACCCCTTCGAACCTCTACCATCTCAATTAATCAACTATCATTCATATAAGCTCATTTAGTTTCAGTTTTCTCAGACTTTTCTCACGACCCTTGTAGCGAGCTTTCAACCATTGATCCCAGGTTCGTCACCCGAGTCAATAGGTGTTATTCCCTAAAAAGGGCATCTCTCAGGCTTAATTACTCGAGTCGATGAGGCCCACTTCTGAACTATTTACATATTATTATATTCTTCAATTACTCCCAACAATTTTTTTTTTTTTAGAAACTTCTTTGAAAAGGAATCACCAAGTTACAAGTATCATTTACTCCTTCACTCCAAGTTACATAGCTCACCTACTAAGCAAAAAGAAGAGCATACTAAACTCACTAGTGACTTTAATCCAATCTCAACTCTCGAAAGTAAAGGTTAAATAACAAGTAAGTTCACTTCACTTGGATTTCATCTTGTAATTTTTGCAACGTATCTCTAATACAAAATAAGACAATAAAAATTTTTAAAATTTTCGACAGGGGTATGAACAACTCTCAGCAGTCCTTGATTGTCAAAAGTCATCATCAAATATACCTTAAATGAGAGGAATTTACATTTTTGATTGCACAACCCTTATATCCTAGTTTCGTTTTCCTAACCCCCCTTCCCTGCACTTATAATAGACATTGTCCCCAATGTCCTCATGAAATGCATAAAGGGAAGCAAAGAATAAAAGCAAAAAGAAAACAAAAGGAAAACAAAAACTTCCCTGAACTCTCCTACAATGCGGATCTTTAACAGAAAGTCAGGTAACGCACAAGTAAAGTTATGAGAACCCCTGCTAAACATAACGGGTTGGTGTACTTTGAAAGCCTGTATCTCACAAAAACAAAACAAAACAAAAGAAAATAATAATCAACTGAAAATAAAACTAACTATCATCAGCAATTTCTGTTTCAAACATTAGTGGTTGGTCAGTCTTCTAGAATCAAACAAATTAGGACAGTTAAAACAAAAGTAAAAGAAAGATTTCTTAAAACGGTTGTTCTGCACAACAGTTCAAATCTCCAGGGTCCAACTTCCATCTATCAACCCGCAAGATCAGCTATTGAAGTCATCATCAGATGACAACAGTACAGTGCCCGATCGGCGAGAAGATTCAGATCCAATCACCTCAATATCCTGCTGATTGCTCGCTTCAGCAGTAGCAACTGCTGGACTCTCATGTCGTGCCATGAAAGCTGCACTCGAGGATTCTCCAACATGAAAACTTGGATCATATGCAACGCTCGAGTGACGATCTCCTCTAGAAACAACCCGAGTAGCTTGTGATACGACATCCTCATCACCAAAGCCACCACATGGGGGAAGATCTACCCCCAACTTCTCACCAATACGTGATAAACACGTGACCAAATAACGCTTCAAGCCCTTAACCCACTTTGACTGCCTGGCTTGTTCTCTCTTAATATCTTCCAAATCTGCAGTCAATCTCTTTACAGAATCTGCTAACCCCTGGTTCGGTCCGACCTGCTCTTGAGCTTGCTCTTGCTCCTCAACCTGCTCGGGTTCTATCTCCTGCTCTTGTTGTTCTTTAGCTGCATCCAGTAAACGAAACCTCCACCTCCGCAAAGCACCCTCAGGGAGAAAGGTACTCGTTCCACAACTGTCCCTTGGAACCCGTGTTGGAAAGACACCATAGTTTTTTAGAATACGGGTATTCTAGGAGCCGACAAAAACCCTGTGATGCCCCAGATCGCACTGCTTTTTCAAACACCAAACAGTTGCCAATCTAACATTAACCCGGGTACCTATGATCATACTCCACAGTTGGTACAAGTTTGAAGCATTCACAACACCCTGAGAATCACCTCTACTAGTGGTTGAACGGGCCAAAATGTAATGAAGCACACGCACAGCAGGATCCCGTAAATGGCTTGCCTTAGATTTGGATGGATCATACCCGCCATCTCCCATACTGTTGCACACTCTATATTGCAATAAGCCCCTGGGAAAAGCATCTGGAAGCTGAGAGAACTCATTGGAGTCGATAAACTCATTATCATAAATGCCCAGGCACTTGATAAATTCTCTCATTTCAACACAGTGGTAACTCCCTTGGCAGCAGAAGGAAACCATGTATCAAGCTGGGTATGACAGCTGAAACTAAGCTTGAATGTGGCGACGAAGTCATAGCTCAGCGAGGCATAAACGTCCTCCTCAATGCTCAGAAGTGCTCTCCAAGCTGGATCTTTCAAGAATTGATCAAATTGTTCCACCAACCCATATCGAGAGAGCACTTCCCAATCGATCACCACATTAGGCGTGAACACCTTCCGTTCTCGCACCGTGTCATACTTAGCTTCATCCTCCCTCCTCAAGTTAGGAGGATAGCGTCTCGAAGCTCTAGATGAACCCCTAGCTGAACAAGGCTGAGCATTCTTGCGTGCCACTGTTTTAGTCCTAGGCATCTTGGATACAACACGCTCAAGAAATCTTTGAAGATCGATAAAGGATGTTCTTCACCCGGTGGAACCAACAAAGAGGAGAAAAACGAAAATGTAGAGAGGAGTGGTGTGTGAATGAGGAAATAAGTGTAGGGAAAGGCATCTTATATATGAAAATCGCGAACCCTAGGGGCTATTGATGACACGGGTTAAAACTTGAGCGTGTTAGAAGCTGTGTCAGGCACTGCTCCTTATACAAAAACTTGTGAAAAATCTTACCTTGTGGTACGACTTATAACTTGGCCGTGCCTTTACCCGTGTTATCCCCTGGAATGAGACACCTTTCACAAATGCCCATACACTTAGGTGTGGCTTAGACCATGTCTTATCCTCTTTGTTAAAATCTCGCCTGCAAAACCACAAATCACAAATATATTGATGATGATAGTAAAAGGAAAACTAACCTAGTAGATGCATGGGTTGCCTCCCAGCCAGCGCTTTTGTTTACCGTCGTTGGCTCGACCAAATGAATAGAGGGAGATCAGTTATGGATTTGAATGAGGGTCAGCTCTGCTCTTTCTTCAAAGACCTTCTTGTCTCCTAAGTAATGTTTAAGTCTCTATCCATTGACCTTGAAAATACCTTTTTCAAGGTGTTCTAACTCCATCGTTCCATAAGGGAAAACGTTCTTGACCCGAAAAGGACCTGACCATTTTGATTTGAGTTTCCCAAGAAAAAGTTTCAACTTGGAGTTGAACAGCAGTACCATATCCCCTTCCTCAAATTGCTTGTGCTGGCGTAATCTTGCGTCATGATATGCTTTGGTTCTCTCCTTATAGATATTAGCGTTTTCATAGGCCATAAGTCTTAACTCATCAAGCTCATTAATCTGCCTTTTCTTATGAGCCCCTGACTTGTTGAGATCGAGATTGATAGTCTTGATTGCCTAGAACTCCCTATGCTGAATCTCAACCGGTAAGTGACATGCTTTCCCATATACTAACCAGAAAGGAGTTTGTATCAAGTGGTGTTTTGTAGGCCGTCCTGTAAGCCCATAATGCATCGTCTAACCTGTCTGCCCAATCTCACCCATGCTGGAGAGTTGATCTCATTAAGATTCGCTTTAGCTCTCTATTTGTCAACTCTACTTGCCCACTTGTCTGTGGATGATAAGGAGTGGCAAGACGGTGAGTCACTCCATATCTTTTTAAGACTTTTTCAACCTGAGAGTTGCAGAAATGTGTACCCCGATCACTGATGAGTGCTTGAGGTACCCCAAAGTGGCAAAAGAGCTTCTTGAGGAACTTGACAACCACCTTAGTGTCATTTGTCGATAGAGCTTGCGCTTCTGCCCACTTAGATACATAGTCCACTGCTACCAATATATACTTGTTTCTATATGAAGGAGGAAATGGCCCCATAAAATCAATACCCCATACATCAAACACTTTGTACTCCAGAATATAGTGCTGTGGCATTTTGTCCCTCCTTGAAATGTTGCCGTCTCTCTGGCATCGATCGCATTGGGCCACAAAACTTTAGGCATCCTTGAATACCGACGGCCAATAAAAACCAGCCTCTAGCACTTTGTGGGCCGTCCTGTTTGCACCATGGTGTCCCTTAGTGGGTCCATTGTGGCAATGGCTTAAGATCTCCCATCCTTCCTCATGTGAGACACAACGCCTGATCATTTGGTCTGAGCAATACCTGAGCAAGTAGGGGTCTTCCTAATAGTAATACTTCAGGTCGGTAAAGAACTTCTTTTCTGTTGCTTTGACATGTCCTATGGAAGGACCCTAGCCACTAGATAGTTGGCCATGTTCGCAAACTATGGGAACTCCGAACTGCTAACTTTGTTGACGGAATACAAATTCTCCTCAAGAAATCTATCGTTAATATCTTCTTCCTTCAGCTGCTCAACACATGGGTTCTCCAATCGAGATAGATGATCCGCTGCAAGATTTTCTGCTCCCTTCTTGTCTCTGATCTCAAGGTTAAATTCTTGCAATCGGAGTATCCAGCCGATGAGGCGGGGTTTTGCATCCGTCTTGGTCATTAAGTATCTCAATGCGGAGTGGTCAGTATACACTATCACTTTAGAAAGAACAAGATAGGATCGAAATTTGTCAAAAGCAAACACTACTGCCAATAACTCCTTCTCAGTAGTGGTATAATTCTCTTGAGCACCTGTTAGAGTTTTGCTGGCATAGTATATCGGCTGGAAATATTTATCCTTTCTCTGACCCAAGACAGCTCCTACAGCATAGTCGCTGGCATCGCACATTAGTTCGAATGGTAGGTTCCAATCTGGAGTCACCATGATATGAGCCTTAGTCAGTTTCACCTTCAGCGCCTCAAAGGTTTGGAGACATTCATCAGTGAAATCAAAGGCGATGTTCTTCTCTAACAACCTAGTGAGAGGACAAGCAATTTTGGCGAAATCCTTGATGAATCGTCTATAGAATCCAGCATGTCCTAGAAAACTCCGAATAGCTTTAACCGAAGAAGGTGGGGGAAGTTTGGCTATAGTATCAACTTTGGCGTCATCTACTTCAATCCCCTGCTGAGATATTTTATGTCCTAAGACAATACCTTTAGTCACCATGAAGTGACACTTCTCCCAATTCAAAACTAAGTTGGTTTCTTCACAAAGTATGAGCACCCTTTCCAAATTCTACAGGTAAGAATCAAATGAATCTCCAAACACAGAAAAGTCATCCATGAATACCTCCATGATATCTTCAACCAGATCTTCGAAAATTGCTAACATACACCGTTGAAAAGTGGCCGGTGCATTACATAACCAAAGGGCATCCTCCTATAAGCAAACGTGCCATAGGGACATGTGAAGGTAGTTTTCTCTTGAACTTCAGGGGCAATTTGGATATAGTAATATCCTGAAATCCCATCTAGAAAACAGTGGAACATATGACTAGCAAGCTTCTCCAACATCTGATCGACAAAAGGCAAAGGAAAATGGTCCTTGCGAGTGGCTTCATTTAATTTGCGATAGTCAATGTAGACTCGCTATCCCGTCACTGTCCTCATTGGTATGAGCTCATTATTCTCATTTGGGACCACCGTCATTCCCCCATTCTTTGGCACCACCTAGACGGAGCTTACCCATGAACTATCAGAAATAGGATAAATTAGTCCAGCGTCTAACAATTTGATTACCTCTTTCTTAACGACTTCTTTCATGTTTGGATTAAGTCGTCTTTGAGCTTGCACCACTGGTTTGAAATTGTCTTCCATAAGGATTTTGTGTGTGTAAAAAGATGGACTAACCCCTTGGATATCCGAGATTTACCATGCCAAGGCACGCTTATGCTCCTTCAAGATCTTCAAGAGCTTTGCCTTCTGAATAATGGTTAGCCCGGTTGCAATGATGACCGGCAACTGAGAGTCCTTCTCTAAGAAAGCATACTCCAGATAGTCAGGGAGTTGCTTCAGTTCCAGAATTGGAGGATCTTCAATAGAGGGCTTCAATCTGGTAACATCTCCTGCATCAATATTCTCCCTTTCTGTTTTTAACCCAAGTTCTTCCTTGCCATCAAGATGAGTCAACATTTCTTGTACTGCACAATCATTTGTCTCTTCAATATCGCATACTCTCAAACTCAACTCTAATGGATCCTTGCATAAGATATCTTCCACAACGGTATCAGTCAAATCAATTGCATAATAGGTATCATCAGAACTCACCGATTTCTTCATCACAGCCGGTATTTGTATCACTAACTCGTCTTCCCCAATGCGCAGCACTAATCGGCCCTCAGTTACATCAATGATTGCTCGGGTTGTGCCTAAAAAGGGACGTCCCAAGATCAGAGGAACTTCAGTGTCAACATCCATGTCCAGGATCACAAAATCAACCGGGAAGATGAAAGTTTCTACTTTCACTAATACATCTTCAATAACCTGATAGGAATAAAAATCCAACAAGACCTATCATTAGGGCAAGAACTAAAGGATTTCAAATCTTGGCGATGAGGGCCCATTTTGAGCAGATCGACCCTAGAATTATTTATATATTAACCTCTTTTCTATTATTCTTGTATTGTATTTTCCAACAGGCACACTTATCATATTTCATAAGGCAATGGACAAACTCCCTCAGACTCAGCTTGTGGGTTATTCATGGACCGACTTGAACCGGTGATGAGCTGGGCCAATGGATCCTATAGAAGACCGGCATCTTGAAGACCATTTCTTTTATATATTTACTCTTTTATGAACTATTTTGGTTGTATTTTGGTTTTGGGACACTTTTATTTCTTTGTAATTTTCATTTAGGGTTAGCCACCTTAAAAGTGGCAAACTTGTAATTTTGAGCACTTTTTAACCTTAGGAGTAGCAAGTATAAATACTTGCTTAAGAGAGGGTTTGAGGAGGCTTATTTTGCATATCAAACACATCTTCTACACGTGAGAATTAGGGTTCCTAATTGTCATCTAAGTTCTTATCAATTTCAATCCCAAGAGTTGAAATTGTGGCGAGTGCAACACCTTAAAATTGTGAGTTGTATCAATTTCAATTTGTTGTGATTTCTTTTCTTCTCTAGTGTGTCATATCTAGGGTTGAATTGAGATAGTTCTTGGTCAGAATTACTTCTTATTATTGTCGAATTCTTGAGTTTACTTAAGGTACTTTGCAATTGAATTCGAATCTTCATTGAAGAATTCCCTTGAAAACGTGTTCTTCATTATTAGAAAGGAGTTCTTGGAATTGAGGTTTTTCTTTTAATTTGTGGAATGTTTTCGTGGATTATATGAGATTAGGGTGTTTTTAGAAGATATTATCATTGAGGTGTCACAATTGCATCATTGAACATTTGGATTTCCTTGTATCTTCATTAGGGTTCACGTGAATTAGCCCTTGTAGATCCGGTTTTCACTTTGACTTGAGATTGTTTTTTCTTAAGTCTTTTGATTGTGCTTCTTAGTGGAATTAGGCACATCATCTTTTTGGTATCAGAGCTATATCATATTTGGATTTAAGATTCAAACACATCATAATTGAAGAATTGGTTACATTTATTGGAAATTGACACCATTGTTCATGTGAATGAGACTAGTTTGATTGACATTGTTTGTTTGTCTTTCAAATTGGTTTTTGTATGTGCTTAATCTTGGATTTAGGCACATCATAACCCCTCTAGGAAACTTCACTGATCGATCTGCCAATTGAAGACTCATTCGTGTGGGCTTTAGTTCCCCTAATCCCAGCTTTTGAAAAAGTGAATATGGTATCAAGTTAATACTAGCCCCCAGATCTGCTAATGCTTTTCTATGGGTAGATTACCAATGAAACATGGTATGGTGAAGCTCCTTGGATCTTTCAATTTCTTTGGAAGCTTGTTCAGTAAAATCGCGGAACAACCCGCACCAATTGTTGTAGTGGATATCTCTTCCATCTTCTTCATATTAGACAGCAAATCTTTCAAGAATTTAGCATACCTGGGCATCTGAGAAAGGGCTTCCACAAGTGGTAAGTTGATGTGTAACTGTTTGAACGAATCTAAAAACTTACCGAAATGTTCTCGATCTTTGTCGTTTCGCAGCCTTGCAGGATATGGCAATGGGGGTTTATAGGGCTAGACGATAGGTGTCTTCTTAGCTTCCGAGTCTTTTGTTCTTTCCTCTATAATTCTGCCTTATTAGTGGTCTTACCCTTATCAACAGTCTCATTCCCCTTCCTAACAACAGGAGTTTCCCCACACTTATCTGATTTCACTTCCTTTCCACTCCTAAGAATTACTACCTTCACGTGTTCCCTTGGGTTGGTCTCTGTATTTCCAGGGAGAGACCCTTGTGGTTGCTCAGCAAGCGCTTTGGAGATCTACCCCATCTGGTTTTCCAAGTTGTGGATTGAGGCTTCGTGATTTCTTATAGTTGCCTCTATGGACTGCTGGCGTTGCTCCGATGCTTGAATGAATTTCGCAATCATATCCTCAAGACTAGATTTCTTTTCCTGGAAAGGAGGTGGAACTGGTCTTTGCAATCCTGGAGCAGGTGCATTACCCCTTGGAAATTGCTGATTACTCCATGAGAAATTGGGATGATTGTGCCACCCTGGATTATATGTGTTGCTATAGGGATTTTTCTGTGGCCTTGTAGAGTTCCCCACATACTCAACACGCTCTGGCACTTCAGATATCGCATTGTTGGAATGAGGTTCAGTTAAGCAGTATTGGGATGGTTGAGATACAGCCATCCCTTCTGATACGAACCACGCTAACCCGTGACGAAACCCAATACCAATACGTTCGGAAATTCGTTACTTAAGATGCCCAAACACCTAAAGTGGAAACCGTGACCTGTTGTCTATAAGCGAGACAAGAACCTTGGTATAATGTGAAGACGCCACAATCGGGATGAAAGACCGATTGATAAGTCGGGATGAACGCCACGAAAATTAATCCAATGAGTTCGATTTAGTTCTTGAAGAACCAAGAGAGGTGCCTCTCAAAAGTATTTAATGTTCAAAGATGTAAATTCTTAGTTGTTCTAAACCCTAGGAGCTTTTATACTAGGGTTACAATTCGTGAAAAACAAGTCCAAAACGACGTAGCTTAGATAAGTTGCATAAAAACACGAAAACAGAATAAGCTGGCCGGTAGGGGATACACGGCCGTATACACGACTGTGTACTTTGGCCATGTACTTTTCTGTGCACATTCCGGTCACATACACGACCATGTACTTCTGGTCGTGTATCTTTCTGTGGATTTGCTTGTCTCCATACACAGCCGTGCCTTTTAGTCGTGTATCTAGCCATGTATAATTCTGTGCAATCTTGGAATTCCTACACGGCTGTGCTTTGAACATACACGCCCTCTTCAACCCGTGTCCGGTGTGACTTGTATAAAAGCAAGGGTCTTCCCATGGTTGTTCCAATCCGTTCCAACTTCATGATTGCTCCAATCCTTTCCGGCTTCACGGACAACCTTTATCAACATGTTAAGTGCTTCCTTGAATCGTTTCGCTTGATTTCTTGCGATCAGTCCAGGCGGCACTTCAAGAGGATCCACATTTCTTCTTCCGGCTTGGCTCTCATCATGGATCTCATCACCTTCAACTTTTGAAGCGAGCGCATCCACTTTTGCTGCAATTGTTGTCATTAAATCGACCTCAAAAATACCCGCTCCCTATGCTTTTGTCTACCATGGCTCCACTGGTGATTATTTTTGGCCATGTTCTGAAACAAACTCAACGATTCTTCCGGCGTCTTCACATTCAGAGTACCCCCAGCAGCAGCATCAATTGTCTGTCGAGTTGCATAGTCAAGCCCATTATAGAAGGTAGAAACTTGTAGCTAGTTAGGCATTTGGTGATGTGAACACTACCTAAGAAGATCCTTGAATCTGATCCACGCTTCATGCAGGGGCTTGTGGTCTAGTTGGGTGAATGATGTGATATCATTTCTCAACTTGGCAGTTTTCGATGGTGGGAAATAATAGTCCAGGAAAGTCTCCGCCATCTAGGTCCAAGTGGTTATGGAATCCCGGTTTAGTGAACTAAACCACTGCCTTGCTTTCCCCCGAAGAGTGAAAGGGAAAAGTCGCAATTTCAGCACTTCCTCAGATACCCTGTTTTGCTTGACAGTTGCACAAATATCTAAGAACATCTGGATGTGCGCATGAGGGTCCTCGTTAGACAAACTGATGGGAAAAATTCTGGCACTGTCAACCTTTTCAGAACCCAATCTGGATGATTGACCAAATTGCTCATCTTTTATCTTATGTTTTTATTTCTAATAAACTTTGAGAATAATCTTACAGGTACAATTATATATCTCCATGGGATGCCAAAATGTCCTACAACTTCAGTTGGACACAAGACATTTTTCTGGGTAACAATCAAAGTCCCGCTGCGATTGTTCTCTATTCTGAGGCATTGGATCATGAAGATTTATGTTATTTTGTATCTTGTAAATGTTTATTGAACTATTTTGGTTGTATTTTGGTTTTGGGACACTTTTATTTCCATGTAACTTTCATTTAGGGTTAGCCACCTTAAAAGTGGCAAACTTGTAATTTTGAGCACTTTTAACCCTAGAAGTAGCAAGTATAAATACTTGCTTAAGAGAGGGTTTAGGGAGCTTATTTTTGCAGAACATACACTCTCTTTTCACGTGTGAATTAGGGTTCATACCTTGGTTCCAACTCTTATCAATTTCAATTCCAAGACTTGAAATTGTGGCGAGTGCAACAATTGGAATTTGTGAGTCATATCAATTCCTACTTGTTGTGATTTCTTTTCCTCTCTAGTGTGTTGTATCTAGGGTTGATTAGAGATAGTTCTTGGTCGGATTTACATCTTATTGTACACGAATTCATTTGATTATTTGAAAGAATTATCAAGTTGATTCAATTCATCATTAAGGATTTCTTTGCTAGCGTGAATTTCACCATTTAGAAAAGGGATCTTCCTTCACGGTTTTCTCTGTCAAATTGAGGCTTGATTTTCGTGGATTATATGATATTAGAAGTGTTATTAGAAGCCATTTCCATTGTGGTATTCAGATTATATCATTAGTAGGTTGAATTTCATCATTTCAACATTAGGGTTCACTAGAAAAGTGTCATTTTTGGGATCCGATTTTGCCTAGACTTGAGATATCTTTTCTTAAGTCTTTTGAATGTGCTTTAAAGTGTGATTAGGCACATCATCTTTTTGGTATCAGAGCTCTTTTTGAGAGAAGGGAATTGGTTGTATTAATTTCGTGGAAGTGATCAACAATTAGGGTTGATCAAGTGGAAAAAAAAAAAAACGCAATTGTGTAGTTGTTGTTGTTGTTGTAGTTTGAGATTGTGAAATTGTTTTGGATTGGGATTTAATTTTCTGATTATTGGAGTTGATTTGGGAAGGTTATTAGATCACTTTGTGGATACTAATTCACGTGGAAGAGCCGAAATACAAAGTGGAATTACCTTAGTAAATTGTTTGAATTGTGAAACTTACCAATTGTTGCCTTTGTAAATTGTTGCCGTATAGCTTGTGGCGTGTGGAGTTTGTGAAGATTGTTATTTGAATTCCCTTGTGTAATTCTGAATTTGTGAAGTTAAATTTGCAGATTACATTAAGTGTGGTTAGTAAGGAATTATTTGAATTCAAATCATATGCAATTAAGTTGTGGGAGTTAATGATTGCTATTTGAATTTGAATTCATTGTTACCAATTGAGGAAGGCTTGCAATAAGTGAAGTTATTTGAAATTCAAATTGTAAGTTGCTGCCTATAGTGGGATTCGAAATTCATTTTGGAAAGCTACTTATTAATCTCTTGTCTTCATTATTTGCCGTGGGAGTTGAAGATTACTTGTATTCATTGTTCACTTGGTTGTTGCCGTGGAAGTATTACATATTAATTTTAGTTGTTGCTTGTGTGTTGCCGTAGAGTAAACTTGTGGAAATTAATTTTGCTGCGCCGTGTACTTGTGGCTTGTTGTGGAGGAGAGTATTACACGTGAGTTGCAATTATAAATTGTAACATTAAGTGGGTTTGTTGTTTGTCTTTTGTAGTTACCATTGTGTGAAGTTTAAGGAAGTATTGTAGTGGAAGTGTATATCCTTGAATCATATCATTTTGAGAAACAATATACAAGGATCTACGAATATGTCTAATGATAGTGTGAATGGGGGATTGGGTGAAGAAGCCAATAGCCAGGTTGGTGGAGGACATGGACGTAATGTAGCAGGCAGAAGAACTCTGGAGGAACAACTTCAGGAGCTTACTACTATGGTTGCTACACTAGCAACTAGAGTTGATAGGATGACTTTACCACAACCACCAGTGGTAAACCAACCGGCACCACCTCGAGTAGCTCCACAAAACCCTCATCGAAACAGAGTAGTGGAAGAGAGAGATGACAATTTTGGAGTCAACCTAAATCAGAATAGGGATTTAAGGCCACCTCGGGGTTTGGAATATGTGAAACTACAGATGCCATCCTATGATGGTAAGGGATCAACAGATGAGTACCTGACTTGGAGGATAAGGTCGAAGGTCTTTTCGAATGTTATGAGATTGACGACAATACCAGGGTCAGATTGGCTGCAGTTGAATTTGTAGGGTATGCTGCACTTTGGTGGAAGAATCTGATCATCAATAGGCGTCGGGATGGAGAGGCTGAGGTTCAGACCTGGAGGGATATGAAGAGGTTGTTAAGGAAGAGGTTCATTCCTGAGCACTACAAACAGGAGCTGTTTATGCGACTGCAAATTTTGAGGCAGGGGGGAAAAACGGTGGATGATTATGTGCAGGAATTTGAGACCCTTATGATTAGGTGTGGGTCTGTTGAGCCTCCAGAAAAAACTATAGCACGATTTGTCTCAGGTTTAAAATATGAGATAGCCTGTATTGTTGAGCTACAGCGCTACACCACACTTGATGAGGCTATTCAGTTGGCCTTAAAAGTAGAGAGACAGAGGAGGTCCAACTTCTTTAGGGCTCCTAGCAGCAGGCCCAATACTACTAATAGACCCATATCAGCCGATAGTCGATCAGGGGGAGTAAAGGCGGTTGGTGAGGGAGTCAAGACAGTGGACACTACTACCCCAACCATCATCAGGGAAAACTTACCCACTGGGAAGGGTAAAGAGGTCATGGCACCAGAAACGAGGCAGACTGTTCCCGGATCTACTAGTGGGAAAGCACGCCAGATTAAATGTTTTAAATGCATGGGATTTGGGCATATGGCTGCACAGTGTCCAAATAAGAGGGTGATGACTATTATGGAAGACATTGGAGAGGATACTGAGGATGAACATGAACAGATTGAGCCTACAGATCTACCAACAGTATTGCAGGAATATTATGATGATCAGAATGCAAATGCACCTGAGGAGCATACTGGAGGAAAATATCTATCCCTCAATGTATTACGCAGGATTTTGTCCACATCTCCTGATGTCAGTGATATTCAGAAGGGAGAACATATTTCATACCTCTTGCAGAATCAGAGGTAACCTTTGTGTACTCATCATTGATAGTGGTAGTTGCACAAATGTTATATCTGCTGCACTAGTAGACAAATATCAACTGTCTACTATACCTCATCCTAGTCCTTATCATTTGCATTGGCTGGATAATAGAGGTAGTATGCATGTTACCCTTAGGGCAAAGGTTCCAGTGAGTGTCGGGCAGGATTATCATGATGAGATCCTTTGTGATATAGTTCCTATGCATGCATTCCATTTGCTGTTGGGTCGGCCCTGGTTGTATGATCGACGGGTGATACATGATGGGTTTAAAAATACCTACATGTTTAGCATGGGCGAGACACGCATAATCCTATTACCAATGACTCCATCTGAGGTCGAGAGTTTTCAGAAAGAGGTCAGGCAGCCGTCCACTACCATGGTTAGTTGGGGAAGCAGAACAACAGGGATCCTAGGGTTCAATTCCACAATTGATTCTCTAGATTTGAGGGCAAATCTTTCAGAAGCCCGAGGAGATGATGGGAAAAATTCTGGCACTGTCAACCTTTTCAGAACCCAATCTGGATGATTGACCAAATTGCTCATCTTTTATCTTATGTTTTTATTTCTAATAAACTTTGAGAATAATCTTACAGGTACAATTATATATCTCCATGGGATGCCAAAATGTCCTACAACTTCAGTTGGACACAAGACATTTTTCTGGGTAACAATCAAAGGCCCGTTGCGATTGTTCTCTATTCTGAGGCATTGGATCATGAAGATTTATGTTATTTTGTATCTTGTAAATGTTTATTGAACTATTTTGGTTGTATTTTGGTTTTGGGACACTTTTATTTCCATGTAACTTTCATTTAGGGTTAGCCACCTTAAAAGTGGCAAACTTGTAATTTTGAGCACTTTTTAACCCTAGAAGTAGCAAGTATAAATACTTGCTTAAGAGAGGGTTTAGGGAGCTTATTTTTGCAGAACATACACTCTCTTTTCACGTGTGAATTAGGGTTCATACCTTGGTTCCAACTCTTATCAATTTCAATTCCAAGACTTGAAATTGTGGCGAGTGCAACAATTGGAATTTGTGAGTCATATCAATTCCTACTTGTTGTGATTTCTTTTCCTCTCTAGTGTGTTGTATCTAGGGTTGATTAGAGATAGTTCTTGGTCAGATTTACATCTTATTGTACACGAATTCATTTGATTATTTGAAAGAATTATCAAGTTGATTCAATTCATCATTAAGGATTTCTTTGCTAGCGTGAATTTCACCATTTAGAAAAGGGATCTTCCTTCACGGTTTTCTCTGTCAAATTGAGGCTTGATTTTCGTGGGTTATATGATATTAGAAGTGTTATTAGAAGCCATTTCCATTGTGGTATTCAGATTATATCATTAGTAGGTTGAATTTCATCATTTCAACATTAGGGTTCACTAGAAAAGTGTCATTTTTGGGATCCGATTTTGCCTAGACTTGAGATATCTTTTCTTAAGTCTTTTGAATGTGCTTTAAAGTGTGATTAGGCACATCACAAACCGTCAAACTGGAATTTATTGTAAATCATGTGCATTGTAGAGGCCTTGATTTCGAAGTTGTTAGCCTCTATTGCCGGTTTCACAATACACGAACCAGTGCTGCCCAGAGTAGGTCGGGCATATTCAACCATCATCCTTCGTTCATCTGCCATTAGTTCAGCTGCTGTGTTACCACAGGTGATAGAAGCTTCCTTGTTAGCCACTGATGTTGCTTCTTCACTTTCCAAAGGTTCGTCGAAATTCAAATTCCCTACTATCTCCTCAGCACTTTTCAATTGCCTTCTAAAAGTTCGGTCAATCTTAGGATCAAGGTCAAAAATCTTAGATGAAGAGCTCCTTGTCATAAACTGCTAAAAACAAACGATGAACTTAGTTTCCTCAACAAATTTGAATGGAAGCACATATGAAACTAAGAGAAATAAAAAAAATTACAGTTAAAGTAGTAGGCGTCAAGTTTCCTAATATTAAAAGTCCCCGGCAACGGTGCCAAAAACTTGGTGGACGATCTGATCGTTCTAAAAAGTTAAATCCTATACTCAATCCTAGCTTACGATCAGTTCTTAGGCAAGTATACCTATCAATTAGCAGTATAGCATTTGAGTACAGGTATCGATCCCACGAAGACTTATAAGTACTAGTACTAACGATTATCTTACTATTTAACTTCTCACTATTGATGAATTCAATTACCCTAATTACTGATTAAATTTGAAAGGAACAAATTAAATGATAAGATTAAAGATATTGAAATACTCCTTTAGTTAATTCAATTATCTAAACATACCCAAACCCAGGTTCTACCCCTAATTCTCATGCAACTTTTATTTAATTACAAACTTTCCAATGATCAATACACAACATGTCAGATCTACGGAGTTTCTTACACTAGATTAAGGTCTTTCTCAAGATCAATAATCCCTAATCTTAATTAAGTCAATTAAGATCTCTCTTTAATTAACATAATTAAGATTGTAATAAAATCCTAGGACTCTCAATTGAACCAGACCACCATGACCTTATTCAATACAGAAAACATCCTATAACCTATCTCTAGGATTACAATTGGTCTTTTTATTCATGCCAGATCTACTCTATTAAACGATTTCTCAATCTTAATAACAGAGATCTAATTCAATCCTAATACTACGCACATATCAAGATGAACAAACCATGATTGCAACATGAATAAACTCAAAGATCAGGGTTAATTATTGAAACATCAACAAATCCGTTACATGACAATTAGGGGTTTCTCGAGGGATCTGGTATAAAACAATTAGCTACTCATGAATCTAATAAAAAGAACAAAAAAAGAAAATAATTGAATCGATAAATAAACCCAAACACAAAGATCTTGACTTCGATTCTGGAAACTCTTCTAACTTCTCTTCTCTAGGGTTGTTCTCGTGCCGCCTCCTCCTCCTCCTTCTCTAGGGTTGGCTCTATTTATACTCTTAAGGGAATGGCCGAGGATCTTCAGCTAGAAAGATACGAATATATCTTTCCTTTTCTAAGTAAATCTCGAAAAGTGAATAACATACGCCTGACAGGCCCACCAACACGGCCAGATTTCAAACCGTGTCTCCCTCTGGTCGATAATCTGCAATTCCTCAGTCTTGTTCAGTGTGTGGCACGGCTAGAAATACAACTAGATTACAAACCATGCCAGGTTCTGGACTCTTCCATTTCTCCTCAGCGTTTACCACGGCTTCAAGCACACCCATATCACAAGCCGTGCTTCCTTTCCAAGTGACAAATTTCATCCTCAGGCTTGCACACGGTTCATGACACGGGCGTGGCTTTCCCTATGTTGTCCATAAGTAACTTTAACTTGATCTTTTGAGCTTCAATCATGCTCCTTTTGTTATCTTTCCACTTCTCTTTAGTATTATACCTGAAACTGATATATTTATCTGTTAAGTACCGAACCCGCATTGATTTTATTCAAAAGATTACATAAATTCATCATTAACGCCCATGATTTATAACGATTAATTTACTCTTATCAGTGTTGATTATGATATTTTTGATAGTGTCAATTCCTTATGCTTTTACACACAATGCATCCTAAATTTCATTGGTAATCTTGCATAATGAGATCACATAGAATTTAAAAGGAGCAATAGTCATGCGTAACAGATTTTTTGGTTTCAAATTTGCCTTCGCTTCTTTTTATCATTTGGATCATTGAGATTCCTATTGCTAATCTATTTCCTATGGCAATTATATACTGTATCTTGTAGTCTGATGCTTTGATGAAAGCTTTCAATGTTTATTTCCATTAAGCAAAGTTAGATGAAAACAAGTAAGTTGCTTTACTTCTTTAAACTATTAAATTCTCTATCATTGATCTTTAGACTCAATTAATATTGAGCTTAATTGTGATATCAATAGTTTGTCCCATTAAGTAATTAAGAGAAAGGTGAATTGATTATGTTTTAAAAGCTTTACCTACTAAACAACTTTCCTTAATTTGTCTTGAATGCTATCAGTCTCCTATTAATACTCTAAAATCATTCCTTTTTTTTTTTTTCAAATCAATAACTGAATTTCCATTTTTACCCTTTTTCGAAATATAAAACATTATCCCATAACATTTTTGTCCAACTTTAGTGGTATAGGTTTAATATATTGCTCAAACATATTTAACTAGTAGAGGTGAGTCTTGACTTATAATAAATTATTTCCTTTTCTATTTTTAATATTCATAGCTAGCATTTTCTTTAAAGTATTCATTATTCTTACATTCATCTTCAAATTCATCTTATTTTCTTCTAAATAGATCAGAAGTAGGTATTCTAAATGTATACTTCTAACTTCTTACTTATGTAGCCTTTTGAAATCAACATTTGTTCAAATAAATAATCTTATTTTGAACAACTATATTTCTTCACACTTAAACAAATAATCAATAATATGTAATAAACTTTTACCATTCTCAAACCCTTGGTGTGAAGCTTTTGTATAGAGTTAGTTTTTGAGAAACTTCTTTATATCTTCGTATTTATTTTTTGAAAAACTTTTTTATATCTTTATCAACATCAAAATACACTTATGATTTAGTGTAAGGTGGAAGAGCTAAAGGAGTAAACAATAGCTCAGTTCCTGATTAAAATGAAGTTTGAGAATGTAGGTATGATAGAACTACAACCATTTAATACTTTGGATAGTGTGATCCAATTAGCATAAAAGGTGGAGGAATAGAGAAGGAGGAGCCCTTATAGAGCACTAATAACTACTTGTAAATTGATTGCCCCTAATTGATTTAAAGATGGAGGTAAGAAGTAAGGTGAAATAAGTAAGGAAGTTAAGGAAGGTAAAAAGGGTGAAGTGAGGAAGTTCGAGGGGAGAGAGAAAGATTGAGAGAAGGTACCTATAAATCCTAAGGTTCAATGAGGAAGATGAAGGAATAGATTAAAACTTAGAGGAGGAAGTAAAAGCAAATATAGTTGAGGTGAAGAATTTAGTAAGGAATTAAGAGAGGTTGATGAGCATGGTGTTTAAGTGAACTTTGAACACCAAAGTGTAGGTTAAGGAGGAGAAAAGAGTGAATTCATTCCATATTTGGTACTAGGTAAATCATCATTCATGACAAGAATTGCACCAATATGGAAGCGAATTGTATGGAGGAGAAATTTGGTTTATAAATTAATATGCATCTGTTGCATTAACTGAGTGATAAAGGAATGGTCTAAGTAATAGATAGGTTTAATAATGAGATTGTGTGTGGTGTTGCATCTATCAATACTACACATATACTGTTTAGGAGGTTACGGTTATTTGATAGGCATTTATTGAATGATGGGTATGAAAATACTTATACATGCTAAAAAGATTAAAGGAATGTGACTATATGGCCTCTAAATCCCGGGGAAGTGAGAGTGGATCAAATTACTCTAGTGAAGTAGAAAAAAAAGAAGAAGACATGGATGAAGAGAGGAGAGTTGGTGGAGGCAATTGAAAGTGGGGAATTGTGGTGTTGTTACAAGTAAAACATGCTATGAGTGTCACTAGTGGAGACCATAAGCTTAAGGGATGGAAATTATGGTAAAGGAGTTCAAAGTCATTCTTCACAAAGACATGTTAAAGGGATTCTTTGGTATAGAATTATGGAACTTTAAATGGAAAATAATTGAAGACCAATATTAAATAGACCTAAACTCTCAAAGGAAATAAGCTACTATTGTGGAAGCTATGACTAAGTATATGCCAGATATGATTGTCCTTTTGGAAACCGCATGGATGTTCTCTTAGCACATGCTTTTTGTTATCAAGCTCAGTTAAAGGGTCTTATCTACATTAAAGCTAAAGGTTAGAGTGGGGGCATGCTTATGTGGAGCACTGATGTCTTGGATGTGGAACTCATTCGAAGTACTAATTAGGAAATTCATGTGTTGGCAAAGATTTGAAATTCTTCTTAATCCCTATTTTATTTTTATTTTTTTGCTATTTATGCAAACACCAATTTATATTTAGTCCAATATTATGGAATAGTTTAAGGGATTTTTCTCAAATAGTTAATGATAAACCATAATGTGCAATGAGGGACTTGAATGTTATAACAAATGAAAAATGGAAAATGGGGAGGAAGAAATTTTACATATAACAAAGCTTTTAATCATAAGAATGTATGAATAATTGTGTCCTAGTGGATATGGGGTTAATTAGTTCGAAATATGCATGGCTAAATAGGAAAAATATAATAGGTTTAATTAAAAAAAGATTGGATAGGGGATGGTGTAATTAGGCATAGAGGTTAATGTATCAAAAGGCAAAAATTTTTCATGTTCAAAAAGGGCCTTCAGATCATTATCCTTTATTTATACATACTCAACCTATAGGGCGAATAGATGTAGGAACAAGACATTTTGATTTCAACCTATGTAGTTTAGCCATAGATCTTGTCTTCCACTAATTTAGATCTTGTGGGAGAATTGTGATCAAGATTTTATGAAGGAAATGTACAAGTTACTGATCGCATGGAGGAATGGAATAGGTGAGTGTTTAGTATAATTCATATTTATACATTGGAACATACTTAATAAATTAAATCAAATTGAGGGGTAGTTAGATTGTAGACCAACCTAAAAACTAATTAACTTGCAAAGTTCCTTAAGGGAGAAGCTATCTAAAATCCTAGATAGGGAAGAGAGTTTACGGAGGATAAAATCTAGAGAAAAATGGATTCAAGATGGAGAGAGGAATATGTGATACTATCACTCTTTAGTTGTGAGACAACGAGGAAAAAATAGAATATTAGCTCTTAAAGATGATAAGGGAAACTAGGCTTTTGAATCAAAAGATATTACTAAGTTGATTACTAGTTTCTTTTAGGAATGATTTACTTCAAAGGCATAAAGTAGTACAAGAATTAACCCTCTTCCCTTAGATATGTAATATGGTTTTATAAATGACATGAATGCAAAGCTTAGTAGGAGAGTTAATTGAAAGTTGTATTTCTAGTACCATAATCGAAGTATTGTATAATCGGCAAGCCATGACTTCATTTAAACCAAGTTGTAACATTAGATAAGAAGTTCCATTATCACCATATATTTTCATTGTGGTGATGGAATTCCTCAATCAAAAAATAGACATGGAGGTCCAAAATGGTGTTTGGGAGCCATTTAAGATTAAAGGTAGCAATTTTTAATTATCACAAGTGATGTGTGTAGATGACATAGTGTTAATAGCTAAAGCCTTAGTGGAGAATGCATAGTTGATAAATGTTATAAAATATTTATTTTTTATAGTATTTACAATAGTCTTTGGTTTAATTTTCTTATATTTTGGATTGATATTACACTTAATTGGCTTATATGTTGATTGTAGGTCCTAAAAAGTAACTTTAGACAAAAAGAAATAAATTTGCACAAGTTTTATGCAAATCAAAATTGAAATGAATAGGTTATAAAAGCAGAATGGTCGACACGCTTGTGTCGTAGACCGTGTTGAGCTGATAAAGAAAGACAAGTTGTAGGACTAAGTACATTATCATGCCAAAGGCCATGTAGAAGTACATGCCCATTGACATGGTCGTATCAGAGACCATGTCGAAGTAAAATTGCAATTTTTGAGAAAATTTATTGTTGAGATTTATATAGGCATTTACATGGTCATGTTACACATAAATACAATTTTTTTTTAATTTAATCATGGTTGCTAAAGATTTCTTTCCTAATTAATAAACAACACTGAAGATGCAATTTCCTACCTACCTGAAGATGCAATTTACTACCTGTTGAAGATAACTTTCCTATTTCATGAAGATTCAACTTTTCATTTCATAAAAATATGACTTTCTTTTTCAAGATACATTAGATCATTATAAAAGGAGTATGGAATCCAAGCTAGAAGAGAATGGTAGAGTGACAGTAGCATAGTGATAGATTTTTAATATTGTTGTTTTAATGCTTTTCTTTATACACACTTTTTATATTTTCACTTTTAGATTCAATATGTTCCTAACTTAAACTTTCTTTTGTACTTGCATATGATGAAGCTTAAATCAATATGTAAATTTTCTAATTTATTACTTAATAAATATTTGTTATTCTTGTGATCCAATTATGTGTTCTTCATTGTTTTCAATTTAATATTACTAGTATATTAGTTGAATTTTGATTTCTTATATAGAGGTTGAGAGACCCTATATTAGAATAGATCTATCATAATTGGAAAGAGTTGCACATAATCCTGAAGATAGGATGGCGTAAATCTTACCGGATTAGGGTCAAACCTAATAGTGGAGTTCATAGATCAAATTTAATGTAATTATAAGGGTTTTAATTAGGAAGAGATTCCAATTAATCAACTTGGATTTAGGAATTAGTAGAGTCGAGAGAACTATTAGTTCAATTTAAGAATTCTTATGATCTAAGAATACAATAATGAATTTGAATAATAATTAGTTAATTGCATTAGTAGTTCTAGGGAGATTCGATATCTAAGTACACTTTGAATGATTATTACTTTCCTTAGTTTATTCGTTGTTTGATTTTACTCACTCCACTTAATTTTTCATATTAGATAATAGAAAAAGGGTAATTACTAGTAACTGTAATCCCTATGGGATCAACACTCGATATTTGATAGGAATCAAAATCCTACAAGACCTATCACTAGAACAAGAGCCAAAGGGTTACAAAATTTGGTGATGAGGGTCCTCGTTGAACAATCCGATCCTGAAAATATTTGTTTAGTAACTTCTTTTCTATTACATATTTGTTGTGCATTCCAATAAGTACACTTGTCGGTTTTTAAAGGACGGTGGATAAACTCGCTAAAGCTCAATTTGTGGGTTATTTATGGACCTACATAAGTCAATGAAGAACCAGTCCAAAATATATTCAATTGAAGTGAAAACCGGCCACTTAAAGATCTTTTATACTTGTAATTTGTTGATTCAAAACCAGTCACTTGTTGGTTATTGATAAGATCACATTATACTTATATTTTCTTTTGGACTTATATTAAATTTATTTTAATATTATAAGAAAATATAAAGAAATGATACTTAATGGTATTTATTGTGAAAATACAGGTTTTGAGGACCCAAAAGTAAATTACAAGTTAATTGGAGGAGTTTTTCACAAAATTGAAGAAGTGAGCGATGGATTGCACTGAAGGCCGCCTTTCCTTGGGCCGGCCTTGAGCCGACCTTTAAACCGGCCTCAAAAAGAAGAAAAGCCGCTGGCCTTTAAGCCGGCCTACATTCAAGGCCGCCGGCCTTGAGCCGGCCTTCATTACTCCCCGGATATCCATTGCGAGAATCTCTCCAAAACCGTATCCTAATTAATTTGCTGACTCAAATCCTCATCAGATCAACCTTATCCCCCTCCTCTTTGGATCTATAAATAGACCCCTTGTGTGAACCTTGGAAGCATCCTTTCTTTTGTTAAGCATCCTTTCTTTTGTTTAGAATCCTTTTGTTCTTCTTCTTTGTTTAGCATCATTTGTCTTTCTTTTGAATCATTAGAATTTCCTTAGGTACTTTAGATTTTTCCAAAAGTTTAGTTTGAAGGAAGAATGTCATTTTGTTGAAGTTTGCTTCAATTGAAGAATTCAAGAGTTCATTTTTGAAGATTGAAGCTCTCGAAGATTATAACATTGTTTCATTTACTTTTTTTTCTTTATGCCATTTATTAGTTGTTTAATTTGAATTCCATTGCACCTCTTTATTTCAATTTTTTTTATGCAACTCATACTATAATTTCTAAATCATTCTTGTGGGAAATTGGATGAAACTCTAGAATGTTAAAAGGATAATTGTAGCCATGTTATTTAATTAGGAATTATTAGGATTATTCATGATTGCAATTCCTTTGATTTTAATTATAATCGGTCTTTGATTATAATTGTTAGAATCCTTTTGATAGGGGAATTGATTAGGATTTGTTAGGAATTCTTAATTAGATTGATTATCAATACGGAAGTTGCGATAATTGGTTTAATTAGAGTTTATGGAGGGCATAATGCAATGTTTCTTGTTAATTAATCACTAAGGGATTAGGGTTAATTGATTTAGGGCATTAGTTGTTTGTAGCATCAGGAGGTGTATGAACATAATTTTGATTCCTTGGTTAATTGGAGACGCGGAAGCCGACTAATTGATTTAAGGTCAACATCCCTAAAAGGATTTTCTAAACTCACTGAATAACCTTATAACCACTAGTTGACATAACTTGGTTAGCAATTTGATTAACAAATCTAGGGTGAATTCTAATTTCCCTTGTTCATAATTGATAGATTCGTCATAAAATTTTCTTGTTTGCTTTAAGTTAAATTTTTTAGATTAGACATTTCAAAACCCCTTTTTAATCACCTAGATATTGATAAGAATTGCCATAGATCTAAGTACTCTATTGGTTCCTCGAGGGATCGACAACCTTACTTTTCACCACTTATTACTTGATACGACCATGCACCTTGCTGCAATTTACGCTCCCATTTTATATATATGTTCTGAGTGTATCAAGTTTTTGGCGCCGTTGCCGGGGAACTAATAGATATTAGATTTTGTAATTCTGTTGGTAATTTAGGCACAATTATTTTGTTATTTAATTTTTCTTATCATTGTGTGATCGTTTTCCATTCTCTTTAAGGGTCTTTTTATGCGCAAGAGTAGAAGTGCTGAACTTCTACCAATTAATCTTGAGATAGAACGCAGCTTGCGACAACTTAGAAGAGAGCAGAGAAGAAAGGAAGAAGAAGAACATGGCAGATGAGAACAACAATCAGATTCAGGGTGTTGGTAGAGCACTTCGAGAATACACGGTACCTGTTGTTTCAGGTCCTGCAATTAGAAGACCAACAATTCAGGCTAATAATTTCGATTAAAACCAGCACTCGTTCAAATGGTTCAATCAAATCAATTTGGAGGATATCCAAATGAAAAGTCCTGATGAGCAATTGTAGTATTTCTTCAATATTGTAATACAGTGAAAATGAATAATGTATCTGATGATGTAATTAGGCTACAACTTTTTCCATTTTCACTTAGAGAAAAAGCTAGGGCTTGGTACAATTCATTCCCACAAGACTCTGTAACCACTTGGGTAGATCTCTCATCTAAATTTTTAAGGAGATTTTTTTCCACCATCTAGAACTGCTAGGTTAAGAAATGACATCACAAACTTCAGTAAGTTTAGTGGTGAATCACTTTATGAAGCATGGGAAAGATTCAAGGAGGCAATTAAAAATGCCCCCATCATGGATTACCAGATAATCTCCTTTTTTGAGATATTCTATCTCAGTTTAGATGACACATTGAGATCTCTAGTAGATGCTGCTTCTGGTGGTGCATTAATGAGTAAGACATATGATGAGGCTAGTGCTTTGATAGATGAAATGGCCTCTAGTGCACATAATTGGCAACATGAAAGAGGTAAGTCTAGAGTGGCATCTGTCAATGATATGGACACCTTAACAGCTCAGATTTCTGCTCTTACCGCCCAGGTAAGTAAACTCACCTCTACACCTTCTTTCAATGTTAATCAAATTTCTTGTTGTGAGTTATGCTCAGGACCACACTCAACTCTTGAGTGCCATCTGGAAACTTTTCCTCCTCATCCCATGGAGAGCAAGTAAATTTTGTCAACAATTTCCAAAGAGGTAATCAAGGACCTTATTCAAACACCTACAATCCAGGGTGGCGTAACCATCCAAATTTCTCATGGAGAAATGATAACAATACACTTAAACCCCCTGGATTTCAAAAGCAAGGTCTTAATCATAATACTCCCCATCAACAATATCCTAATCATAATACCTCTTCTCAGCAAAGTCAGTCTAAAATGGAAGAACTCATGATAAGTTATATGCAAAAGACTGACACAATGTTGCAAAATCAACAAGCCACCATTAGGAATCTTGAAAATCAGCTTAGTCAAATGTCTCAAACAGTTGAGTAATAGACCATCTGGATCTTTACCTAGCAATACTGAGCAAAATCCTAAGGGTGTAAATGCTATTATGTTAAGAAGTGGTAAGGAATTGGTTGATAAGAAACTTGAGGAAGAGGAGGTTAACCTGGAAAAAGATAAAGGGAAACAAAAGGAAGAGGAATCAAAGAAAAAATCTCCAAAAGTGAAAGCATATGTTCTTCCTATTCCTTTCCCAGGAAGGCTGAAGCAACAACAATTGGATTCAACATTTGCTAAATTTTTAGAAGTCTTTAAAAAATTGCAAATTAACATTCCTTTTGCAGAAGCACTTCAGCAGATGCCATCATATGCTAGGTCATGAAGGATTTACTCACAAAGAAGAGGAAGATTGAAGGGAATGAACCGGTGATGCTTACAGGGGAATGTTCAATGATCTTACAGAATGATGTACCTAGTTTGCCAAGAAAACAAAGAGATCAGGGGAGTTTTACTGTTCCTTGCACCATAGGCAATTTTCATTTTGATAAAGTTCTTATTGACTCTGGTGCAAGTATAAATTTAATGCCTCTATCTATTTTTAGGAAATTGGGACTTTGGAGAGTGTAAGGGAACTCATGTTACCTTGCAACTTGCTGATAGGAGCATCAAATACCCAAGAGGGATTGTGGAAAATGTCCTAGTGAAAGTAGATAAATTCATCTTTCCAGTTGACTTTATAGTCTTGGAGATGGAGGAGGATAAAGAGGTACCCATGATCCTTGGCAGACCATTCCTTGCAACAGGTAAAGCCTTAATTGATGTGGAACAAGGTAAGCTTACTTTAAGAGTTATGGATGAACAAGTCACGTTCAATGTGTATGAGGCTACAAAAAAATTTAATGACTGTAAATCCTGTTACACTATTGATAGTGTTGATGAGCTTTCCTCTGAGTTCATGGAAGAGAATGCAGGTGTGGACACGATGGAGTCAGTTCTCAGGGATTTAGATGATTGGAGTGATGATGAGGATGAACCCCAAGAAGAACGTGTTGAACAAGTGTATGAATTCAAGACTCGACACTATGAGGAGCTGGGGACCACTGAGAAGAAACCGATGCCATCATTGACACAACCCCGGTGCTTGAACTTAAACCTTTGCCTGGTCATTTAAAGTATGCTTATCTTGGAACAAATGATACTTGCCAATTATCATTTCTTCTTCTTTGACAGGTGATCAAGAGCAACAACTTTTGGATGTTCTTAGAGAACATAAGGAAGCTATCGGGTGGACCATTGCGGATATTAAGGGAATTAGCCCTTTAATTTTTTACTCATAGGATATTTCTTGAAGCTGAGTGTAAACCTACAGTACAACCACAAAGAAGACTTAACCCAACTCTTAAGGAAGTTGTAAAAAAGGAAGTACTTAAATTGTTAGATGCAGGCATTATTTTTCCAATTTCTGATAGTAAATGGGTTAGTCCTGTCCAGGTTGTACCAAAGAAAGGTGGCATGACTGTGGTAAAGAATGATGCCAATGAATTGATCCCAACCCGTACTGTGACAGGGTGGCGAGTTTGCATAGATTATAGAAAATTGAATGATGCCACCCTAAAGACCACTTTCCCTTACCTTTCATTGATCAGATGTTAGAAAAACTCGCAGGGCATGATTATTACTGTTTCCTTAATGGTTATTCTGGGTATAATCAAATTCATATAGCATCCGAGGATCAGGAGAAAACCACATTTACTTGTCCCTATGGTACTTTTGCATTTAGGAGAATGCCCTTTGGTCTCTGTAATGCACCTGCTACTTTTCAGAGGTGTATGATGTCTATATTTTCTGACATGTTAGAGAATTTTATTGAAATATTTATGGATGACTTCTCCGTTTTTGGGAAGTCATTTGAATCATGTTTGAAAAATTTAGGCTGTGTGCTCAAAAGATGTAAGGAAACTAACCTACTTCTGAATTGGGAGAAATGCCATTTTATGGTACGAGAGGGAATAGTGTTAGGTCACAAGGTGTCAGAAAAAGGGATTGAAGTTGACAAGGCAAAAGTGGAAGTAATAGAGAAGTTGCCACCACCTACTTCAGTAAAAGGAGTCAGGAGCTTCTGAGGACATGCTGGCTTCTACAGGAGATTTATCAGGGACTTCTCTAAAATCTCTAGACCTCTGTGTAATTTACTTGAAAAAGATTCTACTTTGTGTTTGATGAAAATTGTTTGCAGGCATTCAATATATTGAAGGGGAAGCTCAGCTCTGCACCAGTGATTGTTGCACCAAATTGGAGATTCCATTTGAGCTGATGTGTGATGCTAGTGACTATGCCGTGGGGGCAGTACTAGGACAAAGAAAAGGTAAGATCTTTCATGTTATATACTATGCAAGTAGAACCTTGAACGAGGCCCAAAAAAACTATGCCACAACAGAAAAAGACTATTAGCAGTGATATTTGCATGTGACAAGTTTAGGTCTTACTTGATAGGTTCTAAAGTAATAGTATACATAGATCATGCTGCTCTTAAGTATTTATTTGCTAAAGCTGATGCTAAACCCAGGTTAATTCGTTGGATTCTATTGCTGCAAGAATTTGACTTAGAAATTAAGGATAAAAAGGGAAGTGAAAATGTGGTTGCTGATCATTTATCACGTTTGGAATATGATTTTTTAGAACCACCCATCAATGAAAAATTCCCTGATGAACATTTGCATGCAATAGACATCCATGAATTACCTTGGTATGCCGACATAGTTAATTACTTGGTTAGAAAAAACATACCATATGGTTTGTCATTCCAACAGAAAAAGAAATTTTTGCATGATGTGAAGTATTATTTTTGGGATGAGCCATATTTGTTTAAATCCTGTGTTGACCAAGTAATTAGACGATGTGTGCCTAAAATTGAACAGCTTAGCATAATACAGCACTGTCACTCCAAAGAAACAGGAGGTCACTTTGGGGTAGAAAGAACAGCAGCAAAAATTTTATCTTGCGGATTTTATTGGCCCAGTTTGTTTCATGATTGCAGGAACTTCATTATGACTTGTGCTCAATGCCAAAGGACTGGCAATATTTCAAGAAGACATGAATTACCACAAAATAATATACTTGTAATTGAACTTTTGACGTTTGGGGAATCGACTTTATGGGTCCTTTTCCCTCATCCTTTTCAAACAAATATATTCTTTTAGCTGTTGATTATGTTTCGAAATGGGTAGAGGCAATTGCACTACAAACTAATGACAGTAGGGTTGTCATTAAATTTTTGAAAAAGAAATATTTTCAAGATTTGGGGTACCTAGAGCTATAATAAGTGATGGGGGAACACATTTTTGTAACAAGCAATTTGAGAAATTATTATTAAAATATGGAGTTACCCACAAAATTGCCACCCCTTATCATCCACAAACATGTGGACAGGTTGAGGTATCCAATAGGGAAATTAAGCGAATCTTAGAGAAAACTGTCAATGCATCCCGAAAGGATTGGTGTTTAAAACTTGATGATGCATTGTGGGCTTATAGAACAGCTTTTAAAACACCTATTGGAATGTCCCCCTACAAGATTGTTTATGGTAAATCATGTCACCTACCCGTGGAGCTTGAGCACAAGGCATACTGGGCCATAAAATACCTTAACTTTGAGTTGCAAGCTGCAGGTGAAAAGAGGTTGCTCCAATTGAATCAAATGGCCGAGATGAGAGAGGAAGCATATGAAAATGCGAGAATTTACAAGGAAAGAGCAAAGCGATGGCATGATAAGAACATCTTACAGCGGGAGTTCTTGCCTGGTCAAAGAGTCTTATTGTACAACTCTCGATTGAAGCTATTCCCAGGTAAGTTGAAATCACGATGGTCTGGACCATTTGAAATTGTTAATGTGTTTCCTTATGGTGCAGTTGAGTTGAAGGCAGAAGACAACCATACTTTTAAAGTAAACGGTTATCTTCTCAAACATTATATGAAGGAGAACATGTTGATAGAAACGCCACAACTGTGGATTTAGGAAATTTGAGAACTTGAATTGGAAAAGTCGGGCTAGCGACTATAAACTAAGCGCTTCATGGGAGGCAGCCCATGCTTAATAAGTATCTATAATAGTTTCGTTAAAAAAAAAAAAAAAAACTAATTCAAGGCTGGATAAGAGCTGCCGGTGCATTCAAGACACTCCAAGGATGACAGACATTTTAGGAGGAATTTTCTTCCTGATGAACAATTTTATACCAGGGAAGTACCAGTATTTCAATTTCTGCATTGACATTCGTTTCCTTAATTTTGTGATATATTAAGAACAATGAGGACATTGTCCAATTTAAGTGTGGGGAAGGGATTATAAATGTAGAAGTATAATGATTGCACACATCATGAGCTTACAAATCCCATGCTTTATTTATGTCCTTAAGTGTTTTCAATGAAATCCTGAAATTGAATTAGATTGGTGCCCTACTCGCCAATTCTTGTGACTAGTTTACGTAGTTAAAATTTAAGAGTAAAATCTCTAGAGAACGGGGTTTACCCTATGTTTAGCCTTTGAACTTGAGATTGAGTCCTTAAGTTGAAAAAAAAAGCAAGTTTACTTCAAGGAAAAATTGGTTGGGATAAATCTCTATTGAAATTTCTTTGAGAATACCTTAACACCTAGTGAAAGAGGTAAAGGAAATATTTTACTTAGTGATCCCTTAAAAAAAAAAAAAAAAAAAAGCCTTTACTCCAATAACTCAAGAAAGTGAGTTAAGAGTATCCAATCTTAAATGTTAGTGTGAGGAAGAGTTCGTAGGGGTCCCTTTAAAACCTGGTCACTTAGGCGATGAGCCCAGGATGTGCCGACTCAATGAACTCACAATAACGAGAAGGGCGGAAAGGCAAAAAAAAATTTTTTTACCTTAATGAAAGTCAGGTTGACATGGGCGAGCTTTGGTCCCTCAGAAGAGTGAAGTCTCACTCCGCTGCCAATCAAGGCAAATAAAACATAAAAAAAGGGGGAGAAATTCTAGGAAAAAATGGATACCATATGCTTTCACTCCTTGTTATCTTGTTTAGAGAAGTAAAATTGAGGGAGATGATACTTGCTAATAACCAATGAAGTTTAAATGAATGTTTTTCCTTATGGACTAAGTATTGTTTTCTATTGTTAAACACTGGGATTAAAAATCTGTTGTATTTAGATTAACTACTAAATTTCAACTAGATATACTAGTTACAAATTTCAGTATGGTCAAAACAATGGGCACCAGAAGTTCAATGATGGATTTCCCTTGTTTAAATCAATTATTTTGCTTGAGGACAAGCAAAAGTTCAAGTGTGGGGATGTTGATAAGATCACATTATACTTATATTTTCTTTTGGACTTATATTAAATTTATTTTAATATTATAAGAAAATATAAAGAAATGATACTTAATGGTATTTATTGTGAAAATACAGGTTTTGAGGACCCAAAAGTAAATTACAAGTTAATTGGAGGAGTTTTTCACAAAATTGAAGAAGTGAGCGATGGATTGCACTGAAGGCCGCCGTCCTTGGGCCGGCCTACATTCAAGGCCGCCGGCCTTGAGCCGGCCTTTAAACCGGCCTCAAAAAGAAGAAAAGCCGCCGGCCTTTAAGCCGGCCTACATTCAAGGCCGCCGGCCTTGAGCCGGCCTTCATTACTCCCCGGATATCCATTGCGAGAATCTCTCCAAAATCGTATCCTAATTAATTTGCTAACTCAAATCCTCATCAGATCAACCTTATCCCCCTCCTCTTTGGATCTATAAATAGACCACTTGTGTGAACCTTGGAAGCATCCTTTCTTTTGTTAAGCATCCTTTCTTTTGTTAAGCATCCTTTCTTTTGTTTAGAATCCTTTTGTTCTTCTTCTTTGTTTTAGCATCATTTGTCTTTCCTTTGAATCATTAGAATTTCCTTAGGTACTTTAGATTTTTCCAAAGTTTAGTTTGAAGGAAGAATGTCATTTTGTTGATGTTTGCTTTCAATTGAAGAATTCAAGGAGTCATTTTTGAAGATTGAAGCTCTCGAAGATTATAACCATTGTTTCATTTACTTTATTTTCTTTTATGCCATTTATTAGTTGTTTAATATGAATTCCATTGCACCTCTTTATTTCAATTGTTTTTATGCAACTCATACTATAATGTTCTAAATCATCCTTGTGGGAAATTGGATGAAACTCTAGAATGTTAAAAGGTTAATTGTAGCCATGTTATTTAATTAGGAATTATTAGGATTATTCATGATTGCAATTCCTTTGATTTCAATTATAATCGGTCTTTAATTATAATTGTTAGAAATCCTTTTGATAGGGGAATTGATTAGGATTTGTTAGGAATTCTTAATTAGATTGATTATCAATACGGGAGTTGCGATAATTGGTTTAATTAGAGTTTATGGAGGGCGCAATGCAATGTTTCTTGTTAATTAATCACTAAGGGATTAGGGTTAATTGATTTAGGGCATTAGTTGTTTGTAGCATCGGGAGGTGTATGAACATAATTTTGATTCCTTGGTTAATTGGAGACGCGGAAGCCGACTAATTGATTTAAGGTCAACATCCCTAAAAAGGATTTTCTAAACTCACTTGAATAACCTTATAACCACTAGTTGACATAACTTGGTAGCAATTTGATTAACAAATCTAGGGTGAATTCTAATTTCCCTTGTTCATAATTGATAGATTCGTCATAAAATTTTTCTTGTTGCTTTAAGTTAAATTTTTAGATTAGACATTTCAAAACCCCTTTTTAATCACCTAGATATTGATAAGAATTGCCATAGATCTAGTACTCTATTGGTTCCTCGAGGGATCGACAACCTTACTTTTCACCACTTTATTACTTGATACGACCAGTGCACTTGCTGCAATTTACGCTCCCATTATATATATATGTTCTGAGTGTATCAGTTATATTTGTAATTTTTGCTTTTGGGAACCGGCCACTTAAGTGGCATCTTTGTAATTTTTAGTACATTTTTAACCTAATTGGAGCAAGTATAAATACTTGCTAACTAGGGGTTTTAGGGAGCTTTTTGATATTTTTGAGAAAAAACATACACTTTGGCCATGAGGGTTCATCCTTTACAAACAAAGATCTCTTATCAATTCCTTTGTGAAATTATGGCGAGAATCAACAAGAGTAGATTGTGAGTCATATCAATCTTACTTTTTTTGTTTAACAAATTATGTTTAGTGAGTAATATCTTAGTACAATTTGTGGTTACTTGTTCATTCACGTGAATTAGGGTTGTGTTTTTCTGATTTGATTATTTCAATTTGAAATTGAATCTTAGTTCAATTGCGTATTCTTCCATTGAAGATCACATACTTGTTTGTTCTTGTATCCATTTGGTATTTTCGTATTTGGAATCAAGTTCATCACGCCATTTTGAGTACTAATTGTGTAATTGGTTCTTCATTTGTATTATGTGCTTGTAATTGGACAAAAGGACATCATAATTTGGTATCAGAGCACGGTTTTGAGAAGGGGAATTGCGTGAACTTCATTTGACATTTGGGGTTCTTGAGTTTGACTTCTTGGTCCGAATTGTGGAAGTGAAATTGTAGTAGTTGATTGTGGTTTTTATTGCATTACAATTGTTATTGTTGAAGTGGACATGGAGGCCTTATAGTAGCCTTTGTGTTCTTGAACTTGCCGTGAGGAGAAGGGAAGTAGGAGGTGTGTTTTCCTTTATGCTTGTTTCAAAAATTGGAGATACATTTCTTTAGACAAAAGAGGAGTGAATTACTTGTTTGTGGTTTCCGGAATTGAGGATTGTCATTTGCAATTTTCAGATTTACCTTGGGTGGAGAATAGGAAATTATTTGAATTCAAACACATTCATTAAGTTTGAAGAAGTAATTGTGTAGTATTGATTGAATGCAATTTAAATTTTGAATTACTTCTTACCATTTGTGGAGGAGTTTCATTAAGAGTAGCATTTGAATTTATTATAACGTGCAGTGTAAGTGGAGTTATGTTTGAAGCTTGCACCGTGGTTGAGGTGTGTTTATTTGGTGGAGTGAGTTTGTGTTGTGGAGATTGTTGCAACGTGTTATGAGTTGTGTTATGAAGGGTGTTACAACATATTGTGTTGTGTGTGTTGTGGTGAAAGGGTGTTGCACATGGAGTGGATGTGTGTATATGTGCCGTGATTAAAAGGGAAATTATAGTGGTTAAAATTTAAATTTCAAAAAGCAAGCATGAAAGTATATAAGTTATTATGTATTGATGCATGAACACTTTGCTTAGTTGGAATCATTGACTTACTATTTGGAGAAGTGTTTCTTATTGCTTCTACTTATTGAACTGTGATTAATTGTGATTGTTGAATTATTCTTATGTGTGAAGCATCGTGAGTGTAGGTGAAGTGTGAAGTGTGTGTATGCCATGGGTGTAGACATGTTGATGTGAAGGTGTTTGTTGCCTTTGGTTGTTTATTGAAGTATCATAAGTGTGTGTGTGTATCGTGGGTGTAGAGGGTGTTGTTATTATGCCGAAAGTGTGTGTGTGTTGTAGTGTAATGTAAAGTGAACCGTGGGAAAGTGTGTGTAGTATGATTGTGGGAGTGTGTGTGTGAAGCCGTTGAGGGGTGTGTTGCATTAGTTGTTTGTTGCACCGTGGGTGTTTGAGTGTGTGTTGCCGTGGTGTATGTGGTGAAGTGTGTTGTTAGCTTGTTGAAGTTAGTAAGCAACCATGTCAAGTGATTTTTATTTGTCTACTAATTTACTGTGCCAAGCCTTGACTACTTTTCTAACCCTTGATGATGAGCAAAGAGAAAACTTGTTTCACACTTCTTGTAGGTTGCAAGGTAATTTATGTGTTATTATTATTGATGGTGGTAGTTGTACTAATGTTGTGGCTACTTCATTAGTATCGAAATTACTTGTAACTACCCCACATCAAGAACTCTATAAATTGCATTGGCTAAGTGAGTAGGGTAGTCTCCATGTGACCTAGAGGGCTAGGGTACCTTTCAGTATAGGGGATAAATATCATGATGAAATTGAATGTGATATTCTTCTTATGTGTGCATCCCATATATTGCTTAGTAGGCCTTAGTTGTATGACATGAGGGTTTTACATGATGTCTATAGAAATACTTATATGTTCCAACAGGAGGGTAAATGTATAGTATTGAACCCTATGTCACCATCAAAGGTCCAAGAGGTTCAAAGACAGATAAGTCAACTTTTAGAGGACCAAGAGGTTCATAAGCAGATGAGTCAATCATCAGAGGTCCCAAAGGTTCATAGTCAGATGAGTCAACCTTCAGAGGACCAAGCGGTTCAAAAGCAGATGTGTCAACCATTAGAGGTCTAAAAGGTTCAGAGGTAGTTGAGTAAACCATCAGAGGACCAAGAGGTTTAGAGACATATAAGTGAAACAAGGAAGAAAAAGGCATTATTGGTGGGGCGGTTTGAGTTAGGGAAGGCAATAACGGATGATAGACCATTATATGTTTTGCAGATGAAAAATATCCTAGAGATGGAGGGGCGAGAGCAACTACCCCCTGTGGTATCTCAAGTACTAGGAGACTATAGTGATATTTTTACAGATAACTTGTTAGAAGGATACAGAGTTTCTACTGCATTTGATGTTATAGAATTATCACTCTATCTACCCGATGATGTTCATGAAGGCCTATCAGATTTGAGGACAAATCTTCCTAAAGCCCGAGGAGATGATAGGAATCAAAATCCTACAGGACCTATCACTAGAACAAGAACCAAAGGGTTACAAAATTTAGCGATGAGGGTCCTCTTTGAATAATCCAACCCCAAAAATATTTGTTTAGTAACTTCTTTTCTATTACATTTTTATTGTGCATTCCAATAGGTATGCTTGTCGGTTTTTACAGGACAGTGGATAAACTCGCTAAAGCTTAATTTGTGCATTATTCATGGACTTACATAAGTCAAAGAAGAATTGGTCCACAATACATTCAATTGAAGTGAAGAACTGGCCACTTAAAGATCATTTGTACTTGTAATTTGTTAATTCAAAACCGGTCACTTGTTGGTTATATTTGTAATTTGTGCTTTTAGGCACCAGCCACTTAAGTGGCATCTTTGTAATTTTTAGTACATTTTAGCCTAATTGGAGCAAGTATAAATATTGCTAACTAGGGTTTTTAAGGAGCTTTTTGATATTTTTGAGAAAAACATACACTTTGGCCGTAAGGGTTCATCCTTTATAATCAAAGATCTCTTATCAATTTCTTTGTGAAATTATAGCGAGAATCAACAAGAGTAGATTGTGAGTCATATCAATCTTTTATTGTTTAACAAATTGTGTTTAGTGAGGTTATATTTTTCTAATTTGATTAATTCAATTTGAAATTGAATCCTATTCAATTACATGTTCTTCCATTGAAGATCACATACTTGTTTGTTCTTACATCCATTTGGTATTTGTGTATTTGGAATCAAGTTCATCACACCATTTTGAGTACTAATTGTGTAATTGATTCTTCATGTGTATTATGAGCTTGTAATTGGACAAAAGCACATCAATATCAATATCCAAAATACTATAGAATCAATAAGTGCACTTGCTTACAAGTCTAAAGTAGTAGGATAAATTGATACCAACAATGTATCAAGCAAGCACTATCATGGTTTTCCCAAATATTAGGATAGAAGGTGCATGAAGCAATGTTTTCCATCTTTTACTCATATAATGTGGGATGAGAAGTTATTGTAATTATTGGGGTATAAAGGCATAGTAGAGTTTGGAAAATATTTAGGATACTCTATTGGTAAGCGAAAGGCATTGACTAGTGTGCAATTAGACATTATTATTCAAAAAGTTCATACAATATTAGATGGATGGAGAACATACCATCTCAACATGGCAGGTTGTGTTTTACTTGCAAAATTGACTTTGGATTCCATTACCACTTATTACATGCAAGTGGAGTAACTACTAGAAAAGGGTAGTGAATAAATTACAGTTGATTAAAAGAAGTTTTATATGGAAAGGGCATGATGATCATAAGAAAATGCATTAGATAGGTTGGGACCAAATTACAAGGTTTGAGGAATAAGGAAGTTTAAGATTAACTAATACAAAAGAAAGAAATAAGGCATGCATGATTAAAAGAGGTTAGGAGTTGAAAAATAGAAAAATGTTGTGGAAAGATTTATTAAATCAAAAAACAAAAGATGGTAATAAGGGAACCCAAGTGTCAAGAGAATTGTACCTCCTTTAATGAAGGAAATCATTAATGTAGGTGATTAGGCAAAGTAAAATTGTTTCAAAGTATTAGGAGAGGGAAAACAAACTAGTTTTTGGAATGATAAATGGGTTGGAAATTTTACAATATGCAATTTAATTGAAGGGCATTTGAACAAGAATCTAAAATCTTAAGAGTAAGGGATTGTTGGTTATCAAATAGAAAATGGGATTAGAAGAAACTAGGCTTTGTAATATTAGATTTAGCGATTGAAGTAGTAAGTCCTACCATGCTAAATAGCGGAAGGAAAGATCAGTTAGACATATACGATAAAGCAAGAACAAACCCTTCATTAGCTAATATATATCATACTTTAATTGAAACTCAGCTATAAAATAAAGGGGCATGAGGTTGGTTAGGGAAAAGTTTTTTTTCCCCTAAAGTTAAACTTTTGATTTAGCAAATATTACACAATTTTCTACCCATGGCAGTCAACTTAAGAAATAGATTGATGTTACAAAATGATTATTGTCCTTGTTGTGGGGAGATGTAAGAAGATTTATATCATGCTTTCAAATATTGCCATTGGATTAAAGAGATCGTCAAGCAATTTTAATTTAGCATGGCAGGTAGGGTAAAGGGATAAGATGGTATCTTAATATAGATTAGGGGAAAATATGTAAAGCACCAAGTGTTGGTTAACACTAAGCCACCTAAAAGATTTATTTTTGGTATAATTTTATGGAGGATATGGTTGGATAGAAATGATAGACTATTTAGATCACAGATTTTGGAGAGAACCTCTACCCCATGAGGTAAATAGAATTGCAAATGAACATTGGGCTTATACTAGATGATAGAAATAGATATACATGAATGAATGGAAAATTAACTTGGCATCCACTAAATGAGGGATAGGTGCAGCTGAATACTAATGAGTTAGTAGTTCAAGTAAAAGGGTAAAGCAACTATAGAAGGAGTAATTAAGGAAGCAAATGGTAGATGGATTTCTGGATTTGGGAAAAAAGTTAGGAGGCATAAATATACTAACGATAGAACTATAGGGGTTTTACTGGGGTTTAATGTATTATAAAGAACAAGGTTTCAACAAATTGGAAATTCAAGTTGATTGTATGATGCTACACATTTGATATTGAGGGTAGATAATCTAAACCTTAAATATTATAATGTCATCTCATTATGTAGGGAAAAGTTATTCGTGTTTAGGGAGAGGAAGCTTGAAGCTATCCTAAGGGAGATAAACAGTGTTGCAGACTGGCTAGTAAATATGATGCAAGAGCAAGATCTTGAAGACATGGTTTTTTATCACCCACTATAGATGGGGGTTTCAGATAGAGTAGTCATGTGAATATCACTTAGGTACTACATTGCATATAACTTCAGAGAAGTGATGCGGAGTTAGCACGTGATGGGATAGTTAGGAAGAGAGTGATAGGGAGGAGGAATAGGCAATCTCTAGAGTCTCTAATACACAAGTGATAAACAAGGGACCTAAGGGGACCATAAGCATCGATCTTGCAATTCTTGAGCAATGTAGACCATTCTTCACTTGAACTATTATTTGATCCTTAAGGTAGAGAATTCTTAATGGAACATCGTTTCTTTAATATTTGGAAAATTGTGTAAAATGAGGAGGAATGGCTAAATATTTATAGACTTTAGGGCCTGATGACATCTATCAAATCACTTCAGTGATTAATGGACAAAATGAAGTATGCTCATTCTTGGGTTATCCTAATGAACTTGCTATGGACCCAAGGCCAATAGCCTTCCTCATGGATGCATGAGCTTGTTTAAGAAAGGTTGAATGTGGATGTATCGGTCCAATGATTCTTGTTTTGAGCTCACCAAGCAAACTTTCCTTGAGTAATCCCAATAATTAAACTAAACTCACTAGGCCCTATCACCTTACCAATGAGAGAAGCTATATAATTAATGGGCTTAGTCTAATATATTAATGTAATAATTTAAGCCTTCTACATTTTGCCTCCTAACTAAAGTCCTTCAAACAATGTCAAAAGGCTTTGGGCATTTCCTAAACAAGATGCCGAACTTATCACTATACTAAGGCAATCAATGCTTCTTCTTCTTATTGATGAGTTGTCTTCAACATCATTTTCATGAAATTTAGTTCTTCATTTTTTTTCCTATTATGCTCTTTAAGAATGTTCTCCTCATTAGTGGGAGGATTAATTAAAGGAACTGCATGTGGTAGAGCTGCATAGATAATGCTTTGCTATGTAATAGTGTTAGTGTTTAGTGGAGCCACACCTTGTTGTACGGTAGTAGTGGTAACCAACCTCATCATAAGGGGAGCAAGTATGGCCATAAGCTGATTTAAAGCCCTTGTGTTCTCTTGCATACTTTGCATCATTTATCTAAGATCTAGTGGAGCCTCAACCTATGAACTTCCTTAAGTAGTATTTTGCGGCAATAGGGGCAGGTTCTAATCCATTGATTTAGTATTGGGATCTTGTTCTTGATTAGTATTATCAGATAATCTTCTCTTCCTAGGAGGTGCCATTACTCTTTTATCACTTTGCATGATCCTTAGTAGAGTTGCCAAATTGTTCATGGAGGGTTCTGATTGGAGTAGTCATGTGAGTATCATGTGGATACCTCACTATATGTAACTTTAGAGAAGTGATGTGGAGATGGAACATGATAAGATGACTAGGGGGAGAGTGGTAGGAGGGAGGAATAGACAATTTTAGGAGTCTCGAACGCATAAGTGATAGATGAGGGAGCTAAGGGGACTTTGAGCATTAACCTTATAGTTGTTGAACAATGGAGACCATTTTTCGCTTGAACTATTGTTTGATCCTTGAAAGTTGAGAATTCTTAGTGGAACACCATTTCTCTAATCTCTAGAAATTGTGTGAAATGAGAAGAAATAGTTGAGTATTTATAGACTCATGGGCTTGATGACATCTATTAGATCATCTTAGTGATTAACGGACGAAATGAAGTACACTTATTCCAAGGTTATCTTATTGAGCTTACTATGAGCCTAAGGCTAGTAACTTTCCTCATTTGTACATGAACCTACTTGAGAAATGTTGGATATGGATGGACCGGTCCAATGATCCTTGTTTTGAGCTGTTTAAGCTAAATCTACTTAAGTCATTCCAATAATTAAACCAAACTCACTAGGCCCCATCACTTAACCTAGTGAGTAGTTGCGGTTTTTTTAGGAGAGTCAGACATTTGGGTATTGCGGAGGAGCAAGATTTTGTTGTTTGAGAAGTCTAATTATCATCATAATCTAGTTATCTAATCGTGTCCTTTTAATGCTTATCATTACCTAAAAAAAAGGCACTAAATCAACTTGATACACATTGTAAAGTTTCTTACTCTCTTGTCCTAGTGCAAGATATCCATGATTAAGAATTAGTCACTAATTATAAAACCCGAGAAAATAAGTAAAAAAATAAAAATTAATAAGTTCAATGCAAATATAAATAAAAAGAGTTTAGTGAAAGGAGAGTATAAAAAGGCCATTTACTAGTTATTTTAACTCTTTTACACTTTTTGCACCATAACTCCAAGAATAGAGGAGAAACCCTAGGAGAGGAAGACAACTGTCGAGATTCTACACTCCAATGCAATTTCATATGATAAAGTATACAGATTAATATTTCTTTTCATCGTATACGTAAGTATAATACAATTGACAGTTAGATTCTCTGAAATTTCACTACAACATGAATCGGGTGAGTAAGGTTTAAGACAAGACTTTGATTTTTAGAGAAAATCCCTATAAGTAAGAGATTCAATTTGAAGTAATTTAGTGTTTTCATATTGTAAATATCATGAATTAAGATCTAGAAATGTTGGGTTGCATCTAAGGTTGAAGAAGATTAAAATTAGTAAAATTGAGAAGAGGATTCAAAGTGGAGTAGGGAGGGTAAACGATTAGATACATGCCTATGTACCAATTGGTACTGTTTAGAGGAGGAAAAATGAGTTGGAAGGTTCATGGTTATGTACATGTCCATATACTTACCCGTGTACCTATATATGGCCAAGTATAAAGTTGTGTACTTAGGCGTATCGAAGGACAAAAGTGTATAAAAAGATTCATGGCTATAGTACATGGTTGTGTTCCCTACCCATGGTCATGTACACAACTCGATATATGGCCGTGTTTCCTAAAAACATTACTAGATTGATTTCTTTTTGTAATTTTTCTTTTTCTTTAACCTTAAAACTCTAAAATGATTTAAAAACTTTATCAAAGTAAGGGAAGTGATCCAACAACCATTAGGTAACAAAATCAAAGAAATTAGAAGATACTTTAGGCTAATTCTAAGACTAATTATTCTACACATTGTCAGGTTTTAGTGTAACTATTAGGCAAAGTGAAGTTGTGTTAGAGACTGCCTTTTTAATTACATGTAATCTTGCATGTTGCTTGTGCTTGTGAGATTAGTTAATGAGCTAAAATTAATGATATATTCAATTTGATTAAGTTGTTCATTGATTTTGATTGATTCGACCTAAAGACCTATAATGGCAGAACCTTAAGGGGCACTAGTTAATCGTTATGTGGCAATTTCCTTAGTGGATTTACATACTAAGATGATTCAGTAGATTAGGGACTCATGTGTGTTAAGGCCTGTAGCGGCAATTCCCAACACCGTACTATGTATTATTACATTATATGGTATGGCTAGGTCATGAGTACCCCTTTGCTATACGGTTGACTAAATCGAACTTATAACTAGTTGCTTGTTTGATTTCTACATCAATGCATGTGATTCAAGATATGTTTGATCATGTGTGTGTGCTTGCTAATTATACGTATTAGGCATTAGCTCACCCTTCAATGACCTTTTTTCTTTTTTCAGTTGCATGTACAAACGATTACACTTCATATGATGAGGATCTCAGGATATACGTGCAGGATGGAAAAGATGTATAGTACTTTTATAATTATGATGATTAGGCAAAGATTGTCATTTGAAGTCTTAGAACATTGCTAGAAGTTTGTTATTTATGGAGGATTATAGTATTGAGAATAGTTTAGCACTTGTGCAGTTTATAACTTATTTTATATTAATGCATTAAGATAACCTAGAAGTAGTTTGTGGTTTCCAGATGAGACTCAATTGAGCCACTTATACATGATAAAAAGTTGTTTATCTTGATTGAGGTTAACAATTATTGCAAGTTATGTGAACTTAGAAGATTTAAGAGCCTTAATATGTCTGTACCTTGTAAGTACATGTGACGAGTTGTGACATCTAAGGTTTCAAAACATTACAACTTAAATGGTATCAAAGGCTAGGTTTGAAATCTTTAGAAGCAAGGCTGATGATCAATGATATTGATCTATCTTACCACCTTAGACCTATAGGTAAGTGCACCTATCGATTATATAGTATAGTAGAAATTAATAATGAGTGTCGATAAGGATTATGAGTACTAGTAATTACCTTTTCTCTTATTATTTAATCTAAAAAATCAAGTGAAGTAAGTGAAATAAAACATTAAGTATTTAAAAGAAAACAACAATCATTAAAAGTATATCCATATATTGAATCCCCTTAGAGCTATTAATTTAATTAACTAATTATTATTCAATTTCATTATTATGTTCTTGGATCATGGGATTTCCTACTTTGAAATAATAGCCCTCTCTAATCTACTAATTTTTTATTCTAGGTTGATTAATTAGAATCTCTTCCAAATTATAACCCCTATAATTGCATTTGATCTGTGAACTTCACTATTAGGTTTGACCTTAATTTGGAAGATTTACATCATCTTATGTCTAGGATTGCATGCAACTCTTTCCAAGTACGCTAGATTTATTCTAATATAGGATCTTTCGATGTCTATATAAAAAACAAACTTTAAACTAATACGCTAACAATATTAATTTGAAAACAATGAAGAACACATAATTAGGTTACAAGAACAACAATAATTTCTTTGAATAATAAACCAGAAAACCACTTGTTTATTCTAGAGTTCATCATACCTGAGTATAAAAGAAAATTTAAGCTAGCAACATATCGAATTTAAAAGTGACAATATAAAAAGAGTGCATAAAGAAGAGGAACAAATAAACAATAATAATAAAATCTATCACTATGCTAGTATTAATCTAAAACTCTCTCCCCTTAGTTTGAAAGTCATACTCCTTATATAGCCATCAATTGCTGCCTAGCTAAGAAATTTTTAGTTTTCTAGAGAAAACCCAAACTCTGCATAAATTAGGAAATATTAATTTAATACATAGTAATGACTTCTCTAGATTTTAGGATACTCAATTACTCTTGAAAGGAAATCAAATCTTAAAGACGAATTACTCTTTTGGAAAGTAAAATTGAGCCTAGAAATCAAATTTGGTAAGTTGAATTTTGGCTTTACATGGTCATAGTGTGGCTATGCTATTACCTATATAACATTCTATTTCAAAGATATTTGAAAATTGCCTTCGACATGCCCTATGACAAGGGCATGTTCTTGCCCATGTACTTCTACACGGTTGTCTACTTGGCTAGTTCCAAATGCATTGTCATGTTACATTCTACATAGCTGTGCTCTTCACCATTTCATGCTTCCTAATCTTGTAAAATTGATAATTTTGGCTTAAAATTTCACGTAATTCTTCTATTAAATCAGAAATTACATTTCAAAGCTCTAAAATCAAAATAAAGGTTGATTAAGTACAATATCCATCCAAAATATAAAGGAATTAAACAAATGAGTATTATAAATATTACAAGTAATAAGTACTTCATAACATTTATCAAATTCCCCCACACTTAAGCCTTTGCTTGTCCTCAAGAAAAGATAAACCTATAAAGATTAAGGACAATTTTACTTAACCAATTACCTTAGATAACAATAACTAAATTTTTACTTAAACAAATTACATTCATCATAAAATTGTTTATCCTTAACATCCTTTTTATCCAATCATGTTCAGTGTACTGCAAATACTAAAATCAAAGTTCAAAATTTAATCTATGCAATACCAAAATTTATCATTCCATTTAGACAAAAATTTATAAACCTAAAACCATATTAAACATCATCCAATCAAGAAGAAGGTTTTAAAAATTTTGTTCACTTAGCTATGATATATACTTCCCTTTTTTCATCGCCTTGAGTACCATGATGTTCAATAAAAGATTTTCTCCTTCTATCATTTGAAAATCTTTCCTTAACTTTTATAATTATTAGGAGAGTTATTTTTTTTTAGTAGCATGGGGTAATTTCATCAATCAATAAGTCTCAAACCAAATGATCTGAGGTTATTAGGTTTTGAGATACCTCTTTGAACCTCCATTAACTCCATCAAATATTTCAATTAGTTTATTTTTCTTAGAATTTTCTCTTAAACCATGTAGCGAGCTTTAGAAAAAAAAAAAAAACCATTGTTGAACTTTATTTTATTTTATCTCCCAGCTTTCTAGGAAGAACCTTCAAAAGACATTTCTCATTAGTTTAGTTATTCAAGATCATAGTACTCATAAATACTTCTAAGAGATAGTATATCAAAGTAAGTTTAAAAACTTAAATTCCCAATCCTTGATTAGTAATATCATTCTAATCTAGAGTTTCTAAATTCTGAGCCTAAATAACATGTAACTTTGATTTCCAAAGAGATCACAATTCAACTCTAATTAAGCATTCTAAGTTTGCCTATGAAAAGGTAAAAATATATCAAGGGAATAAAAAAAAAGTTCCAATAATCCACCAAATTATGAATGCAATTTATTTATTTAGTATTATTAAGAGTGATAAATTGCCCTAGAGTAATTTCTTAATAATGTAAAATTTAAGGCTATAATTCCTCTCCCCTATACTTAAAATTGTACATTGTCCCTAATGTACAAAATAAGTATAAAAGATAAAAATAAACAAATTAAAACTCATTGGAAAGGGAATGGATTAAACTAAAATACTTCCTTGATTTAATTACTTCAACTATATCTTGACTCATTTTCCAATTGATAAGCACAGTAGTTGTAAACACTAAAAAAAACATATTTTTTAATTTTTATTCAACATTTATTTAACATAAAGTTAAGGTTAAACAAGTACTTTTTATAAAGAATTGGGGGTAATTTGGTCATTTCATGAATAGGGTATATGAACACCACATTGACCTAGTGCTCCTTTCTTTACTATTTGCATAGTAACCGAAAAAGGGACCTCTCTAGAGTAAGGAAACTCTAGGGCGATATAATCACTTACCACAAAGGACTAAACTTGATTCAATCAAGTAAGGGGTTTTAATGATTGAATTGTTACTCATGATTACAGAATTGAAGATTTAATCAATTATCATTACACGATTCAATTAGAATTCAGATCAAGGAAGAAGGTAGAATGAGCTTTAAAGCGAGCGATTAAGGGTTCAAATCACGAAATCAGACAAGTAAGTATACTAACCTACATAATTCATTAGAAATTACAAATTTTAGGATCCAATTAGGCTTAAGATTAGAGAAATCATAATTAGGAATGAATTGCAAAAGTAGAAAAAGGGTTCATGAAGGATAGCATAGTATATGGTCAAGTATACACCTGTGTACCTACTTGTGTAGAAATATGCATTGTGTATAGAAAGGTACATGGATGAATGACATGCCCATGTACTTGTGCAAGTCAAAATATGGAAATCCATAGAAAGATATATGACCAACTACACAACCATGTACTTAGGTGTGCCAAAAATGCAAAACACAAAAAAATACACGACCACTATATACGGCCGTATATCTTAACCGTACAAAAGTACACGGCCTTAAACACCATCATGTACTTAGAAATATTTTTTTTATCAATTTAATTTACAATTATTCAAACTTCTATGTAACCTAAACATCTAGTAAAACCCTAGAAACTCTAGTAGAGTAAGAGAATAAATTATATAATTATTAGGTGAATAGAATTAAGAAGCATAGATTGTTTTTAGATTATTACTAAGGAGGAATTACTAGTGCTTTGGCACATTTTAGGCTAGCTTTAAGCTCAAGACCAAACATGTTTACGACTAAGACTCTAGGTGCGTGCAACATTTGCTTTTGTTTGTAATTGTTAGCATAGTTGCAAATTGGATTAAGTTGAATAGGTTGGATTAAGTTTGGCTTAAGTTGCTTGTTGTATGTGCTTGGCTCAACCTAGGGGCTTGTAGTGGTAGTTCACTAGGGGGCACCCTATTGATTCTTGTGTGGCATTATTCTAAGTAGAGTTGTGTTTAGAAATGATTTGGGTAAGTTAAGGTTTAAAGTTTAAGGACTCATGGGTGTTGGGGCCTATAGTAGCAATTCCCAACACTGTATTATGTATTAAGTATTTTTATATGTGTTTGACTAGGTCATGAGTATTCTATTGGTGTTTTGTGGACTTAAGTAAAACATCAACTTGTTGATTGTTGTTTAATATCTACATAAATGCATGTGATCTAATTCATGTTTAATCATGTGTATGTGTTTGATGGTTTTACTTATTGGGCATAGCTTACCCTTCGAGGATTATTATTATTATTTTTTATGTAGAGGGAAATACTAATCATGAAGAGGACTTAGGGTCGAATGTACAAGAGAGGGGGGACAAAGATTACTATTAAGACTATAGGGACTAAGTGAGGAAATTTTAGATGAAACATATAAACTACTATGAGATTTGTTGTTGAATTTGAGAATTTGAGAGTTAGAATAGTTAAACATTTAACTTAATTTAGATTGATGTATTAAGATTGTTTTCTTTAAGAGTTGAAAATTTATACAAGATATACTTGTATCATGCTAAAAGTATTGGATTCCTATGATTGTGGTTTATAGGAATTTCAGCAATAAATGGTATCAGAGTAGGGTTAAGAGCCTTAATGTGTCCTTGCATGGTAAGGACACGTGGTGGACAATAGTGCTCTAGGCTTCAAGGCATTATAACTTAGATGGTATCAAAGCTTTGGTTTGATGATCCCTATAAAGTAGGTGATGATCAATCGGTATAGGTTTTAAACAATAGAAAGTAAGATATGATCTTTAGTGGAATTAAGCATTTGACGTATAGGATGGTGAGATATGAAGAGAGTGGGTGAAATTGTGGGACAATTATTTTATTCAGTAATTTATTTTACTGTATTATTATTTTATTTGCCATTCTTTTAATTGCTAAGTTAATTATATATGAGTATGCAATTATATGTAAGGGTATATATGTATATACCGACACATAATGACATTAACATTAAACTGATGCAAAATTTTAAGTCTATTTGGTTATCTCTTCTAAAACAAAATGCCTCTCAAAAGAATCATTAGATCAAGCATAGTAAGAGGTGCTGGACATAGAAACTTAAATGAGGAGAACATCTAAGGTTAGCAACCACAAGGGGGATGGGGTCAGATGGCAAAATAGATTGCCCAACTTTTGTAGACTTTAAATAAAGTGAGGTTATTGACATAGCAAAATCAAGCCCACAATGTCCTACAAAATAGAACTACAAATGAACCAGTTAGCTTTGATAGGTTCATTAGGGTGGTAAAGGAGTTCAACCTTGAGGTGGATGACCTAATTGAGGCAGAAGATTGGGTGTAGGAGATTGAGAAAACATTTGCCACCTTACCTTCTAGATATCTGAAGACTAGAAGATGAAGTATGTTGTGTTTATGCTGAATAGGACTGCAGCACAATGGTGGGCATCAATTCCTAAACTAGCAAGAGAGTGTATGAACTAAGTGATGTTCAAGGAATTGTTCTATCAAAGCAATTTCCCTAGTAGTTCCAAAGATAGAATGGAGAACAAATATTATAATTGTGAATAGGGGAATAGGATAGTGGAAAAATATGAGGTAGAATTGAATTGCCCAATTCAGTTCTTATCTGAGACTATCTATACTGATGACATATCTAAGGCTAAAAGATTTTTGAGCAGATTGGAGCTAGATTTCCAACATAAGGTTGGGGCCTTTCAATTGGCTACGTATGCTAAACTGGTTGATAAGGCCAAATACTTAGAGTAAAGTAGAAGAAGAATAAAGGAGCAAAGGAACCACAAAGTAAGGATAACTTTAGGTAAGAGACCCACTTCGAGTGTGATGGGGAAACATAAGGGAAAGAAACCACATATGTTCTAAAGTAGATCGCAAAGTACTATAGCCCCTCTTGTATATATTAGACTAGTGCCTTTGACAAATCCTGTAGCTGCCCCTACTAATAGATGCACTAGGTGCTATATGCCTCATGAACTAAGGGAATGTAGATGGCTAGAGGTTGCGTACTTCTCCTATGGAAAGACAAGACATGTCAATAAGCACTATAATGAGAGGTCAATTCCCTTAGTATTTTATCTTGTACGTAAATAGAGGGCATATAAGGTAGTTAACTGATGTGCCTAAAAGGGGATTAAGTATAATCAAATGGAATAAAAAAAAAAACCAACCCTAAATGCACTCAATCAAATTCGGTTCAGTAAGCTAGGAATTGCGTGATTCCTAATGGAGTGTACGGAGATCCGAATTCAATAACTAATGAATTAATCAACCACAATGATTCAAAACCTTCAAAATACACTAATTACACTTAAATTACCATGTGAATCCAAGATCAACAACAAAATCAATTTCGAGATCCCCTTTTATAAAAACGCAATTCACAGTTTAAAATGATAGCAATTGATGATGGTGAATAACAAGTAAGATAAATACTTAAAACAAGTACACTATTTCGAATCAAACAACTCAAATATGACCAAGAAAAGATTCAATCTAACCTTAGATATTACACACTAGAGAAGAAAAGAATACACAACAATTAGAAATTGATATGACTCACAATTTCAATTGTTACACTCACCATAATCTCAACTCTTGGGATTGAAATTGATAAAAGGAAATTTGAACTAGGGAAACCCTAAGCTCTCTCACATAAAGTGAATGTGTTTAATCTCAAAATTGGCCTCCTCAAAACCCTACTTAAGCAAGTATTTATACTTGCTCCCTTTAGGGTTAAAAAAATTCACAAAATTACAACTATGCCACTTTTAGGGTGGTCGGTTCTAAAAACATAATTACAAGCAAATGAAAGTGTCCCAAAAGAAAGATTACAACATAAATAGTCCAAAGAAATAATTTACAAATAAAAATAGTCTTCATCATGCTAGCTCTTCCATAGGATTCGTCGGCTCAGCTCATCACCGGTTTAAGTCAGTCCATGGATAACCCACAAGCTAAGTCTTCGTGAGTTTGTCCATCACCCTGTAAAGCATGATAATTGTGCCCGTTGGAATATACAATACATGAATAAGAGAAAAGAGGTTACTAAACAAATAATTCCGGGGTCGATGTGCTTAAAATGGGCCCTTATCATCAAGATTTGAAATCCTTTGGCTCTTACCCTAATGATAGGTCTTAACGGATTTTGATTTCTATCATCTCCTCGGGCGTCACAAAGATTTTTCCTTAAATCTAATAGATCAAATGCAGTAGAGACTCCATTTCCTCCTAGTAAGCCACCTGAAGAAGTATCACTACAAAATCCCAATATCTGAAATACTACAGGGGGTGATTGTTTTCTCTCTTCCATGTTTAGGATGTATCTTATCTACAACATAAATAATGACCCATTATCAACTAAGGTCTCCCCTGTCTCAACCCATTCCACTTAAATTATTTTCTCCTTCTCTAGCTTATCTGTATGGTGCTGACCCTTATGGCCCTCTAATGGTTGGTCTGATTGCTCACAGCCCTCTAATGCCTCTGAAGGTGAACACAACTATCTTTGAATAGTCTGGCTCTCTAATGATGGGCTTGTTTGACTCTAAGCCTCATAATTCTCTAATGGTTTACTCAACTGCTCATGAGCCTCTAGTACCTCTGAAGGTGAATACAATTGCCCCTGAATAGTTTGGTCCTCTAGTAGTTTGCTCATCTGACTATAATCATAAGGATCCTCTGAAAGTTGGTACATCTATGTTTGATAAATTTTGTGCTCTAAGGGTTGGTTCAACTACTCATGGCCCTCTGATGGTCTATTGATTTGTTGTTGAACCCTTTGAACCTCTGAAGGCGACATCGGATTCAGAATAATTTATTTTCCCTCCTTCTAGAATACATAAGTATTCCTAAAGCCATCATGTAAGACCCTCCTGTCATATAACCAAGGCCTGCCAAGCAATATATGGGATGTACACATAGGTAAATTATCACACTCGATTTCATCATAGTATTTATCCCCTACACTGAAAGGTAACCTAGCTCTTTGGGTCACATGCAAACTCTCCTAATCACCAAGCCAATGCAATTTATACGGTTCAGGATGTAGAGTAGTGGCAAGTTTTAGTTTCGATACTAACAATGCTGCTACCACATTGGTACAACTACCACCATCAACTATAAGGACACATAAATTTCTTTGTACCCTACAAGAAGTATGGAACAAATTTTCCCTTTGTTCATCATCCTTAGTAGTAAAAGTAGTCAATGTCCAGCACAATACATTAGTATAATGAAACATTTCACTAGACATAATTGTATTCAAACCCAACAACATAATAATTAACCTAACACTTCCATGGTTCAAGTACACAACCAAGTCACAAATGAAATGCACTCAAATACTTTCAAGTAGATAGAATTAAATTCAACTACAAGTGTTTAAGTGATAAGTTTCAATTACTTTTACACTTTAATGTTTGTTTTTGAATTCAAATTCTACTACTCAAACCTTCCTTTTCTTGCCACGGTTTTACACTATAAATAACCACAATGTGCAGCACCTTACACTACAAACAAATGAACAAATTCACAAGTGAAAATTCCCTTACTTACTGATGTGCCTAAACACACTTAAAAGCACATCTAAAGGACTTAAGAAAAACTATCTCAAGTCAAGGGAAAATCGGATCCAAAAATGGCACTTTTCAAATGAACCCTAATGATGAAAGGATGAAATTCAAACAACCAATGATATAATCAGAATACTTCAATGAAAATGCCTTCTAACAACACTCTAATTTCATGTAATCCACGCAAATGAAGCCTCAATTTGACAAAGAAAAACCATAACAAAAAAATCCCTTTCCAATGGTGAAAATCACGTTATCAAGGAAATCCTTAAAGATGAATTGGATCAATATGATAATTCCTTCAAATAATCACAAGAATTCGTGAATAACAACAAGGATATCTAACCAAGAAATATCTCAATTCAACCCTAGATATGACACACTAGAGAAGAAAAGAAATCACAACAAAATGAAATTGATATAACTCACAATTTCAAGATGTTGCACTCGCCACAATTTCAACTTCTTGGGATTGAAATTGATAAGAGAATTTGGAATTAGGAAAACCCTAAGCCCTCTCACGAAATGTGAAGTGTTTGTTCTACAAAATAAGCCTCCCCTAAACCCTCTCTTAAGCAAGTATTTATACTTGCTACTTCTAGGGTTAAAAAGTGCTCAAAATTACAAGTTTGCCACTTTTAAGGTGGCTAGCCCTAAATGAAAATTACATGGAAATAAAAGTGTCCCAAAACCAAAATACAACCAAAATAGTTCATAAAAGAATAAATATATAAAAGAAATGGTCTTCAAGATGCCGGTCTTCTATAGGATCCATCGGCCCAGCTCATCGCCGGTTCAGGTCGGTCCATGGATAACCCACAAGCTGAGTCTGAGGGAGTTTGTCCATTGCCCTATAGAATATGATAAGTGTGCCTGTTGGAATACACAATACAACAATAATAGAAAAGAGGTGAATATATAAATAATTCTAGGGTCAATCTGCTCAAAATGGGCCCTCAACGCCAAGATTTGAAACCCTTCAGTTCTTGCCCTAATGATAGGTCTTGTCGGATTTTTATTCCTATCATTTCCTCGGGCCTCAAAAAGATTTGTCCTCAAATCTAGTAGATCAAATGCAGTAGAGACTTTGTTTCCTCCTAGCAAGTCACCTGAATAAATATCTCTGCAGAATCCCAATATCTGAAATACTATAGGTGGTGATTGTCTTCTCTCCTCCATTTCTAGGATGTATCTCTTCTGCAACACAAATAATGACCCATTATCCACTAAAGTTACCCCTGTACCAACCTGTTCCACTGAAACCGTTTCCTCTTTTTCTAACTCATCTGTATGTTGCTGATCCTCATGGTCTTCTAATGGTTGGACCAACTGCTCATTACCCTCTAAAACCTCTGATGGTGAACATAACTGTCTCTGAACAATTTGGCTCTCTGGTGGTCTGCTCGTCTGACTATGATCATCAGGATCCTCTAAAGGTTGGCACATCGGTGTCGGCATCTGCACAGTTTGGTCCTTTGATGGTTTGATCATGTGGCTATGATCCTCAAGATTTTGTGATGGTTGTTTTATCTGTTTTTGCATCTCCTGGACCTCTGATGGTGACATAGGGTTTAATACTATACGTTTACTATCCTTTTTAAACATATAAGTATTTCTATACCCATCATGTAATACCATCCTGTCATACAACCATGGTCTACCAAGTAATATATGGGATGCACAAAGAGGAAGAATATCACATTCAAGCTCATCATAGTACTTGTCTCCTATACTGAAGGGTACCCTAGCCCTTTGGGTTACACAAAGACCATTTTGATCATTCAACCAATGTAATGTATAGGGTTTAGAATGTGGGATAGTTTCAAGTTTCAACTTCGATACTAATGATGTAGCTACAACATTAGTACAACTACCACCATCAATAATAATTGCACAAAAGTTTCCTTGTACCCTATAAGAAGTATGGAACAAGTTTTCTCTTTGTCCCTCATCAATGGTTTGAAAAGAAGTCATGTCCCGATGCAATATGTTAGCATAATGAAACATTTCACTAGACATGATTGTACTAAAATCCAACAATACAATAATTATCTTTACACTTCCAAGGTTCAAGTACATAACCAAACCACAAATGAAGTACACTCAAGTACTTTCAAGTAGATAGAATTAAATTCAACAACAAGTGTTTAAGTAACTAGTTCAATTACTTTCACACATTTAATGAGTTGTTTGAATTTCAAATTCTATTACTCACTTTCCTTTTTCACTAAAGTTTTACACCCACAATGAGTCTTAATGTGCAGCACCTTGCACTACACAAAACTCCACAAATTTATACCACCACACACACCTAATCACGTTGCACTCACCTCACCACAACACAATTCACCACATTACAACACCTTCAATTAACATACACACATTACGCCACACATACATACCCTTCACTAATTTTACAAAAACACAACTCCACACACATATACCTTTTATACACGTTGCAGCACACACATACACACTCTTCCACACTTGTATTTCTTCACTTCTATACAAGTTTCAAACCGTAACTCACAACAAAAGGCAGCTTAAGTTCAAATTCAAAATGAGATCATTAATTGCAATGTTCCACAAATGGTAAGGAGCCACTTTCAAATTCAAATGAACACACAATTAAACAATGACTTAATGTGTGTTTTGAAATTCAAATTGCTTCATTAACTCATACCTCAAATCTGGAAATTGCACTTCTCCAATTCAGAATTACACAATGTAAATCACAAACACAAACTTCACAACCTCTCTCACACCACAACTAGTCACGGCAAGAACAAGGTAATTTTTTTTTTTAAGCTCAAACAATTGTTGAATTAACAACACTTCTATTCTTCCTTCCTTCCACGAAAATTATTAATCACAAGATGATACAACAACCTTCCCAATCCAACTCCAACAATCAGCAAATTAAATTCCAAGCTAAGGTAATTTCGCAATCTCAAAACCACAATAATAACACAATTTGCGGTCTTCACTAAATTACCTTAATTGATGATTAACTCCACAAAATCAAATACAACCAATCCCTTCTCTCAACATGTGCTCTGATACCAAAAAGATGATGTGCCTAAACACACTTAAAAGCACATCTAAAGGACTTAAGAAAAACTATCTCAAGTCAAGGGAAAATCGGATCCAAAAATGGCACTTTTCAAATGAACCCTAATGATGAAAGGATGAAATTCAAACAACCAATGATATAATCAGAATACTTCAATGAAAATGCCTTCTAACAACACTCTAATTTCATGTAATCCACGCAAATGAAGCCTCAATTTGACAAAGAAAAACCATAACAAAAAAATCCCTTTCCAATGGTGAAAATCACGTTATCAAGGAAATCCTTAAAGATGAATTGGATCAATATGATAATTCCTTCAAATAATCACAAGAATTCGTGAATAACAACAAGGATATCTAACCAAGAAATATCTCAATTCAACCCTAGATATGACACACTAGAGAAGAAAAGAAATCCCAACAAAATGAAATTGATATAACTCACAATTTCAAGATGTTGCACTCGCCACAATTTCAACTTCTTGGGATTGAAATTGATAAGAGAATTTGGAATTAGGAAAACCCTAAGCCCTCTCACGAAATGTGAAGTGTTTGTTCTGCAAAATAAGCCTCCCCTAAACCCTCTCTTAAGCAAGTATTTATACTTGCTACTTCTAGGGTTAAAAAGTGCTCAAAATTACAAGTTTGCCACTTTTAAGGTGGCTAGCCCTAAATGAAAATTACATGGAAATAAAAGTGTCCCAAAACCAAAATACAACCAAAATAGTTCATAAAAGAATAAATATATAAAAGAAATGGTATTCAAGATGCCGGTCTTCTATAGGATCCATCGGCCCAGCTCATCGCCGGTTCAGGTCGGTCCATGGATAACCTACAAGCTGAGTCTGAGGGAGTTTGTCCATTGCCCTATAGAATATGATAAGTGTGCCTGTTGGAATACACAATACAACAATAATAGAAAAGAGGTGAATATATAAATAATTCTGGGGTCAATCTGCTCAAAATGGGCCCTCAACGCCAAGATTTGAAACCCTTCAGTTCTTGCCCTAATGATAGGTCTTGTCGGATTTTTATTCCTATCACTTACACATTCACTCCGCCACATATACACACACAATCAATAATTTACTTATGGTGCACTATCTTCACCATAACTTACTTCACGTTGCAACACTCCTTCACAATACAACTCCAATTGGCCACTCACAACAACTCACTTCACACTGCCACTTACAAACAAGGCAGCAACAAATTTAAATTCCACTTTAAATGCAACCTCTTCTGCAAATAGTAAGAAGCAAATTCAAATTCAAATAATCATTTACTCAACTATCACACAATAACTTCTTTCAACTTAAAAATGGTGTTTGAATTTGAAATAATTTCCTTTTCTCCACACTCTTCAAATCTGGAAATGGTAAAAGACAACCACAATTCCAAAACCATCAACACTCCATTCACTCTTCTTTGCTTTGAAAATTTAAACTACAATTCCGAAATCATCAACTCTCCATTTTCTCTTCTTTTTTTTTTTTTTTAATTTTCCATTTTTTCCAAGTGATCACAAATGATCACAAAGAAACACTACTCTTCCTCACGGCAAGTTCAAGGACACGACATTGCAATTCCTTCAATCAACATACACACACAAGGCTACACACACATACCCTTCACTTAACACACAAACACAACGCCACACACACACTCCCCTCACTCACGGTGCAGCATACACACACATACACACTTCCACACGTTGCACTCCTCCACTTCAAACACAATTTCAAACCGCAACTTTACAAAGACAGCTTAATTCAAATTCAAATGGTTTCACTTATTGTAACCTTTCCACAATTGGTAAGAAGTAACTTTCAAATTCAAATGAACACACAATAACTTCTACAACTTAATGTGTGTTTTGAAAATCAAATAGCTTCCATATACCCCACATAATTCAAATATGAAAATGCACAAGAATACTCCGTATTTCTAAAAACACACAAGCAAGGAATACACTTCCACTTTCTTCACAAATGTGGTAATTTTTAAGTTCTGAATTTTGACTCAAGAAAATGTACTTCTACTCCTTCCCTTCACGAAAATTCTCAACAACAAGGAGCTACAACATGGCCTCAAATTCTACTTCAACATACAACAATTACAAGTCCTCAACAATATAATTAAGCAACTCAATCCTCTATACACATACAATTTTGGATCAAAAGAAATGAAGAACCCTAATTGATAATGAAGATCACGAAATCAACAAACACTAATCCCTTCTCTTAACTGGAGGTTTGATACCAAAAGATGATGTGCCTAAAAGAGTATTAAGCATAATCAAATGGAAAAAAAAAAAAAAAACCAACCCTAAATGCACTCAATCAAATCCGGTTCAATAAGCTAGGAATTGCATGATTCCTAATGGAGTGTAAGGAGATCTAAATTCAATAACTAATGAATTAATCAACCATAATGATTCAAAATCTTCAAAACACACTAATTACACTTGAATTACCATGTGAATCCAAGATCAACAACAAAATCAATTCCGAGATCCCCCTTTATAGAAATTCAATTCATAGTTCAAAATGATAGCCATTGTTGATGGTGAATAACAAGTAAGATAAGTACTCAAAACAAGTACGATATTCCAAATCAAACAACTCAAATCTGACAAAGAAATGATTTAATCTAACCCTAGATATTACACACTAGAGAAGAAAAGAATACACAACAATTAGAAATTGATATGACTCACAATTTCAATTGTTGCACTTGCCACAATCTCAACTCTTGGGATTAAAATTGATAAAAGGAAATTTGAACTAGGGAAACCCTAAGCTCTCTCACATAAAGTGAATGTGTTTAATCTCAAAATTGGCCTCCTCAAAACCCTACTTAAGCAAGTATTTATACTTGCTCCCTTTAAGGTTAAAAAATTCACAAAATTACAACTATACCACTTTTAGGGTAGTCGGTCCTAAAAACATAATTACAAGCAAATGAAAGTGTCCCAAAAGAAAGATTACAACACAAATAGTCCAAGGAAATAATTTACAAATAAAAAGTCTTCATCATACTAGCTCTTCTATCGGATTCATCGGCCCAACTCATTGCCAATTTAGGTCGGTCCATAAATAACCTATAAGCTGAGTCTTAGTGAGTTTGTCTATCACCTTGTAAAGCATGATAAGTGTGCCTGTTGGAATATACAATACATGAATAAGAGAAAAGAGTTTAGTAAACAAATAATTCTGGGGTCAATGTGCTCAAAATGGGCCCTCATCGCCAAGATTTGAAATCCTTTAGCTTTTGCCCTAATAATAGGTCTTGACGGATTTTGATTTCTATCATTAACTATCCTTAAGGACAAGTAAGAAATCAGATAACCTCAACTCTATAGGCAACAATACCTGTAATGAGAGTGATGGGAATCAAATCGATTCAGTTATAGGACCACTTAATTGAGCTAGAATTAAAGGACTACAGAATTTAATATTGAGAGTTCTACTTGATCAGATGGAAATCGAAGAAAATCACATAGTACTTCATTTCTTTTACATGAATATTTTACATTCAATCAAGTGCATTTGTTAGTGCTTCGAGACGACAACCAAGTAACAAAAATAAAGGGCAACTCACCTTGAATTGGTGATGTAATCTACTTAAGCTGGCGGTTTTCTTAGGTAGCTTACAAATTATGTAGGTCAGTTTCCTTTATGTTTTTCTTTTATTTTTTCTTAGCCAAAATTTGTTCCTTTATAGGCTACTATAAATGCCTTTTGATGGAAACACAAAAGACATTATTTTATCGACAATTGATGGGAAATTTTCCAACACCATAGATGCTTTCAGAATTCAATTTGGATGATGATCCAAATCACTCATAGTTTACTTCATTTCTTTTTTAACTAATAAGTATTTGAGAAATAATCTTACGGGTACAATAATATTTCTCCATGGGATGCCGACATGTCCTACATTAGTTGATGGCCACGGGACATCATCAGATTTGCATTCAAAAGCCCACTGCAGTTGTTTCCACTTCGAAGCATTGGCTCATGAAGATTTATAATATTTTTTATTTTGTAGTTGTTCTATAGACTATTTTATGTTGTATTTTTTTTTGGGAAACTTTCATTTTATTTGTAATTCTCATTTAGGATCGGCCACCCTAAAAGTGGCATAGTTATAATTTTGTGTACTTTCTAACCCTAAAGGGAGCAAGTATAAATACTTGCTTAAGTAGGTTTTTGAGGAGGCCAATTTTCATAACAAACACTTCACTTTCACGTGAGAGAACTTAGGGTTTCCGTGTTAAATTTCCTCTTATCAATTTCAATCCCAAGAGTTGAGATTGTGGCGAGTGCAACACTAGAAATTGTGAGTCATATCAATTTCAAATTATTGTGTTTTCTTTTCTTCTCTAGTATGTATTATCTAGGGTTGAATTGGAATATTTCTTGGTCAGATTTGATTCATTATTATTCAAATTAGTGTTCTTAATTGAGTTCCTTTTATACTTGATTTCTATTCCTCTATTTTACACGTTGTTGAGCCGTGAAAGCACTTATTGTAGAAGGGGGATCATGGTTGTGCTTTGCTAAATATTCTTGAAGATTACGTGATATTTCAAGTTAGATTAGTGTGTATTAAGGGATTTGATTCATTGTGGTGGATTTGTTCATTATTTATTGACTTTAGATCTCATTGCACCCATTAGGAGTCACGCAAATTCCTAGCATTGTTGAACTGGAATTGTTGATTGTATTTGATGTGCCTAAAGGGGGGTCAAGCACAATCAACTAAAAAGGGATGAATTGTCAATGATCATCCACGCCACAAACAAAGGAAAAGCCTCAATATTCCAAATGAAATTCCGAAATTGTGATGAATTACAATATATCAAATGACGATTGCTAGAAGGGAAAACGAAATGGTATTCAAATTCAATTCAAAGGTGCTTTCAAATTTCGAAATTAGAACCCTAATTTCATAAGAACAAAAGTACATAAAATAACTAAATCCTCACCAGATATGACTCACTAGTTTGGAGTTAGGATCAACTTGTAATTTGTTGATATGACTCACAACAAATTCAAGTCCACTCGCCACAATTTCACTAAGGAAATTGATAAGAGAAAATGCTTGCAAGAGGAGACTCTCTCACGGCACAAAGGTGTGTTTTTCTCAAATGTTCCAAAGCTCCCTAAAAAACCTAATTTGCAAGTATTTATACTTGCACCCTTTAGGGTTAAAATGACAAGAAAATCACAACTATGCCACTATAAGGTGGCCGGTCCTAAAGGCAAAATTACAATCAAATAAAATGTCCCATAAAGCTTACAAAATAAATGGTTCAAACATAAATTACAAGTAAAGAAAATAATCTTCGGCAGGCTAGCTTCATGATGGAATCCGTCGGTTCAACTCATCGCCGGTTCTGGTCGGTCCATAGATAACCCACAAGCTGAGTCTTAGTGAGTTTATCCATCGCCTTGTGAAACCAAATAAGCATACCTATTGGAATATACAATTCATGAATAAGATAAAAGAGGTTAGATAATAATTTATTCCGAGGTTGATCTGCTTGAAATGGGCCCTCATTGCCAAGATTTGAAATCCTTCAATTTTTGTCCTAATGATAGGTCTTGTCGAATTTTGATTCCCATCATCTCCTTGGACCTCAAAAAGATTTGACCTCAAATCTTGCAGTTCAAATGCAGCAGAGACTCTGTTTCCCAAAAGTAATCCATCTGAAGGAGTATCTCTACAGAATCCCAATATTTGAAATACTATAGTAGATGATTGTTTTCTTCCCTCCATCTTTAGGATGTATCTCTCCTGTAACAAAAACAAGGACTCATTATCGACTGATGTTTCCTCTATCTCAACACTTTCCAACGAGTTTGTTTCCTTGGACTCATCCCTGTTATGCTAATCCCTAGAGTCTTCTAACAATTGGTCCAACTGATCATTACCTTCAGAAACCTCTGAAGGTTGGCACAGTGGTGTTTGACATCTTTCATCTGTGGAACCCTTATCTTCAAGTGAAGGCATTTGTAGCTCTGCACACTCTGAGCCTCTAGGTGGTCTAAATTCCATTTCTGGGAATGGTTTAAGTCCAAAATTACCAACTCTATCTTCTCTAAGAGCATGATAATCTCCCTTTGCTCTAGGTGGCTCCTGAAGGTGTACCACTGGTGGTGGTGGCAATGTCATCCTATCAATCCTTGTTGCTAATGTAGTAACAAGTTTTCTAAGGTCCCGAAGTTGTTCATCTAAGGTCCTCCCACCTGCAACATTAGAACCCTGACCTCCACCAATTCGACTATATGCTACATCACTCATTCCTCCATTCACACTATTAATAGACATTTTTGTGGATGCAATCTATTTGATGTACCAATGTAATGTCTAGTAATTGTAGCACACTTGCTTCACAAAAACAATTCACGCCAAAACCAACTCACTCCGCCACTTATACACTTTACACACAACACACTAAATTTACGCAACAAGAATATGTTGCAACCCTTCACTTCCAAGGTAGGAACAAACAACAACTAACTAATAGGCTTCTTTAAATTGCAACAACAACAAAGAACGGCAACAACAACTATACACTTCCACATACACGGCAACAATTTTTACAAGTGACACCCTTAATGCAACTTTGCCACAAATGGTAAGAATCAATTTCAAATTCAAATGAAATATATTCAATACCACTCTTAACTACTTGAAGTAAATGAATGTGTTTCAATTCAAATTGTTTCCTCTTCTTCCACGCAAATTCAAATCTGGAAATTATACACTTCCACTTCCAATTTGCACACACAACACCATAGACACTCCTACACATTCACGGTGCACTTTATCCACTTCAACACAATTTTTCAACCGAAATTAACATAAGAAAGGCAGCATTTAAATTTGAAAATCAATCCTCTTCACTAATTGCAACTCCTCCACATTTGGTAAGATGCAAATTTTCAAATTCAAACAAGCACAATTAACTCCTTCACTCTTAATGCTTGTTTTGAAATCAAATAACTTCCCTTCTTACACACTAATCAAATCTAGAAATTGTAAGTTGCACTCCTTTAATTCCGAAAATCCTTACAATGATTCACTTCTCTTTTATCACAAAACAATGTATTTCCAATTCCACAACAAACACTAGGAAATACTCCTTACTCCAATAATTCCCTTCACGACAAAATCAAGAACAAGAAGTTACAACAAGATATCCACTTCTACAACAACAAGTTTCAACTTCCCAAGTAAGATAATCACGCCACTTAGTACCAATACAAACAATTCAATTAATCCTCAATTTCAACAAGGATCAATCATGTAAACATCAAGTAACAACAACAAAAAAAAAATACATTCACTAGTTCCGAATTTCCACTCCCTTGCAATTCGGTTCACAAAGGTAATACCAAAAACTTTCAATTCCCAAAACTTCAATCAACAAAACCCTTCTCATCAACCTTCAAGTAACTCACGGCAAGATGAAATTAAAACAATCAATTTCCGAAAACTCAATTGCAACAATCCCTCCTCTTAAACCTTAAGCAACTCACGGCAAGATGAAGATAACAAAATTAACTTTCAAAATCCCAATTGCAACAATCCCTCCTCTTAAACCTGTAGCTCTGATACCAAAAGATGATGTGCCTAAAGGGGGGTCAAGCACAATCAACTAAAAAGGGATGAATTGTCAATGATCATCCACGCCACAAACAAAAGGAAAAGCCTCAATATTCCAAATGAAATTCCGAAATTGTGATGAATTACAATATATCAAATGACGATTGCTAGAAGGGAAAACGAAATGGTATTCAAATTCAATTCAAAGGTGCTTTCAAATTTCGAAATTAGAACCCTAATTTCATAAGAACAAAAGTACATAAAATAACTAAATCCTCACCAGATATGACTCACTAGTTTGGAGTTAGGATCAACTTGTAATTTGTTGATATGACTCACAACAAATTCTAAGTCCACTCGCCACAATTTCACTAAGGAAATTGATAAGAGCAAATGCTTGCAAGAGGAGACTCTCTCACGGCACAAAGGTGTGTTTTTCTCAAATGTTCCAAAGCTCCCTAAAAAACCTAATTTGCATGTATTTATACTTGCACCCTTTAGGGTTAAAATGACAAGAAAATCACAACTATGCCACTATAAGGTGGCCGGTCCTAAAGGCAAAATTACAACCAAATAAAATGTCCCATAAAGCTTACAAAATAAATGGTTCAAACATAAATTACAAGTAAAGAAAATAATCTTCGGCAGGCTAGCTTCATGATGGAATCCGTCGGTTCAACTTATCGCCGGTTCAGGTCGGTCCATAGATAACCCACAAGCTGAGTCTTAGTGAGTTTATCCATCGCCTTGTGAAACCAAATAAGCATACCTGTTGGAATATACAATTCATGAATAAGATAAAAGAGGTTAGATAATAATTTATTCTGAGGTTGATCTTCTTGAAATGGGCCCTCATTGCCAAGATTTGAAATCCTTCAATTTTTGTCCTAATGATAGGTCTTGTCGGATTTTGATTCCCATCAGTATTTAGGGTTGGTTTTTGTTCCATTTGATTGTGCTTAATCCCCTTTTAGGCACACCATCTTTTGGTATCAGAGCTTGAGGTTGTGAGAAGGGAATGGTTGCAAATTGAAATCGGAAGTTATGGTGATTTGTATAGTATTTTAAATCGAACAAGTTGTGGTATGTGCTTAATATTGGTTTTAGGCACATCAACTTTTGGTATCAAAGCTTGAGGTTGTGAGAAGGGAATGGTTGCAAATTGAAATCAGAAGTTAGGGTGATTTGTGTAGTATTTTGAACCGAACAAGTTGTGGCGTGAATTTGCATCTTGTTGTTGTGATTGTTGAATTTTGCTCTCTTGTTGATTAGTGGTTGTACATTTGGAGATTAGAACACTCTTGGAATCCTTGAGTTAGCCGTGATTGTTTAAGGGGAAGTGATCCTTATGATCATTTGAGGAAGTTGAAATTTGAAGCCTAGAAGAGTAGTGTTCAATTGTTGAAGTAGATTGGTGTTGTGTACATTATCGAAAATTAGAGGAGTAACATTTGTGATTTTAGATTTAAATTCCAGATTTGAAGTTGAGTAAAGAATAAGAAAAACATTTAAAATTTAAACATCCATTAATTTGAAGTAGTTATTGAGTAGCATTAAGGATTGTTGTTTGAATTTGAATTGTTTTACCTTTTATGGAGGGGGTTGCATTTAGTGGAATTGTTTGAATTGTTGTTGCTACCTTTGTTGTGAGGTTTTCGGTGTAAGGGGAATTTAACAAGAAGTGTTGTGTGTGCTGCAACGTGTGTAAAAGGAGTGTGTATGAGGTGTTGTGTTTTGTAAAATTTAGTGAAAAGTATGTGTATTTGGCATAGATTTTGGTGTGTGTAATATAGCGAATTGTTGTTGGTGGAGTGAATTGGTGAAACCGTGAGTTAGAATAGTAGAGTGACAATGGATTTTGATTATTTTGTATTTGTTGAGGTGCTGCACATTGTGGTTATATGTAATGTGGAATCAAGGTAAGAAAAGGAAGGTTTAAGTAGTAGAATTTTAATTCAAACAAATCATTAAAGTGTGAAAGTAATTGACTAGTTACTTAAGCATTGGTAGTTGAATTTAATTCTAACTACTTGAAAGTAATTGTGTGTATACTTCATTTATTGAACTTTACTTGGAGTACTAAATTATTTCCTTGTGCCTATAATTCTTTTTAAAACGTGAGCTATTACATTATTGTGGTTGTTAAATGTGTGGGTTAGTGTTGTTGAAGGAGTGCTGAAATTTATGGGATTACTTCTTAAATCACAACATATCCAACGAAAGTGTGAATGGGGGAATTAGCAATGAAGTCAATAGCCAGGTTGGTGGAGGTCAGGGTCATAATATTGCAAGTAGGAGGACTTTGGAATAATAACTCCAGGATTTTACTACCATAGTAGCTACTTTGGCAACTTGGATTAATAAGATGACATTACCACAACCACCAGTGGTGAACCTTCAAGCACCACCTCGGGTAGCTCCATAGAACCCTTAGTGAGACAAAGTAGTGGGAGATGGAAATCTGAATAGAATGATAGATGGGGATCATCATCCTTATAGGGAAGAAAGGGATGACAACTTTGGGGCTAATCTATATTAGAATATGGATTTTAAGCCACCTCGAGAACTGGAGTATGTGAAGCTGCAAATGCCTTCTTATGACAGTAAGGGATTAGTTGATGATTATTTGGATTGGGAGGACAAGGTTAAGGGTCTCTTTGAGTGTTACGAGATCGATGATAATACCAGAGTCCGATTGGCTGCTGTCGAGTTTATAGGATACGCTGCACTATGGTGGAAGAATTTGATTATCAATAGGCATAGAGATGGGGAGGCCGAGATTCGGACATGGAGGGATATGAAAAGGATGTTGAGAAAAAGATTTATTCCTGAGCACTATAAATAGGAACTGTTTATGCGACTGCAAACTTTGAGGCAGGGAGGCCAGACAGTGGATGATTATGTGCAGGAATTTGAAACCCTCATGATTAGATGTGGGTCAATCAAACCTCCAAAACAAACCCTAGCACATTTCGTCTCAGGGTTGAAATATGAGATAGCGTATGTTATTGAGCTGTAGTGCTATAGTACACTTGATAAGGCTATTCAGTTGACCTTAAAAGTGGAGAAGCAAAGGAGGTCCAACTTGTTCAAGGCTTCGAGCAGTAGGCCCTATACTACTACCAGACCAATGACAGTTGACGGTCGATCAAGAGGGGCAAAGACGGTAGGTGAGATAGTGAGAGCAATGGACAAAACTACCCCTAACACTGCCAGAGAAAATATACCCACTAGGAAGGGTAAAGAGGTAATAGCACCAGATGTGAGGTAGACTGCTCCCGGATCTACTAGTTGAAAAGCACACTAGATCAAATGCTTTAAATGCATGGGATTTGGGCATATGGCAGCATAGTGTCCAAATAAAAGGGTGATGACTATTATGGAGGGCGTTGGGGAAGATGTTGAGGTTGAGGAGGAACACGCAGGATTTGGGCATATGGTAGCATATTGTCCAAATAAGAGGGTGATGACTATTATGGAGGGCGTTGGGGAAGATGTTGAGGTTGAGGAGGAACAGGTTGAGCTTACAGATTTGCCTGTAGCATTGTAGGAGTATTATAATGACCAGACTGTAGAAACACATGAGGAGTGTACAGGTGAACAATATTTACCTATTAATGTGTTACGTAGGACTCTAACCATATCTCCTAATGTTAGGGACATTTAGAGGGAGAACATATTTCACACAACTTGCAGGATCAGAGGTAACCTTTGTGTACTCATCATTGATAATGGTAGTTGCACGAATATTATATCTGCTGCACTAGTAGACAACTTACATTTGTTTACTAGCCTACATCATAACCCTTATGACTTGTATTGGTTGGATAATCAGGGCAGTATGCATCTTACGCTAATGGCGAAGGTACCTGTGAGTGTTGGCAGAAATATTACGATGAGATCCTATGTGATATGATTCTTATGCATGCATTCCATTTGCTATTGGGTAAACCTTGGTCGTTTGATCGGTAGGTGTTCTATGATGGATTTAGGAAGACCTATATGTTTAGTATGGGCGGGTCTCGCATAATACTATCACCTATGACTCCATTTGAGGTGCATCAGTTCCAGGAACAGATTAGAACTACTTCCACTACATCTGATAGCCAGGAGAGCGGGCCAACAGAGACATCAGGGTTTAGTTCTACAAATGACCCTCCAGATTTGAGGGCAAATCTTTTAGAAGCTCAAGGAGATGATGGGAAATTTTCCGGCACCATAGATGCTTTCACAATTCGATTTGGATGATGATCCAAATCACTCATATTTTACTTCATTTCTTTTTATCTAATAAGTATTTAAGAAATAATCTTATAGGTATAATAATATTTCTCCATGGGATGCTAAAATGTCCTACATTAGTTGATGGCCACAGGACATCATCGGATTTGCATTCAAAGGCCTACTGCGATTGTTTCCACTTCGAAGCATTGGTTCATGGAGATTTATAATATTTTGTACTTTGTAATTGTTCTATGGACTATTTTATGTTGTATTTTCTTTTGGGACACTTTCATTTTGTTTGTAATTCTCATGTAGGACCAGCCACCCTAAAAGTGGCATAGTTGTAAGTTTGTGTACTTTCTAACCCTAAAGGGAGCAAGTATAAATACTTGCTTAAGTAGGGTTTTGAGGAGGCCAATTTTCAGAACAAACACTTCACTTTCACGTGAGAGAACTTATGGTTTCCTAGTTCAATTTCCTCTTATCAATTTCAATCCCAAGAGTTGAGATTGTAGCGAGTGCAACACTTGAAATTGTGAGTCATATTAATTTTCAAATTATTGTGTTTTCTTTTCTTCTCTAGTGTGTAATATCTAGGGTTGAATTGGAACATTTCTTGGTCAGATTTGATTCATTATTATTCAAATTAGTGTGCTTAATTGAGTTCCTTTTGTACTTGATTTCTATTCCTCTATTTTACATGTTGTTAAACCATGAAAGCACTTGTTGTGGAAGGGGCATCACGGTTGTGCTTTGCTAAATATTCTTGAAGATTACGTGATATTTCAAGTTGGATTGGTGTATATTAAGGGATTTGATTCATTGTGGTGGATTTGTTCATTATTTATTGACTTTGGATCTCATTGCACCCATTAGGAATCATGCAAATTCCTAACATTATTGAACCGGAATTGTTTATTGTATTTAAGGTTGGTTTTTGTTCCATTTGATTGTGCTTAATCCCCTTTTAGGCACATCAACAATAGAATACACAAGTGGAGTCTTACTCTCATTCTTAACAACTTTTATCAATCCTTTGATTGTGGTGAGTTAAAGCATAGGAATTGTTGTGTGTTATATCAACAATACTGAGCTTGGACCATACTCTATTAGTGCGTCATATCTAGTAAGGGAATTGGGTGTTTGCGTGGTGTTAGATTGTCGGTTTTGATTGTTGTAATTTATCTTTTGGGGGTTTTTTGTGATTGTTTAAATTTGTTCTTGATTTGACACATCATAATTTGGTATCATAGCCAAGGTTAAGATTATGTCTTGTAACATAGGTTACTTGATTGAGAATTGAAATTAGGTTTTATGCTATGATTTATGACATGGGTTTCTTGATTTTGAATTGAAATTAGGTTTATACCATGATTTATGCTATGGATTGATTGATTGTGAATTGGAATTGAGCAAAGGTTAAGATTAGGGTTTATGCCATGGGTAGCGTGATTGTAGATTGAAATTGTGGTTTATGTCGTGTTTTGTGCCGTGGTTGATTGATTGTGAATTGGATTTGAATGGAGGTTGATATTTGGGTTTGTGTTGTGATTTACATGATTGTAGTTTGGGAAATTTTTTGTTGAGACTATAATTCAACAAATTATGTCAAATGATAGTGCGAATGGAGGAATTAGGGATGAAGCTAACAGTTAGGTTAGAGGAGGAAGTCAGGGACGCTGTACTGCAGGTGATAGGAGGAATTTAGAAGAGCAATTACTAGATCTAGCCACCATTATTGCTAATCTAGCCACATGAGTGGATCGGATAACACTTCCCCAACAGCCAATAGCAAATCTGTAAGTACCCCCACCTCAAGTAGCCATTAACAATGCTCATAGGGAAGGAGCATTAGTAGGTAATAGGGGTAGGCGATTTAGAGGAGATTATCACACCCACCAAGATGGAAGAGATGATAACTTTGAAAAAGAATTTTATTACAATCGTGAGTTCAGGCTACTTAGAGGTTTAAAATATGTAAAATTACAAATGCCCTCATTTGGTGGAGGAGGATCTACTGAAGATTACCTTGATTGGGAAGACAAGGTCGAAGGGCTTTTTAAATGTTATGTGATTAATGACAATACCTTGAGTGCATCTGGTAGCAGTAGAGTTTACAGGGTATGCTGCCCTATGGTGGAAAAACATTATAGCTAATAAGAGGAGAGATGATGATGCTGAGATCCGTACTTAGCAAGAGATGAAACGAGTTATGAGGAAGAGATTTATCCTAGAGCATTATAGGCATGAGCTATTCATATACCTCTAAACATTGAGGCAGGGAAACAAGACCGTAGACGAATATGTCAAAGAATTTAAAATGCAAATGATTTGATGTGGGGTTATTGAGCCTCCTGAGTAGACAATGGCATGATTTGTGCTAGGCTTAAAATAAGAGATTACTTGTATTGTGGAGCTACAGCGATATGATGCCCTTGATGTGCCCATCCACTTGGCTTTGAAATTGAAAGAAAGAGGCGTTCTAACCCTTATAGAAGAACTAATAGCAGGTATGGACCTTCTCATAAGTTGATTGGTTCAAAAAGTAAGAATGTTGATAAAGGGGGATATGGTAAAAATGTAGAAAAGAATGTAGTTGTTACAAATGTTAAGGGAGAGAAAAGTTTTTCTGAGAAAGGGAAGGTAGTTTTTGGGACTGAAAATAAGCACTTAGGAGCTAGGTCATCTGGTGGAAAACCCCACCAAGTTAAGTGCTTCAAATGTTTGGATTTTGGACATATGGCTGCTTAGTGTCTAAATCGAAGGGTGATGACTACTATAGAGGTGGAAAGTGAGGATGAAGAGGAAGAATTGGATGAATTGAAAGAATTGTCAATAGTATTAGATGAGTATTATAGAGATGCAGATGCTAAGGTGCATGGAGACAAAGGCGATGATCATTATTTAGCCATTAATGTTTTGTATAGGGTGATGACTACTTTTCCTGTTAATGAAGAAGAATAAAGGGAGAACTTATTCCATATCTCCTATAGGGTCTAAGGTAATCTCTATGCTCTTATCATTGATGGCTGTAGTTGCACCAATGTAGTGGCTTCTTCATTGGTTAATAAGTTGAAATTGGCTACTATTCTACATCCTAAACCATATAAGTTGCACTGGTTTAGTGAACAAGGTAGTCTACATGTTACTCAGAAGGCTAAAGTTTCATTCAGCATAGTGGAGAGATACCATGATGAGATTGTCTGTGATATTCTTCCTATGTACGCATCACATATACTACTTGGTAAGCCATGGTTATTTGATAATAGAGTGTTGCATGATGGGTTTAGGAACACCTATGTGTTCTAGAAGGATGGCAAGTGAATTGTTTTGAATCCTATGTCACCAGTTGAAGTATAAGAGGCATAGAGACAAATCAATAAAGCCACTAAAAGGAAGTCCTTATTTGTAGGGCGGAAGGAACTAGAGGAGGTTATTCAGGAGGAGACGCTAGCGTATTTATTTTAGATGCGGTATGTGTTGGAGGTTAATAGGCAAGAATAGTTGCCACCTATTGTGAGCAGATTGCTAGATGAGTACATGGATGTGTTCCCTAAGGAGTTACCACTAGTGAGAGATATTGATCATGCAATTGATTTGCAGCCTAGGTTAGTCTTACCAAATTGGCCTACGTATCTCATGAATCTTGAAGAAGCTAAAGAGTTGAAGCAACAAGTAGATGACTTGGTAAAATAGTTTTTTTTCAAAGAGAGTACTAGCCCTTGTGTTGTTCCTACGCTTCTTTTTCCAAGGAAAGATGGTACATAGCTATGTGTATTGACAGCAGAGCCATCAATAAAATTACCATCAAATACAAGTACCCCATTCCTAGACTTGATGACATGCTAGATGAAATGAATGGTGCACAGGTGTTCTCTAAGGTTGACCTTAAGAGCGGGTATTACCAAATTTGTATGGGAGTAGTAAATGAGTAAAAGACTGCTTTTAGGATACGATATGGTTTATAAGAGTGGATGGTCATGTCGTTTGGATTGACCAATGCCCCTAGTACATTCTTGTGACTTATAAATCATGTCTTAAAGGACTTTTTGGGAAAATTTATTGTCGTATATTTTAATGAAATCCTGATTTTAAATAGAGACCTAAAGTGATGTGCTCTGATACCAAAATTATGATGTGCTCAAGGGATCTCAATACCAATAAACAAGAACACACACAATTGATTCAATTCCAATTAAAATGGTGTAAACAAGTTGAAGATAAAATCCCTAAATGGTGTGAAACACAAGAACTAACAATCTCAAATGACGTGAGCCAAATTAGAAGTACTACAATTGGAGTCTAATACCAATCAAATACAAAGGATCAATTCAATTCCAATCCTTACAATTGGCGTGAAAACCTAGCAATACATGAACCCTAATTTGGCATGAAAGGGACACATAAAAGATCAACCAATTATAACTAGATACTACTCACTAGCAATAATTAGATGCAACTTAGAAAATCTTGATATGACTCACAAGAATTCCTAAGCCAACTCGCCACAATTTCACAAGTAAAATTGATAAGAGTAAATGGCATGAAGAGAGGGCTCCCACGGTAACAAAAGTTAAGTGTGTAATGTTCAAAAAGCTCCTTACAAACCTTACTTTGCAAGTATTTATACTTGCTCTAAATAAGGAAAATTTAACAAAAGAAAATACAAGTAAAAATAACAAAATGTAGCCGGTTTCTAATCAAGAGAAAATTGAAAATAGAATCCTCATATGTGGCCGATTTCCTTCAATTCCATGGAGCAATGTAGGACTGGTTCTTCTTTGATTTATGTAGGTTTATGAATAACCCACAAATTCAGCTTTAGTGAATTTACTTGCTGTCCTGTAAAAACTAATAAATGTACCTGCTAAAATACACAATAATTATACGATGGAAAAGAAGATACTAAACAAATATCTTTGGGGTCTAATTATTCAAAGAGGACTCTCATCACCAAATTTGGTAATCCTTTGGCTCTTGCCCTAGTGATGGGTCCTGTGGGTATATGATTCCTATCACCTCCTTGGGCTTATGGAAGATTTGCCCTCAAATCTGATAGGTCTTCATGAACATCATCAAGTAAATAGGTTGACAGATCTACAACATTAAATGTAGCAGAGACATTGTATCCTCCTGACAATTTATCTATTAAAAGATCACTGTATCCATCCAGTACTTGAGATACCACAGGGGATATTTGATTACGCCCCTCCATCTCTAGGGTATACCTCATTTGAAATAAATATACTGGTCTCTCATTTGCTTTGGCCTCCTCTAACTCATACTGTCCCACTAATAAGGTCTTCTTCTTCTCAGTTTTACTTATTTTCCTCTGAACCTCTTGGACCTCTGAAGGTGACATTGGGTTTAACACTATACGTTTACCCTCGTTTTGGAACATATAAGTATTTCTAAAATCATCATGCAAAAACTCTCCTATCATACAACCAAGGCCTGCTAAGCAATTTATGAGATGCACACATGGGAAGGATATCACATACAATCTCATCATGATATTTATCCCTTACGCTGAAAGGTACCTTAGCTCACTGGGTAACATGCAGACTACCTTGCTCACTCAAACAATGTAATTTATAGGGTTTTTGATGTAGTTACAAGTTTCAATTTAGATACTAATGATGCAGCCACTACATTAGTACAACTACCACCATCAATAATAATAGCACATAAATTACCATGTACTCTACAAGAGGTGTGGAACAAATTTTCCCTCTGCTCATCATCATTAGTAGGAAACAAAGTCAAAGCTCGGCGTAGTACATTTATAGATAAATACTAATCACCTCCAACCTGAGTATTGGCCTCATTGCTAAGCCTCTCATTCATACTATCATTCAACATAGCTAATGAATTTATCTTTTGACACATAAAAATAACTCTACACCATGTCACAAACATACCATGACTTCACTCACACACCCACAGTGTAATACATAACCACGTAATGCACCCAACACACAACCTTAACTTCATGGTACATACACACACTCACGGTGCAACATCCTTCAAACCACAACACACACTCTACAGCACCGCTCACTTCAAGACACAAAGTGCACTCCACTAAAATTCACACACCCACGGTGTACTTCACAATCACAGCAACAAAGACAAATGGAAGCAAATATGGATACAAACTCCATACGGCAAGCAATTATTTCCAACTAGTCCAAGTGTAATCAAAGTGATCAATACACAATAACTCCACAAGTAATGATTGATTTGAATTCAAAAGGTTTCCTAATCCTCCATGACAAGAAGAGCAAATCTAAAAAAAAAAAATGCACTTCCAATTCCGAAATTATCAAGGAAATAACAAAGTACCAATCAACAACTACTTTAACTTATGGAATTCCAAAATATGAAATTCAAATTCAAGAACTTCTCTATCTTCTACACACAATCAACTCACGGCAAGGATCGCAATTCAACTTCTACACTTTAATTGGAAATCACGCAAGCAATTTAAGGTACAATTTAACACAATAACTCAATTTCACTTCCCACAACTTCAATTGCGACAATGAACAACAAGAACCCTAAATCCCAATTATGAATCATGAAAATTTCCCTTCTCTAAACCTTGCTCTGATACCAAAAAAATGATGTGCTATGTACCAAAATTATGATGTGCTCAAGGGATCTCAATACCAGTTAACAAGAACACATACGATTGATTCAATTCTAATTAAAATTGCGTGAACAAGTTGAACATAAAATCCCTAAATGGCGTGAAACACAAGAACTAAAAATCTTAAATGACATGAACCAAATTAGAAGTACTATAATTAGAGTCCAATTCTAATCAAATACAAAGGAACAATTCAATTCCATTCCTTACAATTGGCGTGAAAACCTAGCAATACATGAACCCTAATTTGGCATGAAAGGGACACATAAAAGATCAACCAATTATAACTAGATACTACTCACTAGCAATAATTAGATGCAACTTAGAAAATCTTGATATGACTCACAAGAATTCCTAAGCTAACTTACCACAATTTCACAAGTGAAATTGATAAGAGTAAATGGCATGAAGAGAGGGCTCCTACGGCAACAAAAGTCAAGTGTGTAATGTTCAAAAAGCTCCTTACAAACCCTACATTGCAAGTATTTATACTTGCTCTAAATAAGAAAAATTTAACAAAAGAAAATACAAGTAAAAATAAAAAAATGTGGCTAGTTTCTAATCAAGAGAAAATTGCAAATAGAACCCTCATATGTGGCCGGTTTCCTTCAATTCCATAGAACAATGTAGGACCGATTCTTCTTTAATTTACATAGGTCCATGAATAACCCACAAATTGAGCTTTAGTGAATTTACTCATCATCCTATAAAAATTGATAAATGTACTTGCTAAAATACACAATAATTATACGATGGAAAAGAAGATACTAAACAAATATCTTTAGGGTCTAATTGTTCAAAGAGGACTCACATCACCAAATTTTGTAATCCTTTGGCTCTTACCCTAGTGATGGGTCCTATAGGTATATGATTCCTATCATAGAAAGTCATGTTAAGCATCTACACTCAGTCTTCTCAGTCTTAAGATATTAGAGGTTGTATGGGAATCTCAAGAAGTGCTCATTCTATCAGTTAGAGATAACATTTCTGGGTTTTGTTATGACTAGTTTTGGTGTAAGAGTTGATGAGGGGAAAATTAAGGCTATAGTGGATTGGCCAACACCATAATTAGCAGTTGATGTGAGGGGTTTCCATGCTCTGGCTTCTTTTTATAGGAGATTTGTTAGGAACTTCAGTAGCATTGTGAGTCCACTAACTGAATTAACTAAAAAAAATGTTCTTTTTGTTTGCGGAGATTGGGCTCAAAGGAGTTTTGAGGAGGTTAAGACGAGATTGACTAATGCTCCAATTTTAGCATTACCAGATTTTGACAAAACTTTTAAACTGGAGTGTGATGCATTAGGAGTGGGCATTGGTGTTGTGTTGATGCAAGATAGGAGGTCTATTGCGTATTTCAGTGAAAAACTGAGTGGTGCACCTTTAAACTACTCAGTGTATGATAAGGAGTTTTACTCCTTAGTGTGTGCATTGATGTCATGGCAACATGATGTGCCTAAAAGGGGATTAAGCACAAGCAAATGAACCAATTAACAATCACTAAAATGGCAAGATCAATTCAGTTCAAGGTAGAGCAAATTGTTGCGTGACCCTAATTGCAATAGATGATCCAAATGATGTATTTCATGAAATGAATTATCACAATGATATATTCCTCAATGAAGATCACTAATACTCTTGAATACCATGCGAAATAATACACAAATTCAACAAGAACAATGATCGTAATTCCACCTTCCAAAAGGGATTTATTTCACGGTTCACAAATGTGCAAAATAGATGACTAGAAATCAAGTTCAAAAGTAACTCAATTAAGCATTAATAATTCGAATAATAAGGAACCAAATCTGACCCAGAAATGTTTCAATCCAACCCTAGATATTACACACTAGAGAAGAAAAGAAAACACAACAATTAGAAATTGATATAACTCACAATTTCAATTGTTGCACTCACTACAATCTTAACACTTGGGATTGAAATTGATAAGAGGAAATTGAACTAGGATAACCCTAAGCTCTCTCACGTAAAGTGATGTGTTTTAATCTGGAAATTGGCCTCCTCAAAACCCTACTTAAGCAAGTATTTATACTTGATCCCTTTAGGGTTAGAAAGTCAACAAAATTACAATTATGTCACTTTTAAGGTGCCCGGTCCTAAATGAAAATTACAAACAAATGAAAGTGTCCCAAAAGAAAATTACAACATAGAATGGTCCAATAACAATTACAAAGTAAAAAAAAATATAAATCTTCAAGAGCCAATGCTTTGAAGTGAAATCAATCGCAGTGATGTCCCAAAGCCATCAACTAATATAAGTCATTTGGCATCCCATGGAGAAATATTATTGTACCTGTAAGATTATTACTCAAATATTTATTAGATAAAAGAAATAGAGTGAAATATGAGTGATTTAGATCATCATCTAAATCGAGTTCTAAGAGCATTTATGGTGCCGGGAAATTTCCCATCATCTCCTCGAGCTTCTAAAAGATTTGCCCTCAAAACTAGAGGGTCATTTCTAGAATTAAACCCGAACATCTTTATTGACCTATTCTCCCGGTTACCAGATGTAGTGGAAGTAGTTCTGATTTGCTCCTGAAACTAGTGCACCTCGGACGGAGTCATAGGTGATAGTACTATGCGAGACCCTCCCATACTAAACATATAAGTGTTCCTGAATGCATCATGTAACATCTTCCGATCAAACATCTAGGGCCTACACAACAGCAAATGGAATGCACACATAGGAATTATATCACATAGAATCTCATCGTGATATTTCTGTCCAACATTCACAGGCAGCATCGCCTTTAGCGTAACATGCATACTGCCCCAATTGTCCAACCAATGCAAGTCATAAGGGCTAGGATGTGGACTAGTAAATAAATGTAATTAGTCTACTAGTGCAGTAGATATAACATTCGTGCAACTACCATTATCAATGATGAGTACACAAAGGTTACCTTTGATCCTACAAGAGGTGTGGAATATGTTATCCCTCTGTATGTCACTAGCATCAGGAGATAAGGTTAGAGTCCTACGTAACACATTAATAGGTAGATATTGTTCACCTGTATGCTCCTCATGTGTTTCTGCAGTCTAGTCATCATAATACTCCTGCAGTGCTACAGATAAGTCTGTAGGCTCAGCCCGTTCCTCCTCAACCTCAACATCTTTCCCAACGCCCTCCATAACAGTCATCACCCTCTTATTTGGACACTGTACTGCCATGTGCCTAAATCCCATGCACTTAAAGCATTTGATTTGGCATACTTTTCCACTAGTAGATCCAGGAATAGTTTGCCTTACATCTGGTGTTATCACTTCTTTACCCTTCCCAGAGGGTATATTTTCTCTAATAGTGCTAGGGGTAGTTTTGTCCACTACTCTCACTGTCTCACCTACCGCCTTTGCCCCTCCTGATCAACCGTCAGTTGCCATGGGTCTAATAGTAGTATTGGGCTTGCTGCTTAGAGCCTTGAACAAGTTGGACCTCCTTTGCCTCTCCACTTTCAAGGCCAACTAAATAGCCTCATCAAGTGTACTATAGCGCTGCAACTCAACAACACACGCTATCTCATATTTCAGCCCTGAGACGAAGCATGCTAGGGTTTGTTCTAGAGGTTCGACTGACCCACATATAATCATGAGGGTTTCAAATTCCTGCACATAATCATCCATTGTCTTACCTCCCTATTTCAAAGTCTGCAATCGCATAAACAATTCCTATTTGTAGTGCTCATGAATAAATCTTTTTCTCAACACCCTTTTCATATCCCTCCATGTCTGAATCTCAACCTCCCCATCCCTACGCCTACTGATAATCAAATTCTTCCTCTATAGTGCAGCATATCCTGTAAACTCAATAGCAGCCAATCAGACTCTGGTATTATCATCGATCTCATAAAATTCAAAGAGACCCTCAACCTTGTCCTCCAAGTCTAAATAATCATCAGCTGATCCCTTGCCGTCATAAGAAGGCATTTGTAGCTTCACATACTCTAGTCCCTGAGGTGGCCTGAAATCCCTATTCTAATATGGATTACCCCCAATGTTGTCATCCCTTTCTTCCCTATAAGGATGATGATCCCCATCCATCCTTCTATTCAAATTTCCATCTCCCACCACTCTATCTCTTTAAAGGTTCTGTGGAGCTACCCGAGGTAGTGCTTGAAGGTTTACCACTATTGGTTGTGGTAATGTCATCCCATCAATCCTAGTTGCCAAAGTAGCACCTATGGTAGTAAGATCCTCGAGTTGTTCTTCTAAAGTCCTCCTACCTGCAATATTATGACCTTGACCTCCACCAACCTGGCTATTGGCCTCATTGCCAATTCCCCTATTCACACTTTCATTAGACATGTTGTGATTTAAGAAGTAATCCCACAAATTACAGCACACTCCTTCAACAACACTAACCCACACGTTTAACAACCACAATAATGCAATAGCTCACATTTCAAAAAGAATTATAGGCACAAGGAAATAATTTAGTACTCTAAGTAAAGTTCAATAAATGAAGTCTACTTTCAAGTAGTTAGAATTAATTCAACTACAAGTGCTTAAGTAACTAGTTAATTACTTTCACACTTTAATGACTTGTTTGAATTCAAATTCTACTACTCAAACCTTCCTTTCTTAGCCACGACACACAATCACACTTTAGCTTCAACGTGCAGCACCTTACTCTATGCAATTCCACAAATTCACAAATGGCAATTCCCTCACTCAACACACAAACACAACGCCAACAATTCAATACTCCTTTTTACACCATAATTCATATACATACAACCATGGTGAAATAACCTCCATAATTTTTTTATAATCACAACTCTACACACACTCCATGGTTCACACTCCCAAACATACAAGTTTCACCACTATAAACACTAAAGCAAACCGAACTTATACACTAAAATAGCAACAATTCAAATTTGAAAATTAAACCACTTCACTAATTGCAACCCTTCCTCAAATGGTAAGAAGTAATTTTCAAATTCAAACAATCATTCATTAACTATTTCAACTTAATATTTTTTTTTAAATCAAATAATTTCCAAATCTTCCACATAACTCAAATCTGGAAATGCGCAATTACACCCTCCATTTTTCCAAAAACAAATATGTAAGAATCACAATTCTTCTTCCTACATAATTGCACTTTCGAAAATGTATTCAAAATGCACTAACTTTCCCCTTCCTCTACGGTGAAGTCCACAACATAGAAGCTTCAACAAGTACTTGAAACTCACTCCAATAAGCACCAAGTTCAACTTCTACTCAAGACAAATCATGCCACTTCAAGCAATTACAACAACAATTTCAATTTGAAGATGTAAGAACACGAACCCTAAATTTTTGAAATTCAAAATCAAACAACCCTTCTCACAACCTCAAGCTCTGTTACCAAAAAAGATGATGTGCTTAAAAGGGGATTAAGCACAAGCAAATGAACCAATTAACAATCACTAAAATGGTAAGATCAATTTGGTTCAAGGTAGAGCAAATTGTTGCGTGACCCTAATTGCAATAGATGAATCGAATGATGTATTTCATGGAATGAATTATCATAATGATATATTCCTCAATGAAGATCACTAATACTCTTGAATACCACGTGAAATAATAAACAAATTCAACAAGAACAATGACCGTAATTCCACCTTCTAAAAGGGATTGATTTCACGGTTCACAAATGTGCAAAATGGATGACTAGAAATCAAGTTCAAAAGTAACTCAATTAAGCATTAATAATTCGAATAACAAGGAACCAAATCTTACTAAGAAATGTTTCAATCCAACCCAAGATATTACACACTAGAGAAGAAAAGAAAACACAACAATTAGAAATTGATATAACTCACAATTTCAATTATTGCACTCGCCACAATCTCAACTCTTGGGATTGAAGTTGATAAGAGGAAATTGAACTAGGATAACCCTAAGCTCTCTCATGTAAAGTGATGTTTTTTAATTTGAAAATTGGCTTCCTCAAACCCTACTTAAGCAAGTATTTATACTTGCTCCCTTTAAGGTTAGAAAGTCCACCAAATTACAACTATGCCACTTTTAAGGTGCCCGGTCCTAAATGAAAATTACAAACAAATGAAAGTGTCCCAAAAGAAAATTACAACATAGAATGGTCCAATAAGAATTAAAATGTACAAAAATAATATAAATCTTCAAGAGCCAATGTTTCAAAGTGAAATCAATTGTAGTGGGCCTTTGGATGTGTAAACACCCCATTTTTGCCTTAAGAATAAATAATAATTAATAATAATCAATTTTCAATTTTTTCCAAATTTTTCCAATTTTTCTCTAATTTAGCAAAAATAATAAAAATATTCAAAAAAAAAAAAGGAAAACACATCAATTTTGAAAAATGATTTTAGAAATGGCAATAATAAGGAATAAATAATTTTTACAAATTTTTGAAATTTCAAAAAATACAAAAAAATAAAAAAATCGCATTGCATATATGCAATTTGCGAAATAAACAAAATCAGGAAAATGGGCTAGCTCAGCTGGTCCGAGCCATGGCAAAGTGGGTGCGCACGGGTGCGAGGTCGTGAGTTCGAAACGCGGGGGAAGCAGTTTCCGCGTTTTGCGATTTTTTTCATTTACCTAGGACACGTGGCAACATTTGATTGGCTGGAGGGAACGCACGCGCCGAGCGCATGATTGTCTTCAACCTCGGTCCGAGATCGCCGGCGAGGGGAAAAATTCGAATTTCGGCCGTTTCGATTCGATTTTTTGCACAAATCCAACAGATCTTCAACAGAATTGAGATAAACATCATCCAATTGGAATCAAATCTCAACAAATCGAAGGATTTACACGAATCAGAGTTGGTTCATTTAACCGTCGATCCGATTTGCATCGATCGGTGGAAATCGGAGCTTATCCAGCTCGATTTCGAATGCCTATAAATAGAGGATGAAGTGAGGAAGCCGAATCACAGATGAAAAGCGAGAGAAAGTGAGAGAAAAGAGTGAATCGGAGAGCACCGGAGGAAATTGAAGCTGCGACCGCCGATCAGGAGCTAAGCAACCACCAGGAGGCATTTCTGGAGCAAACCACCGCCACCATTGGATTCCTCACCATCAATAACCTAGGATTTGACACCTCACCCATTGCAAAAGGCCGCCGGAACGCCGTTAACGAGCACTCCCCGTCGCCGTGTTCGACCGATCCAACCCGACCCGCTTTGACCCGATTAGACCCGACCGACCCGACCCGCGCATCGACTCGGATCTAGGTAAGTCGGATTTTCCGGATTTTTTCGAATTTTGTTTATTTATTTTATTTGTTTTTATTTATTTATTTATTTATGTTTTATTTATATTTCCATAAATAGAAAAATGTTAGAAATAAGATTTTTTTAAGATTTAATAATTTAAAAAAATAATAAAAATATAAAAAAATAATAATAATAATGTAAAGAATAAGAATAAAAATATTAGGAAAATAATAATAAAAATTTATATTTTAAAATTGGACAGACAATAACTTAAGATAAATTTTTTAACAAAAATTATGAAAAATTAATAAAAAAATCATAAAAAATAATAAAAACTATAAAAATCATGAAAACTCAGAAAAATTATAAAAATTTTAGAAGAATAGGAGAAAAATCATAAAAAAAATATCATAAAAATTACAAAAAAAAGAAAATCATAAAAATTAATAAAAAATTCAAAAATGAGTTTTATCACTTAGAAAAATAATTTTCTCAAATAAATCCAAAATTGATGTTTTCCCTAAAAATTATTTTCAAAAATCAAATTATTAAGCTTAGGTTTAGATTTTTTTAGAAAAATCCCAAGAATGTTAAAAACATAAATCAAAAGAGATTTTCAAATTAAAATCCACAAACCCACTAAATCTTTTCAAGAAAAGCAAACTACGGCTTGTTTGATCTTGAATAGCAGGTACGTAGGCACCCATTTGGGTCAACCCGTAAAATGAAATAAAAAATCATTTTTTCAAATAACTCATTCAAAAACACAATAAAATGCAATAGAAACAAAATAAAAGACATTTCTAGATAGAGATAATTTTAGGAGATTAGGTGGTAACCGTAAGGTTTTAATAGGTTAGCCTCCGAACTTAGAAACTCTAGTTTTCCTTTTCTTCTTTTCACCAAAAACGAGAAGAGGAAATCATGACGACTAGTGGTCCAAATTAAGACTAATCCGCTCCTTTAGTCTTAATTCAATATTTCCCAACAACAGTTGGGTGGCGACTCCAAAATTAAACGAAGTTCCTAACTCAAGTCGAGGATCTATATTAGATGAGCATAGGGTCTAGTCTAGATCGGATTAAGAATGGGAAAATTAAAAAATTAGACTCGACAGGATGGCGACTCCGTTGGGGATCCATGCCAGTAGGCTAGCCACCTGAATCTCTTTGAATTGTTCTCTTAAAGAAATGTCTTTCAATTATTATCCTGTTGCTAACTTTTCAGGGATTAGCTAGGTTTAGCTTTCTTTACTATGGGGTCTGCATGCATGCATGTGTTCGTGTGAATAGATGCGGTCGAACCCGGACCGTCCTAGAACCCTAGGACGGAGAGCCATTGTGTAGGTTTCGAGCGAAGTGAGTTGATCACCGTTCGGGACCGATTCGGCTACCCCACCCAATGCTTCGATATGGCCTGAGATCCATTTCTCCGAGAATGCGGGAGGCCATAGAGCTTGGGGACCAGTTAGAACCAACCTATTTTGCGTACATAACATCATGGGTTGACAATTGATGATAATGTAATAAATTGTTGTTTTGTTCATGGAGTTCGGATCTATTTCCTTGTAATATTTTCATAGTTCTGGTTGTAGTTAGGAAATTTCTTGTTGTAATAGATGGCTAGTACCATAGTCGATCGCCTCCTCCGCAAAGAAATTCGGGTGTACAAACCTTTGGACCCAAAGTTGGTACTGGACCATTGGTTTACCTTGTACAATCTAGAGGAGCAGGCCTTCATCCAGCAAAAGATAGGGCCCATCCTCTCACTAACAAAGATAAAGGTGAATTTGCCTTTGGTACGGGCCATGCTCCAGTTATAGGAAGTAGAGCCCACAGCTTTCTTTATCGGGCCACATGAAATCATCCTTACCCTGGAAGAGTACACCCAGCTGCTACAGGCTCCAGCACTGACTGATCAAATCTATGTGCCAGATCTCGAGGCCGAGCCAGCCGGTACCTTCAGCAGACTACTAGGTATCCGCAAAACAACAGTCAACAAAGCCCTAGCAGACTGTAATGGATACTGCATACGGATGGACGATTTGAAAGCCTGGTTCATTGCTCGAGAAGACAACGGGGATAGAAAAGACATACTGTGTAGGGACCCCAAGACTTACAGACAGAGAAGGGTGAATGCTTTCATCTTGACAGCTTTCGCCACCATACTATTCCCCACCGGAACTTTCTATGTTCACTACCGGGTTGCAGAGCTGGTGACCCAATTCCTGGAAGGAAGATCTTACATCCTGGCTCTATTGGCTGAACAGATTCGGAACTTGAACTTCCTCAAGAAGAAAGGCCATGGGATCCTCCGCTCAAGCATCAACCTTATGCTGATATGGTTCATAAGCCACCTTAAGTGTTTCGGGCTGAACATGGTCCGGAAAACCTTGGCCCAGCAGGTAGACCTTGTGGATTCATGCGTAGAAAAGATAAAGCTACCTAACGACCTTACCAGCCACAGTTGTGTAGAAGTGCTTAGAAGCCTCAGTGCTGAGGATATTCTATGGACGGCCAGGTGGAGTTGCTGCGACAAAATTATTTTGACCTGCAGTAATTTTCAAGCCGTGCCTTTGATCGGAATCAATTGATGTATTGGATATCACCCTAATTCAATGGTCCACCAGTTTGGTACTATCCAAGACATAGTTTATCGGCCCTCGCTGGAAGCAGTCACCTTCGAGTACCAAGACCCGAACCTGTTGGTTGCTGAAAAGTTTGCTAAGCTAGCAGAGGTTAAAGCACTTTGGGGAGCAAGAATTGAAAGTCCGAATGTAGACCTTGGGGAGCTAGATGGCCAAGTGGGAAAGCACCGAGCCACCAGAGAGTTTGTAATCCGCCAGTTGTACCAGACAGGGGAAAGATCATACCGAGTTCCAGATGTCACTCAACCAAGGCCAGACAAAGTAAATCCAGAGCTAGAAATCTACCTAGAGCAGGTCAAGGCCTGGATGGAGGTATACTTTGAAGCTGCAGATTATAAGAAAGACATCTAGAAGGGACGATTCAAGGAATTCGACCAAAGGAACAAAGCCTTGGAAGCCCAGCTAGAAAAGACCAAAGCCAGAGTCGAAGAACTGGAAGCCGTCATCAACGGGAAGTCTGAGCCTCCACAACAGAAGACCAAGAGAGTTAGCAAATAGATCATCATTTGTCATCTTTTCTTTTTCTTTAAATATCGAACTCTAAAATTTCCAATATATAAAGTGAAAGTTTCAATATTACATCGTCAATCAATTGTCGACCCTTTTTTTTTTTAGCATCTGTGTGACACATGCATAGCATTTTGCATACATTACACTAAAGAAAAAAAAATGGGCGCCAGGTATCAAGATAGCTCCCAAGAAACCGAACCCTTCCAAAAGCCCAATTCACACACGTTCAAGAACAAAAATGGCCAACAGTAGCGACAACCGCAACAACACAAATGCTGAGGCTGCCTCAGACTCCAAGATCGTATCCCTAGAACAAACGGTCCAACAATTGGTTGCCCAGGTCCACCTCCTAACTAAAAGCATCGGCTTCCTTCACACCACTCAGCCAACCCAGGAAGAACATTCAGGGGCCAGGAAAGGGAAAGCAGTGGAGGGACAGCCTCCGGAGTATGAAGAAATCAATTCCCACCTCAACCCAGCTTTTAAATATGAGCCGAAGATCAACCAGGGGCCAACCTCTGATGACCTGAAGAGAGAGATGGAAGAGAGACAGAAGGAGATGGAGAAGAGACTCTTCCAGTAGCTCCATGATAAGATGAAAACAATCGAGGGTCCTGATAGTTTCAAGCAGGCCGAGATCACTAGTATGCCAGTGTACAGGGAAGAGGTATATCCTGAGAAGTTCAAGACCCCGGAGTTTGAAAAATACGATGGGACCAGGTGCCCTAAAATGCATACCAGGCTATATGCCCAAAAGATGAGCAAGTATGATCCAGACCTTCCAAGACAGCCTTACAGGCCCTGCATTAATCTGGTATGCCCACCTGGACTTCAATAGTATCAACACCTGGGAAAAGCTAGCCCGGGCATTCTATGACCAGTACAAGTGCAATATTGAAGTCGCCCCATCTGTGATTGATCTGGGAAGTCTACGGAAAAGACATACCGAGCCATTTAGGGAATATGCCCAGCGCTGGAGAGCCTAGGTCGCCAGAATAGCAATCCCAATCTCTGAGAAGGAGTTGACATCCATATTTGTCAACACCCTGGACAAGACCTACTTTTCACATTTGGTAGGCTAGACCTCATCCAACTTTGCAGAGGTGGTAGCTGCAGGATGTCGGATTGAAAATGCCATCACCACCGGCAGACTCCAAACAATGGATCCTCTCAGGGTTACACCAACATAATGGCCCTTAGGAGGAAACAGAGCTAAGGAGTCTTCCGTCAGCACAGTCCATTCCGGTAAGGTAGAAAAAACTGGGACTCGTGTGACATTCCAGACCATGAGTACCCCAGCCCAACAATCCACGACAGGTCATAACCAGGCCGCCAGGGTCCCAAGGCAGTTCACTCCGATCACCATACCGCTTAGTCAGGTCTTTGCTCGGTTGAGGGCAAACAACTTGATCAGCTTCGAGATCCCCAACGATCAGTACAAGCCCAAGAATTTCGACTCAAGCCTCAAGTGTGACTACCATATGGGTCAGGAGGGGCATTCTACAGATAGGTGTTGGAGGCTCCGGCACAAGATCCAAGACTTAATCGATGCAAGAATCATGCAGCTGGATTTTGTGAACACCCCAGCACCCAATGTCAACACCAACCCGCTGCCCAATCATAAGCCCACCATTAACATGATCACATCTGAGGAGTCAACTCCCAAGGAAGCCCCTAAGTAGAAGACGACGGACTAACAGAAGAAGTAACCCCATCAAGCGCCAGAAGATGCACCAAAAGTACACACTAAAAGAAGGTGGTTAGCCGGAGACCCAATAGTCGGCACTTTGGGAGAATCACACGGGAGGTTCGAATACTTGGTAAGCTATTCTTATACCCCAACTGAGTATGGGCCGCCTAGCGGATGGGGGCCGGAATTTGAGAAGGAAGACAACCCTCCAAAGGAAGAGGAAAAGATTATAAACATGATCAATTCTCATCAGAAGCCTAGGGTTGTAAAGTGTTATGAGGGACAACCAGTTGAGATACAGATCCCAAGGAAAAGATATGTATTTAATGTCCCGATACCGGCAGAAAGTTACAAGGCTACACCTTTCGACTATCGGGCCATCGAACAAGAGCGACCTCCTATGGTGGCAGGAATCACCTGCTTTGGGAGAATATACGATCCAAAGTATAAAAGCCCGATTGAAGAGCCCAACGTGGAGAAAGGAGAGGAAGAGGAAGAGGGACTTGCTGCGTTTACAAAGATGGTCAAGGCAAGTGAATACAAGATAATGGAACAACTAAATAAAGTTTCAGCACAGATATCACTCATGGGCCTTCTTACAGCGTCCGAGCCCCACAGGGAAGCACTCTTTAAAGTGCTCAAACAAATTCAAGTTCCAAAAGGCATCGCTATAGACAAGATAAGTCACGTGGCAGACTCTATTTTTACAATGGACCAAATATCTTTCTCTCCGGAAGAGCTAGGAGAAGAGGGAGACCAACATACCAAACCGCTATTCATAGTGGTCAAGTGCAATGACACCATTGTCTCCCGGGTACTCATCGATAACGGATCGTCCCTCAACGTTTGCCCATTGGCAACTCTCGACTTATTGGGGGTCGATCCAAGCAACATAAAACCTAGCTCCACGGTGGTTAGAGCTTTCGATGGGTCGAAAAGAGATATAGTAGAGGAGATCAACCTACTAGTGGAAATTGGTCCACAAGTATTCTACATATCTTTCTAGGTCCTCGATATCCCAAGATCTTTCAACCTACTCTTGGGAAGACCCTGGATACATGCTGCTGGAGCCATCCCCTCTAGTCTCCACCAAAGGGTCAAATTCATTGCAAACGAGCAGATAGTCACTGTACTCGGCAAGCAGGATTACGCCATATATAAAGAGATTGTCATACCATATATCGGGGAGGAAGGTTCGGAAGACTTGGGACTACAAATTTTCAATGAAGTGAACGTAGTGACCAACAAGGAGGGCCTTCAGTTTAAAGAGGGGCAGCAAGGGACGTTTGGACTAGGGTACGTTCCTACAGCCGAAGAAGAAGCACAAGCAAGAGGTGTCAAAGGCGGAATGAAGGGGAAGCCGATCGACACCCAGATGTGCATCCTACCTCTCCAACAATCTTTCCGAAAGGCAAATATCGTTCAAGAGCTTCAGATAAACAAAGGTGATGCTAGCAAAGGGAAACCAACCCCCCGCACGTCCAACCATCATCTGGCTCTAAACAATTGGTTTTGTTATCCTATCAATAGCTCTAGGTTAGCTCAAAAGTAGAGAATAGTTATTGAACAAATTTTTGAGACTCTTTATCAATTCAATTACAGTCTGTTTTTCTTCTTATATATATGCTTTCATTTTTACTTTACCCAGATCTCCTACCATCGAACATCAGGGATATTTCGCGCAGATAGAAAATAAAAACGTTGATATCGTTTCCAACGCTGCTGGGTCAATTGTTGAAGGCGATATCCTTGACCACGAAATAATACAAGAAAATTGGAAAAAACATGAATAAAGCAGAATTTCGATTGACGGGCCGGTGGAGACAGTAAATCTAGAAAGCATCGAAAACCCTAAAAACCTCAAAATCGGGACCAGTTTGAGTGCCGAGCAAAAAAGTGAGATAACCGAGCTATTGACAGAATACGCTGATGTGTTTGCCTGGTCATATGGTGACATGCCAGGATTAGACCAATCAATAGTAGTTCATAGGCTTCCCACAAGGGAAGATGTCAAACCTAAAAAACAAAAACTGAGAAGATTTAGGCCTGACATCTTGCTAAAGATTAAGGAGGAAGTCAAGAAACTGCTAGAAGTGGGGTTCATCGAAGTGTCCGACTACCCAGAATGGGTAGCAAATATAGTCCCCGTTATGAAAAAGAACGAAAAAGTACGCGTATGCATAGACTTCCGGGACTTAAACCAAGCTACGCCAATGGATAACTTCCCCCTACCTCACATTGATGTTCTAGTAAACAACACTGCGGGAAACCATCTCTTCTTATTCATGGACGGTTTCTCAGGATATAATCAAATAAAAATAGCTTAAGAGGATAAGACCAAAACGACTTTCATCACAACATGGGGAACTTTCTGTTACAAAGTCATGCCCTTCGGTTTGAAGAACGTCGGGGCAACGTATCAGAGAGCCATGGTCGCAATACTTCACGACATGATGCATCGAGAGGTTGAAGTATATGTCGACGACATGATAGCCAAATCTAAGGAAGGAGAAAGCCATATAGATATCCTAAGAAAATTGTTTAAATGACTGAAAAAATTCCAGCTCAAGTTAAACCTAGAGAAATGCACTTTCGGGGTCACAACAGGGAAATTGTTAGGGTTTGTCATAAGCCAGGAAGGCGTTAAAATTGACCCTGACAAGGTAAAGTCTATATTAGAGTTACCTTCCCCACGCTCCGTTAAAGAAGTAAGAAGCTTACTGGGGAGATTAAATTATATAGCTCGTTTTATCTCACAACTCACTGACAAATGCCGGCCACTTTTCCGTCTGTTGAAAATAACGCCACAATAGAATGAGATGACGAATGCGAAGAAGCATTCAGGACAATCAAAGACTACCGTATAAAACCTCCGATCTTGATAGTCCCGAAGCAAGGGAAGCCCTTATTCTTATACCTTACTATACTCCCTGAATCCATAGGATGCATATTGGGGCAGAAAGATGATGAGGGAAGGGAACGTTCCATATATTACCTGAGTAAGAAGTTCACAGATGGAGAATAGAGGTACTCAGAAGTGGAGAAGACTTGTTGTGCGCTAATTTGGGTCATGCATCGACTAAGGCAATACACCCTTTACTATCATATTGAGCTGCTGACAAGACATGATCCTTTGAAATACTTGGCAGAGAAACCAGCTTTGATAGGGAGAATCTCTAAATGGCAAATGCTCTTATCCGAGTTTGACATTACATACATAAATCAGAACTCAATGAAAGGGCAAGCCTTAGCCGACCAATTGGCGGAACACCCTATCGAGACAGATTCCCAAGAAACACAGGCCCAATTTCCGGACGAAAATATATTAACAGTGGGAGATATACTGGTAGAAGACTTTGGGATAGAGCAGAACCCGAAATGGAAACTATTTTTCGATGGAGCTGCCAACGTATTCGGTTGCGGAGTTGGGGCAGTATTGATATCCCCAGATGGCACTCAATTCCCTGCAGCGACAAGACTTACATTTCCCTATACCAATAATATCGCGGAATATGAGGCATGCATTCTTGGCCTCAAAATGGCCTGTCAAATGGAAATCCACGAATTAGAAGTATACGGGGACTTGTCGCTTATCATACTACAGACAAGAGGGGAATACAAGACTAAAGACCCTAAACTGGTACCGTATCATCAACACTTGACAGAACTAATCGAAGAATTCAAGGCAATCACTTTCACATACATCCCGAGAACTCAGAATCAGTTTGCAGATGCACTAGCCACACTAGCATCTATGATCCAGATAACAGGGGGAGCCGAAGTTCAACCAATGAAAATAGACATCGAAAGTCGGCCTGCCTACTATTTAACCATTGAGAAAATACAAGATGACAAGCCCTGGTATCACGACATCAAGACCTTCCTCCAAGAAAGTAAATACCCTGAAATGGCTAGCAAGAATGACCAAAGAACACTTAGGAGGTTAGCAAGCCATTTCTTACTAAGTGGGTCTATACTCTATAAAAGATCATCTGATATCACCTTGTTGTGATGTGTGGACAAAGATGAAGCTTCTGAACTGATGAAAGAAGTACATGGAGTATGTGGACCTCATATGAATGGCTACATATTGGCCTGAAAAATCATGAGGTTAGGATATTATTGGTTGATCATGGAATCGGATTGCATAAAGTATGTTAAGCACTGTCATTTGTGCCAAGTCTACGCAAACCGGATAAATGCTTCGCCCAACGAACTACACCTGTTGTCAGCACCATGGCCTTTCTCCATGTGGGGAATTGACATAATTGGCCCAATCACTCTGACAGCATCCAATGGCCACAGATTCATACTGGTGGCAATCGATTACTTCACCAAATGGGTAGAAGATTCGTCATATGCCAATGTCACAAAAGGGGTGATAGTTCGCTTCTTGAAAAGGGACATAATAGTCCGATATGGAGTTCCTGAGTCCATCATCACCGACAATGGTACCAATCTTAATAACAGATCGATGACAGGTTTATGTCAACAATTCCACATAAACCACAGAAATTCAACTCCCTACCGACCTCAAATGAACAGGGCGGTAGAAGTAGCCAACAAGAATATTAAAAAGATCATCGAGAAAATGACAATAACTTACAAAGATTGGCACGAAATGTTACCGTTTGCTCTCATGGCTTATAGGACTTCAATAAGAATATCTACTGGGGCTACCCCATATTCACTGGTATATGGTACTGAAGCAGTGCTACCGATTGAAGTCGAAATACCATCATTCAGAATTCTGTCAGAAACTCAACTAACCGAATCCGACTGGGTAAAGAAGAGACTTGATCAACTGAATCTGATTGATGAAAAGAGACTTACCGCACTATGTCATGGCCAGTGTTACCAATAAAGGATGGCCCAAGCATTTAACAAGAAAATGAGGCCCCGATACTGCAAAGAGGGGGATCTGGTGCTAAGGAAGGTTCTCCCGAATGCCCAAGACTCCAGAGGAAAATTCACCCCAAACTATGAAGGCCCCTATCTGGTGAAAAAGCTTCTGTCAGGAGGTGCTTTGATACTGACTCAAATGGATGCTCCAGAATTGAGAGACCCTATTAATACAGATGCTGTAAAGATGTACTATCCTTAGGCAAGGGAATCGAAATTTTGCCAATGTTTATGAAAGCCAATGTTCGATACAAATTTCGTTGAGTCGAGTTTTTACTTTTTACAAGCAAAGTTAATATCCCTGAATGGTCAATAATCCAAATCAATTCGCACAACAACAAATACTCCTAAGCACATTACCCACCACTTCGCCAATGAAAGATAAACACTAAAATGATAATGAATCTCAATGTATTTGGTAATATAATTCTATCTACTTTTGAGCATTAGAACTTAGCGCATTAGTAGGATAACGTTACCGTCAAAAGAGCCTTGCGCATAAGAAAGGAAGCACATCAAGATTTTCAACCCCGTATCAAGATATGAAGAAGTGAAGCAGAAGCAACCAGCACGAAGGTTCGGTTGTTTGGTTTCTATCCACAATAAATTGGCAAGCATATTAAAATAAATAACTATCATCATGAAAGGCATCACATCATTTAGCTCAGTCAGTAGAAAGCATATTCAAAAGCATAAGATGAGTCAGCCCATAGTGGGGCACTTGTCTAAACATTCCCTTTAATAGGGTAGTCAGCCCAAAAAGGGGCACTTCCCTAGACCTCTCTTAAGGTTAGCCCATAGGGGGCACCTTTTTGAGATATCATTTTTATCTTAGGTTAGTCAACCCAAGAGAGGCACTTCCCTAAACATCCTCTCTTAAGGTTAGCCCATAAGGGGCACTTTTTGAGACATTTCTATCATAAGTTAGTCAGCCCATAGGAGGCACTTTCCTAAAACATCCGTTCTCAAGGTCAGCCCATAGGGGGCACTTTTTGAGACATTTCTATCATAGGTTAGTCAGCCGATAGGGGGCACTTTCCTAAAACGTCTGTTCTCAAGGTCAGCCCATAGGGGGCACTTTTTGAGACATTTCTACCATAGGTTAGTCAGCCCATAGGGGGCACTTTCCTAAAACGTCTATTCTCAAGGTCAGCCCATAGGGGGCACTTTTTGAGACATTCCTATCATAGGTTAGTCATTCCATAGGGGGCACTTTTCTGAAACATCTGTTCTCAAGGTCAGCCCATAGGGGGCACTTTCCTAAAACATTTGTTCTCAAGGTCAGCCCATAGGGGGCACTTTTTGAGACATTCTATCATAGGTTAGTCAGCCCATAGGGGGCACTTTCCTAAATATTTGTTCTCAAGGTCAGCCCATAGGGGGCACTTTTTGAGACATTCTATCATAGGTTAGTCAGCCCATAGGGGGTACTTTCCTAAAACATTTGTTCTCAAGGTCAGCCCATAGGGGGCACTTTTTGAGACATTTTATCAAAGGTTAGTTAGCCCAATAGGGGCACTTTCCTAGACTCCCTCGACTAGTCAGCTCATAGAAGCACTTTTTGGAGGTATTTTTCCAAACAGTTGCTAGTCTAACCAGACGCTTCTGTTGATAGGTAGCCAGTTCATAAGGGCACTTCCTAAGATAATCTTCTTTTCAAGGTTGCTAGTCTGATAAGACGCTTCCTATCATCATTTCTTCTACACTTCTAAACAATGCGTGAGATGTTTCCTATCGCTAATTGGTCAGCCCATAAAGCACTTTTTGGGGAGGGAACATCACTCTAAATTATTAGGACCATTTTAAATAGTGGGATTATTAGCTTTTGGAGCATTTTCCTGCCAAAAAACCAAATTCCAGATAACCAGCCAAACCAAGGAGTTATCTATTCAATCAAGAGGCTAAAAATGGCGTCTTTCTTATCTTTGTAGTTAAGTTTTTCAAACTTTACTACAAAGAGGGGTAGCTGTAAACACCCTATTTTTGCCCTAAGAATAAATAATAATTAATAATAATCAATTTTCAATTTTTTCCAATTTTTCTCTAAGTTAGCAAAAATAATAAAAATATTCTAAAAATGAAAATAAATAAGAAAACACATAAATTTTGAAAAATGATTTTAGAAATGCCAATAATAAGGAATAAATAATTTTTACAAATTTTTGAAATTTCAAAAAATACAAAAAAATAAAAAAATCGCATTGCATATATGCAATTTGCGAAATAAACAAAATTAGGAAAATGGGCTAGCTCAGCTGGTCTGAGCCGTGGCTAAGTGGATGCGTACGGGTGCGAGGTCGCGGGTTCGAAACGCGAGGGAAGCAGTTTCCGCGTTTTGCGATTTTTTTCATTTACCCAGGACACATGGCAGCATCTGATTGGCTGGAGGGAACGCACGTGCCGAGCGCATGATCGTCTTCAACCTCGGTCCGAGATCGCCGGCAAGGGGAAAAATTCGAATTTCGGCCTTTTCGATTCAATTTTTTGCACAAATCCAACAGATCTTCAACAGAATTGAGATAAACATCATCCAATTGGAGTCAAATCTCAACAATCGAAGGATTTACACGAATCAAAGTTGGTTCATTTAACCGTAGATTCGATTTGCCTCGATCGGTGGAAATCCAAGCTTATCCAACTCGATTTCGAATGCCTATAAATAGAGGATGAAGTGAGGAAGCCGAATCACAGATGAAAAGCGAGAGAAAGTGAGAGAAAAGAGTGAATCGGAGAGCACTGGAGGAAATTGAAGCTGCGACCGCCGATTAGGAGCTAAGCAACCACTAGGAGGCGTTTCTAGAGCGAACAACCGTCACCATTGGATTCCTCACCCTTGATAACCTAGGATTCGACACCTCACCCGCTGCAAAAGGCCGCCGGAACGCCGTCAACGAGCACTCCCCTTTGCCGTGTCCGACCGATCTGACCCGACTCCAGGTAAGTCGGATTTTCCGGATTTTTTCGAATTTTGTTTATTTATTTTATTTGTTTTTATTTATTTATTAATTTGTTATTTATTTATTTTTTTTATATTTCCATAAATATAAAAATGTTAGAAATAAGATTTTTTTTAAATTTAATAATTTAAAAAAATAATAAAAATAAAAATAAAAAAATAATAAAAATGTAGAGAATAATAATAAAAATATTAGGAAAATAATAATAAAAATTTATATTTTAAAATAGGACAGACAATAACTTAGGATAAAATTTTTAACAAAAATTCACAAAAATTATGAAAAATTAATAAAAAAATCATAAAAAATAATAAAAAACTATAAAAATCATGAAAACTCAGAAAAATTATAAAAATTGTAGAAGAATAAGAGAAAAATCATAAAAATTACAAAAAAAGAAAATCATAAAAATTAATAAAAATTCAAAAATGAGTTTTATTACTTAGAAAAATCATTTTTCTCAAATAAATCCAAAATTGATGTTTTTCCCAAAAAGTATTTTCAAAAATCAAATTATTAAGCTCAGGTTAGATTTTTTTAGAAAAATCCCAAAAATGTTAAAAACATAAATCAAAAGAGATTTTCAAATTAAAATCCACAAACCCACTAAATCTTTTCAGGAAAAGCGAACTACAGCTTATTTGATCCTGAATAGCAGGTACGTAGGCACCCATTTAGGTCAACCCATAAAATGAAATAAAAAATCAATTTTTCAAATAACTAATTCAAAAACACAATAAAAGGCAACAGAAACAAAATAAAAGACATTTCTAGATAGAGATAATTTTAGGAGATTAGGTGGTAACCGTAAGGTTTTAATAGGTTAGCCTCTGAACTTAGAAACTCTGGTTTTCCTTTTCCTCTTTTCACCAAAAACGAGAAGAGGAAATCATGACGACTAGTGGTCCAAATTAAGACTAATCCGCTCTTTTAGTCTTAATTCAATATTTCCCAACAACAGTTGGGTGGCGACTCCAAAATTAAACGAAGTTCCTAACTCAAGTCGAGGATTTATATTAGATGAGCATAGGGTCTAGTCTAGATCAGATTAGGAATGGGAAAATTCAAAAATTAGACTGGACAAGATGCAAATTTGATGATGTCCCGTGGCCATCAACTAATGTAAGTCATTTGACATCCCATGGAGAAATATTATTTTACCTGTAAGATTATTACTCAAATATTTATTAGATAAAAGGAATAGAGTGAAATATGAGCGATTTGGATCATCATCCAAATCGAGTTTTGAGAGCATCCATGGTGCCGGAAAATTTCCCATCACAATACTATCTCCTTCCTAAATAGTTTATTATCTATAGAAACCACATATCTTTGAAGCACTAGGGCCAAAGACGTTTATCTAAACGTTAGGTGAAGTGGGTGGAATTCCTAGAGAGCTTCACTATATGATTATCATGCAGGTATGTACTTATCACTTCTCTTCAATCAAAGTTGCTTGGATTTGAATTGATGAAGGAACAATATGTTTATGATGATCATCTGAAGTTAATTGTTGAGCAGTTTTCTAGAGGAGATGTAGTAGATATTTATTATATGATAGATGGGTTTCTATATATAACTGGGAAGTTGTGTATCCCCTATGGATCTATGAGGGAATTGTTGATACGAGAGGCTTATGCTAGGGGCTTATCAGGACACTTTGGTGAAAAGAGGACCTTAGAATTGTTAAAGGAAAACTTGTACTGGAGGGGTATGTTGAAAGATATACATAGAGTTTTGGAGAGATGTGGAGTTTGTAAGAGGGCAAAGAGAAGGAAGGAAACTTGGGGTGAATATATGCCTTTACCTTTACCCACATAGCCATAGATTGATATTAATATAGAATTTGACTTAGGTCTTCCTAGGACATAGAGACACAAAGACTCCATTATGGTGGTTATAGACTGCTTCAGTAAAATGTCCTACTTCATACCTTGTCACAAAACCAATGATGCATTTTTTATTACTAACCTTTTTATGTAGGAAATTGTAAGGCTACATGGTGTTCCCTACAACATAGTGTCTGACAAGGACACTAAGTTCCTTAGTTTTTTCTAGAAGACATTGTGGAAGCGACTTGGTACTAAGCTCATGTATAGTACATCATGTTATCCTCAAACAAACAACTAAGCAGAGGTTATCAATCATACTCTTGGTGCTTTACTGAGAGCAACGATTGGCAAGAATCTTACCAATTGAGACTTATTTCTCCCTATTGGTAAGTTTGCTTACAATAGGTCGGTACATAGTTGAACCGGTAAGTCCCCCTTGAAAGTCATGCATGGCTATAATCCTATACTTCCATTGGATTTGATAGATAAATCGGTAGCAAAAGAAGAAAGCTTGAGTGGAGTGAAGTGCTCTTAGGAAATTTAGAAGCTCAAGAGCAACAGCAACTTCAGAACAACAAACACAAGAAGGCTAAGACTTTCCATCCAGGTGACTTGGTTTAGATTCATCTTAGCAAGGATCGGTTTCCTCATAAGAAGTCATAGAAACTTTCACTTAGACCAGATGGACCTTTCAAGATTTTAGAGTGCATCAACAACAATACTTATAGGTTGGAATTACTAGGAGACTACGATGTTTTTGCTACCTTCAATGTTTTAAATCCGTTACCCTACTTACCAGAAGATCTTTATGAAGACCCATCAGATTTGAGGGCAAATCTTTCACAAGCCTAACGAGATAATGGGAATCAAATCAATTCAATTACAAGACCACTTACTCAAGCTAGAACCAAAGGACTACAAAATCTAATATTGAGAGTTCTACTTGATCAGATGGAACTTGAAGAAAATCACATAGTGTCTTCATTTCTTTTACATGACTGTTTTACATTTAATTAGGTGCATTTGTCAGTGCTTTGGGATGACAACCAAGTAACAAAAATAGAGGGTGGCTTACCTTGAACCGATGGTGTAATCTACTTAGGCTAGTGGTTTTCTGAAGCAACTTACAAATTATGTAAGCTAGTTTCCTTTGTGTTTTTCTTTTATTTTTTCTTAGCTAGTACTTGTTCTTTTAAAGACTACTATAAATGCCTTTTAGTGGAAACACAAAAGACACTTTTTTTTGTACAATAGAATATACGAGTGGCTCTTATCAATCCTTTGATTGTGGCAAGTTAAAGCATAGGAATTGTTGTGTTTTATATCAATACTAAGCTTGGATCATCCTCTACTAGTGCATCATATCTAATAAGGGAATTGGGTGTGTTTGTATGGTGTTGGATTGTCAGTTTTGAATGTTGCAATTTGTCTTTTCAGAGTTTTTGTGATTGTTTGAATTTATTCTTGATTCGGCACATTAGAGAGCATAGATTGGTAAACCATAGGTAGGGGGGCCCAAACAATGGGTTCCCACCAGATTGTTCACAATTCAACAATAATAGCATTGGGACATTCCAGACATAGATACCATTGTAGGTATGCTTCAAGTACACGCTTGTAATGCTTATATGTTATTTGATACCGATACTTCTATTTCTTATGAGTTTGAAACCTTTATATATGAATGTGCACTAGATGTTGAGAATATAGATGATAGTTTAGCTATTAGTACTCCTTTAGGAGTTGGAGGGAAGATAGATAGAATCTATAGAAGAATAGGAATAGAGATACAGGGCAGGACAATGCCAACAGATCTATTAATATTAGAAATGGTAGAATTTGACATTATTTTGGGAGTAAATTGGTTGTTAGAATATCATGCCACCATTAATTGTCATAATATGGTAGTACATTTCAACATACCTAGGGAAGATTACTTTCAATATAAGTTAGAAGCTTAGAGACCAATTGTATTACCCATTTATGAGTTGTAGGGAAGGAATATGTTAGCAGTTATAACTACTAAAGCTAGTGAAGAAACAAAAATGGAAATGGTACCTATAGTGAGAGAATTTCCAGATGTGTTTCTAGAAGACCTTTCTAGTTTATCCCTAGTTAGGGAGATAAACTTTAGCATTGATTTAGTATAGAGTACTGTACTAATACCAAAATTGGTATACAGAATGGCATTGATTGAATTAGAAGAGTTTTGGAAATAGTTATAGGACCTATAAGACGAGGGTTTCATAAGACCCAATGTATCTCCTTAGAGTGTATCAGTCCTTTTTTTTCAAGAAAAAAGGATAGAAATATGAGACTATACATTAACTATAGAGAGTTGAACCAGGTCACTATAAAAACAAGTATCCTCTTTCTAGGATAGATGACTTGTTTAACTAGCTACAAGGAGCTTAGGTGTTTTCTATGATCAATCTAAGATCAAGATATCATCAGTTGAGGATTAAGGAAAAGGGACATATAAAAGACAACTTTTAGGACCTATTATGGGCACTTTGAATTTCTAGTGATGCCTTTTGAGTTGACCAATGCACCTATGGCATTCATAGATTTAATGAATATCGTGTTTAGGGATTTTTTAGACAAATTTGTAATTTTCTTCATAGATGATATCCCGATATACTCATATAGCAATGAAGAACATTTAAAATTGGTGTTGGATAGGTTACAAGTAGAGAAATTATATGCCAAATTTAGTAAATGTGAATTCTAGTTGGAGCAAGTAGTTTTCTTAGGTCATTTAGTTAACAAGGATGGAATACCTATAGACTTAGAAAAGGTGAGAGCTATAGTGGGTTAGCATAGATTGAAGACAATAAAGGATATAAAATGCTTCCTAGGTCTAACAAGCTACTATAGAAGGTTTGTTGAGGGATTTTCTAAGATAGCGACTCCTCTCACTAGGTTAATACAAAAGAATGTGAAGTTTAAGTGGGATGATAGATTTGAAGCCAATTTCTAAACACTCAAGGGGAAGCTTGTGTCAATACCAATTTTAGCATTACCTAAGAGTAGGGAAGAATTCATTATTTATAGTGATGCCTTAACCCAATGGTTAAGATGTGTTTTAATGTAAGGTAGATATGTTATAGCATATGCATCTTGCTAAATAATGCCATATGAGAAGAATTACTTGACTTACAACTTAAAGTTAGCAGCTATGGTATTAGCCTTAAAACTATGGAGGCACTATTTGTATAGAGAGAGATGCGGAATTTTCACTGATCATAGGAACTTGAAATACATCTTCACATAGAAGGAGCTAAACATAAGATAGAGGAGATGGTTGAAATTAATCAAATACTATGACCTAAAAATCTAGTATCGTCTAGGAAAAGCTAATCTGGTGGCAAATGCCCTTAGTGGAAAGAAACAGAGAAATGTTGCTATTCTCATCACTTCACAACGAGAGTTTTTGGATGACATGCGTAAGTTGGAATTGGATATTTTAACTCAAGAAGGAAGAGTGAAGATGGCCTCTTTATGTATACAACTAACTTTAGTGGACAAAATCAAGACTACTTAGGTGGAGGATAAGGATATCTAAGAGATTAAGAGCATGATGGAACAAGATAAGGGTCTTGAATTTAATATTGACTCAGAGGAGATCTTAAATATGGAACAAGATTATGCGTGCTAGGGGATGTGAAACTGAAGAAGGAAATAATGAAAAAAGCACACTACTTAGCCTATACAATTCATCTAAGAAGCACCAAAATGTATAAGGACCTAAAGAGTCACTATTGGTAGAAAAACATGAAAAAGGAAATAACTGAGTATATAGTAAGATGCCTTACTTGCTAGCAGATTAGAATTAAACATTAAAGGCTAACTAGAGAATTATAGCCTCTTCTAGCACCAGAGTGGAAATAGGAACACGTGACAATGGATTTTGTTACTACCCTCCCAAATATAAAAGAGAAGCAAGATACAGTCTGGGTAATAGTCGATTGGCTAACTAAGTCTACTCACTTTTTACCTATCAGAGTGGGATACAAATTAGAGAAACTGACATAGATATATATTCAAGAAATAGTAAGATTACATGGAGTGCCAATAACTATAACCTCTAATAGAGATACATGGTTTTTAACTAGATTTTGGAATAGTTTACATAAAGCTTTAGGCATAAAACTGCAATTCAGCACTACAATCCACTCTTAAATGAATGGATAATCTAAGAGGACTATATAGATTTTAGAAGATTTACTCAAAGCCTATGCACTGGACTTTGCAGGTAATTGGAATGAGCACTTACCTTTAGTTGAATTTACCTATAACAATAGTTATCAAGCAACTATCTAGATGGCTCCTTATGAGGCTTTATATAGAAGAAGTAGATTCCCATTACACTAAGATAAAGTGGGGGAAAGATAGATATTGGGACTAGAATTGGTCTAAGAGGTTATTGATAAGGTAAAAGTGATAAGGTAGAGAAAACAAATAGCTTAGAACTGATAAAAGATTATGCAGATAAGAGATGACACCTATTGGAATTTCAAGTAGGAGGTAAAGTACTACCAAAAGTTTCTTTAACAAAAGGGGTGATCAGGTTTAGCTTGAGAGGGAAGTTAAACCTAATTTATATAGGCTCATTTGAAATTTTGGAAAGAGTGAATATTGTAGCTTATAGGTTGGCTCTCCCACCAAGTTTCGCTGAGGTACATAATGTATTTCATGTGTCGATATTGAGGAAGTTTTTACCTAATCCAGATCAAATAGTGGCTCTAAAGCCTTTGAATGTGTAGCCAAACTTATCCTCTATTGAAAGACTAGTTATGATCATGGATATCAAAGAATAAGTGCCAAGATGGAGAGTGATTCCCTATGTTAAGGTAGAATGGATAAATCAAATTGAAAGTGAAGCGATGTGGGAATTGGAAGATGAGATGAGCAAAAAATATCTAGAACTCTTCCAAAATCAAGTAACTTTCAAAGATAAAAGTCCTTATAAGGGGGAGAAAATGTAAACACCTAACAAAACATATTTTTTATTTTTATTTAACATTTATTCAATATAAAATGATGGTCAAACAATGAATTTTTATAAAGAACTAAGGGCAATTTGGTCATTTTATAGATAAGGTATATAAACACCATGTTAACCTAGTATTCTTTTCTTTACCATTTACATAGTAACTAGAAAAGGGACACTTTTGGAACAAGGAAAGCCTAAAGTGATCTAATGATTTACCACAAAGGACAAAACTCAATTCAATTAGGTAGGGAGTTTTAATGATTGAATCATTATTCATGATTATAGAGTTAAAGATTTAATCAATTGTCATTAGATGATTTAATTAGAATTCTAATTAAGGAAGAGGGTGAAGCAAGCATTGAAGCAAGCAATTAGGGGTTTGAATCAAAAAATTAGACAAGTAAGTATACTAACCCACATAATTCATTAGTAATTACAAATTTTAGAATCCAATTAGGCTTAAGATAAGAGAAATCATAATTAGGAATGAATTGAAATTGGATAGTTGCAAATTAAATTAAGTTAAATAGGCTAGATTAAGTTTGATTTAAGTTGCTTGTTGTATGTGCTTGGCTCAACCTAAGGGCCTATAGTGGCAGATCCCTAAGGGGTACCCTAATGATCCTTTTTGTAACGTTGCCTTAAGTGGAGTTGTGCTTGGAAATGATTTGGGTTGGTTAAGGTTTAAGGTTTAAGGACTCATGGGTGTTGGAGCTCGTAATAGTAGTTGCCAACATCGTATTATGTATTAAGTATTTTTATATGTGTTTGACGGGGTCATGAGTACCCCATTAGTGTTTTGTGGGCTTAAGTAAAACATGAACTTGTTGATTGATGTTTAATATTAGCACAAACATATGTGATCTAATTCATGTTTGATCATGTATATGTGCTTGATGGTTATACATACTAAATCTAGCTCACTCTTCAGGGATTATTTTTTATTTTTTATTTTTTTTAGATGTAAGCATAGAGGGAAACATTAATCATGAAGAGGACTTACGGTCAAACATATAGGAGAGGGAGGATGAATATTACTATTATTACTATGAGGATTAAGTGAGGAAATTTCAAATGAAGAATATGAACTATAATGAGATTTACTATTGAATTTGAGAATTTGCGAGTTAGAATAGTTAAACATTTTAAGTGATTTGGATTAATGCGTTAAGATTGTTTTCTTTAAGAGTTGAAAATTTATATAAGATGTACTTGTATCATGCTGAAAGTTTGATTCATATGATTGTGGTTTGCAAGAATTTTAGGACTAAATGGTATCAAAGTAGGGTTAAGAGACTTAATGTGTCCTTACTTGGTAAGGACACGTGGTAGGTAGTAGCACCCTAGGTTTTAAGGCATTACAATTGTCTTTGCAAAATAAGAAGATAAAAGAAATAGTAAAAGCATAAAATAAAAGAGAATAAAACTGCTTAAAAATAAACTATATAAAGCGAAACAAAAGCAAACTAAATTAATTAAAACTTGGGTTTCCTCCTAAAAGGTGCTTTTGGTTACGTTGTTAGCTTGATGGTCTCTTCTTTTATTTGTTAAGGGGGTGGCTATTAAATTTCTAGTATTCAAATTTCTTGAATTTTCTTGGACCCTATTGATTGCCATCAATGGAATATTGTTATATTGGGTCTACGCGAATGGCGTCCTACATATAAGTATAATCAAGCAAGTTAGATGTGCACTCTTTTGAGGATGTGGGATCATGTCAAGCGTTTTAAAAGTTCTTTCTTTATCCTCAACTTTTAGAGCTAACATCCAATTGCCTACATTCATTACTACCTTAGCAATAGCTAGAAAAGGATGACCTAAAATCAGTAGTGCCTCGATGTCCTCATTTATATCTATGATTACTAAATCCACTGGAAAAATGAATGTACCTACTTTAACCAACACATCTTCAATGATATCGATGGGGTACTTAACAGACCTATGAGCGAATTGAATACTCATATGTGTTGGTTTTGGTTACTCTAATCCTATCTTTTAAATATGATGTGGTATCAAATTTATACTTGCACCTAAGTCAGTTAGAGCCTCACTTATTGATAAATTTCCAATAAGACATGGTAGAGTGAGACTTTTTGGAACCTTCAATTTTCATGGCAGCTTATTTTGCACAAGTGTTGAGCATTCTTCACTTAATGTTGTAATTAATATCTCTTCCAACTTTTTTCTTGCTCAAGAGTAGTTCCTTCAAGTGTTTGGTGTACTTGAGCATTTGTAATGGAGCATCAACAAAGGGTAAATTAATGTGTAGTTATTTAAAAATTTCTAGAAACATACTTGAGTGCTCCTCAACACTTTCTTCTCTCAATTGAGCTAAATAAGGAATGTGTGGAATATATTCTCTAACCTTTGGGGGCTATTCTTTTTTCTCAGGCTTTTTACCTTCTCCTTCAAATTGCACTTCTTTTTCATTCATTAGGAAGACTACCTTAACTAGTTCCCCAGGATTAGTGATGCATGAAACCCTAGGTATATTAAACCTAGAACCCCAATGATGTTAATTGAATCGATTGCTCCGAGGACCGTCTTGAATAAGTATTACTTAACTAGAGCCCAATCACACCTGTTGACTGAAACCTAAGTTATCAAAAGGGGTTCCAAGCAATTTGGTTAAGAATTCCTTTGGAAGAGTTCTTTTGCAAAAGAATAAAAAGAAGGTTTTCGTAATCTCACGAAATTGTATTTTCAATTCAATGATAATTGTTTTAAGCCACCCCCCCCCCCCCCCCCCCCTTGCACGGCTTATATAGCATACAAATAACAATATGGAAAAACCCTAAGTTACCTAATCTATCCTTATCCACCTATAACCGAGTAGGCAACTAAATAACATAAGTTACAAACCAACAAATAAAACTAAAATAAACCGAATGTGCTTCTAGTTTGTCGATTTAATAAAATTATTCTAATGCCTCTAAATTATTACATCCTTCCATGGTTACGTGAATCAACTTAAGATATGTTGGTTTCCCTTTAGTGTAGCTTGACTCCTTAGCTTGTAAGTCCATGACTAATCCTTGTAGAGCTTCATTCATCTTCTTAGCTTTAGCTCGGGTCATCGGGCCTCCAATACCATGTAATGGATCTTGGGATTTTGGTTCCTTCCTTTTTGATGCTAGCTAATCCTTATCAATTAGGTTCTATGTTTCCATGCCGAATTCCTTAAGGTCTTTCTGAAATCATCTTTGGAATCTATCTAACTTAATTTTCAAGATTCCAAATTGAAGTTTCTTAATTCCTTAACGATGCTTCAGTAACTTAGACATGTGTTTTAGTTGTATGAATAAACTTTGTCATCAAATCTTCCAAATTTGGCTTCTTTCCCGATAGTTGATATGATTGTTGGAATCTACTAATAGCTATTCATGGCTATATTTTCTATTAAGTTATGGGCCTCTTCAAGTATTTCATTATTCAAAGTTCCTTTAGTAGTTGCATTAATTGTCTGCTTAGCAATCTAATTTAGTCCCCCATAGAAAGTCTAAATTTGCATCCACAATGGATGACCGTGAAGTGTGCATCTCCTCAGCAAATCTTTATATATCTCACATGAATCATATAGTGCCTCTAATTCTATTTAGGCATAGGAGGAGATATTGTTTTGTAGTTGTACAGTCTTTGCTGGTGGAAAATACTTTGCTCGGAATTTCTTGACCATGTTATCCTATGTAGTGATCGAACCCTTGGGAAGAGAATTCAACTGTTGTTTAGCTTTATTTCTCAAAGAAAAAGGGAAAATTCTTAACTTGATGGAGTCGTCTATAGCCCTATTATTTCTGGAGGTGTTGTAGATTTTTAGAAAGCTTGCAATGTGTGTATTTGGAGCTTCATCCTACAACCCATTAACTTGAACGAACTATTGAACCACTTACATAATGTTAGGTTTAATTTCAAAGTTTTAGCTGCAATTGCAAGCCTAACAACATTAAAATCAGCTCCTATAAGTGATGGTCTTGCATAATCAAACATCGTTCTATCATCTTGGTCATTAGCCATGTTAATTAATTGGTTATTGTTAGAGCCTTAAGCTCAAGCTTGATATTTTTAACTTGCTCTTTCGCATCCTTTAGCATGAACAATAGAAGAAAATTAGAAACTATAGAAAATGGAGATTAATGAAAAGTAATCAATAAAAGGAATAATGATTAGAGTAACAAGATATAGGTGTTTCTAATACCCTAGTCCTTAGTAAAAGCTCCAAAAACTTGACATCAATTCATCTTACTACCTTAAGCCTACAGACAAGTGCACCTATCGTTTCTATAGTATAATGGATATTAATATCAAGTGTCAATCTCATAGGAACTATGAGTACTAGTAATTAACTTTTCTCTTATTATCTAATATGAAAAATCAAGTGAAGTAAGTGAAATAAAACAATAATCATTAAAACTATACCTAGATATTGAATCCCCTAGAACAACTAATGTAATTAACTAATTATTATTCAATTTCATTATTGTATTATTGGACCATAGGAATTCCTAATTTGAACTAATAACTTTCTTATGTCTACTAATTCCTAATTTCAGGTTGATTAATTGGAATCTTTACACAATTAAAACCTTTAAAATCTTATTACATTCGATTTGTGAACTCTACTATTAGGTTTAACCCTGATCCGAAAGATTTATATCATCTTATCTCTAAGATTGCATTCAATGCCTTCTAATTATACTTGATCTATTCTAATATAAGATCTCTTGATCTTTCTATAAGAAAATAAATTTCAAACTAATACACCAGCAATATTAATTTGATAACAATAAAGAACACATAATTAAATCGCAAGAAGAACAATAATTTCATTCAATAATAAACCAACAAAATCACATGCTCATTCTAGGTTCATCATACTCAGGTATAAAAGAAAATTTAAGCTGGTAACATATTGAATTTAAAAGCGATAATATAAAAAGGGTGTATAAAGAAGAGCATCAAATAAACAATAATCCTAAAATCTATCACTATGCTATTATTACTCTAAAACTCTCTCCCCTTAGCTAGAAATTCATACTCCTTATATAGCCATCAATTGCTACCTTGATAGGAAAGTTTTAGTTTCCTAAAGAAAACTTGAACTCTCTATAAATTAAGAAATATTACTTCAATAGGTAGTAATGACTTCTCCAGATTTTAGAAAAATCAGCTACTCTTGAAAGGAAATCAAATCTTCAAGATGAATTGTACTTTTGGAAAGCAAAATTGAGCTTATAAATAAAATTTGGAAAGTTGAATTTTGGCTTTGCATGGTTATAGCATGATTGTGCTATTGCCTATATACCATTCTATTTTAAAGATATCCAAAAATTGCCTTCGATACACCCTATGACATTAGCTTGTTCTTGCCCATGTACTCTCTACACAGTTGCTTGCACAGCTACTTCAAAATGCTCTGTCTCATTTTGTTCTACATAGCCATGCTCTTCACCATTCCATGCTTCCTAATCTTGTAAAATTGATATTTTTGCTTCAAATTTCATGTCATTCTTCTATTAAATCATAAATTACATTTTGAAGCTCTGAAATCAAAATAAAAAGTGATTAAGTGCAATATCCATCCAAAACATAAGATAATTGAATAAAAGACTATTATAAATATTACAATTAATAAGTACTTTATAACATTCATCAATCAATAGGGGTAAACTTTAATCAGTAAAAAGTAAGTTGTGATCTCTAAAAGAATTAGGCATTAAATATATATGATGGTGAGATTATGAAGAGAGTGGGTAAAATCTTTCGTCTAATTGTGTTATATGTATAATTTACCTTTTTTTAAATTTATTTGTTTCTTTCTTTAACCAATTACTTTACCTTCCAATACATATGTAAAAATGTATCTAGTATTTTAGTTTTGCTTATTTGATTCTTTATATTACTCTTTCTTTTTGACATCTTAAGCAAGATGCCTTCAAGAAGAATTATTAGTCCAGGATCATCAAAAGGCACTAGGCATGGTAACTTAGATGAGGGTTATCTTGATGGCTAATAGCTACATGGGGTATAAGGTCAAGTGATAGACCAGACTGCCTAACTCTTGTAGATTGTGAAAAACTTGGTGGAGTTAATAGCACAGTAGTAAGAAATGCAAAATGCTTGATAAACCAAAGTAACTGAGGAAATAATAAGCCTGGATAGGTTTGTTTGGATGGTAAAGAAGTTTAACCCTAGGATTGATAACCCAATAAAGGTAGAGAACTTGATACAAGAGATGGAAAAGACCTTTGTTGCTTTTTGCGTTCCAAAAGATAGAAAGGTACACTATGCTTAATTCATGCTAAAAGGGATTGCAGTAAGTTAGTAGACATTAGTTCCTAGGCTAGTAGGGGGATATGTAGATTGGAGCGGACTCCAAGAATTGTTTTACTAAAAATACTTCTTGATAGGAATCAAACTCCGACAAGACCTATCATTAGGGCAAGAACTAAAGGATTTCGAATCTTGGCGATGAGGGCCCATTTTGAGCTAATCGACCCTAAAATTATTCTTTTCTAACCTCTTTTATCTTATTCATGTATTATATATTCCAACAGGCACACTTATCATATTTTATAGGGCGATGGATAAACTCACTCAGACTCAGCTTATAGGTTATCCATGGACCGACCTGAACCGGCGATGAGTTGGGCCGACGAATCCTATGGAAGAGCTCGCATGATGAAGACTATTTTCTTTTATTTTTTAATTGTTATTTGGACCATTTTATGTTGTAATTTTCTTTTGGGACACTTTCATTTGTTTGTAATTGTCTTTAGGACCAGCCACCCTAAAAGTGGCATAGTTGTAATTTTGTGCATTTTCTAACCCTAAAGGGAGTAAGTATAAATACTTGCTTAAAGTAAGGTTTGAAGAGGCCATTTTTTAGATTTAGACATACACTTTACGTGTGAGAAATAGGGTTCTTCCTAGTTCAATTTCTCTTATCAATTTCAATCCCAAGAATTAGAATTGTGGCGAGTGCAACAAAGGGGAAATTGTGAGTCATATCAATTTCTAATTGTTGTGTTTTCTTTTCATCTCTAGTGAGTCATATCTAGGGTTGGATTGAAGTCTTCTTGGACAGATTTTGATTGCATTTGTAAGCAAATTATCATTGCATAATTGATTGGTTTTTAGCACTTGTTAATACCATCAATTTGTTATTATACTTGTGGCGTAGAATTTCTTTGTTGTGAGGAGGATCTTGGTTTGAATTTGAGCATTATTGATTAGGATTCTCTTGGAATTTAATTTGGTCAATTTATTCAATTAAGGATTATCATCTTTGTGGATTTCATCTCCTTGATTTTATCATTTGTTTCATCATCCATCAATTAGGGTTCACACAAATTGTCTCTCTTGTGAACCGAATTTGATCTTGTCTTTTGAGGTTGATATTTGGGTTGATTTTGTATGTGCTTAATCTTGGTTTTAGGCACATCATAATTTGGTATCAGAGCTTATCATTCTTAGATATGCAATCTTCATACATGTTCATATTTGTGGATTTGGAATTATAAAGATTGACGGTTTATGCAATTTGGAGGAGTAGTTTCATTTCATTGTGTAATTGGTCTTTCAATTGGGTTTTGTGTGCTTAAGCTGGGTTTTGAGCACATCATCTTTGGTATCAGAGCTTGAGGTTAAGAGAAGGGAATTTTTGTGATCTTCACTTTCAATTAAGGTTCTTCATTTCTTTTGATCCGAAATTATATGTGTGTGGAGGATTGAGTTTCTTAATTGTGTTATTGAGGAGTTGAATTTGTTGTTTGTTGAAGTGGAATTGGAAATCTTGTTGTAGCTCATGTGTTGTTGAGATCACCGTGAGTAGAAGGGCATGTATGTGTGTGTATGTATGTGTGGCGTATTGTGTGTGTTGATTGAAGGAGTTGCAACGTAGTGTCCTTGAGCTTGCCGTGAGGAAGAGTTGTGTTTCTTTGTGATCATTTGTGATCACTTGGGAAAAGTGGAAAAATTTGAAAACAAAGAAGAGTAAATGGAGAGTTGATGATTTCAAGATTGTAGTTTGAATTTTGAAAGCAAAGAAGAGTGAATGGAGTGTTGATGATTTTGGAATTGTGATTGTCTTTTACAATTTTTAGATTTGAACTTTTGTAGGAAAAAGGAAATCATTTGAATTCAAACACATTCCATTAACTTGAATTTGTTATTGAGTGGTATTGAATATATTTCATTTGAATTTGAAATTTGATTATTACCATTTGTGGAAATTTGCATTAAGGAGTGCTACTTGAATTGTTGCCGTGTTGTATATGTGCGAGTTGCGGTGTAAGGGGAGTGTATTGAGTTGTTGGAGTTGTGTATGTTGAGTGAAGGGTAATTTGCACCGTGAAGTGTTATGTGTGAAGTGGTGTTAAGTGATCTTGAAGTGGACGTGAGGAGTAAGAGTGTTGATCCTTTGTGATCAATTGAAGAAGTGTGAATTGTGTAATGTATTTTCAGAAGTGAGGAGTAGCAAATTGTAATTTTCAGATTTGAATTCAAAATTGAAGTGTGAATTAAGAAGTCAATTTGAAATTTCAAAAAACACATTAAGTCATAGTTTAATTGTGTGTCATTTGAATTTGAAATAGCTTCTTACCATTTGTCGAATTGTGCACTTATTGAATTCCATTTTTGAATTTAAAAGTTGAGCTGCCTTTTTTGTGTTAGAGTTGCGGTTTGATATTTATGTGGATATGGGAAAAGTGTATCGTGGCTTGAGGAGGATTGTTTGTAGTGTTGTATTTTTTTTGTAAATTTAGTAAAGGGTGTTAACATTTGGTGTTGGTTGTTGTATGTGTTGTCAAGCTACTTGTTGTTGGTGGCGTGAACATTGTTGAACCGTGAGCAAAGGGGAAGTTATGTGGTGGTGAATGGTGTGTTGTGTATTTGTTTAATTGCTGCCAATTGTGTATTTGAGTGATGAGAAGTTAAGGCAAGAAAAAGGAAAGTGAATAGTAGAATTTGAAATTTAAACAAGTCATTAAAGTGTAAAAGTAATTAAACTAGTTACTTAAACACTTGTAGTTGAATTTAATTCTATCTACTTGAAAGTAGTTGAGTGTACTTCATTTGTGGCTTGGTTATATACTTGAACCTTAGAAGTGTGAAGATAATTATTGTATTGTTATATTTGAGCACAATCATGTCTAGTGAAATGTTTCATTATGCTAATATATTATGCCAGACATTGACTACATTTACTACTAAGGATGAAGAACAAAGGGAAAACTTGTTCCATACTTCTTGTAGGGTACAAGGAAATTTATGTGTCCTTATAGTTGATGGTGGTAGTTGTAGCAATATGGTAGCAACATCATTAGTATTGAAACTAAAACTTGCTACTACTCCACATCCTAAACCGTATACATTACATTAGCTTAGTGATCAAGGGAGTTTGCATGCGACCCAAAGAGCTAGGGTGCAATTCAGTGTAGGGGATAAATACTTTGATGAGATTGAGTGTGATATTTTGCCTATGTGTACATCCCATATATTGCTTAGTAAGCCTTGGTTATATGACAGGAGGGTTTTACATGATGGCTTTAGGAATACTTATAATAGGAATAAAAATCCGACAAGACCTATCATTAGGGCAAGAACTGAAGGATTTCAAATCTTGGTGTTGAAGGCCCATTTTGAGCAGATTGACCCCGGAATTATTTATATATTAACCTCTTTTCTATTATTGTTGTATTGTGTATTCCAACAGGCACACTTATCATATTCTATAGGGTAATGGACAAACTCCCTCAGACTCAGCTTGTAGGTTATCCATGGACCAACCTGAACCAGCGATGAGCTGGGCCGATGGATCTTATAGAAGACCGGCATCTTGAAGACCATTTCTTTTATATATTTATTCTTTTATGAACTATTTTGGTTGTATTTTGGTTTTGGGACACTTTTATTTCCATGTAATTTTCATTTAGGGCTAGCCACCTTAAAAGTGGCAAACTTGTAATTTTGAGCACTTTTTAACCCTAGAAGTAGTAAGTATAAATACTTTCTTAAGAGAGGGTTTAGGGGAGCTTATTTTTTCAGAACATACACCTCTTTTCACATGTGAATTAGGGTTCATACCTTGGTTCCAACTCTTATCAATTTCAATTCCAAGACTTGAAATTGTGGCGAGTGCAACATCTTGAAATTGTGAGTTATATCAATTTCATTTTGTTGTGATTTCTTTTCTTCTCTAGTGTCTTGTATCTAGGGTTGATTAGAGATAGTTCTTGGTCAGATTTACATCTTATTGTACACGAATTCTTGTGACTATTTGAAGTACTTATCATTTGATTTGGATCATCATTGAAAAGTTTCCTTGAAAACGTGAATTTCACCATTTGGAAAAGGAATCTTACTTTACGGTTTTCTTTGTCAAATTGAGGCTTCATTTGCGTGGATTATATGATATTAGAGTGTTATTAGAAACCAAATCCATTGTTGTATTCAGATTATATCATTAGTAGAATTGAATTTCATCATTTCAACATTAGGGTTCATTTGAAAAGTGCCATTTTGGGATCCGATTTTGCCTAGACTTGAGATATCTTTTCTTAAGTCTTTTGGATGTGCTTTTAAGAGTGGTTAGGCACATCATCTTTTTGGTATCAGAGCTCTTGTTGAGAGAAGGGAATTGGTTGTATTCAATTTCGTGCAAGTGATCAACAATTAGGGTTGATCAAGTGAAAAAAAAAAACGCAATTGTGTAGTTGTTGTTGTTGTTGTAGTTTGAGATTACGAAATTGTTTTGGATTGGGATTTGATTTGCTGATTGTTGGAGTTGATTTGGGAAGGTTATTATATCACTTTGTGGACACTAATTCACGTGGAAGATCAGAAGTACAAAGTGAAGTTACTTTAGCAAATTGTTTTGAAATTGTGAAACTTACCAATTGTTGCCGTGAAGTAGCTTGTGGCGTGTGGAGTTGTGAAGTTTTTTGTTTGAATTCCATTGAGTAATTCTGAATTTGTGAAGTTAAATTTTCAGATTACATTAAGTTTGGTTAGTAAGGAATTATTTGAATTCAAACACATGCAATTAAGTTGTGGGAGTTAATGTTTGCTATTTGAATTTGAATTCATTACTTACCAATTGAAGAAGGCTTGCAATAAGTGAATTTGTTTGAATTTCAAATTGAAGTTGCTGCCTATATTGTTATGAATTGTGGTTAGAACTTGTGGGGAGTGAAGTATATTTGTTATTATTGCCGTGGAATTAGAGTATATTTGTTGTTGTTTCCATTTCTTATTTTGTCGTGGAGGTGGAGTGCAATTTGTTGTTGTTGTTGTGGGAGTTATTGGTGAAGTGAGTGCACCGTGATTGAGGTGTGTGTGGTGGTGAAAATTTGTGGAGTTTTGTGTAGTGTAAGGTGCTGCACATTGTGGTTATTTGAAGTGTGAAATCAAGGCAAGAAAAGGAAGGTTGAGTAGTGGAATTTAAAATTCAAACAAGTCATTAAAGTGTGAAAGTAATTGAACTAATTACTTAAACACTAGTAGTTGAATTTAATTCTATCTACTTAAAAGTAATTGTGTGTGTACTTCATTTATTTAACTTTACTTGAAGTACCAAGAATTATTTCATTGTGCTTCAATTATTTCACTTGACTTTACTTGAAGTAACAATAAGCATTTCATGTATTGGTTGATTGTGAGCATCGTAGGTGTGTAAGGGCGTGTAAAGGTGTGTTGCCGTGGTGTGGTGAAGTGTATTGAGGTTGTTGAAATTAGTAAGCAAAAATGTCAAGTGAGTTGTATTTGTCTACTAACATATTGCATCGGGACTTGACTCCATTTCCAACCATTGATGAGGGACAAAGAGAAAACTTGTTCCATACTTCTTGTAGGGTACAAGGAAACTTGTGCGCAATTATTATTGATGGCGGTAGTTGTACTAATGTTGTAGCTGCATCATTAGTATCGAAGTTGAAACTTGAAACTATCCCACATCCCAAACCCTATACATTACATTGGTTGAATGATCAAGATGGTCTCTATGTAACCCAAAGGGCTAGGGTACCCTTCAGTATAGGAGACAAGTACTATGATGAGCTTGAATGTGATATTCTTCCTCTTTGTGCATCCCATATATTACTTGGTAGACCATGGTTGTATGATAGGATGGTATTACATGATGGGTATAGAAATACTTATATGTTTAAAAAGGATAGTAAACGTATAGTATTGAACCCTATGTCACCATCAGAGGTCCAGGAGAAAAACAGATAAAACAACCATCACAAAATCTTGAGGATCATAGCCACATGATCAAACCATCAGAGGACCAAACTGTGCAGATGCCGACACCGATGTGCCAACCTTCAGAGGATCCTGATGATCATAGTCAGACGAGCAGACCACCAGAGAGCCAAACTATTCAGAGACAGTTATGTTCACCATCAGAGGTTTTAGAGGGTAATGAGCAGTTGGTCCAACCATTAGAAGACCATGAGGATCAGCAACATACAGATGAGTTAGAAAAAGAGGAAACAGTTTCAGTGGAACAGGTTGGTACAGGGGTAACTTTAGTGGATAATGGGTCATTATTTGTGTTGCAGAAGAGATACATCCTGGAAATGGAGGAAAAAAGACAATCACCACCTATAGTATTTCAGATATTGGGATTCTGCAGACAAATTTATTCAGGTGACTTGCTAGGAGGAAACAAAGTCTCTACTGCATTTGATCTACTAGATTTGAGGACAAATCTTTTTGAGGCCCGAGGAAATGATAGGAATAAAAATCTAACAAGACCTATCATTAGGGCAAGAACTGAAAGATTTCAAATCTTGGCGTTGAGGGCCCATTTTGAGCAGATTGACCTCAGAATTATTTATATATTAACCTCTTTTCTATTATTGTTGTATTGTGTATTCCAACAGGCACACTTATCATATTCTATAGGGCAATGGACAAACTCCCTCAGACTCAGCTTGTGGGTTATCCATGGACCGACCTAAACCGACGATGAGCTGGGCCGATGGATCCTATAGAAGATCGGCATCTTGAAGACCATTTCTTTTATATATTTATTCTTTTATGAACTATTTTGGTTGTATTTTGGTTTTGGGACACTTTTATTTCCATGTAATTTTCATTTAGGGCTAGCCACCTTAAAAGTGGCAAACTTATAATTTTGAGCACTTTTTAACCCTAGAAGTAGAAAGTATAAATACTTGCTTAAGAGAGGGTTTAGGGGAGCTTATTTTTGCAGAACATACACCTCTTTTCACGTGTGAATTAGGGTTCATACCTTGGTTCCAACTCTTATCAATTTCAATTCCAAGACTTGAAATTGTGGCGAGTGCAACATCTTGAAATTGTGAGTTATATCAATTTCATTTTGTTGTGATTTCTTTTCTTCTCTAGTGTGTTGTATCTAGGGTTGATTAGAGATAGTTCTTGGTCAGATTTACATCTTATTGTACACGAATTCTTGTGATTATTTGAAGTACTTATCATTTGATTTGGATCATCATTGAAAAGTTTCCTTGAAAACGTGAATTTCACCATTTGGAAAATGAATCTTACTTTACGGTTTTCTTTGTCAAATTGAGGCTTCATTTGCGTGGATTATATGATATTAGAGTGTTATTAGAAACCATTTCCATTGTGGTATTCAGATTATATCATTAGTAGAATTGAATTTCATCATTTCAACATTAGGGTTCATTTGAAAAGTGCTATTTTGGGATCCGATTTTGCCTAGACTTGAGATATCTTTTCTTAAGTCTTTTGGATGTGCTTTTAAGAGTGGTTAGGCACATCAACTTATGTATTTCAGAAGGAGGGAAAACGAATTATTCTGAATCTGATGTCGCCTTTAGAGGTTCAAAGGGTTCAGCAACAAATCAGTAGATCGTCAGTGGGCCATGAGCAGTTAAACCAACCTTTAGAGCACAAAGTTTGTCAGATACAGATGTGCCAACCTTTAGAGGATCCTGATGATCATAGTCAGATGAGCAGACTACTAGAGGACCAAACTGTTTAGGGTCAGTTATGTTCACCTTCAGTGATACTAGAGGCTCATGAGCAGTTAAGTAAACCATTGGAGGATTCTGCGGGTCAAAGTCATATGAGTCTATCATCAAAGAGCCAGACTGTTCAGGGATAGTTGTGTTCACCTTCAGAGGTTTCAGAGGGCAATGAGTAATTGAGCCAACCATTACAAGACCATGAGGATCAACGACATATAGATGAGTTAGAAAAGAAGAAAATGGTTTCAATGGAACGGGTTGATATAGGGGCGACTTTAGTGGATAATGGAGCATTATTTATGTTGCAAATGAGATACATCCAAGAAATGGAGGAGAGGAAACATTCTCCACTTGTAGTATTTCAGATATTGGGATTCTGCAGAGATACTTCTTTAGATGTATTGCTAGGAGAAAATAAAGTCTCTATTGCATTTTATCTGCCGGATTTGAGGACAAATCTTTTTGAGGCCCGAGGAGATGATAGGAATCAAAATCCGACAAGACCTATCATTAGGGCAAGAACTAAAGGATTTCGAATCTTGGCGATGAGGGCCTATTTTGAGCAAATCAACCCTGAAATTATTCGTTTACTAACCTCTTTTATCTTATTCATGTATTATATATTCCAACAGGCACACTTATCATATTTTATAGGGTGATGGACAAACTCACTCAGACTCAGCTTGTGGGTTATCCATGGACCGACCTGAACCAGCGATAAGTTGGGCCGATGAATCCTATGGAAGAGCTCGCATGATGAAGACCATTTTCTTTTATTTTGTAATTTTTATTTGGACCATTTTATGTTGTAATTTTCTTTTAGGACACTTTCATTTGTTTGTAATTGTCTTTAGGACCAGCTACCCAAAAATTGGCATAGTTGTAATTTTGTGCATTTTCTAACTCTAAAGGGAGCAAGTATAAATACTTGCTTAAAGTTGGGTTTGAGGAGGCCATTTTTCAAATTTAGACATAAACTTTACGTGTAAGAATTAGGGTTCTTCCTAGTTCAATTTCTCTTATCAATTTCAATCGCAAGAATTGGAATTGTGGCGAGTGCAACAAAGGGGAAATTATAAGTCATATCAATTTCTAATTGTTATGTTTTCTTGTCATCTCTAGTGAGTCATATCTAGGGTTAGATTGAAGTCTTCTTGGACAGATTTTGATTGCATTTGTAATCAAATTATCATTGCATAATTGATTGGTTTTTAGCACTTGTTAATACAATTAATTTGTCATTATACTTGTGGCGTAGAATTTCTTTGTTGTAAGGAGGATCTTGGTTTGAATTTGTGTATTGTTGATTAGGATTCTCTTGGAATTTAAGTTGGTCAATTGATTCAACCGAGGATTATCATCTTTGTGGATTTCATCTCCTTGATTTTATCATTTGTTTCATCATCCATCAATTAGGGTTCACACAAATTGTCTCTCTTGTGAACCGAATTTGATCTTGTCTTTTGAGGTTGATATTTGGGTTGTTTTTATATGTGCTTAATCTTTGTTTTAGGCACATCATAATTTGGTATCAGAGCTTATCATTCTTAGATATGCAATGTTCATACATGTTCATATTTTTGGATTTGGAATTATAAAGATTGACAGTTTATGCAATTTAGAGGAGTAGTTTGATTTCATTGTGTAATTGGTCTTTCAATTGGGTTTTGTGTGCTTGGGCTGGGTTTTGAGCACATCACTTCTGTAGTAGCATTTGTGATAGGATAGAAGCTGCATATAATAATTGTGAATAGGGGAATAGGTCAGTAGAGGAATATAAGGCAGAGTAGAATCACCTACTTAAGTTCTTACTTGAGCCAATACATGTTGATGATGAATCCATAGCTAGGAGAATTATGAGAGGGTTAGAGTTAAATCTCCAACATGAAGTTAAATCCTTTTAACTGTTCATTTATGGTGAAGTGGTGGACAAAGCTGAACTCATGGAGTAAAGCAAGAGGAAGACAGAGGAGCAATTGGCCCATAGGTTAGGAATGGCTATAGGTAAGAGGCCAACTTCTAATGTAGTGGTTTAGGACAGCGGTAAGAGGTCCCAAGTATTCCAGAACAGGCCCTTAGTTATTGCAACTCCTACTCTATAGATTTAACTAGTGCCTCTAGCACTTCCCTCAGTAGCCCTTGCAATTAGATGCATTAGATGTTATGGACCGCATGAGTAGAGAGAATACAAATGACTAGAGGATACATGCTTATCCTATAGGAAGCTAGGTCATATAAGTAGAGACTATAATGAGAGATCTATCTCGTTAGTCTTTTATCATGTGTGTAAGTAGAGGGGACACAAGACAGTCGAATGTACTAATGGTTAGTTAGGGAATCAAACAGCCCCAATTCAACAGGTGCCGAGACCATCAACAAGGGTGCAAGCTGATAGATCATAGGCAAGAGACCTAAACAATAGGTCCTAGCTATAGTATTTACACTCTAGCAGTAGTAGCACCAAGACCTTCCAAATATGGACACTAATGCAGGTACACTTGAAGTATACTCTTGTAATGCCTATGTCTTATTTGATATCGGTGCCACTCATTCATATGTGTTTGATTCCTTTGTACATGTTTGTGGTTTGGTTTCTAAATGTCTAGATGATAGTTTGAGTGTTAATACTCCCTTAAGAGTTGAAAGGGCTTTAAATAGGATTAGTAGAAATGTAAAGGTGGAGATAGAAGGTAAGGTAATACTAGAAAATCTATTAATGATGGAGTTTGACATAATTTTAGGAGTTAACTAGTTGTTAAAGTATGATGACACCATTGATTGTCATAATATGGTGGTAATCTATATCATACTTGAAGGAGATTCCTTCAAGCTTAAATTGAAAGCATAGAAAACAACAGGATTACCTACTTATGAATTGTGGGGAAAAAGTATCTTAGCTATTGTAACTTCTAAAAAAAAGTGAAATAGTGAGATTGGAAATGGTGTTAGTGGTGAAATATTTTCCCAATGTCTTTTTGGAAGACCTTCCTAGTTTACCCTCAGTTAGGGTAATTAAGTTCAACATCGACTTAGTACCTAGTATCACACCAATATTAAAACTAGTATATAGGATGGCACTGGTTGAGTTAAAAGAGTTGAAGAAACAATTGAAGGACTTATAAGATAAAGGGTCTATAAGACCCAACATGTCTTCTTAGGGTGCATTGGTCTTTTTGTCAAAAAGAAAGATGGAAGCATGAGATTGTGCATAGATTATAGAGAGTTGAACTGATGTGCCTAAACACACTTAAAAGCACATCTAAAGGACTTAAGAAAAACTATCTCAAGTCAAGGCAAAATCGGATCCAAAAATGGCACTTTTCAAATGAACCCTAATGATGAAAGGATGAAATTCAAACAACCAATGATATAATCAGAATACTTCAATGAAAATGCCTTCTAACAACACTCTAATTTCATGTAATCCACGCAAATGAAGCCTCAATTTGACAAAGAAAAACCATAACAAAACAATCCCTTTCCAATGGTGAAAATCATGTTATCAAGGAAATCCTTAAAGATGAATTGGATCAATATGATAATTCCTTCAAATAATCACAAGAATTCGTGAATAACAACAAGGATATCTAACCAAGAAATATCTCAATTCAACCCTAGATATGACACACTAGAGAAGAAAAGAAATCACAACAAAATGAAATTGATATAACTCACAATTTCAAGATGTTGCACTCACCACAATTTCAACTTCTTGGGATTGAAATTGATAAGAGAATTTGGAATTAGGAAAACCCTAAGCCCTCTCACGAAATGTGAAGTGTTTGTTCTGCAAAATAATCCTCCTCAAACCCTCTCTTAAGCAAGTATTTATACTTGCTACTCCTAGGGTTAAAAAGTGCTCAAAATTACAAGTTTGCCACTTTTAAGGTGGCTAGCCCTAAATGAAAATTACAAAGAAATAAAAGTGTCCCAAAACCAAAATACAATTAAAATAGTTCATAAAAGAAGAAATATATAAAATAAATGGTCTTCAAGATGCCGGTCTTCTGTAGGATCCATCGGCCCAGCTCATCGCCGGTTCAGGTCGGTCCATGGATAACCCACAAGCTGAGTCTGAGGGAGTTTGTCCATTGCCCTATAAAATATGATAAGTGTGCCTGTTGGAAAACACAATACAAGAATAATAGAAAAGAGGTTAATATATAAATAATTCTGGGGTCGATCTGCTCAAAATGAGCCCTCAACGCCAAGATTTGACATCCTTTAGTTCTTGCCCTAATGATAGGTCTTGTTGGATTTTTATTCCTATCATGAACTATAACACCATCAAGAACAAGTATCCTCTTTGTATAATAGATAATTTATTCGACCAGTAGTAGGGAGCTTAAGTATTCTCTAAAATTGACCTAAGATCAGGATACCACCAAGTGAGGATTAAGGAGGAAGGCATCCTAATGTGCTCAAAACCAAGTCCAAGCACAATCAAATGAATCAAATAAACAAACTCCAACTCACAATTAAAAACCGGTTCAATTGGATGAAAATTTATGTAAACCTTACTGGAATTTTGATGAAATCCAAAGGTCAAATGATGCAATTAACAATCCATATATGTAATCTTCTTCAAATAACAACAAATGCTAGAGAAATCCACGTGAATTAAATCAAGAAGAATAGTTCTAAAAATCGTGATTTTGTCCTCAACCAACAAGCACCCTTCACATCACAAATGATTCCAATATTGAAGATGATATCAAATACCAAAACCATCAATTTCATAACATGATATTTGATCACAATTGCAATAAAAAATCTAACCAAGAAAATCCAAATCAACCCTAGATATGACTCACCAGTGATGAAATGGAAACACAGCAAAGAAGGAATTGATACTACTCACAATTACCCTTTGTTGTACATGCCACAATTTCAACTCTTGAAAATTCTTGGAAATTGAAATTGATAAGAGAATTTGGATTTAGGAAACCCTAAGCCCTCTCATGTTAAAGTGAAGTGTATAATCTCTCAAACCCTACTATAAGCAAGTATTTATACTTGCTACTCCTAGGGTTTGCAAATGGTCAAAATTACAAGTTTGCCACTTTTAAGGTAGCTGGTCCTAAATGAAAATTATAATAAAATGAAAGTGTCCCAAAAGGAAATACAACATAAAATAGTCTATAAAAAAATTACAAAGTACAAAATATCATAAGTCTTCATGAGCCAATGCTTCAAAATGGAAACAATCACAGCGGACCTTTGATTGTAAATCTGAAAATGTCCCGTGTCCATCAACTAGTGTAAGACATATTGGCATCCCATGGAGAATTATTATTGTACCTATAAGATTATTTCTCAAATACTTATTAGATGAAAAGAAATGACATAAAATATGAGTGATTTAGATCATCATCCAAATCGAGTTTTGAAAGTGTCGATGGTGCTGGAAATTTTCCCATCATCTCTTTGGGCTTCTAAAAGATTTGCTCTCAAATCTAGAGGATCAGTTTTGGAACTGAACCCTAATGTCTCTGTTGGCCTGCTCTTCTGGCTATCAAATGTAGTGGATGTAGTTCTGATCTGTTCCTAAAACCTATGTACCTTAGATGGAGTCATTGGCGACAGAACTATGCGAAATTCGTCTATGCTGAACATGTAGGTGTTTCTAAACCCATCATGTAACACCCGCCGATTAAACAACCAAGGCCAACCCAACAACAAATGGAATGCATGCATAGGGACTACATCACACAGGATCTCATCATGATATTTCTGCCCAAAACTCACAGGAACCTTAGCCCTAAGTGTAACATACATATTACCTCGATTATCTAGCCAATGCAAGTTATAAGGGCCAGGATGTGGAATAGTAGACAGATGTAATTTATCTACCAGTGCAGCAAATATAACATTCATGCAACTACCACTATTGATGATGAGTACACAAAGGTTACCTCTGATTTTGTAAGAGGTGTGAAATATGTTCTCCCTCTGAATGTCTTTAGTATCAGGAGATATAGTTAGAGCCTTGTGTAACACATTAATGGGTAAATATTGTTCACTTGTACGCTCCCCATGTGTCTCTACAGTTTGATCATCATAATACTCCTGCAGTGCTGTTGGTAAATCTGTAGGTTCAGTCTGTTCATTGTCATCCTCAACATCTTCCCCAATGCCCTCCATAACAGTCATCACCCCCTTATTTGGACACTGTGCTGTCATATGCCCAAATTCCATGCATTTAAAGCATTTGATCTAGCGTGCCTTTCCACTAGTAGATCCGGGAACAGTCTACCTCACATCTGGCGTTATTATCTCTTTACCATTCCCATTAGGTAAATTTTCTCTAATAGTATTTGGGGTATTTTTGTCCACTGCTTTCACTGCCTCACCTACTGCCTTTGCTCCTCCTAATTGACCGTCAGCTGATATGGGTCTGGTAATAGTATTGGGCCTACTGCTTGGAGCCCTAAACAAATTGGACCTCCTTTGTCTCTCCACTTTCAAGGCCAACTGCATAGCCTCATCAAGTGTACTATAGCGCTGCAACTCAACAACATACGCTATTTCATATTTCAAGCCTGAGACGAAGTGTGCTACGGTTTATTCTGGAGGTTCAATGGACCCACATCTAATCATGAGGGTTTCAAATTCCTACACATAATCATCCACTATCTTTCCTCCCTACCTCAAGGTCTGCAGTCGCATAAATAGTTCTTGTTTGTAGCACTCCGAAATGAACCTTTTTCACAATACCCTTTTCATATCCCTCCATGTCTGAATCTCAGCCTCTCCATCCCTATGCCTGCTGATAATCAGATTCTTCCACCATAATGTAGTGTACCTTATAAACTTGAAAGAAGCCAATTGAACCCTGGTGTTATCATCGATCTCATAACATTCAAAGAGACCCTTAACTTTGTCCTCCCAATCTAAACAATCATCAGCTGATCCCTTGCCATCATAAGAAGGATTCTGCAGTTTCACATATTCCAAGCCCCGAGGCGGCCTAAAATCCCTATTATGATATGGATTTGCCCAAAAATTGCCATCCCTTTCTTCCCTGTATGGAAAATGCTCCTCAACCATCCTTGTATTCAGATTTCCATCTCCCACTACTCTGTCTCGATGAGGATTCTGTGGAGCTACCCGAGGTGATGCCCAATGGTTTACCATTGGTGGTTGTGGTAATGTCATTCTATCAATCCTAGTTGCTAGAGTAACAACTATGGTAGTAAGATCCTGGAGTTGTTCTTCCAAAGTCCTCCTACTTACAACATTATGACCCTGACCTCCACCAACCTGACTATTGGCTTCATCGCCAATTCCCCCATTCATGCTATCATTTAACATAGTTGTAGACTCAGTATATTGAACCTCAAAGACAATCTGAAGTAAGGAAGCACACCTCACAACCACACTTCCTTTAACGCCACACAATAGCCACTACAAAAGGAAAACAAACAACTCCACTTAACTTCACAAGTATGCTATTACAATCCACGTGTAGCACTCTTCCCCACAACACATTAACACATCACGGTGCAACACTTCTATAATTCACCACCACATGCAACACTTGTAATCCCCTTTTTAATCAATACACACAACACCATACACACACTACTTACTTAGCACACAAATACAATGCCACATACACACACACCTTTTCCATATACGGTGCTTAACAAATTCAATCACCATAACAAAAATATTTCCCTACTCCTTTTAAATCAAGGTGCCACAATTTTTCCCAAATTCCACAAGATACTCACTTCACAAACAACTCCCATGGAAACAACACAAAATACACTCCACTTCCACAACAATAATTACAAAATGTACTCTACTTTCCACAAGTTCTAACCGCACTTAATACAAATAGGCAGCAATTTCAAATTTGAAATTCAACCACTTCACTAATTGCAACCTTTCCACAATTGGTAAGAAATAATTTTCAAATTCAAACAAACACTCATTAACTCCTCAACTTAATTGATGTGCTTGAATTCAAATAGATTCCCTACTATTCACACAATGCAAATTTGGAAAAATAAACTCCTCTAATTCCGAATTGCACAAAGGATTCACAACAACACACTCCACAAGCTTCTTCAAACAACAAGCTAATCACGGTATGAATGGGCAAATTTCAAGTTCGAAAATTGTGAATGAATAACACACTTCTACTCTCCTGCCTTCCACGAAAATGATCAACCATAAGAAGCTACAAAAAACCCTTCAATTCGACTTCAACAAGTAGCAAATTCAATTCTTAATCAAGACAATTTCACAACTCAATTCACAATACAATTTCGGTTCACAATTTGAAGAACCCTAATTGAGCGTGATGATCAAGAATTCAACCAACACTTAATCCCTTCTCTTAACTTGTTCTCTGATACCAAAAGATGATGTTCTCCAAACCAAGTCCAAGCACAATCAAATGAATTAAATAAAAAAACTCCAACTCACAATTAAAAACCAGTTCCATTGGATGAAAATTTGCGTGAACTCTATTGGAATTTTGATGAAATCCAAAGGTCAAATGATGCAATTAACAATCCATATATGTAATATTCTTCAAATAACAACAAATGCTAGAGAAATCCATGTGAATCAAATCAAGAAGAATAGTTCTAAAAATTGTGATTTTGTCCTCAACCAACAAGCACCCTTTACGTCACAAATGATTCCAATATTGAAGATGATATCAAATACCAAAACCATCAATTTCATAACATGATATTTGATCACAATTGCAATAAAAAATCTGACCAAGGAAATCCAAATCAACCCTAGATATGACTCACTAGTGATGAAATGGAAACACAACAAAAAAAGAATTGATACTACTCACAATTACCCTTTCTTGCACTCGCCACAATTTCAACTCTTGGAAATTGAAATTGATAAGAGAATTTGGATTTAGGAAACCCTAAGCCCTCTCACGTTAAAGTGAAGTGTATAATCTCTCAAACCCTACTATAAGCAAGTATTTATACTTGCTACTCCTAGGGTTAGAAAATGGTCAAAATTACAAGTTTGCCACTTTTAAGGTAGCTGGTCCTAAATGAAAATTACAATAAAATGAAAGTGTCCCAAAAGGAAATACAACATAAAATAGTCCATAAAAAAATTACAAAGTACAAAATATCATAAGTCTACATGAGCCAATGCTTCGGAATGGAAACAATCGCAACGAACCTTTAATTATAAATCTGAAGATGTCCCGTGTCCATCAACTAGTGTAAGACATATTGGCATCCCATAGAGAATTATTATTGTACCTATAAGATTATTTCTCAAATACTTATTAGATGAAAAGAAATGACATAAAATATGAGTGATTTGGATCATCATCCAAATCGAGTTCTAAAAGTGTCGATGGTGCTGAAAATTTTCCCATCACATCCTAAAGAAAGCTTTCAAAATGAGTTATAGGCACTATGAGTATATAGTAATGCTCTTTTGTTTAACAAATGCTTCAACAGCCTTTATGGATTTGATGAATCGAGTATTTAGTGATTTCTTAGATAAGTTTATGGTCATTTTTATAGACAATGTCTTAATATATTCTAGGAGTAAGGAAGAACATGAAAAGCATTTTAAACTAGTGTTATGTAGATTGCAAGCAGAGAAGCTCTATGCTAAGTTCAAGAAATGTAAATTCTGACTTAAGTAGGTGGTTTTCTTAGGTCATGTAGTTAACAAGAATGGAATCTTAGTAGACTTAGAAAAGTTGAGAGCTGTAGTAGACTAGCCCAAACCGAAAATAATAACAAAAATAAGAAGTTTCCTGGGTTTAGCAGGTTACTATAGACGATTTGTAGAGAGGTTCTATAAAATAGTAGCTCCTTTCAGTAGATTAACACAAAAGAAGTTGAAATTTGATTGAGATGATAAGTGTGAAGTTAGTTTCCAAAACCTTAAGGAGAAGTTAGTATCAGTCCTAATCCTAGCTTTACCTAAAAGTGGGGAAGAATTTACTATCTACAATGATGCTTCACCTCATGGGCTAGGTTGTGTTTTGATGCAAGATGGCTAGGTTATAACTTATGCATTCTATTAGTTGAAGCCATATCAGAGAAATTACCCAACCCATGACTTAAAACCAGCAACAATAGTGTTGGCATTGAAATTGTGGAGATAATACCTATATGGGGAAAAATGCAAGATTTTCATTAACCATAAGAGTTCAAAGTACATCTTCATAGAAAAAGAGAAATGAATATGGGGCAGGGGAGATAGTTGGAGCTAATCAAGGACTATAACGTTGAGATTCAATATCATATTGGAAAGGCTAATATAGTGGCATATACCCTTAGTTGGAAGAAACAAGATAACCTTGCCACTTTAATTACCTCACAACGAAAGTTGCTGGATGATATGCATAGATTGGAACTAGAGATTTTGATGAAAGAAGTTGGAGTAAAAATGGCTAGTTTATACATTTAAAATAGAAGTTGTTGGCATTCGGGAGATCAAAAACAGATTGGGATAGGATAAGGCCCTTAAGTTTAATACTGGTCTAGACGAAGTCTTAAGCCATTGAACCAAATTATGTGTGCTTGAGAATCCAAATTTGGAAAAGGAGATCTTAAAGAAAGTGCATTATTTTGGGTACTCAATACATCTGGGGAGTACCAAGATGTATAAGTACTTGAAATGTCATTATTGGTGGAAAGACATGAAACAAGAAATAGCCAACTATGTTCCTAAATGCCTAGCATGTTAATAGATTAAGAAAGAACATTGGAGGCCAGCATGTGAGTTAGAACCCTTACCACTACGAGAATGGAAGTGGGAGCACATTACAATGGATTTTGTATTAGTTGTTCATTGAACTAAAGAAAAGCATGATGTCGTATAGGTAATAGTGAACAAATTGACCAAATCTACTCACTTTTTACCTATTAACATTAGCTATATGTTAGGTAAGTTGGCATTGATGTATATAAAGGAGATTTTGAGACTTCATAGAGTTCCAATAATTATTGTATCTAATAGGGATATTAGGTTTGTTGGAAGGTTTTGTAGAAGTTTACACTGGGCATTAGGGACCAAATTAAATTTCAGTACTGTCTTTCATCCCTAAATAAATGGGCAGTTGAAAGAACTGTACAAATTCTAGATGACATGTTAAGGTCTTGTGTCTTAGATTTTTGTGGGAATTGGGATGAACACCTATCATTGGTAGAATTTGGCTATAGTAACAGTTATCAAGCAACTATACAAATGACCCCTTATGAAGCCTTTTATGGAAGGATGTGTAAGTCCCCATTGCATTGGGACGAAGTGGAAGAAAGATAAGTACTAGGACCTGAATTGGTACAAAAGGTTGTTAATAAGGTGAAACTAATTAAATAGAGAATGCATGTAGCTTAGAGTTTACAAAAGAGCTATGTTGACAAAAGGCGATGTCCTTTAGAATTTCAAGTAGGAGAGTAGGTATTATTAAAGGTATCACCCATTAAAGGAGTTATCAGGTTTAGGTTAAAGGGAAGTTAAATCCTAGAGGTGTAGGACTCTTTGAGATTCTAAAGAAGATTAATAGTGTAGCATATTGGTTAGCCTTACCATGGTGACTTTTATGTGTCTTTGCTAAGGAAGCTTGTGCACAATTTGGATGAAGTAATAAGTTTAGAGCCATTGCAAGTATAACCATATCTTACCATAGTAGAATAACCCATCAGAATCGTAAACACTAAACAATAGGCATTGAGAAGATGGATCATTCCTTATGTGAAAGTATAATGGACTAACTAGACTAAAAGAGAAGCTACTTAAGAGCTGGAAAAAGAAATGCAGACTAAATATCCAAATCTTTTTCAAGACTCAAGAAACTTTCGAGGATGAAAGCTTTTATAAAGGGGTAGGGAGAGAATATAAAACTTGAGAAAATAAATAAAAAATAAAAATAATAAGTTCAAGGCAAATAAAAATGAAAAGGGTTTAGTAAAAGGGGAAATTTGGTCATTTGATGAGGAGTATATAAAAGGGCCATTTATTGGTTATTTTAAATCTTTTACATCTTCTACACCATAAACCTACGAAAAAAGGAGAAACCCTAAGAAGGGAAAATGATTGTTAAGATTCTCTACTTTGGTGTAATTCCACATGGTAAAGTATACAGATTAATATTCCTTTTCATTGTTTACATGACTATAATATTATTGATGGTTGAGTTCTTTAAAATTTCACTATTGAACAAATCGAGCAAGTAAGTGGTTCAATTTGAAGTAATTTAGCGTTTTCATAATGTAAACACCATGAACTAAGATCTAGAAGTGTTGGATTGCATCCAGGGTTAAAGAAGATTGAAATTAGTGAAATTGGGAAGAGGATTCAAAGTGGAATAGGGAGGTACACGATTAGGTACATTCTTGTGTACTTTTCCTTGTATTTAGAGAAGGAAAAATGAGTTAGATGGTTCATAGCCAAGTACACACTCGTGTACTTATACATGACCAAGTACACAATCACGTATTTGGGTGTGTAGAAGGCCAAAAGTGTATAGAAGGGTACACAACCACAATATATGGTCATGTTCCTTATCTATGCACATGTATACGACCTAATACATGGTTGTGTTTCTTAAAAACATTACTAGATTGATTTCTTTTTGTAATTTTTATTTTTCTTTAAATCCAAAACCCTAATACTACTTTAAAAACTTTACTAAAGTAAGGGAAGATCTAATAATCATTAGGTAACAAAAGTAAATAAATTTGACAATAGTTTAAGTATCACTGCTCGCTACATGTCACTATCTTACAACGACATGTTAAGGCTTTAAAACCCCAAACAACCTCTAACATGTTCATGTTCTCAAATTCATTCATGAAAATATAACCTCAATAATATAAAACAAATGACTCTTAGATGAGTCATTCCAATCTAAAATATTAAGACAACATAAAAATCTTCCTTTAACATCCAAAATAACCCTATTCATATATAAACTTTCAAGTAAATAAAAGTCTATTAATATCTTCATAATCCCAATTCGATTACCAAAAGTCCTAATCACAAGTCTTCAAATTTCCATCACTCCTCATCTACATAGTAATAGTCCTCTATCCCATTTTCCTCCACATAATGTCCTACCAGGTTTTCATTTTCAACATACCCTACTTGCTCGTCATTCTCACCTGCAACTACCAAAACAAATATAGGAAGGGGGGTAAGCTTAAGCTCAATACGTGAGTATCACATCCACATGCACATGACACACTACATTAATAACACATGTATATATGCAACGTTAATCTACAACACAACCATACATCAACATACAGATCAATCATAATCCATTACACAACACAAGAGTACTCATGACCCTAATGCACACATTATTGTCCTAGTGGGAACTGCCACTACTAGCCCCATTTAATCTTAACCTACCTTATATCATTTCGATACATGGCTACACTAGTGACAACACGATATACTAATCATCAAGGTGCCCTCTAGGAATCTGCCACTATGGGCCCCTAGGTTGAGCCAAACATAAGCAACATTTAACATTTTATTCACATATCACATTACATTACATAATTCTCATATCCAATTCATTTAATAACTACTTATTAATCACAACCAACAAACAAGGTAAACACGTACTTGGACAGACATCTCTACAATGATCTTGCACATCTCTAACTGAAGTAGGTAATCCTGTTCAATTATAAGGAATTACGCTTAGCTTAATTCTACAAGTAATCTAAGTTCACTAAATTTTCTACTTTGTTCAAGTCATTTAATTCCCTTCCCAAAAGTATCTTTGTGTTTAATTCATGTTTTGAAATGAGAATAAAATAAAGTAAAGTTAAATAGGACATATTATTATGTAACATGTCTAAGAAAGTAACTGTATAAGAAAGCATAACATGAAGCATGGTTGTGCTAGAGACCATGTATCGTTTTGTAAACTTTAAGCTTCAATATGCCCATGCACACGACCATGGCCATATACGTTCAAACTTCAACATGTGATGTGCCTAATCACACTTTAAAACACATCCAAAAGACTTAAGAAAAGATATCTCAAGTCTAGGCAAAATCGGATCCCAAAATGGCACTTTTCAAATGAACCCTAATGTTGAAATGATGAAATTCAATTCTACTAATGATATAATCTGAATACCACAATGGAAATGGTTTCTAATAACACTCTAATATCATATAATCCACACAAATGAAGCCTCAATTTGACAAAGAAAACCGTAAAGTAAGATTCCTTTTCCAAATGGTGAAATTCACGTTTTCAAGGAAACTTTTCAATGATGATCCAAATCAAATGATAAGTACTTCAAATAATCACAAGAATTCGTGTACAATAAGATGTAAATCTGACCAAGGACTATCTCTAATCAACCCTAGATACAACACACTAGAGAAGAAAAGAAATCACAACAAAATGAAATTGATATAACTCACAATTTCAAGATGTTGCACTCGCCACAATTTCAAGTCTTGGAATTGAAATTGATAAGAGTTGGAACCAAGGTATGAACCCTAATTCACACGTGAAAAGAGGTGTATGTTCTGCAAAAATAAGCTCCCCTAAACCCTCTCTTAAGCAAGTATTTATACTTGCTACTTCTAGGGTTAAAAAGTGCTCAAAATTACAAGTTTGCCACTTTTAAGGTGGCTAGCCCTAAATGAGAATTACATGGAAATAAAAGTGTCCCAAAACCAAAATACAACTAAAATAGTTCATAAAAGAAGAAATATATAAAATAAATGGTCTTCATGATGCCGGTCTTCTATAGGATCCATCGGCTCAACTCATCGCCGGTTCAAGTCGGTCCATGGATAACCCACAATCTGAGTCTGGGTGAGTTTATCCATTGCCCTGTAAAGCATGATAAATATTCCTGTTGGAATATAAAATACATGAATAAGATAAAAGATGTTAGTAAATGAATAATTCCAGGGTCGATTTGCTCAAAATGGGTCCTCATCGCTAAGATTCGAAATCCTTTAGTTCTTGCCCTAATGATGGTCTTGTCGGATTTTTATTCCTATCAACATGCCTAAGGTTGTGTACCTTACTATACAATTTTCCCAGCTCAGCATGCCATGGTACACAGTCGTATACTTGATTGTGTACCCTCCTGTTTGTTACAAACCCTAATTTTTCATCCTCCAATTCCTTCCAAATCCTAATTTCTATGTTTTAACCCCAATTTGCTATTGTATTTCATGATTCTTAGGTAAAATATGAGTTTTAGTACACTTACTTGGCTTGAATTATGCTTGGAACTCCAAATTTGATGACTTTTGTGCTTGTTCAATCCATCATTTAATCTAATTCCTATTGTCACAAGGATAACAACATTTCATATCTTACTTTCGTCATCATAATTAGGCACACCACGATTTACATGCTTATCTATTGCATTCATCGTGTAATTCTCTTACAAATCGCCTTAGTCCTCTATACGGCTCTCTCTCTCCCTCTTTAGTTTTTTAGATAACAGTTGACAAATGAGTAAAAGGATGAAACCTTATGTTAGTGAAGTTTATATAGTCCCATCAGGAAAAGACGAAATTGTTCCCATCTCTTTACCTTATTTGCAAAATTGCCCTTAATTTTATATTATTTATTTTATTATTTTACTTAATAATTATGATTTTATAAATATGTATATATATTTTTTAGAACCATGTATTACATTTCCCCCCTTATAAAAACTTTCGTCCTCAAAAGTTACTAGGAATTAGAAAGAGTTTTGGATGATTTTTCTTCATTTCTTCTTCTAATTCCTATGTTACTTCTCATTCAGTTTGATTTGTCCATTATACTTTGACATAGGGAATTCTTCTTCTTCTTAATACTTGTTCCTTTGTGTCTATTAGTCTCACAAGTCTCTTTAAAGAGGATAAATCTCATTGTACCTTTAAAGGCTCTAAGGCTACTACTTAATCTGGGTTTGGTACATACTTTCTTAACATAGATGTATAAAACACATCATTTACCTTAATCAGACTTGGCGGTAGGGCCAACCTATAAGTGATTGTTCTAACTCTTTCAAGAATTACAAACAGACCCACGTATCTTAGATTTAGCTTACCCTGTAGTCCAAACCTGATTATCCCTTTAGTTAGAGATATCTTTAGTAAGACTTTATCCCAACTTGAAATTCTAGAAGGTGTCACCATTTGTTTGAATAACGTTTTTGGTGACTTTGGGCTAATAGAATTCATTGCTTTATTACTTTAACCTTGTCTATTGTTTCTTACACTATCTTTGGCCTTAGTATCTGTCTTTCTCCCACTTCATTTTAGTGTAAGAGAGATATGCACTTCCTACCATACAATGCTTCATAGGGAGCCATCTATATAGTAGCCTAGTAACTGTTGTTATAAGCAAACTCTACTAAAGGTAAGTGATCACTGTAATTATCCCCTTGATCCAATGTATAAGCTTACAGTAGATCTTCTAAAATTTGGATAGTCCTCTTAGTTTGCCCATTTGTCTAGGGATGAAATGTAGTATTAAACTGGAGTTTGGTTCCCAAAGCCTAATGTAAACTTTTCTAGAATCTACTCACAAATCGAATATCCCTATCAAATGTAATAGTGGTTGGTCCCCCGTATAATCTGACAATCTCTATTATGCACATTTAAGCAAGCTTTTCTAGTCTGTAGTCTACCTTAATTGGTAAGAAATGGATGAACTTGGTTAATCTATCTACTATCACCCAGATTACATCATATTTCTCCTGGTTCTCAGGAGTGCTGTGACGAAATCTATAGTTACATGTTCCTACTTCCATTTAAGTATAGGAAGAGGTTGTAACTTACCAGTTAATCTTTGGTGCTCAATCCTTATTTGCTGACATGTGAGATACCTAGACGCATATTCTGCTATCTCCCATTTCATATTTTTCCATCAATAATTATTCTCGAGATCCTTGTACATCTTGGTGCTTCCTAAGTGTACTATATATCCTGAGTAATGGGCTTCTTTTATGAACCTAGAACACACCATCTATTGCCATACTTAACTACCCTTTCAGCGTTTACCACAAATTCTATAGCTTCATCCTATTCTATTTTGCGCTTTATCTTCTAAATTCTAAGATCTCCCATTTATGCAGTTTTAATATGATTGATAATATTAGGCTAGATATTAAGTGTAGCTAACCTATTTCCCACTTCCTATGTCACCATTTCCAGTTACAACTTACTCATATCTTCTAGTATTCTTCTTTAAGATGTGATTAATACTGCAATATTTATCTGTTTTTTCTTGCTTAAAGCATCTGCAACCACATTTGCTTTTCTAGAGTGATAATGAATTTCCACATCGTAATCATTCATTAATTCTAGCCAACTCTTTTACCTCATATTCAATTCTTTCTAGGTAAACAAATACTGCAAACTTTTATGATCTATAAATACTTTACACTTCTCCCCATGAAGATAGTGTCTCCATAATTTCAGTGCCAAGATCACAACAGCTAACTCAAAGTCATGGATAGGTTAATTCATCTCATATTGTTTAAGTTAGCACGAGGCATATGCAATGACTCTCCCATTCTACATAAGTATATACCCCAAACTTTGATTTGATGCATTACTAAATACTTCAAATTCTTCTCCCGTCTTCAGTAGGGCTAACAATGGAGTTGTCACCAGTTTACCCTTCAGTGTCGTAAACTTACTTTCATGATGTGCTTAAAGGGGATTAAGCACAATCAAATGGAACAAAAACCAACCCTAAATGCACTCAACCAAATCCAATTCAATAAGTTAGGAATTGCATGATTCCTAATGGAGTGCAAGGAGATCTGAATTCAATAACAAATGAATTAATCAACCACAATGATTCAAAACCTTCAAAACACACTAATTACACTTGAATTACCACGTGAATTCAATAATATTCAACAAAATCACTTCCGAGATCCCCCTTTATAGAAATGCAATTCATGGTTCAAAATGATAAGTAATTGTTGATGGTGAATAACAAGTAACATAAGTACTCAAAACAAGTACACTATTTCGAATCAAACTAACTCAAATCTGACCAAGAAATGAATTCAATCCAACCCTAGATATTACACACTAGAGAAGAAAAGAATACACAACAATCAGAAATTGATATGACTTACAATTTCAATTATTGCACTCGCCACAATCACAACTCTTGGGATTGAAATTGATAAGAGAAAATTGAACTAGGATAACCCTAAGCTCTCACACACAAAGTGATGTGTTTAATATGAAAATTGGCCTCCTCAAAACCTTACTTAAGCAAGTATTTATACTTGCTCCCTTTAGGGTTAGAAAGTCCACAAAATTACAACCATGCTACTTTTAGGATGGCTGGTCCTAAATGAAAATTACAAACAAAATAAAAGTGTCCCAAAAGAAATTACAACATAAAGTGGTCCAATAACAATTGCAAAGTACAAAAATAATATAAATCTTCAAGAGCTAATACTTCGAAGTGAAATCAATCGCAGCAGGCCTTTGGATGCAAATCCGATGATGTCCCATGGCCATCAACTAATGTAAGTCATTTGGCATACCATGGAGAAATATTATTATAACTATAAGATTATTACTCAAATATTTATTAGATAAAAGAAATGGAGTGAAATTTAAGCAATTTAGATCATCATCCAAATCGAGTTCTGAGAGCATCTATGGTGCCGTAAAATTTCCCATCATCTCCTCGGGCTTCTGAAAGATTTGCCCTCAAATCTAGAGGGTCATTTCTAGAACTGAACACGAACATCTCTGTTAACCTGTTCTCTTGATTACCACATGTAGTGGAAGTAGTTCTGATCTGCTCTTGAAACTGGTACACCTCAAATGGAGTCATAGGTGATAGTACTATACGAGACCCTCCCATACTAAACATATAAGTGTTCTTGAATGCATCATGTAACACCTTTCGACCAAACATCTAAGGCTTACCCAACAGCAAATGGAATGTACACATAGGAATTACATCATATAGAATCTCATCGTGATATTTCTATCTAACACTCACAGGCACCTTCGCCCTTAGCGTAACATGCATACTACCCCGATTATCCAACCAATGCAAGTCATAAGGGTTAGGATGTGGACTAGTAGATAGTTGTAATTTGTCTACTAGTGCAATAGATATAACATTCGTGCAACTACCACTATCAATGATGAGTACACAAAGGTTACCTCTGATCCTACAAAAGGTGTGGAATATGTTCTCCCTCTGTATGTCATTAGCATCAGGAAATAAGGTTAGAGTCCTACGTAACACATTAATAGGTAGATATTGTTCACTTGTACGCTCTTCATGTGTTTTTGTAGTCTAGTCATTATAATACTCCTACAATGCTACAGACAAGCCTGTCGGCACAACCTGTTCCTCCTCAACCGCAACATCTTCCTAAGCACCCTAACAGTCATCACCCTCTTATTTAGACACTGTGTGATAAGATCACATTATACATATATTTTCTTCTGGATTTATATTAAATTTATTTCAATATTATAAGAAAATATAAAGAAATGGTATTTAATGGTGTTTATTGTGAAAATTCAGGTTTTAAGGACCTAAAAGTAAATTACAAGTTAATTGGAGGAGTTTTTCACAAAATTGAAGAACCAAGTGAAGGATTGCATTGAAGGCCGGCATAAGAAAGAAACCATCATAACGCATCAAAGCCACCGGCCTACATTAAAGGCCATCGGCCTTGAGCCGACTTTGACTATTTCTCAGATATCCATGCAAAAATCTCTCCAAAATCTTATCTTGATTAGTTTGCTGACTCAATTCCTCATCAGATCAGCCTTATCCTCCTCCTCTTTAGATCTATAAATAGACCCCTTGTGTGAACCTTTGGAGCATCCTTGTTTTTGGATCTTTTGAATCATTAGAATTCCCTTGGGAGCTTTAGGATTTTATCTTCTCTTTAAAGTCTTTCACATTTCATGTTATTCTAAATTTTAGTTTGAAGAAAGAATGTTATTAAAGTTTTCTTTCAATTGAAGAATTTTAGGAATCATTTCGGAAGATTGAAATTTTACAAACTCTTGAAGATTGTAGAAATTGTTTCATTTTCTTCTATACCATTTATCAGCTTATTTTTATTATTTAATATGAATTCCATTACACTTATTTACTTCAACTATTCTTATGCAATCCATACCACAATGTTCTAAATCATCCTTGTGGGAAATATGATGAAGCCATAATTCAAACCAAAATGATCATTGTATTCATGTTATAGGACATATAGATATACGGAATTTTCATATAAGAAGTCCTGCTATGAATTGTATTGTGTAATTGAAATCAATGCATAGGAATTTAAATGACTCAAAAGAGAAATTTAGGTTTTATCAGGAATTCCTAAGTAAGATTTAATAATTCATGTGGAAGCAGCGTTATTGAATTTTATTAGAATTGACCTAAGTGTTTCATGCAATATTTTTATTAAATTTTTCACTAAGGGATTAGGAGAAATTATTTTAAAGATATTAGGCAATCATATAATTGGGAAATTTATGATTGTAAATTAGAATACTCCATTGATTTTAATTAGCGAGAGCTATTAAATTAAATTGGGGTAATGTTACTTTAAAACTTGAAAAGGGATTAAGGTTTTGTCAATTTCTTGTGAAAATTCATATAGCTATGAGTTATTATAACATGAAGGCAATATGATTAGTAGAATTAGGATGGATTCTAATTTCCCACCATCAATTCATCCTTTTTCAAACACAATTCCCTTTTTGCGCATTTAGTATAATTCATTCGATTCTCATCAAATATCATCGCCTAAATAATAGTAGAAATTGATATAGGTCTATTACTTAATCAATCTTCGTGGTTCGACACTCTTCTCTCACTATATTACTTGATCCGATTCGGTACACTTGCCGGTATTTATTCACTCTCATTTTATATCTCTTTTTGCGTTGATCAAGTTTTTAACTCCATTGCTAGGGATTGATTAATATTAGACCATCTTCAGATTCTATTATTAATTTAGGCGCAATTATTTTGTTATTTAATTATTATTTTTTTTATCATTGTGTGATCATTCCCTATTCTCTTTGAAATTCTTTTTATGCGCAAGAGTAGAAGTGTTGAACTTCTACCAATTAATCTTGAGATAGAACACACCTTGTGATAACTTAGAAGAGAGCAAAGAAGAAAGAAAGAAGAGAACATGGTAGATGAGAACAAGAATCGAATTCAGGGTGTTAGTAGAGCACTTTAGGAATACACGGTACCTGTTGTTTCAGGTCCTGCAATCAGAAGACCTACAATTCAGGCTAACAATTTTGAGTTAAAACCAGCACTCATTCAAATGGTTCAATCAAATCAATTTGGAGGATATCCAAATGAGAATCCTGATGAGCATATTGCAGTATTTCTTCAATATTGTAATACAGTGAAAATGAATAATGTATCTGATGATGTAATTAGGCTACAACTTTTTCCATTTTCACTTAGAGAAAAAGCTAGGGCTTAGTATAATTCACTGCCACAGGACTCTGTAACCACTTGGGCTGATCTCTCATCTAAATTTTTAAGGAGATTTTTTCCACCAACTAAAACTGCTAGGTTAAGAAATGACATCACAAACTTCACTAAGTTTAGTGGTGAGTCACTTTATGAAGCATGGGAAAGATTTAAGGAGGCAATTAGAAAATTCCCCCATCATGGATTACCAGATAATCTCCTTATTGAGATTTTCTATCTCAATTTAGATGAGACATTGAGATCTCTGGTAGATCCTGCTTCTGGTGGTGCACTAATGAGTAAGACGTATGATGGGGCTAGTGCTTTGATTGATGAAATGGCCTCTAGTGCACATAATTGGCAACATGAAAGAGGTAAGTCTAGAGTGGCATCTGTCAATGACATGGACACCTTAACAGCTTAGATTTCAGCTCTTACCGCCTAGGTAAGTAAACTCACCTCTACACCTTCTTTTAATGTTAATCAAATTTCTTGTTGTAAGTTATGCTCAGGACCACACTCAACTCTTGAGTGCCCATCTGGAAACTTTTCCTCCTCATCCCATGGAGAGCAAGTAAATTTTGTCAACAATTTCTTATGTGCCTAAACAAACTTAAAAGCACATCCAAAAGACTTACGAAAAACTATCTCAAGTCAAGGCAAAATCGGATCCAAAAATGGTACTTTTCAATTGAACCCTAATGATGAAATGATGAAATTCAAACAACCAATGATATAATTAGAATACCACAATGAAAATGCCTTGTAACAACACTCTAATTTCATGTAATCCACGCAAATGAATCCTCCATTTGACAAAAGAAAACCGTAACACAACAATCCCTTTTCCAATAATGAAGAACACGTTATCAAGGAAATCCTTAAAGATGAATCGGATCAATTTGATAATTCCTTCAAATAAGCATAAGAATTCGTGAATAACAAGTAATTCTGACCAAGAACTATCTCAATTCAATCCTAGATATGACACACTAGAGAAGAAAAGAAATCATAACAAAATGAAATTGATATAACTCACAATTTCAAGATGTTGCACTCGCCACAATTTCAACTCTTGGTATTGAAATTAATAAGAGTTTGGAACCAAGGTATGGACCCTAATTCTCACGTGAAAAGAGGTGTATAATCTACAAAATTTTGAGCTTCATCAAACCCTCTCTTAAGCAAGTATTTATACTTGCTACTCCTAGGGTTAAAAAAGTGCTCAAAATTACAAGTTTGCCACTTTTAAGGTGGCTAACCCTAAATGAAAATTACATGGAAATAAAAGTGTCCCAAAACCAAAATACAACTAAAATAGTTCATAAATGAAGAAATATATAAAATAAATGGTCTTCATAATGCCGGTCTTCTATAGGATCCATCGGCTCGGCTCAGCTCATCGCCGGTTCAGGTCGGTCCATGGATAACCCACAAGCTGAGTCTGAGGGAGTTTGTCCATTGCCCTATAGAATATGATAAGTATGCCTGTTGGAAAACACAATACAAGAATAATAGAAAAGAGATTAATATATAAATAATTCCAGGGTCGATCTGCTCAAAATGGGCCATCAACGCCAAGATTTGAAATCCTTTAGTTCTTGCCCTAATAATAGGTCTTGTTGGATTTTTATTCCTATCATCTCCTCGGGGCCTCAAAAAGATTTGTCCTCAAATCTGGTAGATCAAATGCAATAGAGACTTTGTTTTCTCCTAGCAATCCATCTGAAGAAGTATCTCTGCAGAATCTCAATATCTGAAATACTACAGGTAGTGATTGTTTTCTCTCCTCCATTTCCAGGATGTATCTCTTCTGCAACACAAATAATGACCCATTATCCACTGAGGTGTCCCCAATCTCAACCCATTTCAATGATATTGTTTCCTCTTTTTCTAACTCTTCTAATGGTTGACCCAACTGCTCATTGTCCTCTGAGACCTCTGAAGGTGAACACAACTGTCTCTGTACATTTTGGCCCTCTAATGATAGACTCATCTGACTCTGTTTCTCAAGATACTCCAATGGTTTACTCAACTGCTCATGAACCACTAGTATCTCTGAAGGAGAACATAACTGACCCTGAATAGTTTGGTTCCCTGGTAGTTTGCTCCTAGTATCCTGGAATGAATAGGATTGTCTCTGTCTTTCCACTTTCAAGGCTAACTGTATAACCTCATCAAGTGTACTATATCTCTGAAGCTCAACTACACAAGCTATCTCATACTTTAACCCAAATACAAAACGTGCTAGGGTTTGTTCAGGAGGTTCAACTAATACACATCTGATCACTAGTGTCTCAAACTCCTGTGCATAGTCATTCACTGTTTTAACCCCCTGTCTCAATGTCTGGAGACGCATAAATAGCTCATGCCTATAGTGTTTCGGTACAAACCTATTCCTCAAAACTCGTTTCATGTCTCTCCAAGTGTGTATTTCGGTCTCTCCATCCCTTCGCCTGCTGATTACCATATTTTCCCACCACAAAGCGGCATGCCTTGTGAATTCTATAGCTGCAAGGTGTACCCTAGAGTCTTCATCATTCTCATAACACTTGAAAAGACCCTCAACTTGGTCTTCCCAGTATAGGTAATCATCTGTGGAACCCCTACCATCAAATGAAGGCATCTGTAGCTTCGCACACTCTGGTCCTTGAGGTGGTCTAAATTCCCTGTCCGAGTATGGATTAAGCCCAAAATTATCATCTCTATCTTCCCTAAGAGCATGATAATCTCCCTCTACTCTAGGTGATGCTTGAAGGTTTACCACAGGTGGTGGTGGTAATGTCATCCTATCAATTCTTGTTGCCAATATAGCAACAATTGTGGTAAGGTCCTAAAGTTGCTCATCTAGAGTTCTTCCACTTGTATTTCGATGACCTAGTCTGCCACCCACTTGGTTATTGGCCTCATTGCCAATGTACCCATTCACACTATCATATGACATGTTTGTTGATGCGATTTATCTGAAGTACAAATGTAATCTCAAAAACAATTTGTAGCACACTCCCTTCACTTCACCACGTCACAATAACAAGTTTGGATAACCACACACACTTGTACACCCACGGTGCAACAAGTCACCAATGCAATAAATACTTCTTATCACTTCAAGTATATTAGACTAAGTGAAGCACAAATAAATACTTCTAAGTAGTTAAGAAATTAAATCCAACTCACAAGTATTGAAGTAATAAGTTCAATTACTTTCACACTTTAATGTTTGTTTTTGAATTCAAATTCTACTACTTCAACTTTCCTTTCTTGCCACGGTTTCACACCTACAATTGATCTTGATGTGCAGCACCTTTAATCCACACAACTCCACAAATTTACACCACTACACACACCTCAATCACGGTGCACTCACTTCACCAATAACTCCCACGACAACAATAAGAAATGGAAACAACAACAAATATACTCTAATTCCACGACAATAATAACAAAATATAATTCACTCCCCACAAGTTCTAACCGCAACTCACAACAAAACAGGCAGCAATTTCAATTTGAAATTCAAACCACTTCACTTATTGAAAGCCTTCCTTAATTGGTAACAATGAATTCAAATTCAAATAGCAATCATTAACTCCCACAACTTAATTGCATATGTTTTGAATTCAAATAATTCCTTACTAATCAAAACTCAATGTAATCTGCAAATTGTACTCCTCCAATTTAGAATTACACAATGGAAATCAAAACAACAAGCTACACAACCTCCTTCACACCAAAATTAGTCACGGCAAGAACAAGGTAATTTTTTCAAGCTCAAACAATTGTTAAATTAACAACACTTCTATTCTTCCTTCCTTCCACGAAAATTATTAATCACAAGATGATACAACAACCTTCCCAATCCAACTCCAAGAATCAGCAAATTAAATTCCAAGCTAAGGTAATTTCGCAATCTCAAAACCACAACAACAACACAATTTGTGGTTTTCACTAAATCACCTTAATTGATGATTAACTCCACGAAATAAAATAAAACCAATTCCCTTCTCTCAACATGTGATCTGATGCCAAAAAGATGATGTGCCTAAACACACTTAAAAGAAAATCCAAAAGACTTAAGAAAAACTATCTCAAGTCAAGGCAAAATCGGATCCAAAAATGGTACTTTTCAATTAAACCCTAATGATGAAATGATGAAATTCAAACAACCAATGATATAATTAGAATACCACAATGAAAATGCCTTCTAACAACACTCTAATTTCATGTAATCCACGCAAATGAATCCTCAATTTGACAAAAGAAAACCATAACAAAACAATCCCCTTTCCAATAATGAAGAACACGTTATCAAGGAAATCCTCAAAGATGAATCGGATCAATTTGATAATTCCTTCAAATAAGCATAAGAATTCAAGAATAACAACAAGTAATTCTGACCAAGAACTATCTCAATTCAACCCTAGATATGACACACTAGAGAAGAAAAGAAATCACAACAAAATGAAATTGATATAACTCACAATTTCAAGATGTTACACTCGCCACAATTTCAACTCTTGGTATTGAAATTGATAAGAGTTTGGAACCAAGGTATGAACCCTAATTCTCACGTGAAAAGAGGTGTATAATCTTCAAAATTATAAGCTTCATCAAACCCTCTCTTAAGCAAGTATTTATACTTGCTATTCCTAGGGTTAAAAAGTGCTCAAAATTACAAGTTTGCCACTTTTAAGGTGGCTAACTTTAAATGAAAATTACATGGAAATAAAAGTGTCCAAAAACCAAAATACAACTAAAATAGTTCATAAAAGAAGAAATATATAAAATAAATGGTCTTCATGATGCCGGTCTTCTATAGGATCCATCGGCTCGGCTCGGCTCATCGCCGGTTCAGGTCGGTGCATGGATAACCCACAAGCTGAGTCTGAAGGAGTTTGTCCATTGCCCTGTAGAAGATGATAAGTGTGCCTGCTGGAAAACACAATACAAGAATAATAGAAAAGAGGTTAATATATAAATAATTCCGGCGTCGATCTGCTCAAAATGGGCCCTCAACGCCAAGATTTGAAATCCTTTAGTTCTTGCCCTAATAATAGGTCTTGTTGGATTTTTATTCCTATCAATTTCCAAAGAGGTAATCAAGGACCTTATTCAAACACCTACAATCCAGGGTGGCGTAACCATCCAAATTTCTCATGGAGAAATGATAACAATGCACTTAAACCACTTGGATTTCAAAAGCAAGGTCCTAATCATAATATCCCCCATCAACAATATCCTAATCACAATACCTCTTCTCAGTAAGGTCAGTATAAAATGGAAGAACTCATGATAAGTTATATGCAAAAGACTGAGACAATGTTGCAAAATCAACAAGCCACCATTAGGAATCTTGAAAATCAGCTTAGTCAAATGTCTCAATAGTTGATTAATAGACCATCTGGGTCTTTACCTAGCAATACTGAGCAGAATCCTAAGGGTGTAAATGCTATTATGCTAAGAAGTGGTAAGGAATTAGTTGATAAGAAAATTGAGGAAGAGGAGGTTAACCTAAAGAAAGATAAAGGGAAACAAAAGGAAGAGGAACCAAAGCTAAGTTCACCAAAAGTGAAAGCATATGTTCCTCCTATTCCTTTCCCAGGAAGGCTAAAGCAACAACAATTGGATTCACAATTTGCTAAATTTTTAGAAATCTTTAAAAAATTGCAAATTAACATTCCTTTTGCAGAGGCACTTTAGCAAATGCCTTCATATGCTAGATTCATGAAGGATTTGCTCACCAAGAAGAGAAAGATAGATGGGAATGAACATGTAATGCTTGCAGGGGAGTGTTCTATGATCCTATAGAAGAATTTATCCAATTTGCCAAGAAAACAAATAGATCAGGGAAGTTTTATTGTTCCTTGCACTATTGCTAATTTTCATTTTGATAAAGTACTTATAGATTCAGGTGCAAGTATAAACTTAATGCCTTTGTCCATTTTCAGAAAACTAGGACTTGGAGAATGTAAGGAGACGCATGTCACCTTACAACTTGCGGATAGAAGTGTCAAGTACCTAAAGGGTATAGTGGAAAATGTCCTAGTAAAAGTGGACAAATTCATCTTTCCAGTTGACTTTATAGTCCTGGAAATGGAAGAAGATAGAGAGGTACCCATGATCATAGGAAGACCATTCCTGGAAACAGGTAAGGCATTGATAGATGTGGAACAAGGTAAGCTGACCTTGAGAGTTATGGATGAAGAAGTTACTTTCAATGTTTATGAGGCCATTAGGAAATTTGATGATTGTAAGTCCTGTTACACAATTGATGTTATTGATGACGTTTCCTGTGAGAATATTGAAGAGAATGCAAAAATGGAGACAATAGAATTGGTTCTCAAGGATATAGATGAATGGAGTGATGATGAAGAACCGATTCAAGAATGTGTGGAAGATGCATTAGAAACTCGAGCTCACTACTATGAGGAGCTAGGAACAAGTGAGAAGAAGCCAATTCCATCATTGACACAACCCCCGGTGCTTGAGCTTAAACCATTACCTAGTCATTTGAAATATGCATATCTTGGAACATATGATACTTTGCCAATAATCATTTCTTCTTCTTTGACAGGTGATCAAGAGCAACAACTTTTGGATGTTTTAAGAGAGCATAAGGAAGCTATCGGGTGGACTATTGCTAATATTAAGGGAATTAGCCCTTTAATTTGTACTCATAGGATATTTCTTGAGGCTGAGTGCAAACCTACAGTACAACCACAAAGAAGACTTAACCCAACTCTTAAGGAAGTTGTAAAAAAAGAAGTGCTTAAATTGTTAGATGCAGGCATTATTTTTCCAATTTCTGATAGTAAATGGGTTAGTCCTGTCCAAATTGTACCAAAAAAGGGTGGTATGACTGTAGTAAAAAATGAGGCTAATGAATTAATTCCCACTTGCACTGTAACTGGTTAGAGAGTCTGTATAGACTATAGAAAACTGAATGATGCTACCCGCAAAGATCATTTCCCCCTCCCTTTTATAGATCAGATGTTAGAAAAACTTGTAGGGCATGATTATTACTGCTTTTTAGATGGTTACTCTAGATACAAGCAAATCTATATAGCACCCGAGGACCAGGAGAAAACCACCTTTACTTGTCCCTATGGCACATTTGCTTTTAGGAGAATGCCCTTTGGTCTTTGTAATGCACCCGCTACATTTCAAAGATGCATGATGTCCATATTTTCTGACATGATAGAAAATTTTATTGAAATATTCATGGATGATTTTTCTGTTTTTGGGAAGTCATTCGAAACATGTCTAATAAATTTAGGATGTGTGCTTAAGAGATGCAAGGAAACTAATCTGCTTCTTAACTGGGAAAAATGCCATTTCATGGTAAGAGAGGGAATAGTATTAGGGCACAAAGTATCTAAGCAGAGAATTGAGGTTGACGGGGCAAAAGTAGAGGTGATAGAGAAGCTACCACCACCTACTACAGTAAAAGGAATCAAAAGCTTCTTGGGACATGCTGGCTTCTACGGGAGATTTATCAGGGACTTCTCTAAAATCTCAAGACCTCTTTGTAATTTATTAGAAAAAGATTCTGCCTTTGTTTTTGATGAAAATTGTTTGCAAGCATTTAATTTATTGAAGGAGAACCTCACTACTGCACCAGTGATTGTTGCACCTAATTGGGAGTTTCCATTCGAGTTGATGTGCGATGCCAACAACTATGCTATAGGAGCAGTACTTGGGCAAAGGAAAGATAAGTCATTTCATGTAACATACTATGCAAGTAGAACCTTAAATGAGGCCCAAAGGAATTATGCCACAACTGAAAAAGAACTTTTAGCAGTCATATTTGCATGAGATAAATTCCGGCCTTATCTAATAGGTTCTAAATTCATAGTATATACTAACTATGCTGCCCTTAAGTATTTATTTGCTAAAGCTAATGCTAAACCTAGGTTAATTCGATGGATTCTACTACTACAAGAATTTAACTTGGAAATTAAAGATAAAAAGGGAACTAAAAATGTGGTGGTTGATCATTTATCCCGTCTGGAATCTAATTGTTTTGATTCACCTATTAATGAAAAGTTCCCTAATGAACAATTGCATGTAGTAGAAGTCCAAGGATTACCTTGGTATGCTGATATCGTTAATTATTTTGTTAGAAAAATCACTCCATATGGTTTATCCTACTAACAGAAAAAGAAATTTTCACATGATGTGAAGTTTTATTTTTTAGATGAACCATATCTCTTTAAAAATTGTGCTGACCAAATAATTAGACGATGCGTACCTGAAAGTGAACAGCTTAGCATTATACAACATTGTCATTCTAGAGAGGGAAGAGGTCACTTTGGTGTAGAAAAAATGGCAGCTAAAATTTTATCATGTGGATTTTATTGGCCCAAGTTGTTCAATGATTGTAAGAACTACATCATGTCTTGTGCTCAATGTCAAAGGACTGGCAGCATTTCTAGAAGACACGAATTACCACAAAATAATATGCTTGTAATTGAGCTTTTTGACGTTTGGGGAATCGACTTTATGAGTCCTTTTCCCTTATCTTTTTCAAACAAATACATTCTTTTAGCTATTGATTATGTTTCAAAATGGGTAGAGGCAGTTGCTCTACAAACTAATGACAGTAGGGTTGTCATTAAATTTTTGAAAAAGAATATATTTTCAAGATTTGGGGTACCTAGAGCTATAATAAGTGATGGGGGAACACATTTTTGTAACAGGCAATTTGAGAAATTATTATTAAAATATGGAGTTACTCACAAAATTGTCACCCCTTATCATCCACAAATGTGTGGACAGGTTGAGGTATCCAATAGGGAAATTAAGCGAATTCTAGAAAAGACTGTCAATGCATCCAGGAAAGATTGGTCTTTAAAAATCGACGATGCATTATGGGCTTATAGAACAGTGTTTAAAACCCCTACAGGAATGTCCCCATACAAGATTGTTTTTGGTAAATTGTGTCACTTACCAATAGAGCTCGAGCACAAGGCATATTGGGCTATTAAATACCTGAACTTTGATGAGAAAGTTGCAGGTGAAAAAAGATTGCTTCAACTAAATCAGATGGCTGAAATGAGAAAAGAAGCATATGAAAATGCCAAAATTTACAAAGAACAAACAATGCGATGGCATGATAAGAACATTGTAAGGCGAGAATTTTTCCCTAGTCAAAAGGTCTTACTATACAACTCCCGCTTGAAGCTGTTCCCAGGTAAGTTGAAATCACGATGGTCTGGACCCTTTGAAATTATTAATGTGTTTCCTTATGGTGCAGTTAAGTTGAAGGCAGAAGACAACCATACTTTCAAGGTAAACGGTTATCTCCTCAAACATTACTATGAAGGGGAAAATGTTGATAGAAATGCCACAGCTGTGGATTTAGGAGATTTGAGGACTTAAACTGGAAAAGTCGGGCTAGCGACTATAAACTAAGTGCTTCATGGGAGGCAACCCATGCTCAATACATATATACACTAGTATTTTAATTTCGTTGATATATAAAAAAAAAAGAGAAAAAAAAAATTGTACAAAAAAAAAAAAGATCAAGGCCGGATAAAAGCCACCGGCTTTAAGCCGGCCTAAACTCTCGATACAAATAAAGGCCGGCGGTGTACAGGTACAGAGTGCCGGCCTTTATCTAGTTTTTAGACATTGGCTAGCCCGTCTCCCTCTCTCAATTGCTCATTTTTTTTCTCTCTCTTAACTCACTTCTTCTCTCACGACGGCTCTCTCTCTCTCTCGCACTTCTCCTCTCTCTTTGACCTATTTCTTCTTCACTCTCTCATTCACTCTCCTCGTACATTCAAGACATTCCAAGTAAGTTTCCTTTCTTCTTCTCTTTAAGTTATCTCTTCTTTGCTTATTGGAGTTTGCTGAAAATGTTGTTCATGTGGGTTGTAAATTTTGAATCGCATGCGGAATTGATGGGATTGTTGGATTGAAGTTGTTGGTTTGATGATTTTTCATGTAGAAGTCGGTTATTATACTTGCATGTTGATGGGTTATAGTGATTTGTGTTTGATTCATCAAAAACTCATTTAGCAAATTAGAAATTAGGATTTAACCAATTGTGTAAAATTGTTAGAATTTGGGGCTTTTGTGCTTTAGAGAAATGTAACTACTATTACTTAAAGTAGTTATGGTTAATTTTGAGTTCTTGTGTCATGATTAGGAGATGCTGCAAATTAAGTTCATAAATGGGTATATTTTGCAAAAAAATTCAGATTGCATGAGTCTAGAAGAACCTTGCTGCTGTTAATTACATGATTATTCTTTCACTACATGTTACAGTATTTGCACAACTTGAAACTCATGTGTTCTCCTTTTCCCGCGTATTTTTGAAAAGTCCCACTTTGGTTAAAATATGGGCCGCATAACTTAGGCTGCCAGCCTTTAATTTCTAATTGCAAGTGTAATTGACATAATGAAACTTCTGTGCTTAGGCAATTGCTGGTGCTTCTGTAAAGATAAACCATTAGTGAAACATGAACATATTGGCATGAGAAGTTTAATTGAGTTAGTTAATCAATGAACTAACATCACTTTTTGTAGCAATGCCACCCAAAAACTTCCAGCCTTAGAGGAAGAAGCAAAAGACCTCTAAACCATCAACTTTAGGAACCCAACCAAAGTTCCTACTTTCCAATCAAGAATATGCAAAGGAAAGGAAGAAAAGGTTTGACAAGATGACAATCTTGAATCATCAATATCTGGATTGGACGATTCTGCAGGAATATGGCATGGATGAAAGATTGCAACAGATAGTGGCAAATAAGACTTGGTTTCAGCTCTTCGAGATAAAGAAGCCATCTTATAAAGAAGTTACAATTGAGTTTTTGTCAACTTTACAGATAGAGAAGGATGACAACATCGCCAAGACTTTTCAAGCCTATGAAGAGATTCACATATTACAGTTGAATCAAATTGGGTTCTTCTTAAAATTTCATGATGACCCAGAACCTGAAGAAAATTCAACTTACGCCTGGCCTGAAGGAATGAGTGCTGAAATGATGTGGTTTCAGATGATTCATCCTAGACAAGATGATTTTGTGCCTTCAAAGTCTTTGGCTTCTAGTTTCACTACTATAGAGCACAAGTTACTCCACCATATCCTTGCTCACACAATCTGTTGTAAGAAAACCAGTCATAGTAAGGTGACTAGTTTTGATATGTTTTACCTCTTTTGCATGATTAATGATTACAAACTTGACATTGGTATAGAGGTAGCTACTTTTATGAGCAGACAGATTGAGGATACAAGGACACAATTCATTTTGTGTGGAGGATATATAACTACCTTATTGAAAGGTATGGGGATTTTCAGAGATCCTATTGATGATAAGGGAATAGAGTGTAAGAGGATTTCTTCTACACCATTCAGAGGTTGGGGACTCACCAAGGTAATCCACAGGCCTAATCCTCCCATTGATGAAGAGGGAATTCATGAGGTCCCTTCCACTGATAGACCCTCAGGTTCTTATTCTACCCCTCATACTAGCAGTTATGAACAGTTGAGAAAGGACATAAAAGAAGTCAAGAAAAAAGTTCATAAAGAGTGGAAAAAGAACAAGAAATTTAGGGCCACCTTGGTCAATATGTTAAAATCCGCAATATCATGTTTTCATCTAGCAACCGCAGAACATTTGGATTATGAGACGTCAAGTGAGGTCTCCAGCTCTGAGTCCAATAGTTTTTGAATTTCTTCTCTATTTTTTTTAACTTTGATGATTGGTTTGTATGGATTTTATTAAGCACCCACTTGTTGGGAAGACTTGTGATCCATGACATTTTGCTTTTAGTGTTTTATTTCATGGTTATGAAACAGGGATGACAGACATTTTGGAGGAATTTTCTTACTGATGAACAACTTTACACTAGGGAAGTACTAGTGTTTCAATTTTTGCATTGACATTCTTTTCCTTAATTTTGTGCTATTATAGGAACAATGAGGACATTGTCCAATTTAAGTGTGGGGAAGGGATTATAAATGTAGAAGTATAATGATTGATTGCACACATCATGAGCTTACAATTCCCATGCTTTATTTATGTCCTTAAGTGTTTATCATCAATGAAATCTTGAAATTGACTTAGATTGGTGCCCCGCTCGCCAACTGTTGTGACTAGTTTACATAGTTAAAATTTAAAAGTAAAATCTCTAGAGAACGGATTTACCCTATGTTTAGCCTTTGAATTTGAGATTGAGTCCTTAAGTTGAAAAAACAAGCAAGTTTACTTCAAGGAAAAATTGGTTGGGATAAACTTCTCTTGAAATTTCTTTGAGAATACCTTAACACCTAGTGAAAGAGGTAAAGGAAATATTTTACTTAGTGATCCCTTATAAAAATAGTCTTAACTAATATTCATTTATGCAAAAAAAAAAAAAAAAAAGCCTTTACTCCAATGACTCAGGAAAGTGAGTTAAGAGTATCCAATCTTAAATGTTTGTGTGAGGAAGAGTTCGTAGGGATCCCTTTAAAACCTGGTCACTTAGGCGATGAGCCTAAGATGTGTCGACCCAATGAACTCACAATAACGAGAAGGGCGGAAAGGCAAAAATTTAGTACCTTAATGAAAGCTAGGTTGACATAGGTGAGCTTTGGTCTCTCAGAAGAGTGAAGTCTGACTCCGCTATCAATTAAGGCAAAAAAAAAATGTGAATATAGGACAATAAGTGAAATAAGGACTAAATTAAAAAGGGAGAAATTCTAGGAAAAAAATGGATACCATATGCTTTCACTTTTTGTTATCTTGTTTAGAGAAGTAAAATTGAGGGAGATTATACTTGCTAATAACCAATGAAGTTTAAATAAATGTTTTTCCTTATGGACTAAGTATTTTTCTTTTGATTGTTAAACACTGGGATTAAAAATTTGTTTTATTTAGATTAACTACTAAATTCCAACTAGATATACTAGTTACAAGTTTCAGTATGGTCAGAACAATGGGCACCAGAAGTTCAATGACGGATTTTTCTTGTTTAATTCAATTATTTTGCTTGAGGACAAGTAAAAGTTCAAGTGTGGGGATGTTGATAAGATCACATTATACTTATATTTTCTTTTGGAATTATATTAAATTTATTTCAATATTATAAGAAAATTTAAAGAAATGGTATCTAATGGTGTTTATTGTGAAAATTCAGGTTTTGAGAACCTAAAAGTAAATTACAAGTTAATTGGAGGAGTTTTTCACAAAATTGAAGAAGCAAGTGAAGGATTGCATTGAAGGCCGTCGACCTTAGGCCGGCCTACTACTAAAGGTTGCCGGCCTTAAGATCGGCCTAAGAAAGAAACCATCATAACGCATCAAAGCTGTCGGCCTTGAGCTAGCCTACATTAAAGGCCATCGGCCTTGAGCCGGCCTTGACTGTTTGTCGGATATCCATGCGAAACTCTCTCCAAAATCTTATCTTGATTAATTTTCTGACTCAATTCCTCATCAGATCAGCCTTATCCACCTCCTCTTTGGATCTATAAATAGACCCCTTGTGTGAACCTTTGGAGCATCCTTGTTTTTAGATTTTTGAATCATTAGAATTCCCTTAGGAGCTTTAGGATTTTATCTTCTCTTTAAAGTCTTTTACATTTCATGTTATTCTAAATTTTAGTTTGAAGAAAGAATGTCATTGAAGTTTTCTTTCAATTAAAGAATTTTAGGAATCATTTCAGAAGATCGAAATTTTACAAACTCTTGAAGATTGTAGCAATTGTTTGATTTTCTTCTATACCATTTATCAGCTTATTTTTATTATTTAATATGAATTCCATTGCACTTATTTACTTCAATTGTTCTTATGCAATCCATGCCATAATGTTCTAAATCATCCTTGTGGGAAATATGATGAAGCCATAATTCAAACTAAAATGATCATTGTATTCATGTTATAGGACATATAAATATACGGAATTTTCATATAAGAAGTCCTGCTATGAATTGTATTGTGTAATTGAAATCAATGCATAGGAATTTAAATGACTCGAAAGAGAAATTAGGTTTTATCAGGAATTCCTAAGTAAGATTTAATAATTCATGCGGAAGCAGCGTTATTGAATTTTATTAGAAATTGACCTAAGTGTTTCATGCAATATTTTTATTAAATTTTTCACTAAGGGATTAGGAGAAATTATTTTAAAGATATTCGGCAATCATATAATTGGGAAATTTATGATTGTAAATTAGAATCCTCCATTGATTTTAATTAGCGAGAGCTATTAAATTAAATTGGGGTAATGTTACTTTAAAACTTGAAAAGGGATTAAGGTTTTGTCAATTTCTTGTAAAAATCCATATAGCTATGAGTTATTATAACATGAAGGCAATATGATTAGTAGAATTAGGATGGATTCTAATTTCCCACCATCAATTCATCCTTTTTCAAACCCAATTCCCTTTTTGCGCATTTAGTATAATTCATTCGATTCTCATCAAATATCATTGCCTAAATAATAGTAGAAATTGATATAGGTCTATTACTTAATCAATCTTCGTGGTTCAACACTCTTCTCTCACTATATTACTTGATCCGATCTGGTACACTTGCTGGTATTTATTCACGCTCATTTTATATCTCTTTTTGCGTGGATCACTGTGCTACCATGTGCCCAAATCCCATGCACTTAAAGCATTTGATTTGGTGTACTTTTCCACTAGTAGTTCCAGGAACGGTCTGCCTCACATCTGGTGTTATCACCTCTTTACCCTTCCTAAAGGGTATATTTTCTTTAGTAGTGCTAGAGGTAGTTTTGTCCACTGCTGTCACTGTCTCACCTACCGCCTTTGCCCCTTCTGATCGATCATCAGCTGCCATGGGTCTAGTAGTAGTATTGGGCCTATTACTCGGAGCCCTGAACAATCTAGACCTCCTTTGCCTCTCCACTTTCAAGGCTAACTGAATAGCCTCATCAAGTGTACTATAGTGCTGCAGCTCAACAACACACGCTATCTCATATTTCATCCCTAAGATGAAGCATGCTAGGGTTTATTTTAGAGGTTCAATTGACCCACATCTAATCATGAAGGTTCCAAATTCCTGCACATAACCATCGACTGTCTTGCTTCCCTGCCTCAAAGTCTGCAATCGTATAAACAGTTCTTGTTTGTAGTGCTCAGGAATAAATCTTTTTCTCAACACCCTTTTCATATCCCTCCATGTCTGAATCTCAGCTTCCCCATCCCTACGCCTACTGATAATCAAATTCTTCCACCATAGTGTAGCGTATCCTGTAAACTCGATAGTAGTTAATCGGACTCTAATATTATCATCGATCTCATAACATTCAAAGAGACCCTCAACCTTGTCCTCCTAGTCTAAATAATCATTAACTGATCCCTTGCCATCATAAGAGGGCATCTGCAGCTTCACATGCTCCAATCCTTGAGGTGGCCTGAAATCCCTATTCTGATATGGATTAGCCCTAAAGTTGTCATCCCTTTCTTCCCTGTAGGGATGATGATCCCCATCTATCCTTCTATTCAGATTTCTATCTCCCACTACTCTATCTCTCTGAAGGTTCTGTGGAGCTACCCGAGGTGGTACCTAAAGGTTCACCACTGATGGTTGTGGTAATGTCATCCTATCAATCCTAATTGCCGAAGTAGCAACTATGGTAGTAAGATCCTGGAGCTGTTCTTCCAAAGTCCACCTACCTACAATATTATGACCCTGACCTCCACCAACCTGGCTATTGGCCTCATTGCCAATTCCCCCATTCACACTTTCATTGGACATGTTGTGATTTAAGAAGTAATCCCACAAATTACAGCACACTCCTTCAACAACACCAACCCACACGTTTAACAACCACAATAATGCAATAGCTCCTATTTCAAAAAGAATTATAGGCATAAGGAAATAATTTAGTACTCCAAGTAAAGTTCAATAACACACACAACTACTTTCAAGTAGTTAGAATTAAATTCATCTACAAGTGCTTAAGTAACTAGTCAATTACTTTCACACTTTAATGACTTCTTTGAATTCAAATTCTACTACTCAAACCTTCCGTTCTTAGCCACGACACACACTTATACTTTAGCTTCAATGTGCAGCACCTTACTCCACACAATTCCACAAATTCACAAATGGCAATTCCCTCACTCAACACACAAACACAACGCTAACAATTCAATACTCCTTTTTACACCATAATTCATATACATACAACCACGGTGTAACAACCTCCACAATTTTTATTTTTTATTTTTTTGTAATTACAACTCTACATACACTCTACGGTTCACACTCCCAAACATACAAGTTTCACCCTTACAAACACTAAAGCAAATCGCAACTTATACACCAAAATATCAACAATTCAAATTTAAAAATCAAACCACTTCACTAATTGCAACCCTTCCACAATTGGTAAGAAGTAATTTTCAAATTCAAACAAACACACATTAACTCCTTCAATCTTAATGTTTGTTTTAAAAATCAAATAATTTTCAAATCTTCCACACTACTCAAATCTGGAAATGCTCAATTACTCCTCTAATTTTCCATAAACAAACAATGTAAGGATCACAATTTTTCTCCCTACATAATTGCACTTTTGAAACTGCATTCAAAATGCACTAACTTTCCTCTCCCTCTACGGTGAAGTCCATAATATAGAAGCTTCAACAAGTAATCAAAACTCACTCCGACAAGCAGCAAGTTCAACTTATACTAAAAAAAAAATCATGCCACTTCAAACAACTACAACAACAGTTTCAATTTACTCCCAATTTCAGAATTGAAGATGTAAGAACATGAACCTAAATTTCTGATGTGCCTAAAACCAAGGTCTAAGCACATGCAAATGAACCAAAGGAACAACTTCAACTCTTACGGTTCAAAGGGGTTAAAAATTGCGTGAACCCTAATTGAGGAATGATGAATCAAATGATAAAATCAAGGAAATAAAATCCACAAAGATGTTAATCCTCAATTGAATCAATTAACCAACTTAATTCCAAGAGAAATCCAATCAACAATACACAAATCAAACCGTGATCCTCCTTACAACAAATAAGCTCCACGCCAAAAGAACAAGTATAAATTGATGGAATTAACAAGTGCTAAAAAACCAATCAATTATGCAATGAAGGTTTGATTACAAAAGCAATAAAAAATCTGACCAAGAAGACTTCAATCCAACCCTAGATATGACTTACTAGAGATGAAAAGAAAACACAACAATTAGAAATTGATATGACTCATAATTTCCCCTTGTTGCACTTGCCATAATTCCAATTCTTAGGATTGAAATTGACAAGAGAAATTGTACTAAGAAGAGCCCTAATTCCCACACGTAAAGTGTATGTTCTATTCTGAAAAGTTGGCCTCCTCAAACCCTACTTTAAGTAAGTATTTATACTTGCTCCCTTTAGGGTTAGAAAGTGCACAAAATTATAACTATGCCACTTTTAAGGTGGCCGGTCCTAAATGGAAATTACAATCAAAATGAAAGTGTCCCAAAAGAAAATACAACATAAAATGGTCCATAGAACAATTACAAAGTACAAAATATCATAACTCTTCATGAGCTAATGCTTCGAAATGGAAACAATCGCAACGGGCCTTTGATTGCAAATCTGACGATGTCCCATGGCCATCAACTAGTGTAGGACATATTGGCATCCCATGGAGAATTATTATTGTACCTGTAAGATTATTTCTCAAATATTTATTAGATAAAAAGATATGAAGTAAAATATGAGCAATTTGAATCATCAGCAAATCTAGTTCTAAAAGCATAGGTGGTGCTTGAAAATTTCCCATCATGTTCTCAGGCTTCCAAGTAACTAGTCAATTACTTTCACACTTTAATGACTTGTTTGATACACTTTAATACACACACACCTTTCATCAAATTTGCAAAACACAACTCCACATACACGCCTCTTAAATCACGATGCGACAACCTCCCAAATACAACACAATATCACACCACTTTACAACACCTCAAGTGCAACACATTCACACCGCCACTTACATCAATATATACGTCACATGCAACACAAAACTTCTTCAATTCACTACTCCTTCTCAAATCAATTTCAAGGATATTCACGTTGCAAATTCTTCACTTCAAATACAAATCCAATCCGCAACTTACACAAAAAGGCAGCAAATTAAATTTGAAAATTCAAACCACTTCACTAATTGCAACCCTTCCACATTTGGTAAGAGGTAATTTTCAAATTCAAACAAACACACATTAACTCCTTCACTCTTAATGCTTGTTTTGAAAATTAAATAACTTCCTTTCTTACACACTACTCAAATCTGGAAATTGCAAATGCTCTCCCCAATTCCGAATTCAAACAATGTGAGAATCACAATTCTCTTCCTACACAATTGTATTTCTGAAATTGTATTCACAAGTGCACTATCTTTCCCCTTTCCTTCACGGTGAATTCCACAACAAAGAGGCTTCAACAAGTACTCAAAAATCACTCAACAAGCAGCAACTTCAACTTCCCAAACAAGATAATCATGCCACTTCAAGCAATCATATAAACAATTCAATTTTCCACTTTCAATTTCGGAATCAAAATGTAAACTCAAGAACCCTAAATTTCCGAAATTCAATTTGCAAATCCCTCCTCTTAAACCTCAAGCTCTGATACCAAAAGATGATGTGCTCAAAACCAAGCCTAAGCACATAAAACCCAATTGAAAGACCAATTACACAATGAAATCAAACTAGTCCTCCAAATTGCATAAACCGTCAATCTTTATAATTCTAAATCCACAAATATGAACATGTCTGAAGATTGCATATCCAAGAATGATAAGCTTTGATACCAAATGATCATGTACCTAAAACCAAGGACTAAGCACATGCAAATGAACCAAAGGAACAACTTCAACTCTCACGGTTCAAAGGGGTTAAAAATTGCATGAACCTTAATTGAGGAATGATGAATCATGATAAAATCAAGAAAATGAAATCCACAAAGATGTTAATCCTCAATTGAATCAATTAACCAACATAATTCCAAGAGAAATCCAATCAACGATACACAAATCAAACCGTGATCCTCCTTACAACAAATAAGCTCCACGCCACAAGAACAAGTATAAATTGATGGAATTAACAAATGCTGAAAACCAATCAATTATGCAATGAAGGTTTGATTACAAAAGCAATAAAAAATCTGACCAAGAAGACTTCAATCCAACCTTAGATAAGACTCACTAGCAATGAAAAGAAAACACAACAATTAGAAATTTATGACTCATAATTTCCCCTTGTTGCACTCGCCATAATTCCAATTCTTATGATTGAAATTGATAAGCGAAATGGAACTAGGAAGAGCCCTAATTCCCACACGTAAAGTGTATGTTCTATTCTGAAAAATTGGCCTCCTCAAACCCTACTTTAAGCAAGTATTTATACTTGCTCCCTTTAGGGTTAGAAAATGCACAAAATTACAACTATGCCACTTTTAAGGTGGCCGGTCCTAAATGGAAATTACAATCAAAATGAAAGTGTCCCAAAAGAAAATACAACATAAAATAGTCCATAGAACAATTACAAAGTACAAAATATCATAACTCTTCACGAGCCAATGCTTCGAAATAGAAACAATCGCAACGGGCTTTTGATTGCAAATCTGACGATGTCCCGTGGCCATCAACTAATGTAGGACATATTGGCATCCCATGGAGAATTATTATTGTACCGGTAAGATTATTTCTCAAATATTTATTTGATAAAAAGATATAAAGTAAAATATGAGCGATTTGAATCATCACCAAATCTAGTTTTGAAAGCATAGGTGGTGCTTGAAAATTTCCCATCAATTTCCGAAATTCAAAATCAAATAACCCTTCTCACAACCTCAAGCTATGATGCCAAAAAGATGATGTACATAAAAAGGGATTAAGCACAATCAAACGGAACAAAAACCAACCCTAAATGCACTCAATCAAATCTGGTTCAATAAGCTAGGAATTGTGTGATTCCTAATGGAGTGCAAGGAGATCCGAATTCAATAACTAATGAATTAATCAACTATAATGATTCAAAACCTTTAAAACACACTAATTACACTTGAATTACCATGTGAATTCAATAATATTCAACAAAATCACTTCCGATATCCCCCTTTATAGAAATGCAATTCACGGTTCAAAATGATAAGCAATTGTTTATGGTGAATAACAAGTAAGATAAGTACTCAAAACAAGTACACTATTTCGAATCAAACTAACTCAAATCTGACCAAGAAATGAATTCAATCTAACCTTAGATATTAGACACTAGAGAAGAAAAGAATACACAACAATTAGAAATTGATATGACTCACAATTTCAATTATTGCACTCGCCACAATCTCAACTCTTGGGATTGAAATTGATAAGAGGAAATTGAACTAAGATAACCCTAAGCTCTCTCACGCAAAGTGATGTGTTTAATATGAAAATTGGCCTCCTCAAAACCCTACTTAAGCAAGTATTTATACTTGCTCCCTTTAGGGTTATAAAGTCTACAAAATTACAACCATGCCACTTTTAGGGTGGCCAGTCCTAAATGAAAATTACAAACAAAATGAAAGTGTCCCAAAAGAAATTACAACATAAAATGGTCTAATAAAAATTACAAAGTACAAAAATAATATAAATCCTTAAGAGCCAATGCTTCGAAGTGAAATCAATCGCAGCGGGCCTTTGGATGCAAATCTGATGATGTCCCGTAGGCATCAACTAATGTAAGTCATTTAGCATCCCATGGAGAAATGTTAGTGTACCTGTAAGATTATTACTCAAATATTTATTAGATAAAAGAAATAAAGTGAAATACGAGCGATTTAGCTCATCATCCAAATCGAGTTTTGAGAGCATCTATAGTACCGGAAAATTTCCCATCATTTCACATGCATCACTCCATATGAACATGGCCTTTTTCTTTGTCAATTGAGTCAAAGGAGTTTCTAATACACAAAATCCTTCTATAAAGCATCTATAGCACCCAGCTAATCTTAGAAAACTCCTTACTTTTATTACAGTTCTCGGTCTTAGCCAGTCACTTACTGCCTTTACCTTCTCAGGATCTACTAATATTCCATTCTTATTCTCTACATGTCCTAAGAAGGATATTTGTTCCAACCAAAATTCACACATACTGAATTTAACATAAAGTTTTTCTTCCTTGAGTATTCCTAGCACTATCTTGAGATGTGCTTCATGTTCTTCTTTGCTCTTGGAATAGATGAGGATATCATCTATGAACACTACTACAAATTGATCTAGCCATTCCCTGAGCACTCTATTCATTAGGTCTGTGAAGGCTATTGGAGCATTTATCAAATCAAAAGGCATCATTTGAAAGTCATAACGCCCATACCAAGTCTTAAAAGCAATCTTTTGCATGTCTTCCTCCTTAATTGTTAACTAATGGTACCTGATGGGTGTCGAGTCCAAAAAAAATAAAACCTACTCTTAGACAATTATATGATTTGCATATAGTGGTGAGTAGGGTCGAATCCACAGAGATTGGTAAAGATATTTCTATTCAAATACAACAATAAAGAAAAGAAAAATGGGGGGTTTTGTTTGTGAATCAAATAAAGTAAAGCAAGGTAAGAAAATCAAATATTGATAAAAAGCCTAGCCAAAGGAATCAAGATAGTTTAATTCTAGGAATTGATCATCGATGCAAATATCTTCTATCTTTAGTTCTAGATAAATTGGTTATGGTTATTAACAAGCTCTAACAACCTATCTCTCCTTACTTTCTCGATAACCTCCAACAAGCGCTTCGAATTATTTCCCTTATTGATTAGACAATCCCTCAGACAAGCGCTTAGGATTTAATCTATCAATAGCATTAAAATCTAGAGAGACCACCAATTCATGCCAGTAGATTATAAGATAACCTATTTAAACATGATCATACACCTCCATAACATGAATTCGATCATCACTTTTACAACCAAACATGTTATTGCGTCACTAAGACTAGAACCATCAAACAATTACGGATTTGACGTGCTAGTTGACAATATATTATCTTGCTAATTAAGTAGAAGAGCTCTATTCATACCAATCAACAAAAAAATAATGACAAAACAATCAGAAGATATATGAATACCCAAAAACGAAGAATAGAATAAATACAAGTCAATTAGACCTCACAATTCGTGGAGAATTAAACATCTATGACCCTTTGGCTAGAAAAGTAGCTTAGCCACTCATGTTCATAAGAAAAACGAAAATAAAAAGTAAAGACATAATGAACCCGGATAGCTTGCTCTGCCTCCGACCTTCCTTCTTGTTTCCCAGATCAAAGCTAAAAAGTTTGAAAGAAAGATTAAAGATTGTCTTAACCCTCTAGGGTTGGTTCTATTTATAATGTTTGAGGGATGGCATGTGATCTTTTGCTAGCAAGATACGAAGATATATTTCCTTTTCCAAGTAGATTTCGAGAAGTGAAGATTCGTCCGCTTGGCACGCCCTATAACACGGCCATAGGTCAAGCCGTGCCATCCTCTGTGCATATTCTTCAAGTTTTCATCCACGCCCAGTGTGTACCACGGTCCAACACACGGCCAGATTTAAAACCGTGCCATCCTCTGCCTATGTTCAACAAGTCTTTATCCTCGTCCAGAGTGTGCCACGGTCTACACCACGGTTAAACTTCAAGCCGTGCCTTCCTCTGTCAAAGTTCCACAAGTTCTTCTTCTTGGCACGTCTAGCTTCCACCACGGCTTCAAGCAGGGTTTGGTCCACGGCTTCCACCACGGCCATGCCCTAGACCGTGTCACGCCTTCTCCTCATGCAATGTGTAGCACGGTGTAAAACATGGCCAAATCTCCAACCGTGTTTCATTCTGGAGGTGTAATTCCTTGTCTTGATCCAAGTTGTAGATGACTTCTCTAATTTACTTGAATTAACATCCTTGACTCCATTTTACCTGATTTATCACCATGATTAGAATTAAGTACCATTTCCTTATGATTTCTATAAAATCAATAATAATTTAACACAATTTATACTATAAGGATTGAGTATAAAATGGCTCTATCAAATTCCCCCACACTTAAACTCTTGCTTGTCCTCAAGCAATTGCATCAGATCAATTGAGAAATCTATCATAGATTATACAAACTTTCTTTTCATCATTCCAAGCATCTATTCATTTGTAATTCATGACTTGTAATTTAATGTCTACTACTTCAACCCAATTGGTTTCCTGTGATCAAATTACTATGGACAAAATTCAATAGCTAATCTAAACAAAACAAACTTTAATCCTCATGTTTAGCAAAAGAATTTTTATTCCAAAAGTGAATACTTAATCCACTAAGGAAAAACACCCAATTAAACTTCATTGGACATTAGCAAACATATAATCCTTGCAACATAAAGTAAAAGCATATAGTATAAGCTCTTTGCTAGATATTCTTCCTTTTATACATCTTTTTTTTATTCAATGAATGTTCACATTCATGTTCTTTTAATTTATTCAAGCATCTATTTTGACGGGTTTTTGCCCGCTTCTTTTCATGAACTTTTGCCTTTTTCGCCCTTATCGTTATAGTGAGTTCATTGTGTCGGCAACATCCCGAGCTCATCACTCAAGTGACCGGGTTTTGAGATACCCCTACGGACTCTTCCTCACTCTAACATTCAAGTTTGAATACTCTTAACTCAATTAGTTGAATCATTGGAGTAATGGCTATGCTTGATTTTTTTTTTTTTTTTTACTAAGTGTTATGATTGCTTTACAAACAACTTCAAAGAGTATACAGTAGCTAATATAACCTAGAAGTAAACTTGTTTATTTTTCACTTAGGGACTCGACTTACTCTTAGACTTCCAATTCTAAAGCAAAATACAAAGTAAATTTGTTTCTTAAAGATTTCACTACTTAATTTTAACCATGTATTCTAATCACAGCAGTGGGTGAGTAAAACATTTGAACAAGTCAATTTCACATTTTGTAGATGCTTATTACAACATTTAGTACAATCTCTAGATTTCATGATAATTTTGAAAAAATTTTGCTTAAAATTGCTTAAGGACAAACATTCAATTGCTTAAGGACAAAAAAACATTCAGAGTATGAGTTAGTTCTCTATTCTCTATATTTTATTATCCTCTCCCCCAAACTTAGCTTGAACAGTGTCCTCACTGTTCCTAACTTAGCACAATTGAAGAGGAATTAACAACATAAAGGACATTAGAGAATAAGAGAAAGGAAATATTGGTACTTCCCTGGTATTGGAGTGCTCCCTTTAAGCTCTGGAAAGTGTCATCTAATGATATGTATCCTTGCTGCAGCCGATCCAAAGAGTTCAAGACTACACTAAAATCAAAACAAACTAAACTAAAACAAAACAAAACTAAAACAAACCAAAACTAATGCAAAACATAACTTTTTTTTTTTTTACATGGGTTGCCTCCCATGAAGCGCCTTTCTTTAACGTCTTTGGCTAGACGTTCTTGGCTAAATATTCGGATAAGGATTTGGATTCCAGCCTTGGTGCCTGTGGTAATGGGTTAATAACATCCGCAACAAAAACAGGAGATGGGTTAATAGCATCCATAACAAAAACAGGAGAGATATCGTTAGGATGTTTCATGGCATCATAAATGTTAAATTTAATCACTTCACCATCAAATTCCATAGTGAGGGTGCCATCATTTACATTGATTTTCGTTTTAGAAGTCTTAAGGAATGGTCGCCCTAATAATATCAGTGACGAAGTATGAGAATCACTATCGTCCATGTCAAGCACATAAAAATCAGCAGGAAAAACCAACCCATTGACTTGAACTAAAACATCCTCTAGAACTCCCTCAGGATAAACATTGGACCTATCAGCAAGTTGAACAATAATACCCGTTTCCTTTAAAGGACCAACATTTAAACGTTGATAAACAGACAACAGCATGACATTGATAGAAGCTCCTAGATCACACATGGCTTTATCAATTCCAAGATTACCTATTTTGCAAGGAATGGTAAACATACCTGGATCCTTACATTTAAGAGGAAGCTTCTTCTGAATAATAGCTGAAACATTTTCACTCACGCTAATCTTTTCATTGCCTTTCAGCTTCCTTTTGTTAGTGCACAAGTCCTTGAGAAATCTAGCATAGCGCGGTATTTGCTTAATTGCATCAAGCAAAGGAATATTTACCTCAACTTTGCGAAAAGTTTCTAGAATCTCTTTTTCTTCTGCTTCCTTCTTGGATTTCGCCAATCTGGAGGGGAAAGGAGGTGGTATCAATGTGACCTTTGATGGCTCGACTAGGGACCTTTTAATCTGGTTGTCCTGCAGGCTCGGAGTTGAAATGTCTTTCTTAGTCTCTCTCTCAAGATTAGATAGGTGTCCTTTTTCATCTGACCCCTGCAATTCTGTTCCACTTCTCAAGGTAATTGCATTAACGCTTTGCTTTGGATTCGTGATAATTTGAGAAGGCAACTTACCTTGAGTTTCTAACCTATTGATAGCAGAAGCAAGTTGGCTTACCTGATTCTCCAAGTTCTGAATGCTCTGCTTTGTTTCCTCCTGAAATTGTTTGGTATTAATAGCTAGAGACTTAACAATATCCTCAAGGGGCATACCTGAAGTGGAAGGAGCTTGGGGCATTTGATGTGATGGCATAGGCTGGAATTGTTGGACATGTTGAGGGTTGTTGCCATATCTGAAGTTAGGATGATCCCTCCATCCAGGATTGTAAGTATTCGAATAGGGGTCATACTTCCTTTGTGGCTGTCCTGGGAATCCGCCTACAGCATTAGCGTGTTCGTGGTTGTCATCTTGCAATGTGGGGCACATATCGGTCGGATGATTAGGAGCAGCGCAAATTCCACAAGCCTTCACATGTTGTGTTTTCCCAAGAGCTAGCTTCTGCACAAGGGAGGTTAGATTAGAAAGTTGATGTTCAAGGTTAGACACACTTACCTCATTTACCTTCCTTGAAGATGTATCATGCCTATACCCAAATTGTTGTGAATTGGCAGCCATGATGGAGATCAATTCCCTAGCTTGACCGGGGGTTTTGTTCACTATGGCGCCTCCACTTGCAGCATCCATCATCTTTCTTTCCATCGGAAGTAGGCCTTCGTAGAAGTATTGGATAAGGAGTTGTTCAGATATCCCATGTTGTGGGCAACTTGCACACAATTGCTTGAACCTTTCCCAATACTCGTGAAGAGTCTCAGTGTCCCTCTGTTTGATACTACAAATTTCTCTTCTTATACCAGCGGCTCTGGATGCGGGGAAGAATTTGTCCAAGAAGAGTCTGACCATGTCTGTCCACGTGGTTATAGAACCTGGAGGCAAATAAAACAACCAATCTTTAGCTTTAGTACTTAAAGAAAACGGAAAAGCACGCAGCTTGATTTGATCATCAGTTATTCCTTGCGGCCTCATGCTAGAACACACTATATGGAACTCTTTCAAGTGCTTATGAGGGTCTTCATTCTCAAGGCCATGAAATGTAGGTAGCAGATGTATCAACCCAGATTTCAATTCGAATTCCACAGCTAGTTCGGGATAATGTATGCAAAGTGGTTGTTGATTCACATCTGGTGCAGCCGGTTCTCGCAATGTTCTCTCGGGGTTTGCCATTTCGTCTTCTCCTTCTGAATCAAGGGATGGATCGGATAGATCCGATGCGAAGTTCAATATATTGGATGATCTAGCTTCTCGTCGCAGCCTCTTAAGAGTCTTCTCGATCTCCGGATTATAAGTGAATGCACCTGTCTGAGAAGAACGAGTCATACAAGAATAGAAATAAATTTGACACCAATCCCCAGCAACGGCGCCAAAATTTGATGGGTGTCGAGTCCAACAAAAATAAAACCTACTCTTAGACAATTATATGATTTGCATATAGTGGTGAGTAGGGTCGAATCCACAGAGATTGGTAAAGATATTTCTATTCAAATACAACAATAAAGAAAAGAAAAATGGGGGGTTTTGTTTGTGAATCAAATAAAGTAAAGCAAGGTAAGAAAATCAAATATTGATAAAAAGCCTAGCCAAAGGAATCAAGATAGTTTAATTCTAGGAATTGATCATCGATGCAAATATCTTCTATCTTTAGTTCTAGATAAATTGGTTATGGTTATTAACAAGCTCTAACAACCTATCTCTCCTTACTTTCTCGATAACCTCCAACAAGCGCTTCGAATTATTTCCCTTATTGATTAGACAATCCCTCAGACAAGCGCTTAGGATTTAATCTATCAATAGCATTAAAATCTAGAGAGACCACCAATTCATGCCAGTAGATTATAAGATAACCTATTTAAACATGATCATACACCTCCATAACATGAATTCGATCATCTCTTTTACAACCAAACATGTTATTGCGTCACTAAGACTAGAACCATCAAACAATTACGGATTTGACGTGCTAGTTGACAATATATTATCTTGCTAATTAAGTAGAAGAGCTCTATTCATACCAATCAACAAAATAATAATGACAAAACAATCAGAAGATATATGAATACCCAAAAACGAAGAATAGAATAAATACAAGTCAATTAGACCTCACAATTCGTGGAGAATTAAACATCTATGACCCTTTGGCTAGAAAAGTAGCTTAGCCACTCATGTTCATAAGAAAAACGAAAATAAAAAGTAAAGACATAATGAACCCGGATAGCTTGCTCTGCCTTCGGCCTTCCTTCTTGTTTCCTAGATCAAAGCTAAAAAGTTTGAAAGAAAGATTAAAGATTGTCTTAACCCTCTAGGGTTGGTTCTATTTATAATGTTTGAGGGATGGCATGTGATCTTTTGCTAGCAAGATACGAAGATATATTTCCTTTTCCAAGTAGATTTCGAGAAGTGAAGATTCGTCCGCTTGGCACGCCCTATAACACGGCCATAGGTCAAGCCGTGCCATCCTTTGTGCATATTCTTCAAGTTTTCATCCACGCCCAGTGTGTACCACGGTCCAACACATGGCCAGATTTAAAACCGTGCCATCCTCTACCTATGTTCAACAAGTCTTTATCCTCGTCCAGAGTGTGCCACGGTCTACACTACGGTTAAACTTCAAGCCGTGCCTTCCTCTATCAAAGTTCCACAAGTTCTTCTTCTTGGCACGTCTAGCTTCCACCACGGCTTCAAGCAGGGTTTGGTCCATGGCTTCCACCATGGCCATGCCCTAGACCGTGTCACGCCTTCTCCTCATGCAATGTGTAGCACGGTGTAAAACATGGCCAAATCTCCAACCGTGTTTCATTCTGGAGGTGTAATTCCTTGTCTTGATCCAAGTTGTAGATGACTTCTCTAATTTACTTGAATTAACATCTTTGACTCCATTTTACCTGATTTATCACCATGGTTAGAATTAAGTACCATTTCCTTATGATTTCTATAAAATCAATAATAATTTAACACAATTTATGCTATAAGGATTGAGTATAAAATGGCTCTATCAGTACCCTAATCTTAAGTCAATTTTGGAGAAGACTTGAGCTCCTTATAATTGATCAAATAGATCACCAATCCTAGGAAGAGGGTATTTGTTCTTGATTATGACCCGATTTAGCTCTCTATAATCTATACATATCCTTATACTCTCATCTTTCTTCTTAACAAACAGCACTGGAGCACCCCATAGTGAGACACTTGCTCTAATAAACCTATTGTCTTGTAGATCTTAAAGTTATCTTTAGTTCAGATAGTTCAGTAGGTGCCATTTTATATGGTGCTTTAGATATGGGAGCCATTTCCAGTACTAGATTAATACAAAACTTTATCTTTCTGATTGGTAGTAAACTTGGTAAATTCTTGAGAAAAATGTTAGGATACTAATTGATTACATATACATTTCCTAATTTTTTAACTTGTCCTATCTCTACTAATAAAGCTAATAGTCTTTCTTTATTCCATAACTTGTATGTTGAAAGAGTTACAAGCCTCAATGGATCTAACTTAAATATAACTTGTTCTTCATCAAGAAAATTAAACCTAACTACAAGATTGTGACAATCTATAATGGCACTCCTAGACTTAAATTAAATTCTATCATCTCTAAGTCAAACAATTTAGCTAGCATTTTCTTGCCATGTATAACATCACCAAATACATTCATAAACATAGGTGATATGTAGGAATGTGTTGCACCCCATGTCAAACAATACATAGGTAATATTTGAGTTTATGAGCAGTGTACCTACTATGGTATCCCGATGAAGGGTATCCTATTGCTATTGCTATTGCAATGCAAACACCCTATTAGTGATGTGCTCAAAACCACTTTGAAACACAATCAAATGACCCAAAAAAACAAGTCTCAAGTCTCATGCAAAACCGGTCCAAGTGACTAGGAAATTGCGTGACCCTAATGGAATTATGATGAAATCCAATGGTTCAAAGATTCAATTAACTTCCACTAATGAGAAATTTCACTAAACAACAATAAGAACAAGATAATTACACGTGAAATGGATGAAAAAGACAAGCTCAAAAACCATGAACTCACACCCTTCTAACCTTGCCAATTCACGCCAATCACTAAGAGTAATTCAATTCTCAATGAACAATCAATCTTAGAAGATGATTATTCTTGAAAAAAAAAACACAAATATATCCAAGAAAGATCTAAATCTACCCTAGATATGACTCACTAGAGAAGAAATGAACATACAACAAAGATGGAATCGATATGACTCACAATTCCCCTTCGTTGCACTCGCTACAATTCCAATTCTTGAGTTTAAATTGATAAGAGTTTTGAACTAAGGAAAGAACCCTAATTCCACACATGAAAGTGTCTCTCAAATCTGTAAAAATTGGCCTCCTCAAACCCTCTCTTAAGCAAGTATTTATACTTACTACTCCTAAGGTTAAAAAGTGGTCAAAATTATAAGTTTGTCACTTTTAAGGTGGCTAGCCCTAAATGAAAATTACCAGGAAATAAAAGTGTCTCGAAACCAAAATTCAACCAAAATAGTTCATAAAACAATTACAAGGTACAAAATAACATAAGTCTTCATGATCCAATGCCTTGGAATAGAAAACAATCGCAGTGGGTCTTTGATTGTCATCCTAAAAACGTTCTGTGTCCAACAGTGGTTATAGGACATATTGGCATCCCATGGAGAATTATCATTGTACCTGTAAGATTATTTTCAAACATTTATTAGAAATAAAGACATAAGGTAAAATATGAGTAATTTGGATCATCATCCAAATCGAGTTCTAAAAGTGTCGAAGGCGCCGAAAATTTTCCCATCAATTAGGTACCCTATATTTTTGTCCAACATTTTGATTTCTACCTAGTGGTCCTTTAGGTGTAGGTCTTACAAGATGTTGTGCTTGTGGGGGTACAGCCACTTAATGGTGATTAGCACCACACTTGAATGACCATGTACCCTCCTATTTGTAACGAATCCTAATTTTTTATCCTTTAAGTCATTCTAAATCCTAATTGCTTTGTTTTAACCCAATTTTCTATTGTATTCTATGATTCAAAGTTAAAATATGAGTTTAAGTACACTTACTTAGCTTGAATTACACTTGGAACTCCAAATTTGATGACTTCTGTGCTTATTCAATCTGTTCTTTAATCTAATTCCTATTGTCACAAGGATAACAACATTTTAGATCCTATTTTCATCATCATAGTTAAGCACATCATGATTTACATGCTTACTTGTTGGATTTGTCGTGTAATTCTCTTACAAATTGCCTTAGTCCTCTATAAGGTTCTCTCTCTCCCTCTTTAGTTTTCTAGACATCAGTTGACAAATGAGCAAAAGGATGAAGCCATAGGTTATTGTAGTTTATATAGTCCCATTAGGAAAAGATGAAACTGCCCCTACCTCCTAACCTTATTTGCAAAATTGCCGTCAATCTTATATTATTTATTTTATTATTTTACTTAATAATTATGATTTTATAAATATGCATATATATTTTTTAGAACCATGTCTTACACATTTTCAAGTTTCAGTGCTTGTATTAGGCAAGGAAAAGTTCAGTTTGAGACTGCCCTTCTAAGTACTTGATGAGGATCACATTAAGAAGATTGGTCCAAGGATGATCAAGGACAAGTTAAGGAGTTAGGAACAAAGAGTATGGGCATATTCGAAGTTTGGATCACGAAGACGAAAGTCAGGGATGGAATTAAAGGCCGATAGCTTTAAGAGTGCTAAAGAATGTCGACCTTAGTGACTTAGGTCGTCGACTTAAATAGCCGGTGTAGGGCGAAGGCCACCGACTTAAGTCACCAGTGTGAAATGCCTTATAGGCCAGCAAAGTAAGCTGCCGGCCTAGGTCGGCTTATTTCATACGCTGGTTTAAAGAGCATATAAGCCATCGACTTTAAGTGACAGCTTAGGAGAATTATAGGTTGGCTTTTGTCCAATTTAGGTCGCCAGCGTAGATTGATTTCCTTAGTTGCAAGTAGGGTTTTTGTGACATTTTGTATACATTTGTTGTGAAACTATAAATGGTCACACCTTCATTTGTGTCATGCCCCAAAGGGGGCCTAAAAGGTTTCACTAAAAATTATCATGGCACGTGTGCACCCATTACATGATAATCGTCTTACAAGCTAGAGATCATAAGACTCTAAATAATTAATTACATTTACGACTAATCATAGTATATAAAGTTACATAATAAAATATCACTATGGATTATGTATCATACGGTCAACCATGATCGTAGAAAATCGATATCCCCTACTAACCAGTAAAATGGAATAAAATCATAAGTTTCATAACTTCCAATTTTACATTAAGGTCCTAAAATAACATTTTATCTAAATAGTCTATCTTTCACAATTCTTACTTTATCGTCCTTATCTTCCAAAAACTCTCAAAACTTCATATCTTATCCCATCTCGAGCTTTCATATTCTCTACCTGCAAAAGGGTCTATAGAAGGGTGAGCACACTACGACTTAGTGAATGGGAGGGTAACACTTTCAATGTTACACACGTACAAGCAATTTCAAATCAATTTATCAAATCATATGCTATGCATGAATAACCACATGAATGCAACATCTTACGTGGTCTTTCGGTAACCAACGTTAAGTCTAGGATTTATCCCCCCCCCCCCCCCCCCCCCCGGACCTTGGGTTAGGGATTCCAAAGCCACCATCAGTGCCTGGGTCTTACACACAATTTAATTACTCTTATCATTTTATTATATTTGTGTCTTAGCTTTAATGATCTAGGCTCAAGTGCCTCAATACATCGAGCATTTCACCCTCAAGAGACAGGCCGGACTTGGAACCGTTAAGGAGCGACAATCTCTTAATCACTTAGTTCGCACTTGGCGAAACAACAATCTTTTGATCACTTCCAGTGCATCCTGTAGCAGTGATGGCCTTCAATCTCATGCAATGTCTCGTATAAATGCATGTCAAGTTTTAATTGAGTCCACTTCTTTAATTAATTGATTCGATATACAGTTGCAACCAATTCTCATTCAAGGCAATAAGGAAAATTACCAAGCATTAAAGACTACCACTCTACGAACAATCAATAGGAACCCAATGAAGTCCCATAAACAAATCCACTACATCTCATTTTCACATTTACCACAACAAGAAGAGATCATGCATTTCACATCATAGAATAAACAAGAAAACTAGACCAAACGAATAAAAACAATCAAGTTATATGCAAGATTTTAGTTAACTTGACACCTTTGTTTTTTTTTTTACTTAAACGCCAAATCAACCACTCAGGATTGATCTACAATTCTCATTTCTCGACACCTCTGTGCCCTCTCACTTAAATGTTGAATCAATCACTAGGGATTGATTTACGATTATCATTTCGTGACACCTCTGTGTCACTTCACCCCTCAAGGGCTTAGTTTTATCCATTCACAAATGTCACTTAGGGTAGCCATAGGTGTATATATCCCTTCTAAATCCTCAAGTATCATATATATATGATAACAGTATATACATATTTATAGGTTTAAAGCTTGTTCTTAACCAAAGGATGATATGCTAAATGCTTTTCCCTCATGTACTCAAGAGAAGCAAGAGATATAACTATTTCATTGACAATAAGGATTTTCATCTATGATTTGTATAATTACATGCATAAATGTATTCTATAAATATAATAGGAAAATAATGTTGTCTAAACATATATACATATCCAGAATTAGATTTTGATATGTGTATATAATGATATACATATAATTTATTCCAGTTATGCATAACTACTCGGTAGCTATAGAGGGAAAAGTTAATTTTATATATTTTGGTTTAATTTAAAGAAAACAATTTTTAATCGTGGTATTAGGCCTATAGTAATAGCATTGGTAAGATGGTGCGAAGTGCTATTGTTAAGATAGTGATATCTAACCTTTAGTCTGTTCTATCCTCTACATCATTAAAACAATATTCCTCTATAACTTATCTAACTACCAATTTCTTTGTAACTTCTTTTCTAAACTCATCTAACCCCACTGTATAACTTAATAATAATAATAATCACATCTAATTTGCAACTACAACCAACCAAGTGAATTCACATACATAGCATATCAACACATAACACAACATTGTAGCATATCATTAAGTTTCCCACTCACCTGTTTAGGGTCATCATAGTCCTAACCGGAGTCGAGTGATTCCAGCGGGTAATCTCTTTACTTTCCTCTTGAAATCAGTGTCCTTCTACATTGCTTCCTCAACAAAATCATAGAAAGCAACATCTCCACTTAACTTTGGTAGTTTCCTAGCACTTGATACACGTATTCTACCCATCATGCGTTTGATGGCAAGGCGTGAAGTCTCCACCTTAAGAAACTTTAGGCGAACAAGATTCGAAATGTTGAACACTTCTTCAATGTGATTCCAATACAAGGTTCTAAAAGGAACGACTTTCCTAGGAATCATTGCTTCCAACACCCTAAGTTGCTATGATCGACTGTTTATTTTCCTTATGTAGAAGTCGAGCAATGAAACGTCTTTAACTTGCCAAATTCGGAATTCCTTCTTCCATGTAGGCAAGATACCTTTGGAAAGGACAACTAAAGGTCTTGCATTAGGGTATTTGGCTAAGAATGATCTTCCTTAATATCCTTTGAGCATTCCATTGTGAAATTCATTTCATTCCAATTATGCCCCAAGCCATCATCTTGGACGTTACTCAAATCATTCCCTTCACCATCTACACCAACATAAACGCCTCTCCTTTACATGAAGCATTTTTTAACCTTTCAGTTATCAATTTGTCTCTAATATCTTCCAACAAACTACTTGTAGGACAACCCATAGGATTAGTGGTCACTAAAGGTTTTGTATCACCTCCTTTCTTCTCTCCTTTATTGACAACTCCACCTATAGGGTTTCCTGTCCTTCCTACTAGTTTTCATCCTCACTCACGCTTCCATCACCATACATACACCAGCCGCTCTTTATACACATACATGCCTACCTCCATTGTAATAACGTCATATGTACCCATATACATAAGTCTTACCTACACACATACACAAGATCAATACTCTCTTGTCTTTATTTTCCAACTTTTCTCCTCTTTTCCTCACCCTTCATCCGTCTTCAATTTTCTCCTCCTCCTTCCAACTTTTCCTCTTCCATTTTCCTTTTCTTCTTCCTTTTCTACTTCATATCTCCTACTCATCAAACCCCACTTACACACTTTATACACACACCACGCACATACATCAGCACATTCCCACCCATACACATACACGCAGATTCTGCACACACCACGTATATACTCCTTTCCATACACGTACACACTCCGCACACACCTACACATACATACACACAATCATACTATGCACATAATTACACACATACACAGCTACACTTTGCAACCCTCTTTTCTCCTCTCAAGTCCACATGCACACACACACATACCACTAGCGCATACATACACACACACTCCGCACATGTCTCACACCACCAATACGCACATATACACATACTCTACATACACATCATACCACCGACATGCACATATACACATACTCCGCATACACCATACCACCAGCACATACATATACACATACTTCGTATACACCTCACACCACCAACACGCACATACACACATACTCCGCATACACCACACACCACCAGCACATACATACACATGCTCACGCACACACCACACACACCTACTCATATACATATATCTTGCTCTTCCTCCCATTTCCCCTTTCTTTCCTCCTTCGGAACATTGTTGCTACGGTTGTTGATGGTTGTTGTTACTATTCCCGTCGCGATTGCCATTGCTGACGTTGTCGCAGTCGCAGTTGTTGCTGTTGTTGCGGTCATTGTTGTTGTCATTGCTGCGGTTGCTGTTGCCTTCATTGTTGTCATCTTCCCTCACACACACATGCACTCACATGGTTACAACATGGCAGCTCCTCCACCTCACGTACATATACACACATCGCTCCCCTTTTTCTTTTGCTTTTGCTGCTGTGCTTGCTGCTGCTGCTGTCATGGGAGAAGGCTGGACAGGACCTAGATGTGATTTTTTTTTTTCATTTATGTATATATATTTAGATATTATATTATAATTATATTTTATATTATAATTATATTTTACATTATAATTATTTTGATTTTTAATATTACGCACGCATACATTGATATCTTTAGATTTTATATTTTTAGCATTTTATTACGAAAGTTTACGTTTAAGCTAATTTGATTATTCCAAGCGTCAATATTCACTCGAAATTTTCATTTAAATTTCCTAAATCTATAGTTTCAATCAATTTCCTTATCCAACCCAATATCATTTGAAATTTATGTTTTAGAGAATTTATTCTTTTAATTTAAATTACACGAACTAAAGTTAGGATTTACAATTATTTTTATTTATCTGTTTATATGCTTATATACGAATATTTTTCAATTACTTCGCTTCCTAAATTTATTTAGTAATATATTTCATAAAATTTAAAATGTTACGTTCATTATCTTTTTTCTTTGCAATGGTTATGCTTTCCATTTGTTCTATTTTTAAAACCTATTATTATCACAAATTATTAAAATAATATTCACGTGTCGCGATGTTTAAATTTTTGTCACCAAAGTTTTTAATATAGCGAGATTGTCATTCTCGCTGTCTCAACCTAAATGTATTTTTTATTTTGTTTATTTTCTTTAAATTTTCATATAGTCTTTTCAAAATTTTGGGACATCACAATTTATAGAGAGCTTTGAGCATTTTTTACTCATCAATTGAGAGAGATTTCTCTTTGGTTCTTTGAAGAACTATCGAACTTATCAAATTCTTGAATCCATGGCATTCATCCCTTATCTTATCAATCGATCCTTCCATAATCGATTGTGATGTTATCGCGTATACTAATGTTCTTGTCTCGTTTATAGACAAAGGGTCGCGGTGTCCATCGTTCTTGAGAGATCCTAGGTTATGAGGTTAGCAAATCGATCATCGGGTTTCATCATGGGTTGGCGAGGTTCGCATCAGTACGTATAATCTTGTATGTTGCTAATGCTTGTTTGGTTACTTAAGGAATCAAAATTAATGATATATTTGATTTGATTAAGTTGTTTGCTGATTGTGATTGGTTTAGCTTAAGGACCTGCAGTGGTAGAATCTCAGGGGCACTTGTTGATCAACATATGGTGCTATCCCCAATTGAGTTGCGTACTAAGATGAGTTGGTAGATTTAGGGACTCATAGGTGTTGGGGGGTTAGATTAGCAGTTCTTAATGCCTTATTATGTATTATTATAGTATATGGTATAGCGAGATCATAAGTATCCTTTACTGTATGGTTGATTTAATTAACATTATAACCGATTGCTTGTTTGACTTTTGCATTGATGCATGTGATTCAAGATATGTCTGATCATGCATGTATGTTTATGGATTATACATCTGGGTATTAGCTCACCCTTTAGGGATCATTTTTCTTTTCTTTTTCTTTTTAGCTATAGGTATAGATAATTACACTTCATATGATGAGGATCTTGAGACATATGTGCATAATGGAAACGATGTAGAGTACTTTTATTATTATGATGATTAGGCAAAAATTGTAACTTGAAATCTTAGAATATTGTTGGAAGTTTGCTTATTTATAAAGGTTTATAGTGTTGAGGATAATTTGGTGTTTATATTGTTTATAACTTATTTTATATTAATGTATTAAAATAGTCTTGAAATATTATATGATTTGCAAATTAGATTCAATTGTGTCACCTCTTCATGATATCAGTTATTTACCTTGATTGGAGTTAATAATTATTGTAAGTTTGTGGATTTAAAATATTTAAGAGTTTTAATGTATTTTTATTTTGTAAAGATATAAAACTGATTATGATGTTTTGAAATCTAGAATGTATCCTAATATGAGAACTCCAAACAAATTGCAACATATGAGTAATCTATAATTGTGGGTGGTTTTGTTGTTCGGGTACTCACATCATTAAGACTTATAGGTATATCTATTATGGTGTAATTATTTTTAATAAATCTGACTTCTGCAGCGGCTACTAAATTAAGAGCACACATCTCCACGCAGCACAATGACGTATACATGCGTTAATAGAGCCATGGAGCGAAGGGCAAAAGAGTAACCAGAAAAAGACAAAAAATGTGTAAAAGAATAGGTAAGCAGTGAAATCAGGCGGCTCAAATAGTGGCAAAACTGTCATTTCATCGCCCCCCCCCCCCCCCCCCACAATTTTTAAGGTTCCTCTCTCTGCCCCCCTCTCTCTTTTCCTTCTCTCTCCGGATTGTGGAAAACGACTGCTAGCAACCTGTGGTCTACCTCTGTCTCGCCTTCTTTCCCCTAATACATTTCCCACCCCACCTATATAAAATAAAAATCCATCACAAATCACTCGAATATATTTGTTTGCACATATATATATATATATCTACCGACTTAACCACTTGAATTGAAGACCCATTTGCTCATCTTTACATCTATATCAGTATACTGTCTTCTTTTCTTTTCCCCTCTACCTCACTTCTGGGTGTTTTAGTCTCTTTGATCACTCCGATACATACACATACATATACATATAAATTCTCTCTCCTCTGGAAGTTTCAACTTCAGGACCATGGTGGATTTCCCAGTAGTATGTTGCATGTGTGGCGATGTTGGGTTCCCGGAAAAACTCTTCCGCTGCAACAGCTGCTGTCGCCGCTTTCAACACTCGTATGCAACCCTTTCCTCTCTTTTTGTCATACAAACTCGCATAGTTTTACTGATTCTCGAAGAATTATGACGCAGTCTTGTTAAGGATGGTGTTTTTCTTATCTCCTTAAAGTTTGTAATTGTGTCAGCGTATGTATATGTAGTGTTGGCTACATCGCAATGTCACTCTCTTGTTTGATAGGTGATTTTAACCGACTATCTTCTTTCATCGTCATGCCCAGATTTTGCATCCATTTCAACATACCATTACATTATAATTATTATTGTTATCATCATCTTCTAAACGGTTCATCACGTAATTAAATCACATAAATGATTCGCATGTGATTATATAATGTAATAATAAACTTTTGACTAAGACTAAAAAGTAGTATCTACTTATCTGTTTTATCTTTATACATAGGTATTGCAGTAACTATTACAGCGAATCATCGGAACCGATTGAGCAGTGCGATTGGTGCCAAAGTGAAAGGAAAAACTCAAGACATCGAAGCTCCTCTTCATCTTCAAGGAAGCCCGTGGCCGGAAGCGAAAACGTCGTCGTAAAATCAGACTATGCGGGAGATAAAATCAAGCAACATATGGATCGCGGCGAGGATGGTGGTGGCGACAAGGGTAAGAACCACCTGGGTAGCGGTGTACCGTCACCACGGACCGCCACCCGCCGGTATAAGCTTCTCAAGGACGTCATGTGTTAGCAAGTCATGAATAAAATTAAGTAAAAGATGTTTTACATGGTAGCATATGATATAAGTTTGGATTTGAGTGTTTTTCCAGTTTTAGCTATATTTTCACTTATTAAATCACGGTGAGTTTGGTTTAAGCTTTACCTTTAAGCTATATATAATATGTGCTTTCCTGAAAGTTGTTAATATTATTGGTAATGTAGCTTATATATCAGTGAATTTTAATTTAAATATTCCGTAGCGTGTGTTGAAAGGATGGAATTATAATGTTTAAGCAAGCATTGTCTATATTCGCTTCCCATTATAAATTGAATTCGATATTGGGAATCGTAGTATATGTTTCAAGTATTCCAATCATGTAGCCTTCACGCATTAAAATGAGTTGGAGCTGTGCATCCTAGCTATCTAGACTCGCTAGCTACACGTAGTTGGGTAGGATTTATCTTAAGTGGCTTTTTCTTAAAGCAGCAAATAATAGAGCATGCTTAGTATTTCCTTAACATTTATAAGCAAATGGACATCCATATATGGTGTATATATACATATATATCACTGGTGTTTTTTTTAGGACAGTTGTTATCTTGTCGCGTTTTCCAATTTTGATTATAAATTTCAGGAAAAAAAAATTATTATATTGAAAACGAAAACACCTTTCTTATTTGGCTCTTTAACCAATTCGACATAGCAGTTTTCTATATATGTGCAAATATAGGTACGTTGCCAAATATTTTTGTTGGTTTTGAGCAGAACAGTCCTAGAGGTTTGAGAGAAATAATGGACTCGTAAATCGTTCAATGCATTTCGACACGCATCTTTGTACTAGTGAATCGAGGAACGCGAAGCTGCCAGGTTCTCCTGATTTGTCGAACACTTTATCATTTATTTATTTATTATTTATCTGTCTTTTTTTTTTTTTCCCCGGTGGGGGGGTGGTGTGCAATGAAGACTGATGTAATATGTAGTTTACTTAGCTAGCTTTGTCCTTTATGCCGGCAAAGAAAAAAAAAAGAAAAAGGTAATCTTGATGCACGAGAAGGATATACATCTATATAGTAATGATAATCATATAGATTGCGGGTGGCTGTTAGTAATTTAGAGCCTTTCTGGTGTTCTGTGTACGTTTTGCATGCCTTCAGTTGCATAAAAAAGGATCCATTTCATTCTTATATCTATGCTATCCGTGGTTCAAGCTTAGCATCGGGGTGAAAAATGTAATTGAATTATGTTAAAATTTAGGCCATACAAATATCCCCATGGTTTAGTTAGTTCATTATGTACTATAAAATGGCTTTAAATATTTAAATTATTTCCTACTATAAAGTTTTAAGGACATGTATATAAGAAATCTGTTAGGCACTTAGATAAATCCAGACCTGAATTTCGGCCAAGTGGAAAAATTATGAAGCTCTGGTACACTGAACGAAACTGTAAGGAGAGAGGGACATGTCGTCGGTGTCTGTGAGCCATAAATTTAAGTCAACAAGAATTGATATCCTTAAATACTTGTACGATAGAAAACGTGAAAATGAGAACAAAAAGGGACAAAAAACAAGTATATATTTATACATATATATTGAAATTATACTTGAAAAGTAGACAACATCTATTGGAGTGAAAGGGCTATTTAACAAGACCTGAATAGTATGTATCCTGTGTTTGGAACTTTCAATGTGTGAGATTCACGGGAATATATTTAAATAATATTATTTTTAAAAAAATTCGTGAAGTAGTATATTTATAAAAATTATTCTAAAAATAAATTTTAAAATCGCATATCATATTCACACATTCAAAGCAATTTGTATTGAAGCGTGGGCATGTAAGTTACTTGAAGGCGTGGACATAGTCTACACCGTTAGTGTAATTTTTTTTTTAATTGTTGAAACTTCTTTTTATGAAAAATCATGTAAAGAAAATGGATTTTTTTTAAAAAAATAAAAATTTACCTAAAGAATAACAAAAAAAATTTAATTTTCATAAATTTAAAAATTATGAAATAGATAATTGTTATAAGAAAAAATTAACCGTTACTTCAATAGTATATAAACTTATTAATTTCAATTAGTTGTTTACATTAATTTTAAAAAAAATGAAAAAAAGATATACATATCAAATAAATGAGGAAAAATTGAATCCTATCTCCTAATTATTTCTTTCTCCCTTAGAAATGTCTAGCTAGTTGCGTAAAAGCGTTCATTGGCTCCCTCAATGACTTAGAATGTGGAGTTGGAGGAGCTTGCAACTCTTGTGTAGATGGTGCTAAGGGGGTTTTTTCGAATTCTCGAAGAGGCACTAGACTCTACTTTGTAACTCGATGCAAAGACTCACCCTAATATATTGGTTATTTTCCAGAGCATCTCTTATATGAGGCAAGTGGTGTTGAGACAGGGCCACTAATGGAATGATGGTATGGTGTGACATATGTGTTGGGCAATTAAGTTGAGTTGTTGTACATCACACTGGAATCCGGTTGAAATTGTTACTCCTGTATATTAGAACATTCTTGTGCCTAACTGTTGTTACCATAAGTCAATAGGTGATAAGAATCAAAATCTGATAAGACCTATCATTAGGGCAAGAATTAAAGGATTTCAAATCTTGGCGATGAGGGCTCATTTTGAGCAAATCGACCCTGGAATTATTCGTTTACTAACCTCTTTTATCTTATTCATGTATTATATATTCAAACAGGTATACTTATCAGGCTTTATAGGGCGATGGACAAACTCACTAAAACTCAGCTTGTGGGTTATCCATGGATCGATCTAAACCGATGATGATTTGGGCCGACAAATCCTATGGAAGAGCTAGCAGCTTGAAGACTATATTTTATATATTTGTTATTTACTTGGACTATTTATGTTGTAATTATTTTGGGACACTTTTATTTGGTTGTAATTGAGTTTTAGGATCGGCCACCCTAAAAGTAGCATAGTTGTAATTTTGTGCAATTTCTAACCCTAAAGGAAGTAAGTATAAATACTTGCTTAAAGTAGGGTTTGAGGAGGCCATTTTTCAGATTTGAACATACGCTTTTCATGAGGATTAGGGTTCTTCCTAATTGTCATTAGACTCTTATCAGTTTCAATCCCAAGAGTTGAAATTGTAGCGAGTGCAACACTTGAAATTGTGAGTAATATCAATTTCATTTTGTTGTGATTTCTTTTTTTTCTCTAGTGGGTAATATCTAGGGTTGAATTGAGATAGTTCTTAATTAGATTTTCTTCATAATCATTTCGAATTTTTGTGCTTAATTGAGTTACTTTTACACTTGAATTCGGTTCATCCATTTTGTATGCTTCTTGAGCCGTGAAAGCATTGGTTTTGGAAAGGAGGATCATGATTATTTTCTTGTGGATTATTAGTAGTAATCACGTGGGTTTGGAGTATAATTTGTGATTACCATTGAGGATTATACTATTGTGTTGATTTATTTCATGTAATTCATCAATTGGTCCATATATTGCAATTAGGGTCACACCACAATTGCTTCACTTTGAACCGAATTGTGCTAATCTTTTAGAGATTATTATTTGGTTTAATTTGCATGTGCTTAATCCCCTTTTAGGTACATCATCTTTTGGTATCAGAGGTTCAGGTTTAAGAGGAGGGATTTACAATTTGGAATTCAAAAATTTAGGGTTCTTATTACCTTGATCTGAAAAATTGTGCATTGAAGAATTGAATTATTTCAATTGTGTAGTTGAAGTGATTTCCTTGTTGTTAATTGTTGTGGACGTAGAGTACTTACCATATTATTTGTATCCTTAAGTTGACCGTGATTGGTTTAAGGGAAATCATCATTGTCATCATTTGAGGGAAGTGAAATTTGAATGCTAGAAGAGTGTTGTTTTTGAAATCCTTGCCATGTGTTGTAGTGTTGTGTGTGGCAAAGTGGATATCTTATTGTAGCTTCTTTGTTATTGAATCTTCCATGAAGGGAAGGGGAGTGAGAATTTTATGTCCTAGTGTTTGATTGTGGAATTGGAAATACAATATTTTGTGGTAAAAAGAGAAGTGTGACCTTTGTGAATTCGGAATTGGGGAGAACAATTTGCAATTTCTAGATTTGAGTAGTGTGTAAAAATGGAAGTTATTTGATTTTCAAAACAAGCATTAAGAGTGAAGGAGTTAATGTGTGTTTGTTTAAATTTGAAAATTAATTCTTACCAAATGAGGAAGGGTTGCAATTAGTGAAGTGGTTTGATTTTCAAATTTAAATTGCTGCCTTTTGTATAAGTTGCAGTTTGGAATTGTGTTTGAAGTGAAGAGTTTGCAACGTGTTGTCCTTGAACTTGCCGTGAGGAAGAGTAGTGAATTGATGAAGTTTGTGTTGCATGTGGTGAGAAGAAGGTGTTACACCGTGAGTGTTGTTGATGTTATTGTTTGAATTTAGTACATTGTGTGCGTATTGTGTAAGTGGCGGTGTAAGTGTGTTGTATACCTTGAAGTATTGTGTGTGTGTTGTAGTGGGGAGGTTGTGCACCGTGGTTGTTTTTGTGTAGAGTTGTGTTTGTAAAAAAAAGAAAAAAATTATCAGTGAAGTTATGTGTGTAAGAGTGAGTGGTGGTTTGACTTATTGTGTGTGTAAGTGTATGTGGCGGTGTGAATTTGTGGAAGTTGTGTGGAGAAAGGTGTTGCACATTGAGGCTAAAGTGTGAGAGTGTAGTGCATGGATAGCAAATCGTGAAGGGAAAGAGTGGTGTTTCAATTGTGAAGTAGAATTGTGCAATGTGTGCATTTTCAAAAATTGGAGGAATCACAATTATTATTTTCATATTTGAAATCAGAATTGAAAGTGTACATTAAGAGGTCAATTTGAAATCTCAAATACACATTAAGTCATAGTTAATTGTGTACCTTTTGAATTTGAAAAAAAGCCTCTTACCATTTGTGGAATATTGTAATTACTGAACTCATTTTGAATTTAAAATTTGAGTTGCCTTTGTTGTTGGAGTTACGGTTTGATATTTGTGTGGAAGTGGGGAAAGTGCATCGTGGCTTGAAGAGGAGTGTATGTGTGTGGTATTGTATTTTTGTAAAGTTAGTGAAGGGTATGTGTGTATTTTTAGCGTGGTTTTGTATGTGTTGATTAGAGAATTGTTGCTAGTGGTGTGATTGGTGGTGGAGCCGTGAGCAAGGGAGTTTTGTGACGGTGGAGTTGTGCATTTGTGCTTGTGTTAAGGTGCTGCAATTTTTGATTTATTATAGTGTGAAACCTTAACAAGAAAGGAAGGTTTTGAGTAGTAGAATTTAAAATTCAAACAAGTTATTAAAGTGTGAAAGTAATTGAACTAGTTACTTAAACACTTGTAGTTGAATTTAATTCTATCTACTTGAAAGTAGTTGAGTGTACTTCACTTGTAGTTTAGTTGTGTACTTGGACGTGGAAGTGTGAGGATAATTATTGTGTTTTTGGGTTTGAACACAATCATGTCTAGTGAGATGTTTCATTATACTAATGTATTGCATCGAACATTGACTACATTTGCTACTAAGGATGAAGAACAAAGGGAAAACTTATTCCATACCTCTTATAGGGTACAAGGAAATTTATGTGTCCTTATAGTCGATGGTGGTAATTGTATCAAATGTGGTAGTAGCATCGTTCGTATCGAAACTAAAACTTGCTACTACTCCACATCTTGAGCCGTATAAATTGCATTGGATTAGTGAACAGGGGAGTTTACATGTGACCTAAAGAGCTAGGGTACCTTTCAGTGTAGGGGATAAATATTATGATGAAATCGAGTGTGATATTCTACCTATGTGTACATCCCATATATTGCTTGGCAAGCTTTGGTTATATGACAGGAGGGTCTTACATGATGGCTTCAAGAATACTTATGTATTCTAGAAGGAGGGAAAACGAATTATTTTGAATCCGATGTCGCCTTTAGAGGTTCAAAGGGTTTAGCAACAAATCAGTAGACCATCAGTGGGCTATGAGCAGTTGAACCAACCCTTAGAGCATAAAATTTATCGGTCACAGATGTACCAACCTTCAAAGGATCCTAATGAACAGAGTTAGATGGGCAGATCATTAGAGGAAGAAACTGTTCAAGGGTAGTTGTGTTCACATTCAGAGGTACTAGAGGCTCATGAGCAGTTGAGTAAAACAAGACCTATCATCAGGGTAAGAACCAAAGGATTTCGAATCTTGGCGATGAGGGCTCATTTTGAGCAAATCGACCCTGGAATTATTCATTTACTAACCTCTTTTATCTTATTCATGTATTATATATTCAAGCAGGCACACTTATAAGGTTTTACAGGGTGATGGACAAACTCACTAAAACTCAGCTTGTGGGTTATCTATGGACTGACCTAAACCGGTGATGAGTTGGGCCGACGAATTCTATGGAAGAGCTAGCATCTTGAAGACTAATTTTTATATATTTGTTATTTACTTGGACTATTTATGTTGTAATCATTTTGGGACACTTTTATTTGGTTGTAATTGAGTTTTAGGATCGGCCACCCTAAAAGTAGTATAGTTGTAATTTTGTGCAATTTCTAACCCTAAAGGAAGTAAGTATAAATACTTGCTTAAAGTAGGGTTTGAGGAGGCCATTTTTTAGATTTGAACATATGCTTTTCATGAGGATTAGGGTTCTTCCTAATTGTCATTAGACTCTTATCAGTTTCAATCCCAAGAGTTGAAATTGTAGCGAGTGCAACACTTGAAATTGTGAGTAATATCAATTTCATTTTGTTGTGATTTCTTTTTTTTCTCTAGTGTGTAATATCTAGGGTTGAATTGAGATAGTTCTTGGTTAAATTTTCTTTATAATCATTTCGAATTTTTGTGCTTAATTGCGTTACTTTTACACTTGAATTCGGTTCATCCATTGTGTGTGCTTTTTGAGCCGTGAAAGCATTGGTTGTGGAAAGGATGATCACGGTTATTTTCTTGTGGATTATTAGTAGTAATCACTTGGGTTTGGAGTATAATTTGTGATTACCATTGAGGATTATACTATGGTGTTGATTTATTTCATGTAATTCATCATTCGGTCCATATATTGCAATTAGGGTCATGCCAGAATTGCTTCACCTTGAACCGAATTGTGCTAATCTTTTAGAGATTGTTATTTGATTTAATTTGGATGTGCTTAATCCCCTTTTAGGCACATTAATAGGTTATGCCTCAGCCTCATCATATGTGCCATGCTATTGATGAGCCTGCAAGTAAAGTGTTGCCCCCATGTGATCACATAAGAATTGAAGACCATGACCAACTACACTAATTGTTTCATCATGATTTAAGGATAGGCGAATTTGTCTTAAAATATCAACCTTCATGTTATAATACATCATACAATTGATTAAGCAATGGGCATGCAATGGATCGATGAGAATGTGTTGATATTGTACTTACTAGATATCTAATAATTATCTCTGTATGTCCTATATATCTACAGTTGATGGATTTATACCACCACATGTTTGACTCATGCATGCCATAAGGACCCTATATGTATACCACTCGAGGTAATCTGTTTTCCCATATGGATATGTATGTTACATGATGCACTTACCAATTGACATCAACCCTCCTAAGCTGGTCAATCTAATGGAGCTCAAGTTGCATGGTCACATCTTGTGGAATCCATTGATACACCCTAAACTACCTTACAATACGGTTGAGGTAATGTCACTCCATCATGTGGAAACATATATGTGGCACTTGTGTGGTCTAAATGTGATACTGCTTCTGTAGAAAGCTAGTAGGATGTGAATTCATAACCATATAATGCTCTAGCTAAATAAAAAAAAGTCTAATTACTCATAGAAAAAACAATAAATAAACAAAAATAACACAATATTTTCCACTAATCAAAAGTTTATGAAGGTTTAAAGTGAAATAGAAATAAGATTGGTGTCGTTCTATCCTACTACTTTAAACCTGTAGGCAAATGCACTTGTTGATTTTATAGTATTGTGAATATTGATATCAAGTGTTGACCCCATAGGAATTACAATTACTAGTAATTATCCTTTTTCATATTATCTAATCTAAAAAATTGAGTGGATTGAGTAAAGTTAAACAACAAGTATTTAAAAGATAACAATAATTATTAAAAGTGAACTCGGATATTGAATCCCTTTAGAACTGCTAATATAATTAACTAATTATTATTTAATTTCATTATCGTATTCTTGGACTATGTGAATTCCTAAATTGAACTAATATGTCTCTCAAGTCTACTAATTCCTAACTCCATGTTGATTAATTAGAATCACTTCCTAATTAAAACTCCTAGAATTGTATTACATTCGATCCATGAACTCTGCTATTCGGTTTGACTCTAATTCAGAAGATTTACATCGTCTTATCTCTAAGATTGCATACAACTCATTCCAATCACGCTAGATCTATTATAATATAGGATCTCTTGATCTCTATATAGGAATTGAGACTTCAACTAATACTCTAACAATATTAAATTGAAAACAATGAAGAACACATAATTAGTTTACAAGAATAACAAATAATTTATTGAATAATAACTTAGAAAATTTACATATTCATTATAAGGTTCATCATACCCAAGTATAAAAGAGAATTTAAGCTAGCAATATATTGAATCTAAAAGCAATAATATAGAAAGAGTTCATAAAAAAAAATCAAATAAACAACAATCCTAAAACTCTATCACTATATTACTATCAACCTACAAATTCTCTTCCTTCTGTTGGAAATTCATGCTCCTTTATATAGCCATCATTTTTAGCCCTTCTAGGAAAGTTTTAGTTTCCTAGAAAAATCCTTAGAATTTTCATAAATTAGGAAAAATATTAATCCAATAAGTAGTAATGGCTTCTCTGGATTCTAGGAAACTCAACAACTCTTGAAAGGAAATCAAATCTTCTTGATGGATTGCACTTTTGAGAATCAATTTTAGAAAGTTGAATTTTGGCTTGGCATGGTCATAGCATGGTCTTGCCATTACCCATTTACCATTTTGTTTCAAATATATAAAAAAAACTGCCTTCAACACACCCCTTGACATAAGCGTGTTCTTACCCTTGTACTTCTACACAATTGCTTACATGGCTACTCCAAAATGATTTATCCTGTTTTGTCCTACACGACCTTAGACACGATTGTGCTCTTCACCATGTCGTGTTTCAAATCTTGTAAAATTGATGTTTTTACTTCAAATTTCATATAATTCTTCTATTAAATCATAAATTATATTTCAAAGCTCTAAAATCAAATAAAGAGTGATTAAGTGCAATATCTATCCAGAATGTAAGTGATTTAAACAAAAGGCTATTATAAATATTGCAAATAATAATTATTTTATAATAGATATCAAATTTCCCCATACTTAATCCTTGGCTTGTCCTCAAGCAAAGATAAACCTTTAAAGATCAAAGACAAATTTTTTTTTTTGTACTTAACTAATTACCCTAGATAACAATCACTAAATTTGTAATTAAACAAATTGCATTCATCATATAATTGTTTATCCTTAACATCCTTTTTACCCAATCTTATTTAGTGTACTACAAATATTAAAATCAAAATTGAAAAGTTAAAATGTACAATACCAAAGTTTATCATGCCATTTAAACAACAAATTTATAAACCCAAAACTATACCAAACATTATCTAATCAAGAAGAAGGTTTTCAAAATTTTGTCCTCTTAGCTAAGGTATATACTCCCCCTTTTCCATTCCCTTTGAGTACCATGACACCTAACAAAAACTTTTCTCCATCTATCCCTTGAAAATCCTTCCTTAAATTTATAATTATTAGAAGAGTTTTTTTTTTTTTAATTTTAGCAGTATAGAGTAATTTCATCGATCAATAAATTCCAAACTAGACGATTTTAGGCTATTATGTTTTAAGATACCCCTTCAAACCTCCATTAACTCTATTACTTATTTAAATTAGTTTAGTTTTCATAGAATTTTCTCTTGACTTATGTAGTGAACTTTAGGCCAATGATCCAAAGCATGTTACTTAAGTCAACAGATGTTATCCTTCGAAGGGCACCTCGTAGGCTTAATTGCTTGAGCCAACGAGGCCTATTGCTAAACTTTATTTGTTTTATTTTATTTTATTTCCCATCTTTTAATTTATAGGAAGAACCTTCAAAAGATAAATTTCTTTAGTTTAGTTATTCAAGATCATAGTATTCATAAGAATTTCTAAGAGATAGGTATATATCAAAGTAAGTTTAAAAAACCTAAGTCCCCTATATCCTTTCTTAGTAATATTATTCTAATCTAGAGTTTCTAAATTTTAAGCCTAAATAACATGTAACTTTTATTTGCATAGATTTCACAACTCAATAGTAGTCAAGTGCTATAAGTTCAATAATGAAAAGGTAAGAAAAAATATCAAGAAATTTTTTTTTTCCAATAATCCACCAAATTATGAATGCAATTTATTACTTAGTACTACTAAGAGTGATAAATTACCCAATAGTAATTCCTTAGTAAAGTAAAAATTTAAGGCTTTTTATATTATTTCTCTTTCCCATAAAAATAAACAAGTTAAAACTCATGGGAAAGGAAATAAAATAAACTAATACTTCCTTGGTCTAATTAGTTTAGCTATATCTTGACTCAATTTTCCAATTGATAAGTACAGTAGTCCTTGCAAAATAAGAAGATAAAAAAAACAGTAAAATCATAAAATAAAATAAAAGAGAATAAAACTAAACTAAAACAACACAACTTTACCACCCCTTGCATCAACAATTGCTCTTACTGTGGCTAAAAAAGGTCGACTTAGGATTAATGGCACTTCTATATCCTCATCCATATCAAGAATGACAAAATCTACTAGAAAGATAAAAGTGTTAACCTTCACCAATACATCTTCAATCATACCTCTAGGAAATTTTACAAACCTATTAGCAGTTGCAAACTCATTCTAGATGGCTTAGGTTCTCCTAGTCTAAGTCTTTTAAATAATTTATATGACATTAAATTTATACTAGCCCTTAAATAAGCTCAAACGTTTTTTGTGGATAAGTTACCAAATCAAATAAGGCAAAGTAATACATCTTAGACCTTTTAATTTTCTTAGTAAATTGTTTTGTAGTATTGTTGACCATTTTGTACTAAGTGGGACTATTAGATCTCTTCCATTTTTTTTTTTTTTGCTTGAAAGCAAATCCTTTAAATATTTTTCATTCTTTGACATTTGTGATAAGGTCTCAACAAAAAGTAAATTAATGTGAAGTTGTTTAAAACAATTTAAAAACTTACCTGAACGCTCCCCAACATGTTCTTCCCTTAATTGAGCTAGATAAGGAATGTATGGGACTTATTCTCTAACCTTTGGAGGCAACTCCTTTTTCTTTTGCATTTTACCTTCCCCTTCCCCTTCCCCTTCAGATTGCCCTTCTTTTTCATTCATCAAGAAGATTGCCTTCACTTGTTCCATAAGATTAGGTTTTGAGTTTTTAGGTAAAGTTTTCTAAGCTCTTTTTGAAATCATCTTTGCAATCTATCAAACTAGATTCTCAAGATTCCAGATTGAAGCTTCTTGATTCCATAATGATGCTTATGTAGCTTGGAAGCATGTTTTAGTAGTGTGAATGAACTTTGTCATTAAATCTTCTAGATTGGGCTTCTTTTCTGATGGTTAATGTGTTTGCTGGAATTCAAGTGGAACATTCCTTTATTGATTTCTCTAAGAGAAATTTGGATGATTTCTCCAACCTAGATTATAGGTACTTTTGTAAGGTTTGTTTCACTATCTACTCAGTAATTTTACATAAGTAATATACTCATTAATGTTAGAAATAGAATTTGACAAACCTACTTATTGTGTCATGGACATCTTGCCAATCTTCTTGCTTAGTGGTTTGACTTATGTTGCTAAGGCAGTAACAACGTCTACATCATAAACTCTTACTGCTCTTTGTTGATTAGCTCTTGTAACATTCCACTAATAGCTATTCATGGCCATATTTTCTATTAAGTTTTAGGCCTCTTCAAGTGTTTTATTATTCAAAGTCTCTCTAACAACTTCATCAATAATTTGCTTGGTATTTTGATTTAGTCCTCATAAAAAGTTTGAATTTGCATCCACAATAGATGACTGTGATGTATGTATCTTCTCAATAGATCTTTATATCTCTCCCACGTATTGTATAGTTTCTTAGACTCTATTTGAGCATAAGAAGAGATATTGTTCCATAATTTTGTAGCCTTTGCCAGTGGAAAATACTTTATAAGGAATTTCTTTGCCATCTAACCCCATTTAGTGATCGAACTCCTAGGAAGAGAATTCAACCATTTTTTAACTCTATTTCTTAAAGAAAAAGGGAAAATTCATAACTTGATAGCATTGTTTATGGCCTCATTTGTGAGGACCTAGGCTTAAGCAATAATGTTGAAATTGAAATAGTATGCATATACATGTAATGTAAAATGAATGTATATATACGTTATATGCTATATTTGTTTTTTAAAAATGTGAATTATATAGATATATATATATATATATACATGTAAAAATGTACACGTTATATTATATTATATGTTATATATATATATGTGTGTGTGTGTGTGTGTGTGTGTGTGTGTGTGTGTGTGATGTGTTTAAAACCAAGTTTAAGTGCATGCAAAACCAATTTGAAAGACAATTAGTAAATGTCAATCAAACTATTTTCCAATCACGTGAACTTCTTCTACTATTAAACCAATTCCACAACACCAACGTGATCAAGATTGAATGAACCAACTATGTTTAGCTCTGATACCAAAAGATGATGTGCTTAAAACTAAGTGAAAGCATACAAAACCAATATTGAAAGACAATTATACAATGTCAAGCAAACTAGTCAATTAATGGCGTAAATCCTCAATGCTTATAAACTAAATCCACAAATGTTGATGTGATCAAATTGAATATCCAAGTAAGATAAGCTCTGATACCAAAAGAAGATATGCTTAAAAGGGGATCTAAGCATATGCAAATAATCCAATTAAACCACTCCTAATCATAAGATCAAAATTAGTTCAAATTGGAGCAAAATTACATGAACCCTAATTTTTGGAATATGATCCGAATTACAAAATCAATAGGATTAAAACCACAATGATGATATTTCTCAATTGAATCAAGAATTTAACCTAAGTTCCAATAGAATCCCAATCAAAACATCAACACAAAACCGTGAACCCCTCCTTAATAATGGCATTCCATGCAATGCAATGTAATGTAAAATTGATGGAAATAACAAGAGATAAAACCACTCAATTATATATCATTACATGAGATGATTATGGAACACAAATGATGCCAAAATCATATCAAAAGAAATAACCTAATCAACCCTAGATATTACTCACTTGTGATGAAAAGGAAAAACAACATAGGGAATTGATATAACTCACAATTCTCTATGTTGCAACTCGCCACAATTCCAATTTTTGGATTGAAATTGATAAGAGCCTATGAAATCTTAGGAAACCCTAATCTCTCACACGAAATGTGTTTATTGCAAATTTCACAGTCCATCCCCAAAACCCTACTTAAGCAAGTATTTATACTTGCTTCCTTTAGGGTTAAAATGTCTACAAAATTACAACTATACCACTTTAGGGTGGCCAGTCCTAAAACACAAATTACAACCAAGTAAAAATATCCCAAAAACTTACAACATAAATGGTTCCAAGAAATAAATTACAAGTACAAAATAATCTTCAACAAGCTATCTCTTCAATGGGATTCGTCGTTCCAACTCATCGTCGATTTAGATCAGTCCATGAATAACCCACAAGCTGAGTCTTAGTGAGTTTGTCCACCGCCCTGTAAAGTATGATAAGTGTGCTTGTTGGAATATACAATACATGAGTAATAGAAAAGAGGTTAGTAAACAAATAATTTCGGGGTCGATTTGCCCAAAAAGGACCCTCGTCGCCAAGATTTGAAATCCTTTAGCTCCTGCCCTAATTATAAGTCTTGTAGGATTTTGATTCCTATCAATATGGCTAGGAAAAAATAAATAAAATAAAATAAAATACACGTGCAGAACAACCTAAACCTAAACTAAGTATAAGTAATATATTATATTATATATATATATACACATTATAGAATAGAGAGAGAAGGAGACCAAAATTATCAAAACTTCAAATCTAAAACTCCCCATTTCATTCGAATTTTTTGGGTAAATTGCAATTGAAATTTCCAACATGCTATTATTAAGGATGGGTGAAGAACAAGATTGAAGTAAGATGCAACAAGAATTTGAGGAAATTGAAGAAAAATAATAATTAAATAGGGGAGGATTTGGTCTGTTCGGTTGAAGGGGTTAGGGTGAAGCTACTACTAAGCCAAGCCAGGGTTAAGGTTTTGGGTGGAGAAGGATTCTAACCAATACAGTGGTGGCCGACTTTGGTGGCTAGAGGCCGGTAAATGGAGCTGCCCCTAGTGATGAGATCCATGATGGGAGCCAAGCTAGAAGATGGAATGTGGATCCTCTTAAAGTGCCACCTGGACCAATCACAAGAAATCGAGTGAAACGATTCAAGGAAGAACTTAACGGGTTGATAAAGGATGTCCATGAAGCCAGAAAGGATTGGAGTAATCATGAAGCTGGAATGGATTGGAACAACCATGGGAATGCCCTTGCTCTTGTACAAGTCATAATGGATACGGGTTGAAGAGGGTGTGTCGTTACAAGGCACGACCGTGTAGGAGTCTGGAGGTTACACAGAATCATACACGGTCGTATACACGGTTCAAAGGCACTGCCGTGTATGGTGTCAAGAATTTCCACAGAATTATACACGGCCAAAGTACACGGCCGTGTATCTCCCCGACGCCGGCCTTCATGTCTTGTTTTGTTATTTTTACGCACTGATTGAAGTGATGTCGTTTTAGGCCTTTATTGTTATGAATTGTAAACCCTAATATAAAGCTCCTAGGGTTTAGAACATTTAGAATATAGAACATACAACATTGAAAGTTTGAAAACACTTTTGAGAGAATTCCTCTCTTGGTTCTTTAAAGAACTAACCTAGAACTTATCGGATTTTATTTCCGTGGTGTTCATCCCGACTTATCTATCGGTCTTTCATCCCGATTGTGGCGTCTTCATATTATACCAAGGTTCTTATCTCGTTTATAGACAACGAGTCGCAGTTTCCACTTAAGGGTGTTTGGCATCTTAGGTAACGAATTCCGAATGTATTGGTATTGGGTTTCATCACACGTTGGCGTGGTTCGTATCAGTTAGGAATCCGATCAAACCGATCTCGTATCACCTAGTAACCCCTGAAACTTCCTATTTTTATTAAAAATATCAAATGTCGATGAAAAATTATGATTTTTGGTATTCTGGATAATTTTATATGTATATTATTGTAGTAATTCTATTTTGGTGAAATTTGAATCTAAAATATGTGGTCCTTAAGAAATGCCCTATTTGGTCAGAAATTAAATTGAAAAATGAATAGGGCAATTGATGTAGTTTTGATGTAATTTTTAGTATATAAGATCCTTATATGATTTAGTAGATCACCATGTTAATGATTGTTCAAATAGAAGTCATTTTCTATTTTTAGTGAATTTTTCAAGCCAATTACCCTATTTTGGGATAATTTAATCATTAGCAAAATTGGGGAATTTGATTTGATTAGTTGAATTTGATGTTTAGTTGAGGTTCATTGAAGTATAATATGATGTTAAGAAGCTTAGGTTAGTTACGGAACAAAAACGGGAGTGCTTAGTGCAAAATCGTGATAATTTGGAATTATACAATTCAATAGGGAATCGAATTAGAATTTAATTAAATTAATATATAACGGAACGTAACATACTCGTATGTATATGAATAAGACATTGTAGGAAAAGGGTGGATTATATTAGGTCAAGGTGGAATTTAGGGGCTTAGAATACTGAATTAGTAATTTAGGGTTCAATAGAGTAAATGGAGTAACATTGATTGATATACTGATGATTTAGGTATTTCTATTGAGTGAGGAAGACATAGGAATTAGGCTAGTGCAACTGTTTGGATTGGCATATATTGTTTCAGAAGAGTACCCCCTTAACTCCTCTCTTGGGTACAAGTGGTTGATAATGTAGACCACTTATTGTGGGCTGTAATTACTCTATACGATCACTTACTATGATTAATGCAGGAGGATTGTTGAATTATATTGAATTGCTAATGGATGGTTGTGTGTCCTAATATGGTTGGATTCTATGAAAAAGGGAACATTCTAGAAATCTTATAATGAGAGTTGGGTGCAGGATTTGATTATACTATTCTTGATTGTATGTGATGTAATGAACATAAATTGTTGAATTTTTTTATGATTGTTATGTAATGCTCGGTTATTTTTAGCTTATTGGATGGGGTTTATATGACTAGTTGAGTTCATACTATTGTTGTTTTGATAATGATGAAATATCTAAATGGATAATAAAATGAAAAACTGATCATTGACATGTATAACTTCATTAAAGTATACCTAACTGAGTTTTGGGACTTAAACAAATCAAATGGGGTTTAGGCTGTAAGTACCTACTAACCCAAAACACTTAATGTAAGGAAAGTCCTATTCCCTACTAGGTAAGTTTGTAGTACGACTTTAAGTTGACTTAGATAAGTTTGAGGCATAGTTGACAAATCGGCTCGATTCAGTGACCTATGGGGATCTAGTCACTCCTCTTGTCCGAGGCAGGTGAAAGGCGAACTAAATGTTTCTAACTAAAAAGTGTATGTAAGGATGCCTTAATTGGCTGAGAAAACATTGAGTTTTGAAAAGTGCATGAAGGTAGTTTATCTATTGATTGACAAGCTTTGCTTAGGTGAATTGAAAAGTATTTGTGACTTGTGAGTAAACATGAGAGATTAAAATGGTCTCTAATGAAAAGGTTATGAGTTCGGTAAAGTGAAATTATAAGGAAAAGTTTATTAAGTAAGATCATGTTGATGTTAAAATGTAAGAAATTGAATTAGGCTTCTTGCGAGTATAACTTTGAGTTGAAAACTTACTTGCTTGAGTAATCACTTCTGAAGTATTTGATAATATTGTTAGTTACTTCTATATGATTTTATTGTTTATTTTTGCTAGGTTGCTTGATTACGTACGCACTTTGCTTTTTAAGAAGCTAAAGGGTTAGTGCTTTTGCTAACCTTAGGTATAGGTACTAAAGAATAAGTTGCTAGAGACTCAGGTTTTTAAAGAGCATCAATAAAAGCAAACAGGCTTTTAGTTCCATTTTGGAACCTCTGTCATTTTGTAATAGGATGTCCTGTATGTGATGTAGTGCTTGTAAATAAGATCTATAAGTGTTGATCTTCAAATTGTAATGTAAATATATGTATGTATAAGGTTGGATTTGTAATCTTTTTGAGCCACTTAGGTCTACAGGATTAATCATAGGTTGTGCTTACTTACTGAGAATGTAGACCCCAATGGTATATATATATATATGATGTGATAGGAGATTTTAAGTATAGGTGTTTAGATATGATGTGAATTTTGAAATGATAGTGCTGATAGTGCCATTTTATAGGACGGTTATAAAATTACATACAGGTTGGAGTTATAGGTTTAAGATTAGTCAAATTTACCTTATCTCTAATTCAAAGATGGTATAGCAATCTACCTACAAGTATTAAGGATAGTTATAGGAATGTTGAACAGGTTTAAGAATCAAATCTAGTAGGTAGGTTGGTACACCATTAATTTTAAAGGTGTTGTAGATTTTTAAGAAGCATGGAAAATGTGTGTTTACATCATCATCTTGCAACCCATCAAATTAAATGAATTGTTGAACCATCCGAATAACATTAGGTTTAATTTCAAAATTATTGGCTACAATTGTAGGCTTAACAACACTTGATTAGCTCTTATAAGTGATGGTCTTGTGTATTCAAATATGGTTCTCTCATCCTATTAGTTGACCATGTTAATTGATTAGTTATTGTTAGAGTCTTGAGCCAAAATTTGATATCTTTAACTTGCGCTTTGGTGTTCTTATGGCATAAACAATAGAGATTAACGAAAAGTAAGCAATAAAAGAAATAATGATTAAATTAAAAAGATATAAGTGTTCTTAATACCTTAATCCCTAGCAGAGATGCCAAAAACTTGGTATCGGTCTATCCTACTACTTTAGACCTGTAGACAAGTGCACTTATTGATTTCATAATATTGTGGATATTGAAATCGAATATCAATCCCATAGGAATTACGATTATTAGTAGTTACCATTTTTCTTATTGTCTAATTTGAAAGATTAAGTGGAGTGAGTAAAATCAAACAATGAGTATTTAAAAGAGAATAATAATCATTAAAAGTGTACCTTGGATATTGAATCCCCCTAGAACTTCTAATATAATTAATTAATTATTATTCAATTTCATTATTATATTCTTAGGAATTCTTAAACTAAACTAATAGCTCTCTTAAGTCCATTAATTCCTAATTCCAAGTTGATTAATTAGAATCACTTCCTAATTAAAACCTTTAGGATTGCATTACATTCAATCTATGAACTCCGCTATTAGGTTTGACCATAATCTAGAAGATTAACGTCAATTTATCTCTAGTATTTCTTGTAACTTCTTCTAATTATGCTAGATCTATTCTAATACAGGATCTCTTAATCTCTATATAAGAACTTAGACTTCAACTAATACGCTAACAATGTTAAGTTGAAACCAATGAAGAACACATAATTGGATCCTAGGAATAACAAATAATTTATTGAATAATAAATCAAAAAATTTACATATTCATTTTAGGGTTTATCATACCCGAATACAAAAGAAAATTTAAGCTAGCAACATATTGAATCTAAAAGTGACAATATAAGAAGAGTGCATAAAGAAAAGCATCAAATAAACAACAATCCCAAAACTCTATCACTATGCTACTATTAACCTACAAATTCTCTTCCTTCTATTGAAAATTCATGCTCCTTATATAGCCATCAAGTTTTGCCCTTCTAGGAATGTCTTAGTTTCCTAGAAAAATCCCAAAAATCTTCATAAACTAAGGAATATTAATTCAATAGGTAGTAACAACTTCTCCAGATTTCAAGAAGCTTAGCAAATTTTGAAAGGAAATTAAATCTTGAAGCTGAATTGCACTTTTAGAAGTGAAATTGAGCTTAGCAATCAATTCTAGAAAGTTGAATTTTGGCTTAGCATGGGCATAGTACGGTATTTCTATTACCTATATACCATTTTGTTTTAAATATATCAAAAAATTGGCTTCAACATACCCTCTGACATGAGCATGCTCATGCCCGTGTGCTTCTACATAGCTGCTTACGTAGCTACTTCAAAATGATCTGCATTGTTTTGTTCTTTATAGCCTTAAACATGGTGATGCTCTTTATTGTGTTATGCTTTCAAATCTTGTAAAATTGGTATTTTTGCTTCAAATTTCATGTAATTCTTCTATTAAATCATAAATTACATTTCAAAGCTTTGAAATCAAAATAAGGAGTGATTAAGTGCAATATCCATCTAAAATGTAAGAGATTTAAACAAAAGGCTATTACATATGTTACAAATAATAAGTATTTTATAACACTTATGAAAGACTAGAGAAAGCTAGAAAAAAGTAACATTACTAAACTAAAATCAATTTTATAATAATTAAATTCACTAATATAAGCTAGCATATGATAGCTAGAATAAATAAGATAAAATAGATTAAATAATAGTCTTAACGTTAAGGGCAATATTGGAACTCTAAGGGTTAGACAAAGGTTTATTTGTCTAACCAAGATGTTTAAACTCTACAATTCAAAATGTACACTTGCTCCTTTTCTACATCAGTTTCTTTCTTTTCTTCTCTTTCTCAACCCTATTGCACTCTTGGTAGACCAACATCATAATCAACTTGAGGATCCATTGAACAAAGATAAGTAAAATGCACCTTTTCTTTGTTTCTCAATGTTGAACTTAGATTAAAAGTTGGGAACATGTTTTAGAAATGAAATTGTCATATAATCTTGGAGAGGGAACTGGGTAGGAACAACCCGGTATTTAAGACAAAAGAGCAAGTCATTTACATGTAATATTGAATGTTGTGAATGTAATGAACTTATTAGAATCATTGTTAAAACAATTGCATTGGAATGGATGACTCTTGTAGAAATATGGGAGATCATTTCAAGGACAGCAACTGTGAGTAAGTGTTTTGAAACTAGTGTAGTTATAATGAAATTAAAGTGCTATTATAGTGAATTAAGAATAGGAATATGAAAATTCAAAGATTGGTATGGATTTGAGGGTAGTAATGATCAAGGGATTGAAGACTTTGAAAGAAACTACTATTTTTGTGATTGTGACAAGATTCTAGAAGTTCATGAGCATAACATAACTCTATTGCACTTATGTACTTCATGTTCATAGATAGTTTTGGATATTACACATTCATATAAAAGTTCAAAAAGCAATTAATGGGGTACCCAAGCAAGAAACACAATTTTTTTTCTACCTATGTTCCTCCACTTGTTTAGTATGCTCAGTATATGGGCACGAATATGCCCATATACTTAGCTGTGTTGAACCTATGTCTTTCTATAGTTGAGTTTTTCATCAAATTTCAATTTAATTTTCTTAAATACCTAAAAATAGATTAAATTAGTCAATATAGAGTCCTTAAGCTTATATGTATATGAATTGCAATAGGTTTGGGGTTTAAGAAATTGAAGAATTGTAAAGAGAAATGACTGTTAAGTATATGTATACTATGCTTGTCGATTGTGTGTTAGGCTAGAATTGTATGTGGACTTAAATTATACTTGGGAATTAAGTATTTGTTGCTTATGTTTAGCTGAGAACAATGAATCGGTAGTACCAATTATCTTAGAGTGGTACCTTAATAATTGGTGTGTGATGATATCTTAGTGGAGTTATACACTAAAATGATTTGGATAGATTTAAGATTTTTAAACACATGGACTCATGGATCCATGGACAATAGGGAGTACTTATTGTTGTATGTGTATATTATGCATATATATATATTTATATGTGTGTGGGCTCTTGTGTTATTGCCAAGTTATGTTGCTTGAATTACTTAAATAACAAATAACAAATGGATGCTTGGATATTCCTCCTACATTTTTGCCTGTTTTATGTTTCTACATGGCATGCATGTGTAGTTGTTGGTATACACTGTACTGGGTTTTAACTCACCTCATGTGGGACTCTTTTTTTAGTTTCATGGTCATCTGGTGAGATAGTAGTGTATGACAGGACTTTAGTAGATGCAAATAAAGATATAGGGGAGGACATGGCGTATGTGTACTATGATGAATGACAAGAAGGCTAGAAGAATAATATTTCATGTATCAATGTATTTAGTGATATTGAATATGAGAGTCTAGTTATATTTATGACTAGAATGCTTCCATTGTACTTAAACATAGATAGATTCCAATTTTAATCTTTATAGTCTTATATGTATTTGTGGATATGGAGTGAGACTTTAGAGTTTGTTTATGAGGTTATGAAGACTTTATAATTGTGTGGAGTTTTAGTAAATTTCTAAGGCTTTGCATGTGATCACTTAATAATGACACGTGGGGGGTTATATTCATTCTAAGTTATTAGGCATTACAACTTAAGTGGTATCAGAGTTAAAGGTTATTGATCTTTGGATTATCTAGGAATGAAATCATTAAGATAGTAAGGCATAAAGAGAGTGAGTAATATATGGGGCTGATTTTTTCACATATGATTTATTTATATTAATTTTACTATGTTACCTTTATATATTTGATATCCTAACTAAAATTTTGTTTTTATGTGTCTCCTTTATCTTGTGAATCTCTTCTTATAGAATGCCTTGGAGAATTTCTAGACTAGATTCGTTGTCAGGTGTTGGAGGCGATGCTCTTAATAATAGGTTTCCACCTAGACCACCTTAGCATAGCCAAGAGTTGAATGAAGACCACACTACACAATTGTTAGAGGCAATCAATATGCTAGTAAGAGTAATGGCATAGTAGCAGCAGAAGTAGATACATGAATTATAGATGTTAGGTAGTAGGCAAAGATAGATGGTGGTAGAGGTTAGTGATGGACTTGTTGGGCTAATTAGTTTAGATTGACTTGCATGTTTGGTAAGAGAGTTTAAGCCAAAGGTGAATGATCCATCAGATGCTGAGCAATGAGTTGAAGAATTGAAGAAAGCCTTTGTAGCATTTGGAGTTTCTAAAGAGAAGAAGGTGGACTATAGTGTGTGTGAGGTACTGTTTTAGAATGGTGGTTTAATATGCCAAGACTAACTATAGGACTCATTACATGAGAGAGATTTAAGCAATTTTTCTATGACAAATACTTCTTGAACAAGCATATGGGACAAGATGGATGTAGCATACTATGGTTGATATCAAGGGAATTGATCAATGGAGGAATATGAGGTGGAGTTAAACCACTTAGTGAAGTTTATGCCAATAGCCTTTATAGTAGATGAGAGATCCAGGGTACGCAAATGTATGTTTGTTTTTCAATCCACTCTATAGCATGAAGTGGGGTCATTTTAATTGAACACATACTTTGAAGTAGTGAACAAGGCTAAGTTCTTAGAATAAAGTCATAAGAGAACTAATGAGATGAGGACTTAGAGGGCATGGGTAGTATTGGGGAAGAGACTTGCTCAAGGTATTATTATACAAGAGAGGGTAAGAAGCTTTAAAATTTCTAAACCAAACCTATGGTCATTGCAGCTCCCTCTTCTCAGGTTAAGACTTCCATGATAGGATCTCCTTATAGATGCACTAGATACTTTAGGCTACATAAGCTACATGAGTGTAAGTGGGTGGCTAGAGGGTGTTTACTTCTCATGTGGAAAGACAAGTCACAACAGTAAGATATGTATTGAGAGATCGATTCCCTTCACCTTCCGTTACTCTTGCAAGCAAAGGACCATAGAGTTATGGATTGCCCAAATACAGGAGGTCAAACTATACCACCAGCATAGATAAGGAGACCTTAGGTTACAACTCAAGTTAGCAGATCTTAGCCAGTATGACCAAAATAGAGAGTGCTAGCTCGTGTATTTGCATTGCAGCATTAAGACATACCGGACATGGACACTTTAGCAAGTACATCACTTATACACTCTACTAGTGCTTATGTTCTATTTAATACTAGTGCCACACATTTGTATGTGTTTGATGCTTTTTTGCATGTTTTTAATGTTCATGCCGAGATGTTGGATGATGCTTTGAGTGTAAGTACACCTATAGGTGTAGGTAGAATCCTAAACATAATATATAGAAATGTAAGTATTGAAGTGGAGGGTAGAGTTCTACTAACAAACCTTCTAGTTTCAGAAATCACAGATTTTGATGTGATTTTGGGAGTCAATTGGTTGTTTAAACATCATGCAACCATTGGCTATCATAGTATGACAATCCACTTCATCACTGTAATGGTCTAGAACTTAGAATGCTACAACTTGCCACATGTTGCTACTGAGTAGGGACATGCTAAGGCTCTAAATCTTCATTACAATTTCAAAGTTGTTCATCTCTACTATACAATAATATCATTGTAACTGCAATAATAGAAAAAAATGATTCTTAGGTGAATTATTTCAATCATCATTACCTAAGACAAATATATTAAACACTAGTCCTAAAATTAGGGTACGCATCTATCAATATATAATGAACAACATATTTAAAAATCTAACAACAATCTTCAAATTCTTTAACTAACATCCTCAAGTTCTATTAAGAAAAATTTCATCAACTTCTACATTACTTTTCACCAAAATAATAGTGATGCCCTCTTCCATTTTCATCTTAATAAAACACACTATATTTTCGTTCTCATCGTAATTGACATATTTATCATATTTACTTGTAGCTGAAAAATAAATGGGATAAGCTTAAGCCTAATACATGAATGCCACATAGATGTGTGCGTGTCATGCAATCAACAATATTAACATACGTAAATGCAATGGAAATATGTATAAATCAATAAGTTATTATCTTTAATTAACCAACATATAGCATAAGGGTACTCATGATCACGTCACACCATATAATCTTAGAAGGGGAATTGCCACTATAGGCCCCGTTTAACCTTAATTTACACCAGATTATTTCAGTGCATGGCTACATTAGAGACAACGCAACATACTAATCATTAGACTACCCCTTAAGAATCTGCTACCTTTGGCTCTTAAGCTTAGCCAAGTACAAACAGCATATATGATTAAATCTAATATTCAAATTAAGTCATTTAAATACTACACTAAAATCATAGTAGCAATCACTATAAACATGTACCTAGAAGAAGTGGTGTCACGGTCACTATCAAAAGGATATTAACCTATCAAATTCTAAAGACCAAGTTCAATTTTATTCTATAACTTAATCTAGGTTCACTAACTAGATAATTATGTTCTAATTGTAGAATCGCCTTCCCCATTGTCTTATTACGTGTAAATCTTAATTTAGAATTGCAAGTAAACAAAATATAATTGACTAGTGAGTGTTCTAGAACAACATAGCCGTGTAAATCGTTGTGTAAGTGATTATAGGAGAGAACATGGTTATGTTAGTGGCCGTGTACCTTTTTGTGTATAACAATTTTCTAGCACACCTAAGTATGTGATTGTGTATTTGGCTATGTACTTTAATACAGTAGGGTATATGGTCATGTATTGTGGTTGTATACCTTTTTGTGAGTTTTAACAATTTAACACACCCAAGTACACAGACGTGTCCTATGACCATATATCTTTCTATGCACATTTGTGATTTGATAGGGGTAAGTACATAGGCATGTACCTAGCTATATACTCCACTATTCCATCATGAATCTCCTTTTACTCTTCTTCAATTATTCCCCAACCAAATTTCTATGAATATAAGTTTAATTAGTTCAATGAACTTGTTAATTCTAATACATTATAAGGATTTGTGCACTTACTCTCTTCAATTTGTGATAAGAAATTCTTAAATAGCTTTATCCCATGCTTGCCTCATTCCTTATTCTGAACTCTACCAACATGTCACTAATTTCACTTTGACCTACATATCTATCAATGGAAATAAGCACCTTAAAGATGAAAGCCTATACTTGATGAAAGTGGGTTAATCTTTGTGGGTTTCTGTTAGGTCACCTTGTGAGTCTTTGAGAGTGCCTTTGTGGTTGCAACTATGCTAACGAGGGAAAAGGGAGGCAATAGGTCAAGTGACGCTTAAATTCCCTAACCTTGAAAAGACTAAATTGTATGCCATCTCTTTTGACTATTTGCATTATCTAGCTTTAAGTCTAAATTAAATTAAATAAATAATAAATATAATATGTGTATTTTACATCCTCACTTACAAAAACTTACGTTCTTGAAAGTTACCTAAGTTTGAAAAGAGCTCTGGATGCTTCCTTCGCATATCTTCTTCTAGCTCTTATGTTGCTTGATGTGTTGTCTGATTTGTCCATTGTATCTTGACGTAGGGAATCACTATTCTTGTCAACACTTGCTCCTTAGTGTCTACAATCCTTATAGGTCTTTCATTAGAGGATAAATCTAGTTGTACACTTAAAGGCTCTAAAGCCACTATTTAGTCTAGATTTAGCATAAACTTTCCCAAGATAGATAAATGAAATACATTGTGTACCCTAGGCAAAGTTAGTGGTAGATCCAACTTGTAATCAACATTACCAATTCTTTCCATAATCTTAAATGGACCTACATACCTTGGATTTAGCTTCCCTCTTAGACCATATCTGATTACCCCCTTATTTGGAGAAACCTTCAATAGATATTTATCTCCCATTTGAAATTTCAAGGGGTGTCACCTTTTATCTATATAACTTTTCTAGTGATTTTGAGCTAAGAGAAATCACTATCTTATCACCATCACTTTATTTACAGCTTCCTACACTATCTTTGAACCTATTATCTATCTTTCACCCACTTCATCCTAATGTAAGGGAGATCTACACTTCTTGCCATACAGTGCTTAAAATGGAGCTATGTAAATAGTAGCTTGATAGCTATTGTTATATGCAAATTCCACCAAAGGTAGGTGATTACTCCAATTACCCCCATAGTCTAAAGCACATGCTTGCAATAGGTCCTCTAAAATTTGAATGGTCATTTCAAACTGCTCATCTGTTTGAGTATGGAAAGTAGTACTAAATTGTAATTTAATACCCAAAGCTTGATGTAGACTTTTCCAAAATCTACTCATGAACTAAGTATACCTGTTAGAAGTTATGGTGGTTGGCTTACCATCTAATACAATCTCCTTATTTTATAGCCGAGTAAGTTTTTCCAATCTATAGTCTACCTTTATTGGTAGGAAATGAGTTAATTGACCACGAGCTAATTTGGTTAATCTATCTACAGTCACCTAAATTACATCATGTTTCACCTTGGTTCTCAAGAGAGCTATAACAAAGTCCATTGTTATATGTTGATAAGTTGCAAAATACCCTTATCTAAAGTAATGAAATTGTACTATATTGTTGAATTTTTAGATGATTTGTTGAAGAAAAGGGTGCTTAATGGAATGAATGTTAATTTCAAGATCTTCTAGAGTATTTTGGAGCTAAGGGAAGGAGTTTTGAAGAGTCAGAGCAAGTTTGGAAGGAATTGGATACATTACATGTGAAGAAAAAAATTCTGGAAAGTACATAAGTAAGATACACGCCCATGCACTTTGCTGTTTTACTTATGTATACAGAAGTGGATTTCTGGAAAGTACACGAGTAAAGTACACGCCCATGTACTTTGCTTGTGTATCTAAGTTTTTCTTCTGTTCAATGACGTTTCAAATACACGACCAATGTACACTCCCATGTACTTGCTCGTGTATATTCACATAAGGACACCTAGAAGCAAGCATCAGATATACGGATGAGATACACTATTGGTGTATCCGGTCGTGTATATATCCAATCGGGGTACATGTATAAATGGACCTTCAGTTCGCCTTAGAGAAAAAAGTTACGAATTCTTTATTTTCTCTCACTCTCATAACAACAGGGGAAAGAAGATTTTGTTGATTCCAAGGGAGATTGAAGACCCACAAAGAAAAAAGATTTTATCTTTAAGGGTTGTGACCATGAACTTTGTCTATTCTTCTAGTAATTGTGTTTCTCTTGTCAAATTTATGGAGGAGTATACCCTAGATCTAGATTTTATTTGAAATTTCTATCATGTGATAAAGATTTGATCTTTAATGCAAAGTTGTTGACTTTCTTATGATTAATTGCATGTTCTTCAATTGTTTCTTAGATTCATAGATCTGGAATATGAATTTATGCGTGATATCATATTAGTTAATTGAGAAATTGCTCATATGATTAGATCAATGCAATTAATGAGATTTGATTGTTCTTCTAGAGATAGGAAACAAGAGTCTTCTCTTTACATTGATTATTTTGATGCGAATTCATGTGCTTTATGCAATTCTAGGTTGCTATTAACTAAGGAGCGATCCTATTTGATAAACCTAGGATTAAATAGGTTAATATACTTGAGAAAGTAGTTAACTTGACTAGAGAATTTGACAGTATAAGAAGTCAATTACGACAATCTTTAGAAATCTAATGAATTACATGATAGAGAAGGAGTAGAATAAGATCTAGGTTGCTTTTGTTAATTGATAAATCTTTAGAACCATTGTTGTTAATGCATTGTTAGTTTTGAGATTAGAGTAACCAAGTTTCGAACAACATTATTAAGCGACGGGTAAATAATAGGAACAAAGTAAGTACTAGTAATTGGTGTATCTCTGAGGGACGACCTTGTGCTTACTTGCTATATTACGCTACGATAGGTGCACTTGCCTATTGCTTTGTAGTAGGATTAAGAACAAGAATTCAATTTATTAAAACTAAGATTGGCAACGATCAAGTTTTTGGCGCTGTTGTTGGGGATACGCCAATATTAGAAACACTTTTTACTTATTAATTTAGCCAATTTATTTCTTTATTATCTTTCTTCCCTTTTCTTCCTGAGAATTTGGAGCTCATAATTGATTTATATTACATTTATAGTGCATGACCAGAAGTCGCTCCAAGGAACTTGCTGTGTTTAATCCTGAGCCAGAGAAAATTATTCGTCGTTATTAGAAAAAGCAACACTCGACTGAGTCAACATCATTTGGTATTCAAGGAGAATCACTGAAGGAAGAAATGGCTGATCAAGTTAATAATCGTGCTCAAGAGCTGAATCAAGGAAATGTTGTTGTGGATCCCCCGAATCATCAACTGGTTGATAATAGAGATGGCCGAGCTAATGAGCCACCTAGAACCAATTCTGATTTTGCCAGGCTAAACTTGGTAGGCGTTAGCTCTAGCATAGTCTGTCCTCGAGTGGAGGCAAATAATTTTGAACTTAAGCCTGCTGTGATTCAGATGGTGTAGCAATATACTCAATTTGATAGTTTACAGGATGAAGATCCAAATGCGCATATCCAACTCTTTCTAGAGATATGCGATACCTTCAAATTTAATCGAGTTAGTGATGATGCGATCCACCTCAGGCTCTTCCCATTCTCTTTAAAAGGTAAGGCTAAGCAGTAGCTAAATTCTTTACCGAGGAACTCCATTACTACATGGCAAGGTCTGATTAAGAAGTTTATGGACAAATTCTTCCCTCCTTCAAAGACCGCTAAACTTTGAGCTGAGATTCAATCTTATCATCAGCATGACATGGAGACGTTATATGAAACCTGGGAGAGATTCAAGGACTTAATGCGGAAATGCCCACACCATGGGATCCCAGAGTGGCTTCAAGTTCAGTTATTTTATAATGGGTTGAACTATTAAACGAGACAAACAATAGATGCCGTAGCTAGTGGCACCTTGAACCATAAAACTCCTGAAGAAAGTTTGACTCTTTTTGAAGACATGGCCGCAAATAATTGTGAATGGTCACATGGTAAGGGCAGAGAAAAGAAGGTGGCAGGCATTCTTAATGTGGATGTGGCTACTTCTATCATGTCCAAAGTTGAGGCTTTATCTAGAAAGATCGATGGGTTGGCCATCTCACAACATCAGCTGGCTATTGTGGAACCCTTAGGTGGTGAGGAAGGGCAAACAGAGCAAGTAGATTATTTAGGAAACCCAATTCAGCCCCAGAACAATCCATATAGCAATACTTATAACCTAGGATGGAGAAATCACCCAAATTTTTCTTGGAATAACAACAGTAATATTTAGAAGGGCAATTCGAATCCTCCACCAGGTTATCAGAGGCCACCGGTCCAAAGTTCCAAACCACCACTTGAAGATCTTCTCACAAATTCATTAGGGATTCTAGAGAGAGACAGAAGTCCTTAAATTTGATTCTGAAAAATCAAGACACGGCTCTGAGGAATCATGAGGCATCAATACACAATCTTGAAAACCAGGTCGGTCAGATAGCTCGGCTTTTGTCAGAGAGATCTCAAGGTTCACTACCGGGAAACACGGAAACCAACCCTAGAGAACATGTTAAGGCTGTCACATTACGAAGTGGTAAGGAACTACAACTAAAGGTTCAAGAAGAAGAGAGTCGGGTGACTAAACCAGCAAAAGAACAAGCAGTTCTCAAAGAAGGGGGAAAGCATTCAGAAAAATCACCTAAAGAGAAATCATCACCTCAATTAATCCCAGAATACAAGCCCAATGTTCCTTATCCAGCACGACTCAAGAAGGACAGAACTAAAGAGCACTATGGCAGATTTTTAGAGATATTCAAGCAATTGCATATCAACCTTCCACTGGTTGGGGCATTATCACAAATGCCACGATATGCAAAATTTTTTAAAGAGTTGCTATCAAACAAAAGGAAGCTTGAAGAGTTCTCCACTGTAACTTTAGGAGGAGAATGCTCTGTAGTAATTCAGAACAAACTCCTAAAGAAGTTAAAGGATCCTGGGAGCTTTACCATCCTTTGCCTGATAGGGAATTTATCAAAAGAACGGGCATTGGCTGATTTGGGAGCCAGCATTAATTTGATGCCATACAAGATGTTCCAAAAATTGGGTATTGGAGAGCCGAAACTGACCAGAATGAGTCTTCAGTTAGCCGATCGATCAGTCAAATTCCCGAGAGGAGTAGTTGAAGATGTATTAGTGAAGGTGCAGGACTTCATCTTCTCGACGGATTTCGTCATCCTTGACATGGAAGCAGATGTGGAGGTCCCTCTTATATTGGGGAGGCCATTTTTTGCTACTGTTAGAGCCATAATTGATGTTGGGGATGGGAAGTTAGTGTTGAGAGTGGGAAATGAAGAAGTCATAGTGAAAATGCCTGACGTCCTTAAACAAAGCCTGCACCATGATGATATATGCTATGCAATCGACTACCTTGGCTTTGCAGTTTCAGATTCATTGCAAGACCTGTTGATTGGTGATGCATGGGAATTGTGTTTGATGAATGGGGAGAAAGATCAAACTGAAAATATGGCGATTAGAGAAGTTGTCAATCAGCTTAATAATAATCCCGAGTTGAGAAAAGAAGGAAGCTTTGAAGATATGAATAGATCCACCATTCAAAGATCGAAACCTTTAATTGAGGAACCACCTGAGTTAGAATTGAAACAATTGCCAGACTACCTTCAATATGCATTTTTGGAAGAAGATTCTAAACTTCCAGTCATAATTGCATCAAATCTGGATCGAGATCAGTAGAAAAGGTTATTGCATGTCCTGGGGCAACATAAGAAAGCAATTGCATGGAAAATTGTAGATATAAAGGGGATTAACCCATTGTTTTGTGCACACAAAATTCTGATGGAAGATTGTGTCAAGCCAATGGTACAACCGCAATGCTGACTTAATCCAAATATGATAGATGTTGTAAAAAAGGAAGTCATCAAATTTCTTGATGCAGGAATGATCTACCCGATTTTTGATAGCTCATGGGTGAGCCCCATTCAAGTAGTCCCGAAGAAAGGCGGTATGACAGTGGTACCGAATGAAAAAAATGAACTCATCCCGATGAGAACTGTCACTGGATGGAGAGTTTGTATAGATTACCGCAAGCTAAATGATGCAACTTGAAAGGATCATTTTCCTCTTCCATTTGTGGACCAAATGCTTGAAAGGTTAGCTGGTCATGCATATTACTGTTTCTTCGATGGGATGTTTGGATATTTTCAGATTCCTATCACACCCGAAGACTAAGAAAAGATGACATTCACATGCCCTTTTAGAACCTTCGCTTATCGGCACATGCCTTTCGGATTATGCAATGCTCCAGCCACCTTTCAACGATGCATGATGGCTATTTTTGAGGATATGGTAGGAGACAAGATGGAGGTATACATGGATGATTTTTCTGTTTTCGGGAATTCTTTTGATGAGTGTCTACACCATCTTGAGTTAGTGTTGCAACGTTGTGAAGATATTAACCTGGTCCTAAATTGGGAGAAGTGTCATTTTATGGCAAAAGAAGGTATTGTTTTGGGTTATAAAATCTCGAAGAAAGGCATAGAAGTAGACGAGGCAAAGATTGAAGCAATTTCTAAATTGCCCCCACCATCTTCGGTTAAGGCAATACGAAGTTTTCTAGGCCATACAGGGTTCTATCGACGATTCATTAAAGATTTTTCGAAAATTGCTAGGCCAATGACAAAACTCTTGGAGAAGGATACCTCCTTTGACTTTAACTAGGAATGCATTGATGCATTTGAACTCCTCAAGAAAAAACTCATCACTGTACCTATCATGGTCACACCAACATGGGACATTCCCTTTGAGATTATGTGTGATGCTAGTGACTCGGCTATGGGAGCTGTTCTGGGTCAATGAAAAGACAAATACTTTTAACCCATTCATTATGCTAGCAAAACACTCACTCCTACATAAGAAAACTATACAACCACTGAGAAGGAGTTGTTGGCAGTTGTCTTTGCCTTTGACAAGTTCAGACCGTATCTTATCTTATCTAGGGTCATCGTATACACAGATCATTCCGCCTTGAAATTCTTGCTAAAAAAACAGGATGCAAAGCCACACCTCATTCGGTGGATTTTACTTCTTCAAGAGTTTGATCTTGAGATAAGGGATAAAAAGGGTGTCGAGAATCTAACAGCCGACCACCTGTCACGTTTGGAGAATCCCTATTTAGAAAGACTGAACGAAGTTGAGATCAATGATGAGTTCCCTGATGAACGATTGTATGCCATCAAGACTATTGAAGATGATATTATCCCATAGTTTGCTGATATTGCCAATTACCTAGTGGCAAGGGCCCTTCCTAAAGATATGAACAAGCAGTAGAAGAAGAAATTTTTCACCGAATTGAAGCACTACTATTGGGAGGATCCACATTTATTCAGAATTTGTGCCGATCAGATGATTCGAAGGTGTGTTTCCCATGAAGAAGGATGGAAAATCTTATTCCACTGTCACAATGGGCCAACGGGAGGACATCATAGTGCCAATAGGACGATGCACAAAGTATTGGAAGCAGGATTTTACTGGCCATCATTGTTTAGGGATGCTCAAAGATATATAGCTCGATGTGACCGTTGCCAAAGGGATGGTAACATATCGAAAAGGAATGAAATGCCACAACACTACATATTAGAGTGTGAAGAATTCTATGTGTGGGGCATCGACTTTATGGGGCCTTTTCCTCCTTCCTACGGAAATAAATACATATTGGTAGCTGTGGATTATGTCTCTAAATGGGTAGAAGCATAAGCCTTGTCGACTAATGACTCTCGGGTGGTTGTTAAATTCTTGAAGAAGCTCTTCTGTAGATTTGGGGTCCCACGGGCACTCATAAGTGACAAAGGTACACACTTCTGTAATTTGCAAGTTGAAAAGATTCTTAAGCGATATGGGGTGACTCATCGTCTTGCTACGTCGTATCACCCCCAAACTGGTGGGCAAGTGGAGGTTTCAAACAGGGACCTAAAGCGTATCTTAATGAAGCTCGTATCTCACTATAGACGAGACTGGGCCAAGAAGTTAGATGATGCTTTGTGGGCATATCGGACAGCTTACAAAATCCCCCTTGATACTACTCCATATCGATTGGTCTACAGGAAAGCTTTCCATTTACTAGTTGAGATTCAGCCAATTTAGATCTCAGCCGGTCTAGAGCACATCGAAGGATGCAACTTAATGAGCTAGATGAATGGAGGCTCATGGCATATGACAATCCATATATATACAAAGAGAAAGCCAAGAAGTTTCATGACGCTCGGCTACCACGGAATGGACAGTTTAATGAAGGAGACTTTGTATTACTTTTCAACTCTAGGTTGAAATTGTTCCTTGGGAAGCTTAAATCAAGATGGTCCGGTCTATTTCGGGTAAAAAGGGTTTTTCCCTATGGTACAGTTGAGTTGGAACACCCGGGGAAAGGCATTTTCAAGGTGAATGGCCAAAGGCTTAAGCACTACTTGGGGGACAAAACAGTTTTGGAAGAAAAGGAGGAGTTGAACCTCATTCTCATCTCCATTTGAGCTCCATCGATTCATTACATCAAGCTAACAACGTTAAACAACAGCGCTTCTTAGGAAACAACAGCGCTTCTTAGGTAAGTTTTCTTCCTTACTCTTTACTTTCTTTATCATCACCCACTGTTTTGGAGTAACTTTTGCAGGATAGCAAGCTACAGAGGGGCTAACCAAGTTTGGATTCTATGAAAGTCACCTTAATAGAGCTTCTTTGAAGCTCTAAGTGTGGGGAAATTTAGGATGGAAGACCTTTTCAAGGGAGTGCAAGATGAAGTGATGACAGGTATGTACTTTGATCTGCACAACTGGGTATACTAGTGGTGTATCCGGTTTCTCACACATGCCAGAAGGTGTCTAAATTGAATTTGCAATACAAAAGGGGAATACATCATGGTGTTCCCTCCCGTGCACTTCAAAATATGCTCATTGTGTATATATTAGAGATACATGAACAAGGTACACACTTGTGTACCTGGTCGTGTATTTGACCCGCAGAAGGCACAATTGGATACACGAACAAGGTACATGCTCATGTATCTGACCCACAGAACACCCCCTCTCAATAGACGAACAAGGTACACACTCATGTACCTGATCGTGTATCTGACCCATAGAACACCTCGTCTCGATACACGAACAAGGTACACGCTCATGTACATGATCGTGTATCTAATCTCATAGAATGCTCTCCCATGGAACACGAACAAGATACATGATCGTGTACCTGAATCACAACGCCTCACTCGAGATACATGATCCAAAGTACACGACCGTGTATTTGGTCGTGTATCTAATTTTTCTCCTCATACTATAAAAGGAATCCTCACTTCATTCTACCATTTACACGACCCTTTCTCCATTCGTGAACTTCCTTTTTCCCCACTCACTCCCACTCAACTCCTCCACACCGTAGTTGTTCTTTCCACACCATCACTTTCTTCCTTTTCAAGGACTCAAGGTAAGTAAGTTTTCTCTTCTTCTTCTTCATGCAATATGGTTGTTGCTCGGTTTTCTTTTACAACCATCATATATGCTTGCATCTATGATGATGGTATGATGAATGATTTCGCATTTTGGAAGTCGATTGTTGATAGATCTGTAGACATTTTGAACTCATGTGAATGCATGCATGATTGATGTCATGAGTGGCTGCCAAACAAGTGAATTGACAGTTAGGGTTTGAACATGAATATTTGGGACTTTGATTTTGTGGGTTTCTTGAATAATGTTGTTGTGTTTCTTTCCCAATCTTCTTCTTAGAAACCAAGTTATGAGGCCATTTTTTTTTTTTTATGATGACTAAACTATCACACCTAGCTTCTTAGAATCAAGATTCGAACTTTATCATTTGAGGATGCTTTAGGTGTGTTGTAGTTACATTTTTGGCCTTCAGGACGGTAGATTGATAATATATTAAAGCCACAAGACCTGATTTTAAGCGTTCCTATGGTAATTTGTGCATGTATGAGATGGGTAGATACATAACCAGGTACACGATCGCGTACCTTGGTTGTGTATCTCAACTGTGTTATCTTCCTCCTTTTTTCGAAAACCCAATGCAAGTCCTATCATTTTCTTTATGTAATTAACGACCCTAACCTATTTTTGAGACCATTGTGATTGATTCAGATGGGCAAGAAGACTTGTGTAGTTAAATCGAAGTTTACCAAGAAGAAGAAGACCACCCTTGCTAAGCGGAAGCGGGATGGTGCTAGTTCATCCTCCGCTTCACCACCCCCCCCCCCCCCCCCCCCCCAAAGAGTTGCGGATGAGCCATGGAGCAAGAAGCGATTCGAAATTCTCTCATAGAAACCGTTTGGTGCACATCAATATTTGGATTGGGGCATGTTGGAAGGGTATGAATTAGTTCAACCAATCAAGGAGATCCTTGCCACCAGACCATGGGAGGTCATGTTCACCATTCAAGAACCAGCGTATAAGGATGTTACTCTTGAGTTCCTATCCACAATGTAGATACAGAAGACAGAAATTGAAAAAGGTTGGGACAACTCTTTCAATTTTGAAGTGTACAGGCGACAACATAACTTTACTATCCGACAGTTCTATTCTCTAATGGGATTCTACACTGAAGCTTTTACCCGGACACCTGAGTTTCGGGGTTTACATTGCAGTTAGCCTCCTAACGTTAACGCTTAGGTATGTTGGGAGCAGTTGACCGGAGACCCGAATCAAGAGTACTTTCCATCTAGCTCCAAGGCTTCTCTAATTAAGGATGATTGCCTCAAAGTTTATCATTGGCTCTTGACAAACACAATTGGAGCCCGAAAAAGCAGTAAGGGAGTTGTCAATAACTTTGAAATCTTTTATCTTTACAACATCTCCTACGGGTATCAAATTAATATCGGGCTGGAGTTGGCCTTTTATATATGGAGACAAGCTTATGACTTTCGATCTAAGGGGATTTACTGCGGTAGCTTCATCACTCATTTGCTGAAGAGCATGGACATTTTCCAAGACATTGGGCTAGAGGCTGTCAAGTGCAATCAGGAAAGAATCTTTGATGGGCCGTTTGCCAAGTGGGGAGTGAAAAAAATCACAGGAACTTCCCGCACTTCTCGTAGGCCGTATCCTTCTTCACAATCCTCCAAGGCTGCTCCTTCCTTGTCTTCACCTGGTGAGTCTTCTATTCCCACATCGGAGTGAGCACTTGACCGCTTGGCATCCATTGAGAAGACCTAAGGTGAGATGAAAGTTCAACTACAGGGGTTGAAAAAGAAAGAAAAAAAAAATAGAAAATTTGTAGCTCACGGTTTCTAGTCGTTGGCTAAGTGCTTCCCAGCGGGGCAAGCCAGTTTGCCCACTTATGCCTCTTCCTCTGAAGCTGAAGAGGAAGTTGAGGCCAGCGGTGATAAAGGCAAGGAAAACGAGGGAGAAAGTGAAGAAGATACAGAGGAAACCACTGAGGAAGTGGAACCGATCATTGCCTAGGGTGAGGAAAGTGATGATGAAGAGGATGAAGCAGACGAGAATGAAGATGAGGAGACTAGTTCGGAATGATGAATGACTTTAAGTTAACTATTTTATTTTGCATATTCGAGGAGCTCTTTCTCTTGAGCTTGACTCTTCCTTGCTGGATGACTGTAATAATGACCGATCTCTATTTACTCTTTTACCTTTCGTTTTTGTTGTGTTGAACATTGCTAATCTAGGTGCTAACCTGTGAATGCAAATGGTCCCATAACTTTCCTTGGCGAGATGATCGACATTCCGCTAACTACGCAATTGGTCCGTCCCTCGTTTAATCCCAGGAAGTCTCAGTTCCTTTTATTTTTATTTTTTTCTTTTTACCTCTTTATTTCCCATTGTGTTCTTGAATGATAAAGACATTGGGGACAATGTCTCAATCTGAGTGTGGGGAAGGGGATACTATAGAAATTTGATAAGGGTTGTACTGAATTGTATGAGTCATTCAAAATTTTCCCCTATTTTTTTTCTTTTTTCTTGATAATTGAATTTTGAAATCACGATTGCAATTTACATAGTATTTTAGCATTTAGTGAATGAATTCCTCTAAAAGAGTGTTGTGCATGTCACCTTTGTCTTCTTTGGAACATTGATACTTAGTCAAAATTATGGGATAAAATCACTGTGAAACACAAAGATCTTGAGAGCCATTTAATCTTTCATGAAAGGGCAAATGAAATGATTCACTTGGTGATCCTTCTTAGAAGATCTCTTTAAAGTAATAATTTAATGAAAGCATGTTATACTTGAAAATAAAGGATTGGTTACTATGGGCAAGCTTTGGTCCATCAGAAGAGTGAAGTTTGACTCCGCTACTAACTAGTCAAAATAATAAGTTAAGGTAATAGAGGTTCGACGGGGTTTCTTTAAAACCTGGTCACCTAAGGTCGTTTAGCTTGAGATCGGCCGACCGAGGAAATTACCGTAACAAGATGAAATACCATAAAGGCAAAAGTTGAGAGGGTCCTGTAACTCGAGTAATTAAGCTCGTAGGAATGCCCTCAATTGAGGGGATGACGTTTGTTAACTTAGGTGACGAGCCTAGGATTATCGGCTGAAAACTCGTTACATGGGTTGCAAGATCCTAAATGGATGAACTAAAAAAAAGGATGAAAATAGTGAACTATTACAAAGAATAAAATCTTTGCAGAGATCAACTAAAAAGGAGGAGGAATCCAGGGGAAAGATAGATGCAATGTACTTTCATTGTTGATTGCTTTGCTTAGAGAGATAATTGAGAAGATTATAGACTCTTCAGTGGTGGTTGAAATGTACCACGTTTCCTTTTGCTCTGATTGATCTTGTGTCTAATTTTGATCATGAAAGCTGTTGTTAAATGATGAGGGTAAAGCTTGGTTTACTTTGATTAATCCTAGAAATTTGACTAAAGTATCTTTGTTACAATACTTTCATGACAAGGTGAGAAGCACACTCATTAGATTGAGGGATTGCATTGAGCTTTAAAGATTAAAATTCATAAATGCTAATGTGTGAGCAGTATTATTTGGTAACGATAATCATGATTAATGAGAAGTTTGATTAATGTTTTATTTTGCTTGAGGACAAGCAAAGACTTAAGTGTGGGGAAGCTTGATAAGTCGCAAAATACCCTTATCTAGAGTAATGAAATTGTGCTTTATTGTTGATTTTTTAGATGATTTGTTGAAGAAAAGGCCGCTTAATGGAATGAATGTTAATTTCAGGATCTTTTAGAGTATTTTGGAGCTAAAGGAAGGAGTTTTGAAGAGTCAGAGCAAGTTTGGAAGGAATTAGATACATTACATGTGAAGAAAAAAATTCTGGAAAGTACACAAGCAAGATACATGCCCATTCACTTTGCTGTTTTACTTGTGTATATCGAAGCAGTTTCTGGAAAGTACACGAGCAAAGTACACGCCCATGTACTTTGCTTGTGTATCTAAGTTTTTCTTCTGTTCGATGATGTTTCAAATACATGACCAATGTGCACTCCCATGTACTTACTTGTGTATATTCACATAAGGGCACCTGGAAGCAAGCATGAGATACACTACTTGTGTATTCGGTCATGTATATATCCAATCAAGGTACATGTATAAATAGACCTTCAGTTCGCCCTAGAGAAAAAAGTTACGAATTCTTTATTTTCTCTCACTCTCATAACAGCAAGGGAAAGAAGATTTTGTCGATTCCAAGGGAGATTGAAGACTCACGAAGAAAAAAGATTTTATCTTTAAGGGTTGTGACCATGAACTTTGTCTATTCTTCTAGTAATTGTGTTTCTCTTGTCAAATTTATGGAGGAGTAGACCCTAGATCTAGATTTTATTTGAAACTTCTCTGTCATGTGATAAAGATTTGATCTTTAATGCAAAGTTGTTGACTTTCTTATGATTAATTGCATGTTCTTCAATTGTTTCTTAAATTCATAGATCCGGAATATGAATTTATGCGTGATATCATATTAGTTAATTGAGAAATTGCTCATATGATTAGATTTAATGCAATTAATGAGATTTGATTGTTCTTTTAGAGATAGGAAACAAGAGTCTTCTGTTTACATTGATTATTTTGATGCGAATTCATGTGCTTTATGCAATTCTAGGTTGCTATTAACTAAGGAGAGATCCTATTTGATAAACCTAGGATTAGATAGGCTAATATACTTGAGAAAGTAGTTAACTTGACTAGAAAATTCGATAGTATAAGAAGTCAATTACGACAATATTCAGAAATCTATTGAATTACATAATAGAGAAGGAGTAGAATAAGATCTAGGTTGCTTTTGTTAATTGATAAATCTTCAGAACCATTATTGTTAGTGAATTGTTAGTTTTGAGATTAGAGTAACCAAGTTTCGAACAACATTATTAAGAGATGGTTAGATAATACGAACAGAGTTAGTACTAGTAATTGGTGTATCTCTGAGGGACGACCTTATGCTTACTTGCTATATTACACTACGATAGGTGCACTTGCCTATTGCTTCGTAGTAGGATTAAGAACAAGAATTCAATTTATTAAAACTACGATTGGCAACGATCACATGTTCCTACATCCATTCAGGTATAGTAAGTGGTTATAACTCACTAATTGGCCTTTGGTGTTCAATCTTGATTTGCTGGTATATCATGCATCTAGAAAAGAATTCTACTATCCCTTGTTTCATATTTCTCCATCAATAATGATTCTTTAGATCTTTATAAGTATTAATGCTTTCGAGATGTACCGTGTATCCTAAGTAATGAGCCTCTTTCATAATTTCCTTCTTCAATTCAGTGTTATCATCTTGTATACACAAGCTCATACCATATTTAATTACACCTCTAGCATCCTCATTAAACTTAGTTATTTCACCCCATTCAATTTTGTTCCTAATCTTTTGAATTTTAGGATCTCCCATTTGTGTTGCTTTGATTCAATCAATGAAGCTTGGTTGAATACAATGAGTAACCAATTTGGTCCCCACTTCACTTGTCACCATTTTTAACTCTAACTTGCACATGTCCTCCAATCTTTATCTCTAAGAAGTGATTAGAGTTGCTATATTAACCTGCTTCTTTAGACTAAGGCCATCCACTACAACATTTGCATTCTTAAGGTGGTAGTGGATCTCCACTTCATAGTCATTGATCAATTTTAGCCACTTTCTTTGCCTTATATTCAAATCTTTCTATGTGAATAAGTATTTCAAGCTCTTGTGGTTTGTAAAAATTTTGCACTTCTCTCTATATAGGTAGTGTCTGCATAGTTTCATTGCTAAGATTACAACTGCTAATTTTAAGTCATGTGTGGGGTAATTCCTCTCATATGATTTTAACTGATGAGAGGTATATGTGATGACTATCATTCTGCATAAGTACACATCCTAAACATTGCGTTGACACATTATTAAAGACCTCAAATTCTTCTTCTACCTTACGTAAAGCTAACATTGGAGTTGTTACAAATTTTTGTTTTATTGTCATCAAACTATTTTCATAATCATCATTCCACACAAATTTGACCTTCTTCTTTGTCAGTTAGGTTAAAGGAGTTACTAGAAGAGAGAAACCTTCCACAAAGCACCTATAATAACTAGCTAGTCCTAAAAAGCTTCTAACCTCTATCACCATCCTTGGTCTTGGATAGTCAATCGTCGTTTTTATCTTCTTAGGATCTACTAAGATACCATCTTTATTTACCACATAACTTAAGAAGGATACCCATTCCAACCAAAACTCACACTTGCTAAACTTTGCATATAATCTCTCCTCTTACAGTCTTTCTAGAGCAATTCTTATATGTGTCTTATGTTCCTCTTTGCTCTTAGAATAGATGAGGATATCATCTATGGACACCATTACTAATTAGTCCAATAAGTCCTTAAGCACTCTATTTATAAGGTCCATGAAAGTAGTTAGAGCATTTGTCAATCCAAAAGGCATTATTAGGAAATCATAGTGCTTATACCGAGTCTTAAAATTAGTCTTTTGAATGTCTTCTTCCTTGATCCTTAGTTGATGATACCTCAGTCTTAAGTTAATTTTAAAGAAGACTTAACCTCTTTGTAGTTGGTTAAACAAGTCATCTATTATAGGGAGGGGGGACTTATTCCTAGTTGTGACTTGGTTTAGGTCCTAGTAATCAATGCATAATCTCATGCTCTCATCTTTCCTCTTAACGAAAAGCATTAGAGCACCCTATGGAGAAACACTTGGTCTGATAAGCCCATTATCTTGCAACTCTTGAAGCTGGGTCTTCAACTTTAACAATTCAATGGGTGCCATTCTATAGGGTGCCTTGGATATTGGTGTTATTCTTAGTACTAAATTAGTATAGAATTCTTTCTCCCTAATTGGCGATATGCCTAGCAAATTTTCTAAAAAAACATCTACATATTCCTTCACAACATATATGTCTTCTAGTTTTGTAGCTTGTCTTATCTCCACTAATAATGTCAATATTCTACCCTTATCCCACAAATCATAAGTAAGAAGAGTCATAGGCCTCAGTGCATCTAACTTGAGTACAATTGGATCCTCATTGAGGAAATTAAAAAAAACCACTAAATTGCGACAATCTATAATGGCATATTACTTAAGCAATTGGTTCGCCCCTAAAATTCCATCATCTCTAATACAAATAAATCTACTGGCATTTCTTTTCCTTGTATTTTGATCCTAACTTCCCTATACATTTGATCTAATCTTCCTCTCGCTCTAAAAGGAGTATTCATAACCATGGCATCATTCAACAACATAGGTTTCAAACCACACATATAAAGATAGATGATATGCATGAATGCATAGCACTTGTGTCAAATAATACAAAAGAAATAGTTGAATTTACTAGCAATGTACTTGCAATAGTGTCTTAGTCCAAAGCATCTTACTAATATTTCTATTGTAAAGCAAATACACCACAGTTGCCCTTTGCCTCGATCCAATGTGTTAGGTTCTAGTTGCTGGCACTCTAGGGGGAGGTCTTATTTGCTATTAGAATGGAATCTGTTAGGGTATTGTAGTCGTCTGGTTAAAGGCAGAACCACATTCAAAAGATCTGTGCCCCCTTTGCTTATAGATGTAGCAAAATGTTTGAGGAATAGATTTCTCTATACAATTCCTACTAAGATGCCCTATCTTACCATAGGAAAAGCATGCCTCTTTAAGCCAACTACACTGATGTAGATCATGTAGTCCTAAACACTTGGGATATCTTCTCCTTAGCCCTAGATGTGGTGCTGAAGGCAATGTTAGAGGCACTAGCATAGTTTGAATAGATCTAGGCATGAAAGCTACAAGCCTGGCTTGCTACATTACAGGCCTCTTTCCTTTAACTACATATCACATACTTGAGGTAGGTTGTTTCCCTAAGGAAAATCCCAACCTACGGGATAACTATTTCTCAGTTGTCTTCTGACTTTGCTATAGGAATTTTGCCTTATCAATAACCTCTACATAGGTGGGTAATTGAAAGGACCCCACCCTATGTTGGAAGTTAGGCTTTAAGCCTCTCATAAAACTTCTTACCTTAGAGGCATCATCTATATGGATTGCTTTAGGTAAAAGTTTGACTTAGTGGTTCAACTCCTCTTCATATTCCTCCATGGTCTAGTTACCATGTTGGCAGTAATAGTACTCTACCTCCATTTAATCCCAATGTTACTAAGAAAACATTTCTCATAGAATAGTTTGTTAAATCTTTGTTAATGGATAGGAGCTCCTATTAATCTAGACACACCAGTCCATAGTCCGCAATTAACCCCTTTAACATAAATTCTGCAAAATTTACCTTCTTGTCCTCTGGCACCATGAATGCATTGAATGTCTTTTCAATTTAGTGATCCAATGTTCAACTTCTATTGGATCATCAACTTGTGGGTGGAATTCCTTTGCTAATCAAACAGACTTATCCCGTCTAGATTGGTTTCCTATAAGCCTAACAGGTCTCATAGCCTATTGCTACTTCATCCTTATTAGGGCATTCACAATTTCTAGTAATTGAGTAGTTATGATGCTAGCATGAGATGGAGCTCATTGCTGAGGTGGTCTTGAGGGATACCTTTCATTTGAAGCATCTTCATCCCATCCAACTTTAGATGATCTTTATCTTGTAATTCTTCTAGGAGGCATTTTTTTTTTTTTAAGATGAGGTAATCAAATAGTTCCAAAAGTTAGAGTCAATGCAAAGAGTTAGTGATGGTATACATCTATACATACCTATGTCCACACACACACACACATATAAGAAAAATAGAAATTTAAAAGAAACTACAACTCGAGATAGTAATTGACATGAAATAAGTTATTAGATAAGGCAATCAACCCGCAATTGATCAAAACCTAAGCTTTGATACCATCTAAGTTATAACATCCTAAAACCTAGAATGCTACAACTTACTACATATCCCTATTGAGTAGTGACATGCTAAGGTTCTAAATCTCCATTACAATTTTAAACTTATTCATCTCCACTAAAGAATAATATCATTGTAACTTCAATAATAGATATGAATGATTCTCAAGTGAATCATTCCAATCATCATTACTTAAGACAAATATATTAAACTCTAATCCCAAAACTAGGGTAACCATCTACTATTATATATTAAACAACATATTTAAAAGTCTAACAACCAACCTTTGCCAAAACTTTTTGAAACATGTTGAAACTTTTTGAAACATTTTAAGTCTTTTTAAAATGTTTTCATAAAGGTTATATCAAAAACCCTGTGTGTGTACATAGAAGCTACTATTTATAAAACCCTAGTGCTGTTGATGGTAATTTTAGTAAAAACTGATTCCAATGTAGGTAAAGCGATTAGAATAGCTTTTGTTTAAGGCCTATGAGGCATTGTTAACAAATTGATTGTAGATAGATACCCTAATGCGAGATCACCTAATATGGCTCTAAAAGCTTTATTGAGTATTTGATTAATGGTGAATGACCCAACATAGAATTCACCAAGAATGGCCCTTATAGCATTTTCATTTTTATTCTTGGCAATAGGTAAGCGTCCGGTTTGTTTAGAAGATCGTGCCCTCAAATAGCCTCCTAAGTAAGGTGAGGTATTTCATGTGGGTAAGTATAGAGGTTAATCAAAGTATAGATGATGCAGATTTAACCTTTTATTGTTTAGAACTCCCATAAATGTGTTACTTGCATTCATCATGGATGCATTCGTTTCATGTGTAGATAGATTTCATGATGTGCTAATTAATATTTGATAACTTGCTTGAACGGTAGTGGTGTTAGATAAACTCACTAAGCTATGGTTTGTTCACCTTACTAATAGTTTGTCTTGTAGGGCATTCTAAAGTTGGGAAATGAGCTAGGATTAAAGTGATGAGTGTTTTAGACTCAGGCTTGAAGTATAGATGGAGAATTAGAAAATAGTTGAAATTTTATATGAGCGATTAAGAATTGGAAAATCTATTTATCATTTTCCAAAACTTTTTCAAGCCAATGTTCTTAAATGTTGAGAACACCTGGTTTTACTATTTAGTAGGGGATACCGATTTTTTGCAATTTTGGTGAACTATAATATATCAGTTTCCATAGTTATTTTTCATAATAATTAATTATATGTACTATTGGTTATGGTGAGGAATGATTATTTAATTAGTCTTGCAACCTGTAACTTGAAAGACGGTTTTCATATTGCGGGTGCACACATGATACGGTAATTTTCATGCAATTCTATTAAGCCCCCTATAGGGTTGTTACAAGAGTTTTGTGGAATTTGATGAATTTGTTGTTATAAATGATTTGTGGATATTATATTGTGTATGAGCATGATAATTAACTTTTTCTAAGGAATAGTAAGAGTAACTTGAGTGTAGAGCGATTCATTATCACAAGAGCTCACTACACATGGTATAACCCGTTGTTGACCTATTGGGCTTAACTACTATAATATGATACAAAAACCCTAAATGAAACCTAGGATTCCTAATTCTTAAAATGTAAGATTTGCAAAGTAAGGTAACATAGTCCAAGTATTCACTGAAACCTTTTCGTGGTTAGGATTGATTTCTAATTCTAGCTATATTAGTTTAGTAGTGACATGACTTAGTTAATTATTTGTAATGTGTTGATGAAAAATTGGTAATACAATATTATTACTACATGATAGAACCTACCACAGTAAAGTAAGTTGTGAGTTATATGAGTGTGGTTAAACTCCATTTTAACACTAATATAAGTATCTTTGGAACATGATATCAATGAATTTAAGAAATTAAAGAGGCATGAAACCATATCAATTTAATTGGGAGAATGTACATCCAATAGTTGAGAAAACACTAGGATTGTCAGTTGTTTACATTGTTTTCTTCAACATAGTTTTCTTACATGTCTTCCTATTTTTTAATCATTTATATTAGGCCAGTAACAACATAATCTAGTACTTGTTTTAGTCTTTGTTACTTTCCCTCTTCACGAAAAATACGACCTTGGTTACCTGGCACACACCATTATTTGACTAGTACATTAGTCGTTAAGTTTACTTATTCCATAAAATTTTATTAAGAGCAAGCCTAGTCAATTTGTTGTCCATATTCTCCCACTCTTAAAAAGTAGCTATTTTTCATAATAGTGTGGGACTTGTGGAAGGGTAATGAGACTTCAAATTTTCTAGCACCAGTACTAGGGAAGCAAGGGAAAGAACACTTGTGAACTAATATTAGATTCTTGATATCTGCTAAAATAAAGCTTAGGGTAGCATAGTTAGAGTAGTTTTGTAATACATGGTTAACATACATATATGTATATATACACATAATTATAATGATTAAATAATGATAAAATGCATGACTAAGTGATGTGCCTAAAACCAAGATTAAGCACATGCAAAACCAATTTGAAAAATAATCAAACAATGTCAATCAAACTAGCTTCCAAATGGCGTCAATTCTTAATGTTTATAACCAATTCTTCAAACCAGGATGTGATCAATCTTAAGTATCGAAATTAGATTACTTTGATACTAAATATGATGTGCCTAAATTAGAGGTTAAGCACATGCAATTGGAATAAATTATAAACCTCAATGCACTTGTTTAATCTCGGTTCGAAACTCTAATAATTTGCTTGAACCTTAATGGAGAGCAACGAAATCCGAATGCTCTAATTTGCAAAGTAACAATTCCACAAGGATAAAATCCTTCAAACAACACCAAATACAAATGAGTGCCACATGAATTACACACAAAACAGTAAGAACTAATTCAAAGATCCACTTTCCCAACAAAGTGATCCTTGGTTCAAATGAAGCTAAATTGAAGGTAAAAACTTAAGGGCTAAAACCAATCAATTGTAACAACATGAAATTGATTACAAATTTAATCTAATTTGGTCAACAAAAAATCCAATTCAACCCTAAATACAACTCACTAGTGATGAAAAGAAAATTGCAACAAGGAAAATTTGATATTACTCACAAATTAGCCTTGAAGCCACTCGCTACAACCTTAAATTGAGATTTGAAATTGATAAGAGCAATTTGTGGAATTAGGCAACCTTAACCCTCAACACGTAAAGTGTGTCTATTCTGAAAATTTTGCAAAAGTCCCTCAAAACCCTACTTAAGCAAGTATTTATACTTGCTCCCTTTAGGGTTAAAAAGTCCACAAAATTACAACTATACCACTTTAGGGTGGCCGATCCTAAAAGCACCTATTATAACCAAATAAAAGTGTCCCAAAAACTTACAACATAAATGATTCAAATAAATAAATTACAAGTGAAAATAGTCTTCAACATGCTAGTTTTTCAATAGGATTTGTCAGCCTAGCTCATTGTCGATTCAGGTTGGTTCATGGATAACCCACAAGCTGAGTCTTAATGAGTTTGTCCATCGCCCTATAATGCCTAATAAGTGTGCCTATTGGAATATGCAATACATGAATAATAGAAAAGAGGTTAGTAAACAAATAATTCTGGGGTTGATTTGCTCAAAATGGGCCCTCATCTCTAAGATTTGAAATCCTTTGGCTCTTGCCTCAATGATAGGTCTTGTCAGATTTTGATTCCTATCATCTCCTCAGGGCTCAAAACGATTTGTCCTCAAATCCGACAGATCAAATGCAGTAGAGACTCTGTTTTCTCCAGCAAGCCACCTGAAGAAGTATCACTGTAGAATCCTAATATCTGAAATACCATAGGGGGTAATTGCTTTCACTCCTCCATTTCTAAGATGTATCTCATCTGCAACATAAATAATACCCCATTATCTACTAAAGTTTCCCCTGTCTCAACTCGTTCCACTGATATTATCTCCTCCTTTTCTAACTCATTTATATGTCGCTGACCCTCATGGCCTTCTAATGGTTAGCTCAATCGCTTCTAGCCTTCTAAAACCTCTGAAGGTGGACACAAATGTCTCTAAACAGTCTGGTCCTCTAGTGATCTACTCATATCACTCTGACCCTCAGGATCTTTTGATGGTTGGTACATTTGTATTTGACAAATGTTGTCCTCTGTATGTTGGCTCATGTAACTAGGAGCCTTAGGAACCTCTGAAGCTTGGCATATCTGCTTCTGCACAATGTGGCCCTTTGAAGGTTGGCTCATGTGGTTGTGATTATCAAGAATCTCTGATGGTCTACGAATCTGTTGTTGAACCTTTTAGACCTCTGAAGGTGATATCAGATTCAGAATGATGCATTTACCCTCTTGTTGGAATACATATATATTCTTGAAGCCATCATATAAGACCCTCCTATCATATAACCAGGGCCTACCAAGCAATATGTAGGATGCACACATAGGAATAATATCACATTGAAGTTCCTCACAATACTTGTCCCCTATACTAAAGGGTACCCTAGCTCTTTGGGTCACATGCAAACTCCCCTGATCACTAAGCCAATGCAATTTATATGGTTTAAGATGTAGAGTAGTGGCAAGTTTTAGTTTCGATACTAATGATGCTACTACCACATTGGTATAACTACCGCTATCAACTATAAGGATACATAAATTTCCTTGTACCCTACAAGAAGTATAGAACAAATTTTCCCTTTATTCATCATCCTTAGTAGTAAAAGTAGTCAATGTTCGACGCAATACATTAGTAGAATGAAACATTTCACTAGACATGATTGTGTTTGAACCCAACAACACAATAATTATCCTTACACTTCTATGGTTTAAGTACATAACCAAGCCACAAATGAAGTATACACAACTACTGTCAAGTAGATAGAATTAAATTCAACTACAAGTGTTTAAGTAATTAGTTCAATTACTTTTACACTTTAATGACTTGTTTGAATTTCAAATTCTACTACTCACTTTCCTTTTTCTTATCTTTGCTTCACATTAATTAATTTCACAATAGGTAGCACTCAAACACAATCACAAATGCACAACTCACCGCTACACAACTCCCTTTTTGCTCACGGTTCTACATCATTCATGCCACCAATAACAATTATCTATACAACACACATAACAACCAACACCAAATACACACACAGTTAACTAAATTTACAAAAACACAACACCACACACACACCTCTTCAAGTTATGGTGTACTTTCCCCACTTCCACATAAGTATCAAACTGCAACTACTACAAAAAAAGGCAACTCAAATTTCAAATTCAAAATGACTTCAATAATTGCAAGATTCCACAAATGGTAAGGAGCTATTTTAAATTCAAATGAACACATAATTAATCAATCACTTAATGTGTGTTTTGAAATTCAAATTGCCTCCTTAACTCACACTTCAATTCTGAAATTCAAATCTGAAAATTACAACTTGCTACTCATTTCCGAAAACACACTACACAATTTACACTTCTTCAATTGATCACAAAGGATCAACACTCTTACTCCTCACTTCCACTTTAAGATCACTTAACACTACTTCACACATACAATAATTCACACTATCACTCACACTTACACACGCACAACAAGTCACACTGCCACTTACACTACACACACACAAGGTGCACTCCTTCAAACAACAATAATAATACTTCAAATGTATCACTTCCTTACCTTAACACACAACACTTCTTGTTGAATTCCCTTACACCGAACCTCACAACAAAGGCAGCAACAACAATTCAAATAATTTTACTAAATGCAACCTTCTCCATAAAAGGTAAGACAATTCAAATTCAAACAACAATCCTTAATGCTACTCAATAACTACTTCAAGTTAATGGATGTTTGAATTTCAGATGTTTTCCTATTCTTCACACAATTTCAAATCTAGAATTTACACCCAACAATGCTCAATTCCGAAATCATACAAGGATTAAACTTCCCTTTTCACCAAAAATATTGTATTTCCAATTCTATAATAAACACTACGAAATACACTTCTTATTTTTCCTTCAAAATTCACGTCAACAACAAGATGATAAAGATTCACAATTGCTCCACATCTACAACAACAAGCAGCAACAACAACTCCTCAACAACACAATTAAACAATTCAATCTCCACTTCACAATTTTAGATCAAGATGTTAAGAACCCTAAATTCTGAAATCTCAATTGCAAAATCCCTCCTCTTAAACCACAAGCTTTGATACCAAAAGATGATATGCTTAAAACCAAGATTAAGCACATGCAAAACCAATTTGAAAAACAATAAAACAATGTCAATCAAATTAGCTTCCAAATGGCGTCAATTCTCAATGTTTATAACCAATTCTTCAAATGAGGATGTGTTCAATCTTAAGTATCCAAATTAGATTACTCTGATACCAAATATGATGTGCCTAAATTAGGGGTCAAACACATGCAATTGGAACAAATTATAAACCTCAATGCACTTGTTCAATCTCGACTCAAAACTCCAATAATTTGCGTGAACCCTAATGGAGAGCAATGAAATCCGAATGCTCTAATTTGCAAAGTAACAATTCCATAGGGATAAAATCCTTCAAACAACACTAAATACAAATGAGTGCTACATGAATTACACACAAAACCGCAAGAACTAATTCAAAGATCCACTTTCTCAATAAAGTGATCCTTAGTTCAAATGATGCTAAATTGAAGGTTAAAACTTAAGGGAATTGATTACAAATGTAATGTAATTCGGTTAATAAAAAATCCAATTCAACCCTAGATGCAACTCACTAGTGATGAGAAGGAAATTGCAACAAGGAAAATTTGATATTACTCACAAATTAGCCTTGAAGCCACTTGCCACAACCTCAAACTGGGATTTGAAATTGATAAGAACAATTTGTGGAATAGGCAACCCTAACCTTCAACACGTGAAGTGTGTCTATTATGAAAATTTTGCAAAAGTCCCTAAAAACCCTATTTAAGCAAGTATTTATACTTGCTCCTTTTAGGGTTAAAAAGTCTACAAAATTACAACTATGCTACTTTAGGGTGGCCAATCCTAAAAGCACCTATTACATCCAAATAAAAGTGTCCCAAAAACTTACAACATAAATGATTCAAATAAATAAATTACAAGTGAAAATAGTCTTCAACATGCTAGTTCTTCAATAAGATTCATCAGCCTAGCTCATCGCCAGTTCAGGTCGGTCCATAGATAACCCATAAGCTGAGTCTTAGTGAGTTTGTCCATTGCCCTATAAAGCCTGATAAGTGTGCATATTGGAATATATAACACGAGCAATAGAAAAGTGGTTAGTAAATAAATAATTCTAGGGTTGATTTGCTGAAAATGGGCTCTCATCTCCAAGGTTTGAAATCCTTTGACTGTTGCCCTAATGATAGGTCTTGTCGGATTTTGATTCCTATCACTAAGGTTAATGAAATAAATAAGATAAAATGACGTAGGCAATTCAATCTTTTCTTGGCTAAGGTATATAAGCTTGATTAATCTAGGTTTTCCTCTTTTCCCCCATTTGTGCACTTATACATAGAAACCTAAAAGAGACTTTATATAGACAACAAGCGACCATCAAGAGAATGGCAAAACCAACCTAAATTCATCGGGTAAGATTTATAATCATTAAGATTAATCATTATAAGGATAGATTGGTAGCCTATGAACAAAAACGTTGACTTTGTAGAATACGTAATGAGGAATGTCTTAGAATGAGCATAAAATTAAGCAAAGTGTGGGTTCCAACTACAATCCAAATCAAGTAAGTGTACAAGACTCTAATTTTACATTAGAATTAGTAAATACTTTGATTAATTAGGTTTTGAATCATAGAATTTAGGTTTAAGAACAAAATTGGAGAAAAAGGAACAAGGGTTCATGCTAAACAGCATGTACACATTTAGATACACACCTATGTACTTGCTCATATAGAAATATGAGTGTGTATAAGAAGGTACACGGTTGAAGGACATGCCGTGTACTTGGGTGTGTCAAAATTACAAAATCCATAGAAAATGTATATGGTTAGATATACGATTATGTACTTGGTTATGTTGAATTAATATTTTGCATAGGAAGGTATATGGCTAGATACATGACCATGTACTTAAGAGCACTGAAATCACTTTTTACACAAAAAGATACATGGCCATTAGCACTACCATGTGCTAGCCTATCACACAACTGTGTTGTCATGGAACACTTATACGTAAATTCTAAATTGTATTTCCATGATTCTAAACTATGGTAGATGCATGATAGGACTTTAGGGAAGGGAATTATACAATTAGAATATACTTAATCAATTAGTAAACCTAGATTACTTGTAGAGTAAAACTAAGCGTAGTTCTTTATAATTGAATATGTTTACACCCTTTTCTTAGAGATGCAAGGGACTATACTAGGAATACTATTCTAGGTACGTGTTTAACTTATTCTGCTATTTGTGATTGTTAGTGTAGTTGCTTAATGAAGCTAATCGAATATTGAACTTAATTACATTGTTGCTTGTGCTTGGCTTAACCTAGGAACCTACAATAGTGGATCCCTAGGGGGCACGTCGATGATCAATATGTTGTGTTGTCCCTAGTGGAGTCATATACCAAAATGATCTAAGGTATATTAGGATTAGACGAGGCAATTCCCATTAAGACTATATATATAAATACTATATGTGCATCAAGTCATGAGTACCCCTATATTGTATGTTAAATAATGAAGAAAAATAACTTGATAAATCGATATGTTGTATATTACTTTTGTGTTTGTGCATGTGATATTGTTATTATGTGATATACATATATTGGTGTGGTACTCAAGTACTAAGCTTAGGCTCATCTCCCTTTATTTATTTATTTATTTTTAGTTTAGGCGAGAATGATGAACACATCAAGTATGATGAGAATGGGAATTTAGTGGGACTTTATTTGGATGAATATGGGAGAGAACATTATTATTTTGTTGATGAAGAATGATGGGAAATTAAGGAAGAATTGTTATTAGGGCTTTAAGTTGTTGAATTGAGAATATGGAGACTGGATTCTTAATTATGTCAATCATTTTATAAAGATAGTTGTTTAACTTAAATTTTAATTTAGGATTATCTATATCATTTTAATTAATGATGATTGGAATGGCTCACCTAAGAGTCATTCATTTTATTTTATTGAAGTAATATTAGTATGAATGTAATGTGGAGATGAATAGGTTTAAATTTATATGGAGATTTAGAGACTTAACATGTCGCTATGCAGTAGTGACACACGACAAGCTATGATATCCTAGGTTCTGGGGCGTTATAGCTTAGGTTATGATCAATAGAGATTAGGTTTGATGATTCTTAGAATTAAATGATAATCAATAAGTATAGGATTCAATTAGTAGAAAGCAGGTCGAGATCTTTAGACGAATTAAGTATGGAAATTTGTAGAATAGTAAAAGATGAAGAGAGTAGGTAAATTATGGGATGATTGTTTATTGTATTTTATTTCAATTATTTTATACAATTGTACTTTCCTTTAAATTTCTATTTCATTTATGAATATGCATGTATATATGTGTAGACATAAGTGTACAAAGATGTATACTATCATTAACTCCCATTATTAACTTAACTTTTGGAACCATTTTGTTATCTCAATTTCAAACAAAATGTCTCCCAAGAGAAACATTGATTAGGGCTCATCTAATGTTAGACGGGGTGGAGATGCTCTGGAGGAAAGGTATCCTCAAGAACAACCATAACAGGGAACCTTAAATTAAGCAAATGTCACAACTGCTCAATTGCTAGAGATTATCAATGCTTTATTAAGGATGTTGGCACAATAGCAACAACAAGCCATGAGACCTGTCAGACTTGTAGAAGAACTTTATAGATTAGATAAGTTTGTTAAGCTTGCAAAAGAATTTCATCTAAGAGTTGATAATCTAATAAAAGTTGAGCATTGGATTAATGAGAGTGAAATGACATTTGAAGCATTTATAGTGCTAGAAGATGGGAAGGTGAAATTTGTTACATATATACTAAAGGGATTTGCTGCTGATTGGTAGATTAGTACATTTAGGTTAATAGGAGCTACTATTTAGTAGCAAAGATTTAAGGAGTTACTCTATGAGAAATATTTTCTTAGTAGTGTCAAGGATAAGATGGAGGCTGAGTATTATAATTGCCAGTAAGGTAATAGACTATAGAAGCATATTAAATGGAGCTGAACTGCTTAATCAAATCCTTGCCAGAGTCATTTAGAATTGATGATGCCTTAATAGCAGTAAGATTTGTGAGAGGCTTGGAGCCTAACCTCCAACACGAAGTGGGAGCCTTCCAACTAACCACTTATGTAAAGGTTATTGACAAAGTTAAATTTTTAGAGTAAAGTAAGAGGAGAATAGAGGAAGAATGGTCTTGTAGATCAAGAATTTCTTTGGGGAAAAGGCCTGTCTCAAGTATATCATATGCGGATGAAGGAAAAAGGCCAGCAATATATCAAGCTAGACTTGTAGCTTATGTGTCTAAACCTCTTCAAAATAAGCCAATGCCTCTAGCATTACCTCCACCACCACAAGTAGGATTAGGGAGGAGATGTCCTAGGTGTTTAGAACCACATGAGATACAACGATGTGTTTTGCTCGAAGGAGTATGCTTCTCCTATGGTAAGATAGGACACCCTAGCAAACATTGCATAGAAAAATCCATCCCTTAGACTTTTTGCTATACTTATATGTAGAGGGGGCCCAGGTCATTTAAATGTGGTGCCTCCTGTAACCAAATGACTGCATCTCTATAGTTCTAAGTACAGTAGCTAGTAAAACCTACACTCAGGGGACTAATGGGTAGACCCCAACATTTTAAACCAAGACAGAGGGCACCTGGTCAAGTGTTTGCATTATAACAACCATAATAGTAGGATGCTTTAGATTAAGATAATATTGCTGATACACTACTTATTAACTCAAATACTGCTTATCTGTTATTTGATACAGGTGCTACACATTCCTACATATCACCTATTTTCATGCATGTATGTAGGTTAAAACTTGTGCTTTTGAGTAATGCTATGGTTGTAAATACTCCTTTTGGAGTGGGATGAAAATTAGATCAGATATATAAGGATGTAGAGTTTATAATATAAGGAAAGAAAACGCTGGTAGAGTTGTTTGTGTTAGAGATGATTGAATTTGATATGATCTTAAGGGTGAATTGACAATCTAAACACTATATCACTATAGATTGTCACAATCTAGTGGTTTATTTTAATTTTAATTTCCCTAATGAAGCTCAAATTGTACTCAAGTTAGATACATAGAGGCCTACAATTCGTCCTACACATGAGCTGTGGAGTAAGGGTAGATTATCAGCATTGTTAGTAGAGATAAGATAAGCCATGAAGATAGAAGACGTATATGTAGTGAAGGATTATGTAGATGTCTTTCTAGAAAATCTACCAACCTTATCACTGGTGAGAAAGGCAAAGTACTGCAATAATTTGGTATCGAGAACAACACCAATATCTAAAGAGCCTTATAAAATGGCACCTATTGAATTGTTTAAATTGAGGACTTAACTTCAAGAGTTGCAAGACAATGGGTTTATTAAGTTAAGTGTCTCTGATACGATTCCAAGAGCCAAGATACGAGCACCAAAGAAATGAAAGTCAATCCAAGCTATAGGTGGTAGTACGGGGTCCAAAAAGGGAGGAAATAAGCGTCGAGAAGACACAAGGTGATGTTCAGCCAGCCTTAAGCAGGAACTTCAAGGCCGCCGACCTTGGTGCCGGCTTACATGTAGGCCGCCGGCCTTGAATGGCCTCGCACTATCTTTATTAATATGTCCTTAGGTCACTTTTAGGATGATATAAATAGTCGTCTTAAGGGTTTTTTCGGGGAGAATGTTATTTTGTTGAAAAGAAAAACACTTTGAGTGTGTGAATCCTCTTTGGAGAGTTCTTGAATATTGAGAATTGGATTTCCCTTTATTCTAGTTGTTTTTATCAGATTCTTGGTTCCTATAGAATTTGTGGTGAATATTGTTATTGAATTCTTGGAATTCTTTAACCTTAGTGATTAATTTATAGAACATGCTCTCTATCGTTCTATGTTTTAATTGCAAACTAGTTTAATTTTATCAATCTTGGCATCTATAGATTGGTAATTTTATTCATATCCCTTTTTATTCGTTAGTACCAAATAAAGAAAACCCTAAAATTATTAAAGAATCCATTGTTATTGAAGATCTGCGTGAACGACCGTAACATTTGGTATCAAAGCATACTAATTTTGTATCATTTGGTATTAGAGCGAAGGTGGTGGATTTGTGAATCGACACGGGTTAAATCGGTAAGGTTGTTAAATCTTAACTCAATTGTAGTTTTAATTCAATACTGCCGTTGGTTGGAAAATTTGGGAATTTATTTTGATAAGTATTGCTGTGAATTCGATTGTTGGGTGTTGAATTAGTGTTTTGGGCTGTTGGTGAGAATTGGGGATTTTGTGAATATCTATTGCTGAAATTTTGAGTGGTAAAGATGTCGTCGCATGGAAGTGTTAATGTCACTAATAACAACAACAATAGGAATAATGCTGATAATGGGGGTGAGGTTGTGTCTAGGGCAGAGTTCAATCAACTCCAAGAAAATATTAGATTGATTATGGAGAGATTGGAGGTTAGGGATAGAAGAAGCCATAGTGGTGCAGGAATTAGGAGGAGACATTCTAGTGATGAATCTGATGCCGGTAGTGAAAGGAGTAGGAGAGGATACAAGGATGACAGGCGTAAGGGGATTGAAAACATAAAGCTAAAAATTCCACCTTTCATTAGTAGCAGTAAACCAGAGGAATTCCTAGACTGGGTGCCACGGGTTGAGAAGGTGTTTGACTGCTGTGAGTGGGATGAGCGCATGAAGGTGAAGATGGTGTCTCTAGCATTCTCTAAATATGCTAGTCTGTGGTGGGATAAACTACAAACTAAGAGACGTAGGGCAGATGAGGAGAAAGTGCGTTCATGGGCTTTGATGAAAAGATTGATGAGACGCAGATTTGTGCCAGATTACTATAAACAAGAGATGCTGATGGAGTTGCAATCCTTGAGGCAGGGTAAGAAAAGCATAGAAGAGTATGTAAAGGAGTTTAAGACACTAATGGCAAGGTGTGATATTAAGGAATCATCAGATGAATCCATAGCTCATTTCATCAAAAGGTTGAAGATGGACATTGCCAGTGTAGTGGAACTCCAGCATTATCAGACTCTAGAGGATGTGATCAAATTAGCCAGTCGGGTTGAGCGGCATTAGCGCAGGTAGGATCAAAAATCATATCACCACCATAAGTCAGATGATGGTAAGAGGGAGGAGGAAAGGAAGGAAAAAGGAAAGACAGTCGCTGGTGAGGCTGTTAACCAAACACAGCAAAAGAAGAGCAGGGATATAAAATGTTTTAAGTGTTTAGGACTTGGCCATATTGCTTCTCAATGTCATAATAAAAGGGTTATGGTCATAAAGGGTGACAAAGTCGAGAGTGAGGAAGAAGAACAGAAGGGTACTAAGGCAGAAGACGAAGATGAAGACATTATAGCGTATCCAGTATAGGGAGACTTGTTAATGGTTAAGCAGGATGAAGCTATTCCCAATTAGAGAGCAAATTTATTTCATATTCAAGGCATGGTGCAAGGGAAGACTTGTTTGATTGTGGTTGACACAGGAAATTGCACCAATGTTGCTTCAGTAGGCTGGGTTACTAAGTTGGGTTTACAGGTGAAGCAGCATCCAAGACCTTATGCACTTCATTGGTTGAGTCCACAGGGAGCTATTCATGTACACAAACATGTTTGTGTTCCATTGATTATTGGTGATTATACTGACGAGATTGTTTGTGATGTAGTTCCCATGGAAGCTACACATTTGATTCTTGGAAGACCTTGGCAGTATGATCTCAGAGCTAAGAATGATGGATACACCAATGAGTATACTATTCAACAACAGGACAAGGCATACAAGCTACTTCCTATGAGTCCAATTGAGGTACAACAAACAAGGTTGATTTGCCTTAAGAAGCCTAAGGGAAAGAGGAGTTTGTTTATGTGGTCTAGCAGGATGGATGATAAAGATTCGAGGTCGAATCTTTTTCAACATGGAGGGAATGATACGATTCCAAGAGCCAAGATATGAGCACCAAAGAAATCAAAGTCAATCAGAGCTATTGGTGGCAATACGGGGTCCAAAAAGGGAGGAAATAAGTGTCGGGAGGACACAAAGCGAAGTTCGGCCAGCCTTAAGCCAGCCTTGAATGAAGGCCGACCAAATTAACTTCAAGGCCACCGGCCTTTGGCTAGCCTTGAGCTGGCCTTGAATGGCCTTGCACTATTTTTATTAATATGTCCTTAGGTTACTTTTAGGATGATATAAATAGTCGTCTTAAGGGTTTTTTCGGGGATAATGTTATTTTGTTGAAAAGAAAAACACTTTGAGTGTGTGAATCCTCTTTGGAGAGTTCTTGAGTATTGGGAATTAGATTTCCCTTTATTCTAGTTGTTCTTATCAGATTCTTGGTTCCTATAGAATTTGTAGCGAACATTATTATTGAATTCTTAGAATTCTTTAACCTTAGTGATTAATTTATAGAACGTGGTCTCTATTATTCTATGTTTTAATTGCGAAGCAGTTTAATTTTATCAATCTTGGCATCTATAGATTGGTAATTTTATCCATATCCCTTTTTATTCATTAGCACCAAATAAAGAAAACCCTAAAATTATTAAAGAATCCATTGTTATTGAAGATCTACGTGAAGGACCGTAACATTTGGTATCAGAGCATACCAATTTCGTATCAGTCTCACCATGAGGTATGATGTGCTTCAATTGACTTTCAATACCAATTCAAAGAAATGAAGAACAATTAACTCCGACTTCCAACAATTGGCATGAACCCTAGCTAGAAGAAGAACCCTAATTTGTGTGATGATGAAATAAGAAGAACAAATCCAATCACGTACTAGATATGACACACTAGTAATAATTGGAACAGCTTGAGAATTACTGATATTATGCATAATAATCCTTAAGTAAGAACTCACCATAGTTTCAATTAGAAATTGATAAGAGAGGATGCGTGTAAAAGGAAGCTCTCCATGGCAAAATATCTGAAAATGATTGTCCAAAGTCCCTTACAAGACCTAAATAACAAGTATTTAAACCCTACTATAATTATGGAAAAATAACCTAAGTAACTAGTACACATAGCCGGTCACTTCAAGCTTCAATCACGGTCACAAGGAGGAACACAAGACCGATTCTCCCTTAGTTCAATTCGGTTATTATGGACCATGATCCATTCACAAACCAATTGCTATTGTGCTTGGTCATCTTCTTGTAAAAACCGACAAAACATACCTAATAAAATGGAAAAACAATTATTATAAAATAAATAAAGACAATATGTGAATGTCTTGGTTCCATTTGTTGAAGTAGGCTTCCCAATGTTAGATCTAGAGGTTTGGTTCCCATCATCTCCTTGGGCCTATGAAAGATTTGCCCTCAAATTTAATGGGTCTTTCCCTGGACTAAAAACCCTAGTTTGCATGTGTTTGTCACCCTAAAGTCTTGAATGCTTAGTAGTTTTGTTGATCTGTTCTTAGAATTTGTGTACCACAGTTGGTGACATAGGGGTCAAGACAACCCATACACCATCCTTCTAAAACATATAAGTGTTTCTAAACCCATCATATAGCACCTTCCTGTCAAACAACCAAGGTCTACCTAAGAGTATATGAAAGGCGCACATAGGAAGAACATCACAAACAATTTCATCATGTTATCTATCTCCTATGCTGAAAGGTACCTTAGCTCTCTGAGTAACCTACAGACTACCCCATTCATTTAACCAATGTAATTTATAGGGATGAAAATGTGGACTAGTGACTAGTTGCAATCTATTTACTATTGCAGTAGCTATTACATTTGTGCAACTTCCACCATCAATAAAAAGAACACACAAATTACCTTGAACCCGATAAGGAGTATGGAATAGTTTTTCCCTCTGTACATCCCCGACATCTAGAGATATAGTCACAACCCTGCACAACACATTAATAGACAGATATTTATCGTTTCCCTTGTCTTCATGTGTTTCAGTGTCATGAGTATCATAATACTCCTATAGTACTATTGACAAATCTATAAGCTCAACTACTTCTTCTTGACCATTCTCATTGTTTCCCTCCATAGTAGTCATCACCCTTTTGTTGGGACACCTAGCAGCCATGTGTCTAAAACCTATGCATTTGAAACATTTGATTTGATGCATCTTTTCACTAGTTGTCCCTGGCACAATTTATCAGACATTAGCTCCAACAACCTCTTTTCTTTTTCCAGAAATTTTCCTCTCCCTATCAGTAATAGTTGTATTTTTGTCCAGAGTCTTATCATTTCCCTTTTGTTCCATTTAATGACTATTTGACCCATGAGGTTTTGTAGAAGTTTCATATCTGTTGCTCACTACTCTAAATGGGTTGGATCGCCTTTGTCTTTCCACTTTCAAAGCTAGCTGGATGGCCTCATCAAGGGTATCATACCTCTAAAGCTCCACAATGTAGGTAATCCCTGACACGAATCGTGCTAGGGTCTGTTCAGGAGGTTTGACTGACCCACATCTAATCATTAGTGTCTCAAACTCCTATATACACTCGTCAACTATTTTGCCTCCTTACCTCAATGTTTGGAGATGCATAAACAACTCCTGCCTATAGTGCTCTAGTATAAACCTCCTCCTCATAATTTGTTTCATTTCTTGCCAGGTATGTATCTTGGCCTCACCATCTCTTCGCCTACTAGCTACAAGATTCTTCTACCATAAGGCAGCATAACTAGTAAACTCTAAAACTATAAGGTGAACCCGAATGTGATCGTTAATCTCATAACATTCAAATTTATCCTTCCAATCCAAGTAGTCTTCTACAGAACCCCTTCTAGTAAATGAAGGCATTTGCCATTTACATATTCTAAGCCTCGAGGTGGTCTAAACTCACAATTTATGTAAGGCCCATTCTTAAAATTATCATCCCTTTCCTCCCTTAAAGCATGATAATCTCCTTCCATCCTCTTACGCCCATTACCTCCAACAACTTCTTCCCTATAAGCATTCTGATAGATAACTTGAGGTGGGGGTGCTTGTGGATTAGCCACTGGTGGTTGTAGCATTGTCATTTGATCTACTCGTGTTGCTAATGTAGCAACAATAGTGTTGAGATCTTGCAATTATTCCTCTAGTGTTCTCCCACATGTAGCACGACGGCCCTGACCTCCTCTAACCTGACTATTAGCCTCATTGCTAATCCCCCCATTCACACTATCATTCAACATAGTTGTTGAATTAAGCTTTTAACAACTCCTTTTCTCTCTCTCTCTCTTTTTGTTTATACAATCATAGCTTCACAACAACAATTCCTCCAACCAAATATTTTTAACGACAACACACAAGAACACTTTAACATAACCTTTATGGTCACATTCACACCTTCGACACAATACATACACTTTACGGTACACACCCTCAAACCACAACACACACTTTATGGCAACACACACTCTCCACAACTTCAATTCCACAATAACTCTATCTAATAATGCAATCAAAGTAATTCAATGTGCAATTACTACTCAATTACACAATGATGGAATTAATTGTAGTAATTTTTCTCCACCTTCTAAGGTTAGAACTCTCGACACACCTTAGATGTCACTTTGCCACTTCAATCCGCAATGGAACAAGATAGTACACGGCAACACTAACACACTTTCACGGTATTCACAAACAACAACACAACGCCTACATGGTTTTAAACACACACAGACAACCTTACTCCAACACTTCCACAATCACAACACAAAAAAAAAAAATGATTCCAAGCTTTAGTCAAAGTGCATTTAAAGAAATTAATGCACAATTATTCCACAAGGTAACTATAGAATTCAACTTGAAAAGACTTCCTTATTCTTCCAGTGGTGACTTCACGACAAGATGACTAACACAAGGAAAAAAAAATTTAAACTACATACTTCCAATTCCGAATTCAACAAGGAGTAACACGACACAATTACACTTCACACAACTTCAATTACGAAATGGAAGAACAAGAACCCTAAATCCCCAATTTGTGATTCACGAATTCCCCTTCCATAAACCTATGCTTTGATACAAAAATTATGATGTGCTTCAATTGACTTTCAATACCAATTCAAAGAAAAGAAGAACAATTGACTCCAACTTCCAACAATTGGCGTGAACCCTAGATAGAAGAAGAACCTTAATTTGCATGATGATGAAATAAGAAGAACAAATCTAATCACGTACCAGATATGACGTGTAAGTAATAATTGGAACAACTTAAGAATTACTGAAATTACGCACAATAATACTTAAGCAAGAACTCACCACAATTTCAATTAGAGATTGATAAGAGAGGATACGTGAAAGAGGATGCTTTCCATGACAAAATATGATAGGAATCATAAACCTATAGGACCTATCACCAGAGCAAGAGCTAAGGGATTACAAAATTTAGTGATGAGGGTCCTCTTTGAACAATTAGACCCCGAGGATGTTTGTTTAGTATCTTCTTTTCCATTATATAATTGTTGTGCATTCTAGCAGATACATTTATTGGTTTTACAGAACGATGAATAAAATTCACTAAAGATCAATTGTGGGTCATTCATGGACTTATATCAACCGGTCCAATAATTTCTCCATGGAAGTGAAGAACCGGCCATTTTGAGGGTTTATTTGTAATTATCTTTTGTTAATTCAAAACTGGTCACTTATTGGTTTTATTTATAATTTTGTTTTGTTGACTTTACCCTAATTAGAGTAAGTATAAATACTTGCTAAGTAGGTTTTAGAGGGGACTTTTTGAACTTAAGAAAATTGGCCTCTTTTTGCTGTGAGGGAGTCCATCTTCATGCGATACACTCTTATCAATTTTAATTGAAATTGTGTTGAGTTGGCGTAAGGAGAATTGTGAGTCATATCAATTTTTCTGAAGTTGCTTCCAATTATATCTAGTGCGTCATATTTAGTTGTAATTGGTTGTGTTACTTTATTCTTGCTCACGTGAATTAGGGTTCCAAATTTTAGATTTGATTTAATTCCAATTTGAGTGGAATTCGGTTTATTTTAGTGTTATCCTTTACATATTATGCATTTGCAATTGCTCCTCATCATAATTTAGCATTAGATCAATTTCATTCACGCAATTTAGGGTTCACGTGATTGTTGGTGTCACGCCATTTTGTGGGTTTGGTTAGGTTGATTCTTTAATTGGTTTGGTGTTCTTGCATTTGGATTGTAGAGCACATCATATTTTGGTATCAGAGTACATCATCTTTTTGGTATTAGAGCAAGGTTTAGAGAAGGGAATTTTGTGAATCACAATTGGGAATTAAGGTTCTTGATCCTTCAAGACCGAAATTGCATTATGTGAAGAAAATTTGAAGTATTGTGTTGAAGTGTTCCTTGAATTGCTTGCTTAATATTTAATTGAAGTATTGTGAAGTGTTGAAATCAGCTTGCATCATTGCCATGATTGGGTTGTGAGTGGAAGAAGGGGAAGTCTTTGAATTTGAAATTCCAACATTTGAAATAGTGTTGATTGTTGCCTTGTTATTTCCTTGCAATAGTTTGGAATTAAGAGTGCATTTTTAGAATTGCTATTCTTGTCGTGGAGGATTTGGAAACAATTTGAATTCAAAAGCAAACATTAAGTTTAAGGAGTTATTGTGTATTGTTAATCTTAATACACTTTGACTATTTTTGAATTGTTTTCTTACCATTTAGAGAAGCCTTCATTAATTCTTCCATTGTTGTTGTTGCCGTGAATTAGGAGTGGAAGTGTGTGTGTTGTACCGTAGGTGAAGTGTATGTATTATACTGTCAGTAAGGTGAGTGTGTGTGTGTAGCATAATGAGTGTGTTGTGGTTGAAGGGTGATGCACCATAGTGAAGTGTGTGCCTATATGTGGCGTAGAAGTGTGTGTATTGTGGTTTAAAGAAGTGCTGCACTGTGGTTGTGTAAGTGCCGTGAAAAGAGTAGATATTGTTCAAGTGATTATTGTGTAGTGCATTTGACGTGAGGTATATTACACTTGCCTTAAATTGTCTTTGTATTTCAAAAAATCAATTCACCAACCATGTTGAATGTTATTATGAATGGAGGACTTGTCAATGAGGCTAATAATTAGGAGGGAGGTGATGTGTATTTATCTATTAATGTACTGTGCCGAACTTTGACTTCATTTCCTACCATTGATGATGAGTAGAGAGAAAACTTGTTTCACACCTCTTGTAGAGTACAAGGTAATCTATGTGCTATTATTATTGATCGCGATAGTTGTACTAATGTAGTGGCTGCATCATTAGTATCGAAATTGAAACTTGTAACTGCCCCACATCCAAAACCCTATAAATTGTATTAGTTGAGTGAGTAGAGGAGTCTTCATGTTACCCAGAGGGCTAGGGTACCTTTTAGTATAGGGGATAAATATCATGATGAAATTGTATTTGACATTCTGATGTGCCTAACTAATTGGATAGCAAACACATCAACAACTGGTGTGAACAACAAATTCCTAACAAGAAATGACGTGTTCACTAGCTTCACAATTAATCCCCAAATTCATGAGATTAATACTAAATTGATGTAAGGAACAAGCAATTGTATAAATATTAAAGGAAAACAATGGAAATGAATTAGAATTCTACTTAAATTGAAATGATTCAAATATGAAAATGGAAGAACCCAAATTCACGTGGACAATGACAAGTCACTAACAAATTGCACTTAGATATTACGCACTAAATACAATTTGAAAAAAACAACTAGAGGAAGATTGATATTACTCACAATCCACTTAAGTTGGTTTCGCCACAATTTCACTTGGAAATTGATAAGAGATCTTTGTATGCAAGGGAACCTTTACGGCAAAATATGTTTGATTTCAAAAATGTCAAAAAGCTCCCTCAAAAACCCTAGTTAGCAAGTATTTATACTTGCTCCCATTAGGGTAAAAAATGACACAAAAATTACAAAGATGCCACTTAAGTGGTTAGTTCCAAAGTTAATAAAAAACAAGTACAAAATAGTCTTTAAGTGGCCGGTTCTTCACTTCAATTGAACAAATTAAGGGTCATTGGCTGTGATTCCAAGAATGTCCCGCAAGTTGATCCTTAGTGTATGTTATTTAGCCATCTTGTAAAACACGATAAATGTACCAAATAAAGTGCAAAACAAAGTATTATTAGATAAGATGTAGCCATATGTGGATTTCTGGGCTTATGCATTCAATTTAGTTTTCCCCATTGTTGGAACCACAAGGTTGATTCCCATCATCTCCTTGGGCCTCTAAATGATTTGCCCTCAAATTTAAAGGGTCTTCTCTTGGACTGAAACCTAGTGTTTGTGTTTCCTTATTAGCTAGAAATCCGGAAGAGCCAGTGGTGTTTCTAATCTGTTCCTGGAAAGAGTAAACCTCAGATAGAGACATAGGAGTCAAGACAATCCGTGTACCATCCTTTTGAAACATGTAAGTGTTTCTGAACCCATCATGAACACATTTCTATCAAATAACCACAGTCTACCCAACAATATATGAAAGACGCACATAGGAAGCACATCATAGATAATCTCATCACTGTATCTATCTCCTATACTGAATGGCACCTTTACCCTCTATGTAACATGTAAACTACCTCGGTTATCCAAGCAATGAAATTTGTAAGGGTTTGGATGTGGCCTAGTGGCTAGTTGTAAGTTATCTACTAATGCGGCAGATATGACATTAGTGCAACTACCACCATCAATGAAAAGCACACATAGATTACCTCAAATATGACAAGGTGTGTGGAACAGGTTCTCCCTCTATATGTCCCTGGCATCTAGAGATAAGGTCATAACCCTGTGTAACACATGAATAAGTAAGTAATTTTCACCCTTTTTGTCCTCATGTGTCTCAGCGTTCTGAACATCATAACACTCCTGCAAGGCCATGGATAAATATGTAGGCTCGATAATTTCTTCCTCATCATCTTCTTCGTTGCCCGCCATAGCAGTCAGCACACTTTTATTTGGACACTGTGTAGCCATATGTTCAAATCTCATGCATTTGAAACATTTAATCTAGCGCATCTTCCCACTGGTTGACCTTGGTATTGTCTGCCTAAAATCAGTTCTAACTACCTCTTTGCCTTTCCCAGAAACATTTTTCTCTTTTTTAGTGCTAGGGATAACTCAGTCTACAGCCTTAGCATGTTCGCCTACTCCTTTTAGTCCACCCATCTGACCATCTACCCTCATAGGTTTAGTAGTAGTACCATACCTGTTATTAGTGGCCCAGAATGGATTAGATCACCTTTGTCTTTCTACTTTCAAGGCTAACTGTATAGCCTCATCAAGTGTACTATACCTTTACAGCTCAACAACACTAGCAATCTTGTATTTCAACCCAAACACAAATCTTGCTAGGGTTTTCTCAAGAGGTTATCTAAATCTGATCATCAGCGTTTCGAACTCTTCAATGTAGTCATCCACTATTTTACCTCCTTGCCTTAGGGTTTGGAGATGTATAAACAGTTCCTACTTGTAATGTTCAGGTATGAACCTTTTCCTCAAAACCCGTTTCATGTCCCTCCAGGTATGCATTTTAGCCTCTCCATCCCTTCGCTTGTTGATCACCAGATTTTTCCACCACAAAGTGGCATAACCTATGAATTCCAGAACTGTAAAATGAACCTTGTTGTTATCATCAATTTCATAACACTCAAAAAGACCCTTAACGTTGTCTTCCCAATCTAAGTAATCATTTACTCAACCCCTGCCATCAAATGAAGGCATCTGTAGTTTCACATACTCTAATCCCCGAAGTGGTCTGAAATCCCTGTTCGGGTATGGATTAACCCCAAAATTATCATCTCTTTCCTCCCTAAGAGCATGATAATCTCCTTCTACTCCTCTTCCCATGTTACCTCCAACTGCTCCCTCCGTTTGACCATTTTGAGGAGCTACTTTAGGTGGTGGTGCTTGAGGATTTGCCACCAATGGTTGTGGCATCATCATCCTATCTATCCTTGTTGTTAATGTAGCAACAATAATGATAAGGTCCTAAAGCTGTTCCTCTAAAGTTCTTCTACCTATAGTCCAATGACCCTGTCTGCTACTAACTTAGCTATTGGCCTTATTGCCAATTCCCCCATTTACACTATCATTTGACATAGTTATGGACTTGATTTGTTGAATTACAAAGATAATTCAAAGCAATGTAGTATACCCCTTCACAACAACTACACTTCAATCGCCACGCAACAATCAAATAATCTACAAAAGTAAACATAAAATTCGACTTAACTTCACACACACTTCAACACTTTAATTACGGTAACAACAAGTAGAAGCAATAATAAACACTTCTCCAAATAGTAAGTTAATGATTTCAACTAAGCAAAGTGTTCAAAGCATCAATACATAATAACTTCTACACTTTAATGCTTGCTTTTGAAATTCAAATTTAACCACTACAACAACCTTCACTTATGGCACATACACTACTTACAATCCACGGTGCAGCAACCTTTCACAACAACACAACAAATACACCACGTTGCACCCTTCACCACACAAAATCACTACACCACACACACACTCACTTATGTTGCAGCATACACACACTTTACCCCTTTCCCAATCATAGCACAACAACATAAACACAACTCTTAATGAAGCTTCTCCACAAATGGTAAGAAACAATTCAAAAATATTCAAATTGCATTCAATCAATACTACACATTAACTCTTCAAAATTAATGTTTGTTTTGAATTCAAATGATTTCCAAATCCTCCACGCAAAAGCAAATCTAGAAATGTAATTCACACTCCTTCAATTCCAAAACAACATTCAAGAATTCACTTCTCTTTTGTCACAAATAATGTCTCTCCAATTTCGAAACATACATAAGGAAATATACTTCCTACTTCCCCTTCTTCTCATGGAAAGGTCAAGATCACAAGGATTACTACAAGATCTCCACTTCCACTTCAACAAAAACAAATATAACATAACAAAATCACAATTAACTACTTCAATTCCACTTCAACAATTCAGATCAAGTGGTAAAATTCAAGAACCCTAATTTTTAATTGAAGTTCACACAAACCCTACTCCACAACCTTTGCTCTGATACCAAAAAAGATGATGTGCCTTACTAATTGGATAGCAAACACATCAACAAGTGGCATGAACAAAAAATTCCTAACAACAAATGGCATGTTCACTAACTTCACAATTGATCCCCAAATTCATGAGATTAATACTAAATTGATGTAAGGAAAAAGCAATTGTATAAATATCAAAGGAAAACAATGGAAATGAATTAGAATTCCACTCAAATTGAAATTATTCAAATATGAAAATGGAAGAACCCTAATTCACGTAGACAATGACATGTCACCAACAAATTGCACTTAGATATTACTTACTAAATACAATTTGAAAAAAGCAACAAGAGGAAGATTGATATTACTCACAATCCACTCAAGTTGGTCTCGCCACAATTTCACTTAGAAATTGATAAGAGATCTTTACATGCAAGGGAACCTTCACAGAAAAATGTGTTTGATTTTAAAAATGTCTAAAAGCTCCCTCAAAAAGCCTATTATGGAAGGATTTTCTCGTCTAACAGCTCCATTGACACAATTGACGAAGAAGAATTCTAAATTTGTGTGGAGTGATGAATGTGAAAACAACTTCACAACACTAAAAGATAAGTTAGTGATAGCTACTGTATTAACCCTACCAATGGTAAGGGAAGAATTTGAAGTCATTAGTAATACCTCAACTCAAGGCTTAGGTGCATGCTTATGCAGAATGGGGGAGTCATTGCATATGCTTCTCATCAGCTGAAACCTTATAAGAGGAATTACTCCACACATGATCTATAGTTAGCGGTTGTAATCTTAGCATAGAAATTGTAGAGACATTATCTTTATGGTGAGAAGTGCAAAATCTTTACAGATCATAAAAGTTTGAAATACTTATTTACATAGAAAGATCTAAATATAAAGTGGAGGTGGTGGTTGGAGTTAATGAATGGTTATAATGTGGAGATCCGTTGTCACCTTAGAAAAGCAAATGTAGTAGTAGATGCTCTAAGCTGGAAGAAAGAGATGAACATTGTGGCACTAATCACATCTCAAAGGAAAATACTAAAAGACATGTGTAAACTTATATTGCAGATGGTGACATAAGAAGTGGGAAATAGGTTAGCTACACTTAGTATCCAACTAAGTATAATCAAGTGAATTAAGACTTTGCAAAATGGAGATCCTAGAATCCAAAAGATCAAAAGTAAAATAGAACGGGGTGAAACTAGTGAATTCAATATAGATGTTGAAGGGGTAGTTAAATATGGCACCAGATGGTGTGCTCTAAATAACATGGAATTGAAGAAGGAGATCATGAAAGAATCCCATTACTCATGATATACAGTACACCTTGGAAGCACTAAGATGTATAAGGATCTAAAAGTCATTATTGGTGAAAAATATAAAGCGGGAGATAGTTGAATTTGTATCCCTATGTTTAACCTATCAACAAATTAGAATCGAACATTAAAAACTAGCTAACGAGTTACAACCACTTCCTACACTTAAATGGAAGTAGGAACATGTAACAATGAATTTTGTAACAACCCTCCAAAGGACTAAGGAGAAATATGATGTAATATGGGTAATTGTAAACAGATTGACCAAGTCTACCCATTTGCTACCATTACATGGTGTACTAGCTACTATCACATCTAATAGAGATACTTGATTTGTGAGTAAGTTTTAGAAAAGTCTACAATAGGCTTTAGATAGAATTTAGTACTGCTTTTCACCCTTAAATAGATAGGTAATCTAAGAGAACCATTTAAATATTAAAGGACCTATTGTGAGCTTGTGCTTTAGACCAAGGGGTAATTAGAGTGATCACATACCCTTAATGGAATTTGCATAGAGAAATAGATACTAAGCTATTATTCTGATGGCTCTATATGAGGCACTAAATGGCAGAAAGTACAAATCTTCCTTACACTAAGACAAAGTGGGAGAAAGACGGATAATGAGGCCAGAGATAGTGCAAGAAGCGATAGACAAGGTTAGAGTAATAAAGCATCGAATTATGTCAGCCTAAAGTCTTTAGAAGAGTTACGCAAAGTAGGGGATACAGTTTTGTTAAAGATATCTCTAACTAAAGGGGTGATCAGATTTAGCTTGAGAGGGAAGTTGAATCCAAGATATGTAGGTCTATTCAAGATTCTGAAAAGAGTTGGTATTGTTGGTTATAGGTTAGCTTAAGCACCAAGTTTAGCTGGGGGACATGATGTTTTTGATGTATCTATGTTAAGGAAATTTGCACCCAACCTAAACCAACTAGTAGCTTTAGAACCTTTGAAGGTATAACTAGACTTATCATCCATTAAAAAGCTTATAAGAATAATTGATACTATGGAGCAAGTAATAAGAAGAAGAGTAATCCCTTAACTCAAGGTGTAGTGGAAAAATTAAATATAATGAGAAGTGACGTAAGAATTAGAAGAAGAAATGGGAAGATAGAACCTAGAACTCTTTCCAATTCTAAGTAACCTTAAAGGAGAAAATTTTTTATAAGGGGGGGAGAATGTAAAATGCAGTTCAAATATGGCAATTCGTTTGTTTCCTAGCTAAGGTATATAAGCTTGATTAACCTAAGCTTTCTTCCTTTCCCTCATTTGCACACTTGTACATAGAAACCTAAAAGAGGCTTTACAAAGACCACAAGTGATGGGAATTAGACCATTCTAATTATGGGACCGCTTAGTCAAGCTAAAACCAAAGGACTGCAGAACCTTACATTGAGACTTCTACTTGATCAGATGGAACCTAAGGAGAACCATCTAGTTCCTTCATTCATTTGGCATGGTTGTTTTATCTTTGATCAAATACACTTGTCATAGCTTCAAGACAACAATTGATGACTCAAGCAAGTATGGAACTTAAAAGCTAGTAGCTTACCTTGAAGAACAGGTAGTGTAGGAATAAAGGCCGGTCATAAAGGTCGGCAGTGTAAATCTTCAATGCCGGCAACTTACAATTTTAGGCCGGTTGTTTTTATGTTGTTAACCAATTTTTCGTATAATAGAACCTTACCTTCTTTATATACTTTTGGGGAATAGAAAGAGGGACAGAACTTGATATTTGAGATATATAAAACTTTAGCTTTTCTCTCATACTCTTATCAATCATTGGGTTATGGCGAGTTATGGTATTAGGGTTGTTATGTGTCATATCAACAAATTCGTGCTATGAGTATTCTCGTGCTAGTGCGTAATATCTTGTAAGGGTTTCAGTTTTTATTTTGTTGCTGTGTTTGAATTGTTCGGATTACTTGTTGTGATTGTTGATTGGGATTACAATTCCTTGATTCTAAATTGGGATTAGGCACATCATAATTTGGTATCAGAGCCAAGGTTGAGAATTAGGGTTTGTGCTATGGTTTGTGTGATTGTAATTAGGGCTTGTGACATGGTTATTTGATAGTGAATTGAAATTTAGGTTTATACTATCAATTATGTTATGGGTTGATTGGAATTGAATTAGGGATTGAGCAAAGGTGGAGAATTAGGGATTGTGATGTTAGGGTTATTGCGGTGTGTATGTATGTGATCGTGATTTGGGAATTCTAGTGTTGAGATTACAATTCAGTGAAGTATGCCGAATGATAGTTTGAATAGAGGAATTGGGAATGAAGCTAATATTAAAGTTAGAGGAGGAGGACAGGGACATTATGCTATAGGTGGTAGGAGAAATTTGGAAGAATAGTTATAGGATCTAACGACTATTGTTGCTAATCCAGCAACACGGGTGGATCGGATGACATTACCCCAACATTTAGTGGCAAATCCATAAGCAAGCCTACCATAGGTAGCCATTAATGATGCATGTAGGGAAGGAGCATTAGGAGGAAATAGGGGAAGGCGAGTTAGAGGAGATTGTCACGCTTACCAGGAAGAAAGAGATGATAATTTTGAGGATGAATTCTATCCTAACTATAAGTTCAAACCACTTAGGGGTTTAGAATATGTAAAATTACAGATGCCTTCATTTGTTGGAAGGGGATCTGTAGAGGATTATCTTGATTGGGAGGATAAGGTGGAAAGACTTTTTGAGTGTTATGAGATCAATGATCATATTCGAGTATGTTTGGCAGCATTTGAGTTTACAAGGTATAACACCTTATGCTGGGGGAACATTATGTCTAGTAAGAGGAGGGATGGAGATGTTGAAATACGTACTTGGCAGGGGATGAAATAGGTTATGAGGAAGAAGTTTATACTAGAGCATTATAGATAGAAGCTATTCATGCATCTCTAAACATTGAGACAAGGAGGCAAAATTGCATATACGTATGTCTAAGAGTTTGAGACACTAATGATTCGATGTGGAGCAGTTGAACCTCTTGAACAGACGATGGCACATTTTGTATCCAATCTGAAGCATGAGATCTGATGTGCCTAAAAGGGGATTAAGCACAATTAAATGGAACAAAAACCAACCCTAAATGCAATCAGACAATTCTGGTTCAACAAGCTAGGAATTTGCGTGATTCCTAATGGGTGCATTGAGATCCAAAGTCAATAAATAATGAACAAATCCACCACAATGAATCAAATCCCTCAATACACACTAATTAAACTTGAAATATCACATGAACTTCAAGAATATTTAGCAAAGAACAACCATGATCCCCCTTCCACAACAAATTCTTTCACGGTTCAACAACATGTAAAATAGAGGAATAGAAATCAAGTATAAAAGGAACTCAATTAAGCACATTAATTCAAATAATAATGAATCAAATCTGACCAAGAAATGTTCCAATTTAACCCTAGATATTACATACTAGAGAAGAAAAGAAAACACAACAATTTGAAATTGATATGACTCACAATTTCTAGTGTTGCACTCGCCACAATCGTAACTCTTGGGATTGAAATTGATAAGAGGAAATTAAACTAGGAAACCCTAAGTTCTCTCACGTGAAAGTGAAGTGTTTGTTCTGAAAATTGGCCTCCTTAAAACCCTACTTAAGTAAGTATTTATACTTGCTCTCTTTAGGGTTAGAAAGTCCACAAAATTACAATTATGCTACTTTTAAGGTAGCCGGTCCTAAATGAAAATTACAAACAAAATGAAAGTGTCCCAAAAGAAAATTACAACATAGAATGGTCCAATAACAATTACAAAGTATAAAAAGAATATAAATCTTCAAGAGGTAATGCTTCGACGTGAAATCAATCGCAGCGGGCCTTTGGATGCAAATCTAATGATGTCCCATGACCATCAACTAATGTAAGTCATTTGGCATCCCATGGAGAAATATTATGCTACCCGTAGGATTATTACTCAAATATTTAGTAGATGAAAGAAATAAATTGAAATATGAGCGATTTGGATCATCATCCAAATCAAGTTCTGAGAGCACCTATGGTGCCAGAAAATTTCCCATCATCTCCCCATGCTTTTGAAAGATTTGCCCTCAAATCTAGAGGGTCATTTCTAGAACTGAACCCGAACATCTCTATTGCCCTATTCTCCTAGTTACCAAATGTAGTGGAAGTAGTTTTGATCTGCCCCTGAAATTGATGTACCTCAGATGGAGTCATTAGTGACAGTACTATGTGAGACTTACCCATACTAAACATGTAGGTGTTCCTAAATCCATCATGTAACACTTGCCACTCAAACAACCAAGGTCTACCCAACAGCAAATGGAATGCATGCATAGGAATCACATCACATAGGATCTCATAGTGATATTTTTTCCCAACACTCACAGGCACCTTCGCCCTTAGTGTAACATGCATACTGCCCTAATTATCCAACCAATGCAAGTCATAAGGGCTAGGATGTGGGCTAGTGGACAAATGTAATTTGTCTACTAGTGCAGTAGATATAACATTTGTGCAACTACCACTATCAATGATGAGTACACAAAGGTTACCTCTCATCCTACATGAGGTGTGGAATATGTTCTCCCTCTGTGTATCTCTAGCATCAGGAGATATGGTTAGCATCCTGTGTAACACATTAATAGGTAGATATTGTTCACCTGTACGCTCTTCATGTGTTTCTGTAGTCTGGTCATCATAATACTCCTATAGTGCTACAGACAAATCTGTAGGGTCAGCCTGTTCCTCCTCATCCTCAACATCTTCCCTAGCGCCCTCCATAACAGTTATCACCCTCTTATTTAGACACTATGCTGCCATATGCCCAAATCCCATGCACTTAAAGCATTTGATTTGGCATACTTTTCCACTAGTAGATCCAAGAATAGTCTGCCTCACATTTGGTGTTATCACCTCTTTACCCTTCCTAAAAGGTATATTTTCTCTAGTAGTGTTAGGGGTAGTTTTGTCTACTGCTCTCATTGTCTCACCTACCGCCTTTGCCCCTCTTGATCGACTGTTAACTACCATGGGTCTGGTAGTAGTATTTGGCTTGCTACTTGGAGCCCTGAACAAGTTGGACCTCCTTTGCCTCTCCACTTTCAAGGCCAACTGAATAGCCTCATCAAGTGTACTATAGCGCTGCAGCTCAACAACACACGCTATCTCATATTTCAGCCCTAAGACGAAATGTGCTAGGGTTTGTTCTGGAGGTTCGATTGACCCACATCTAATCATAAGGGTTTCAAATTCCTACACATAATCATCTACTATCTTGCCTCCCTGCCTTAAAGTCTGTAGTCGCATAAACAGTTCTTGTTTGTAGTGCTCAAGAATAAATCTTTTTCTCAACACCCTTTTCATATCCCTCCATGTTTGAATCTCAGCCTCCCCATCTCAATGCATGCTGATAATCAAATTCTTTCACCATACTGCAGCATATCCTATAAACTCGACAACAACCAATCGAACTTTAGTATTATCATCGATCTCATAACATTTAAAGAGACCTTCAACCTTATCCTCCTAGTCTAAATAATCATCAGCTGATCCCTTGCCATCATAAGAAGGCATCTGCAACTTTACATACTCCAGTCCCTGAGGTGGCTTGAAATCCCTATTCTGATATGGATTAGTCCCAAAGTTGTCATCCCTTTTTTCCCTATAAGGATGATGATCCCCATCCATCCTTCTATTCAAATTTCCATCTCCCACTACTCTGTCTCTCTAAAGGTTCTAAGGAGCTATCCGAGGTGGTGCTTGAAGGTTCACCACTTGCGTTTGTGGTAATGTCATCTTATCAATCCTAGTTGCCAAAGTAGCAACTATGGTAGTAAGATCCTGGAGCTGTTCTTCTAAAGTCCTCCTACTTGATATTATGACCCTGACCTCCACCAACCTGGCTATTTGCTTCATTGCCAATTCCCCCATTTAGACTTTCATTGGACATGTTGTGATTTAAGAAGTAATCCCACAAACTTCAGCACACTCCTTCAACAACACCAACCCACTCGTTTCACAACCACAATAATGCAAGAGCTCACGTTTCAAAAAGAATTATAGGCATAAGGAAATAATTTAGTACTCTAAGTAAAGTTCAATAAATGAAGTACACACACAATTACTTTTAAGTAGAGTAACTAGTCAATTACTTTCACACTTTAATGACTTGTTTGAATTCAAATTTTACTACTTAAACCTTCCTTATTTTACCTTGATTCCACACTACAAATAACCACAATGTACAGCACCTCAACAAATACAAAATAATCAAAATCCACCGCCACTCTACTACTCTTACTCACGGTTCCACTAATTCATGCCCCCAACAACAATTCACTATATTACACACACCAAAACCCGCTAATTCATGCCACCAACAACACCTCATACACACTCCTTTTACACACATTGCAACACACACATACACACTCTTCTACACTTCAACTTCCCCACTTCTATTCAAATTGAAAACTGCAACTTCAACAACAAAGGTAGCTCAAATTTTCAAATTCAAAATGAGTTCAATAAGTGCAAGATTCCACAAATGGTAAGAAGGTATTTCAAATTTAAATGACACACAATTAACTATGACTTAATGTGTGTTTTGAAATGTCAAATTAACTTCTTAATGTACACTTCAATTTTGATTTCACATATGAAAATGAAAATTGTGATTCCTCTAATTTCCGAATATGCACACACTACACAATTCCACTTCACAATTGTAACCCTTCTATAATTGGTAAGAAGTAGTTTTCAAATTCAAATAACCATACATCAACTTCTTCAATCTTAATGTTTGTTTTGAAAATCAAATAATTTCCAATTCTTCTACACCACTCAAATTTGGAAATGCTCAATTACTCCTCTAATTTTCTAAAACAAACAATGTAAGGATCACAATTTTTCTCCCTACACAATTGCACTTCCGAAATTGCATTCAAAATGCACTACTTTCCTCTTCCTCCACGGTGAAGTGCACAACATAGAAGCTTCAACAAGTAATAAAAATTCATTCTAAAAAGTAGCAAGTTCAACTTCTACTCAAGACAATTCACGCCACTTCAAACAACTACAACAACAGTTTTGATTTACTCCTAATTTTGGAATTAAAGATGTAAGAACATGAACCCTAAATTTTCGAAATTTAAATTCAAACAACCCTTCTCACAACCTCAAGGGGATTAAGCTCAATCAAATGGAACAAAAACCAACCCTAAATGCAATTAGACAATTTCGATTCAACAAGTTAGGAATTTGCGTGATTCCTAATGGGTGCAATGAAATCCAAAGTCAATAAATAATGAAAAAATCCACCACAATGAATCAAATCCCTCAATACACACTAATCAAACTTGAAATATCATGTAAACTTCAAGAATATTTAGCAAAGCACAACCGTGATCCCCTTTCCACAACAAATGCTTTCACGGTTCAATAACATGTAAAATAGAGGAATAGAAATCAAGTATAAAAGGAACTCAATTAAGCACACTAATTCGAATAATAATGAATCAAATCTGACCAAGAAATGTTCCAATTCAAGCCTAGATATTACACACTAGAGAAGAAAAGAAAACACAACAATTTGAAATTGATATGACTCATAATTTCATGTGTTGCACTCACCACAATCTTAACTCTTGGGATTGAAATTGATAGGAGGAAATTAAACTAGGAAACCCTAAGTTCTCTCACGTGAAAGTGAAGTGTTTGTTTTGAAAATTGGCCTCCTTAAAACCCTACTTAAGTATTTATACTTGCTCCCTTTAGGGTTAGAAAGTCCTCAAAATTACAACTATGCCACTTTTAAGGTGGCCGGTCCTAAATGAAAATTACAAATAAAATGAAAGTGTCCCAAAAGAAAATTACAACATAGAATGGTTCAATAACAATTACAAAGTACAAAAATAATTTAAATCTTCAAGAGCCAATGCTTCGACATGAAATCAATCGCAGTGGGCCTTTAGATGCAAATCTGATGATGTCCCGTGGCCATCAACTAATGTAAGTCATTTAGCATCTCATGGAGAAATATTATGGTAACTGTAAGATTATTACTCAAATATTTATTAGATAAAAGAAATATAGTGAAATATGAGCGATTTGGATCATCATCTAAATCGATTTCTGAGAGCATACTGTAAAATTATTACTCAAATATTTATTAGATAAAAGAAATAGAGTGAAATATGAGCGATTTAGATCATCATCTAAATCGAGTTCCGAGAGTATCTATGGTGCCAGAAAATTTCCCATCAAGATTGCTTATATTGTGAAGCTATAATGATTTGACAAACTTGATGAGGCTATCCAGTTAGCTTTGAAAGTTAAGAGACAGAGGTGTTCTAATCCATGTAGAGCGACGAGTAATAGGTGTTGATCCTCTAATAAACTATATGGGTTAGACAGCAAACACGTTGATAAAGGGGGATATGGTAAAAATGTGGAAAAGAATAAAATTATTCTAAACATTAGAGGGGAGAAGGAATTTGCTGGAAAGGGAAAAGCAGTTGTTAGGGATGTGAATAAATAGATGACAGTTGGTTCATCAAGACGAAAGAATCGCTAGTTTAAATGCTTCAAATGTTTAGGTTTTGGACACATAACTGCTCAATGTCCTAACTAAAGGGTGACGACTGCTGTAGAGGTAGAGAGTGAGGATGACAAGGAAGAGATGCATATGATGAGGATCAACTAGCATAAAAAAGGAATGAACTAAAGTCCTAAGACCTGCTATATGGTATTGGAGGCCCAATGACTCGAGCTAGAGCTAAGCAAATGAATGAAGCCTTATAAGAACTAGTTATGGAATTATAAGAGAAGGAACTAAGTTACGCTAAAGGAGAATTGACCTTTGTTAATTTGATTCAAGTGTACTTAGAGGAGTATAGGACATGAGAACCCAAGAAACATCAGCAGTTTATGTGTCATTAAAAGACCACTCGGCTTTGTAATTTTATTATTTGTTTTTGTAAGATTTCGGCCTTCTATAAGTTAAGTGGCCGGTTTGCTATGTTTGGAAACTTAGGTTATTCTTTTGTTATGTGATAACAATATAGCACCGCATAGGGGAAAAACACGACACACTTCTATCATATTATTGAAATACAACTTTTCATGGAAAAGCTCTCTCTTGTTCTTTGAGAAAGAACTCCACGGTTTCTTTAACATAAAAGCTTGGGGAAATCATTGATAACTTAGGTTTCAATCAACAGGTGTGGTTGGGGTCTAGTTACAAATTACAACTTATTCAAGATGATTTGTGGGAATTCCAATTTCAATTTTGATTACTAGGTTTTAGGTTTGACATACCTAGGGTTTACGTGTCATTTGGTATTAGAGCATCGGCTTCTTGAATCAAGTAACATCTATGCTTTGTTAATTATTTGTTCGTTCATTCTATAGTTCTTGTTCATACCTTAGAAATTCGTATAAAAAAAATTACGAATTCAATCATAGAAAGTCTATTGGTGACCGACAACAACAATTTGTTATCTTAGCAATTTGACATTCAATCCTTAATTCTTGATCTTTATCTTTAGGAATTCATATACAAAAAAGAAAAAAATTCGAATTCGGCCGTGGAAGTATTCAATTGCCGAGTTACTAGACAAAATTTTTTCTTTGAAATCACATAATCAAGTGACATAATACACTTTCCAATTCCTACCTTCAACATTATCTTATCTTTCCAATATTATATCCGAATTACATTGCCATTTCATTACATGTTCGGTACAATATTCTTCTTTCCTATTTCGTGTTGAGGATATCTCTTGGTTTGTGTTTCCAATTTTGTAGTGAGCCTTTTCATATCAATTAATTTGTGTTATGTACCCTTGCTTGCCATAACTTGGAACCAATTAGTTAGTCAATAGACTTGCCATAGTGGTTTATGTTGAGGAGGTTATCAATCTGAGTTCATATTAAAGGATTGTATGAGGGGGTTGTGAGAACTTATAATTGAGATAAAAAACACAAGTGAGTTGTGAGAGATATATTATATTTGTGTTACTAATCTCTTTTCTTGACTTTAGAGATATGTCAGGACAAAGTCAAACTAGAGGTGAGAATGGAGGGGAAAATAGGTTGATGTTTGATGGATTAATGAGGGAGATGAAGAGAATATTAAGTGGTGAGCTTGAACAAATCTATGAGAGGATGGATAAGATGGAAAGGAGTAAGGAACCATCTAGCAGTATTACTATCAAGTGAGGTACGAGTAGACCCTTGAGGGGAGGAGTAAGGATAGAAGAGGGTGAAGAAACGGATTTAGGAGAGTATACTTATAGGAGGGAGAGAGGGAACACCCAGAGGCGAGATAGTAATCTAGGAAGTATCAAATTGAAGATACCCTCATTTCGGGGAAAAAATGATCTAGAGTTGTACGTGGAGTGGGAGAGGAAGGTGGATCATATATTTGAGTGCCACAATTATATTGAGGAGAAAAAGGTTAAATTGGTTGCAGTTGCATTTTCAGATTATGCTAGCATTTGGTGGGACCAGCTAATACGTAATAGACATAGGTATGGAGAGAGACTTGTTAATACCTGAGATGAGATGAAGACCATTATGCAGAAGCGGTTCATCCCTAATCATTATCATAGGGATTTGCTCAGGAAGTTCCAAGGGTTGACACAAGGGTCTAAGAGTGTGGAGGACTATTATAAAGAAATGGAAATAGCCATGATTAGAGCCAGAGTAGAAGAGGATGATGAGGCTACAATGGCTAGGTTCATTAATAGGTTAAATAGGGAGATTGCTGACGTGGTGGACTTGCATCACTATTTGGATATGGAGGAGTTGTTACATAGGGCGATCAAGGTAGAGAGACAATTGAAGTATAAGAGCAACCCAAAATCTAGGGTGATTTCCAACTCTTCATGGAAGTCCAATTGGAAGAAGAATCCTACAAATTTAAAATCTAAAGACGATATGAAGGCTAAGAGTCCAGTCGCTGCTTTTAAAGGTAAAACTGATACTAAACCATCTTCGAGAACTCGTGATATTAAATGTTTCAAGTGTTAGAGGTTTGGACATATTGCATCTCAGTGTCCAAATCAAAGGGCTATGATCATTCACGATAATGGAGATGTGGAGAGTATTAGTTCTAAGGAGGATGATACATCACCCTCAGAGGAATATGATGATGTCAACTTGGAGGGACTCGAGAGTGGAAAGTTATATGTTACTAGACGATTCTTCAATGCTCAACCATAGGATAACAGTGACGGGGTTCAAAATTGAACACATCTTTCATACCCGGCGTCACATGCTGAACAAGTTATGTAGCTTGATCATCGATAGTGGTAGCTACACTAATGTTGCTAGCACTTTATTGGTTGATAAGATACGGTTGAAGGTTGTGAAACATCCTAATCTATATTAGTTGCAATGGTTCAATGAGTGTAGGGAAGTGAAGGTGACCAAGCGGGTTCTTATTTCTTTTTCCATAGGGAGTTATCGTGATAAGGTGATGTGTGATGTCGTTCCCATGCAGACCAGTCATATTACTAGGTCGACCATGGTAGTTTGATAGGAAGGTGATGTACGATGGGTACAAAAACCAATATTCTTTTGTTCTAAATAAAAGGAAGGTGGTTCTAACTCCATAGAAACCATGGGAAGCTTGCGAGGATCAAGTTAGGATAGTAAAAGAATTTAGAGAGAAAAAAGAGTGAGAGACAAACACTGGTGAGCCATGAGGGAAAAGAGTTTGAAACATTGAGAGGAGAGAAAATTGCAAGAAAAAGTGAGGTAAAGAGTGTAATGTTGGCAAGGAAACAACTACTTGTATTTATGTATAAGGATGTTTATTTTACTAATACCGACATTAACTCTTCGTTACCTAGTGTGGTGGTGTCTCTTTTGTAGGAATATGAAGACTTGTTTCTTGGAGAAGTACCGCAGGGCCTACCTCCACTACGAGGTATCAACATCAAATTGATTTCTTGCTAGGTGCATCTATTCCTAATTGGCTAGCTTACCGAACTAATCTTAAGGAGGCAAAGGAAATTCAGAGGCAGGTTGATGAATTGATGGAGAAAGGATTTATAAGGGAAAGCCTCAATCCATGTTTAGTTCCTATCATCTTGGTTCCTAAAAAGGATGGGACATTGCGAATGTGTGTCAACTGCCGAGCAATCAACAAGATAATAGTTAAGTACAAACATGCTATTCCTAGGTTAAATGATATGGTTGATGAATTACATGGTGCTTGTTTATTTTCTAAAATTGATTTAAAGAATGGCTATTATCAAATTCGTATGAAAGAGGGAGATGAATGGAAAATGACTTTTAAGACTAAACATGGGTTATATGAATGGATGGTAATGCCTTTTGGATTAACAAACGCACCTAGCGCCTTTATGAGGCTAATGAATCATGTTTTGCGTCATTTTATTGGAAACTTTGTTGTTGTATACTATGATGACATTCTAATTCACAACAGGACATTAGATGATCATGTTCAGCATTTACAGTATGTGTTTAATATTTTGAGGGAAAACCAATTATATGCTAATTTAAAGAAGTGCACTTTTTGTATGGAAATTATGGTTTTTCTTAGCTTTGTTGTAGGTGTAGTTGGGATAACTATTGATAGGAGCCAAGCCAGAAGATGGAATGTGGATCCTCTTGAAGTGCCACCTGAGCCAATCATAAGAAATCGAGCGAAACGATTCAAGGAAGCACTTAATGGGTTGATAAAGGATGTCTATGAAGTCGAAAAGGATTGGAACAACCATGGGAAGGCCTTTGCTCTTGTATAAGTCATACCGGATACGGGGTGAAGAGGGCATGTGTTTACAAGGCACAGCCGTGTAGGAGTCTAGAGGTTACACAGAATCATACACGGTCGTATACACAGTTCAAAGGCATGGCCATGTATGTTGTCAAGATTTCCACAGAAAGATACACGACTAGAAGTACACGGTCGTGTACATTGGCAAGATTTCCACAGAAAGATACACGGCCAGAAGTACACGGTCGTGTACATTTCCAACGCTGGTCGTGTATATTTTCAACACCGACTCAAGGCCGGCTCCAAGGCCGCTGGCCTTCATGTCTACACCGCCGGCCTACATGTTTGTTTTGTTGATTTTTACGCAACTTATCTAAGTTATGTCGTTTTGGGCTTTATTGTTACGAATTGTAAACCCTAATATAAAGCTCCTAGGGTTAGAATATAGAATATACAACATTGAAAGTTTGAAAACACTTTTGAGAGAATTCCTCTCTTGGTTCTTTAAAGAACTAACCTAGAACTTATCGGATTTTATTTTCGTGGCGTTCATCCCAATTTATCAATCGGTCTTTCATCCCAATTGTGGCGTCTTCATATTATACCAAGGTTCTTGTCTTGCTTATAGACAACGGGTCGCGGTTTCCACTTGAGGGTATTTAGCATCTTAGGTAACAAATTCCGAATGTATTGGTATTGGGTTTCGTCACACGTTGGCGTAGTTCGTATTAGTTAGGGATCTGATCAAACCGATTTCGTATCAGTTTGGTATCAGAGCCTAGGTTTGTTAACACATCAGTTCGGTTTGAGGAAGGTAACATCAAAACCCTAACTCCAATCGTTCATATCAATTGTTCATATTCAATTTCATAGTGTTGATTGTCTATTGAAAGTGTAGTGCCTTCTATTCAATTTTGTTACAAAAAAAAAAAGGAAGAATCACGAAAAAAAAAAAGGAACGTGATCAAGAGCAGCAAACAAAGGTGAAAAAAAAATTCTAAAAAAAAAGAGGAAAATTTTCGAGCCCTAGAGTTGTTTTGAATTCTACGGAAGGGAACTGGTGTAGTTTGGGTTAGTTCCAAGAGAATTGAGAAGAGGAATTGGCGAGTTGATATCATCATTGTTTGTGAGAATACATGAGTGACTGTGTGATATCATTATTTGAGCGAAACACGTAAGGGAGTGTATCGTGAGGTTTAATCATATATATATTTGTGTTAGTAGTAATCTTTTCTGCAGGAACTATGTCGAGGCAACATTCTCCTGAAGGTGAGAGGGGAAGGTTTGATGCTAGGTTAGTGATTGAGGCGTTGAGGGGTGAGATGAAGAGAATGTTTTAGGAGGGAATGGAACAAATTCATGAGACGATAGAGTAAAGACTAAAGCAATCTAAAAACGTCTTCTAAGGGCGTAAGAGGGAGAATCATTCTAGGAGAGTACAAAGGGGTGGAGATAAAATGTCGAATGATGAATTTGATGAGCCTTTTGTCGGGAGTTATCGAGGATATAGTGGTAGGAATAGAGGAACTAGGGATTGGGAAGATAGAGGAGATAGGAATAGAGAGGATAATCAATTGAGTAGTATAAAGATGAAGATTCCTCCTTTCCAAGGGAAGAATGATCCCACGGCGTACTTAGAGTGGGAGAAGAAGGTGGAGATGGTGTTTTATTGTCATAACTATAGTGGGAGAAAGAAAGTGAAACTTGCTGCCATTGAATTTTCAGATTATGCCATAGTGTGGTGGGATCAACTAATTTTGAATCAAAGAAGGAATGGTGAACCACCTATTGAGTCGTGGCAAGATATGAAAAGGGTGATGAAGAAGCGGTTTGTGCCTGCGTATTACTATCGTGAATTGCACAACAAATTGCAAACTCTTAAGTAGGGAAGCCGAAGCGTGGATGAGTATTTCAAGGAGATGGAAGTAACAATGATCAGGGCGAATGTAGAGGAGGATAGAGAGGCTACCATGGCTAGATTTCTTGCTGGATTGAATAGAGAAATTCAAAATGTTGTTGAATTGCAGCATTATGTAGAATTAGAGGATATGGTTCATATGGCTATAAAGGTTGAGAACCAGCACAAGAGGAAAGGTAGTAGTACTGTACGATTTCAACAGGGTACTGGTTCATCCGCCTGGAAGACTAACCAATGGAAGAAGGAAGAAAAGCCTTTACCCACTAAACCGAAAGGAGAGCAGAGGCAAGCGGGTTCTACCCCTGGTAACCAAGGTAAACCTAACTCTTCTACTCCTAGAAATCGTGACATTAGATGTTTTAAATGCCAAGGTAGAGGCCATATTGCTAGTCAATGTCCAAATAGGCGTGTGATGATTCTGCGTGATGATGGTGAGTATGAGACTGAGAGGGATAGTGAAGAAGATGATATGCCTCCATTAGAGGATGCTAGTGATGATGAGGAGCCTGCAGTAGGGAAGTTAGTGGCGGTAGTGAAGCCAGTTTTGAATGTGCAGGTGAAGGAAGAAGAGGAGGTGCAAAGAGAGAATATCTTTCATACTAGATGTTATCTAGGTGATCACATTTGCAGTTTGATCGTTGATGGAGGAAGTTGCACTAATGTGGTGAGTAATTTTATTATTGAGAGGCTGGGACTCAAGAGTACTAAACACCTTAGTCCATATAAATTGTAGTGGTTGAATGATAGTGGCGAGACTAAGGTGAGTAAGCAAGCCTTGATTGCTTTTCGCATTGGTAGGTATGAGGATGAGGTGTTATGTGATGTAGTGCCAATGCAAGCGTGTCATGTGTTGTTGGGGAGGCCATGGCAATTTGATAGGAAGGTTGTTTATGATGGCTTTTCTAACAAGTATACGCTTGTTCACCAGGGGAAAAGCTTTAATCTTAAACCTTTAACACCTAAGTAGGTGTATGAGGATCGGTTGCAGCTACAACAGTCTTTTGCAAAACATAAGGTGAGTGAAAAATAGAGGGAGAGTGAGAGAGCAAAAGACAATGAGAAAGAAAAGGAATACAAAAGTCGAACTCACAAGGAAAAAGAGAGGAAGGCTGGAAAGAGTGTGAGAGACCAAGTTGAAGGGGGATCAACTTTGGTAGTGAGTGAAAAGGAGAGTGTAGCCTTGCAAAAGGAGAGTTATGTGGCAAGAGCGAGTGTAGTGAGAAGAGCGTTAGTGATGAAGCAACCTATGTTGTTGCTAGTTTTTAAGGAAACATGTCTGAATACTAACGAACTATCTAACTCTTGCCTAGTGTGGTTGTGTCTATTGTTTAGGACTTTGAAGATGTCTTCCCTGAGGAGATTCCAAAGGGATTACCACCTATTCGTGGTATTGAGCACCAAATTGATCTTGTACCCGGAGCATCGATTCCAAACAAGCCAGCTTATAGGAGCAATTCGGAGGAGACAAAGGAACTCCAAAGACAGGTCGATGAATTAATGGAGAAGTGGTACGTGAGGGAAAGCATGAGCCCATGCGTAGTGCCTGTGATTTTGGTGCATAAGAAGGATGGGTCTTGGAGAATGTGTGTTGATTGCCGCGCCATCAACAACATCACGGTAAAGTATCGTCATCCCATTCCTCACTTAGATGACATGTTAGATGAGTTACATGGGTCTAGTGTCTTTTCCAAAATTGATCTGAAAAGTGGATATCACCAAATTAGAATGAAAGAAGGTGATGAATGGAAAACCGCATTCAAAACGAAATATGGATTGTATGAGTGGTTAGTAATGCCTTTCGGTTGAACTAACACACCTAGTACTTTTATGAGACTTATAAACCATGTTTTAAGGACTTTTATTGGCAAATTTGTGGTTGTCTATTTTGATGATATTCTCATTTACAGCAAGAGTTTGGAGGACCGTATATCTCACTTGAGGGATGTTTTAGAAGTGCTTCGAAAGGAGCAATTATATGCTAACCTCAAGAAGTGAACTTTTTGCACAGACAAACTTATGTTTCTTGGTTTTGTTGTTAGTGCACAGGGAATACAGGTTGATGAAGAAAAGATTCGTGCGATCTAAGAGTGGCCTAGTCTAACTAATGTAAGTAATGTGCGGAGTTTCCATGGACTAGCGAGTTTTTACAAGAGATTTGTGAAGGATTTCAGCACCATTACAGCACCACTTACTAAGGTAATTAAGAAGAACGTGGGGTTCAGATGGGGAGAGCAACAAGAGAAGGCCTTTCAGATGCTTAAAAATAAGCTGACTCAGGTGCCATTACTTGCTTTACCTGACTTTACTAAAACGTTTGAAATTGAGTGTGATGCTTCAGGATTAGGTATTAGAGCAGTGCTCATGTAAGAGAGAAGACCAATTGCATTCTTTAGCGAGAAGCTAAGTGGGGTAACCTTGAACTACCCCACTTATGACAAGGAGTTATATGCCTTGGTTCGAGCACTGGAGACTTAGTGATAGGAATCAAAATCCGACAAGACCTATCATTAGGGCAAAAACTAAAGGAATTCGAATTTTGGCGATGTGGGCCCATTTTAAGCAGATCGACCCCGGAATTATTTATATATTAACCTCTTTTCTATTATTCTTGTATTGTGTTTTCCAACAGGCACACTTATCATATTTTATAGGGCAATGGACAAACTCCCTCAAACTCAGCTTCTGGGTGATCTATAGACCGACCTGAACCGGCGATGAGCTAAGCCGATGGATCCTATAGAAGACCGGCATCATGAAGACCATTTATTTTATATATATATTTCTTCTTTTATGAACTATTTTAGTTGTATTTTAGTTTTGGGACACTTTTATTTCCTTGTAATTTTCATTTAGGGATAGCCACCTTAAAAGTGGCAAACTTGTAATTTTGAGCACTTTTTAACCCTAGGAATAGCAAGTATAAATACTTGCTTAAGAGAGGGTTTGAGGAGGCCATATTTTTTAGATTGTACACTTCTTCTTCACGTGAGAATTAGGGTTCCTAATTGTCATTAGACTCTTATCAATTTCAATCCCAAGAGTTGAAATTGTGGCAAGTGCAACACCTTGAAATTGTGAGTTGTATCAATTTCATTTTGTTGTGATTTCTTTTCTTCTCTAGTGTTTCATATCTAGGGTTGAATTGAGATACTTCTTGGTCAGAATTACTTCTTATTGTTGACGAATTCTTGTGTTTATTTAAGGTCCCTTGCAATTGAATTCAAATCATCATTATGAATTCCCTTGAAAACGTGTTTTCCACTATTGGAAAGGATTCCTTGGAATTGAGGTTTTCTATTGAATTTGTGGATTATTTTCGTGGATTATATGTGATTAAGGTGTTATTAGAAGAGATTATCATTGTGGTATTACAATTATATCTTTAAGCATTTGGAATTCTTTACATCTTCACTAGTGTTTACGTGAATTTTGCCCTTGTAGATTCGGTTTTACCTTGACTTGAGATTGTTTTTTCTTAAGTCTTTTAATTGTGCTTCTAAGTGGAATTAGGCACATCATCTTTTTGGTATCAGAGAACATGTTGAGAGAAGGGAATTGGTTTTATTTGATTTCGTGGAGTTAATCATCAATTAAGGTGATTTAGTGAAAAACCGCAAATTGTGTTGTTGTTGTGGTTTTGAGATTGCGAAATTACCTTAGCTTAGAGTTTAATTTGCTGATTGTTGGAGTTGGATTGGGAAGGTTGTTGTATCATCTTGTGATTAATAATTTTCGTGGAAGGAAGGAAGAATAGAAGTGTTGTTAATTCAACAACTGTTTGAGCTTGAAAAAATTACCTTATTCTTACCGTGACTAGTTTTGGTGTGAAGGAGGTTGTGTAGTTTGTTGTTTTTTATTTCCATTGTGTAATTCTGAATTGGTGGAGTACAATTTGCAGATTACATTGAGTTTGATTAGTAAGGATTTATTTGAATTCAAAACATATGCAATTAAGTTGTGGGAGTTAATGATTGCTATTTGAATTTGAATTCATTGTTACCAATTGAGGAAGGCTTGCAATTAGTGAAGTGGTTTGAATTTCAAATTGAAGTTGCTGCCTATTTTGTTGAGAGTTGTGGTTAGAACTTATAGGGAGTGAAGTATATTTTGTTATTGTTGCCGTGGAAAGTGGAAGTATATTAGTTGTGTTGTTGCCGTGGAAGTGAATCATATTTATTGTTGTGTTGACTTGTGTTGTTGCCGTGAGAGTAACTTGAAGAAGTAAAAAAAAAAAAAAAAATTGTTGCACCGTGATTGAAAAGAGTAGGGAAATATTATTGTTGTGGTGTTTGAATTTGTTATACACTGTGTATAGAAAAGGTGTGTATATGTAGCATTTCATTTGTGTGCTAAGTAAGTAGTGTGTGTATGGTGTTATTGTGACGTGGTGAAGTGAAGGGAGTGTGCTACAATTATTTGAGATTACATTTGTATTTTAAATAAATCGCATCCACAAACATGTCATGTGATAGTGTGAATGGGGGCATTAGCAATGAGTCCAATAACCAAGTGGGTGGTAGACTAGGTCGTCGAAATACAAGTGGAAGAACTCTGGATGAGCAACTTCAGGACCTTACCACAATTGTTGCTACATTGGTAACAAGAATTGATAGGATGACATTACCACCACTACCTGTGGTAAACCTTCAGGCATCACCTAGAGTAGAAGGAGATTATCATGCTCTTAGGGAAGGCAAAGATGATAATTTTGGGCTTAATCCATACCCAGACAGGGAATTTAGACCACCTCAAAGACCAGAGTGTGCGAAGCTACATATGCCTTCATTTGATGGTAGGGGTTCCGTAGATGATTACCTAGATTGGGAAGACCAAGTTGAGGGTCTTTTCGAGTGTTATAAGATTGATGATGACTCTCGGGTACGTCTCGCAGCTGTAGAGTTCATAGGGTATGTCGCTTTATGGTGGGAAAATATGGTTATCAGCAGGCGAAGGGATGGAGAGACCGAGATACACACTTGGAGAGACATGAAACGATTTTTGAGGAATAGGTTTGTACCGAAACACTACAGGCATGAGTTATTTATGCGTCTCCAGACACTGAGATAAGGGGGTAAAACAGTGGATGACTATGTACAAGAGTTTGATACACTAGTGATCAGATGTGGATCAGTTGAACCTCCTGAACAAACCCTAGCACGTTTTGCATCTGGGTTGAGGTATGAGATAGCTTGTGTAGTTGAGCTTCATAGATATAGTACACTTGATGAGGTTATACAGTTAGCCCTGAAAGTGGAAAGACAGAGACAATCCTATTCATTCCAGGATACTAAGAGCAGACTATCAGGGAACCAAACTGTTCAGGGTCAGTTATGTTCTCCTTCAGAGATACTAGTGGTTCACGAGCAGTTGAGTAAACCATTGGAGTATCCTGAGAAACAGAGTCAGATGAGTCTATCATTAGAGGGCCAAAATGTACAGAGACAGTTGTGTTTACCTTTAGAGGTCTCAAAGGATAATGAGCAGTTTGGTCAACCATTAGAAGAGTTAGAAAAAGAGGAAACAATATCATTGAAATGGGTTGAGATTGGGGACACCTCAGTGGATAATGGGTCATTATTTGTGTTGCAGAAGAGATACATCCTGGAAATGGAGGAGAGAAAACAATCACCACCTGTAGTATTTCAGATATTAGGATTCTGCAGAGATACTTCTTCAGATGGATTACTAGGAGAAAACAAAGTCTCCATTGCATTTGATCTACCAGATTTGAGGACAAATCTTTTTGAGGCCCGAGGAGATGATAGGAATCAAAATCCGACAAGACCTATCATTAGGGCAAAAACTAATGGAATTCGAATTTTGGCGATGAGGGCCCATTTTAAGCAAATCGACCTCGGAATTATTTATATATTAACCTCTTTTCTATTATTCTTTTATTGTGTTTTCCAACAGGCACACTTATCCTATTCTATAGGTCAATGGACAAACTCCCTCGGACTCAGCTTGTGGGTTATCTATGGACCGACCTAAACTGGCGATGAGATGAGCCGATGGATCCTATAGAAGACCGGCATCATGAAGACATTTATTTTATATATTTCTTCTTTTATAAACTATTTTAGTTGTATTTTGGTTTTGGGACACTTTTATTTCCTTGTAATTTTCATTTAGGGATAGCCACCTTAAAAGTGGCAAACTTGTAATTTTGAGCACTTTTTAACCCTAGGAGTAGCAAGTATAAATACTTGCTTAAGAGAGGGTTTGAGGAGGCCATATTTTTCAAATTATACACTTCTTCTTCACGTGAGAATTAGGGTTCCTAATTGTCAGTAGACTCTTATCAATTTCAATCCCAAGAGTTGAAATCGTAGCGAGTGCAACACCTTGAAATTGTGAGTTGTATCAATTTCATTTTGTTGTGATTTCTTTTCTTCTCTAGTGTGTCATATCTAGGGTTGAACTGAGATACTTCTTGGTCAGAATTACTTCTTATTGTTGACAAATTCTTGTGTTTATTTAAGGTCCCTTGCAATTGAATTCGAATCATCATTAAGAATTCCCTTGAAAACGTGTTTTCCACTATTGGAAAGGAGTCCTTGGAATTGAGGTTTTCTTTTGAATTTTTGGATTATTTTCGTGGATTATATGTGATTAAGGTGTTATTAGAAGAGATTATCATTGTGGTATTATAATTATATTTTTGAGCATTTGGAATTCTTTACATCTTCACTAGTGTTTACATGAATTTTGCCCTTGTAGATTCGGTTTTACCTTGACTTGAGATTGTTTTTTCTTAAGTCTTTTAATTGTGCTTCTAAGTGGAATTAGGCACATCACTTGGCAACACTATCTTTGGCCAAAAGAGTTCGTGATCCACACTGACCATGAATCGTTGAAGTACCTGAAGGGACAACATAAGCTAAACAAAAGGCATGCTCGTTGGGTGGAGTTCATTGAAACATTTCCCTATGTCATCCACTACAAGCAAGGTAAAGAGAATGTCGTTGCTTATGCACTTTCTAGAAGGTATGCTCTTATCTCTACTCTTAGTTCTAGACTGCTTGGTTTTGAGCACATTAAGGAATTATATGCTGCTGATCGAGATTTTTGTGAGGAGTATGTACATTGTGAGAAGAGTGGGCATGGTAAATTTTATAAACATAAAGGATTCTTGTTTAGGGAGAGTAAACTATGCATTCCAATTTGTTCTTTAAGAGAATTACTAGTGAGGGAGTCTCATGGAGGAGGTTTAATGGGACATTTTGGAGTAGCTAAAACCTTAGGGGTATTGTAGGAACACTTCTATTGGCCTCACATGAAACGAGATGTTGAGAGGATTTGTGAGCGATGTGTCACGTGTAAGCAAGCAAAATCTAGAGTCCAACCTCAAGGGCTTTATACCCCACTTCCCATTCCTCATAAGCCTTGGGTAGATATTCCCATGGATTTTGTGTTAGGATTACCCAGGTCTAGACATGGTCGGGATTCTATTTTTGTAGTTGTGGATAGATTCTCTAAGATGGCACATTTCATTCCTTGTCACAAAACGGATGATGCTTGCAATATTGCTAATTTGTTCTTTAGGGATGTTGTGAGATTACATGGTATGACTAGAACAATCATATCGGATAGAGATGTTAAGTTCTTGAGCTACTTCTAGAAGACCTTGTGGGCTAATTTAGGAACTAAGTTATTGTTTTCTACTACTTGTCATCTACAGACTGATGGTCGAACTGAGGTAGTGAATCGAACTTTATCTACTTTGTTGAGGGCTGCCATTAAAAAGAATATTAAAAGTTGGGAGGATTGTTTACCGCATGTTGAATTTGCCTTTAATCGTACAGTGCATTCTGCTATTAAATTTACTCCTTTTGAAATTGTGTATGGTTTTAATCCACTAACTCCTTTGGATTTATCACCTTTGCCTATTTTTGAGTATGTTAATCTAGATGGCAAGAAGAAAGTAGAATTTGTTAAAAAGATACATGAGAAGGCAAGGCGAAACATTGAGCGAAGAACAGAGCAGTATGTGAAACAAGCCAACAAGGGTCGTCAACAAGCTTTTTTTGAACCTGGAGATTGGGTTTGGGTTCACATGCGCAAAGAGCGGTTTCCTATGCAACATCTATCTAAATTACTTCCTAGAGGCGATGGACCATTTCAAATCCTTGAGCGCATCAATGATAATGCATACAAGATAGATTTATCCGGTGAGTATCAAGTAAGTGCTACATTTAATGTTACTGATTTGAGTCCTTTTGATGTAGGCGATGATTTGAGGACAAATCCTTTTCAAGAGGAGGGGAATGATGAGAACCATGATGGGAGCTAAGCCAGAAGATGGAATGTGGATCCTCTTGAAGTGCTACCTGGGCCAATCACAAGAAATCGAGCGAAACGATTCAAGGAAGCACTTAACGGGTTGATAAAGGATGTCCATGAAGTCGAAAAGGATTGGAGCAATCATGAAGTTGGAAATGATTGGAACAACCATGGGAAGGCCCTTGCTCTTATACAAGTCATACCGGATATGGGGTGAAGAGGGCGTGTCTTTACAAGGCACGGCCGTGTAGGAGTCTGGAGGTTACACAGAATCATACACGGTCGTATACACAGTTCAAAGGCATGGCCGTATATGTTGTCAAGATTTTCACAGAAAGATACACGACTAGAAGTACACGGTCGTGTACATTGGCAAGATTTCCACAGAAAGATACATGGCTAGAAGTACACGGTCGTGTACATTTCCAACGCTGGTCGTGTATATTTTCAACACCGGCTCCAAGGCCGCCGGCCTTCATGTCTACACCGCTGGCCTACATGTTTGTTTTGTTGATTTTTACGCAACTTATCTAAGTTATGTCGTTTTGGGCTTTATTGTTACGAATTGTAAACCCTAATATAAAGCTCCTAGGGTTAGAATATAGAATATACAACATTGAAAGTTTGAAAACACTTTTGAGAGAATTCCTCTCTTGGTTCTTTAAAGAACTAACCTAGAACTTATCGGATTTTATTTCCATGGCGTTTATCCCGACTTATCAATCGGTCTTTCATCCCGATTGTGGCATCTTCATATTATACCAAGGTTCTTGTCTCGCTTATAGACAACGGGTCGCGGTTTCCACTTGAGGGTGTTTGGCATCTTAGGTAACGAATTCCGAACGTATTGGTATTGGGTTTTGTCACACGTTGGCGTGGTTCGTATCAGTTAGGGATCCAATCAAACCGATCTCGTATCAACTATGGATGTGGAGAAGGTGAAGGCAATCCAGGAGTGGCCAACACCAAAGAAAGTAAATGAGGTTAGGAGCTTCCATGGCTTAGCAAGTTTTTATAAGAGATTTGTAAGGGACTTCAGTTCCATAGCTGCTCCTATAAATGATCTTGTTAAGAAGAATGCCAACTTCAAGTGGACTGATGTGCATGAGTAGGCTTTTCAAACCTTGAAAGGTAAGTTAACAAACATGCCTTTATTAGTATTGCCTAATTTTGAGAAAGTATTTGAGATTGAATGCGATGCTTTTGGGAAAAGTATTGGGGGGTATATTGATGCAGGATTCCAAGCCAATTGCCTACTTTAGTGAAAAACTCAATGGTGCTGCCTTAAATTATCCAGTGTATGATAAGGAGTTGTATGCTTTAGTGAAGACCCTACAAACGTGGCAACACTATGTATGACCTAAGGAGTTCATCATTCATTCCGATCATGAGAGTTTAAAGTACTTGAAAACTTAGGGTAAGTTAAGCAAGAGGCATGCCAAGTAGTTAGAATTTATCGAGACCTTTGCATACGTGATTGAATACAAGCAAAGGAAGGAAAATATAGTGGCAGATGCACTATCTCGAAGGTACTCCCTTTTAACTTCTTTACATACTAAATTACTTGGGTTTGAATGCATTAAGAAATTGTATGAGCATGATACTGATTTCGATCAAATTTGGGTCGTTTGTTCTAAATCTGGATATGCTGACTTTTATAGGTATAAGGGCTATTTATTTAAGAAAGATAGGTTATGTGTGCCAAAAAGCTCTATACGTGAACTGTTGGCGAGGGAGACACATGGTGGCGGTTTAATGGGACACTTTGGTGTTAGAAAAACTTTGGACATTTTGCATAAACATTTTTATAGGCCTAAAATGAAACATGATGTACAAAATGTGTGTGATAAGTGCATTGCAAGTAGAAAGGTTAAGTCCAGAGTGATGCCCCATGGGGAATACCTTCCATTGCCAGTGCCTAATCAACCCTAGACTGACATCTCTATAGACTTTATATTAGGGCTACCAAGATCTCAAAGTGGCAAAGATAGCATATTTGTTGTTGTTGATATGTTTAGTAAGATGGCTCATTTCATTGCCTGTTCCAAAACAAATGATGCATGACATATTACTAACTTGTTCTTTAGGGAGATTATACGGTTGCATGGTTTGCCTAAATCTATTGTGAGTGATAGGGATGTAAATTTTTTTTGCCATTTTTGGTGTACTCTATGGAATAGGTTAGGCACTAAATTGTTATTTTCTACTGTTGCATACCCTCAAACTAGTAGTCAAATAGAAGTAGTCAATAGGACACTCTCAACATTGTTGCGTGTTGTGATTCACAAGAATTTAAAATAATGGGGGACATGTTTGCCTCATGTCGAATTTACATACAACCGAACTGTGCATTCCACTACATCATATTCTCCATTATATGGTTTTAATCCTTTGACTCCATTGGATATTTTACCTTTACTTGTTAACGAAGTTGTTAATCTTGATGGTAAAACAAAGGTAGAGTTTGTTAGGGAATTGCATGATCAAGTTCGAACCAATATTGAGAAGAAAAACGAGCATTATGCTCGTCAAGCCAAGAAGGGACGAGTTAAGACTATGCTTCAACTAGGAGACTAGGTATGGGTGCATTTGAGAAAGGAGAGATTTATAAATCAACGGAAATCTAAATTGCATCCTAAGGGAGGTAGACCTTTCCAAGTAGTAGAGCGCATCAATGGTAACGCTTACAAGATTGACTTGCCAAGTCACTACGGTAATGTAAGCACAACTTTTAATGTTTCTGATCATACTCTTTATGATGCAGGTGATTTGAGAACAAATCTTTTCGAGGAAGGAGGGAATGATGAGGATCAACTAGCATAAAAAAGGAATGAACCAAAGTCGCAAGACCCGCTACATGGTATTGGAGGCCCAATGACCTGAGCTAGAGGTAAGCGGATGAATGAAGCCTTGCAAGGACTAGTCATGGAAATACAAGAGAAGGAACTAAGTTATGTTAAAGGAGAATTAACCTTTTTTAATTTGATTCAAGAGTCCTCAGAGGAGTATAGGACATGAAAACCCAACGAAGACCAGCGGTTTATGTGTCATTAAAAGACCACTCGGCTTTTTAATTTTATTATTTTTTTTTGTAAGATTTCGGCCTTCTATAAGTTAAGTGGCCAGTTTGCTATGTTTGAAAACTTAGGTTATTCTTTTGTTATGTGATAACAATATAGCACCGCATAGGGGAAAGACATGACACACTTCTATCATATTATTGAAATATAACTTTTCATGGAAAAGCTCTCTCTTATTCTTTGAGAAAGAACTCTACGGTTTCTTCAACATAAACACTTGGGGAAATCATTGATAACTTAGGTTTCAATCAACAGGTGTGGTTGGGGTCTAATTACAAATTACAACTTGTTCAAGACGGTTAATGGGAATTCCAATTTCAATTTTGATTACCAGGTTTTAGGTTTGACATACCTAGGGTTTCCACTTCAGATGCATGAACCCATAGATCTATCAGTAGAATTAGATGAGTATTATGGAGATGTAGATGTTGAGGCATAAAGATAAGGAGAATGATCGGTATTTAGCTATCAACATGTTACGTAGGGTGATGACTACCTTTCCTACTAATGAGGAAGAATAGAGGGAGAATCTATTTCATATTTCCTATAGGACCTAAGGTAACATTTGTGCTCTTATCATTGATGGTGGTAGATGCACCAATGTAGTGGTTACTTCACTAGTTAATAAATTGAAACTAGTCACTACCCTATACCCTAAGCCATATAAAGTGCACTGGTTAAGTGAACAAGGCAGTCTGCATGTTACTTAAAGGACTAAGGTTCCATTTAGCATAGGGGAGAGATACCATGATAAGATAATCTGTGATATTCTTCTTATGTGTGCATCACATATACTACTTGGCAGACCTTGGTTATATGATAGGAGGGTGTTGCATGATGGGTTTAGGAACACCTATGTGTTCCAGAAGGATGGTAAGTGCATTGTATTGAATCCTATGTCACCTACTGAAGTATAAGAGGCATAGAGACAAATCAATAAAACCATTAAAAAGAAGACCTTGTTTGTCGGATAACTTAAACTAGAAGAGGCAATCCAAGAAGAGAGGCCAATGTATCTATTGTAGACGAGATATGTGTTAGATGTTGATGGACGAGAACAGTTACCCCCAATTGTGAACCAGGTGTTAGATGAATATATAGATGTATTCCCAGACGAGTTGCCTGAGGGATTACCACCAGTGAGAGGAATTGAGCATGCCACTAATTTTCAGCCTGGATCAGTCTTACCAAACCGCCCTGTATATTGCATGAATCTTAAAGAAGCTAAAGAATTGAAGCAACGGGTAGATGAGTTGATAGAAAGGGGTTTTGTCTGAGAGAGTTCTATTCCTTATGTTGTTCCTACACTTTTTGTTCTAAAGAAGGATGGCACATGGAGAATATACATTGATAGTAGAGCCATCAACAAAATCACCATCAAATATTGGTATCTTATTCTTAGACTTGATGATATGTTAGATGAGTTGAATGGTGCACATGTATTCTCTAAAGTAGATATTAAAAGTTGATATCACCAAATTCGTATAAGAGGTAGAGATGAGTGGAAGACCGTTTTAAAACATGACATAGTTTATATGAATGGATGGTCATGCCATTTGGGTTAACCAATACCCCTAGTACTTTCATGCGACTAATGAATCATGTCATGAAGAAATTTTTGGGAAATTTTGTTATGGTCTATTTTGATGACATTTTGATTTTCAGTAGAAATATGGAAAGTCATGTTGAACATTTACAGGCAGTCTTCTTAGTCATGTGGAAATAGCAGTTGTATGGAAATCTCAAGAAGTGTTCATTCTGTCAGTTAGAGGTAACATTTCTTAGCTTAGTTGTGACTGGTTCAAATGTAAGAGTGGATGAAGAAAAAGTTAAGGCTATCATTGAGTGGCCAACGCCACAATCAGCAATTGAGGTGAGGAGTTTTCATGGTTTGGCTTCTTTCTATAAAAGGTTTGTCAAAAACTTCAATAGCATTATTAATCCATTGATTAAATTGACCAAGAAGGATGTTCCTTTTGTTTGGGGATATTGGGCTCGGAGGAGTTTTGAGGAAGTGAAGGTGAAGCTAACTAATGCTCTAATTTTAGCATTACCAGATTTTAATAAAATTTTTGAACTAGAGTGTAATGCATTAAAGGTAGGAATTAGTGTTGTGTTGATGCAGGAGAGGAGGCCCATTGCATATTTCAGTGAGAAACTAAGTGTTGCACCTTTGAACTATCTAGTGTATGATAAGGAGTTAGATTCCTTAGTGCGTGCATTGTTGATGTAGTAGTACTATCTTCTCCCCAAGGAGTTTGTTATCTATATAGACCATAAGTTGTTGATGCACTTCAAAAGCCAACAACATTTGTCTAAATGACAAGCTAAATGGGTGGAATTCCTAGAGAGCTTTGCTTATGTGATTAATTACAAGAAGGGACGTACTAATATTGTAGTTGATGCCTTATCACGCAGGTATGTACTTATCACTTCTCTCCAATCAAAGTTGCTTGGGTTTGAATTAATGAAAGAACACTATGTTCATGATGATCACCTAAAATTGATTGTTGAGCAATGTTATGGAGGAAATGTAGGAGATGGGTATTATATAGTAGATGGTTTTCAATATAGAGTAGGAAAATTGTGTATACCTTGTGGTTTTGTTAGGGGATTATTGGTATGGGAAGCTCATGTTGAAGGGTTATTCGGGCATTTCAGTGAAAAGAGGACATTAGAGTTATTTAAAGAACATTTTTACTAGAGGGGTATGCTTAAAGATGTCTACAAGGTTTTGGAGAGATGTAGTGTTTGTAAGAGGGCAAAGGGAAAGAAGGAAGCTTGAGGTGAATATATGCCTTTACCTTTACTTACACAGTTATGGATTGATATCAGTATGGATTTTATCTTGGGTCTTCGCAAGACACGAAGAGGTAAAGACTCGATCATGGTGGTCATTGACCACATCAGCAAAATGTCACACTTCATACCTTGCCACAAAATAGATGACACACTTTTTATTACTAACCTTTTTGTGTAGGAAATTAAATGATTACATGGTGTTCCCCATAGCATAGTGTCTGATAGAGCCACTAAGTTTCTTAACTTCTTTTAGAAGACGCTTTGGAAACAACTTGGTACTAAACTCATGTATAGTACATCTTGTCATCCTCAAATGGATGGCATGATAGAGGTTATCAATTGTACTCTTGGTGCCTTATTAAGAGCAATGGTTAGCAAGAATCTTACCAATTGGGAATTGTGTCTCCCTATTGTTGAGTTCACTTACAATAAGTCGACCCATAGTTCAACCAATAAGTCTCCCTTTGAAGTTGTGTATAACTGTAATCCTACCCTTCTATTGGATTTAATAGCTAACCCGACAATAAAGGAAGAAAGTTTAAGTGAAGTAGAGCGTGCCAAGGAGATTTAAAAGCTTCATCAAAAGGCTTCTGAACATCTTAAGAAAACTTAGGAGCAGTAGAAACTTCAGGGCAACAAAAATAGGAAAGCCAAGGTTTACAATCCAAGTGACTTAGTTTGGATTTGTCTCATCAAAGATAGGTTTCCTCACAAGAAATCATAGAAACTTTCACCTAGAGCACATGGATCATTTAAGATTTTGAAGTGCATTAACAACAATGCTTACAGGGTAGAGCTACCAAGAGAATACGACGTTTCTGCTCTATGTAATGTTGCAAACCTATCACCTTACTTGTTAGAAGATCTTCATGAAGAACCATCAGATTTGAAGGCAAATCTTCTACAAGCTTGAGGAGATAATGGGAATTAAACTAGTCCAGCTATGGGACCACTTACTCGAGTTAGAACCAAAGTACTACAGATCCTTACATTGAGAGTTCTACTTGATCAGATGGAACTCGAGGAGAATCATTTAGTTTCTTCATTCATTTAGCATGGTTGTTTTACCTTCAATCAAATACACTTGTCATTGCTTCAGGATAACAACTGATGACTTAAGTAAGCATGGAACTTAAAAGTGGGTAGCTTACCTTGAAGAACAAGTGGTGTAGGAATAAAGGCCGACTATAAAAGCCGGTGGTGTAAATCTTCAACACCCGTGGTGTAGCCATTTTAGGCCGATGGCTTAACGTCCTCAATGTTAGCGGCTTACAATTCTAGGCTAGTTGTTTTTATGTTGTTTCAAACCAATTTTCCTTGTAATAGAACCTTGCCTTCTCCATATACTTTTGGGGAATATAAAGAGGGACAAAACTTAATATTTGAGATATTGAAAACTTGAGTTTTTCTCTCATACTCTTATCAATCCTTGGGTTATGGTGAGTGACGATATTGAGGTTGTTGTGCATCATATCAACAAATCCGTATTAGGACTATCCTTTTGCTAGTAGGTAATATCTGGTAAGGGTTTATGTTTTTTATTTTGTTGTTGTGTTTGAATTGTTCGAATCAGTTGTTGTGATTATTGATTGGGATTGAGATTTCTTGATTCTGAATTGGGATTAGGCACATCAACAAGAAACCTTCAAAGAACGGTGGAACTAACTTCAATTCATCATGTAAGATTTATAATCATTAAGATTAATCATTATGAGGATAGATTGGTAACCTATGAATGAAATTGTTGACACATTGTAGAATATGGAACAAAGAACGTGTTAGAACGAGCATCGAATCAAACGAAGTGTGGATTTTAAGTACAGTCCAAATCAAGTAAGTTTACAAGACTCCAATTATACAATAGAATTAGTAAATACTTTGATCAATTAGGTTTAGAATCATAGAATTTAGGTTTAGGAACAAATTAGAGAAAAGGGAATAAGGGTTCATGATGAATAGTGTATACATGGTTAGATATATACCCGTGTACCTGCTTGTGTAGAAAAATGAGTATATATAGTAAGTTACACAAATGAAAGACACACCTATGTACTTGGGCATGTCAAAATTATAAAATCTATAAAGAGGTACATAATCGGATACATAACCATGTACTTGGGCATCTTAAATTAGCATTTTGCATAGAAAGGTACACAGTTAGATACACGACCATGTACTTGAGCATGCTAAAATTACTTTTTTTGCAAAAAGATACACAGCCACTAGTAAGACTATGCTCAGCTTGTGTTCCTCTACAAAACCTCTCACATGACTGTGTTGTCATAGAATACTTATACTTTAATTCTAAATTGTATTTTCATTATTCTAAACTATGATAGATGCACGATAGGACTTTAGGGAAGGGAGTTATACAATTAGAATATACTTAATCAATTAGTAAACCTAGATTACTTATAGAATAGAACTAAGTGTAGTTCTTTATAAATGAACAGGTTTACACCCTATCCTTAGAGCTACAAAAGACTATAGTACGAACACCCTTCCAAGTATGTGTTTACCTTATTCTACTATTTGTGATTGTTAGTGTAGTTACTTAATGAAGCCAATTGAACATTGAACTTAATTGTGTCGTTGCTTGTGCTTAGCTTAGCCTAGGAGCCTATAGTGGTAGATCCTTAGAAGGCACCTTGATGATCGATATGCAAAGTTGTCCCTAGTGAAGCCGTGTATCGAAGTGACCTAAGGTAGATTAGAGCTAGTGGGGGCTGTAATGGTAGTTCCCATTAGGACTATATATATGAATACTGCATGTGTATCGAGGTCATGAGTACCTCTATGTTGTCTGTTGATCAATGAAGATAAATAACCTAATGAATCGATGTGTTGTATACTACTATTGCATTTGTGCATGTGATATTGTTCTTGTATGACATGCATATGTCAATGTGGTACTCATGTACTAAGCTTAGGCTTATCCCCCTTTATTTATTTTTAGTTGTAGTCGAGAATAATGAACACATCAACTATGATGAGAACGGGAATTTGGTAGGACATTATGTGGATGAGTACAAGAGAGAACATTGTTATTATGTTGATAAAGAATGATAGGAGATTAAGAAAGAATTGTTATTAGAACTTTAAGTTATTGAATTGAGAATATGGAGATAGTATTAGATTCCTAATTATGTAAATTATTTAATGAGGATAGATGTTTACCATGAATTTTAATTTATGATTACTGAGTTTTAATGAATGATGATTGGAATGGCTCATGTGAGAGTCATTCATTTCTTTTGTTGAAGTAATATTAGCATGAATGTAATGTGGAGATGAATAAGCTTAAATTTGTATGAAGATTTAGAGCCTTAGCATGTCGCTATGTAGTAGCGACACGTGGTGGACTGTAATGTCCCAAGTTTTAAGGTATTACAAGTTTCATTATTAATTTTAGTTTGTTTGCATCATTTTTGTATTTTTTTGTGCATTAGCATAGTAGGAAATTGAATTTTTGTTTGTTGTTTTACTGGATTTTGAGGTAAAGTTTAAAACTTTACATTGTGAATTGGTTGATTTGTGTTAAAATTGGTTAGATACCATTTTTGTGCTTGAATTTCTCATGCATAGGTTTTGTAGCAAAATTTAGTGGAAGACATGTTGGGTTAATTTTCTTGGAGTGTAAACTTCACTAAGGTTTTGGGAAAATTTAAGCCCTTATGATAGGAATCAAAATCCGACAAGACCTATTAATAGGGTAAGAACTAAAGGATTTTGAATCTTAGCAATGAGGACCCATTTTGAGCAAATCGACCTTGGAATTACCTCGTTTATCTTATGCATGTATTATATATTCCAATAGGCACACTTATCAGGCTTTACAGGGCAATGGACCAACTCACTAAAACTCAGCTTGTGGGTTATCCATGGATCGACCTAAATGGGTGATGAGCTAGGCCGACGAATCCTATGGAAGACCGGCATCTTGAAGACCAATTTCTTTTATATATTTGTCATTTGCATGGACTATTTTATGTTGTATTTTTCTTTTGGGATACTTTCATTTTATTGTAATTTCTATTTAGGACCGACCACCTTAAAAGTGGCAAACTTGTAATTTTTGACCATTTTCTAACCCTAGGAGTAGCAAGTATAAATACTTGCTTATAGTAGGGTTTGAGGAGGCCATTTTGTAGATTATACACAAGAACTTAACGTGTGGGAAGTACGGTTCATCCTAGTTCTAATTCTCTTATCGATTTCAACCCAAGAATTGGAATTGTGGCGAGTGTAACAAAGGGAAATTATGAGTCATATCAATTTCTTTCTTTGTTGCTTTTCATTTCATCTCTAATGAGTCATATCTAGGGTTGATTTGGAGTTTCTTGTATATATTTGTGATCGCAATTTGTAAACAATTATCTTGTTTGAGATTGATTGTTCTTTAGTACTTGAAATCGATATCATTTCATTGTTGGCGTGCATTGGAATTGAAGGGGAAGTTGATATCACGGTTTTGATCCAAACTTTTTGGTTTGATTCACGTGGAATTCAATTATTCTTGTTATTATATGGTGAAGATTACATATATAGATTGCAATTGCATCATTTGATCTTTGGTTTTCCATCAAATTTCCAAAGGAGTTGATAGGAATAAAAATCCAACAAGACCTATCATTAGGGCAAGAACTAAAGGATTTCAAATCTTGGCATTGAGGGCTCGTCTTAAGCAGATTGACCCCGGAATTATTTATATATTAACATCTTTTCTATTATTCTTGTATTGTGTTTTCCAACAGGCACACTTATCATATTCTATAGGGCAATGGACAAACTCCCTTAGACTCAGCTTGTGGGTTATCCATGGACCGACCTGAACCGGCGATGAGCTGAGCCAATGGATCCTATAGAAGACCGGCATCATGAAGACCATTTATTTTATATCTTTCTTCTTTTATGAACTATTTTAGTTGTATTTTGGTTTTGGGACACTTTTATTTCCTTGTAATTTTCATTTAGGGTTAGCCACCTTAAAAGTGGTAAACTTGTAATTTTGAGCACTTTTTAACCCCAGGAGTAGCAAGTATAAATACTTTGCTTAAGAGAGGGTTTGAGAGAGATTATTTTTGCAGAATATACACCTCTTTTCACGTGTGAATTAGGGTTCATACCTTGGTTCCAACTCTTATCAATTTCAATTCCAAGACTTGAAATTGTGGCGAGTGCAACATCTTGAAATTGTGAGTTATATCAATTTCATTTTGTTGTTATTTCTTTTCTTCTCTAGTGTGTTGTATCTAGGGTTGATTGGAGATAGTTCTTGGTCAGATTTACATGTTATTATTCACGAATTATTGTGTTTATTTGAAGTACTTATCATTTGATTTGGATCATCATTGAAAATTTCCCTAGGAAACGTGATTTTCACCAATTGGGAAAGGAATCTTACTTTATGGTTTTCTTTGTCAAATTGAGGCTTCATTTGCATGGATTATATGAAATTAGAGTGTTGTTAAAAGCCATTTCCATTGTGGTATTCAGATTATATCATTAGTTGTTTGAATTTCATCATTTCATCATTAGGGTTCATTGGAAAAGTGCCATTTTTGGATCCGATTTTGCCTAGACTTGAGATAGTTTTTCTTAAGTCTTTTGGATGTGCTTTTAAGTGTGTTTAGGGACATCATCTTTTTGTTTTCAGAGCACATGTTGAAAGAAGGGAATTGGTTTCATTTGATTTCGTGGAGTTGATCATCCATTAGGGTTAATTTAGTGAAAACTGCAATTGTGTTGATTGTTGTGGTTTTGAGCTTGTGAAATTACCTTGTCTTGGAGTTTATTTTGCTGTTTGTTGGAGTTGGTTTGGGAAGGTTGTTGCATCATTTTGTGATCACTAATTTTCGTGGAAGGGCAGAAGTATCAAGTGTTGTTTAATTCAACAATTTTTGGAACTTGCAAAACTTACCAAAATCCTTGTCGTGGCTTGTTATGGCATGGCGGAAGATGTGTAGTTTGTTGCTTTGAATTCCATTGTGTAATTCTGAATTGGTGGAGTACAATTTTTAGATTGCATTGAGTTTTGATTAGTAAGGAATTATTTGAATTCAAAACATATGCAATTAAGTTGTGGGAGTTAATGATTGCTATTTGAATTTGAATTCATTGTTACCAATTGAGGAAGGCTTGCAATTAGTGTTGTGAATCGTTGTGCAATTTGGAATTGGAGCATTTGAAAATTCCAGATTTGAAGTGTGTGGAAGGATAAGCATCCATTTGAAATTCAAATACCTTCTTTAAGTTTGAGAGCAATTCTTTGAGTAGTATTGAATAAGTGTTATTTGAATTTAAATTGTTTTTTACCATTTGTGGAGAAGGTTGCATTTAATGAAGTGATTTCAAATTTGAATTTTGTTGCTGCCATTGCTTGTGGTTTATGGTGTGAATGGGAGTTGTGTAGTGGCAAGGACGTGTACACCTTGAAGTATTGTATGTAAGAGTGTTTAAAAAAAAAAGGTTACAACGTATAGTAGTGTTGTAGTGAATTTGTTGCACCGTGTAGGAGTGAGGTGTGTGTGGTGGTGTAAATTTGTGGAGTTGTGTGGAGTAAGGTGCTGCACATTAAGATAAAGTGTGAGTGTGAACCATGGCAAGAATAAGGAAAGTGAGTAGTAGAATTTAAAATTCAAAGAAGTCATTAAATGTGTGAAAGTAATTGAACTAGTTACTTAAACACTTGTTGTTGAATTTAATTCTAACTACTTGAAAGTAGTTGAATATACATCATTTGTGGTTTGGTTGTGTACTTGAACCTTGGAAGTGTGAAGATAATTATTGTATTGTTGGATTTAAGTACAATCATGTCTAGTGAAATGTTTCATTATGCTAACATATTGCATCGGGACATGACTTCTTTTCAAACCATTGATGAGGGACAAAGGGAAAACTTGTTCCATACTTCTTGTAGGGTACAAGGAAACTTGTGTGCAATTATTATTGATGGTGGTAGTTGTACTAATGTTGTAGCTACATCATTAGTATCGAAGTTGAAACTTGAAACTATCCCACATCCTAAACCCTATACATTACATTGGTTGAATGATCAGGATAGTCTTTATGTGACCCAAAGGGCTAGGGTACCCTTCAGTATAGGGGACAAATACTATGATGAGCTTGAATGTGATATTCTTCCTCTTTGTGCATCCCATATATTACTTGGTAGACCATGGTTATATGACAGGATGGTATTACATGATGGGTATAGAAATACTTATATGTTTAAAAAGGATGGTAAACGTATAGTATTGAACCCTATGTCACCATCAAAGGTCCAAGAGATGCAAAGACAAATAAAACAACCATCACAGGTTCGTGAGGGTCATAACCACATGATCAAACCTTCAGAGGATCCTGATGATCATAGTCAGATGAGCAGACTACCAGAGAGCCAAAATGTACAAAGACAGTTGTGTTCACCTTCAGAGGTCTCAGAGGACAATGAGCAGTTGGGTCAACCATTAGAAGAGTTAGAAAAAGAGGAAGCAATATCATTGAAATGGGTTGAGATTGGGGACACCTCAGTGGATAATGGGTCTTTATTTGTGTTGCAGAAGAGATACATCCTAGAAATGGAGGAGAGAAAACAATCACCACCTGTAGTATTTCAGATATTGGGATTCTGCAGAGATACTTCTTCAAATGGATTGCTAGGAGAAAACAAAGTCTCTATTGCATTTGATCTACCAGATTTGAGGACAAATCTTTTTGAGGCCCGAGGAGCTGATGGGAATAAAAATCCAACAAGACCTATCATTAGGGCAAGAACTAAAGGATTTCAAATCTTGGCGTTGAGGGCCCATTTTGAGCAGATCGACCTCGGAATTATTTATAAATTCACATCTTTTCTATTATTCTTGTATTGTGTTTTCCAACAGGCACACTTATCATATTCTATAGGGCAATGGACAAACTCCCTTAGACTCAGCTTGTGGGTTATCCATGGACCGACCTGAACCGGCAATAAGCTGAGCCAATGGATCCTATAGAAGACAGACATCATGAAGACCATTTATTTTATATATTTCTTCTTTTATGAACTATTTTAGTTGTATTTTGGTTTGGGACACTTTTATTTCCTTGTAATTTTCATTTAGAGTTAGCCACCTTAAAAGTGGCAAACTTGTAATTTTGAGCACTTTTTAACCCTAGGAGTAGCAAGTATAAATACTTGCTTAAGAGAGGGTTTGAGAGAGATTATTTTTGCAGAATATACACCTCTTTTCACGTGTGAATTAGGGTTCATACCTTGGTTCCAACTCTTATCAATTTCAATTCCAAGACTTGAAATTGTGGCGAGTGCAATATCTTGAAATTGTGAGTTATATCAATTTCATTTTGTTGTTATTTCTTTTCTTCTCTAGTGTGTTGTATCTAGGGTTGATTGGAGATAGTTCTTGGTCAGATTTACATGTTATTATTCACGAATTATTGTGTTTATTTGAAGTACTTATCATTTGATTTGGATCATCATTGAAAATTTCCCTAGGAAACGTGATTTTCACCAATTGGGAAAGGAATCTTACTTTATGGTTTTCTTTGTCAAATTGAGGCTTCATTTGCATGGATTATATGAAATTAGAGTGTTGTTAGAAGCCATTTCCATTGTGGTATTCAGATTATATCATTAGTTGTTTAAATTTCATCATTTCATCATTAGGGTTCATTGGAAAAGTGCCATTTTTGGATCCGATTTTGCCTAGACTTGAGATAGTTTTTCTTAAGTCTTTTGGATGTGCTTTTAAGTGTGTTTAGGCACATCAGGAGTTCACGTGAATTGCCATCTAATTGGACCGGTTTGTAATTGAGTTGTGATTTGTTTTCTTTGAGTCATTTGATTGTGCTTGGACTTGGTTTTGAGCACATCACATTGTATTTAGCTAAATTAGGTTAGTAGAAAAGGGTAAATATCTATAACCCATTAGATTGGCTTGGATATGGTTTTATTGTATGTAAAGAAGAGGTGTAGCATATTTTGAGCATTTGTTTGGTCTAAGGATTGATTGGAATTTTCATTAATGGTTGAGAGCTTGATAATTAGTTGTAATGGAAATAGTGTAAATAAATCAAAATGGAGAAGATGTTATTGGGTTAAATGGAGGAAATGGAGATAATGGGAATGGAATGAATAGGCAAAGTACAATGGATATAAGAGGATGAATGGAAACAATGGAAATGGAAATGGAATTCAAAGAGCAATATGAGAGTATAACATTCCAACAATAGAAGGATTCACACTTGTTGTGGCTTGACTTGCTATATAAGCCAATAATTTCAAGGTAAAACTAGCATTAATTAGATAGTGCAAATCAATTAATTTAGTGGTAGTGCATTGGAGGACCTGAATGAACACTTATAAGATTTTTTACACTTATGTGCTACGTTGAAGAATAATGGTGTGTCTGAAGATGCAATCTACCTAAGGTTAATCCCATTTTCTCTTAGAGACTGTGTAAAAAGTTGGTTGTTTTCATTGCCACCAAATTTCATAACCAATTGGGAGTAGTTAGCCAAAAAATTTCTAACCCAATTCTTTCCACCCCCCAAAACAATTAAAATGAGGAATGAAATCTCCTTATTTAGACAACTTATGGAGAAACATTATATGAGACTTCAGAGTGTTTTAAAATGTTATTGACAAAATGTCCACATAAAAAATTACCAATTTAGATTTAGGTTCAAACTTTTTACAATGGATTGATAGCATAGTTGTAATCAATGATTAATGTTGTTGTAAGTGAAAATTTGATGAGAAAAAGTTCGAAAGAAGATTTTGATTTAATTAAGGAGACAACATCTAACTCATTTGCATGGCAAGATAGAGAGCTTCATCATATGAAGAGTGGTTAGTATTCAAGAGCATGAGAAATTTGATGTGTGGACTTCATAGATAACTCCTCTTTCTGATAAGATCAATTGAATTTTCATTGCTCAAATGAGTTATGAGACAATAGTGACTTGCATGCATTATGGAGGAGGTCATAATTGTTATATATGCCTAGTAGGAAGCTCTTTTGCCTAAAACTTTAGTATGGAGCAGATAAATTACATGAAAAATTTTCAAAAAGGTAGAGGCAATTGTCAAATACTTATAACCTCGAGTGTAATCAACATCCTAATATGATGTATGGAAACAATCAACTAAACCATCAATCTTTCCCTTCACTCCCACCACAACAATTGAATAATCAACAACAACATCAATACTAAATAATGATTTGTTGAGAAGGATATCTAACTAAGAGGCCACTCTTCAAGGTGTTCAAAAGCAACCAAGTTAAAGTGTAGAATTGTTAAGTACAGCTTACTAGGAGCATTGCCTAACAATATTGAGAAAAATCCTAAAGGGCAGGTAAGTTTAAAGGCACATGTTAACTTACAACCTAGACTTTCTAGAAACAAGGATGTGAAGACAATTAAGAATGATAAAGAGGAGTTTAAGATTGATCCATTCAAATACATGGTAAGGGAAAATCCTTCTAAGAATGAGTTGTTTGAGAAGGATCTTAAGGGGGAGAAAAACCTTGAAACTATTGGTGAATGTAGTTTCAATACTATCAAGTAAGTGCAAGATGAACAAAAATATAGGGTCCACATCTTCGCCATTGATAAAGAGGGAAATTTATTGAAGAGGTTAAAATTGGAAGAAGAGTGGTTGAATAGTGATATGACAACAATCCTATATGGTAAGAAAATGGATAACTACCTCTTTAAAAAGTGAGATAGCAAGAATGATGAGGAGATAGAAGTTAAGAAACTAAAGAGTTATGAGGAGGACCTAAATTAGTGTAAAGAGGAAGAAGAAGAGGATACCAGCAAGGCCAAGGGGTCTATGGAAAAGAAAGAGGATTACGATATGGAGATTCAAGAGGAAGAAGAAGAAGAGAGCCATGAGAGTGGAGAAAAATGCACTTTAAATGAAAAACCTGTGCACATCAAGTTAGATGATCTAGGCTAGATGATGTCTCCTTACACTATAGCTGGGCAATATTTTACAAATGCACTATGTGATATGAGATTGTCATTTAGTATAATTTTTGTGATGATGGCAAGGAAAATTAGACTTTAATGGGATGATAAAGAAAATTGATATCCACTTGAGATTAACATGTCACTCGAGGAAGAAATCCCTAAGTATATGCTTTAATGTGATAAATGATGTGGCTAGATATCAAATTCTTATGGACTTCTAATTGATTGAGATGGAAGAGTTAGATGGCTCTTTGATTCTTGATTGACCTTTCTTAGCAACAACTGGAGCCCTAATGAACATCAAGGGTAGAAGATTGGTACTCTAATGGAAATTAGAGTCCAAAAAAAAGCCAAAATGATGTGCCTTACAATTCCAATTGCATACACATCAAATAAGGTGTGATCACTAAATCAATTCCAAAATGGCGTGATCAACAACACTCCTTTGATCCCTAGTTCATGTGGAATTAAATGGCAATGACACTAAATTGTGTTGATGAACAATGCAATTATATAAGAAACAATGGATGTCAATATAAATGAATTAGAACTCCACTCAAATTGATATGATTCAAATCTGAAATAGATGAACCCTAATTCACATGTAGAACAATAAGTAACCAAACAAATTGCACCTAGATGCACTAAATACAATTTGAAATAAGAGAAGTTTGCAAGCATGGACCCTTTCCTTACGACAAAAGTGTATAATTTCAAGTGTTCAAAAAGCTTCCTCAAAACCTTACTTAGCAAGTATTTATACTTGCTCCAAGGAGGGTAAAAATAACACAACAAATTACAAATAAGCCACTCCAAATGACCGGCTCCAAAAACAACAAATTACAAGTACAAATGAGTCTTCAAATGGACGGTTCTTCACTTCCATGGGACAATTGTTGGACCAGTTCTTCTTCAATTTATGGAAAATGATCGTTGCCAACCGTAGTTTTAATATTTGTAATACCTGTTCCTAATTCTAACTACGTTGCAATAGGTAAGTATACCTATCGTGGACGTAGTATAGTGTTAAGTGCAGGGTCCTTCCACTGAGAGGAGATTACTAATTACTAGTACTAGCTCTTTTCCTATTATCTAACCGTTAAATTGATGTGAAGTGTATTAACGACTAAAATTAGTTAACAATCAAAAATCTTAACTAAAACTACTTCAAAAAAAAAAACAAGGGTTAATTCTCTAACAAAGCAACCTAGATCTCATTATATACCTATATTGTCACATAAATCATTAAAAGCTAAGGATTAATGTTTCTGAGTTCTTAAGCTATTAAGTTCCAAGAAGCAAGATAATTACTTCCTCAAGTAAATTACTTATCTAATCCTAGATTTATCAATTAGGATCTCTCCTCAATCAATAGCATTCTAGAATCGCATGAAGCATATGAACTCGATTTGAATGAATGTTCAATAAAAGATTTTCGATATTCTATCTCTAGAAACATGAGCAAATCTCATCCAAAACATGAATCTAATCATAAAAGCGATTTCTCAATCAACTCAAATGATATTAAGCATAAACTCATATTCCGAAAATATGAATCTAAGATAAACATAAAGCACATGTAATGGAACAAAAGAACATCAATAAACTTCAATTAAATCAAATCTTCATCATAATAACAAAATAGTTCAAATAAGATCTAGGTCTACGGTTTACTCTTCCATAAACCTAACAATGAAAGCACAAATACATGAAGAGAAACTAGAGTTCATGATTACAACCCGGATAGAGCAAATCTTGAATGCCTTGCTTGGATCTCCTTGGATTGTTGAGTAGAAAACTAAAGAAAAAGAGAAAAATGAAGAGAAGTGTATTCTAAACCCTAGGTCTGCCGTCTCGACCTCCTCTTCTCTCTCCCTCCCCCCTTTTTCTCATATGTATCCATATATATATATATATATATATATATATATATATATATCTGTGTTAGGGTTGGAGGAGAGAGAAAATAGGTTGTGACTCCATACACCCCTCACCATGCCCCATGGCAAGGGGCGTGGTGGTCTCAGGTCATCCTTTGAAGTTGGCACGCCCCCATATTAGGGGCGTGGTGGCTTTGTCTTTCACTTCTGGTTCCATACGCCCCCTGCCACGCTCCGTGGCAAGGGGCGTGGTAGCTTCTGTTCCTGATTTCTCTTCCACATGCCCTTGATATGGGGGCATGGTGGTGGTCTGCTGTTCATATGCCCCTGATATGGGGGCATGGTAGGCGGGGGAGATGCTCTTCTTACTTTCTCTTTGTTGTTTTCTTCTCAATTTCTTTCAGTGATCTTCATTACACCTGAAAGCAATATATTCCTTAATTAAGCATCAATTTCGGATGATTTTTGATTAATTATCAACTTAAAAGAGCTTAAAATCTTCCTAGAATTTGGAGTTTTATGTTAATTATGAAATTCCCCCACACTTGAATCTTTGCTTGTCCCCAAGCAAAGCAATTTTAAAGACCATACATTCAAAATGGGGACTTCATATTTCCAAACACAGCAGGCTAGAATATCAGCATTCGTCAATGATCATGTTTAACATCCAATAGAACTCCTCAATTGAATGAATGTACTCCTCACCTTGTCCTGCAATATTGAACTAGAGATACTTTAATCAAAGTTTTAAAATTAATTAAAGTAAAGTAAGCTTCTATATTTATCTTTTAATAACAGCTTTCAAATCAAAAATCAAACTCAAGGTCAAATCGAAACAAAAGGAGATTTGGCTCATTTCAATTAGCTATTTCAGAGTGTATAGCCTCCTCATCCATCTCTCTAAGCGAACTACTCCATCATGAAAGTATTTTGCATTCGAGATTCCCCTAGATTCCTCTTCCTTTAATAGACCTTCCCAAAAGTTTCATTTATTTATTTATGATCCCAAAACCCATGTAGCAAGCTTTCAGTCGATAATCCCGGGCTCGTCACCCAAGTTAACAGACATTATCCCTTCAATTGAAGGCATCCCTATGGACTCAATCACTCAAGTTTCAAGAAATTACCTTTTTTTTTTCTTTTCTTTTTTTTTTTGAGAGTAATTTCCTCGGTCGGCCGATCCTAGGCTAGACGACCTTAGGTGACCAAGTTTTAAACGGACCCCATCGAACCTCTATTACTCTAACTGATTTGTTTAGCTAGTAGCGGGGTCAGACTTCGCTCTTTTGAGGGACCAAAACCAGCCCACACTAACTAAGATATCTTATTTCGACTTAAACTTTTCTTAGAAGGTCTCTTAAGAAAGATCACCAAGAGAATTACTTCATTTACCCTTTTATAATGGATTGATTAGCTCTCAAGACTTTTGATGAAACAATATATTTCCTAGTAACTTAGAAATCAAGCCAATTAACATTTTGCTAAGGACCTTAGTTCAATTCCTAACTTTGAATTCTACCTTTAAATGACAAGTAAACTTGCTTCACAAAGATTTTTATTCTATAAGTTTGATCAAGTATGACAAAATTCAATGCAAAAACAGGAGTGAATTGCACGACATTCTTTTTGAGGGATTCAATCATTGAATACTAAAACACTCCTCAATTGCAGCCAAAATTCTAACAAGATAGAAAATGTAGGAGGAATTTTAACAGAAAATTGAAAGAATTTTGAATTTTTTTTTTGTATCGCACATACATACCTCGTTCTCCTTTTTTCCTTTATACATAATATTTAATACCCCTCCCCCACACTTAAGTTAGACATTATCCTCAATGTCTATGCTTACGAAAAAATCAGACAAGGAAAGAGCATTAAGTAGAGAAAAATTAAGACAGAAAAGGTAATAAAAAGAACTAGTACTCCCTTGAATTTGATGTTGCTGTTCATCAAGTGCTCGATCAAAACAATTATAGTAGCTCCAGTATTTAAGAATTGTGTGACTCTTCTAGTTGCTGCAATATCAAACTCTGGATAACTATGTAAAGAAGAAAACTCAAAAAGAAGTTAGCCTACAACAGAAATTAAAAAGGGAAAATTAAAGAAAAGTAAAGCATGAGTCTTTAAATCAAATTAAAGAAAGGTGGCTAGATTAATAAGTAATAAGTGTTCCTCATATTAGCGGTGCCTCCTCCCCGGCAACGGTGCCAAAAACTTGATCGTTGCCAACCGCAGTTTTAATATTTGTAATACCTGTTCCTAATTCTAACTACGTTGCAATAGGCAAGTATACCTACCGTGGACGTAGTATAGTGTTAAGTGTAGGGTCGTTCCACCGAGAGGAGATTACTAATTACTAGTACTAGCTCTTTTCCTATTATCTAACCGTCAAATTGAGGTGAAGTGTATTAACGACTAAAATTAGTTAACAATCTAAAATCTTAACTAAAACTACTTCAAAAACAAACAAGGGTTAATTCTCTAACAAAGCAACCTAGATCTCATTATATACCTATATTATCACATAAATCATTAGAAGCTAAGGATTAATGTTTCTAAGTTCTTAAGCTGTTAAGTTCCAAGAAGCAAGATAATTACTTTCTCAAGTAAATTACTTATCTAATCCTAGATTTATCAATTAGGAACTCTCCTCAATCAAAAGCAATCTAGAATCGCATGAAGCATATGAACTCGATTCGAATGAATGTTCAACAGAAGATTTTCGATATTCTATCTCTAGAAACACGAGCAAATCTCATCCAAAACATGAATCTAATCATAAAAGCGATTTCTCAATCAACTTAAATGATATTAAGCATAAACTAATATTTTGGAAATATGAATCTAAGATAAACATAAAGCACACGTAATGGAACAAAAGAACATCAATAAACTTCAATTAAATCAAATCTTCATCATAATAACAAAATAGTTCAAATAAGATCTAGGTCTACGGTTTACTCTTCCATAAACCTAATAATGAAAGCACAAATACATGAAGAGAAACTAGAGTTCATGATTACAACCCGGATAGAGCAAATCTTGAGTGCCTTGCTTGGATCTCCTTGGATTGTTGAGTAGAAAACTAAGAAAAAGAGAAAAATGAAGAGAAGTGTATTCTAAAACCCTAGGTCTACCGTCTTGGCCCCCTCGGCCTCTCGGCCTCCTCTTCTCTCTCCCTCCCCCCTTTTTTCTCATATGTATCCATATATATATATCTGTGTTAGGGTTGGAGGAGAGAGAAAATAAAAAGTCAGAGAAAATAGGTCGTGACTCCATACGCCCCTCACCATGCCTCGTGGTAAGGCGCGTGGTGGTCTCGGGTCATCCTTTGAAGTTGGCACGCCCCCATATCAGGGGCGTGGTGGCTTTGTCTTTCACTTCTGGTTCCATACACCCTCTACCACGCCCCGTGGCAAGGGGCGTGGTAGCTTCTGTTCCTGATTTCTCTTCTATACGCCCCTGATATGGGGGAGTGGTGGTGGTCTGCTGTTCATTTGCCCCTGATATGGGGGCATGGCAGACAGGGGAGATGCTCTTCTTCCCTTCTCTTTGTTTTTTTCTTCTCAATTTCTTTCAATGATCTTCATTACACCTGAAAGCAACATATTCCTTGATTAAGCATCAATTTCGGATGATTTTTGATTAATTATGAACTTAAAAGAGCTTAAAATCTTCCTAGAATTTGGAGTTTTATGTTGATTATCAGCAAATTTATCCACTGTCCTGTAAAAACCAACAAGTATACCCACTGGAATGCACAACAAATATGAAATAGAAAAGAAGATACTAAACAAATATTCTTGGGGTCTGATTGTTCAAAGAGGACCCTTATCGCAAAATTTTGAAATCCCTTGGCTCTTGCTCTGGTGATAGGTCCTGTAGGAATTTGATTCCTATCATCTCATTGGGCCTTAGGAAGCTTTGCCCTTAAATCTGATAGGTCTTCATGAACATCATCGGGTAAATAGAGTGACAGATCTGTAACATTACATGTAACAAAGACTTTATATCCTTTAGGCAATTTATTTGTTAAAAGATCAATGTAGTCATCCAGTACCTGTGATACTACAGGGGGTAGATGCTTTCGCCCCTCCATCTCTAGGATATACCTCATCTATAATAAATATAATGGTTTAACATTTGCTATGGCCTTCCTTAACTCAAACTGGCCCACTAATAAGGTCTTCTTATTCCCAGTTTTACTTATATGTCTCTGAACCTCTTGGTCTTCTGAAGGTTTACTCATCTACCTCTAAACTTCTTGGACCTCTGAAGGTTGACTCATCTGCTTCTGAACCTCTTGGTCCTTCAAAGGTTAACTCATCTGCCTCTAAGCTTCTTAGACTTCTGATGATGACATTAGGTTCAACAGTATATGTTTACCCTCCTGCTGGAACATATAAGTATTTCTATAGGCATCATGCAAAACCCTCCTATCATACAACCAAGGCCTACCAAGTAATATATAGGATGCATACATGGGAAAGATATCACATATAATCTCATCTATACTGAAAGGTACCCTAACCTTCTAGGTAACATGGAGACTACCTTACTCACTTAGCCAATGCAATTTATAGGGTTCTGGATGTGGGGTAGTTATAAGTTTTAATTTCGATACTAATGAGGCAGCTACAACATTAGTACAACTACCATCATCAATAATAATAACACATAAATTACCTTGTACCCAACAAGAAGTGTGAAACAAGTTTTCTCTTTGCTTATCATCAATGGTAGGAAATGAAGTCAAAGTTTGGCGCAGTACATTAGTAGATAAATACAAATCACCTCCCTTCTAATTATTAGCCTCATTTACAAATCCCCCATTTACAATAATGTTAGACATGGTTGTTGAATTGAATTGTATAAAGACAATTCAAGGCAAGTGTAGTATATCTCACAATCACCCTTTGACGCCAACAACAACAATCACTACTCCAAGTCCTCAATCACTCCAAGACACAAAATACACTCCACTTAAGTTTCACACACCCACGGCTCACTTGTAATCATGACAACACTGCAAGTAGAAGCAATAATAAACACTTCTCCAAATGGTAAGTTAATGATTGAAACTAGCAAAGAGTGTTTAAAGAATCAATACATAATAATTTCGACACTTAATGTTTGCTTTTGAAATTCAAAACTTAACCACTACATACACTCTTCTAAGCCATACACACTTCACCATGGCACATACACACACATACAACTATGGTGCAACAACCTTTCACCACAATACACTCATTACACCACGTTGCAACAACCTTTCACCACAACACACTCACTACACCACGCTGTAACAACCTTTCACTGCAACACACTCACTACACCACACACATACACTTCACACTACACTTCCAATCACGGCAACAACACCACAATTGCAACACTTAATGAAGCTTCTCCACAAATGGTAAGAAAAATTCAAAAATAGTCAAAGTGTATTAAAATTAACAATGCACAATAACTTGTCAACTTAATGATTGTTTTGAATTTCAAATAGTTTCCTAATTGTCCATGGTAAAGAAAGCAAATTTGAAAAGAATTGTGCTCCACTTCCGAATTCTTGCAAAGGAAAGTGTATTAAAACAATTAACACTACTCAATGTTCAAATTCAAATTCAAGCTTCCCTTTCTTCTACTCACAACAAGCACTCATGGCAAGATGAAGACAACAAAGTTCAATTTCTGAAATTCCACTTCCACTTCTGCAACAATAAGGTATATCATAATACAATCACAAGTAACTACTTCAATTCCACTTCAAACAACTTCAATTAAGAAATGAAAATTCAAGAATCCTAATTTCCCAATTGAAATTCACGCAAATCCCCTTCTCCAAAACCTTTTGCTCTGAAATGGTGTTGATGAACAATGCAATTGTATAAGAAGCAATGAATAACAATATAAATGAATTAGAATTCCACTCAAATTGACTTGAATCAAATCTGAAAATTATGAACCCTAATTCACGTGAAGAACAATAAGTTACCAACCAAATTACACCTAGATATAACACACTAGAATAAAATTTGAAATAACTAGAGAAAGATTAATATTACTCATAATCTCTTGAAGCTAATCTCGCCACAACTTCGCAAATGAAATTGATAAGAGAAGTTTGCATGCAAAGATGCTTTCCTCATGGCAAAAGTGTGTAATTTCAAGTGTTCAAAAAGCTCCCTGAAAACCCACTTAGCAAGTATTTATACTTGCTCCAATTAGGGTAAAAATAACATAACAAATTACAAATAAGCCACTCCAAATGACCGGTTCCAAAAATAACAAATTATAAGTACAAATGAGTCTTCAAATGGCTAGTTCTTCACTTCCATGGAACAATTGTTAGACCAGTTCTACTTTGATTTATGTAAGTCCATGAATAACCCACAAACTGAGTTTTAGCAAATTTATCCACTATCCTATAAAAATTGACAAGTGTACCTATTGGAATGCATAACAAATATGAAATAGAAAAGAAGATACTAAACAAATATTCTCGAGGTCTAATTGTTCAAAGAGAACCCTCATCGCCAAATTTTGTAATCCCTTAGTTTTTGCTTTGGTGATAGGTCTCGTAGGAATTTGATTCCTATCACAAAATCAAGAAGCTATTTACTTACTTTGTGAAGAGAGCACTTTTGGTGCTTTTGATCAAGTTTCCAATTCAATTGTTCTAGTTGCTTCTAATTCTATTCATGCTTCTAAGGATGATCTTTAGATGTTGCTATTTTTGAATGCCAAAGGTTCCAATTTACTCTTAGTTTGATTAATATCAAACTCTAGGTCTAAATGATGTTGCTAACTTTCAAGTTAAGTTTTGAATCTATGATCCACTCCTACATTGCTTTTGTTGTAGAAAATTTGTCCCACCCGCTTTCCATGCATATTATTTAGACTTACTAGTTATTTTATTATATTAATTTACTCAATACTTAGACTCTATAGATATTAAGATTTCATTAATTGTCATAAGAGTTATCATTTTATGTATTTTCCTTATAGAGTAGATATGAATAATTTCTATAAGGAAAGTTAATATTCTAGTTACTAGGTTATTATTCCTTTCCTTTATGATATGTTTTAGCTTATATAATGGCTATGAGTTGTATTGTATATCAATTAAGTTACGTTGAATCAATACTATTGAGATTGTTTCAAAACCCTTCTTTGTTCTTGTTAGCCTATTTTCAATAACTTGTGGAAAACATCTCTTTTAATTATTTTCTAATATTATGCATTATATCAATATTAAAACTTAATTAGCCAACCTTATTTCTTAGGTTAGTGCATCATATCCAAATCTAAGAACCATCTATATCCATTTTATTTCCTTGTTACATAAGATCATAAAAACTTATAGCAATACATATCTTGTTTGTTTCAAATGTAATAGCTAAATTCCCCTGAGATTTTAATACCTATTGCTCTATTACTTAATTGGTCCAGTTATTATGCCTCTTAGACACGTCAAATTATTAGTTAGGAGCATAAAAGCATATCATTGATAGGTTGCATAATTCTAAGATGTTTCATCTAATCCTTCTAAGGATTTAGGCACATCATACTCCAAGTGAAAGATGAGGAGATCTAAATAATCGCTAGAAAGTTGAAGGAGAAGGATTTGTAGGAAAATGAACAAGAAAAGGGCATTTGATGCATTAGTGTAGGCATTTAATTGCAAGACTAGAGGGATTGGAAATAAGGAATTTTGGTGCTAAGAATGAATAGGAAGGGAGAAGAGTGAAAGAACCTTATAAGTTTGAGCTTCCTTGAGGAAGTTAGAAAGTTAGAAGAAAAGTCTAACTAAGGGACATTAACTTAAGCACTAGGTGGGACACAACCCACTATTTTTCTTTACATTTCATGCATTTTATCTTTCTTTCTTTTTCATGATCTTGGTTAATAGTTTTGTTTTAGTTTATCTTCTATATGGTTTTGGTCAGAATTCGATATTCTAAGATTTAAGTTTTCATTGTGCAATTATCTAAAGGCTTTTAAATAGAAATAAAAGCTAGACTTGCAAGTAATAAGTGCTAAGAAGAAAACATTACAACTTAAACCTCAGGGAAGTCACGTTCTATCCGATATTTTTTATGTTGTGTTGTAGCAATGAGGACATTGTTAATTTTCAAAATTAGGGGGTGGATATAAATACATATATTTGCGAAGTAAGGTTAAGCTATAATTGGATTGAAGTGGTTGTTGTGGTATGTGCTAGATTAGTGATTTTATGATGAAATTTTAATTACCATCACTGTGATACATGTTATTTTGCCATAGTATAACATTTACAATACAATGTATTAATCATTAGTAAGTTTTTGTCAATTTGAACCAAAATTTTTCAAATTGCATGTTGAAAAAGCGATTGCTTTGAAAAAAAAATTGAAGTCTTAGATAATTTTGTGTTAAACTACTTACACTACCTAAGAATTCATTAATAAATTCTTTGATTTAGATAGTTTTTCTATTATTTAGCTTATGATTCATGATTTGAAATTAAGATGATGCCATTGACATGCATCTAGGTTTGTGTATTTTAGAAGTTGACTGATATGTACCATTTTCTCTAAAATCTCATGTAGTTAAGGATAATCATGTAAAGTTGTGAAATTGGTTAGCCTTGAAGGATTTCCCAAGGAAAGATGAAGAAAAAATTGACAAATTTTCAAAAGTTGGGGTTAAACCTAATATATATATATATATATATATATATATATATATAACATAAAGAAAACAGAATACATGTAGATAACATGTAGTGCCTAATAAATGGAAGGCACATTCTTTTATAAATTAAAATTTTACAATCAGGTTCATGAGTCCCTAATATCTACATTGTGAAAAGGTGAATGATAAAGAGCTTCTCTCTTTAATTAGAGGATGCATGACAATAAAAATTTAAAAATAAAAAAACAAAAATTTGAAAAGCTCTTGAGAAAGATAAGTAAGGATGACTTTATTTCATCTCTTGTATAGGGTTATGACTTGCTTAAGAGATGGATAAAGAACATATACATGCTAGTCAATCTATAAACTATAGAGATCTTTATCCCATCCTTTGACATTTTATTTGATTTCAAATTATCTAATCATGAATTAAGTGAGAGGATTAACTATATGGACAATAGATTAGTTAATTAATTCTTTTGCATGTACATTTGAGCACACTAAATCACTCATCTCAATGAATGATGGATGGATGGTCACTAGTTATGCACCTCCAAGTTTTAAACACAACTTAATAAACTTGCATTGAGTTGACTAAGTCAAAAGCTTGCAAACTTAATAAGTGGAGAGCTTATCCCCTTTGGAGTTTATGCTTTTCAATACCTTTAACTTGCTTAAGGACGTTCGAGCTCTAAAGTTAGGTGTAAATGATAAGTATGTAAAACTACACATTCGTCTTACTTAATTCTCCATTTAATTGTGTGTGATTTGAGGAAAAACATGATGAATTATACTAAAATAGTGTAGAAATCACATGCAATTGATTAACACAATTGAAAACATGTTTTAAGGAGTTTTTTTAATGGTTATTTTAAGATTTGTGGGAAAACACTCAGTATTTTTCCATTTATTATAGTTCCAGGGGGTGGGTAGCTCTTAATGCTTGATCACAAGAAAGAAAGAATGAAGAAAATTAGAAACAGGGTATGGTGGTTGAATGACAACTTGTCTACCATCCAGATGTTAACGAAAAATGAAGACTAGCTACTACATTGAAGCTGTATGAACGCTAGGGGTGCAAAAATCGCAGTGTCAATTCTTCCCCCTACCATCTAAATGGTAGGGCTTGCTACCTTCTAGACTATAGGAAGAAAATCCTAATTAGTTATTTAGTTGAAGCACATTGTTTACTAATTGAAGAATAGCTAAGGACAACAAGTGTCTATTGTTTAGATGGTAAACCTATTACTATCTAGGCGATAGCTACAAAGTATAAATTTGTGTTTCTCTAATAATTAAGAGAAGAAGACGCCATTAGCTCATTTGTAGGGTTTTAGACTTCAATTTTCCTCTTATATTTATCTATTTCTAATGTAGCTTTCACTTTCTTTTGTAATTTTTGTAGATTTAGAATATGCAAGCTTAAGTTTTTAGTAGATTTTAGTGGTTTTGAAGCTTTGAGGTTATGTGGAATTTGATGAATTTGTTGTTATAGATTATTTGTGGATATTGTATTGTGTATGAACATCATAGTTTAACTAGTTCTAGGGAATAGTAGAGATGACTTCAGTGTAGAGCAATTCATTATCATGAGAAGTATTGTGATTCTCTATATATGGCACTACCCCTTATTGACTTACAGGGTTTAGCTACCATAATAGGATATGAAAACCCCAAATAAAACCTCATATTCCTAACTTTTACAATATAAGATTTACAAATTATGGTAATAAGGTCCTACTACTCACCTAGACCTATATGTGATTTGGATTGAATTTCAATTGTAGCTTGATTAGTTAAGTAGTAATGGGACTTAGCTAATTACTTGTAAAGTGTAGATGATGAATTTGTAATACAATACTTCTACTACACAAAAGAACTTACCACACAAAAGCCAGCTATGAGTAATGTGAGTTTGGTAAACTCCATTTTATCACCAATGTAAACATTTATAAAACATGACAATAATGAATTCAAGGCATTAAAGAAGCAAAACCCCACATTAACTTGATCAAGAATCTACACCTATTAGTTGAGAAGACATGAGGATCTACAACTAAAATAGATGTATTAATCTTGAGCCACATTTATTTTCCCCATATAAACATAAATTCTATTTATCTTATTAGCTTTAGTGGCATGGGGTTTATTCTACTGATTCCATGTAACAATTTTTTTTATTGAGAAGTTGTACATTTTTACTAGACTATATCTTTGATTCCATTTATTTAAATAAATACAATTCAACTAGTGTAATAAGTTTCATGTATGGAATCAAAAGACGTGGCTAATCTCTGAATATAATGTCTATTTATCATGAATTTCATTTAGAGTGGATAATATATACTTCTACTCCTTTTTGCGGCAATTTCTATTCTCTTACATACAAGCACCAAAAACTTCCTTCTACAATATAACTATGGTTTAAAGGCTTGAGTTTGCAAACCAGTTTTTTTTATAATTAGTTATATAAGGGAGAAAACCTACAATCTAATTCCTATAGCAAACTTATGTAGAGATGTAAATCACTAAGGATGTTAACCTAATTACACATCTTAATCAATCCTTATTATAGCCCAATTTGGTCATGGGCATTAAAGCCTATCTCGACAAGGCTTTATACCTAATAAAATACATAATTAAGAAAAGTTGTGGTAAATATGGAAAGCACATCTAACTCTCTAAGGGCATGCTCCATAGAATCTTTCTTAGAATGATGAAAGGAATCAAAATCCATTAAGACCTATCATTAAAGCAAGAGCCAACGGATTTCAAATCTTGGCGATGAAGGCCCATTTTGAGCACATTGACCTTGGAATTATTTGTTTACTAACCTCTTTTCTCTTATTCATGTATTGTATATTCCAACAGGCACACTTATCATGCTTTACAGGGCGATAGACAAACTCACTAAGACTCAGTTTGTGGGTTATCCATGGACCGACCTAAACAGGTGATGAGCTAGGTCGACGAATCCTATGGAAAAAAAAAAACTAGCATCTTCAAGACTAATTTTTATCTATTTGTTATTTACTTAAACTATTTATGCTGTAATCTTTTTGGGACACTTTTTATTTGGTTGTAATTGTCTTTAGAATCGGCTACCCTAAAAGTAGCATAGTTGTAATTTTGTGAATTTTTAACCCTAAAGGGAGCAAGTATAAATACTTGCTTAAGTAAGGTTTTAGATAGCTTTTTGATATTTTAGAAAATACCCCTTTTGTTGCTGTGAGGATCATCCTTGCATGCAATCCATCTTTTATCAATTTCATCCTTGAAATTGTGGCGATAACCAACTTGAAATTAATTTTGAGTAATATCAATCATTTCTTATTGCTACAAATTGTATTTAGTGAGTCATATCTAGGTGCTTTTTATTATTCCTATCATTCACGTGAATTAGGGTTCTCAATTTTTAGAATTGAACTCAATTCAATTTGATTAGAATTCTAACTCATTCATATCTTATCTATTGTTCATTTCATTCTTACATTATTCCTTAGCATAATTTGGTTTCATGTTCATTTGAATCCACTTAAATAGGGATTCAATTACATTGTTATTGATCATGCCAATTGTGGAATTGTTCCTCATTTGTTATTTGATTGTGCTTAGTTGCTTTTAGGCACATCATAATTTGGTATCAGAGCATCATCATAATTGGAATTAAGGTTGAGCACACCATTGTTTAAGAATTGGTTTAGAAATATTGAGAAATTGTGCAATTGTTGAACTAGTTTGATTGACATTGTCTAATTGTCTTTCAAATTGGTTTTGCATGTGCTTAATCTTGGTTTTAGGCACGTCATTATTTGTTATCAGAGCTTATGGTTTAAGAGGAGGGATTTTGCAATTGAGATTTCAGAATTTAGGATTCTTAACATCTTGATCCGAAATTGTGAAGTGGAGATTTGGTCCACGCAAAAAGAGATATAAAATAAGTGTGAATAAATAATCGCAAGTGTACCAGATTGGATCAAGCAATATATTGAGAGAAGAGTGTCGAACCACGAAGATTGATTAAGTAATAGACCTATATCAATTTCTACTATTATTTAGGCAATGATATTTGATGAGAATAAAATGTGAATGAATTATACTAAATGTGTAAAAAGAGAATTGTGTTGAAAAAGAATGAATGGATGGTGGGAAAATAGAATTCACCCTAATTTTTACTAATCATATTGCCTTCATGTTATAATAACTTATAACTATATGGATTTTCACAAGAAATTTGACAAAACCTTAATCCTTTTTCAAGTTTTAAAGTATCAAAACCCCAATTTAATTTAATAGCTCCCACTAAATAAAATCAATGGAGGATTCTAATTCACGATCATAAATTTCCCAATTATATGATTGCCTAATATCTTTAAAATAATTTCTCCTAATCCCTTAATGAAAAATTAAATAAAGAATATTGCATGAAACACCTAGGTCAATTTCTAATAAAATTCAATAACGCCGCTTCCGCATAAATTATTAAATCTTACCTGGGAATTCCTAATAAATCCTAAATTTCTCTTACAAGTCATTTAAATTTCTATGCATTGATTTCAATTATAAAATACAATTCATAGTAGAAATTCTCATATGAAAATTCCACCTTTCTATATGTCCTATAACATGAATACAATGATCATTTTAGTTGAATTATGGCTTCATCATGTTTCCCACAGAGATGATTTAGAACATTATGGTGTGGATTGCATAAAAACAAATTAAATGAATAGGTGCAATGGAATTCATATTGAATAATAAAAATAAACTGATAAATTGCATAAAAGAAAATAAAATAAATGAAACAATTGCTATAATCTTCAAGAGTTTGTAGAACTTCAATCTTCCAAAATGATTCCTAGAATTGTTCAATTGAAAGCAAACTTCAGCAAGGTAACATTCTTTCTTCAAACTAAAATTTGGAATAACATGAAATGAAAAGGAATTAAAGAGAAGATAAAATCCTGGAAACAAGAATGCCTCTATAGGTTCACGCAAGGGGTCTATTTATAGATCCAAAGAGGAGGAGGATAAGGTTGATCTAATGAGGAATTGGGTCAACAAATCAATCAAGATAAGGTTTTGGAGAGATTTTCGCATGGACATCACATAAATAGTCAAGGCCGGCGGTCTTCAATGCAATTTTCCATTTGCCTCTTCAATTTTGTGAACAACTCCTCCAATTAACTTGTGTTTTACTTTTATGTCCTCTAAACCTGAATTTTCATAATAAACGCCATTAAGTATCATTTCTTTATATTTTCTTATAATGTTAAAATAAATTTAATATAAATCCCAAAAGAAAATATAAGTATAGTGTGATCTTATTAAGATTGAATTGTTTAATTATGTTGTTGAGGAGTTGCAATTGCTGCTTGTTGTAGACGTGGAGCGATTGTGAATCCTTATCATCTTGTTGTTGATGTGAACTTTGAAGGAAAAATAAGAAGTGTATTTCCCAGTGTTTGTTGTAGAATTGGAAATACAATATTTTTGGTAAAAAGGGAAGTGTGATCCTTGTATGATTTCGAAATTGAGTATTGTTGGGTGTAAATTCCAGATTTGAAATTGTGTGAAGAATAGGAAAACATTTGAAATTCAAACATCCATTAACTTGAAGTAGTTATTGAGTAGCATTAAAGATTGTTGTTTAAATTTGAATTATCTTACCTTTTATGGAGAAGGTTGCATTTAGTGGAATTATTTAAATTGTTGTTGCTACCTTTGTTATAAGGTTCGGTATAAGGGAATTCAACAAGAATTGTTGTGTGTGTTAAGGCAAGGAAGTGATACATTTGAAGTATTATTATTGTTGCTTGAAAGAGTGCATCGTGTGTGTGTGTAGTGTGAGTAGTGGTGTGACTTGTTGTGTGTGTGTAAGTATGAGTGACGATGTGAATTGTTGTATGTGTGAAGCAGTGTTAAGTGATCTTGAAGTGGAAGTGAGGAGCAAGTGTGTTGATCCTTTGTGATCAATTGAAGAAGTGTGAATTGTGTAGTGTATTTTTGGAAGTGAGGAGTAGCAAATTGTGATTTTAGATTTAAATTTTCATAATTGAAGTGTGAATTAAGAAGCTAATTTGAAATTTCAAAACACGCATTAAGTCATTGTTTAATTGTGTATCATTTGAATTTGAAATAGCTTCTTACCATTTGTGGAATTTTACACTTATTGAACTCCTTTTTGAATTTGAAAGTGAAATGGCTTTTGTATTGAAGTTGTGGTTTGTTGTAGTTTTGTAGAAGTGGTAACTGAATTGTGGCTTGAGGAGGATTGTATGTAGTGTTGTATTTTTATAAACTTAGTGAAGGGTGTGTACATTTGGTGTTGGTAATTGTTTGTGTTGTCGAGATCATTGTTGCTAGTGGCGTGAAACATTGTGAACTGTGAGCAAGAAAGGAAGTTGTGTGGCGGTGTATTATTTGTTGTGTATGTGTTTAATTGCTGCCAATTGTGTATTTATGTGGTGAGAAGTCAAGATAAGAATAAGGAAAGTAAGTAGTAGAATTTGAAATTTAAACAAGTCAATAAAGTGTGAAAGTAATTGAACTAATTACTTAAACACTTGTAGTTGAATTTAATTCTCTCTACTTGAAAGTAGTTATGTGTACTTCATTTGTGGCTTGGTTGTTTACTTGAACCATGGAAGTGTAAGAATAATTATTGTGTTGTTGGGTTTAAACATAATCATGTCTAGTGAAATGTTTCATTCTACTAATGTATTACACCGGACATCGACTACTTTTACTACTAAGGATGATGAACAAAGGGAAAATTTGTTCCATACTTCTTGTAGGGTACATTCAGTGTAGGGGATAAATACTGTGATGAAATCGAGTGTAATATTCTACTTATGTGTGCATCCCATATATTGCTTGGCAGGCCTTGGTTATATGACAGGAGAGTCTTACATGATGGCTTTAGGAATACTTATGTATTCCAGAATAAGGGAAAACGAATTATTCTGAGTCCGATGTCGCCTTTAGAGGTTCAAAGGGTTCAGCAACAAATTGGTAGACCATCAGAGGGCCATGAGCAATTGAACCAACCCTTAGAGCACAAAATTTTTCAAACACAAATGTACCAACTTTCAAAGGATCCTGATGATTATAGTCAGATAAGTGGACTACCAGAGGACCAAACTGTTCAGAGGCAGTTGTGTTCACCTTCTAAGATACTAGAGGTTTACGAGCACTTAAGTAAACCTTTAGGGGATATTGAGGGTTAGAGTGATATGAGTAAATTATTGAAGGGCCAGACTGTTTAGAGACATTGTGTCCACCTTCAAAGGTTTCGATGGCCATGAGCGGTTGTGTTCACCTTCTAAGATACTAGAGGTTTACGAGCACTTAAGTAAACCTTTAGGGGATATTGAGGGTTAGAGTGATATGAGTAAATTATTGAAGGGCCAGACTGTTTAGAGACATTTGTGTCCACCTTCAAAGGTTTTCGATGGCCATGAGCGGTTGAGCTAACTATTAGAGGGCCATGAAGGTTAGCGCCATACAGATGAGTTAGAGAAGGAGAAAACAATTTCAGTGGAACGAGTTGAGATAGGGGAGACCTCAATGGATAATAGGCTATTATTTGTGTTGCAGATGAGATACATCCTACAAATGGAGGAGAGAAAACAATCACCCCCTATAGTATTTCAGGTTTTAGGGTTCTACAGTGATACTTCTTCAGGTGGCTTGCTAGGGGGAATCAGAGTCACTACTGCATTTTATTTATCAGATTTGAGGACAAATCTTTTTGAGGCTCGAGGAGATGATAGGAATCAAAATCTATCTAAACCTATTATTAGGGCAAGAGCCAAAGGATTTCAAATCTTGGCAATGAAGGCCCATTTTGAGCACATCGACCTCGAAATTATTTGTTTACGAACCTCTTTTCTCTTAATCATGTGATGTATATTTCAACAAGCACACTTATCATGCTTTACAAGGTAATGGACAAATTCACTAAGACTCAATTTGTGAGTTATCCATAGACCAACCTAAACCGACGAAGAGTTGGTCAGACAAATCCTATGGAAAAAAAAAAAAAAACTAGCATCTTCAAGACTAATTTTGTTTATTTGTTATTTACTTGGACTATTTATGTTGTAATCTTTTTAGGACACTTTTTATTTGGTTGTAATTGTCTTTAGAACCGGCTACCCTCAAAGTGGCATAGTTGTAATTTTGTGAACTTTTTAACCCTAAAGGAAGTAAGTAAAAATACTTGCTTAAGTAGGGTTTTAGGGAGCTTTTTGATATTTGAGAAAATACCCCTTTTGTTGCCGTGAGGATCATCCTTGCATGCAATCCATCTCTTATCAATTTCATCCTTAAAATTGTAGCAAGAACCAACTTGAAATCGATTGTGAGTAATATCAATAATTTCTTATTACAATAAATTGTACTTAGTGAGTCATATCTAGGTGCTTTTTGTTGTTCCTATCATTTATGTGAATTAGGGTTCTTGATTTTCAGAATTGAATTCAATTCATTTTGATTGGAATTCTAACTCATTCATATCTTATCTATTGTTCATTTCGTTCTTACATTATTTTATAGCACAATTTCGTTTCATGTTCATTTGAATCCATGTGAATAAGGATTTAATTACATTGTTATTGATCATGCCAATTGTGGAATTGTTCCTCATTTATTATTGGATTGTGCTTAGTCGTTTTTAGGCACATCATAAATTGGTATCAAAGCATCATCATAATTGGAATTAAGATTAATTATGCCATTGTTTAAGAATTGGTTCATAAATATTGAGGAATTGTGCAATTGTTGAACTAGTTTGATTGACATTGTCTAATTATCTTTCAAATTGGTTTTGCATGTACTTAATTTTCGTTTTAGGCACATCAAATGAGGTAGGTGTCTTTAGAGAAAACTTGTCATAAATATTACGTCACTTTGACACTGTAAATAAAGGATTACTCCACCAAGGTAAGGGATCAAAACCTTTCTACCAATTTGATTCCTCTTGTCGTTATGCTTCTTCTTTAACTTAAGCATTAGAGAAAACTCCAATGCTTGATAGCTTACATTTTTTCATCATGTAAGCTAGAAATTTGTTAGATTAAGGACTTAACTTAGCTTAAGACCTCATGCAATAGCAAGAACAATAAAAAATTGGTGCCCAACATCTATGCCCCATGTCGAGTCTAATTTTGAATTTTCCCATTCCTAATCCGATCTAGACTAGACCCTATACTCATCTAATATAGATCCTTGACTTAAGTTAGGAACTTCGTTTAATTTTTTGGAGTCGCCACCCAATTGTTGTTGGGAAATATTGAATTAAGACTAAAGGAGCGGATTAGTCTTAATTTGGACCACTAGTCGTCGTGATTTCCTCTTCTCGTTTTTAAGAAGAGGAAAAGGGAAAACCAGAGTTTCTAAGTCCATAGGCTAACTTATTAAAACCTTACGGTTACCACCTAATCTCCTAAAATTGTTCCTATTTAGAAATGTGTTTTATTGTGTTTCTGTTACTTTTATTATTTCAAGAAAATGATTTTTTATTTCATTTTATGGGTTGACCCGAATGGGTGCCTACGTACCTGCTATCCAGGATCAAACAAGCCGTAGTTCGCTTTTCTGAAAATTTTAAGTGTGTTTGTGAATTTTAATTTTGAAATCTCTTTCGATTTATGTTTTTACCATTTTTGGGATTTTTTCTAAAAAAATCTAAGCCTAAGCTTTAATCTGATTTTTAAAAATGATTTTTAGGGGAAAACATCAATTTTTTATTTATTTGAAGAAAATGATTTTTCTAAGTGATAAAACTCATTTTTTATGATTTTTTTTTTGAATTTTCATGATTTTCTTATTTTTATAAATTTTTGTGATTTTATGATTTTTTTTATAATTTTTATGATTTTTACTATTTTTTTGTAATTTTTCCAAATTTTCATGATTTTTATAATTCTTTTTTTTTTATGATTTTGGTTGATTTTTTTTTTAATTTTTGAATTTTTGTTAGAAAATTTTATCCTAAACTGTTATTTATCCTATTTTGAAATCTAAAATTTTATTATTACTTCTTCTAATATTTTTATTATTTATCTACATTTTTATTATTTATTTTTCTTTTTATTTATTTTTATTTTATTTTATTTATTTCTTATATTATTATTATTATTATTTATTATTATTTTACTACATTATTAAATCCTAAAAATCTAATTTCTACATTTTCCTACTTATGGAAATAGAACATAAAGCATAAATAAATAACTAAATAAATAAATAATCAAATAATAAATCAAATAAACACAAATAAAATAAATAAACAAAATTTGAAAAAAATAAAAAAAATCCGGAAAATTCGACTTACCTGGATCCGGGTCGATGTGCGGGTCGGGTCGGGGGTCGGATCGGTCAGACACAGCGGCGGAGAGGGCTCATTCACGGCGTTCCGGTGGTCTTTTGCAATGGGTGAGGTGTCGAATCCTAGTTTCTTGAGGGTGTTGAATCCAATGGTGGCGGTGGTTTGCTCCCAGATCGTCTCCTGGTGGTGGTTCAACTCCGATTGACGGTCGCGGCTTTGGTTTTCCTCCAGTGCTCTTTGATTTGCTCTCTTTTCTCACTTTCTCTCAATTCAGATACGTGATCTGGCTTCCTCTACTGCTCCTCTATTTATAGACGTTTAAAATCGAGCTAGATAAGCTCGGATTTCCTCCAATTGAAGCTAATCGGATTTTCGGTTAAAAAAACCAACTTCGATTCGTGCAAATCCTTTGATTTGTTGAGATTTGATTCCAATTGGATGATGTTTATCTCAATTATGTTGAAGATCTGTTGGATTTGTGCAAAAAATCGGATCGAAAAGGCCAAAATGCGAATTTTTTCTTCCGCCGACGATCTCGGGCCCGAGGTAGAAGACGATCACCCGCCCGGCGCGTGCGTTTCCTCCAGCTAATTGGATGCTGCCACGTGTCCTGGATAAGTAAGAAAATGCAAAACGCGGAAACTGCCTCCCCCGCGATTCGAACCTGCGACCGAGCCCGCCCCGCGCGCGCCTTAGCCCGTGGTCCGGACCAGTTGGGCTAGCCCACTTTCCTGATTTTTCTAATTTCGCAAATTGCATATATGCAATGCGATTTTTTTATTTTTTTGTATTTTTTGAAATTTCAAAAATTTGTAAAAATTATTTATTATTTATTATTGCGATTTCTGAAATCATTTTTCAAAATTGATGTTTTTTTCTATTTATTTTTATTTTTTGAATATTTTTAATTATTTATGCTAAATTAGGGAAAAATTAGAAAAATTGGAAAAAAATTAAGAATTGATTATTACCAATTATTATTTAATCCTAAGGTAAAAAGGGGTGTTTACAACTACCCCTCTTTGTAGTAAAGTTTGAAAAACTTAACTACAAAGACAAGAAAGACGCCATTTTTGGCCTCTTAAATAGATAACGCCTTGGTTTGGCTGGTTACCTAGAATTTTTGGTAGGAAAATGCTCCAAGAGCTAACAATCCCATGATTTAAAATGGTCCTAACGATTTAGAGTAATGTTCCCTCCCCAAAAAGTGCTTTAAGGGCTGACCAGTTGGCGATAGGAAACATCTCAAGTATCGTTTAGGGGAAATGATGATAGGAAGCGTCTTATCAGACTAGCAACCTTGGAAAGAAAATCTACTTAGGAAGTGCCCTTATGAGCTGGCTACCTATCAATAGAAGCGTCTTGTTAGACTAGCAACTGTTTGGAAGAACATTTCCGAAAAGTGCCCCAAGAGCTGACTAATCGGGAGAATCTAGGAAAGTGCCCCTTTTGGGCTGACTAACCTATGATAAAATTGATTGAACTGTCTCAAAAAGTGCTCTTATGAGCTAACCATGAGAACAAAGTTTTAGGAAAGTGCCCCCTATGAGCTGACTAACCTAGAATGAAATTGTCTCAAAAAGTGCCCCCTATGGCTAACCATGAGAACAAAGTTTTAGGAAAGTGCCCCCTATGGGCTAACCATGAGAACAAAGTTTTAGGAAAGTGCCCCCTATGGGCTAACCATGAGAACAAAGTTTTAGGAAAGTGCCCCTTATGGGCTGACTAACCTAGAATGGAATTGTCTCAAAAAGTGCCCCCTATGGGCTAACCATGAGAACAAAGTTTTAGGAAAGTGCCCCCTATGGGCTGACTAACCTAGAATGGAATTGTCTCAAAAAGTGCCCCCTATAGGCTAACCTTAAGAGAGATCTAGGGAAGTGCCCCTTTTTGGGCTGACTACCCTATTAATGGGAATATTTAGACAAGTGCCCCACTATGGGCTGACTCATCTTATGCTTTTGAATATGCTTTCTACTGACTGAGCTAAATGATGTGATGCCTTTCATGATGATAGTTATTTATTTTAATATGCTTGCCAATTTATCGTAGATAGCAACTAAACAACCGAACCTTCGTGCTGGTTGCTTCTGCTTCACTTCTTTTTATCTTGACACGAGGTTGAAAATCTTGATGTGCTTCCTTTCTTATGCGCAAGGCTCTTTTGACGGTAATGTTATCCTACTAATGTGCTAAGTTCTAATGCTCAAAAGTAGATAGAATTATATTACCAAATACATTGAGATTCATTATCATTTTAGTGTTTATCCTTCATTGGCGAAGTGGTGGGTAATGTGTTTAGGAGTATTTGTTATGGTGCGAATTGATTTGGATTATTGACCATTCAAGGATATTAACTTTTCTTGTAAAAAGTAAAAACTCGACTCAACGAAATTTGTATCGAACATTGGCTTTCATAAACATTAGCAAAATTTCAATTCCCTTGCTTAAGGATAGTACATCTTTACAGCATCTGTGTTAATGGGGTCTCTCAATTCCGGACCATCCATCTGAGTTAATATCAAAGCACCTCCTGACAGAACCTTTTTCACTACATAGGGGCCTTCATAGTTTGGGGTGAATTTTCCTCTGGAGTCTTGGGCATTCGGGAGAACCTTCCTTAACACTAGATCCCCCTCTTTGAAGTATCGAGGTCTCATCTTCTTGTTAAATGCTCGGGCAATTCTTTGTTGGTAACACTGGCCATGACATAGTGCGGTAAGTCTTCTTTCATCAATCAGATTCAGTTGATCAAGCCTCTTCCTTACCCAATCTAATTCAGTTAGCTGAGTTTCCGACAGGATTCTGAATGATGGTATTTCAACTTCAACTGGTAGCACTGCTTCAGTACCATATACCAATGAGTAAAGGGTAGCTCCTGTAGATGTTCTTATTGAAGTCCTATAAGCCATGAGAGCAAACGGTAGCATTTCGTGCCAATCTTTGTAAGTTGTTGTAATTTTCTCGATGATCTTTTTGATATTTTTGTTAGCTGCTTCTACTGCCCCGTTCATTTGAGGTCGGTAGGGAGTTGAATTTCTGTGGTTTATGTAGAATTGTTGACATAAACCTGCCATCGATTTGTTGTTGAGATTGGTACCATTGCCAGTGATGATGGACTCAGGAACTCCATATCTGGCTATTATGTCCCTTTTTAAGAAGCGGATTATTACCCCCTTTGTAACATTGGTATAGGATGACGCTTTTACCCATTTGGTGAAATAATCAATCGCTACTAGTATGAATCTATGGCCGTTAGATGCTGTTGGAGTGATCGGGCCTATTATGTCGATTCCCCACATGGAGAAAGGCCATGGTGCTGATAACAAGTGTAGCTCGTTGGGCGGAGCGTTTATCCGGTTTGCGTAGACTTGACATAGATGACAGTGCTTGACATGTTTTATGCAATCTAATTCCATGGTCAACCAATAATATCCTAACCTCATGATTTTTCGGGCTAACATGTAGCCATTCATATGAGCTCCACATACTCCCTTATGTACTTCCTTCATTAATTCGCATGCTTCATTTTTGTCCACACATCCCAACAAGGTGGTATCAGATGATCTTTTGTATAGCACAGACCCACTTAATAGGAAAGGGCTTGCTAACCTTCTGAGTGTTCTTTGGTCATTCTTGCTAGCCATTTCAGGGTATTTACTTTCTTGGAGGAAAGTCTTAATGTCGTGATACCAGGGCTTGTCATCTTGTACTTTTTCAATGGTTAAACAGTAGGCGGGCCGACTTTCGATGTCTATTTTCATCGGTTGAACTTCGGCTCCCCCTGTTATCTGGATCATAGATGCTAGTGTGGCTAGTGCATCTGCAAACTGATTCTGAGTTCTCGGGATGTATGTGAAAGTGATTGCCTTGAATTCTTCAATTAGCTCTGTCAGGTGTTGATGATACGGTACTAGTTTGAGGTCTTTAGTCTTGTATTCTCCTCTTGTTTATAGTATGATAAGCGACAAGTCCCCGTATACTTCTAATTCGCGGATTTCCATTTGACAGGCCAAGAATAAATGCTTCATATTCTGCGATATTATTGGTATAGGGAAATGTAAGTCTCGTCGCTGCAGGGAATTGAGTGCCATCTAGGGATATCAATACTGCCCCAACCCCGCAACTGAATGCGTTGGCGGCTCCATAGAAAAACAGTTTCCATTTCGGGTCCTGCTCTATCCTAAAGTCTTCTACCGGTATATCTTCCACTGTTAATATATTTTCATCTGGAAATTGAGCCTGTAGTTCTTGGGAATCTGTCTCGACAGGGTGTTCCGCTAATTTGTCGGCTAAGGCTTGCCCTTTCATCGAGTTCTGATTTATGTATGTGATGTCGAACTTGGATAGGAGCATTTGCCACTTAGAGATTCTCCCTATTAGAGCTGGCTTCTCTGCTAAGTATTTCAAGGGATCATGCTTTGTCAGCAGCTCAATATGGTAGTAAAGGGTGTATTGCCTTAGTCGATGCATGACCCAGATTAAAGCACAACACGTCTTCTCCACCTCTGACTACCTCTATTCCCCATCTGTGAACTTTTTGCTCAGATAATATATGGAACGCTCTCTTCCCTCGTCATCTTTCTGCCCCAACACACATCCTATGGATTTAGGGAGTAAAGTGAGGTATAAGAATAAGGGCTTTCCTTGCTTCGGGACTATCAAGACTGGAGGTTTTATAAGATAGTCTTTGATTGTCTTGAATGCCTCTTCGCATTCGTTGTCCCATTCTATTGTGGCGTTCTTCTTCAATAGACGGAATAATAGCCGGCATTTGTCGGTGAGCTGTGAGATAAAACGAGCTATATAATTTAATCTTCCCAGCAAGCTTCTCACTTCTTTAACGGAGCGTGGGGAAGGTAACTCTAATATAGACTTTACCTTATCAGGGTCGATTTTAATCCCTTCCTGGCTTATGACAAACCCTAATAACTTCCCCGTTGTGACCCCGAAAGTGCATTTCTCTGGGTTTAACTTGAGCTGGAATTTTCTCAATCGTTTAAACAATTTCCTCAGGATATCTATATGGCTTTCTCCTTCTTTGGATTTGGCTATCATGTCGTCGACATATACTTCAACATTTTGATGCATCATGTCGTGAAATATTGCGACCATGGCTCTCTGATACGTTGCCCCGGCGTTCTTCAAACCGAAGGGCATGACTTTGTAACAGAAAGTTCCCCATGTTGTGATGAAAGTTGTTTTGGTTTTATCTTCTTCAGCCATTTTTATTTGATTATATCCTGAGAAACCGTCCATGAATGAGAAAAGATGGTTTCCCGCAGTGTTGTCTACCAGAACATCAATGTGAGGTAGGGGGAAGTTATCCTTTGGCGTAGCTTGGTTTAAGTCCCGGAAGTCTACGCATACGCGTACTTTTCCATTCTTTTTCATAACGGGGACTATATTTGCTACCCATTTTGGGTAGTCGGTTACTTCAATGAACCTTACTTCTAGCAATTTCTTGACTTCTTCCTTAATCTTCAGCAAGATGTCAGGCCTAAATCTTCTCAGTTTTTGTTTTTTAGGTTTGACATCTCCCCTTGTAGGAAGCCTATGAACCACTATCGATTGGTCTAGCCCTAGCATGTCACCATATGACCAGGCAAACACATCCGCATGTTCCGTTAATAGCTCGGTTATCTCACATTTTTGCTCGGCACTCAAACTGGTCCCGATTTTGAGGTTCTTAGGGTTTTCCATGCTTCCTAGATTTACTGTCTCCACAGGCTCGTTGATCAAAATTCCGCTTTGTTCATGTTTTTGCCAATTTTCTTATATAATTTCGTGGTCTAGGATATCGCCTTCAACAACTGACCCAGTAGCGTTGGAAACGATATCAGCGTTTTTATTTTCTACCTGCGCGAAATACCCCTGATGTTCGATGGTAGGAGATCTAAATAACATAAAAGTGAAAGTATATATATAAGACGAAAACAAATTGTAATTGAATTTGATAAAGAGTCTCAATAAAATTTGCTTAATAATTTTTCTCTACTTTCGAGCTAACCTAGCGCTACTAATAGGATAACAAAACCAATTGTTCAGAGCCGGATGCTGGTTAGACGTGCGGGGGATTGACTTCCCTTTGCTGTTGTCCTCTTCGTTTACCTGAAGCTCCTGAATGATGTTTGCCCTTCGGAAAGATTGTTGGAGAGGTGGGATGCACATCTGGGTGTCGATCGACTTCCCCTTCATTTTTCCTTTAACACCTCTTGCTTGCGCTTCTTCTGCGGCCGTAGGAATGTACCCCAGTCTAAATGTCCCGTGCTGCCCCTCTTTAAACTGATGGCCCTCCTTGCTGGTCACCATGTTCACTTCATTGAAAATCTGCAGCCCCAGGTCTTCTGAATCTTCTTCCCCAATATAAGGTATGGTAGTCTCTTTGTATATGGCGTAATCCTGTTCGCCCAATACTGTAACTATCTGCCCGCCTGCAATGAACTTGACCCTTTGGTGGAGACTAGAGGGGATGGCTCCAGCAGCATGTATCCAAGGTCGTCCCAAAAGCAAGTTGAAAGACCTTGGGATGTCGAGGACTTGGAAAGTGATGTGGAATACTTGTTGACCAATTTCTACTGGTTGGTTCACTTCCCCCACTATTTCTCTTTTTGATCTGTCGAAAGCTCTAACCACCGTGGAGCTAGGTCTTATGTTGCTTAGATCGACCCCCAACAAGTCGAGCGTTGCCAATGGGTAAACGTTGAGGGATGATCCGTTGTCGATGAGTACTCGGGAGACAATGGTGTCATTGTACCTGACCACTATCAATAATGGTTTGGTATGTTGGTCTCCCTCCTCTCCTAGCTCTTCTGGAGAGAAAGATATCTGGTCCATTGTAAAGATAGAGTCGGCCACGTGACCTATTTTATCTGTAGTAATGCCCTCTAGGACCTGAATCTGTTTTAGTACTTTAAAGAGTGCTTCCCTGTGGGGCTCGGATGTTGTGAGAAGGCCCATGAGTGATATCTATGGTGGAACTTTATTTAATTGTTCCATGATCTTGTATTCACTCGCCTTGACCATCTTTGTAAATGCAGCGAGTCCCCCTTCCTCTTCTTCTCCTTTCTCCACATTGGGTTCTTCAGTCGGGCCTTTATACTTTGGATCGTATAATCTCCCAGAGCGGGTGATGCCTCCCACCATAGGAGGCCGCTCTTGTTCGAGGGCCCGATAGTCAAACGGTGCAGCCTTGTAATTCTCTGCCACTCTCGGAACATTGAATACATATATTTTTCTTGGGATTTGTACCTCAACTGATTGTCCCTCGTAGCATTGTATAACCCTGGGCTTCTGATCAATTGATCATGTTGATAGTCTTCCCCTCTTCCTTTGACGGGTTATCTTCTTTCTCAAATTCTGCTCCCCATCCACTAGGCGGCCCCTGCTCAGTCGGGGTATAAGAATAGTTTACCAAATACTGAAATCTCCCGTGTGATTCTCCCAAAGTGCTGACTGTTGGGTCTCCGGCTAACCACCTATTTTTAATGTATGCCTTTGGTGTTTCTTCTGGAGCTTGATGGGGTTGCTTCTTCTGCTGCTCCATCGTATTCTACTTAGGGGCTTCTTTCGGAACCGACTCCTCAGATGTGATCATATTAATGGTGGGCTTATGATTGGGCAGTGGGTTGGTAATGACATTGGGTGCCGGGGTGTTCACAAAATCCAGTTGTATGATTCCTGCATCGATTAAGTCTTGGATCTTGTGCCGGAGCCTCCAGCACCTATCTGTAGAATGCCCCTCTTGACCCATATGGTAGTCACACTTGAGGCTTGAGTCGAAATTTGTTGGGCTTGTACCGGTCGTTGGGGATCTTGAAGCTGATCAAGTTGTCTGCCCTCAACCGAGCGAAGACCTGACTGAGCGGTATGGGGATTGGAGTGAACTGCCTTGGGGCCCTGGTGGCCTAGGTGTGACTTGTCATGGGTTGTTGGGCTGGGGTACTCGTGGTCTAGAATGTCACATGAGTCCTAGATTTTTCTGCCTTACCGGAGTGGACCGTGCTGACAGTGGACTCTTTAGCTTTGTTTCCTCCTAAAGGCCTTTGTGTCGGTGTGACCCTAGGAGGCTCCATTGTTTGGAGTCTGCCGGTGGTGATGGCATTCTCAATCCTGCATACCGCAGCCACTACCTTTGCAAAACCGGATGAGGTCTAGCCTACCAGGTGTGAAAAGTAGGTTTTGTCCAGGGTATTGACAAATATGGATGTCAATTCCTTCTCAGATATCGGGATTGCTACCCTGGTGGCCTAAGCTCTCCAGCGCTGAGCATACTCCTTAAATGGCTCAGCATGCCTTTTTCGAAGACTCCCCAGATCGATTACAGATGGGGCGACTTCGATATTGAACTTATATTGGTCATAAAACGCTCGGGCTAGCTTCTCCCAGGTATTGACAGCGTTGAAGTCTAGGTGGGCATACCAGACCAATGCAGGGCCTATGAGGCTATCTTGGAATGTCTGGAGCATTTTAGGGTAGCCGGTCCCATCATACTTTTCGAAATCTGGGGTCTTGAACTTCTCAAGGTATACCTCTTCCCTGTATGTTGGCAGATTGGTGATCCCGGCTTGTTCAAAACCATCAGGGCCCTCAATCATTTTCATCTTGTCATGGAGCTGTTGGAAGAGTTGCTTCTCCATCTCCTTCTGCCTCTCCTCCATCTCTCTCTTCAAGTCATCAGAGGTTAGTCCCTGGTTGATCTTTGGCTCATATTCAAAAGCCGGGTTGAGGTGGGAATTGATTTCTTCATACTCCGGAGGTTGTCCCTCCACTGCTTTCCCTTTCCTGGCCCCTGAATGTTCTTCCTGGGTTGGCTGAGTGGTGCGAAGGAGGCTGATGCTTTCAGTTAGGAGGTGGACCTGGGCAGCCAATTGTTAGACCGTTTGTTCTAGGGATACGATCCTGGAGTCTGAGGCAGCTTCAGCATTTGTGTTGTTGCGGTTGTCGCTACTATTGGCCATTTTTGTTCTTGAACGTGTGAGAATTAGACTTCTGGGAGGGTTCGGTTGCTTGGGAGCTATCTTGATACCTGGGCGCGCATTTTGTTTTTTATTTTAGTGTGATGTATGCAAAAATGATATGCATGTGTTACGTGGATGCTAAAAATAAAAGGGTTGACAATTGATTGACAATGTAATATTGAAACTTCACTTTTATTAATATTGAAAATTTTGGAGTTCGATAATCAAAATAAAAGATTACAAATAATGATCTATTTCCTAGCTCTTTTAGTCTTCTATTGTGGAGGCTCAGACTTCCCATTGATGACAGCTTCTAATTCTTTGACTTTGGCTTAGGTCTTCTCCAATTGTGCTTCCAAGGCCTTGTTCCTTTAGTTGGATTCTTTGAAACGTCCCTTCCAGATGTCTTTCTTATGATCTGCAGCTTCAAAGTATACCTCCATTCGGGCCTTGACCTGTTCTAGGTATACTTCTGTCTCTGGATTGATCTTGTCTGGTCTTGGTTGGGTGACGTCTGGAACCCGATATGCTCTTTCCCCTATCTGGTATAGCTGGCGGATTACAAACTCTCTGGTGGCTCGGTGTTTTCCCACTTCACCATCTAATTCCCCGAGGTCCACATTTGGGCTTTCAATTCTGGCTTCCCAAAGTGCTTTGACCTCTGCCAGCTTAGCAAACTTCTCGGCTACCAACAGGTTCAGATCTTGGTATTCAAAGGTGCCTGCTTCCAGCGAGGGCCGATAAACTATATCTTGGATGGTACCAAACTGGCGGACCACTGAGTTGGGGTGATATCCAATACATCCGCTGATTCCGATTAAAGGTACTGCTTGGAGGTTTCTGCAGGTCAAGATGATTTTGTTACAGCAACTCCACCTAGCTGTCCACAGAATATCCTCAGCACTGAAACTTCTAAGTACCTCTACCCAACTGTGGCTGGTAAGGTCGTCGGGTAGCTTCACCTTTTCTATACATGAGTTTACGAGATCCATTTGCTGTGCTAAGGTTTTTCGGACCATGTTCAACCTGAAGCACTTAAGGTGGCTTACAAACCATATCAGCAAAAGGTTGACGCTTGAGCGAAGGATCCCATGGCCTTTCTTCTTGAGGAAATTCAAGTTTCGGATCTGTTCAGCCAGTAAAGCCGGGATGTAAGATCTTCCCTCCAGAAATTGGGTTACCAGCTCTGCAACCCGGTAGTGAATATAGAAGGTCCCGGTGGGGAACAGTATGGTGGCGAAGGCTGTCAAGATGAAAGCGTTCACCCTTCTCTGTCTGTAAGTTTTGGGGTCCCTACACAGTATGTCCTTCCTATCCCCATTGTCCTCTCGGGTGATGAACCAGGCTTCTAAATCATCCATACGTATGCAATATCCATTACAGTCTGCCAGGGCTTTGTTGACGGCTGTCTTACGGATGCCTAATAATCTGCTGAAGGTACCGGCTGGCCTGGCCTTAAGGTCTGGTGCGTAGATTTGATCAGTCAGTGCTGGAGCCTGTACCAACTGGGTATACTCCTCCAGGGTAGGGGTGATCTCATGCGGCCCAATAAAGAAAGCAGCAGGCTTGATTTCCCATAATTGGAGCATGGCTCGGACTAAAGGCAAATTCACCTCTATCTTTGTTAGTGAGAGGATGAAACCGATCTTTTGCTGGATGAAGGCCTGCTCCTCTGGGTTGTACAAGGTAAACCAATGGTCCAGTACCAACTTTGGGTCCAAAGGTTTGTACACCCAAATTTCTTTGCGGAGGAGGCGGTCGACTGCGGTGCTAGCCATCTATTACAATAAGAAATTGCCTAATTACAAACAGAACTATGAAACATTACAGGGAAATAAATTTGAACTCCAAGAACAAAATAACAAACCATTACATTGTCACCAATTGTCAACCCTATGATGTTATGTATGCAAGCAGGTTGGTTCTAACTGGTTCCCGAGCTCTATGGCCTCCCGGATTCTCAAAGAAATGGATCTCAAGCCATATCGAAGCATAAGGTGGGGCAGCCTAATCGGTCCCGAACGGTGAATCAACTCACTTCGCCCGAAACCTACACAATGGCTCCCCGTCTTAGGTTTCTAGGTCGGTCTGGGTTCGACCGCATCTACTCACACACACATATGCATGCAAACCCCCACAAAAACTGAAAATCTAACTAATCCCTGAAACGTTAGTAACAGAATAATGATTGAAACACATTTCTTAAAGAGAACAATTCGAAGAGATTCAGGTGGCTAGCCTACTGGCATGGGTCCCTAGTGGAGTCGCCTTCCTATCGAGTCTAATTTTGAATTTTCCCATTCCTAATCCGATCTAGACTAAACCCTATGCTCATCTAATATAGATCCTCGACTTGAGTTAGGAACTTCGTTTAATTTTTTAGAGTCGCCACCCAACTATTGTTGGGAAATATTGAATTAAGACTAAAGGAGCGGATTAGTCTTAATTTAGACCACTAGTCGTCGTGATTTCCTCTTCTCGTTTTTGAGAAGAGGAAAAGGGAAAACCAGAGTTTCTAAGTCCGAAGGCTAACCTATTAAAACCTTACAGTTACCACCTAATCTCCTAAAATTGTTCCTATTTAGAAATGTGTTTTATCGTGTTTCTGTTACTTTTATTATTTCAAGAAAATGATTTTTTATTTCATTTTATGTGTTGACCCGAATGGTTGCCTACGTACCTGCTATCCAGGATTGAACAAGCTGTAGTTCGCTTTTCTGAAAATTTTAAGTGTGTTTGTGAATTTTAATTTTGAAATCTCTTTTGATTTATGTTTTTACCATTTTTGGGATTTTTTCTAAAAAAATCTAAGCCTAAGCTTTAATCTGATTTTTAAAAATAAATTTTAAGGGAAAACATCATTTTTTGATTTATTTGAAGAAAATGATTTTTCTAAGTGGTAAAACTCATTTTTTATGATTTTTTTTGAATTTTCATGATTTTATGATTTTTATAAATTTTTGTGATTTATGATTTTTTTATAATTTTTATGATTTTTACTATTTTTTTGTAATTGTTCCAAATTTTCATGATTTTTATAGTTCTTTTTTTTAATGATTTTTGTTGATTTTTTTTATAATTTTTGAATTTTTGTTAAAAAATTTTATCCTAAACTGTTATTTATCCTATTTTGAAATTTAAAATTTTATTATTACTTCTTCTAATATTTTTATTATTTATCTACATTTTTATTATTTACTTTTCTTTTTATTTATTTTTATTATTTTTTATTTATTTCTTATATTATTATTTTACTACATTATTAAATCCTAAAAATATAATTTCTACATTTTCCTACTTATGGAAATAGAACATAAAGCATAAATAAATAAAAAAATAAATAATCAAATAATAAATCAAATAAACAAAAATAAAATAAATAAACAAAATTCGAAAAAAATAAAAAAAATCCGAAAAATTCGACTTACCTGGATCCGGGTCGGTGCGCGGGTCGGGTCGGTCGGGTCGAATCGGATCGGGTCGGATCGGTCGGACACGGCGGCAGAGAGGGCTCGTTCACGGCGTTTCGGCGGTCTTTTACAATGGGTGAGGTGTCGAATCCTAGCTTCTTTAGGGTGCTGAATCCAATGGTGGTGGTGGTTTGCTCCTAGATCGTCTCCTGGTGGTGGTTCAACTCCGATCGGCGGTCGCGGCTTTGGTTTTCCTCCAGTTCTCTCCGATTTGCTCTCTTTTCTCACTTTCTCTCAATTCTGATTCGTGATCTAGCTTCCTCTACTCCTCCTCTATTTATAGGCATTTAAAATCGAGCTGGATAAGCTCGGATTTCCTCCGATTGAAGCTAATCAGATTTTCGGTTAAAAAAAGCAACTCTGATTCGTGCAAATCCTTTGATTTGGTGAGATTTGATTTCAATTGGATGATGTTTATCTCAATTCTGTTGAAGATCTGTTGGATTTGTGCAAAAAATCGGATCGAAACGGCCAAAATGCGAATTTTTTCTTCCACCGGCGATCTCGGGCCCGAGGTAGAAGACGATCACGCGCCCGGCGCGTGCGTTTCCTCCAGCCAATCGGATGCTGCCACGTGTCCTGGATAAGTAAGAAAATGCAAAACGCGGAAACTGCCTCCCCCGCGATTCGAACCTGCGACCGAGCCCCCCCCTCGCGCGCCTTAGCTCGTGGTCCGGACCAGCTGGGCTAGCCCACTTTCCTGATTTTTCTAATTTCGCAAATTGCATATATGGAATGCGATTTTTTATTTTTTGTATTTTTTGAAATTTCAAAAATTTGTAAAAATTATTTATTATTTATTATTGCCATTTCTGAAATCATTTTTCAAAATTGATGTTTTTTCCTATTTATTTTTATTTTTTGAATATTTTTAATTATTTATGCTAAATTAGGGAAAAATTAGAAAAATTGGAAAAAATTAAGAATTAATTATCATCAATTATTATTTATTCCTAGGGCAAATGGGGTGTTTACACCCCATAAACCATGATGGTTAGCACAAGATCTAGAAGAAACTCAAACAAGAATGTTGTTGATGACTGCAACCTACTAATTGATTCAAACAAGCCCCCTCCAATGCCTCATACAAAGCACACAATAAGGTATAGAAGATAGGTTACACATCTTGAGAAGTAACTGGCCAACCTAATGGCCAAGAACAAATGTTTGTGAGCCTAATTGAATGAAATTCATGAACATTCCCATTGTAATTCTCAACCATGTAATGAGAATGAAGGTGATAACATTGTACATCACCAAGGGAACGCATCACAAAAATCAAAACTAAGCTCCTCACCTATAAAGCAATGCAAACAACTTGAAGAATGATGATTTTGAGGCTAAGTCGACCGATTTGCTAGTCGACCCATCACGAGATAAAACCAATTATAAGATCAACTACCTTAATGAAATCAAAGAAACTAGGAAACCAAGAAACCCAAGCTTTAAGACATTTTCACCATCGGCAACTCTCCTTTTATACAAGAGATCTAAGAAGAACAACTCCTAATGCATATCTACATTCCTTTGATAGAGTTTTACGATGGGACACTTAACCCATCTAAACACTTGAGCTACTATACTGCTTAGATGAACCTTCTCGGTGTATTTGATGCCATTGCTTACATGGCTTTTCTAAGTTCCCTGAAGAAACTAGCTCATAATTGGTATAAAGGCCTCAAATCGAACACCATCTCAAGTTTCAAAAAGCTCACCATGTAGTTTTATCAACACTTTTAATGAACTAGATGTTAGAATGCAACTCAACTCTCAATTTGATAAAACAAAAGTAAGATGAGACATTTTAAGATCACATCTCGAGGTTCAATAGGGCCATGCTTAAAATTTCCATTGTGGACATAAGCGTCACTCTTAATGCAACTATCACTGGGGTAAAAGATTGATCCCAGTTCTTTTATACCCTCACTCTCCACAAGAAAAAGAATTTTTAAGAGTTTCAAGAGTAGGTAGCAAATTATATTACCAAAGAAGTTGTCATACTGGCAAGAAGGAAAGTTGAGTAGGAATCCTTAAATAAGAAAAAGGGCAGGCAAGGATTGACCTTCAACAAAAGATAGGCTTGGCTCAAGGTTGATAACAATGGGTTTGTTTGAAATGGAGATAGTGGCAAAAAGCATGCTATCCCTTTCTTGAAGTAGCATACCCCACTGAATAAGCCCTAAGCTAACATTTTCATAGAGATTTAAGATAAGAACATTATTACATAGCCTTAGAAGATGAGAAGCAAACCATTGAGGAGAAACTCTGATAAATATTATAACTTCCATTAAGACAAAGGCTACATAATTCAGAATTACACACAATTGAAGAATGCGTTAAAAGACCTCATGATGTGGAATCGGAATGCTCTGATACCAAATGACACAAAATTGGAAATCGAATCCTTCCACACAAATGAAAACGTCAATAACAATCAAATGTTACAAATTTTTAGGGTTTTCTAGATTTTGGTACTAACGAATAAAATCAAAGATATGGATAAAATTATCAATCTATAGATGCCAAGATTGATAAAATTAAACTGATTCACAATCAAAACATAGAACGATAGAAACCATGTTCTATAAATCAATCACTACGGTTAAAGAATTCCAAGAATTCAATAATAATGCTCACCACAAATTCTATATGAACCAAGAATTTGATAAGAACAACAAGAATAAAGTGAAAATCAATTCTCAATATTCAAGAATCTCCAAAGAGGATTCACTCACACCGCTCAAGTGTTTGTTTACAACCAAAAATAACATTCTCCCTCGAAAAACCCTAAGGATGCCTATTTATATCATCCTAAAAAAAATTGTGCGAAGCCATTCAAGGTCGGCTGATGGCCTAAATACTTAGGCCGACACCAAAGGCCGGCGGCCTTCATTTAGGCTAGCACCAAGGCTGGCGGCTTTCATTTAGGCCGGCTCCAAGGTCGGCGGCCTTGAAGCTAACTCGGCCGGCCTTTATTCAAGGCCGGCTTAAGGCTGGCCGAACTTCGCCTTGGGTCCTCCCGACATTTACGTCCTCTTTTTTTAGACCTCGCACTGCCACCTAGAGCTCGGATTGACTTTGTTTTCTTTGGCACTCGTATCTTAGCTCTTAGAATCGTATCATTCCCTCCATGTTGAAAAAGATTCGACCTCGAATCTGTATCGTCCATCCTGCTAGACCACATAAACAGACTCCTCTTTCCCTTAGGCTTCTTAAGGAAAATCAACCTTGTTTTTTGTACCTCAATTGGACTCATTGGAAGAAGCTTGTATGCCTTGCCCTGTTGCTGTATGGTATACTCATTGGTGTATCCATCATACTTGGCTCTGAGGTCATACTGCCAAGGTCTTCTAAGAATCAAATGTGTAGCTTCCATGGGAACTACATCACAAACAATCTCGTCAGTATAATCACCAATAAGTAATGGAACACGAACCTGTTTGTGTACATGAACAGCTCCATGTGGACTCAACCAATGAAGTGCATAAGGTCTTGGATGCTGCTCCACCTGTAAACCTAACTTAGTAACCCAGCTTGCTGAAGCAACATTAGTGCAACTGCCTGTGTCAACCACAATCAAACAAGTCTTCCCCTACACCATGCCTTGGATATGAAATAAATTGGCTCTTTGATTAGGAACAACTTCATCCTGCTTAACCATTAGCAAGTCTCCCTGTATTGGATTCGCTATAATGTCTTCATCTTCCTCTTCTGCCTCAGTACTCTTCTGTTCTTCTTCCTCACTCTCAACTTTGTCCCCTTTGATGACCATAACCCTTTTATTAGGACATTGAGAAGCAATATGGCCAAGTCCTAAACACTTAAAACATTTGATATCCCTGCTCCTCTTTTGTTGTGTTTGGTTAACAGCCTCACTAGTGATTGCCTTTCCCTTTTCCTTCCTTTCCTTCTCCCTCTCACCATCATCTGACTTATGGTGTTGATATGATTTCTGATCCCGCCCGCGCTGATGCCGCTCAACCCAACTGGCTAATTTACACTACATTGGCAATGTCCATCTTCAACCCATTGATGAAATGAGCTATGGATTCATCTGATGATTCCCTAATATCACATCTTGCCATTAGTGTCTCAAACTCCTTCACATACTCTTCTATACTCTTCTTACCCTGCTTCAAGGATTGCAACTCCATTAGCATCTCTTGTTTATAGTAATTTGGCACAAATCTACATCTCATCAACCTTTTCATCAAAGCCCATGAACGCACTTTCTCCTCATCAGCCCTACGTCTCTTAGTTTGTAATTTATCCCACCACAGACTAGCATATTCAGAGAATGCTAGAGACGCCATTTTCACCTTCATGTGCTCATCCCACTCATAACAGTAAAGCACCTTCTCAACCCATGGCACCCAATCTAGGAATTCCTCTGGTTTACTACTACCAGTGAAAGGTGGAATTTTCAGCTTGATGTTTTCAATCCGCTTACACCTGTCATCATTGTTTCCTCTCCTACTCCTTTCACTACCAACATCAGATTCACCACTAGAATGTCTTCTCCTAATTCCTGCACCACTATGGCTTCTTCTATCCCTAACCTCCAATATAATATTTTCTTGGATTTGATTGAACTCAGCCCTAGTCACAACCTCACCCCCATTATCAACATCATTCCTATTATTGTTGTTTTGAAAACTTCCATGCGTCGACATCTCTACCAATCAAAATTTCAGCAAAGATATTCACAAGAACACAATTCTCAACAACAGCCCCAAACACCAATTCACAGCAATTTAACACCCAACAATTGAATTTAGCAAAGATATTCACAAAACCCTCAATTCTCAACAATAGACCAATCACTAATTCAACGCCCAACAATCGAATTCACAGCAATACTTATCAAAATAAATTCCCAAATTTCCCAACCAACAGCAGTATTGAATTAAAACTACAATTGAGTTGAGATTTAACAGCCTTACCGATTTAACCCACGTTCTGATCGAATCCTTCGCTCTGAATCCTTACAAACCCAACCTTTGCTCTGATACCAAATGACACGGAATTGGAAATCGAATCCTTCCACACAAATGAAAACGTCAATAACAATCAAATGTTACAAATTTTTAGGGTTTTCTGGATTTTGGTACTAACGAATAAAATCAAAGATATGGATAAAATTATCAATCTATAGATGCCAAGATTGATAAAATTAAACTGATTCGCAATCAAAACATAGAATGATAGAAACCACGTTCTATAAATCAATCACTACGGTTAAAGAATTCCAAGAATTCAATAACAATGCTCACCATAAATTCTATATGAACCAAGAATTTGATAAGAACAACAAGAATAAAGTGAAAATCAATTCTCAATATTCAAGAATCTCTAAAGAGGATTCACTCACACCGCTCAAGTTTTTGTTTACAACCAAAAATAACATTCTCCCTCGAAAAACCCGAAGGACGCCTATTTATATCATCCTAAAAAAATTTGTGCGAAGCCATTCAAGGTCGGCCAAAGGCCGGCGACCTTCATTTAGGCTGGCACCAAGGCCGGTGGCCTTCATTTAGGCCGGCTCCAAGGCCGGCGGCCTTGAAGCTAACTCGGCTGGCCTTTATTCAAGGCCGGCTTAAGGCTAGCCGAACTTCGCCTTGGGTCCTCCCGATGCTTATGTCCTCTTTTTATGGACCTCGCACTGCCACCTAGAGCTCGGATTGACTTTGTTTTCTTTGGCGCTCGTATCTTAGCTCTTGGAATCGTATCACCTCACCTAATGAAGCTACCTTAAGAATACATTACAAATGCTACATAACCTCCAAAACAAGGCTGCCTTGATGAAGATGTTAGAGAACAACAATAAGAACCTCAACCCACCCCATGGAATAATTAATACAATAGTGGGTAGACTAACAGTAAAAGGGCGATCAAGTTCTCAAAGCAAGGCCTATGTTCAATCAATGAATTACTAAAGTGTGCTTAACATGCAAACAAAGAGACTAAATGTGGATATTTCCATTTCATTTTCCAACAATGACATTAATGGCATCATGATGATGCCTTCATTATCTAAGTAAAGATTGCCAACTTTAAGGTTCGTGAGATACTCATTGATAATAGCAACTCTATGGACATTACTACAAAAAGGTGTTTTACCAAATGAAAGATCAGGTTAAGGCAACGTTAAAGCTATATGACCACCAACTCTACAACTTCGATAACTAAGTAGTAAAACCTGAGGGCATCATAATCCTTCTTTTAAAGCTTAAAGATAGCCTACATATGGCTTAAGTGTTAATAGATTTTATTGTCATTGATGGGTGTCGAATCTACCAAAAATAAAAACCTACTCCTAGATAATTATATGATTTGCGTATAGTAGTGAGTAGGGTCGTATCCACAGGGATTGGTTAAATATATTTCTATTCAAAGAGAATAAAGAGGAAAAGAAAAATGGGGGGTTTTGTTTGTGAATCAAAATAATATTGAAACAAGATAATAAAATCGAATATTGATAAAAGCCTAGCCAAAGGAATCAAGACGGTTTAATTCTAGGAATTGATCATCGATGCAAATATTTTCTATCCTTTATCCAAGATAAACTGGTTATGGTTATTAACAAGCTCTAATAACCTATCCCTCCTTACTTTCTTGATAATCAAAAAAAGCTCTTTGATTATTTCTCTTATCGATTAGACAACCCTAAACAAGCTCTTTGGATTTAATCTATCAATAACATTAAAAGCAAGAGAGACCACCAATTCATGCCAGTAGATTATAAGATAACCTATTTAAACAAGATCATACATCTCCATAACATGAATTCGATCATCTATTTTATAATCAAACATGTTATTGTGTCACTAAGACTAGAACTATCAAACAATTACGGATTTGACGCGCTAGTAGACAATATATTAACTTGCTAATTGAGTAGAAGAGCTCTAATTCATACCAATCAACAAATATAATATTGACAAAACTTCCAGAAGATATATAAATATCTAAAAACAAAGAATAGATTAAAGACAACTCAGTTAGATCTCACAATTCGCGAAGAATTAAACTTCAATGATCCTTTGGCTAGAAAATCTGCTTAGCTACACATGTTCATCATCAAAACAAAAATTAAAAGTAAAAACATAATAAGCCTCTGTTCCCGGTTTCCTTGCTCTGCCTCCTTCCTTCCTTCTTGTCTCCAAGATGATAAAACTCTTCTAGGGTTAGTTCTATTTATATTGTTAAGGGAATGGCAGAGGATCTTTAGCTAGCAAGATACGAAAATACCTTTCCTTTTTTATGTAAATCTCGAGAAGTGGATAATTGTCCGTCTGGCACGCCCTACAACACGGCCGTGGGTCAAGCCGTGCCTTCCTATGTGTATAATTCACATATCATCTTCCGTGTCCAGTGTATGCCACGGCTTCAACCACGTCCAGATCCTAAGCCGTGTCATCCTCTGGTCGATGTTCCACAATTTCTCCTCCTTGTTTAGTATATGGCACGTCTTCCATTTCAACTTCCACCACGACTTCAACCACGTCTTCCACCACGGCCAGATCACGAGCCGTGTCTTTCTCTATTGATTCTTCAAGACAGATACACGGTTGTGTACTTCAACCGTGTATATTTCTGTTGATTCTTCAAGACAGATACACGGTCGTGTACTTCATCCGTGTATTTTCCTGTGGCTTCAAAACTAAGTACACGGTCGTGTACTTCAACTACACGCCCATGTACTTTCCTCCGGCAGTATAAATCATTGCCTTTGATCCAAATTGTAGATGACTTCTCTAATTTACTTGAATTAGCACCCTTGACTCCATTTAACCTGATTTATCACCATAATAGAATTAAGTACCATTTCTTTATGATTTCTATAAAATCAATAATAAATTAACACAATTCATACTATAAAGATTGAGCATAAAATGGTTCTATCAAATTCCCCCACACTTAAATTCTTGCTTGTCCTCAAGCAATTGAATCAAATCAATTGAGAAATCCGTCATAGATTATACGAACTTTCTTTTCATCATTTTAAGCATCTATTCATTTGTAATTCATGACTTGTAATTTTAATGTCTACTACTTCAACCAAACTGGTTTCATGTGATCAAATTACCATGAAAAAAATTTAATAGCTAATCTAAACAAAACAAACTTTAATCCTCATGTTTAGCAAAAGAATTTTTATTCCAAAAGTAAATACTTAATCCACTAAGGAAAAACACCCAATTAAACTTCATTGGATATTAGCAAGTATAGAATCCTTGCAACATAAAGTAAAAGCATATAGTATCAACTCTTTCCATAGATTTTCTCCCTTTTTATTATAAGTCTTGTTTCATTCAATGAATGTTTACATTCATTATTCTTTTGATTTAATCAAGCATCTATTTTGATGGGTTTTTGCCTGCTTCTTTTCATGAACTTTTGCCTTTTTCGCCCTTATCGTTATAGTGAGTTCATTGAGTCGGCACATCCCGAGCTCATCACTCAAGTGACCGGGTTTTGAGATACCCCTATGGACTCTTCCTCACTCTAACATTTAAGTTTGAATACTCTTAACTCAATTACTTGAATCATTGGAGTAATGGCTATGCTTGATTTTTTTTTTTATTTTTTTTTTCACAACAACTTTAAAGAGTATACAGTTGCTAATATAACCTAGAAGTAAACTTGTTTATTTTTCACTTAGGGACTTGACTTACTCTTAGACTTCCAATTCTAAAGCTAAATACAAGGTAAATTTGTTTCTTAAAGATTCCACTACTTAATTTTAACCAAGTATTCTAATCACAGCAGTAGGTGAGTAAAGCATTTGAACAAGTCAATTTCACATTTTGTAGATGCTTATTACAACATTTAGTACAATATCTAGATTTCATGATAATTTTGAAAAATTTTGGCTTAAAATTGCTTAAGGACAAACATTCAGAGTATAAGTCAGTTCTCTATTCTCTATATTTTATTATCCTCTCCCCCACACTTAGCTTAAACAGTGTCATCACTGTTCCTAATTCAGCATAATTAAAGAGGAATTAACAACACAAGGAACATTAGAGGATAAGAGAAAGGGAATACTAGTACTTCCCTAGTATTGGAGTTCTCCCCTTAAGCACTAGAGAGTGTCATCTGATGATATGTATCCTTGCTATAGCTGATCGAAAAGAAAGAATCAAAACAAAACTAAAATTGATTTTTTTTTTTTTTTGACATGGGTTGCCTCCCATGAAGCACCTTTCTTTAACGTCTTTGGCTAGACATTCCTGGCTAGATGTTCGGGTAAGGGTTTTGATTCCAGCTTTGGTGCCTGTGGTGATGGGTCAATAACATCCGCAACAAAGACAGGAGAGATATTGCTAGGATGTTTCATGGCATCATAAATGTTAAATTTAATCATTTCACCATCAAATTCCATAGTGAGGGTACCATCATTTACATCAATTTTCGTCTTGGATGTCTTAAGGAATGGTCGCCCTAATAATATCAGTCATGAATTATGAGAATCATTATCTTCCATGTCAAGCACATAAAAATCAGCAGGAAAAACCAACCCATTAACTTGAACTAAAACATCCTCTAGAACTCCCTCAGGATAAACATTGGACCTGTCAGCAAGTTGAACAATAACACCTGTTTCCTTCAAGGGACCAACATTTAAACGTTGATAAATAGACAAAGGCATGACATTGATCGAAGCTCCTAGATCACACATAGCTTTAGTGATTCCAAGATTACCTATTTTGTAAGGAATAGTAAACATACCTGGGTCCTTACATTTAGGAGGAAGCTTCTTCTGAATAATAGTTGAAACATTCTCACTCACACTAATATTTTCATTACCTTTCAGCTTCCTTTTGTTAGTGCACAATTCCTCGAGAAATTTAGCATAGCGAGGTATTTGCTTAATTGCATCAAGCAAAGGAATATTTACCTCAACTTTGCGAAAAGTTTCCAGAATCTCTTTTTCTTCTGCTTCATTCTTGGATTTTGCTAATCTGGAAGGGAAAGGAGGTGGTGTCAACATGACCTTTGATGGCTCAACTAGAGACCCTCTAATCCAATTATCCCGCTGGCTCGGAGTTGAAATTTCTTTCTTAGTCTCTTCCTCAAGATTAGATGGGTGTCTTTTCTTATTTGATCCCTGCAATTCTGTTCCACTTCTCAAGGTAATTGCATTAACGCTTTGCTTCGGATTTGTAATAGTTTGAGAAGGTAACTTATCTTGAGTTTCTAACCTGTTTACAGCAGAAGCAAGTTGGCTTACCTGATTTTCCAAGTTTTGAATGCTCTGCTTTGTTTCCTCCTAAAATTGTTTTGTATTAACAGCAAGAGATTTAACAATTTCCTCAAGAGACATACCTGAAGTGGAAGGAGCTTGGGGTACTTGGTTTGATGGCTTAGGCTGGAATTGTTGGAAATTTTGTGGGTTATTGCCATATTTGAAGTTAGGATGATCCCTCCATCTAGGGTTGTAAGTATTTGAGTAGGGATCATATTTCCTTTGCGGCTGTCCTGGGAATCCTCCTACCACATTGACATGCTCATGATTGTCATCTTGCAATGTGGGGCACATGTCAGTAGGATGATTAGGGGCAGCACAAATTCCACAAGCCTTCACCTGTTGTGTATTTCTAAGGGCTATCTATTGCATAAGGGAGGTTAGGTTAGAAATTTGATGTTCAAGGTTAGAAACACTTACCTCATTTACCTTCCTTGAAGATGTATCATGCCTATACCCAAATTGTTGTGAATTAGCAGCTATAATGGAGATCAATTCCCTAGCTTGACCAGGGGTTTTGTTTACTATGGCACCTCCACTTGCAGCATCCATCATCTTCCTTTCCATCGGAAGCAGGCCTTCATAGAAGTATTAGATGAGAAGTTGTTCAGATATCCCATGTTGTGGACAGCTTGCATAAAGTTGCTTGAACCTCTCCCAATACTCATGAAGAGTTTCGGTATCCCTCTATTTGATATCACAAATTTCTCTTCTTATACCAGCAACTCTAGATGCGGGGAAAAATTTGTCCAAGAAAAGCCTCACCATATCTGTCCAAGTGGTTATAGAACCTGGAGGCAAATAAAACAACCAATCTTTAGCTCTAGTATTTAAAGAAAATGGAAAAGCACGTAACTTGATTTAATCGTTGGTTATTCCTTGCGGCCTCATACTAGAACACACTATATGAAACTCTTTCAAATGTTTGTGAGGATCTTCATTCTCAAGACCATGAAAGGTGGGTAGCAGATGTATCAAACCAGATTTCAACTCAAACTCAACAGCCAATTCAGGATAGTGAATACAAAGTGGTTGTTGATTCACATCCGGTGCAGCCAATTCTCTCAATGTTCTTTCAGGATTTGCCATATAGTCTTCTTTTTCAGAATCAATGGATGAATCAGACAAATCCGATGCCAAGTTCAGTCCAGGGGATGATCTAGCTTCTCTTCGCAGCCTCTTAAGAGTCTTCTCAATCTCCGGATTATAAGTGAGTTCACCTGTATGAGAAGAACGAGTCATACAAGAATAGAAATAAATTTGACACCAATCCCCGGCAACGGCGCCAAAATTTGATGGGTGTCGAATCCAACAAAAATAAAAACCTACTCCTAGACAATTATATGATTTGCGTATAGTAGTGAGTAGGGTCGTATCCACGGGGATTGGTTAAATATATTTCTAGTCAAAGAGAATAAAGAGGAAAAGAAAAATGGGGGGTTTTGTTTGTGAATCAAAATAATATTGAAACGAGATAATAAAATCAAATATTGATAAAAGACTAGCCAAAGGAATCAAGACAGTTTAATTCTAAGAATTGATCATCGATGCAAATATTTTCTATCCTTTATCCAAGATAAACTGGTTATGGTTATTAACAAGCTCTAATAACCTATCCCTCCTTACTTTCTTGATAATCAAAACAAGCTCTTTGATTATTTCTCTTATCGATTAGACAACCCTAAACAAGCTCTTAGGATTTAATCTATCAATAGCATTAAAAACAAGAGAGACTACCAATTCATGCCAGTAGATTATAAGATAACCAATTTAAACAAGATCATACATCTCCATAACATGAATTCGATCATCTATTTTATAATCAAACATGTTATTGTGTCACCGAGACTAGAACTATCAAACAATTACGGATTTGACGTACTAGTTGACAATATATTAACTTGCTAATTGAGTAGAAGAGCTCTAATTCATACCAATCAACAAAGATAATATTGATAAAACTTCCAGAAGATATATAAATATCTAAAAACAAAGAATAGATTAAAGACAACTCAGTTAGATCTCACAATTCGTGAAGAATTAAACTTCAATGATCCTTTGGCTAGAAAATCTACTTAGCTACACATGTTCATCATCAAAACGAAAATTAAAAGTAAAAACATAATAAGCCTCTGTTCCTGGTTTCCTTGCTCTGCCTCCTTCCTTCCTTCTTGTCTCCAAGTTGATAAAACTCTTCTTGGGTTAGTTCTATTTATATTGTTAAGGGAATGGCAGAGGATCTTTAGCTAGCAAGATACGAAAATACCTTTCCTTTTTTATGTAAATCTCGACAAGTGAATAATCGTCCGCCTGGCACGCCCTACAACATGGCCGTAGGTCAAGCCATGCCTTCCTTAGTGTATAATTCACATATCATCTTCCGTGTCCAGTGTATGCCACGGCTTCAACCACGGCCAGATCCTAAGCCGTGTCATCCTCTGGTCGATGTTCCATAATTTCTCCTCCTTGTTTAGTATATGGCACGTCTTCCATTTCAACTTCCACCCCGACTTCAACCACGTCTTCCACCACGGCCAGATCACGAGCCATGTCTTTCTCTGTTGATTCTTCAAGACAGATACACGGTCGTGTACTTCAACCGTGTATATTTCTGTTGATTCTTCAAGACAGATACACGGTCATGTACTTCAACCGTGTATTTTCCTGTGGCTTCAAAACTAAGTACACGGCCGTGTACTTCAACTACACGCCCATGTACTTTCCTCCGACGGTGTAAATCCTTGCCTTTAATCCAAATTGTAGATGACTTCTCTAATTTACTTGAATTAGCACCCTTGACTCCATTTAACCTGATTTATCACCATAATAGAATTAAGTACCATTTCTTTATGATTTCTATAAAATCAATAATAAATTAACACAATTCATACTATAAAGATTGAGTATAAAATGGCTCTATCAGTCATCAACACCTCGTCACCATACAACATTATCTTAAGATGACCATCTCAAAATGCAATTAGAAAGAGAAATCAATAAGTAGGATGGAATTGCTATCTCCAAGCCCTCTTACAACATGATGTCCTCACCATTGAAGCTAACCTTAAGGAAAAACCAGGCTTAGGGGGGAATTGAAGAAACTAAAGAGATACAAATTAGTAGCCTCCCCGAGTAAAACCACAAAGATAAGAATGATAGTCATAATGAAGTTTCACTCATAGCCAATTGATTTTCTCATTGTAAACATAGAGGTTTTTGCATGGTCATCTTCAGACATGCTTGGAATTCTACTAGAAGTGATGATGAACCCACACAACATTGATCCAACCACTAAGGTCACAAACTAGAAGAAGTGGCCCTTTACAATAGAGTGACAAGTTGCCATAGAAGAAGAGCTACGAAAATTATTAAAAGTTGGATTCATAAGGGAGGAACCCTTCCCCACTTGGCTAGCTAATTATGGATGCCTTCTCGGACTATAACCAAATCAAGATGCATGAACTAATTAGCTCTACACGTTGTTCATCACCAACTTCAAAACATATTGCTATAAGGTTATACCTTTTAGACTCAAAATTGTCAAGGAAATATACAAAAGATTGGTGAAGAAGATATTTATGCACTAAATTGGTTGTAATGTCAAAGTATACATCAATGACATGATAATGAAGGGCAAGGAGCCTAAAGGACACTTGATAGATCTTCAAGAGACATTCCAAGAACTTCACTAATACAATATGAAGTTAACCTCTAGAAATGTGTCTTTGGGGTAGCATTTGGGAAGTTCCTAGGCTACATGGTCACTTCACAAGGAATAGAGGTCAATCTTAAGAAGATTAAGTCCATATTGGACGTGAAACCTCCTAAGATGGTCAAAGAATTTCAAACTCATAGGATGAATCATAAAGCTGAGTGGGTTTGTATCTAATTCCATAGATAAATGTGCTTAATTCTTCAAAATCTAAGAGAACCCAAGGACTTCTAATGGATAATAAAATGTTAGAATGCATTTGACAAGTTGAAGCATTTCCTCACTACACCACCTATTTTGTGAAAGCCCATTTATGAAGAAGAACTCTATCTTTATCTCTTTGTTAGTGGTTGTGCCTTTTCTTTAGTGCTTGTCTAAGTTGATGTAAGAGAACATCAACTAGTTTATTATGTTAGCTAATATTTTATTAGACTTGAAAGTCAGAAATTCAAAAATAGAAATGTTTGCCCTAGTCATAGTCATTTCTAGAGGAAGTTGCTCCCTTACCTTGAAGCTCACCAAGTGATGGCACTTACCAACCAGCCACTATGGTAAATTGTCCAAAAGCCCCATGTGTTAGGACAAATGGTTTCCTAAGCCTTAGAACTTAGTGCATATGGCATCTAATACTGACCATGCAAGGTGGTGAAGGCATAAGTATTACTTGACTTCATTGCTGAGTGAATAGTTAAAGATAAAGCACCCACTAACATTGTTGATAAGCCTACTTAGACAATTCATGTCGATGGCTCATCCACTTAAGGGGGGAGTGGAGTAGGACTTATATTGAACAGACTGCATGATGCCAAAGTCCAATATGCTTTAAAGTTTTAATTCACAACTAATAATAATAAGACAAATTATGAAGCGCCCATTGCTAGACTAAAAATGGCTAAAGGAATTAGAGTTGAGAAGATTGAAATTTTTTCCAACTCACAACTTACAGTCCAATAGGTCAAAGGGGAATATGCGATATAGCAGTAAAAGATAAAGAGATGGCTAAATAACTAGCGGTTGTCAAATGCCTATACTTCGACTTCCCCTCATGGAGTATCATAAAGATTCCCCAAATTGAGAACACTAAAGTGGATGGACTATTGAATTTGGTCTCAACATGCCTCTCCAACCTAGACAAGAAAGTGCTCATGGAATTCTTACTTGAGATGAGCACTAATAGGTCTTAACAAGAGCGCCCTACCAACATAAACTAACTACCCATAGAGTTATGTTAAATGGTCTTAATCATTTCATATCTGAAGGATGGAACTGGGCCTGAAGAAAGAAAGAAAGAAAGTTAAGGCTCTAATACAAAAAGTAGCTAAATATACACTTATTAATGGGGAACTTTACAAAAGGGTATACAACTTACCTCTCCTAAGGTGTCTTTAACTTTTTGAGGCTAATCACTTACTAGTCAAGCTCTACGCCAGAATTTGCAATAATTACGTGTAAACACCATATTTTTGCCCTAAGGATCAATAATAAGTGATTTTCAAAATTTTCCAATTTTTTCCATTTTTTCTCTAATTTAGCAAAAATGGGAAAAATGTTCAAAAAATAAAAATAAATAGGAAAATATATCAATTTTAGAAAAAATAATTTCAGAAATGGCAATAATAAGGATTAAATAATTTTTACAAATTTTTGAAATTTCAAAAAATACAAAAAAATAAAAAAATTGCATTGCATATATGTAATTTGCGAAATAAATAAAATCGAGAAATTGGGCTAGCACAGCTAGTCCGAACTAGGGTCAGGCGCGTAGGGACGGGTGCGAGGTTAGGGGTTCGAAACGCGGGGGAAGTAGAATCCGCGTTTTGCAAATTTTTTCTTTACCTAGGACACGTGGCAGCATCTGATTGGCTGGAGCGAACGCACGCGTTGGGCGCGTAATCATCTTCAACCTCCGTCCGAGATTGCCGGCGAGGAGAAAAATCCGAATTTCGGCCGTTTTCATTTGATTTTTTTTGCACAAATCCAATAGATCTTCAACAGAAATAAGATAAACATCATCCAATTGGAATTAAATCAATGGATTTGCACAAATCGGAGATGGGTTTTTAACCACAAATCTGATTTGCTTCAATCGGTGGAAATCCGAGCTTATCCAACTCGATTTCTTGCACCTATAAATAGAGGATGAAGTGGAGAGGCAGAAGCACGGATCAAAAGTGTGAAAAAGAGAGAAAAAGGAGAGAATCAAAGCCTCGCCGGAGTTGTTCAAAACCGCGACCACCGATCAAGTGTTAGGCAGCCACCAGGAGGCGTTTCTAAAGTAAACCATCGCCACAGTTGGGTTCCTCACCCCTGAGAACCTAGGAATCGACACCTCAACCGCTGCAAAAGGCCACCGGAATGCCGTCAACTAGCATCCCCAGCCGCCGCGTCCGATCGCCCCAACCCGACCCCGCTTCGACCAGATCCGACCCGACCGACCCAACCCGCGCACCGACCTGGATCCAAGTAAGTCGGATTTTCCGATTTTTTATTTAGTTATTTTATTTATTTCAACTTTATTTATTTGTTATTTAAATTTTAATAAATAGAAAAATGTTAGAAATTAGATTTTTTTTTTAGGATTTAATGATAAAAAATAAAAATAATAATTATAATAATAAATAATAAAAATGTAGAAAATTTATAAAGAAAATAATAAAAATATTAGAAAAATAGTAATAATAATTCAGATTTTAAAATAGGACAGATAAAAATCTAGGAGAAAATTTTTCAATAAAAAATAAAACTTATACAAATTATGAAAAATTAATAAAAGCTAATAAAAAAAAAAATTATAAAAATTATAAAAAATTAATAAAAAATCAATAAAAATTTATAATATTAGAAATGGGTCGAAAAATAGAAAAATGAAATTTTTATCACTTAGAAAAATCATTTTCTTAAATAAATCCAAAATTGGTTTTTTTCTTAAAATCATTATTATTTTCAAAAAATCAAATTATCAAGCTTAGGCTTAGATTTTTTTGGAAAAATCCTAAAATGGTAAAAACATAAATCAAAAGAAATTTCATAATTAAAATTCACAAACACACTAAAATTTTTTAGGAAAAGCGAATTACGGCTTGTTTGATCTTAAATAGCAGGTAAGTAGGCACCCATTTGGAGCAACCCTAAAAAGGAATAAAAATCATCTTCCTAGCGTAATCCACTCAAAAAACACAATAAAAATAAACTAAAAGACATTTCGAGATAAGGTAAATTTTTAGGAGATTAGGTGGTAACCTCAAGGTTTTAATAGGTTAGCCTCTAAACTTATAAACTCTGGTTTTCCCTTTTCCTCTTTTCACAAAAACGAGAAGAGGAAACCACGACGACTAGTGGTCCAAATTAGGACTAATCCGCTCCATGAGTCTTAATTCAATCTTTCCCAACAACAGTTGGGTGGCGACTCCAAAATAAAACGAAATTCCTAACTCAAGTCGAGGATCTACATTAGATGAGCATAGGGTCTAGTATAGATCGGATTAAGAATGGGAAATAAAAAATTAGAGTCAACAAGATGGCGACTCCACTAAGGACCAAATTCCAATAGGCTAGCCACCTGAATCTCCTCATATTGCTCCCTTTTAAGAAATTTCTTTTGATTATTGCTCTGTTGCTAACCTTTCAGGGATTTAGCTAAATTTATGATTCAGTTATTTTATTTTTGTTGTTGGGTCTACATGCATACAATCGTGTGAATAGATACAGTCAAACTTGGGCCGACTTAAGGCCCTAAGACGAGGGGCCATTATGTAGGTTTCGAGCGAAGTGATATGATCACCATTCGGGACCGATTAGGTTACCCTACCCAATGCTTCGATATGGCCTGAGATCCATTTCTCCGAGATTGCGGGAGGCTACAGAGCTTGGGGACCTGTTAGAACCTACCTATTTGCATACACGACATCATGGGCTGACAACTGATTGATGATGTAATACTTTTATTCTGTTCATGGAGTTTAGTTACATTTCCCTGTAATGATTGTAACATAGTTCTAGTTGTAATTAGGAAATTTCTGTTGTAATAGATGGCTAGTATCGCAGTTGACCGCCTCCTCCGCAAAGAAATCCGAGTGTGCAAACCTTTAGATCCGAAATTGGTATTGGACCACTGGTTCACCTTATACAACCCAGAGGAGCAGGCCTTCATCCAGCAGAAAATAGGGCCCATCCTCTCATTGATGAAAATGGAGATGAACTTGCCATTGGTACGGGCCATGCTCCATCTATGGGAAATAGAGCCCGCGACTTTCTTCATTGGGCCACATGAGATCACTCCCACCCTGGAAGAATACACCCAACTTCTACAGGCTCCAGCACTAACTAGCAAAGTATATGTACCAGATCTTAAGGCCGGGCCAACCGGTATCTTCAGCAGACTTCTGGGTATCTGCAAAACAGCAATCAACAAAGCCTTAGCAAACTGTAATGGATATTGCATACGGATGGATGAATTAGAGGCTATCGTCAATAGGAAACCGACACCTACACAACAGAAGACCAAGAAAACTAGGAAATAGATTATCATTGTACTCTTTCGTCTTTTTTTAAGTATCGAACTCCAAAATTTCCAATATTAATAAAAAGTTTCAATATTACATCATCGATCAATTGTTGGTCCCTTTATTTTAGCATCCATGTGACACATGCATCACATTTACATACCTGCATCATACTAAGAAAAAATGCTATTAATGGGAGCCCAACCCCTCGCATGTCCAAACAACATCCAACTCTCAATAATTGGTTCTGTTATCCTATTAATAGCACTAGGTCAGCTCAAGGATAGGGAATAATTGTTAAATAATTTTTATTGAGACTTCTTTAATAAATTACAATTTGTCTTGCTTATATATACATCTGCTTTCGTTTCACTTCACCCAGATTTCCTACCATCGAACATCAGGGACATTTCGCGCAGGTAGAAAATAAAAACGCTGATATCGTTTACAACGCTACTGGGTCAGTTGTTGGAGGCGATATCCTTAACCACGAAATAATACAAGAAAATTGGCAAAAACATGAACAAAGAGGAATTCCAATCGACGAGCCGGTGGAGACAGTAAATCTAGGAAGCATTGAAAAACCTAAAAACCTCAAAATCGGGACCAGTTTAAGTGCCGAGCAAAAGTGTCAGATGATCGAGCTGTTGACTGAATATGCAGATGTGTTCGCCTGGTCATATGGTGACATGCTAGGACTAGACCAATCAATAGTGGTTCATAGGCTTCCTACAAGGGAAGATGTCAAACCTAAAAAACAGAAATTGAGAAGATTTAGGCCTGACATCTTACTAAAGATTAAGGAAGAAGTCAAGAAACTGCTAGAAGTAGGGTTCATCGAAGTGTCCGACTACCTAGAATGGGTCGCAAATATAGTCCCTGTTATGAAAAAGAATGGAAAAGTACGCGTATGCGTAGACTTTCGGGACTTAAACCGAGCTACGCTAAAGGATAACTTCCCCCTACCTCACATTGACGTTCTAGTGGACAATACTACAGGAAACCATCTTTTCTCATTTATGGACGATTTCTCAGGCTATAATCAAATAAAAATGGCTGAAGAAGATAAAACCAAAACGACTTTCATCACAACATGGGGAACTTTCTGTTACAAAGTCATGCCCTTTGGTTTGAAAAACGCCGGGGCAACGTATCAAAGAGCCATGGTCGCGATACTTCATGACATGATGCATCGAGAAGTCGAAGTATACGTCGACGACATGATAGCCAAATCTAAAGAGGAAGAAAGCCATATAGATATCCTAAGGAAATTGTTTAAACAACTGAGAAAATTCCAGCTCAAGTTAAACCTAGAGAAATGCACTTTCAAGGTCACAACGGGCAAATTGTTAGGGTTTGTCATAAGCCGGGAAGGCATTAAAATCGACCCTGAAAAAGTAAAGTCTATATTAGAGCTACCTTCCCCACGCACTATCAAAGAAGTAAGAAGTCTGTTGGGAAGATTAAATTACATAGCTTGTTTCATCTCACAGCTCACAGATAAGTGCCGGCCACTGTTCCGTTTGTTGAAGAAGAATGCCACAGTAGAATGGGACGACGAATGCGAAGAAGCATTCAGGACGATCAAAGACTATCTCATAAAACCTCTAGTCTTGATAGTCCCAAAGCAAGGGAAGCCCTTATTCTTATACCTCACAATACTCCTTGAATCCATGGGATGCATGTTAGGGCAAAAGGATGAAGAGGGAAGAGAGCGTTCCATATATTATCTGAGCAAGAAATTCACAGATGGGAAATAGAGGTATTCAGAGGTAGAGAGGACTTGTTGTGCTCTGATTTGGGTCATGCACCGGTTAAGGCAATACACCATTTACTATCATGTTGAGCTGCTAACAAAACATGATCCCTTGAAATACTTGGTGGAGAAACCCGTTTTGATAAGGAGAATCTCTAAATGGCAAATGCTCTTATCAGAGTTTGACATAACATACATAAATCAAAACTCGATGAAAGGGCAAGTCTTAGCTGACCAATTAGCAGAACACCCTGTTGAGACAGATTCCCAGGAGCTACAAGCCCAATTCCCGGACGAAAATATATTAACAGTGGAAGGTATACCGGTAGAAGACCATGGGATAGAGCAGAACCCTAAGTGGAAAATGTTTTTCGACGGAGCTGCCAACGTATTCGGTTGTGGGATCGAGGCAGTGTTGATATCTCCAGACGGCACACAACTCCCTACAGCGACAAGACTCACATTTCCATATACCAATAATATCGCAGAATATGAGGCGTGCATTCTCGGCCTCAAAATGGCCTGCCAAATGGAAATCCACGAATTAGAAGTATATAAGGATTCATCGCTCATCATACTACAGACAAGAGGGGAATACAAGACTAAAGACCCCAAACTGGTACCATACCATCAACATTTGACAAAGCTAATCGAAGAATTCAAGGCAATCACTTTCACATATATCCCGAGAACTCAGAATCAGTTTGCAGATGCCCTCGCCACACTAGCATCTATGATCCAGATAACAAGGGGAGCCGAAGTCCAACCGATGAAAATAGACATCGAAAATCGACCCGCCTACTGTTTAGCAATTGAAAAAGCACAAGATGATAAGCCCTGGTATCACGACATCAGAACTTTTCTCCAAGAAAGCAAATACCCCGAAATGGCTAACAAGAATGATTTGCTAACAAGAATGACCAAAGAACACTCAGAAGGTTAGCAAGCCATTTCTTATTAAGTGGGTCTGTACTTTACAAAAGATCGTCTGACACCACCTTGTTAAGATGTGTGGATAAAAATGAAGCCAGTGAACTGATGAAAGAGATACATGAAGGAGTATGTGGACCTCATATGAACAACTACATGTTTGCCCGAAAAATCATGAGGTTAGGATACTATTGGCTAACAATGGAATCAGATTGCATAAAATATGTCAAGCACTGTCATCTGTGTCAAATATACGCAAACCAGATAAACGCTCTGCCTAACGAACTACACTTGTTGTCAGCACCATGGCCTTTCTCCATGTGGGGAACCGATATAATTGGCCCAATCACTCCGATAGCATCCAATGGCCACAGGTTTATACTAGTAGCAATCGATTACTTCACCAAGTGGGCAGAAGCTTCATCATATGCCAATGTCACAAAAGGGATAATAGTCTGTTTCTTGAAAAGGGACATAATAGCCCGATATGGAGTTCCTGAGTCCATCATCACCGACAACGATACCAATCTTAATAGTCGATGATAGGTTTATGTCAACAATTCCACATAAACCATAGAAATTCAACTCCTTACCGACCTCAGATGAATGGGGTAGTAGAAGCAGCTAACAAGAATATCAAAAAGATCATCGAAAAAATGACAACTACTTACAAAGATTGGCACGAGATATTGTCGTTTGCCCTCATGGCTTATAGGACTTCAATAAGAACATCTACTGGAGCTACCTCATATTCGTTAGTATATGGTATAGAAGCAGTGCTACCAGTAGAGGTCGAAATACCGTCATTCAGAATTCTATCAGAAACTCAGTTAACTGAATCAAACTGGGTAAGGAAGAGGCTTAATTAGCTGAATCTGATTGATGAAAAAAGACTCACTGCACTATGTCATGGCCAGTGTTACTAGCAAAGGATGGCTTGAGCATTTAACAAGAGATGAGGCCCCGATACTTCAAAGAGGGGGATCTGGTGCTAAGGAAGGTTCTCCCGAATGCCCAAGACTCCAGAGGAAAATTCACCCTAAACTATGAGGGTCCATATGTGGTGAAAAAGGTTCTGTCAAGAGGTGCTTTGATAATGACTCAAATGGATGGTCCAGAATTGAGAGACCCCATTAATGCAGATGCTGTAAAGATGTACTATCCTTAGGCAAGGGAATTGAAAATTTTGCCAATGTTTATGAAAGCCAATATTAAATATAAATTTCGTTGAGTCTAGCTTTTATTTTTTTACAAGCAAAGTTAATGTCTCTAAATGGTCGATATTTCCAACCAATTCTTATTACAACAAATATTCCTAAACACATTAGCCATCACTTCACCAATGATTGATAAACACTAAAATGATAATGAATCTCAATAAATTTTGTAATATAATTCTATGTACTTTTGAGCATTAGAACCTAGTGCATTAGTAGGATAACACTACCGTCAAAAATAGCCATACACACAAGAAAGGAAGCATATCAAGATTTTCAACCCCGTGTCAAAGCAAGAGTAAGCGAAGCAGAAACAAATCAGTAGGAAGGTTCAGTTGTTTGGTTGCTATCCACAATGAATTGGCAAGCATGTTAAAATAAATGACTATCATCCACATATCATGAAAAGCATCAAATCATTTAACCAAGTTAGTAGAAACATATTCAAAAGCATAAGATTAATCAACTCATCATAGGGCACTTTCCTGGATATCTCTTCCTAAGGTCAGCCTATAAGGGCACCTTTCAAGACATTTCTTCCTGTCATAGGTTAGTCAGCCTACATTGGGTCACTTCCCTAAACATCCTCTCGTGGGGTCAGCACATTGGGGCACCTTTCGAGACATGTATTCCTACCATGGATTAGTTAGCTCATATTGGGGCACTTTCCTAGATATCCTTTCTTAGGGTCAGCCCATAAGGGTACCTTTTTTAGACACTTTGTCATAGATTAGTTAGCCCATAGAGGGGCACTTTCCTAGATATCCTTTTTTAGGATCAGCCCACAAGGGCACCTTTTTGAGACATTTCTCTATGCTATAGGTTAGTCAGCCCACAATGGGGCACTCTCATAAATATCTTGTCTCAGGGTCAGCCTGTAGGGGCACCTTTCGAGACATCTCTCCCTTAGGGTCGTGAGTCTAAGAAGACACTGCCCGCTAAGGATAGTCAGCCCAAGAAGGGGCACTTTCTTAGACACCTTTCCTTAAAGTTAGCTCAGAGGAGCACTTTTCGGATCCATCGATTAGTTAGCTCAAAGGAGCACTTTTCGAATCTATCGATCAGTTAGCTCAAAGGAGCACTTTTCGAATCTATCAATTAGTCAGCTCATAGGAGCACTTTTGATAAAACGATTAGTCAGCTCGTAAGAGCACTCTTCGAAGGTATTTTTCCAAAACAGTTGCTAGTCTAGTCAGACGCTTCTGTTAGCAGGTGGCCAGCTCATAAGAGCGCTTCCCAAGATAATCTTCTCTTCAAGGTTGCTAGTCCGATAAGACGCTTCCTATCGTCAGTTATCCTACACTCCTAAACAATGTTTGAGATATTTCCTATCGCCAATTAGTCAGCCCATAGAGCACTTTTTGGGAGGATACATTACTCTAGATTGTTAAGTTGTTTCCTAAGAAATACCAACCATCACAAAATACTTGTGGGATTATTAGCTCATGGAGCATTTTCCCACTAAAGACCAAATTCCAGATAACCAGCCAAACAAGGCGTTATCCATTCAATCGAGAGGACAAAAATGGCGTCTTTCTTGTCTTTGTAGTTAAGTTTTCCAAACTTTACTATAAAGAGGGGCAGCTGTAAACACCCAATGTTTGCCCTAAGGATCAATAATAATCAATAATAAGTGATTTTCAAATTTTTCCAATTTTTTCCATTTTTTCTCTAATTTAGCAAAAACAGGAAAAATGTTCAAAAAATAAAAATAAATAGGAAAATACATCAATTTTGGAAAATAATTTCAGAAATGGCAATAACAAGGATTAAATAATTTTTACAATTTTTTGAAATTTCAAAAAATACAAAAAAATAAAAAAATTGCATTACATATATGTAATTTGCGAAATAAATAAAATCGCGAAAGTGGGCTAGCTCAGCTGGTCCGAACCAAGGTCAGGCGCGCGGGGACGGGTGCAAGGTCAGGGGTTCGAAACGCAGGGGAAGCAGAATCCGCGTTTTGTGAATTTTTTCTTTACCTAGGACACGCGGCAGCATCTGATTGGCTGGAGCGAACGCACGCGTGATCGTCTTCAACCTCCGTCTGAGATCGCCGGCAAGGAGAAAAATCCGAATTTCGGCCGTTTTAATTTGATTTTTTGCACAAATCCAACAGATCTTCAATAGAAATAAGATAAACATCATCCAATTGGAATCAAATCAATGGATTTGCACAAATCGGAGATGGGTTTTTAACCGCAAATCCGATTTGCTTCAATCGGTGGAAATCCGAGCTTATCCAGCTTGATTTCTTGCACCTATAAATAGAGGATGAAGTGGAGAGGTAGAAGTACAGATCAAAAGCGAGAAAAAGAGAGAAAAAGGAGAGAATCGAAGCCTCGCCGGAGTTGTTCAAAACCGCGACCACCGATTAAGTGTTAGGCAGCCACCATGAGGCGTTTCTGAAGCAAACCATCGTGATAGTTAGGTTCCTCACTCCCAAGAACCTAGGAATCGACACCTCAATCATTGCAAAAGGCCACCGGAACGCCGTCAACGAGCATCCCCAATAGCCGCGTTCGATCGCCCTGACCCGACTCGCTTCGACCAAATCCGACCCGATCGACCCGACCCGCACACCAACCCGGATCTAGGTAAGTCGGATTTTTCGATTTTTTATTATATTTTATTTTATTTATTTAGTTATTTTATTTATTTCGAATTTATTTATTTTTTATTTATAATTCAGTAAATAGAAAAATGTTAGAAATTAGATTTTTTTTAGGATTTAATGATAAAAAATAAAAATAATAATTTTAATAATAAATAATAAGAATGTAGAAAATTTATAAAGAAAATAATAAAAATATTAGAAAAATAATAATAATAATTCAAATTTTAAAATAGGATAGATAAAAATCTAGGAGAAAATTTTTCAATAAAAAATAAAACTTATAAAAATTATGAAAAATTAATAAAAACTAATAAAAAATAAAAATTATAATAAATTAATAAAAAATCAATAAAATTTTATAATATTAGAAATGGGTCGAAAAATAGAAAAATGAAATTTTTATCACTTAGAAAAATCATTTTCTTAAATAAATCCAAAATTGGTTTTTTTCTTAAAATAATTATTATTTTCAAAAAATCAAATTATCAAGCTTAGGCTTAGATTTTTTTAGAAAAATCCTAAAATGGTAAAAACATAAATCAAAAGAAATTTCATAATTAAAATTCACAATCACACTAAAATTTTTCAAGAAAAGCGAACTACGGCTTGTTTGATCCTGAATAGCAAGTACGTAGGCACCCATTCGGGACAACCCTAAACAGGAATAAAAATCATCTTCCTAGCGTAATCCACTCAAAAAACACAATAAAAATAAAATAAAAGACATTTCGAGATAAGGTAAATTTTTAGGAGATTAGGTGGTAACCTTAAGGTTTTAATAGGTTAGCCTTCGAACTTAGAAACTTTGGTTTTCTCTTTTCCTCTTTTCACAAAAATGAGAAGAGGAAACCACGACAACTAGTGGTCCAAATTAGGACTAATCCGCTCCATTAGTCTTAATTCAATCTTTCCCAACAACAGTTAGGTGGCGACTCCAAAATAAAACGAAATTCCTAACTCAAGTCGAGGATTTACATTAGATGAGCATAGGGTCTAGTATAGATCGAATTAGGAATGGAAAATCAAAAATTAGACTTGACATTACGTAATGATCAATGCCTTAGCTATTAAGGTGCTCTATGTTGGGTATTACTAGCCTACTATAAAGAAAGACGCTAAGATGATCATACAAAGATGTGACAAGTGTCAAAAGTATGCTTCAGTTAACATGTAACCAAGCAATACCCTTATGCTAATTACAAGCCTATGGCCTCTTACGTAATAAAGACTTGACATCCTTGAACCATTCACCAAGGTAACAAATTAACATTAGTACATCATAGTCGATGTTAACTGCTTCATAAAATGGATAGAACTCAAAACAATAGCTAAGATTACGAAGCATCGTGTTAAGGGCATTATTAGCAAAGCCATCTTATGCTACCTTAGCATACTAAGTGTGATTGTCACCAACAATGGCACTTAGTTCGACAATCTAAAGTCTAAAGAATTTTGTACCATGTGCAATTGTCACCAACAATGGTATTTAGTTTGACAATCTAAAGTCCAAAGAATTTTGTGGCATGTATGGGATCAAGATCCATTGTACATCGATGGCCTATCTACAATTGAATGGATGACTTAAGGCCACCAACAAAGTTATTCTTCAAAGCCTCAAGAAGAAGGTTGACCAAATGAAAGGCGAAGTGGGTCGATGAGCTCCATTATGTACTATGGGGCTACTAAACAACTTCAAAATAGCTATAGAGGAGAGTCTCATCAATTTGGCTTTTGGAACTAAACAATTTTAGCAGCCAAGCTCAAACTTCCCAACCTCTATACTACGACCTGGACTTGTACGTTAATGAGATTGGTCACTAAGCTAACTTTAACTTCCTTAAAGAGCTAAGTGATTGAGCTAGCCAATGAGTGGTAGCATATTAACAATGAGTAACTAGGTTCTATGATAAGAAAGTATAGCATAAATACTTCTAACTTGAACACTTGGTATGTAGGAAACTTAAAGCCACCGGACCAAGAGAAAGCTAGGGCAAGTTAGCCCCAAACTGAGAAAACCCAATCTAAATGCAAAAAATGATCAAGAACAAGGTATATGAACTAGAAAGGCTCAATGAATATTCGATTCCTCAAACATGGAACATGGAGAATTTACGTTTGCATTTTTAATAAGTTTTTAAGCATAGTTCAAGTGTTTTGCTCATTATAAACATTTCAATTAATTAATGAAATTACAATGTTTTGCAAAAATTGTGTCTTTCATTGTACTTTAGTTCATCTTATAAAGGACATAAACCTAAAACTTAATCATGATTGGCATGGTTAATAAGTTAGGTCCTAGCCGAATAAAGTGAGAAGATACTCTAGGAACTCCACTTATTGGAGTGTGTGAGCTTCTAAGCCCTTTGTGGCTAATATAAGTGGATCAAGGTTAGCATCTCAACCATGATACAATTGCAAAGGAAAAATAAAAAAGTACAAATAAAAATGAAACAAGTAAATTATAGCAAAGTAGGTCGTAGATCAGAGCTAAGGAAGGTTAAGGTCAATCTTCAGTAAGCTTAGATAGGTCTCTAGAAAGCTACTTCTGGGATGGTGACAATGGTACTTACTTCATGGTTAGAGGAGTTGGTGGATGAACTTATGATGGAGTAGGAGGTAGATCTTTGATCAAAGGGGGCAAAGGAGGCATATTTAGTACACCTACCTTTTAGCCTAATAAAATCAAGTCATAACCTAGATCACTTTAAAAGCACCATCCTTTGCTTGCTTCACTCCATGATGGCAACTAGCTACTCAATGTATTCCTTACTAGCATAAATCTCTTTGAAGATTTCTTTGTGATATTATTCCTTCATAGTCTTCTCTAACTCCTCAAGTTCTCAAGTGTGTGCACCTTGCCAATTACCATGCTCCTTAAGCTTAGTGATGTGCTCCCTTAAGCCTTTGTCCGTGCTAGTGGACTTGTCTAAGCATTCTTACATTAAGTCTAGGTCCGTTTTACAGTCTACTCACATGGCTATCCAATGTTGGACCACTGCCGTGAAGACCACAGTCTACTCACATAGCTATCCAATGTTGGACCACTGCCGTGAAGACCTTCTCCCTTTATTTATAGGAGGCAACCTCGTAAGTGAGGTAAGAGATGGAATTGTTAGCTCTTACAAGCTCTTTTTATGCCTTCTTCTCCTCACTTAAAACCGCCTTAATGCACTTTTCTACCTTAGCAAGCTTCTTCCTACCGTCATCCATCATCCCTCTTAACTCTGCCCAAACATCCTTTAACTTAATCTCTACCCTCTTAGCATTCTACATGTAGACCTCATTATGGTCATAAATGTGAGTGTACATGGCAAAAAAGCTATCACTATATGCTTTAATGCATTCTACTTGACAATCAGTATCCCCATATTCATGAAAGACACCGTATGCAACCTTCATGTTAGTATAGCATAATAATAGAGAAATCAAGTTGTGATGGAAAGAAAAGGGAAAGGATTTACTTGAAGGAGTTAGGCAAAAAGACATTCTCATAACTCTAATGGAGTCATTCCCAATGTAGTCTCCTCTACAGTTTGCTGTTCTTATGGGCTAAGTAAGCCCTTGAATAAATTGATGCGACTACCTATAGTCCCTCCCGTCAACTAGCAGACTACAAGGATGAGGGGTGCCCTTGAAGAGGTTGACTGATAGGAATAAAAATCCGACAAGACCTATCATTAAGGTAAGAACCAAAGGAATTTAAATCTTGGCGTTGAGGGCCCATTTTGAGCAGATCGACCCCGGAATTATTTATATATTAACCTCTTTTCTATTATTCTTGTATTTTGTTTTCTAACAGGCACACTTATCATATTTTATAGGGCGATGGACAAACTCACTCAGACTTAGCTTGTGGGTTATCCATGGACCGACCTGAACCGGCGATGAGTTGGGCCGATGGATCCTATAGAAGACCGGCATCTTGAAGACCATTTCTTTTATATATTTCTTCTTTTATGAACTATTTTGGTTGTATTTTGGTTTAGGGACACTTTTATTTCCTTGTAATTTTCATTTAGGGTTAGCTACCTGAAAAGTGGCAAACTTGTAATTTTGAGCACTTTTTAACCCTAGGAGTAGCAAGTATAAATACTTGCTTAAGAGAGGGTTTGAGGGGCTTATCATTTTTGCAGATTATACACTTCCTTTCACGTGAGAATTAGGGTTCATACCTTGGTTCCAAACTCTTATCAATTTCAATCCCAAGAGTTGAAATTGTGGCGAGTGCAACATCTTGAAATTGTGAGTTATATCAATTTCATTTTGTTGTGATTTCTTTTCTTCTCTAGTGTGTCATATCTAGGGTTGAATTGAGATATTTCTTGGTCAGAAATACTTCTTATTGTTCACGAATTCTTGTGCTTATTTGAAGTATCTATCAATTATATTTGGTTCATCATTGAAAATTTCCCTAGGAAACGTGTTCTTCACTATTTGAGAGGGATTATTTTTGTTACGGTTTTTCTTTTTTCATTTGAGGTTTATTTGTGTGGATTATATGAAATTAAGAGGTTGTTAGAAGGTATTATCAGTGTGGTATTCTAATTATATCATTGGACATTTGGAATTCATCATATCTTCACTTGGTTCACATCATTTTGCCCTTATTTTTTGATCCGATTTTGCCTTGACTTGAGATAGTTTTTCTTAAGTCTTTTGAATGTGCTTTCAAGTGTGTTTAGGCACATCATTGACTTAGGTATCCTTTATGATTGTAGCCTTCCTTCCTCTCTCTTTTTACTAGTGAGATGTTGAACCTTCATTTTCAATGCCTCTCAAAGTTAAGATGGCTGACCTCCCTAGCGTAGGTAATAGGTCTTGCCTTAGTCTCGCTTAGCACTTAGGTTGTTTCCTTAAGATGAGGCCTTATTGTCGCTATAGTAACCACTTATCATAGTCGTGCCACTCCTTGGATTTGAGCAACATCCCCTTCCCCTTCCCCTTGCTAGAAGCAACTAGAGTAAGGGGAGTAGCCCTTAAAGGCTTAAGACTTTAGATGGTGATACTTCTTACTAATGCCATCTCTATAGGGGACACCTCTTGACTTACCCTCTTTGCCCCTTAAGTGTCTCTCGCCACATCTCCCCCCACCACCTCCACACCTCCCCCCATCTTTAGCGAGCTATGAGGTCAAAGATGCAAATCAACTTTAGTGGTGACATATCTGTAAGGAAAATAAAAATGAAGTTTGATAAAAATTGAATTAACATTGATCAGATAAAAAACTTCATGAGAGGTCTGCATCTTCAAGCTACGGTAGAAGAACAATTCACCTCAAGCCAACCCTATTCAAGGTGTAGACCCTTATTTTCACCTTAGCCTTCCTCAACCTCTATTTAACTCCTTGAACTTTTCTTCCCTTTCCCATTTTCAGCCTTAGAGCTCCTTGAAGTCTTAGTCACAATCCTTAGGAAGCTCCACTTTAAGCTTAAAGTGTCAAAAGGCCTCCTATTACCTTACACAGCCCGGGTTAAGATGTCAACCTAGTGTTGGTAATTAGGCAACAACTTGATTTTCTTTGTTCTTATTAGTTTCACCCAATGAACCTAAAAGTCTAGCTCCTCAACAACTTCAATCATGACATTCTTCTCTTCCCAGTTGTATACTAAAGACATTGGTCCCGACTTGATACGGGAAATACCACCCTAAAGAAAGCCTTAACCACTTCACACTATAGAAAAAGTGGAAAAATTTTAGAGTAGGCTTAACTCCATATGATTCACATAGCCTCTCAAATGCTATGAGTAGTGTGTATGTGTTTAAGATGAGCTAGCATGGATTAACTTAGTGGTAGTTGAAGAATTGTTTTTGAAAGTCAATGAAAGAGAGTCATAGCCTAAATTTGAAAAACCTTTGGTAAACACTGTACCTATTGCCTTCCATCATGGCCACCTACTTGTGCTTAAAGGCAGGACAAATGATCCAACTTACAGAAGGGGTATGCTATACAAGCCTATAGCGTCTACATCCTCCTTGCAAACCATGCTCTTTATCACCTTTAGACCTAACCTTAAAGTGGATGGCTCATCAAAACAAGGCTTAATGAGCTTGCACTCTTCCCCATCGTCTAGATAAGTATCTAGAGTGAACTTACTATAAACAACCTATTTACTCTTCTCCTCAAAAAACCTTAACACTTCACTATCTATATCTTTAGTGTACACCATTGGATTTTTGGTCAACTTGAGGGTCCTAACACATCAATCACTATAACCTAGGGGTAGGTGGATAACCCCATGAACAAGGTTTGATAAGTTTTGTGAAGAAGTTGAAGTATTGTCCATACCTTTAGTATATGAAAAACCTTAAAAGATGAAAATAATTCAATGTAAATGAAATGGAAGGATTTCAAGGACGGTAAGAAGTTGAAAGGATAATGACAGAATTTTAGATGAAGAATACAAGAATGCGAAAAGTAGTAGAAGTGGCAATACAATCACCTTATATAGGCAGTTACCAAATACACACATAAGCTCTAAAGATGCACTAGATTTCGTCACATGTCTTACCATCGAAACAAAGGGCTATGTTTTTCCTAACCTCTATAGCTACACCTTTTCTTGATGCAACACGTATCCCTATGCATTTAAAGTGAAGATGTGCACATGCATGTAAAGGATTTGAATTTGATAGTTGAAATAATAGAAGTGTGCTTAATAGACTTCCTTCCTTCATTGAGATTAAGGGGTAACTCAACCTAGAACTACTTTGCCATTGCTCATTAGCATAGTTGTGGCTTGTTTAGATAGGCCTTAGATCAACTCCCTTGAATAGCTCGATAAGGTACTTCCCAATTGGAAGGAGTCACTCTTTAGCTTAGCCAAACCTAGGCGGCTCGACACAATTCCAAAGTAGCCTACCAAAGGCAAAGACCATGGCACCTTAAATGCTAAGGTTGATTGAGTTGTTTTTTTAGCTTGGAACTACATTGCATAGCTAGAGCACTATTCATGTAATACTATTAGGCCTTGTCTTACATGTTTAAAGGGCTCACCTTGACCTCTACTCTCATCAATGGCTAGCTACTAATGGAGTAAGGGGCAAGTGTTATAGGCCAATTCAATCATGGGCCTTAGGGCCCATTTCGGCTAGGCCTTACACCTAATAAAATACAAAACTAAGGAAAGTTGTGATAAATATGGAAAGTTTATCTAACTCTCCAATGGCATGCTCCATAGAATATTTCCTAAAATAAAGTAAATGTTTTTGGGAAAGATTTACTTATCATAAATATCACACCACTCCTACACTATAAATAGAGGATTACTCCACCAAGATAAGAGACCAAAACCTTTCTACAAGTTTGATTTCTCTTATTGTTATGCTACTTCTTTAACTTAAGCATCGAAGTCAAAGTGTTGGAGCTCCATAGTTCACGTTTGTTCTTCCTACAAGCCAAAACTTTGTCAATCTAATGATTCAACATAGCTTAAGACCTCAAGTGGTAGCAAGAACAATCAACAATCCTAATATTGTTTTCATTTATTAATATCATTTTTTGGACAAATTCATTTTGATTTAGCATGTGGAAGGAAATCAACCCTTAAAATTCTAAGCCTAAGATATATTCAAATTTGGATATCTCAAATTTTCTTCTCACAATTTCCCTTAATTACAAATTAGTGATTGAGATTGCCTAGATTGTTGCTAATGTCCTTATTATGTCATCCACTCCCCTGTAATCCTTACCATTGATTATATGTAGCAATATCTTAAAGAAGCCAATTGAGGAAAATTTTAGAAAGGTAAAGTGGGAGCATTCATATTCAATTTTTTCTCTCCATGCATACAATTCACCACAAATATATCAAGTATATTGAAGTGCCGAAAACGGACTAAAGATGACTCTAACTGCTGATGCCATGTTACCATCACTTGGAATCAATCTCATTTACTAGAACAATGGTTTACTGAAAAGTTGAAAGCATATATAAACCAAAAATGGTATAAAACCTTTCCACTGACATAATGCAAAATCCCTATTGCTTATGGCTCGATTTACAGAACGATCAGACTCTACTAATGATCCAAACAGGAAATGATGCTTCGATCCATATAAGGCTTGAATGCCTTCTACATCATCAGGTGTCAACACTAGTTTCTTCTCTCTGGGCTTCAAGCTGGGGTACATAACAGCTTCCTTGACGGAAGTATGTGCCAAACCTAGCAAGTGCCCAATTTCATGCAATGCAACTGACTCCAAATCAACGGCCACTTTCGATTGCTCCACCTCGAAATCCACAGCCCACGTCTCCGCCGCATCAAGGTGTAGTCTCCCACTCTCTGGCGAGAACGAGTGCGCTAAGATCCCAAGCACCCCATCAAATGGCTGGCCATCTCCATGATCACCTTTGTAGAACCCTATTCTTATATCAGCATAACCATAATCATTGGCTTCTTTGAAACTCACTGGAATAACCGTTGCCCACTGCGCAAATGCACGTTGGAATGCGCCTTTTATGTCCATTAAGCTCAAGTAATCGATTGAATTATCTGGGGATAGTGCATAGGTCAGTGTGATTGGCTTCTGACGAGTCCATTTAGGCTTACCTGCAAAATACACATAACGTTTTGTATCACGGACATTACGGATCGTGTCAGGTACCCCACACCTTGGTGTGCCTATTTGCTTAATCGTGTCAACATCGAGACTACCAGTGACGGTGAGACCATGTTCTGCTTGATATAATGATATTGCGGATTCGAATTGTGTATCAAATTCATCTGTGAAGTTGCTTCCTTTCGACAAAAGATACCCAAAACGGTGGAAGTAGTGCTTCAGTTGTGATATCCCGCGAATTTTACTACCTATTTGTGCTGTGAGGAATAGTCTCTCATCCATGTTTATGGATTTTGAAGGGTGTAATGTAGAATGAAGGGTTCTTGTGGAGAAAATGCAAGGAAGGAATGAAAGAAGAAACAAGAAGACAGTAAAATGATAATAGAATGAAAGAAACATTGGGATATTTAGGGGTACCATCATGAGAGGAATAAGAGACCTTTTTTTTTTTTATAAAGAAAGGGTCGTTTAAGCAATTCCACCAACTGATCGATTATGATGTTTAGTCACTTATATAGGAAAAATTAGGAAAATTTGGTAAATTGGTCATGAATCATATCGCCCTGTAAATATTGTATTAGTTGATGATGGGATAGAACATATAACCTTTTCGTAGCCAATTCTAAATAAGAAATAGGTAAATCGTAACCACGCTTCCTTGAGAAATATCGAAAATATGGAAAAAGATCTTTGAATTTATAAATTACTATACTTCTATTCTCTAAAATTTCTTCATACTGAAAAATAAATTTTTGCAATGCAATACGAAGTTTCTTTTACATAAATATATACTAGAATTTTTTTTACTTATCCATGATTTAAGTGTTTAATTGACTTAATTAATATTTCATAGGTCAGTATAAATCAAATCCAAAAATAAGTTGTCCTATAAAAAAAAAAAGAATGAATGAATGAATGAAAAAGATTGACATGTGGTATAGTACGGAAGGAAAGAATTTTCAGCATTAATATTTTTCAAGGTGTGTAAATAAGATATTTCAGAATTTCATGGGCTTTCCAACCCCCCCCCCCCCCCCCCCCCCCCGCCCTTTTTTTTTTTTTATAATTTGAATGCTCCCATTGGGAATGTTTCTTAATTCATCCTCAAAAATGAAAATACCCCAGGATGATAATAAAATCAGTTAGAGATCCCTATATTTGACGAGTAAAACGTGGTGGCGGTTTCTGGTACATGAAAAAGGAAGTACTTCAGTTTCAACAAACCATAACTTTCAATATCATATTGTTTACATTTGAAGTCATGTAAGTGTTTGTTGCGATGCCGGAAAAATAGGTCCACTATTTAATTTAGTACAGGCCCAGTCGTTCGGCGACATGATTGCTTTCCAATGTTTTTTTTGGGCTTGTGATTCTATGCATACGTGCAAATAACTCAATTGAGATGCAACTTACGTTGTTTCGACTCGAAGATATTGTAACATGGAACAACTACCACTTTTCTTAGATGCGAACGCGCAAAGAAATTCAGAGTCGTCAGCACTCATGATTAATCGGCCCTTCGCATTTGCGCATCCAGCCTTCTTCGTGGAGAAGCCATACATACAAAGCATAAATGTTTGAAACGTATGCCAATTGGTGGTATATCATATCAAGGGTTGTTCATCATATTAAATTGAATTGAGAATTGAATGTAAAATGTAATTTTTCTATATTTTAGCTTAGTTCACTATTTGATTCAAGCAATCAGACTAAACTAAACCTTTTGAACCAAAACCAAACCAATTTTTATTAAAAAAACAAAAAGTTGAGTGACATTTTTTAATTTTAAACCCTATCAACATCTTAATCTAATTCTATTTATCTTATTTTATTTTATTTTTTTCTATCTATCATCTCACCCTTAGTTTCTGTCACGCCTCAAGGGATACTCTATTGTAATAGCTCGTCATGTACTATATTGTAATTTACCATTAACTATATTCTAACACACATAAACTTCAACATGGTATATAAGGCATTGTTACTCTAAAAACCTTCATAAAAATAGCAGTTCAATAATTAAAAATATTACTTTATAAATATGTTAATATATGAAGTCTTATGATATGCCAAACCCAATTCCAATTAAACAATCCTAATTGAAGATTCAATCGAGCAATTGTTCAACAAAAAAAATGGCGTGATCCCTAATTTCACGTAAACCTTAATTTCATGTAACAATAACAAAATGAAATTCTCAAATTCTTACTAGATATGACGTACTAGTAGAATTAAGAACAACTTGCAATTGTTGATGTAACATACAACAATTCATGTCTCACTCGCCACAATCCCTAATTTTAGAATTGATAAAGTGTTTATGGAATAGAAGAAAGCCCTCTTTCCACATGAACAAGCAACAAAATTATATCTCCAAAAAGTGTCTTTTTTGTTCTCTTTTACAAGTATTTATACTTGTCCTAAATTTGGAAAAATAACATAAGGAAAATAGTGACACATGGTCGATCCCTTTTATGCCCATCTCAATCAACAATACATAACATAAGGTCAGTTTCCTTGATTCACTTCGGTTCACCATAGACCGTAAATCATCTACATACCAAGTGCTAGTGTGTTTGATCGTCTTCCTATAATACTAACAAGTGTACCCGATTAAACACAAAAAAATTATATAAAGTAAATGAAGACACTATATGAATGTCTTTAGGCTCCATTTGCTCAAAAATGATTCTCAATGCTAAGTTCTGTAGTCCTCTGGCTCTTACACTTATTATGGGTCTCGTTGATGCATTGGCTTGATTCCCATCATCTCCTTGGGCCTGTGGAAGATTTGCCCTCAAATCTAATGGGTCTTCATGTGTACCATCCGGTATATAAGGCAATAGTTCTGCAACATTGAATGTAGCAAAGATGTTGTATTCTCCTGGTAACTCTATCTTGTATGCATTGTTGTTGATGCACTTTAGAACTTTAAAAGGTCCATCTACTTTGGGTGAAAGTTTTTGTGACTTCTTGTCAAGAAACCTATCTTTACTGAGATTAATCCAAACTAGATCACCTAGATTATAAATTTTGGTTTTCTTGTTTTTGTTGCCCTGAAGTTTTACTATTCTTGAATTTTTTTTAAGGTGTTCAAAAGCCTTATGATGAAGTTTCTAAATCTCCTTTGCTCATTCTACTCCAATCAAGCTTTCTTCCTTTGTTGCTGGATTAGCTATTAAATCCAATGGAAGGGTAAGATTATAGCCATACACGACTTCAAAGGGAGACTTACTAGTTAAACTATGAGTTGACCTATTGTAAGCAAACTCAACAATAGGAAGACACAAGTCCAAATTAGTAAGATCCTTGCCAACCGTTGCTCTTAGTAAGGCACCAAGAGTACGATTGACAACCTCCGTTTGGTCGTCCATCTGTGGATGACATGAGGTACTATACATGAGTTTAGTACCAAGTCTTTTCTAGAGTGTCTTTCAAAAAAAGCTAAGAAACTTAGTGTCTTTATCAGACACTACTGTGGGGAACACTATGTAGTTTTACAATTTCCTGCATAAAAAGGTCAGCTATAAATAGTGTGTCATCTGTTTTGTAGCAAGGCACAAAATGTGACATTTTGTTGAAGCGATCAATGGTAACCATAATGGAGTCTTTTCCTCTCTGTGTTTTGGGTAGACCCAAAATGAAATACATACTAATATCAATCCAAGGTTGTGTAGGTAGAGGTAAAGGCAAATATTCACCCTAAACTCCCTTCTTCCCTTTTGCACTCTTACAAACACCACACCTCTCCAATACTTTGTGGATATCCTTCATCATACCCCTCCGGTAAAAATTCTCTTTCAATAACTTTCAAGTTCTCTTTTCACCAAAATGACCAGATAACCCTCTAGCATAAGCTTCCCTTACCAACAACTCTCTAATAGAACCCCTGGGTATATATAATTTTCTTGCCTTATATAGAAAGCCATCTATCATATAATACCCATCTACTACATTTCCTCTAAAGCATCTCTCAACAATTAATTTCAGGAATTCATCATGAGCATATTGTTCCTTCATTAATTCAAACCCAAGCAGTTTTGATTATAGAGATGTGATAAGTACATACCTGCGTGACAAGGCATCAGCTACAATGTTCATGCTTCCTTTTTTGTACTAAATCACATAAGCAAAACTCTTTACAAACTCCACTCATTTGGCTTGGTGTTTTGACAGATGTTGTTGACCTCGAAGTGTTTTAGTGACTCATGATCTATATAAATAATGAACTCCTTAGGAAGAAGATAATGTTACTACGTTATCAATGCCCTCACTAAGGAATAGAACTCCTTATCATATACTGAGTAGTTTAGAGGTGCACCACTCAATTTTTCACTAAAATAAGCAATGGGCTTCTTGTCTTGCATCAACACAGCACTAATCCCTACCCCTGATGCATTACACTCCAATTCAAAATTTTTCTCAAAATTAGGTAAAGCTAAGACTAGAGCACTAGTTAGCTTTGTTTTCAGCTCTTCAAAACTCTTTTAGGTTTGTTCTCCCCAAACAAAAGGAACATCCTTTTTAGTCAATTTAGTTAATGGACTGACAATGTTACTGAAATTCTTGACAAAACGTCTATAAAATGAAGTTAGTTCATGAAAACTTCTTACCACAATAGCTGATTTTGGTATTAGCCAATCCTTAACAACCCTCACTTTTTCTTCATCTACTTTCACAATAGAACCAATTATGATAAATCCAAGAAGTGTTACCTCAGTTTGATAGAAAGAACACATCTTGAGATTTGCATACAGTTGTTGTTCCCTTAGTATTGAAAACACTACTTGTAAATGCTTAACATGATTTTCTAAGTTTCTGCTGTAAATCAATATGTCATCAAAATAAACAACAACAAATTTGCCTAAAAATTCATTCATTACATGATTCATCAACCTCATAAAAGTACTAGGGGCATTGGTCAATCCCAATAGCATGACCATCAACTCATATAAACTATGGTGTATTTTACAAGTGGTCTTCCACTCATCTCCTCCCCTCATTCGAATTTGGTGATATCCACTTTTAAGATCCACCTTGGAGAATACCTATGCACCATGAAGCTCATCTAACATATCATCAAGTCTAGGAATGTGATACCTATATTTGATGGTAATTTTGTTGATGACTCTGCTATCAATGCACAGTCTCCATTTTCCATCCTTCTTGGGAACAAGAAGTGTAGGAACAACATAAGGACTTGTAAACACCCCATTTTTGCATTAATGATTAATAATAATCAATTTTCAATTTTTTCCACTTTTTTTTTTTACATTTTCTTCTAATTTAGTAAAAATAGGAAAAATGTTCAAAAAATAAAATAAATAGGAAAAATACATCAATTTTGGAAAATAATTACAGAAATGGCAATAAAAAGGATTAAATAATTTTTACAAATTTTTGAAATTTCAAAAAAATACAAAAAATAAAAAAAATCGCATTGCATATATGCAAATTGCGAAAATAAAAAAATCGAGTAAGTGGGCTAGCCCGGCTGGTTCAAACCATGGTCTAAGGTGCGAGGAAAGGGGCTTGGTCACAGGTTCGAAACGCGGGGGGAGGCAGAATTCGCGTTTTGCAAATTTTTTTGCTGATTGGCTTGGTCACTCCCAACCGCCGTGATCGATCGACCCAACCCGACCCGCTTCGACTCGATCCGACTCGACCGACCCGACCCATGCACCGACCCGGATCCAAGTAAGTCGGATTTTTTGATTTTTGATTTATTTCTTATTTGTTTATTTAGTTATTTTATTTATTTTTTCGAATTTCTTTATTTATTTACTTGTCATTTATAATTCAAAAAAAATATATTAGAATTTAGATTAGTTTTTTTTTTTAAGATTTAACTTAGGAGGAGTAATAATAAAAATAAAATAATAATTATAATAATCAATAATAAAAATATAAAAATATATATAAAGAAAATGATAAAAATATATATTAGAAAAAATAATAAAAATTTAGATTTTAGTTTAGGATAGATAAATAATATAGGAGAAAATTTTTCAATAAAAATTATAAAAAATTCACAAAAATTAAGAAAAATCAATAAAAATTTATAATAGTAGAAATGAGTTAAAAAATAGAGAAATGAAATTTTTTATCACCTAGAAAAATCATTTTCTTAGATAAATCCAAAATTGGTTTTTCCTAAAAATTATTATTTAAAAAAAATCAAATTATCAAGCTAAGGCTTAGATTTTTCAAAAAAAATACTAAAATGATAAAAACATAAACCAAAAGAAATTTCATAATTAAAAATCACCAACACATTAAAGTTTTTTAGGAAAAGCGAACTACGGCTTGTTTGATCCTGAATAGCAGGTACGTAGGCACCCATTTGGGGCAACCTTAAAAAGAACAAAAATCATTTTCTCATAATAGGTTATTCAAAAACACAATAAAAAGACAACAAAAATAAATAAATAAAAGACATTTTGGATAAGGTTTAGATTTTAGGAGATTAGGGTGGTAACCTTAGGGTTTTCATAGGTTAGCCTCCGAACTCAAAAACTTTGGTTTTCCCTTTCCTCTTTTCATAAAAAACGAGAAGAGGAAATTACGTTGACCAGTGGTCCAAATTAGGACTATTCTGCTCAATTAGTCCTAATTCAATCTTTCCCAACTGCAGTTGGGTGGTGACTCCAAAACAAAATGAAGTTCCTAACTCAAGTCGAGGGTCTACATTAGATGAGCATAGGGTCTAGTATAGATCGGATTAGGAATGGAAAATAAAAAATTAGACTCGACAAGACTGATACTCTCCTTAACAAAGCCCCATTCTATCAGTTCATCCACTTGTCGCTTCATTTCTTTAGCCTCTTCATGATTCATGCCATATGCAAGTTTATTTGGCAAAACTAACTCTAGCTGAAAATCAATGGCATGTTTAACACCTCTCAAAGGTGACAATCCCTTGGGTAATTCATCTAGAAATAAATCTTTGTACTCATCTAATACCCAGTTTACCATAGGGGGTAACTATTCATGACCATCCACCTCTAGTGCATATCTCATCTACAACATAAACACTGGCCTCTCATCCTCTATAGCCTCCTCCAGTTCATATTGCCCTACTAATAATGTCTTCTTTTTCCTAGCCTTATTAATTTGTCTCTATGCCTCTTGTACTTCAATATGTGACATGGGATTCAACACTATGCACTTACCCTCCTTCTAGAACACATATCTATTCCTAAATCCATCATGTAACACTTTCCTATCATACAATTAAGGCTTGCCAAGCAATATATGTGATGCACACATAGGAAGAATATCACAAATAATCTTGTCATGGTACTTATCTCCTGATGTGCTCTGATACCAAATGATGATGTACTCTGATACTAAAATTATGATGTGCTCTAATACCAAAAATTATGATGTGCTTTGGTACCAAAAATTATGATGTGCTATGATACCAAAAATTATGATGTGCTTTGGACCTAATTGCAAGAACATAAAACCAATTGAAGAATCAACCAAACCAAGTTCACAAAATGGCGTGATACTAATTACTACGTGAAACCTAATTGCATGAATCAAATTGCTCTAATACCAAATTATGATAAGGATCACTTGCAATTGTAAGATATATAAAAGATAACACAAAGATAAACCAAACTCCAATCAAATTAGGCATGAACCAAATCTAAAAATTGGAACCTTAAATGCGTGAACAAGAAAAAATAAACCAACCAATTATAACTAAATATGACACACTAGAAATAATTGAAAGCAACTTAAGAAATATTGATATAACTTACAATAATTCTTAATCCTACTTGCCACAATTTCAATAAGGAAATTGATAAGAGTAAAAGTTTATGTAAGGAAGTGCTCTCCATGGCAAAGAAATGGAAGATTTCTAATTCAACTAAAGTCTCCTCTAAAGCCTACTTAGCAAGTATTTATAGTTGCTTTAATTAAGGTAAAAAAAAAAAACAAATTACAAATAAAACTAACAAGTGACCGGTTTTGAATCAATAAAAGACAATTACAAATAAACCCTCAAAATGGCTGGTTCTTCACTTCCATGGAGAAATTGTTAGATTGGTACTTCTTAGATTTATGTAGGTCCATAAATAGCCCACAAACTAAACTTTAGCGAATTTATCCACTATCCTGTAAAAACTGACAAATGTACCTACTGGGATGCACAACAAATATGTAACAGAAAAGAAGATACTAAACAAATATTCTTAAGGTCTGATTATTCAAAGAGGACCCTTATCGCCAAATTTTGTAACCCTTTAGCTCTTCTCCTAGTGATAAGTCCTGTAGGCATTTGATTCCTATCATTTCCTCAAGCCTCAAAGAGATTTTCCCTCAAATCTAATTGGTCTTCATGAACATCATCGAGTAAATAGAGTGATAGGTCTATAACATTAAATGTAGTAGAGACTTTGTATCCTCCTAATAATTTATCTATAAAAATATCACTGTAGTCATTCAGTACCTGAGATACTATAGGGGGTAGATGCTCTCGCCCCTCCATCTCTAGGATATACCTCATCTGTAATAAATATAATGGTCTATCATCCACTATGGCCTTCCCTAACTCAAACTATCCCACCAATAAGGTCTTCTTGTTCCTAGTTTTGCTTATATCTCTCTGAACCTCTTGGTCCTTTGAAGGTTTACTCATTTTCTTCTGAACTTCTTGGACCTCTGAAGGTTCATTTATCTACCTTTGAACCTCTTGGACCTCTAATGGTGACATTGGGTTCAATACTATATGTTTACCCTCCTGCTGGAACATATAAGTATTTCTATAACCATTATGCAAAACCCTCATGTCATACAACCAAGGCTTACCAAGCAATATATGGGATGCACACATAGGAAGAATATCACATACAATCTCATCATGATATTTATCCCCTATCCTGAAAGGTACCATAGCCCTCTAGGTAACATGGAGACTACCCTGCTCACTCAGCCAATGCAATTTAAAGGGTTTTGGATGTGGGGTATTTACAAGTTTCAATTTCGATACTAATGATGTAGCCACTACATTAGTAAAATTACTGCCATCTATAATAATAGAACATAGTTTACCTTGTACTCTACAAGAGGTGTGAAACAAATTTTCCCTCTACTCATCATAATTAGTAGGAAACGAAGTCAAAGTTTGGTGCAGTACATTAATAGATAAATACATATCACTCCCATCCTGACTATTGGCCTCACTACCAAGTCCCCCATTCATACTATCATTTAACATGGCTGATGAATTCATCTTTTGACATACTAAACAAATCAATACAACTATAATATACTTCACATCAAATGTAACAATCACAACATTACACCATGGTACGCATACACACTCACGGTGTAACACATACTTCCACACCTTGATACACAACCAATACAACACCCCAACGCACACCACTTAACTTCATTGTACAAGCTTTAATCACAACATACACTTACACTCACGGTGCAACACTTCTCAAACCACAATACACACATTTCTACATTACACACGCATATAATTCACCATGGTGAAACACCCTTCAACCACACACTCTCACTTCGCCAAATACATACACCTCAACTATAGTGCAATACACTTTAACCACACGTACCTCAACCATGGTGCAATACACTTCAACCACATATAGTCCTAATTATGGTAGTAAACAACAATGGAAACAATTAATGATGCTTCTCCAAATGGTAAGTAAATAATTCAAAGTAGTTAAAGTGTATTAAGATTAACAATACACAATAACTTCGTCAACTTAATGTTTGCTTTTGAATTCTAATTGTTTCTAAATTCTCCATGGTAAAAAGAGCAAATTTGAAAAAAGAAAAATGCACTTCCAATTCCGAAAATTTCAAGGAAACAATAAGGCACCAAATAACACAACTTCAAATTATGGAATTCAAATTCAAAGAACTTCCCCTTCTTTCACTCACAATCCACTCACGACAAAGGATTCAATCTAATTTCTACACTTCACAATACTTCAATTAGAGATCACGCAAGCAATTCAAGGAATAATTTAACACAAGACTTCAAATTTCACTTCACACAATTTAATTTCGGAATGAAGGATCAAGAACACTAAATCTCAATTTGTGAATCATGAAAATTTCCCTTCTCTAAACCTTGTTCTAATACCAAATGATGTGCACTTATACCAAAATTATGATGTGCTTCAATACCAAAAATTATGATGTGCTTTGATACCAAAAATTATGATGTGCCTTGGATCCAATTGCAAGAACATAAAGTTAATTGAAGAATAAACCAAACCAAGTTCACAAAATGGTATGATGCCAATTACCATGTAAACCCTAATTCTGTGAATCAAATTTCTCTAATACCAAATTATGATAAGGATCACTTGCAATTGTAAGATATATAAAAGATAACACAAAGATGAACCAAATTCCAATTAAATTGGGTGTAAACTAAATATGAAAATTAGAACCCTAAATGCATGAACAAGAATAAATAAATCAACCAATTACTACTAGATATGACACACTAGAAATAATTGGAAGCAACTTAAGAAATATTGATATAACTCACAATAATTCTTAAGCCCACTCGCCACAATTTGAACAAGGAAATTGATAAGAGTAAAAGTTTGTGTGAGGAAGTGCTCTCTATGGCAAAGAAATGGTATATTTCTAATTCAATAAAAGTCCCCTCTAAAACCTACTTAGCAAGTATTTATACTACTCTAATTAGGATAAAAACAACAAAACCAAATTACAAATGAAACCAACAAGTGACCGATTTTGAATCAACAAAAGAAAATTATAAATAAACCCGCAAAATGGCCAGTTCTTGACTTCCATGGAGCAATTGTTAGACTGGTACTTCTTTGATTTATGTAGGTCCATAAATATTCCATAATTGAGCTTTAGTGAATTTATCCACCATCTTGTAGAAACCGACAAATGTACTTGTTGGAATGCACAAAAAATATGTAATAGAAAAGAAGATACTAAACGAATATTCTTGGGATCTGATTGGTCAAAGAGGACCCTCATCGCTAAATTTTGTAACCCTTTGGCTCTTGCCTTGGTGATACGTCCTGTAGGCATATAATTCCTATCATCTCCTATGTTGAATGGAACATTAGCCCTCTGAGTGACATGTAAACTACCTTGTTCACTCAACCAATGTAGTTTATAGGGCTTAGGATATGGGGTAGTGACTAATTTCAATTTAGTCACTAATGAAGTAGCCACCACATTAGTACAAACTCCATCAATAATAAGATCACAAAGATTACCTTGGACCCTACAGGAGATGTGGAATATATTTTCCCTCTACTCATCCTCATTAGTAGGAAATGTAGTCATCTCTCTATGTAGTACATTGATGGATAAATATTGATCATTGCCCTTATCCTCATGTACCTTAACATCAGCATCACCATAATATTCATCTAATACAGTTGATAAATCTATGATATCGTGCATGTCTTCTTCTTCTTCCTTACTCTTAACCTCCGTAGTAATCATAACTCGTCTATTTAGACATTGTGCAGCCATATGTCCAAAACCTAGACATTTAAAACATTTAACATGGTGATTCTTTCCTCTTGATGTCCCAGCTACTACCTGTTTATTTTCATACCTAGCAACTGTTTTTCCATTCCTAAATGACTCTTTCTCCCCTCTAATGTCTAGCACTACTGCATTCTTTTCCATAATTCTACCATATCCCCCTCTATTAACCTGTTTACCTTCAAACCCATACAGTTTTGTAGAGGATCTATACCTGTTACTTGCTGCTCGATACAGATTAGATTACCTCTGTCTCTCCACTTTTAAAGCTAAATGAATGGCCTCATCAATGGTGTCATACCTCCATAGCTCTACAATACATGCAATCTCATATTTCAACTTGGACACAAATCACGCTATCGTCTATTCAGGAGGTTCGACTACCCCACATTAGATCATCAATGTCTTAAACTCTTGGACATACTCATCTACAGTTTTGCCTCCCTATCTCAATGTCTGGAGACACATGAATAACTCCTGTTTGTAGTGCTCTGGTATAAATCTCTTCCTCATAACCTATTTCATTTCCTACCAAGTACGAATCTCAACATCACCATCTCTCCTTCTACTAGCTACAAGGTTCTTCCACCATAAGGCAGCATATCATGTAAACTCAACTGCCGTTAGACAAACCCGAGTGTGGTCATTAATTTCATAACACTCAAAAAGGCCCTCTACTTTATCTTCCTACTAAAGATAATCCTCTATAGAACCCCCCTTCCATTAAATGAAGGCATTTGCAATTTTACATATTCCAGACCCATAAACAGCCTAAAGTCACAGTTAGAATAAGGTTTATCCTCACAGTTATCATCCCTTTCCTCTTGATAAGCATGATAATCTCCTCCTAATCTCCTACCTCTATTTCCTCCTACCGCTCCTTCCCTATGTGCATCATTATGTGCTACCTGAGGTGGGGGTGCCAGTGGATTTACCACTGGTGGTTATGGTAATGTCATTTGATCAACCTGTGTTGCTAGTGTAGCAATAATATTAGTAAGATCCTACAATTATTCTTCTAAAGTTCTTCTTCCACCTATAGTACGACGTCCTTGACCTCCTCCTACAACTTGACTATTGGCCTTATTACCAATTCCTCCATTCACACTATCATTTGACATGGTTATTGAATTAAACTTTGATAATTTTTTTTTATTGATAGGAATCAACTTGATGGTTCCAGCAGTAGGAAACCTAACTTGGATACATGAGCCCAGAAATCCACATACAGCCACATTTTTAACTAATAATGTTTTATTTTGCACTTTGGTAGGTATATTTATTGGTGCTATAGGTTGGCTAAATAACATGCACTAAGGATCAAGTTACGGGAAATTCTTAGAGTCACATCCAACGACCTACAAATTGTTCAATTGAAGTAAATAACCGGCCACTTGAAGACCATTTGTATTTGTAATTGTTGCATATTGGAACCGATCATTTTATTTTGTACTTGTATTTTGTGTTTTGGAAAACCAGCCACTTAAGTGGCATCCTTGTAATTTTTGTGTTATTTTTACCCTAATTGGAGCAAGTATGAATACTTGCTAACTAGGGCTTTGAGGAGCTTTTTGACAAGTTAGAAATCATACACTTTGTTTCCATAAGGGTTGTCCTTCAATTGCAATAGATCTCTTATCAATTTCTTGGTGAAATTGTGGCAAGAATCAGCTAGAGTGGATTGCGAGTAATATCAATCTTACTTTTGTTGTTTCACAAATTGTGTTTAGTGAATAATATCTAAGTACAATTTATTGGTTACTTGTCCTTGCCTACGTGAATTAGGGTTCTTCATTTTCAGATTTGATCATTTTAAATTGAGATTGAATTACAGTTCATTTCCATGTTTTTTTTTATTGAAGTTTATACACTTATTTGTTCCTTACATCAATTTAGTGTTAAACTCGTGAATTGGGGTTCCATTATGAAGTAATTTGAACACGCCATTTGTTGCTGGAGTTTGTTGTTCACGCCACTTAATTAATGTGTTTGCTATCCAATTAGTGAGGCACATCATTTATATAATCACACCTCCATAACATCAATTTCTCCAACCCCAAATACACTCTTGACAACACACACACGGTACAATACACCCTTAAGGCACAACACATACACTCACGGCACAACACACACACACTCACGGCATTACACACCCTCTACGGCACAATTTCCTCAAAACTCAAGTCAATATTGCAAGCAAAGCAATTTAATGCACAATTACTACATAATTACACAATTATGGAATCAATTTGTACTAATCTCTCAACCTTCCATGGCAAGAGCTTACGGCAAGAACCTTAAATAATAATTTCCTCAACTTTAATTCACAATGACCAAGGTAGGCATGGCACAATTTAAACAATTTCTCAATTTTAATTCACATAACAATGAATTACTCAATGGTACGATATAAACCCTAAATCCCCAATTTAAAATCAAGACTTCCACATGCAATTCTCCCTCTCAACCGTAGCTCTGATACCAAAAGATGATATGTTAAACCCAATTCCAATTGAACAATCCTAATTGAAGATTCAATTGAGCAATTGTTCAACAAAAAATGGTGTGATCCTTAATTTCACGTGCACCCTAATTTCATGTAACAATAACAAAATGAAACTCCCAAATTCTTACCAGATATGACGCACTAGTAGAATTAGGAACAACTTGCAATTATTGATGCAACACACAACAATTCAAGTCTCACTCACCATAAACCCTAATTTTTGAATTGATAAGAGTGTTTATGGAATAGAAGAAAGCCCTCTTTCCACATGAAAAAGTAGCAAAATATATCTCCAAAAAGTGACTTTTTTGTTCACCTTTACAAGTATTTATACTAGTCTTAAATATGGAAAAATAACATAAGGAAAATAGTAACACATGGTCGGTCCCTTTGATGCCCATCTCAGTCAACAATACACAACACAAGGCCGGTTTCCTTGATTCATTTCGATTCACCATGGACCATGAATCATCCATAAACCAAGTTCTAGTGTATTTGATCGTCTTTCTCTAATACCAACAAGTGTACTTGATTAAACATAAAACAATTATATAAAGTAAGTGAAGACACTATATGAATGTCTTTGGGTTCCATTTGCTAAAAAATGATTCTCAATGCTAAGTTATGTAGTCCTCTAGCTCTCGCTCTTGTTATGGGTCCTGTTGATGCATTGGCTTGATTCCCATCATCTTACAAATGTTGTAATGGCCTGTAACTCAGGACGCCACAAACTGCCATGTGCCTTTATAGGATAAAGACACATTAAGGCTCTTAAACTAGCTAACACTATGTTACTTGCAATAAATGCTAACCACAATTAAATTAAATTGATTGACATCACTCATAATAATTTAACTAAGTCTCATTACAAACCACTAATTGCTTTAAAGCCGATCTTGGTTTATCATAATGATAAAATCTAGAAACAGTTAAAATTCTAACAATTAACTATCCTATTCCATTATAACAAGAATCACCATATCAGCGATGTTAAGAACTTCAGTTAACTTTCTCACTTAGTCGTCATAGTAATAATAGTATTTTATATCACTCCCATCCTATCCATATGACCCTAGGTCCTCATCATAGGAGGTGTATTCATTTGTGCCTAAAGCTAAAAAAAAAAAAAAAGGAATCCTCAAAGGGTGAGCTAATGCCCAATACGTATAATCCACAAGCATACACACCTGATCAAACATCTTGAGTCACATACATCAATGCAAATATCAATAATCATACAACAAGTTATTTTTTGAATTAATCCTCAAACAATAAAGGAGTGCTCATAACCCTATCACACCATATATAGATATAACACATAATACGATATTAAAAACTACCACTATAGGTCCCAATACCCATGAGTCCTTAATTCTACTAAATCATTTCAATAGGCAACTCTATAAGGGATACCGCCACATACCGATTAATGGGTACCCCCAAAGGTTTTACTAGTATGAGTCCTTAGGTCGAGCCAAATACAATCAACAACCAACTTAATCATATCCAATAAACTCTTAATTCCTTTTTTTCTCAACTAACTTAACAAGCACAAGCAAGATACAAAATTACACATACCTGAATGGGTGGTCTTAAACATAACTTACCCTTGTCTAGAGATTACACTAAAATCTGTCAAATTATAGAACAATCGATCTTAGCATTAGTCCAAAGTATCATCTAAGTTACCCATTTTTATTACTTAGTCACTATTAGATCACATCTCTTACTTTGGTATAATTTCTAGGATTATACTAAATGTTTAGGGTTAATGAAATTCAAATAATAACAAAAGAAATCGAATAAAGAAGTTTTTTAGGATACACGGCCATGCCATAGGCCATATACATAAGCATGGTAGGGTACATGGTCATGCACTATGGCCATGTACTTTTTTATACACATTCATCATTCTACATGCCTAAGTATATGACTGTATATTTGGTTGTATGTAGTTACATGGGCAGGTAAATGGGCATGTACCTAGTTGTGAACTTCCCAAATTGTTCTTTTTCTTCTCTTCACAACATGGGTAAGTACATGAGTGTATACCTAGTTGTATACTCAATTGTTCCATTGTGAATTTTCTTCCCAATTTGCCATATTTCAATTTCTTCCACCTTAGTCGTGATCTGATATCTCTAAATCTTAATTCATGATACTTTGAAATACACAGTTGTAAAATTACATCAAATTGAATGATTTGCTTATAGAGATTTTGATGTGCCTAAATGATCAAATTCAAGCACATAAACCCAATTGAAGAACCACTTTAACCAATCCTAAAAGTGGCAAGATAATAAGTGTATTATGAGCCCTAATTATATGAACAAGTAAGCTCGGATGATCAAAAGATGATGTGTTTAAGGGATCATAAGACCAATAAACAATAACACACATACAATTGATTCTATTACAATGAAATTGGTATGAACAAGTTGTAGATAAAATCCCCAAATGGCATGAAATCAAGGATCCGCAGCCCTAAATGACATGAACCAAATTAGAAGTACAATAAGTGGATTCCAATACCAATCAAATTCAATGGAACAATTCAATTCCAATCCTTACAATTGACATGAAGCCCAAGCAATATATGAACCATAATTTAAGCATGAATAGACAAACAAAGATCAACCTATTATCACTAGATATTAAACACTAGTAATAACAAGAAGCAACTTAGTAAAATCTTAACATTACTCACAAGATTTGCTAAGCTAACTCGCCACAATTTCACAAGTGAAATTGATAAGAGTAGATGGTGTGAAGAGGGGGCTCCCATGGTAACAAAAGTGTATTTTCTCAATTCATCAAAAAGTCCCTTAAAAACCCTTGTTAGCAAGTATTTATACTTGCTCTAATTAGGGTTAAAATGATTAAACAATTATATCTATGCCACTAAAAGGTGGCCGGTCCTAAGTTCCTCAATTACAACCAAATAAAATGTCCCACTAAGTTTACAAAATAAATGGTTCAAAAATAAATTACAAGTACAAAAATAATCTTCAACAAGCTAGCCCTTCAATGGAATTCATCGGTCCAGCTCATCTTCAGTTTAAGTTGGTCTATGGATAACCTACAAGTTGAGTCTTAGTGAGTTTATCCATTACCTTGTAAAGCCCGATAAGTGTGCCTACTGGAATACACAATACATAAGTAATAGAAAAGAGGTTAGTATATAAATAATTCCGGGGTCAATTTGTTCAAAAAGGACCCTCATTATCAAGATTTGAAATCCTTTGGTTCTTGCCCTATTGATAGGTCTTGTAGGATTTTGATTCCTATAAGATTTTCTCCAACAATCAATGTTATATCCTAACCCTTACTCATCCAATTCACCCTATAGTGAAATTCTAAGAATTTAACCATCAATCATATTACATGTAAGTGAATAACGACCAACAATAATTGATTGGTTTACATACCGTGTGTAACTTCATTAGATTGCAGAGTATAGTAGTTGTTTTCTCTCCTAAGGTTTTCCTTACTCTAAGGGTGTTGTAGTGTAAAAAATAAAAAGGTTTAGGTTAACCAGTGTTTAACCCTTTTATACTCATCACATATAATGACCAAATTATCCCTATCTCAAATCTTTATTACTTTCATTTGCCTTGAACTCTTTATTTTTTTTAAAATATCTTCTCCTTAGGTTTTACATTCTCTCCCCTTACAAAAACTTTCCTCCTCAAGAGTTTCTTAAGCTTGGAAAAAGGTTTGGATATTTAGCTCACATTTCTTCTTCTAGCTCCCAAGTAGCCTCTCTTTTAGTCTAGTTAATCCATTACACTTTCACAAAAGGAATAATTCATCTTCCTAGCACCTGTTGTTTGGTGTCCACAATTCTAATAGGCTACTCTACTTTAGTAAGATGTGAATGAAGTTCCAATGGCTCTAAAGTTGTTACTTCATCTAGATTAAGCACAAACTTCCTCAACATGGACACATCGAAGACAACATATACTTTAGCTAGAGTAAGCAGTAAGGTTAACCAATATGCTACACAAAGGGTTCGACATATCTAAGATTTAACTTTCCCATCAATCTAAACCTGATAACCCCCTTTATGGGTGATATCTTCAATAACACCTGTTCTCCCTCTTGAAATTCCAAAGGGTGTTACCTTTTATGAACATAGTTCTTTTGGTGATTCTACGATGCCTACATTCTTTGTTTGATTAGTTTCACCTTATCAACAGCCTCCTGTACTAATTCAAGTTCAAATACCTATCTTTCTCCCACTTCATCCTAGTATAATGGGGATCAGCACTTTCTCCCATAAAAGGCTTCATAAGGAGCCATTTGTATAGTTTGCTTGATAACTATCTTCAAGGATTTGTATAGTTCTTTTTACAGTGCACCTATTTAAGGATTGATACGAAATCGGTTTGCTCTAATACCAAATTGATACGAACCACGCCAACGTGTGACGAAACCCAATACCAATACGTTCGGAATTTGCTACCCAAGATGCCAAACACACTCAAGTGGAAACCGCGACCTGTTGCCTATAAGTGAGACAAGAACCTTGGTATAATATGTAGACGCCACAATCGGGATGAAAGACCGATTGATAAGTCGGGATGAACGCCACGGACTAAAAATCCGATAAGTTCTAGATTAGTTCTTTAAAGAACCAAGAGAGGAATTCTCTTAAAAGTGTTTTCAAACTTGTATGTTGTATATTCTATCTTTCATCTGTTCTAAACCTTAGGAGCTTTATATTAGGGTTTACAATTCGTAACAATAATAGCCCAAAACGACATAACTTCATTAAGTTGCGAAAAAATAACAAAACAGGGACGTAAAGGCCGGCAGCGTATGAGTGAAGGCTAGCGGCATTGAAATGAAGGCCGACGGCCTTGGAGCCGGCGTAAGCATATACACGACCATGTACTTCTAGTCGTGTATCTTTCTGTGGAAATTCTTGACACCAGACACAACCGCGCCTTTGAACCGTGTATACGACCGTGTATGATTCTGCGTAACCTCCAGACTCCTACACAGCCGTGCCTTGTAAAGACATGCCCTCTTCAACCCGTATCTGTTATGACTTGTAAAAGAGCAAGGGCATTCCCATGGTTGTTCTAATCCTTTCCAACTACATGATTGCTCCAATCCTTTCCGGCTTCGTGGACATCCTTTATCAACCCGTTAAGTTATTCCTTGAATCGTTTTGCTTGAGTTCTTGTGATCGGTTCAGGTGGCACTTCAAGAGGATCCACATTCCATCTTCTGGCTTGGCTCCCATCATAGCTCTCATCATTCCCCTCCTCTTGAAAAGGATTTGTCCTCAAATCATCGCCTGCATCAAAAGGACTCAAATTAGTAACATTAAATGTAGAACTTACTTGATACTCACCTGGTAAATCTATCTTGTATGCATTATCATTGATACGCTCAAGAATTTGAAATGGTCCATCGCCTCTAGGAAGTAGTTTAGATCGATGCTGCACAGGAAACCGCTCTTTGCGCATGTGAACCCAAACCGAGTCTCCAGGTTCAAAGACAGCTTGTTGAAGACCCTTGTTAGCTTGTTTAACATACTGCTCTATTCTTCACTCAATGTTTAACCTTGCCTTCTCATGGATCTGTTTAACAAATTCTGCTTTCTTCATGCCATCTAGATTAACATACTCAGACATAGGCAAAGGTGATAAATCCAAAGGAGTTAATGGATTAAAACCATACACAATTTCAAAAGGAGTAAACTTAGTAGCAGAATGCATTGTGCGATTATAGGCAAATTCAACATGCGGCAAACAATCCTCCCAACTTTTAATGTTCTTTTTAATGACAGCCCTCAATAAAGTAGATAAAGTTCGATTTACTACCTCAGTTTGACCATCAGTCTGTGGATGACAAGTAGTAGAAAACAATAACTTAGTTCCTAACATAGCCCACAACGTCTTCCAGAAGTAGCTCAAGAACTTAGCATCTCTATCCGATACGATTGTTCTAAGCATACCATGTAATCTCACAACTTCCCTAAAGAACAAATTAGCAATATTGCAAGCATCATCTGTTTTGTGATAAGGAATGACATGTGCCATTTTAGAGAATCTATCCACGACTACAAAAATAGAATCTCGACCATGTCTAGACCTGGGTAATCCTAACACAAAATCCATGGAAATATCTACTTAAGGCTCATGAGGAATGGGAAGTGGGGTATAAAGCCTTTGAGGTTGGACTCTAGATTTTGCTTGCTTACACGTGACACATCGCTCACAAATCCTCTCAACATCTCGTTTCATGTGAGGCCAATAGAAGTGTTCCTGTAATACCCTTAAGGTTTTAGCTACTCCAAAATGCCCCATTAAACCTCCTCCATGAGACTCCCTCACTAGTAATTCCCTTAAAGAACAAATTGGAATGCATAGTCTACTCTCCCTAAATAAGAATCCTTCATGTTTATAAAACTTACCATGACCACTCTTCCCACAATGCACATACTCACAAAAATCTCGATCAGTAGCATACAATTCCTTAATGTGCTCAAAACCGAGCAGTCTAGAACTAAGAGTAGAGATAAGAGCATACCTTCTAGAAAGTGCATCAGCAACGACATTCTCTTTACCTTGCTTATAGTGGATGACATAGGGAAATGTTTCGATGAACTCCACCCAATGAGCATGCCTTTTGTTTAGCTTATCTTGTCCCTTCAAGTACCTTAAGGATTCATGGTTAGTGTAGATCACGAACTCTTTTGGCCAAAGATAGTGTTGCCAAGTCTCCAGCGCTCGAACCAAGGCATATAACTCCTTGTCATAAGTAGGGTAGTTCAAGGTTGCCCCACTTAGCTTCTCGCTAAAGAATGCAATTGGTCTTCTCTCTTGCATGACCACTGCTCTAATACCTAATCCTGAAGCATCACACTCAATTTCAAACTTTTTAGAGAAATTAGGTAAAGCAAGTAACGGCACCTGAGTTAGCTTATTTTTAAGCGTCTGAAAGGCCTTCTCTTGTTGCTCTCCCCATCTGAACCCCACGTTCTTCTTAATTACCTCAGTAAGTGGTGCTGCAATGGTGCTGAAATCCTTCACAAATCTCTTGTAAAAACTCGCTAGTCCATGGAAACTCCACACATTACTTACATTAGTTGGACTAGGCCATTCTTGGATCGCACGAATCTTTTCTTCATCAACCTGTATTCCTTGTGCACTAACAACAAACTAAGAAACACAAGTTTGTCTGCGCAAAAAGTGCACTTCTTGAGGTTAGCATATAATTGCTCCTTTCGAAGCACTTCTAAAACATCCCTCAAGTGAGATATATGGTCCTCCAAACTCTTGCTGTAAATGAGGATATCATCGAAATAGACAACCATAAATTTGCCAATAAAAGTCCTCAAAACATAGTTCATAAGTCTCATAAAAGTACTAGGTGTGTTAGTTAAGCCGAAAGGCATTACTAACCACTCATACAATCCATATTTTTTCTTAAATGCGGTTTTCCATTCATCAACTTCTTTCATTCTAATTTGGTGATATCCGCTTTTCAGATCAATTTTGGAAAAGACACTAAACCCTTGTAACTCATCTAACATATCATCTAAGTGAGGAATGGGATGACGATACTTTACCGTGATGTTGTTGATGGCGCGGCAGTCAACACACATTCTCCATGACCCATTCTTCTTAGGCACCAAAATCACAGGAACTGCACATGGACTCATGCTTTCTCTCACGTACCCCTTCTCCATTAATTCATTGACCTGCCTTTGGAGTTCCTTTGTCTCCTTTGGATTGCTCCTATAAGCTAGTTTGTTTGGAATCGATGCTCCAGGTACTAGGTCAATCTGGTGCTCAATACGACGAATAGGTGGTAATCCCTTTGGAACCTCCTCAGGGAAGACATCTTCAAAGTCCTGCACAATAGACACAACCACACTAGGCAAAGAGTTAAATAGTTCGTTAGTATTCAAACAAGTTTCCTTAAAAACCAGCAACAACATAGGTTGCTTCATCACTAACGCTCTCCTCACTACACTCGCTCTTGCCACACAACTCTCCTTTTGCAAGGTTGCACTCTCCTTTTCACTCACCACCAAAGTTGATCCCCCTTCAACTTGGTCTCACACTCTTTCCTACTTTCCTTTCTTTTTTCCTTTTGATATCGACTTTTGTGTTCCTTTTCTTTCTCGTTGTCTTTTGCTCTCTCACTCTCCCTCTGTTTTTCACTCACCTTATATTTTGCAAAAGACTGTTGTAACTGCAATTGATCCTCATACACCTGTTTAGGTGTTAAAGGTTTAAGATTAAAGCTTTTCCCTTGGTGAACAAGCATATACTTGTTAGAAAAGCCATCATGAACAACCTTCCTATCAAATTTCCATGGCCTCCCTAACAACACATGACACGCTTGCATTGGCACTACATCGCATAACACCTCATCCTCATACCTACCAATGTGAAAAGTAATCAAGGCTTGCTTACTCATCGTAGAACCCGCTTGCCTCTACTCTCCTTTTGGTTTGGTGGGTAAAGGCTTTTCTTCCTTCTTCCATTGGTTAGTCTTCCAGGCGGATGAACCAGCACCCTGTTGAAATCGTGCAGTACTACTACCTTTCCTCCTGTGTTGGTTCTCAACCTTTATAGCCATATGAACTATATCTTCGAATTCTACATAATGTTGAAATTCCACGATAATTTGAATATCTCTATTCAATCCAGCAAGGAACCTAGCTATGGTAACCTCTCTATCCTCCTCTACATTCGCCCTAATCATAGTAACTTCCATCTCCTTGAAATACTCATCCACACTTCGGCTTCCCTGCCTAAGAGTTTGCAATTTGTTGTGTAATTCACGATAGTAATACGCAAGCACAAACCGCTTCTTCATCACCCTCTTCATCTCTTCCCACGACTCAATAGGTGGTTCGCCATTCCTTCTTCAATTTAACATTAGTTGATCTCACCACACTATGGCATAATCCGAAAATTCAATGGCAGCAAGTTTCACTTTCTTTCTCCCACTATAGTTGTGACAATCAAACACCATCTCTACCTTCTTCTCCCACTCTAGGTACGCCTCGGGATCATTCTTCCCTTGGAAAGGAGGAATCTTCATCTTTATACTACTCAGTTGATTATCCTCTGTATTCCTATCTTCTCTATCTCCCCAATCCCTAGTTCCTCTATTCCTACCACTATAACCTCTATAACTCTCGACAGAAGGTTCATCAAATTCATCATCAGACATTCCATCTCCACCCCTTTGTACTCTCTTAGAGCAACTCTCCCTGTTATGCCCTTGGAAGACGTTTTTAGATTGCTCTAGTCTTTGTTCCACCGTCTCATGAATTTGTTCCATGCCCTCTTGAAACATCCTCTTCATCTCACCCCTCAACGCCTCAATCACTAACCTAGCATCAAACCTTCCCCTCTCACTTTTAGGAGAATGTTGTCTCGACATAGTTCCAGTAGAAAAAAAGTTAGCTCGAATACAAATATATATATGATTAAGCCTCACGACACACTCCCTTATGTGTTTCGCTCAAATGATGATATCACACAATCACTCTTGTATTCTCACAAGCAATAATGATATCAATTCGCCAATTCCTCTTCTTAATTCTCTCGGAACTAACCCAAACTACACCAATCCCCTTCCGTAGAATTCAAAACAACTCTAGGGCTCAAAATTTTCCCCTTTTTCCTTTCCGATTTTTTTTTTGTTGCCTTTGTTTGTTGCTCTTGATCACGTTCCCCTTTTTTTTTTGTCGTGATTCTTCCTTTTTTTTTGTAACAAAAATTGAATAAAAGGCACTACACTTTCAATAGACAATTAACACTATGAAATTGATATGAACAATTGATATGAACGATTGGAGTTAGGGTTTTGATGTTACCTTCCTCAAACCGAACTGATGTTTAACAAACCTAGGCTCTGATACCAAACTGATACGAACCACGCCAACGTGTGACGAAACCCAATACCAATACGTTCGGAATTTGCTACCTAAGATGCCAAACACACTTAAGTGGAAACCGCGACCCGTTGCCTATAAGTGAGACAAGAACCTTGGTATAATATGTAGACGCCACAATCGGGATGAAAGACCGATTAATAAGTCGGAATGAACGCTACGGAATAAAAATCCGATAAGTTTTAGATTAGTTCTTTAAAGAACCAAGAGAGGAATTCTCTCAAAAGTGTTTTCAAACTTGTATGTTGTATATTCTATCTTTCATCTATTCTAAACCCTAGGAGCTTTATATTAGGGTTTACAATTCGTAACAATAATAGCCCAAAATGACATAACTTCATTAAGTTGTGGAAAAATAACAAAATAGGAACGTAAAGGCCGGCGGCGTATGAGTGAAGGCCGGCGGCCTTGGAGCCAGCGTAAGCATATACACGACCGTGTACTTCTAGTCGTGTATCTTTCTGTGGAAATTCTTGACACCATACACGGCCGTGCCTTTGAACCGTGTATACAACCGTGTATGATTCTGTGTAACCTCCAGACTCCTACATGGCCGTGCCTTGTAAAGACACGCCCTCTTCAACCCGCATCCGTTATGACTTGTACAAGAGCAAGGGCATTCCCATGGTTGTTCCAATCCTTTCCAACTTCATGATTGCTCCAATCCTTTCCGACTTCGTTGACATCCTTTATCAACCCGTTACGTGCTTCCCTGAATCGTTTTGCTCGAGTTCTTGTGATCGGTCCAAGTGGCACTTCAAGAGGATCCACATTCCATCTTCTGGCTTGGCTCCCATCATGGATCTCATCAGGGATGAAAGGCAATACTGAAATTATTTTAGTCCCTAATGCCCTGTGTAGACTCCTCCAAAACTTTATAACAAACTAGGTATCCCTATTAAACACAATACCTACCGAAATTGCATGTAATCTGACAATCTCCTTTATATATATATATCAATGCTAGCTTACTTAATGCATAACTAATATTAAAGGGTAAGAAGTGACCAAATTTAGTTGATCTATCCACTATCACCCATACAATATCATGCTTTTCTTTAGTTCTAAGGAAAGTTGTTACAAATTCTATAGTGATGTGCTCCCACTTCAATTCTGCTAGAGGTAGGTGTTATAACTCACCTACTAGCCTTTGATGTTCTATTTTAATCCGCTGACATGCTAAGCATTAGGAGACATGCTCGGCTATTTGTTGCTTCATGTTTTTCCACTAATAGCGGCATTTCAGGTCCTTATACAACTCCGTACTCCCCAAATGTAATGAGTACCTAGAATAATGTACTTCTTTTAGGATCTCCTTCTTTAATTTTAGATCCTCGAGCACACACAATTTGATTCCATACCTTAAGGCTCCACCTAGATCAATATTAAATTCAAGAACCTTGTCTTGTCGTAATCTATTCTTGATCCCTTGAATGCCAACATCGTTTACTTAAGTTGTTTTAATTTTGTCCACTAGAGTTAGTTGGATGCATAAATTGGTCATCTTCACTTCAACTTCTTGAGTCAAGATCTTTAGTTCCAACCTACAGATATCATCCAACAACTTTTGTTAGGAGGTAATTAGAGTGGCAAGATTACCTTGTTTCTTCCTACCATGGGCATCTGTTACCACATTACCTTTTCCAACCATCTCCATTATCTCATGTTCAGTTCTTTTTGTGTGATGATATACTTTAAACTTTTATGGTCAATGAAAATCTTGCATTTCTCCCCATACAGGTAGTGTCTCCATAGTTTTGATGCCAGTACTATTATTGCCATCTCCAAGTCATGAGTTAAGTAATTTCTTTCATATAGCTTCAATTGATGAGATGCATGGGTTATGATCTACCCACTTTGCATTAGAACACAACCTAACCCTTAGGCTAAAGTGTCACTATAAATAGTAAATCCTTCTCCACTCTTAAGATAATACTAGAATTAAGGTTGATATTAGCTTCTCCTTAAGTTTTTGGAAACTAGCTTCACACTTATCATCCCAATCAAATCTCACCTTCTTTTGTGTTAATCTAGTGAGAGAAGCCGCCATTTTAGAGAATCCCTTTACATACTATCTATAATAACCAAGTAAACCTAGGAAGCTTCTTACATCCTCCACTATCTTCAATCTAGGTCAGTCTACTATAGCTCTCACCTTTTTTGGGTATACTAAGATTATATCTTTATTAACCACATGGCCTAAGAAAACCACCTGCTCCAGCCAAACTTCATATTTCGCAAACTGGGTATACAATTTCTCTACTTGAAATCTACTTAACACCAATTTTAAATGCTCTCCATGTCCTACCCTACTCTTACAATATATCAAGGTATAGTCTATAAGGATGATCATGGACTTGTCTACGAAATCCATAAATACTCGATTCATCAAATTCATAAAAATTGTTAGAGCATTCGTTAAATTGAAGGGGATCACTATATACTCATAGTGCCTATACCTTGTCCTAAAAGCTAGCTTTGGGATGTCTTTATTCATAATCCTTAACTGGTGGTATCATAATCTCAGGTTGATCTTAGAGAATACTAAAGCTCCTTGTAAATAGTCAAATAGATCATATATTATAGGGAGAGGACACTTGTTCTTGATGGTGACATGGTTCAATTACCTATAATCTATACACAATCTCATACTTCCATCTTTCTTTTTGGTAAAAAGGATTAGCACACCTTAGAGAGATGTATTGGGTCATAGGAATACTTTATCTTGTAGGTCCTGCAATTTTTTTTTTCAACTCTTCTAACTTAACCAATGCCATCCTATATACTGGTTTCGATATTAGTGTAGTACTTAGTACCAAGTCGATGCCAAACTCAATTTCTCTAGCTAAGGGTAAACCAAGAAGGTCTTCTATAAAGACATTGGGAAAGTCTTTCACTACTAATACCATCTCCAATCTCAATTATTCACTTGCCTTAACAATCATAGTAGCTAACATACTCTTTCCTCATAACTCATAAATAGGTAATGCTATTGGTCTTTGTGCTTCCAACTTATACTTGAAGGAATCTCCTCTAAGTATGTTGAAGTATACCACATCATTATGGCAATCAATGATGGCATGGTACTTGATACGAACCACGCCAACGTGAGACGAAACTCAATACCAATACGTTTGGAATTGCTACCCAAGATGCCAAACAATCGAGTGGAAACCGCAACCCATTGCCTATAAGTAAGGCAGGAACTTTGGTATATTATGTAGACGCCACAATCGGGATGAAAGACCAATTGATAAGTCGGGATGAATGCTACGAAAGAAAATCTGATAAGTTCTAAAGTAGTTCTTTAAATAACCAAGAGAGGAAGGAATTCTCTCAAAAGTATTTTCCAACTTGTATACGGTATATTCTATGTTCTAGCTGTTCTAAACCCTAGGAGTTTTATAGTAGGGTTTACAATTCGTAACAATAAAGGCCCAAAACGACATAACATCATTAAGTTGCATAAAAATAACAAAACAGGGACGCAAAGGCCAGCGGCGTTGAAATGAAGGCCGGCGGCCTTGGAGCCGGCGTAAGCATATACACGACCGTATACTTCTAGTCGTGTATCTTTCTCTGAAAATTCTTGACACCATACATGGCTATGCCTTTGAACTGTGTATACGACCGTATATGATTCTATGTAACCTCCAGACTCCTACACGGCCGTGCCTCGTAAAGATACGCCCTCTTTAACCCATATTCGTTATGACTTGTACAAGAGCAAGGGCATTCCCATGGTTGTTCCAATCCTTTCCAACTTCATGATTGCTCCAATCCTTTCCGGCTTCGTGGACATCCTTTATCAACCCGTAAGTGCTTCCTTAAATCGTTTTGCTCGAGTTCTTGTGATCGGTCCAGGTGGCACTTCAAGAGGATCCACATTCCATCTTCTGGCTTGGCTCCCATCATAGCTCTCATTATTCCTCTCCTCTTGAAAAGGATTTGTCCTCAAATCATTGCCTGCATCAAAAGGACTCAAATCAGTAACATTAAATGTAGCACTTACTTGATAGTCACCTGGTAAATCTATCTTGTATGCATTATCATTGATGCGCTCAAGAATTTGAAATGGCCCATCAACTCTAGGAAGTAGTTTAGATCGACGCTGCACAGGAAACCGCTCTTTGCGCATGTGAACCCAAACCCAGTCTCTAGGTTCAAAGATAGCTTGTCGACGACCCTTGTTGGCTTGTTTCACATACTACTCTATTCTTCGCTCAATGTTTAACCTTGCCTTCTCATGGATCTGTTTAACAAATTTTGCTTTCTTCTTGCCATCTAGATTAACATACTCAGAAATAGGTAGAGGTGATAAATCCAAAGGAGTTAGTGGATTAAAACCAAACACAATTTCAAAAGGAGTAAACTTAGTAGCAGAATGCATTGTGCGATTATAGGCAAATTCAACAAGAGGCAAACAATCCTCCCAACTTTTAATGTTCTTTTTAATGACAACCCTCAATAAAGTAGATAAAGTTCGATTTACTACCTCAGTTTGACCGTCAGTCTGTGGATGACAAGTAGTAGAAAACAATAACTTAGTTCCTAACTTAACCCACAATGTCTTCTAAAAGTAGCTCAAGAACTTAGCATCTCTATCCGATACGATTGTTCTAGGCATACCATGTAATCTCACAACTTCCCTAAAGAACAAATTAGCAATATTGCAAGCATCATCTGTTTTGTGACAAGGAATGAAATGTGCCATTTTAGAGAATCTATCCACGACTACAAAAATAGAATCTCGACCATGTCTAGACCTGGGTAATCCTAACACAAAATCCTTGGAAATATCTACCCAAGGCTCATGAGGAATGGGAAGTGGGGTATAAAGCCCTTGAGGTTGGACTCTAGATTTTGCTTGCTTACATGTGACACATCGCTCACAAATCCTCTCAACAACTCGTTTCATGTGAGGCCAATAGAAGTGTTCCTGCAATACCCCTAAGGTTTTAGCTACTCCAAAATGTCCCATTGAAACTCCTCCATGAGACTCCCTCACTAGTAATTCTCTTAAAGAACAAATTGGAATGCATAGTTTACTCTCCCTAAATAAGAATCCTTTATGTTTATAAAACTTACCATGACCACTCTTCTCACAATGCACATACTCCTCACAAAAATCTCGATCAGTAGCATACAATTCCTTAATGTGCTCAAAACCAAGCAGTCTAGAACTAAGAGTAGAGATAAGAGCATACCTTTTAGAAAGTGCATCAGCAACGACATTCTCTTTACCTTGCTTGTAGTGGATGACATAGGGAAATTTTTCGATGAACTCCACCCAACGAGCATGCCTTTTGTTTAGCTTGTGTTGTTCCTTCAAGTACTTCAAGGATTCATGGTCAGTGTGGATCACGAACTCTTTTGGCCAAAGATAGTGTTGCCAAGTCTCCAGTGCTCGAACCAATGCATATAACTCCTTGTCATAAGTAGGGTAGTTCAAGGTTACCCCACTTAGCTTCTCGCTAAAGAATACAATTGGTCTTCTCTCCTGCATGAGCACTGCTCCAATACCTAATTCTGAAGCATCACACTCAATTTCAAACGTTTTAGAGAAATTAGGTAAAGCAAGTAATGGCGCCTGAGTCTGCTTATTTTTATGCATCTGAAAGGCCTTCTCTTGTTGCTCTCCCCATCTGAACCCCACGTTCTTCTTAATTACCTCAGTAAGTGGTGCTGCAATGGTATTGAAATCCTTCACAAACCTCCTGTAAAAGCTCGCTAGTCCATGGAAACTCCGCACATTACCTACATTAGTTGGACTAGGCCATTCTTGGATCGCACGAATCTTTTCTTCATCAACCTGTATCCCCTGTGCACTAACAACAAAACCAAGAAACACAAGTTTGTCTGTGCAAAAAGTGCACTTCTTGAGGTTAGCATATAATTGCTCCTTTCGAAGCACTTCTAAAACATCCCTCAAGTGAGATATATGGTCCTCCAAACTCTTGCTGTAAATGAGGATATCATCAAAATAGACAACCAAAAATTTGCCAATAAAAGTCCTCAAAACATGGTTCATAAGTCTCATAAAAGTACTAGGTGCGTTAGTTAAACCGAAAGGCATTACTAACCACTCATACAATCCATATTTTGTCTTAAATGCGGTTTTCCATTCATCACCTTCTTTCATTCTAATTTGGTGATATTCACTTTTCAGATCAATTTTGGAAAAGACACTAGACCCATGTAACTCATCTAACATGTCATCTAAGCGAGGAATGGGATGATGATACTTTACCGTGACGTTGTTGATGGCGCGGCAGTTAACACACATTCTCCATGACCCATCCTTCTTAAGCACCAAAATCACAGGCAATGCACATGGACTCATGCTTTCTCTCACGTACCCCTTCTCCATTAATTCATCGACCTGCTTTTGGAGTTCCTTTGTCTCCTCTGGATTGCTCCTATAAGTCGGTTTGTTTGGAATTGATGCTCTGGGTACTAGGTCAATCTGGTGCTCAATATCACGAATAGGCGGTAATCCCTTTAGAACCTCCTCAGGGAAGACATCTTTAAAGTCCTGCACAATAGACACAACCACACTAGGCAAAGAGTTAAATAGTTCGTTAGTATTCAAACAAGTTTCCTTAAAAACCAGCAACAACATAGGTTGCTTCATCACTAACGCTCTCCTCACTACACTCGCTCTTGCCACACAACTCTCCTTTTGCAAGGCTGCACTCTCCCTTTCACTCACCAGCAAAGTTGATCCCCCTTCAACTTGGTCTCTCATACTCTTTCCAGCTTTCCTCTCTTTTTCCTTTTGATATCGACTTTTGTGTTCCTTTTCTTTCTCACTGTCTTTTGCTCTCTCACTCTCCTTCTATTTTTCACTCACCTTATATTTTGCAAAAGGCTGTTGTAGCTGCAGCTGATCCTCATACACCTGTTTAGGTGTTAAAGGTTTAAGATTAAAGCTTTTACCTTGGTGAAAAAGCGTATACTTGTTAGAAAAGCCATCATGAACAACCTTCCTATCAAACTGCCTTGGCCTCCTCGACAACACATGACACGCCTGCATCGGCACTAAATCGCATAGCACCTCATCCTCATACCTACCAATGTGAAAAGCAATCAAGGCTTGCTTACTCACCTTGGTCTCGCTACTATCTTTCAGTCACTGCAATTTATATGGACTAAGGTATTTAGTAGTCTTGAGTCCCAGCCTCTCGACAATAAAATTACTCACCACATTGGTGCAACTTCCTCCATCAATGATCAAACCGCAAATATGATCTCCTAGATAACATCTAGTATGAAAGATATTCTCTCTTTGCACATCCACTTCCACCTTTACCTGCACATTCAAAGCTCGCTTCACTACTGCCACTAACTTCCCTACTGCAGGCTCCTCATCATCACTAGCGTCCTCTAATGGAGGCATAGCATCCTCTTCACTATCTCCCTCAGTTTCATACTCACCGTCATCACGCAGAATCATCACACGCCTATTCGGACATTGACTAGCAATATGGCCTCTAACTTGGCATTTAAAACATCTAATGTCACTATTTCTAGGAGTAGAAGAATCAGGCTTACCTTGGTTACCAGGAGTAGAACCCGCTTGCCTCTGCTCTGTTTTTGGTTTGGTGGGTAAAGGCTTTTCTTCCTTCCTCCATTGGTTAGTCTTCTAGGCGGATGAACCAGCACCCTGTTGAAACCGTGCAGTACTACTACCTTTTCTCCTGTGTTGGTTTTCAACCTTTATAGCCATATGAACCATATCTTCCAATTCTACATAATGTTGCAATTCCATGACATTTTGAATTTCTCTATTCAATCCAGTAAGAAACCTAGCCATGGTGGCCTCTCTATCCTCCTCTACATTTGCCCTAATCATAGTAACTTCCATCTCCTTGAAATACTCATCCACACTTCGGCTTCCCTACCTAAGAGTTTGCGATTTGTTGTGTAATTCATGATAGTAATACGCAGGCACAAACCGCTTCTTCATCACCCTCATCATCTCTTCCCATGACTCAATAGGTGGTTCGCCATTCCTTCTTCTATTCAACATCGGTTGATCCCACCACATTATGGCATAATCCGAAAATTCAATGGCAGCAAGTTTCACTTTCTTTCTCCCACTATAGTTGTGACAATCAAGCACCATCTCTACCTTCTTCTCCCACTCTAAGTACGCCTCAGGATCATTCTTCCCTTGGAAAGGAGGAATCTTCATCTTTATACTACTCAGTTGATTATCCTCTCTGTTCCTATCTCCTCTATCTTCCCAATCCCTAGTTCCTCTATTCCTACCACTATAACCTCTATAACTCCCGACAGAAGGTTCATCAAATTCATCATCAGACATTCCATCTCCACCCCTTTGTACTCTCCTAGAATAACTCTCCCTGTTACGCCCTTGGAAGACGTTTTTAGATTGTTCTAGTCTTTGTTCCACCGTCTCATGAATTTGTTCCATGCCCTCTTGAAACATCCTCTTCATCTCACCCCTCAATGCCTCAATCACTAACCTAACATCAAACCTTCCCCTCTCACTTTTAGCAGAATGTTGCCTCGACATAGTTCCTGCAGAAAAAAGTTTAGCACAAACACAAATATATATATGATTAAGCCTCACAATACACTCCCTTACGTGTTTCGCTCAAATGATGATATCACACAGTCACTCGTGTATTCTCTCGAGCAATAATGATATCAATTCGCCATTTCCTTTTCTCAATTCTCTTAGAACTAACCCAAACTATACCAATTCCCTTCCGTAGAATTCAACTACTAAATACAATTCTAGGGATCAAAATTTTCCTCTTTTTCTTTCAGATTTTTTTTTTTGCCTTTATTTGTTGCTCTTGATTACGTTCCTTTTTTTTTGTCATGATTCTTCCTTTTTTTTTTGTAACAAAATTGAATAGTAGGTACTACACTTTCAATAGACAATTACCACTATGAAATTGAATACGAACAATTGATATGAATAATTGGAGTTAGGGTTTTGATGTTACCTTCCTCAAACCGAACTGATGGTTTAACAAACCTAGGCTCTGATACCAAACTGGTACGAACCACGCCAATGTGTGATGAAACCCAATACCAATACGTTCGGAATTGCTACCCAAGATGCCAAACAATCCAGTGGAAATCGCGACCCGTTGCTTATAAGTGAGGTAAGAACCTTAGTATATTATGTAGACGCCACAAACGGGATGAAAGACTGATTGATAAGTCGGGATGAACGCCACGGAAGAAAATCTGATAAGTTCTAGAGTAGTTCTTTCAAGAACCAAGAGAGGAATTCTCTCAAAAGTTCTTCCAAACTTGTATACTGTATATTCTATGTTCTAGTTGTTCTAAACCCTAGGAGTTTTATAGTAGGGTTTACAATTCATAACAATAAAGGCCCAAAACGACATAACATCATTAAGTTACGTAAAAATAACAAAACAGGGACGTAAAGGCCGGCGGCCTTGGAGCCGGCGTAAGTATATACACGACCGTGTACTTCTAGTCGTGTATCTTTCTGTGAAAATTCTTGACACCATACACGGCCGTGCCTTTGAATCTTGTATACGACCGTGTATGATTCTGTGTAACCTCTAGACTCCTACACGGTCGTACCTTGTAAAGACACGCCCTCTTCAACCCGTATCCATTATGACTTGTATAAGAGCAAGGGCATTCCCATGGTTGTGCTAGTCCTTTCCAACTTCATGATTGCTCCAATCCTTTCCGGCTTCATGGACATCCTTTATCAACCCGTTAAGTGCTTCCTTGAATCGTTTTGCTCGAGTTCTTGTGATCGGTCCAGGTGGCACTTCAAGAGGATCCACATTCCATCTTCTAGCTTGGCTCCCATCATGGCTCTCATTAGTACTTTGATAACCAGTTGGCTCCTAAGGTTACATCAAACTCTAATGATAGATCTACGAGCATTACCTTACCCTATATCTTCTATCTTAGATTTATGTAGATCCTATTTAAAATCTTTGCAACTCCTAAGGGAGTACTAATACTCAAATGATCATCCATACATTTAGGAATCAATTTACAATCACGAATAAAAGATTCAGACACACAGGAATGAGTGGCACCGGTGTCAAATAAGATATAAGCATTATAGGTGCGTACTCGAAGTGTACTTACAATAGTGTCCATATCTTGAAGGTCCTAGTGTTGCTACTATTGAAGTGAAAATACTTTAATAGGAACCCATTATGGGGCCTCTTGCTTGATGCCTACTAGCCTACACTCATGCTAGAGGTCTTGCTACTTACTAAGTTAAGGTTGTCTAATTCTCCACTTGACTATGAGTATAGTCGACTGCCTTGTGTCACCTTTGTGTACACACATGGCAGAATACCAACAAAATGGATCTTTTGGCGTAATTTCTGCTTATATGACATGTATTCCCATAGGAGAAGTATATACCCTTTAGCCATCTACAGTCTCTCTGTTTATGGAGCCTACAACATCTGGTACATTTGATTGCAAGGGTAGTTGGGGGAAGTGATAGAGGAACTAATATGATTTATAGAGGAGGAGCTGTAGTAACTAGGGGCCTGTTTTGAAATATTTAGGGCCTTTTACCCTTGTCCTACATTAATACACTAGAAGTTGGTGTCTTACCCAATGCCACCCCTAACCTATGGGCTAATTGCTCCTTTGTCCTTTTTTTGCTTTACTCCATAAATTTAGCATTATCTACCATCGCAACATAGGTGGTCAGTTGGAAAGATTTAACTTTATGTTAGAGATTTATCTTCGAACCCCTCATAAATCTCCTTACCCTAGATCCATCATCAGTACACACCACCTTAGGTAGGAACTTAATTAGGTGACTTAGTTTCGCTTCATATTCCTTTACTAACTAATTCCCTTGTTCACAATTACAATATGCAACTTCCATCCTATCACAAATGCTGCTGGGGAAATATTTCTAACAGAACAATTCTTATAATCCCCTTCAGTCCACATATCCTCCTATTAACCAGAGATTTGATGCCAACTAACTTGCTTCAATCCCTTTTAGCATGAATGTAGCATAGTCTACTTTCCTACCTTTTGGCACTTAGAAGGCAGTAAAGGTTGCATCCTATTCCTTACCTTTATCAGGTCATCAATCCTAAGGTTAAACTCCTTAGCCACCTAAACAAACCTATCTTAGCTTATTAGCTCCTTAGATACTATAGTTTGTTAGGCATTCTACATTTGTTGTTGCTTTGCTATTAACCCCACTAAGTTGTTCATAGTTTCCAAAAGTTGGGCGATCTGGTCTATAACTTGACCTTATCCCCTTTATGTTTGTTGACCATGGGGATGCCCCTCATTTCGGTTGTCACACCTAGTACCTATTGATAATCTAAGCCTAGTACTTCTATTTAGAGGCACTCCACTTAGAATGTGGAAAAGAAATGGCAATCTAAAGAATTAGACAATCAACTTTGAAATAATAGGTACATATTTTACATATACTAGTAGGGAAAATAATTGATTATAGAAAACAACAACAAAATAATGCAATAAGTAAGTTACATATCTATAGAACACAATTGGTCTAAATATTTTACCCATACTCTTCACAATCTCACCATACTATATATTCAATGCCTAATTCATTTAAAGATCACAACCTATTGTTTGTTGATTAAAACCTATACTTATTGATCATTAGCCTAGTTCCTAAGAATCCTTAAACCTAAGTTCTAATTTCATTTAAGTACTAATACCCCAAAACCTAAGATGCCACAACTCACCACATGTCCTTATAGGATAAAGACACGTTAAGGCTCTTAAACTAGCTAACACTATGTAACCTACAATAACTATTAATCACAATTGAATTAAATTGATTGAGATCACTTATGACGATTCAACTATGTCTCATTATAAACCACAAATTGCTTTAAAGTTGATCTTGGTACATCATTATGATAAAAATAGAGTGTTAAAATTTTAACAATTAACTATCCTATCATACTCCAATAGTAATCACCATATCAGCGACATTAAGAACTTTAGTTACCTTCCTCGCATAGTCATCATAGCAATAATAGTGTTCTATATCACTCCCATCCTATGCATATGACCCTAGGTCCTCATCATAGGAGGTGTACTCATTTGTGCCTACAACTAAAAAAAATGATTCTCAAAGAGTGAGCTAATGCCTAATGTGTATAATCCCCAAGCAAATATGTATGATAAAACATTTCTTGAGTCATAGGCATCAATGTTGATATCAACAATCATGCAACAATTTATTTTCTAAATTAATCCTTAAAGAACAAAGGGGTGCTCATGACCTTATCACACCATATATACATAGAATACAAAGTACGGTGTTAGGAGGAGAAAACAGAGTCTCTACTGCATTTTATCTACTAGATTTGAGGAAAAATATTTTTGAGGCCCAAGGAGATGATAGGAATCAAAATCCGACAAGACCTATGATTAGGGCAAGAACTAAAGGATTTTGAATCTTGATGATGAGGGCCCATTTTGAGCAAATCAACCTTGGAATTATTTGTTTACTAACCTCTTTTATCTTATTCATGTATTATATATTCCAACAAGCACACTTATCATATTTTACAAGGCAATGGACAAACTCACTAAGACTCAGCTTGTGAGTTATCTATGGACCGACCTAAACCGGCGATGAGTTAGCTCAACGAATCTTATGGAAGAGTTAGCATGATGGAGACTATTTTTATTTGTAATTATTTCTTTGGACTATTTATGTGTAAGCTTTTGGAACACTTTTTATTTGGTTGTAATTGAGTTTTAGGACTGGCTACCTTAAAAGTGGCATAGTTGTAATTTTGTAGACTTTTTAACCCTAAAGGGAGCAAGTATAAATACTTGCTTAAGTAAGGTTTTGAGGAGCTTTTGATGAATTTTCATAATAAACTTCACGTGTGAGGGTTATGGCTTTCCTAAATCCAAATTTGCTCTTATCAATTTCAATCCCAAGAGTTGAAATTGTGGCGAGTGCAACACTTGAAATTGTGAGTCATATCAATTTCATTTTGTTGTGATTTCTTTTCTTCTCTATTATGTAATATCTAGGGTTGAATTGGAAGTTTCTTGGTCAGATTTGATTGCATTTGTAATCAAATTATTATTACTTAATTGATTGGTTCTTAGCAATTGTTATCACCATCAAATTTTGTTTCATCTTGTAGCATGAATTGGCTCTTATTGGAAAGGTTGATTTTGGAGTTGTTCTTGTTGATCTTGTGTATTATTCACATGATTTTCAAGTATATTTTATGATCCTCATTGAGGAAAACATCATTGTAATATTCATTTCATGACCTATAGCAATCGGTTCACCTAATTCATTTAGGGCTCACACAATTTTTATGCCCTTTAAACCGGTTTTGATCTTATGAATTGAAGTTGTCCCTTTGGTTCATTTGCATGTGCTTAGACCTTGGTTTTAGGCACATCATCATACTTGGAATTAAGATTGAACATGCCATTGTTTAAGAATTGGTTCATAAATATTGAGGAATTGTGTAATTGTTGAACTAGTTTGATTGACATTGTTCGATTGTCTCTTAAATTGGTTTTGCATGTGCTTAATCTTGGTTTTAGGCACATCAATCAGAGGTAACCTTTGTGTACTCATCATTGATAGTGGTAGTTGCATGAATATTATATATGCTGCACTAGTAGACCAATTAAATTTATCTACTAGTAACATCCTAGCCCTTATGACTTGCATTGGTTGGACAATCGGGGTAGTATACATGTTACGTTAAGGGCTAAGGTACCTCTGAGTGTTGGACAGAAATATCATGATGAGATTCTTTATGATGTAATTCCTATGTGTGCATTCCATTTGCTGCTGGGTAGGCCTTGGATGTTTGATCAGAAGGTGTTACATAATGGATTCAAGAACACCTATATGTTCAGTATGGGAGGGTCTCATATAGTACTATCACCTATGACTCTGTCTGAGGTGCACTAGTTTGAGGAGTAGATCAGAACTACTTCCAATACGTCTAGTAACCAGGAGAACAAGTCAATAGAGATGTTTAGGTTCAGTTCCAGAGATGACCCTCTAGATTTGAGGGAAAATCTTTCAGAAGCCTAAGGAGATGATGGGAATTTTTTTGGCACCATAGATGCTCTCAAAACTCGATTTGGATAATGATCCAAAAAGCTCATATTTCACTCTATTTTTTTTATCTAATAAATATTTGAGTAATAATCTTACAGGTACAATAATATTTCTCTATGAGATGCAAAATGACTTACATTAGTTGATGGCCATGGGACATCATCAGATTTGCATCCAAAGGCTCGCTGCAATTGATTTCACTTCGACGCATTGGATCTTGAAGATTTCTATTATTTTCGTACTTTGTAATTGTTATTGGACCATTCTATGTTGTAATTTTCTTTTGGCACACTTTCATTTACTTGTAATTTTCATTTAGGACCGGCTACCTTAAAAGTGGCATAGTTGTAATTTTGTAGACTTTCTAATCCTAAAGGGAGCAAGTATAAGGTTTTGAGGAGGCCAATTATCAAATTAAACACATTCACTTTACGTAAGAGAGCTTAAGGTTTCCCTAATTCAATTTCCTCTTATCAATTTCAATCCCAAGAGTTGAGATTATGGCAAGTGCAACAATTGAAATTGTGAGTCATATCAATTTCTAATTGTTGTGTATTCTTTTCTTCTCTAGTGTGTAATATCTAGGGTTGGATTGAATCATCTCTTGGTCAGATTTGAGTTAGCTTGATTCAAAATAGTGTTCTTGTTTTGAATACTTAATTTACTTGCTATTAACCATCATCAATTGCTTATCATTTAAACCGTGAATTGCCTTTCCATAATCTTGGATTCACATGGTATTTCAAGATTAATTAGTGTGTTTTGAGGGTTATGAATCATCGTGGTCGATTAATTCATTAGTTATTGAATTTGGATCTCCTTGCACTCCATTAGGAATCACGCAATTCCTATCTTGTTGAACCGGATTCGATTTAGTGCATTTAAGGTTGGTTTTTGTTCCATTTGATTGTGCTTAATCTCCCTTTTAAGCATATCATCTTTTAGGTATCAAAGCTATATCATAGTTGGATTTAAGATTGAACATGCCATTTTTAGTGGAATTGGTTCATAATTAGAAGAAGTTTGTGCCATTTGAACTAGTTTGGTTAACATTGTTTGTTTGTCTTTTAAATTGGTTTTTGCTTATGCTTAATTCCCTTTTAGGCACATCAAGGTTAAGGGCCTTTTTTAATGTTATGAGATAGATGATAACACCCAAGTTCGACTTGCTGCTGTTGAATTCATAGGGTATGCCACCTTCTGGTGGAACAATTTGGTGTTCAGCAGGTAGAGGGATGAAGAGGTTCATTCCTGAACATTATAGGTAGGAACTATTTATGCGTCTTCAGACTTTGAGACAGGGAGGCAAAATAGAAGATGATTATGTGTAGGAATTTGAAACTATGATGATCAGATGTGGGTTAGTAGAGCCTCCAGAGCAAACCTTAGCACATTTTGTAGCTAGGTTAAAATATGAGATCGCATGTGTAGTTGAGCTCTAGAGATACAATACACTTGACGAGGCTATATAGTTAGCCTTGAAAGTGGAAAGGAAGAGATGATCCAATCCATTTCGGTTACTAGTAGTAGGCCCAATGCTACTATTAGGCCTATGGGAGTTAATGGTTAGTTGGGTGGGTCAAAGGGAGCAGGTGAACTTGTCAAGGCAGTAGATAGAGCTACCCTTAGCATAAACAGAGAGAAAATGACTTCTGGGAAGGTTAAAGAGGTAATTGAACCTGATGTTAAGTAGACCGTACCACGAATAACTAGTGGGAAAATGCGCTAAGTTAAATGCTTTAAATGCATGGGATTTGGACATATGGTCGTATAGTGTCCTAATAAGAGAGTCATGATTGTTATGGAGGGTACTGGAGAAGAAGAAGAGGATGAAAAAGAATCTATCAAGCCTATAGACCTGTCTATAGCACTGTAGGAGTACTATGACGATCAGAACGCAGAGACATACGAGGAGGGAATAAGTGAACAGTATTTATCTATTAATGTGTTGCATAGGGTTTTGATTATATCTCTAGATACTTGGGACAAATAGAGGGAGAACATATTCCACGCTTCTTGCAGATCAGAGGTAACTTTTGTGTACTAATCATTGATAGTGGTAGTTGTACTAATGTCATATCTGCTTCATTAGTAGATAGATTACAACTAACCACTAGTCCACATCCAAACCCTTACAATTTGCATTGGTTAGACAATCAAGATAGTATGCGTGTTACACAAAGGGTAAAGGTGCTAGTTAGTGTAGGAAAGAAATATCATGATGAGATCCTTTGTGATGTGATTCCTATGTGTGCCTTTCATTTGCTGTTAGGTAGACCCTAGATGTTTGATAGGAAGGTGTTCCATGATGAATTCAGCAACACTTATATGTTATGAAAGGGAGGTTTTGAAATAGTATTGATGCCTATATCTCTATCAGAGGTGCACACTTTCTAAGAGCAAATGAAGAATATTTTTACTTCTTCTAACTGTTGGGCAAACAAGTCTGCAAAGGCACCAGGGTTTAGTCCAAGAAATGACCCTCTAGATTTGAGGGCAAATCTTTCAGAGGTCCAAGGAGATGAAGAGAATCTACACTGTGATCCCAATAGTCAAGGAACCTGATTTGGATGCATGATCCAAATTGCTCACATGTATCCATTTCCTTATCTAATGATGTTTAAATTGCATTATAGCAAGTATAGTGATCAGTCTTTACAGGATGCCAAATAACCTACACTATTGATCAAATTGGGAACATCATCGGACTCACATCCAACGGCCCACGATGAACTCAATTGGTTTGAAGAATCGGCTCTTTGAAGACCATCTTTATACTTGTTATTTTATTATTGAACCACTCACTTTGTAATCATTTTTGGGATATTTTTTATTTGTTTGTATTTTGTTAAATTAGAACCGACCACTTAGTGGTATAGGTGTAATTTTTTGAACACTTTAACCCTATTTAGAGCAAGTATAAATACTTGCTAAGTAGGGTTTGTAAGGGACATTTGAAGATTTCACAAATCTAAAATTTTGTGCCGTGGAAAGCTACCCCCTTTCATGTCTCATACTCTTATCAATTTCATCCTAGGAATTGTGGCAAGTGGCTTAAGGATTATTGTGAGTAACATCAATATTTCTTAAGTTGTTTTCAATTATTGCTAGTGTGTTATGTCCAGTGTATGATTGGAATTGGTTACTTGTTCTTGAACATGCCATTTAGGGTTCCATTTTCAATTTAGAGTCATGCCTCAATTGATTGGAATTAGTTCTTATTTGTGCTATCTTTTATATATATTAAAATTACAAGTGAAACTTATCCTCATTTTTGTGGAAGCCCCTTGAGTTTTAGGGATTTTAGTGAGTTTGTTGAAATCACACATCTTGTGGTTTGTTGTATGGTTCTTCATTTGTTATTATTTAATTGCAATCATCAAGTGAAGCACATTAGAACCAAAGTCACCAAACACTTTCCCATCCTTAGTAGATCATAACTTGTAGACTAATTATGTTCAACAACTTCGAGTTTCCTTCAATTTCGTCAAAGATTGAAGTTAGGGTTTGTTCTTGAACATGCTATGATTTTGTTGAAATAGAGTAACCTAGACCTCGATTTTCTTGTTATCAAAGATTGACATCCCAAGAGTCACATGGATTGACCTAAAAGAGCAGAATCAACCAAAGTTGAATCAAAATAACATTAATTCAATCAAGCAAGCAAGATAAGTCCTCTTCCCTTTTTCTTTTTCTTTTTTCTCTTTTGTTTAAATCAATAATATTTTATTCCAAACAAAAAGTAAAAGACTTTTTCCTAACAAATATTTTCTTACAAAAACTAAAATAACTTTTTTCATAAAATTAGTTTAGTTTTTATCTTTTCCATTATTATTAGTGTAATATTAATGTCATTAATAATAAAAGTCCCTTTTAATATTAATTTTATTATTGCATGTTACTAATGCTTTTTATTTGATGTTGTAGGCTCATTTTTATATTATAAATATTTCCTTTTTTTTTTTCCTTTTAAAAGGAAAATTTTTCAATAAAAAGGGTTCTTTTTCGTTAAATTTTTTTTAAAGAAATGTTTTTTTAGAATGTGTCTTTCTTTTTATCAAACAAAAATGTCTTTTTCTACGCTTAGGAAAATGTCTCCATGAATTAAGGAAAAAAAAAGTGATTGACTTGTTTATCAAAATTAGGATTTTTAATATTTTTTAAGAAAAAGAGAATACAAAAAGAATTTTTTTTCTTAAATATAATTAATCAGTAACCAGCGTAAAGTAGAATGTGTTTTTTCAAAATTTAAAAGAATCCAACATATTAAAGTTTTCCTAAAAATATGAGAATTATGTGGGCATAATCATGTTTAGTGGGTATAATGTCACTTGAATAGCCCTTAAAAATAAAAAAAGCCTTTTTTTATTCCTCTTTTCTAAGATTCAATTTTTTGCTTAACAAATAAAAAAGAAGTTTTCTTAATTTTCTTTTAGAAAAAAGGTTTTTTTAGGAAATTCCCCTTTCAGAAAGTTTTTCTTTCAAAATAAAAAAAAGGGAAAATTTTGAAGGGCCTCTTAAATTATTTTTAGAATGTTCCTTATGGAAACCGTAAGGTTTTATAAAAATGGCTTTTGAATCTAATTATTCTTTGGTTTCCATTTATTCGAAAAGAATTTTTTTTTTGAAAATCAAATATTACTGGTTGAAATTAGAGTTTATTCACTTGTAAACCAGAATTTCACACTTTCTTGAGTTTAGTAGGGTAGTGACTCCATTTTGGGAAAGATACTTTCCTAAAAATAATGCTTTTCTTTAATCTAGCCAAGTAGCTTTAATTGAGTAAACCAAACTCAATTCAAAGTTAAATTTAAGGGAAAGGGAAATCAAAATTAACACTCAACAAATCAGCAACTCCATAAGGAACTAAGCGAGCTAGCCATAAGAAATTTTTCAAAAGATAAAATAAAATAAAAGGCCTTTATTTTTTAAAGTAAAGTTTCTTTCTTTATTGTAAATATTATCTTGTAAATAATTATACCAATCAAATGTTTATAATGTAGAAAAAGAAAAGGTGTGCATGAAAAAAAAGAAAAAGAAGAAAACGCCCAATAAGCTAATCTTAAGGGGATTATTTTTTTAAAAAATGTGTTAGATGGTTGGGACTAAACCATCTTAGGAGCTTAGGAAGGGGAGCCAATGTGTAAACATTTAGGAGTTGAGTTGTTATCACCTTTTGTTGGTAATTAGGCTTCCTCACTCTTCCTTCAATGTGGCCTAAGACCCATTTCATTGAAAATATATGAGCTTACAAAGCTTGAGAACCTATAGAACGCATTATGTTACATTCATGATTTCAAGAAAAAAGGTATGACTATTAAAGTGCTAACTTGTATAGCACTCTAGTTGGATATAATATCAAAATATTAATAAAGTTACAACATGATAAAGTTACTACACTATTATTCAATTGCTAACTTATGCATCCATGTGCTTTTTAATTATCATGTGATCATTTGCTAGTACATTCATTTATTTCTCACTTATATGTGTTGCTCTATCTTCCTAAAATAATAATAATAGTAATAATAATAAAACAAAAAATAAGAAGAAAAGATATGAAAAATAAAAGAAGGAACTTAAATATATATATATGTACGTATGTACGTATACTTGAACTTGTAAATAGGTTGCAAGTAATAATTGTCCTTAGGTACATCATCCTAAAAAGTCATCATCAGCCTAGTGTTTCTTCCTTGTAAATATTTGTAACCTACCATGTAGACATGTGTAAACCTTAGTTATCAATCTTGTAACCAACTATAGCTTAACAATTTGTCACCCTTATAATAAAATCCACTACCTTTGCAAAATCATTTTCCATTACGTTTCCCTTTTAATGAGATTTATTATTGAATCTATAGATATTGCAAACCTATTGTCTCTACAATTAAAGTAATAATAACAATAATAATAAAAGGAAGAAAAAATAAAAATTGCAAGAAAGAGGGGTCCTTTATCTTTTCCTTAGTTTATAAACAATTCTCCTTTCCCTTAGGATGTCAATAGTTGTCAACTTTTGTAATTTAATACCTTTCTATAATATTAAATACCATAACTCACTCTTTAGTCATTACCCCCTTGATAATAAGATTTAAAAAAATTCTCTACCTTTATGAATATCTTTCATAGATTGTCAATCAACTAAATAGTTGCCACCACCTTTTAGAAGTTTGTCACCTTTTGTAAATATCACTTTCATAATATTAACTACTTATCACCTTTGCAGTAAAAGTTGTCATCCTATAATTGGTCACCTTTGTAATATAGTTTCCCACCTTAAATACCTCTCACCTTCACTTTGTCACCCTTATAGGTTACTATAACTTTAATTTGTCAATCCTCTTGTACAATCTATGTTCAAAAAGGAAAAAAAAAAGAAAAAGAAAAATGAGAGAGAAGAAAAAAGTCAAAATAAATTTCAATAGCAAAAATTTTCCTTTATTTAGAAAAATAAGAAAGTCTTATTCTCCTAACAAAGAGAGAGAGAGAAATCATAAAATGGAAAAATGAAATGTTGTTAACAAGAAGGGAATCTTGTAGAGCTTTAAATGTTGCTCTTAAATAGTCCAACCCAAACTGTGATCTAGCAATTAATTGCTTAAAGCCAAAATGTCTAAAGCTAGCAATGTTGAGAAGATTGATTGCCTAGATCAGACTATACACTAGATTAAGGAACAACTTTCAGTGGTTAAAGAACCATAGATCCACAAATTTGACATCAAACCTAAGAATGAGCAAGAATCTAAACAGCTCCATAGGCCGTGTAAAGTTAATTTAAGAATCAACAATGGAATTTTGATGAGGGAACTCATGAAAAAATAAATTAATATAGAGGAGAAGTTTCAAAAAAAAGTTTGATAAAAAGTTTTAAGGCCCTATAAATATATGAGGGGTAAGAACAAATGGGCCTCTTTAAGCACCCCAATTATGAATAGTATGACTTCCTTGAGAAATTCAAAGTCCCTAAATTTAGAAAATACGATGGAACAGGATGCCCACTTATACACACTAGGCTCTATGTTTAGAAAATCGCATGATTCACCAAGAACAACGAAACCAAGATCCAAACCTTTCAAGAAAGCCTTACTAGCCTAACCCTAATGTGGTATACTCAATCAGATTTAGTTGAGTTTAATAGAACGAGAAGTTAGCTTAAGCCTTCTACAAATAGTATGAGTTTGTTATAGAGCTAGCATCTTCCCTAATGGATTTAAGTCAAATGTCTATAAAGGTAACTAAGCCCGTTAAAGAATATATCTAAAGATGGAGAGCCAGGGCAACCTGAGCCACAATGCACTTCCTTAAAAGGACAAAATCAACATTTTCATCAAAACCTTAGGTTAGCTTTACTACAATCACCTCTTAGGCCATAATACTTCCTCTTTTCCAAACACAATTACAATTGAAAGTTGCTTTGATGAGGCTATAATTACAAGAAGGTTAGAAGAAAAAGAAAAAAAAAAAAAGAAAACGAAAAACCCTATCAAATCTATACGTGATCAAGAACCTTGTGAACCTTAAGCACTTAGCCACAACATCGATGCTAACCCTAAACACTAATCAAAAGCCTATGCAAAACAAGCAAGGCCTAAAGGTAACAAGAAGGAAGTTCACTCACATTCCTAATCTCTATATATTAAGTCTATAAGTATCTAAGGGAAGAAAATCTACTACAACCTAATGTCCCACCACCAAATTATAAGCCATGAAAATATGACCCTACTACAAGATTTGAATACCACATGGGTTGTGAAGTGCATGAATTGCTAGAAACTAAAAAACAAAATCCATGATTTGATAGATGCAAGATTAATATAGTTAAACTTATTAAAAGCCTAAGGCCTAATGTCAAAAGCAATCATAAATGGCCCACGATCAATGTGTCATCCATTAAACATCTTAACCTAATCTAGAATATAGAAGGATTGCATATGCCTATTTAACAATTAGCCCATCACTTAAAGCAAGCAGGTCATTTGCAAGGAATTAATCTTAATGATCAAGGCTAGGTTAAAGTAGAAGTAGAAAAAATGATAACAGTTAGAATTATTGGAAATGAGTTAGCATGAGAGCCTAATAATAAAAGAATACATGCTCGTCATAGTGGAAGCTAGAAGAGAGAATAGAAGCCCTAGAAATAGCCATGGATTTTATACCCAAGAATCTCTAGCAAATGACTGCTATTACTAATAAAGCATTAAGCCCTACGATCCAAAAGGAAGCATTAGAAACTAGTTGCAAAAATGGGCTAAGTAACAAGAATTTAAGAGCAAACACATCAAATTTTAAAACAAGAAGCCAAGAGGACCTTGGCTACTAGACCAAAAAAAAGGCAACACACCCCATTTATGATCCTAGTGGCTTAAGTCCTCAACTAGTTGAGAAAGGCAAATATGATAGCCTTTAAAGTCTTTATGAAGGGTACAAATTAAGAAAATATGATCCCATAGCCCATTGCAAATATCACATGGGGTAAGTAGGCCATTCAACTGAACATTATTAGACATCAAAGAATAAGGTCTAAATCTAAAAGCTAAGCTCATTAAGTTGTACCTCTCAGGGACTAAGGAAATGATGTGCCTAAAACTATGATTGTATCAAATGATTCCAATTCCGAGGCAACAGTCAATAGCAATCAAATTCCAAGATCAACTAATGAATGATAACATAAAATAAATCGTAAATCCTTATCGGTTATGATGCACCAGCAAGAGAGTAGTCTTAGTACATATTTGTTGATATGACGCACAACAATCCAATACCGTCACTCACCACAATCTTATAGACTGATAAGAGTAAATTGAGAGGAAAAACCCTAAAGAGTCAAATTGTATAGCTTAAGTCTAATGTCCCTTGGGTTCCAAACACAAATATAAAGTACAAGGAAAAACCAACACTATTCAGTCTAAGAAAGCTACCGGCCTTAAACTAGATAAGCTATCGACTTTGAATTCAACACCACCAGCCTTTATAGGCTACGCTACCGGCCTAAGTAGCCAAAGCTGGTGCTGCACCATCGGTTTAAATGATCAAAGCTGCCAGCCTTGAAGGTTAACCTTAGAGGCTAAGCCACTGGCCTTTTTAGCCAGCCTATCTCCACGCCGTTAACCTTGAATGGCTAGTCTAGGATGAAAGTCACCTGCCTTTATGGCTAGCCTAAAGGCGTCCATCTCTAGTTCTTGCACTTTACATCCTACATTGAATAACTTTATAAGAACTGTGATTTGATTCGCATCATCTCCTCGGACTTGTGAAAGATTTATCCTTAAATCTGATGGTTCCTTTATTTTTGTTGCACACTTTTGAGAATCCCTTGGACTGAAAATCTTAGTCTGCAAGTGTCTATTGTCTTGAAGTCTTGGTTGTCCTGAAGGTTATTGAATCATCTATATCTGATTCACTCTATTCAGGTCATCCCTTAGTCCCTTCCTCTTTACTAACAAAGACTTCTTTTCATTGGCTTTATTGATTTGCTCTTAAGCTTCGCGTACCTCAGTTGGTGACATAGGATTTAAAACAACCCATTTACCATCCTTTTGAGACACATAGGTGTTTCTAAACCCATCATGCAGCACCCTTCCATCAGATAATCAATGATAAGTGTATTTGATTGATGGTAAAATAACCATGTTAAATGAACGGAGAAACTAGATGATTCTCCTTGGGTTCCATTTGATCAAGTAGAACTCTCAATGTAAGGTTCTGTAGTCCTTTGGTTCTAGCTCAAGTAAGTGGTCTTGTAACTAAAATGGTTTGATTTCGATCATAAATTAGGTGTAATGTGTAAAATTGGGTTTAAGAAATGATTAATAGGGCAAATATGCACTAAAGGGTAAATGGGGCTAAATTAGGAAAATTAGGCATAAGAAAACCTTATGTAGGCTTAAGTTGAATATAATAAGTGGAAATGATGACAATGGACCTAAGAAACTAATAATAAAGCATAATGGGTGTAAGGAAATTAAATGGACTTGGATTAAATAAATTAAGCCTAGGTAAATGTACTAGAGTACTATCAGCTTAATTGGATTGATTCAATTGGATTAAGTAATTAAAGTGGTTAATTAAATAGATTACCTTATATAATAAGATTAATTAATTTAATTAATCTTAGTGGGTTCAATTTCAAACTAATTAGACCCACTTTCCTTTAAGACCTAATACCCTAACTAGCCTTACTAAAACACATAACTATGAGCTTAGAGTTAAATAAGAAACTTAAGTTATTATGGGTTAAGGCTCAACGGGCTTGACCTTAAGTAATTAACATAAGTAAAACCTAACTAGACTAAGATTAATGAAGAGTGGACAATTAATCTAATAATAGGCCATCATAATAACATGAAGCATCTAAATTAATAAGCCTTAAGTAATGTATGAGCCAAATTTAGTCTAAGACTAGTTGAGCTCTTCTTTTTTCCCTTCATAGGCCTACATCTAAAATGGGTCTTAGTTAAATAAAAAGATCATGGACTTAAGTAATAACCTAAATATAATAGAATTGGTTTAATACTTGAAAAGGATTAAAATAAAAATACATAGTAACTTACTTTTGAAAAAAAAAAGAAATAAAGAGAGAAAGAAGGAAAGAAAAATCCTTATTAATCAGCTTTTAAGCTAGACTTCAAGTTACATTTTGCTTATCACTTCATGCTCTTTAGTTTAGGTATGTAGTAACTATATGTTGCATGCTATGATAGAATTTAGTTAAACTAAACCAATAACCAAAGTTGGCTAATTGATTGCGTGCTATTTATGCATGATCACTTGAATCAGCAAATGAGACCCTTGGTTTAAAACCATGGTTGTCATAATAGTTTCAATTAACTATAGTAATTTAGGCATTTAAGCCATAAAAAATGGCTTAGCAAGTAGTTAATAGGTGAAATTATGTTAGATAATAGTCACTAAAAGTGGAGAGAAGATATATCAAGAGTCATTTGAGGTTTATAAGACTTGGTAGACAATAAGATAACGTTGAATTATGATCAATGATGGCTACATAATAATAATGATGTCTAGACAAAGCTATTTATAAGTGTTGAGGTTCAACATGGAGTCTAATTGATCCCATCATCCCCCAATGATTGCTAAGGTGGCATTGAACCCAACTCTCCCATCATATTTCTAGAGTCATGAGTACTCTTATGATGATTGTTTTCTTAATTAAATGTAATATTAAATAAATTGCTATATGTTGCATTAGAATTAGGTCCAATGTGACATTTGTGCCTATGCTTGCGTTACTATGTACTAGGCTCTTGTAACTCACTTTTATTCTTTTTCAAGTAAGGACGACTTCCCTATTGATGAAAGCCATGATGGGAGTCAAGCTAGAAGGTGGAATGTAGATCCTCTTGATGTGCCACTTGGACCGATCACAAGAACTCGAGCGAAACGATTCAAGGAAGCACTTAATGGGTTGATAAAGGATATCTAAGAAGCTGGAAAAGAGTGGAGTAACCATGAGAATGACCATGCATTTGTACAAGTCATTCAAGGCATTAACAAAGGAGGTCAAAGCATAGGAGATCAAAGCTGCCGGCCTTGACAACGCTGGCTTAAACGCTGTTGGCTTTGAGCCAGCGTTGCAATTAGAGCGCGACAGAGGGATTACACCGTCAGCGTATATACCCGACGTACATCCTACGCCGGCTACTACGCTGCCTACTACTACACCGGCGTACAATGCCTGTTTGTAATTTTTCCACAACCTTATTACGTTATGTCATTTTGTGCTTTTTCCTTATGAGTTGTAAACCCTATTAAAAGCTGCTAGGGTTGCAAAACAGAACATAGAACTTACATACAACATTGATTAATACAATTTGAGAGAATTCCTCTCTTGGTTCTTTAAAGAACTTCTCTTGAACTTATTGAATCTCTTCCGTGGCATTCAAAGCAGACTTATCAATCGATCTTTCGTCCCGATTGTGGCATCAACAGAATATACCAAGGCTCTTGCCTCATCTATAGGCAACAGGTCGCGGTTCCACTTTCGATTATTTGGCATCTTGAGTTGTAATTCCAAACATATTGGTATAGGGTTTCGTCACACATGGGCGTGGTTCGTATCAATTTGGTATCAGAGCCTAGGTTTGTTAAACATCAGTTCGGTTTAAGAAAGGTAACATCAAAACCCTAACTCCAGTCATTCATATCAAGTTTCGTGTTACCATCGCTTCATACTCATGTTCATAGTGTTAATTGTCTCTTGAGTAGTGTAGTTTCATTCTATCAATCTTGTTACAAAAAAAAAAGGAATGAAAAAAAATAAAAATAAAAAAGGAAAATTCAAGCCCAGAGAGTTTGTTCTTGAATTCTATGAAAGAATTTGGTGTAGCTTGGATTAGTTCCAAGAGAATTGAGAAGAGGGATTGGTGAGTAATATCATCTTTGCTTATGAGAATACACGAGTGATTGTGGGATATCCTTCTTTGAGTGGAACACGTGAGGGAGCGAATCGTGAGGTTTAATTCTATATATTTGTGTTAGTACTAACCTTTTATTACAGGAATTATCTCGAGGCAAAATTCTCCTGAAGGTGAGAGGGGAAGGTTTGATGTTAGGTTAGTGATTGAGGTGTTGAGGAGTGAGATGAAGAGAATGTTTCAAGAGGGAATGGAACAAATTCATGAAATGGTGGTGCAGAAACTAGAGCAATCTAAAAATGTCTTTCAAGGGCGTAAGAGGGAGAGTTGTTCTAAGAGAGGACAAAGGGGTGGAGATGAAAATTCTGATGATGAGTTTGATGAACCTTCTATTGGGAGTTATAAAGGTTATGGTGGTAGGAATAGAGGAACAAGGGATTAGGAAGATAGAGGAGGTAAGAATAGAGAGGACAATCAATTGAGTAGTATAAAGATGAAGATTCCTCCTTTCCAAGGGAAGAATGATCCCGAGGCATACTTAGAATGGGAGAAGAAGGTAGAGATGGTGTTTGATTGTCACTATTATAGTGGGAGAAAGAAAGTGAAGCTTGCTACCATTGAGTTTTCAGATTATGTCATAGTGTGGTGGGATCAACTGATGTTGAATAGGAGAAGGAATGGCAAACCACCCATTGAGACTTGGGAAGAGATGAAGAGGGTGATGAAGAAGCGGTTTGTTCCTGCTTATTACTATCGTGAATTGCACAACAAATTGCAAACTCTTAAGTAGGGAAGTCGAAGTGTGAATGAGTATTTCAAGGAGATGGAGGTTACTATGATTCGAGCAAATGTTGAGGAGGATAGAGAGGCTACTATGGTGAGGTTTCTTACTGGGTTAAATAGAGAGATTCAAAATGTGGCAGAATTATAGCATTATGTGGAACTGGAAGATATGGTCCACATGGCTATAAAGGTTGAGAACCAACATAGGAGGAAAGGTAGTAGTACTACACGGTTTCAATAGGGTACTGGTTCATCTACTTAGAAGACTAACCATTGGAGGAAGGAAGAAAAGTCTTTACCCACCAAGCCAAAGGAGAGTAGAAGCAAGGGGGGTCTACTCCTGGTAATCAAGGTAAACCTGATTCTTCTACTACTAGAAATCGTGACATTAAATGTTTTAAATGCCAAGGAAGAGGCTATATTGCTAGTCAATGTCCAAATAGACGCGTTATGATTTTGCGTGATGATGGTGAGTATGAGATTGAGGGGGATAGTGAAGATGATGATATGCCTCCATTGGAGGATGCTAGTGATGAGAAGGAGCCTGCAGTCGAGAAGTTAGTGGTAGTAGTGAAGCGAGCTTAGAATGTGCAGGTGAAGGAAGAAGAGGAGGTGCAACAAGAGAATATCTTTCATACTAGATGTTATCTAGGTGACCATATTTGTAGTTTGGTCATTGATGGGGGAAGTTGCACTAATGTAGTGAGTACTTTCATTGTTGAGAGATTGGGGCTCAAGACTGCTAAACACCCTAGCCCATATAAATTGCAGTGGCTGAATGATAGTGGCGAGACTAGGGTGAGTAAGCAAGCCTTAATTGCTTTTCGCATCAGTAGGTATAAGGATGAGGTGTTATGCGATGTAGTGCCGATGCAGGCTTGTCATGTGCTGTTGGGGAGGCCATGACAGTTTGATAGGAAGGTTGTTTATGATGGCTTTTCTAACAAGTATACACTTGTTCACCATGGCAAAAGCTATAATCTTAAACCCTTAACACCTAAACAGGTATATGAGGATTAGTTGTAGTTACAACAATCTTTTGCAAAATATAAGGTGAGTGAAAAACAAAGGGAGATTAAGAGACCAAAAGACATAGAAAAAGGAATGGAACACAAAAGTCAATATCAAAAGGAAAAAATGAGGAAGGCTGGAAAGACTGTGAGAGGCCAAGTTGAGGGGGGATCAACTTTGGTGATGAGTGAAAAGGAGAGTGTAGCCTTGTAAAAGGAGATTTGTGTGGCAAGAGCGAGTGTAGTTGATACGATTCCAAGAGCTAAGATACGAGCACCAAAGAAAACAAAGTCAATCCGAGCTCTAGGTGGCAGTACGGGGTCCAAAAAAAGAGGACATAGGCGTCGGGAGGACCCGAGGCGAAGTTCGGCTAGCCTTAAGCTGGCCTTGAATAAAGGCTGGCCGACATAGCTTCAAGGCCGCCGGCCTTGGAGCTGGCCTAAATGTAGGCCACCGGCCTTGGTGCCGGCCTAAATGAAGGCCACCGGCCTATGTATTTAGGCCGCCGGCCAATTTTGCACAATTTGTTTTAGACATGATAGAAATAGTGTCTTTAGGGTTTTTTTTTTAGGAGGACAGATGATATTTTGGTTGTAAGAAAACACTTTGAGCATGTGTGTGAATCCTCTTTTGGGATTCTTGAATATTGAGAATTGATTTTCACTTTATTCGTATTGTTCTTATCAAATTCTTGGTTCCTATAGAATTTGTGGCGAGCATCGTTATTGAATTCTTAAAATTCTTTAACCTTAAGTGATTGATTTATAGAACGTGGTCTCTATCGTTCTATAATTTGATTGCGAATTAGTTTAATTTTTGTCAATCTTGGCATCTATAGATTGGTAATTTTATCCATATCCTTTGATTTTACCTTATTAGTACCAAAATCCAGAAAACCCAAAAATTGTTATTGACGATTTGATTTGTGTGATAGGAATTCGATTCCAATTCTATGTTATTTGGTATCAGAGCATATCAAATTTCGTGTTATTTGGTATCAAAGCAAAGGTTGGATTTGTAAGGATTCAAAGCGAAGGATTCGATTAGAACATGGGTTAAATCGGTAAAGCTGTTGAATCTCAACTCAATTATAGTTTTAATTCATTACTGCTGTTGGTTAGGAAATTTGGGAATTTATTTTAATAAGTATTGCTGTGAATTCGATTGTTGGGCATTGAATTGGTGATTGGGCTGTTGTTGAGAATTGGGGTTTTGTGAATATCTTTGTTGAATTCAATTTTTGGGTGTTGAATTGCTGTAAATTGGTGTTTAGGGCCATTGTTAGGAATTGTATTCTTGTGAATATCTTTGCTGAAATTTTGATTGGTAGAGATGTCATCGCATGGAAGTGTTCATAACAACAACAATGGGAATGATGCTGATAATGGGGGTGAGGTTGTGACTATGGCTGAGTTCAATCAAATCCAAGAAAATATTAGATTGATTATGGAGAGATTGGAGGTTAGGGATAGAAGAAGCCATAGTGGTGCAGGAATTAAGAGGAGACATTCTAGTGGTGAATCTGATGCTGGTAGTGAAAGGAGTAGGAGAGGAAACAATGATGACAGGCATAAGGGGATTGAAAACATTAAGCTGAAAATTCCACCTTTCACTAGTAGTAGTAAACCAGAGGAATTCCTAAACTGGGTGCTACGGGTTGAGAAGGTGTTTGACTGTTATGAGTGGGATGAGCGCATGAAGGTGAAAATGGCGTCTCTAGCATTCTCTTAATATGCTAGTCTTTGGTGGGATAAATTACAAACTAAGAGACGTAGGGCTAATGAGGAGAAAGTGCGTTCATGAGCTTTGATGAAAAGGTTGATGAGACGCAGATTTGTGCCAGACTACTATAAACAAGAGATGCTAATGGAGTTGCAATCCTTGAGGCAGGGTAAAAAGAGCATAGAAGAGTATGTGAAGGAGTTTGAGACACTAATGGCAAGATGTGATATTAGAGAATCATCAGATGAATCCATAGCTTGTTTCATCAATGGGTTGAAGATGGACATTGCTAATGTAGTGGAACTCCAGCATTATCAGACTCTTGAGGATATGATTAAATTACTCAGTCGGGTTGAGCGACATCAATGCAGGTGGGATCAGAAATCATATCACCACCATAAGTCAGATGATGGTGAGAGGGAGAAGGAAAGGAAGGAAAAGGGAAAGGCAGTCGCTAGTAAGGTTGTTGACCAAACACAATAAAAGAAGAGCAGAGATATCAAATGTTTTAAGTGTTTAGGACTTGGCCATATTGCTTCTCAATGTCCTAATAAAAGGGTTATGGTCATAAAGGGGGATAAAGTTGAAAGTGAGGAAGAAGAACATAAGAGTACTGAGGCAAAAGAGGAAGATGAAGACATTATAGTGAATCTAGTATAGGGAGACTTGCTAATGGTTAAGCAAGATGAAGCTATTCATAATTAGAGAGCCAATTTATTTCATATCCAAGGCATGGTGCAGGGGAAGACTTGTTTGATTGTGGTTAACACAGGCAGTTGCAATAATGTTGCTTCAGCAAGCTGGGTTACTAAGTTGGGTTTATAGGTGGAGCAGCATCCAAGACCTTATGCACTTCATTGGTTGAGTCCACAGGGAGCTATTCATGTACACAAACAGGTTCTTGTTCCATCACTTATCGGTGATTATACTGACGAAATTGTTTGTGATGTAGTTCCCATGGAAGCTACACATTTGATCCTTGGAAGACCTTGGTAGTATGACTTCAGAGCCAAGTATGATAGATACACCAATGAGTATACCATTCAGCAATAGGACAAGGCATACAAGCTTCTTCGTATGAGTCCAATTGAAGTACAACAAACAAGACCGATTTGCCTTAAGAAGCCCAAAGGAAAGAGGAGTCTGTTTATGTGGTCTAGTAGGATGGACGATACAGATTCGAGGTCGAATATTTTTCAACATGGAGGGAATGATACGATTCCAAGAGCTAAGATACGAGCACCAAAGAAAACGAAGTCAATCCAAGCTCTAGGTGGCAGTACGTAGTCCAAAAAAAGAGGACATAGGCGTCGGGAAGACCCAAGGTGAAGTTTTGCTAGCCTTAAGCCGGCCTTGGAGCCGGCCTAAATGTAGGCTATCGGCCTTGGTGCCAGCCTAAATGAAGGCCGTCGGCCTTTGGTGCCGGCCTATGTATTTCGGCTGCCGGCCTTTAGTGGTTTCACACAATTTGTTTTAGACATGATATAAATAGTGTCTCTTGGGTTTTTTTTTTTTTAGGAGGACAGATGATATTTTGGTTGTAAGCAAACACTTTGAGCGTGTGTGTGAATCCTCTTTTGGGATTCTTGAATATTGAGAATTGATTTTCACTTTATTCGTATTGTTCTTATCAAATTCTTGGTTCCTATAGAATTTGTGGTGAGCATCGTTATTGAATTGTTAGAATTCTTTAACCTTAAGTGATTGATTTATAGAACATGGTCTCTATCGTTCTATGATTTGATTGCGAATTAGTTTAATTTTATCAATCTTAGCATCTATAGATTGGTAATTTTATCCATATCCTTTGATTTTACCTTGTTAGTACCAAAATCCAGAAAACCCTAAAATTGTTATTGACGATTTGATTTGTATGAAAGGAATTCGATTCCAATTCCGTGTCATTTGGCATCAGAGCATATCAAATTTCGTGTTAGTAGTGAGGAGAGTGCTAGTAATGAAGCAACCCATGTTGTTGCTGGTTTGTAAAGAAACTTGTTTGAATACTAACGAACTTCTTAACTCTTTGCCTAGTGTGGTTGTGTCTATTGTGCAGGACTTTGAAGATGTCTTCCCTGAGGAGATTCCAAAGGGGTTACCACCTATTCGTGGTATTGAGTACCAGATTGACCTTGTACCCGGAGCATCTATTCCAAATAAGCCAGCTTATAGGAGCAATCCGGAGGAGACAAAGGAACTCCAAAGGCAGGTTAATGACTTGATGGAGAAGGGGTACGTGAGAGAAAGCATGAGCCCATATGCAATGCCTATGATTTTGGTGCCTAAGAAAGATGGGTCATGGAGAATGTGTATTGACTGCCGAGCTATCAACAACATCACGGTAAAGTATCGTCATCCCATTCCCCGCTTAGAAGACATGTTAGATGAGTTACATGGGTCTAGTGTCTTTTCTAAAATTGATCTGAAAAGTGGATATCACCAAATTAGAATGAAAGAAGGTGATGAATGGAAAACCGCATTTAAGACAAAATATGGATTATATGAGTGGTTAGTAATGCCTTTCGGTTTAACTAACGCACCTAGTACTTTCATGTGACTTATGAACCATGTTTTGAGGACTTTTATTAGAAACTTTGTGGTCGTCTATTTTGATGATATCCTCATTTATAGCAAGAGTTTAGAAGACCATATAGTTCACTTGAGGGCTACTTTGGAAGTGCTTCGAAAGGAGCAATTATATGCTAACCTCAAAAAGTGCACTTTTTGCACATACAAACTTGTGTTTCTTGTTTTTATTATTAGTGCACAAGGAATACAGGTTGATGAAGAGAAGATTCGTACGATCCAAGAATGGCCTAGACCAATTAATGTAAGTAATGTTTGGAGTTTCCATAGACTAGCGAGCTTTTATAGTAGGTTTGTGAAGGATTTCAGCACCATTGTAGCACCACTTACTAAAGTAATCAAGAAGAATGTGGGGTTCAGTTGGGGAGAGCAACAAGAGAAGGCCTTTTAGACGCTTAAAAATAAGCTGACTCATCTGCCACTACTTGCTTTACCTAATTTCTCTAAAACTTTTGAGTTGAGTGTGATGCTTCAAGAATAGGTATTGGAGCAGTTCTCATGCAAGAAAGGAGACCAATTGCATTCTTTAGTGAGAAGCTAAGTGGGGCAACCTTGAACTACCCTACTTATGATAAGGAGTTATATGCATTAGTTCGAGCTCTGGAAAATTGGCAACACTATCTTTAGCCAAAAGAGTTCATGATCCACACTGATCATGAATCCTTGAAGTACTTGAAGGGATAACATAAGCTGAAGAAAAGGCATGCTCGTTGGGTGGAGTTTATCGAAACATTTCCCTATGTCATCCACTACAAGCAAGGTAAAGAAAATGTTGTTGCTGATGCACTTTCTAGAAGGTATGCTCTTATCTCTACTCTTAGTTCTAGACTGCTTGGTTTTAAGCATATTTAAGAATTGTATGCTGCTGATCGAGAATTTTGTGAAGAGTATGTTCGCTGTGAGAAGAGTGGTCATGGTAAATTTTATAAGCATGAGGGATTCTTGTTTAGGGAGAATAAACTTTGCATTCCCAATTGTTCTTTAAGAGAGTTGTTAGTGAGGGAGTCTCATGGAGGAGGTTTAATGGGGCATTTTGGAGTAGCTAAAACTTTAGGGGTTTTGCAGGAACACTTCTATTAGCCTCACATGAAACGAGATGTTGAGAGGATTTGTGAGCGATGTGTCACTTGTAAGCAAGCAAAATCTAGAGTCCAACCTCATGGACTTTATACCCTACTTCCAATTCCTCATGAGCCTTGGGTAGACATTTCCATGGATTTTGTGTTAGGATTACCCAGGTCTAGGTATGGTCGAGACTCTATTTTTGTAGTCGTGGATAGGTTTTCTAAGATGGCACATTTCATCCCTTGCCACAAAATAGACGATGCTTGCCATATTGCTAATTTGTTCTTTAGGGAAGTTGTGAGATTGCATGGTATTCCTTGAACAATCGTATCGGATCGGGATGCTAAGTTCTTGAGCTACTTCTGGAAGACCCTATGGGCTAAGTTAGGAACTAAGTTATTGTTCTCTACTACTTGTCATCCACAGACTGATGGTCAAACTGAGGTAGTAAATCGAAATTTATCTACTTTGTTGAGGGCTATCATTATAAAGAACATTAAAAGTTGGGAGGATTGTTTGCCGCATGTTGAGTTTGCTTATAATCGTACAATGCATTCTGCTACTAAGTTTAGTCCATTTGAAATTGTGTATGGTTTTAATCCACTAACTCCTTTAGATTTATCACCTCCTCCTATTTCTGAGTATGTTAATCTAGATGGTCAGAAGAAAGTGGAATTTATTAAACAGCTCCATGAGAAGGCAAGGCTCAACATTGAGCGAAGGACAGACCAGTATGTGAAATAAGCCGACAAGGGTCGTCGACAAGCTGTCTTTGAACCTAGAGACTGGGTTTGGGTTTACATGCGCAAAGAGCGGTTTCCTGTGCAACGTCGATCTAAATTACTTCCTAGAGGCGATAGACCATTTCAAATTCTTAAGCGCATCAACGATAATGCCTACAAGTTAGATTTTCCAGGTGAGTATCAAGTAAGTGCTACTTTTAACGTTACTTATCTGAGTCCTTTTGATGTAGGCGATGATTTGAGGACAAATCCTTTTCAAGAGGAGGGGAATGATGAAAGCCATGACAGGAGTCAAGCTAGAAGGTGGAATGTGGATCCTCTTGAAGTGCCACTTGGACCGATCACAAGAACTCGAGTGAAACAATTCAAAGAAGCACTTAACGAGTTGATAAAGGATATCCAAGAAGCTGGAAAAGAGTGGAGCAACCATGAGAATGACCTTGCATTTGTACAAGTCATTCAAGGCATTAACAAAGGAGGTTAAAGCATAGGAGATCAAAGCTGTCGGCCTTGACAACGCTGGCTTAAACGCTACCGGCTTTGAGTCGGCGTTGCAATTAGAGCGCGATAGAGGGACTATGTCGGCCACTATGCCGTTGGCGTATATACCTGGCGTACAATGCCTGTTTGTTGTTTTTCCGCAACTGATGAGAACCATGATGGGAGCCAAGCCAAAAGATGGAATGTACATCCTCTTGAAGTGCCACCTGGACCGATCACAAGAACTCGAGTGAAACGATTAAAGGAAGCACTTAACAGGTTCATAAAGGATGTCCATGAAGTCGGAAAGGATTGGAGCAATCATGAAGTTGGAAAGGATTGGAACAACCATGGGAATGCCTTTGCTCTTGTACAAGTCATACCGGATACGGGGTGAAGAGGGCGTGTCTTTACAACGCACGGCCGTGTAGGAGTCTGGAGGTTACACAGAATCATACACGGTCGTATACACGGTTCAAAGGCACGACCGTGTATGGTGTTAAGAATTTCCACAGAAAGATACACAACTAGTACACGGTCGTGTATGTTGTCAAGATTTCCACAGAAAGATACACGACTAGAAGTACACGGTCGTGTACATTGTCAAGATTTCCACAGAAAGATACACAACTAGAAGTACACAGTCGTGTACATCTCCAACGCTGGTCGTGTACTTCTCCAACACCGGCTCCAAGGCCGCCGACCTTCATTCCCACACTGCCAGCCTTCATGTCTTGTTTTGTTATTTTTATGCAACTTATTGAAGTGATGTCGTTTTAGGGCTTTAATGTTATGAATTGTAAACCCTACTATAAAACTCCTAGGGTTTAGAACAACTAGAATATAAAATATACAACATTGAAGTTTGAAAAACACTTTTGAGAGAATTCCTCTCTTGGTTCTTTAAAGAACTAATATAGAACTTATCGGATTTTTCTTCCGTGGCGTTCATCCCGACTTATCAATCGGTCTTTCAACCCGATTGTGGCGTCTTCATATTATACCAAGGTTCTTGTCTCGCTTATAGACAACGGGTCGCGATTTCCACTTGAGTGTGTTTGGTATCTTAGGTAGCGAATTTCGAACGTATTGGTATTGGGTTTCGTCACATGTTGGTGTGGTTCGTATCAGTTAGGAATCCGAGCAAACCGATTTCGTATCAGTTTGGTATCAGATCCTAGGTTTGTTAAAACATCAGTTCGGTTTGAGGAAGGTAACATCAACACCCTAACTCCAATCATTCATATCAATTGTTCATATTCAATTTCATAGTGTTAATTGTCTATTGAAAGTGTAGTGCCTTTTATTCATTTTTGTTACAAAAAAAAAAAGGAACGTGATCAAGAGCAACAAACAAAGGAAAAAAAAAATTTGGAAAGAAAAAAAGAGGAAAATTTCGAGCCCTAGAGTTGTTTTGAATTCTACGGAAGGGAATTGGTATAGTTTAGGTTAGTTCCAAGAGAATTGAGAAGAGGAGTTGGCGAGTTGATATCATCATTTCTTGTGAGAATACACGAGTGACTGTGTGATATCATCCTTTGAGCGAAACACGTAAGGGAGTGTATCGTGAGGCTTAATTATATATATTTGTGTTAGTACTGATCTTTTTCTGCAGGAACTATGTCGAGGCATCATTCTCCTGAAGGTGAGAAGGGAAGGTTTGATGCTAGGTTAGTGATTGAGGCGTTGAGGGGTAAGATGAAGAGGATGTTTTAGGAGGGCATGGAATAAATTCATGAGACGGTGGAACAAAGACTAGAGCAATCTAAAAACGTCTTCCAAGGGAGAAAGAGGGAGAGTTGTTCTAGGAGAGTACAAAGGGGTGGAGATGAAATGTCTGATGATGAATTTGATGAACCTTCTGTCGAGTGTTATAGTGGTTATAGTGGTAGGAATAGAGGAACTAGGGATTGGGAAGATAGAGGAGATAGGAAAAGAGAGAATATCTTTCATACTAGATGTTATCTAGGTGATCATATTTGCAGTTTGATCATTGATGGAGGAAGTTGCACTAATGTGGTGAGTACTTTTATTGTCGAGAGGCTGGGACTCAAGACTACTAAACACCCTAATCCATATAAATTGCAGTGGTCGAATGATAGTGGCGAGACTAAGGTGAGTAAGCAAGCCTTGATTGCTTTTCGCGCTGGTAGGTATCAGGATGAGGTGTTATGCGATGTAGTGCCAATGCAAGCGTGTCATGTGATGTTGGGGAGGCCATGGCAATTTGATAGGAAGGTTGTTCATGATGGCTTTTCTAACAAGTATACGCTTGTTCACCAAGGGAAAAGTTTTAATCTTAAACCTTTAACACCTAAACAGGTGTATGAGAATCAGTTGCAGCTACAACAGTGTTTTGCAAAATATAAGGTGAGTGAAAAATAGAGGGAGAATGAGAGAGCAAAAGACAGCGAGAAAGAAAAGGAACACAAAAGTCGATATCAAAAGGAAAAAGAGAGGAAGGCTGGAAAGAGTGTGAGAGACCAAGTTGAAGGGGGATCAACTTTGGTGGTGAGTGAAAAGGAGAGTGTAGCCTTGCAAAAGGAGAGTTGTGAGAGTGTTAGTGAAGAAGCAACCTATGTTGTTGCTGGTTTTTGAGGAAACTTGTTTGAATACTAACGGAGTATTTAACTCTTTGCCTAGTGTGGTTGTGTCTATTGTGCAGGACTTTGAACATGTCTTCCCTAAGGAGGTTCCAAAGGGATTACTACCTATTCGTGGTATTAAGCACCAGATTGACTTAGTACCCGGAGCATCGATTCCAAACAAACCAGCTTATAGGAGCAATCCAGAGGAGACAAAGGAACTCCAAAGGCAAGTTGATGAATTAATGGAGAAGGGGTATGTGAGAGAAAGCATGAGTCCATGTGCAGTGCTTGTGATTTTGGTGCCTAAGAAGGATGGGTCATGGAGAATGTGTGTTGACTGCCGCGCCATCAACAACATCACGGTACAGTATCGTCATCCCATTCCTCGCTTAGATGACATGTTAGATGAGTTACATGGGTCTAGTGTCTTTTCCAAAATTGACCTGAAAAGCGGATATCACCAAATTAGAATGAAAACAGATGATGCTTGCAGTATTGCTAATTTGTTCTTTAGGGAAGTTGTGAGATTACATGGTATGCCTAGATCAATCGTATCGGATAGAGATGCTAAGTTCTTGAGCTACTTCTGGAAGACATTATGGGCTAAGTTAGGAACTAAGTTATTTTTTTCTACTACTTGTCATCCACAGACTGATGGTCAAACTGAGGTAGTAAATCGAACTTTATCTACTTTGTTGTGGGTTGTCATTAAAAAGAACATCAAAATTTGGGAGGATTGTTTGCCGCATGTTGAATTTGCCTATAATCGCACAATGCATTCTGCTACTAAGTTTACTCCTTTTGAAATTGTGTATGGTTTTAATCCACTAACTCCTGTGGATTTATCACCTCTACCTATTTCTGAGTATGTTAATCTAGATGGCAAGAAGAAAGCAGAATTTGTTAAATAGATCCATGAGAAGGCAAGGCTAAACATTAAGCGAAGAACAAAGCAATATGTGAAACAAGCCAATAAGGGTCGTCGACAAGCTGTCATTGAACCTGGCGACTGGGTTTGGGTTCACATGCGCAAAGAGCAGTTTCCTGTGCAGTGTCGATCTAAACTACTTCCTAGAGGCGATGGACCATTTCAAATTCTTGAGTGCATCAATGATAATGCATACAAGCTAGATTTACCAGGTGAGTATCAAGTAAGTGCTACATTTAATGTTATTGATTTGAGTCCTTTTGATGTAGGCGATGATTTGAGGACAAATCCTTTTCAAGAGGAGGGGAATGATGAGAACCATGATGGGAGCCAAGCCAGAAGATGGAATGTGGATCCTCTTGAAGTGCCACCTAGACCGATCACAAGAACACGAGCGAAACGATTAAAGGAAGCACTTAACGGGTTGATAAAGGATGTCCATGAAGTCGGAAAGGATTGGAACAACCATGGGAATGCCCCTGCTCTTGTACAAGTCATACCGGATACGGGGTGAAGAGGGCGTGTCTTTACAAGGCGCGGCCGTGTTGGAGTCTGGAGGTTACACAGAATCATACACGGTCGTATAAACGGTTCAAAGGCACGGCCGTGTATGGTGTCAAGAATTTCCACAGAAAGATACACGATTAGAAGTACACGGTCGTGTATGTTGTCAAGATTTCCACAGAAAGATACATGACTAGAAGTACACGGTCATGTACATTGTCAAGATTTCTACAGAAAGATACACGACTAGAAGTACACGGTCGTGTACATCTCCAACGCTGGTCGTGTACTTCTCCAATGCCGGCTCCAAGGCCGCTGGCCTTCATTCCTACGCTGCCGGCCTTCATGTCTTGTTTTGTTATTTTTACGCAACTTATTGAAGTGATGTCGTTTTGGGGCTTTATTGTTACAAATTGTAAACCTTACTATAAAACTCCTAGGGTTTAGCATAGCTAGAATATAGAATATACAACATTGAAGTTTGAAAAACACTTTTGAGAGAATTCCTCTCTTGGTTCTTTAAAGAACTAATCTAGAACTTATCGGATTTTTCTTTTGTGGCATTCATCCCGACTTATCAATCGGTCTTTCATCCCGATTGTGGCGTCTTCATATTATACCAAGGTTCTTGTCTCGCTTATAGACAACGGGTCGCGGTTTCCACTTGAGTGTGTTTAGCATCTTAGGTAGCGAATTTTGAATGTATTGGTATTGGGTTTCGTCACATGTTGGCGTGGTTCGTATCAGTTAGGAATCTGAGCAAACCAATTTCGTATCAGCAACTTTATTATGTTATGTCATTTTAGGCTTTTTCTTTACGAGTTGTAAACCCTATTAAAAGCTGCTAAGGTTGGAAAACAAAACATAGAACTTACATACAACATTGATTAATACAATTTGAGAGAATTCCTCTCTTGGTTCTCCAAAGAACTTCTCTTGAACTTATCAGATCTCTTCCATGGCATTCAAACCAGACTTATCAATCGGTCTTTTATCCTGATTGTGGTGTCAACAGAATATACTAAGGTTCTTGCCTCATCTATAGGCAATAGGTCGCGGTTCCACTTTCGATTATTTGGCATCTTGGGTTGTAATTCCAAACATATTGGTATAGGGTTTCGTCACACGTAGGCGTGGTTCGTATCATCTATAAACCCCTTATACAACTGCATAGGATAGGGCTTTGAAAAGGAGTCATGGGAATGCGAGATTGATGTAATAGATGAGGACTATTAGATCTGCTTTCAAAGTACCTTAGTCATATCTATCTATCTTGTAGATTTTTAATGATGAGAGCCACCTATATATCTATCCTGCAGGTAAGAGGACTTTGGAAGAACAACTCTAGGATCTTACTACTACTTTGGCAACTAGGATTGATAGGATGACATTACCACAACCACCAGTGGTGAACCTTCAAGCACCTCCTCGGGTAGCTCCATAGAACCTTCAGAGAGATAGAGTAGTGGGAGATAGAAATCTGAATAGAATGATGGATGGGGATCATCATCCTTACAAGGAAGAAAGGGATGATAACTTTGGGGTTAATCCATATCAAAATAGGGATTTCAGGTTACCTCGGGGACTGGAGTATGTGAAGCTGTAGATGCCTTCTTATGATGGCAAGGGATTAGCTAATGATTATTTAGACTGGGAGGATAAGGTTGAGGGTCTCTTTGAATGTTATGAGATCGATGATAATACTGGAGCCTGATTGGCTGCTGTCAAGTTTACAGGATACACTGCACTATGGTGGAAGAATTTGATTATCAGTAGGCGTAGGGATGAGGAGGTTGAGATTCAAACATGGAGGGATATGAAAAGGGTGTTGAGAAAAAGATTTATTCCTAAACACTACAAATAGGAACTGTTTATGCGACTGTAGACCTTGGGGTAGGGAGGCAAGACAGTGGATGATTATGTGCAAGAATTTAAAACCCTAATGATTAGATGTGGGTCAATCGAACCTCCAAAACAAACCCTAGCACGCTTCGTCTCAAGGCTGAAATATGATGTGTGTTGTTGAGCTATGGCGCTATAGTACACTTAATGAGGCTATTCAGTTGGCCTTGAAAGTGGAGAGGCAAAGGAGGTCCAACTTGTTTAAGGCTCCGAGCAGCAGGCCTAATACTACTACCAAACCCATGGCAACTAACAGTCAATCAGGAGGGACAAAGGCGGTAGGTGAGATAGTGAGAGTAGTGAACAAAACTACCCCTAACACTACTAGAGAAAATATACCCTCTGGGAAGGGTAAAGAGGTAATAACACTAGATGTGAGGTAGACTGTTCCTAGATCTACTAGTAGAAAAGTACGCTAAATCAAATGCTTTAAGTGCGTAGGATTTGGGCATATGGCAGCACGGTGTCCAAATAAGAAGGTGATGACTATTATGGAGGACGATAGGGAAGATGCTGAGGTTGAGGAGGAACGAGCTAAGCCTACAGACCTGTCTGTAACATTGTAGAAGTATTATGATGACCAGACTGTAGAAACACATGAGGAGCGTACAGGTGAACAATGTCTACCTATTAATGTGTTATGCAGGACTCTAACCTTATCTCCTGATACTAGAGACATATAGAGGGAGAACATATTCCACATCTCTTATAGGATTGGAGGTACCCTTTGTGTACTTATCATTGATAGTGGTAGTTACACGAATGTTATATCTACTGCACTAGTAGACAAATTACATTTATCTACCAGTCCACATCCTAGCCCTTATGACTTACAATCGTTAGACAATTAGGGCACTATGCATGCTACACTAAGGGCTAAGGTGCCTGTGAGTGTTAGACAAAAATATTACGATGAGGTCCTATGTGATGTAATTTTTATGCATGCATTCCATTTGCTGTTGGGTAGGCCTTGGATGTTTGATCAGAAGGTGTTGCATGATGGATTCAAGAACACCTATATGTTTAGTATGGGAGGGTTTCGCATAGTATTATCACCTATGACTCCGTCTGAGGTGCACCAATTTCAGGAGTAGATCAGAACTACTTCCACTACATCTGGTAATAGAGAAAACAGGCCAACAGAGATGTCCAGGTTCAGTTCTACAAATGACCCTCTGGATTTGAGGGCAAATCTTTTAAAAGCTCGAGGAGATGATGGGAAATTTTCTGGCACCATAAATGCTCTCAGAACTCGATTTAGATGATGATCTAAATCGCTCATATTTCACTTTATTTCTTTATCTAATAAATATTTGAGTAATAATCTTATAGGTACAATAATATTTCTCCATGGGATGCCAAATGACTTACATTAGTTGATGCCCATGGGACATCATCAGATTTGCATCTAAAGGCTCACTGCGATTGATTTCACTTCAAAGCATTGGCTCTTGAAGATTTGTATTATTTTTGTACTTTGTAATTGTTATTGGACTATTTTATGTTATAATTTTCTTTTGGGACACTTTCATTTGTTTGTAATTTTCATTTAGGACCGGTCACCCTAAAAGTGGCATAGTTGTAATTTTTTGGACTTTTTAAACTTAAAGGGAGCAAGTATAAATACTTGCTTAAGTAGGGTTTTGAGGGCACAATTTTCATAATAGACACATCATTTTACATGAGAGAATTAGGGCTTTTCCTTAGTTCAATTTCTGTTATCAATTTCAATCCCAAGAGTTGGAATTGTAGCGAGTGCAACAAGAAGAAATTATAAGTTGTATCAATTTCTATTTGTTGTGTTTCTTTTCTTCTCTAGTGAGTCATATCTAGGGTTGGATTGAAGCTTTCTTAGTCATATTTGATTGCATTTGTAATCAAATTATTATTGCCTAATTGATTAGTTTTTAGCCTTGAATTCTATTCTTCCATTTCGCACATTTTTGAACCGTGAAAGCAAGTGTTGTGGAAGGTAGATCACGGTCAATGACCCTTTTGATTTTGTGTAGTATTCACATGGCTTTTCAAGTTTAATTAGTGATCTTCATTGAGGAATATATCATTGTGATATTCATTTCATGAACTATAGCATTCGGATTAACTATTGCATTTAAGGTTTACGCAACAATATTGCTCCAAATTGAATCGAATTGACCTTGTCTTTTGGGGATTGTTAGTTAGATTATTTTCCTTGTGCTTAGTTCCCATTTAGGCACATCAACCACCATACATGAGACTACTAAATCACTACTGGATCCAAAATAACTAAAGTACAGTAATTCAAGAAATCTCTAACAAAGTGTCAAATAGTCTTTTAGATTCTACTTCTCCTTGCTATTCATCATCATATTATACAATAGTAATAGTATCCTCCATTATCATCATCTTAGTAATAAGAATATATGTCCCTAGCCCCATCACATTCTACATAGTCGTCATATCCACTTATAGCTGAAAAAGAAGAAGGCAGATCTTAAGCCCTCTATGTAAATACCCAAACACATGTGCATGCTACAACCATTACATATTACACAAACATATAATGCAATAAATATACTATAGGCATTCAATTAATTGCCTTTCATTTAGTCACCAAGCAACACAGGGGCACTCATGACTTAGTCACAATATTTATTATATATGTTTAAGTATTTTAACCTTAAGTTGAAAACTATCACCTTTGACTATAACTTTCTAACTAGTATTGAGAACTGCTACCTCTAGCCTGAATACCCCTAAAATCTATCCCAAATCATTTTGGTATAGAACTTCACTAAGGACAATGCCATATACCAATCATCACAGTGCCTCAAAAGGATTTGCTACCTCTAACTCCTAAGCCAAGCCACACATAAGCAACAAGCAAGTCACTTACTAAGTTTACTTTAAGTTCATTTGTTTATTATAACTAACAAGTACAACCAACAAGGAAGAAGAATTTCAAATTATAATTTTTCTGCAACTGTCAAGTACCTCAAGACTTGTCGTATAATAAAAAAACGATCCTTAATTCTACTCTACAACATGGCCAACATTTACTAGGTTGTTCAACTAAGATTTAGTTGTTCATTTCTCCTTCTTTAAGGCTCTGTTATAAGTAATACAAACTTAAAATTGGAATAAGACTGAAATAGAATGAATAAAGAAGTGTTCTTGGACAACACGGTTGTATATATAGCTGGGTAGAAGAACACACATAGGAACATGGCTGTGTACATAACCCTTTACCTTATTGTATGAAAAGCTCTTTCAAAACATCTAAGTACACAAGCCATGTACTTGGCTGCATACTTCAACACAAGAAGGTACATACCCATGTACTTAGCGATGTATAACTCATGTCACAAAATTCTCTTCACCCTCTTCATGGATAAGTACAAGGCTATGTACTTTAGTCGTACACCCCTCTAAAACCTACAAACTCTTCCAATTTCATCACTATTTGACCCTTTCTCTATCCCAACACTCACCAATCAATCCAATACTCTAAATCTACGATAAAACTACCTAAATTCATAAATGCAAGCATAATTGCAGTAATTATTTATCTCTAATTGAATTGACAACTCATGACATGTTTGATCCAACAACTTAACATCAAAGTGGGGACACTAAAAAGCCCTAAATTGATACAATGCTACATCTTAACGGATTTCCTATTGGCAAAGGAAACACACAAAATTACTAATTTGATAAAAGTACTTACCTTTGCAATCACACGTTAATTTGGGAGTCCATCTATCCTTAAAGTGCAATTTAGAATAGGTTAGGACTTTCAGTGGCTTAAGGTTCTATGTTGACAGTAGAAAGAAAAAGTGTTAAATAGGATTTCCATTTAGCTTATATAGCCTATTGCCTAAATGACCAAAATACCCCTATCATAATCATGCTATTATAATGGTGACTAATGTTATAAAATTGTTTTATTTTACTTTATTGATAAGTGATATAAAACACTTATTAATTTGTAACATTTACAATAGTATTTGCTGTAATTTTCTTATATTTTAGATGAATATTATATTTAATTAGTCTTTATTTTGATTTTACAGCTTTAAAATGTAAATTTTGATGAAATAGAAGAAATATGTGAAATTTGGAGCAAAAATATCAAAGATGCAAGATTAGGAAGCATGGCACGTAGCAAAACATGACTTTGTCCAAAGCTATGTTAAAGAAATCAAGAGAAGAGCCTTATGGAGCAAGAAGCCATGCAGAGTCACACAACTAAGTACACAACCATGTTAGAGGGCATGTGGAAGGAAAATTTTAGAGATTTTCAAAACAAAAGGGTATATGGGGCATTAGCAGAACCATGCTATACCTATTTCAAGTAGAGATTCTATTTTTCAATTTACTTTTCTAAGATCAATTTCACATTCCTAAAAAGTTATCCATCCTAAAGATTCAATTTCCTTTTTGCAAGATGTTAAGTTTCTTATTTTCTAGAGGAGTCATTCTTACCTATTGAAGTGATATTTCCTCATCTATGAAGATTTTGGTTTTAATCTAGGTAATTGAAACCTTCTTAGATGAGAGAAGGGATTGATAAATATAAGGAGCACCAAGTTCTAGTAGAATATATAGTGTTTCTTTAGGAATAGAGTAATTATAATTTTTACTATTATTTCTATCTTATTAATGTTCTTCTTTATTCACTATTTTTATATTTTTGTTTTTAACTTTAATATGTTGCTAGCTTTATTTCTTTTTATACTCAAGTATGATTAACTTTGAAATGAACATGTGATTCTTTGGTTTATTATTCAATGAAATGAATGAAATTCTTATGATTCAATTATGTGTACTTCACTGTTTTCAATTAATATTATTGGTATGTCAGTTTGAAGTGTGATTTCATTCATAAAGATTGAGAGATCTTATGTTTGAATAGATCTAGTATAATTGGAAGGAGTTGCACACAATCATAAAAATAAGACAACGTAAATCTTTCGAATTAGGGTAAAACCTAATAGTGGAATTCATAAAGCAAAGGTAATCCAATTTTAGGGGTTTTAATTAGGAAGAGATTTTAATTAATTAAACTAGAATTAGAAATTAATAAACTCGAGAGAGCTATTAGTTTAAATTAGAAATTCTCACGGCCCAAGTGTATTGCTTTTAATAATTGTTGTTTTCTTAAAATTTACTTTTTGCTTACATCATTCGACTTTTATGATTAGATAAAAGGAGAAAAGATAATTATTGGTAATCATAGTTTCTATTGAATCAATACTCAATATTGTTATCCACTATGCTATAAAATCAATATGTGTACTTACCTATAGGTCTAGAGTTGTACGATAGGCCAATATCAAATTTTTTATGCTATTGCCAAGGACTAGAATATTAGAAACACCTATATCTCATTAATCTAATCATTATTTCCTTTATTACTTATTCTATTAATTTCTATTTTCCATAATTTCTTATTTTCTTCTTCCATTTATGCTAAGGGGACATCATGGAGAAAATCAAAGATATCAGAATCTAGCTCAAGAATCTAACGATAACTAATCCATCAACATGGCCAATGAACAAGATAGTAGAACAATGTTTGATTATGACAGACCATCATTAATCGAAGCTAATCAAGTGTCGTTAAGCCTGCAATTGTAGCAAAAATTTTTGAAATTAAACCTAACATTATACAAATGGTCTAACAATTTGTTCAATTTAATGGTTTATAGTATAAAGATACAAATGCACATATTGCCAGTTTCCAAGAGATCTATGATACCTTTAAAATCAATAGGGCTATAGACAATACCATCGGGTTAAGACTTATCCCTTTTTCTTTAAGAAATTGAGCAAAATAGTGGTTGAACTCTCTTCGTAGAGGTTTAATCACTATATAGGACCAAGTGGTAGAAAAATTGTTAGCAAAGTATTTTTCACCAACTATGACTACAAAACTTTGAAATGATATCTCCTACTGTGCTCAAATAGAATGAGAGACACTATACAATACATGGGAGAGATATAAGGATCTACTGAGGAGATGCCCACATCACAGTCTTCTACTATGGATGCAAATCTAAACTTTCTATGGACGATAAAACTAGACCACTAAGTAAAACATTGATGTAGCCATTGGAGGAACATTGAATAATAAAACACTTGAAGAGGCCTAGAATTTGATTGAAAATGTGGCTATGAACAACTATTAATGGAATGCTACTATGACAAGACAATAAAGAGCAATAGAAGTCTATGATGTAGATATTATTACAGCCTTAGCAGCACAGGTCAAAGTGCTAAGCAAACAAATAGATAGGATATCTATGGCACAATAGCCAAGTTAGTCAGATTCTATTTCTAATCTTAATGAGCATGTTGATTTTTGTAGGATTTTCGAATAAACAACAAAGCAACCCCTACAATAATACCTATAATACAAAATGGAGAAATAACCCCAATTTTTCTTGGGAAATCAACAAAAAAACATTTTTTGTCCATATTTCGACAACCACGACCATAAGGAAAAAATCTAAATTTGGAGGATATGCTAGAAAAAATTATCCACACCACTGAAACTTGTTTCCAAGCTACAGAAGCATCTATCCATAACTTGGAAAACCATGTGAGCTAAATTGCAAAGTTGATTTTGGAAAGACCCTCGAGAACTATGCTTAGAAACACATAACCCATTATTAGGGAACAAGTTAAGGTAGTTGTCTTGAGAAACAAAAAGGTAGTGCAAATATGAAGATGAAGGTAAAAAGAAAAAGAAAAATGAGTAGCCACAAAAGGTCAAAGAATATATCCCACGCATTCATTATCCAGCTCAATTAAGGGAAGAATGCATTGAAGAGTGATCAGGTAAATTTCTCAAAATTTTCGAACAACAACACATTAACTTACCCTTTGCTGATGCCCATGTATGCCAAGTACTTAAAGGAACTGATCTCAAATAAGAAAAAGATAGAAGAGATATCAACTATGACATTAAGTGAGGAATGCTCAACATTGGTGCAAAATAAGCTACCATGAAAATTGAAGGACCTAAGGAGTTTCACTCTACCTTGCCTTATTGGCAATTTATTAATAAATGAAGCCCTACCTAACCTACACACAAGTATAAATTTGATGCCACATTATACATTTAAAATGTTAAGACTAGAGAAACCTAAACCAACTAATATTAGTGTTCAATTAGCTTATAAGTCTATTAAGTACCCTATGGTATCATTGAAGATGTGTTAGTTAAGGTAGGCACATTCATTTTTCTAGTAAATTTTGTAATCTTAGATACAAAGCAAGACATTAAAGCACTATTGATTTTAAGCTACCCTTTCTAGATACCACCAATGCAATTATCGATGTACGTAATAGGACATTAACTCTAAAAGTTAGGGTAGAAGAAAGAACCTTCAAGATGCCTAACGTGATCCAAGATCCCCCAAAGAGTAATGATACCCGTCATTTTCTAATTGTGTCTAACTTGCTTGATTCTACTTGTATATAGGATAACATTTATGCAAACCCAATATAACTTTGTTCCATTTATGGCAAACAATAAGGTTTAGGGAAATTTAAGTAGTTCAAACGCTAGAAATTTAATGGCCATCCCCTAGACTAGCAAAAGTGAAGCCTGTTAAGTCAACGACGTTAAACAAAAGTGCTTCTTGAGAAGCAACTCAAGTTTAGTTTTTCAATTGGCTTTCTTTAGTTTAGTCTAGTTTAATTATTTTTTTTTTTGTTTTTACACTCGATCACTAAAAAAAATAAAGAAAAAGAAAAAAACTTCAAGAGAGACATCCCTAAGTACACAACCATGTACTTAGCTATGTCAAGGGGATGAATTGTATAGAAGGATACGTGTATATCGACACACTTGTGTTGATGGCCATGCCAAGTAAGCATGAAATTGTATAGAAAGATACATGAGAAATCAACACACCTGTGTCAACTATCATGCCTAGTATAAATTTTATCGACTTGCTCACTAACACATGTAATCAATTTCAGTAACCAGGTGCAGTTACCCCTTTTCTTTTATTTTGTTTCATTACGCTTTTTCTATGTTAGAAACTCTCCTTCTATAGAAGTCAAGAAATAAGCTTGAAGTGTTTATCAAAAATTTTCCAAGCTTTTAAACTATTAGGGAAGTATTTGTTTTTCTTATTTCTTTCTCTTTTGATTTATTTTGTCTTTCATGATTATTTTGGTATTTTATTTTGTACATTAGGGATAATGTACAATTTTAAGTGTAAGCAAGAGAAATAACATAAAAAGCCTTAAGTGTTTACCAAGAATTACTATATGATAATTCATCGCTCCTAATAGTACTAATTAAATAAATTGAATTCATAATTTAGTGGATTGTTAGAATTTTTAAAACCCTTGATATATTTTTACCTTTTCATTAATAAACTTAAAGCACTTGATTAGAGTTGAATTATAAAATCTTTGTAAATTAGAGTTACATATTATTTAGGCTTAAAATTTAGAAACTCTGAATTCGAATAATATTACTAATCAAGAATTGAGAATTAAAGTTTTTAAACTCACTTTGATGTATACTTGTTTCTTGGAAGTTCTTATGAATATTATGATCTCAAATAACTAAACTAAAAAAATTTTGTCTTTTGATGGTTCTTTCTATCAATTAAAAGCAAGGAGATAAAATGAAATAAAATAAATAAAGTTTAACAACAAGCCTCATTAACTCGAGTAATCAAGCCTAAGGGGTACCCTTTTAGAGATAACACCTATTAACATAAGTGACAAGTCCAAGATCATCGGTCTAAAGCTCACTACATGGGTCAAGAAAAAGGTATAAGAAAACTAAACTAATTAAAAATAAGCAATGGAGTTAATGGAGGTTTAAAGGGGTATCTTAAAACCTAGTAACCTAAGATCGTCTAATTTGAAACTTCCTAACTGATGAAATTACTCCATGCTATTTAAAAAAAAAAAGACACAATTCTAGTTAATATAAAAATTAGGAAAGATTTTCAAGGGAGTAAGCTTTTCTTTAATGTAATGGTACTTAGAGGAATGAAAAAGAGGAAGTATATGCCTTAGTTAAGTGGATAAGATTTTGAAAACCTTTTTCTTGATTGGATAATGTTTAATATAATTGAGTTTATAAATTTTTGTCTAAATGGCATGATAAACTTCGATATTGCATAAATTAGCTTTTGAATTCTAGTATTCAATGTTTGTAATACATTAAATGCGATTGGGTGGAGAAAGTGTTGAGGGTAAATAATTTTTATGATGAATGCAATTTATTTAAGTACGAATTTGGTGATTATTATCTAAGGTAATTGAAGAAAAGAAATTTTGCCTTTGATGTTTAAGATTTATCATTGCTTGTGGACAAGCAAATGCTTAAGTGTGGAGGAATTTGATAAGTGCTATAAAATATTTATTTAACAAAGCAAGAGAAGAGTGTGTAAGTTTTGCAGAGTTACACAGCCAAGTACACACCTATGTTAGAGGGTATGTTAATGGCATATTTTGGAGATTTTCAAGACTAAAAGGTACATAGGCATTAGCACAATCGTGCCATACCTATGCCAAGCAATGATTCTACTTTTCAATTTAATTTTCCAAGCTCAATTTCAATTTCCTAAAGAGTTATCCATCCTAAAGATTTAATTTCCTTTTTGCAAGAAGTTAAGCTTCCTATATTCTAGAGAAGTCACTCCTAGCTATTGAACCAATATTTCCTCATCTATGAAAATTTCTATTTATTCTAGGAAACTAAAGCATTCCTAGATGGGAAGCAATTGGTGGATATTTAAGGATTACTAAGTTCCAATAGAATAGATAGACTTTATTTAGTAATAGAGTAGTTACAGATTTTATGGTTATTTCTATCTTATTAATGTTCTTCTTCATGCACTATTTTTATATTTTCATTTTTACTTTCATTATGTTGCTAGCTTAATTTCTTTTTATACTTAGGTATGATGAACCCTAAAATGAACATGTGATTCTCTAGTTTATTATTCATTAAATTATTGATATTCTTGTGATCCAATTAAGTGTGCTTTATTGTCTCAAATTAATATTTTTGGTGTATTAACTTAAAGTCTAATTTCATTCATAGGGATCGAGAGATCTTATGTTTGAATAGATTTAGTATAATTTAAAGGAGTTACATGTAATATTAGAAATAGGACGATATAAATCTTCTAGACTAGAGCTAAACCTAATAGTGGAATTCATCAAGTGAGTATAATGCTATTCTAGCGATTTTAATTAAGAAGTGATTCCAATTAATTAACCTAGAATTAAGAATTAGTAGACTTGAGAGAATTATTAGTTCAAATTAGGAATTCTCATGACCTAAGAATACAATAATGGAATTGAATAAAAAATAGTTAATTATATTAGTATTTTTAGGGGGATTCAATATCTAGATACACTTTTAATGATAGTTATTTGCTTAAAATTTACTTATTACTTACTTCATTCAATTTTTGTGATTAGATAATAAGAGAAAAGGTGATTACTAGTAATCATAGTCTTTATGGGATTGATACACAATATTTTTATCCACTATACTATAGAATCAATAGATGCATTTGCTTATAGGTCTAGAGCAGTAGGATAGACCGATATCATTTATATGTTTCTGGCATTTTATATATCTTGTTAATTTTGGATTTAGAAAGTGTTTATAGTAGTATATGGTGCATATACGTTGAGTAACTTACTTAAAGCTCTAACCTTAATGATGAGATGTTTGTACATTAAATATGTAAATTTCTAAAAGATTTTCTAGCTTTTAGACATTATGCAGTTGAATAATTTCTAATATCAAGTGAGTTTTTGACGATGTTGGGTTTAGAGAATGATAAATGTAATATATATTGCATGTAGGTATGGATGTTACTAAAGTTTTGATTTATATGGTGGAATGTTTGTTACATGTTGAATCAATATAATTTCCAGCAAAGTGTTGATAATTTGAGATACCATTATGATGTATGATTTAATGTTAGTAAGGCTCTTCATGAGTTATGGAGCTTAAGTATATTAATTATTTTGATTGTTATTAATTTTTTAGGCCTAATATGTGTTTCTTAAAGAATTTTGAAGAATTTTATAAGTGTTCCTTTGTTCTTGAGTGTTTAGATGAACATTCAAGTGCTCATCATGAAAAGCCCCCCATTTGATCTAACTTTAATCCTTAAAATTCAACTAAAAAGTGTTTTTCACAAGATTTTAGATTTTTGCATTTCCTTATTAACGTTAAGCTCTTGATTCCATTTCAACAATCATTTTCTACAAATAATAAACATATATAACCCAATCTTTGAAATAAGATTTAAATCAAAGTTAGTTAAAGAATGTGTTTGATTTTGTTAGAGGTAACGGTTTTAGAGAAAAAATGTCTATGACATGAAAATTCAAATTGGAATTTATATGAAAAATAGGTATAATAGTAACCAAAACATAATAAATAATAATGAAGTAACATTTTAAGTTGATTTGTGCCAAGTACGTTGGAACTTAAATAGCCCATCATATTAAACCAAGTGGATTGCCACTCTTCCTCATGGTTAGTTCACTACAAACTTCCATAAAACACCTTGATTCAACTTAATTAATCAAATTAACTTAATTAATTAATTTGTAGGGTTACACTAAATAAGATTAATAGATCCATTTCCTCTTTAAGATTCATAAACCAAATAGGCCTTAAAAAAAATGAAACACACTTAATCGTCCCTACATATATTGAGGTCCAAAATTAAATAAAAATGCTCATTAGACCTAAATTGATGTGCTTAATCCCAATTCAGAATCAAGTAACCATAATCCCAATCGATAATCACAACAAGTAATCCGAATAATTCAAACACAACAACAAAATAAAAACCGAAATCCTTACCAAATATTACACACTAGCAAAAGGATAGTCTTAGCACAAATTTGTTGATATGATGCACAACAACCCTAATACCATCACTCGCCATAACCTAACGATTAATAAGAGTATGAGATAAAAACTCAAGTTTTGTGTATTTCAAATACCAAGTTTTGTACCTCTTTCTATTCCCAAAAGTATATAAAGCAAGCAAGTTTCTATTATATGGAAAATTGGTTTTAAACAACATAAAAAACAACTAGCCTAAAATTGTAAGCCGCTAGCCTAAAATGGCTACACCGCTAGCATTGAAGATTTACACCACCGGCCTTTATGGCTAGCTTTATTCCTACACCACATGTTCTTTAAGGTAAGCTACTAGCTTTTAGGTTCCATGCTTGCTTGAGTTATCAATTGTTGTCCAGAAGCAATGACAAGTGTATTTGATTGAAGATAAAATAACCATACCAAATGAATGAAGAAACTAGATGATTCTCCACTGGTTCCATCTGATTAAGTAGAACTCTCAATGTAAGGTTTTGTAGTCCTTTGGTTCTAGCCCAAGTAAGCAATCCCATAATTGGAATGGTTTGATTCCCATCATCTCCTCAGGCCTATGGAAAATTTGCCCTCAAATCTAATGGTTCTTCATGAAGATCTTCTGATAAGTAAGTTGATAGGTCTGCAACATTGAATGCAGCAGAAACGTCGTATTCTCCTAGTAGCTCCACCCTATAAGCATTGTTGTTGATGCACTTTAGAATCTTGAATGGTCCATCTGCTATAGGTGAAAATTTCTATTATTTCTTATGAGGAAACCTATCTTTACTGAGATGAATCCAAACTAAGTCACTTGGCTTGTAAACCTTAGCTTTCCTATTTTTGTTACCCTGAAATTTCTACTACTCTTGAGGTTTCTTACGATGTTTAGAAGCTTTTGGATAAAGCTTCTGAACCTCCTTGGCAAGCTTTACTCCACCTAAACTTTCTTCCTTTATTGCCGGGTAAGCTATTAAATCTAATGAAAAGCTAGGATTACAGCCATACATGAATTCAAAGGGAGACTTTTCAGTTGAACTATGAGTTGACCTATTGTAAGTGAACTCAATAATAAGGAGACACAAGTCCCAATCGGTAAGATTCTTGCCAACCGTTGCTCTTAGTAAGGCATCACTAGTGCAAATGATAACCACTATGTGGTCGTATGTCTAAAGATGACAAGATTTACTATACATGAGTTTAGTACCAAGTCATTTCTACAGCATCTTCAAGAAGAAGCTAAGAAACTTAGTGTCTCTGTCATACACTATGCTATGGGGGACACCATGTAATCGTACAATTTATTGCACAAAAGTTTAGCAATAAAAAGTGCGTCATCTGTTTTGTGGCAATGTACAAAGTGTGACATCTTGTTGAAGCGGTTGACGACCACCACGATAGTCTTTACCTCTCTATTTCCTAGGAAGACCCAAGATATAATCCATACTATTATCAATCGATGGTTGTGTAGGTAGAGGTAAAGGCATATATTCATCCCAAACTTCTTTCTTTTCCTTTGCCCTCTTACAAACACCACATCTCTCTAAAACCTTGTGGACATCTTTTAGCATACCCCTCTAGTAAAAATGTTCTTTTAACAACTCTAATGTCTTCTTTTCACCAAAATGCTCGGATAACCCTCTAACATGAGCTTCACGTACTAACAATTCCTTAACAAAACCACAAGGTATACACAATTTTCCTGCTCTATATAGAAACCATTTACAATATAATACCCATCTACTACATTTCCTCCAGAACATCACTCAATAATCAATTTTAGGCGATAATCATGAACATTCTGTTCCTTCAATAATTTAAACCTAAGCACCTTTGATTGAAGAGAAGTGATATGGTGGCAATCAAATCATCTTAACTACAAATGCATCTATCAGTTGTTTCAGGGCAATAAGTGATAACTCAAGCAGGCATGAAATTTCAAGGATGGTGATGCATTGTTTAGGCCGGCCATAATGATAGGAATAAAATCCGACAAGACCTATCATTAGGGCAAGAACTAAAGGAATTCGAATTTTGGCGATGATGGCCTATTTTGATGAGAACCATGATGGGAGCCAAGCCTGAAGATGGAATGTGGATCTTCTTGAAGTGCCACCTGGACCTATCATAAGAACTCAAGCAAAATGATCCAAGGAAGCACTTAACGGGTTGATAAAGGATGTCCATGAAGTTGGAAAGGATTAGAGAAATCATGAAGCTGGAATGGATTGGAACAACCATGGGAATGCCCTTGCTCTTGTACAAGTCATATCGGATATGGGGTGAAGAGGGCATGTCTTTACAAGGCACGGCCGTGTAGGAGTCTGGAGGTTACACAGAATCATACATGGTCATATACACGGTTCAAAGGCATAGTCGTGTATGTTGTCAGGATTTCTACAGAAAGATACACGACTAGAAGTACACGGTCGTGTACATTGTCAAGATTTCCATAGAAAGATACACGACTAGAAGTACACGGTCGTGTACATCACCAACGCCGATCATGTATATGCTTACGCTGGCTCCAAGGCCGCCGGCCTTCATTTCAATGCTGTCGGCCTTTACGTCTCTGTTTTGTTATTTTTAACACAACTTAATGATGTTATGTCGTTTTGGGCCTTTATTGTTACGAATTGTAAACCCTACTATAAAGCTCCTATGGTTTAGAATAGATAGACTATACAACATACAAGTTTGAAAACACTTTGTGAGAATTCCTCTCTTGGTTCTTTATAGAACTAATCTAGAACTTATCGGATTTTTTTTATTCCGTGGCGTTCATCCCGACTTATCAATCGGTCTTTCATCCTGATTGTGGCGTCTTCATATTATACCAAGGTTCTTGTCTCGCTTATAGACAACGGGTCGCGGTTTCCACTTGAGTGTGTTTGGCATCTTAGGTAGCGAATTCCGACCGTATTGGTATTAGGTTTCGTCACACGATGGTATGGTTCGTATCAGTTAGGAATCCGAGCAAACCGATTTCGTATCAGTTTGGTATCAGAGCCTAGGTTTGTTAAACCATCAGTTCGGTTTGAGGAAGGTAACATCAAAACCCTAACTCCAATCGTTCATGTCAATTGTTCGTATTCAATTTCATAGTGTTAATTGTCTATTGAAAGTGTAGTACCTACTATTCAATTTTGTTACAAAAAAAAAAGGAAGAATCACGACAAAAAAAAAAAAGGAACGTGATCAAGAGCAACAAACAAAGGCAACAAAAAAAAAATCTAAAAGAAAAAGAGGAAAATTTCGAGCCCTAAAGTTGTATTCTCTAGTTGAATTCTACGGAAGGGAATTGGTGTAGTCTGGGTTAGTTCCAAGAGAATTGAGAAGAGGAATTGGTGAGTTGATATCATTATTGCCTGTGAGAATACACGAGTGACTGTGTGATATCATCATTTGAGTGAAACACGTAAGGGAGTGTATCGTGAGGCTTAATCATATATATATTTGTGTTCATGCTTACCTTTTTTCTGCAGGAACTATGTCGAGGCAACATTCTCCTGAAAGTGAGAGGGGAAGGTTTGATGCTAGGTTAGTGATTGAGGCGTTGAGGGGTGAGATGAAGAGGATGTTTCAGGAGGGCATGGAACAAATTCATGAGACGGTGGAACAACGACTAGAGCAATCTAAAAAGGTCTTCCAAGGGCGTAAGAGGGAGAGTTGTTCTAAGAGAGTACAAAGGGGTAGAGATGAAATGTCTGATAATGAATTTGGTGAATCTTCTGTCGGGAGTTATAGAGGTTATAGTGGTAGGAATAGAGGAACTAGGGATTGGGAAGATAGAGGAGATAGGAAAAGAGAGAATATCTTTCATACTAGATGTTATCTAGGTGATCATATTTGCAGTTTGATCATTGATGGAGGAAGTTGCACTAATGTTGTGAGTAATTTTATTGTTGAGAGGCTGGGACTCAAGACTACTAAACACCCTAGTCCATATAAATTGTAGTGGTTGAATGATAGTGGCGAGACTAAGGTGAGTAAGCAAGCCTTGATTGCTTTTCGCATTGGTAGGTATGAGGATGAGGTGCTATGCGATGTAGTGCCGATGCAAGCGTGTCATGTGTTGTTGGGGAAGCTATGGAAGTTTGATAGGAAGGTTGTTCATGATGGCTTTTCTAACATGTATACGCTTGTTCACCAAAGGAAAAGCTTAAATCTTAAACCCTTAATGCCTAAACAGGTGTATGAGGATCAGTTGCAGCTACAACAGTCTTTTGCAAAATATAAGGTGAGTGAAAAACAGAGGGAGAGTGAGAGAGCAAAAGACAGTGAGAAAGAAACGGAACACAAAAGTCGATATCAAAAGGAAAAAGAGAGGAAGGTTGGAAAGAGTGTGAGAGACCAAGTTGAAGGGGGATCAACTTTGGTGGTGAGTGAAAAGGAGAGTGCAGCCTTGTAAAAGGAGAGTTGTGTGGCAAGAGCGAATGTAGTGAGGAGAGCGTTAGTGATGAAGCAACCTATGTTGTTACTGGTTTTTAAGGAAACTTGTTTGAATACTATCGAACTATTTAACTCTTTGCCTAGTGTGGTTGTGTCTATTGTGTAAGACTTTGAAGATGTCTTCCCTGAGGAGATTCCAAAGGGATTACCACCTATTCGTGGTATTGAGCACCAGATTGACCTAATACCCGGAGCATCGATTCCAAACAAACCGGCTTATAGGAGTAATCCAGAGGAGACAAAGGAACTCCAAAGGCAGGTCGATGAATTAATGTAGAAGGGGTACGTAAGAGAAAGCATGAGTCCATGTGCAATGCCTAAGAAAGATAGGTCATGGAGTGATGTGCCCAAATCCAAGATTAAGCACATGCAAAACAAGATTAAAAGACACTTAAATAATGCCAACCAATCTAGTCCTCAAATGGCGCAAATCCTTAACACTTGTAACCAATTTTTCAATGATGATGTGTTTGAATCTTAAATCCAAATTTGATATAGCTCTAATACCAAATTATGATGTGCCTAATTCCACTTAAGCACAATCAAAAGAATCAAGGAAAAACACCTTAATTCACAAAACACAAACCGGTTCAATTGAGGGTGATTTCACGTGAACACCTTGTAGAATTTGATGGAAATTGTTGTTCAAATGATTCAATTGTAATATCTAATGATTATATTAACCAAGTAACCACAATAAGGCTTGAGAATCACGTGGAAATCAGATCAAAGAAAGCATTAAAACCATGAAATCCACTTCCCCTTTCAATATCCAATTCACGGTTTGTTATGATAAGCAATTGTTGATGGAGAATCACAAGTATGATAATTACTCAAAATAAACACACTAATTTGAATTGATACCAATTCAAATCTGACCAAGAATGTTCTAATCCAACCCTAGATATTACACACTAGAGAAGAAAAAGAAAACACAACAAGTAGGAATTGATATGACTCACAATTTCCAATTGTTGCACTCGCCACAATTCCAACTTCTTGGGATTGAAATTGATAAGAGAATTTTGGAATTAGGAAACCCTAAGCCCTCTCACGAAAATGTGAAGTGTTTTCTGCAAAAATAAGCCTCCTCAAACCCTCTCTTAAGCAAGTATTTATACTTGCTACTTCTAGAGTTAAAAAAATGCTCAAAATTACAAGTTTGCCACTTTTAAGGTGGTTAACCCTAAATGAAAGTTACAAAGAAATAAAAGTGTCCCAAAACCAAAATACAACTAAAATAGTTCATAAAATGAAAAATACATAAAAGAAATGCTCTTCATGATACCGATCTTCTATAGGATCCATCAACCTAACTCATCGCCGGTTCAGGTCGGTCCATGGATAACCCACAAGCTGAGTTTAAGTGAGTTTGTCCATTGCCCTGTAAAGCATGATAAGTATTCCTGTTGGAATATAAAATACATGAATAAGATAAAAGAGGTTAGTATATAAATAATTTCGGGTCGATCTGCTCAAAATGGGCCCTCAATGCCAAGATTTGAATTCCTTTGGTTCTTGCCCTAATGATAGCTCTTGTCAGATTTTTATTCCTATCATCTCCTTGGGCCTCAAAACGATTTGTCCTCAAATCTAGTAGATCAAATGCAGTAGAGACTTTGTTTCCTCCTAGCAAGTCACCTGAAGAAATATCTGTACAGAATCCCAATATCTGAAATACTACAGGTGGTGATTGTCTTCTCTCCTCCATTTCCAGGATGTATCTCTTTTGCAATACAAATAATGACCCATTATCCACTAAAGTTGCCCTTGTATCAACCTGTTCCACTAAAACTGTTTCCTCTTTTTCTAACTCATCTGTATGTTGTTGATCTTCATGGTCTTCTAATGGTTGGCCCCACTGCTCATTGTCTTCTAAGACCTCTGAAGGTGAACACAACTGTCTTTGAACAGCCTGGCTCTCTAGTGGTCTGCTTGTCTGACTATGATTATCAGGATCCTCTGAAGGTTGGCAAATCGATGTCTAACAAATTTTATGCTCTAAGGGTTGGCTCGTGTCACTAGATCCCTTAAGAACCTTTAAAGGTTGGCATACTTGCGTCTACACAATTTGGTCCTCCCAATCTAGGTAATCATCTATGGAACCCCTACCATCAAATGAAGGCATCTGTAGCTTCGCACACTCTGGCCCTTGAGGTGGTCTAAATTCCCTGTCTGGATATGGCTCAAGCCCAAAATTATCATCTCTATCTTCCCTAAGAGCATGATAATCTCCCTTTACTCTAGGTGGCGCCTGAAGGTTTACTACAAGTGGTGGTAGCAATGTCATCCTATCAATCCTTGTTGCTAATGTAGCAACAAATTTGCTAAGGTCCTGAAGTTGTTCATCTAAAGTTCTTCCATTTGTATTTCGACGACTTAGTCTGCTACCCACTTGGCTATTGGCCTCATTGCCAATGTACCCATTCACACTATCATATGACATGTTTGTGGATGCGATTTATCTGAAGTACAAATGTAATCTCAAAAAAAAATTGTAGCACACTCCCTTCACTTCACCACGTCACAATAACAAGTTTGGATAACCACACACACACTTGTACACTCACAATGCAACAAGTCACCAATGCAATAAATACTTCTTATCACTTCAAGTATATTAGACTAAGTGAAGCACAAATAAATACTTCTAAGTAGTTAAGAAATTAAATTCAACTCACAAGTGTTGAAGTAATAAGTTCAATTACTTTCACACTTTTAATGTTTGTTTTTGAATTCAAATTCTACTACTTCAATTTTCCTTTCTTACCACGGATTCACACCTACAATTGATCTTGATGTGCAGCACTTTTAATCTACATAAATCCACAAATTTACACCACCACACACACCTTTAATCACCGTGCACTCACTCCACCAATAGCTCCACGGCAACAACAACAAATTGCACTCTACCTCCACAACAAAAATAAGAAATGGAAACAACAACAAATATACTCTAATTCCACGGCAATAATAACAAATATACTTCACTCCCCACAAGTTTTAACCGCAACTCACAACAAAATAGGCAGCAACTTCAATTTGAAATTCAAACAAATTCACTTATTGCAAGCCTTCTTCAATTGGTAAGTATTGAATTCAAATTTAAATGGCAATCATTAACTCCCACAACTTAATTGCATATGTTTGAATTCAAATAAATCCTTTCTAATCAAACTCAATACAATCTGCAAAATATACTTCCCCAATTCAAAATTTGCAAAATGGAATTACAACAACAAGCTTCACAACCTCCCCCATGCCACAACTAGTCACGGCAAGAACAAAGTATTTTTTTTTTCTTTCAACCTCACACAATTGTTGAATTAACAACACTTCAATTCTTCCTTCCTTCCATGAAAATTATCAATCACAAAATGATACAATAACCTTCCCAAACCAACTCCAACAAACAGCAAATTAAATTCCAAGTCAAGGTAATTTCGCAATCTCAAAACAACAACAACAACACAATTGCGGTTTCCACTAAATCAATCCTAATGGATGATTAACTCCACGAAAACAAATGAACCCAATTCCCTTCTCTCAACATGAGCTCTGATACCAAAATATGATGTGCCCAAATCCAAGATTAAGCACATGCAAAACAAGATTAAAAGACACTTAAATAATGCCAACCAATCTAGTCCTCAAATGGCGCAAATCCTTAACACTTGTAACCAATTTTTCAATGATGATGTGTTTGAATCTTAAATCCAAATTTGATATAGCTCTAATACCAAATTATGATGTGCCTAATTCCACTTAAGCACAATCAAAAGAATCAAGGAAAAACACCTTAATTCACAAAACACAAACCGGTTCAATTGAGGGTGATTTCACGTGAACACCTTGTAGAATTTGATGGAAATTGTTGTTCAAATGATTCAATTGTAATATCTAATGATAATATTAACCAAGTAACCACAATAAGGCTTGAGAATCACGTGGAAATCAGATCAAAGAAAGCATTAAAACCATGAAATCCACTTCCCTTTTCAATATCCAATTCACGGTTTGTTATGATAAGCAATTGTTGATGGAGAATCACAAGTATGATAATTACTCAAAATAAACACACTAATTTGAATTGATACCAATTCAAATCTGACCAAGAATGTTCTAATCCAACCCTAGATATTACACACTAGAGAAGAAAAAGAAAACACAACAAGTAGGAATTGATATGACTCACAATTTCCAATTGTTGCACTCGCCACAATTCCAACTTCTTGGGATTGAAATTGATAAGAGAATTTTGGAATTAGGAAACCCTAAGCCCTCTCACGAAAATGTGAAGTGTTTTCTGCAAAAATAAGCCTCCTCAAACCCTCTCTTAAGCAAGTATTTATACTTGCTACTTTTAGAGTTAAAAAAATGCTCAAAATTACAAGTTTGCCACTTTTAAGGTGGCTAACCCTAAGTGAAAGTTACAAAGAAATAAAAGTGTCCCAAAACCAAAATACAACTAAAATAGTTCATAAAATGAAAAATACATAAAATAAATGCTCTTCATGATACCGATCTTCTATAGGATCCATCAACCTAACTCATCGTCGGTTCAGGTCGGTCCATGGATAACCCACAAGCTGAGTTTAAGTGAGTTTGTCCATTGCCCTGTAAAGCATGATAAGTATTCCTGTTGGAATATAAAATACATGAATAAGATAAAAGAGGTTAGTATATAAATAATTTCGGGGTCGATCTGCTCAAAACGGGCCCTCAATGCCAAGATTTGAATTCCTTTGGTTCTTGCCCTAATGATAGCTCTTGTCAGATTTTTATTCCTATCATGGAGAATGTGTGTTGACTGCCGCACCATCAACAACATCACGGTAAAGTATCGTCATCCCATTCCTCGCTTAGATGACATGTTAGATGAATTACATGGGTCTAGTGTCTTTTCCAAAATTGATCTAAAAAGCGGATATCACCAAATTAGAATGAAAGAAGGTGATGAATGGAAAACCGCATTTAAGAAAAAATATGGATTGTATGTGTGGTTAGTAATGCCTTTCGGTTTAACTAACGCGCCTAGTACCTTTATGAGACTTACGAACCATGTTTTGAGGACTTTTGTTGGAAAATTTGTGGTTTTCTATTCTGATGATATCCTCATTTACAGCAATAGTTTAGAGGACCAAATATCTCACTTGAGGGATGTTTTAGAAGTGCTTCGAAAGGAGCAATTATATGCTAACCTCAAGAAGTGCACTTTTTGCACAAACAAACTTGTGTTTCTTGGTTTTGTTGTTAGTGCACAGGGGATATAGGTTGATGAAGAAAAGATTCGTGCGATCCAAGAATGGCCTAGTCCAACTAATGTAAGTAATGTGCGGAGTTTCCATGGACTAGCGAGTTTTTACAGGAGATTTGTGAAGGATTTCAGTACCATTGCAGCACCACTTACTGAGGTAATTAAGAAGAACGTGGGGTTCAGATGGGGAGAGCAACAAGAGAAGGCCTTTCATATGCTTAAAAATAAGCTAACTCGGGCGCCATTACTTGCTTTACCTAATTTCGCTAAAACGTTTGAAATTGAGTGTGATGCTTCAGGATTAGGTATTGGTGCAGTGCTCATGTAGGAGGGAAGACCAATTGCATTCTTTAGTGAGAAGCTAAGTGGGGCAACCTTGAACTACCCTACTTATGACAAGGAGTTATATGCCTTGGTTCGAGCACTGGAGACTTAGCAACACTATCTTTGGCCAAAAGAGTTTGTGCTCGACACTGACCATGAATCCTTGAAGTACTTGAAGGGACAACACAAGCTAAACAAAAGGCATGCTCGTTGGGTGGAGTTCATCGAAATGTTTCCCTATGTCATCTACTACAAGCAAGGTAAAGAGAATGTCGTTGCTGATGCACTTTCTAGAAGGTATGCTCTTATCTCTACTCTTAGTTCTAGACTGCTTGGTTTTGAGCACATTAAGGAATTGTATGCTACTAATCGAGATTTTTGTGAGGAGTATGTGCATTGTGAGAAGAGTGGTCATGGTAAATTTTATAAACATGAAGGATTCTTGTTTAGGGAGAGTAGACTATGTATTCCAATTTGTTCTTTAAGGGAATTACTAGTGAGGGAGTCTCATGGAGGAGGTTTAATGGGACATTTTGGAGTAGCTAAAACCTTAGGGGTATTGCAGGAACACTTCTATTGGCCTCACATGAAACGAGATGTTGAGAGGATTTGTGGGCGATGTGTCACGTGTAAGCAAGCAAAATCTAGAGTCCAACCTCAAGGGCTTTATACCCCACTTCCCATTCCTCACGAGCCTTGGGTAGATATTTCTATGGATTTTATGATAGGATTACCCAGGTTTAGACATGGTTGAGATTCTATTTTTGTAGTTGTGGATAGATTTTCTAAGATGGCACATTTCATTCCTTGTCACAAAACAGATGATGCTTGCAATATTGCTAATTTGTTCTTTAGGGAAGTTGTGAGATTTCCTGGTATGCCTAGAACAATCGTATCGGATAGAGATGCTAAGTTCTTGAGCTACTTCTGGAAGACCTTGTGGGCTAAGTTAGGAACTAAGTTATTGTTTTCTACTACTTGTCATCCACAGACTGATGGTCAAACTAAGGTAGTAAATCGAACTTTTTCTACTTTGTTGAGGGCTGTCATTAAAAAGAACATTAAAAGTTGGGAGGATTGTTTGCCGCATGTTGACTTTGCCTATAATCGCACAATGCATTCTGCTGCTAAGTTTACTCCTTTTGAAATTGTGTATGGTTTTAATCCATTAAGTCCTTTGGATTTATCACATTTGCCTATTTCTTAGTATGTTAATCTATATTGCAAGAAGAAAGCAAAATTTGTTAAACAGATCCATGAGAAGGCAAGGCTAAACATTGAGCAAAGAATAGAGCAGTATGTGAAAAAAGCCAACAAGGGTCGTCGACAAGCTGTCTTTGAACCTGGAGACAGGGTTTGGGTTCACATGCACAAAGAGCGGTTTCCTGTGCAGCGTCGATCTAAACTACTTCCTAGAGGCGATGGACCATTTCAAATTCTTGAGCGCATCAATGATAATGCATACAAGATAGTTTTACCAGGTGAGTATCAAGTAAGTGCCACATTTAATGTTACTGATTTGAGTCCTTTTGATGCAGGTGACGATTTGAGGACAAATCCTTTTCAAGAGGAGGGGAATGATGAGAACCATGATGGGAGCCAAGCCAGAAGATGGAATGTGGATCCTCTTGAAGTCCCACCTGGACCTATCACAAGAACTCAGGCAAAACGATTCAAGGAAGCACTTAACGGGTTGATAAAGGATGTCCATGAAGTCGGAAAGGATTAGAGCAATCATGAAGGTGGAATGGATTGGAACAACCATGGGAATGCACTTGCTCTTGCACAAGTCATACCGGATACGGGGTGAAGAGGGCGTGTCTTTACAAGGCACGACCGTGTAGGAGTCTGGAGGTTACACAGAATCATATACGGTCGTATATACAGTTCAAAGGCACGGCCGTGTATGTTGTCAAGATTTCCACAGAAAGTTACACGACTAAAATTACACGGTCGTGTATGTTGTCAAGATTTCCACAAAAAGATACATGGCTAGAAGTACACGGTTGTGTACATCTCCAACGCCGATCGTGTATATGCTTATGCCGGCTCTAAGGCCGTCGGCCTTCATTTCAATGCCGTCGGCCTTTACGTCCCTGTTTTGTTATTTTTTACGCAACTTAATGATGTTATGTCATTTTGGGCCTTTATTTTTACGAATTGTAAACCCTACTATAAAGCTCCTAGGGTTTAGAATAGATAGAATATACAACATACAAGTTTGAAAACACTTTGAGAGAATTCCTCTCTTGGTTCTTTAAAGAACTAATCTAGAACTTATCGAATTTTTTTATTCCGTGGCGTTCATCCCGACTTATCAATCGGTCTTTCATCCCGATTGTGGCGTCTTCATATTATACCAAGGTTCTTGTCTCGCTTATAGACAACGGGTCGCGGTTTCCACTTGAGTGTGTTTGGCATCTTAGGTAGTGAATTCCGAACGTATTGGTATTGGGTTTCGTCACACGTTAGCGTGGTTCGTATCAGTTAGGAATCCGAGCAAATAGATTTCGTATCACATTTTAAGCAGATCGACCCCTGAATTATTTATAAATTAACCTCTTTTCTATTATTCTTGTATTGTGTTTTCCAACAGGCACACTTATCATATTTTATAGGGCAATGGACAAACTCCCTCAAACTCAGCTTGTGGGTTATCCATAGACCGACCTGAACCGGTGATGAGCTGGGCCGATGGATCCTATAGAAGACCGGCATCTTGAAGACCAATTTCTTTTATATATTTTTCATTTTATGAACTATTTTGGTTGTATTTTGGTATTGGGACACTTTTATTTCCTTGTAATTTTCATTTAGGATTAGCCACCTTAAAAGTGGTAAACTTGCAATTTTGACCACGTTCTAACCCTAGGAGTAGCAAGTATAAATACTTGCTTAAGAGAGGGTTTGAGGAAGCCATTTTTTGCAGAATTGAGAGACACTTTCACGTGTGGAATTAGGGTTCTTTCCTTAGTTCAAAACTCTTATCAATTTCAACCCAAGAATTGGAATTGTGGCGAGTGCGACGAAGGGGAATTGTGAGTCATATTGATTCCATCTTTGTTGTATGTTCATTTCTTCTTTAGTGAGTCATATCTAGGGTAGATTTGAATCTTTCTTGGACATATTTGTGTTTGTTTTTCGTGAATAATCATCTTTTAAGATTGATTGTTCAGTGAGCACTTGAATTATATATATCATTTTAGCTCGTGGCGAGAATTTGTGATTGAAAGGGGGAAGTGGATTTCAAGGTTTTATTGCTTTCTTTGATCCGATTTCCACATGATTTTAAATCCTTATTGTAGTTACTTGGTGAATGTTACAAATAGAGATTATAATTACATCATTTGATCAACATTTTCCATCAAAATCTCCAAGGTGTTCACGTGGATTGTCTCATTAGTGGACCGGTTTGTGATTGACTTGAGACTTGTTTTCTTTGAGTCAATTGATTGTGTTTCAAAGTGGTTTTGAGCACATCACATAAAGGTCGGCAATGTAAATGAAGGTTGGCTACAATGGCTGGCGGCGTAAAGTGAAGGTCGGCCATAAAGTTTAGTTGCATAAAATGAAGGTCATCCATAAAGGTTGGTGGCATAATGATCTAAGCCGGTGACTTAGATTAATAGACGTCCAATTTAAGCCAGCTTCTTATGTTGTTTTTGAGCCAATTATCTTGTAATAGAACATTTGCTTCCTTTATATACTTTAGGGAATAGAAAGATGGATAGGCTTTTGACATTTTCAAAATAAATAAAGTGGAGTTTACTTCATTTTCTTATACTCTTATGATGTGCCTAAATGTTCAAATTCAACACATGAAACCAATTGAAGAACCACTTCAACAAATCTCAAAATTGGCGTGAAGAATAAACTCCAAATGAACCCTAACTGTATGAATAACTTGCTCTGATACCAAATTATGATATGCTTAATTGGCTAAAGCACATTCCAATAACAAATTAAACAAATTCAATCACCAAATCCTCAAATGGCGTAAACGCCTAAATGTCAAAGGATAATCACACAAGCAACAATGATAATTGCAATTCACAATTTGCAATTTTCGGAATGGATTTCACTAACACAATCAAAAGGATATGAAATCAGTTGAATTCCAACCTTAAAATTGCGTGAAAATTACAATAAAAAGATAAACAAATTCCTCACCAAATATGACTCACTAGTAAGGAACTACGATGGATTTGACGTTGTTGATGTTACACACCACACTTCACTCATGAAATGATAAGAGTATGTGAAAAATGGAGGCAAGCCTCACATTTTCCAATCTAAAAAATATTGTTCAAAAAGCTCCCACAAACCCTACTTTTGCAAATATTTATACTTGCTCCAATTAGGGTTAAAATGTCCATACATTTATGTCTATGCCACTAATGTGGTTGGTCCTAATTCAACAAATACAAGTAAATAAAAATGTCCCAAAATGATTACAAAATAACCGGTTTAAAGAAAAATAACAAGTACAAAAATAGTCTTCAACGAGCCAGCTCTTCAATGGAATTCGTCGGTCCAGCTCATCTTTGGTTTAGGTCGGTCCATGGATAACCCACAAGCTAAGTCTTAGTGAGTTTGTCCATCACCCTGTAAAGCTCGATAAGTGTGCCTGCTGGAATACACAATACATAAGTAATAGGAAAGAGGTTACCATATAAATAATTCCGGGGTCGATTTATTCAAAGAGGACCCTTATCGCCAAAATTTGAAACCCTTTGGCTCTTGCCCTAATGATAGGTCTTATAGGATTTTGATTCCTATCATCTTGTTGGGCTTAAAAAAGATTTTTCCTCAATCTAACAGATCAAGTGCAGTAGAGACTATGTATCCTCCTAGCAAGTTATTTGAAGAATTATCACTATAATATCCTAGTATTTGAAATACCATAGAGGGAGATTGGTTTCTCTCCTCCATTTCTTGGATATACCTCATTTGCAACATACAAAATGGTCCATCATCCACTACAACCTCACCTATCTCAAACTGTCCCATTGATATTTTTTTCTCCTTTCCTGTTTCACCTATATGTCTTTGACCCTCTTAGCCCTTTAATGGTTTACTAGCTAACTGTGAACCTCATAATCCTCTGATAGTAAAAACATTTTGCCCCTAAACAATTTGGTCCTCTGAAGGTTCGCTTATCTGACTATGAACCTCAAAAACCTCTAAAGGTTGGCACACCTGTGTCTAAATAGTTTGGTCCTCTAATCGATGGCTCGTGTGACTATGAACCTTAGGAACCTCTGAAGGCTGGCATATCTATTTTTAGACAACTTGATCTTCTGATGGTTGACTTATCTATCTTTGCATCTTTTAGACCTCTGATGGCGACATAGGGCTCAATACTATAAATTTACCATCCTATTAGAACATATAAGTAATTTTGTACCCATCATGTAATACCATCCTATCATATAACCATGGTCTGCCAAGAAATATATGGGATGTACACATAGGAAGGATATCACATTCAATCTCATCACATTATTTATCCCCTATACTGAAAGGTACCTTAGCCCATTGGGTCACATAAAGACTCCCCTGATCATTTAACCAATGTAATGTGTAGGGTTTAGGATAGAGGGTAGTTACAAGTTTCAATTTCGATATTAATAAGGTAGCTACAACATTAGTATAACTAACACCGTCAACAATAATGACACATAAGTTTCCTTGTACCCTACAAGGAGTATAGAACAAATTTTCTCTTTGTCCATCATCAATAGTTGGAGAAGAAGTCAATACTTGATGTACTAAATTATTAGAAGGATACAAATTATTTGACATGGTTAATCGTTATCTTCAATAAGCCACTACACAATTTAACACCCACTGTTCAATTAAGCAACCAAGACAATAAATACTTTTTGTCACTTTAAGTATAGTAAAATAATTAATGCACAAATAAAGACTTCTAAGTAGTTAAGATATTAAATTCAACTAACAAGTGTTTAAGTAATGAGTCTCATTAACCTTCACACTTAAATGCTTGTTTTTGAATTCAAATTTCACTACTCACTTCCCTTTCTTAGTCGCGGTTTTCACACTCTCAATTAGTGTGAATGTGCAACACCTTACTCCACACACAATCCTTCAAATTCACACCACCACACACACCTCACTCCTACACGGTGCAACCAATTCACTATAACACCATTACACGTTGTAACTCTTCAACTTAAAACACCCTTACACCACCATACATACACATAATCACGGTGCACTCACTTCACGTTGCAACACCTTAACCTTAACACACACACAACACTTCAAAGTATACAATTCCTTGCCACTACATAACTTCAATTGATCCCTCACACAACACAATTTACACCACAAACCACAACCAAAAGGCAACAAAAAATTCAAATTCAAATTCCACTCCTTAATGTAACTTTCCACAAATGGTAAGAATCAAATTTCAAATTCAAATGAAATTTATTCAATACCACTCAATAACTATTTAACTTAAAGAAGGTACTTGAATTCAAATGATTTCCTTTTTCCCCATGCAAGTTCAAATCTAAAAATGGTAAAGATTAATCTACAACTCCCAAAATCATACAAGGATCACACTTCCCTTTTACAAAAAAATATTGTATTTCCAATTTCACAATAAACACTAGGAAATACACTTCTTATTTTCCCTTCAAAGATCATGGCAACAAAAAGATGATAAGGAAATCACAATTGCTTTATGTCTACAACAATAAGCAGCAGCTACAACTCCTCAACAACATAATTAAACAACTCAATCACCACTTCACAATTTCGGATCAAGATGTTAAGAACCCTAAAATTCCAAAATCACAATTGCAAAATCCCTTCTCACAGCCTACGCTTTGATACCAAATTATGATGTGCCTAAATGTTCAAATTCAAGCACATGAAACTAATTGAAGAACCACTTTAACAAATCTCAAAATTAGCATGAAGAACAAACTCCAAATGAACCCTAACTGTATGAACAACTTGCTTTGATACTAAATTATGATGTGCTTAATTGGCTAAAGCACATTTAAATAACAAATTGAACAAATTCAATCACCAAATCCCCAGATGGTGTGAACCCCTAAATGTCAAAGGATAATCACACAAGCAACAATGATAATTATAATTCACAATTTGCGATTTCTGGAATTGATTTCACTAACACAATCAAAAGGATATGAAATCAATTGAATTCCAACCCTAAAATTGTGTGAAAATTACAATAAAAAGATAAACTAATTCCTCACCAGATATAACTCACTAGTAGGGAATTAGGATGGAATTGACGTTGTCGATGTTACGCATAACAAGAATCAAATCCCACTCACCACACTTCACTCAATAAATGATAAGAGTATGTGAAAAATGGAGGCAACCCTCACGTTTTCCAATCTAAAAAATATTGTTCAAAAAGCTCTCACAAACCCTATTTTAGCAAGTATTTATACTTGCTCCAATTATGGTTAAAATGTCCATAAATTTACATCTATGCCACTAATGTGGCCAGTCTTAATTTAACAAATACAAATAAAAATGTCCCAAAATGATTACAAAATAACCAGTTCAAAGAAAAATAACAAGTACAAAAATAGTCTTCAATGAGCTAACTCTTCAATGGAATTCGTCAGTCCAGCTCATCTTTGGTTTAGGTCGGTCTATGGATAACTCATAAGCTGAGTCTTAATGAGTTTATCCATCACCCTATAAAGCCTAATAAGTGTGCTTACTGGAATATACAGTGCATGTTGAAGACTATTTTTACTTGTAATTATTTCTTTGGACTATTTATGTTGTAATCTTTCTTTTGGGATACTTTTATTTGGTTGTAATTGAGTTTTAGGACCGGCCACCCTAAAAGTGGCATAGTTGTAATTTTGTGGATTTTTTAACCCTAAAGGGACCAAGTATAAATACTTGCTTAAGTAGGGTTTTGAGGGGAGATTTTTTCAGAATAGATATACACTTTTACGTGAGAGAATTAGGGTTCTTCCTTATTTCAAATTTCCTCTTATCAATTTCAATCCCAAGAGTTGAGATTATAGCGAATGCAACAATTGAAATTGTGAGTCATATCAATTTCTAATTGTTGTGTATTCTTTTCTTCTCTAATGTGTAATATCTAGGGTTGGATTGAATCATTTCTTTGTCATTTTGAGTTAGTTTGATTCGCAATAGTGTACTTGTTTTGAGTACTTATCCTACCTGTTATTCACCATCAACAATTGCTTATCATTTTGAACCTTGAATTGCATTTTTATAAAGGGGGATCTTGAAAGTGATTTTATTGAATATTATTGAATTCATGTGGTAATTCAAGTGTAATTAGTGTGTTTTGAAGGTTTTGAATCATTGTGGTTAATTAATTCATTAGTTGTTGAAGTCGGATCTCCTTGCACTCCATTAGGAATCACGCAATTCCTAGCTTATTGAACTAGATTTGATTGAGTGCATTTAGGGTTGGTTTTTATTCCATTTGATTGTGCTTAATCCCCTTTTAGGCTCATCATCTTTTTGGTATCAGAGCTACACATACTTGGTTCATTTCAATATTGATCATGTGGTGTTATGGAATTGGTTATAGATCTTGAGAATTGATGCCATTGTTCATGTGATTGGAAGCCAGTTTGATTGACATTGTCTAATTGTCTTTCAATATTAGTTTTGTATGCTTAGACCTTGGTTTCAAGCATATCATTACCCCAACAGCCAGTGGCAAATCTGCAGGCACCCCCACCTCAAGTAGCCTTTAATGTTGTACATAGAGAAAGAGCATTAAGAGGAAATAGGGGCAGGTAAGTTGGAAGAGAGTATCATGCTTACTAAGAGGAAAAGGGATGATAACTTTAAGGATGAACTCTATCCTAACCATGAGTTTAGGCCACTTAGGGGTTTGGAATATGTGAAACTATAGATGCCTTCATTTGTTTGAAGGGGATTTATAAAGGATTATCTTGATTGGGAAGATAAGGTGGAAGGACTTTTTGAGTGTTATGAAATCAATGACAATACTTGAGTATTTAGTAGAAGTTGATTTTACAGGGTATGTCGCCATATGGTAGTGGAATATTGTGGCTAGTAAGAGGAGAGATAGAGATGCTAAGATATGTACTTGGCAGGAAATGAATCAGGTTATGAGGAAGAGGTTTATACCAGAGCATCATAGATAGGAGCTAGAAGAGGATTATACCATAGCATCACAGATAGGAGCTATTCATGCATCTCCAAACATTGAGACAAGGATGTAAAACTATGGATGAGTATATCCAAGAGTTGGAGACACTTATGATTCGATGTGGGACCATTGGGCCTCTTGAACAAAATACTTAATGAGGCCATCTAGTTAGCTTTAAAAGTTGAGAGACAGAGGCATTCTAATTCGTATAAAGTAGCGAATAACAGGTATGGATCCTTTACTAAACTATATGGGTCAAATAGTAAATAGGTTAACAAATGGGGAGTTGATAAAAATGTGGACAAGAATGTAGCAGAAACTGATAATGGAGGGGAGAAAGAATTTTCTAGAAAAGGGAAAGCAATTGCTAGGACTAACATTAGGCAAATAGTGGTTGGGTTATCAGGTGGGACGACTAGTCAAATCCAATGCTTCAAATGTTTGGGTTTTGGACATATGGCTACTCAATGTCCAAACAGAAGAGTGATGACTACTATGAAGGTCGAGAGTAAGGATGGCAAGAAAGAGATACATGAGCCAACAGATTTGTCAGTAGTGCTAAATGAGTATTATGAGGATGCAGATGCTAAGACACATGGAGATAAGGGAAATGATCAGTATTTGGCTATCAATGTGTTACGCAGGGTAACGACTACCTTTCCAACTATTGAGGAAGAACAGAGGGAAAACCTATTCCATATTTCCTACAGGGTCCAAGGTAACCTTTATGCTCTTCTTATTAGTGGTGGTAGTTGCACCAATGTAGTAGCTACTTCACTAGTGAATAAATTGTAACTAGTCACTACCCTATACCCTAAGCCATATAAACTGCACTGGCTGAGTGAACAAGACAATCTGCATGTCACTTAGAGTGGCTAAGGTTCCATTCAGCATAAGTGAAAAGTACCATGATGAGATTGTTTGTGATGTTCTTCCTATGTGCGCATCACATATGTTACTTGGTAGACTACGGTTATTTGACAGGAGAGTGTTGCATGTTGGGTTTTGGAACACCTATGTGTTTCAAAAGGATGGTGAGCGAATTGTGTTGAATCCTATGTCCTCAACTGAGGTGCAAGAAGCCTAGAAATAGATCAATGAAACCGCTAGAAAGAAGTCTTTATTCGTTGGGTGGAAGGAACTGGAAGAAAACTTGAGTAGGGTGGAATAGTCCTAAGAGATTTAGAAGCTTCATCAAAAGGCTTCTAAATAACTTAAGAAGACTTAAGGGCAACCATGACTTCAGGGCAACAAACATATGCAAACCAACATTTTCAATCTAAGTGACTCTTAGAAATTTTCACCTAAAACAAAAGAAGCATCAGATTTGAGGGCAAATCTTCCACAGGTCTAAGAAGATGATGGGAATCAAATCATCTGAACTACAAATGCATCTATCAATTGTTTCAAGACAACAAGTGATGACTCAAGCAAGCATGAAATTTCAAGGATGGCAATGCACCATTTAGGCCAGCTATAAAAGCCGGCGGTGTAAGTGAAGATCAGCCATAAAGGCTAGCAGCGTAAAGTGAAAGCCAGCCAAAAAGGTTAGTGGTGTAAAATGAATGTCGACCGTAAAGGCTAATAGCCTAGATTAATAGATGCCCAATTTTGGTGGACTGCTATGTTGTTTTCGAACCAACTGTCTTGTAATAGAACATTTGCTTCCTTTATATACTTTAGGGAATAGAAAGATGGATAGACTTTTAACATTTTGAAAATACGCAAAGTGGAGTTTACTTCATTTTCTTATACTCTTATCAATCCTTAGATTGTGGCAAGTGACGGTATTGAGATTGTTGTACGTCATATAAACAAAATCATGCTAGGAATATTCTCTTGCTAGTGCGTAATATCTAGTAAGGGTTTAAGGTTTTATCTTGTTATTATTATTCATTTGATTATCGAAATTGTGTTTGTTGTGAATCGTTGATTGGAATTGTGATTACATGGTTTTAAATAGGAATTAAGCACACCATAATAAGTAAATACTTGCATGATAAGGCATCAGCTACAATATTTGTACTTCCCTTCTTGTACTTAATCACATAAGCGAAGCTTTCTAGGAATTCCACCCATTTGACTTGTTGTTTAGACAAACATTATTGACCTTTGAAGTGCTTCAGCAACTTGTGGTCTATATAGATAAAAAACTCCTTAGGGAGAAGATAGTGCTACCATGTCATCATTGCACGCACTAAGGAATAAAACTCTTTATCATACACTAAACAGTTCAAAGGTGCACCACTCAGTTTCTCACCGAAATATGCAATGGGCCTCGTCTCTTGCATTAACACAACACCAATTCATACCCTAGATGCATCACACTCCTGTTTAAAAATTTTAACAGAATCTAGTAATGCTAAAACTGGAGAACTAGTTAACCTCACCTTCACTTCCTCAAAAGTCATTTGAGCCCGTTCTCCCCAAACAAAAAGTGTTGGTCCCAAATATATTAATCAAGAGGGGGGTGAATTGATTAATAACTTAAAATTTCAAAATTTAATAATTTTATCAAAAATCTCTTGATAAAAGAATGTGAATAATAACAAATGAAAACAATAACATGCAACAATTGAAAGAGTAGAGAAGAGAAAGTGCTCAGAGATTTATAGAGGTTCCGCCTTGAGCGTCAGTCCTCTTTTCCAGCTTCAAGCCGGGGCCCTGGTTGTCTTTACCGGTTTTGTTTCACTATATCAAAGGATAAGAGAGTATACAAAACAAGCCACTTCAAGGCAAAGTCTCACTACTGAGTCTCTCCAGCTTCTTCACTAAGCTAATCACTCAAACTACAGTGATGAAACAACTCTCAATTCCTCACACAAGAAGTGAAACAACAAAAATATTAAGTCTTCTTTTCAATAAAAGTAAGGACTTTTTTTTTTCGCACAACAAAAGCTAATTTTAAAAAAAAAACTCAGATGTGCTCGCTTGCTGTTCTCTATCTTCTTCTTCTTCTTCCTTTAGATATATATCAGCTTCCTTATTGAGAAACTCTCGGATGATAATGGTTGTGTTTCTTTTTGAAATTCAAAAAGATTTGTTCAACAAAAATATCTCTGATGCTTCGGAGTCTCCCAGATAGATATAAGTATTAAAGAAAACATTTTTGGCTTGATCTCCTCTGGATAAAACCAATTTGAAGTAATCTCTTTTAAAGATAAAAACCGTTTTTGATGTAATCTTGTTTTAAAGATAAGATCTAATTTTGACATGATCCTAAAAAATTAAGTCTGACGTGATCCTTGTATAAAAAATCGTATATAAAAAAATTGTATAAAAAATCATCCACATGATATAAAATCTAACTTAAGTGAAACACATCAAGTATATTACCTAAATATACTTGACACATGAAGCTAGGTCTTGATTCCTTTAAAAACATTTTTTTTACTAAGCTTAAAAAAAAACTTTGTGACAGAAAAAAAATTTCGTGACAGACATGAAGGTTCTGAAAAAGCTTCTGACAAAAAAAGGGTCTTCTATCCTTTTTTTTCACAAAGGTTCTGAAAATGCTTCTGATCGATTAATAAAAAAAATATCGACTTCTATCCTTTTTCACAAAGGTTCTGAAAATGCTTCTGATCGATTAATAAGAAAAATATTGACTTATTTCGAAACTTCTGAAACACCTTTTGACTAAACATAAACAATCAAAATATGTTAAACCTCTTTTGTTATCATCAAAACTAAATTAGAACCAAATTAGAGAACTTAACATTCTCCCCCTTTTTGATGATAACAAAACATTTGTACATAAAACGAACAAATATAATCACACGAAAGTCTAACAAGCACATATATGTCAAGCAACCATATCATGCAAGCAACAACATATATATTAAGCAACCATATCAAGCAAGCAATTATGTGCTTCCTGCTACTCTATGCTTTCTTTTTCATATAGTGATTATGCTTTTTTTTTATATATTTTCTTCCCCTTTTTGTTAATCATAAAAAATTAACTCCCCCTGAATTCATGCATAAAGAAAATAAAAGGTCTTTGAATCACGAGTCTTAAAAAAAAATAAGTCTGTAAGAAACAAGATCAGTGAAGAGAAAACTAAGATTTTCGGGATCGAGTGACCTGTGAAGGTGAAGTTATGGTGGAGGCTTTGGAAGAACGTTTATCAGGTGAAGTTTCCAAATCAATGACATGGGTTTCCTTACGAACATAGTCTGGAAAATATTTTGACAGGAACAACTTGATCTCCGCATGAAGGCTAGTGACGCCTTGTGATGTTTTGTCAGTCTTTGAATCTAAAAGTTTGAACGATGTCGTGACTGATTCTCCAATCCTTTTTACCTGAGAAACAAAGTTATCAAAAGCATAGACGTTGTTGGATAAATCCTTTTTGGTTGTTGCACTAAATTCATCATACAAGAGTTTGTAATAATGAAATTCAGTGAGTATCTTCTCTAAATTTTTCTTAATGATTGAAATCGCTTCTGATTATTCTTTAACTTTCAATTCCAATGTTTCTAAAACCTTAACATCAAACGTTTGAGAAACTAAAAATTCTTCTTTGATAGTTTCTTTCACAATCGCTGAAAGTTTGTCTTTCATAGCTTCTTTCATAAGAGATTTCATTTGTTCTAAATTAACATTGAGCGTAACTTCTTTGGTTCCACTTATTCCAGCTTGAGAATCACTAGGTTGTAGCTCTTTTCTTGGTTCTAAACCATAATCTGGAGCTTCTTCTTGAATAAGTAACGAAAAGGTTCCAAATGGAATAGCTCGTTTCTTATGTCGTTCATGTATGTAATGAGAACCATCGTTTGCATACCACAAACAATCTTTAACATAAATTGACATATGATGAAGCACTTCTTTCCCAATTCATTTCAATTTAATAGGTTCTATGGAACTAAGGGGCAAAAAAATCCTCTTGAACTCAAAGATTTTCATCAGAACACTTCCAAAAATAAGACTTTCCCTATTTCTCCAAATTTGATCAATTATCTGTGATGCCATGTCCACATTTTTCTACTGACATAGAAGTTGTGCTCCCTTTCCTTGGCATATACATTCAATGATAATCTTATGTAGAATTCGTGGAAACAACTCGAAATCAATTATTGTTGCCTCCTTTCCATAATCTATCTGTAGACCTCCATTCACGACAGCATACAACTCATTTCTAGACAGATTATGCATTTCCACATCATCATTGACATTTTGCATGTGTAAACACTTAAGAATATCTTCTCTAGAGATTCTGATTTCTTGATTAGATACCTTTGAGAATAGAACATTTCCTTCTAATAGATTTAAATTCCCATAGAACTCTTTTATACACTCTCCATAAACAAGCACTTGAATAGAACATAGATTCATACAGCCAATATGTTCTAACTACTCATTCTAGTAAAAACCATTATTTGTAAAGAAACTAAAGTCTACAAAACAATAGGAACAAACCTCGTTTTTCCTTTTGCCAAAAGACTTTCCCGCTGGAAGTTGAGAGCTTTGTAAACTTTTCCTTTTGGTGCCTTTCTTTGCCGTCTTCCCTGAAGAAGTAGTTTCTTGAAAAACCTTTTCTTTTCTTTCCTTAGAAAGATGTTTCCTTTTTGAAGTGGTTTTTGAAATAGTGAAGGATTTGGAACTGGATGTTGTTCCCTTTTTGGAGAGGTTTTCTTTCATTGTAGGTTCGGGAGATTCATCATGGATGATTAAAGGTTTACTTGAGGGTTTTGTTTTGAAATTTCTTTATTTGATTCGTTTGGAGGTTTTGGGGGCCATGGTAAACGCAAAAGAGAGAGAGAAAGAGATGAATAGTTGTGACCGAAAGATAGGGTAAAAGGAAGTAAAACAAAGATTACAATACTGTCCTTTGAAAAGGATTGCAAATTAAATAAAAAGGTTTAAAAGGTTTAAAAGATAAATTAGAAAAGAAATGAAATAAAAAGGTTTAAAATTTTTTAAAAAGGATTGCAAATTCCTAATTCATTCCTTATAAATTCAAATTTTATCTTTTTAAGGGGTTTTGTAAAAATGTCTACAAATTGATTTTTAGTTGGAACAAATTCAACATTTATATCTCCAGTATTGACGTGATCTCTAATAAAATGATGTCTAATTTCTATGTGCTTTGATCTTGAATGATGTACTGGATTTTTTGTCAAATTAATTGCACTCATATTATCACATTTAATTGGTATAGTTTTAAAATTTATTCCATAATCATTCAATTGCTGTTTAATCTATAAAACTTGTGCACAACAGTTACTAATAGAAACATATTCATCTTCAACTATGGATAAAGCAACAAAGTTTTTTTTCTTTAAAAACCAAGAAATTAATTTATCACCTAGAAATTGACAAGTACCAGATGTGCTTTTTCTGTTGATTTTACAACTGGCATAATCTGCATCAAAATATCCTATTAAGTTAAAATTTTAATTTTTGGGATACCAGATACCGAAATTTGAAGTATGAAAAAGGTACTTGAAAATTTGTTCTACAGTTGATAAATGAATTTCTGTTGGTGCTGATATGAACCATGCCAACCCGTGACGAAACCCAATACCAATACGTTCGGAAATTCGTTGCCTAAGACGCCCAAACACCTAAAGTGGAAACCGTGACCCGTTGTCTATAAGCGAGACAAGAACCTTGGTATAAAATTGAAGACGCCACAATCGGGATGAAAGACCGATTGATAAGTCGGGATGAATGCCACGGAAATCAATCCGATAAGTTCGATTTAGTTCTTGAAGAACCAAGAGAGGTGGCTCTCAAAAGTGTTTAATGTTCAAAGATGTATGTTGTTCATTGTTCTAAGCCCTAGGAGCTTTTATACTAGGGTTACAATTCGTGTAAAACAAGTCCAAAACGACGTAGTTTAGATAAGTGACGTAAAAACGCGAAAACAGAACAAGCTAGCCGGCAGGGGATACACGGCTGTGTACACGACTGTGTACTTTGGCCGTGTACCTTTCTGTACAACTTCTGGCAACATACACGGCCGTGTACACGACCGTGTACTTTGGCCGTGTACTTTTCTGTGCACATTCCGGCCACATACACGACCGTGTACTTCTGGTCGTGTACCTTTCTGGGGATTTGCTTGACTCAATACACGACCGTGCCTTTTAGTCGTGTATTTGGCCGTGTATGATTCTGTGCAATCTTGAGATTCCTACATGGCCGTGCCTTTAAAATACACGCCCTCTTCATCCCGTGTCCAGTATAGCTTGTACAAAAGCAAGGGTCTTCCCATGGTTGTTCCAATCCGTTCCAACTTCATGATTGCTCCAATCCTTTCCAGCTTCATGGACAACCTTTATCAACCCGTTAAGTGCTTCCTTGAATCGTTTTGCTCGATTTCTTGTGATCGATCAAAGCGGCACTTCAAGAGGATCCACATTTCTTCTTCCGGCTTGGCACTCATCATGGATCTCATCATTCCCCTCCTCTTGAAAAGGATTTGTCCTCAAATCGTCACCGACATCAAAAGGACTCAAATCAGTAACATTAAATGTGGCACTTACTTGATACTCACCAAGCAAATCTATCTTGTATGCATTGTCGTTGATGCGCTCAAGAACTTGAAATGGTCCATCGCCTCTAGGAAGTAGTTTAGATCGACGCTGCATGGGAAACCGCTCTTTGCGCATGTGAACCCAAATCCAATCTCCAGGTTCAAAAACAGCTTGTCGACGACCCTTGTTGGCTTGTTTCACATACTGCTCTATTCGTCGTTCAATGTTCAGCCTTGCCTTCTCATGGATTTGTTGAACAAATTCGGCCTTCTTCTTGCCATCTAAATTAACATACTCAGAAATAGGCAAAGGTGATAAATCCAAAGGAGTTAGTGGATTAAAACCATACACAATTTCAAAAGGTGAACAATGAGTAGTGCTATATAAAGCCCTGTTATATGCAAACTCCACAAATGGTAGACAATCCTTCCAAGTCCTAATGTTCTTCTTTATGATTACCCCTAACAATTGAATTAAAGTCCTGTTAACCACATCAATTTGCCCATCAATTTGTGGGTCACAGATAGTTCAAAACATCCGTTTAGTTCCCAACTTTTCCCACAACACTCTCCAAAAATGACTCAAAAATTTCTCATCTCGATCACTAACAAGGCTTCTAGGTATACCATGCGGACGCACTACCTTTCTAAAGAACAAATCAACAATGTGTATAGCATCATCAGTTTTATGACAAGGAATGAAATGAACCGTTTTAAAAATCCTATCCACAATCACAAAATTAGAATCTCAACCATGTCTAGGCCTAGATAATCCTAACACAAAATCTATGGAAATGTTTATCCATGGCTCACGAGGAATGACACTATACTCATATAACCAATCTAAGAAGTCATCTAAATAAGGAATGGGATGACGATACTTTACCATAAGATTGTTGATGGCGCGGCAGTCAACACACATTCTCTATGTCCCATCCTTCTTAGGCACCAAAATCACAGGCACTACACATGGACTCATGCCTTCTCTGACGTATCCCTTCTCCATTAACTCATCAACCTGCCTTTGGAGTTCCTTCGGAAAGACATTTTCAAAATCCTGCACAAGAGACACAACCACACTAGGCAAAGAGTTAGATAATTCGTTAGTATTAAGACATGTTTCCTTAAAAACCAGCAACAACATAGGTTGCTTCATCACTAACGCTCTCCTCACTACACTCGCTCTTGCCACACAACTCTCCTTTTGCAAGGCTGCCCTCTCCTTTTCACTCACCACCAAAGTTGATTCCCCTTCAACTTGGCCTCTCACACTCTTTCCAGCCTTCCTCTCTTTTTCCTTTTGATCTTGACTTTTATATTTCTTTTCTTTCTCATTGTCTTTTGCTCTCTCACTCTCCCTCTGCTTTTCACTCACCTTATGTTTTGCAAACGACTGTTGTAGCTGCAACTAGTCCTCATACACCTGCTTAGGTGTTAACGATTTAAGATTAAAGCTCTTCCCTTGGTAAACAAGCGTATACTTGTTAGAAAAGCCATCATGCACAACCTTCCTATCAAATTGCCATGGCCTCCCCAACAACACATGACATGCTTGCATTGGCACTACATCACATAACACCTCATCCTCATACCTACCAATGCGAAACCTAATCAAGGCTTGCTTACTCACCTTAGTCTCACCACTATCATTCAACCACTGCAATTTATATGGACTAGGGTGTCTAACAATTTTGAGCCCCAGCCTCTCAACAATAAAATTACTCACTACATTGGTGCAACTTCCTCTATCAATGATCAAGCTACAAATGTGATCCCCTAAATAACATCTAGTATGAAATATATTCTCTCTTTGCACCTCCTCTTCTTCCTTCACCTGCACATTCAACGCTCGCTTCACTACTGCCACTAGCCTTCCCATTGTAGGCTCCTCATCATCACTAGCATCCTCTAATGGAGGCATATCATCTTCTTCACTATCCCCCTTAGTCTCATACTCACCATCATCCCGCAAAATCATCACACGCCTATTTGGACATTGACTAGCAATGTGGCCTCTACCTTGGCATTTAAAACATCTAATGTCACGATTTCTAGAAGTAGAAGATTCAGGGTTTCCTTGGTTAACAGGAGTAGAACCCGCTTGCCTCAGCTCTCCTTTTGGTTTGGTGGGTAAAGGATTTTCTTCTTTCTTCCATTGATTAGTCTTCCAGGTGGATAAACCATTACCCTGTTGCAACCGTGCATTACTACTTCCTCTTCTCAATTCTCTTGGAACTAACCCGAACTACACCAATTTTCTTCCGTAGAATTCAAAACAACTCTAGGGTTCGTAAATTTTCCTCTATTTTTCTATCCGATTTTTTTTTTTTTTTGTCTTGGTTATTGCTCTTGATCACGTTTTTCTTTTCTTTTCTTTACTCTTCTCTTTTTTTTTCTTTTTTTTTTTTACAATCGGCTAGGCGATATTACACTATCAAAAGACAATCAATACTACGAAATTGAATACAATAATGGATATGAACGATTGGAGTTAGGGTTTTTGATATTACCTTCCTCAACCGAACTTGATGTTTTGACAAACCTAAGCTCTGATACCAAACTAATACGAACCACGCCAACCCGTGACGAAACCCAATACTAATACGTTCGGAAATTCGTTACCTAAGACGCCCAAACACCTAAAGTGGAAACCGCGACCTGTTGTCTATAAGCGAGACAAGAACCTTAGTATAAAATCGAAGATGCCACAATCGGGATGAAAGACCGATTGATAAGTCGGGATGAACGCCACGGAAATCAATCCGATAAGTTCGATTTAGTTCTTGAAGAACCAAGAGAGGTGGCTCTCAAAAGTGTTTAATGTTCAAAGATGTATATTGTTCATTGTTCTAAACCTTAGGAGCTTTTATACTAGGGTTACAATTCGTGTAAAACAAGTCCAAAACGACGTAGTTTAGATAAGTGACGTAAAAACGCGAAAATAGAACAAGCTGGCCGGCAGGGGATACATGGTCGTGTACACGACCTTGTACTTTGGCCGTGTACCTTTCTATGCAACTTCTGGCAACATACACGGCCGTGTACTTTGGCCGTATACTTTTCTGTGCACATTCCGGCCACATACACGACCGTGTACTTCTGGTCGTGTACCTTCCTAGGGATTTGCTTGACTCAATACATGGCCGTGCCTTTTAGCCGTGTGTCTGGCCGTGTATGATTCTGTGCAATCTTGAGATTCCTACACAGCCGTGCCTTTAAAATACACGCCCTCTTCATCCCGTGTCCAGTATAGCTTGTACAAAAGCAAGGGTCTTCCCATGGTTGTTCCAATCCGTTCCAACTTCATGATTGCTCCAATCATTTCCTGCTTCATGGACAACCTTTATCAACCCGTTAAGTGCTTCCTTGAATCGTTTTGCTCAATTTCTTGTGATCGGTCCAGGCGACACTTCAAGAGGATCCACATTTCTTCTTCCGGCTTAGATCTCATCAGGTGCACATTGAAATCTAGCACATAAACACACACTAAACAAAATATCAGGTCTCAATGCTGTTAAATACAATAAAGAACCTATAAGAATTCTATAGAGTTTCTCACTTACCTTCTGTCCATTAGAGTTTGAGTCTAACCTTGTTGAAGTACTCATTGGTGTTGTAACCTTCTTGCAGTTTTCATATCCAAACTTCTTTAGTATTTTTTTTGTGTATTTTTCTTGATGGAAAAAAATTTCTTCTCTTGTTTGTTTTATTTGAAGTCCCAAAAAGAATATTAATTCTCCCATCATTGACATTTCGAATTCTGCCTGCATAATCTCAGCAAATTCTTGACACAATAATTCTTTAGTAGATCCAAAAATAATATCATCCACATATATTTGCATAATCAATATATCATTATCAAGTGTTTTTAGAAATAAAGTGGTATCAAATTTTCCTCTATGAAAACCTTTAGAGATTAAAAACATACTTAACCTTTCATACCAAGCTCTTGGGGCTTGTTTTAAACCATATAAAGCTTTATTTAGTTTAAAAACATAATCAGATTTGAAAGGATCTTCAAAACCAAGTGTTTGTTCTACATAAACTTCTTCTTTTATAAAACCATTTAAAAAGGCACTTTTTTCATCCATTTGGAAAACTTTAAAATCCTTAAAAGATGCATAAGCAAGCATTAATCTTATTGCTTCTAGTCTTGCAACAGGTGCATATGTTTCATCAAAATCTATTCCTTCCTCTTGTGAATAACCTTTGGCAACTAATCTTGCTTTATTTCTTATAATTTTACCATCTTCATCTAACTTGTTTTTAAATATCCATTTAATTCCAATTATAGATTTCTCTGTAGGTCTAGGAACTAATCTCCATACATTGTTTCTTTGAAATTGTTGTAATTCTTCTTGCGTAGAGATAATCCAATTGTTATCATTTAAAGCTTCTTTTATATTACTAGGTTCAATTTCAGATAACAACACAAAATGATTTTCAAAATTTTGTAAACTAGCTCTTGTTTTAACACCAGAATTAACATTACCGATTATTTGATTAGAAGGATGTGTAGTTTTGTATCTCCAAGCTCTAGAAGTTTCTGGTTTTTTTATTATAGCTCCTGAAGTACCTTCTGTATTTGCCTTTGAAACAGGTTTTGAATGACCAGTTCCTTGAATGTTAACAGTAGGTGCTTCTGACTTTGGTTCTGTATCAACTTCTATTTTAGAATCTTTTTCTTCATCTGAATCAATATCCTTTAGATCTTCATGAAATTTAACATTTATAGACTCTTCAATAGTTTTTATGATTTATTAAAAACACGATAAGCACGACTATTTAGCGAGTAACCTAAAAATGTAGCTTCTTCAGATCTTTCATCAAATTTACCAAGATTAAGAACATTCTTTTTCACAAAACATTTAGATCCAAAAATATGAAAGTATGAGACATTAGGTTTCTTACCTCGAAACAACTCATAAGCAGTCTTTGATGTCATTGGTCGAATAAGAACTCTAGTGATGATATAGCAAGCTGTAGAAACTGCTTCTGCCCAAAAATACTCAACAATACCATCTTCATTTAACATAGATCTAGTCATTTCTTGCAAAGTTCTATTCTTGCATTCTACTAGTATATAGAGCCAAAAATTATGAGATATACCATGTTCTTCGCAAAAATTTAAAAAATTTGTATTTTGAAATTCTGTTCCATGATCAGTTCGAAGACTAATTATGAATACTTCTTTTCCATTTTATATTTGTCCTACGAATTTCTGAAAAGAACCGAAGGTATCCTTTATGTGTCGCAAGAATCTAACCTAAGTGTATCTTGAAAAATCATCAATAATAACAAGTCCATATTTACTTCCACCTAAGCTTAATATTCGAGTAGGTCTAAAAAGATCTAGATGCAATAATTCAAGTAGTCTATTAGTTGAAATTATATTCTTACTTTTATGAGAAATACAAACTGTTTTATTCTTTAAACAACTATCACATTTTATTTCTTGTTTAATATTTATTCTAGGCAATCCTTTAATAATATTTTTCTTAGATAATTTTTCTAAGTGATTAAAGTTAACATGTCCTAGTCTTTTATGCCAAGTAAATGCATGATCATTTAAAGATAGTAAACAACAATCACTATCAATTTCAACTGGTTTTATAAGATAGATATTTCTTTTCCTAATTCCTTCAAATAATCTTTCACCAATTTTATTAAATGCATAGCACTTGTCTTGTTCAAAAATCATTTTATATCCTTTATCACATAAATGACTAATACTAAGTAAATTATGTTTTAATCCTTGCATAAGATATATGCTTTCAATGAAGAAGGTAGGCATACTAATTGTTCCAATTGCAACTATTTTACCTCTACTATTATCTCCAAACTTTACATATCCTCTTTCTTCCCAAATTATGCTATCGAACAATGAAGCATCTCCAGTCATATGTCTAGAACATCCACTATCCAAATACCATGTTCCTACACAAATAGAAAAGATTAAGTCCTTTTAGGAATACAAACCAATTTGGGCCCTTTGAAGATAAGCTCATTTGATTACTTTGATTTTCTTGTTGGCTACTGAGCTTGTTTCTTTTATAATAACAGAATTTTTCTATGTGGCCTAATTTATTACAGAAAAAACATGCATAAGAATTGTCATTCCTATACCTGTTGTTTACCTGTCTCTTACAGTTCTGATTTGTATGACTTCTGTTATACCTTTTGGGATTGCTTCTATAGTATTCATTGTATGAATACTTCTTATCAGCGTACCTTCTGTAATAGTCTCTGGTATTTCTTTTCTTAACATAATTTGCATTTAATAGATACCTTTTGACATTAGATTCATTACTCATAACTTGTTTAGCCTTGACAAAAACTGTATTTTGGTTTAACTTAGAACTCAAACCTTGCTCATATCCTAATCCATATCTTTCATTTGAAATTCTTTAAGACGAGATTAACATGTTTAGCTTCTTATCACTCTCATCAAATTTCTTGAAAGTAGTTTTCAACGAGTTAGATAAATCTTCAATTCTTTCCTTCAGATTATTTGTTTCTTCTTTAAGCAGATGATTTTCTTTTCTTAATCTTCCAAGACTAACATGTATAGATTTGTTTTCTTGTTTTAGGGTATCATTTTCATCAGCAATTACCGAAATTGTTTGTTTTAATACTTCTTTTTCATCCTGAAGATCTTTTATTTCATTTACATATTTAGCCAATTTTGTATCAACCCTTTTTAATGTCTTTAGTAATTTACTTATTTCTGTTAGCATGTCAGTATCATTCACATCATCATCATCATCATCATCATCAGATTCAGAGTATACCTCAGAATTAGCCATTAAACAGAGATTTGCTTCATCTTCTTCTTCCGATTCTTCTGAACTTGATTCTGTGTCCTCTAAGTTATCCTATGTAGCTAGCATTGCACGACCTTTCTTCTTGTAATTCTCTATTTTCTTGATAAGTGTTGGACATTCATATTTGATATGTCCTGGCTTTTTGCATTCATAGCATTGAATTTCCCTTTTTTCTTTCTTCTTTTCTTTCTCCTTGTAGACTTTTCCTGCATCATTATTCTTGTATTCAGCACTCTTTTTAAATGTACCAAATTTCTTACCTCTTTGTTTCTTGAACAGCCTGTTAAGTCTCGTGCTAGAAGGTTAATATCTTCTTCTTTCTCATCATTGCTGTCTTCTGTTTCTATTTCATTTTACATTATTTCCTTAACTTTAAATGCAATTCCTTTGGTGCTACTTTCTGCTCCTTGCATAGTTTTTATGTGAGATTCATATGCCATGAGCTTTTCTCTTAATTGACTAAGAGTTAGACTGTTGAGATCTTGAGCTTCTTCTATGGCTGTTTTCTTTGCATTCTAAGATGGTGGTAATATCCTTAATATTTTCCTTACAAGATCAGGATCTGGAAGCTTCTTTCCAAGTGATGCAAGCTCATATGTAATTGCTGTAAACCTGTTAAAAACATTTTTGACAGTTTCATTAGATTTAAACTTAAATAATTCATACTATTGAATTAAAGCATTTATCTTTGTTTCTTTGATGGTATTGGTTCCTTCATATGTCTCAGATAAAATATCCCAGATTTCCTTGCATTTGCATAAGATGATAACAAGTAGAACTCTGATGGAGCAATGGTAGTTAGTAACAGATTTTTTGCTTTATTGTTTTTCTCTATGATCTTCTTCTCTAAATCTGTCAAAGTTGAATTTCCATTCAACGTGATCACATTGTCTCCCATTGAAATGACCTACCACGAATCATAATCATTAGCTTTAATATAGGTTTCCATGCGCATCTTCCAATATGAGAAGTTTGAGCCATCAAAGTATGGTGCTCGGTTGATTGCAACATTGTTTTCCATCATTTTCAGATCACTCAAAATAAATGAGTCCTACTCTAACACCAATTGTTGGTCCCAAATATATTAATCAAGAGGGGGGGTGAAATGATTAATAACTTAAAATTTCAAAATTTAACAATTTTATAAAAAATCTCTTGATAAAAGAATGTGAATAATAACGAATGAAAACAATAACATGCAACAATTAAAAGAGTAGAGAAGAGAAAGTGCTCAGAGATTTATAGAGGTTCCGCCTCAAGCGTCAGTCCTCTCTTCCAGCTTCAAGTCGGGGTCCCGGTTGTGTTTCACTATATCAAAGGATAAGAAAGTATACAAAACAAGCCTCTTCAAGGTAAAGTCTCACTACTGAGTCTCTCCAGCTTCTTCACTAAGCTAATCACTCAAACTACAATGATGAAACTACTCTCAATTCCTCACACAAGAAGTGAAACAACAAAAATATTAAGTCTTCTTTTCAATAAAAGTAAAGACTTCTTTTTTCGCACAACAAAAGCTAATTGTTTTTAAAAAAACTCAGATGTGTTCGCTTGTTGTTATCTGTCTTCGTGTTCTTCTTCCTTTGGATATATATCAGCTTCCTTATTGAGAAACTCTGGGATGATAACGGTTGTGTTTCTTTTTGAAATTCAAAAAGATTTGTTCAACAAAAATATCTCTCATGCTTCAGAGTCTCCCATATTTTTTGAGGTAATCTTTTGATAGATATAAGTATCAAAGAAAACGTTTTTGCCTTGATCTCCTCTAGATAAAACCGATTTGAAGTAACCTCTTTTAAAGATAAAAACCGTTTTTAACGTAATCTTGTTTTAAAGATAAGATCTAATTTTGACGTGATCCTAAAAAATTAAGTCTAACGTGATCCTTGTATAAAAAATTATATATAAAAAAATTGTATAAAAAATCATCCCCATGATGTAAAATCCAACTTAAGTGAAACACATTAAGTATATTACCTAAATATACTTGACACATGAAGCTGAGTCTTGATTCCTTTAAAAACATTTTTTTTTACTAAGCTTAAAAAAAAACTTTGTGACAGAAAAAAATTTTTGTGATAGACATGAAGGTTCTGAAAAAGCTTCTGACAAAAAAACTGTCTTCTATTCTTTTTTTCACAAAGGTTCTGAAAATGCTTCTGATCGATTAATAAAAAAATATCGTCTTCTATCCTTTTTCACAAAGGTTCTGAAAATGCTTCTGATCGATTAATAAGAAAAATATCGACTTATTTCGAAACTTCTGAAACACCTTCTGACTAAACATAAACATTCAAAATATGTTAAACCTCTTTTATTATCATCAAAACTAAATTAGAACCAAATTAGAGAACTTAACAAAAAGAACATTACTCTTAGTCAATTTCGTAAATGAATTGACAATGCTACTGAAGTTCCTGACAAATCTCCTATAGAAAGAAGCCAAACGATGAAAACTCACCTCAACTGTTGATTATGGCATTGGCCACTCTTTGATAGCCCTATCTTTTTCTTCATCCACTCTTACACTAGAACCAATTACAATAAAGGCAAATAATGTTACCTCTGAGTGATAGAATGAACACTTCTTGAGATTTCCATACAACTGCTGTTTCTGCAAGATTGAGAAGACTACTTGCAAATGTTTAACATGACTTTCCATATTTCTACTAAAAATAAAAATTTCATCAAAATAGACCATAACAAATTTTCTTAGAAATTCCTTAATGACATGATTCATCACTCACATGAAATTACTAGGGGCATTGGTAAACCCAAATGGAATCACCATCCACTCATACAATGATAGGAATCATATACCTATAAGAGTCATCACCAAGATAAGAGCCAAAGGATTACAAAATTTGGCCACGAGGGTCCTCTTTGAAAAATTAAACCCTGAGGATATTTGTTTGGTATATTCTTTTCTATTGTATATTTGTTGTGCATTCCAGCAGGTACATTTGTGGATTTTTACAAAACGGTGGCTAAATTCACTAATGCTCAATTTGTGAGTTATTTATGGACCTACATAAATCAAAGAAGAACCAGTCCTACATTACTCCATAGAGGTGAAGAAATCGACCACATATGATCTTTTCATTTGTAATTTCCTTTTGTTAGAAACCGGCCACATTTTGTTGTTTTTACTTGTAATTTTGTTTGTTAACTTTACCCTATTTAGAGCAAGTATAAATACTTGCAAAGTAGGGTTAGAAGGGGACTTTTTGAACATTACACACTTGACTTGTGTTACCATAGGAGCTCTCTCTTCATGCTATCTACTCTTATCAATTTCACTTGTAAAATTGTGGCGAGTTGGCCTAGGAATTCTTGTGAGTCATATCAAGATTTTGTTAAGTTGCATTTGATTATTGCTAGTAAGTAATATCTAGTTATAATTAGTTCATCTTTGTTTGTTCCTTTTATGCCAAATTAGGGTTCATGTATTGTTAGGTTTTCACACCCATTGTGAGGATTGGAATTGAAATGTTCCTTTGTAATGGATTGGTATTAGAATCCACTTGTAGTACTTCTAATTTGGTTTACGCCATTTAGGGTTGTTAGTTTATATTTTCATGCCATTTAGGGGTTTTTTCTTCAATTTGTTCATGCCATTTTTAATTGGAATTGAATCAATTGTGTGTGTTCTTGTTGATTGGTATTGAGATCCCTTAGGCACATCATAATTTTTGGTATTAGAGCAAGGGTTTTGAGAAGGGATTTGCATGAACTTCAATTTGGGAGTTAGGGTTCTTATTCTTCCATTTCTTAATTGAAGTAATTATATGAGATTGTATTGTGATATACCTTATTTTTATGGAATTGGAAGTTAAATTTCAGAATTGAACTTTGTCATCTTCATCTTACTGTGAGTTGATTGTTTGTGGAAGAAAGGGGAGGTGCATTGTCTTGAGGATTTCGGAATTAGAGTGTATTTTCATTTCTAGATTTGCTTTTATTGCGTAAGGGATTAGGAAACATTTTGAGATTCAAAATCAATTATTAACTTGAGGGAGTTATTGTGTATTGATCACCATAATGCACTTTAACTAGTTGGAGTTATTTACTTTCCATTTGGAGAAGTGTCTATAATTATTTCCATTTTATTTGTTACCATGATTGGAAGTGGAGTCGTAGAGTGTGTACTGTACCGTGAATGTGTGTGTGTAGTGTAGAGTATGTGTTGTGGTTTAAAGGTTGTTTCACCATTTGGTGTGCCTAAAACCAAGATTAAGCATATGCAAAACCAATTTGAAAGGCAATTAGCAAATGTCAATCAAACTAGTTTCAATCACATGAACAATGGCATCAAATCTTCATTACTTGTAACCAATTATTCAAACAATGGCATGATCAATCTTAATTCCAAGTATGATATAGCTCTGATAACAAATTATGATGTGCCTAAAACTAAGAATAAGCACAAGCAAATGAACCAATTTACAACCCCTAAATGACAAGATCAAAAATCAGTTCAATGGACAACAAATTGGGTGATCCCTTATGATGTCGGATGAGCCGAATGTTATAGTTTTCAAGGGAACAATATTACAAAGATGAAATCCTCAATTGCAATACTAAATACACTTGAAATCCCACATGATTAACACACAAAAAAATAAGAGCCAATTCTGTGATCCACTTCCCAAACAAATTGATCCACATTTCAAATGAGGCTAAAATGAAGGTTAAAAACCAAGGCTAGAAACCAATCAATTAAGAAATAATGATTTGATTACAAATGCAATCAAATCTGATCAAGAAACATCCAATCCAACCCTAGATATATCTCACTAGTGATGAAAAGGAAACACAATAAAAAGGAATTGATATTACTCACAATTTCTCCTTGTTGCACTCGTTACAATTCTAATTCTTGGGATTGAAATTGATAAGAGTAATTGAATTAAAGAATGAGCCCTAATTCTCTCACATAAAAGGTGAAGTCTATTCTGAAAAATTCTCCCCTCAAAACCTTACTTAAGCAAGTATTTATACTTGCTCCCTTTAAGGTTAAAAAGTTCACAAAATTACAACTATGCCACTTTTAAGGTGGCCGATCCTAAAAACATAATTACAAGCAAATGAAAAGTTTTCCAAAAACTTACAACATAAATAGTCCAAAGAAAATAAATTACAAGTAAAAATATTCTTCAACATGCTAATTCTTCAATAGGATTCGTCGGCCCAACTTATCGCCGGTTTAGGTTGGTCCATAGATAACCCACAAGTTGAGTCTGAGTGAGTTTGTCCATCACCCTGTAAAGCATGATAAGTGTTCTTGTTGGAATATAAAATACATGAATAAGAGAAAAGAGGTTAGTAAACAAATAATTTCGGGGTCGATGTGCTCAAAATGGGCCCTCATCGCCAAGATTTGAAATCCTTTAGCTCTTGCCCTAATGATAGGTCTTGATAGATTTTGATTCCTATCACCGTGAGTGAGTTGTGTGTGTGTGTGTGGTGTAGAAATGTGTGCTGTGGTTTGAAGGGTGCTGCACCGTAAGTCTGTGTGTACACCGTAGAGTGAGTTTGTGTGTTGGGTGTATAGTAGTAGTTATGTGTTACACCATGGGAGTGAGTGTGTGAACCCGTGGTGTATGTGTAGTAGTGGTTGTGTATTGAAGTATGGAAGTGTGTGCAAAACCAAGGTGTGTGTTACTTTAGTGGGGTGTGTGTGTGAACCATGGAAAAGTGTGTGTGTGGAGTATTGTTACAAGATTGAAAAGGGGTGTTGTGTGTATTGTACTTGACGTGAAGTGTATTGTAGTTATCTTGAATTGTTTTTGTGTGTCAACAAATAAATTCATCAACCATGTCAAATGTTCGTATGAATGGGGGACTTGGCAATGAGGCCAATAGTCAAGTTGGAGGTGATATGTATTTATCTTTTAATGTACTGCATTGAACTTTAACTTCGTTTCCTACTAATGATGATGAGTAGAGGGAAATTTTGTTCCACATCTCTTGTAGAGTACAAGGTAATTTATGTGTTATTATTATTGATGGTGGTAGTTATACTAATATGGTAGTTGCATCATTAGTATCAAAATTGAAACTTGTAACTACCCCACATCCAAAACCCTATAAATTGCATTAGCTATGTGAGTAAGGTAGTCTGTATGTTACTTAAAGGGCTAGGGTACCTCTCAGCATAGGGGATAAATATCATGATGAGATTGTATGTGATATCCTTCCCATATGTACATCCCATGTATTGCTTGGCAGGCCTTAGTTGTATGATAGGAGGGTTTTGCATGATGGCTTCATAAATACTTATATGTTTTAGAAAGAGGGTAAACATACAGTGCTGAATCCAATGTCACCTTTAGAGGTCCAAGAGGTTTAGAAGCAGATAAGTAAATCTTCAAAGGACTAAGAGGTACAAAGGCAGATAAATAAAATTGGGAAGAAGAAGATTGTATTGGTGGGACAATATGAGTTAAGGGAGGCTATAACAGATAAGAGACCAGTATATTTATTTCCGATGAGGTATACCCTAGAGATGGAGTGGCGTGAGCAAATAACCCCTGTGGTATCTCAAGTATTGGATGACTATAGCGATCTCTTTACATATAAATTGCTAGGAGGATATGGCGTCTCTGCTACATTTAATGTTGTAGATCTGTCACGCTATTTACCCAATGATGTTCATGAAGACCTATTAGATTTGAGGGCAAATCTTCCACAGGCTAGAGGAGATGATAGGAATCATATACTTATAGGTTTCATCACTAGGACAAGAGCCTAAGGATTACAAAATTTGGCGATGAGGGTCCTCTTTGAACAATTAGACCCTAGGGATATTTGTTTGGTATCTTCTTTTCTATTATATATTTGTTGTGCATTCTAACAGGTACATTTATTGGTTTTTACAAGACGGTGGGTAAATTCACTAATGCTTAGTTTGTGAGTTATTCATGGACCTACATAAATCAAAGAAGAACCGATCCTCTATTGCTCCATGGAGGTGAAGAAACTGACCACATATGATCTTTTCATTTGTAATTTCATTTTGTTAGAAACTGGCCACATTTTGTTGTTTTTACTTGTAATTTTGTTTGTTAAATTTACCCTATTTAGAGCAAGTATAAATACTTGTAAAGTAAGGTTAGAAGGGGACTATTTGAACATTACACACTTGACTTTTTTTGCCGTAGGAGCTCTCTCTTCATGCCATCTACTCTTATCAATTTCACTTATAAAATTGTGGCGAGTTGGCCTAAGAATTCTTGTGAGTCATATCAAGATTTTGTTAAGTTGCATCCGATTATTGCTAGTGAGTAATATCTAGTTATAATTGGTTGATCTTTGTTTGTTCCTTTCACGCCAAATTAGGGTTCATGTATTGTTAGGTTTTCACACCCATTGTGAGGATTGGAATTGAAATGTTCCTTTGTAATTGATTGGTATTAAAATCTACTTGTGGTACTTCTAATTTGGTTTACGCCATTTAGGGTTGTTGGTCCATGTTTTCATGCCATTTAGGGGTTTTGTCTTCAATTTGTTCATGCCATTTTTAATTGGAATCGAATCAATTGTGTGTGTTCTTGTTGATTAGTATTGAGATCCCTTGGGCACATCATACAAACCATGTCGTGTTTTAAAAGTAGTCTTCCACTTATCTCTACCTCTCATACGAATTTGGTGATATCCGCTTTTAAGTTCTACTTTAGAGAATACCTATGCACCATTTAGCTCATTTAACATATCATCAAGTTTAGGAATGGGATACCGATATTTGACGATAATTTTGTTGATGGCTGTGCTATCAATGCACATTCTCCATATGCCATATGCAGGAACAGCACAAGGATTAGTACACTCTCTAACAAAACCCCTTTTCTATCAGCTCATCCACCAATTACTTTAATTTTCTAGCTTCTTCAGGATTTATGCGATATGTAGGTTGATTTGGTAAGACTGGTCCAGGCTAAAAATCAATGGCATGCTTATAGCCTCTCACTGGTGTTAATCCTTCAAGCAACTCATGGGAATACATCCATGTACTCATTTAACACCTGGCTCACAATTGGGGGTAACTATTCTCATCCATCAACTTCTAACACATATCTCATTTTTAATAGATACACTGGCTTCTCTCCCTAGATTGCCTCTTTCAGTTAATGTTGTCCCACAAATAAGGTCTTATTTTTAACAGTTTTATTGATTTGTCTCTATGCCTCCTGTACTTCAATAGGTGACATGAGATTTAATACAGTGCACTTGCCTTCCTTTTGGAACACATAGGTGCTCTTAAACCCATCATGCAACACCCTCCTATCTTATAACCAAGGTCTGCCAAGCAGTATGTGTGATGTACACATAGGAAATATCACAAACTATTATATCATGGTATCTTTCCCTTATGTTGAATGGAACCTTAGCCCTTTTAGTAACATGCAAACTACCTTCTTCACTTAACCAGTGCAATTTATATGGATTAAGGTATGGGGTAGTAACTAGTTTCAATTTATTAACTAGTAAAGCTACTACATTGGTGCAACTACCACCATCAATGATAAGAGCACAAAGGTTACCTTGGACCCTGTAAGAAATATGAAATAAGTTCTCCATTTATTCTTCCTCATTAGTAGGAAAGGTAGCCATCACCCTAAATAACACGTTGATAGCCAAATGTTGATCATTCCCCTTATCCTCATGCACATCAGCATTTACTTCTCCATAATACTCATCTAATAATGTTGACAAATCTGTGGGTTCATGAATCTCTTCCTTGTCAACCTCACTCTCCACCTCCATAGCAGTCATCATCCTTTAGTTAGGACATTGAGAAACTATATGTCCAAAACCTAAACATTTGATGCATTTGACCTGGAGATTCTTTCCTCCTAATGAACCGACTGTCATCTATTTATTCTCATCCCTAGCAACTACTTTTCCCTTTCTAGCAAATTCCTTATCCCCTCTAACATCTGGAATAATTTTGTTCTTTTCCACATTTTTACCATATCCCCCTTTCTCAACATGCTTACTATTTGACCTATATAACTTATTAGAGGATCCATACCTATTACTCGCCACTCTATAAAGATTAGAACGCCTCTATCTCTCAACTTTCAAAGCCAACTGAATGGCCTCATCAAGTGTCTCATATCACTGTAGCTCCACAATACAAGCGATCTCATATTTCAGACCGGACACAAATCATGCCATCGTTTGTTCAGGAGGTTCAACTGCTCCACATTGAATCATTAGCATCTCAAACATTTAGACATACTCATCTATGGTTTTTCCTCTTTGTCTCAATGTTTGGAGATGCATGAATAGCACCTCTCTATAATGCTTTGGTATAAACCTCTTCCTCATAACACGTTTCATCTCTTACCAAGTACATATTTCAGCATCTCCATCTCTCCTCCTACTAGCCACAATGTTCTTCTACCATAAGATAACATACCTTATAAATGCAACTACTACTAAACATACTCAAGTATGGTCATTGATCTCATAACACTCAAAAAGTCCTTCTACCTTATCCTCCGAGCAAGATAATCCTCTATAGATCCCCTTCCAACAAATGAAGGCATCTGTAATTTCACATGTTCTAAACCCTTAGGTGGTGTAAACTTATGGTTAAGATAGAATTTATCCTTAAAATTATCATCACTTTCTTTTTGGTAAGCGTGATAATCTCCTCCGACCCACTTTCCCCTGTTTCCTCCTAAAGTTCCTTCCCTACATATATCATTAATGGCTACCTGAGGTAGGGCTACCTGTAGATTTGCCACTAGCTATTGCAGTAATGTCATCCAATTTACCCATGTTGCTAGATTAGCAACAATAGTGGCTAGATCCTATAACTATTCTTCCAAATTTCTCCTACCACCTACAACACAACGTCCTTGACCTCCTCCTCTAACCTGACTATTGGCTTCATTCCCAATTCCTCCATTCACACTATCATTCAATATACTTTACTAAATTGTAATCTCAACACAAGAATTCCTAAATCACGATTACACACATACATATCGCAAAAACCTTATTACGTGAACCTTAGGTATTTCTAACCTAGAACCCGATGTCGCTATTTAAATCAATTACCCCGAAGACCATCTTCAACAAGTAGCACGTAACTAGACCCCAATCACACTAGTTGATTGAAACCTAAGTTATTAATAAGGGTATCCTATAACAATTTAGTTAAAGAATTCCTGTGGGCGAGTTCTTTTACAAATAACAAAAGAGAGGGTTTTTGTGTTCATGAAAATGTGTTTTCTATTCAATCATAAAAATTCCCTTTGTGCCGACCTCCTTACATGTTTATATAATGTATCCATGTATCAATATGAAAACCTAACTTTCCTAATCTAATTTACTTCCTTATCCTCATGTGGATCGAGCAGGTAACTAAATATTCCAAATTACAAACCACAGACAAATAACAAAAACTGGAAGTCTTCTTTTCTTTTTTTGGTTCAACATTTAACATTTGTGCTAGGACTTCAATTTCGTGTATTCTTCCATGGAAATGTGAATTACATTATTAGGTGTTGGTTCTCCTTTCATGTAATTTGATTCCTTGGCTTGTTGGTCTATGACCAGTCCTTGTAAGGTATCATTCATCCTCTTTGCTCTAGCTCGGGTCATTGGTCCTCTAATTCCTTATAAAGGATCTTGAGTCCTTGGTTCTATCTTCTTAAGTACTAGATGATCCTCATTAAACACTAACATCATAATCCCTAATTCTCTACCTTCGCCCAATCCCCAATTCAATTCCAATCAACCCATGGCACAATTGATAGTATAAACCTTAATTTCAATTCACTATCAAACAACCACGTCACAAGCCATAATTACAATCACACAAACCCTAATTCTCAACCTTCACTTTAATACCAAGTTATGATGTGCCTAATCCTAACTTAGAATCAAGTAATCACAATCCCAATCGATAATCACAACAAGTAATCCGAACAATTCAAACATAACAACAAAATAAAACCTAAACCCTTACCAGATATTATGCACTAGTAAGAGGATAGTCCTAGCACGGATTTATTGATATGAAGCACAACAAACCCAATACCGTCACTCACCATAACCCAAGGATTGATAACAGTATGAGAGAAAAAATCAAGTTTTGTATATCTCAAATATCAAGTTCTATCCCTCTTTCTATTCCCAAAAGTATATAAAGAAGGCAAGGTTCTATTATAAGGAAAATTGGTTCGAAACAACATAAAAACAACCGACCTAAAATTGTAAACCACTTGGCATTGAGGAGGTTAGGCCACTAGCCTAAAATGGCTACACCGCCAGTGTTGAAGATTTACACCACCGACCTTTATTCCTGCACCACCTATTCTTCAAGGTAAGCTGCCAGCTTTTAAGTTCCATGCTTGCTTGAGTCGTTAGTTGTTGTCCTAAAGCAATGATAAGTGTATTTGATTGAAGGTAAAATAACCATGTTAAATGAATGAAGAAACTAGATGATTCTCCTTGGGTTCCATTTGATCAAGTAGAACTCTTAATGTAAGGTTCTGTAGTCCTTTGGTTCTAGCTCGAGTAAGTGGTCCTGTAACTAAAATGGTTTGATTCCCATCATAAATTAGGTGTAATGTGTAAAGTTGGGTTTAAGAAATGATTAATAGGGCAAATATGCACTAAAGGGTAAATGGGGCTAAATTAGGAATATTAGGCATAAAAAAACCTTAAGTAGGCTTAAGTTGAATGTAATAAGTGGAAATGGTGACAATGGACCTAAGAAACTAATAATAAAGCATAATGGGTGTAAGGAAATTAAGTGGACTTAGATTAAATAAATTAGGCCTAGAAAACCTAAGTAGGCTTAGGTGAATGTACTAGAGTACTATCGGCTTAATTGGATTAACTCAATTGGATTAAGTAATTAAAGTGGTTAATTAAATAGATTACCTTATTTAATAAGATTAATTAATTTAATTAAGCCTAGTGGGTTCAATTTCAAACTAATTAGACCCACTTTCCTTTAAGACCTAATACCCTAACTAGCCTTACTAAAACACATAACTATGAGCTTAGAGTTAAATAAGAAACTTAAGCTATTATGCGTCAAGGCTCAATGGGCTTGACCTTAAGTAATTAACATAAGTAAAACCTAACTAGACTAAGATTAACGAAAAGTGGACAATTAATCTAATAATAGGCAATCATAATAACATGAAGTATCTAAATTAATAAGCCTTAAGTAATGTATGAGCCAAATTTAGTCTAAGACTAATTAAGCTCTTCTTTTTTCCCTTCATAGGCCTACATCTAAAATTGGTCTTAGTTAAATAAAAAGACCATGGACTTAAGTAATAACCTAAATATAATAGAATTGGTTTAATACTTGACAAAGATTAAAATAAAAATACATAGTAACTTACTTTTGAAAAAAAAAGAAAGAAAGAAAGAAAGAAGGAAAGAAAAATCCTTATTAATCAGCTTTTAAGCTAGAATTCAAGTTACATTTTGCTTATCACTTCAAGCTCTTTAGTTTAGGTATGTAGTAACTATATGTTACATGCTATGATAGAATTTAGTTAAACCAAACTAATAACTAAAGTCGGCTAATTGATTGCGTGCTATTTATGCATGATCACTTGAATCATCAAATGAGACTGTTAGTTTGAAACCATGGTTGTCATAATATTTTCAATTAACTATAGTAATTTAAGCACTTAAGCCATCAAAAATGGCTTAGCAAGTAGTCAACAGGTGAAATTATGTTAGATAATAGTCACTAAAAGTGGAGAGAAGATATATCAGGAGTTATTTGAGGTTTATAAGACTTGGTAGACAATAAGATATCGTTGAATTGTGATCAATGATGGCTACATAATAGTAATGATGTCTAGATAAAGCTATTTATAAGTGTTGAGGTTCGACATGGATTCTAATTGATCCCATCATCCCCCAATGATTGCTATGGTGGCATTGAACCCAACTCTCCCATTATATTTCTAGAGTCATGAGTACTCTTATGATGATTGTTTTCTTAATTAAATGTAATATTAAATAAATTGCTATATGTTGCATTAGAATTAAGTCCAATGTGACATTTGTGCTTATGCTTGCGTTACTATGTACTAGGCTCTTGTAACTCACTTTTCTTCTTTTTCAAGTAAGGATGACCTCCCTATCAACCCCTTAGACAACTCCATAGGATAGGGCTTTGAAAAGGAGTCATGGGAATGCGAGAGTGATGTAATAGATGAGGACTATTAGATCTGCTTTCAAAGTACCTTAGTGATATCTATCTATCTTGTAGATTGTTTATGATGAGAGCCACCTATAGCTTTATGGACTATTTTGGGACTTTTGTGGACTTTAATGTTAGGCTTAGAAGGCCATAGGACTTATGTTTTATGATGAGACTAATTTTAAGACTTAGTTTCAAACATTAACCACTTAAATCAAACAAGCCACCAAACATTTTTGTAAAACTTAACAAAACAATTTCACTACCTTAAAAATGAATTAGAAACTTGTGAAACCCCAAAGAAGTAGGCCATTTCTAATAATAAAATTAATTAGGATAGTTGTTTTTTATCTCAATAAAAGTAAGAAATAATATCCCAATTTTTTTAAAGACTTTCAAATAATTATGATTCTTATCTATATTTTACAATTAAGCCTCAAATATTATTAGCTACATAAAGTTAGCCTTCAAACTTTATGTAACAAGAATTTCTTTTAGTGAATTTAAGATTCCTTTAAATATCTATATGCAATTTTTCTTTTTTTCCAAAGATGTAAACAGTTAGTTTGTCTAAGGAGCTTTTCTAACTAACTTCCCTAGAAAGCCACCTTAAAGTTAACTTCTTAAAGAAGGATATTTCACTAACTTCTTAAGGAAGCTTACTTAATCAACTTCTCAAGTAAGACATCAAAAGAAACTTAGCTAAGAAGTATAGCTTCTCATGGAAGTCATCTTGATAAACTTGATGACAAAGTTTGTTAAAGAAAACCAAAACTTCTACCAGTTAATACCAACTCCTTACACTTTCATTTAATCACAAATCGAGCTATTAGATGATAGAAAGATCCTTATCTAACTTAGAATATCTTATAGAAAATAAAAACAAATATGAATACCTAATAAGTTTGGCCTAGAAATCAAAATCAAATATCAAATATTCTAGCTTAAATGTCATCTATAATTCCTAAGGATTTTCAAAGGTAGGATTTTTAGATATTCTATTAGATAAAGTAATATACCAGTAATTTACTTCCAAATGAACCCGGGTAAGGCCTAGGAGCTAGAGAAGACTCGATATTTTATAAGTTGACCAAAGTCAACTTGGCCAAATTAAAAGTCGACTTGAGTTAATTGACTCTAGTCGACTCACTAACTTAAGTCTTCCATTCAACACCCTCGAAAAGACTTGAGTAAACTTAGGGCATTAGAACTAAGACCCAAGTTGACTTAGAGAAGAGTTGGTAAGTAAAACACCAAGGATTCACATGATACTCTTTTCTAATAGAACCAATGGATTTAATGCAATAAAAGTTTAGTTGAAAACCATCAACTGTGCTAATTTCCACTAAACTGCCTACTTGAGAATTCAATTTTATTCTCGATATTTCACCTAGTAGACTAAATTCAATTTTTGTAAAATTTCGTCTATAGGATTGATACTTATCCCCAAACATTGCTTGAGTGTTAGATTTAAAAAATCAAACTCAATTGGCTAATGTCTACTCCCATTTGACTTAAGCTAACCTTCGATAAATAATTAGACAACTCAAGAAGACTTGCATTGACTTGAGTCTAATCTTTACCTGAATCTACCCTATCTAATCCTAATCATGAGGATTAATAGTCTAGAATATAAATCAGTGAAAACAAACACAAATTAATAACAAACCAAATTATAAAACAAAATTAAAATCAGAAGTACCTTAAACCTTATCTTAAAGCTTTCTAAGCCGTTGAGCTTGAAACCACCCTCAAATCTTAATTTATTTTAATCAAAATTTTTCTAATTCAATATTACATCTCTAATTACCCAAAAACAAACAAAATATCAAAAAATCTAGGCAAAGTTCCACCAGCTAGGTCCTTTGTCCAAGATGCCACCAAGAGAAGTCAAACTTTTGCTTCAAGCTTTGAAAATTCTTATCTTATCTTATCTTATCTTATCTTATCAAGATCACAATTATTACACCTGATCTTATCTTAATCCTGCTCTATCTTATCTTGTCTAACCTAAGAAAAAGACATGAAATAATATAAAAATAGGCAAATGAAAATTGGATCCAAATTAAATGCACTAACATGTGATTTTTCCAGGTTTTGCCAAGATTTACTTACCTTAATCTATCTTAACCTATACTTATTAAATCCTACCCAAATTTTACCCTATTATACCTTGAATATATCATAATTACTCAATAAAATAACATGGAAAAATTCAAAGAGATGAGCCCCCAAAAATAAATTAGAAACCCCTTCTTTACATGAGGCACTACCATGTAAATCCATCTAGCTTGTCACCATTCAATTCACCCCTTCCTATCTTAATTTAATTTAATCTAAAATAACCTAAATTACCATGATTAAAGTAGTTTGAGAACCTGGAAATATCATGGAAAATTTAGAATTTTAGGGTCTTATAAAAAAGAGGAAAATTACATCTAAATTTCATCTCCAAAAACACCTTGTTATTTAACCTTGTTTCATCCCATGTTTGAGGCCATCTTACCTAATCAAAACTAGCCCAAAAATTGTTATGACTAAGCTAAGGAAGTTAACTAAAAATAAATAAAAACATAGCCAAAGAAACCACCTAGAAGCTACCAAAGGTTGCCTTCCTTTTTTAACCAGCTCAACACCATGTGATCTTATCCATATGACATCATCTACCTTATCTTATCCTATATCATTAATACCCTAACTTATGCGATAAGCTATTAGCAAATTATGACCTTAAAACCTACCCAATCTTGTCCCCTTAGGCATGGAAAATCAATACCAAAAATTAATTACAAAGCAACAAAACTTAACTACTATAAAAGGGGATGTATGGAGGTTAACCTACCTAAGTAAAACCCTCCATTTCCCATGCCACTTTAATCCCTCTATTATCTGATCTTTACTCATCTAAATCTCTACTTAACACATCTAATATTCCTCTAAGAAGTTAGAAATTTTCATCCATAACTAGTCCCGTTTACATTTCCAAAACTGACAAGAGTTTCGGAACCACCAACGTCGTGCATTAAGGTAAGAACTTCCAAGAAGATTGAGTCATCTTTAACTCTCTTAAGAAAGCTACTAATATTGCCTATTTTCTATATTATAGCACCTTTATTTTAAGTATTTAAGGGGTGTTCATTAGATTAAGGTAATCCTCGATTAACCTAAGTTACTTTCATAGCATACTCTTTATCTATGTAAATTAATATCACCTATTTATGAAAGTTGTAAATTCCAATCATAATTTCACTTCAAGAAAACCTTATCCTCATAAGGCTTCTCTATTTTTCTTTCATTTAGAGTTTTTTGCATGTTTAGATATATTTCAAACCCCTAATAAATACAAAAGTTCAAAGAAAGAATGTTAAAGACTTAATTTCAAATCTTGAAGACTTATGATCATGTATAACTATTTTTTACCTATTGAACATCCATGAAAATATTTTTTGACATTGATGGACATATTATGGACATGTTTATGGAAATACTCATGGACATATACCTTAGACATATATTTTCCCTATTATGGCATCATTTGAGAATAGGATTTGATACGAACCACACCCACGTGTGACGAAACCCTATACCAATACATTTGGAATTGCAACCTAAGATGCCAAAACAATCAAAGTGGAACCGTAGCCCGTTGCCTATAGGTGAGGCAAGAACCTTGGTATATTCTGTTGATACCACAATCGGGATGAAAGACCGATTGATAAGTCTGGTTTGAACGCCACGGAAGGGATCCGATAAGTTCAAGAGAAGTTCTTTGGAGAACCAAGAGAGGAATTCTCTCAAATTGTATTAATCAATGTTGTATGTAAGTTCTATCTTCTGTTTTCTAACCCTAGCAGCTATTAATAGGGTTTACAGCTCGTAAGGAAAAAGCCCAAAATGATATAACATAATAAAGTTGCGGAAAAATAAAAAACAGGCATTGTACGCCGGCAGCGTGGTGGCCGGTGTAGTCCCTCTGTCACGCTCTAATTGCAACGCTGGTTCAAAGCCGATAGCATTTAAGCCAGCGTTGTCAAGGCCGGCAGCTTTGATCTCCTATGCTTTGATCTCCTTGAATGACTTGTACAAATGCAAGTTCATTCTCATGGTTGCTCAAATCCTTTCTGGCTTCTTGGACATCCTTTATCAACCCGTTAAGTGCTTCCTTAAATTGTTTCACTCGAGTTCTTGTGATCAGTCCAGGTGGCACTTCAAGAGGATCCACATTCCACCTTCTAGCTTGGCTCCCATCAAGACTTACTGTGACGAGGACTTAAGCACAGACCTTGACAATGGACCGATTTCTAAACCAAGGACTATGAACTTGGACTTGAGACCTTGAACTAGAACTGTTAAGAATCTAAATAATTAAAAGATATTGTAATAGACTCTAAAAGACTAATAAGACTTGGGGTTTAGATTAAGATACTATAATAGTATATTTTAGTAGTAGTTATTCTTATATGTATTTTCTTTTATGTTTAATTGTTTAGGTTTTTCAAAAGATCCCCTGTATCTACCCATGGATTATTACAATCCTTAAGTCAAGGCCTAGGTGAGGGAGTTTAGATGATCTACTATATGCTTGCCATTTGCTAATTATGTGATGTTTTGTTAATTGCTATTGATTATTTGGAGTGAATAATTACCTTACATGCTCTCATCTATATGGTCACCTTATTAACCGGTAAACTTAAATTCTTAGCCAAAATAACCAGATTACTAATCACATATCTATGATTCAATAGGTACACAAAAAGGAATGAAGGGTGCTCAACCTTTTCCAAAATTTTTTGAAACGTGTAGAAGCTTTTTGAAAAATTTCTAGTCTTTTTAAAGTTTTTTCATAGAGGTTATATCAAAAGCCCAACATGTGCTCTTAGACACTGCTATTTATAAAACCTCGGTTTTGCTGATATTAATTTTATCAAAACTAATTTTGTTAAAGGCAAAGTGGTTGGGACAACTCTTGTTTAAAGCCTATGAGGCATTGTCAATAGTTTGATTGAAGTTTGATGCCCTGATGAGGGATCACCCAATTTAGCCGTGGAGGCATTATTAAGTATTTGATTGATGGTGAATGGCCCAGTGTGGAATTCACCAAGACTAGCCTTTAAGGCATTTTTGTTCTCGGTGACTAGTAAGCATCGAGTTTGTTTAGGAGATTGTGCCCTTAGACAACCTCCATGTAAGGTGAGGTGCTCCATGCAGGTATGTATGGAGTTCAAATGAAATATAGACGATGTAAATCTATACCTTTCATGGTTCTGGACTCCCATGAAAGTGTTGCTTACATTCATCACGCATGCATTCATTTCATATATAGAAAGATTTCATGATGTGCTAATTAACGCTTGATAACTTGCTAGAATGGTAGTAGTGATGGGTGAGCTCACTGAGCCATAGATTGCTCACCCCCCAATAGTTTATCTTGAAAGGTATTCTAAACCTAGGAAATGGGCTAAGATCAAACTGATGAGTGTTCCAAACTCGAGCCTAATAGATAGCTGAAGAATTAGTAGTTGAAAGTCTAGGATGAGTGAATAAGAATTTGTAAAGCTATTTATTTTTTAAACTTTGCCATTTTCCAACATTTTTTCAAAATAATGTTCTTAAATGTTGTGATTACCTGGTTTCACTATTTGGTAGGGGATACCGATTATCTACGATTTTGGAGAACTGTAATAATCGGGTTCCATAGTAATTTTCATAATAACTAATTATATGTACTATCAATTATGGTGAGAAATGATCATTAAATTAGAGTCTTGTAACCTCTTACTTACAAGGTGGTTTTCATATTGTGGGTGCACACTTGATATGACAACTTTCAGGAAATTCTACTAAGCCCCCTATAGGGTCGTTACAAAACCCATTAGTAAATATGAGCCTTATGCAATCTACTTACTAATAGGAATCAAAATCCTATAGGACTTATCACTAGGGTAAGAGCCAAAGGGTTACAAAATTTGGCAATGAAGGTCCTTTTTGAACAATCTGATCAAAAAATATTTGTATAATAACTTCTTTTCTATTACTTATTTATTGTGCATTCCAGTAGGTATACTTATCGGTTTTTACAGGGCAATGGATAAACTCACTAAAGCTCAGATTGTAGGTTATTCATAGACCTACATAAACCAAGGAAGAACCGATCCAACAATTTGCTCAATTGAAGTGAAGAGTCGGCCACTTGAAGACCATTTGTATTTGTAATAGTTACTTATGGGAACTGGCCATTTTATTTTTGTACTTGTAATTGTGATTTTGAAACCTGCCACTTAATGGTATCATTGTAATTTTTAGAATATTTTTACCTTAATTGGAGCAAGTATAAATACTTGCTAACTAGGGTTTTTAGGGAGCTTTTTGATATTTGACAAAAACACACACTTGTTGCCGTGAGAGTCACCCTCTTGCATGCATCTACTCTTATCAATTTCTTTAGAAATTGTGGCGAGCTTAGCTTAGGAATTCTTGTGAGTTATATTAAGATTTTCTAAGTTGCATCCGATTATTGCTAGTGAGTAATATCTAGTTATAATTGGTTGATCTTTTTATGTGTTCTTTTCACGCCAAATTGTGGTTCATGTATTGCTAGGATTACAAGCCAATTGTAAAGAATGGACTTAGATTGTTCCTTTGTAATTGATTGGTATTGGAATTTCCCTTGTAATACTTCTAATTTGGTTCACGCCATTTGAGATTATTCATCCTTTAATTGACACCAAATGGGGATTTTGTCTTCATTTTGTCCAATTTGTGCAATTGATTATTCATTTGTATCGTGTACTTGTGATTTAGATTCTTAAGCACATCATATTTTGATATCAAAGCACAGTTTTCAGAAAGGGAATTGCGTGAACTTCACTTGATATTTAGGGTTCTTGAATTTGATTTCTTGATCTGAATTATTGAAGTGAAATTGTAGTTGATAGTGGTTTATGTTGTATTCTAATTGTTGTTGTTGAAGTGGATGTGAAGTACTTATAGTAACATTTATCTTCTTGAACTTGATGTAAGGGAAGGAGGAGTGTTCCTTTGTGCTTGTTTAGAATTGAAGCTATGTCCATTGGGACAAAGAAGAGTGAATTGCTTGTTGTGTTTTCGAAAATTTGAGGATTTTCATTTGCAATTTTCATATTTTCCATGTGTGGAGATTAGGAATTTTTTTGAAATTCAAACACATTCATTATGTTGAAGAAGTTATTGTGTAATAATTGATTGAAAGTTATTTGAATTTGAATTTGAATTTGCTTCTTACTATTTGTGGAGAAGTTGCATTAAGAGTGGTATTTGAATTTTGTTGAGCCGTAAGTGTAGTGGAGTTAGTGTTTTGGTGGATTAAAGGGTGATGCACATGAAGTGGAGTTGTGTTTGAAACTTGCACCAAGAGTGAGGTATGTGTGTGATGGAGTGAGTTATTTTATGAAGAGTGTTGCAATGTGTTGTAAGTTTATGTTGTGAAGAGTGTTGCAATGTCTAATGAGTTTATATTGTGAAGAAGGTGTTGCACGTGGAACTGGAAGTGTGTACATGTGCCTTGAGTGAAGAGAGTTATAGTGGTTAAAATTTGAATTTCAAAAAGCAAGCATTAAAGTGTGGAAGTTATTAGTGAGTAATATACTTGAACACTTTGCTTAATTGGAATTATTAACCTACTATTTGGGAAAGTGTTTGATAATAATTCTACTTGTTGTTGCCTTAATTGTAGTGTAAAAAGTGTGAGTGAAGTAAAGTGGAGTTTTGTGTTCTTCTTTTGTAGTGGTTGTTGTGTAGCGTTAGAGAAGTGTTGTTGTGAAGGTGTTTATTGCCTTTGGTTGTGTGTTGAAGTATAGCAAGTGTATGTGTACCGTAGGTGTAGAGGGTGTTGTTGTTGTGACCGGAAGTGTGTATGTGTTGTGGTGTAAAGAAACGTGAACCGTGGGAGTGTGTATGTGAAGTCGTTGAGGGTGTTTGTTGCGCTAGTTGTTGTTGTTGTACCGTAGAAGTTCCTTTGTGTGTATTGCACTGTGAGTGTAGGTGTGGTGTAAGAGTGTGTTGCCGTGCTATGTGTGGTGAAGTGTATTATTGGCTTGTTGAAGTTAGTAAGCAACAATGTCAAGTGATTTTTATTTGTCGACTAATGTACTGCACTAGGCTTTGACTTCTTTTACAACTATTGATGATGAATAAAGAGAAAACTTATTTTACACTTCTTGTAGGGTGCAAGGTAATTTGTGTCACTATTGTTGATAGTGGTAGTTTTACTAATGTTGTGGCTGCCTCATTAGTATTGAAATTACAACTTGTAACTACTCCACATCCAGAACCCTACAAATTACATTAGTTGAGTGAGTAGGGGAGTCTCCATGTAAGCCAGAGAGCTAGGGTACCATTTAGTATAGGGGATAAATATCATGATGGAATATAATGTGACATTCTTCCCATGTGTGCATCTCATATATTGCTTAGCAGGCTGTGATTGTATGATAGGAAAGTTTTACATGATGGCTATAGAAATACTTGTATGTTCTAGTAGGAGGGTAAACGTATAATATTGAACCCTATGTTACCATCAGAAGTCCAAGAGGTGCAAAGAAAGATAAGTCAACCATCAACGGTCCTTGAGGTTCATAGTCAGATGAGTTAACCTTTAGAGGACCAAGCATTTTAGAAGCAGATGTGTTAACCATCAAAAGTCTAAAGGTTTAGGGGCAGATGAGTAAACCATCAAAGGGCTAAGAGGTTCAAAGACATATAAGTGAAATAGGGAAGAAGAAGACATTATTGGTGGGACAGTTTGTGTTAGGGGTGGCGATAATGGATGATAGACCATTATATGTGTTGTAGATGAAATATATCCTAGAGATGGAAGGGCAAGAGCAACTACCCCTTGTGGTATCTCAAGTATTAGGAGACTATAGTGATATTTTTACAAATAACTTGCTAGGAGGATACAGAGTCTCTACTGCATTTGACCTATCAGATTTGATGACAAATCTTTCTAAGGCCTGAGGAGATTATAGGAATCAAAATCTTACAAGACCTATCACTAGGGTAAGAGCTAAAGGGTTACAAAATTTGGTGATGAGGGTCCTCTTTAAACAATCCGATCCCAAAAATATTTGTATAATAACTTCTTTTCTATTACTTATTTGTTGTGCATTCCGGTAGGTATACTTATCGGTTTTTACATGGCAATGGATAAACTCGCTAAAGCTTAGCTTATATGTTATTTATGGACCTACATAAACCAAAGAAGAACTGCTCCAACAAATTGCTCAATTGAAGTGAAGAACCGACCACTTGAAGATCATTTGTATATGTAATAGTTGCTTATAGGAACCAACCATTTTATTTTTATACTTGTAATTGTGATTTTGGAACCAGCCACTTAGTGGCATCATTGTAATTTTTAGAACATTTTTACCCTAATGGAAGCAAGTATAAATACTTGCTAACTAGGGTTTTTAAGGAGCTTTTTTATATTTGACAAAAACACACACTTGTTGCCGTGAGAGTCACCCTCTTGCATGCATCTACCCTTATCAATTTCTTTGGAAATTGTGGCGAGTTTGGCTTAGGAATTCTTGTGAGTTATATCAAGATTTTCTAAGTTGCATCCGATTATTGTTGGTGAGTAATATCTAGTTATAATTGGTTGATTTTTTTATGTGTTCTTTTCACGTTAAATTAGGGTTCATGTATTGCTAGGATTACAATCCAATTGTAAAGATTGGAATTGCATTGTTCCTTTGTAATTTATTGGTATTAGAATTTCCCTTGTAATACTTCTAATTTGGTTATGCCATTTGAGATTGTTCAACCTTTAATTGATGCCAATTGGGGATTTTATCTTCATTTTGTCCAATTTGTGCGATTGATTATTTATTTGTATTGTGTTCTTATGACTTGGATTCTTAAGCACATCACTTATGTAGATTATGTGATGAACTGTCATCACCATTGAAAGTTAGGGGTGTAATAATGGCACCACATATAGTACATTTAACTTCCATTTTATAACTTCAAATCACCTTTCAGGCATATTAAATAACTTAACTACACATATAAACCTTTAAATCACTATAACACTTCATTTACATTAGGGGTTTGCAACTTTCCTTTCAAATTCTTGAATAGCTACTAACTCTAATTAATGGCATCTGCTATAACCTTAAGATGAGTGTCTTCTTCATGCATTACCAAAATATTGAAGTAGAAACAGCTTTTTACCACCCTTTTATGAGATGATGCCTATGCCACTACTAAGAACCTTTTGGTTCCTCTAGAAGCCTTCTTCTACTTCAAAACCAAGGTAAACATGGAAATAAGAAGGGTTTTTAGTTACTTTATTTAGATAATACTAAGGTTTGAGCTTAGAAAGGTTAAGGTTCTAAGAGCATGGTAAATGCAAGAAGCAACTAGAAGCATTGTAGGTGGCTATAAGGGTTTTAAAAAGGAAGAGAAGACACAAAGCCCTAAGTTCATACTTAGTAGGAAACACTTGCTTTTTAATCTACCAACTTTTGCATTAAAGTTGATTAACTTAGCTATTTAGGATTTTGGATGAGTTAATACCATTTTAAACTTCTTGCGAGTTTTAACACTTCATTATACACAACTTAGTATTAGAAACAATTCTTTGAATTTTCCTTGTTAAAACATAATTTAGGGAGAAAATGGTCAGTTTAGAAAGTTTAACCCTTAAAACTTAAAAATTTCTTCTTAATTGAACTTTAGAAATCCCTTTTTGACTTAATCACTTTATTTAATGACTTAGGTTAATTCAAAATTAAGGAGATAGAAGACTACATCCTTGACATGATCTTTTTTCCTTCATCATCTATCTTGTTGATAGGCATTTTAGCCACAGGCTTTAAAGCTCAGCTTATTAGGCCCATCATGAATCAAGCAAGCTTAGATAAGGGTTAGTTAAGATAAATAAGAAAAGTATATCAAATCTTTGAGATACACTCCACCATATCTTTACATGATGAGTGCAAATATCTTTAAGAAAGATACACTTGCCTTAAATAACTCTCACTACACTCTTTTATAAATACCCAACTAATCTATAAGGTAGGGGATCAAATTCTCTTCACTCACTCTTACACTCTCATCAACTACATTCTTTGCATAGCAATGAAGTCCAAATGGCAAAGATAACTCTAATGTCTAAAGTTCATGTTTATTGATTCTTTAAGCCTCATCATCTTTTACTCAATTGTTTGACCAAGCTTAAGATCCTAGTGGCAACAAAGCAATAACAATAATTGGTGTCCACCATTTATGACCAAGAATACATGATGGATGGAATATGAAATGCATGTAATTCAAGTAGGAACTCCAATAAGAATGCTGCTAATGAGGTAACCAACCTAACGGTTGATTCACTAAATCACCTATCACTACCACCACTATTATAGAGAGCTAACTGGTGAATGATGACAAATTTGCACACCTTGAGCAGTAAATGATTGAGCTATTTGTTGAGAATTGAATTCTTAAAGATCAAGTGATTACCATCTAGAATACCGCTAGCGCAATTCCCAATCTTACAATGTGTGCCAGGATGATAGCATTACACATCATTAAATGAACACACCACAACAATGGAACTGCACTCTAGCTACATTAGTGAAGTAAACCAACCAAATCAACATGATCATTCTAAGGCACCATTGACTTGATCATTGGCCGACTTGACCATTAATGAATTCAATGATATGATCAAGCACCTTAACAACTTAAAGGAGGTAAAGAAAAGCAATCTTTAAGACACATTCACCATCAATCAAACTCCTTTCATAAAGGAGAACTAAGATGAGCAACTTCCAATCTACATCCATATCCCTTAGACAAAATTTTATGATGGGACTACCAACACAACCTAGGTGTACCTCTTGGCATCTTTGATGCTATAGCTTATAGGGTTAATGTCATATTTGATACTTGAACTTTGTTTAGTTTTACAATTAACTACCTAAAGTTTAAAAGTGTTAATTTACCATCTACAAACACTTCAAGGACATTTATAGTACCCGAACAAGTAGTTAATTATAAAAATGAGTAAATTTTAAATAGTTTATTACATAAAAGGGAAAAGTTCGATAATTCATTGCAAAAATAGGCAAAGTTTAAGTAGCAAATTGATACTTTGAAACTTCAAGGTGTTAATAGTAAAAATAGGTAATGTTGAGGTACTAAATATGATATTTACCCTAGCTTATAAGGCCTTCTTTAGTGCACAAAAAAAAAAAGAAACTTGTACTTAGTATAAAGGCTTAAACCTAACTCTATCTCAAGCTTGAGGGAGCTCAAAATGCAGCTATACTAACATTTTCATACTAGAATAATGCCCAAAAAGGAATTTTCTACCTTTAATCATATTTGCTAAAAGTAAGATAAGATGCTTCATAACTACATCTCAAGATTTAGTAGAGCTATGCTCAAGATCCTGATATAGGCATGAGCATTGCCTTGAATGCCACCATTAATGAGGTAAAAGACCGTTGTCAGTTCTCTTACTCCTTAACATAGAAGAAGCCAAAGGATTATAAGGATCTATATGAAAGGGCAGCTACTTAAATTGCCTAAGAGGATGCTATTTTAGCATGAAGCCAAGCCAAACAAGACTCTTTAGATAAGAAGAAAGGGGGTAAAGGCTAACCCTTAACCAAGGATAAGCTTAGCCCCAATGTTGATGACAACTGTTCTACTCCAAATGGTACATCATCAAAGAAACACGTTATCCCTTTCTACAAGTAGCACACCTAACTGAATAGGCCACAAGCTAATATATTCATGGAAAAAGAGATATGGAGAATCTTAATCAAGCTTAGCTATATGAGGAGCTATCTATCTAAGAGGAACTCTAACAAATACTATGAGTTCCACTTAAACTAGGGCCACATAATGGAAAACTATTCTTAGCTCAAGAACACTATAAAAGACCTAATCTAACTAGGCTACCTTTGAGATTACATTTTCCAAGATGAGTCACCTTTGAAGTGAGGTCATCAAGATAATAAGGATTAAGAACAAGCAGCTAATGCTAGACCCACCCACAGCACAATAAACACAATTGTAGTTATCTTAATAACGAGAGGTTGGTTGAGCTCTCAAAGTAAGGCTTATGCTTATTTAAGGAACTACTAGGATGTTCTCAATTTACAAAGCAAGAAACTAAGGATAGAAACTACAAGATTTGAAGATGAAATAGAAGGAGCCATCACCCCCTATGATGGAGCCCTAGTGATCTAAGCTTGGATGATAGATTTTGGCATCCACAAAGTGTTCATTGATAATGACACCTATGTAGACATCATCTTTTAAAAGACCTCAAATTAGATGAAGGATAAGTGAGGCCAAGCTAAAGCCTTATGACCATGAGCTCTACGGCTTTAACAATCAACCCATTAAGCTCAAAGGTATCATGACCCTCTGCTTAAAGCTCGGTGATAGAACATATATATCTTAGGTTTTGGTGGACTTCATTGTCATTAATACTTAGTCACCTTAGATTGTCAATCTAGGCTAACCTTCATAGAATGACCTCATCTATAATGAACCTAAAGGTAAAATTCCCAAGCCCCATAGGCATCGAAATTTACTAAGGGGATCAATAGCTAGCTCACAACTACTATCTCCAAGCATTATCCCAAAGGAAAGTTGTCACTATAGAGATGGGACTAGAGGAAATGCCTAGAACTAGAGGGGAACCAATGGAAGAAACAAATGTCATATAAATTGGAACAACTCCTAAGTAGACCACACAAATATGTCCATTAATCATCATAGAGTTAAAGTAACAATTGATGGAATTCCTTTGGTCAAATGTTGATGTTTTTGCTTAGTCTCCATCCAATAAGTCTAGCACCCACTAGAAGTCAAGATACACTCTCAACATTGACATAACCACTAAGGTCACCAAACAAAAAAAGAGGCATTTTACCCCAAAGTGCCAAACTACAATTGAAGAGGATGTGTAGAAACTTTTGAAAGCCAATTTCATAAGGGAGGAGTCTTATCCTACTTAGTTAGCGAACTATGTATTAGTCAAAAGGTCTAATGGAAAGTGGTAGATATGTATTGACTACATCGACCTCAATAAAGCCTACCTAAAAGACTATTCCCTCCCCCCCACCACCTAAGATTAACCAACAGGTTGATTCAACCTTGGTTTATGCCCTTTTGAACTTTACAGATGCTCTTTTTAGAAATAACCAAATCCAAATGCATGAAAATGAGTAAGCCACACATCTTTTATCATAAACACTAGAACTTACTACTATAAAGTTATGCCTTTTAGCCTCAAAACACCAAGGCAACATATCAAAGGCTTATGACAAAGATGTTAAAGTCATAAATTGGGTGGAATGTTGAAGTTTATTTTGATGACATGACAATAAAGAGCAAAGAGCTCAATGGTCATTTAGCAAACCTCGATAAGACTTTTCAAACATGGCACAAATATAGCATGAAGTTAAACACCTAAAAGTGTGTGTTTAGGGTAGAATTTCTCTGTTACATGATCATCTCCCATGGCATAGAAGCTAAACCTTAGAAGATCAAGGTGATATTAGACATGCAACCTTCTAAAACTGTAAAGGAATTCCAATGGTTGACTAGAAGAATCACAACCCTCAATCGATTTATGTTAAAATCCATAGATAAGTGCTCAGCATTCCTCAAAATATTAAAGAACCCCATAGATTTTTGATGGACCAAGTAGTGTTAAGCTACTTTTGACAAGCTAAAACATTTTCTCTTAACTCTGCCTATATTATCCAAACCCATTCCTAGAGAAGATTTGTACTTATACTTCTTTGTCGATGGTCACACCCTCTCTTCCATCTTACTTTGAGAAAATGGGAGAGAGCACTGCCTATTATACATTGTTAGCCACATATTACAGGACCTTGAAGCCAAGTATTTGAAGCTAAAGAAGGTCACCATAGCTATAATAACTTTAATAAGAAACTCTACCTATTCTTTAAAGCACACCAAGTGGTCATCATAACCAATTAACTATTGAGGAAAATTTTGTAAAAGCCAAAATTTCATTTAAGAGTCAACCATAGAGGAAAAAAGATGATGAGAAGCCAATATACCCTCCACATTGACAACTTGTCTACACTTAGGGGGAGTAGACCTAGACTTACGCTATAGGGATGGCATAGTATAGTGGTCTAATATGCTTTGAAGTTTAGAGTCCTAACTAGTAATAACGTGGCTAAATATGTAGCTCTCATTACGAGATTGAAAATGGCAAAGGGAATCAAAGTGGAAAGAGTTGACATTTTCTCAAATTCCTAATTGATTATCCAATAGGTCAAAGGGAAGTATGCCATCAAAGATGAAGGGATGACCAAATACCTTATGGTCGTAAGGTCCCTTCGCTTGCATTTCCCATTACGGAATATCACTAAAATCCCCTAATTTGAAAACTATATGGTGAATGGCCTCTCAAAGCTAGCCTTTAATGACCCTCTCTAACCTGGATAGGCAAGTACTTCTTGAATACCTACCAAAAAAAATCACAAACATGTCTCAACAAGATTGTCTGGTCAACAAGATACATTATCACCTATTTAAGAGATGGTACATTACCTAAGAGGAAGAAGGGAAAAGTATTGATGCAAAAAGCCACCTAATACACCCTAATAGATGGGTAGCTCTACTAGCTTACCTCTCTTCAAGTGTTTGAGCCCTTTCAAAGCCAAGCATCTATTAAAAGAGCTCTACCCAAGGGTTTGTAGTAACCATATCATGGGTCATACCTTACCAATTAAAGCACTCCGACTCAGGTATTACTAGCCTATAATCAAGAAAGATGCAAAGATGAGCATGCAACAATGTGACAAATGCTAGAAGCATGCCCTAATTGATAAGCAGCCGAGTAGCAACCTTTTACCCATCATGGTCCTTAGCCTTTTGCTGAGTGGGTGCTCAATATTCTTGGCCCCTTCCTTAAGGCAACAAGTTTGCACTAATACATTATTGTCATTGTGGACTATTTCACTAAATAGGCAAAGGTTGAATTAGTTGCCAAGATCACAAAATATAGCATCAAAGACTTTGTTTTAAGGTCCATAATATTTAGGCACAATGTGCCATACACTCTAGTCACCAATAATGGGACCCAACTTGACAACCTAAGATTTAGAACAAGGTATCAAGATTCACTACACCACAATTGAATGGATAGGTAGAGGCCACCAATAAAATCATCTTATAGAACCTCAAGAAGAAAGTGGATCAAGTGAAGGGAAAGTGAGCAAATGAGCTTCCCCACATCCTTTGAGGCTATAGGACGACCATAATAACAATAATTAGGTCATGTTCTTTTAACTTGGCCTTTGGAACTAAGGTAACTTTACCTATCAAGCTTAAGCATCCAAATATTCAAACACAAGATTTAGATCTCCAAGTTAATAAGATAGGCCTCTAAGCTAAGCTCATCTTCCTAAAAGAGTTACGTGATTAGGCTAGTCTCTATGTGGCAACATACTAGTAGAGAGCAACTAAATATTACAACAAAAAGGTCAAATACAAGGTCATCCAACCCGTTGACGTAGTTTGTAGCAAGCTTGAAGCCATAAGGTTAAGTGAAGATCAAGGTAAGCTAACCTTGAAATGGGAAGATCTAGTTAAGGTACATGAAGTGACTAGCCATTAGGCATATAAGTTAGAGGCTCAATGGGTGTCCAATACTAAGAGCAGAGAATCCAGATAACCTCAAGTTATACTTTGAGTAGCTTAGACTTAGTTATCTCATTGTAAACCATTAATTATTAATGAAAGTTATAATTACTTCAAAAATTGCTTTAGTCATATTTCCATGTAGACTTTATAATTGTTCCATGTAAACATTAATATGAAATAAACTTAGTTGCTTACCTTATAAGGGGTTTAGTAGAATTGCTTGAAAGCTGTCATATTATGTGCGCACCTGTAATATGAAAACCTCCTTGCAAGTTGGAGGTTACAAGACTAATTAAATATTCATTCCTCACCATAAATAATCAACTCAAGTCTTTTCTTATCTAATATGAAGTTGACTCAAATCAATTATTAGTTTACTAAGTCAATTGGACTATCTTAACCTTATTTAACTATTTCAAGATAAAATTTTCTCAATTTAGGAACTAATTCATCTCACAAGTTTAAGCACTTGCAAGATGAGTAGTCTTATGAAGATGTTGATTTAGTCGTTTTCCTTGAGAAGTTATGTGAAACTTTGTCAACAAGTTTATCAATATAACTTCCTTAAAAAGTTAGTGAAGTAGCTTTCTTGAGAAGTTAGTTAAAAAAGCTCCTTAGACAAGCTAATTTTTTACATCTCTTAAAAGAAGAAAAATTCTATACAAATATTTAAAAAAACCTTAAATTAACTAATTAAAACTCCTGTTACATAAAGATGGAAGACTAACTTTATGTAAATAATAGTATTTGATGTCTAATTGTAAAGTAGACAAGAATCATAATCATTTAAAAAAAAATGGTTTACTATTTTCTAATTTATTGAGATCTTAAACAATTATCCTAATTAATTTGATCATCAGAAATGACCTACTTTTCTGGGCTTTCACTGTCTCTCCTCCCCCCCCCCCCCCCCCCCCCCCCCCCCCCCCCTTACTTTAAAGAAGTTTTGCCCTTGAAACTTAGATATGCATTTAATAAGTCCTTACATCATTCTCAGATTATGACAATCGATATACTAGCTTAACTTAAGGAATGGAATTACTTGGGTAATCTTTAGGTAGCCTTACTTCTAGTAACATATGGCACTATCATGTCTATAATTCTCACAATTACAACAGAGAGTGGCTTTCCTTCTTCTGAAACATTGTTTTTCCTTATGTCCAGTTTTTCCACAATAAGAGCACTTTTCTTTTAGCTAGACAATTCCTTAGGTAGTGCTCACTACTACACTCCCAGCAATACACTTAAAAGGGTTTTCTTATTATCAATTCATTTGTCTAAGATTCTAAAGTCCCATTTGGTATTTTTCTTTTATGACTAGTATCGACCATTTGTTCTTTACTTAGCCTATAAGTTCTTTTGTCTATCTTGCTTTGCCATTCTAGAAATCTCTTTTTTGCATATTTTATTGCCCTTGCCTTCTCTATAACTCCTATATAAGTCTATAACTCAAAGTCCTCTAATCTACTTCAAGTCTCTAAATCAAAACCCGTTCATGAAGATTTATATACACAAGTCTTCATTATCTCTTAATTTTCTAGAAACAAAATGCATTAGTCTTCAAAGCTCACATTCATATTCACTAATACTTTTATTCCCCCTTTTTCAAAATAAATCTTTGTAAATTTTCTTTCGTAAGCTAATCAGGATGTACTCCTTTAAAAATTGCCTTCTAAATGCTTCCTAAGTGATAGGCAGAGCCATTATGCTCTTCTTAGATTCCTACCATATTCTTGCATCCTTTTGTAGCATAAAGGTTCCGTAGATCACCTTTCAGCATTCCAGAATTTCAAAAGCTTCAAATGATCTCTCAATCTAAGCTATCCAATCCTCCATCTCAACTGGGTCATCTATCTTTCCTTCGAAGTGTCTATTTGACTTAATAAAGTCGAGAAGCATCATTCTTAGTGGTTCTATCATCCCTGAATTATTTCCTCACTCAGCCATAGCTAATAGGCTACTAAGCTTAAGTTTAATAGTCATTGTCTTGGTAATATAATATTTCATCTTATCATTCCCTTATGATTGAGATATAATTTCAAAAGAATCTTCACAATTTACTCCTTAAACAATTCCTAGATAATAGGTTGTATCATGGCACTTTTTCCTAAAATCTCACTAATTTCCTTACATTTCCTCATATAATGGAAATTCTATAAGCCTCAAATGACATCAAAATTTGAGCGAGCAATTTTTCCATCTCGATTAAGTTATTTATCCTTAATGATTCTATTATCCTCAAAGCATTCTTTAAAAAGATCCAAACTTAGCACAATATTGATCAAATTATCATGATTGTGTATGCTAGTAATAGACCATTATTTCATCATATTATCTCCTCATACAAGGATATATCATCATAGTGTTTCCCTTTCATCAAGCAATATTTCCATTTATCACAAACTTTCTCATCATAGATCCATTCACATCTAGTAATAGGTTCAAGGATCAGTTTATTACCCCGTTGTTACTTTGATCTAAATTCCCATACAGGGCTCATCAATCTAAGTTTTTCCATAATTATTCAGCATTTCACCTACTAGCCATAATTGATATGATAATAAGAATTTTTATTCTAGGAGATGAATTTCAACACTTGCAAGTCAGAGTTTACAAGACTCTAATTAAATATTCATTCCTCACTATAACTACTAGTACATATAATTAATTATTATGAAAATAACTATGAAAGCTGATACATTACAATTTACCAAAATTGTAGAGAATTGGTATCTCCTACCAAATAGTAAAACTAGGTGATATCAACATTTACGAACATTAGTTTGAAAAAGTGTCAGAAAATGATCAATTTTCAAAAATAAATAGCTTCACAAATTCTTATTCACTCATCCTAGACTTTTAACCATTTTCTAATTCTCCATCTATCCATTAAGCTTAAGTTTGGAAAATTCATCACTTTGATCCTAGTTCATTTCCTGGCTTTAAAGTACCTTGCAAAACAAACATTTTGGGGGTGACTAAACTATGGCTTAGTGAGTTTGTCTATCACTACTACATATAATTAATTATTATGAAAGTAACTATGAAAGTTGATACATTACAATTTACCAAAATTATAGGGAATCGGTATCCCTTACCAAATAGTAAAACTCGGTGATATCAACATTTAACAACATTGGTTTGAAAAACTGTCAGAAAATGATCAAGTTTCAAAAATAAATAGCTTTACAAATTCTTATTCACTCATCCTAGACTTTTAACTATCTTCTAAATCTCTATCTATCCATCAAGCATGACTTTGGAAAATTCATCACTTTGATCCTAGCTCATTTCCTAGCTTTAGAGTACCTTACAAAACAAACAGTTAGGGGATGAGCAAACTATGGCTCAATGAGTTCGTCTATCACTACTACCATTCAAGTAAGTTATCAAACATTTATTAGCACATCATGAAATTTGTCTACATACGAAATGAATGCATGTGTGATGAATGCAAGCAACACATTCATGAGAGTCCAGAACCATGAAAGGTATAGATTTGCATCCTCTATACTTTAACTAACCTCCATACTTACCCACATAGAGTACCTCACCTTACTTAGGAGGCTGTCTAAGGGCACGGTCCCCTAAACAAACTTAATGCTTACCCATCACCAAGAACAAAAATGCCATAAGGGCTAGTCTTGTTGAATTCCACACCATGCCATTTACCACCAATCAAATACTTAATAATGCCTCCATGGCCAAATTAGTTGATCCCTCATCAGGGAATTTGCCTACAATTAATCAATTAACAATGCCTTGCAAGCCTCAAATAAGAGTTATTCCAACCACTTTGCTTTTAATGAAATCAATTTTGATACAATTACCATCGGTAGCACTGAGGTTTTACCAACAACAACTTCTAAAAGCACATGCTGGGTTTTAGGTATAACCTTTACAAAAACATTTTAAAAAGATTTCAAAAAGTTTCAACATATTTCAAAAATTTCTAGCAAAGGTTGAACACTCTTCATTCCTTTCTGTGTACCTGTTGAATCATAGACATGCAATGATTAATTTAGTTACTTTGGCCGAGAATTTAAGTTTACCAGTTAATAAAGTGACCACAGAAATGAGAGCATATAAGGTAATTAGTTATTCTATTAGAAAATTAATAGCAATCAACAGAACATCACGCAATTAACAAGTAACAAGTAGATAGTAGATTATCTAAATTCCCTCACCTAGGTATGACTTAAGGATTATAATAATCTTCAGGTAGAGACTGGGGATCTTCTAAAAAACCTAAATAATTAGACATAAAAGAAATATATATAAGAGTAACTACTACTAAAATATACTACTCTAATATCTGGATTTGAACCCCAAATCTTATTAGAGGCTTTTAGGGTAACTTTTGATTGTTTATATGCCTAATAATTTAGGTCCAAGGTCTCAAGTCTAAGTTAACGATCCTTCACACAAGTCCATGTTTAGGTACTCGTCAAGGTAAGTATTATTCTCAAATGATGTCATGATAAGGCAAATATATGCCCAAAGTATATGTCCATCAATATGTCCATGCATGTCCAAAATATGTTTGTGGATGTTCAATAGGTTAAAAATAGTCATAGATGGTCATAAATCTTCAAGATTTGAAATTAAGGCATTACATCCTTTCTTCAAACTTTTATAATTATTAGGGGTTTGAAATATATCTAAACACTAAAAAAACAATTTAAATGAAAGAAAAATAGGGTAGCCTTATGAGGATAAAGTTTGCTTGAAGTGGAATTATGATTGAAACCTACAACTTTTATAAATAAGTGATATTAATGTATGTCGATAAAGAGTATGCTATGAAAACAACTTAGGTTAATTGAGATTACCTTAATCTAATGAACACCCCTTGAATACCTAAAATAAAGGTCCTAAAATATAGAATATAGGTATGATTAGTAACTTTCTTAGGAGAGTTAAAGATCACTTAATCTTCTTAGAAGTTCTTACCTTAATACATGGAGTTGGTCGTTCTAAAACTCTTATCAATTTTGGAGATGTAAGTGGGACTAATTGTGGTGAAATTTTCTATCATTCTAGTGGAATGTTAGGTGTGTTTGGTGGAGAGTTGAAAGAGTAAAAACATGAGAATAAGAGCCAAAAAGTGGTGTGGGAAATGGAGGGGTTTTACTTAAGTAGGTTAGTTTCTTACTTCCCCTTTTATAGTAGTTAAGTTTAGTTACTTTGTAATTAATTTAAGTTCTAATTTTCCATGCTTAAGTAAACAAGATTGGGTAGATTTTAGGGTTATAATTAACCTAATATCTTATAGGATGAGTTAGGGTATTTATGACATAGCATAAGGTAGGATAAATGATGACAAGTGAATAAGATTAGACGGTTTTGACATTGTCAAAAGAGGAGGGTAGAATTCAATAGGTTCCTAGTTGTTTCTTGAGCTGATTTTTTGTTCATTTTTAGATAACTTTCTTAGCTTAATCATGGTATATTTTGAGTTAATTTTGGATAGGTTAAGATTAGGTAAGATAGCCGTAAAAATGGGATGTTGTAACGTTAAGTAACAAGGTGTTTTTTAATTTGAGATTTACATGTAATTTTTCTTTTGTTTGACTATCCCTAAAGCTTTAATTTTTCCATGGTATTTTCAGGTCCTTATTGAATTTTAATCAAGTTAATTTAGGTAGTTCAGATTAAATTAAATTAAGATAGGAAGGGGTGAATTAGATGATGACAAGCTGGATGGAATTGCATGGAGATGTCCACATAAAGAAGGGGATTTCAATATGTTTTTGGGGGCACATTTTTTCGAAATTTTCCATGTCCTTTTACTGAGTAAACAAGGAATAATTAAGGTATAATAGGGTGTAATTTAGGTGAGATTTAATAAGGATAGGATAACATAGATTAGGGTAAGTAAATCATTGTGAAAATTAGAAAAATCACAAGTTTAGTGCATCTAATTTGGATCCGGTTACCATATGTCCATCTAAATGTTATTTTCTTGAATTTATTAGGAGGATTATCGGATAAGATAGGGTTTTATCTAATGGAGATAAAATAGGGTGAAGATAAGATGTCATAAGGGTTGAAAATGTCAAAGTCATTGTTGTAGAAAATTACCCTTAAAGGTGGTATCTTAGATGGAGCTTGCAACCGGTTGGCTTCTTGGGTTTTTTCCATTAATTGCCTTGTGGAAATTTTTCCCAAAACTTAATTCAAGATAGGGTATGATGGTAGTGTCATTTTCCATAAGATAGATAAGGGTGTTTGATTTTTCAAAATTTGATGGAGAAGTTGTCCTCTAGATGGCGTTTTGTACAAGGAGTGAACTGGTTAGCTTCTTGGGGAATTTTTTTGGTATTTTCCTTGTATTTTGTGTTTTATTAATTGATTAAGATGTAATAATAAATTATGGAAAGAATTAGATAAAATAGATTAGGATTACAATTTGGTTGCAAGCTTAACCAATTAGGTGTTTCTAGGTCAAGGCTTAAGGACTCCAGACTTTGATTTTGTTTTGTAATTGGGTTTGTTATTAATTTGTATTTATTTTTGCTAATCTAAGTCTTAGGATGTTAATACATATGATTAAGATCAAATTGGATAGATTTGGAAAAGAATTAACTTAAGTTAAGGCAAGTCTTCTTAGGTTATATAATTGCTTATCGTAAGTTGACTTAAGTCAAATTAGAGTAGACTTTAGTCAACTGAGCATAAGTTTTTAAGTCAAATTGCTTATTGTAAGGAATATTTGGTACTAAGTACTAGTTCTATAAATGAAATTTGAAAAAATTTGAGTTTAAGTAACTAGGTGAAAAATCGAGAATAAGATTAAACTCTCAAGTAAGGAGTTTAGTGGAAATTAGTATAGTTGATGGTTTTCAATTTATTTTTTACTAAGTTAAGTCAAATTGCTTATTGTAAGGAATATTTGGGGCTAAGTACCAGCCCTATAAATGAAATTTGAAAAAAAATAATTTTAACTAGGTGAAAAATCAAGAATAAGATTGAACTCTTAAGTAAAGAATTTAGTGGAAACTAGTACAGTTGACAGTTTTCAACTGAACTTTTACTGAGTTAAATTTATAAATTCTATCAAAAAGGGCATCATATAAATCCTTGGTGTCGTATTTACCAATTCTTTTCTAAGTCAACCCAGGTCTTAGCTCTAATGTTTTAAGTCTACTCAAGTCATTTTGAGGGTGTCAAATGGAAGACTTAAGTTAGTGAGCCGAGTAGAGTTAGTTAACTCAAGTCGACTTTTAGTTTGACTAACTTAACTTAGGTCTACTTATAAAATATCAAGTCTTCTCTAGCTCCTAGACTTTACTCAGGTTCATTTGAAGTTAAAATCTAGGTATATTTTTTTATCTAATAAGATTTCTAAAAATACTACTTACAAAAATTCTTAATAATTACATATAACATTTGGGCTAGGATTTGAGTTCTTTGATTTTAATTTCTAGGCTAAATCTATCAAGTGTTCGAACTTGCTTTCCTTCTCCATAAGATATTCTAGTTAGAGTAAGGAACTCATTATCATCTTATGGCTTGGTTTAGGATTAAATAGAAGCACGAGGAGTTGGTACTAATTAGTAGAAGTTTTTGTTTTCTAGTTGATTTTAAATTTTGATTTGCACACATAGATTACTAAGATTCATCTCATAAGTTTGAGATTAGTTGGGTCTATTCAATTTCGTAGGTAAGTCAACTAATGATGTGTCTAATTCCAATTCAAAACCCAACACTCACAATCCCAATTGATAATCACAACAAGTAATTCAAACAATTCAAACATAACAACAAAATAAAACCTAAACCCTTACCAGAAATTACACACTAGCAAGAGGATAGTCCTGGCATGGATTTGTTGATATGATGCATAACAATCCCGATACCATCACTCACCATAATCCAAAGATTGATAAGAGTATGAGAGAAAAACTCAAATTTGTATATCTCAAATGTCAAAGTTTTGTCCCCTCTTTGTATTCCCAAAAGTATATAAAGAAGGTAAAGTTTTATTACAAGGAAAATTGGTTTGAAACAACATAAAAACAACCAACCTAAATTGTAAGCTACCGGTGTTGAGGATTTACACCACCGGCCTTTATTCTTGCACTACGATTCTTCAAGGTAAGGCTACCAGCTTAACAACATAAGCTACCAGCTTTTATAGGTAGCATTCTATGCTTATTTTACATCATTTAGTTTACTCGGTTGTCATCCCAAAGCATTGATAGATGCGTTTGTAATTGAGATGACTTGATTCCCATCATCTCCTTGGGCCTATGGAAGATTTGCCCTCAAATCTGATGGTTCTTCATAAAGGTCTTCTGATAGGTAAGGTGATAGATCTACAACATTGAATGTAGTAGAAACATCATATTCTCCTAGTAGCTCCACCTTGTAAGCATTTTTGTTGATGTGTTTCAGAATCTTGAATGGTCCATCTGTTTTAGGTGAAAATTTCTGTGATTTCTTATAGGAAAATCGATCCTTGCAGCAATGAATCAAAACCAAGTCACCTAGATTGAAAATCATAGTCCGCCTATGTTTGTTGCCTTAAATTTGTAGCTACTCTTGAGTTTTCTTAAGATGTTCAGAAGCCTTTTGATGAAGCTTCTAAATCTCCTAGGACTATTCCACTCCACTCAATTTTGATTTTAGTTCCTTCCACCCTACAAATAAAGACTTCTTTTTAGTGGTTTTATTGATCTATCTCTATGCTTCTTGCACCTCAGCTGGTGACATAGGACTCAAAACAATTCACTCACCATCCTTCTAGAACACATAAGTGTTCCTAAACCCATCATGTAATACTCTCCTATCAAATAACCACAATCTACTAAGTAGTATATATGATGCACATATAAGAAGAATATCACAAACAATCTCATCATGGTACTTCTCCCCTATGTTAAATGGAACCTTAGTCCTTTGAGTAACATGCAAACTACCTTGTTCACTCAACCAATGTAGTTTATATAGCTTAAGATGTAGGGTAGTGACTAGTTTCAACCATTGGTGCAACTATCACCTTCAATAATAAGAGCATAAAGGTTACCTTGGACCCTGCAGGAAATATGGAATAGGTTCTCCCTCTGTTCTTCCTCATTAGTAGGAAAAGTAGTCATCACCCCGCGCAATACATTGATAGCTAAATACTGATCATTCCCTTTGTCTTTATGTGTCTTAGCATCTGCATCCCTATAATACTCATCTAGCACTACTGACAAATTTGTTGGCTTACGCATCTCTTCTTCGTCATCCTTACTCTCTAACTCCATAGCAGTCATCACCTTTTTGTTTAGATATTAAGCATATATATGTCTAAAACCTAAACATTTAAAGCATTGGATTTAATGAGTCATTCCTCTTGACGAATCGGTTGTTATCTGTTTATTTTCAGTCCTAGCAACTACCTTCCCTTTCTCATAAATACTCTTCTCCCCCTTAACATCTATAACAGTTGCATTCTTTTCTACACTCTTACTGAATCCCCCTTTGTCTACATTCTTACTGTTTGAATCATATGACTTATTAGAGGATCTATTCCTATTATTAATCATTTTATAAGGATTAGAACGTCTCTGTCTTTCAACCTTAAAAGCTAACTGGATGGTCTTATCAAGGGTGTCATATCGCTGCAGCTCTACAATACAAGTAATCTCATACTTTAGGCCTGATACAAATCGTACCATTATCTATTCAAGAGGCTCAATGGTCCCACATCGAATGATCAATGCTTCAAATTCTTAAACATACTCATCTACAGTCCAGGTTCCCTACCTCAAGGTCTAGAGGTGCATGAATAGCTCATGCTTGTAATGTTCTTTCACTATAACGCGGCATACCCTATAAACTCAACTACTACCAAGCGTATTCGAGTATAGTCATTGATCTCATAACACTTAAAAAGTCCTTCCACCTAATCTTACCAATCAAGATAATCCTCTATAGATCCCCTTCCAACAAATGAAAGCATATGTAATTTCACATATTCTAAACCCCTAGGTGGTCTGAACTAACGGTTATGGTAGAATTCATCTTCAAAATTATCATCTCTTTCTTCCCAGTAAGTGTGATATTCTCCTCTAACTCATCATCCTCTATTTCCTCCTAATGCTCCTTCTCTACGTACTTCATTAATGGCTACTTGAGGTAAGGATGCCTATGGATTTGCCACTAGCTATTAAGGCAATGTCATTTGATCCACCTACATTGCTAGATTAGCAACAATGGTGGTTAAATCCTATAATCATTCTTCTAAATTTCTCCTACCACCTACAGCACGACATTTGATGTGCCTAAAAGGGGGTTTAAGCACATGCAAAACTAATTTGAAAGACAAACATACAATGTCAATCAAACTAGATTCCAATCACGTGAAATTCTTCTACTCATAAATCGATTCCACTAACAAGGAGGTGATCAATATTGAATATCCAAACGTAATTAGCTTTGATACCAAAAGATGATGTGCCTAAAATGAAGACTAAGCACATACAAATGAACCAATTAAACAACTCCAAAACACAAGATCAAAACCGGTTCAAAACTGGAACAAATTTTGCATAAACCCTAATTATTGCAAGATGATCCAAATGCTATATTTTAAGATAATAAAAATCACAATGATGAAATCCTCAATTGAATTGCTAAATCAACTTAAAATCCCAAGAGATTTCCAAACATTAACAACCAAAACAAGACCGTGATCTTCCTTCCCAACAAGGCTAATTCACAGTTCAAAATGTGGCAAAATTGATGGTTAGAATTAATGTAAAAACCAATCAATCTTTTGACATGATAAAGCGATGACAAATGAAATCAAAACCTAATCAAGAACAATCCTAATCAACCCTAGATATAACTCACTAGTGATTAAAAGGAAAATTACAATAAAGAGAATTGATATTACTCACAATTCACTTTGAAGCCACTTGCCACAATTTTAATTTTTGGGATTGAAATGGACAAGAGCAATTTAGATTTAGGATAACCCTAACCCTCACACGTGAAGTGTATGTTCTGAAAATTTTCTAAAACTCCCTCAAAACCCTACTTAAGCAAGTACTTATACTTGCTCCCTTTAGGGCCACAAAATTACAACTATGCCACTTTAGGGTAGCTGGTCCTAAAAACACAATTAAAATCAAATAAAAGTGTCCTAAAAGCTTACACATAAATAGTCCAACGAAATAATTACAAATACAAAATAATAAGAATCTTCAAAGAGCCAATGCATCGAGGCGATGTTGATCACAGCGAGCCATTGGATGAGAATCTGATGATGCCCCTAGGTGATCAAGAATGAAAGTCATTTGGCATCCTGTAAAGAACTATCATTGTACCTATAAGATTATCATTCAAATATTTATTAGATAAAGAGAAATAAGAGTAACTATGAGTGATTTGGATCATCATCCAAATCGAGTTCTATATCCATCTATATTGTCGAAAAAATTCCCATCATCTCTTCGGGCTTCTGAAAGATTTGCCCTCAAATCTAGAAGGTCATTTTTGGGACTAAACCCGGACATCTCTGTTGGCGTATTCTCCCGGTTACTAGATGAAACTGAAGTAGTCCTGATCTGCTCCTGAAATTTGTGCACCTCAAATGGATACATTGGTAAGAGTACTATTCGAGACCCTCCCATACTAAACATGTAGGTGTTTCTGAAACCATCATATAACACCTTCCGATCAAACATCCAAGGCTTACCTAATAGTAGGTAGAATGCACACATGGTAATCACATCACACAAAATCTCATCGTGATACTTCTGCTCAACACTCACAGGCACCTTTACCCTTATTGTAACATGTATACTGCCCCGATTATCTAAGCAATGCAAGATAATTGTAATTTTTCTACTAGTGCAACAGATATAACATTCATGCAACTATACAAAGGTTACCTCTGATCTTGTAAGAAGTGTGGAATATGTTATCCCTCTGTTTGTCCCTAGCATCTAGAGATAAAGTCAGAGTCCTATGCAACACATTAATGGATAAATACTGTTCACATGTACCCTCCTCATGTGTTTCTACAGTCCGATCATCATAATATTCCTACAGTGCTATAGGTAGATCTGTAAGTTCAGCTTATTTGTTCTCATCCTCAACATCCTCTCCAGTACCCTCCATAATAGTCATAACCCTCTTATTAGGACATTGTGCTGTCATATAACCAAATCCCATGCATTTAAAGCATTTGATTTAGCATACTTTCCCACTAGTAGATCTTAGAACAGTTTGCCTCACGTCTAGTGCTATTACCTCTTTACCCTTCCCAAAGGCTATGTTTTCCCTATCTGTGTTGGGGGTAGCTCTGTCCACTGTTCTCACTGTATCACCTACCACCTTTGGTATTCCTGATCGACCATCAACTTCCACGGGCCTGGTAATAGTACTAGGCCTGCTACTCGGAACCCTAAATAAATTGGATCGCCTCTGCCTCTCCACTTTCAAAGCTAAATAAATAACCTCATCAAGTGTACTGTATCTCTACAGCTCGATAACACATGCTATCTCATATTTTAGCCCTGAGATGAAGTGTGCTAGGGTTTGCTCTGGAGGCTTAATTAACCCACTTCTAATCATGAGGGTTTCAAACTCCTGCACATAATCATCAATTGTCTTGCCTCCTTGCCTCAATGTCTAAAGATGCATGAATAGTTCTTGCTTGTAGTGCTTAGGAATAAATCTTTTCCTTAGAGCCCTCTTCATATCCCTCCATGTCTGTATCTCAACCTCTCTATCCCTACGCTTGCTAATAATAAAAAATTTCCACCATAAGGCAGTATACCCTATAAACTCAACAGCAACCAGTCGGACTCGGGTGTTATCATCTATCTCGTAGCATTCAAAGAGACCCTCAACTTTGTCCTCCCAGTCCAGATAATCATCAATTGAACCCTTACCATCAAAAGAAGGCATCTACAGCTTCACACATTCCAATCCCTAAGGTGGCCTAAAATCCCTATTTAGATAAGGATTAACCCTAAAGTTGTTGTCCCTCTCTTCCCTGTAGGGGTGATGATCTCCCTCCATCCTTCTACCTAGATTTCCTCCTCCTACTATTCCTTCTCTCTAGAGGTTCCATGGAGCTACCCAAGGTGGTGCCTGAGGGTTTACCATTGGTGGTTGTGGTAATGTCATCTTGTTAATCCTAGTTGCTAAAGTAGCAACAATGGTAGTAAGATCCTGGAGCTGTTCTTCCAAAGTCCTCCTACCTGCAGTGTTATGACCCTAAACTCCACCAACCTGGCTATTAGCCTCATTGCCAATTCCCCCATTCACACCGTCAATGGACATGTTTGTGATTTAATGAAGTAATCCCACAAATTACAGTACACTCCTTCAACAACACTAACCCACACATTTAACAACCACAATAATACAATAACCCACGTCGCAAAAGCTTTAAGGCACAAGGAAATAATTTAGTACTCCAAGTAAAGCTTAATAAATGAAGTACATATAACTACTTTTAAGTAGATAGAGTTAAATTTAGCTACAAGTGTTTAAGTAATTAGTTCAATTACTTTCACACTTTAATGACTTGTTTGAATTTCAAATTCTACTACTCACATTCCTTTTTCTTGCCTTAGCTTCTCTCCACTTAAATACATAATTGGCAACAAGGAAACACATACACAACACACCATTCACCGCCACACAAATTCCCTTTATGGCCATGGTTCACAATGTTTCACACCACCAACAACAAGTAGCTTGACAACATATACAACAACCAACACCAAATTTACATACCCTTCACTAAGTTTACAAAAAATAAATAAATAAATACAACACTACATGCAATCCTCCTTAAGCCATGGTACACTTCCCACTTCCACAAACTACAACCAAAACCACAACTTCAATGAAAAATAAGGCAGCTCACTTTCAAATTCAAAAAGGAGTTCAATATGTGCAAGATTCTACAAATGGTAAGAAGCTATTTCAAATTCAAATGACACACAATTAAACAATGACTTAATGTGTGTTTTGAAATTTCAAATTGGCTTCTTAATTCACACTTCAATTCTGAAATTTCAAATCTAAAAACACAAATGCTATTCCTCCAATTTTCCAAAAAATATACACAACACAGATCCACTTCACCAATTGAACACCACTCCTACTCCTTCATGGTTTACTTCCCATACACTACAAATTCATAGCCAACAATCAAGGAATCCAAGAGTGTTAAAATCTTTAAGTGTTTAACCACTAATCAACAAGATAACAATTCAACAACACAACAAAAAAAAAAAAATTCAAGTTCACGCCAACAATTTTCGGATCAAGGTGCTACTTAACAAACCCTTAATTTCCAAATTCAAATTGCATCCAACCCTTTCCTACAACCTCAAGCTCTGATAACAAAAGATGATGTACCTAAAAGGGGGTTTAAGCACATGTAAAACCAATTTGAAAGACATACATACAATGTCAATCAAACTAAATTCTAATCACGTAAACTTCTTCTACTCATAAACTAATTCCACTAACAAAGATGTGATCAATATTGAATATCCAAATGTGATTAGCTTTGATATCAAAAGATGATGTGCCTAAAATGAAGATTAAGCACATACAAATGAACCTTCAACAACTCCAAAACACAAGATCAAAACCAGTTCAAAATTGGAACAAATGTTACGTAAACCCTAATTGTTGCAAGATGATCCAAATGCTATATTTCAAGATAATAAAAATCACAATTATGAAATCCTTAGTTGAATCATTGAATCAACTTAAAATCCCAAGAGATTTCCAAACATCAACAATCAAAAAAAGATCATGATCCTCCTTCCCAACATGGCTAATTCACGGTTCAAAATGTAGCAAAATTGATGGTTAAAATTAATGTCGAAACCAATCAATCTTATAATATGATAAAGTGATTACAAATGAAATCAAAATTTGACCAAGAACAATCCTAATCAACCCTAAATATAACTCACTAGTGATGAAAAGGAAAATTACAATAAAGAGAATTGATATTACTCACAATTCACTTTGAAGCCACTCGTTACAATTTTAATTTTTTGGATTGAAATTGATAAGAGCAATTTGGATTTAGGATAACCCTAACCCTCACACGTGAAGTGTGTGTTCTGAAAATTTTCTAAAACTCCCTCAAAATCCTACTTAAGCAAGTATTTATACTTGCTCCCATTAGGGTTAAATAGTTCACAAAATTACAACTATGCCACTTTAAGGTGGCTGGTCCTAAAAACACAATTACAATTAAATAAAAGTGTCCCAAAAGCTTACACATAATTAGTCCAAAGAAATAATTACAAACACAAAATAATAAGAATCCTCAAAGAGCTAATGCATCAAGGCGATGTTAATCACAGCGGGCCATTAGATGAGAATCTGATGATGTCCCTAAGTGATCAAGAATGGCAGTCGTTTGGCATCCCGTGAAAAACTATCATTGTACCCGTAGGATTATCATTCAAATATTTATTAGATAAAGAGATATAAGAGTAAATATGAGTGATTTGGATCATCATCCAAATCAAGTTCTGTATCCATCTAGGTCACCGGAAAAATTCCCATCCTAGCTCGTCATCCTCTATTTCCTCCTAATGCTCCTTCCCTATGTATATCATTAATGGCTACCTAAGGTGGGGATGCCTATGGATTTGCCACTAGCTGTTAGGGTAATGTCATCTGATCCACCTACATTGCTAAATTAGCAACAATGGTGGTTAAATCCTATAATCATTCTTCTAAATTTCTCCTACCACCTGCAACACGACGTCCCTAACCTCCTCCTCTAACCTGACTGTTGGCTTCATCCCCAGTTCTTTCATTTACACTATCATTTGACATACTTCACTAATTTGTAGTATCAACACAATAATTCCTAAATCACAATACAACCGAAATCTCAACCCTTGTTCTATTCCAATTCAAATTCAATCAACCTTTGACACAAATCACAACACAAACCCCAATTCACAACCTTCACTCAATCCCTAAATCATAATCACAGAAACCACAACACAAACTACGGTATAAAACCTAATTTCAATTCACAATACTCAGTTAATCATAGCATAAATCTTGCAACAATCCTATCTTTGATTCACAACCAAACAATTGAAGGTGCTCACAGTATAAACCCTAATTTTTCATTTCCAATTCAAGCAGTCCTATGTCACAACCTTTCTTTAAACCTTGCTCTGATACCAAATTATAATGTGCTTAATTTCAAATTAGAACCCAACATCTACCTAATTCCAATTCAAAACCCAACACTCACAATCTTAATTGATAATCACAAGAAATAATCTGAGTAATTCAAACATAACAACAAAATAAAAGCTACCCTTACCAAATATTACACACTAGTAAAAGGATAGTCCTAGCACGAATTTCTTGATATGACGCACAATAATCTCGATACCGTCACCTACCAAAATCCAAAGACTAATAAGAGTATAAGAGAAAAACTCAAATTTATATATCTCAAATGTTAAAGTTCTGACCCCTCTTTCTATTCCCAAAAGTATATAAAGAAGGCAAGGTTCTATTATAAAGAAAATTGGTTCGAAACAACTTGAAAACAACCAACTTAAATTATAGGCCACCGGCATTGAGGATTTGCACAACCGACCTTTTTGGCCGACCTTTATTCCTACACTACTGATTTTTCAAGTTAAGGTCACTAGCTTAACAACATAAGCTGCTAACTTTTAAAGGCAGTGTTCCATGCTTGTTTTACATCATTTAGTTTACTCGGTTATCATCTCAAAGCACTGATTGATGCATCTGTAATTGAGATGACTTGATTCCCATCAACTTACATCATTACTTAAGAAGTTTTAAGTCAACTCGAAAGTTTACTTTGGTGAACTTAAGTTTTTTTACTGGTAGACTAAAGTCAACTTAAGTCTTTCCTTATCTAATATGGAGTTGACTTAAGTCAATTATCGGTTATGATGAGAAATTTTCTGGCACCGCCTATACCTTTAGAACTAGATTTGGCTAATGGTCCAAATCGCTTATATTTTTACTTTATATCTTTTATTCTAATAAATATTTGAGAAATAATCTTATAGGTACAATAATAATTCTCCATGGGATGCCAATATGTCCTACACTAGTTGATGGATATGGGACATCTTCAGATTTACAATCAAAGACCCGCTGCGATTGCTTCCATTCCGAAGCATTGGCTCATGAAGACTTATGATTTTTTTGTACTTTGTAATTGTTCTATGGACTATTTTATGTTGTATTTTTTTCTTTTGGGACACTTTCATTTTTATTGTAATTTCAATTTAGGACCAGCCACCTTAAAAGTGGCATACTTGTAATTTTTTATCATTTTCTACTCTAGGGGTAGCAAGTATAAATACTTGCTTATAGTAGGGTTTGAGGAGGCCAAATTTTTCAGAATTATCATCACATTTTCGTGAGAGGGCTTAGGATTTCCCTAGTTCCATTTTCCTTTATCAATTTCAATTTCCAAGAGTTGAAATTGTGGCAACTGAAACAAAGGGAAATTGTGAGTAATATCAATTCCTTCTTTGTTGTGTTTCCTTTTCATCACTAGTGAGTCATATCTAGGGTTGAATTAGATGTTCTTAGTCAGATTTTGATTGCATTTGTAATCAACTAGCATGTTATAAGATTGAATGGTTTTAGCATTTGTTATCATCATCAATTTTTGAGTCTTTTTGTGACATGAATTAGTCATTATTGGAAGAGAAGAATCACGGAATTGGATCTTATTGTTCTTGTGTGTAATTCACATGGAATTCTTGTGATTGTTGTTATATTGGAGAAGATTATCATTGTTGGATTGTTAATTGCAACTTTAAGCATTCGGATTTCATTAAATTTCCATTAGGGTTCACGCAATTCATGATCCTATTAAACCAGTTTCTAATTGTGAATTGAAGTTGTTTCTTTGATTCATTTGCAAGTGCTTAATCTTAGTTTTGAGCACATCAGTTTACTATGTCAATTCTAGTATCTTAACCTTATTTGACTATTTCAAGATAAAATTTTCTAAATTTAGGAACTAATTCATCCCACAGTTTTAGGTTCTTACAAGATGAGTAGTCTTATTGAGATCTTGATTTGGTGGTTTTCCTTGAGAAGCTATATGAAACTTTGTCATCAAGTTTATTAAGATGACTTCCTCAAAAAGTTAGTGTAGTAGCATACTTTAAAAAGTTAACTTTTAGGTAACTCTCTCTTTATGTTCCTTCAAAAGGGTGTTAGGTACCTTCATCTTGTCCTTTAGCCAACTTAGGTTATAGTTGAGGTTGCACTATTGGATCTAATGCTTTATCTCCTTCTTTAAATGCCCCCCTCCACCCTAAAATCACTTGAGGTTGTAGTTCCTCCCATGCATCACTCTCTTGAATTTCTTTAAAGATCTCTAAACAAAGACTCTCTTTAATCATCCATCCAAGATCCTTCAACTCTTTGATATACAATGCATGATACGAACCACGCCAACCCGTGACGAAACCCAATACCAATACGTTCGGAATTCGTTGCCTAAGACGCCCAAACACCTAAAGTGGAAACCGCAACCCATTGTCTATAAGCGAGACAAGAACCTTGGTATAAAATGAAGATGCCACAATCGGGATGAAAGACCGATTGATAAGTCGGGATGAACGCCACGGAAATTAATCTGATAAGTTTAAATTAGTTCTTGAAGAACCAAGAGAGGTGCCTCTCAAAAGTGTTTAATGTTCAAAGATGTAAATTCTATCTTATGTCTATTCTAAACCCTAGGAGCTTTTATACTAGGGTTACAATTCGTGAAAATACAAGCCCAAAACGACGTAGCTTAGATAAGTTGCGTAAAAAAAAAACAAGACAGAACAATAAAGGCCGGCGGTGTAGCCATGAAGGCCGGCGGCGTTGGATTGAAGGCCGACGGCCTTGAGCCGGCCTTGAAGAGATACACGGCCGTATACTTCTAGACGTGTATCTTTCTGTAGATTTTCTTGACTCCATACACAGCCGTGCCTTTTAGCCGTGTGTCTAGCTGTGTATGATTCTGTGCAATCTTGGAATTCCTACACGGTCGTGCCTTGAAAGTACACGCCCTCTTCAACCCGTGTCCGGTGTGACTTGTATAAGAGCAAGGGTCTTTCCATGGTTGTTCCAATCCGTTCCAACTTCATGATTGCTCTAATCCTTTCCGGCTTCATGGAAATCCTTTATCAACCCGTTAAGTGCTTCCTTGAGTCGTTTCGCTCGACTTCTTGTGATCGGTCCAAGCGGCACTTCAAGAGGATCCACATTCCTTCTTTCGGCTTGACTCTCATCATGGATCTCATCATTTCCCTCCTCTTGAAAAGGATTTGTCCTCAAATCGTCACCTCTAGGAAGTAGTTTAGATCGACACTGCACGAGAAACCGCTCTTTGCGCATGTGAACCCAAACCTAATCTCCAGGTTCAAAAACAGCTTGTCGACGACCCTTGTTGGCTTGTTTCACATACTGCTCTATTCGTCGCTCAATGTTCAGCCTTGCCTTCTCGTGGATCTGTTTAACAAATTCGGCCTTCTTCGTGCCATCTAAATTAACATACTCAGAAATAGGCAAAGGTGATAAATCTAAAGGAGTTAATGGATTAAAACCATACACAATTTCAAAAGGAGAAAATTTAGTAGCAAAATGCACTATACGATTATAAGCAAATTCAACATGCGGCAAACAATCATCCCAACTTTTAATATTCTTTTTAATTATAGCCCTCAACAAAGTAGATAAAGTTTGATTCACTACCTCAGTTTGACCGTCAGTCTGTGGATGACAAGTAGTAGAAAACAATAACTTAGTTCCTAACTTAGCCCACAAGGTCTTCCAAAAGTAGCTTAAGAACTTAGCATCCCTATCTGATACAATTGTTCTAGGCATACCATGCAATCGCACAACTTCCCTAAAGAATAAATTAGCAATATTACAAGCATCATCCGTTTTGTGACAAGGAATAAAATGTGCCATTTTAGAGAATCTATCAACAACTACAAAAATAGAATCCCGACCATGTCTAGACCTAGGTAATCCTAACACAAAGTCCATAGAAATATTTACCCACAGCTCTTGAGAAATGGGAAGTGGGGTGTAAAGCCCTTGAGGTTGGACTCTAGATTTCGCTTGCCTACACGTGACACATCGCTCACAAATCCTCTCAACATCTTGTTTCATGTGAGGCCAACAGAAGTGTTCCTGCAATACCCCTAATGTTTTAGCTACACCAAAGTGTCCCATTAACCCTCCTCCATGAGACTCCCTCACTAGTAATTCTCTTAAGGAACAAATTGGAATGCACAGTTTACTCTCCCTAAACAAGAATCCTTCATGTTTATAAAATTTTCCATGCCCACTCTTCTCACAATACACATACTCATAAAAATCTCGATCAGCAGCATATAACTCCTTAATGTGCTCAAAACCAAGCAGTCTAGAACTAAGAGTAGAGATAAGAGTATACCTTCTAGATAGTGCATCAGCAACAACATTCTCTTTACCTTGCTTGTAGTGGATAACATATGGAAATGTTTCGATGAACTCCACCCAAAGAGCATGCCTTTTATTCAGCTTGTGTTGCCACTTCAAGTACTTCAAGGATTCATGATCAGTGTGGATCACGAACTCTTTCAGCCAAAGGTAATGTTGCCACATCTCCAGGGCTCGAACCAATGCATATAGCTCCTTGTCGTAAGTAGGGTAATTCAAGGTTGCCCCACTTAGCTTCTCACTAAAGAATGCAATCGGTCTTCTCTCCTGCATAAGCACTGCTCCAATACCTAATCCTGAAGCATCACACTCAATTTCAAACGTTTTAGCAAAGTTAGGTAAAGCAAGTAACGGCGTCTGAGTCAACTTATTTTTAAGCGTCTGAAAGGCCTTCTCTTGTTGCTCTCCCCAGCTGAACCCCACGTTCTTCTTAATTACCTCAGTAAGTGGTGCTGCAATGGTGCTGAAATCCTTCACAGATCTCCTGTAAAAACTCACTAGTCCATGGAAACTCTGCACATTACTTACATTGGTTGGACTAGGCCATTCTTAGATCGCATGAACCTTTTCTTTGTCAACTTGTATTCCCTGTGCACTAACAACAAAACCAAGAAACACAAGTTTTTATGTGCAAAAAGTGCACTTCTTGAGGTTAGCATATAATTGTTCCTTTTGAAGCACTTCTAAAACATCTCTCAAGTGAGACATATGATCTTCCAAACTCTTGCTGTAAATAAGAATATCATCAAAATAGACAACCACAAATTTTTCAATAAAAGTCCTCAAAACATGGTTCATAAGTCTCATAAAAGTACTAGGTACATTAGTTAAACCGAAAGGCATTACTAACCACTCATACAATCCATATTTTGTCTTAAATGCAGTTTTCCATTCATCACCTTCTTTCATTCTAATTTGGTGATATCCACTTTTCAAATCAATTTTAGAAAAGACACTAGACCTATGTAACTCATCTAATATGTCATCTAAGCGAGGAATGAGATGACGATACTTTACCGTAATGTTGTTGATGGCGCGACAGTCAACACACATTCTCCATGTCCCATCCTTCTTAGGCACCAAAATCACAGGCACTGCACATGGACTCATGCTCTCTCTCACGTACCCCTTCTCCATTAGTTCATCGACCTACCTTTGGAGTTCCTTTGTCTCTTCCGGATTGCTCCTATAAGCTGCTTTGTTTGGAATCGATGCTCCGGGTACAAGGTCAATCTGGTGCTCAATACCACGAATAGGTGGTAATCCCTTTGGAATCTCCTCAGGGAAAACATCTTCAAAGTCCTGCACAAGAGGCACAACCACACTAGGCAAAGAGTTAGATAGTTCGTTAGTAGTCAAACATGTTTCTTTAAAAACCAACAACAACATAGGTTGCTTCATCACTAACGCTCTCCTCACTACACTCACTCTTGCCACACAACTCTCCTTTTGCAAGGCTGCCCTCTCCTTTTCACTCACCACCAAAGTTGATCCCCCTTCAACTTGGCCTCTCACACTCTTTCCAACCTTCCTCTCTTTTTCCTTTTGATCTTAACTTTTATATTCCTTTTCTTTCTCATTGTCTTTTGCTCTCTCACTCTCCCTCTGCTTTTCACTCACCTTATGCTTTGCAAAAGACTGTTGTAGCTGCAACTGGTCCTCATACACTTGCTTAGGTGTTAACGGTTTAAGATTAAAACTTTTCCCCTGGTGAACAAGCGTATACTTGTTAGAAAAGCCATCATGAACAACCTTCCTATCAAATTGCCACGGCCTCCCCAACAACACATGGCATGCTTGCATTGGCACTACATCACATAACACCTCATCCTCATACCTACCAATGCGGAAACCAATCAATGCTTGCTTACTCACCTTAATCTCTCCACTATCATTCAACCACTACAATTTATATGGACTAGGGTGTCTAACAGTTTTGAGCCCTAGCCTCTCAACAATAAAATTGCTCACTACATTGGTGCAACTTCCTCCATCAATGATCAAGCTACAAATATGATCTCCTAGATAACATCTAGTATGTAATATATTCTCCCTTTGCACCTCCTCTTCTTCCTTCACCTGCACATTCAAAGCTCGCTTCACTACTACCACTAGCCATCCCATTGCAGGCTCCTCAACATCACTAGCATCCTCTAATGGAGGCATATCATCTTCTTCACTATCCCCCTCAGTCTCATACTCTCCATCATCACACAAAATCATCACACGCCTATTTGGACATTGACTAGCAATATGGCCTCTACCTTAGCATTTAAAACATCTAATATCACGATTTCTAGAAGTAGAAGAATTAGGGTTACCTTGGTTACCAGGTGTAGAACCCGCTTGCCTCAGCTCCCCTTTTGGTTTGGTAGGTAAAGGCTTTTCTTCTTTCTTCCATTGGTTGGTCTTCCAAGTGGATGAACCATTACCCTATGGGAACCGTGCATTACTACTACCTTTCCTCTTGTGCTGGTTCTCAACCTTTATAGCCATGTGAACCATATCCTCCAATTCTACATAATGCTGCAATTCAACCACATTTTGGATTTCTCTATTCAACCCAGCAAGAAACCTAGCCATTGTAGCCTCTCTATCCTCCTCTACATTCGCCCCAATCATAGTGACTTCCATCTCCTTGAAATACTCATCTACACTTCGACTTCCCTGCCTCAGAGTTTGCAACTTGTTGTGCAATTCACGATAGTAATACGCAGGCACAAATCGCTTCTTCATCACTCTTTTCATCTACTCCCAAGACTCAATAGGTAGCTCACCACTCCTTCTTCTATTCAACATTAATTGATCCCACCACACTATAGCATAATTCGAAAATTCAATGGCAGCAAGTTTTACTTTCTTTCTCCCACTATAGTTGTGACAATCAAACACCATCTCTACCTTTTTCTCCCACTCTAAATACGCCTTAGGATCATTCTTCCCTTGGAAAGGAGGAATCTTCATCTTTTTGCTACTTAATTGATCATCCTCTCTATTTCTATCTCCTCTATCTTCCCAATCTCTAGTTCCTCTATTCCGACCACTATATCCTCTATAACTCCCAACAGAAGGCTCATAAAAATCATCATCCGACATTTCATCTCCACCCCTCGGTACTCTCCTAGAACGACTCTCCTTCTTACGCCCTTGGAATACATTTGTGGATTGCTCTAATCTTTGCTCTACCATCTCATGAATTTGTTCCATTCCTTCTTGGAACATCCTCTTCATTTCTCCCCTCAACGCCTCAATTACTAACCTAGCATCAAACCTTCCCCTCTCACCTTCCGGAGAATGTTGCCTCGACATAGTTCTTGCAGAAAAGATTAGTACTAATACAAATATATATATGATTAAACCTCACGATACACTCCCTTACGTGTTTCGCTCAAATGATGATATCATACAGTCACTCGTGTATTATCACAAACAACGATGATATCAACTCGCCAATTTCCTCGTCTCAATTCTCTTGGAACTAACCCCGAACTACACTAATTTTCTTCCGTAGAATTCAAAGCAACTGTAGGGTTCGTAAATTTTCCTCTATTTTTCTATCCGAATTTTTTTTTTTTTGTTTTGGTTGTTGCTCTTGATCACGTTTTTCTTTTCTTTTCTTTTCTCTTCTTTTTTTTTGTCGTGATTTTTACTCTTTTTTTTTTGTAACAATCGCCTAATCGATATTACACTATCAAAAGACAATCAATACTACGAAATTGAATACAATAATTGATATGAACGATTGGAGTTAGGGTTTTTGATATTACCTTCCTCAACCGAACTTGATGTTTTGACAAACCTAAGCTCTGATACCAAACTGATACGAACTACGCCAACCCGTGACGAAACCAAATACCAATACGTTCGGAATTCGTTGCCTAAGATGCCCAAACACCTAAAGTGGAAACCGCGACCCGTTGTCTATAAGCGAGACAAGAACCTTGGTATAAAATGAAGACGCCACAATCGGAATGAAAGACTGATTGATAAGTTGGGATGAACGCCACGGAAATTAATCCGATAAGTTCAAACTAGTTCTTGAACAACCAAGAGAGGTGCCTCTCAAAAGTGTTTAATGTTCAAAGATGTAAATTCTATCTTATGTCTATTCTAAACCCTAGGAGCTTTTATACTAAGGTTACAATTCGTGAAAATACAAGCCCAAAACGACGTAGCTTAGATAAGTTACGTAAAAAAAAAAAACAAGAGAGAACAATAAAGGCCGACGGTGTAGCCATGAAGGCCGGCGGCGTTGGATTGAAGGCCGGTGGCCTTGAGCCGGCCTTGAAGAGATACACGGCCGTGTACTTCTAGACGTGTATCTTTCTGTGGATTTTCTTGACTCCATACACGGCCGTGCCTTTTAGCCGTGTGTCTAGCCGTGTATGATTCTGTGTAATCTTGAAATTCCTACACGGTCGTGCCTTGAAAGTATACGCCCTCTTCAACCCGTGTCCGATGTGACTTGTACAAGAGCAAGGGTCTTCCCATGGTTGTTCCAATCCGTTCCAACTTCATGATTGCTCCAATCCTTTCCGGCTTCATGGACATCCTTTATCAACCCATTAAGTGATTCCTTGATTCATTTCGCTCGACTTCTTGTGATCGGTCCAGGCGGCACTTCAAGAGGATCCACATTCCTTCTTCTGGCTTGACTCTCATCATGGATCTCATCAATGCATGGTAGGCAACGTCCTCCTTTAGCTTGGAGATATGCTCCTTCATGACCTTCTCATTGACCATAAATTTTCTCACAGCTAATTACAACACTATGATGCTATCTATAATGTCAATCAAAAGGATGTCAAGGTGGATGGTCTCAACTCTAAGAGCCTCCTCTTATTGTTGCTATGAGGCAACCTTGTTTACTAGCCTAAAGATTTGAGTGTTGGTGAATATAAGGTCCTTCATCTTCTCTAACTCATCCGAGGCCTTCTTGGCCCAATCTTCTACCACAACTACTCTTTCATTGTAGTCTTCTTAGAATGCCTTTAGCTTTTCCTTGGCTTTCCTAGAGCTCTACACATTAGCCTTGTTTTAGTTATATATATAACAATATTGTTAAAAAAATTATCTACTTGAATGCTAACTTAGTTTACCTTCTTTACTTCCTCCTCTCAAGTAGTGAGAAGCCCATGCACACCTTGCATCATCTAGAAACAATGGAGAACACGAAGACTTACCTCATAAGAACTTTTCACAAAAAAAAAATTCCTTCACCATAGATAATGACATGTAATATCTGAAGTTTTAAGAATTATTTAATATATGTTCTAACATAAAGCCAATGCTAAGGATGAAAACTGTACTTAAAATGAAGAGTGAATGGGTCATTTCACATAAAGAGTATAAATAACCCAAATTAACCTAGAAAGCCTCTTTGTCATTTTGCACAGCGAAACAATAAACAAAAGGAAAAATGCTCTCAAAACAACCTAAAGCAACTAAGGGGAATTCATCGACATTTGATCTGGTCATATAAGATAGGGATTTCTATGACTTATGAAATAGTCACAAACAAAGAATTAAGGTTAAAATTAGTTATTGCTACATGATGTCACAAGAATTAGACTGAAGAGGGAGTGTGAAGAACAAGGAAATTCACAGGTCAAGGACTCGATTCATAGAATTTTCGATGTAAGTATTCTAATCTACATTAGTTGATTAGAAAATTCATTTTTTAAGATTTACTTAAGCCTAGGAATAAGGAGAATCGAATTTAGGAGAAATTGGAATAAAGAAATTAAGGTTTGTGAGAAATTACCAAGAGATAAATGGCCTCCTAGTATGGTTGTGTTTCAACCGTGTTAAACCCTAAACATACCGAAAGATGCACAACCTAATAAGTCATACCAATAGATACATGGCTTGTCTACATGGTCATGTTCCAACCGTGTTGAATGCATAGCAAACTAAGAGATACATGGCTTATCTACATGGTCATGTTCCAATCTTTTTGAAACTAAAACTCACCAAAAGATACACGACCTTTGATACAGTCGTGTATTAGCCGATGTTGAGAGAAATATAACTTCATTGTATATTTATTTAACTTCTAATTAAGCTAATTTCCACGCAACCTACATAGCGAGTAAAACCTTATGAAATTTAATATATAAAGAGAGTTAAGGAGTTATATTATTTTTAGATTAGTACTAAGAAGTGATCATTGTTGTAATTACAGATTTCAGATTAGCTTTAAGTTCAAGACCAGAAGTGCTTAAGGCTAGGATTCAAGGTACGTATAACTTATGTGTTTTTCTACGTTTGTTTAAGTTAGTGGATGTATTGAATTTGATTTAATTGGAAGAATTAGCTTAAGTGTTTAAGTTGTATGTTGTATGTGCTTAGCTCAACCTAAGTGCTCATAGTGGCAGATCTCTAAGGAGCACCCTAATGATCCTTGTGTGATGTTATCCCTAGTAGAGTCATGCTTAGAGATGATTTGGGTCAAATGTAAGATTAAGCGTTTAAGTGGACATGGGTGTAGGGCTCGTAATAGCAATTCCCATCACTAAGTTTAAGGGTTAAGGGATCATGGGTGTGGAGCTTGTAGTGGCAATTCTCATTGCCAATACATGTTCTAATGTGTTATTTATGTTAAGGGGGTCATGAGTACCTTGTTATTACTTGTGAACTTAAGCTGTATCTTGAAATGGTTGCCAGTGTTTAAGTGTTGCATGATGCATGTGGTACCTTTTCATGTTCGTTAATGCGTGTGTGCTTGTGTTATAGATACTGGGCATTAGCTCACCCTTCGAGAAACATTTTTTTAGATGCAGGTATTGAGAGAGATGATAACCTAGAAGATAACTTAGTTTTAGGTGAACCAAAGAGAGAAGGAGAAGATGGTTGCCATTACTATTATGGTGATTAGAAATTTGGGAGAATTTTGTTAATTGAATGTAATAGATAGTATTATTTGGAGAATGTTTATTTAAAGTGTTATAGACTTCCACTGCGTTAGATGTTAAATATGGATTTATGAAATTAATTTTAGAGTTATGAGATGTATTGAATGTCTTTATACAGGAGTTTTAAAATAAAAAGGTGTCAAAGTTGGTCTAGAGCCTTAACATATTCTTATGAGATAAGAACACATGGCGAGCAATAGCACGGCCTGGGTTCTGGGGCATTACAACTTAGGTGGTATTAGAGCTCCAAGTTTATGATATTCAGGGGCTTAAGTTTGAATCTATAATAGATAGGTTGATGATCTTTAGGACTTAAGTTTAATCTATAGAGCATAGGTCATTAATCCTAAAGAGCTTAGGTAATGATCCTTAGAGTTAAGTGATGATCAATAAACATAAGTTTTAAACAATAGAGCATAAGATATGATCTTTAGAGAAATTAAGTGTTACGAATTGCTCTGACGCAAATGTTACGAAATTCACAAATGTTACGAACCTTCCACGTAAATCAAATCTTCAATAACAACGGCTTCATTAATAATTTTAGGGTTTTCTGTATTTGGTACTAACAAAATAAAAACAAAGGATATGGATAAAATTACCAATCTATAGATGCCAAGATTGATAAAATTAAACTGGTTCACAATCAAAACATAGAACGATAGAGACCACGTTCTATAAATTAATCACTAAGGTTAAAGAATTCTAAGAATTCAATAACAATGTTCGCCACAAATTCTATAGGAACCAAGAATCTAATAAGAACAACTAGAATAAAGGGAAATCAAATTCTCAATATTCAAGAACTCTCCAAAGAGGATTCTCACACTCAAAAAGTGTTTTTCTTTCGACAAAAATAACATTCTATTCGAAATACCCTAAAGAAGACTATTTATATCATGCCTAAAAGTAACCTAAGGACATATTAATGAAAATTGTGCGAGGCCATTTATGGTCGGCCAAAGGCCGGCGGCCTACATGTAAACTGGCACCAAGGCCAGCGGCCTTGAAGCTAATTTAGCCGGCCTTCATTCAAGGCCGGCTTAAGGCTGGTCGAACTTCGCCTTGTGTCCTCCTGATGCTTATGTCCTCCCTTTTTGGACCCCGTACTACCACCTATAGCTCGGATTGACTTTGATTTCTTTGGTGCTCGTATCTTAGCTCTTGGAATCATATCATTCCCTCCATGTTGAAAAAGATTTGACCTCGAATCTGTATCATCCATCCTGCTGGACCACATAAACAAACCCCTCTTTCCCTTGGGCTTCTAAAGGCAAATCAACCTTGTTTGTTGTACCTCAATTAGACTCATAAGAAGAAGCTTATATGCCTTGTCCTGTTGCTGAATGGTATACTCATTGGTGTATCCATCATACTTAGCTCTGAGATCATACTACTAAGGTCTTCCAAGAATCAAGTGTGTAGCTTCCATGGGAACTACATCGTAAATAATCTCGTTAGTATAATCACCAATAATTAATGGAACACGAACCTATTTGTGTACATGAACAGCTCCTTATAGACTCAACCAATGAAGTGCATAAGGTCTTGGATGCTACTCCACCTATAAACCCAACTTAGTAACCCAGCTTGCTAAAGCAACATTGGTGCAACTGCCTGTATCAACCACAATCAAACAAGTCTTCCCTTGCACCATGCCTTGAACATGAAATAAATTGGCTCTCTGATTAGGAACAGCCTCATCCTACTTAACCATTAACAAGTCTCCCTGTACTGGATACGCTATAATGTCTTCATCTTCCTCTTCTACCTCAGTACCCTTCTGTTCTTCTTCCTCACTCTCAATTTTGTCACCCTTTATGACCATAACCCTTTTATTAGGACATTGAGAAGCAATAAGGCCAAGTCCTAAACACTTAAAACATTTTATATCCCTGCTCTTCTTTTGCTGTGTTTAGTCAACAGCCTCACCAGCGACTGCCTTTCCTTTTTCCCTCCTTTCCTTCTCCCTCTCACCATCATCTGACTTATGGTGGTGATATGATTTCTGAACCCGCTTGCGCTAATGCCGCTCAACCCGACTGGCTAATTTAATCACATCCTCTAGAGTTTGATAATGCTGGAGTTCCACTACACTGGCAATGTCCATCTTCAACCCATTGATGAAATGAGCTATGGATTCATCTGATGATTCCTTAATATCACACCTTGCCATTAGTGTCTCAAACTCCTTTACATACTCCTCTATGCTTTTCTTACCCTGCCTCAAGGATTGCAACTCCATCAACATCTCTTGTTTATAGTAATCTGGCACAAATCTGCATCTCATCAATCTTTTCATTAAAGCCCATGAACGTACTTTCTCCTCATCCGCACTACGTCTCTCAATTTGTAGTTTATCCCACCATAGACTAGCATATTTAGAGAATGCTAGAGACGCCATGTTCACCTTCATGCGCTCATCCCACTCATAACAGTCAAACACCTTCTCAACCAGTGGCACCCAATTTAGAAATCCCTCTGGTTTACTACTACCAGTGAAAGGTGGAATTTTTAGCTTTATGTTTTCAATCCCCTTACGCCTGTCATCATTGTTTCCTCTCCTACTCCTTTCACTATAGGCATTAGATTCATCACTAGAATGTCTCCTCCTAATTCCTGCACCACTATGGCTTCTTTTATCCCAAATCTCTAATCTTTCCATAATCAATCTAATATTTTCTTGGAGTTGATTGAACTCTGCCCTAGTCACAACCTCACTCCCATTATCAGCATTATTCCCATTGTTGTTGTTATTAGTGTTATTAACACTTCCATGCGACGACATCTCTACCACTTAAAATTTCAGCAATAGAAATTCACAAAAACCTCAATTCTCACCAATAGCCCAAAACACCAATTCAACACCTAACAATCGAATTCACAGCAATACTTATCAAAAATAAATTCCCAAATTTTCCAACCAATGGCAATATTGAATTAAAACTACAATTGAGTTGAGATTCAACAGCCTTACCAATTTAACCCGCGTCAATTCACAAATCCACCAACCTTCGCTCTGATACCAAATGTTACGAATTGCTCTAACGCAAATGTTACAAAATTCACAAATGTTATGAACCTTCCACACAAATCAAATCTTCAATAATAACGGCTTCGTTAATAATTTTAGGGTTTTTTGTATTTGGTACTAACAAAATAAAAATAAAGGATATGGATAAAATTACCAATCTATAGATGCCAAGATTGATAAAATTAAACTGGTTAGCAATCAAAACATAGAACGATAAAGACTACGCTCTATAAATTAATCACTAAGGTTAAAGAATTCTAAGAATTCAATAACAATGTTCGCCACAAATTCTATAGGAACCAAGAATCTGATAAGAACAATTAGAATAAAGGGAAATCAAATTCTCAATATTCAAGAACTCTCTAAAGAGGATTCTCACACTCAAAAAGTGTTTTTCTTTCAACAAAAATAACATTCTGTTCGAAATACCCTAAAGAAGACTATTTATATCATGCCTAAAAGTAACCTAAGGACATATTAATGAAAATTGTGCGAGGCCATTCAAGGCCGGCGGCCTACATGTAAGCCAGCACTAAGGCCAGCGGCCTTGAAGCTAATTTGGTCAGCCTTCATTCAAGGCCGGCTTAAGGCTGGCCGAACTTCGCCTTGTGTCCTCCCGACGCTTATGTCCTCCCTTTTTGGACCCCGTATTGCCACCTATAGCTCGGATTGACTTTGATTTCTTTGGTGCTCGTATCTTAGCTCTTGGAATTGTATCATTAAGTATTTGATCTGTAAGATAGTGAGACATGAAGAAAGTGGGTAAAATATAGGACGTTTACTTATTTATTTAATTATTTTCTTATATTATTATTTTACTTGCCTTCTTTTAACTGCTAAGTTATATATATGAGTAGACCATATATGTAGTGTTACACATGTATATACTTACACACTATGACACAAGCCATGACTAATATTAACTTAAGTAGATCTAGTTGTCTTTTCTTAAACAGAATGCCTCCAAGAAGAATCACTAGATCAGGAGCTAGAAGAGGTGCTAGACATGATAACCCTAATGAGAAGGAAATCCAGAATCTATAGCCATAAGGGGAAAGAGGTTAGATGGCTAAAAAGACAATTAAGCTACTTCATACGATGAATCACTTGGTGGGACTTCTAGCACAGTAGCAACAAGCCCCTAATGTCCTATAGCACAGGAATGTTAATGAACTCTTCAGCTTTTATAGGCTCATTAAACTGGCTAAAGAGTTTAACCTTATAGTGGATGACTCAATCGAAGCTAAGGATTAGGTACGAGAAATTGAGAAGACCTTTACTACCTTTCAAATACTAAAAGATAGGAAGTTAAATTATGATGCATTTATGCTGAAGGGAATTACAGCAAAATGGTGGGCCTCGGTTCTCAAACTTGTAGGGGCATGCATGAACTAGACAGTGTTTAAGGAGTTATTTTATCAGAGGTACTTCCCTAGTAGCTCTAAAGATAAGATGGAGAGTGAATACTAAGATTGTGAACAAGGGGACCAAATAGTTGAAGAATATGAGGTAAAGCTAAACCATCTCATCCAATTCCTTCCTAAAATTGTGCGTAGTGATGATAGGTCCCAAGCCAAGAGATTCCTAAAAGGCTTGGACTTAGACCTACAACTTATAATGGGGGCCTTTCAGCTAAATACATATGTTGAAATTTGATACGAACTCCATTAGGATGGAATACCGATTTATAAGTACTGGTATGAACACCACAGAACAATTTTGATGAGTTCAAATTCTTCAAGAATAAGAAGAAATCAATAAAAAAAGTCCTTACAATGGAGTCTTTGACGGCCTTATATATTCTCACCACAAAACATAACAAAAACATACAAAACCTACTTGTGACTATGAAATACAATATTCACCGGTAGCCTAAATCCACGTTTCAACTAGCCTATCCTCTCAACGTCGGCCACCTAAGCCAATGGCTTAAATGCACCATTAAACTGGCGCATATGTGTAAGCCAGCCACTTAGGCCAGCGACTTACTTTGCCGGCCTTCCATGCATTTCTACGCCGGCCACTTTAGGCTAACGACCTTCTTTCAAATCTAGCCACTTAGGCCAACGTCCTAAGCCTCCAAGGCTAGTGGTCTTCAATACTCTTGAAGCCATCAGCCTTTGATTTCACTCCTGACTACCGTCTTCGTGATCCGCACTTCAAATATTCTTGTACTCTTTGTTCCTAACTCATTATCTTGTCCTTGATCATCCTTGGACCAATCTTCCTAACGTGATCTTCATCATTCCCCTCCTCTTAAAAAGGATTTGTTCTCAAATCGTCACCTACATTAAACCGACTCAAATTAGTAATATTAAAATTAGCACTAGTTGGATATGTACCTAGCAATTCCAATATGTAAATGTGATCATTGATGCATTCGAGGACTCGGAATAGACCTTCGCCTCTTGGAAACCACTTTGATTTTCCTTTTTCTGGAAATCGCCTACTACTCATGTACCCCCAAACCTAATCTCTAGGTTTAAATAGAACTTGACAATGCCCTTTAGTGGTTCGTTTAGCACTCTGCTTCTTCTACCACTCAATATTATGCTTAGCATATTCATACATCTCCATAGATTTCTTTGTTCCTGCAAATAGAGCATTCTTAACCTCACTAAGTCTCTCATCAGGATTTGCTTTCCACTCTATTTTTGTCTTAGTCCTCAATCTTTTTGTCCTCTTTTCTTTTTTCTCTATAATATCACTAAACATATTTCTACACCACTCACTTTCGTCCGTCCTCCCTCTTTTTCTTCTACAATAGTACTCATTTTATTTTTACCACTCATTTTCTTTTGCTCTCTCTCTTTCTGTATTCCCATTTGTTTTTCATAAACCTCACTAGGTTTCAAAGGACAGAGAGTAACAAACTTTTGATCATGTATCAATGAATACTTGTTGGTGAATCCATCGTGTTTCACCTATCTGTCAAACTGCCATGGCCTCTGTAGTAACAAGTATGTAGCTTGCATTGGAATTACATCACAGAGTATTTCATCCCTATACTTCCAAATGCTAAAAGAAATCAGTACCTATTTTGTAACTCTAACTTCACCACTATCGTTCAACCATTGCAATTTGTAAGGATAAGGATGTTTAATTATAGGAAGCCCTAACTTTTCCAGCATGGTTGTGCTAGTAGCATTTATATAACTCCCACCATCTATAACCATACTACATACCTTATTTTGAACTAGGCATCTAGTATCAAAGATATTCTCCCATGCCACGAAATAATTTTGATGAGTTCAAAATCTTCAAGAATTAGAAAAAGAGTATTGTATTTCTCAATCAATAAAAAAAGTCCTTACAGTGGAGTCCTTAACGACCTTTTATATTCTCACCACAAAACATAACAAAAACGTACAAAACCCTACTTATGACTACAAAATATAATATACACTGGTGGCCTAAATCCACATTTCAACTAACCTATCCTCTCAATGCCGGCTACTTAAGCTAGTGGCTTAAATACACCTTTGAACCGACGTATATAGGTAAGTTGGCCACTTAGGCTAGTGGTTTACTTTGCCGGCCACTTTAGGCCGGCGGTCTTCAATATTCTTGAAGCTATCGGCCTTTGATTCTACTCCCGACTTCCATCCTCATGATCCGCACTTCGAATATTCCTGTATTCTTTGTTCCCAACCCCTTATCCTATCCTTGATCATCCTTGGACCAATCCTCCTAATGTGATCTTCATCGAAATGGTTGATAAGTGATGTGCCTAAATCCACTTAGAAGCACAATTAAAAAGACTCAAGAAAAACAAACTCAAGTCAACAACTAACCGGTTCCAAAAAGGGCAAAAATGGCGTGAACCTAGTGAAGGTGCAATGAAATCCAAATACTCAATGTTGTAATTGTGATACCACAATAATAATCTCTTCTAACATCACACTAATCACATATAATCCCACGTGAATAATCCACAAATTCAAAAGAAATCTTCAATTCGATGAACCCCTTTCCACAAGTGATAATCACGTTTCAAGAAGTAATCTTCAAGGAAGAACCAAATTCAAATGCAAAGGATCTTAATTAAACACAAGAATTAAAAAATAATAGGAAGCAAATCTGTCCAAGAACTATCTCAACTCACTCCTAGATATGACACACTAGAGAAGAAAAGAAATCACAACAAAATGAAATTGATACTACTCACAATTTCAAGGTGTTGCACTCGCCACAATTTCAACTCTTTGGATTGAAATTGATAAGAGTCTAATGACAATTAGGAAACCCTAATCCTCGCGTGAAATGAACTCTCAATTCTGCAAAATATGGCCTCCTTAAACCCTCTCTTAAGCAAGTATTTATACTTGCTACTCCTAGGGTTAAAAAGTGGTCAAAATTACAAGTTTACCACTTTTAAGGTAGCTAGCCCTAAATGAAAATTACAAAGAAATAAAAGTGTCCCAAAACCAAATACAACCAAAATAGTTCATAAAAGAAGAAATATATAAAAGAAATGGTCTTCAAGATGCAGGTCTTCTATAGGATCCATCAGCCCAACTCATCGTCGATTCAGGTTGGTCCATGGATAACCCACAAGTTGAGTCTGAGGGAGTTTGTCCATTGCCCCATAAAATATGATAAGTGTGCCTATTGGAAAACACAATACAAGAATAATAGAAAAGAGGTTAATATATAAATAATTTCGGGGTCGATCTGCTCAAAATGAGCCCTCATCTCCAAAAGTCGGATTCCTTTATTTCTTGCCCTAATGATAGGTCTTGTCGGATTTTTATTCCTAACATCTCCTCAGGCCTCAAAAAGATTTGTCCTCAAATCTGGTAGGTCAAATGCAATAGAGACTTTGTTTTCTCCTAGCAATCCATCTGAAGAAGTATTTTTGTAGAATCCCAATATCTGAAATACTATAGGTGGTGATTGTTTTCTCTCCTTCATTTCTAAGATGTATCTCATCTACAACACAAATAAGGCTCCATTATCTAATAAAGTCGTCCCTGTATCAACCTGTTCCATTAAAACTGTTTCCTCCTTTTCTAACTCATCTGTATGTTGCTGATCCTCATGGTCTTCTAATGGTTGGCCCAATTGCTCATTACCCTCTAAAACCTCTGAAGGTGAACATAACAGTCTCTGAATAGTCTGGCTCTCTGGTAGTCTGCTCATCTGACTATGATCATCAGGATCCTTTGAAGATTGGCACATTGGTGTCTGACAAATTTTATGCTCTAAGGGTTGGCTCGTGTTACTAGAGCCCTCAAGAACCTTTGAAGGATTGCATACCTGCATCTGCACATTTTGGTCCTCTGATGGTTTGATCATGTGGCTATGATCCTCAAGATTCTATGATGGTTGTTTTATCTGTCTTTGCATCTCCTGGACTTCTGATGGTGACATAGGGTTCAATACTATACGTTTTCCATCTTTTTTGAACATATAATTATTTTTGTACCCATCATGTAATACATCCTGTCATACAACCATGGTCTACCAAGTAATATATGGGATGCATAAAGAGGAAGAATATCACATTCAAGCTCATCATAGTACTTGTCCCCTATACTGAAGGTTACCCTAGCCCTTTGGGTCTTACAAAGACCATCCTGATCATTCAACCAATGTAATGTATAGGGTTTGAGATGTGGGATAGTTTCAAGTTTCAACTTCGATACTAATGATGCAGCTACAACATTAGTACAACTACCACCATCAATAATAATTGCGCACAAGTTTCCTTGTACCCTACAAGAAGTATGGAACAAGTTTTCTCTTTGTCCCTCATCAATGGTTTGAAAGGAAGTCAAGTCCCGATGAAATATGTTAGTAGACAAATACAACTCACTTAACATTTTTGCTTACTAATTTCAACAACCTCAATACATTTCATGATGGGTGTCAAATCCAACAAAATTAAAACCTACTCCTAAACAATTATATAATTTGCATACAGTAGTGAGTAGGGTCGTATCCACAGGGATTAGTTAAATATATTTCTATTAAAAGAAAATAGAGAGAAAAAGAAGAATGGGGGTTTTGTTTGTAAATTCAAATAAAACTGAAATCAGATAATAAAATTTTATAATGATGAAAGCCTAACCAAAGGTATCATTATAGTTTAATTCATAGAAATAATCATTGATGTAAATATTTTCTATTCTTTATCTCAGATAAACTGGTTATGCTTATTAACAAGATCTAATAACCAATCTCTCCTTACTTTCTTGATAATCAAAACAAGCTCTTTGATTACTTCTCTTATTGATTAAACAGCCCTAAACAAGCTCTTAGGATTTAATCTATCAATAGCATTAAAAACAAGAGAGACCACCAATTTATGCCAGTAGATTATAAGATAACCTATTTAAACAAGATTATATATCTCCATAACATGAATTTGATTATTTATTCTATAATCAAACATGTTATTATGTCACAGAGATTAGAACTATCAAACAATTATGGATCTGACATTCTAATTGACAATATATTAACTTGCTAATTGAATAGAAGAGCTCTAATTCATACCAATCATACAAGATAATAATAACCAAACATTCAGCAGATATATAAATACCCAAAAATAAATAATAGAATAAAGACAAATCAATTAGATCTCACAATTCTTAAAGAACTAAACTATTGATGATCCTTTGGCTAGAAGATTGTTTAGCTACACATGTTCATAACTAAACAAAATGAAAAGGTGAAAAAGATGAAAAATGTTTGTTTCAGGTGTCTCCTGCTTTTCCTATTCGGTTTCTTCCCTCCTCAACTCCCTCCTTCTGGAAAACGAAGAGATATATATATGAAAACCGAAAAATCTCCTGAAATGGCCAAACTTTTCTATATACACGGTCTCAACCCACAGTTATACGCGGCTGTGTATTCAAACCGTGTAAGCTTCTATTTTTTTTCAAGCTAAACACACAGCCGTGTACTTAAACCGTGTAAGCTTCTATTTTTTTCAAGCCAAACACACGGCCGTGCTCTGGAAATACACGCCCGTGTACTACCCTTGTTTCTTCCAAAAAGCTATTTTCTTCGTGTATTCTTCTCTGATTTCAATCCAAGTCGATATCTCCTCTCAAAATATTGGTCCTCATCCCTAAAATTATCAGCCTTCTTCTCTTCTACGCCGGCGGTGTAAATCCTTGACTTTGATCCAAATTGCAGATGACTTCTCTAAATCACTTGAATTATCACTCTTGACTCCATTAAACTGGATTTATCACCATAATAAAATTAAGTACCATTTCCTTATGATTTCTATAAAATCAATAAAAAATTAACACAATTCATACTATAAAGATTCAGTATAAAATGGCTCTATCAAATTCCCCCACACTTAAACTCTTGCTTGTCCTCAAGCAATTGAATCAAATCAATTGAGAAATCCGTCATAGATTATTCGAAATTTTTTTCATCATTTCAAGCATCTATTCTTTTATAATTCATGACTTGTAATTTTAATGTCTACTGCTCCAACCAAACTTGTTTCCTGTGATTAAATTACCATAGTCAAAATTTAATAGCTAATCTAAACAAAACAAACTTTAATCCTCATGTTTAGCAAAAGAACTTTTATTCCAAAAGTAAATACTTAATCCAATAAGGAAAAACACCCAATTAAACTTCATTGGATATTAGCAAGTATATAATCTTTGCAACACAAAGTAAAAGCATATGGTATGTACTCTTTCCCTAGACTTTCTCACTTTTTATTATAAGTCTTATTTCATTCAATGATCTTTATATTCTTTTGATTTAATCAAGCATCTATTTTGACGGGTTTTTGCCCGCTTCTTTTTCATGAACTTTCGCCTTTTTCACCCTTATCGTTATAGTGAGTTCATCGAGTCTGCAACATCCCGAGCTCGTCACTCAAGTGACCAGGTTTTGAGATACCCCTACGGACTCTTCCTCACTCTAACATTCAAGTTCGAATACTCTTAACTCAATTACTTGAATCATTGGAGTAATGGCTATGCTTGATTCTTTCCCCCCCCCCCCTTTTTTTTTTTTTAGAATGCTATCATAATATTATGACTTTTTTATAAAGGATCACTAAGGAGAAAGTTTCTTCTACTTCTTCCACTAAGTGTTATCATTGTTTCAAAAACAACTTCAAAGAGTATATAGTAACTAATTTTAACCTAGAAGTAAACTTGTTTATTTTTCACTTAAGAACTCGGCCTACTCTTAGACTTCCAATTCTAAAGCTAAATACAAGGTAAATTTCTTTCTTAAAGATTTCACTACTTAATTTTAACCAAGTATTCTAATAACAATACTAGGTGAGTAAAGCACTTGAACAAGTCAATTTCACATTTTATAGATACCTATTACAACATTTAGCACAATCTCCAGATTTCATGAAACTTTTGAAAAATTTGGCGAAAAATTTTGCCATATAATGCTTAAGGACAAATATTCAAAGTATGAGTATAATATGATTTTAGATGTTAGCTTATCATACTCAATTCTCTATTCTCTATATTTTATTATCCTCTCCCCCACACTTAGTTTGAACAGTGTCCACACTGTTCCTAATTCAGCACAATTAAAGAGGAATTAAAAACATAAGGAACATTAGAGAATAAGAGAAAAGGAATACTGGTACTTCCCTGGTATAAAGTGTAGAGTGATTGGAGTTCTCCCCTTAAGCACGAGAGAGTGTCATCTGATGATATGTCCCCTTTCTACAGCTAATCAAAAGAAAAAATCAAAACAAAACTAAAATAAAATAAATTGATTTTTTTTTTTTTGACATGGGTTGCCTCCCACGAAGTGCCTTTCTTTAATGTCTTTGGCTAGACATTCCTAGTAATTAATCGCAGTACTCGGGGTAAGTTAAACTGGTTTCTTCAATATTACACACTTGAAATCCTTTAGAAAAAGGTTTCAAGCTATGACCATTGACTTTGAAAGTCTTACCAGTTTCAAGACTTGCGATCTCAATTGCACCATGTGAAAATATGTTAGTGATAACAAAAGGACCAACCCACCATGAGCGTAGTTTTCCAGAAAACAACTTCAATCGAGAGTGATAAAGTAATACTTTTTTACCTACAGAAAAATTCTTTCGAGAAATCATTTGATCATGAAAATCCTTTGTTTTTTCCTTGTAAATTTTAGTACTCTCATAAGCTTCTCTTCGAATTTCTTCAAGTTCTTGTAATTCAAGTTTTCTGTGCTCCCCAGCCTCATCCATTTGCATGTTACATTGTTTTACAGCCTAGTACGCCTTATGTTCCAACTCCACAAGGAGGTGACATGGTTTGCCAAATATCAAACGGTAAGGAGATATACCTATAGGGGTCTTGTAAGCTGTCCGGTAGGCCCACAATGTATCTTCAAGTCTTATGCTCCAATCCTTCCTGCTTGGATTGACAGTTTTTTCCAGAATAGACTTGATTTCTCGATTTGATACCTCTACCAATCCATTGGTTTGAGGGTAGTATGCAGTAGAAGTGCGATGAGTGACATTGTACTTTTTATGCAGAGTTTCCACTACTCTATTACAAAAAGTGTATGCCACGATCACTGATAAAAGCCTTTGGTGTCCCGAACCTAGCAAAAATATGAGATTTGACAAAATCCACAACTTTGTCATCGTTAATTCGGGTCGCTTTGGCTTCCACCCACTTTGAGACATAATCCACAGCAAGAAGGATGTAAACATTACTGAAAGAAAGAGGAAAAGGACCCATAAAATCAATACCCCATATATCAAATATTTCACAAGCAAGAATAGGGGTAAGTGGCATTTGGTCTCTATGTCCTAAGTTGCCAACTTTCTGACATCGTTCACAAGACTTACAAAACATATAAGAACCACGAAACAAGGTAAGCCAAAACAACCCACACCCTAACACTTTTTGAGTTGTCCTCTTAGGCCCAAAGTGTCCACCACGTGCATATGAGTGACAAAATTGCAAGACAGAAGGAATATCGTCTTGAGAAGTACACCTTCTAATGATTTGATCAGCACAATGTTTCCACAAATACGGATCATCCCATACATAGTACTTAGCATCACTTTTAATTTTATCTTTTTAAGCCCTAGACAAATCACTTGGTAGTGTCTTAATAACCAAATAGTTGACAATATCAGCATACCAAGGAATTGTCTTTTGAATAGAAAAGAGATGCTCATCTGGAAAATCATCTTGTAGTGGTATTGACTCTTCACTAATGAGTATTTTACTGAGGTGGTCGGCAACTAAGTTTTTGGAGCCTTTCCTATCGCGTACTTCTAGATCAAACTCATATAATAAGAGTATCCATCGAATAAGTCTTGGTTTCGCCTCCTTCTTCGCGAGCAGGTACTTGAGAGTTGCATGATCAGAGTAAACAATTACCTTAGTACCAAGTAAATATGATCTGAATTTTTCTAAAGCAAAAACAACAGCCAAGAGTTCTTTTTCCGTCGTGGAATAGTTGCATTGAGCATTATCCAATGTTCTGGAAGTGTAGTAAATGACATGAGAAGCTTTTCCAACTCTTTGGCTAAGAACAACTCCAACTGCATAATTGCTTGCATCACACATAATTTCAAAAGGAAGGTTCCAGTTAGGTGATTGAATGATTGGAGCAGAAGTTAACTTATCCTTCAATGTGTCAAAAGCATGCTTGTAGGCCTCATCGAACTTAAATGCCACTTCTTTTTGCAGCAATCTACATAGGGGCTGAGTAATCTTGGAAAAATCCTTGATGAAGCGTCGATAGAATCCTGCACTCCCAAGAAAAGAGCGAATTTACCGTACACTTACAGGGTAAGGTAAAGATTTAATCAATTCTATTTTAGTTTTATCGATTTCAAGTCCCCTAAAAGATACAATATGACCTAGAATTAGGCCATGTTCAACCATAAAGTGACATTTTTCATAGTTCAATACAAGATTCTTATCTATACATCTCTGAAGCACTTTTGTCAGGTTAGTCAAACATGAATCAAAAGAGTTACCATAGACAGTGAAGTCATCCATAAAAACTTCTATGATATTCTCCACATAATCTGAAAATATGCTAACCATACACCTTTGGAATGTGGCTGGGGCATTGCAGAGCCCAAAAGGCATCCTTCGATACGCAAAAGTATCGAATGGACATGTGAAAGTAGTCTTCTCTTGATCTTCCGGCGCCACTGGAATTTGATGAAAACTTGCATCAAGAAGTTTCAAGATCTCTTTCTTAACTACTTCCATCATAGGCGGGTTCAAACGGCGCTGAACTTCTCTTGAAGGTTTGCAATTATCTTCCATTAATATCTTGTGCATGCATGTGGAGGGGCTTAGTCCTTTGATATCAGCTATGGACCATCCAATAGCTTCTTTATACTCTCTCAACACCTGAATCAACTTTTCTTCTTCTAAAGTACTTAGTTTGTTAGAGACTATCACAACAAGAGTCTCATTTTTTCCTAAGAAGATGTACTTTAGATGTTCGGGTAAGGGTTTAATTCTAGCTTTGGTGCCTGCACAATAGAGGGAAGAAGTCTTGTGTTAGAAGGAGGTAAATTAATGTAGGACACACCATACCTGATAGGTTTTAACGATTCCAGCTCATAAATCATGTCCTACAAAACAGAGGATATTACAAACTTCTTCTTAAGAGTTTTTAATGTATTAATAGTAAGACTCTTATTAAGTGCAATTTTCTACTCATCACCGTCTATCAATTCAAATGTATCCTGTGTTAATGGGTCAATAACATCTATAACAAAAATAGGAGAGATATCGCTAGGATATTTCATGGCATCATAAATGTTAAATCTAATCACTTCACCATCAAATTCCATAGTGAGGGTACCGTCATGTACATCAATTTTCGTCCTGGATGTCTTAAGAAATGGTCTCCCTAATAATATCAGTGATGAATTATGAGAATCTTCATTTTCCATGTCAAGCACATAAAAATCAGCGGGGAAAACCAACCCATTAACTTGTACTAAATCATCTTCTAGAACTCCCTCAGGATAAACATTAAACCTGTCAGCAAGTTGAACAATAACACTTGTTTCCTTCAATGGACCAACATTCAAACATTGATAAATAGACAAAGGCATGACATTAATCAAAGCTCCTAGATCACACATGGCTTTAGCAATTCCAAGATTACCTATTTTGCAAGGAATAGTAAACACACCTGGGTCCTTACATTTAGGAGGAAGCTTCTTCTGAAGAATAGCTGAAACATTCTCACCCACACTAATCTTTTCATTACCTTTCAGCTTTCTTTTTTTAGTGCACAACTCTTTAAGAAATTTAACATAGCGAGGTACTTGTTTTATTGCATCAAGCAAAGGAATATTTACCTCAACCTTGCGAAAAGTTTCAAGAATCTCTTTTTCTTCAGCTTCATTCCTGGATTTTGCTAATCTAGAAGGGAAAGGGGGTGTTGCCACCATGACCTTTGGTGGTTCAACAAGGGATCCTCTAGTTTGGTTGTCCTGCTGGCCCGAAGTCGAGATCTCTTTCTCAGTCTCTTCCTCAAGATTAGATCGGTGTCCTTTCTTATTTGATCCCTGCAATTCCGTTCCACTTCTCAAGGTAATTGCATTAGTGCTTTGCTTTAGATTTGTGATAGTTTGAGAAGGTAACTTACCTTGAGTTTCTAACCTGTTTATAGAAGAAGCAAGTTGGCTTACCTGGTTCTCCAAGTTTTGATTACTCTGCTTTGTCTCATCCTGAAATTGTTTTGTATTAACAGCAAGCGATTTAACAATTTCCTCAAGAGACATACCTGAATTGGAAGGAGCTTGTGATACTTGGTTTGATGGCCTAGGCTAGAATTGTTGGAAATTTTGTGGTCTATTGCCATATCTGAAGTTAGGATGATCCCTCCATCGAGGATTATAAGTATTCGAGTAGGGATCATATTTCCTCTGTGGCTATCCTAGGAATCCTCTTACAGCATTAGCATGCTCATGATTGTCATCTTGCAATGTAGGGCACATGTTAGTAGGATGATTAGGAGCAGCACAAATTCCACAAGCCTTCACCTGCTGTGTATTTTCGAGGGCTATCTGCTGAACAAGGGAGGTTAGGTTAGAAATTTGGTGTTCAAGGTTAGAAACACTTACCTCATTTACGTTCCTTGAAGAAAAATCATGTCTAAACCCAAATTGTTGTGAATTAGCAGCCATAATGGAGATCAATTCCCCAGCTTGACCAGGGGTTTTATTCACTATGGCAACTCCACTAGCAGCATCCATCATCTTCCTCTCCATCAGAAGCAGACCTTCATAGAAGTATTGAATGAGAAGTTGTTCAGATATCCCATGTTGTGGATAACTTGTACAAAGTTGCTTGAACCTCTCCCAATACTCATGAAGAGTCTCGGTATCCCTCTATTTGATACCACAGATCTCTCTTCTTATGCCAGCGGCTCTAGATGCAGGGAAAAATTTGTCCAGGAAGAGCTTCACCATATATGTCCAAGTGGTCATAGAACCTGGAGGCAAATAAAACAACCAATCTTTAGCTCTATCACTTAAAGAAAATGGAAAGGCATGCAACTTGATTTGATCGTCGAATATTCCTTGCGGCTTCATACTAGAACACACTATATGAAACTCTTTCAAATGTTTGTGAGGATCCTCATTCTCAAGACCATGAAAAGTGGGTAGCAAATGTATCAAACCAGATTTCAATTCAAAATCAACGGCCAAATCAGGATACTGAATACAAAGTGGTTGTTGAATCACATCCAGTGCAGCCAATTCTCTTAATGTTCTCTCAGGATTTTCCATATCTTCTTCTTTTTCAGATTCAATGGATGAATCAGAAAAATCCAGTGCCAAGTTCAGTCCAGGGGATGAAGATATAACGGTTTCTTTTTGACGCAGCTTAGCTTCTCTTCGCAGTTTCTTAAAATTCTTCTCAATCTCTGGATTATAAGTGAGTTCACCTGTATGAGAAGAACGAGTCATGCAAGAATAGAAATAAATTTAACACCAATCCCCGGCAACGGCGCCAAAATTTGATAGGTGTCGAATCCAACAAAATTAAAACCTACACCTAAACAATTATATAATTTGTATATAATAGTGAGTAGGGTCGTATCCATAGGGATTGGTTAAATATATTTCTATTAAAAGAAAATAGAGAGAAAAAGAAGAATGGGGGTTTTGTTTGTAAATTCAAATAAAACTGAAATCAAATAATAAAATTTTATAATGATGAAAGCCTAACCAAAGGTATCATTATAGTTTAATTCATCGAAATGATCATTGATGCAAATATTTTCTATTCTTTATCTCAGATAAACTGGTTATGGTTATTAACAAGATCTAATAACCTATCTCTCCTTACTTTCTTGATAATCAAAACAAGCTCTTTGATTACTTCTCTTATTGATTAAACAACCCTATACAAGCTCTTAGGATTTAATCTATCAATAGCATTAGAAACAAGAGAGACCACCAATTCATGCCAGTAGATTATAAGATAACCTATTTAAACAAGATTATATATCTCCATAACATGAATTTGATTATTTATTCTATAATCAAACATGTTATTGTGTCACGGAGATTAGAACTATCAAACAATTCCAGATCTAACATTCTAATTGACAATATATTAACTTGTTAATTGAATAGAAGAGCTCTAATTCATACCAATCAAACAAAATAATAATAACCAAACATTCAGCAGATATATAAATACCTAAAAATAAAGAATAGAATAAAGACAAATCAATTAGATCTCACAATTCTAAAAGAACTAAACTACTGATGATCCTTTGGCTAGAAGATTGTTTAGCCACACATGTTCATAACTAAACAAAATCAAAAAGTGAAAAAGAAGAAAAATGTCTATTTCAGGTGTCTCCTGCTTTTCCTATTCGGTTTCTTCCCTCCTCAACTCCCTCCTTCTAGAAAACGAAGAGATATATATATGAAAACCGAACAATCTCCAGAAACGGCCAAACTTTTCCATATACACGGTCTCAACCCATGGTTATACACGGCCGTGTATTTAAACCGTGTAAGCTTATGTTTTTTTTTCAAGCCAAACACACGGCCGTGTACTTAAACCGTGTAAGCTTCTATTTTTTTCAAGCCAAACACACGGCCGTGCTGTGGAAATGCATGCCCGTATACTTCCCTTGTTTCTTCCAAAAAACTATTTTCTTCGTGTATTCTTGTCTGATTTCAATCCAAGTCGATATCTCCTCTCAGAATATTGGTCCTCATCCTAGAAATTATTAGCCTTCTTCTCTTGTACGCTGGCAGTGTAAATCCTTGACTTTGATCCAAATTACAGATGACTTCTCTAAATCACTTGAATTAGAACTCTTGACTCCATTAAACCTGATTTATCACCATAATAAAATTAAGTACCATTTCCTTATGATTTCTATAAAATCAATAATAAATTAACACAATTCATACTATAAAGATTGAGTATAAAATGGCTCTATCACTTCACCACACCACAGCAACACACCCTTACACGCCCCTACACACCCACGGTGCTCACAATCAACCAATACAAGAAATGTTTATTAGTACTTCAAGTAAAGTTAAATAAATGAAGTGCACACAATTATTTCTAAGTAGTTAAGAATTAAATTCAACTACAAGTGTTAAGTAATGAGTTTAATTACTTTCACACTTTAATTGTTTTGTTTGAATTTAAATTCCACTACTCAAGTTTCCTTTTCTTGCTTTGGTTTCACACTAATTAACTTCACAATGGGCAGGACTTAAACACAAGCACAAAAGCACAACTCACCGCCACACAACTCCCCTTTTAGCTCATGGTTCCACACTTACTCACGCCACCAACAACAAGTATCTATACAATACACATAAGAACCAACGCCAATTACACACACCCTTCACTAAATGTATTAAAACACAACTCCACACACACTCCTCTTCAAATCACGGTACACTTCCCCACTTCTACACTAAAATCAAACCACAACTTCAAAGTAAAAGGTAGCTCAACTTTTAAATTCAAAATGAGCTCAATAAGTGCAAGATTCCACAAATGGTAAGAAGTTATTTCAAATTCAAATGACACACAATTAACTATGATTTAATGTGTGTTTTGAAATTTCAAAATGACTTCTTAATGTACACTTTAATTCTGATTTCAAATATGAAAAATGACAATTGTGATTCCTCAAATTTCCGAAAATGCACACACTACACAATTCCACTTCACAATTGTAACACTACGCTTCCCCTTCACGGTTTGTTATCCACGTACTACACTCTCACACTTTAGCCTTAATGTGCAGCACCTTACTCCACACAACTTCCACAAATTCACAAATGGCAATTCCCTTACTCAACATACAAACACAATGCTAACAATTCAATACTCCTTTTTACACCACAATTCATATACATACAACCACGGTGCAACAACCTCCACAATTTTTTTTTATACGCACAACTCTACATACAATACTTCAAGGTGTGCACGTCCTTGCCACTACACAACTCCCATTCACACCATAAACCACAAGCAATGGCAGCAACAAAATTCAAATTTGAAATCACTCCACTAAATGCAACCTTCTCCACAAATGGTAAAAAACAATTCAAATTCAAATAACACTTATTCAATGCTACTCAATGAATTGCTTTCAAACTTAAAGAAGGTATTTGAATTTCAAATGGATGCTTATCCTTCCACACACTTCAAATCTGGAAATTGCAAATGCTCCAATTTCGAATTGCACAAGGATTCACACAACACACTCTACAAGCTTCTTCAAACAACACATCAATCACGGTATGGATGGGGGTAATTTCAAATTCAAAAATTTGAATGAATAACACACTTCTACTCCTTCCCTTCTACGAAATTGATCAACCATAAGAAGCTACAACAAACCCTTCAATCCAACTCCAACAAGCAACAAATTAGATTTTCAATCAAGACAATTTTGCAACTCAAATCCACAACACACAATTTCGGTTCAAATATGAAGAACTCTAATTGAAGATGATAATCACGAAATTAACCAACACTTAATCCCTTCTCTCAACTTGTGCTCTGATACCAAAAAAGATGATGTGCCTAAATCCACTTGGAAGCACAATTAAAAAAGACTCAAGAAAAACAAACTCAAGTCAACAACAAACCGGTTCCAAAAAGGGCAAAAATTGCGTGAACCTAGTGAAGGTGCAATGAAATCCAAATACTCAATGTTGTAATTGTGATACTAAAATAATAATCACTTCTAACATCACACTAATCACATATAATCCCACGTGAATAATCCACAAATTCAAAAGAAATCTTCAATTCTAAGAACCCCTTTCCACAAGTGATAATCACATTTCAAGAAGTAATCTTCAAGGAAGAACCGAATTCAAATGCAAAGGATCTTAATTAAACACAAGAATTCAAAAATAATTGGAAGCAAATCGGTCCAAAAACTATCTCAATTCACCCCTAGATATGACACACTAGAGAAGAAAAGAAATCACAACAAAATGAAATTGATACTACTCACAATTTTAAGGTGTCGCACTCGCCACAATTTCAACTCTTGGGATTGAAATTGATAAGAGTCTAATGACAATTAGGAAACCCTAATCCTAACATGGAATGAACTATCAATTCTACAAAATATGGCCTCCTTAAACCCTCTCTTAAGCAAGTATTTATACTTGCTACTCCTAGGGTTAAAAAGTGGTCAAAATTACAAGTTTGCCACTTTTAAGGTGGCTAGCCCTAAATGAAAATTACAAAGAAATAAAAGTGTCCCAAAACCAAATACAACCAAAATAGTTCATAAAAGAAGAAATATATAAAAGAAATGGTCTTCAAGATGCAGTTCTTCTATAGGATCCATCGGCCCAACTCATCGCCGATTCAGGTCGGTCCAAGGATAACCCATAAGCTGAGTTTGAGGGAGTTTATCCATTGCCCTATAAAATATGATCAGTGTGCTTGTTGGAAAACACAATACAAGAATAATAGAAAAGAGGTTAATATATAAATAATTCTGGGGTCGATCTGCTTAAAATGGGCCCTCATCGCTAAAATTCGAATTCCTTTATTTCTTGCCCTAATGATAGGTCTTGTCAGATTTTTATTCCTATCAATAAGGCTAAGTACCTTGAGTAGAAAAAAAAGATCATTGATGAACAGAGGAGTCGCAGAGTAGTAATAGCTCTGGGAAAAAGACTTGCCTTAAGTGGAATGCGGCAAGACAAGGGCAAAAGACTCCTTATACAATAGAGTAGAACACAGAGTGTTGCAACCCTTCCCTTATAGATTAGACAAATTCCTTTGACACTTCCTGTAGTAGGCCTAAATGTTAAAAGTTCTAGATGCTATGGGCCTCACAAATTAAGAGAGTATAGATGGCCAGATGGGGCTTGTTTTTCCTGTGGAAAAATAGGACAGATTAGTAGACATTGTAAGGAGATGCCAGTCCTACTAATTTTCTATCATGTGTGTAATCAAAGGGGACACAAAGTAGTAAACTGTCCTCAAGGACAAATAAGAAATTAGGTAAGCCCAATCCAATAGGTAGCTAAACCTTCAACGAGAGGATAAGGAGGTAGACTACAGGTAAGGGGTTTTAGACAAAGAGTTCCTACCAAGGTGTTTGCTATCCACCAGCAGCAGCACCAAGACATCCCTAACATAAACAACATTATAGGTATACTTCCAATAAACTCCTACAATGCGTAGGTACTATTTGATACTAGTACATCTATATCTAGTGTGTCTGAAAATTTTGTATATGTTTGTGCTTTGGATATTAAAACATTAATGACTTTCTGGCTATTAGTACTCCCTTGGGAGTAAGAGGAAGAATAAGTAGGATATGCAAAGGAGTAGGAATAGAGATACAGGGTAGGTGATGCCAGTAGATCTTTTAATATTGGAGATGGTACAATTTGACATTATTCTAGGTGTCAACTGGCTGTCAAGATATCATGCCACCATTAACTATCACAAAATGGTGATAAGGTAAAAGTGTAGATACCCACTAAATTACCTACTTATAAGATGTAGGGAAAAAGTATGCTAGCAACTATAGCTATGGAATCTAGAGAAGAAACCAAGATGGAAGTGGTACTAGTAGTGAGGGATGTTCCTAAAGTGTTTCTAGAAGACTTGATAGGAATCAAATTCCCATAGGACCTATCACTAGCGCCCTAGCTAAGGGTCTACACAACTTGGTTTTGAGAATCCTACATGAGAAACCTAATCCTAAGGAAACTAACTTAATTTCTTCATTCTTATCATATACTTGTTATGCATTCTAACAGTTTCATTTGTTAGTCCTACAGGGAGCCAAATCACCTACAACTTTTGAGTGAGTTGGGATCCTCATCGACACTCATTTCGAAAGTGCTTTGAAGACTGGCATCTTGAAGACTAATGTTTATATAGATTTGTTATTTACTTGAACTATTTATGTTGTAATTACTTTTGGGACATTTTCAATGGTTTGTAATAGTCTTTAGGACCGGCTACCTTAAAAGTGGCATAGTTATAATTTTGTGGACTTTTTAAACCCTAAAGGGAGCAAGTATAAATACTTACTTAAGTAGGGTTTTTAAGGGGAGAATTTTTCATAATACACTCATCATTTTACGTGAGAGAATTAAGGTTCTTAGTTAAATTCCTCTTATCAATTTCAATCCCAAGAATTGAAATTGTGGTGAGTACAATAAGGAGAAATTGTGAGTTATATCAATTACTTTTTGTTGTGTTTCGTTTTCATCACTAGTGAGTCATATCTAAGGTTGAATTAGATGTCTTCTTTGTCAGATTTGATTGCATTTGTAATCTAATTATTAGTGCTTAATTGAGTGGTTTTTATCCCTGATCTCTAGTCTTCCATTTAGTCACTCTTGAACTATGAAATCAAGTTGTGTGGAAAGTAGATCACGGTCATTGTTCTTATTGATCTTTGGTATTATTCACGTGGACTTCAAGTATATTTAGTGATCTCCATTGAGAATTACATCATTGTGATATTCATTTCCTTGAAGTTTAGCATTCGGTTCATCTTACACAATTAGGGTCACGCAACATTTTGCTCCAATTTGAACCGATTTGTTCTTGCCTTTTAGAGATTGTTAATTGGATCATTTGCATGTGCTTAAACTCCTTTTTAGGCACATCAAGACCTTAGTTTAACCCTAACCAGTGAAATAGAGTTTAACATTGATTTGGTATAAGGTACAGTACCCATAGCAAAACTAGTCTACAGAATGGCACTAATGGAATTGGTAGAATTAGGAAATGGTTATAGGAGCTATAGGATAAACGTTTCATAAGACCTAGTGTCTCTCCTTGGGGTGCATGAGTCCTATTTGTGAAGAAAAAAGATGGAAGCATGAGACTCTATATAGACTACAGAGAGTTAAATATGGTCACTATCAAGGACAAATATCCTCTTCTTAAGATAAATGACCTATTTGACCAATTGTAGGGAGCTTAGGTGTTCTTAAAAGTAGATCTAAGATCAAGCAACCATCAATTAAGAATTAAAGGAGAAGACATTTAAAAAACACCATTCAAGACTAGATATGGGCACTATAAGTTTCTGGTGATGCCCTTTAGACTAACGAATGCACTAGTTGCATTCATAGACTTAATGAACAAAGTATTCAGGGATTTTCTGGATGAGTTTGTAATGGTCTTCATAGAAGATATCCTCATATACTCCTAAAGTACTGAAAAGCATGAAGAGCACTTGAGGCTAATATTGGCCAAGTTACAAGAAGAAAAGTTGTATGACAATTTTAGTAAATGTGATTTTTGGTTGGAACAAGTAATCTTCCTGAGTCATATGGTTAATAGAGATGGGATGTTTGTGGACCGAAAAAAGGTGACAGCAATAGTGAGCTGGCACAAACCAAAGACAGTTATAGAGGTAAGAAGCTTCTTAAATCTAGTAAGCTACTATAGGAGATTTGTAGAGGGGTTTTCTAAAATAGCAACTCCTCTCACCAGACTAGCAAAGAGGAATGTAAGATTCAAATGGGATGATAGATGTGAAGCTAACTTTCAAATGTTGAAAGAGAAACTTATGCCAATGCCAGTTTTAACCTTATCCAAGAGTGATGAAGAATTTACAATATATAGTGATGCCTCAGTTTGAGGGTTGGGATATGTGTTGAAGCAAGGTGGTCAAGTAATAGTTTATGCATCCTACTAATTGAAGGCTTATAAAAAGAACTACCCAACTCATGACTTGGAGTTGCCAATCGTAGTACTAGCTTTGAAGCTATAGAGGCATTACTTATATGGAGAGAAGTTCATCTGCCAAAAACTATGATATAATCAAATAATTTCAGTTCCGAGGCGACAATCAATAATAATCGAGTCCAATCAATCAAATTAACAAACAAGAATGAAAGTTAAACCTAAACTCTTACCAAATATGATGCACCGGCAAGAGAATAGTCCTAATATGGATTTTTTGATATAACGCACAATAATTCGATACCATCACTCGCCACGATCCATAGTGATAGGAATAAAAATCCAACAAGACCTATCATTAGGACAAGAACTGAAGGATTTCAAATCTTGGCGTTGAGGGCCCATTTTGAGCAGATTGACCTCGAAATTATTTATATATTAACCTCTTTTCTATTATTGTTGTATTGTGTATTCCAACAGGCACACTTATCATATTCTATAGGGCAATGGACAAACTCCCTCAGACTCAGCTTATGGGTTATCCATGGACCGACTTGAACCGGCGATGAGCTGGGCCGATGGATCCTATAGAAGACCGGCATCTTGAAGACCATTTCTTTTATATATTTATTCTTTTATAAACTAATTTGGTTGTATTTTGGTTTTGGGACACTTTTATTTCCATGTAATTTTCATTTAGGGCTAGCCACCTTAAAAGTGGCAAACTTGTAATTTTGAACACTTTTTAACCCTAGAAGTAGCAAGTATAAATACTTGCTTAAGAGAGGGTTTAGGGGAGATTATTTTGGCAGAACATACACTCTCTTTTCACGTGTGAATTAGGGTTCATACCTTGGTTCCAACTCTTATCAATTTCAATTCCAAGACTTGAAATTGTGGCGAGTGCAACATCTTGAAATTGTGAGTTATATCAATTTCATTTTGTTGTGATTTCTTTTCTTCTCTAGTTTGTTGTATCTAGGGTTGATTAGAGATAGTTCTTGGTCAGATTTACATCTTATTGTACACGAATTCATTTGATTATTTGAAAGAATTATCAAGTTGATTCAATTCTTCATTAAGGATTTCTTTGCTAGCATGAATTTCACCATTTAGAAAAGGGATCTTCCTTCACGATTTTCTTTGTCAAATTGAGGCTTGATTTTCGTGGATTATATGATATTAGAAGTGTTATTAGAAGCCATTTCCATTGTGGTATTCAGATTATATCATTAGTAGGTTGAATTTCATCATTTCAACATTAGGGTTCACTAGAAAAGTGCCATTTTTAGGATCCGATTTTGCCTAGACTTGAGATATCTTTTCTTAAGTCTTTTGGATGTGCTTTTAAGTGTGTTTAGGCACATCACACAGGATTGATAAGAGTATTTGAAGAATAAGCTTCAATGTATGTATTTCTCAAAATGTTAATCGTCCCAAATTCTTAAATTGCAAACCTATTTATAGGAAAGAAAAAACAAAACACGAAAAGCCACAAACTAAACCAACTTAAGTACATAAGTTGTCGACTTTAGAAAAGAAGCCCGCTGGCCTTTGTGGGCTACGCTACCAGCCTTGATGGCTGACCTTGGAGTCAAAGTCGTCCGCCTTGGTGGCCAGCTTATCTTCTATGCCATTGACTTTAAGGCCAATCTATAGGGGTAAGCCACTAGCGTGATTCGAATCTTTCCACAAATGACTTTGTAAGTGGCGTGATTTGATTCCTAACATCTCCTCAGACATATAGAAGATTTTCCCTCAAATCTGATGGTTCTTTGGTTTTGAATGAAAATACCTGAAAGTCACCTAGTTTGAAAACCTTATCTTGACATCGTGGCTGCCTTGATGACTTGTAAATTTTCTATGACTATTCCACTCTGTTCAATTCATCTCTTAGTTCCTTTTACCTCACTAATAAAGACTTCCTTTCAATGGCTTTATTGATCTGCTCCTAGGCTTTGTGCACCTTAGTTGGTGACATAGGACTAGAAACAACCCATTTACCATTCTTCCGAAACACATAAGTGTTTCTAAACCCATCATGTAACACTCTCCTATCAAATAACTAAAGCTTACCCAATAATATATGTAATGAGTACATAGGGAGAACATCGCAATCAACTTCATCCTGGTACTTTTTCCCTATGCTGATTAGAACCTTAGCCTTATGAGTGACATGTAGGCTGCCTCGTTCACTCAACCAATGTAATTCACAGGGCTTAAGATGTAGTGACTAGTTGCAATTTATTCACTAATGCAACAGCTATAACATTAGTGCAACTACCACCATCTATAAGAAGAGTACAAAGATTACCTAGGATTCTACAAGAAATATAGAATAGGTTTTCCCTTTGTAGGTCCTCACTATCTAAAGATGTAGTCATTACCCTGCGTAACACGTTAATAGTCAAATATTGATCATTTCCCTTATCTTCATGTACCTTAGAATCGGGATCCTCATAATATTCCTTTAGCACTGTTGATAAATCTATTGGCTCAAGTATCTCTTCCTTGCTATCCTTACTTTCCACCTCTATAGTAGTCATCACCCTTTTGTTGGGACATTGAGTAACCATGTGTCCAAAGCCAAAAAATTTAAAGCATTAGGTTTGATGAGTCTTCCCACTTAATGAAAATAGCACTATTTGTCTCATGTCGGCCCTAGCAATTACTTTCCCTTTTCCCTATTAGTAACAGTTGCTCTCGATTCCACCGCCTTATCAATTCCCCCTTTTTCAACCTATTAACTATCTAACCCGTATAGTTAAGTAGTGGATCCATACCTGTTACTCGATGCTCTGTCTAGATTAAAACGCCTCTGTCTCTTAACTTTTAAAGCCAATTGGATGGCCTCATCAAATGTGTCATACTACAGCAATTCCACTATACAAGCAATCTCATATTTCAGCGTTGACACAAATTGTGCCATAGTCTGCTCAGGATGTTCAATAGTTCCACAATGAATCATGAGCACCTCAAATTCTTAAACATATTCATCTACAATTTTACATCCCTATCTCAAGGTTTAGAGACACATGAATAGTTCATGCTTATAATGCTCTGGAACAAACCTTTTCCTCAGAAATCTCTTCATCTCCTGCTAAGTACGAATCTCAACATTACCATCTCTCATCCTATTGGCCATAAGGTTCTTCCACCACAAAGTGACATACCTTGTAAACTCGATTACTGCTAGATGAACTCGAGTATGGTCATTAATCTCATAACATTCAAAGAGACTGTCTACTTTATCTTCCCAGTCAAGGTAATCTTCTACAGACCCCCTTCTAGCAAATACAGGCATCTACAATTTTACATATTTCAGACCCTTAAGTGGCTTAAACTCTCGATTAAGATTATACCTATCCCTAAAGTTATCATCCCTTTCCTCTTGGAAAGCATGATATTCCCTTCCAACTTGTCTGCTCCTATTTCCTCCTAATGCTCCTTCTTTAGATACAGCATTAAGGGCTACCTAAGGTAGGAGTGCCTATGGATTTACCACTAGCTATTGGGGTAAGGTCATCTGATCGACCTTAATGGCTATGTTAGCAACCATAGTGGTTAGGTCCTATTGTTATTCTTCTAAAGTTCTCCTACCACTTGCTGCACGATGACCCTAAACTCATCCTCCAACCTGACTATTAGCCTCATTCTCAATTCCTCCATTAACACTGTCATTTGACATGCTTCATAGAAATTGCAATCTTAACACATAATTCACAAGTCACAATCACACACTGCAATAATCCCCAATTGGTCCAATCCCAATTGCAACCTCCGCTCGATTCCTAGCTCAAAAACCCAGCACAAACAACTTCTTCTCAATCTTCAATTTAAAGCTCTAGCACAATGACAACATAACCAAGATACACAAACAACAACAACAACTAACCTTGATTCGATTACTTAATCCAATAATAGAATCCATAACCCACGACAAAAACCTACATACAACCTCAATTCAATAACAATCTACCATAACACAAATTCACAATATAAAAAAAAAACCTAATTTTTCAAAGGAATTTCAATAGTTATAATCACTTTCCTCAATCTGAGCTCTGATACCAAAAGATGATGTACCAAAAACTATGATATAATCAAATAATTCCAATTCCAAAGTGACAATCAATAATAATTGAGTCCAATCAATCAAATTGATGAACAAGAAAGAAAGATTTGCTTAAACCGTTATCAAATATGACGCAGTAGCAAGAGAGTAGTCTTAGTATGGATTTGTTGATATGACGCACAACAATCTGATATCGTCACTCGCCACAATCTACAGGATTGATAAGAGTATTTGAAGAACAAACTTCAATGTATGTATTTCTCAAAATGTCAACCGTCTCAAATTCTTACATTACAAACCTATTTATAAGAAAGAAAAAACAAAACACAAAAGGCTACAAACTAAACCAGCTTAAGTACATAAGCCGCTGGCTTTGGAAAAGAAGGTCGCCGACCTTTATAGGCTACGCTGCTAGCCTTAATGGCCGACCTTAGTGGCTAGCTTATCTTTTATGCCACCGGCTGTGTAACTGGTCTAAAGGGCTAAGCTGTCGACTTTTATGGCCGGCCCAAATGGGTTCTTCACTGGTTCATGTGATTTGAATCTTCCCTCAAATGACTTTATAAGTGGTGTGATTTGATTCCCATTAGAAGTGCAGATTCTTTATGGATCACCAGAGCTTGAAGTATATCTTCACTTAAAAGGAGTTGAATATGAGAAAGAGAAGACAGTTGGAGCTGATCAAAGATTTTGACCTGGAGATACAATACCATCTAAGAAAGGCCAATGTAGTGGCAAATGCCCTTAGTAGAAAGAAACAAGGTAATGTAACCACTCTCGTCACTTCATAGAAAGAACTGGAAGACATCTGCAAACTGGAACTAAAGATCTTAACACAAGAAATGGGAGCAAAAATGTCCACCTTAAGAATACAGCCAACAATAATGGATAGAATTAAAGCTGGTCAGATAGAAGAAATAGATATTCAAGAGATCAAGAGTAGAATGGAATAGGGTAAGGCTCTGGAGTTCTACTTAGATGAAAAGGGGATCTTAGAATATAAAATGAGACTATGTGTGCTGAAGGATACATAATTGAAAAGAGAGAATATGAAAGAGGCACATTACTCAACCTATACAATACACCCTAGAAGTACCAAAATGTACAAGGACTTGAAGAGTCATTATTGATGGAGAAATATGAAAAGAGAGATAGTTAAGTATATAGCTAGATGCCTTAGATGCTAGTAGATCAAAATAGAACATTAGAGACCAGCTAGAGAGTTACAACCTCTTCCAATACCAAAGTGGACATGGGAGCATATGATCATGGACTTTGTTATAGAAGTCCCGAATACTAGGGAGAACAAGATGCAGTTTGGATAATAGTGGAGAGGTTAACAAAGTCTACTCATTTTATACCTATTAGAGTAAGATACAAGTTGGAGAAACTGGCTCAAATATACATACAAGAGATAGTTAAGCTACATGGCTTGCTAGTGACCATCACTTCTAATAGAGATATGAGGTTTGTAAGTAAATTTTAAAGTAGTTTACATAAACCTTTGGGTACTAAACTACAGTTTAACACAACATTCCACCCTCAAATGGATGTTCAATTGGAAAGGAGTATACAAATATTGGAAGATTTGCTCAGAGCACGTGCACTGGATTTTGGAGGCAACTAGAATGGGCATATGCCTCTAGTGGAGTTTACCTATAATAATAGTTACCAAGTAACTATCCAGATGGCTCCATATAAAGCTCTTTATAGAAGAAGGTCTAGATCCCCACTACATTGGGATAAGGTGGGAGAATGATAGATGATAGGGCTAGAGTTAATACAAGTGGTAGTAGACAAGGTGAAACTAATCAGGCAAAGAATACAGATAGCCCAATCTCGACAAAAGAGCTACGTAGACAAGAGAAGATGACCTTTGGAATTTCAAGTGGAAGATAAGGTCTTGTTAAGGATTTCTCAAACAAAAGGAGTGATTCAATTTGGGTTGAGAGGAAAGCTAAACCTAAGGTATGTAAGCCTATTTGAGATCTTGGAAAGAATAGGTACAATGGCTTACAAGTTAGCTCTTCCACCAAGTTTAGCTAGAGTATATGACGTATCCCATGTATCCATGCTAAGGAAGTATGTACTCGACCGTGATCAGATAGCAGCTTTGGAACCATTGGAAGTGCAGCTAAACCTGTCTTCTGTAGAGAAACCCATCAAAGTTGTGGACACCAAGGAATAGGTGTTAAGATGGAGAACAATCCCATATGTTTAAGTACAATGGACCAAACAAACAGGATGGGAAGCGATGTGGGAACTGGAAGAAGAACTGAGAAAGAAGTATCTAGAACTCTTCTAGAATCAAGTACTTTCAAGGATGAAAGTTTTTACAATGGGGAAAGGATGTAATATCTAAGATTTTAAGAAATATTTAATACATGTTATAATATAAAGCTAAGGCTAAGGACAAAAAATGTAATTAAAATTAAGAGAGAATAGCTCATTCCACATAAAGAGTATAGATAAGTTAAATTAACCTAGAGAGCTTCCTTTATCATGTTGCACAGTAAAATAGTAAACAAAAGGAAAAAGGCTCTCAAAACAACATAAGGCGACTATGGGGAATTCATCGACATTCGATCTAATCATATGAGGTAAGGAATTCCATAACTTATGAAATAGTCACAAATAAAGAATTGAGGTTAAAATGAGTTATTGCTACATGATGTCACCAGAATTAGATTGAAGAGGGAACATGAAGAACAAGGAAATTCATGGATCAAGGACTCAATTCATGGAAATTCTTATGTAAGTGTTCTAATACTTAAGCCTAGGAATAAAGAGAATCAAATTTAGAAGAAATTAGAATAAAGAAATTAAGGTTTGTGAGAAATTACCGAGAGATACACGACCTCCTAACATGGCTGTATTCTGACCATGTTGAGTACAGAACATGCCAAGAGATACACGACTTATCTACACAACTATGTTTCGACCTTATTGAATGCAAAACATACTTAGAGATACATGGCCTATCTACACAACTGTGTTCCAACTATGTTAAAATCAAAACTCACTAAAAGATACACGATCGTGTATTAGCTTGTATTGAGCTACATGGCCTCTAACATGGCCATGTTGAGAGAAATATAATTTCATTGTATATCTATTTAACTTATAATTAAGCTAATTTCCTTACAACCAAGATAGCTAGTAAGACCTTAGGAAATTTAATAGATAAAGAGAGTTAAGGAATTATATTATTCTTAGATTAGTACTAAGAAGTGATCATTGTTGCAATTATAGAATTTGGATTAGCTTTAAGTCTAAGATTAGAAGTGCTTAAGGCTATGATTCAAGGTATGTGTAACTTGTATATTGTTCTATGCTTATCTAAGTTAGCGTATGTATTCAAATTGATTTAATTAGAAGAATTGGCTTAAGTGTTTAAGTTATATATTGTATGTGCTTAGCTCGGCCTAGGGGACTGTAGTGGCAAATCCTTAGGGAGCACCCTAATGATCCTTATGTGACGTTGTCTTTAGTGGAGTCGTTCTTGGAGATGATCTAGGTTGAATGTAGGATTAAGCATTTAAGTGGACATGGGTATGGGGCTCATAGTGGTAGTTCCCATCACCAAGATTAAGTGGCTTAAGTAAACATGGGTATGGGGCTCATAGTGGCAATTTCCATCACTAAGATTAAGTGACTTAAGTGAACATAGGTGTAGTGCTTGTAGTAGCAGTTCCCATCACCAAGTTTGAAGGTTAAAGGATCATGGGTGTGGAGCCCATAGTGGTATTCCCATCACCAATAAATGTTCCAATGTGTTATGTGCATTAAGGGGTCATGAGTACCTTGTTATTGAATGTGAACTTAAATTATATCCTAAAACGGTTGCTAGTGTTTAAGTGTTGTATAATGCATGTGATATCTATTCATGTGTGTGTGCTTGTGTTATATGTACTGGGCATTAGCTTACTCTTCGAGGAACATGTTTTTAGATATAGGTGTTGGGAGATATGATAACCTAGAAGATAACTTAGTTTTGGATAAACTAAAGAGAGAGGAAGAAGATGGTTGCCATTACTATTATGGTGATTAGAAATTTGGGAGAATTTTGTTAATTGAATGTAATAGATAGTATCATTTGGAGAACATTTATTTAAAGTTTTATAGACTTCCACTGTGTTAAATGTTGAATATGGATTTATGAAATTGATTTTAGAGTTATGAGATGTATTGAATATCTTTATACAAGAATTTTAGAATTAAAAAGTATTAGAGTTAGTCTAAAACCTTAACGTGTTCTTATGAGATAAGGACACATGGTAAGCAGTATCACAACCCGGGTTTTAGGGCATTACATGACATCCTAGACATAACATCTTCAATGGATTGCCAATCTTGAGGTAAGAGCCTATTAGATAGTAGCTTGTGGCAAATATGTCTTTAACTAAGTGTAGTGTTAGTTACCCTTTATGTCCCAATTAAGGACATACCTAGATTCGCCCTCTTGTCTTAATAGCTAAGCTTATGGGAGGAGGGGAACCCTGGATAATGATGACTCATGTGTCTTTCCCCTAGAGTCATCAGTATCATTCCTCCCCCTCTCTCCTTGTTGGGGATCAAACCTCCTTTTATAGCACCTCTCAACATCAAGATAACTAAGTTCACTTATCAAGACAATAGGTCTTACTTCGGTGTCACTTGACACTTGAATCACCTCTAGCTTGCGATTGTGCCTTTTCTAGAGCTCCATAACCACATCCTTCCTCTTCCTAAGAGTTGCTTAGGTTGAATGCACAACTTAGATGGGCTTAGGGCCCTTAATCAAGATACCCTTCCTAGCAATTCTCTAGGGAGGTGAGACCTCCTTAGTCATTTGGCCTCTTTCTCACTAGGAGTAACTTAGTGAGCTACCAATTTGGGAATTAGAACACTTTTTATCTACATTTTTGCAAATGGGAAAGGCAAAGTTAGTTCAATGTTTTATAAAGCATTAATAGGCGTAATCCCCTAAGGGATTTATCTATTGTGATAAAAAGCTCCCCTTTGGCTAACTCCTTTTCATCATATAAATAGGCATAGACTTTTACCTTCACCCTATTTCTTCACAACTCAAGAGTACCCTCCACTATCTCGAGGAAACTATTAACTACACTTGGAGCATAGAAAGGTTAACACTCCTCTGAATAGTGTTGGCTAATTCCTCATCTTCATGATGATCATTAAGCATGAGCATTATACCCTTCATCCTTATTGGTCTCACCGAGCATGTCCAAAAGCCTAACTTGTCACTAGACTCAACCATGAAAAATTTATCTTTCAAGTTATGGACTAAGAACATGAGACCTTCAAAAAGCTTCATGCCTCCTCAACTCGCTTAGTAATACCATTTAAGTGAAGGCCTAGATCACTTCATGATGGAAAAATTTTCTAGCACAGTCGACATTTTCAGAACCCGATTTGAATGATGATCCAAATCGCTCATATTTTACTTTATGTCTTTTATTCTAATAAATATTTGAGAATAATCTTATAGGTACAATGATAATTCTCCATGGGATGCCAATATGTCCTATAACAGTTGATGGACACAAAACATTTTCAAGGTGACAATCAAAGATCCACTGCGATTGTTTTCCATTCCGAGGCATTAGTTTATGAAAACTTATGATATTTTGTACTTTGTAATTGTTTTATGAACTATTTTTTATTGCATTTGGTTTTGGGACACTTTCATTTCCTTATAATTTTCATTTAGGACTAGCCACCTTAAAAGTGACAAACTTGTAATTTTGACCACTTTCTAACCCTAGGAGTAGCAAGTATAAATACTTGCTTAGAAGAGGGTTTGGGGAGGCCATTTTTGCAGAAAAAACATAGCACTTTCATGTGTGGAATTAGGGTTTATCCTAGTTCAAAAATCTCTTATCAATTTCAACCAAGAATTGGAATTGTGGCGAGTGCGACAAAGGAGAATTGTGAGTCATATCGATTCATCTTTGTTGTTGTTCATTTCTTCTCTAGTGAGTCATGTCTAGGGTAGATTTGAATCTTTCTTGGACTTATTTGTGATTGTAATTCGTGGACAATCATCTTGTAAGGTTGATTGTTCATTTGAGATTGAATGCTCTTTAGTGATTAGCGTGAATTGGAATTGTTGGAAGGATTTGAGATCACGATTTTTGTGTTTTTCTTATTCATCCATTTCATGTGAATTTCACTTGGTTTTATTGTTTTTTTAGTGAAATTGATCATTAGTGGAAGTTGATTGCATCTTTGAACCATTGGATTTCATCAAATTTCCATTAGGATCACACAATTTCCTAGCTAAATTGGACCGGTTTGATTGTGACTTGAGGATTGTTTTCTTTGAGTCATTTGATTGTGCTTGGACTTGGTTTTGAGCACATCACTTCACATTGTAGAAATATCAAAATAATTACACCATGACCCATACCCAAAAGGACTCACAAATGCTTTCAAAGGCAACTGGCAATGTATAGTCATTCAAGTCAAGCTGGTAGAGGTTAATGCAGAGATAGTTAAAGAAGCTTTTCTAGAAGTTCAATAAAGGCAACCGCAATCCAAACTCAAAATATAGATGGTATATACAAAAGAGATTACCCCCATTAAGGCAACTCACTCATCCTCTCAACTCAATAAATGACCTAACTATATGTAACCAAATTAAGTCCACCTCTACTTTGGATAACATATTTTTTACGGCCTTTAAGGTTAAACTAGAAGTTGCGAGCTCCTTATATAAAGGCTTGATAGGTTTCTTATCTTCCCCATTGGTTGACGATCTGATTGTTCTAACAAGTTAAATCCTATACTCAATCCTAGCTTACGATCAGTTCTCAGGCAAGTATACCTATCAATTAGCAATATAGCATTGGAGTACAGGTATCGATCCCACGAAGACTTATAAGTACTAGTACTAACGATTATCCTACTATTTAACTTCTCACTATTGATGAACTCAATTACCCTACTTACTAATTAAATCTGAAAGGAACGAATTAAATGATCAGATTGAACATATTCAAATACTCCTTTAGTTAATTCAATTATCTAAACATATCCTACCCAAGTTCCACCCCTAATTATCATGCAACTTTTATTCAATTACAAACTTCCCAATAATTAATACACAACATCTCTGATCTGCGGAGTTTCTTACACTAGATTAAGGTCTTTCTCAAGATCAATAATCCCTAATCTTAATTAAGTCAATTAAGATCTCTCTTTAATTAACAAAATTAAGATTGCAATAAAATCCTAAGACTCTCAATTAAACCAGACCACCATGACCTCATTCAATACGGAAAACCTCCTATAACCTATCTCTAGGATTACAAGTAGTCTTTTTATTCATGCCAGATCTACTCTATTAAGCGATTTCTCAATCTTATTAACAGAGAATCTAATTCAATCCTAATACTGCGCACATATCAAGATAAACAAACCATGATTGCAACATGAATAAACTCAAAAATCAGGATTAATCATTGAAACATTAATAAATCCGTTACATAACAATTAGGGGTTTCTCGAGGGATCAGGTATAAAACAATTAACTACTCATGGTTCTAATGAAAAGAATAAAAGGGAAAATATTAGAATCCATAAATAAACCCAAACATAAAGATATTGACTTTGACTCTAGAAACTCTTTTAACTTCTCTTCTCTAGGGTTTTTCTCGTGCTGCCTCCTCCCTCCTTCTCTAGGGTTGGTTCTATTTATACACTTAAGGGAATAGCCCAGGATCTTCAGCTAGAAAGATACGAATATATTTTTCCTTTTCCAAGTAAATCTCAAAAAGTGAATAACATACACCTGACATGCCCACCAACACGGCCAGATTTCAAACCGTGTCTCCCTCTGGTCGATAATCTGCAATTCCTCATCCTTATTCAGTGTGTGGCACGACTAGAAACACGGCTAGATTACAAACCGTACCAGGGTCTGGACTCTTCCATTTCTCCTCTGCGTCTGCCACGGCTTCAAGCACACCCATATCACAAGTCGTACTTCCTTTCCAAGTGACAAATTTCATCCTTAGGCGTGCACACGGTTCATGACCAAGGTGTGGCTTTCCCTATGTTGTCCATAAGTAGCTTTAACTTGATCTTTTGAGCTTCAATCATGCTCCTTTTGTTATCTTTCCACTTCTCTTTAGTATTATACCCTGAAACTGATATATTTATCTGTTAAGTACCGAATCCAAATTGATTTTATTCAAAAGATTACACAAATTCATCATTAACGCCCATGATTTATAAGGATTAATTTACTCTTATCAAATTTCCCCACACTTAAGCTTTTGCTTGTCCTCAAGAAAACACGGATTTAAAAAAAACCCAAAGGACAAGTTCTCATAAGTTCCAACAATTGAGAAGATATTCCAGCATCATCGATTTCCTGCTACACCTCAATCATTGATAATCTTCACTCAATCTTACCATTAGTTGTATACAAAATACAAATACTAAAATTCCCAAAGCTAATCCAAGTAAATTAAACTATTACCCTTATCATTTAAACTAAAATTCCCAAAGTCAAAATTGCCACAAGATCGAGACTAGTAAAGTAAAGTATACAATCCTTTTAACCACTGTTATAAGTAACACAACAGGGACTAAAGGCATGTTGTATCCACTCGTCCCCTAACTCTTCCTTTTCTGTTTCATCCAATTCTTAAGTTAATCTTGGCAGTTTACCATTAAAGCACTTAACTAAGTTAACCGACCCATGTAACGAACTTTCAAACGATAATCCTGAGTTAATCACTCAAGTTAATAGACGTTATTCCCTCAGCGTAGAAGGCGTCCCTAGGATTTACTTGTTCGAGTCCAATTAACTCATTTAATTAATTAATTAATTAATTAAGACGGTTTCCTTGGTCAGTAAGTCCCAAACCAGATGATCTTAGACTACTAGGTTTTAAGATACCCCTTCGAACCTCTACCATCTCAATCAATCAACTATCATTCATATAAGCTCATTTAAGTTCAGTTTTCTCAGACTTTTCTCACGACTCTTGTAGCGAGCTTTCAGCCATTGATCCCAAGTTCGTCACTCGAGTCAATAGGTGTTATTCCCTAAAAAGGGCATCTCTTAAGCTTAATTACTCGAGTCGATGAGGCCCACTTCTGAACTATTTACATATTATTATATTCTTCAATTACTCCCAATAATTTTTTTTTCTTAGAAACTTCTTCGAAAAGCAATCACCAAGTTGCAAGTATCATTTACTCCTTCACTCCAAGTTACATAGCTCACCTACTAAGCAAAAAGAAGAGCATACTAAACTCACTAGTGACCTTCATCCACTCTCAATTCCCGAAAGTAAAGGTTAAATAACAAGTAAGTTCACTTCACTTGGATTTCATCTTGTAATTTTAGCAACGTATCTCTAATACAAAATAAGAGAATAATTTTTTTTTTTTAATTTTCCACGGGGGTATGAACAAATCTCAGCAGTCCTTGATTGTCAAAAGTCATCATCAAATATACCTTAAATAAGAGGAATTTACATTTTTTATTGCACAACCCTTATATCCTAGTTTCGTTTTCCTAACCCCCCTTCCCTACACTTATAATAGACATTGTCCCCAATGTCCTCATGAAATGCATAAAGGGAAGCAAAGAATAAAAGCAAAAAGAAAACAAAAGGAAAACAAAAACTTCCCTGAACTCTCCTACAACGCAGATCTTTAACAGAAAGTCAGGCAACGCACAAGTAAAGTCATGAGAACCCCTGCTACACGTAACGGGTTGGTGTACTTTGAAAGCCTGTATCTCACAAAAACAAAAGAAAATAATAATCAACTAAAAATAAAACTAACTATCATTAGCAATTTCAGTTGCAAACATTAGTGGTTGGTCAGTCTTCCAGAATCAAACAAATTAGGATAGTTAAAAAAAAAAGTAAAAGCAAGACTTCTTTAAACGGTTGTTCTACACAATAGTCCAAATCTCCAGGGTCCAACTTCCATCTATCCATTCTTCCAGAATCAAACAAATTAGGACAGTTGAAACAAAAGTAAAAGCAAGACTTCTTAAAACAGTTGTTCTACACAACAGTCCAAATCTCTAGGGTCCAACTTCCATCTATCAACCCGCGAAATTAGCTACTAAAGTCATGTACTCCACCCATCTAACAGAATCTCTGAAATGAAATAAAGAGTAATTGAATGGATTAAAGAAATAAAAGCTTACCTAAAGAAATGCATTGGTTAAAGTAGTTAGCGTTGAGCTTTCTTAATATTGCCGATCCCTGGCAACGGCGCCAAAAACTTGTTGATTATGATCGCAATCACTCAAATTAAAAATCCCTTTCTGTGACTCTCTGTTACGATCAAGTAGGCAAGTGCACCTATCGATTATAATAGTATAGAGTTGAGTTCGAGTATCGTCTCCTCAAGGATCAACAAGTACTAATACTAACTCTAAACCAACTATCTAACCGCACAAATTCGAGAGGTTTCAGATTAAATTAAGAATACTTAACAAAACCTTTAGCAATTAAAAATAATACTATAACTTGATTATTAATCTGATAACTAAGAATATACCCTACCCTTACTACTCCTCTAATTGTCATGTAACTTTGCCCTTTCAATAAACTAGTCAACAAGCAATGGTTATCTCTAAACCGCGGAGTATCTAACACTAAGCTAATGTTCTTCCCAGAATCATTAGCTCCTAAACCTAATCGCTTTGATAAAGATCCCTCTTCTATCAAAATCAATTAGAATTGCATTAACACTCTTGAACCCTCAATTAGATCAAATTATCTAATTTAACCTAATACGGAAAATTCACGTTCTCTATCCCTAGATTACATACGAATTCCTTTATTCATGTAAGATCTATTCAAACAAGAGATTTCCCAATCATCTTCTAAGAAATCAATGCAAACTCAATGTTGGCCATACATCAAATTAGCAACACTATACGAACAACATGAATAAATTCAGAGAATTCCAATATTCATCAACTATGCAATCAATCCCATATTACATGACAATTAGAATTCATAAGGTTCGGGAATGAAACAACTAGCCACTAAGGATTTTCAAGATATAACTCAATGAAATAGAATGAAAAAGAAAGAGAAAACCCCTGTGCATGAGTCCTTCAGTATCGTCTTCTTCCTTTCTCATCCTTTCATCTTTTCTTTTCTGTCCCTTTGGTCTCCTCGGCCTCCTCGGCCTTTCGGCCTCTTGGCCTCCTCTTTTTAAACTCTCCTCTTTTTTTCTTTTTTCAAAGACGCCTATTTATACCTAGAGTAGCTTCCTCTCTAGCATGTAGGAGATATCCTTCAAAATTGGACGAAAGATTTAAAATCGATTTGAAGATATCTTTCCTTCGATAGATATACGGTCATACTACACGGGCGTGTAGATAAACCGTGTATCTCTCTGAGTCAGTGAACTCTGGGCATGTATATCCCATACGACCGTTTGTAATAGCTGTGTATTCCTCTATCTTCTTTGTTCTTCATACACGGTTGATTACACAGGTGTGTATTCCAATCATGTACTGGTCTGTCCTGAAAACTCTTCTTCCACGCTGATACACGGGCGTGTATCCGAATTGTGTAATCTCCTGATTCCTTTACACGGCCATTTGTAAAACCTTGTGACTTCCTTTAACTTCAAAGCATTCCCTTTTTACTTGCTTTTATCTCCAATTCGTCTTGAATTTAAATACTTTTCATTAAATCCTCCTTTTCCACACCTGAACATGAAATATAAATCAATTAAGCATCATAATCTTATATTTTCACTTCCAATTATCTCAAAAATTGACTTAATCATCTCCAATTATAAGAGTTAAAATAGATTTATCAGTCAGCTCCGCTCTTTCTTCAAAGACCTTCTTGTCTCCCAAGTAGTGTTTAAGTCTCTATCCATTGACCTTGAAATTACCCTTTTTAGGGTGTTCTAACTCCACCGTTCCATAAGGGAAAATGTTCTTGACCCGAAAAGGACCTGACCATTTTGATTTGAGTTTCCCAAGAAAAAGTTTCAACCTGGAGTTGAACAGCAGTACCATATCCCCTTCCTCAAATTGCTTGTGCTGGCGTAACCTTGTGTCATGATATGCTTTGGCTCTCTCCTTGTAGATATTAGCATTTTCATAGGCCATAAGTCTTAACTCATCAAGCTCATTAATCTGCCTTTTCCTGTGAGCCCATGACTTGTTGAGATCGAGATTGATAGTCTTGATTTCCCAGAACGCCCTATGCTAAATCTCAACCGATAAGTGACACGCTTTCCCATATACTAACCAGAAAGGAGTTGTATCAAGTGGTGTTTTGTAAGCCGTCCTGTAAGCCCATAACGCATCGTCTAACCTGTCTGCCTAATCTCGCCCATGCTGGAGAGTTGATCTCATTAAGATGCGCTTTAGCTCTCTATTTGTCTACTCTACTTGCTCACTTGTCTGTGGATGATAAGGAGTGGCAAGACGGTGAGTCACTCCATATCTTTTTAAGACTTTTTCAACCTGAGAATTGCAAAAATGTGTACCCCGATCACTAATGAGTGCTCAAGGCACCCCAAAGCGGCAAAAGAGCTTCTTGAGGAACTTGACAACCACCCTAGCATCATTTGTCGGTAGAGCTTGCGCTTCTGCCCACTTAGATACATAGTCCACTGCTACCAATATATACTTGTTTCCATATGAAGGAGGAAATGGCCCCATAAAATCAATACCCCATACATCAAACAATTCACACTCCAGAATATAGTGCTGTGGCATTTCGTCCCTCCTTGAAATGTTACCGTCTCTCTGGCATCGATCGCATTGAGCCACAAAACTTTAGGCATCCTTGAATACCACGGCCAATAAAAACCAGCCTCTAGCACTTTGTGGGTCGTCCTGTTTGCACCATGGTGTCCCCTAATGGGTCCACTATGGCAATGGCTTAAGATCTCCCATCCTTCCTCATGTGAGACACAACGCTTGATCATTTGGTCTGAGCAATACCTGAACAAGTAGGGGTCTTCCCAATAGTAATACTTCAGGTCGGTAAAGAACTTCTTTTTCTGTTACTTCGACATGTCCTGTGGAAGGACCCTAGCCACTAGATAGTTAGCCATGTCCGCAAACCATGGGGACTCCGAATTGCTAACTTTGTTGACAGAATACAAATTCTCCTTAGGAAATCTATCGTTGATATCTTCTTCCTTCAGTTGCTCAACACATGGGTTCTCCAATCAAGATAGATGATCCGCTGCAAGATTTTCTGCTCCCTTCTTCTCTTTGATCTCAAGGTTAAATTCTTGCAATAGGAGTATCCACCTGATGAGGCGGGGTTTTGCATCCGTCTTGGTCATTAAGTATCTCAATGCGGAGTGGTCAGTATACACTATCACCTTAGAAAGAACAAGATAGGATCGGAATTTGTCAAAAGCGAACACTACTGCCAATAACTCCTTCTCAGTAGTGGTATAATTCTTTTGAGCACCGGTTAGAGTTTTGCTGGCATAGTATATCGGCTGGAAATATTTATCCTTTCTCTGACCCAGGACAACTCCTACAACATAGTCGCTGGCATCGCACATTAGTTCAAATGGTAGGTTCTAATCTAGAGCCACCATGATAGGAGCCTTGGTCAGTTTCTCCTTCAGCGCCTCAAAATCTTGGAGACATTCATCATTGAAATCAAAGGCGATGTCCTTCTCCAACAACCTGGTGAGAGGACGAGCAATTTTGGCGAAATCCTTTATGAATCGTCTATAGAATCCAGCATGTCCCAGAAAACTCCGAATAGCTTTAACCAAAGAAGGTGGGGGAAGTTTGGCGTCATCTACTTCAATCCCCTGCTGAGATATTTTATGTCCCAAGATAATACCTTTAGTCACCATGAAGTGACACTTCTCCCAATTCAAAACTAAGTTGGTTTCTTCACAACGTATGAGCACCCTTTCCAAATTCTGCAGGCAAGAATCAAATGAATCCCCAAACACGGAAAAGTCATCCATGAATACCTCCATGATATCTTCAACCAGATCTTTAAAAATCGCTAACATGCACCGCTGAAAAGTGGCTAGTGCATTACATAACCCAAAGGGCATCCTCCTATAAGCAAACGTGCCATAGGGACATGTGAAAGTAGTTTTCTCTTGATCTTCAGGGGCAGTTTGGATCTGGTAATATCCCGACATCCCATCTAGAAAATAGTAGAATATATGTCCAGCAAGCCTCTCTAACATCTGATCGACAAAAGGCAAAGGAAAATGGTCCTTGCGAGTGGCTTCATTTAATTTGTGATAGTCAATGTGGACTCGCCATCCGGTCACCGTCCTCATTGGTATGAGCTCATTATTCTCATTTGGGACCACCGTCATTCCCCCCTTCTTTGGCACCACCTGGACTGGGCTTACCCATGAACTATCAAAAATAGGATAAATTAGCCCAACGTCTAACAACTTGATTACCTCTTTCTTAACGACTTCTTTCATGTTTGGATTAAGTCGTCTTTGAGCTTGCACCACAAGTTTGAAATTGTCTTCCATCAGGATTTTGTGTGTGCAAAAATATGGACTAACCCCTTGGATATCCGAGATTTTCCATGCCAAGGCACACTTATGCTCCTTCAAGATCTTCAAGAGCTTTTCCTTCTGAAAAATGGTTAGCCCGACTGCAATGATGACCGGCAACTGAGAGTCTTTCTCTAAGAAAGCATACTCCAGATAGTCAGGGAGTTGCTTCAGTTCCAGAATTGGAGGATCTTCAATAGAGGGCTTCAATCTAGTAACATCTCCTGCATCAATATTCTCCCTTTCTGTTTTTAACCCAAGTTCTTCCTTGCCATCAAGATGAGTCAACATTTCTTGTACTGCACAATCATCTGTCTCTTCAATATCGCATACTCTCAAACTCAACTCTAATGGATCCTTGCATAAGATATCTTCCACAACAGTATTAGTCAAATCAATTGCATAACAAGTATCATCAGAACTCACCGATTTCTTCATCACAGCCGGTATCTGTATCACTAACTCATCTTCCCCAATGCGCAGCACTAATCGGCCCTCAGCCACATCAATGATTGCTCGGGCTATGGCTAAAAAGGGACGTCCCAAGATCAGAGGAACTTCAGTGTCAACATCCATGTCCAGGATCACAAAATCAACCGGGAAGATGAAAGTCTCTACTTTCACTAATACATCTTCAATAACCCCTCTAGGAAACTTCACCGATCAGTCTGCCAAGTGAAGACTCATTCGTGTGGGCTTTGGCTCCCCTAATCCCAGCTTTTGAAAAAGTGAATATGGCATCAGGTTTATACTAGGCCCCAAATCTGCTAATGCTTTTTCTACGGGTAGATTACCAATGAAACATGGTATGGTGAAACTCCCTGGATCTTTCAATTTCTTTGGAAGCTTGTTCAGTAAAATCACAGAACAACCCGTACCAATTGTTGCAGTGGAGATCTCTTCCATCTTCTTCTTATTAGACAACAAATCTTTCAAGAACTTGGCATACCTAGCCATCTGAGAAAGGGCTTCCACAAGTGGTAAGTTGATGTGTAACTGTTTGAACAAATCCAGAAACTTACCAAAATGTTCCCAATCTTTGTCATTCCACAGCCTTGCAGGATATGGAAATGGGGGTTTATAGGGCTGGACGATAGGTGTCTTCTTAGCTTTTGAGTCTTTTGTTCTTTCCTCTATAATTTTGCCTTTTTCTGCTTTATTAGTGGTCTCGCCCTTATCAACAGTCTCATTCCCCTTCCTAACAATAGGAGTTTCCCCACACTTATCTAATTTCACTTCCTTTCCACTCCTAAGAATCACTACCTTTACGTGTTCCCTTGGGTTGGTCTTTGTATTTCTAGGGAGAGACCCTTGTGGTCGCTCAGCAAGCGCTTTGGAGATTTGTCCCACCTGGTTTTCGAAATTGTGGATTAAGGCTTCATGATTTCTTAGAGCTGCCTCTGTGGACTGCTGGCATTGCTCCGACGTTTGAATGAACTTCACAATCATATCCTCAAGACTAGATTTCTTTTCTTGGAAAGGAGGTGGAGCTGGTCTTTGGAATCCTGGAGCAGGTGCATTACCCCTTGGAAATTGCTGATTACTCCATGAGAAATTGGGATGATTGCACCACCCTGGATTATATGTGTTGCTATAGGGATTGTTCTATGGCCTTGTGGGGTTCCCCACATACTCAACATGCTCTTGCACTTCAGATACCACATTGTTGGAATGAGGTTCAGTTGACCAATATTGGGATGGTTGAGATACAGCCATCCTTACAACTTTTGAAGCGAGCGCATCCACTTTTGCTACAATTGCTGTCATCAAATCGACCTCATAAATACCCGCTGCCCTATGCTTTTGTCTACCATGGCTCCACTGGTGATTATTTTTGGCCATGTTCTCAAACAAACTCAACGACTCTTTCGGTGTCTTTACATTCGGAGTACCCCCAGCAATAGCATCAATTGTCTGTCGAGTTACATAGTCAAGCCCATTATAGAAGGTAGAAACTTGTAGCCAGTTAGGCATTTGGTGATGTGGACACCGCCTAAGAAGATCCTTGAATCTGATTCATGCTTCATGCAGGGGCTCGTGGTTTAGTTGGGTGAATGATGTGATATCATTTCTCAACTTGGCAGTTTTCGATGGTGGGAAATAATAGTCCAGGAAAGTCTCCGCCATCTGGGTCCAAGTGGTTATGGAATCCCGGTTTAGTGAACGAAACCATTGCCTTGCTTTCCCCCGAAGAGTGAAAGGGAAAAGTCGCAATTTCAATGCTTCCTCAGATACCCCGTTTTACTTGACAGTTGCGCAAATATCCAAGAGCATTTGGATGTGCGCATGAGGGTCCTCATCAGGCAAACTGTCATACTGGCATTGATTGTGAATCATGTGCATTGTAGAGGCCTTGATTTCGAAGTTGTTGGCCTCTATTGCCGGTTGCACAATACACGAACCAGTGCTACCCAGAGTAGGTCGGCCATATTCAACCATCGTCCTTCGTTCACCTACCATTGGTTCAGCTTCTATATTACCAAGGGTGATAGAAGCTTCCTTGTCAGCCACTGATGTTGCTTCTTCACTTTCCAAAGGTTCGTCAAAATTCAAATTCCTTACTATCTCCTCAGTACTTTTCAATCGCCTTCTAAAAGTTCAGTCAATCTCAGGATCAAGGTCAAGAAGCTTAGATGAAGAGCTCCTTGTCATAAACTGCGAAAAACAAACGATGAACTTAGTTTCCTCAACAAATTTGAATGGAAGCACGAATGAAACTAAGAGAAATAATTAACAACAAAAAAAAAATTATAGTTAAAGTAGTAGGCATCAAGTTTTCCTAATATTAAAAGTCCCGGGCAACGGCGCCAAAAATTTAGTTGACAATCTGATCATTCTAACAAGTTAAATCCTATACTCAATCCTAGCTTACGATCAGTTCTCAGGTAAGTATACCTATCAATTAGCAATATAGCATTGGAGTATAGGTATCGATCCCACAAAGACTTATAAGTACTAGTACTAAGGACTATCCTACTATTTAACTTCTCACTATTGATGAACTCAATTACCCTACTTACTGATTAAATCTGAAAGGAACGAATTAAATGATCAGATTGAAGATATTCAAATACTCCTTTAGTTAATTCAATTATCTAAACATACCCTACCCAAGTTCCACCCCTAATTATCATGCAACTTTTATTCAATTACAAACTTTCCAATAATTAATACACAACATCTCTGATCTACGGAGTTTCTTACACTAGATTAAGGTCTTTCTCAAGATCAATAATCCTTAATCCTAATTAAGTCAATTAAGATCTCTCTTTAATTAACATAATTAAGATTGCAATAAAATCCTAGGACTCTCAATTGAGCCAGACCACCATGACCTCATTCAATACAGAAAACCTCCTATAACCTATCTCTAAGATTACAAGTAGTCTTTTTATTCATGCCAGATCTACTCTATTAAGCGATTTCTCAATCTTATTAACAGAGATCTAATTCAATCCTAATACTGCGCACATATCAAGATAAACAAACCATGATTGCAACATGAATAAACTTAAAGATCATGATTAATCATTGAAACATTAACAAATCCGTTACATAACAATTAGGGGTTTCTCGAGGGATCAGGTATAAAAAAATTAACTACTCATGGTTCTAATGAAAAGAACAAAAGGGAAAATATTAGAATCCATAAATAAACCCAAACACAAAGATCTTGACTTCGATTCTGGAAACTCTTCTAACTTCTCTTCTCTAGGGTTGTTCTCGTGCCGCCTCCTCCCTCTTTCTCTTGGGTTAGTTCTATTTATACTCTTAAGGGAATGGCCCAGGATCTTCAGCTAGAAAGATACAAATATATCTTTCCTTTTCCAAGTAAATCTTGAAAAGTGAATAACATACGCCTGACACGCCCACCAACACGACCAGATTTCAAACCGTGTCTCCCTCTGGTCGATAATCTGCAATTCCTCATCCTTGTTCAGTGTGTGGCACGACTAGATTACAAACCGTGCCAGGTTTTGGACTCTTCCATTTCTCCTCTACGTCTGCCACAGCTTCAAGCACACCCATGTCACAAGTCGTGCTTCCTTTCCAAGTGACAAATTTCATCCTCAAGCGTGCACACGATTCATGACACGGGCGTGGCTTTCCCTATGTTGTCCATAAGTAGCTTTAACTTGATCTTTTGAGCTTCAATCATGCTCCTTTTGCTATCTTTCCACTTCTCTTTAGTATTATACCCTGAAACTAATATAATTATCTGTTAAGTACCAAATCTACATTGATTTTATTAAAAAGATTACACAAATTCATCATTAACACCCATGATTTATAAGGATTAATTTACTCTTATCACCCATCATTGAGGTAAATGTCTAAAGCAAGTGTACTACCCTCACTCTACTCAAAAAATGACCTATGCGATCTTCTACTTCCCTCTCTAGCTTATACCACACTAGTAAAGCACTACCTTGAAGGTCCTACTGCTTGCACCACTGTAACCCAAGGGGGAAGCAACCCCTTAACGATATTGAATAAGGTGGGCTATAAGCATGCGGGAGGAAGAAGAAGATTGAACCTCCATTTTTGCATCTAAAATGTGTGTTTGTAATTAGTTGAAATGAAAATCAGAAGACTGTGAATGATTTTTAGGGTAAAAGATTGGAAGTGATTTAGAGAATTTAAAGAGGATTTCAAGTGTTTAGAGAGAGCAAAAGTGTGCATTTTGAGCGCCTCATTGCCTTTTATAGGCAATTGATGGTAATTATGTGAAAGCATGCACAAAAACCTATGACACATAATCTCACTATGTGTCCTAATACTAGAGTGGAACAACATGATCGCCTTCACTTTTGCAAGTGTATTCCTCCTCGAGGACACACATGTCATTAAGCATTAAATGTGCTCATTAGCACATGCATGGACAAGATTTGAAATTGACTATTAAAAAGAAATGTGAGCGTCATAAGTGTGCTCCATGAACTTCTTTAGCCAACATGGCTTGAGGTGCCAACTCTCTAGTCAACCTCTTGGCTTCACCTACTCTCCAAGTATTGGTAGTTCATCCTAAAGTAAAGCTTAAATTGGGTCTATTACCTCAACTCGATTACAATTCCAAAATTAAAGGAACCTTTCCTCTATTTGATGAACTCCATTCAAGTTGCCCTTAACTCGAAGATAGCCTACCTAATGCACAAACCTTAATGCTTTAAATGCCAAGGTTGGACCTATTGCGCCATCTTGAAGGATGTGCCTACTAGCCAAAGCATTGACCGCCTAATACATCACAACTCATCTAACATGCTTAGAGGCCTACCTTGGTTTTGACTCTCTTGCCACCTAATCACCAATGAAAGTTAAGAGTAAGTATTGATAAGCTTTTTATCCATAGGCCTTAAAGCCCAACTCGGTAGGTCTATCATAAGTCAAACAAGCTCAAATAAGAGTTAGTTGAGTTAAATATGCAAAGTATATCAAATCTTTAAGATACACTTGAACATATCTTTACATGATGAGTATGAATAACTATGAGAAATATACACTTGCTATAAATATTTCACAACACCCTCTATTGTAAATACCTCACTACAACAAAGTTAACTTTTAGTGATAGAAATTTCTATCTTTGAAAATGCTAATTTTGTTGCAAAAAAAAACCTTTAGAGACTGAATTTCTATCACAAATTTTTGTTGCGAAAATTATTGTTGCTAATTCTATTTAGTGATAGATTACACATCTGACGTAAATATGCAACAAAAAATCTATCTCAATTCTATCACAAAAAAAGTTAACAAAATTTTCAATGAAATAAAATTAAAGACAAAAGATTTCATCACAAATTGGTAAAATTACATTAAATGACAATTCATTTATTTTAATTAAAAATATGATAACCTAGCTAAAGCACCTCACACCATAATAATTTCACTTACACATTAAATAACTTATTAATTATCCCTTATTAGTGTGATTAAGTCTCTTTCCATTAAGATTTCCTAGGAGGTCACCCATTATAATAGTGTTTTTCCATGAGCACGCTTAACTTTTTGAGATTTGTGTAACCTATAACTACAACACCAATCTATGTTTTTGTGATTAAAGTTACATTTTTCTTATGTATAATTAATAATGCATAACAAAATATCTAACTTATAATAAATTATATATATTAATGATATAACATATATCTTATTATTTAAAAATATTATTTATTATATTATATACTTATATATTATTATATAAATTTACATATAATAAAACTTTAAATATATAAGCTTGATCATTTAATACTTTCATAAATATATTTTATGATATTAATATATCAAATAATATATAATATTTTATATATAAGATTAATCTGTCTCTAAAAATTATTATTTTAAAAATAAATTTAGAGGCAAATTTGTGATGGTTTTTTAGAGTATACATATAGCATGAATATTTTAACATTTATCATTATAATATTGATGACAAAAATTTTCCATTTCTATAAGGTAAGCTTATATTTTTTACATTTTGAAACAAATTTGTGATGGAATTCAAAAATAAATATTGTGCCAATTTTTTGTCCTCTAATGGAATCAGAGACAAAATTGTGACAAATTAAATCCTTCATAAATGGATTGGTAATTTGTCTCCAATTCCATTGTAATAACTAATAAAATTATAAAAATATGCCCTTTTTCATGTAGTAAAAAATTTGTTGCAAATCCATCATAGATTAATACTTTCAAATATAGATTTTTTCTATCACAAAATTTCTATCTCTAAAGCTTAGTTTTCTTATAGCACTTGATCAACCCATAAGGTAAGGGACTAAATTCTTTTCACTCACTCTTACTCATTCTTTGCTACTGCATTCTTTATGTTTGTCTAACTTGAGCATCAAAATCTAAATGCCAAAGACAACTCCAGTATCTAAAGCTCACGCTTATTGATTTTGCAGGTCTCATCATCTTCAATTCGAAGTTTAGATTAGGCTCAAGATCCTAGTAGTAAGAAACCAGTAACCCTATGCTTATAAACATCCCACCAATTTTGATATTGTGCGTCCTATATTTCTTCCTAAAACTTTATAAAAATCTTTCTCTTCTTACTATGAATTCATCAAATCCATTTATCTGTTTCACATTTCTTCTAAATTTTTGTTTTAAAAATTCAAGATTTCTAAAGCTTCCAAGTAGCCCTATGTTCACTCTACAATAAGTTTCTTAAACCATGTAATTTATTCCCAAGTAAGCCTTCCGTGTACTAATTTATTTCTAGACTAGTTGACTCAAATGTAGTATCCTAAACAATGCTTCATGATTTGGATATGAGCATAAACCATGAATTTGTTTAATAAAATCTTTGTAATGTGTGCATAAGAATGAAGACCACGATAGTATATTTATATGTGTGTGGGTGCGCGCTGAAAAACGTCCTCTTGCTTAGTGAATATTGTGTTTAAAATGGTAACATTAGTAGATGGTAACATTTCCTAGAATAAATGCCTTTGTTGTCTAGAAATCTAGTAAAATATAACGTTTAGGGGAAAATATTAGAAAATAGACAATGAAAAACAAAAATTTGGACATAATGATAATATTCTCATCATAACTAACCATATTAGACTAAAACACAAAGCCGCAATGATTTTTGGATTTGGGACATCGTATGTGTAAAATTTCATCCATACAAGCAACACAGCCAAAAATTAATTAAAAATAAAAAATCACAAATTACTACCTAAGTACTATGGACCTTAAACTAGATGACAAGAAAATTGGGGAAGTTTCTTATCGACTCGATCATCCTACTAACATTTGTTGTGCATTCCACCTTCCACATTTCACGTGTCTTCGCTCCAAACTCGAGCGTCCCTACAACTACACTCTCTAGAAGCCACCGTAAACAATTCTCGACGGGAAATTTTATAAGAGGGGTCCATTAAACTGATTCCTGGACATGGTATACTTGAAAAATCACTCACCCACTCTGGCTACTTAGCTTTATTAGTCAGATATGGTCCTCAGGTTCTATAGATTCACCCTTTTGAAGAAGGGTCTTTTGTGGGAGAGGGGGTATCATGGGTAGGCAAGTACAAAAAAATAAAATAAAAAATTAGGATCACGATAAGTGAAGATAGAGAAGGTGCAGACAGCGGTGTCATCGTTAGTGAAGTAGATGTAAGGGGTTTGGAAGTGTTGTCGACGAATATATCTCAAAAGACACAATATCCAATATATTCCTTAAGCAACTTTATACGCACATGTGATAGTGTAAATTTAAACATAAAATTATTCTCTAGTATGAAAATCTAATATAAAATTGGAAAGTCCCCAAACTGAAATCAAGCTAAGGTTCTTAGAGGAAGCCACATATATACTTCTAGCTGCATAATAGAAAAACAATGAATATATATACACAAATATATATATATCAGCCTGGATTTCAAGCAGCAGTTCTCTTCATTTTAGAGAATATTTAGTTTTAAATTCTTTTTTCTCTATATTTTAATATTCTTCTTTATACGTATCCCTTGCATCACACTCTAATCCATGTGGATCTGTATTGTATCAACGGTTGAAGCATTGGTAAAAGGTAGTCCAACTTGCGGTTTTAATCCTCATGAAGAACAGGATCAAAAAAGTATACTTCCTTTGTAAATGTCTTAGGTGTGCTTGGACTTACTCTTTTTAACTCGTCTAGGAGGAAAAAAAAAAAAGGAAAAGAGAAAGGGAAAAAGGCTGACCTTAAATTAGCAAAATTTTGTAGAATTACATATCTAATGAACTTAAACGTGATATCATTATATTTGGTTGGCCGAAAAGGAAAGGCATCTTTCCTTCTGTATCTCTCATTTCCTTCTCTCTCTTTCTTTGTTCCATGGTGAATCTAGGAATATCTCTCCCATTTCATTCTTCTCAAAGTTTTCATTCCTTCCAACCAACCAACTGATTTATTTCTTGCAATGCAACCTCTATAACAATCCATGTCTTAGTAATAGTATTATGCTTTACCAAAACACAAAAAAAGAAAAAAAAAAGAAAAAGATAAGATAAGAAAAAGGAACTATCAATCATCTGTGTCTTCAAGCAACTTAACACACCTCTAAACAAGTAATCATGGCCAACAATCGTAGCAAACGCCGTCGTTTCATACACCCATCTATCTTCCTAGCCCTAGTCACCATAAGCACAGTAGTTTTACTTAAAGTATCTTCACCTTCAACAAAATCAACACCACCTTACACTATCCCCTTCTTCAACACCACAAACCCTCTTTCAGAAAACCAAAATTCATCTAAGTCAGCTTATAAGGACCATGGAGGACTCACATCTTTTGATTATTCTTCTTCTAAGACCAACCTTCAGTTTGCGAAGCAACCCGAGACGGTTAGGTGGCTAACAGACATATGGAGGAGAATCCATGAGCATCCTGAGCTGGCTTTTGAGGAATTCGAAACTAGCAAGTTGATAAGAAAAGAGTTGGAGAAGATGGATATAAGCTACAAGTACCCTATGGCCAAAACGGGGCTCCGGGCTTCCATCGGATCAGGGACTCCACCCTTTGTTGCCATCAGAGCTGACATGGATGCTCTTCCAATTCAAGTTCCCTCTCTCTCTCTCTCTCTCACTCTCTCTACATCTCCCATAATCTATCGTTTTACTTCCTTTTCGCTTCCTACACTATTTTTACATTTCAACTTAGGGATTGCCCAAAACACGTCTGATTTATGCATAGCTAATATTATAGAGAATGAAAATTTTGTTTCAAAATTACAGAATATATTATAATTAACTCAATAAGCCGGATTAATAAATTTGAAAAACCAAGGAACTATTTCATCAATGCAAAGTTTTGCGAAATAATTTCGTATAACATGATTTTCAAGTAGATCTTATTTTTTCATAAATACTAAATATGGTTATAAGATCAATTTAATTTTTAATCATGTTTCTGATATTATAGATACACAGGCTTTGTTTTTCATTTATAAATCAGCATCGGGTAAATCAAGGGTTTTTTAACCTCTAGATATATCATTATATATAATCAATATAAAAAAGTGGTGGATCTCGGATCGAATCGGGTTATTACATATAGTGTGGATGAGCACTGCATATATGGTTTTTAACTATTGTCGATAGAACACCTTTGGCTGGATCTTTTAGTAATTTATTCGTACTATCGTACTCATATAAGTACGAAAGAAAACTGGCCCAAGTGGTGCAGAAAATAAATAGGGAGACGACACACACACGATGATCATTCACATCTGTGGTATTTTTTTCTTGTTTTAGTTAAAGGTCGGGTTTTCATTACATATAGTGTACTTGTAATGTATAACATTGACATGTAGGAGGCTGTGGAATGGGAACATAAAAGCAAAGTACAAGGGAAAATGCATGCATGTGGACACGATGCACATGTGGCTATGCTTCTCGGCGCGGCCAAAATTCTGAAGAGCAGAGAACATCTATTGAAGGTTCGTTCCCTTTGTATATATTTTCTACCTAAATAACTCGGTACAGGAAATGTTCAAATCAACCATTCATTCTTGTGGCCGGAACAATAGATACACATACATACATACATATACATATATATATATATATATATATGAAAACCAAACCGAAGCAAACTGCTTGAATCTAACTGAATCATGAACATCCTATTGGATAATATTTGATATATGAAAAGAGCAGTCACAAGACTATGAAGGCATTTGCTAAGAATTTCGTTTAAATTCACCCCCTTTTTTTTTTCCTCATTTCCAAGATTAAGAAAAGCAAAATAACACTTGCAATATCATTTATCCTTCAAGCTTTCAGATTAAAATTTCATTTTTCTAATCATTAATTTTCCATATAGAAAAGTTTGATTAAAAAATACTACCTATTAAGTCCACCATCACTCCCTTTATTTGATGAATTTTAGACTATTATACAAAGTTGGAGTTGAATACAAATTTCAGCTTAATAATATTTCATATACAAGATAGGATAGATAAATATAATATATTTTGAGCGACCGAAGTTAACAGAAGTTTATTTCCATCAGAATCCTCAATTCTCGATCTTATTTCTTGACCAATTGAGAAAAAAAAAATCACTCGGACTACTGTATATATGTCTTGATATTTTAGATTCTACTACTTTTACTCGGAATAAGTGGTCCATGTATGAAATGAAAATTTTATCAAATTAACAAAATATAGTTTTTGAATGGACTTAACTCCCTGGGGAGCAACAAATGCTCGTACACTGGCATATGTACTAACGATTGTTACTAGTGTCTTAATATAAATCAATTACAAATTTAGTGTCGACCTACTTGTTTCCCCATATTTATTCGTAACTGTAGCGCTTATCCCAGGAAACGATATCTTGAGTTCTCTCGTTGATCCCTAAAGTCTAATGATGAGTGAAAGGTAAACTTTTATAGGTAGTTTCCCGATAACAAAAAAAAAAAAGGGTGTCGTTTGGTTTTGCCGAAAAACATTTTTCAAACTTTTTTATATTTATTATAAAACCAAAACTTAAGAATTATCAAACATTATTTTAGTAATCTTTAGAGAGGTTTCAGTTGCTAGAAGCATTCAAATACTTAATATTAGAGACAAATAAGTGGAAAAGAGAAAATTCTATGAAGAGATTTCATCGGACAAAAATCCAATAATCATAGCAGGAGAGAAGAACATATGTAAAATTATTATGATGCTCCATGTAATGTAACTTTGATTATTCCAAATGCCCCTATAACTTGAAATTTATCGTCAAAACATATGCCAAGTGTAATGATGATATTAATTTGCAATGCTTGAAAAATAGGCAATACCTTTCTGCAGTCTTCAGTTGATATTCATTAGGGTGTGTCCAGCCCAGTGATGGAGGACTCATGCTGGCACAGTTTTCCTGCAGTTGAGTGTCATTAATAAGTTCCAATAAGAAGTTACTACGATAAAATGAATGGGTCGTAGGAGGTAATCTCGAATTAATCATAAATTTCAACTTTTCTGAGTGTCCACTGATGAGTAATTTTCTCCCTCACGCACTTATACGTGAATGTCAGAAAGCAGTCATAAATGAAAGAGTGTCCAAGACTAATGTGTTAAAATAACTCTGATCTATTGGGACAACGTAAGACTCCTGTGTTAAAATATCTGGTCTGGATTTAGCAGTTGGAACGAAGGGTGCATGCATATAAGACAAAAACAAGCAAAAAAAGAGAGGACAAAATACATCAGATTTAACGAAACCCCTAAAGAACCGAAGTGAAAAAATCACGCATATATAAGGCTACAAACAATCTACTAATTTAATTTCACAGCATCATATAAAGTACTCACAAACTATTCAGAAATAATGCTCCTGCAGTTATGTACTTCGGGATTTATACTGTTCTCCCAGATTTCCTTCTACCCATTATAAGTGGAAAAAAGATTCAATCGTACTAATATGATATATAGTACCAATAATATTTATATGTAGAGCTATATGAGCTGTGAAAGCCCTAAGGCAATAAGAGAAAATTGTTAAACAAGAAAGAAGCCGTCAAAAGTTCTATGAAAAGCCCATGTGGTCTGTTACCTATTTAGTGCACTTAAAACTAGAACTCGTGTAGTTGAAATACTAATCAATTCCGATTTCCTATATTACCATATTACTGTGATGCTATTTTGTGGAAGAGTTGATGACTATATGTACTCTCCATCTCAGTGCAGTTGAAATACTACTTGATAACACAAAACTATTAAAAAGATGATTAATATATTTAGCTCAAGAACGAACACTTAGATAATGTGAAATATAGTTTCGTTTCATGAGTTACATATATTTTGAAAGCCTCTCCAAAAATTCACGTTATTACTGTCATGAAATTTCCCCCTTCTTTTCAATCTATTAATTGTGTCGGCAGACAGTAATAAGCTGTTTGCTTTCCTATTTTGTTTTTCCTGACGACGGAATATCATACGAGCTCCAGACGTCTTGGACGTACTAGCTTTCAATTATTCATAAAAAATTTTCATACAATATACTATTAAGAACCTATAGCCTTATTCGTATAAATACATATGTATACATACATACATATATATAAATACGTACACATACACATACAGACATATATATATATATATATATGTACACGTGCGTCACAATATATCTTCATATACATACAAGATTATATATTTTTCACATGGTTCATACATAAATTATGTGACAAAAAAAAAAAAAAAGAAAAGCGCAAACAATATCATTTATGCGGATTCCAGAGTTTTAACTTCATATCCTGTCAAAAAGTATAAATCATTAATTAAGTCGATAATAGTACTACGGAGAGCAAAGAACTTTCGATGGAGATGGGCTATATATCTCAATGTTTTAAGTTTCTCTTGGAGTGTAAAAAAGCAAATAACATGTAAATCCCGTAGATGAGCATATAGATTTGGTTTTGATTCGTCTTGGGATCTGACCAAAAATATATATTAAAAAGAAAAAGAAGAAGAAGAAACAAAAAGAAAGAAAATTTCATTTAAGAGTGGTAAATATTTGCTTGGTTCGAAACACGCAAAATTTATGTTATGTATAATAGGAATGCGACCACATGTATGTAGTGTCGCAGAAATTTCAGGGGAGAGCGACGTTCTTTCTTCTGCGCCAGAAATGTCCGTCCCCTTCTATCTTTCTGCGTTTGTGCACGTGCCTAAATGACATATGCTGTTAATTGTTTGGTATTGGTCCCTATCGTAAAGCTCTCCCACAATGCTAGAGATGCAACCCAGATGAGTTAGGACTAATATGTCATTATAGGGTTTAACATTTTTTAAAGCTTTATAAGGTTTTTACTTTTGTTGCTAAAATCCAACTCTATAGATAAACCCTATAAAGGTAGGTCGGGTTTTTATAAAATTCATATAAAATAAAAAAAAATAAAGTAAAAAGTAGTTAGGTAGAATTAAGGTAATAATTACTGACTTACATATAAATGAAATTTAAAAATTAAATATATCGTATAATATAAAACTAATATAAAGTGTATGTGTTACATAGATTAAAAACAAATATTGTTATCAATATATTATTTGTTATCAAGTCAAGTTTCTCATTAGATTTTTTTGAAGTCCCAAAACCCGACTCTAAAGCCTATAGGATTTTGAATTATATTCCAAAATCCAATAAAAATTAAGAATACAATCAAGGCGGGTTTGAGATGAATTCTATAAAACCCTAATCCACCCCTATAAGATTTAGTATTTCCCAAAATTCTATAAAAACCCTATAAGGTAGGTTTTGAGTACAAATTTTTCGAAACCTATTCCCATAAATGTAGGATATGAGTATAAGATTTTCCTATTCTATGTCCACCTTAAAACCTATACTCTAAAGTATATAGAGTATAAGTTTCAAGATACCATGTATTTATGATATAAAATTTTATTAAATAATAGTAATAAATAAATAATAAATGGCAATATTATAATTTTTTGTAATAAATATTTTAGTAAGCAAAAAAAAAAGTCTAAATTCATAAGTTAATAACTTTAAATAGTTAAACCTAATACTATCCCTCTTTCTTTTCTTTAATATTCCTTATTTTCCTCCATAACTTTAAGTTTTCTATTCATTTGCTTTCCCATTTACTAAGTAGTAAGATTGCAAAACTTAAAATAGTTAACGCAGAAATTTTACTTTTTATAATTTTACACATTTTATTATAGGTTCTATAAATTTTACATATGAAGAACTTATAATATAACATATGGATTACTCTTTTAATATCAAATAACTTGAAATTTATAAAAGGAAATAAAATTTATAAGTTTCACATGGTACATAATGGTTCCAGAATGCTACATAGTAAGTTTCGATTTCAAAATTTCAAAACCCATAACTTACAGATTAGGATACGAATAAAGTCTTATATCTTTTCCATCATATACTTACTCATTCCTAATCTTATTGCTTAAAGTATAAGTAAATAATAATAATCATATAACTTTATGTACTTTTCTTATAATTGATATTATAATGATAAATGTAAATCATTGAATGATTGGAGACTGATAATTTTTTATAGTATTACTAATGATACAATCTTATAAAGTCTCACTAAAAAATCAAAGCATATTTATATCTATATCATTTTTCTTTTTCGCTTTACTTTTAGTTACCTATTTAAATATCTTTTTCTTATATTTTTATCAATAACAAAATTTACACAAGTTTGACATATTATTTTTATTTCTTTTAAATCAACGAGTAAATTTAAATATTGTAATATATGCTATAATGAAAAAGTACGAAGTTTATTCTTGTAACCTCTTATAAGGTTTAACTAATACCTTTGATCATTTCCCAAAAAGAAAATTATTGGCAAATGTTGCAAATTCACTCGCTTACAAAGATTAAAATCTTTCTATGTATAAGATATATATGAATAATTCTACTATTGACCTAAACATAATAAGTTTGGTCCTCTTGATCCCTTTACTCTAGTCAATACCTAGATACACTAAACCACTTGTTCGGTTTGTGAATGAACTTAACATTGAAAAATAAAAAAGAAATTATTTATTTTATGAATCTCTAAGATCTAGATTCATATACTTGCTTGCTGAATGTTTAAATACACAACATCCATATACAAGGAAAAAATTAAATAAAAAGATATAACACATTGATACAAAAAGTAGAAACCTTAAATGCTAGAATCAAGTTGAGGTAAACCGAGACCCTATGTATGTATGAAACACGAACTAAAGTTATGATTTAAACATAACTGAATTAAAACAATCCTAAGAATTTAAGGTATAACTATATGAAAGACCTCAACTCACTAATTATATTGAATCAATAACCTCAATATAAGAAAAACCTTAACCTACGGGATATAAAGAGTGAGGAACTTTAGTATAAACTTGAACACCACAAAACATAGTTCTTGGTAGGTTCAAAAGAAAACAAAGTGATAACACCCACTCACTAATTGAATATAATTCATTCTCATTTACTAAATTATTTATTACAACTATTGCTTGAGACATAAAGTAAACCCTAAAAACTAAAAAACAAATGCATAGAAGGAAACTGAATAAGAACATACAAACTTAGAGATAACTCAATAAAGGAAACATAATGAAATCCTAAGAACTATGTGGAGATAAAATAAAATGAAATAATATAAAAAAAATACTACTAAGAATATCCAAAATAACTAAAACTAAAGGATAGAAATTTAGATATATTGGAACCCATCTTGAGCATACCCCAATTAATGTATCTAAGGCCGATTCAATTGGACCCTAGTTGAACTCCCTTTATTAACCTAAGTCTATAATCAATCTTCAATTCTTAAGACATATTGACTTAAGTTGCTTCAATAGATCGACTTAACATTTCTCCTCGCTTATTTAGACTTCTTGACTCACATTTACTTACATCAATGATTGATTTTCCTACTTCACAAGAAACGAAAAAATATTTGACGACAAGCTCAAATCTATACTATGGCTTCTTGATCTTAAATCCATGCTCATATCAAGCCCCTTTCATTGAGAAGATTCATCCTTGAATTTAGCATGTAACACCTGGATCAAAAATTAATATGCACAAAACAAAAGATTTGCTTGTCTCTAATTGAATCGAACAACAATTTTCACAATCATCGTCAAATCAACCTGTATGCCATGTGCCATCTCAAGGACTTTGTAGGAACTTAATTAACTCAACTGATTTCCATGAAAGCCATTAATGGAATTAAAAATATTTTTGTGTATAAGATGATACGCTCAGAACGTATATATAAAATGGGAGCGTAAATTGCAGCAAGTGCACTGGTCGTATCAAGTAATAAAGTGGTGAAAAGTAAGGTTGTCGATCCCTCGAGGAACCAATAGAGTACTAGATCTATGGCAATTCTTATCAATATCTAGGTAATTAAAAAGGGGTTTTGAAATGTCTAATCTAAAAATTTAACTTAAAGCAACAAGGAAAATTTTATGAAGAATCTATCAATTATGAACAAGGGAAATTAGAATTCACCCTAGATTTGTTAATCAAATTGCTACCAAGTTATGTCAACTAGTGGTTATAAGGTTATTCAAGTGAGTTTAGAAAATCCTTTTTAGGGATGTTGACCTTAAATCAATTAGTCGGCTTCCGCGTCTCCAATTAACCAAGGAATCAAAATTATGTTCATACACCTCCCGATGCTACAAACAACTAATGCCCTAAATCAATTAACCCTAATCCCTTAGTGATTAATTAACAAGAAACATTGCATTGCGCCCTCCATAAACTCTAATTAAACCAATTATCGCAACTCCCGTATTGATAATCAATCTAATTAAGAATTCCTAACAAATCCTAATCAATTCCCGTATCAAAAGGATTTCTAACAATTATAATCAAAGACTGATTATAATTGAAATCAAAGGAATTGCAATCATGAATAATCCTAATAATTCCTAATTACATAACATGGCAACAATTATCCTTTTAACATTCTAGAGTTTCATCCAATTTCCCACAAGGATGATTTAGAACATTATAGTATGAGTTGCATAAAAACAATTGAAATAAAGAGGTGCAGTGGAATTCATATTAAACAACTAATAAATGGCATAAAAGAAAATAAAGTAAATGAAACAATGGTTATAATCTTCAAGAGCTTCAATCTTCAAAAATGACTCCTTGAATTCTTCAATTGAAAGCAAACTTCAACAAAATGACATTCTTCCTTCAACTAAACTTTGGAAAAATCTAAAGTACCTAAGGAAATTCTAATGATTCAAAAGAAAGACAAATGATGCTAAAACAAAGAAGAAGAACAAAAGGATTCTAAACAAAAGAAAGGATGGATTCTCCAACAAAAAGGGATGCTTAACCAAAGAAATGATGCCCCCAAGGTTCACACAAGGGGTCTATTTATAGATCCAAAGAGGAGGGGGATAAGGTTGATCTGATGAGGATTTGAGTCAGCAAATTAATTAGGATACGATTTTGGAGAGATTCTCGCAATGGATATCCGGGGAGTAATGAAGGCCGGCTCAAGGCCGGCGGCCTTGAATGTAGGCCGGCTTAAAGGCCGGCGGCTTTTCTTCTTTTTGAGGCCGGTTTAAAGGCCGGCTCAAGGCCGGCTCAAGGCCGGCGGCCTTGAATGTAGGCCGGCCCAAGGACGGCGGCCTTCAGTGCAATCCTTCGCTCACTTCTTAAATTTTGTGAAAAACTCCTCCAATTAACTTGTAATTTACTTTTGGGTCCTCAAAACCTGTATTTTCACAATAAATACCATTAAGTATCATTTCTTTATATTTTCTTATAATATTAAAATAAATTTAATATAAGTCCAAAAGAAAATATAAGTATAATGTGATCTTATCAACATCCCCACACTTGAACTTTTGCTTGTCCTCAAGCAAAATAATTGATTTAAACAAGAGAAATCCATCATTGAACTTCTGGTGCCCATTGTTCTGACCATACTGAAATTTGTAACTAGTATATCTAGTTGAAATTTAGTAGTTAATCTAAATACAACAGATTTTTAATCCCAGTGTTTAACAATAGAAAACAATACTTAGTCCATAAGGAAAAACATTCATTTAAACTTCATTGGTTATTAGCAAGTATCATCTCCCTCAATTTTACTTCTCTAAATAAGATAACAAGGAGTGAAAGCATATGGTATCCATTTTTTCCTAGAATTTCTCCCTTTTTTTTTTTTTTTTTTTTAATGTTTTATTTGCCTTGATTGGCAGCGGAGTGAGACTTCACTCTTCTGAGGGACCAAAGCTCGCCCATGTCAACCTGACTTTCATTAAGGTACTAAATTTTTGCCTTTCCGCCCTTCTCGTTATTGTGAGTTCATTGAGTCGGCACATCCTGGGCTCATCGCCTAAGTGACCAGGTTTTAAAGGGACCCCTACGAACTCTTCCTCACACTAACATTTAAGATTGGATACTCTTAACTCATTTTCCTGAGCTATTGGAGTAAAGGCTTTTTTTTTTTTTTTTTTTTTTTTTTTTTTTTTTTTTTTTTAAGGGATCACTAAGTAAAATATTTCTTTTACCTCTTTCACTAGGTGTTAAGGTATTCTCAAAGAAATTTCAATAGAGATTTATCCCAACCAATTTTTCCTTGAAGTAAACTTGCTTGTTTTTTCAACTTAAGGACTCAATCTCAAGTTCAAAGGCTCAACATAGGGTAAACCCCGTTCTCTAGAGATTTTACTCTTAAATTTTAACTATGTAAACTAGTCACAACAATTGGCGAGTAGGGCACCAATCTAATTCAATTTCAGGATTTCATTGAAAACACTTAAGGACATAAATAAAGCATGGGATTTGTAAGCTCATGATGTGTGCAATCATTATACTTCTACATTTATAATCCCTTCCCCACACTTAAATTGGACAATGTCCTCATTGTTCCTAATATATCACAAAATTAAGGAAACGAATGTCAATGCAGAAATTGAAATACTGGTACTTCCCTGGTATAAAATTGTTCATCAGGAAGAAAATTCCTCCTAAAATGTCTGTCATCCTTGGAGTGTCTTGAATGCACCGGCAGCTCTTATCCAGCCTTGAATTAGTTTTTTTTTTTTTTTTTTTTTTTTTTTTTTTTTTTTTTTTTAACGAAACTATTATAGATACTTATTAAGCATGGGCTGCCTCCCATGAAGCGCTTGTTTTATAGTCATCAGCCTGACTATCAGGGTTAGCTTACATCCAGGAGTTTAAACAACTCCTTCAACACCATCGTTTTCAGATTAGGATTCCAAGCTTCCTTCCATGGTATGGTGCCCTTCTTTTCAGCTTCCACCAATGTTTTGTAGGTAGATATCAACAAACTTACCTGCTGGATGTCTGCCCTTGACCATCCCAGGATTTCCCTATGTTCATCCAACTGGCCTTGAATCTGCTGCTGCAATTCTTTTGTCATAGGCGCTTGATTAATGTGAGGCCATGGATTTCCTAAATTCAGACACTTATAACCAAACAATTGATTAGAAAAGACATTAGGTTCAAGTGTCTGCATAGGCATTAGTGTCGGCACTGGTGGCTTCTCATAGTCGTCTGTCTTCTCAAAAGCAACAACATTTTCAGTCTGGGGTACTTGTTCACGACCTCTGTTTTCTTGCTCATCTTCATCCCCCCAATCATCTATCTCATTCAAGACAGCTTCAAGAGTGGTTTGCCCTACATCTTCCTCCACATCATTGTTAGTAATTTCACCCTCAGCAGATATGTCAGAATACATTGCTTTCTCATTAGACAAAAACACAGGATCATACATATCAAATGTTACCTGGTCATCTAGTGCTCTAAGGGTGAGCTTACCTTGTCCTACATCAATTAGAGCTTGACCTGTGGCTAGGAATGGTCTTCCTAAGATCATGGGTACCTCTCTATCTTCTTCCATTTCCAAGACTATAAAGTCAACTGGAAAGATGAATTTGTCCACTTTTACTAGGACATTCTCCACTATACCCTTTGGGTACTTGACACTTCTATCCGCAAGTTGTAAGGTAACGTGCGTCTCCTTACATTCTCCAAGTCCTAGTTTTTTGAAAATGGACAGAGGCATTAAATTTATACTTGCACCAGAATCTATAAGTACTTTATCAAAATTAAAATTACCAATAGTGCAAGGAACAGTAAAACTTCCCTGATCTCTTTGTTTTCTCGGCAAATTGGATAAATTCTTTTGTAAGATCATAGAACATTCCCCTATAAGCATCACTGGTTCATTCCCTTCAATCTTCCTCTTCTTTGTGAGTAAATCCTTCATGAACCTAGCATATGATGGCATCTGCTGAAGTGCCTCTGCAAAAGGAATGTTAATTTGCAATTTTTTAAAGACTTCTAAAAATTTAGCAAATTGTGAATCCAATTGTTGTTGCTTCAGCCTTCCTGGGAAAGGAATAGGAGGAACATATGCTTTCACTTTTGGTGAATTTTGCTTTGGCTCCTCTTCCTTTTGTTTCCCTTTATCTTTCCCCAGGTTAACCTCCTCTTCCTCAAGTTTCTTATCAACCAATTCCTTACCACTTCTTAACATAATAGCATTTACACCCATAGGATTTTGCTCAGTATTGCTAGGTAAAGACCCAGATGGTCTATTACTCAACTGTTGAGACATTTGACTAAGCTGATTTTCAAGATTCCTAATGGTGGCTTGTTGATTTTGCAACATTGTGTCAGTCTTTTGCATATAACTTATCATGAGTTCTTCCATTTTAGACTGACCTTGCTGAGAAGAGGTATTATGATTAGGATATTGTTGATGGGGAGTATTATGATTAGGACCTTGCTTTTGAAATCCAGGGGGTTTAAGTGCGTTGTTATCATTTCTCCATGAGAAATTTGGATGGTTACGCCACCCTGGATTGTAGGTGTTTGAATAGGGTCCTTGATTTCCTCTTTGGAAATTGTTGACAAAATTTACTTGCTCTCCATGGGATGAGGAGGAAAAGTTTCTTGATGGGCACTCAAGAGTTGAGTGTGGTCCTGAGCATAACTCACAACAAGAAAATTGATTAACATTGAAAGAAGGTGCAGAGGTGAGTTTACTTACCTGGGCGGTAAGAGCAGAAATCTGAGCTGTTAAGGTGTCCATATCATTGACAGATGCCACTCTAGACTTACCTCTTTCATGTTGCCAATTATGTGCACTAGAGGCCATTTCATCTATCAAAGCACTAGCCTCATCATATGTCTTACTCATTAATGCACCACCAGAAGCAGCATCTACTAGAGATCTCAATGTGTCATCTAAACTGAGATAGAATATCTCAATAAGGAGATTATCTGGTAATCCATGATGGGGGCATTTTCTAATTGCCTCCTTGAATCTTTCCCATGCTTCATAAAGTGATTCACCACTAAACTTACTGAAGTTTGTGATGTCATTTCTTAACCTAGCAGTTCTAGATGGTGGAAAAAATCTCCTTAAAAATTTAGATGAGAGATCTACCCAAGTGGTTACAGAGTCTTGTGGCAATGAATTGTACCAAGCCCTAGCTTTTTCTCTAAGTGAAAATGGAAAAAGTTGTAGCCTAATTACATCATCAGATACATTATTCATTTTCACTGTATTACAATATTGAAGAAATACTGCAATATGCTCATCAGGACTTTCATTTGGATATCCTCCAAATTGATTTGATTGAACCATTTGAACGAGTGCTGGTTTTAACTCGAAATTATTAGCCTGAATTGTTGGTCTTCTAATTGCAGGACCTGAAACAACAGGTACCGTGTATTCTCGAAGTGCTCTACCAACACCCTGAATCTGATTGTTGTTCTCATCTGCCATGTTCTCTTCTTCCTTTCTTCTCTGCTCTCTTCTAAGTTGTCGCAAGCTGCGTTCTATCTCAAGATTAATTGGTAGAAGTTCAGCACTTCTACTCTTGCGCATAAAAAGAACCTTAAAGAGAATGGAAAACGATCACACAATGATAAGAAAAATTAAATAAAAAAATAATTGTGCCTAAATTACCAACAGAATTACGAAATCTAATATCTATTAGTTCCCCGGCAACGGCGCCAAAAACTTGATACGCTCAGAACGTATATATAAAATGGGAGCGTAAATTGCAGCAAGTGCACTGGTCGTATCAAGTAATAAAGTGGTGAAAAGTAAGGTTGTCGATCCCTCGAGGAACCAATAGAGTACTAGATCTATGGCAATTCTTATCAATATCTAGGTAATTAAAAAGGGGTTTTGAAATGTCTAATCTAAAAATTTAACTTAAAGCAACAAGGAAAATTTTATGAAGAATCTATCAATTATGAACAAGGGAAATTAGAATTCACCCTAGATTTGTTAATCAAATTGCTACCAAGTTATGTCAACTAGTGGTTATAAGGTTATTCAAGTGAGTTTAGAAAATCCTTTTTAGGGATGTTGACCTTAAATCAATTAGTCGGCTTCCGCGTCTCCAATTAACCAAGGAATCAAAATTATGTTCATACACCTCCCGATGCTACAAACAACTAATGCCCTAAATCAATTAACCCTAATCCCTTAGTGATTAATTAACAAGAAACATTGCATTGCGCCCTCCATAAACTCTAATTAAACCAATTATCGCAACTCCCGTATTGATAATCAATCTAATTAAGAATTCCTAACAAATCCTAATCAATTCCCGTATCAAAAGGATTTCTAACAATTATAATCAAAGACTGATTATAATTGAAATCAAAGGAATTGCAATCATGAATAATCCTAATAATTCCTAATTACATAACATGGCAACAATTATCCTTTTAACATTCTAGAGTTTCATCCAATTTCCCACAAGGATGATTTAGAACATTATAGTATGAGTTGCATAAAAACAATTGAAATAAAGAGGTGCAGTGGAATTCATATTAAACAACTAATAAATGGCATAAAAGAAAATAAAGTAAATGAAACAATGGTTATAATCTTCAAGAGCTTCAATCTTCAAAAATGACTCCTTGAATTCTTCAATTGAAAGCAAACTTCAACAAAATGACATTCTTCCTTCAACTAAACTTTGGAAAAATCTAAAGTACCTAAGGAAATTCTAATGATTCAAAAGAAAGACAAATGATGCTAAAACAAAGAAGAAGAACAAAAGGATTCTAAACAAAAGAAAGGATGGATTCTCCAACAAAAAGGGATGCTTAACCAAAGAAATGATGCCCCCAAGGTTCACACAAGGGGTCTATTTATAGATCCAAAGAGGAGGGGGATAAGGTTGATCTGATGAGGATTTGAGTCAGCAAATTAATTAGGATACGATTTTGGAGAGATTCTCGCAATGGATATCCGGGGAGTAATGAAGGCCGGCTCAAGGCCGGCGGCCTTGAATGTAGGCCGGCTTAAAGGCCGGCGGCTTTTCTTCTTTTTGAGGCCGGTTTTAAAGGCCGGCTCAAGGCCGGCTCAAGGCCGGCGGCCTTGAATGTAGGCCGGCCCAAGGACGGCGGCCTTCAGTGCAATCCTTCGCTCACTTCTTAAATTTTGTGAAAAACTCCTCCAATTAACTTGTAATTTACTTTTGGGTCCTCAAAACCTGTATTTTCACAATAAATACCATTAAGTATCATTTCTTTATATTTTCTTATAATATTAAAATAAATTTAATATAAGTCCAAAAGAAAATATAAGTATAATGTGATCTTATCATAAGACAAAAAAAATAAATAAACAAAGTTTTTTTTTTTCACTCTTGAAAGAACAAATGTAGCTCAATAAAGGGCCTTTAACATAAGACTTTTTATGGATTTTATTTATATGAAAACTAGAAAGGATTAACAGTAAGAGAAAACAAATAGAGATTTTTTTTTAAATGTATTTTGAATATATTTGAATTGCATAATAAAAGAACAAGACAAAATAGACCAAATAGTGCTTTTTTCTTTTGTAGTTGTTATTAAAAAGAAAAAATAATCGATATAAACTAATTCAAATTGGATATGACCCACTAATCTCAAAACAAATTAGATAGAAACCTAATTTGAGACCCAAAGTTCTTACACCATATGATTAAAAAAGAAAAGAAAAGAAAAGAGGTGAGAACCTTAAAATACTAAAATCAAGTTAAGATGGAACTAGACCTTATGAATATATGAACCATGAACTAGAGGTAGGATTAAACATGACCTATTTAGTGAAACAACCCTAATAACATATCATACAACTATATGGAAAACCTCGACCCTCTAATTATATTGAATTAAGAGTCTCAGTATAGGAAAAAACTTAACCCACTAACTATAAAGAGTCAAGAACCCATAGGTCTTGGTAAGTTTAAAGGGAGACAAAGAAGATAATACCTTACTCACATAAACTTAATTTATTCGCATTAATTGTATTGTTTGTTATAACTATTTTCTATTTATAAGCTTAAAATAAACTCTAAAAACTAGAAAAAATATATAAAAAGAAACTAAATAAAATATTAGAAAATAGAAAATAACACAATAAAGGAAACACAATAAAATCCTAGTAACTATTTAAGATAAAATAAAATGAAATAGCATTAAGAATGGGGAAAAGGTAAAGAAAATGCCTATACTCTTGAGTTTAAATTTAATGTCTCAAGTTTCATTTTTTTTTTAATTTAGTACTTATACTTTGAAATAATGATCGATTTAGTATTTCTATTATTTCAAAAGTTAATAAACATTAACTTTACATGACATAGCATATGCATGACATTTTTCTTACACATATATAAGGGGGGAAAAGGGCAAAGAAAGTGAATGTACTTTTGCGTTTGAGGAATTTAATTTCCCAAGTTTCAACTTTTGCGATTTCGTGCTTGCACTTTCAAATAACTTTCAATTTAGTGTCACTCAATCATTTGATTTTAAACCTTGTGATAAATTCCTCTATTAAGGTATAAGTTCCATATTTAAACCTTGTGTTAATTTTAAATGACTAAAGAATTTCATCAAATAAATATCAATGACTATGCTATAATTGAGCCATCGAGGTATAAGATGCCAGCAACGTAAGTTTAGGATGGATTTGCAAAACCTATACCCAGGTTAACACCCTATAAAGTTTTTCAATACTTATCCCAAAACCCTATAAGGTTTTTTTTTTTACATCCAAAACCTACCTTTATAAGATATTATTGAACTCACAAACCAACTTGAGTCTACCTACCCATTTTTTCCCTTTTTAATTGTATTTAAAACCTTTTAACCATTGGACCTTAAGCAAAAAGATCAAAAAAGTAAAAGGCACTACTAAATGAAACGATCTATGACATTTTGAGGATAGATCAAGAAGTCTAATTTCTTCAACTTTCACTAAATAACTGGGAACTACTCTTTCACTACTTATTTTACTCTCCTTTGCCTCCACATTATAGGGTTGCATTATCCTAAACACTTATTTTACAACTTTAATGACACGTTTGGTTAACTTTACAAGGGTGGAATATAATGACATTTCCTCACTTGTAATCCTATTCTTATGTTTGGTTGGTGGAATTGCTATTCCACGAAATTGTTATTATTGAAAAATGAGGAATTAAAATTCTTTATAGAGCCAATAGAATAGCCATTATTTGATTTTGATATCATATTTTCATACCTATTCATAAGACCTTAAAATAACTATAAGGAATACCTATTATTTCTCTCTTCCATTCTTAAAGAAATTCGATTCTATTTCCACCTTATTCCATTCTATAAACCAAATGTGCCATAAGAATTTTCTATATTTTTAGCTTAACCAAACTGTAGCAAATGAAAGGGAAGACACCTAAGGCTTTGAGTCATGTAGCTAAAGTAACTAAGAGGTATGTAACAATGAATATCATTAGGGTAAATTACATAGACATCCCTTAAAAAGTTTGAAATTGTATGGAGCCTCCAATTTTTCAAAAATCAATGCCTATATCCCTTAAAATAGTTGTGAAATCGACTTCTTTTTTATATGTTGGTTGCTTATATATAATTTTGTCTTGACATGAACAATGCATGTAATATATTTTACCATGCCTCTAATTTGCTATGCTAACAACAATTCATCATGTAATCTACTAAATAAAATATGTAAGTTTACAATTATTAAGTGAGTTTCTAAACTAGCTTTAAGATCTTAAAATCATTTATTAAGCTTTGAAAATTCATTTGACAATTCATTAATTTTGAAAACATTTGAAGGTTTGTCATTTTAGAAAAATGTATGGGATAAAACAAGATCTATATCTGAGTCCTATGGCTTAAGGGGAACCACAAAATACAAATATAGATAAACAGGTCATGAAGCCATAAGTAGCTCCTATAATAAGTTTAAATATAAAACTAGAACAAAAATACTAAGTCTAAAACAAAAAATCAATAATATTCGTAGTCTATAAAATTTACGTCCTCATATTCATCACCATAATCCTCTTTGGAGCCAAAGCTCATCAAATCATATAGTGGATCCATCATAAAGTCCTCACCTAAAAAAGAACAGTGAGCCAAAAGACTTAATAAACAGTAATGCAAACACACACATATATGTCAGGTAAGCCTATGTACAAATGCAACAATCAACCATACAACACCATAATGATAATTGAGGGTTAAAGGGAGCAACTAGGCTTCACATCTTAAAACTAAAATCTAAGTAAGCTCTTCTAAGTAACCTCATAGATATGCCATGCTTACTAATCATAGTCTAGCTATACTGTATTGCCCGTTGGAACCCATAATCCTTAGACAATTCTCGATATGCCTTCTCTCCACTTACAATGCTTGTTATCCAATGCGATTTCACTTATTAGTTACCCAAAAAGCCATTCTATAATGGCTTAAGCACATAATCTACCAAGTCATTTCAGGATGTATAACCAAAATCGTAATCTCGATCTAATGGAGTTACTTACTAGCTCAAGTAATCAAGTATAAGGAGCAAGCAGATACTTAATCGAGTTGATTATTTATCATGCCCCTAAGGTTACTAAGCATAACAATCCACCCTATACAAAATTGAAGTATATTGAGTATTAATAAAAATGGGCTCAAAACGACTTCAATAGTATACATAAGGTGTCAATAACTCTAGAAACCTTCAAAACTTGACAATTTCAAAGAGGTACTAATATGTGTAACTTTTACTAAATATAAAATACTATAAAATATTACATCCTATGATAAAGTTTGTAAAGTATTAAATAGTATAGTCTTTTAAATGAAAGAGAGTTTAAATAAATATATAATCTGTCCTATTGCAAATTTCCTTCATTTTCCTCATAAGTCTAACTTTATCTACCTTGTAAAGGCTTACCCATGGTTCCATTCTTTTAGGATAAAACCATTATAATGCCTGCAAAAACCTATGGTTCTGTTCTTTCAAGATAGAACCATTAAGATGCCTACAAAAAGGGAGAGCTCTAGAGGTATAAGCTATAAATAGCTTAGTGAGTAAAGCATCTTAAATCATTGATCGATCAAGCAGAAACACAAACAAACAAGTTGTTATTATTAAACAATATGTAGTAATAATCAAGTGAAACATCGCATGTGGTTATCTAGAGCCTACATGAAGTTCAAGGATATTTTATTTTTACCCCTCCTTTGACCTTGGGTTATGGATCTTAATAGTTCCATTAAAGTTCTAGTGTTAAATTCATAAATTTAACCTAAAATATCTCCTTGGCTACTCAGATCTTTAAGAATTACCAGTCAAACTCTAAAGATAAATACAATGCACTCCGAGAGGGTAATTTCCTTAGCTACTCACACTTCCAAATGTATGTTTCCCAAAACAGAATAATGAATAAGATTTAATCAATACACATTGATCTTCAAATAAATTTAGTTTGCATTGATCAAATAGGACCCTGACTCAAAACATCCCTTCATTATTTGCGCGAATGTAATGGCAAGAATTTGAGATGCAAGATGCTATGCATGTCTTAGTTCTTTTGGATCTTTCGATATGCTTATCTCAAGTTTATTAGGTGATCAACCAAAGATAATGCAAGCCATATCACAGCAAACACATTAAACACTATCAAATCATTGTCACTTTGCATAAATAAGCTTCAAACAATCCCAATCACACACATAGCACACGTGGGTTATTTATTTCTTTAATTTAAGCACAACTATAGCTAAAGCACAAGCAAGGTGAAGGTCATCAATGAAACTCATCTAGCCATCATTAGGAATTGAAATAATTTTCTAGTAAAGAGGAACCTTCGTCTATATCACCCATTTCAAACAATACATATACATAAAAATAAGTAATATAGAAAAAGTCCTTACTTGAGTTTAGATAGAGTCTAATTCTCAGATAAATCTTTTAAAGTATTATTATAATTTTAGTTTAGTGTCCATCTTGGAATCTTTAAGTATCTTAAGTTTTTAACTCTTGTAAATTCTCCTTACTTTGATTTAAGGTGTCTTTCATTCAAAAGCTTTCTTAAATGTCCATGCCAAACCTTGTTAGGCTTTAATCATCAAAGTTCATGAATGACATTATGGGAATGTTTGTCCAATCTTTTGAATATGATATTCTTATGGGTCTTAATCTTCTAAATTTTAGAAGATAATTTTCAAAAGATATATTCTTACCCTTATCAAATATTTGATAAGTGGTTTAAGAGGGTGTTTAAGTATGTAGGTGATACGAACTACGCCAACCCGTGACGAAACCCAATACCAATACGTTCGGAAAATTCGTTGCCTAAGACGCCCAAACACCTAAAGTGGAACCGCGACCCGTTGTCTATAAGCGAGACAAGAACCTTGGTATAAAAATGAAGACGCCACAATCGAGATGAAAGACCGATTGATAAGTCGGGATGAACGCCACGGAAATCAATCCGATAAGTTCGAATTAGTTCTTGAAGAACCAAGAGAGGTGCCTCTCAAAAGTGTTTAATGTTCAAAGATGTATATCTTAGTTGTTCTAAACCCTAGGAGCTTTTATACTAGGGTTACAATTCGTGTAAAAACAAGTCCAAAACGATGTAGTTTAGTTAAGTGACATAAAAACGCGAAACAGAACAAGCTGGCCGACAGGGGATACACGGCCGTGTACACAACCGTGTACTTTTCTGTGCAACTTCTGGCAACATACACGCCCGTGTACTTTGGCCGTGTATCTTTTTGTGCAACTTCTGGCAACATATACGCCCGTGTACTTTGGCCGTGTATCTTTCTGTGCAACTTCTGGCAACATACACGCCCTTGTACTTTAGCCGTGTATCTTTCTGTGGATTTGCTTGACTCCATACATGGCCGTGCCTTGAAAATACACGCCCTCTTCAACCCGTGTCCAGTATAACTTGTACAAAAGCAAGGGTCTTCCAATGGTTGTTCCAATCCATTCCAACTTCATGATTACTCCAATCCTTTCCAGCTTCATGGACAACCTTTATCAACTCGTTAAAGGCTTCCTTGAATCGTTTTGCTCGATTTCTTATGATCGGTCCAGGCGGCACTTCAAGAGGATCCACATTTCTTCTTCCGGCTTGGCTCTCATCCCGGATCTCATCAGTAGGTTTGGTAGGATGCAAGAGGAATTTTCTTAGAAAGTGATATAAGTTCATGTGTTGATGGGGAAATCTTGTTAGTGCTAGTTGAGGAAATTTTGGACAAGAATTTTAACTTGTTTTAGTGTGTGGAATATTTAGTGGAAAGGAGTGTAAATGTGTGATTTTTACTATGGTAAATTTTCTTATTTATACATGCTTGTGTCTCTTTCATAATGATAAGAATAAGAACACTTGGAAGGAGAGGGTTCAAGGGCTGGTTTGCATCTTAATTTTTAGGGGATGATGTGTTACTTTCTTTTTTGTTTTGTGATCAATAATTGAGGGTTTGTGGGAGTTATGTAATGTCATGATCTTGCTTGGTATGGAGAAGTCATTTTTCATAAAAATTTCATATGCTTTCTTCAAAGTTTTTAGATAATAATTGAGGTACTTCCCTTGTAGTGATTTGCTTATTAGGTAACAATCATTTTCATGAAGAGTTTGATGAGTTTTGACACATGAATTTAGAAGTCTTTAGATGATTAAGACATCAATTATTGGTTCTTTTAGCATGTGTGTTATGCCCTTTTCCTTTTTCTTAGATTGGTTAGATTTAGGATATAATTCATCATGTAATATTTTATAAAATTACACCTAAGTTTAGTTAAAATTTCAAGCATTAAGATGTTGTTTTAAGGACAAATGTTTAGGGAAATTTTTATTCATACATGTATCGGTCTTTTCTTTGATTTAAGAGTACATGAGGAATAGAAAAAGTGTAAGGTTCATGATCTTAATTTAGGATGTTGAAGTGCTTAAGAAGTTGGTCAATTTTATCATGAAATAATCATTGTAAAAGGAAAGTAGATTTGATGGTGTATTGTGGCATGTGAGTTGGTCTTTTGGTTAATCAATAAAGGCTTTGAGTGTGTAAGTAGAGTTCTTGAGATAAAGCTTGGCTTTTGAAGTGTTCAAATTGGATAAGGAACTTTGAAAATGACATTTGGCAAGTAAAGGCTTCTTAGATAGCAAAAGTGTTTAAAATGTTGACCAAATTTTGTAAATTTTTTACTAATTAGACTTAAGCTTCTAATTAGGTTTGTTCAGTGAGTTTTTTGCCAAAGTAAATCATCTTGAGTTACTCTAATTACAGGGTTTTAAAAGTCATTTAATCTCACGTTGAATCAAATGCAATCACATTGATATGTTCTTATGGTTTTTCAAAAGTTTAGGTAGTTTATTTCTTATGGTTTTAATGATTTTAAGATAGGTTAAGATTATTCTTGATTTAGGTTGAGTATTTTAGTAATCTTTCCCTTAAATTAAAATATCATTTAATTTTATGTGAGAATGATATGGACTTCTTGGTAATTTATCTTATTGAGAGACCTTAATTAAGCTATCTCTACCTAATAATATACTGAATAAATATTACTAGATTTACAAACATAGATGTGTTTTTCATAGGTATCACATTATTATTCTAAATTAAAAATTTCTAACCTAGCAAACAACATGTATATTACTACATACTTGGAAAGATTGAAAGTTCTTAAGTAAAAGTTCAATTTTCCATTGAGTAGGTTGAAACAATTTTATGCATTAAAAGAGAAAATTTTAGTAAGATATTTACTCTAATTATTTGAATACTATTCTAGGGTTGGGTTTAAACTATTTAAGACTCATATTAGTTACAAACCAATTAAGGGTTGTGAAAGCCCAATTAGCCTTTTAGCTAATCTGGCCTAAACCATTTAAGGTCTATTCATTTAGGCCTATTATATTGTTTAGATTTGAGTCTAGATGTATTTAATACCAATTTAGGCATTTAGGCCCCTAAAAAGCAATAGGCCCAATTATGTTTGAAATTGGGTCCACTAGCCCTAATTAATTTAACTAATCCTCTTATTTGAAGTGATTTATCAGATTTAGGCCTAATTCATTTGAATTGCTCTTTTGGGTTTATTATATCCCAATTTAGGTGTCTATACCCATTTAGATACATTTAAAACTAATTATAATAATTAGGTCCAATTATTATTCTTAAAGCCATTTTAAGTCCAATTAAGTTATTTTAATCTATTATAATTAATTTAAGCTCATTCTGTCTACTCGATTATATTTATTATGCCTTAAGCTGAATTTATCTAGTGTACCTAACATTAATTCTATTTTGTTTCTTTATTTGATTTGGGGCTTTGTTGGCTTTAAGGCCTATTTAAGTTTTCTTGACTTTTCTATTTAGGATATGGACCCTAAAGATGAAATGGATTCAAGTAAATTTGGGTCTTGAATTGATGTGCCTAAAAGGGGATTAAGCACAATCAAATGGAACACAAACCAACCCTAAATACAATAAAAAATTCTAGTTCAACAATGTTAAGAATTTACGTGATTCCTAATGGGTGCAATGAGATCCAAAGTCAATAAATAATAAACAAATCCACCACAATGAATCAAATCCCTTAATACACACTAATCCAACTTAAATATCACGTAATCTTCAAGAATATTTAGCAAAGCACAATCGTGATCCCCTTTCCACAACAAATGCTTTCACAGTTCAACAACAAGTTAAATAAAGGAATAGAAATCAAGTATAAAAGGAACTTAATTAAGCACACTAATTCGAATAAATAATGAATCAAATTTGACCAAGAAATGTTCCAATTTAACCCTAGATATTACACACTAGAGAAGAAAAGAAAACACAATAATTTGAAATTGATATGACTCATAATTTCAAGTGTTACATTCGCCACAATATCAACTCTTGGGATTGAAATTGATAAGAGGAAATTGAACTAGGAAACCCAAAGTTCTCTCACGTGAAAGTGAAGTGTTTGTTCTAAAAATTGGCCTCCTCAAAACCCTAATTAAGCAAGTATTTATACTTGCTCCCTTTAGGGTTAGAAAGTACACAAAATTACAACTATGGCACTTTTAGGGTGGACGGTCCTAAATGAGAATTACAAATAAAATGAAAGTGTCCCAAAAGAAAATACAACATAAAATAGTCCATAGAACAATTACGAAGTACAAAATATTATAAATCTTCATGAGCTAATGCTTCAAAGTGGAAACAATCGCAGTGGGCCTTTGAATGCAAATCTGATGATGTTCTGTGGCCATCAACTAATGTAGGACATGTAGGCAACCCATGGAGAAATATTATTGTACCTATAAGATTATTTCTCAAATACTTATTAGATAAAAAGAAATGAAGTAAAATATGAGCGATTTGGATCATCATCCAAATCGAGTTCTGAAAGCATATATAGTGCTGGAAAATTTCCCATCATCTCCTCGGGCTTCTGAAAGATTTGCCCTCAAATCTAAAGGGTCATTTCTAGAACTGAACCTTGACGTCTCTATTGGCCTGCTCTCCCGGCTATCAGATGTAGTGGAAGTAGTTCTGATCTGTTTTTGAAACTAATGCACCTCAGATGGAGTCATAGGTGACAGTACTATGCGATACTTGCCCATACTAAACATGTAGGTGTTCCTAAATCCGTCATGTAACACCTGTTGATCAAACAACCAAGGTCTACCAAATAGCAAATGGAATGCATGCATAGGAATCACATCACATAGGATCTCATCGTGATATTTCTGCCCAACACTCATAGGCACCTTCGCCCTTAGTGTAATATACATACTGCCCCAATTATCTAACCAATGTAAGTTATAAGGGCTAGGATGTGAGCTAGTAGACAAATGTAATTTGTCTACTAGTGCAATAGATATAACATTCGTGCAACTACCACTATCAATGATGAGTACACAAAGGTTACCTTTGATCCTACAAGAGGTGTGAAATATGTTCTCCCTCTGAATGTCTCTAGCATCAGGAGATATGGTTAGAGTCCTACATAACACATTAACAGGTAGATATTGTTCACCTATATGCTCCTCATGTGTTTTTGCAGTCTGGTCATCATAATACTCCTACAGTGCTACAGGCAAATCTGTAGGCTCAACCTGTTCCTCCTCAACCTCAACATTTTCCCTAGCACCCTACATAACAGTCATCATCCTCTTATTTGGACACTGTATTGTCATATGCCCAAATCCCATGTATTTAAAGCATTTGATATGGCATGCTTTTCCACTAGTAGATCCAGGAATGGTCTGCCTCACATCTAGTGCTATTACCTCTTTACCCTTCCCAATGGGTATATTTTCTCTAGCAGTGTTAAGAGTAGTTTTGTCCACTGCTCTCACTGTCTCACCTGTCACCTTTGTCCATCCTGATCGACCATCAACTGCTATAGGTCTGGTAGTAGTATTGGGCCTACTGCTCGGAGCCCTAAACAAATTGGACCTCTTTTGCCTCTCTACTTTTGAGGCCAACTGAATAGCCTCATCAAGTGTACTATAGCGCTACAACTCAACAACACACTCTATCTCATATCTAATCATAAGGGTTTCAAATTCCTACACATAATCATCCACTGTCTTGCCTCCCTACCTCAAAGTCTGCAGTCGCATAAACAGTTCCTGTTTGTAGTGCTCAGGAATAAATCTTTTTCTCAACACCCTTTTGATATCCCTCCATGTCTGAATCTCAGCTTCCCCATCCCTATGCCTGCTGATAATCAAATTCTTCCACCATAGTGCAGCGTATCCTGTAAACTTGACAGTATCCAATTGGACTCTGGTATTATCATCATTCTCATAACATTCAAGGAGACCCTCAACCTTGTCCTCCCGTCCAAATAATCATCAGCTGATCCCTTACCATCATAAGGAGGCATCTGCAGCTTCACATACTCCAGTCCTTAAGGTGGCCTGAAATCCCTATTTTGATATGGATTAGCCTTAAAGTTGTCATCCCTTTCTTCCCGGTAAGGATGATGATCCCCATCCATCCTTCTATTCAAATTTTCATCTCCCACTACTCTATCTCTCTAAGGGTTTTGTGGAGCTACCTAAGGTGGTGCTTGAAGGTTCACCACTAGTGGTTGTGGTAATGTCATCCTATCAATCCTAGTTGCTAAAGTAGCAACTATGGTAGTAAGATCTTGGAGTTGTTCTTCTAAAGTCCTCCTACCTACAATATTATGACCCTGACCTCCACCAACTTGGCTATTGGCTTCATTGCCATTTCCCCCATTCACACTTTCTTTGAATATGTTGTGATTTAAGAAGTAATCCTACTAATTTCAGCACACTCCTTCAACAACAGCAACCCATACGTTTAACAACCACAATAATGCAATAGCTTACGTTTCAAAAAGAATTATAGGCACAAGGAAATAATTTAATACTCCAAGTAAAGTTCAATAAATGAAGTACACACACAACTACTTTTAAGTAGTTAGAATTAAATTCAACTACAAGTACTTAAGTAACTAGTCAATTACTTTCACACTTTAATGACTTGTTTGAATTCAAATTCTACTACTCAAACCTTCATTTTCTTGCTTTGATTCCACACTACAAATAACCACAATGTGTAGCACCTCAATAAATAAAAATAATCAAATTCCACCGCCACTCTACTACTCTTACTCACGGTTCCACCAATTCACTATATTACACACACCAAAACCCACGCCAAATGCACATACTTTTCACTAAATTTTACAAAACACAACACCTCATTCACACTTTTTTTACAAACGTTGTAGCACACACATACACACTCTTCTACACTTCAACTTCTCCACTTCTATTCAAATTGCAAACCACAAATTCAACAATAAAGGAAACTCAAATTTCAAATTCAAAATGAGCTCAATAAGTGCAGGATTCCACAAATGGTAAGAAGCTATTTCAAATTCAAATGACACACAATTAACTATGACTCAATGTGTGTTTTGAAACATCAAATTAACTTCTTAATGTACCTTCAATTCTGATTTCAAATCTAAAAATGACAATTGTGATCCTCCAATTTTCGAAAATGCACACACTACACCATTCCACTTCACAATTGTAACTCTTCCACAATTGGTAAGAAGTAATTTTCAAATTCAAATAACCACACATTAACTTCTTCAATCTTAATGTTTGTTTTGAAAATCAAATAATTTCCAATTCTTCCACACTACTCAAATCTAGAAACGCTCAATCACTCCTCTAATTCTTTGAAACAAACAATGTATGAATCACAATTTTTCTCCCTACACAATTGCACTTCCAAAATTGCATTCAAAATGCATTACTTTCCTCTTCCTCCATGGTGAAGTCCACAACATAGAAGCTTCAACAAGTAATCAAAACTCACTCCAACATGTAGCAAATTCAACTTCTACTCAAGACAATTCACGCCACTTCAAACAACTACAACAACAATTTCAATTTACTCCCAATTTCGGAATAAAGTTGTAAGATCAAGAACCTAAGATTTCCAAAATTCAAAATCAAATAACCCCTTCTCACAACCACAAGCTCTGATACCAAATTATGATGTGCCTAAAAGGGGATTAAGCACAATCAAATGGAACAAAAACCAACCCTAAATACAATCAACAATTCCAGTTCAACAATGTTAGGAATTTGCGTGATTCCTAATGGGTGCAATGAGATCTAAAGTCAATAAATAATAAAAAAATCCACCAAAATGAATCAAATCCCTTAATACACACTAATCCAACTTGAAATATCACGTAATCTTTAAGAATATTTAGCAAAGCACAACCGTGATCCCCTTTCCACGACAAATGCTTTCACGGTTCAACAACATGTTAAATAGAGGAATAGAAATCAAGTATAAAAGGAACTCAATTAAGCACACTAATTTGAGTAAATAATGAATCAAATTTGACCAAGAAATGTTCCAATTCAACCCTAGATATTAGAAATTAGAGAAAAAAAGAAAATACAACAATTTGAAATTGATAAGAGGAAATTGAACTAGGAAACCCCAAGTTCTCTCACATGAAAGTGAAGTATTTGTTCTGAAAATTGGCCTCCTCAAAACCCTACTTAAGCAAGTATTTATACTTGCTCCCTTTAGGGTTAGAAAGTATACAAAATTACAACTATGTTACTTTTAGGGTAGCCGGTCCTAAAAACATAATTACAAGCAAATGAAAGTGTCCCAAAAGAAAATACAACATAAAATAGTCCATAGAACAATTACAAAGTACAAAATATTATAAATCTTCATGAGCTAATGCTTCTAAGTGGAAACAATCGCAACGGGCTTTTGAATGCAAATCTAATGATGTCCCGTGGCCATTAACTAATGTAGGACATGTTGGCATCCAATGGAGAAATATTATTATACTTGTAAGATTATTTCTCAAATACTTATTAGATAAAAAGAAATGAAGTAAAATATGAGCGATTTGGATCATCATCCAAATCGAGTTCTAAAAGCATATATGGTGCCGGAAAATTTCCCATCATGAACCCATTTAGGTTCTTTTAGATTCATTTAAATCCATTAAGGTTCATTTATTATGTTAATTCCTAAATTAGTCCAAATTGATTTCTTAAGTTATTTAAGCCTGATTAATTAATTATTCATTTCCATATAGACACTCATGGGGTTGGGTATAGGGTTAATCCATAGGCATTATTTTAACTATCTAATTCCAAATTTTAAATTCATCATTTTAGAAGGTCCTAATTTTAAAGGGTTATACCTCATTTATTTTAAGTGCAAATTGAGTAAAACTGAAGTCATTTGAACCCTTATCACTTCCATTACCTATTTTAGCCCTAAAAGCCACATTTTAATTAGTTTAGGCTCATTAAATTTCCAAACTAAGCAAAGTTATGAACCTATACTTTAAAAGCCCATATTTCACTCAATTCAAATCCAAATCACTCCAAACCAAAAGCCCACTTGTTTCTACTCACTCCTAATGTCTAAAGCATCATTTAAACTTCAAATTCTAGCCTAAGAATATTTTAGAATAGCCTAAAACAATCATAAATGCCCCACAAAATCAAGACATCATTAATTAGTCCAATTCCATTGCAACTCAACCTTTAGGCCTTATTTTACATAAAAAAAAACTTCCATTCACCATGTAAACATGCCACACCCAAATTTACTCAAATCAACCAAATTGATTAAAAATTTTCCAAATTTAATCATTGCAACATGATAAGAAATGGTGACTACAATTCTTAAAATCAAACATTCAAATTTTCACCTAAATTCATCTCCTAATTTTTCTAAACTTCGTGCAAATCTTCAATTATCATATATCATTTTCAACCACATTTCTCACTTCAATTACACTTGAAATATGCTAGAAATTCTAAGAACTAAGTTTAATATACCTTTTTTTTTTAATTTGAAACATCAGTTTCACTCAATCCAAACATGTAATCACTATATACTTAGGAATCTCCATCCAAACTACTTCTGAGTCCTTAAATCATCATGCTAATCATCAATCAACCTTACTTTATCAACAAGTTCAGATTGAAGATCAAGAAATCAATCCCAATTTGAACATACTAGTGGCATTAGATCTACATTCATATCTATATGGTAACTCCATTTATTACATTCCAATTTCATTACTTAAACTTGCATCTAACATTACATTGGCCATGGCAAATCAGCAATCATCAATTTAATCTCTAAAAAGTCATCACATTGAAGCTTTAAAGTTAGTGACCTAAAGGGGCTATATCACAATCATCCATAACTTCATCAAATGTTATTAATTATGTCTTAATCCTTCTCTTACACTTCAAACACACATGTTTAAGTGAGGTTGACGGTCTTAGCTTGGATGTAGCTAGAATTCTTCAAAATGATAGTGTGCCAACCCTTTTTTCACTCCAAACGCGTCAAAGATAATCCTAGTAAGAAACCAACTAATTAGTAATTGTAGTTGAGATTAGTGAGCTCAACCTTACTTAAGTGAAGTTAATCTCCACTTAACTCAATGAACTTCCTTAGCTATGACTTGGTGAGCCCCCTACTAGTCCCTCAATTTGATTAACGCCTAAATCTTACAAGAAACAAGCTAAGCTAGTAAGAGAATTATGAGGTAATTAGGTTTAACCATAGTGATTAAGGTTTTGGGGGTTTCTGTTACCTTAATGGAATTTTAGAAAATGTAAATGGGGGTTTCTAGTATTGTTTTCAATCAAAGGTTTATAAAGGGCGGGGTTTTCCTACGGTTTAAGGGAAAATAAAAAGGAGGACCATAAGGTTTCATACTAGGTTACCAAGTGTAATTATTTTTAGGCATATGTAGCATTTTTATTCGTTTTATTTCAACCTTGATTTAGCTAAAAAATGTCTCACTCTCATTCTCTAAATTAGTTTAAAAATCTTCATGACTTTGGTTATCCCTCTATAAAATTGAGCTTAGGGACATTTTGATCATTTTACTCAATTAACCCCTAAATTCGAATTTTTCTTTTCAAATTGTCTCCAAATAATTTGCTAGTGATTTTATTTACTTATTTAGGGTCTTAAAGTATATTTAGGGTGCTAATTCAAAATCAAATTTGATAAAATCGAGTTCAAGAGCAAAAATGTCATTTTAGAAAATTTAGTCTAAAACTTTATAATTCCTCCTTTAATCAACTTCATATTTTTCATTTCATTTTTTTTAATTCCATTGACCTCATTTATTAATTTGGGATTTTTCATAGTTAATTAACAAAACTAATAAAAATATAGAAAATTAAAAAGAAGAAAAATAGCAAGAAAATTTAAAAGATGTAGCCATTGTCGACCATTGAATTTTCTTCCAATTTTCTTTCTTTATTTGTTAATTAAATATATTGCATTATTTGTTCACATTAGGAAGAAATTACACATAAGTAGTTAACATATAAAAAGAAGTGGGCTTCATAGCTATTTTAGGGGGTCTAGATTTTAACTTTTGAAAAATTAGAGGTCCATGTCCATTCCATTAACTATTAATATGTTTATTTTAAAGATGTTTGCCTTATGGTGCTATCTTTGTTCTATTATATAAATTTTTTGCATTACATTTCCTAAATAAACTATGAAGTGACCGTTTTCTTTTTTTTTCAAGAAAAAGAATACAACTGTGTGTTGATATATCTTTTACTTACCTCCACATCATAAAAATAGCATACTCTAGAAATAAAGTTCTTTTAAGTTAGCATTTTCAATTTTTTTTCTTTTAGCATTATTTAGAAATAGTCTCTATTTTGGATGTTAGATGGATCTAGCTTTTTAATTGTAACTACATACTAGCTTGGCATAATTATGATCTATATATTCAAATACTTGATGAAAGTTACATATATTGTTTGAATGAGATTTCTTTCATTAATTCATTTATTTTACATTTCTTGGATCTTAAGGGGATTAAAGAAAATAAAAGCACATATTTAAATTGAAGTTCCTAGGACATTTAAGAAGTTTTACTAACTAAAAGTGCGTTTGTTTAATATATCATTTATTATTTTAATTTTTCTTATAAATTTAAGAATTTCCATCGGGTTCTATCTTATTAGCAACATCGAACTTGAAACCCTATAGGGTTTTGAAACAAGATCCAAAACTTATCCTAAAATCTTGTCAGGAACTACCTTATAGGATAATTGTCGAATCAAGCAAGTTAAGTACTCTATAATTATTCACTCAGTGACATTCTTATTGAAGTATATGTAATAATTAAACATACTTATACATCTACTTATGATACATGCACAACCAATGATAAAGAAATTACAATGTTCTATTTAGATGTGCATATACATACATACATACACACACACACACACACACATATATATATATATATTCATTTTTGGACATATCAATATCAATATCTCTATAACACCTTGAAACCTAAGGAGCTACTACCCACCACATATCCTTATCAAACAAGAACAAGTTAAGACTCTTAACTCTATTTTGATACCATTTAAGCTTGTAACCCACAATACCCGATATTTATCAATTTAATAATTCCATACTTTCAACATAATATAAGTACATCCTATATAAATTTTTAACTCTTAAAGAAAACAATCTTAATACAGTAATCCAAATAACTTAAAACTTTTAACTATTTTAACTCTCAAATTCACAAATTTAATAATAAGTCTCAATACAATTCTTATGCTTCAGTTGATCAATCCTCACTTAATCACCATAATAATAATGTAAATCTTCATCCTCCCTCTCCTATACATTCAGCCCTAAATCCTCTACATGAGTAATGTTTCTCTCTACGCCTGCATCTAAAAAAAATAATTCCTAAGGGGTAAGCTAATGCCTAATACATATAACCAGCAAACGCATACGCATGATCAAATATGAATTGAATCACATACATTATGCAGATATCAAACATCAATCAGCAAGTTCATGTTTTACTTAAGTCTACAAAACATCAATGGGGTACTCATGACCCTGTCAAACACCCTTTAACATGTAATCCTTAACCTAGTGTTAGGAACTATCACTATGAGCTCTAACACCCATGAGTCCTTAAACCTTAAAACCTCAACTAACCTAGATTATTTCCAAGCACGACTTCACTAAGGACAATGTAACATAAGGATAATTAGGGTATCCCTTAAGGATCTACCACTATGGGCCCCTAAGCCAAGTCAAGCACATAGAACAAGCAACTTAACCACATAAACTAGTCCATCCAAATTAATCCAATTTAATAGTAACTTAATAAACATAAGAAACAATCAAAGTTATACATACCTAGAATCTTAGTCTTAAGCACTTCTGGTCTTGAAATTAAAGCTAAGTTTTAATCTATAAAAATACCAATAATATGCTCTTAGGACTAATCTAGAGTAATTTAAGTTTCTTAATTGTATTTACTTAATCATTATATGATTCCTTCTCATACTCTACTAGGATTTCTAGGGTTATTCTAAGTGTTTAGGTTGCATGGAATCCCATTTAGTTAGCAACTAAAATGAGTAATGAAATATTTTTAAGTAGATGATCGTGCTTTAAGCTATGTACTTTGCCACAGCTAGATACACGGTCGTATAGAGTGGCTGTGTATCTTTCCATAGATTTGGCATTTTGACATGTCTAACTATACGGTCATGTAGTTAGCTACGTACCTTTCTATGGATTTCCATATTTCGACATGCCCATGAATACGGCATGTCATTCATCCATATACCTTTCTATATACAATGCATATTTCTATATGGGCAAGTACATGAGCATGTACTTAACTATGCACTATGTTGTTCTTTATGAATTGTTTTTCCTCTTTTCCAATTCATTCCTAAACTTGATTCCTATGTTCTTAGGTCCAATTAAATCCTAAATTTGGTTAACTCTAATATAGTGTGTGTATTGGTATGCTTACTTATCCAAATTTGTAATTCGAACTCTCAAATCACTTGATTTTGTAGTCGATTCACCTCTTTTCTTGATCCAAATTCTATCAATCCTGTTATACAATTTTTTTAATTCTCGATTTCATCATTAATACAATAACTTGATTATTGTAACTCTTAACTTAATTGTTGTAACTCTTCACTTGATGAAATCGATTTTGGTCCTAGTGGAGATTACTAGTTCTCCTTTAGGTTATAGAGAGCATCACTTTTATCTATTATTGCAAAAATTGTAAAAGGGAGGAGCACTAGGTCAAAAATGGAGTTTATATATCGCATTTGAAAAAAGACCAATTTACCCACCATCTTTATAAAAATTATACTTTTATCTTTGTCATTATATTTTAAAAACTATTTTATGAATTTATATTTTTTAGGGAACTTACATTCTCCACCCCCTATAAAGACTTTTATCCTTAAAAGTTACTTGATTTTAGAAGAGTTCAAAGATATTTCTTCTGCATCTCATCTTCCAATTCCAATGTCGCTTCATGTTCCATTTGATTTCTCCATTTTACTTTGATGTAGGGAATCATTCTCTATCTTAGCATTTGTTCTTTAACATCCATGATCTTGATTGGTCTTTCAACAAAGGACAAGTTTGGCTGTACATTCAAAGGCTCTAAAGCCACTATCTGATATAGGTTTGGTACAAACTTCCTCAACTTCTATACGTGAAATACATTATGTATCCTAGCCAAATATGGTGGGAGGGCTAATCTATAAGTCACAGTACCCACTCTTTCCAAAATTTCAAAATAGCTTACATATCTCGGGTTTAGCTTCCCTCTTAAACTAAACCTGATCACCCCTTTAGTTGGAGAAAATCTTAACAACACTTTATCTCTTACTTGAAATTCTAACGGGCATGATCTCTTATTTGCATAACTCTTTTGTCGAAATTAAGCTATTTGTATTCTCTACCTTATCAGTTTTACTTTATCTACAACCTCTAAACCAATTCCGATCCCAATATCTATCTTTCCCCCACTTCTTCTTAGTGTAATGGGAATCTACATCTTCTTCCATATAGAGTCTCACAAGGAGCCATTTGAATGGTTGCCTAGTAGCTATTGTTATAGGCAAACTCAACCAAAGGTATATGCTCATTCCAGTTATCTCCAAAGTCTAGTGCATGGGCTTTGAGCAAATATTCTAGAATATGTATGGTCCTCTCAGACTATCCATCTGCCTGAGGGTGGAATGCAGTGCTAAATTGCAGTTTGATGCCTAAAGATTTATGTAAGCTATTCCAAAATCTACTTGCAAACTATATATGTTTATCAAAGGTTATGGTTATTTGTACTCCATATAATCTTATTATCTCCTATATATATATATATACTAATCTAATTTCTCCAATTTGTATCCCACTTTGATAGGTAGAAAGTGAGCAGACTTAGTTAGCAGGTCTATTATTACCTAAATTGCATCTTGCTTCTCTTTGGTATTCAGGAGGGTTGTAATAAAATCCATTGTCACATGTTTCCATTTCCACTCTTATACTAGAAGAGATTGTAATTCTCCAACTGGCCTCTAATGTTCAATTCTAATCTACTTGCAAGTAAGGCATCTTACTACATGCTCAACTATCACTCTTTTCATATTCCTCCACCAATAGTGACTCTTCAAGTCCTTATACATTTTGGTGCTTTCAAGATAGATTGTATAAGCTAAGTAGTGTGCCACTTTCATTATTTCCTTCTTTGTTTCTATATTCCCTAGCATGCACAATTGTTTTCCATACTTTAACACCCCTCTATGTCCATATTAAATTTAGGAGCCTTGCCTTATTCCAACCTAGTCTTGATTTCCTTAATGTTCTTACCCTCTATCTAAGTAGTCTTGATTCTATCCATTAGAGTTGGTTGTATGTGTAAAGTAGCCATCTTTACTCTTACTTCTTGAGTCAAAATATCTAATTCTAGCTTATGCATGCCATCCAACAACTCTCACTATGACGTGATGAGAGTAGCAACATTACCTTATTTCTTTCTACTTAGGACATCTGCCACCATATTGGCTTTTCCTAGATGGTACTAGATTTCCAAGTCATAATCTTTAATCAATTCTAACCATCTCCTCTATCTCATGTTTAGCTCTTTCTATGTGATGATGTATTTCAAGCTCCTGTGATCAATGAAAATCCTACATCTCTCTCCATACAAATAGTGCCTCCATAGTTTTAGGGTTAGTACTACTACCATTAACTCTAGATCATGAGTCAGGTAATTCTTCTCATATAGCTTTAGTTAGCAAGATGCATATGCTATAACTTGCCTACCTTGCATTAATATACATCCTTAACCCTTAGGATGAGGCATCACTATGAATAGTGAATTCTTCACGACTCTTAGGTAACACCAAAACTAGTGCTAATACAAGCTTATTCTAGAGTGTCTAGAAATTGGCTTCACATCTATTATCCCAGTCAAACTTCACATTCTTTTGTGCTAACTTGGTGAGAAGAGTCACTATCTTGGAGAATCCCTTAATAGACTTTCTATAGTAACCTACTAGACCCAAGAAGCTTCTTATATTGTTACTATCTTTAGTCTAGGCCAATCTACTATAACTCTCACCTTTTCTAGGTCTATAGATAATCCATTATTATTAACCACGTGACATAAGAAAACCACTTGCTCTAGCCAGAATTCACATGTACTAAATCTAGCGTACGTTTTTCTTCTTATAATCTGCATAACACCAATTTCAAATGTTCTTCATGTTCTTCATTTCTTTTAGAGTATATTAAGATATCATCTATGAAGATTATTATAAATTTATCTATGGAGTCCCTGAATACTCTGCTCATCAAGTCTACAAATGATGTAAGTGCATTAATCAACCTAAAAGGCATCACTAGGAATTCATAGTGACCATATCTGGTCCTAAAAGTTATCTTCTGTATATCCTTTTCTTTAATTCTTAGTTGGTAGTATCTTGATCTTAGATCAATCTTAGAAAATACCTAAGCTCCATGTAGTTGGTCAAGCAAGTCATCTATCCTGGCAAGATGATACTAGTTCTTGATGGTGACATAACTTAACTCTCTATAGTTGATGAACAGTCTCATACTTCCATCCTTTTTCCTGACAAAAAGGACCGGTGCACCCTAAGGAGATACATTGAGTCTTATAAAACTCTAATCTTGTAAATATTATAACTACTTCCTCAACTCTTCTAATTTGACTAATAGCATTCTATATACCAATTTTGATATCGGTACACTACCTTATACCAAATCAATGCTGAACTCTATCTCCCTAGCTGAAGATAAACTACGAAGGTCTTCTAGAAACACATATGGAAATCCTCTCACTATAGGCACCATTTCAGTTTTGTTTTTTCACTAACTTTTCGGTAGTTACAACTGCTAACACATTCCTTCCCCATAACTCATGAATAGTAATGTAGTTAGTCTTTGAGCTTCCAACTTATACTCAAAATAATCTTTCCCAAGTACGTTAAAATGCACCACCATGTTATGACACTCAATGGTGGCATGGTATTTTGATAACTAATTTACTTTCAAAATAATGTCAAACTCCACCATCTCCATAATCAAGAGATCTATTGGCATCACCCTACCCTATATCTCTATTCTTACTCTTCTGCAAATTCTATCTATCTTCCCTTTGATTCCCAAATGAGTACTAATAGCCAAACTATCATCCATATTCTCAACATCTAATGCAAATTCATATACAAAGCTTTCAATCACATAGGAAATAGAAGCATCGGTGTCAAATAATGCATAAGCATTACGGGTGTGTACTTGAAGCATACCTACAATGGTATCTATGTTTGGAATGCCCTAGTGCTACTATTGCTGAATTGTGAAAACTTTAGTGGGAACCTGTTATCTAGAGCCCCTTAGCTATGGTCTACTAGTTTGTGCTCTCGCTTGAGGTCTTGGTGCCTATGGAGCTAAGGTTATCTGGTTTCCTATTTTCCTTTAAGGACATCCAACTACCTTGTGACCCATTTGTTTACATACATGATAGAATACTATGGAAACTGACCTTTTAATGTAGTTTCTACTAATGTGTCATGTCTTCCTATAGGAGAAACATGTATTCTCTAGCCATCTGCATTCTCTTGACTCATAAGGCCCATAACACCTAATGCATCTAATTGTAGGGGCTGCTATAAGAAATGCTAAAGGCATTGGTCTAATCTAAAGATGAGGGGCTACAATACTTTGCAATTTGCCTTAAAACATATAGGGTCTCTTTCCCTTATCTTGCCCCATCATACCCATGGCATGTCTTTTACCCAAAGCTATCCTTACTTTATGATTCCTTTGCTCCTCTATCCTTCTTCTACTTTGTTCCAAGTACTTGGCCTTATCGATCACTTTAGCATACATGTTTAGTTAAAAGGCTCAAACCTCATGTTGGAGATCAAACTCCAATCCCTTTAGAAATCTTTTAACCCTACAACTATCATTCGCATGGAAATTCTCGGGTAAAAACTGAATTAGGAGATTTAATTCCACCTTGTATTCTTCCACTATCCCATTCCCCTATTCATAGTTACACTATTCATTCTCTATTTTATCTCTAGAACTGCTAGGGAAGTACCTCTAATAAAATAATCCCTTGAACACTATCCAGTTCATACACTCTCCTACTAGTCTAGAAATTGACCCCCACCATTTTGCTATAGTCACCTTCATTATAAATGCAACATAGTTAACCTTTTTGTCTTCAAGTATTTGAAAAATTGCAAATGTCTTCTCAATCTCTTGCACCTAGTTCTCTACATCAATCAAGTCATCCACCTTAGGGTTGAACTCCTTTGCCACCTTAATGAACCTATCAAAACCGACTGGTTCATTTGCAATTCTGTGTTGTAGAACATTGTAGGCTTGATGTTGTTATGTCAACAAAGCCCACTAGGTTGTTCACAATCTGCAAAAGTTAAGTGATCTATTCTACCATTTGACCTTGTCCCCCTTGTGGCTATTAACCTTAAATGTTCTACTCATTTGGGTTATCACATCTAGCATCTCTTACTATGCCTAATCCAGTGATTCTTCTAGAGCCATTATGTTTGAGAAAAGACTACTAGATAGACTTAAACGTTACTGTTAATTTAATGTTAGTGTCATTATGTGTTGGTATATACATATATACTTCTACACATAATTGCATACACACATATATATAACTTAGTAATTAAAAGAATGGCAAATAAAATAATGGTATAGTAAAATAAATTACAAAATAAAATAATCATCCCATAATTTTACCCACTCTCTTCATATCTCACTTTCCTACAAATCAAATGCTTAATTTCTCTAAAAATCATTCTTACTTTCTATTATTTGAAACTTATACTTATCGATCATCACCTAATTCCTAAGAATCATCAAACTAAGGCTTTGATACCATCTAAGCTATAATTCCCCAAAACCGAAGGCGTTACCGCCCACCACATGTCCTTATTAGACAAGGATACATTAAGGCTCTTAACTCTATTCTGATACCATTCAAGCCCATATCCTATTATAACTATATTAATCAATTTAATAACTTCCATACTTCTAACATAATGCGAGTACATCTTGTATAAATTTCCTAACTCTTAAAGAAAACAATCTTAATATAACAATCTAAATCACTTAAAATATTAACTATTATAACTCTCAAATTCTTAAATTTAATAATAAGTCTCAATATAATTCTTATGCTTCAACTGATCAATCATCACTTAATCACCATAATAATAATGGAAATCTTTATCCTCCCTCTCCTATACATTCAACCCTAAATCCTCTTCATGAGTAACATTTCCCTTTATACCTGCATCTTGAAAAAAAAAAATCCTAAAGAGTAAGTTAACGCCCAGTATGTATAACTAGCAAACATATATGCATGATCAAGCAAAAAATGAATCACATACATTATGTAGTTATCAAACATCAATCAACAAGTTCATGTTTTGCTTAAGTCCACAAAACATTGATGAGGTATCATGACCCCATCAAACACACTTAAACATTTAATCCTTAACCTGGTGTTAAGAACTGCTACTGTGGACCTTAATACCCATGACTCCATAAACCTTAAACCTTAACTAACCTAGATAATTTCTAAGCACAATTCCACTAAGGATAACATTACATAAGGTGCATTCAGGTGCCCCCTAATGATCTACCACTATAAGCCTCTAAGCCAAGCTAAGTACATACAACAAGCAACTTAATTACATAAACCAGCCCATCTAACTTAATCTAATTTAATAGTAACATAACAAACACAGAAACAATTAAAGTTACACATACCCAATACTCAATCTTAAGTACATTTGGTCTTAAACTTAAAACTAAGTTAATATGTAAAAATACCAGTAATTTGCTCTTAGTAATAATCTAAGTTGCTTAATTTTATTTACTTAATCATTATATGATTCTTTCTCTTACTCTATTAGGATTTCTAGGGTTATTCTGAGTGTTTAGGTTGCATGGAATCCTGGTTAGTTAGCAATTAAATTAAGTAATGAAATATTTTTAAGTAAAGTCGTGCTTTAAGTTATATACTTTGGCACGGTTACATACATCGTTATGTAGAGTGGTTGTGTATCTTTCCATGGATTTTGGCATTTTAGCACGTCTAAGTACATGGTCGTATAGTTAATCGTGTACCTTTATGTGAATTTCCATATTTTGACACGCCTAAATACACGAGTGTGTCATACATCCATGTACCTTTCTATATACAATGTGTATTTCTACATGGGCATGTACTTAACTGTGCACTATGCTGTTCTTGATGTGCTTTACAAATTCAATTACATACACATCCACAAATGGTGAGATCACTAAAATCAAATCAACAATAGCGTGATCAACAACTCTCCTTTGATCCCTAATTCACGTGGAACCAAATGGCAATGATACTAAATTGTGTAGATGAACAATGCAATTGTATAAGAAGTAATGGATAACAATATAAATGAATTAGAATTCCACTCAAATTGACTTGAATCAAATCTAAAAATTATGAACCTTAATTCACGTGAAGAACAACAAGTAACCAACCAAATTGCACCTAGATATGACATACTCAAATACAATTTGAAACAACTAGAGAAAGATTGATATTACTTACAATCTCCTTAAGCTAATCTCACCACAATTTTACTTATGAAATTGATAAAGAATTTTTACAAGCAAAGACCTTTCCTCAAGGAAAAAGTGTATAATTTTCAAGTGTTCAAAAAAAGTCCCTCAAAACCTTACTTAGCAAGTATTTATACTTGCTCCAATTAGGGTAAAAATAACACAACAAATTACAAATAAGCCACCTAAGTAATTGGTCTTAAAATCAACAAATTAGAAGTCCAAACAGTCTTCAAAGGGTTGGTTCTTCACTTCAATTGAACACATTGTAGACCGTTGGATGTAAGCTTAAGAATGTCCCCAATTTGATCCTTAGTGCATTTTATTTGCCATCTTATAAAACTGATAAATGTACCTGCTAAAAATCACAATAGTTATATAATGCAAAAGAAGATACTAAATCAACATCCTTAGGGTCTAATTGTTCAAGAAGGACCATCATCACTAGATTTTGTAATCCCTTATCTCATGCTCTAGTGATTGGTTCTGTAGGAATTTGATTCCTATCATCTCTTCAGGCCTTAAGAAGATTTGCCCTCAAATTTGATAGGTCTTCATGAATATCATCCGGTAAATATGGTGATAGATCTGCAACATTAAAGGTAGTTGAGATGCCATACTCTCTTAGCAATTCTATTATGTATATGTGTTGTTGTTGCATCTAGCAACTCTGAAAGGTCCATCTACTCTAGGTAATAGCTTCTGTGACTTCTTATGAGAAAACCTGTCTTTACTAAGATTAATCCAGACTAAGTCACCTACATTATAAATTCTGGTTTTCCTGTTCTTGTTTCCCTGAAGTTTCTATTGCTCCTGTGTTTTCTAAAGACGTTCAGCTATCTTCTAATGAAGTTTCTAAATCTCCTTGGCTCGCTCAACTCCATTTAGGCTCTCTTCCTTTATTGTCGGTCCTGCTATAAGATCTAATGGAAGAGTAGGATTATAACCATACATGACTTCAAAGGGAAACTTACTAGTTGAACTATGAGTAGACCTATTGTAAGAGAACTCGATAATAAGAAGACACAAGTCCCAATTAGTAAGATTCTTGCCTACCGTTGCTCTTAGTTATGTGCCAAGAGTACGATTAACAACTTTGGTTTAGCCGTCAATCTATGGATGATAAGAGGTACTATACATAAGTTTAGTACCAAGTCTTCTCCATAGTGTCTTCTAAAAGAAGCTAAAAAACTTAGTGTCTCTATTAGACACTATACTATGTGGAACACCATGTAATTTTACAATCTCCTGCACAAAAAGGTTAGCTATAAAAAGTGCATCATCTATTTTTGACAAGGCATAAAATGGGACATTTTGCTGAATCTATCAACAACCACCATGATTGAATCCTTTCCTCTTTAAGTCCTAAGCAGACCCAAAACAGAATCCATGCTGATATTAGTCCTAAGGTTTAGTAGGTATAGGCAAAGGCATATATTCACCCTAAATGCCTTTCTTCCCTTCTACTCCTTTGCAAACTCCACACTGTTCCAGTACCTTATGAACATCCCTTATCATGCCCTTCCAATAAAAATTTTCTTTTAACATGGCTAAGGTTCTCTTCTCACCAAAATGACTAGACAATCCTCCTGCATGTGCTTCCCTCACCAACAATTCCCTTACAAACCCATAAGGTATACACAACTTTCCAGCTTTATACAAAAATCCATCAATCATGTAATACCCCTCAAATATCTTTCCCCTAGAACATTTCTTAATAATTGCTTTCAAATAATCATCATGCATATATTATTCCTTTAGCAATTGAAAACCAAGCAGTTTCGATTGAAGAGAAGTGATAAGTACATACCTGCATGACAAAGCGCCAGCTACCATATTTTGGTTACCTTTCTTATACCTAATCACATATGCAAAACTCTCCAGAAACACCACCCATTTAGCTTGGCGTTTTGACAAATTTTGCTGACCCCTGAAGTGTTTTAGTGACTCATGATCTATATAGATAATGAATTCTCTTGGAAGGAAATAATACTAACATGTCATCAATGCCCTCACTAAGGAATAGAATTCTTTGTCATATATCGAGTAGTTCAAAGTTGCACCACTCAACTTTCACTAAAGTAAGCAATAGGCCTCTTATCCTACATCAACACAGTACTAATTCCATCCTAGAAGCATCACACTCTAATTCAAAAACTTTATCAAAATCAGGTAAAGCCAATACTAGAGAACTAGTAAGTTTTACCTTTACTTCCTCAAAACTCTTTTAGGCATTCTCACCCTAAATGAAAGGAATATTTTTCTTGGTCAATTCAGTTAATAGATTAACAATGCTATTGAAGTTATGGACAAAGCGTCTATAAAATGAAGTGTCTATGGAAACTTCTTACCTCAGTGACTAATTTTGGTGTTGGCCATTCTCTAATAGCCCTCACTTTCTCCTCATCAACTCTGACACCAGAACCAGATACAATAAATCCCAAAAATGTTACCTCAGCTTGATAGAAGGAATACTTCTGGAGATTTGCAAATAATTGTTGCACCCTCAAGACTGAAAATACCGCCTGAAGATGCTCCGCATGATTTTTTAGGCTTTTGCTGTATATTAGAATATCATCAAAATCAAACAACAACAAATTTACCTAGAAACTCCTTCATTACATGATTCATTAATCTCATAAATGTACTAAGAGCATTACTAAACCAAACAACATAACCATACATTAGTATAGTTTATGGTGTGTTTTAAAAGAGATCTTTCACTCGTCTCCTTCTCTCATCCGAATTTGATGATATCCGCTTTTAAGTTCCACCTTGGAGAATACCTATGCACCATAAAGTTCATCTAACATATCATCAAGTCTAGGAATAGGATATTTGTATTTGATGGTAATTTTGTTGATGGCTCGGCTATCAATGCACATCCTCTAAGTACCATCCTTCTTAGGGACAAGAAGGGTTGGAACAGCACAAGGACTAAGACTCTCCCTAACAAAACCTCGTTCTACTAGCTCATCTACTTAATGTTTCAATTTTTTAGCCTCTTTGGGATTCATGCGATACGTAGGTCGATTTAGTAAAATTGACCCAAGCAAGAAGTCGATGGCATGCTCTATACCTTTAGCAAGTGTTAGTAAAAAGGTCACTATACTCATCCAATACTTGAGATACCACAGGGGGTAAATGCTAACGCCTCTCCATCCTTAGGGCATACCTCATCTGTAATAAGTATACTGGGCTCTCATCTATTATGGCCTCCTCTAACTCACACTGTCCCATCAATAAGATATTTTTCTTCCCAGATTTCTTGGCCTGTATTGGAACCGCTTTGACCTCTAATGTTTTACTGATCTGTCTCTAAACCTCTTGGACCTCTAAAGGTGACATTAGATTCAAGATGATACGTTTAGCCTCTTTCTAGAATACATAGGTATTTTAAGCCATCATATAAAACCTTCCTGTCATACAACTAAGGCCTGCTAAGCAATATATGGGATGCACACATAGGAAGAATGTCACATTTAATTTCATCATGATATTTATCCCCTATACTGAAAGGTACCCTAGCCCTCTAGGTAACATGGAGACTCCCTACTCACTCGGCCAATGTAATTTATAGGGTTTTGGATGTGGGGTAGTTACAAGTTTTAATTTCGATACTAATGAGGCAGCCACAACAATAGTGCATCTACCACCATCAATAATAATAACACATAAATTACCTTGTACCCTACAAGAAGTGTGAAACAAGTTTTCTCTCTACTCATCATCAATGGTAAGAAATGAAGTCAAAGCTCAGTGCAGTACATTAGCAATAAATATAAATCACCTCCCTCCTGAGTATTGGCCTCATTTACAAATCCCCCATTCATAATAATGTTAGACATGGTTGTTGAATTGAGTTGTACAAAGAAAATTCAAGGCAAGTGTAGTATATCTCATAATCACCCTCTCACTGCTAACAACAACAATTACTACTCTACGTCCTCAATCACTTTAAGACACAAAAATACACTCCATTGAAGCTTCACACACCCACGACACACTTGCAATCATGGTAACAATATAAGTAGAAGCAATAATAAACACTTCTCAAATGGTAAGTTAATGATTCCAACTAGCAAAGTGTGTTTAAAGAATCAATACATAATAACTTCCACACTTAATATTTGCTTTTGAAATTCAAAACTTAACCACTACACACACTCTTCACCACGACACATACACATACATATAACCACGGTGCAGCAACCGTTCACCACAACACACTCACTACACTACATTGCAACAACCTTTCACCACAACACACTCACTACACCACACACACACACACTTCACACTACACTTCCAATCATGGCAACAACACCACAATTGCAACACTTAATGAAGCTTCTCCACAAATGGTAAGAAACAATTCAAAAATAGTCAAAGTGTATTAAAATTAACAATACATAATAACTCTTCAACTTAATGATTGTTTTGAATTTCAAATAGTTTCCTAATTGTCCATGGCAAAGAAGGAAAATCTGAAAAGAATTGTGCTCCACTTCCGAATTCTTTCAAAGGAAAGTGTATTAAAACAATCAACACTACTCAATGTTCAAATTTAAATTCAAGCTTCCCTTTCTTCTACTCACAACAAGCACTCACGACAAGATGAAGACAACAAAGTTCAATTTCCGAAATTCCACTTCCACTTCCGCAACAATAAGTTATATCACAATACAATCACAAGTAACTACTTCAATTCCACTTCAAATAACTTCAATTAACAAATGAAAATTAAAGAACCCTAATTTCCCATTGAAATTCATGTAAATCCCCTTCTTCAAAGCCTAGCTCTAATACCAAAAAGTATGATGTGCCTTACAAATTAATTGCATACGCATCCACAAATGGTGTGATCACTAAAATCAAATAAAAATAGCGTGATTAACAACTCTCCTTTGATCCCTAATTCACGTGGAACCAAATGGCAATGATACAAAATTGTGTAGATGAACTGATGTGCCTTAATAATTCAAGCACAAGAACACATTCCAATTAGAGAATTTCAAGAAGACAAAATCCACAAAGTGGCTAGATGAAATTGAATTCCACTTAAGCAAATGACCAAATGAAATTTGAACTAATAAGTATGTGAATGTTCAATGGGAAATCACGCAATTACACTAGGAAGCGATTTCAAAATTGAAATGACCTAAATCTAAAAATTACATCCAAATTACGTGAATAAAAGTAACCACAAATTGCACCTAGATATGACTCACTAAATACAATTTGCTAACAAAAAAAGTAAGATTGATATGACTCACAATCTCCTCTTGTTGAATCTCGCCACAATTTCCTAAGAAATTGGTAAGAGATCTTTGATTTGCAAGGCTCTCCCTCTTTGCTCAAAGAGTGTTTGTTTTTCAAATTGACGAAAGCTCCATACAAACCTTAGTTAGCAAGTATTTATACTTGCTCATATTAAAGTAAAACAAACAAAAAAATTACAAAGTTGCCACTAAGTGGCCGGTTCCAAAGATAAAAAATAAAAGTAAAAATAAACAAAAATGGCTGGTTCTCATAAACCAATTACATATTCAAATGGTCTTCAAGTGGCTGGATCTTCAATTCAAGTGAACAATTTGTTGGACCAGTTCTTCTTTGGTTTATGTCGGACCATGAATAACCCACAAGCTGAGCTTTAAGCGAGTTTATCCATCGCCTTGTAGAAACCCACAAGTATACCTTCTGGAATGCACAACAAATAAGTAATGGAAAAGAAGTTAGTATACAAATATTTTCAGGTTTGGTTTGTTCAAAGAGGACCTTCATCGCCAAATTTTGTAACCCTTTGGCTCTTGCTCTAATGATAGGCCTTGTAGGATTTTGATTCCTATCATCTCTTCAGGCCTTAAGAAGATTTGTCCTCAAATCTAATAGGTCAAATGCAGTAGAGACTCTGTATCCTCTTAGCAAGTTATCTGTAAAATTATCACTACAGTATCCTAGTATCTGAAATACCACTGGGGGTGGTTGCTCTCGCCCCTCCATCTCTAGGATATATCTTATCTACAACACATATAAAGGTCCATCATCCATTAAGACCTCGCATATCTCAAACTGTCCCACCAATAAAGTCTTCTTTTTCCCTATTTCACTAGTATGTCTTTGAACTTCTTAGCCCTCTGATGGTTTACTCATCTACCTCTGAACCTTTCGGACCTCTATTGGTTGACACATCTGTTTCTGAACCGCTTGGTCTTCTAAAGATTGACTCATCTGACTATAAACCTCAGGAACCTCTAATGGTTGACACATCTGCTTTTGAACAGCTTGGTCCTCTAAAGGTTGACTCATCTGACTATGAACCTTAGGAACCTCTGATGGTTGACACATCTACTTCTGAACAGCTTGGTCCTTTGAAGGTTGACTCATCTGATTATGAACCTCAAGAACCTCTGATGGTTGACTGATTTGTCTTTGCATCTCTTAGACCTCTGATGGTGACATAGGGTTTAATACTATACGTTTACCATCCTGCTGGAACATATAAGTATTTCTATAACTATCATGTAAGACCAACCCGTCATACAACTACGGCTTGCCAAGAAATATATGGGATGCACACATAGGAAGAATATCACATTCAATCTCATCATAGTATTTATCCCCTATGCTGAAAGGTACCCTAGCTCTTTGGGTCATATGTAGACTTTCCTGATCACTTAGCTAATGTAATTTGTAGGGTTTAGGATGTAGGGTAGTTACAAGTTTCAATTTCGATACTAATGAGGCAGCCACAACATTAGTACAACTATCACCATAAAAAATAATGACACACAAGTTACCTTGCACCCTACAAGAAGTATGAAACAAATTTTCTCTCTACCCATCATCAATGGTTGGAGAAGAAGTCAAGACTTGATGTAGTACATTAGTAGCTAGATACAAATCATTTGACATGGTTGCTTACTAATTTCAATAAGCCAACAACACACTTCACTACACACTACGTCACAATCAACATACCTCAACCTTACACCACACCTACACTCATGGTGCAATACAAACCTCTACAAAGACTTCACTCTAAAGCTACACAACAACCACTACAAAAGAAAACACCAAATGGTAATAATCAAATACTCCACTATTCACTTATACAACAACACTACTCTTCACTACACACATTATGGAAACACACACAACTACGGTATAACACTTCTCCAATTACAATACACACAGTAAACCACGTTGCAACCCTTACTATAACACTCACTATTAATTACGGTAGCAAAAAACAATTTGAAACAATTATTGATGCTTCTCCAAATGGTAAGTAAACACTTCAAAATAGTCAAAGTGTACTATAATTAATAATACACAATAACTCTTTCAACTTAATAAATGCTTTTGAATTTCAAATTATTTCTAAATCCTCTATACAATTGAAAGTAAAATTTGGAAATGAAGGTAAGTTTACTTCCGAAATTCCTTAAAAAAAAATTGCAATTCCCTTCTTTCTCAAAAAAGTAGCTCATGGCACATAAACACCTCTACTTCCACGTACAGCACTTTTTTTTTTTTTTACTCCAATACAAAACTCACAACAAATTGCAATTTCCTTCACTACAACAACACTTCATGTGTAGCACTTCCTCACCTTAACACATACAACACTTCATAGCAACATAGCAACACCCCTTTACAACACGACACCACTTTGCCACACACACAAAACAAAATCATGGTGTATGTTTTCAAACACCACTCCACGTCTTGTGCAGCACCCTTTCAACTCAATACACACACAACATAAACACCACCACTCACGGCAACAACAAGATTCAAATACCACTTTTAATGCAACATTCTTCACAAATGGTAAGAATAATTCAAATTCAAATAACACTCATTCAATGCTACTCAATGAATTGTTTCAAACTTAAAGAAGGTGTTTGAATTTCAAATATCTTCCTTATCTCCACATAATGCAAATCTGGAATTTACAAACAACAATTGCAATTTCCAAAATTACCAACACAATTCACTCTTCTATGTTTCAAAATTTTCACTTTTCCCAAATGATCGTCAAGGAACACTCCCTTCTTATTCATGGCAAACTCAAGGAACACAAGCTACCACAAGTTTTCCAAGTCTACTTTAATCAATCAATAAATATAACACAACAACACCGAAATCAAGTACTTTAATTCCATCTCAACACTTCAGATCAAGAAGTAAAAATTCAAGAACCATAATTTCAAATGAAGATCACGAAAATTCCCTTCCTCAAACCAATGCTCTAATACCAAATTATGATGTGCCTTAATAATTCAAGCACATGAACACAATCCAATTGGAGAATTCAAGAAGAAAAAAATCCACAAAGTGGCATGATGAAATTGAATTCCACTTAAAAAAATGACCAAATGAAATTTGAACTAATAAGTATGTGAATGTTCAATGGGAAATCACGCAATTACACTAGGAAGCAATTTCAAAATTGAAATGACCCAAATTTGAAAATTACATCCAAATCACGTGAATAAAAGTAACCACAAATTGCACCTAGATAGGGCTCACTAAATACAATTTGTTAACAACAAAAGTAAGATTGATATGACTCACAATTTCCTCTTGTTGAATCTCGCCACAATTTCCTAAGAAATTGATAAAAGATCTTTGATTTGCAAGACTCTCCCTCACGGCTCAAAGAGTGTTTGTTTTTCAAATTGACAAAAGCTCCATATAAACCCTAGTTAGCAAGTATTTATACTTGCTCCTATTAGGGTAAAACAAACTAAAAAATTACAAAGTTGCCACTAGGTGGCCGGTTCCAAAGATAAAAAATACAAGTATAAAATAAACAAAAATGGCTGGTTCTCATAAACCAATTACATATTCAAATGGTCTTTAAGTGGCCGGTTCTTCAATTCAAATGAACAATTTGTTAGACCAGTTCTTATTGGGTTTATGTCGGTCCATGAATAACCCACAAGTTGAGCTTTAGCGAGTTTATCCATCACCCTATAGAAACCTACAAGTATACCTACTAGAATGCACAACAAATAAGTAATGGAAAAGAAGTTAGTATACAAATATTTTTAGGGTTGGTTTGTTCAAAGAAGACCCTCGTCGCCAAATTTTGTAACCTTTTGGCTCTTGCCCTAGTGATAGGTCTTGTAGGATTTTGATTCCTATCATGAACAATGCAATTATACAAGAAGTAATGGATAATAATATAAATTAATTAGAATTCCACTCAAATTGACTTGAATCAAACCTGAAAATTATGAACCCTAATTCATGTGAAAAACAACAAGTAACCAACCAAATTGCACCTAGATATGAAGCACTAGAATACAATTTGGAACAACTAGAGAAAGATTGATATTACTCACAATCTCCTCAAGCTAATCTCGCCACAATTTTACATGTGAAATTGATAAGAGAATTTTTGCAAGTAAGGACCCTTCCTCATAGCAAAAGTGTATAATTTTTAAGTGTTCAAAAAAACTCTCTCAAAGCTCTACTTAGTAAGTATTTATACTTGCTCCAATTAGGGTAAAAAATAACACAACAAATTACAAATAAGCCACTTAAGTGGCCGGTCTTAAAATCAACAAATTACAAGTACAAATAGTCTTCAAATGATCGGTTCTTTACTTCAATTGAACACATTGTGGACCGTTGGATGTAAGCCCAAGAATGTCCCCAATTTGATCCTTAGTGCATTTCATTTGCCATATTGTAAAACCGATAAATGTACTTGCTGGAATGCACAACAGTTATATAGTGTAAAAGAATATACTAAATCAACATCCTTAGGGTTTAATTATTCAAGAAGGACTCTTATTGCTAGATTTTGTAATTCCTTGGCTCGTACTCTGGTGATTAGTCTTATAGGAATTTGATTCCTATCAGTTCTTCACAAATTGTTTTTCCTCTTTTCTCATTCATTCCTAAACATGATTCCTATGTTCCTAAGTCTAATTGAATCCTAAATTTAGTTAATTTTAATATAGTGTGTGGATCGATATACTTACTTGTCTAAATTTGTAATTTGAACTCTCAGATTGCTTGATACCATGCTCGATTTGCCCCTTTTCTTTATCTGAATTCTATCGATCATGTTATACAATTCTGTTTAATTCACGATTCTATCATCAATACAATAACTTGATTGTTGTAACATCTTACTTAATGAAATCGGTTTTGGTCTTTATGGAGATTGCTAGTTCATCTTTAGGTTTTAGAGAGCATCACTTTTATCAATTAATATGAAAATAGTAAAAGGGAGGAGCACTAGGTCAAATATGGAGTTTATATATCCCATCTAAAAAAAGACCAATTTACCCCCTTGTCCTTGTAAAAATTATACTTTGATCCTTGTCATTATATTTTAATAACTATTATATGAATTTTTATTTTTTAGGGAACTTACAATTAATCTCTATATAAAAACACTAATGGATAGTATCTATTTTGCTAAATGGATATTTATTCTTTCCTTGTTATTGTTTCAGTAGTATTGTAGTAATCATAACGTGATGACAAAGCAGATTGTGTAAACAACCACTATTATCGAGGTGTTAAATATACTCAATCAGTAGACTATTGAAACAAACAAATAGAGATAGTATTTATGATTTTCTACTTGCCTATTGTGTAGCTTTTTTAATCTCTTTATTCAAAGTAAATTAAAAAATTTAGACATTTTTTATTTGAGACATTTGCATTACTTAACAATTTAGAAACTTGTTGAAAAAATGAAACAAAAAAATTACTAGGTAGTTTGTATCTTATTCATTTTCTTTTCTTTTTTTCTTTTTTCTGAATGGGCAATGATTTATAAGAGGAGTAATGATTTATTATTATTATTGTTTGATAAGATTGAAACAAACACAAATGTGGAGTAGCTAAAATAAAGTAATAAAATGAATAACCTTTCCATTTTCACCCTTTTAAAATAGATTAATTTAAAAATTAATAATTAAAATTATTTCAAGTTTTTAACTACCTTATAACATTGTTGCAACATCACCTTCTTGCTTAAAATCTCAATTATTGATTACACATGATAAAATTCAAGAAGGAAAAGTTGATGTAAATCAAGAGAATGTAGAGGGAAAGAATCTACATCCAAAAGTTATTACTCACTTATATTTAGAGTAAATGTAGAAATTTATCATTTATTTATGGCAACAAATTTACACAATTAGTGGGGGGATACATTTTTTGAATGTATTGGTATCAAAATCCAATAAAGTTCTCTATATTTTAATTTAGTTATTTATATTTTCTATGTTTGTTCAATATATCAAATAAGACTCTTAATTAATATTTTCCTTCATAACATAATAAACCTATTTTACAAGGTATTTACCCATAACCTATTTGATTAGGTAAGTTTTAAGTGAATATTAAGGATCATAAAGTAGGTTTCAGAAACAAATTTTCTAAAATCTACTCCCAATGGGTAAGGTACGGTATAAGATTTTCCTACTCTATGCCTACTATGAAACCTATACTCTAAGGTATACAATGTACAAATTCTAAGATACCCTATATCTATCTTATAAAAAATTATAAAATAATATTAATAAATAAATAATAATACTATATTTTTTAACCAATAATTGTTTTAGTAAAAAGAAAAATAAAGGAGCTTAAGCTTATAAGTTAATAACCTGAGCAGTTAAAGTAATGCTACCTCTCTCACTTTACATCCTCCATTTTTTCCCTTATTTTTTCTCATTTTCCTCTACGACTTTATGTTTTCCATTCTTTCTCATTATTATTTTCAATTTACTAAATAGTAAAATCACATAAACTTAAAATAATGAAAAGATGAAAAATTACCTTTTTAATTTTACAGGTTTTACATATAAAGAACTTATAATATCTCATATAAATCACGCTTTGAATATCACATAAACTTAAAATTTATAGAATGAAAGAAAAAAATTCACAAGTTTCAAAGAGTACCTTGCACCCTATTTTGCAAGGTATAGGGTGATTTCAGTGTTAGAAGATAAGTTTCAATTTCAAAATTTATGATCTTATACCTTACAGCATGGCATATGAAAGAGCCTCATATCTTACTCACCTTATACCCACTTACCTCTAATAAACACTAATGTGGTAACAATAGTACATATCTAAAAGACATAAACAATAAATAGTTGATAATAAATTTATCAAATATTTAATTTTTAACTTTTTATTGTTTTTTTTTCATTTCAAGTTTTTTTAGTATTTTCACACTTCTACAATCAACTAATTTGTATTTTTCTTTTAATAAACTCATGACTTGTATTTAATCATTACATGTCATTACTAGTCATGGAACAAGTGCTAGCTTCTAGTTGTTCACAATAATTAATTTAATAAAATAATATTATTTAAGTATATTTAATTGAAGAATATAATAGAATAACAAAAAAAAATTGAAGAAAAAAGGGTTAAAGCTTAAGCTAGCCAACCACCACAACAAATGTTGTTCCTCCTAATTTAGGTCATTAGATGTTGATAGCACAACCCAGTATGAGTCACAACACGTTGAGAAGGAGTGACATAGTTTAGGTTACAAAAAATGGATTCATTCAATTACCTTTCATCATGTGGGCTTTCAGCGAACACAGCCCCTCTCACACATATGTAGGTCACTTGAAAATGTATTCTCATTTGATTACTAGGCCATTAGAAAGGCTACCTATCACTTTACATAGGTCATGGGTAAGAGAAAAGAAGCATGATGAGCAATTGTGGTTGCTCAAGAGGGAATATATATATAAAGACAGAGGGGGGGGGGGTAGGTGAGGGAGGGAGAGAGAGCAAGGAAGCTATCTTGACACCCAATGACAATGATTAGGTGAAATAACATTTGTGGAGGTACAATCCAATAGTTAGTAGTGTAAGCTAATGGGGTGGCAATTCGAGAAGATTCCCCATTTTTAGGAAACTTACCTAATTTAACTTGCCAAATGGATCACAATCTATGATCCTAAAGTTAACATCCATACCAAAATACTTATGGATTATGATCACAGTCATAAGAAGTCATTTAATTTAACTTTATTCAATTGCCAATGACGCTAGATTGCCATAAGACACTTCCATACAACTAAGCCTCATTATAGTACACTAACCACCAACATATTGCAAACAAGTGATAAAATATTATAAGACCATTAAAGTACATACTGCACACCTAAAATGGTTTATGTATGTCCATTACATCGTCTAACCCAGACTCTACATACTTCTAGCAATTTTAAATCTTTTTAATTATTCACATGTATAAAGCCACTATGCATGGGTGTATAAGTGTGAGAGTAATCTTTGCTACAATACATGAGAAATTAGAGATAGAAAAGGGGGTCAAAAGAGGATACATGTGTCTAAATACACCAACTTGTTGTACCCCTTCAACATATGGGCTAAACTTTTATGGTCTAATTAAGTCACTCATAAGTTAGTAGATTAAATGAGCCAACTTACTAAGCTGGTCCATGAAAAGGTTTGTTTGGTTATGCAAACCAATTCATTAACTTTCTAAAAGTAAAGGTTGTTCTTTCTTTTTAAATAATATAACATAATAGATAATAAAATGTTTTCTTATAGAATATATATATATATATATACAACTACTTATTACTAATTTTAGATTGACTAAATCAAATATTGGTTGGTAAGTTAAGTGAATTCAATAAGTATATGGGTTAAGTGTACTAATCAACAGGCCAATATGCTATAACTTGACTAAAAATAAAGGTTAGTTAAATAAGTAAGCCAATCAATCAATGAGAGGTTGGTTTTTGACAGGTTGGCCTACTCTAAGTTGTGGGATAGACAAGTTCTAAAAAAAAAAAAAATCCTTTAATCAAATAGATTGAAGAACTTAACCCTAGTTTCCTATTTTCAATGTGATAAGTGGATAGGCCAATTTGTTCTACATGAAATGCATTTCTAGAGTCAAAGACCCAATTTGAGGATCACTTCTATCCATCAAGATACAATAATGCCATATGTTCATTTGGTCTAGATACCATCATATGGATAACCACATCACCTTTGTCATCCTTTACATAAAATTGGTTTTGCCTCGCTAGGCACTTCACTCTCACATAACCACTTTGCTTATAGTAAAATTGATTATGCTACTACCTTAGAATTCTATTTAAAACTTTTACTACCACTAGATATCTAGTGATCTTAAGCAGCTAAGTAGCTACCAACCTCACTACTTATGGACCCCATCTCACAATCTAATTGATTTAGACCCAATAGTTTATTTCTCAAAACCTTAAATCAAATTAGCAAGATGATTTCTGCATATTTTCTTTCATATTCTCCACCAATACCTCCAATAAAACACCTATGGCTAGGCTTAACTAGATTGCTATCTAATTCCTTAACATGTATGACTACATCAAGATGCCACTTACTTGCATGTCTTTTATATTTCTCATATTTTACTTTTTTTTTAGTGTGTAGATCACAAAACCTAAATCTCATATTTCCTTACATTAGTTTAGCTCATTATATGCACTATAACTAGGGGCCTATTGTGCTAAAAAATTTAGCCAAGCTATCTTTGATAATAATTTATTAAGATCACCATAAAGAATTTTAGTTACAAATTGAAAAAAAAAATATGCAATGACAAGAGATAAATAAGAATGAAGAAGTGAAAATCCACATAAAAATTTTATTTATGAAACCCTAAAGGAGGGTAAAAAACATGACAAAAATAAAATGGGACAATGTTGTGTTCACCACTTAAGCTTTGCCAATTTTTACAATTTTACACCTTAACTTTCAACTTGTCAAATTGTACACCACAAATCGACCACCCATGCGCTATCCAAGTACCTTCTCAATGATATCATGACAAAGAAAATTTTACTTTTCCATTGAAGCAAAATCCACTTATTACAATCCATACATGTAGGATCAACACAAATAGCAAGCTTCATATACTCAAACTGTTGCTCTACATTCTTAATAACCCTACCATATTCCAAGCACTTGAAAGTTTCCTTTAACATCTTAGTCAAACCTCACTGTCCAAGTATCCATTCTTGTAATAGAAACTAACTTCTAAATTTTAAAAGTGGTAAGTTTTAAAGGAACGGTTAAAAAGGGAAGAATGATGGATGTCTTTGTTAGGTTTATCATCTACGATGACTATGGGGTTTTCACACCATCAAAAATCACATGCAAGTGTTCTTTAAGTATAACTCGAAATGAAAGAATTCATAAAAAATGGTAGATTGTAGTAGGTCATTAAAGTGCATAACATGAGTGAAGTCAATGAAAAGGGTATTGGATTTGTACTCATTCATGGTATCTATTTCAGCTTCATAATGAGGCAAGCCTTGAGAATTTAAATCTAATAAAAGATTACCACAAAAGAAGTTCAATCCCAAATCAAAATTAAATTAAAAAAAGGTTGGAAATAGATGGAAATTGACTAGGTAAAGGAAATAAGGTTTTCATAGTATATGTTTTAGATTTTCAAATAAAGGTTCTTGGTTTTTAGGGCTTTATTTGGTAGCCAATATGGGCTCTATAATCTAAGGTAAGGATTGATTTTTTATTCTAATCAAAAGGATAAGTTTTTTTTTTAAGGGTTTTACCTTACTTTTTGGCATACAATAGTTAATGGGTGGTGATGTGGATTAGTATGTGTGAAGTGGATGCATGTTGTGGAGCTTGAATAGCTATGTTTACATTAAAAATTCAAAAGATACACGTGTTAAGGTTATATTGGCCATAAATGATGATTGGGATAATGGATAGAAATAGTAAAAAGAGAGGTTGTAACATTAGCAAGTAAACATTCAATTGGGTGTATAATTTAACAAATTGAAAACTGAGGTTTGAAATTTTAAAAACTAGAAAAGTTTGGATAGTGAACATGACAATATCCCATAATAAAATAAATCCATTAATGTGTTAATATTCTAAGTCATGGTATTATGGAACAACGTATTCACTCTCACAAGATTTCACATGAATCTCTCTTGCACTCACCAATACACCACAACAGCAAACATATATTGTTACGAAAACAAATACCTTAAAACTCAATACAGGAAATCGACATAAACAACGAGAAAAAGAAAATAGGAAACTGAGAAAACGTGAAAAAAGAAAAAATTGAATTGTGTGCATTATTTTATTTTTTTAGGGCAAAATTGTGTGCATTATTAGTTATCATGAACTCTAAGGTATAATCTTGTTGGCTAATGTGTTAACAAAAAGGAATTATTTAGTTTCAAGTGAAAATTCTTAGATCCCATGTAGAAGTGAGCATCACAACCCGTCAAACCCTAAAATATCAAACTTTACTTTATACATATATTCCAAGGTGAGTGTCATTGGCCAAAATATGCTATGACATATTTGGTAGCCGCTAACCCCATAATAAGATATAAGGCATGACTTTTACCATTGTGAAACATGTTCACATGCTAATATACCTTCAATTTAGTATGATATACATTGTCTATTTACATTACGAAAAATATCAATAATAAATGTACTCGCATATGCTAAAGGTAATGTACAAATCCAACACGCGGATTATGTTTGTTATATTTTCATTGATATTTTGAGTTTTCATTAAAACTTGTTTAATCTACAAATGACATTGGTTTTGTAATATGGATATTATGATTTTAGGTGCCAAGAACTGTTATATTTAAACATTATTATGTATGTAGAAAATTTTTAATTGAAAAATAAAAAATCACAGGCTAAATGCATACCTAGATATTCCACCCAAACAAGTCACAAGTTAGTTTTTGTTTTCAAATTTATAAATCTATACCTATTATATAAATTGTAAGGGAAGATCTCCTACCCCATCCATACTATATATTACTAATGTCAAATTATATTACTACTTCTATAAATTCCACTATCTAAAATATTAGTGTATAATTACTAGTAAAAGTGATAACATAACTAAGTTCTAAATTAAGTAAGAATTAAAGAACAATAAAAAAAGAATGACAAAACATAAAATTGGATAACATGCTTGTTGGTCAGACTATGTTTACTTAGGCAATGGTAAACTTTGGATCTAAGAGTCAAGACAATAAAATGCTTAGTTCAAAATTGAGTTTGATTTGAAATTTTAAAGATCGAGCTTGACTTAAATTCAATCGAATTTGGAATTTTAAGTTTAAACTCGACTCAAAATGACACTCAACCAACTCAAACTCTACTTGATTAGGCTCACTTAGGTTGAGTTTGTCTCAAAAAAAATTTTTCTTCTAACTAAATTAAGTAATATTAGCATTTAAAGTTGATTAAAACTTGACTTGGAACTCAATTAAGCTCACAAGCTAGTAGACCTAAACATTATAAAGCTTGAGTTTGACTTGGTAAACCATTTAAGTAGTTATAGCTTAAGTTTGACTCAATTGTTATGCAATTAAACAAGAGTAGATATCAAACCAAAGTTGAGTAGGTTGCTAATAGATATGACTCATTTACACACACCTAATCAATTCTTTATAGCTCTTGGAGGTATATTTTACCACCTAATTGTTGTTAAAACCTAAATCGTCACTATTTATAGGTATCTTAGCAATACTTCTAAAAGTTGTAACCACATTGAAGAATATGTATATTTTCTAAAGTTATTATTAGTTTAAGGTACATTTTAGGAGTTTAAAAATTATTTATATAGTTTTAAATATGTATTTACAATTATCCCTATATTTAAAAGCAAAAGTCTTAGGTAACGTTTGAATTGCAATACTGAATAGTGCAAAGAGTATTCAATAGCACAAAATAAGAAAAATAAGATAATACAACTCTTTTGTACTACGCTTGGTATACACTATATTGTACAAAGATTTTTGTTATATCCATTATTTGGATATACAAAATACTATAATAAACATAATATAAAAAATACTGAATAAAGGTTTTTGTATTTTTATTCAATGAATTTAATTTTTATACCATATTTCGGATGGTATAATATATAAGTATTTTGTTTAGTACCTTAGAATTATTTTTATCCTATAACCAAGAAAATATACAAATTAAAAAAGAGACAAAATATTTTATCCAATGCAATATTATAAATTTATGAGAACCGAACAATAGCTAAAATAATTCAAGAAGTCATATGAGTGACTTAATGTCTACTTGACCCATAAAGAAACAATTATTCTCATTCGTGCAGTATAGTACAAAGCATGCCCATGACGTGTTCGTTATCAAGCGGTGTTATTATTGGTTTAGATATGCATGGAATTTAGGCACCAATTGGATGATATGCCCATAACGAAATTATTTCAAATAAATATTCCAAACGTATTTGATTTACATGGCCACCACATTGCTCACGTAAAGTCTAGGCCTAAATAGAAATAAATAAGGGGCTGCATTATTGCAGGGGACAGTGATACTGCTGTTTCAGCCAGCAGAAGAAGCCGGGAATGGAGCAAAAAAGATGATAGAAGATGGGGCATTAGATGATGTGGAGGCCATATTTGCACTTCATGTGTCCCACCAACACCCTACTGGGGTCATTGCCTCGAGGCCTGGCCCTTTGCTTGCTGGCTGTGGCTTTTTCCAAGCACTCATTGTTGGAAACACGGACCATGCTGCCAACCATCACAGGCCAATCAACCCTATTCTCGCAGCATCCACAGCCGTGCTTAGTTTGCAAAGCGTGGTATCCCGTGAAGCGAATCCCTTGGACTCTCAGGTACATCCATTTTCACAAAATTGCTTGAATTTTTCCCTTCTCCAATGTCTACGGAATTGGGGTGATGATGAACCACGCTGCACCACACCATGAACCGAGCACTAGGCACTTTTTTAAAGCTCAGCCGATTGAACCATCAGTAGGCCCTTTTTTTATATTTAGGTTTTTTATATTAAACTAATGCACAGAAAAATAGGGAAAATCGGAAAAAAATGAAAGAAAATAGAAAATATCAGAACAAAAAAAAAAAGCATCTATGATGCTAATCTATTTTTCATTAAAAAGATTTCTTAATATGGAAAAAATTAAAAACAAAAGTTTATACTTTATTAATAGTGTATTTTAGACTTAGGCTTCCTAGGCCCAATCTAACCTGCTTAGGCCCATAATCAAGCTCCAATGAACAAAATCCAAGCTCTCAAGTTCTAGTCCAAGAACTAGAGATTGATCTGAGCTAGAGAGTACAACTTGGGCCAAGTATGAGCTCAGATCAGCTGCACTCACTTGATAGACGAAAGGATCTGAGGAAGACATAGCTTGCATGGGGAAAGAGGGTAGATATAAGACATGAGACAAATTCACCTACCACTTCATAACTCTACCTACTAAGTTGTCTCAATCCCACTACCTATAAATTGGGATTGACACCACTTGAATGTGGTTCGAAATCTTAAGCCTTAATACTCTCTTAGCTTATTGGTTTCATAAACACATTTATACTGACTTAAGTATCAAAGTAGCCATGTTGAAACCACCCTTTAAGCCTCATTCATTCTCTTTTGCAAGTGATTTTCACCCAAGAGAATTCCAACACCAACACTTGGTACCTTCTTTGCGATCAATCTCACAACCACGAAACAACAATGGTAGCTATATCGAAAGTTGTCAAGTCCAAAGAAGCCACAAACACATTAGTTGAGGACCAAACTATCTACACCATAGCATCCCAGCACCAAAAACACCAACTAAATTGACACCTAACACTTCCTAAAGTTAGAAAACCTATGCAAAAGGTTAGCTACACAAAACGAAGCCATAAAAAATGACAATAGGAGGTTGTAAGCCTAAGTTGCACCACAAAATGCCAAAATTAGAGGACATGTCAACACACTCTCTAAGAAAAGGCCACAATAATCCACAACCACTAGTGGTAAACGCACCACCACAAAATCAAAAAGCTCAGTTTGTGGAGCATTGTAATCGAGCTCCTACTACACATGCTCTACTGGCAATTAAACAAGGGAATGCCCTTCTAGTGTCAATACTACTAGCTACATCACATAGCCATAACAGCACCACAACTCGAAACAATAGGCTTGAGCCATCAGATGCTCGTACAAGAGCCAACCACCAAGTCAATGATATGGACATCAACTAAATAAATGAATACATTGAGAGGCACTATAACCTTAGAGAGAGCAAGCACGTAAATCCAAGTGCAAGATTCTTAATAAACATGACCCATTTGCCCAGGCGATACTAGATGACATCTTGCTACCTATTATTAAGTTACCCCAACTTAACACATATGATGGAACAATTGATCTAGACGACCACTTGTACCACTTTCATACAATGGTGAAGTGCATGGCCTCAATAATTTGGTTACTTGCAAAGCATTTCCAAGCACATTACATAAAGCTACTCGAACATCGTACAATAACCTCCCCCACAATTTCATGAATTCCTTCAATAAGCTAGCAAACCAATTCCAATAATACTTCCTGGTGAGCAAGCTCCTAGTCAAAGACTCATCGCCCTAAATCTCATCAAATAGGGCTACGATGAGCTAGTTAGGGACTACCTTGCTCACTTTAACACGTCCATGGTAGAGATCCCTAATGTTGACAAAGGCATTTCTCTAAATGTCGTAACTCAAGGCATTCAACCGGGTAGCAACTTCTTCAAGTCCCTAGGGAAGATCAAGTCAACAAATTTGAAAGAATTTTGAGAGAAGGCTCTTAAATACATACAATAGGAGGAATTCTTTTTAGCTCAGAAGAACATCGATCCAAATAGGTCAAACAAGCAATGGAAGAAAAAAAGAGAGTCTGTAAAGGAGTGACTTAGCCCAAAAAATGGACAACCTCCTTCGAGGTGAATAGAGTAGTGCATATCATCAAGTTTCAACCTCTACAAAGGTTAATGGAATCTTAACGAACCTTGTTATCAAATCCTAACCTTTTTCAAGGTGAACAAACTCCTAATGACCTAAGCAAGTCAAGTCCATGCCTGGAGTCTAACAAACTAGCCCTTATGCTTAAACTAGTGCTTCAATAACGGACTCTTGATGTTATCAAGTCTATACCTACACTCCAGTAAATAGGCCTTTACACCTATGCTAGTGCCTTGGCAAATGGACTTTTCATGTTATCAAGTCTATGTCAACACTCCGGTAAACAAGCCATTGCACCTAGGTCAATACCTTAGCAAATGGACTATTGATGCTATCAAGTTCACACCTACTCCTTAGAAAATAGACCCTTAAGTCTACGCTAGTGCCTTAGAAAATGGACTCTTAATTTATTATAGTCCACACTTCTACAAAAGTTAACAAACCTTGTGCTCTTTGACTACCCCAAACTCTAAGCACCTAACCTCTTTAGGTTACGTCAAAGGAGTGACACCCTCCAACATCATCAATAGCTCATTGATAGGACCTAAGTCTAGACATTTGAACACCATGAGACCCATGCTCCCTAAATATCATAGAGTTTGAGTACTTGACCTCCATAGGTTACATCGGAGGAGCAACACCCTCCAACCATACCGGTAACTCATCGACAGAACCTAAGTCTAAACATTTGAGCAGCCCCCCCAAAGTTTACAAAGTAACGAGAATGAGAATAGAGAGGAGAGTGACACATGAAAAAGGGAAAAGCACTACACCAGCAAATACTTAGAAAATTCATTCATTAAAAAAAAGTTCACACCATACATCCAACCATGTAGACATCCCAGCCTCGACACAAAGGGAAAGAAGAATACAATTGTAAGATAGAAAGAGTAATACAAGCAAAATACAACAAAGACACCTTAATCCTCCAAGAAAGCCTCCAATAGATACTAAAACACATCATCCATACTTAAAGTAGTAACTTGCCCAATGGGCGCTTGTTCACTAGGAAGTTGGGGGGGTGGAGGTTGTCAATAGAAGGATCTAAACTCGGCGGAGGGGGAGGAACATCTTCGACACCAATATTGACCTTATTCCTCATCAACCCAGCCCTACTCTTCAACAAGAGCCTCTTCATTGGCACATTGCAATTAATCATTAGGTAGCACCTCCTTTTTAAGGCCATTTGAGCAACTGAAGCACCTTCAGCTGCCTTAGACGCCTCGACCATCACATGATCACAAAAGTCTAGGTAGCTCAAGTTATATTCAAGATAGATGCACAATATCTTCAACCTGGCTGTTTAGATGCCTTAATTGAATTTCTTATCATGAAGGAGTCCCACTCTTCCCTCTTCATCATCTTGTTAAAGAGCTCTCGCTTCATTGTAGCCCTACTCAGCTTAGCAACAGCCTTAATTTAATTAACCTTGATCCAGAGCTACTCTATCTCCTCTCAAAGACTTACCTCTACAGTTACGTAGCCTACCTTGTGAGCTTATAGCTGCCTCTGTGCCTTGATCAACTAGTAAGAGAGATATTGGTTGCTCTCCTCCAATTAGCTAACCTCGATGTTTAACTTGAAGTTTTCTTGTGATTCATGTTCCACCTAAGCCTCAAAGGTTCCTGCCTTAGCTTCTACCCTCATCCAAAGGTTATCAATAGCAACAACCCTCCATTAAGCCTCCAACTAAAGCATCCTAACTTCCACCTCCACCACCTTAGCTTTTTGTGTGAGTACAAACGAATCATAGAGACTTTGGTGCTTCTTTAGAAGAAGCTCATGCTCCTCACTAAACTCCCTTACCTACTTGAGGTTAGCCCCCCATAAGTCAAAAGACTTCATCATGTGGATAGAGAACTACAAAACAATAGAAACAAGTTTAAAAACAAAGTTAAAAAAAGAAAAAAAAAAAAAAAGACAAAAAGAGAGGTGGAAGAACAAACACTCACGTTATAGAGCTTAGCATAGATCAGCTTCTCCACTATCTCTTTGGTCATCCTTGGAAATTCTCCTGCAAGGTGACCACATCCAAAGTCAGGATCGACCCCCTTAAGACCTCATGGCTTTTCTTACCATCCCTAATATGGAATCTATGGTAGAAATCATGCAATTAGGCTAGAAGGAGTTAGTCCCTAGCGCTAGAAGACTCAACTAGTCTAGGAACCAATGAAACAACCATGTCAACCTTATCTTTAAAACCAAGGATCTAGCAACATCCCTACTTTAAGCATGATGCTTGAGAGAATTAAGCTTATCCTACTAGAAAACCTCCTCTTAATTTTCTCTTCTTCGAGCCCTAGCTAAACCCTTCACCAACCTTGCTCTTTGAGCCCTTAAATGCACTAAATTTACATGCCCAACACAAAGTCAATTAAGATTTTTTTTATAAAGCCACTATAACTTAGGATCAAATGCCATCAAGGAATTTTTAGAGTGCTCAATCTAATAAAGAGCCATACTAGCTTAACTTAGCCTAGTGAGGGCAAAAGCATGATTTAACTCAATGTATCACTTCCTCGACATCCTTCCTCCAGATGCCAACCTAAGAAAATCTCCTTGCAAAGCTCTTAGCACAGGTGAAACTTAGCTCAGCCACTTGCCAGCTTACACAATCTATCAAGGCATCACCACTTCAACTTAGCCTTGAGGGTAAGACACAATAGCTCGGTGAATTACTTACTCGCCTTCATCCCTTAAAGTGCTAGCTCAAGACTATTCCCTCCTTGACTAGTTCCAATAGCATGGTTGAGGCCAAGCTTAGCCACCTATTTGCTTGGTCACTCTACATACACCCAAATAACAACACTCCAAATCATAAGCTAATTCGATGACCCTAACGAAGTGTTCATGTTAGCCTTTAGCTCATCTTGCAAGCCTAAAAGCCCAAATTATCTTAAATTCCCCCTACTAACGGTCATTAACAGGATAGGGGGGTGGGTTTGTGTTGCAGGGGCTATGGTAGTGGTCATTGTGCACGCGCTATAGCATAAGCGTTGATAATCTATTTTGGACTTAGGCCCTCTAGGCCTAATCTGACCTATTGAAGTCCACAACCGAGCTCCAAAGAATAGAATTTGAGCTCTCAAGTCTCAATTCAAGAACTAGAGATTAGTTCAAGCTCAAGAGTATAGCTCGAGCTAAGCATGAGCTCAGGTTAGCCGCACTCGCTTAATAGATAAAAGGATCTAAGGAAAGCATAGCCTACATGAGGAAACAAAATAGATAAGAGACAAATCTACTTATCATACCATAACTCCACCTACAAAGTTATCTCAATCCCATCGCCTATATATAGGGATTGATCTCACTTGGATTTAGGTTTGAAATCTTAAGCCCTAATACTCTCTTAACTTACTAGTTTCGTAAATACATTTATGCAAACATAGGTATCAAAATGGCTATACTAGAAATACCCAGTATCCCTTTGAGCCTCATTTGTTCTCTTTTGTAGGTGATTTTTACCTAAGAGAATTTTAGCACTAACATACTTCAACTTAAATAGTTCATATTCATAATGATGCATCAGCATTTATAACATGTCAATAGCACAATTTGACAATGATTTAGAAGTGATAATGTGAAGCCTTGCCAATATATAAATATTTACAATTTCACTACAAAAATAATATAGTTTCAATTGTTCCCAAAAGCTTTTTAAGTTCATAATGATTACTATTTGAAGTCCTTTAATTCCCAAATACAAGCACATAATACAAGTGAAGAATCAATTACACAATTAGTACTCAAAATGGCGTGATGAACTTGATTCCAAATACGCAAATACCAAATGGATATAAGAACACACAAGTATGTGATCTTCAATGGATGAACACGCAATTGAACTGGGATTCAATTTCAAATTGAAATAATCAAATCAGAAAAATACAACCCTAATTCACGTGAATGAACAAGTAACCACAAATTGTACCTAGATATTACTCACTAAACACAATTTGTTAAACAACAAAAGTAAGATTGATATGACTCATAATCTACTTTCGTTGATTCTTGCCAAAATTTTACAAAGAAATTGATAAGAGATCTTTGATTGTAAAGGATGAACCTTCATGGCCAAAGTGTATGTTTTTCTCAAAAATATCAAAAAGCTCTCTAAAAACCTTAGTTAGCAAGTATTTATACTTGCTCCAATTAAGGTAAAATGTACTAAAAATTACAAAGATGCCACTAAGTGGCCAGTTCCCATAAGAAACTATTACATATACAAATGGTCTTCAAGTAGCCGATTCTTCTTTAGTTTATGTAGGTTCATGAATAACCCATAAGCTGAGCTTTAGTGAGTTTATCCATCGCCCTGTAAAAACCAACAAGTATACTTGCTGGAATACACAACAAATAAGTAATAGAAAAGAAGTTATTATATAAATATTTTTAGGGTCAGATTGTTCAAAGAAGACCCTCATCGCTAAATTTTGTAATCCTTTAGCTCTTACCCTAGTAATAGGTCCTGTAGGATTTTGATTCCTATCATCTCCTCGGGCCTTAGGAAGATTTATCTTCAAATCTGATAGGTTAAATGTAGTAGAGACTCTATATCCTTCTAAGAAGTTATCTATAAAAATATCACTATAGTCTCTCAATACCTGAGATACCACAGGGGGTAGTTGCTCTCGCCCCTTCATCTCTAGGATATATCTCATCTGCAACACATATAATGGTCTATCATCTGCTATGGCCTCTCCTAACTTAAACCATCCCACCAATAATGTCTTCTTCTTCTCTGTTTCACTTATATGTCTTTGAACCTCTTAGCCCTCTAATGGTTTACTCATCTGCCCCTGAACCTTTTGGATCTTGATGGTTGACACATCTGCTTGTAAACTGCTTAGTCCTCTGAAGGTTGACTCATCTGACTATGAACCTCAAAGACCTCTGATGGTTGACTTGTCTGTCTTTGCATCTCTTGGACCTTTGATGGTGACATAGGGTTCAATACTATACGTTTACCCTCCTGCTGGAACATATAAGTATTTCTATAGCCATCATGTAAAACCCTCCTATCATACAACCACGACCTGCCAAGTAATATATGAGATGCACACATGGGAAGAATGTCACATTCTATTTCATCATGATATTTATCCCCTATACTGAAAGGTACCCTACCCTCTGGGTCATATGGAGACTCCCCTGCTCACTTAACCAATGTAATTTGTAGGGTTCTGGATGTGGGGTAGTTACAAGTTGTAATTTCGATACTAATGAGGCAACCACAACATTAGTACAACTATCACCATCAATAATAAAAGCACATAAATTACCTTGTACTCTACAAGATATGTGGAATGAATTTTCTCTCTACCCATCATCAATGGTTGGAAAAGAAGTGAAGGCTCGGTGTAGTACATTAGTAGACAAATACAAATCATTTAACATGGGTGCTTACTAATTTCAACAAGCCAACAACACACTCCACCACACACACTACGGCAACATACACTTATACACCTACGGTGCAACAAACACCTAATGCAACACATACCTTAAACAGCTTCACACACAATCACGCTACACACATTCTCCCATGGTTCACTTTACTTTACACCACAACACACACACTTCCGATCAACAACAACACCCTTTACACCACGGTACACATGCACTTGCTATATTTCAACACACAACCAAAGGCAACAAACACCTTCACAACAACACTACTCTAATGTCACACAACAACCACTACAAAAGAAAAACACAAAACTCCACTTAACTTCACTAACACTTTTACACTTCAATTAAGGCAACAGCAAGTAGAAGTATTATTAAACACTTCCCCAAATAGTAGGTTAATAATTCCAACTAAGCAAAGTGTTCAAATATATTACTCACTAATAACTTCCACACTTTAATGCTTGCTTTTTGAAATTCAAATTTTGACCATTATAACTCTCTTCACTCACGGCACATGTACACACTTCCAATTCCACGTGCAGCACCTTCTCCACAACACAAAGTCACAACACGTTGCAACACTCTTCACAACATAAACTCATAACACATTGCAACACCCTTCACAACATAAGTCACTCCGCCACACACACACCTCAATCACGGTGCAAGCTTCAAGCACAACTCCACTTACACTTCATAACTCAACAAATTCAAATACTACTCTTAATGCAACTTCTCCACAAATGGTAAGAAGCAATTCAAAATTCAAATAACATTCAATCAATACTACACAATAACTTCTTCAAACTTAATGAATGTGTTTGAATTTCAAATAATTTCCCTAATCTCCACGTAAGGCAAATTGAAAATTGCAAATGACACTCCTCAATTTCCGAAAACATAAACAAGTAATTCACTCCTCTTTATCTCAATGAATGTAACTTCAATTCCGAACAAGCATAAAGGAAACACACCTCCTTCCCTCACGGCAAGTTCAAGAAGACAAAAGCTACTACAAGTACTCCACGTCCACTTCAAAACAACAATTATAATGCAACAAAAACCATAATCAACTACTACAATTTTCAATTCAACAGTTCGGATCAAGAACCTTAAGTGTCAAATGAAGTTCACGCAATTCCTCTTCTCAAAACGTGCTCTGATACCAAAATTATGATGTGCTTTGATTCCCAAATACAAGCACACAATACAAGTGAAGAATCAATTACACAATTAGTACTCAAAATGGTGTGATGAACTTGATTCTAAATATGCAAATACCAAATGGATGTAAGAACAAACAATTATGTGAACTTCAATGGAAGAACACACAATTGAACTAGGATTCAATTTCAAATTGAAATAATCAAATTAGAAAAATACAACCCTAATTCACGTGAATGAACAAGTAACCACAAATTGTACCTAGATATTACTCACTAAACACAATTTGTTAAACAACAAAAGTAAGATTGATATGACTCACAATCTACTCTTATTGATTCTCGCCACAATTTCACAAAGAAATTGATAAGAGATCTTTGATTGTAAAGGATGAACCTTTACGGCCAAAGTGTATGTTTTTCTTAAAAAGCTCCCTAAAAACCCTAGTTAGCAACTATTTATACTAGCTCCAATTAGGGTAAAAATGTACTAAAAATTACAAAGATGCCACTAAGTGGCCGGTTCCCATAAGCAACTATTACATATACAAATGGTCTTCAAGTAGCCGGTTCTTCACTTCAATTAAAAAATTTGTTGAACCAGTTCTTCTTTGGTTTATGTAGGTCCATGAATAACCCACAAGCTATGCTTTAGAGAGTTTATCCATCACCCCATAAAAACCGACAAGTATACCTATTGGAATGCACAATAAATAAGTAATAGAAAAGAAATTATTATACAAATATTTTTTGGGTCGGATTGTTCAAAGATGACACTTATCACCAAATTTTGTAATCCCTTGGCTCTTGCCCTAGTGATAGATCCTGTAGGATTTTGATTCTTATCACTATTGATTTATGGAAATTATGTATATATAAAGAAGAAAAAAGAATTGTAAGTATCTTCCATTGTTATAACTACTATAAAAGTAGTAATATTGAAAAAGTCCATAAATATGTTAAAAAAATTGTAATTTCATTCAAAACTTATAAAGTTTCACAAACATTTTTTCTGTAAATTGATTTAAAATTTGTATGAAATGTTAATAAGCCCTAAAACTAAAGGACATGAGCAATCGGTCACATATATATGTCATCATACAAGTATGTTAAGGCTCAAAATAAATGATATCCATAAATCTTTAACATCTACAATCACTCACACTAATAATTCTAAAATTTCAATCGTTAGATAGCTCCAACACGTAATATGAAAAAAGAATTAAAACATATATAACCAAACTATCACAACCTAAGCAAAATTCTTCCTTCCCATGCACTATCGACTCACCTGATCTTAAACTTTAACATCTTGAACATAACATTTAAATGTTTTAGTACCTAAAAAATAAAGTCACTAGAGGGTTAAGCTAAAAGAACATCACACAATTACATAAACACATGAACATGAACATGCATAAATAGCAAACTAATGCATTAATCATAAATTTATTATTTTTTGTTTTAGTGATTTAAATAGCATAGTTTAAATTTATTCTAGACTGCAATCATAAATTTATTATTTTTGTTTTAGCGATTCAAACAACATAGCTCTAATTTATTCTAGACTAACTTCACACTTACAGTAATCCATGACTTCAACTCATGTGCACGTGCACACACACACATATATAATTATTGGAACCAATGTCATAAATAGCATCTTCCTTAGGTCAATGCTAGGTAACTATTGGTATATCAGTCCACTCAAAAACATCTCCATTCTACAAGTACAACCCACTTATGGCTTTGTCCTAATATGCTAACTCGTTACATGACCTTAGCTAGGTTAGCGATCCACAAGCATGAAAGTCAGCATCTAACTAATCGGATCTTACTAATATGAGGCTACACAATGGCCAAACAAATTGTAACAATTACTTAGTGGAGTGTCCTAAATCATCGGTACCCACTATATCTTTTTAGGTCTTTCCTAAACACAACATACATCCAATTTGATTCCACTTTTCATTAGGTTGATTAATCTATTGTCTTGACAAGTACATCTAACACACAATAACCACATACCTTAATTATGCTCTCTAACTATAGATAATCAATTTTGAAGTCCTACTCTAAGTATAATCCTTATTCAAATCTTGTAACACTACTAACAACTTCATAAATATGCTTATGTACACAAATTTACTCAAAACTTTATAAGTTTACATTAAAGATTGTAATTCTCATAAAAGTTCATAAAATATCTTTAGTTTGCAAGTTTTCTTATTATTCATATAACATCTATCAATCTTTGTAACCATTAGTTGATTTTTCCAATTGAAAAATAAAACACCATGATGCTTTCTTCTACAATATAGTTCAAATTAAACCACTTCAAAAATGGAACAATACTAAGCCATATTGCTAAAATTATGAAAAAAATGCATTCTAACAAGTGTTAGAGTCTCGAATCCACTATATTATTTAAGCTTATAGTGTTTATCAATATTTGTTGTATTCTAGATCCTATAAGACTAAGGATAAATGTAGAGGGGGGTTGAAAGAGACCTTGATTCTCTAAAATTTTGGGGCATAAGTGCACTAAGATATTTCATGCTAGGTGAATTATTCTAGTATTCTATATATATATATATAAACATGTTAAGAAATTGGGTAATAAAATGAAATGATAAATAAATAATCTAAACACCTTAACTTAGAGGTGTGATAAAGTTGCTTTCTTTAGAGAGAATCATGCTTTCTATATGTCGAGTCTAATTTCTGAATTCCCATTCCTAATCCGATCTAGACTAGACCCTATGCTCATCTAATGTAGATCCTCGACTTGAATTAGGAATTTCGTTAGATTTTTGGAGTCACCACCCAACTGTTGTTGGGAAAATTGAATTAAGACTAAAGGAGCAGATTAGTCTTAATTTGGATTACTAGTCGTCGTTATTTCCTCTTTTCGTTTTTGTGAAAAGAGAAAAAGGGAAAACCAGAGTTTCTAAGTCCGGAGGCTAACCTATTAAAACCTTTACGGTTACCACTTAATCTCTTGAAATTGTTTCTCTTTAGAAATGTGTTTCTATTTTCTTTCTGTTACTTTTTATTATGTTTTTTAATTATTTCAAGAAAATGATTTTTCATTAATTTTATGGGTTGACCCGGATGGGTGCCTACGTACTTGCTACTCAGGATCAAACAAGCCGTAGTTCGCTTTTTTGAAAACTTTAAGTTGGTTTGTGAATTTTAATTTATGAAACCTCTTTTAGTTTTATGTTTTTATCATTTTTGGGATTTTTTTCTAAAAAAACTTCTAAGCCTAAGCTTTGATTTTATTTTGAAAATGATTTTAGGGAAAAACATCAATTTTGGATTTATTTGAAGAAAGGGATTTTTCTAAGTGCTAAAATTCATTTTTTATGATTCTTTTATAATTTTTGAATTTTTTTATAATTTTTTTGTTATTTTTGTGATTTTTTTATGATTTTTGTGATTTTTGTGAAAAATTTTATCTTAAGTTAATATCTATCCTATTTTGAAATCTAAAATTTTATTGTTATTTTTCCTAATATTTTTCATTATTTTTCTACATTTTATTATTTATTATTATTATTATTATTTTTATCTATCTATTTATTATTATTTTTCTTATTTACTATTTTTCTACATTATTAAATTCTAGAAAAATCTAATTTCTACATTTTCCTATTTATTACAAATAAATAAATAAATAAATAACTAAATAACAAATAATAAATTAATTAATTAATTCGGAATAAATAAACAAAATTAATTAAATAAAATAATAAAAATCCAGAAAATCCGACTTACCTGGATTCGGGTCGGTGCGCGGGTCGGGTCGATCGGGTCGGATCGGTCGGACACGGCGGCGGGGAAGGCTCGTTCACAGCGTTCTAGTGGCCTTTTGCAGTGGGTGAGGTGTCGAATCCTAGCTTCTCGAGGTTGCTGAATCCAATGGTGGCAATGGTTTGCTCCCAGATCGCCTCCTGGTGGTGGTTCAACTTCGGCCGGTGCTTCGCGGTTTTGGGTCTCCTCCAATGCTCTCCGATTTGCACTCTTTCCTCACTTTCTCTCAATTCTGATTCGTGCTTTTGCTTCCTCCCCTCCTCCTCTATTTATAGGCACTTGAAACCGAGTTGGATAAGCTCGGATTTCCTCCGATTGAAGCTGATCGGATTTTCGGTTAGAAAAACCAACTCCGATTTGTGTTAATCCCTCGATTTGTTGCGATTTGATTCCAATTAAATAATGTTTATCTTATTTATGTTGAAGATCTGTTGGATTTGTGTAAAAAATCGAATCGAAATGGCCGAAATACGAATTTTTCCTTTCACCGGCGATCTCGGGCTCGAGGTAGGAGACTATCACGCACCTGGCACGTGCGCTTCCTCCAACCAATCAGATGCTGCCACGTGTCCTGGGTAAATGAAAAATTCACAAAACGCGGAAACTGCTTCCCCCGCGTTTCGAACCTGCGACCTCGTACCCATACCGCGCGCCTTAGCCCATGGTCCGGACAAGCTGAGCTAGCCCACTTTCCTGATTTTTCTAATTTCGCAAAGTGCATATATGCAATGCGATTTTTCTATTTTTTTGTATTTTTTGAAAATTCCAAATTTTGTAAAAATTGTTTATTATTTATTATTGCTATTTCTGAAATCATTTTTTCAAAATTGATGTGTTTTCCTATTTATTTTTATTTTTTTAGATATTTTTATTATTTATGCTAAATTAGGAAAAATTGGAAAAAATTGAAAATTGATTATTATTGATTCTTAGGGCAAAAATGGGATGTTTACAGCTGCCCCTCTTTGTGGTAAAGTTTGAAAAACTTAACTATAAAGATAAACAAAAGATACCATTTTTGGCCTCTTGAATTAGGTTTTGGTAGGAAAATGCTCCAAGAGCTAATAATCCTACGATTGAAGATGTTCCTAACAATTCAAGGTAATGTTCCTTCCCAAAAAGTGCTTTATGGGCTGACTAATTGGCGATGGGACATGTCTCCATTATTGTGTAGGAATGTATGAGAAATGATGATAGGAAGCATCTTATCAGACTTGCAACCTTGGAAAGAAAATTTACTCAGGAAGCGCCCTTATGAGCTGGCTACCTATCAACAGAAGCGTCTTGTTAGACTTGCAACTGTTTGGAGGAATATTTCCGAAAAGTTCCCCGAGAGCTGACTAATCGGGAGAGTTTAGGAAAGTGCCCCTCATGGGCTGACTAACCTTTGAATTGAATGCCTCAAAAAGTGCCCCCTATGGGTTGACCATGAGGACAAAGATTTTTTTAGGAAAGTGCCCCCTATGGCTGACTAACCTTTGATGGAATTGTCTCAAAAAGTGCCCCCTACGGGCTAACCATTAGAATAGATTTTTAGGAAAGTGCCCCCTATGGGCTGACTAACCTTTGAATTGAATTTTGCCTCAAAAAGTGCGCCCTATGGGCTGACCATGAGAACAAAGTTTAGGAAAGTGCCCCCTATGGGCCGACTAACCTTTGAATTGAATTTTGCCTCAAAAAGTGCCCCCTATGGGCTGACCATGAGAACAAAGTTTTTTAGGAAAGTGTCCCCTATGGGCTGACTAACCTAGGATTGAATTGTCTCAAAAAGTGCCCCCTATGGGCTGACCATGAGAACAAAGTTTAGGAAAGTGCCCCCTATGGGCTGACTAACCTGGAGTTGAATTTGCCTCAAAACGTGCCCCCTATGGGCTGACAATGAGGACAAAGTTTTTAGGAAAGTGCCCCCTATGGGCTGACTAACCTAGGATTGAATTGTCTCAAAAAGTGCCCCTTATGGGCTGACCATGAGAACAAAGTTTAGGAAAGTGCCCCTTATGGGCTGACTAACCTGGAGTTGAATTTGCCTCAAAAAGTGCCCCCTATGGGCTGACCATGAGGACAAAGTTTTTTAGGAAAGTGCCCCCTTATGGGCTGACTAACCTAGGATTGAATTGTCTCAAAAAGTGCGCCCTATGGGCTGACCATGAGAACAAAGTTTAGGAAAGTGCCCCCTATGGGCCGACTAACCTTTGAATTGAATTTTGCCTCAAAAAGTGCCGCCTATGGGCTGACCATGAGAACAAAGTTTAGGAAAGTGCCCCCTATGGGCTGACTAACCTGGGATTGAATTTGTCTCAAAAAGTGCCCCCTATGGGCTGACCATGAGAACAAAGTTTAGGAAAGTGTTCCCTATGGGCTGACTAACCTGGGATTGAATTTGTCTCAAAAAGTGCCCCCTATGGGCTGACCATGAGAACAAAGTTTAGGAAAGTGCCCCCTATGGTCTGACTAACCTTTGAATTGAATTTTGCCTCAAAAAGTGCCCCCTATGGGCTGACCATGAGAACAAAGTTTTTTAGGAAAGTACCCCCTACGGGCTGACTAACCTGGAATTGAATTTGCCTCAAAAAGTGCCCCCTATGGGCTGACCTTGAGGACAAAGTTTTAGGAAAGTGCCCCCTATGGGCTGACTAACCTAATATAAAAATGATATCTAGGAAGGCGTCTTTATAGTCCGACCTTGGAAGAGATCTAGGGAAGTGCCCCTTTTTGAGTTAACTACCCTATGATGAAAATGATGGCTCAAAAGGTGCCCCATGTGGGCTAAGCTTGAGAGATCTAGGGAAGTGCCCCTTTTTGGGCTGACCACCCTATTAAAGGGCATGTTCAGACAAGTGCCCCACTACGGGCTGACTCATCTTGTACTTTTGAATATGCTTTCTACGGCCCGACCTAAATGATGTGATGCCTTTCATGACAGTTATTATTTTTTTAATGTGCTTGTCAGTTTTATCGTGGATAGCAACCAAACAACCGAACCTTCGGGCTGGTTTGCTTCTGCTTCATTTTTTCTTATCTTGACACAGGGTTGACAATTTTGATGTGCCCCCTTTCTTTATACACAACGCTCTTTTGACGGTAATGTTATCCTAATAACGCGCTCAGTTTTAATGCTCAAAAATAGATAGGATTATATCACAAACCATATTAAGATTCATTATCATTTTAGTGTTTATCTTTTATTGGTGAAATGGTGGGTAATGTGTTTAAGAATATTTGTTATGGTGCGAATTGATTTGGATTATTGACCATTCAGGGATATTAACTTTGCTTGTAAAAAAATAAAAACTCGACTCAATGAAATTTGTATCGAACATTGGCTTTCATAAACATTGGCAAAATTTCAATTCCCTTGCCTAAGGATAGTACATCTTTACAGCATCTGTGTTAATGGGGTCTCTCAATTCTGAACCATCCATCTGAGTTAATATCAAAGCACCTCCTGACAGAACCTTTTTCACCACATAGGGGCCTTCATAGTTTGGGGTGAATTTTCCTCTGGAGTCTTGCGCGTTCCGGAGAACCTTCCTTAACACCAGATCCCCCTCTTTAAAGTACCGAGGTCTCATCTTCTTGTCAAATGCTCAAGCCATTCTTTGTTGGTAACACTGGCCATGACATAATGTGGTAAGTCTTCTTTCATCAATCAGATTTAACTGGTCAAGCCTCTTCTTTACCCAGTTTGATTCAGTTAACTGAGTTTCTGCCAGGATTCTGAATGATGGTATCTCAACTTCAACTGGTAGCACTACTTCTGTACCATATACCAATGAGTAAGGGTTGACTCCTATGGACGTTCTTATTGAAGTCTTGTAAGCCATGAGAGCAAACAGTAACATTTCATGCCAATCTTTGTAAGTTGTTATCATTTTCTCGATGATCTTTTTGATATTTTTATTAGCTGCTTCTACTGACCCGTTCATTTGAGGTCGGTAGGGAGTTGAATTTTAGTGGTTTATGTGGAATTGTTGACATAAACCTGTCATCGATTTGTTGTTGAGATTGGTACCGTTGTCGGTGATGATGGACTCAGGAACTCCATATCGGGCTATTATGTCCCTTTTTAAAAAGCGGACTATTATCCCTTTTGTAACATTGGTATATGATGAAGCTTCTACCCACTTGGTGAAGTAATCAATCGCTACCAGTATAAATCTATGGCCGTTAGATGCTGTTGGAGTGATAGGGCCTATTATGTCGATTCCCCACATGGAGAATGGCCATGGTACCGATAACAAATGTAGCTCATTGGGCGGAGCATTTATCCGGTTTGCGTAGACTTGACACAGATGACAGTGCTTGACATACTTTATGCAATCTGATTCCATGGTTAACCAATAATATCCTAACCTCATGATTTTTCGGGCCAACATGTAGCCATTCATATGAGGTCCACATATCCCTTCATGTACTTCCTTCATCAGTTCGCATGCTTCATCTTTGTCCACACATCTCAACAGGGTGGTATCAGATGATCTCTTGTAAAGTATAGACCCACTTAATAGGAAATGGCTTGCTAACCTTCTGAGTATTCTTTGGTCATTCTTGTTAGCCATTTCGGGGTATTTACCTTCTTGGAGAAAGGTCTTGATATCGTGATACCAGGGTTTGTTATCTTGTATCTTTTCCATTGTTAAACAGTAGGCGGGCCGACTTTCGATGTCTATTTTCATCAGTTGAACTTCGGCTCCTCCTGTTATCTGGATCATAGATGCTAGTGTGGCTAGTGCATCTGCGAACTAATTCTGAGTTCTCGGGATGTATGTGAAAGTGATTGCCTTGAATTCCTCAATTAGCTCTGTCAAGTGTTGATGATACGGTACCAGTTTGGAGTCTTTAGTCTTGTATTCCCCTCTTGTCTGTAGTATGATGAGCGACGAATCCCCATATACTTCTAATTCGCGGATTCCCATTTGGCAGGCCATTTTGAGGCCAAGTATACATGCTTCATATTCTGCGATATTATTGGTATAGGGAAATGTAAGTCTCGTCGCTGTAGGGAATTGCGTGCCGTTCAGGAATATCAATATCGCCCCAACCCCACAACCGAATACATTAGCGGCTCCATCGAAAAATAGTTTCCATGTAGCATTCTGCTCTACCCCAAAGTCTTCTTCCGGCATATCCTCCATTGTCAATATATTCTCATCTGGAAACTGGGCCTGTAGTTCTTGGGAATCTGTTTCAACAGGGTGTTCCACCAATTGGTCGGCTAAGGCTTGCCCTTTCATTGAGTTCTGATTCATGTATGTGATGTCGAACTCAGATAGGAGCATTTGCCACTTAGAGATTCTCCCTATCAAAGCTGGTTTCTCTGGCCAAGTATTTCAAGGGATCATGTCTTGTCAGTAGCTCAATATGGTAATAAAGGGTATACTACCTTAGGCGGTGCATAACCCAAATTAATGCATAACACGTCTTCTCCACCTCCGAGTACCTCTGTTCCCCGTCTGTGAACTTCTTGCTCAGATAGTATATGGAACGCTCTCTTCCTTCATCATCTTTCTGCCCCAGCACACACCCCATGGATTCAGGGAGTATAGTGAGGTATAAGAATAAGGGCTTTCCTTGTTTCGGGACTATCAAGACTGGAGGTTTTATAAGGTAGTCTTTGATTGTCCTAAATGCCTCTTCGCATTCATTGTCCCATTCTATTGCGGTGTTCTTCTTCAACAGACGGAATAGTGGTCGGCATTTGTCGGTGAGCTGTGAGATAAAACGAGCTATGTAATTTAATCTTCCCAGTAAGCTTCTTACTTCTTTAACGGAGCGTGGGGAAGGTAATTCTAATATGGACTTTACCTTGTCAGGGTCGATTTTAATGCCTTCCTGGCTTATGACAAACCCTAACAATTTCCCCGTTGTGACCCCGAAAGTACATTTTTCTAGGTTCAACTTGAGCTGGAACTTTCTCAGTCGTTTAAACAATTTCCTCAAGATATCTATATGGTTTTCTCCTTTTTTGGATTTGGCTATCATGTCGTCGACATATACTTCAACCTCTCGATGCATCATATCGTGAAGTATAGCGACCATGGCTCTCTGATAAGTCGCCCCGGCGTTCTTCAAACCGAAAGGCATGACTTTGTAACAGAAAGTTCCCCATGTTGTGATGAAAGTCGTTTTGGTTTTATCTTCTTCAGCCATTTTTATTTGATTATATCCTGAGAAACCGTCCATGAATGAGAAGAGATGGTTTCCTGCAATATTATCTACTAGAACATCAATGTGAGGTAGGGGGAAGTTATCCTTTGGCGTGGCTTGGTTTAAGTCCCGAAAGTCTACGCATACGCGTACTTTTCCATTCTTTTTCATGACAGGGACTACATTTGCTACCCACTCTGGGTAATCGGATACTTCAATGAACCCTACTTCTAGCAGTTTCTTGACTTCTTCTTTGATTTTCAGTAAGATGTTAGGCCTAAATCTTCTCAGTTTTTGTTTTTTAGGTTTGACATCTTCCCTTGTGGGAAGCCTGTGAACTACTATTGACTGGTCTAGCCCTGGCATGTCACCATACGACTAGGCAAACACATCTGCATATTCCGTTAATAGCTCAGTTATCTCACGTTTTTGCTCGGCACTCAAACTGGTCCCAATTTTGAGGTTCTTAGGGTTTTCCATGCTTCCTAGATTTACTGTCTCCACAGGCTCGTCGATCGAGATTCTGCCTTATTCATGTTTTAGCCAATTTTCTTGTATTATTTCGTGGTCTAAAATATCGCCTTCAACAACTGACCCAACAACGTTGGAAACGATATCAGCGTTTTTACTTTCTACCTGCGCGAAATATCCCTGATGTTCGATGGTAGGAGATCTGAGTAAAATGAAAGCATATATATATGTAAGAAAAAAACAAACTGTAATTGAACTTGATAAAGAGTCTCAATAAAATTTGTTTAATAATCTTTCTCTACTCTTGAGCTAACCTAGCGCTACTGATAGGATAACAAAACCAATTGTTGAGAGCCGGATGTTGGTTAGACGTGCGGGGAGTCGATTTCCCCTTGCTGTCGTCCTCTTCATTTATTCGAAGCTCTTGAATGACGTTTGCCTTTCGGAAAGATTGTTGGAGAGGTGGGATGCACATCTAGGTGTCGATCAGCTTCTCCCGTATTCTGCCTTTGGCCCCTTTTGTTTGCGCTTCTTCTGTGGCCGTAGGAATGTAGTCAATGCTAGTCTTATTGCAGTTGTCGCTGTTTGCCATTTTGGTCTTTGAGCAGGTAATGAATCGGGCTTCTGGGAGGGTTCGGTTACTTGGAAGCTATTTTGATACCTGGACGCCCATTTTGTTTTTATTTTAGTGTAATGAATGCAAGAATGATATGCATGTGTCACGCGGGTGCTAAAAATAAAAGGGTTGACAACTGATTGACAATGTAATATTGAAACTTTACTTTTATTCATATTGAAAATTTTGGAGTTCGATAATCAAAATAAAAGATTACAATGATAATCTATTTCCTAGCTCTCGTGGTCTTCTGTTGTGGAGACTCAAACTTCCTGTTGATGACGGCTTCTAATTCTTCGACTCTGGCTTGGGTCTTGAGTGGGAGTGATCTCGCGTGGCCCAATGGAGAAAGCTGCGGGCTCTATTCCTCATAGGTGGGGCATGGCCCGGATTAAAGGCAAATTCACCTCTATCTTTGTCAGTGAGAGTATGGGGCCGATATTTTGCTGGATGAAGGCGTGCTCCTCCGGGTTGTACAAAGTAAACCAATGGCCCAGTACCAACTTCGGGTCCAAAGGTTTGTACACCCGTATTTCTTTGCGGAGGAGACGGTCGACTGCACTGCTAGCCATCTATTACAATAAGAAATAGCCTAGTTACAAACAGAACTACGAAAACATTACAGGGAAATGGTCCTGAACTCCAAGGACAAAATAACAAACCATTACATTGTCATTCAATTGTCAACCCCTTATGATGTTATGTATGCAAGTAGGTTGGTTCTAATTGGTTCCCGAGCTCTATGGCCTCCCGCATTCTCGAAGAAATGGATCTCAGGCCATATCGAAGCATAGGGTGGGGTAGCCTAATCGGTCCCAAACGGTGAATCAACTCACTTCGCCCGAAACCTACACAATGGCTCCCCGTCTTAGGTTTCTAGGACAGTCCGGTTTCAACCGCATCTACTCATACACATATGCATGCAAACCCCCACTGTAAGGAAAATTCATAATCTAACTAATCCCTGAAAAGTTAGTAACAGAGTAATAATTTAAACACATTTCTTAAAGATACCAATTTGAAGAGATGCAGGTGGGTAGCCTACTGGCATGGGTCCCCAGTGGAGTCGCCATCCTGTCAAGTCTAATTTCTGAATTCCCATTCCTAATCCGATCTAGACTAGACCCTATGCTCATCAAATGTAGATCCTCGACTTGAATTAGGAATTTCGTTGGATTTTTGGAGTCGCCACCCAACTGTTGTTGGGAAAATTGAATTAAGACTAAAGGAGCGGATTAGTCTTAATTTGGATTACTAGTCGTCGTTATTTCCTCTTTTCGTTTTTGTGAAAAGAGGAAAAGGGAAAACCAGAGTTTTTAAGTCCGGAGGCTAACCTATTAAAACCTTTACGGTTACCACCTAATCTCTTGAAATTGTTTCTCTTTAGAAATGTGTTTCTATTTTCTTTCTGTTACTTTTTATTATGTTTTTGAATTATTTCAAGAAAATGATTTTTCATTAATTTTATGGGTTGACCCGGATGGGTGCCTACGTACCTGCTACTCAGGATCAAACAAGCCGTAGTTCGCTTTTCTGAAAACTTTAAGTTGGTTTGTGAATTTTAATTTATGAAACCTCTTTTAGTTTTATGTTTTTATCATTTTTGGGATTTTTTTCTAAAAAAAACTTCTAAGCCTAAGCTTTGATTTTATTTTGAAAATGATTTTAGGGAAAAACATCAATTTTGGATTTATTTGAAGAAAGGGATTTTTCTAAGTGCTAAAATTCATTTTTTATGATTCTTTTATAATTTTTGAATTTTTTAATGATTTTTTTGTTATTTTTGTGATTTTTTATGATTTTTTAATGATTTTTGTGAAAATTTTTATCTTAAGTTAATATCTGTCCTATTTTGAAATCTAAAATTTTATTGTTATTTTTCCTAATATTTTTCTACATTTTATTATTTTTATTATTTTTTTTATCTATCTATTTATTATTATTTTTCTTATTTATTATTTTTCTACATTATTAAATTCTAGAAAAATCTAATTTCTACATTTTCCTATTGTCGAGTCTAATTTTTGAATTCTCATTCCTAATCCGATCTAAACTAAACCCTATGCTCATTTAATCTAGATCCTCGACTTGAGTTAGGAATTTCGTTTGATTTTTGGAGTCGCCACCCAACTGTTGTTGGGAAGTATTGAATTAAGACTAAAGGAGCGGATTAGTCTTAATTTAGACCACTAGTCGTCGTTATTTCCTCTTCTTGTTTTTGTGAAAAGAGGAAAAGGGAAAACCAGAGTTTCTAAGTCCGGGGGCTAACCTATTAAAACCTATACGATTACCACCTAATCTCCTAAAATTGTTCATCTTTAGAAATGTGTTTCATTGTGTTTCTGTTAATTTTTGTTATGTCTTTGAATTTATTTCAGAAAAAGGATTTTTCATTTATTTTATGGGTTGACCCAAATGGGTGCCTACATACCTGCTACTTAGGATCAAACAAGCCGTAGTTCGCTTTTCTGAAAATCTTTAGTGCATGGGTGAATTTTAATTTTGAAATTTCTTTCGATTTATGTTCTTACCATTTTTTTTGGATTTTTCCTAAAAACTCTAAACCTAAGCTTAATTTCATTTTTTTGAAAATGATTTTTTTGTAGGGAAAACATCAATTTTGATTTATTTGACGAAAATGATTTTTCTAAGTGCTAAAACTTATTTATTTATCTTTTTATGATTTTTATGACTTTTTATGATTTCTGAGAACTTTTGGGGATTTTTGTGATTTTTGGGAATTTTTGTTGATTTTCATGATTTTTTGGGAATTTTTGTGATTTTTGTGCTTTTTGGGAATTTTTTTGTTTATTTTCTATCCTATTTGACATCTAAAATTTTATGATTTATTTTCCTAATTTTTTATTATTTTTCTATATTATTAAATTCTAGAAAAATCTAATTTCTACATTTTCCTATTTATTGAAAATAACACATAAATACATAAATAAATAAATAAAAAATAATAAATTATGGCGACCATGGCTCTCTGATACGTTGCCCCGGCGTTTTTCAGACCGAAGGGCATGACTTTGTAACAGAAAGTTCCCCACGTCGTGATGAAGGTTGTTTTGGTCTTGTCTTCCTCGGCCATTTTTATTTGATTGTATCCTGAGAAACCGTCCATGAATGAGAAGAGATGGTTTCCCGCGGTGTTATCCACTAGAACATCAATATGAGGTAAGGGGAAGTTATCCTTTGGCGTGGCTTGGTTTAAGTCCCGAAAGTCCATGCATACGCGCACTTTTCCGTTCTTTTTTGTAACGGGGACTACATTTGCCACCCATTCTGGGTAGTCGGATACTTCGATGAACCCTACTTCCAGTAGTTTCTTGACTTCTTCTTTGATTTTTAGCAAGATGTCGGGCCTAAATCTTATTAGTTTTTGTTTTTTAGGTTTGACATCTTCCCTTGTGGGAAGCCTATGAACTACTATCGACTGGTCTAGCCCTGGCATGTCACCATATGACCAGGCAAACACATCTGCATATTCGATTAATATCTCGGTTATCTCACATTTTTGCTCGGCACTCAAACTGGTCCCGATTTTGAGGTTCTTAAGGTTTTCCATGCTTCCTAGATTTACTGTCTCCATAGGCTCGTTGATCGAGATTCCGCTTTGTTCATGTTTTAGCCAACTTTCTTGTATTATTTCGTGATCTAAGATATCGTCTTCAACAACTGACCCAGCAGCGTTGGAAACAATATCAGCGTTTTTACGTTCTACTTGTGCGAAATATCCCTGATGTTCGATGGTGGGAGATCTGAGTGACATAAAAAATGAAATCATATATAATAATAAAAGAAACAAACTGTAATGGAATTCGATAAATAGTCTCAATAAAATTTGTTCAATGATTTTTTCTACTCTTGAGCTAACCTAGCGCTATTGATAGGACAACAAAACCAGTTGTTCAAAGCTAGATGTTGGTTGGACATGCGGGAGATTGATTCCCCTTTGTTGTTGTCCTCTTTGTTTATTCGAAGCTCTTGAATGGTATTTGCCCTTCAGAAAGATTGTTGGAGAGGTGGGATGCACATCTGGGTGTCAATCAGCTTTCCCTTTATTCTGCCTTTAACACTCCTTACTTGTGCTTCTTCCGCGGCCGTAGGAACATACCCCAGTCCGAAGGTCCCGTGCTGCCCCTCTTTAAACTGATGGCCCTCCTTGCTGGTCATCATATTCACTTTGTTGAAAATCTGCAACCCCAAGTCTTTTGAACCTTCATCCCCGATGTAAGGTATGGCAGTCTCTTTGTATATGGCATAGTCCTGCTCGCCCAGTACTGTAACTATCTGCCCATTTGTGATGAATTTGACCTTTTGGTGGAGACTAGAGGGAATGGCACCAGCAGCATGTATCCAGGGTCGTCCTAACAGCAGGTTAAAAGACCTTGGGATGTCGAGGACCTGGAAGGAGATGTGGAATACTTGTGGACCGATTTCCACTGGTAGGTTCACTTCCCCCACAATGTCTCTCTTCGACCCGTCGAAGGCTTTGACCACTGTGGAGCTAGGTTTTATGTTGCTTGGATCGACCCCCAATAAGTCGAGTATTGCCAATGGGCAGACGTTAAGGGATGATCCGTTGTCGATAAGTACTCGAGAGACGATGGTGTCATTGCACCGGACCACTATGAATAGTGGCTTCGTATGTTGGTCTCCCTCTTCTCCTAGCTCTTCTGGAGAGAAAGATATTTGACCCATGGTAAAGATAGAGTTTGCCACGTGACCCATCTTGTCTGTAGCAATACCCTCTGGGACTTGAATCTGTTTTAGCACTTTAAAGAGTGCTTTCCTGTGGGGCTCAGATGTGGTAAGAAGGCCCATGAGAGATATCTGCACCGGAAATTTATTCAGTTGTTCCATGATCTTGTATTCGCTGGCCTTTACCATCTTCGTAAATGCAGCAAAACCCTCTTCCTCTTCCTCTGTTTTCTCCGTATTGGGTTCTTCGGTCGGGCTCTTACACTTCGGATCATGTAATCTCCCAAAGCGGGTGATGCCTCCCACCATAGGAGGTCGCTCTTATTCGAGGGCCCGATAGTCGAATGGTGCAGCCTTGTAATTCTCTGCTGGTACGGGAACATTGAATACATACCTTTTCCTCGAGATTTGCACCTCGACTGATTGTCCCTCATAGCATCGTATAACCCAGGGCTTCTGAGAATTGATCATGTTGATGGTCTTTCCCTCTTCCTTTGCTAGATTGTCTTGCTTCTCAAATTCCGGCCCCCACCCACTAGGCGGCCCTTGCTCAGTCGGGGTGTAAGAATATTTTACCAGGTACTGAAACTTCCCGTGTGATTCTCCTAAAGTGCCAACCGTGGGGTCCCCGGATAACCATCTTCCTTTAATGTGTGCCTTTGGAGTCTCTCCCGAAACGGGTTGCTCAGTCGGATTCTGTTTAAGGGTTTCTTTGGGAGCTGACTCTTCTGACGTGATCATGTTGATGGTAGGCCTGTGATTGGGCAACGGGTTGGTGTTGACATTGGGTGCTGGGGTGTTCACAAAATCCAATTGTATGATCCCTACGTCAATCAAGTCTTGGATTTTGTGCCGGAGCCTCCAGCACCTATTTGTGGAGTGCCCCTCTTGACCCATGTGATAGTCACACTTGAGGTTGGAGTCGAAGTTCTTGGGCCTGTATCGGTCGTTGGGGAGTTCGAAACTAATCAAGTTGTCTGCCCTCAACTGGGCAAAGACCTGACTGAGCGGTATGGGGATTGGAGTGAACTGCCTTGGGGGCCTGGCGGCCTGTGTATGACCCGTCGTAGGTTGCTGGGCTGGGGTATTAGTGGTTTGGAAAGTTACCCGAGTCCCAAGTTTTTCTACCTTGCTGGAATGCACTGTACTGACTGTGGGCTCTTTAACTCCGTTTCCTCCTAAGGGCCTTTGGGTTGGTGTGACCCTAAGAGGTTCCATTGATTGGAGCCTGCCAGTGGTGGTGGAATTCTCGATCCTGCAACCTGCAGCCACTACTTCTGCAAAACTGGAAGAAGTCTGGCCTACCAAATGTGAAAAGTAAGTTTTGTCCAAGGTATTGACAAATATGGATGTCAATTCCTTTTCAGATATCGGAGTGGCTACCCTGGCGGCTTAGGCCCTCCAGCGCTGAGCATATTCCTTGAACGACTCAGTAAGTCTTTTTCGGAGACTCCCCAGATCGATTACAGATGGGGCAACTTCGATGTTAAACTTGTATTGATCATAAAAGGCCTGGGCTAGCTTTTCCCAAGTGTTGACAATGTTGAAGTGGAGGTGGGCATACCAGACCAATGCGGGGCCTGTGAGGCTGTCCTGGAAGGTCTGGAGCATGAGTTGATCGTATTGAGCATACTTGCTCATTTTCCGGGCATATAGCCTGGTATGCATCTTGGGGCAGCCGGTCCCATCATACTTTTCAAAATCTGGGGTCTTGAACTTGTCAGGGTATGCCTCTTCCCTGTATGCTGGCAGGTTAGTGATTCCGGCCTGTTCAAAACCATCAGGGCCTTCAATAGTTTTCATCTTGTCATTGAGCTGCTGGAAGAGTCGCTTCTCCATTTCCTTTTGTCTCTCTTCCATTTCCTTTTTCAGATCATCAGAGGTCGGCCCTTGGCTGACCTTCGGCTCATACTCGAAGGCTGGGTTAAGGTGGGAATTGATTTCTTCGTATTCCGGAGGCTGTCCCTCCACTGCTTTTCCCTTCCTGGCCCCTGAATACTCTTCTTGAGCCGGCTGGGTGTTGCGTAGGAGGCCGATGCTTTTAGTCAAGAGGTGAACCTGGGCAGCCAGCTGTTGGACCGTTTGCTCTAGGGATATGATCCTAGGGTCTGAGGCAGCTTCAGCGTTGGTGTTGTGGCAGTTGTCACTGCTGTTGGCCATTTTTGCTCTTGAGCGCGTAAGGACTGGGCTTCTGGCTGGGTTCGGTTGCTTGGAAGCTATTTTGATACCTGGCGCGCATTTTTTCTTTTTTAGTATGATGGATGCAAGAATGATATGCATGCGTCACGCGGATGCTAAAAGATAAAAGGGTTGACAACTGATTGACAATGTATTATTAAAACTTCACTTTTATTAATAATTCTGGAGTTCAATAAAAATGAAAGATTACAAATAATGCTCTATTTCCTAGCTCTTTTGGTCTTCTGTAGTGGAGGCTCAAGCTTCCCACTGATGATGGCTTCTAGTTCCTTGACCCTAGCTTGGCACTTCTCTAATTGTGCCTCCAAGGCCTTGTTTCTTTGGTCAGATTCCTTGAAGCGTCCCTTCCAGATGTCTTTCTTATAGTCTGCAGCTTCGAAGTATACTTCCATCTGGGCCTTGACCTGCTCCAGGTAGATCTCTATCTCTGGATTGATCTTATCTGGTCTTGGCTGGGTGACGTCTGGAACCCGGTATGCTCTTTCCCCTATCTGGTATAGTTGACGGATTACAAACTCTCTGGTGGCTCGGTGTTTTCCCACTTCGCCATCTAGCTCGCCGAGATCCACATTCGGGCTTTCGATTCTGGCTTCCCAAAGTGCTTTGACCTCTGCCAGCTTAGCAAATTTCTCGGCTACCAACAGGTGCAGATCCTGGTACTCAAAGGTGATTGCTTCGAGTGAAGGTCGATAAACTATGTCTTGGACGGTACCGAATTGGCGGACTACGAAGTTGGGGTGATATCCGATACATCCGTTGATCCCGATTAATGGCACTGCTTGGAAATTACTGCAGGTTAAGATGATTTTATTGCAACAACTCCACCTAGCTGTCCATAGAATATCTTCGGCGCTAAGGCTTCTAAGCAGATCTACCCAACTGTAGCTGGTAATGTCGTCGGGTAACTTCACCTTTTCTATACAGGAACCCACTAGATCCACCTGTTGGGCTAGGGTTTTCCTGACCATGTTCAGCCCGAAGCACTTGAGGTGGCTTACGAACCATATTAGCAGAAGGTTGATGCTGGAGCGGAGGATCCCATGGCCCTTCTTCTTAAGGAAATTCAAATTCTGAATCTGTTCAGCCAGTAGAGCCGGGATGTAAGATCTTCCCTCCAGGAATTGGGTTACCAGCTCTGCAACCCGGTAGTGAATATAGAAGGTCCCGATAGGGAACAGTATGGTGGCGAAGGCTGTCAAGATGAAAGCGTTCACCCTTCTCTGTCTGTAAGTCTTAGGGTCTCCACACAGGATGTCCTTTCTGTCCCCATTGTCTTCTCGGGCAATAAACCAGGCTTCTAAGTCATCCATTCGTATGCAATACCCATTACAGTCTGCCAGGGCTTTATTGACCGCTGTTTTGCGGATGCCTAGCAGTCTACTGAAGGTGCCGGCTGGCCCGGCCTCGAGGTCTGACGTGTAAATCTGATCAGTCAGTGCTGGAGTCTATAGCAACTGGGTGTACTCCTCCAGGGTAGGGGTGATCTCATGCGGTCCGATGAAGAAAGCTGCGGGCTCGATCTCCCATAACTGGAGCATGGCCCGGACTATAGGTAAATTCACCTCTGACTTAGTCAGTGAGAGGATGGGGCCGATCTTCTGCTGAATGAAGGCCTGCTCCTCTGGGTTGTACAAGGTAAACCAGTGGTCCAGTACCAATTTTGGGTCCAAAGGTTTGTACACCCGAATCTCTTTGTGGAGGAGGCGGTCGACTGCACTGCTAGCCATCTATTACAATAGGAAAAAGCCCAGTTACAAACAGAACTATGAAAATGTTACAGGGAAATAGTCCTGAACTCCAAGGACAAAATAACAAACCATTACATTGTCATCCAATTGTCAACCCCTCGTACGATGTTATGTATGCAAGTAGGTTGGTTCTAACTGGTTCCCGAGCTCTATGGCCTCCCGCATTCTCGAAGAAATGGATCTCAGGCCATATCGAAGCATAGGGTAGGGTAGCCTAATCAGTCCCGAACGGTGAATCAACTCACTTTACCCGAAACCTACACAATGGCTCCCCGTCTCAGGTTTCTAGGACGGTCCAGGTTCGACCGCATCTACTCACACAAACATATGTATGCATGCAAAACCCCCACAGTAAAGAAACTAAAATCTAATTAAATCCTGCAAAGTTAGTAACAAAGTAATGATTGAAACACATTTTTTTTTTAAAGAGAACAGCTTGGAGAGATTCAAGTGGCTAGCCTGCTGGTATGGGTCCCCAGTGGAGTCGCCATCCTGTCGAGTCTAATTTTTGAATTCCCATTCCTAATCCGATCTAAACTAAACCCTATGCTCATTTAATCTAGATCCTCGACTTGAGTTAGGAATTTCGTTTGATTTTTGGAGTCGCCACCCAACTGTTGTTGGGAAGTATTGAATTAAGACTAAAGGAGCGGATTAGTCTTAATTTAGACCACTAGTCGCCGTTATTTCCTCTTCTCGTTTTTGTGAAAAGAGGAAAAGGGAAAACCAGAGTTTCTAAGTCTGGGGGCTAACCTATTAAAACCTATACGGTTACTACCTAATCTCCTAAAATTGTTCATCTTTAGAAATGTGTTTCATTGTGTTTCTGTTAATTTTTGTTATGTCTTTGAATTTATTTCATAAAAAAGGATTTTTCATTTATTTTATGGGTTGACCTGAATGGGTGCCTACGTACCTGCTACTCAGGATCAAACAAGTAGTAGTTCGCTTTTCTGAAAATCTTTAGTGCATGGGTGAATTTTAATTTTGAAATTTCTTTCGATTTATGTTCTTACCATTTTTTTGGGATTTTTCCTAAAAACTTTAAACCTAAGCTTAATTTCTTTTTTTTGAAAATGATTTTTTTGTAGAGAAAACATCAATTTTGATTTATTTGACGAAAATGATTTTTCTAAGTGCTAAAACTTATTTATTTATCTTTTTATGATTTTTTATGACTTTTTATGATTTTTGTGATTTCTGAGAACTTTTGGGGATTTTTGTGGTTTTTGGGAATTTTTGTTGATTTTCGTGATTTTTTGGGAATTTTTGTGATTTTTGTGTTTTTTGGGAACTTTTTTGTTTATTATCTATCCTATTTGACATCTAAAATTTTATGATTTATTTTCCTAATTTTTTATTATTTTTCTATATATTTTTTATTATTATATTTTTTTAATCTATTTATTATTATTTTTCTATATTATTAAATTCTAGAAAAATCTAATTTCTACATTTTCGTATTTATTGAAAATAACACATAAATACATAAATAAATAAATAAATAAATAAATAAATAATAAATTAATTAATTCAGAATAAATAAATAAACAAAATTAATTAAATAAAAATAAAAAAATCCGAAAAATCCGACTTAACTGGGTCCGGGTCGGTGCGAGGGTCGAGTCAATCGGGTCGAATCGGGTCGGGTCGGATCGATCGGACACGGCGGCGGGGTTGGCTCGTTCACGGCGTTCCAGCGGTCTTTGCGGCGGGTGAAGTGTCGAATCCTAGCTTCTTGAGGGTGCTGAATCTGATGGTGGTGGCGGTTTACTCCCAACACGACTCCTTGCGGTGGCTCAACTCCGATCGACGGTCGCAACTTTGGGTTTCCTCCGATCTACACTCTTTTCTCTCTCTCTCGCAATTCTGATCAGTGTTCTTGCTTCCTCATCTCCTCCTCTATTTATAGGCGCTTGAAACCGAGCTGGATAAGCTCGGATTTCCTCCGATTGAAGCTGATCGGATTTTCGGTTGAAAAACCAACTCCGATTCGTGCCCATCCAACGATTTGTTGCGATTTGATTTTAATTAGATAATGTTTATCTTATTTTTATTGAAGATCTGTTGGATTTGTGCAAAAAAATCAAATCAAAACGGCCGAAATACAAATTTTTCTTCGCTGGCGATCTCGGGCTCGAGGTAGGAGACGATCACGCGCCCGGCGCGTGCGTTTCTTCCAGCCAATCAGATGCTGCCAAGTGTCCTGGATAAGTCGAAAAATTGCAAAATGCGGAAACTGCATATATGCAATGCAATTTTTCTATTTTTTTGTATTTTTTGAAATTTCAAAAATTTGTAAAAATTATTTATTATTCATTATTGCTATTTCCGAAATCATTTTTTAAAATTAAAGTGTTTTCCTATTTATTTTTATTTTTTGAACATTTTTATTATTTTATGCTAAATTAGGAAAAATTAGGAAAAATTGAAAAATTGATTATTATTGAAAATTATTGACTCCTAGGGCAAAAATGAGGTGTTTACACCTATTTATTACAAATAAATAAATAACTAAATAACAAATAATAAATTAATTAATTAATTCGAAATAAATAAACAAAATTAATTAAATAAAATAATAAAAATCCAGAAAATCCGACTTACCCGGATTCGGGTCGGTGCGCGGGTCGGGTCGGTCGGGTCGGACACGGCAGTGGGGAAGGCTCATTTACGGCGTTCCGGTGGCCCTTTGCAGCGGGTGAGGTGTCTAATCCTAGCTTCTCGGGGTTGCTGAATCCAATGGTGGCGATGGTTTGCTCCCAGATCGCCTCCTGGTGGTGGTTCAACTCCAGCCGGTGCTTCGCGGTTTTGGGTCTCCTCCGATGCTCTCCGATTTGCACTCTTTCCTCACTTTCTCTCAATTCTGATTCGTGTTTTTGCTTCCTCCCCTCCTCCTCTATTTATAAGCACTTGAAACCGAGTTGGATAAGCTCGGATTTCCTCCGATTGAAGCTGATCGGATTTTCGGTTAGAAAAACCAACTCCGATTTGTGTTAATCCCTCGATTTGTTGCGATTTGATTCCAATTAGATAATGTTTATCTTATTTATGTTGAAGATCTGTTGGATTTGTGCAAAAAATCGAATCGAAACGGCCGAAATACGAATTTTTCCTTCCGTCGGTGATCTCGGGCTCGAGGTAGGAGACGATCACGCGCCCGGCGCGTGCGCTTCCTCCAGCCAATCAGATGCTGCCACGTGTCCTGGGTAAATGAAAAATTCGCAAAACGCGGAAACTGCTTCCCCCGCGTTTCGAACCTGCGACCTCGTACCCACACCGCGCGCCTTAGCCCATGGTCCGGACAAGCTGAGCTAGCCCACTTTCCTGATTTTTCTAATTTCGCAAAGTGCATATATGCAATGCGATTTTTCTATTTTTTTGTATTTTTTGAAAATTCCAAATTTTTTAAAAATTGTTTATTATTTATTATTGCTATTTCTGAAATCATTTTTTCAACATTGATGTGTTTTCCTATTTATTTTTATTTTTTTAGATATTTTTGTTATTTATGCTAAATTAGGAAAAATTAGAAAGAATTGAAAATTGATTATTATTGATTCTTAGGGCAAAAATGGGGTGTTTACACTATAAAATGTTTTAGGGCTAAATCTATTACCAATACAAGAAAATATTGTGTACAAAAGGATGAAAGTCTAGTGTCAAGCTCAAATGAAGGATGAAACTTTTCAGTGATTTAATTTAAAAAGAAGATGATGATTGTGTAAAGTGGTGCAAATATAGGGTGATGTTACAACAATAATGTAACTATATTAGTTCTTGATGACATAGGAAGTCAAATATGAAAAATTGATCATCCTTTTATGTGTAATTTGCCATCCTCTATTTGAATGAAATGTCACTTTATTTGCCCCACTTTATATAACATCAAGTATCCCTTACATGACATTGATGTTTTATTTGAACCACTAAAAAAGATTATGCTATATTTGAATTTGGCTTCAAATTCATCCTCTAGTGTGTAATTTTCCCTAAAATTGAGTCTAGAAATTTATTTTGAAATCCTTAATCTCTAAACCACAATTAAAAATATTAAAGAAGGTAACTGGTGTTTTCTAATAGTGAGAGGGATTTTTTTCTTATTTTTGAAGAAAAGAAGTAGTTATCTCCTCACAATGAGAAGATTCATGATAAATATACACTATGTTTAAAGGACATCTATCTACCATGAATCATGTCTTTCCATTCATTTTTAAGCTAATCGTTACACCATTTAAATGTTAATAAATCATTTCAAGCATAATAGACATATATGACACTAATAGAGATGTCTAATCATCCAAATAAACAAATTCAACTATTTAATTTGGTTCAAGGTGCAAATCTCTTAAAATTACATTGCATCCCAACAATTTGTACTTTGTTCAAACAAAATGTAGCTTTCCTTTCTTTTTTATTTTTGGTTAGTATTTATTTAACTGAATTCATTTTGTTTCAATGAAGTGCTCTATCATAGGATCATGTTTGGATTCTTGTTTGTGGTAGGGCTATAAATGATCCGAGTTAAGCTGAGCTAAACCTTTGAAGGTTTAGGCTCAACTCACTAGCTAGAAACACTATCAAGCTCAAGTTGAACCAAGATCTTAGCAAATCTAAAAATTACATACTTAAGCTCAAGTTCATGAAATAATGTGAAGCTTGGGCTTGGCTCATTTAGATAAGTGATCTCAAGGCCTATTTAGATTAAAAAGTCTAAACAAGCCTAAACTTGAACTCATATATATAAACAAGTAAAAAATGAGCTTGAGCTTGAGCTTGAATTAAGGCTTGAAATTAATTCACATTTTTTTTCTATTTTTTTCATTGAATTAATTCAAAATTTTATCATTTCAAGCACAAAATCATAAAATAACAATAAAAAGTTGCATCTATACAAAATAATGCAATATCCTAGCATAATATGTTTCAACTCTATTACTCCTTAATATAAAAGCAATAAGAAAATACAGGGACTAAAATATAGGTTAATAATTACTCCAACATTATCTACAAAGTACACATAAACACCATCCTTTTTGCAACATGGCTTGTCAATGATTTTTAAATTTTAATAATTTTTTCTATAGCCCTAGTGCTTATTTTTCCCATTCTTATAAAAGTATATTCCTATTATTATATTTTTAATAATTTTTTTTTTATTTTTACTGATCCTGTTCTTTTTTTTTTTTGTTAGCTCATGAGCCAACTCCCTAACGACTTGTTAACAATATAAACAAGTTAGATCTCCACTCAACTTATAAGCTTAAACTAGAGCTCAAGCTTCAATCATTCAATTAAATGAGCTTTATTTTAAATGCAAGCTCGACTCATCTAAAAATCGAACTTGAGTAGCTCATGACTAGCTTTCCTTTGTTAATTTTTCTTCCTTATTAACCTATGTTTGCTAAAAATGTTTAGGGTTGATTCTTGAGAGAATCTAGAGTCTCTAGTTTAATCCCGATTTAACTGAGAACCTAAGATGTCATAAAACAAGGATAAAATTATGGAAATTTAATTTGCTTCTATTCATCTAATTTCTAACTTTTAAGTACAAAGGTTAAGACTACACCCCACTTTCTTATTTTATCTCCTACACTACCCACAGCACACCTACACAACTTGCACCTAACTAACCACGTTAAAGGAAAAGGAAGAAAAGGAAAGAAAGTACATGCATAACTAATCCTACTTTCGAATACATAACACTAACCTAACACCAACAGAACATTGCACTAAAATTAGGAAAATAGCATAGTTGTAGGTAATCACACAACTCATAAACAACTAATATTGAATTAACTAACACCAACATCATTATCATAATAATAATAATAATAACTGATAAATCAATAACTGCTTCTCCCTCTTTCCTACATTTGAACACATTATCTAGGTGCCTAACATTGCCCTCCCCTTCAAGATGTAGCTAACCTCATGCACAAATGATGTTTATGCTGAATTCTTCTTGTCTTTCATCCTCATTTTCACTGTTTACTACCTCCTCTTCAACTTCCATCCATAAAAGCCTTTTACACTTATACCTAATCAAGTATAGTTCATCACAATCAAAGCAAAGGCCTTTTTCTTTCCATTCCTCCATCTCCTCCTTACTTAAATGATGCATAAGAGGAAATCAACCGCCGAACATCACTAGGTTAGGCACTTATTTTACCCCTATTTTTGTCATTCTAACAACAGTAGCTTCTTTTCCTTAACAACCCCAATGCTCATACAATCTTGCAAGGCTCATTGCCTACATCATATCTTAAAGATGGTGAAGCAAAACTTCGATGGCTATGGTGTCTTTTAAGCCATTAATGAAAATAGCAACCTCTTAGTTGGTCAGTAATTGATTAGTTCAAGCTGCTAGCAATTCAAAGTGGCATGAATAGGCCTCTACACTCTTAGTTTGTCATTACTTGGCTATTTCTCCTAAGAAATCCCCTCTTAAACAGAGGTGCAAACCTTAGTGGCATTGCATTTGAAGTACTCCCATGTCAAGTGTAGTCAATCTTTTTCCATGTTCAAAAATCATGGTTATGCATCTCCTTCTAGATGAAAGGAAGTCAATACCAATTTATCCTCTTTAAATCCCTTTGTTGATGGAAAAAAATGTTTACACCTATCAATTTACCCCATAAGATCTATTGTTCCATTATACAAGGTGATAAGGATCAAGGTTGCTCTTATACCAAATTATGATATGAGTAGAAATTCTTAAGTTTTCTTGAAATAGATATGAAATATGAAGTAAGGAATTGATAATTGACACTAAGAATCTTGCTAAGAGTAATAGATTAGGGTGATGTTTGTTTTTCTTTTTAAGCTTGTAAATAAGGACATGGACAATTCAATTTAGGATGTGATGCACCTAAATGAATTGAACTGATCTAATCAAAATGATATAACACACTTAGATTAGAACTTGTCACCACAACTTATAATAAAATTGATAAGACAAAATATGTGTAAAAACACAAGGTTGAAGTCTCAATTCGTCAAAAAGTGTTTACATTGTCTTGTGACTTAATATTTATAGAATAACTTGTAGTAAATTGAAATGACACAACAACTCTAAGATACACGACTCCTTAAGACTAGTATGACATAAAGAAATTATAGAAAAATTAAAACATGATATATAATGACACTAAACACCACTTCAATCCATGAATGGACACCATTTGAATCGAACCAATGCAACTCGCCACTCTTAGAATTTGTACCAATCCCCATGCTTCCTCTAGCACGACTTTTATCTTACTTTGAATCAAACAATATGTCTTAAAGTGATTTGATTTGAAGAAATTTTAATCGCATCACTTCATGAACTAAAAAGGTGTGACTTCAGACTAGAGAATTGCAACCATTGACTAAACCATTACTACATGAAATTTGGTTATAAAGATAAATAATCCTTCAAATAAGATGACTTTTCCCAACTTAAAACTCTTCAAATATTTTGGAAAAATCAAAATATTGAATCGAGATGACCCTTACACAATCGAACCAACACTAACAAGCACAAAAATAAGTAACCATCACGTAACATACCCTTTTATGGACCGAATTAACATAAAGGGGAATTAGGTTCGTTCCACCTCTTTGTGCACGCCCCTCCATGCATGAGCTAGTCAATGTTAACCTAGTATTAACCCCCCATGTTGACTATTGACCAATGGCATTCATCGTTGACTCATTTTCTTCACCTAAATTGTTGACCAAGTCATAATCTATATTATGCATTCTATTCACTAGTGTAGCTTCTCCAATTCCACTTCCTTCATATTTTTCAAGTATGTTTGGTCCATTTGAGACTTGGACAACATAACTTTGATCCAAACTAAGGTTTGTCTAAATCTCAAGAGTGTTAAAGTAAGTATATTCATCATTATTTGGAGTGTGCTATAGGATTTGACTTACTAAACTTTGCAAATCCTTTGGCTCTAGCTCAAGTAATAGGTTCTATGGGTAGTTAATTCCCATCACAAGGGGAAATTCAATATAGCCAATTTCAAAACTAAACTTCTAACCTCCACATTTCCCACATTCATCCTTCTCTACTCCTATTTATCTCAAATGTTGCTACCTTCACCAAAATCACGTTCACTAGCATGTAAATCAATTAACCCCCCTAACAACTCTTGGATCTGTTGTGTCAATTCTTGTTAGCATGCTTCATTGGACTTCCATGTAGGTTCCCTTTTGGCTCTATCCTAATCTTGATCAAATTAATACATGGCCATAAGCACCTCAAGCTACTATTAAAGAGTATAAGAGCCACCGATTTCTAGCTCTAATACCACTTTGTTACAAGATTGTGTTTGGATTCTTATTTATGGTTTCAGTGCAAGGGTAAAATTGCTATAGATTAATTCCTTACCTTTGTTAATTTTTCTTCTTTATGAACTATTTTTGCTAGTAATGTTTAGGACTTGTTATAGAGAGGAATTTAGATTTTTATCTCAAGCTCAATTTAAGAGAGAACCTAACATCTCATGAAACAATGATAAAATTTTAGAAATTCAACTTCCTTCCATCCATCCAATGGATGACTTTTAAGTACAAGGAGTGGCAATTAAGACTGTAGCCCCATTATCTTATTTTCTCTCCTATATTACCCACTAACCACACACCTACACAACTTGCACATAACTAACCACTTTTGAGGGGAAAAAAGAAAAAAAAAACAAACAAATTAATCATATTAATAATGACCCTACACCAACAAAACATTGCGCATAAAATTAGGAAATAGCATAGTCATGGGTAACCCCAAAACTTATAGACAACTAACATCAGAAATAAATAGCACCACCATAAAAATAAATAAATAATTGACAACTAAATATATAATTGCCTCTCCCTTTTTCCTACGTTTGAACATATTCCTGAAGAGAAACATAGGAGTTGGAGCTACTACTTTAGTAGCTATTATATCTGGGTGTGTAACATGCTGACATTTATAGAACATGAATTTTAGTCATCTACTCTTCATAGAACACACGACAAAATGGGCTTTATTAAAGTGACGCGCCTATGTTTAGCATTTGTCCAACAAACGTTTTTTTTTTTTTTTTCAAACTTGGCACAAACTTAATTATTAATGTTTCCTTTAACTAGTTTGTTTAACATTTTCACATTTAATCAACTTAATAATTCGCAATTTGTACAACGTACCCTACTATATTGCTAATTAATTATTGCCATGGTCATTAAACGCTGTAATTATGCCTAGAGAATAATACCATTATACTTGAATTCTTTGCTTAAAAACTCTTAAGAGTTGCTATAGGGTGATAAGTGACCGATTACTTGAACCATTACACTTTGGTTGACAACCAGCAAATCAACATAAATAACTTCACATTCTTATAAGTAGATCTTCTTGTAATAGCACAATTTTAGCAATTCGCTCATCCTAACTTCATGAACAATGGAAAGTAAGCCCATCAAGCCTTTGATAGGAGCACCACTACTCCTCTACTAACATAGATAAAATCCATCGATACTCAAATTCATTTGGATACTTGATCCATCCATCAACAAATATTTCTTATATCCTATCCTCATTTTACTATTGACAACTATGTGTAAACAATTAGCTATGCGATAATTTTACCCTTTGAACCTCAAAACCGAAAGCTCACTCTTACATTTTAATAATGTAGATTAATATTCAATATTCACGAGTTGAATCATACGCAGGAACATTATGTACCAACAGGTTATTTCCAAATGCTCTTATTGACTAGTAAGGATATCACAAAGCCCACAATAGACTTCATCTACTGTTGATAGCGTCGACTGTAGGGAAACAATCCTAACTACTCTCATTGCCAACCAAAAAAAAAAAAAAAAATAATCCTAACTACTCTGCTCTGATACGAATAATTGCTTTCTGTCGGCAATCATATATCTCGAGTGCGGAATTTTATTTTATTTTATTTTTTTCGATAGATTCGTGTACTACAATTTAGATGAAATCTATAATTTTTTTTCCCACTTTTGTTCCCAAAAAGTGCCAATGCTTCTAATAATTATAATATATATAATAGTTACTACTGAAAGAAAAAAAAAAAAAGCTATTTTGACTTCGATTATTAGAATAAAAAATATAATCTTACAATTCAATTTTTTTTTTCTCTTTCAAAGAACAACAAATTCTTTCACAAATATACCCTCTAAATTTACAAATGAATACTAGTGTCTCTTCCCAAAATTATGCCTCTTGGGCATATATTTATTTTATTTTTCCTAACAAGCTCAATCTAAAGCCATATTATTAGCTCCATATAATAATGTATTTTTCCATGGAAAAGTCAGCTCTTTACAGAAAATATGATCTATATTTCAACCTTCTTCCCACAGCTAAGTTTTCCCAAGTCTATCTTACATTTACTCATGGTGTAATGATTAACTAATATAAATTTCTATATTAATTTTAACGATAATGATATAAAAATTAGTGGCATAGAAATCAGCTGTCGATCTCTCTAGTATGCATCCTTACCTAACCCACAGCATTACAAGCCTGTTACTTTCTGGTTCTTGTGGCAGGTTGTGTCGGTGACCTTATTCAATGCAGAAAACAGCAACCAAGCAATGGTACCTCACTCTGTGGTCCTTGCTGGTACCTTCAGGGCCTTCTCAAATGTAACTTTCAATTATCTTCTTCAGCGGATTGAAGAGGTTTGTTCGATCAATATATATCTAATTCTCAAGCCTCAATAACACAATATTACTTAAGATAGACCTGTTCCATTCAACTAGAGTAATTGATATGTCATAAAAAAAAAGAAAATTTTCTCAGCCATCTATCTTTTCATACACATATACTGTGAATTTATTTCGATCCAATAGACCAGGTTGACATAAAAAATTTTCCCGTGTAATAAAATCAACCAAATGGGAGCCAAGTTTAAGAGAATATATTCATAACCATTCATATATTCTATTAGGAAAGATAAATTGAAATGAAAAACAAGGAAAAAGAAAGCATATTCTCATGTGTTTGAGGTTAATATATGATATATAATATACACGCATAATAATGTGAAGCAGGTTATTAAAACTCAGGCGAGTGTCTTTAGATGCTTAGCCAGTGTGGACTTCTTTGAGAAGGAAATGGCAATATATCCTCCAATGGTGAATGACAGGGACATGTACGAGCATCTAAAGAGCGTGGCCACCGACATGGTGGGTTCAAGTAATTTTATGGTTGTTGAACCAGTGATGGGAGCTGAAGATTTCTCGTTTTACTCGCAACTGGTTCCAGCTGGATTCTACTATGTGGGGATTAGAAATGAGACATTGGGATCAGTACACACAGGTCACTCACCTTACTTCATGATAGATGAAAATGTTCTTCCTGTCGGTGCAGCTGCTCAGGCAGCTATTGCCGAGAGATATCTCATGGAGCATGCATAATCAACAGAAAAAAAAAAAAAAAAAAAAAGCGGCCGGAGATTGTTATTTCTCAACCAGTCATTCTATTTTTTATTAGTTCATTGAAATTCAACAGGGTTATATACCTTCCTGAATTTGCCTAGAAAGGTGCTTTCCTTTATTTGTATGTACAGATGAATATGTAAAAGCATGTACCTAAGTTATTGGTTAGTTTATTTATTTATTTATTTTTTCGACTATTGATAATCTGATCGAAAATTATTTTCGAAACAACATGAATGGCTTGTACATATCTTATTGGTAATATCAACTTTGATCCATTATGTTGCCCTTTCTTAACACATGTTGAAGGCAGCCCAACCACGTATGAAAATTCGGAACAATATTCGGTCAAATTAGCATTTCTGTTTTTCGTTTTAGAGTCTGATTTAGTGTAGAACTCTTCGGAATTAGATGCCAAACAATTTTTCTTTTTTTCATTCATAGTTATATTATATAAAAATTGCCCATCTTTTAGGTTTCAATAATCAATTAAGTTTCGGAGGCTATCAAGGTGTAGAATAATGCTAATGAGATAGCTTATGCCTATATATAGAGAATATTTCATTTTCTACCGATCACACAAGTAGGTAAGGAACCTTTCACGTCTGTGTTAAGTCTATTGAATTCTTGCACCATCTCTCTCTCTCTCTCTCTCTCTCTCGGTTCTATAATGATTTCTGCAGCAGGGTTTTTTAATTTAGGGTTAATGTGGTTTTATGGGTGTGTTTGTTGGAAAGGGTGTACAGATATTTCATTTTTGTCTTATGTATTTATTAAATAAATAAATACCTCATTTTTTATCTTATACATTTATTAGAATTGGAGTCCATTAACATTAAAAAAAAAATTAAAAAAAAAGAAAAAAAAGCCAAAACTCATCTATATTTTGCACTAGAATAAAATGAGAAAAAGGCTTGGTTGAATTGGCCAAGCCCAACACTACACCTGCAAAACATAAATGAAGGTCATAAGCATTCCAATTTTTTCTATCCTGGGCACATGACATTCACAGGCACATGCAAGCGCCTTGGATGAATAGTGCTTGGCACTATTCATCATCTCCTTCCATATTTCTAGTGGTCTAGTTTAGGCAAGTACAAACACACATCATTTTAGCTCAATTTTGACCAATTTTCAACTATTTTTTATAGAACAAAAAATGGAAATCAATAGAGCTCATGAGATAGAAGCTAAAGGATATCAAATCTAAATAAATCAATAATGGAAAATGCTTCAAAAAATGTACTCAAAGTTTAGCCAAAATAGGAAACTACATATATGGGTCTAAATTTTTAAATCAAATTGGGACCAAATTTTATATGTAATATTCAATCTAATCACATATTTAGGGTAAATAAGCCTTCTAGAACATGAATATATCTTTTAATACTTTCAATTACCACAAATTTGTGTTCAATTTTAGACAAAAAAATTCAAGAACTATAAATAGGACCTTGGGGAATTGTTTAGGAGAGGCTTTCCATCAAACAAACATCCAATTTAGCCAAATTCCTTGCTCTCTCTAACTCATGACTTGTAAACTCTTATTCTCTCTTCAATTTCTCTCAAATGAGAGAAACTTGAAACAATCTAAGACCACTAAACACTTCCCCATCACTAGAGTAAAACCCAATAGTTGATTAGGTGTAATCTTCCACAATTTGTTTCAATTGGATTGAAGATCAAACTTACAATTCATGCTCTTTTTGTCTTGGTTTGATTCAAATTGGACTGGTTAGAGGGCTTGGATCCAAAAATTGGTTGAGGGCTTTTGCTATCTACATTGCTAGGAGCTGTTCTAATCATTCACTTTGTGTTGCCACTGACCAGAGCCGTCGAAACTGTCGCCAACTGAACTACCATTATTTGAACCACCTATGAGTTAAGTCTCCTAATCTTTCTTTGATTATTTTTTCTATGTTAATATGCAATAATACATTAAATAATAATAAGAGTTTTTAGAAATAATAAATAATTAGATATTATTTGTTGCATGTTATTATCCTAAAATCCGAGAATATGAAAATTTGCATGTTTATGTCTATGTTTCCACAAGTTCTTTTTTTCTATATTGATTTCTTTTTATCATCTCGAAAAAACTTTTTGAAAAATAAAAAATTTTAAATGGTCTTTTTCCTAAAATTTAGGATTTTTTTTAAGAAAAAAAAAAGAAAGGCAAAAAGTAGGGTTTTAGAGATCTTTTCAAAAAATAAAAAATAAAAAAATGGTTAATAATGTAAAGTAAATTATTTTTATATAAAATAAATCAACAAACTAAGTTATTATTAAAAAGTGAACTATAACTTGTTTGATCTCAAATAACGAGTATGTAGGTACCCTTATAGGGTAACTCTAAAAAATAAAAATTCCTTTTTTTATTATTATTATTAGTAATATGTTATTATTTATCTTACCTTTCTTTTCTTATTGCAAATAAATCTTTTTATTTTATGCTAGAAAGAATATAATAAAATAAATTTCTTATTTTATGCTAGGGTTTTTAATAGGTTAGTCCCCAAATCCGAAATCTCTAATTTTATTTTCTCTAAAAAAAAATCATTAATTAGTGGCTATCTTAGGATGAATCTACTTAATTAATCCTAACTTAGCAATTTTCTCACCTTCAGTTAGGTGGCGACTCTAATTTCTTAAATAAATAAAAAATATATTTTTTTTTCTAATTTAAGTCAATAATTCACATTAAATGGACATAGAATTTAATATGAATCAAATTAGAAAAAATAAAATTAAAAATTAGACTCGATAGCATGGTGACTCCACTAAGGAATCTCAAGTGGGTTAGTTACCTGAACCTTCTAAAATTATGATTTATTTTAGAAATTCTTAATTTGTATAATTTTCTGTAAATATTTAGTTATACTATTTTTTTATTTGAGAGTGATGCAGGGATTTAGGGACTTGGTTTTGAAAAAAGGGATTTTTCATATGTGTAATTAGATACGGTCAAACCTAAACCATCTAGGACCTTAGGAAGGGGAGTTATTGTGTAAGTTTTGGGTATAGTGGGGTAACTACCACTCAAGGCCGATTAGGCTATCCCACCCAAGGTTTTGATGTGGCATAAGATCCATTTCTTCAAAAATGTGGGAGGCCATAGAGCTTGGAGACCTTTAGAACCTACCATTTTGCATACACAAGTTTCTAAACTAGCAAATAATTAATGATGTGGCACCTTATAAGAATTACATATTGGATTTTCAAAATAGCTTCTTTTTGGGCCTATTCTCTCACTAATGAAGATCAACATCAACATACCCTTAATTTGGGCTGCATTACACTTATGGGAGCTCGAGCCTATAGCTTTCTTTATTGGTCCACATGAGATTACCCTAACCATTAAAGAATATACACAACTTCTCCAAACTCCCCCACTTTCCAATGTGATACATATGCTAGATTTAGAGGTCAGGCCAACCAGCATCTTCAACAAACTATTAGAGATCTACATATTAGTGATGAAGAAAGCATTAGGGGATAGCAATGGACATTGCCTTTGACTGGATGACTTGTAGACATGGTTTGGGGCATGTTTTGATTTCGAAGATAAGAAAGACACCCTATGTGGAAGCCTTAAGGATTATAGACAAAAATGAATTCAAGCCTTCATCTTAATGGCATTTACAACCATTCTTTTCCTTACTGCGGTCTTCCACATTCATTATAGAGTCGTAGAATTAGTGACTCAATTTTTAGAGGGAAAGTCCTTATTCCAACTGTCTTAGCTAAATAGATCTAAAACTTGAATTTTGTTAAGAAGAAGGGTCATGGAATCTTTCACTTCAACATCAATCTAGCCTTAATCCGGTTTGTCAACCATCTTAAGAGTTTTGGGCTAAACATGGTATAACGCCCTAGAACTTAGAGCACCACAACCCACCATATATCACTACTATCAAGTGACACGCTAAGGCTCTAAAACTTCAACATACTTCAAAACCTGCTCATATACATTATCCATCATACTACTATAACTATAATCAAATGAATGACTCATAGATGAGTCATTCCAAATTTCATTATTTAATAACCACAAAGTCTCAAGCTACAATTTATCTCCATAATTTCAATTCAACAATAAAACATCAATTTACAATAACTCATAATTCTTGTCACTCTTCCTCCACATAGTAATAGTGTTCTCTTCCTATCTCATCTATGTAATGTCTCACCAAGATTCCGTTCTCATCATACTCTAGTTGTTCATCATTTTTGCCTATATGCAAATGACACACCATAATAATATCATATGCATATATGCAACATCTATCCACAATACATTCATAATTCAATTTACACATCAACACCAAAATGAATTATATCACATAGGGGTACTCATGACCCCGGTAGACACAAGTTTTGTCCTAGTGGGAACTGTCTCTACAGGCCCCGTCTAACCCTAATGGGAACTACCACTACGGGCCCTGTCTAACCCTAATCTACCTTAGATCATTTCGTTACATGGCTCTACTAGGAACAATGCGGCATACCAATCATCAAGGTGTACCCTAGTCATCTACCATTGCAGGCCCCTAGGCTGAGCCAAGCACAAGCAACATAGCTCATTCAACTAATAACACTATATTACTTCATGATACCACATAATTCACATTATATCTCAGCATTTCATTATTTCATATACAACTAATTAGATAGCTTCCTAACAATCACATAGAACAAATAAAGTAAACACGTACCTGGAATCCTAGCCTTAAGCACTCCTTATCCCAAACTTAAGCTAAGTCGATATTTATATGATCATCAAGATATCACTCTTAGTACTAATCCAATTATAGTATACTTCTCCTAATTCCTCTTAATCTATTAAGTCATCTAAGGTTTTACTAATTGTTTTAGTTATGTGGAACTTGGTTAATTGAGAAGATAATTTGACATACAATGATCATGTCCATCACTTAACACGGCCATGTTAGAGGCCGTGTTACATAACCGTGTTAAGGGTCGTGTATCTCTTGGTGAGATTTGGCTTCAACACAGTTGGAACATGACCACGTTGATAGACTATGTATCTCTCGGCATGACTTTTGGACTCAACACAGTTGAAACACGACTGTGTTAGGAGGCCATGTTCTTCTTATTTAAACATAAGGGCAACATAACCGTGTTGGATGGTCGTGTATCTCTCGGTACGTGTTGATAAATCAACATGAGAGTAACACGATCGTGTTGGATGGTCATGTATCCCTCGGTATGTCATTCGAACCTTAATTTTTTCTACATTCATTCATCTAATCTTCTCATTTTCTAATCCTAAGCTTAAATAAATCCAAAAATACGAATTAGAATCTCTTACTTGATTAGAATCTCGCTTGAAACTCTAAATCCAACAACTCCTGTGCTTGTTCAATCCGTCCTCAAGCTTAATTCCTATGAATAACTAAATGCATTTCATGGTTGAGTCTCCTCTAATAAAATACATATTGAAATGACTAAAATTGTACCTTTTTGCTTCGCTGCAATGTCTCTAGATCGCTTTAAGTTTTTCCCGTACGGTCCTTAGTAGAGTTCTTTCTCCTTGTCTCCCTCTAAGTGGCTATTGTAAAAGTGTGCAGAAAAAGGAGAACCCTAGGTTAGTTTGCTTATATATAGTCTCGCTAAGAAAGACAAAACAACCCCTTATCACATTGTCCTATTTACCACATTGCCATTCTTTATATTTACACATATATTTATTTATTTATTTATAAAAAAAAATATGTATAAATAAAAAAAAATATGTATTACACTTGGTCAAGTAATCACTAGCTCAATAGATTGACCTTATAAATTCTTATGCAAATAGGATGAAATTACTAGATGATGTTTCTAGCCATAGTTGGCTTGAGGTACTCAAAAGCTTCAATGCTAAAGATATCTTATGGACTACTAGATGACACTATTGCAATAAAGTTATGTTGATGTGCAAGAACTTTCAAGAAATTCTATTAATTGGGCTTAATTGGTGTACGAGCTATCATCCATATTTAGTGGTTCATCAATTTGGTACTATCCAAGCCATAGTCTATAGGCCCTCATTGGAAGTAGTTACATTTGAATTTCAAAACCCAAACATATTAGTAGTTGGCAAAAGTTTCTAAATTGATAGAAGTAAGGGCCTTATGGGAATCCCAAATTGAAAGCCCTATTATTGATTTAGGAGAATCAAATGGTGAAGTGAGAAAACATCAAGCTACCAAGGACTTTATCATTAACCAGCTATACAAGACATGCGAAAGGGCATATCGGGCTCTTGATGTCATTCATCCTACACTAAGTAATCCAAGCTCAAAAATGAAGACTTATATGGAGCAAGTGCAAGCCTGGATAGAAGTTCATTTTGAAACTATAGAAGGTAAGAAAGATGTATGGAAAAATAGATGCAAGGAATCTAACTAGAAGAATAAAGCACTTGAAGCCCAATTGAGGAAGCTTTAAGAGAGGGTTAAGGAATTAGAAGTTGCCACAAAAGACAAGGGGAAGAAGAAAGAATCAGCATCCATCCATCAAAAGAAGAGGAAGTCAAAAGCTATTACAAAAAAACTAGTGGCCAAGGAAGGAGAAGAAAAGCTTAGATTATAGGACCTTTTTTTTTTGCTTTAGATATTTTTCCCTTTGAATAATGTGATTGAACTCCAAATTTTGCAATATTAATAAAATTTCAACATTATCACATCATTAATTAGTTGTTGGTTCCTATTTTGCCCTTTACATTTGCATTCGCATGCCCCATTTTCTTACCATTATACTTGTTACTTTCCCTTGTCTTTATTAATTTATTCATCATCAAAGACTTATAAAATATTTGTTTCATAAATTTTAGTCATTAGTGTGTCTTTTTTAAAATTAAAATAATAATAATAATACAAAATAGATTACTTAAGCTTGCAATTATTTGTCTTCCAACCACCTCATATTTTCTTTTCTATTTTGTAAAATATTAGTACACTTTAGTAATGCACCCTTTGTAAAATATTATCTTTAATCCTTCATCTTAGGAAAAAAAATCATAAAAAATTAACAATTGAAATTGAAAAAAAAAAATAGATTCACTAGATTTGTACTAATTTGTTTTTCACTCTATAAAATTTCTTTATAAAATAATCACTATCCTTATATTCTCTCCCTCACTTTGTAAAATATTTCTCCACTTTTGTAGAAGTAAGGCCAAAAGTTTTTAGATTATAAATGATAGTTGTCACCATAATAATTGTAAAAAATTAACTTCTTTGTCACTTTTTCTTAAATCATCATTTGAGAGTTGAATTTTTCACTCAAATAGTACTTGTCTCTTTCTAGGTTTTTTTTTTTTTTCAATACTAATTTTTCAAAATAGAAAATTTTCAAAAGAAAAAAATCCAAGAAAATTGAAGAGTTGTTAATAATAAGAGATTCTTTTATGGCCCTAAAAGTTGCTTCTAAGTAGGTCAACTCAGCCCAAGGCTCATAGTCACTTACTCTAAACCCATATCACTTAACTTGAAACCAAAGACCTCCATAGCCCCCTCTTAGCTTAAAAGAGCCTAAACATAAAAGTCCATTCACTTCAAAAAGTCTCCTTACCTATTGTAAACACAAAACACAACAACCACCTTATCTACTCTTGTCTCAAAACATAAAACCTTCCTACCCCCTCCAACCCTAGAGGCTACACTTGAAGTTTCTCTCCATCAAGAGTTATCTATTTTAGTAAACCAGACATGGGGACAACTAATTCTTGGGGCACACTCTCCAAGTGGCCATGGTCAGTTACCAGCAAGGGCATAAAGAAGACTAGCCTGTCTAGCTAAGTTTGGGACAACTAAATTCCTAAAAGGGATAAGTTAAGACCAAATCATTTGTTTAAGTTGATAGGGGTAAATAACTCCTAAAAACATCATGGGACTTGGTGAATATGGACAAATTTGGTAAAATGGAAAGATATCTCATTTGTTCAAAAGGTTTAAAATGAAAAGAGGAAAACACATCCCAAACATTAACCCTTAAACACTTAAGAGTGAAGTGTTATTAATGTGAGGTTTTTGGACTCATTCCTTAAAGGAGGCCCATCTTGAATTTGATACGCTAATCAAAATAATGTTAAGTAATCATTTTTGCTATCGTAAACATAATAATTCTTCACTAACCCCATTTGAGCCCATATAAGAAGAGTTTCAAAATTTAACCCTATTAAGAACCACCCTATAATGGTGTAATTGGGAGGATAGGGATATCAATCAGGAGAAAAGGAATTAACTAAATAGTGCTTACCCTAGTTGCAACAATTTAAGGGTAATTTTTGCCATGGATAATTTATTTTCTTTGAGATAAATGGAAAGGCCACATTTTGAAAAACCATGTATGACTCACATACATTGAGCTATAAGTCATTCAATGAAGAGATAATCACCATCAGATCCAAAAGACAAGAAAAGAAAAACAAAAAAGGAAAATGAATAAAAGAACAAAAAAAGACTAAAAGAAAAAGAAAGGGAAAGAAGAGAGAAATGCCTAAAAAGGTGGCTAAACTCATACATAATCAAAAAATTAATCCCAAAAATACTTGAAAATACTAGACGCAAATACAAGAGCCCAAACATGTTTAACATCCTTAAGAATTACAGTTCAAAGATAAATCCCACCGACAATACCACCCCTCTCAAAAGGCTTTTCTAGATCATAAAAAATAATTTATTTTAAGTAAAACATTGCTTTTAAAGCTAGGGTAAGTACTATTCTAGTTTTTCTCAAGGCTTCTTAATTTGTAAACCCAAGTTGAAATGATGATTCTTTCAAAATAGACCTTTACAAATTTTGAAAAAAGAAAAAAGGCTTAAAAAATTAATCAAAGCGTATCACTTATAAGAGAGACCATAACTTTTGGAATAGAAGTCAAAAGTGACATTTAAACTGAGTGAGTATAAGGAAGTCCTCTTAGATTAAACCAATTAAGAATGAGATATCTATTTCCAAATGAAAGGTGGAAATCTGAAGTCACCCCTTAAGGGCATTGTTTATCCCAAATTTAAATATAGATGCCCTAAAAAGAAGATATAAATCTTAATTGCAAGAAGCCCCTCAAGAGATGATTGGCTAAGCCAAGACACCACTTTTCCAAGATTATACAAATTCCTCCAAGAATGAGGCAAAAGAGTAAGTGATTATTGAGTAGTAAGGCAAGCTTATCCCTTTATTTGTAGTTTTTAGGAGTCTTATCAGACTCTTTACCAATTAGAAATTTTTTTTAAAATAATTCTTTTAGATTTTAGCCTAATCAATAAAAAAAAAAAAAGAAATTTGAGAAGAGAAGAGAAAATTTTCAAAGTTTTGCCAAAAGATACATCATACATTAATACATTGTCACCTGATCTTTAAGTTTAGAAAACACTTCTCCTAAAAAATTTCAAAAAAGCTTTAGTTATCAAGAGTCTCAAGTCATTCTCAAAAATAAGATTCTCACTTAAGAATTCATTCTCACTATCAATTAGTCAGCCTATAGGAATACTTTCCTAGACATTTTACATTTTAAGGTTACTAGTTTAAAGGAACGCTTCCCACTGTCTATTAGTTAACCTATAGAGGTACTTTCCTAAACATTCTTCTATCGGTTAATCAGCCCATAATGAGGCACTTTTCTAGATATTCTCCTTTTAGGGTTGCCAGTTTAGAGAGACATTTCCCACTGTCAATTAATCAACCCATAATGGGGCACTTTCCTAGATATCCTCCTTTTATGGTTGCCTATCTAAAGTGACACTTTCCCCTATCAATTAGTTTACCCATAATGAGGCACTTTCTTAGATATCCTCCTTTTACTGTTACCAGTCTAAGGAGATGCTTCCCAATATCAGTTAGTTAGCCCATAATGGGGCACTTTCATAAATATCCTCCTTTTATAGATGCTAGTCTAGAGAGACACTTCCCATTGTCGATTAGTTAGCTTATAGGGGCATTTCCTAAACATTCTCTCTTAAGGTTGCTAGTTTAGAGAGATGTTTCTCATTTTCAATTAGGCAGCTTAAGGGGGAACATTCCTAAACATTCTCTCTTAAAGTTGCTAATTTAAAGAAATGATTCACACCATCAGTTAGTCATCTCATAATGGGGCACTTTCCTAAATGTCCTTCTTTTACGGTTGTTAGTTCAAAGAGATGTTTGCCACTATCGATTAGTCAGCCCATAATGGGGCACATTCCTAGATATCCCCCTTTTACATTTGCTAGTGCAAAGAAATGCTTCCTACTATCAGTAAGTCAACCCATAACGGAGCACTTTCTTAGATATTCTCCTTTTACGGTCGCTAGTCTAAATAGATGCTTTTCACTATTGGTTAGTCAACCTATAATGGGGCACTAACCTAGATATCCTCCTTATAAAACCCTAAAATTTTGAAAGATTATATAAACAATTGAAGAAAATAAATAGAAGAATAAATCTCCAAAACATAATTTTTAAACAATATTAGGTTAAATAATGAAATTAATTTAAATTATAAATCTAGGAATTTCAAATTAAAATTTAGCGTAAATATTTATCTTCGGAATAATCAAATTAACCTAGACGTAAAATTTTGTAATAAATTGTTAAAGATATAATTTTTAAAGGTATTCCCGTACGCGTGCGGAATGTTAAAATAGGGGTATTTTTAAAATAAAATATAATTATAATATATAATATAAATATACACATAAATATATATATAATTGTTATAAAAAAAATCGTCCCATCCCCTTTCTTTTCTTTCTTTTCCTTTCTTTTCTTATCTTTTCTTTTATTTTTCCCCCCGACTAGCCCCTACTCCCTCTCTTTCTCTTTCTTCCTTTTTCCTTTTTCTTTCCTTTTCTTCTTCCTTCTGGCCATCTTTCTTCCTTCTTCCCTTACCTTTTCTTTTCCTCTTCTTCTATTGTTCTTTTCTTCTCCTCTTCTTCGTCTGCCTCCCCCAACCACACTTCCCTTCCTCCCGTTGCCCCTTCCTCTCTTCCCATTCCCTTCTTTTCCCTTTTGGCCAACCACCCAACGATGATGATGATCCTCAACAACAACAGCAACGGCGATCTCCGCAGCAACAAGGAACGATGATAACAAGGAGGACGACGGCCACAACAACGGTGACAGCGGCAATAGTAACGGTGACAGCGGCTTGGTTCCGACGAACAGGGGAGGAGGAAAACAACAGCAATGAGGAACTCTAACCATAGCAACAACCGTGACAATCACAACAACAAAGAGGAACGGCAACACAAGTGACTCTGACGATGAGACAAGCAGTGACCACGATCTTAACAACAACGGTGGTGGCAACAACGATTCAACAGTTGCAACAACGACAACAACAATCACTTGACGGCGATGAGCCCGATGACAGCAATGATGACGATCACTCCCACTCCGACATAACAACAATGATCCAATAGCTGCAACCACAACAACGACAGCAACAATGACGGTTCCAATGATGGTAGCAACCGCAACTCTAGTAGCGGTAGCAATAACGATCACGACAACAACCACAGTGGCAATAACAAACGGACAGCAAGTACAAAAGCAAGTGAGGGAAGAGGAAGAGAAAAGAATGTATGTGTGTGGCGGTATGCATGAACGAGGAGGTGTATGTGAGTGTGCGCGTGAATGAAAATTCATATGTGTTTGTATGCGGTGAGGGATGATGTGTGTGTGGTGAAGGAAGGTGTGGGTGTGTGTGAATGGAGGCCATGCGTGTGTGCGTGTGAGTGTGTGTGGCTATGTGCGTGGATGAGGGTGTGTATGTGTGTGTGTGGAGGAAGATGTGTGAGTTATGTAAAGATGCATGTATGTGCAGTTGAAAGTGTGCGGGGTGTAAGGGTGTGTAAGTGTGTGTGGTGGTGTACGAAATGTAGGAGGATATATGTGTGTGATGTAGGTGGGAAAGTGTGTATGTATGTGAATGATGGAGTATGGTGTGTGTGTAGGAATGTGAGTGTATGTGAAATGTGTGTGTGAATGAAGTGGGTATATGTGTATGTGTGGTTGAGGGTGTATGATGTGTATAATGATGTATGTATGCGTATGTGTATAGGGATGTGTGTAATGTATGTGGGAAAGTGAGTAGTGTATGTGAAGATGGTGAATGTGACGGTGGGTGTGATGCATATGGAGATACGTGTATGTGTAGGTGATGGTGAGTAATGTATGTAAAGATGTGTGTGTGTTGGTGATGATGTATGGTGAGTGAAGGTGTGTGTATGTGTAGAGGAGGAGCCGAGTATGTAATACTTGGGAGTATGCGCATAGGTGCATGAAGTGATGTAGGGTGGTATGTGTATGTGGGTATGTGGTATGTGTGTGTATAAGGGTATGATGTATGCGAAGTGTATGTGTATGGGATGATATGTGGTGTGTGTGAAAGGGGGGTATATGCATATGGACAGTGTGTGGTAGGTGCAGTTTGTGTATGTGCGCGTGGATGCTATGTAGTGTGTAAGGGTGTATGTGTATATGTATGGAAGGTGTGGGATGTGTGGAGTATGAGTATAAGAGTATAGAAGGTGTGGAGTATGGACATGTGTGCGTGTAAATATGGAAGTCGAGGATGATGTATGTGGGATGTGTATGTCTGAATATGAAATGAGGTTCAGAGTGTGAATATGTATGTATGGGTATGGAAGGCAAATGTGGTGTGTGCAAAGTATGTGAGCGTGTATTGATAGTTTAAGATGTAGATAGAGTACGTGAGTAAGTGTGTGAGATGATTTATGGTGTAGGTATGTGAGTATGGATATGGGAAGTGTGTAGAGTATGTGAGCAAGTATATATTGGTGATGTGAAGTATATATAGGGTATGTGTGTATATGTGTGTGATAGTAGTATGGAAGGTGAAAGAAACAGGTGTTTATGTATGTATAGGTGCGTGTATGGTGTGTGAAGTGTGTATGTAGATGGATAAGAAAATGTATGTGATGTGTGTGAAAGGTTGGTGTATGTATGATGGAAGCGTGAGTGAGGATGAAAACTAGTAGAAAGTATGAGGAACTTGTAGGTAGAAATATCAACAAAGAAGAGAAGAAAGAAGATGATACAAACCTTTAAGGACTGCTAAATCCTGTAGGTTATCCTATAAGTAGTTCGTTGGAAGATATTAGAGACAATTGGATAAATGAAAGGTTTAAAGATGCTTCATGGACGAGAGCAACATCTACAATGGTGTAAATGGTAAAGGGAATGATTCAAGCAACATTCAAGATGATGGCTTGGGAGATATTTGGAATGAAATGGATTTCACAATGGAATGTTTAAAGGATGTTGAGGAAGATCATTCTTGGCCAAATACCTTAATGCAAGATCTTCAGTTGTCCTTTCCAAGGATATCTTGCATATGTGGAAGAAGGAATTCCAAATTTGGTAAATCAAAGACATTCCATCGCTCGACTTCTACATAAGGAAAGCAGACAGTCGATCATAGCAACTTAGGGTGTTGGAAGCACAGATTCGAAGGAAGTTCAACATTCAAATCTTGTTCTCCCAAAGTTCCATAAGGAGGAAATTTTACGCCTTGTCATCAACCACAAGATGAGCAGAGTACACATATTGAGTGCTAGAAGACTATCAAAGTCAAGTGTGGATGTGACTTTCTATGATTGGGTTAAGGAAGCATCACAGAAGGATACTGACTTCAAGAGGAATGCAAAGGAGTTACCCGCTAGAATCACTCGACTCCAGCTAGGATTACGACAACCTTAAACAAGTGAGTGGGAAACTTAATTATATGCTACTATGTTATGTTGTATGTTGAATGTTATGCATGTGAATTTGTTGTTTGTTGTGTTACTATTTGATATGATTGTTGTTGAGTTAACTCATAGTGGGGACTGAGGAGTTAGGGAGAAAGTCATAAAGGCTATAGAGGAATGGATGGTCCAGAGGTTTAGGTGTCATTACCTTGATGATAGCACCTAGTGCCATATTGCTAGTGTTATAACCATAAGCCTGACCCATGTTTTACAAATTGTTTTCTTCCAAAACAAACCAAAATATAGAGACTTAGCTTTTCCTTCTATAGCTACTGAATAAGTATGCTTAGTTGGAATAGGGTGTATAGGTATCATTATGTATATATGTCAGAGTTGGTTCCCGAATGTGTATACATATACTAAAATAAATTTATTTTCATATTATATTTACGAAATACACTCATGAACCCAATCATACCCAATCATGAGTGCAACCTTGGTTTTTACAACCCAATGACCATATTTTCTTACCCTCTTAAGTGCATAAGGGGAGATGTCTAGTAAAGTGTCTTCAATTAAAGAGATGTCGAGCACATACCTATATGTGTGAATAAATATATATATATATATATATATCATATACAAATGTCTTGAGTACATTGAAAGAGAAAACGAGACGACCTTTCTGGCTCTCGAAAGTGTGAGAATGATTAAGTACTTGAGAAGTGCGATGACATAGAGGTGTCAAAGATGATTAATGTAAATCAACCCCGAGTTGTTAGTTTGACATGTGAGATAAATGACACAAGGGTATCAGAAATGATTGTAAGTTAACCTGAGTGTTTTGGCATTTGAGAGAAAGGGTATAGAGGTGCTAGATATGATGATTGTAAGTCAAACCGAGCGGTTTGACATTTAAAAGAAATGGCATAGAGAGGTGCCAAGATAATTTAATCCATTATAAAACTGAATAGGTCTATGTCCACGAGATTTAGGCTTAGTGTCGATTTTGTGTGATAACCCATGCATAATCCTTGCTTGTGATGAGTGAAATGGAATGTTTGATGTTTGTCTCTATAGTATAATCGAGGATTGATTGTGATTGTAAATGTTGTTTGATCACCCTAAATCAATTAATTAAGAAAGAGGACCTGATTCAAAAAAACTTGACATACATTTCCACTAGACATTGCATGGCCATCACTGTCACAAGATACGTCGAAAGTGATTAAGAGGATCGTTGTTTCGCCAAGTGCGAACTAAGTGATTAGGAGATTGTCGCACCTTGACGATTCCGAGTCTGGTCTATCCTTGAGGGTTTTGCTCCGTCTAGTGCAAAGAGGCACGGGAGTGTTCACTATTGAGTTAATAAAATATCCTAATTAACAAGTGATTAGATAAATAAATCGGGTAATGACATGGGCACTAATGGTGGCTTCGGAATCCCCAACCCAAGGTTAAGCGAGGCATAAACCCTAGACTTCACATCGGTTATTAGAAGACTACATGAGATGTTGCATTCATATGGTTGTTCATGCATAGCATATGTTTAATATTTTAATTTGAATTTATTTGTGTATGTATATAGTATAGGTTTATTAACTTGATGTGAATTTACTTATGTGCGTACGTAGCATTGAAAGTGTTACCATCCCATTCATTGAGCCATGGTGTGCTCACCCCCTCATAGACTTTTTGCAGGTAGCGGTTACGAAAGCGCGGGATGGGATAAGATGTGAAATGTCAAGAGATTCTAGAAGACTAGAAGGACAAACTAAGAGTTATAGATGATGAATCATTTAGATGAAATGTTAGGACCCCAACATAAATAGAAATGTTTAAATTGAGAAACTTAGGATTTATCCTATTTTGCTGATTGGTAGGGGATACCGATTCTCTACGATCATGGTTAACCGTAGGGTACGGGATCCATAGTTGTATTTTATTATCTAATTATATGTACTATAACTTGTTGTAGATGTAATTATTTACTTAGAGTCTTATGATCTCTAACTCGTAAGATGACTATCACGTAACGAGCGTACACATGCCATGATAATTTTAGTAGAGGCTTCTAGGTCCCCTTTCGGGGTGTGACACTCCTTTTATGGTTACCAATGCAAAGAGACGCTTTCCACTATTGGTTAGTCAACCCATAATGGGGTACTTTCCTAGATATCCTCCTTTTATGGTTACTAGTCTAAAGAGATGCTTTCCACTATCTATTAGTTATCTCATAATGGGATACTTTCCTAGATATCCTCTTTTACAATTACCAGTCTAAAGAGACACTTTCAACTATCGATTAGTCAGCCCATAATGAGGCACTTTTCTAGATATCTTTCTTTTATGGTTACCAGTCTAAATAGACACTTCCCATTGTCAGTTAGTCAATCAATAGGGACACTTTCCTAGACATTCTCTCTTAAGGTTGTCAGTCTAGAGAGATACTTCTCATCGTCGGTTAGTTGGCCCATAAGGGCACTTTCTTAGATGTTCTCCTTTTAGAGTTGCTAATTTAAAAAAACTCTTCCCATAGTCAGTTAGTTAACCCCTAAGAGCACTTTCTAGAATAATCTTACCTTTCAAGGTTACTAATTTAAAGAAATGCTTCCCGCTATCGGATAGTTAGCTTATAAAGGTATTTTCCTAGATGTCCTCCTTTTAGGGTTGCAAGTCTAGAAGGACACTTCCAGCAATTGTTTAGTTAGCCCACGTGAGCACTATCCTAACTTAAGATCATTCCCTAAGGAATATCAATTGTCATCGAGCATTGTTTCTCACGCAACATTGTAAACACCCCATTTTTGCCCTAAGAATTAATAATAATCATTTTCCAATTTTTCTCTAATTTGGCGAAAATAGGAAAAATATTCAAAAAAATAAAATAAATAGGAAAATACATCAATTTTGAGAAATAATTTCAGAAATAGCAATAATAAGGATTAAATAATTTTTAGAAATTTTTGAAATTCCAAAAAATAAAAACAAATGGAAAAATCGCATCGCATATATACAATTTGCGATGTAAATAAAATCGGGAAATTGGGCCAACTCAGTTGGCTCGTGTGCGCACTTGGGAACGTGTGGAAGCCAGAGGTCGCGAGTTCGAATCCCCCGCGTGCGCTCGGCAAAATTTTTCCTCTTCTTTTCCCTGAGCTGCCACGTGGCAGCATGCAATTAGCCGAGAGGAAACACGTGCCTCGCACGTGGTCGTCTTCTTCCTCGAGCCCAACCGGAGAAAAATCCAGCAGAAGTCTGACGAGGCCAAAATTGCTGGATTTCTTCGAATCTTTTTGGATTTCAATCAATTTAAAACCGAATTATCCAGATAAATCACAAAATCACAACGAATCGGCATCAAATAGGCTGGATAAACTCAAATCCGAAAAACGGAAAAATTCGGATTTATCCAAATCGAGGATTTAAGCTTATCCAAGGGAGTCTTCCGACTTCTATAAATAGAGGGCAAAGGCAGGAAGCAAGAAGACAGATCAAAAGCGAGAGAAAGTGAGAGAAAAGAGTGAATCGGAGACCACCGGAGGAAATCGAAGCCGCGACTGCCGATCAGGAGCTAAGCAACCACCAGGAGGCGTTTCTAGAGCAAACCACCACCACCATTGGATTCCTCACCCTCGATAACCTAGGATTCAACACCTCACCTACTGCAAAAGGCCGTCGGAACGCCGTCAACGAGCACTCCCCGCCGCTGTGATCGACCAATCCCGATTCGACCTGATCCAACTCGACCCGGATCCAGGTAAGTAGGATTTTCCGGATTTTTTGATTTTTTTATTTTTATTTTGTTATTTATTTATTTATTTGTTTGTTAGTTATTTATTTATTTATTTACTTATGTATTAGTTATATTTCAATAAATAGAAAAATGCTAGGAATTAGATTTTTTAGGATTTAATAATAAAAATATAAAAATATATATATATAATCAAAATAATAAAGATATTAAAAAAAATAAAAAATAAAATAATCATAATAAAACTTTAGATTTTAAAATAGGATAGATAAGAACCTAGAGGAAAATTTTTAAATCATGAACAAAAATTAATTAATATAAAAAATAAAAAAATAATAATAAATTATAAAAAATCATGAAAACTCATAAAAAATCATAAAAAATTACAAAAATAATAATAAATTAATAAAAATTCAAAAATTATAAAAATAGAAAAAAAATGAGTTTTATCACTTAGAAAAATCATTTTCTCAAATAAATCCAAAATTGATGTTTTTTCCAAAAATTATTTTCAAAAATCAAATTATAAAGCTTAGGCTTAAATTTTTTAGAAAAAAAAATTCCCAAAAATGATGAAAACATAAATCAAAAGAGATTTAAAAAAAAATTAAAATCCACAAACCCACTAAATATTTTCCGAAAAAGCGAACTACGGCTTGTTTGATCCTGAATAGTAGGTACGTAGGCACCCATTTGCGTCAACCCATAAAATGAAATTAAAAAATCATTTTTTTCAAATAACTCATTCAAGAACATAATAAAAGGCAACAGAAACAAAATAAAAGACATTTCTAGATAAAGATAATTTTAGGAGATTAGGTGGTAACCGTAAGGTTTTAATAGGTTAGCCTCCGAACTTAGAAACTCTGGTTTTCCTTTTTCCTCTTTTCACAAAAACGAGAAGAGGAAATCACGACGACTAGTGGTCCAAATTAAGACTAATCCACTCCTTTAATCTTAATTCAATCTTTTCCAACAACAATTGGGTGGCGACTCCAAAATTAAACGAAGTTCCTAACTCAAGTCGAGGATCTATATTAGATGAGCATAGGGTCTAGTCTAGATCGGATTAGGAATGGGAAATTCAAAAATTAGACTCGACAAACATGTTTGTTTCTTGCAAAGGATTGTTTGTTCACAGAGCATTTTCCTCACTCAACATTCTAGTTAGATAAATCCCAAATGAATAAAAAATTGGATAGTCAACTAACATCAACATTGTCTATTCTTTCTTTTAGGCAAAAAATGGTGTCTCCTTATCTTTATGACAGTATTCTTCACACTTCACCACAAAGAGGAGTAGCTGTAGACAACCCATTTTTTCCTCTTAAATCTATTAAATAAATAAATACCCCGTTTTTTGTCCTATGTATTTATTAGAATTAGAGACCATTAACATAAAAAAAAAAGAAAATAAAAGAAAAGAAAAAACGAGTAGAAAATCATCTATATTTTACGTGTAGAATAAAATGAGAAAAAGGCTTAGCCCGGTTAGCCAAGCTTAACACCATGCTTGCAAAATATAAATGAAGGTTACGGGTTTGAAGCTCGAGGGATGCAGGATTGCATCCTAATTTTTTTTGTCTTAGGCACATGACATTCATGTGCATATGTAGGCGCGTCGAATGAACATTGCCTAGCACTGTTCATTATCTCCTTCTTCTAGATTTAGAATGGTCTAGTTTAGGTAAGTGTGAACACACATCTTTTTAGTCTAATTTTGGCCAGTTTTAATTGTTTTTTATAAAACACAAATGGAAATCAATAGAGGGCATAAGATAGAAGCAAAAACATATTAAATATGAATAAATCAATAATGGAAGATTCTTCAAAAATATACTCAAAGTTCGGCCAAAATAGGAAACTACATATATAGGTTTGAATTATTCAATAAATTGAGACCAAAATTTGTATGTAATGTTTGATTTAATCACATATTTAGGGTAAATAAGGCTTCTAGAATACTAATATATCTTTTAATACTTTCAAATCACAAATTCGTGTTCAAGTTTAGACTCAAAGATTTAAGAACCTTAAATACCTATTGATCTGATTCTCTTAAATCTAGGTTTTCTTGTTTGCAATTGATGATATAGAACTATAAATAGGACTTTGGGGAATCATTTAGGGGAGGCTTTCCATCAAACGAAAATCTAATTCGACCATATTTCTTGCTCTTTCTCTCTCTAACCTATGACTCATAGACTCCCATTCTCTCTCTTCGATTTCTTTCAAACTAGAGAAACTCAAAACAACCTAAGACCACCAAACACTTCCCCATCAGTGGAGGAGTAAAACCCAATAGCCGGTTAGGTGTAATCTTCCACAATTTGTTTCAATTGGACTAAAGATCAAACTTATGGTTCATGTTATTTTGGTCTCAGTTTCATTCAAATTAGACTAGTTTGAGGGCTTGGATCCAAAAAAAGATTAAGGGGTTTTGTTGTCCACATTGCCAAGAGGTGTTTTGATAGTTTACTTTATGCCACCACTAACCGAAGCTATCGAAACGACCACTAATTGAACCACCATCGTCTGAATTGCCTACGACGTAAGTCTCCTAATCTTTCTTTAATTATTTTCTTTTTTTTTTCTAAGTTAATATGCAATAATATATTAAATAATAATAATGTTTTTTTAGAAATAATTAAGTAATTAGATATTATTTGTTGCATGTTATTATCCAAAAATCTAAGAATATGAAAATTTGCATGTTTATATCTATTTTTCTATAAGTTTTTTTTTATTCATTTCTTTTTACCATTTAGAAAAAAAATTTGAAAAATAAAAAAAATTAAATGGTCTTTTTCCAAAAATTTAGGATTTTTTTTGTAAAAAAAAAAAGGAAAGGCAAAAAATAGGGTTTTAAAGATCTTTTAAAAAAAATAAAAAATGGTTAAAAACATAAAGTGAAATTTTTTATATATAAAAAAAAATTCAACAAACTAAATTTTTACAAAAAATAAACTATGGCTTGTTTGATCCCGAATAACTGGATATATAAGCACCCTTATGGGGTAACTCTTAAAAACTAAAAAAATCTTTTTATTATTATTATTAGTATTATTGTTATTATTTTTCTTACCTTTTTTTTTCTTATTGTAAATAATCTTTTTTATTTTATTATAAAAAGGATTTGATAAAATATAATCGAAATTCAAAAGATTAAGGTAATAATAATAGGGTTTTAATAAGTTAGTCCCTAAATTTGAAATCTCTAGTTTTCTTTTTTCTTAAAAAAAAAACCATTGAGTAGTGGATAGGTTAGAATTAATCTGCTCAATTAATTCTAACTTAACAATTTTTCCCAACTTCAATTAGGTGACAACTCCAATTTCTTAAATAAATGAAAAACTAGGTTTTTCCTAATTTAAGTCAAAGCTTTACATTAAATGAGCATAGGATTTAATATGAATCAAATTAGAAAAAATAAGATTAAATATTAGACTCAACAGAGTGGGCTAAAAAAGGTGGATGCTGGCTATGGAAATAAGTTAGGCCATGGAAGAAAAGATGAATACTCAGGCCATAAGTGATTAAATGAAAACAGAAGAAGAAAAAACTAATATTGCCATGTCCATGGCTAAACAAACCGTAGCCTAAAGAATATATTTGGCCTCAATTTCAAAAAGAACAAAATAGTAAAATTGCCATGTCCATGATTACATGAAATTAGAAGAAAAAATTGGACACAAAGTCAGGAAGGGCAACTATATGTTAAAGATGGTAAATTTAGAAGAAGTCCTCACTACTAATGCCTAAGATGTCAAGTCTAAGTAGAAGAAAAAGTTGAAATTAGAGGTAATTGCCTTGGATGACTGAGTTGATGACTGGTATAGATTTCCTTTATCAAGTGAAAGCTTAAATTGTCTATCAACAAATTGCATTATGATTATGGATGAGAAATAACATAGTGTGTTCTCTATCAACTATAATGTAAAACCCTGGAAAAAATAAAAAAGGAAAATGTTTTTAAATCATAGGAAATTAAGTCTTTTCTCAAGGGGAATATAAAAGCAACATAAACATATCTTCTTTCTTTCTTTCTTTCCTATTTATGTTTATTCCCTTATCACAACCTAAAACCCTTTTTCCCTTTGGAAATTTCTTCCTTCCTATTCACATAATCCAATGTAATCTCACAAGGTAAGTATACAAAATAAATAATTGTGCTATGTTATCTTTTGTCAATTCATCATAATGCTTGTTTGGGGACTGTAGGTGCAAAGAACATGCAGATCCCTAAAGAGTAGTGGTGCATTTCCTTATCTTTTGGATAATCTAAACAAGTAAGCTGCAAATTTTCTTTAGATTTTGTGTGGTTTAGTGTTGTTTTTGGATTGTCTAAAGATTAGATGATCAATGTACAAGATATTTGGATAGAAAATCATTGTTTCATGTGAAAAGCCTCGATTAAGGGGGGAATATTAAAAAAAAAAACACGACCATTTTCATACCTGTGATGTTGTAAATCATGCCTAAAGGTTCACAACCATGTTACTCTTTGTAACATGCATTCTTTTGTTTCACAAAAAGGCATATGGGGAGGATCACACCAGTCACCTAACCGTGAACTAGATCATGCCCCAAACACACTCAGAAACATGCCTACGTTTTGATCATACAGAGGTATACGAGGAAGATCACACTTGTGTACCTACTTATAAACCTCTCTCCTCATTTAAAATGATGTTCTCTTATATCTTTTTTTTTTTCTTTCAATGTTTTCCTAAGCCTTTTGACTTTTCCCCATAGTTAAATTAGTATTGGTTAAGGTTAATAAAATAATATATATATAAATTCTCAACTAGAATCGAATTTAAGTGGAGTTAAAAGTTGTATAGATAATAGGACGTCTAGTATGAGTTTACCTTATTTGCTCCTTATGCTTGTAAGATTAATGAAAATAATAAACCTAAATGACATTGGCTTGTAAATTGTATGATGTTTATGTGCGGTTCAATTTAAAGGCAGGTAGTGGCAAATCTCTAAGGGGCACCCATTGATTGATATATGACAGTGTCCCCTATAGAGTTGTATAACGACATGAGCCAAGTTGATTTTAAGGGTATTGAGACATATAATGGCAATTCTCGATACCATTATAAAATGTTGGTGCCAAGAGTACCACTTCCCAACTTAGGACTATTTACATATACCTATGTGTGATCAGGATCATAAATACCTCTGTGATGATTGTAATTAAGGTAATGAAAAGGTTGTTTGCTATTTATTGCATCAAATGCATGTGGTATAGATACATGTTGATGTGTACACTTTCACATACTAGGCTCTAACTCATCCTTTGTGGGATCTTTTTTTTTTTCAACTACAAGTATGCTTCTTATGATGAGTTAGGCGTCAATTTTAGGCAGGACGATAATTGCATGGAGTACTATTATTATTATGAAGACAAGAAATCAACAATAGTAAATTAATGCTTATTTTCTATTTGGTGTGATAGTAGTTATATGAAACTCCAACTCTTCAACTCTGATTGTCATATATGAATGTACATGAAGTCAAGAATTCTAGCCTTGGTAGTCTTTAGGTGGATTATAAGCTTTACCTTGTGGTTTCAAAATGGATTGCGATACCTCATACAAGTAAATTATTGATTATTTATACTATATGAATGTATCAATTTATGTGGGTATTTTAGATTTTAGATAGGTTGAGAACCTTAGCGTATCATTACTTAGTAATAACATGTGCTAGATTGTAACATCCTAGGTTTTGGGGTATTACACGTAACATAGCCGAGCCCCTAGTCTTTGTATCTTGTGTGGGTCACTAATCGAACAAGGTTAAGTAAATCTACTCACTAAACCTTAAAGGGAGTGGTCCAAAAGGCATTAGAGGTTCCTGGAATGAAGGGGAAGGCTTATGTAGAGATACTCAACAAGCTTTTTAAACCAAACTACCCATAAAAAGGTAGTCCAAAAGAAAAAATAGCCCAAGTTGTAAGCAAGTGCTTCATACCAAGAGGTGGAATACCAGAAGCTTAGCAAAGTGCTAGAGTAGATTAAGGAAAACTTAACCTAGAGTAAGGAGACTAAATCAAGAAGTATTACATAGAGGATGGGTTACACTATAGTAAGAGAGGAAAGACATAATTATGAACCATTAAAGCCATGTCTAGACTTGTGTAGCTTGCTAGTTCGAAAGAGAGCAAATCACTATAAGAATTTATAGATTTAGTCATGTTTGTAGATTTTGCAAATGTTACTAATTTATATATGATTTATTAACATTTTTTAAACGTGATAGAAAAATATGTTACTAGTAACGTTAATAAATAAATCTAGAAGACATATACATATAGTTGGATTTGTAATATTTTTCTAAAATTAAATGTAGTTAATCCTATTAAATATTTTCTACTCACTCTGTAAAAACCAAATGACCTTCAAATTAAGAAAAAAAAAACCCATAATTATTCCCAAAATTTACACTTGCCCATACACTCTTAGAAATTATAGAATTACCACCTAGTGCTCTCTTTTTTCTTTTTTTTTTTTGCCAATGCCCAATTCTCTTTAAAATTAAAAAAAAAAAGAAAAAAGAAAACCCTAGAAATCCTTTTCTCTATCTCTCTCTCTCTCTCTCTCTAACCAAGGTCTCTCCACTTACAAAATTCCGCTCTCTCCATAAGCACACCTATCCATCAAAGCAAACAGTACATTCTCCCTTCCTCCCTCTCTCTCTCTCTTTAAACAAAGCTTGCCTTTATAAGATCTCCTCTCTCTCTCTCCATAAGCATAGCTCCTACCAAAGCTTGGAAAGTGGTATGTTCTCCTTCTATCTCTCACCCTCTATATATGTATATATCTGTCCCCCTCTCTTTCTAGTGCTCTATGTTTTGTTTAGTTCATTATTGTTTTTTCTATAAATGGATATGTTGCATAAAAGTTCTATTGTGTATATGATTCCTTCGTACCATTAAGACCTAGTAAAATTTCTTTTCATGGTTTTATTTATAGTATCCATGTAGTTCATTATCATTTAATCATAGTGTGATAATCCCATCGTTAGACTATATTACAGCTACAAGATGCGTCAGAAGTGATTAGAGGATCACTGTTCCCCTAAGTGCGAACTAAGTGATTAGAGAATTGTCACACCTTGACGATTTCAAGTCGGCCTGTCTCTTAAGGGTGTAAATGCTTGGTGTATTGAGGCACCTAAGCCTAGATCATTAATGATGTGCTTAAAACCAAGTCCAAGTACAATCAAATGAATCAAAGAAAACAATCCTCAATTCACAATCAAAACCAATCCAATTGAACTAGAAATTTGCGTGAACCCTAATGGAAATTAGATGAAATCCAATGGTTCAAAGATGCAATCAACATCCACTAATGATCAATTTCACTAAATAACAATAAGTTCAAGTGAATTTCATGTGAAATGGATGAAGAAGAAAAGTACCAAAACATGATTTATGTCCTTCCAACACAAGTACAAACTCACACCACCAATGTAATGGTAAGATCAAGTGCTAAAGTATTTAACCTTTGTAAACACCCCATTTATGCCCTAGGAATCAATAATAATCACTAATAATCAATTTTCAATTTTTTCCAATTTTTCCCTAATTTAGCATAAATAATAAAAATATCCAAAAAAATAAAAATAAATAGGAAAACACATCAATTTTGAAAAATGATTTCAGAAATGGAAATAATAAATAATGAATAATTTTTACAAATTTTTGAAATTTCAAAAAAATACAAAAGAATGGAAAAATCGCATTGCATATATGCAATTTGCGATATAAAGAAAATCGGGAAATTGGGCCAGCTCAACTGGCTCGTGCGTGCGTATAGGGAACGTGTGAAGGCTGAGGTCGTGAGTTCGAATCCCCTCGCGTGCGCTCGGCAAAAATTTTTCTTTCTTTTCCCTAGATCTGCTACGTGGCAGCGTGTGATTAGCCGAAGGAAATCACGTGTGTTGCGCGTGATCGTCTTCCTCACTCGGACAGACGCGAGAAGAAGCTGGAGCAAGTCCGACGAAGGTGGAATCGATCATTTTTTTTTCAAATCTTCTAGATTACTGTCAAGATAAAGCCAAATCCATAAGATAAATCAAAGAAAAACAAGAGATCAACATTAAATCGCCGGGATAAAATCAAATCTAAAAATGGAAGAAATTCGGATTTATCCAAATCGGCCGATTTGAGCTTATCCAAGAGGGTTTCCGGATGCCTATAAATAGAGGAGGAGGGGAAGAAGCCAAAACGCGAATCACAATTGAGAGAAAGTGAGAAAAGAGTGCAAATCGGAGAGCATCGGAGAAGAACCCAAAACCGCGACCACCGACCGGCATTGAACTACCACCAGGAGGTGATCTGGGAGTGAACCACCACCACCATTGGATTCAGCACCCTCGAGAAGCTAGGATTCGACACCTTACTCGCTGCAAAAGGTCTCCGGAAAGCCGTGAACGAGTACCCTTCGCCGCCGCATCCGACCGATCCGACCCGACCCGATTCGACCCGACCGACCCGACTCGGATCCAAGTAAGTCGGATTTTCGGATTTTTTTTATTATTTTAATTAATTAATTAATTTTGTTTATTTATTTATTTCCGAATTAATTATTTATTTATTATTTTTATTTAGTTAGTTAGTTATTTATTTATTTGTTTATGTTTTATTTTTAATAAATAGGAAAATGTAGAAATTAGATTTTTCTAGAATTTAATAATGTAGAAAAATAATAAATAAGAAAAAGAAAAAAAATAAAAAGATAAAAAATAATAAAATGTAGAAAAAAAAAAAATATTAGGAAGAATAACAATAAGACTTTAGATTTCAAAATAGGATAGATATTAACTTAAGATAAATTTTTTCACAAAAATCATAAAAATTATAAAAAAATTCATAGAAAATCATAAAAATTAATAAAAATTCACAAAATAAAAAAAAATGAGTTTTAGAACTTAGAAAAATCATTTTTCTTAAAATAAATCCAAAATTGATGTTTTTCCCTAAAAATCATTTTCAAAAATCAAATTAAAGCTTAGGTTTAGAATTTTTAGAAAAATCCCAAAAATGATAAAAAACATAAATCAAAAGAAGTTTCAAAATTAAAATTCACAAACAAGCTTAAAGTTTTCAGAAAAGCGAACTACGACTTGTTTGATCCTGAGTAGCAGGTACGTAGGCACCCATTCGGTCAACCCATAAAATGAATGAAAAATCATTTTCTTGAAATAACTAAAAAACATAATAAAAAATAACAGAAACACAATAAAACACATTTCTAAATAGGAACAATTTTAGGAGATTAGGTGGTAACCGTAAAGGTTTTAATAGGTTAGCCTCCGAACATAGAAACTTCGGTTTTCCCTTTTCCTCTTTTCAAAAACGAGAAGAGGAAACAACGATGACTAGTGGTCCAAATTAAGACTAATCCGCTCCTTTAGTCTTAATTCAAACGAAATTCCTAACTCAAGTCGAGGATCTACATTAGATGAGCGTAGGGTCTAGTCTAGATCGATTAGGAATGGGAATTCAAAAAATTAGACTCGACAGGATGGCGACTCCACTAGGGACTTGCGCCAGTAGGCTAGCCACCTGAATCTCTTCAATTTGTTATCTTTAAGAAATGTGTTTCATTCTTTCTACTCTGTTGCTAACCTTTCAGGGATTAGTTAGATTTTTAGTTTTCTTTATTGTGGGGGTTTAGCATGCATACATATGTTTGTGTGAGTAGATGCGGTCGAACCCGGACCGTCCTAGAAACCTAAGACGGGGAGCCATTGTGTAGGTTTCGGGCAAAGTGAGTTGATTCATCGTTCGGGACCGATTAGGCTACCCCACCCTATGCTTCGATATGGCCTGAGATCCATTTCTTTGAGAATGCGGGAGGCCATAGAGCTCGGGAACCAGTTAGAACCAACCTACTTGCATACATGACGTCATAAAGGGTTGACAATTGAATGACGATGTAATGGTTTGTTGTTTTGTTCATGGAGTTCGAATTTATTTCCCTGTAATGCTTTCATAGTCTTGTTTGTAATTAGGCGATTTCTTATTGTAAAATAGATGGCTAACACCGCAATCGACCGTCTCCTCTGCAAAGAAATAGGGGTGTACAAACCTTTGGACCCAAATTGGTACTGGACCATTGGTTTACCTTGTACAACCCAGAGGAGCAGGCCTTCATCCAGCAAAAGGTCGGCCCCGTCCTCTCACTAACAAGGATAGAGGTGAATTTTGCCTTTAATCCGGGCCATGCTCCAATTATGGGAAATCGAGCCCACTGCTTTCTTTATCGGGCCACATGAAATCACCCCTACCCTGGAAGAGTACACCCAGTTGCTACAGGCTCCAGCACTAACCGATCAAATCTATATGCCAGACCTCGAGGCCGGGCTAGCCGGTACCTTCAGCAGATTATTAGGCATTTGTAAGACAGCAGTCAACAAAGCCCTAGCAAACTGCAATGGATATTGCATACGAATGGATGATTTGAAAGCCTGGTTCATCGCCCGAGAGGACAACGGGGATAGGAAGGACAAACTATGTAGGGACCCCAAGACTTACAGACAGAGAAGGGTCAACACTTTCATCTTGACAGCCTTCGCCACCATACTGTTCCCCACCGGACCTTCTATATTCACTACCGAGTCGTAGAGCTAGTGACCCAATTTCTGGAGGGAAGATCTTACATCATAGCTCTACTGGCTGAACAGATCCGGAACTTAAATTTCCTCAAGAAGAAAGGCCATGGGATTCTCCACTCAAGCCTCAACCTTCTGCTGATCTGGTTTGTAAGCCACCTTAAGTGTTTCGGGCTGAACATGGTCCGAAAAACCTTAGCCCAGCAGGTGGATCTTGTAGATTCATGTATAGAAAAGGTGAAGCTACCCGACGACCTTAACAGCCACAGTTGGGTAGAGCTGCTTAGGAGTTTCAGTGCCAAAATATTCTATGGACAGCCAGGTGGAGTTACTGTAACAAAATCATCTTGACTTGCAGAAACTTCCAAGCAGTGCCTTTAATCGGAATCAGCGGATGTGTTGGGTATCACCCCAACTCAGTGGTCCACCAATTTGGTACCATCCAAGACATAGTTTATCGACCCTCGGTACAAGTAGTTACCTTTGAGTATCAAGATCCGAACCTTTTAGTAGCTGAGAAGTTTGAGAAGCTGGCAGAGGTCAAAGCACTTTGGGAAGCCAGAATTGAAAGCCCGAATGTGGACCTCGGGGAGTTAGATGGCGAAGTGGGAAAACACCGAGCCACCAGAGAATTTGTAATCTGCCAGCTATACCAGACAGGGGAAAGAGCATATCGGGTTCCAGGCGTCACCCAACCAAGACCAGACAAGATCAATCCAGAGACAGAAGTATACCTAGAATAGGTCAAGGCCCGAATGGAGGTATACTTTGAAGCTGCAGATCATAAGAAAGACATCTAGAAGGGACGTTTCAAGGAATCCGACCAAAGGAACAAGGCCTTAGAAGCACAATTGGAGAAATGCCAAGCCAAAGTCAAGGAATTGGAAGCCGTCATTAGTGGGAAGTTTGAGCCTCCACAATAGAAGACTAAAAGAACTAGGAAGTAGATCTTTATTTGTAATATTTTATTTTGAACTCCAGAATTTTCAATAAAAGTGAATTTTCAATATCACATTGTTAATCAGTTGTCAACCCTTTTTACTTTTTAGCATCCGCGTGACACATGCATATCATTCTTGCATTCATTGCACTAAAAATAAAAAAAAAAATGCGCGTCCAGGTATCAAAATAACTTCCAAGCAACCGAACCCTCCTAGAAGCCCAGTTCTCACGCACTCAAGAGCAAAAATGGCCAATAGTGGTGACAACCGCAACAACGCCAATGCTGAAGCTGCCTCGGACTCTAGGATCATGTCCCTATAACAAATGGTCCAACAACTAGCTGCCCAGGTTCACCTCTTAACTGAAAGCATCGGCCTCCTACGCAACACTCAGCCAACCCAGGAAGAGTATTCAGGGGCCAGAAAGGGGAAAGCAGTGGAGGGACAGCCTCCGGAATATGAAGAGATCAATTCCCACCTTAACCCGGCCTTTGAATATGAGCTAAAGGTCAACCAGGGGCCGACCTCTGATGACCTGAAAAAGGAGATGGAAGAGAGGCAGAAGGAGATGGAGAAGCGACTCTTCCAGCAGCTCCATGACAAGATGAAAAGCATTGAAGGCCTTGATGGTTTTGAACAGGCCAGAATCACCAATCTGCCAGCATACAGGGAAGAGATATACCTTGAAAAGTTCAAGACCCAGAGTTTGAAAAGTATGATGGGATCGGCTGCCCCGAAATGCATACCAAGCTATATGCCCGGAAAATGAGCAAGTATGCTCAATACGACCAGCTCATGCTCCAGACATTCCAAGACAGCCTCACAGGCCCAGCACTGGTCTGGTATGCCCACCTGGACTTCAACATTGTCAACACTTGGGAGAAGCTAGCCTGGGCGTTTTATGATCAATATAAGTTCAATATTGAAGTCGCCCCATCTGTAATCGACCTAGGGAGTCTCCGGAAGAGACATGCTGAGCCGTTCAAGGAGTATGCTCAGCGCTGGAGAGCCCAGGCCGCCAGGGTAGCAACCCCGATATCTGAAAAGGAATTGACATCCATATTTGTCAATACCCTGGACAAGACCTACTTTTCACACCTGGTAGGCCAGACCTCATCCAGTTTTGCAGAGGTAGTGGCTGCGGGGTGCAGGATTGAGAATGCCATAACCACCGGTAAACTCCAAACAATGGAGCCTCCTAGGGTCACACCGACACAAAGGCCTGTAGGAGGAAACAGAGCTAAAGAGTCCACTGTCAACACAGTCCACTCCGGTAAGGTAGAAAAATCTGGGACTCGTGTGACATTCCAACCCCGAGTACCCCAGTCCAATAACCCACGACGGGTCATAATCAGGCCGCCAGGATCCCAAGGCAATTCACTCCCATCCCTATACCGCTCAGTCAGGTCTTTCGCTCGGCTAAGGGTGGACAACTTGATTAGTTTCGAGATCCCCAACGATCGGTACAAGCCCAAGAACTTCAACTCAAACCTCAAGTGTGACTACCACATGGGTCAGGAGGGGCATTCCACAGATAGGTGCTGGAGGCTTCGGCACAAAATCCAAGACTTAATTGATGCAGGAATCATACAATTGGATTTCGTGAATGCCCCAGCACCCAATGTCAACACCAACCCACTGCCCAATCACAAGCCCACCATCAACATGATCACATCAGAGGAGTCGGCTCCCAAAGAAGCCCCTAAAAAGAATTCAACTGAGCAACAGAAGAAGCAATCCCACCAAGCTCCAGAAGAAACTCCAAAAGCACACATTAAGAGAAGGTGGTTAGCCGGAGACCCAACAGTTGGCACTTTAGGAGAATCACATGGGAGATTTCAGTATTTGGTAAACTATTCTTATACCCCGACTGAACAAGGGCCACCTAGTGGATGGGGATCGGAATTTGAGAAGGAAGACAACCCGGTAAAGGAAGAAGGGAAGACTGTCAACATGATCAACTCTCATCAGAAGCCCAGGGTTATACAGTGCTATGAGGGACAATCAACTGAAGTACAAATCCCAAGAAAAAGATATGTATTCAATGTCCCGATACCGGCAGAGAATTACAAGGTTACACCGTTCGATTATTGGGCCCTCGAACAAGAGCGGCCTCTTATGGTGGGAGGCATAACCCGCTCTGGGAGATTATACGATCCAAAGTATAAAGGCTCGACCGAAGAGCCTAACGTGGAAAAAGGGGAAGAAGAGGAAGAGGGTCTTGCTGTGTTTACGAAGATGGTTAAGGCCGGCGAATACAAGATCATGGAACAATTAAATAAGGTTCCAGCACAGATATCACTCATGGGCCTTCTCACAACATCCGAGCCTCATAGGGAAGCACTCTTTAAAGTGCTGAAAAAGATTCAGGTCTCGGATAGACAAATTAGGTCACGTGGCGGACTCCATCTTGCAATGGACCAAATATCCTCTCTCCGGCAGAGCTAGGAGAAGAGGGAGACCAACATACCAAACCACTGTTCGTAGTGGTCAGGTGTAACGACACCATTGTCTCCCGGGTACTTATCGATAACGGATCATCCCTCAACGTTTTCCCATTGGCAACGCTTGACTTACTGGGGGTCGATCCAAGCAACATAAAACCTAGCTCCACAGTGGTCAGAGCCTTCGCGGGTCAAGAAGAGACATAGTGGGGGAGGTAAACCTGTCAGTAGAAATTGGTCCACAAGTATTCCACATCACTTTCCAGGTCCTCGACATCCCAAGGTCTTTCAACCTGCTTTTGGGACGACCTTGGATACATGCTGCTGGAGCCATCCCCTCTAGTCTCCACCAAAAGGTCAAATTCATCGCAAATGGGCAGATAGTCACTGTACTGGGGGAGCAGGATTACGCCATATATAAGGAGACTGCCATACCTTACATTGGGGAAGAGGGTTCAGAAGACCTGGGGCTACAGATCTTCAATGAAGTGAACGTGGTAACCAACAAGGAGGGCCATCAGTTTAAAGAGGGGCAGCATGGGAAGTTTGGACTAGGGTACATTCCTATGGCCGTAGAAGAAGCGCAAACGAAAGGTGTCAAAGGCAGAATGAAGGGGAAGCTGATCAACACCCAGATGTGCATCCCACCTCTCCAACAATCTTTCCGAAAGGCAAACATCATTCAAGAGCTACGGATAAATGAAGAGGACGACAGCCAAGGGAAATCAACCCCCCGCACGTCCAACCAGCATCCGACTTGAACAATTGGTTTTGTTATCCTATCAATAGCGCTAGATCTCCTAGCATCGAACATCAGGGATATTTCGCGTAGGTAGAAAGTAAAAACGTTGATATCGTTTCCAACGCTGCTGGGTCAGTTGTTGAAAGCGATATCTTAGACCACGAAATAATACAAGAAAATTGGCTAAAACATGAATAAAGCGGAATCTCGATCAACGAGCCTGTGGAGACAGTAAATCTAGGAAGCATGGAAAACCCTAAGAACCTCAAAATCGGGACTAGTTTGAGTACCGAGCAAAAACGTGAGATAATCGAGCTATTAATGGAATATGCAAATGTGTTTGCCTGGTCATATGGTGACATGCCTGGGCTAGACCAGTCAATAGTAGTTCACAGGCTTCTCATAAGGGAAGATGTCAAACCTAAAAAACAAAAAATGAGAAGATTTAGGCCTGACATCTTACTGAAAATCAAAGAAGAAGTCAAGAAATTGCTAGAAGTGGGGTTCATTGAAGTATCCGACTACCCAGAGTGGGTAGCAAATATAGTCCCCGTCATGAAAAAGAACGGAAAAGTACGCGTATGCGTAGACTTTCGGGACTTAAATCAAGCCACGCCAAAGGATAACTTCCCCCTACCTCATATTGATGTTCTAGTAGACAACACTACGGGAAACCATCTCTTCTCATTCATGGACGGTTTCTCAAGATATGATCAAATAAAAATGGCTGAGGAAGATAAAACCAAAACGACCTTCATCACAACGTGGGGGACTTTCTGTTACAAAGTCATGCCCTTCGGTTTAAAAAACGCCGGGGCAACGTATCAGAGAGCCATGGTCGCTATACTTCACGATATGATGCATCGAGAGGTTGAAGTATATGTCGACGACATGATAGCTAAATCCAAAGAAGGAGAAAGCCATATAGATATCCTGAGGAAATTGTTTAAACGACTGAGAAAATTCCACTCAAGTTAAACCCAGAAAAATGTACTTTCGAGGTCACGACGAGGAAATTGTTAGGGTTTGTCATAAGCCAGGAGGGCATTAAAATCGACCCTGACAAGGTAAAGTCCATATTAGAATTACCTTCCCTACGCTCCGTTAAAGAAGTAAGAAGCTTGCTGGGAAGATTAAATTACATAGCTCGATTTATCTCACAGCTCACCGACAAATGCCAGCCACTATTCCGTCTGTTGAAGAAGAACGCTACAAGAGAATGGGACGATGAATGTGAAGAAGCATTTGGGCAATCAAAGACTACCTTATAAAACCTCCAGTCTTGATAGTCCCGAAGCAAGGAAAACCCTTATTCTTATACCTCACTATACTCCCTGAATCCATGGGATGTGTGCTGGGCAGAAAGATGAAGAGGGAAGAGAGCGTTCCATATATTATCTGAGCAAAAAGTTCACAGATGGGGAACAGAGGTACTCAGAGGTGGAGAGGACGTGTTGTGCTCTAATTTGGGTCATGCATCGGCTAAGGCAATACACCCTTTACTACCATATTGAGCTGCTGACAAGACACGATCCCTTGAAATACTTGGCAGAGAAACCAGCCTTGATAGGGAGAATCTCTAAGTGGCAAATGCTCCTATCCGAGTTCGACATCACATATATAAATCTGAACTCGATGAAAGGGCAAGCCTTAGCCGACCAATTGGCGGAACACCCTGTGGAGACAAGTTCCCAAGAACTACAGGCCCAATTTCCGGATGAGAATATATTGATAGTGGAAAATAGGCTGGTAGAAGACTTTGGGATAGAGCAGAACCCGAAATGGAAACTGTTTTTCGATGAGCTGCCAATGTATTCGGTTGTGGGGTTGGGGCAGTATTGATATCCCCGGACGGCACTCAATTCCCTGCAGCGACAAGACTTACATTTCATACACCAATAATATCACGGAATATAAAGCATGCATTCTTGGCCTCAAAATGGCCTGCCAAATGGAATCCGCGAATTAGAGGTATATGGGGATTCATCGCTCATCATACTACAAACAAGAGGGGAATACAAGACTAAAGACCCCAAACTGGTACCATATCATCAACACTTGACATAGCTGATTGAAGAATTCAAGGCAATCACTTTCACATACATCCCGAGAACTCGGAATCAGTTCGCAGATGCACTAGCCACGCTAGCATCTATGATCAGATAACAGGGGGAGCCGAAGTTCAACCGATGAAAATAGACATCGAAAGTCGGCCCGCCTATTGTTTAACAATGGAAAAGATACAAGATGACAAACCCTGGTATCATGATATCAAGACCTTTCTCCAAGAAGGTAAATACCCTGAAATGGCTAGCAAGAATGACCAAAGAACACTCAGAAGGTTAGCAAGCCATTTCCTATTAAGTGGGTCCATACTTTACAAGAGATCATCTGATACCACCCTGTTGAGATGTGTGAACAAAGATGAAGCATGCGAATTGATGAAAGAAGTACATGAAGGAGTATGTGGACCTCATATGAATGGCTACATGTTGGCCCAAAAAATCATGAGGTTAGGATATTATTGGTTAACCATGGAATCAGATTGCATAAAATATGTCAAGCACTGTCATTTGTGTCAAGTCTATGCAAACCGGATCAATGCTCTGCCCAACGAGCTACATTTGTTATTAGCACCATGGCCATTCTCCATGTGGGGAACCGACATAATAGGCCCAATCACTCCGACAGCGTCCAATGGCCACAGGTTCATACTAGTAGCGATTGATTACTTCACCAAATGGGTAGAAGCTTCATCATATGCCAATGTCACAAAAGGGGTAATAGTCCGCTTCTTAAAAAGGGACATAATAGCCCGATATGGAGTTCCTTGAGTCTATCATCACTGACAATGGTACCAATCTCGACAACAAATCGATGATAGGTTTATGTCAACAATTCCACATAAGCCACAGAAATTCAACTCCCTACCGACCTCAAATGAACGGGGCAGTAGAAGCAGCTAACAAAAATATCAAAAAGATCATCGAGAAAATGACAACAACTTATAAAGATTGGCACGAAATGCTACCGTTTGCTCTCATGGCTTATAGGACTTCAATAAGAACATCTACGGGAGCTACCCCTTACTCATTGGTATATGGTACTGAAGCAGTGCTACCAGTTGAAGTTGAAATACCATCATTCAGAATCCTGTCGGAAACTCAGCTAACTGAATCAGATTGGGTAAGGAAAAGGCTTGATCAGCTGAATCTGATTGATGAAAGAAGGCTTATCGCATTATGTCATGGCCAGTGTTACCAACAAAGAATAGCCCGAGCATTTAACAAGAAGATGAGACCTCGGTACTTTAAATAGGGGGATCTGGTGTTAAGGAAGGTTCTCCCGAACACTCAAGACTCCAAAGGGAAATTTACCCCAAACTACGAAGGCCCTTATGTGGTGAAAAAGGTTTTATCAGGAGGTGCTCTGATATTAACTCAAATGGATGGTCCATAATTAAGAGACCCCATTAACACAGATGCTGTAAAGATGTACTATCCTTAGGCAAGGAAATTGAAAATTTTCCAATATTTATGAAAGCCAATGTTTGATATAAATTTCGTTGAGTCGAATTTTTTACTTTTTACAAGTAAAGTTAATATCCCTGAATGATCAACAATCAATTCTCATCACAACAAATACACCTAAACACATTACCCACCATTTCACCAATGAAAGATAAATGCTGAAATGATAATGAATCCTAATATAGTTTGTGATATAATCCTATCTATTTTTTAGCATTAGAACTGAGCGCATCATAAGGACAACATTACTGTCGAAAGAGCCTTGCGTATCAAGAAAGGAAGCACATCAAAAATTGTCAACCCCGTGTCAAGATAAGAAGAAATGAAGCAGAAGCAAACCAGCCTGAGGGTTCGGTTGTTTGGTTGCTATCCACGAAAAAACTGGGAAGCACATGGAAAAATAATAATAACTGTCATGAAAGGCATCACATCATTTAGTTCAAGCTGTAGGAAGCATATTCAAAAGCACAAGATGAGTCAGCCCGTAGTGGGGCACTTGTCTGAACATTCCCTTTAATAGGGTGGTCAGCCCAAAAAGGGGCACTTCCCTAGATCTCTCAAGGTTAACCCACATGGGGCACCTTTCGAGCCATCATTTTCATCATAGGGTAGTCAGCCCAAAAAGGGGCACTTCCCTAATCTCTTCTAAGGTCAACCTAAAGGCACCTTTCTAGATATCAATTCCAATTTAGGTTAGTCAGCCCATAGGGGGCACTTTACAACTGTTCTATGTTAGCCATAGGGGCACTTTTTGAGAAAATTCAATTCCAGGTTAGTCAGCCCATAGGGGGCACTTTCCTAAAACCTTGTCCTCATGGTTAGCCCATAGGGGGCACTTTTTGAGGCAAATTCCAATTCCAAGATAGTTAGCCCATAGGGGGCACTTTCCTAAAACCTTGTTCTCATGGTCAGCCCATAGGGGGCACCTTTTGAGACAATTCCAATTCCAGGATAGTTAACCCATACGGGGCACTTTCCTAAAACCTTGTTCTCATGGTCAGCCCATAGGAGGCACTTTTTGAGACAATTCCAATCTAGGTTAGTCAGCCCATAGGGGGCACTTTCCTAAAACTTTATTCTCATGGTTAGCCCATAGGGGGCACTTTTTGAGACAATTCAATTCCAGGTTAGTCAGTCCATAGGGGGCACTTTCCTAAAACTTTGTTCTCATGGTTAGCCCATAAGGGGCACTTTTTGAGACAAATTCAATTCCAGGTTAGTCAGCCCATAGGGGGCACTTTCCTAAAACCTTATTTTCATGGTTAGCCCATAGGAGGCACTTTTTGAGACAATTCAATTCCAGGTTAGTCAGCCCATAGGGGGCACTTTCCTAAAACCTTGTTCTCATGGTTAGCCCATAGGGGGCACTTTTTGAGACAAATTCAATTCCAGGTTAGTCAGCCCATAGGGGGCACTTTCCTCAAACCTTATTCTCACGGTTAGCCCATAGGGGGTGATGGGTGTCGAATCCAACAAAAATAAAACCTACTCTTAGACAATTATATGATTTGCATATAGTGGTGAGTAGGGTCGAATCCACAGAGATTGGTTAAACTTATTTCTATTCAAGGAGAATAAAAGGGAAAAGAAAAATGGGGGGTTTTGTTTGTGAATCAAAATAAAGTAAAACAAGGTAAGAAAATCGGATATTAATAAAAGCCTAGCTAAAGGAATCAAGATAGTTTAATTCAAGGAATTGATCATCGATGCAAATGTTCTCTATTCTTAGTTCTAGATAAACTGGTTATGGTTATTAACAAGCTCTAACAACCTATCTCTCCTTACTTCCTCGATAACCTCAGACAAGCGCTTTGAATTATTTCTCTTATTGATTAAACAACCCTAGACAAGCGCTTAGGATTTAATCTATCAATAGCATTAAGATCTAGAGAGACCACCAATTCATGCCAGTAGATTATAAGATAACCTATTTAAACATGATCATACACCTCCATAACATGAATTCGATCATCTCTTTTATAACCAAACATGTTATTGCGTCACTAAGACTAGAACAATCAAACAATTACGGATTTAACGTGCTAGTTGACAATATATTAACTTGCTAATTGAGTAGAAGTGCTCTATTCATACCAATCAACAAAGATAATAATGACAAAACGATCAGAAGATATATGAATACCCAAAAGTAAAGAATAGAATAAATACAAGTCAATTAGACCTCACAATTCGTGGAGAATTAAACATCTATGACCCTTTGGCTAGAAAAGTAGCTTAGCTACTCATGTTCATCAATAAAACGAAAAATAAAAATAAAAACATAACAAGCCTCTGTTTCCGGCTGCCTGCTCTGCCTCCGTGTTTCCTTCTTGTCTCCAAGGTGATCCAAGATTCAAAGATTCAAAAGTTTTTTTCCTAACCCTCTAGGGTTGGCTCTATTTATATTATTAGATGGATAGCATGTGATCTTTTGCTAGCAAGATACGAAAATATCTTTCCTTTTCCAAGTAGATTTCGAGAAGTGAAGATTCGTCTGCCTGGCACGCCCCACCACACGGCCGTGGGTCAAGCCGTGCCATCCTCTGTGGATATTCTTCAAGTCTTCATCCGCGCCCAGTGTGTACCACGGTTACACACACGGCCAGATTTCAGGCCGTGCCTTCATCTGTGCATAATCTACAAGTCTTCATCCGTGTCTAGTGTGTACCACGGTTACACCCACGGCTAGATTTCAAGCCGTGCCTTCATCTGGTTGATGTTCCACACTTTCTTCTCCTTGGCACACCTAGCTTCCACCACGACTCCAAGCACAGTTGCTCCCACGGCTTCCACCACGGCCGTGCCCTAAGCCGTGTCTCTCTCTGTTCAAAGTCCACATTTCCGTCTTCTTATCCAGTGTGTAACACGGTTTGAACCTTGGCTGTGCCTTAAACCGTGCTTCCTCCGGTGGTGTAATTCCTTGTCTTGATCCAAGTTGTAGATGACTTCTCTAAAATATTTGAATTAGCATCCTTGACTCCATTTAACCTGATTTATCACGATGATAGAATTAAAGTACCATTTCCCTATGATTTCTATAAAATCAATAATAATTTAACACAATTTATACTATAAAGATTGAGCATAAAATGGCTCTATCAAATTCCCCCACACTTAAACTCTTGCTTGTCCTTAAGCAATTGCGTCAAATCAATTGAGAAATCTGTCATAGATTATACAAACTTTCTTTTTATCATTCCAAGCATCTATTCATTTGTAATTTATGACTTGTAGTTTTAATGCTACTACTTTAACCAAACTGGTTTCCTGTGATCAAATTACTATGGACAAAATTCAATAGCTAATCTAAACAAAACAAACTTTAATCCTCATGTTTAGCAAAAGAATTTTTATTCCAAAAGTAAATACTTAATCCACTAAGGAAAAACACCCAATTAAACTTCATTGGACATTAGCAAACATATAATCCTTGCAGTATAAAGTAAAAGCATATGGTATAAGCTCTTTGCTAGGTATTCTCCCTTTTATACGTCTTTTTTTATTCAATGAATGTTTACATTCATGTTCTTTTGATCTATTCAAGCATCTATTTTGATGGGTTTTTGCCCGCTTCTTTTCATGAACTTTCGCCTTTTCTCCCTTATTGTTATAGTGAGTTCATTGAGTCGGCACATCCCGAGCTCATCACTCAAGTGACTGGGTTTTGAGATACCCCTACAGACTCTTACTCACTCTAACATTCAAGTTTGAATACTCTTAACTCAATTAGTTGAATCATTGGAGTAATGGCTATGCTTGATTTTTTTTTTTCACTAAGTGTTATGATTTCTTTACAAACAACTTCAAAGAGTATACAGTAGCTAATATAACCTAGAAGTAAACTTGTTTATTTTTCACTTAAGGACTCGACTTACTCTTAGACTTCCAATTCTAAAGCTAAATACAAGGTAAATTTGTTTCTTAGAGATTTCACTACTTAATTTTAACCATGTATTCTAATCACAGCAGTGGGTGAGTAAAGCATTTGAACAAGTCAATTTCACATTTTGTAGATGCTTATTATAACATTTAGTACAATCTCTAGATTTCATGATAAATTTGAAAAAATTTGGCTTAAAATTGCTTAAGGACAAACATTCAAAGTATGGATCAATTCTCTATTCTCTATAATTTATTATCCTCTCCCCCACACTTAGCTTGAACAGTGTCCTCACTGTTCCTAATTCAGCACAATTGAAGTGGAATTAACAACGCAAAGGACATTAGAGAATAAGAGAAAGGAAATATTGGTACTTCCCTGGTATTGGAGTGCTCCCTTTAAGCTCTGGAAAGTGTCATCCAATGATATGTATCCTTGCTGCAGTCGATCCAAATAGTTCAAAAACTACACTAAAATCAAAACAAAACTAAAACAAACCAAAAATAAAGCAAAACAAAACTAAAAGACTTTTTTTTTTTTTTTGACATGGGTTGCCTCCCATTAAGCGCCTTTCTTTAACGTCTTTGGCTAGACGTTCCTGGCTAAATATTTGGATAAGGATTTTGATTCCAGCCTTGGTGCCTGTGGTGATGGGTTAATAACATCCGTAACAAAAACAGGAGAGATATCGTTAGGATGTTTCATGGCATCATAAATGTTAAATTTAATCACTTCACCATCAAATTCCATAGTGAGGGTGCCATCATTTACATCGATTTTCGTTTTAGAAGTCTTAAGGAATGGTCGCCCTAATAATATCAGTGATGAAGTATGAGAATCACTATCGTCCATGTCAAGCACATAAAAATCAGCAGGAAAAACCAACCCATTGACTTGAACTAAAACATCCTCTAGAACTCCCTCAGGATAAACATTGGACCTGTCAGCAAGTTGAACAATGACACCCGTTTCTTTGAAAGGACCAACATTTAAACGTTGATAAACAGACAAAGGCATGACATTGATAGAAGCTCCTAGATCACACATGGCTTTAGCGATTCCAAGATTACCTATTTTGTAAGGAATGGCGAACATACCTGGGTCCTTACATTTAGGAGGATGCTTTTTCTGAATAATAGCTGAAACATTTTCACTCACACTAATCTTTTCATTACCTTTCAGCTTTCTTTTGTTAGTGCACAAGTCTTTGAGAAATCTAGCATAGCATGGTATTTGCTTAATTGCATCAAGCAAAGGAATATTTACCTCGACTTTGCGAAAAGTTTCCAGAATCTCTTTTTCTTCCGCTTCATTCTTGGATTTCGCTAATCTGGAGGGGAAAGGAGGTGGTATCAATGTGACCTTCGATGGCTCAACTAGAGACTTGCTAATCTGGTCGCCGTGCTGGCTTGGAGTCGAAATCTCTTTCTTCGTCTCTTCCTCAAGATTAGACGGATGTCCTTTCTTATTTGATCCCTGCAATTCTGTTCCACTTCTCAAGGTAATTGCATTAACTCTTTGCTTCGGGTTTGTAATAGTTTGAGAAGGTAACTTACCTTAAGTTTCTAACCTGTTTACGGCTGAAGCAAGTTGGCTTACCTAATTCTCCAAGTTTTGAATGCTTTGCTTTGTTTCCTCCTGAAATTGTTTTGTATTAACGGCAAGTGATTTAACAATTTCCTCAAGGGACATATCTAAAGTGGAAGGAGCCTGTGATACTTGGTGTGATGGCTTAGGCTGGAATTGTTGGAAACTTTGTGGGTTATTGCCATATCGGAAGTTAGGATGATCCCTCCATCCGGGATTGTAAGTATTTGAATAGGGATCATACTTCCTCTGCGGTTGTTCTGGAAATCCGCCTACAGCATTGGCGTGTTCATGATTGTCATCTTGCAATGTGGGGCACATGTCAGTCGGATGATTAGGAGTAGCACAAATTCCACAAGCCTTCACCTGCTGTGTTTTTCCAAGAGCTAGCTGCTGCACAAGGGAGGTTAGATTAGAAATTTGATGTTCAAGGTTAGACACACTTACCTCATTTACCTTCCTTGAAGATGTATCATGCCTATACCCAAATTGTTGCGAATTGGCAGCCATAATGGAGATCAATTCCCTAGCTTGACCAGGGGTTTTGTTTACTATGGCGCCTCCACTTGCAGCATCCATCATCTTCCTCTCCATCGGAAGTAGGCCTTCGTAAAAATATTGGATGAGGAGTTGTTCAGATATCCCATGTTGTGGGTAGCTTGCACACGGTTGCTTGAACCTCTCCCAATACTCATGAAGGGTTTCGGTGTCCCTCTGTTTTATACCACAAATTTCTCTTCTTATACCAGCGGCTCTGGATGCGGGGAAGAATTTGTCCAAGAAGAGTCTCACCATATCTGTCCAAGTGGTGATAGAACTTAGAGGCAAATAAAACAACCAATCTTTAGCTTTAGTACTTAAAGAAAATGGAAAAGCACGTAGCTTGATTTGTTCGTCGGTTATTCCTTGCGGCCTCATACTAGAACACACTATATGAAACTATTTCAAATGCTTGTGAGGATCTTCATTCTCAAGACCATGAAAAGTGGGTAGTAGATGTATCAACCCAGATTTTAACTCGAATTCCACGGCTAGTTCGGGGTAATGAATACAAAGTGGTTGTTGATTCACATTCGGCGCAGCTAACTCCCTTAAGGTTCTCTCGGGATTTGCCATATCGTCTTCTTTTTCTGAATCAAGGCATGAATCAAATAAATCCGATGCTAAGTTTCAGTCTAGTGGATGATCTAGCTTCTTGTCGCAACCTCTTTAGAGTCTTCTCAATCTCCGGATTATAAGTTAGTTCACCTGTCTGAGAAGAACGAGTCATACAAGAATATAAATAAATTTGACACCAATCCCCGGCAACGGCGCCAAAATTTGATGGGTGTCGAATCCAACAAAATAAAACCTACTCCTAGACAATTATATGATTTGCATATAGTGGTGAGTTGGGTCGAATCCACAGAGATTGGTTAAACTTATTTCTATTCAAGGAGAATAAAAGGGAAAAGAAAAATGGGGGGTTTTGTTTGTGAATCAAAATAAAGTAAAACAAGGTAAGAAAATCGGATATTAATAAAAGCCTAGCCAAAGGAATCAAGATAGTTTAATTCAAGGAATTGATCATCGATGCAAATGTTCTCTATTCTTAGTTCTAGATAAACTGGTTATGGTTATTAACAAGCTCTAACAACCTATCTCTCCTTACTTCCTCGATAACCTCAGACAAGCGCTTTGAATTATTTCTCTTATTGATTAAACAACCCTAGACAAGCGCTTAGGATTTAATCTATCAATAGCATTAAGATCTAGAGAGACCACCAATTCATGCCAGTAGATTATAAGATAACCTATTTAAACATGATCATACACCTCCATAACATGAATTCGATCATCTCTTTTATAACCAAACATGTTATTGCGTCACTAAGACTAGAACAATCAAACAATTACGGATTTGACGTGCTAGTTGACAATATATTAACTTGCTAATTGAGTAGAAGAGCTCTATTCATACCAATCAATAAAGATAATAATGACAAAACGATCAGAAGATATATGAATACCCGAAAGTAAAGAATAGAATAAATACAAGTCAATTAGACCTCACAATTCGTGGAGAATTAAACATCTATGACCCTTTGGCTAGAAAAGTAGCTTAGCTACTCATGTTCATCAATAAAACGAAAAATAAAAATAAAAACATAACAAGCCTCTGTTTCCGACTGCCTGCTCTGCCTCCGTGTTTCCTTCTTGTCTCCAAGGTGATCCAAGATTCAAAGATTCAAAAGTTTTTTTCCTAACCCTCTAGGGTTGGCTCTATTTATATTATTAGATGGATAGCATGTGATCTTTTGCTAGCAAGATACGAAAATATATTTCCTTTTCCAAGTAGATTTCGAGAAGTGAAGATTCGTCTGCCTGGCACGCCCCACCACACGGCCGTGGGTCAAGCCGTGCCATCCTCTGTGGATATTCTTCAAGTCTTCATCCGCGCCCAGCGTGTACCACGGTTACACACACGGCCAGATTTCAAGCCGTGCCTTCATCTGTGCATAATCTACAAGTCTTCATCCGTGTCTAGTGTGTACCACGGTTACACCCATGGCTAGATTTCAAGCCGTGCCTTCATCTGGTTGATGTTCCACACTTTCTTCTCCTTGGCACACCTAGCTTCCACCACGACTCCAAGCACGGTTGCTCCCACGGCTTCCACCACGGCCGTGCCCTAAGCCGTGTCTCTCTCTGTTCAAAGTCCACATTTCCGTCTTCTTATCCAGTGTGTAACACGGTTTGAACCTTGGCCGTGCCTTAAACCGTGCTTCCTCCGGTGGTGTAATTCCTTGTCTTGATCCAAGTTGTAGATGACTTCTCTAAAATACTTGAATTAGCATCCTTGACTCCATTTAACCTGATTTATCACGATGATAGAATTAAAGTACCATTTCCTTATGATTTCTATAAAATCAATAATAATTTAACACAATTTATACTATAAAGATTGAGTATAAAATGGCTCTATCAGGGGGCACTTTTTGAGACAATTCAATTCCAGGTTAGTCAGCCCATAGGGGGAACTTTCCTAAAACCTTGTTCTCATGGTCAGCCCATAGGGGGCACTTTTTGAGACAATTGAACTCCAGGTTAGTCAACCCATAGGGGGCACTTTCCTAAAAATTTGTTCTCATGGTCAGCCCATAGGGGGCACTTTTTGAGACATTTCTATCATAGGTTAGTCAGCCATAGGGGCACTTTCTAAAAATTTACCTCAAGGTTAGCCCATAGGGGCACTTTTTGAGGCATTCAATTCAAGGTTAGTCAGCCCATGAGGGGCACTTTCCTAAACTCTCCCGATTAGTCAGCTCTTGGGGCACTTTTCGGGAAATATTCTTCCAAACAGTTGCTAGTCTAACAAGACGCTTCTGTTGTCAGGTAGCCAGCTCATAAGGGCACTTCCTGACTAAATTTTCTTTTCAAGGTTGCAAGTTTGATAAGACGCTTCCTATCGTTATTTCTCATACATTCCTATACAATGCTTGAGATGTGTCCTGTCGCCAATTAGTCAGCCCATAAAGCACTTTTTGAGAAGGAACATTACTCTAAATTGTTAGGACCACGTTATCTATTCAAGAGGCCAAAAATGGCGTCTTTTCCTTTTTGTCTTTGTAGTTAAGTTTTTCAAACTTTACTACAAAGAGGGGCAGCTGTAAACACCCCATTTTTGCCATAGGAATCAATAATAATCACTAATAATCAATTTTCAATTTTTTCCAATTTTTCCCTAATTTAGCATAAATAATAAAAATATCTAAAAAATAAAATAAATAGGAAAACACATCAATTTTGAAAAATGATTACAGAAATGGCAATAATAAATAATGAATAATTTTTACAAATTTTTGAAATTTCAAAAAAATGGAAAAATCGCATTGCATATATGCAATTTGCGATATAAAGAAAATCAGGAAATTGGGCCAGCTCAGCTGGCTCGTGCATGCGTATAGGGAACGTGTGAAGGTTGGAGGTCGCGAGTTCGAATCCCCCTGCGTGCGCTTGGCAAAAATTTTTCTTTCTTTTCCCTGGATCTACCACGTGGCAGTGCGTGATTGGCCAAAGGAAATCACGCGTGTTGCGAGTGATCGTCTTCCTCACCCGGACAAACGCGAGAAGAAGCCGGAGCAAGTCCGACGAAGGTGGAATCGATCATTTTTTTTCAAATCTTCTAGATTACTGTCAAGATAAAGCCAAATCCATAAGATAAATCAAAGAAAAACAAGAGATCAACATCAAATCGCCGGGATAAAATCAAATCTAAAAACGGAAGAAATTCGGATTTATCCAAATCGGCCGATTTGAGCTTATCCAAGAGGGTTTTCGGATGCCTATAAATAGAGGAGGAGGGGAGGAAGCCCAAACGCTAATCACAATTGAGAGAAAGTGAGGAAAGAGTGCAAATCGGAGAGCATCGGAGAAGAACCCAAAACCGTGACCACCGACCAGCGTTGAACTACCACCAGGAGGCGATCTGGGAGTGAACCACCACCACCATTGGATTCAGCACCCTTGAGAAGCTAGGATTCGACACCTCACCCACTGCAAAAGGCCGCCAGAACGCCATGAACGAGCACCCTCTGCCGCCGCATCCGACCGATCCGACCCGACCCGCGCACCGACCCGGATCCAGGTAAGTCGGATTTTTCGGATTTTTTTTGTTATTTTATTTAATTAATTAATTTTGTTTATTTATTTATTCCGAATTAATGTATTTATTTATTATTTGTTATTTAGTTAGTTATTTATTTATTTATTTGTTTATGTTTTATTTTTAATAAATAGGAAAATGTAGAAATTAGATTTTTGTAGAATGTAATAATGTAGAAAAATAATAAATAAGAAAAAGAAAAAAAACAAAAAGATAAAAAAATAATAAAATAATAAAATGTAGAAAAATAATAAAAAATATTTGGAAAAATAACAATAAAACTTTAGATTTCAAAATAGGATAGATATTAACTTAGGATAAAATTTTTCACAAAAATCATAAAAAAATCATAAAAATCATAAAAAAATCATAAAAATCATAAAAATTATAAAAAAAAAATCATAGAAAATCAAAAAATTAATAAAAATTCACAAAATCAAAAAAATGAGTTTTAGAACTTAGAAAAATCATTTTTTCTTAAAATAAATCCAAAATTGATGTTTTTCCCTAAAAATCATTTTCAAAAATCAGATTAAAGCTTAGGTTTAGAATTTTTAGAAAAATCCCAAAAATGATAAAAAACATAAATCAAAAGAAGTTTCAAAATTAAAATTCACAAACAAACTTAAAGTTTTCAGAAAAGCGAACTACGGCTTGTTTGATCCTAAGTAGCAGGTACGTAGGCACCCATTCGGGTCAACCCATAAAATGAATAAAAAATCATTTTCTTGAAATAACTCAAAAACATAATAAAAAGTAACAGAAACACAATAAAACACATTTCTAAATAGGAACAATTTTAGGAGATTAGGTGGTAACCGTAAAGGTTTTAATAGGTTAGCCTCCGGACTTAGAAACTCTGGTTTTCCCTTTTCCTCTTTTCAAAAACGAGAAGAGGAAATAACGATGACTAGTGGTCCAAATTAAGACTAATCCGCTCCTTTAGTCTTAATTCAATATTTCCCAGCAACAGTTGGGTGGCGACTCCAAAAATTAAACGAAATTCCTAACTCAAGTCGAGGATCTACATTAGATGAGCATAGGGTCTAGTCTAGATCAGATTAGGAATGGGAATTCAAAAAATTAGACTCGACAACCTTTATAAGATAATTGATCACAAATGTAATAAAAAATCTGACCAAGAAACTTCCAAATCAACCCTAGATATGACTCACTAGAGATGAAATGAAAAACAATAAAGAAATAATTGATATGACTCATAATTTCCCCTTGTTTCACTTGCCACAATTCCAATTCTTGGGATTGAAATTGATAAGAGAAAATGAACTAGGATGAACCCTTATTCCCACATGTTAAGTGTTTGTGTCTAATCTGCAAAATGGCCTCCTCAAACCCTGCTATAAGCAAGTATTTATACTTGCTACTCCCAGGGTTAGAAAATTGTCAAAATTACAAGTTTGCCACTTTTAAGGTGGCTGGTCCTAAATGAAAATTACAATAAAATGAAAGTGTCCCAAAAGAAAATACAACGTAAAATAGTTCATAAAAAAATTACAAAGTACAAAATAACATAGGTCTTCATGAGCCAATGCTTCGGAATGGAAACATTCGCAGCGGATCTTTGATTGTAAATTTGAAGATGTCCCGTGTCCATCAACTAGTGTAGGATATATTGGCATCCTATGGAGAATTATTATTGTACCTGTAAGATTATTTCTCAAATACTTATTAGATGAAAAGAAATGACATAAAATACGAGTGATTTGGATCATCATCCAAATTGAGTTTTGAAAGTGTCGATAGCGTCGGAAATTTTCCCATCATCTCCTCGGGCTTCTAAAAGATTTGCCTTGAAATTTAGAGGATCAGTTTTGGAACTGAACCCTAATGTCTCTGTTGTCCTGCTCTTCTGGCTATCAAATGTAGTGGATGGAGTTCTGATTTGTTCCTGAAACCCATGTACCTCAGATGGAGTCATTGGAGATAGAACTATGTGAGATTCGCCTATGCTGAACATGTAGGTGTTTCTAAACCCATCATGTAACACCCACCGATCAAACAACCAAGGCCGACCCAACAGCAAATGGAATGCATGCATAGGGACTACATCACACAGGATCTCATCATGATATTTCTACCCAACACTCACAGGAACCTTAGCCCTAAGTGTAACATACATACTACCTCGATTATCCAGCTAATGTAAGTTATAAGGGCTAGGATGTGGAATAGTAGATAGATGTAATTTGTCTACCAATGCAGCAAATATAACATTTGTGCAACTACCACTATCGATGATGAGTACACAAAGGTTACCTCTGGTTCTGCAAGAGGTGTGAAATATGTTCTCTCTCTGAATGTCTCTAGTATCATGAGATATAGTTAGAGCCCTACACAACACATTAATGGGTAGATATTGTTCACCTATACGCTCCTCATGTGTCTCTGCAGTTTGGTCATCATAATACTCCTATAGTGCTGTTAGTAAATCTATAGGTTCAGTCTGTTCGTTGTCATCCTCAACATCTTCCCCAGTGCCCTCCATGACAGTCATCACCCTCTTATTTGGACACCGTGCTACCATATGCCCAAATCCCATGCATTTGAAGTATTTGATCTGGCATGCCTTTCCACTAGTAGATCTGGGAACAGTCTGCCTCACATCTGGTGTTATTATCTCTTTACCCTTCCCACTAGGTAAATTTTCTCTAATAGTATTTGGGGTAGTTTTGTCCATTGCTTTCACTACCTCACCTACCGCCTTTGTTCCCCCTGATTGACCGTCAGCTGCTATGGGTTTGGTAATAGTATTGGGCCTACTGCTTGGAGCCCTAAACAAATTGGACCTCCTTTGTCTCTCCACTTTCAAGGCCAATTGAATACCCTCATCAAGTGTACTATAGCGCTGCAACTCAACAACACACGCTATTTCATATTTCAAGCCTGAGACGAAGTGTGCTACGGTTTATTCTGGAGGTTCAATGGACCCACATCTAATCATGAGGGTTTCAAATTCTTGCACATAATCATCCACTGTCTTGCCTCCCTGCCTTAAGGTCTGCAGTCGCATAAACAGTTCCTATTTGTAGTGCTCAGGAATAAACCTTTTTCTCAATACCCTTTTCATATCCCTCCATGTCTGAATCTCAGCCTCTCCATCCCTACACCTGCTGATAATCAAATTCTTCCACCATAATGCAGTGTACCCTATAAACTCAACACCAACCAATCGGACCCTGGTATTATCATCGATCTCATAACGTTCAAAGAGACCCTCAACCTTATCCTCCCAATCTAAATATTCATCAGCTGATCCCTTGCCATCATAAGAAGGCATCTGTAGTTTCACATACTCCAAGCCCCGAGGTAGCCTGAAATCCCTATTCTAATATGGATTAGCCCCAAAATTATCATCCCTTTCTTCCCTATATGGAAGATGTTCCTCACCTATCCTTCTATTCAGATTTCCATCTCCCAATACTTTGTCTCTCTGAGGATTCTATGGAGCTACTTGAGGTGGTACCTGATGGTTTACCATTGGTGGTTGTGATAATGTCATTCTGTCAATCCTAGTTGTTAGAGTAGCAACTATGGTAGTAAGATCCTGGAGCTGTTCTTTCAAAGTTCTCCTACCTACAACATTATGACCCTGACCACCACTAACCTAACTATTGGCTTCATCTCCAATTCTCCCATTCACGCTATCATTCGACATAGTTGTAGACCCGGTATATTGAACCTCAAAGACAAGTTGAAGCAAAGGAGCACACCTCACAACCACACTTTCTTTAACGCCACAAAATAGCTACTACAAAAAGGAAAACAAACAACTCCACTTAACTTCACAAGTATGCTATTAGAATCCACGTGTAGCACTCTTCTCCACAACACATTAACACATCACGGTGCAACACGTCTATAATTCACCACCACATGCAACACTTGCAATCCCCTTTTTAATCAACACACACAACACCATACACACACTACTTACTTAGCACACAAATACAAGCCACACACACACACCTTTTCTATATACGATGCTAAACAAATTCAATCACCACAACAAAAATATTTCCCACTCCTTTCAAAATCACGGTGCAACAATTTTTTTTTTTCCAAATTCCACAAGTCACTCCTTCACAAACAACTCCTACGGCAACAACACAAAAATTGCACTCCACTTCCACGGCAATAACAACAAATACACTCCACTTCTATGGCAATAATAACAAGATGTACTCCACTTTCCACAAGTTCTAACCGCAACTTAACACAAATAGGTAGCAATTCAAATTTGAAATTCAACCACTTCACTAATTGTAACCCTTCCACAATTGGTAAGAAATGATTTTCAAATTCAAACAAAAACTCATTAACTCCTCAACTTAATTGATGTGTTTGAATTCAAATAGATTCCCCTACTATCCAAAATGCAAATCTGGAAAAATACTCTCCTCCAATTTCGAATTGCACAAAGGATTCACACAACACACTCCACAAGCTTCTTCAAACAACAAGCTAATCACGGTATGAATGGGCAAATTCAAGTTCAAAAATTGTGAATGAATAACACACTTCTACTCTCCTTCCCTTCCATGAAAATGATCAACCACAAGAAACTACAACAAGCCCTTCAATTCGACTTCAACAAGCAGCAAATTCAATTCTCAATCAAGACAATTTCACAACCCAATTCACAATACAATTTCGGTTCACAATTGAAGAACCCTAATTGAGCGTGATGATCAAGAATTCAAACAACACTTAATCCCTTCTCTTAACTTGTGCTCTGATACCAAAAAGATGATGTGCTCAAAACCAATTCCAAGTACAATCAAATGAATCAAAGAAAACAATCCTCAATTCACAATTAAAACCGGTCCAATTGAACTAGCAATTTGCGTGAACCCTAATGGAAATTAGATGAAATCCAATGGTTCAAAGATGCAATCAACATCCACTAATGATCAATTTCACTAAATAACAATAAGTTCAAGTGAATTTCATGTGAAATGGATGAAGAAGAAAAGTACCAAAACATGATTTATGTCCTTCCAACACAAGTACAAACTTACACCACCAATGTAATGGTAAGATCAAGTGCTAAAGTATTCAACCTTTACAAGATAATTGATCACAAATGCAATCAAAAATCTGACCAAGAAACTTCCAAATCAACCCTAGATATGACTCACTAGAGATGAAATGAAAAACAACAAAGAAAGAATTGATATGACTCACAATTTCCCCTTGTTGCACTCGCCACAATTCAATTCTTGGGATTGAAATTGATAAGAGAAAATGAACTAGGATGAACCCTAATTCCCACATGTTAAGTGTTTGTGTCTAATCTGCAAAATGGCCTCCTCAAACCCTACTATAAGCAAGTATTTATACTTGCTACTCCTAGGGTTAGAAAATGATCAAAATTACAAGTTTGCCACTTTTAAGGTGGCTGGTCCTAAATGAAAATTACAATAAAATGAAAGTGTCCCAAAAGAAAATACAACATAAAATAGTTCATAAAAAAATTACAAAGTACAAAATAACATAGGTCTTCATGAGCCAATTCTTCGGAATGGAAACATTTGCAGCGGATCTTTGATTGTAAATTTGAAGATGTCCCGTATCCATCAACTAGTGTAGGACATATTGGCATCCCATGGAGAATTATTATTGTACCTATAAGATTATTTCTCAAATACTTATTAGATGAAAAGAAATGACATAAAATACGAGTGATTTGGATCATCATCCAAATCGAGTTCTAAAAGTGTCGATAGCATCGGAAATTTTCCCATCAATTAAGGCTAAGACACAAATATAATAAAGCGATAAGAATAATTAAATTGTGTGTAAGACCCGGGCTCTAATGGTGTCTTCGGAATCCCCAACCTAAGGTCAAGGGCAACGTAAACCCTAGACTTCATGTCGGTTACGGAAGACCACTTGAGATACTGCATTCATGTGATTGTTCTTGCATAGCACTTGATTGATAACTTGCTTGAATTTGTTTATGTTTATCGCAACATTGAGAGACTGCACCCTATCTCACTAAGCCTTGGCTTACCCTCCTATAGATTTTGCCTTGCAGGTCGAGACTACCTAAACTTCCTGATGAACCGACGAACCAAGGTGAGTACTCATCACCTAAGTGGGGGCATGGTTGCGAGAAGGATGTGAGGTTTAGATCAAGGTAGACATCATTAGAATGGATTTTTAATTGATATAAATGTATTTGAGAGATCTAATAGGATCTTGGGTGAACCTGTAGTGGTGTAATGGGACCCATCCGAAGCCTAGTGATAATTTTGTAACTGATTACCTTGGCAAGAGATTCATAATCCTATTAATATAATCTTTGTGTTTAAATTAAGATTATATTAAAAGTTAAAACAAGTAGATTTTAATTAGCTAACATTCTAAAGGGATAGTTTTAAGCAATAAAATGAGAGAGTTGAGTTCATTAAGTATAACACCCTTGATGTGCTTAAAAAGAGAGAATCCAAGCAAATGAACATAATCTAATTGGAGAATTCAACAAGATAAAATCCCTAAATTGGAGTGAATACAATCTCAATGGCGTGAAACCAAATTAGATGTATTACAAAGGAATTCTAATACCAATCAATTACATATGAAAAAGCAATTCCAATCTCTAAAATTGGATTGTAATCCTAACAATATGAACCCTAATTTAGCTTAAAACAACAAGTAGGAAAATCAACGAATTATCACTAGATATTACACATTAGCAATAAAAGGATGCAACTTAGAAGATCTTGTTATTACTCACAAGAAATTCCAAGCTAAACTCGCTACAATTTCCTAGAAAACTGATAAGAGTGGCTGCTTAGTAAAAGAGACTCTCTCATACGGCACAAAAGTATTTGTTTTTCAAATTGACAAAAGCTCCCTAAAAACCCTAGTTAGCAATTATTTATACTTTCTCCAATTAGGGTAAAAATGTTCAAAACAAATTACAAATATGCCACTAAGTGGCCAGTTCTAAAATCAAATTACAATTTCCAAAATGAACAAAAATGGCCAGTTCAAAAATGACAATTACAAGTGCAAAAGATGGTCTTCAAGTGGCCGTTCTTCACTTCAATTGAACAATTTGTGGGTCGTTGGATGTGACTCCAAAAATATTCCCGCAAGTTGATCCTTAGTGCATGTTATTTAGCCATCCTGTAAAATCATTCAATGTACCTGCTAAAGTGCAAAATCAAACATTATTACATAAAAGTGGCCATATGTGGATGTTTGGACTCATACATCCAAGTTAGGTTCCCCCATTTCTAGAACCGCAGGGTAGATTCCCATCAACCCCAAAACCTAAAACATTATAACCTGCCACGCGTCTCTACAGTGTAGCGACACACTAAGGCTCTCTTATACCCTTGTAACTTCAAATCTATTCAACTCCCAAATTCAATTTACCATTTATAACTCCAATAAATATAAACAAATGATTCATAATGAATTATTCCAACCATAATTAATTAAGAATAAACATAAATCTCTAATTTAGTTACACTTGTAAACTTCCATTGTCATAAAAATAAATAGCTATAGCTAGGAGTATCTAAACAATTTTGAGGGTCTTAGCTAAAACATCTTCAAATTTTGCAATAATCTTGCAAATACTCTCTCATTGCTCATCCGCATAATAGTAATAATAATCTCCCTTATTCTCGCCCTGGTAATAATAATGTACATTCCATACTCATCATACTTAGCAAATTCGTCATACCCACCTACAACTAAAAAAGAAAAAAGTTAAGTCTAAGCCTAGTACATGAGTACCATAAGCACATGCGCTTGTTAACTAAATCACATCATGGACATACAAGAATGCAACATTAATATTACAAATCTACATATTAATATAATAAGCCCTAATTTAGGAACTACTACTATGAACCCCATCTAACCCTAAATCTACCCTTAGATCATTTCAGCATAGAACTCCACTAAAGACAACATCATATTCTAATCCCTAAGGATCTACCACTATAGGCCCTTAGGTTGAGCCAACCACAAACAACACATACGTTTAAATCTAATATCCAATTAAGTTCATTTAGATTACTAAGTTAACAATCACAAGTAACAAATACGGTAAACACATACTTGGAAGAGCGTCCTATAGCTAACTTTTGTGTAACTATTAAATATATAAAAATCTATCAAGTATTAAAGACTAACGACACATTTAGTTAGCCATAATAGAAATTCTATTATGGCCCCTTTCCACATGGAATAAGAATTACAACATTTAGTTCATTATAACAGTGGAATAGGGATTTAGTTAGGAATTAAAATACAAAATTCAAATTCGATTTACGTAACACAAAATTGCAATTACAAAGTTATTGTAGCTATTTTTTCTTGAAATTACCCTCTCATTTTAGATGGTTGGTCCACGCATTTCAAAAGGTTAAAGTGAGGAGGAGGGAAAGGGAAAAGCGGTCGGTTATAGAAGTGGGACTACAGTCATCTGTTCAGCATGTTCGAAGGCTTCGCCATGGTCATCGTGTTTGTGTGTTCAATGTTCACCATCATCGTTTGTTTCTAATAACCATTCGCACCTTCTATTGTCTATCCCTTGTGTCTATGGTGTCTTCAATCAAATCCTATTTTTGCAGCATTTGTGTGCGCCCATCATGTCAATCCTGTGTTCACCGTGGTCACCATAGCAACTCTGTTCACCATCAACGTTAGTGTTCGAAGTGTTCACCATGGTGTCATGGGTTTACCTAGACATATCATGATAACGCCAGATCTACCATCGGCCTTACTATTAGAAGTATTCTTAGGTTGGTGTTTTCACTATTTTTAGTTAACTTTATGTAAATATTACATCAATCACCTAAGTTACTGTGTAGTTAATTTTTTTTTTTTTTTTGTTGGCAAGATAGTATAAGTTATTTTGTCGATATAGTTAATAGGGAAAATAATTTTCTTGAAACAAACATGGCCATGATAGAATGTCCTTTAGGTTGATTTCACTATGATAAAGAAGTAGCCTTGGTTTTTTGTTTTGATTTAGTTAAAGATTGATGATACAGTGTATAACTACAGTCACGGATGAAATGATGTTGCATCCAAATGTTTTGTTTCCTTTTAGCTTTGTGGAGAGAATACTATGACCTTGCACATTAAATTATGTTACTGTTACATGCTTTAGTGTTGCATATCTATCATCCTACTATCAGGTCTTACAAATTAAATTTCGATCAACATCATCAAAATATTAAGAGACATGTTAATTGTGATGATGTGACTATGTAGAACAATTGAGATTAGATAGATGTTCATTTTCCAAACTATATGAGATGATACAGTGTATAAGCAGATTAAGGGAAACTAGGAATCTCCTTATGGATGAGCAAGTTGCAATGTTTTGCATATACTTGCCTATCATGCGAAAAATAGAGTGATTAAGCACAACTTCATGAGGTTTGGAGGTTATAGCCACTTGGTATTTCCATAGTGTATTACATGCTACATTATGACTACATAATCAACCCTTTAAGAAGCCTAAGCCTATTCTTGATAAGTGCAATGATGATTGATGGAAATTTTTCATGGTAAACTTTATATTACATAGCTATAGTGAATTCGTGTTCCCAATACAAGGGTTTTAGTAGTTTGATATACAAAGTCAGATATAGAATTCAAAAGAATGAGATTACATCTAATGTGCTCAAAGTATGTGCACCAAACATGCAATATGTTTTGTATTGCCTAGGTGGGAGGGATCTACTACAGAGAGTAGGATTCTCAGAGATGCAATCAATAGGAAGAATGGCCTTAAAGTTCCACAAGGTATGCTTTTAGAAAATTGTTGTTTATTTCATCCTTACGTTTCTTTTGTAGACATATTTTTTGTTGGTTTTGGCTAAACCATAATGTAAATTGATATTGGTTGTTATTATCTCATAGATGGAGGATATCCCAATTCCAATAGGTTCCTTACACCATTTAGGAGACAAAGGTACCATCTTAATGAATGGCATCATGAGCAGCAACTAAGATCTGTACAAGATTTTTTTAATTTACGTCATGCTTCTACCTAAAATGTTATTAAGAGGTGCTTCGAGTTGCTAAAGATGCGATGGTCCATTCTTAGGAGTCCATCATTTTATGAAGTCTGGAACCATAATCAATTAATTTTGGCTTGTTGTTTACTGCACAACTTCATACAAATGGAGATGAGCTTTAATCCATTAGACAATTCTATTGACACCATTGATGAGATCGGTGGAGACAATGAGGACAATGCCACATTGACATTCGAAAACAATGATACATAGTCTAATTGGAGACAGTGTGTAGCAAATCAAATGTTCAATGACTGGACTACATATAGGCATAGTTAAGATTCATTTTCTTATTTGTGCAACACCCCTAGGATAGAAACTTGTTGTTTACCTACTAACTTTTTATTATTTCCATACTAAATGATTGATAGTTTAATTAATGCAGGACATGAACGTAATGGTGTAATGATTTTCCAATTTACATTGTTGCAATGTTCGTAATTATACAATTAAACTTGTTTATTTTCTAGTTATTACACATAGAAGAGGTAGAACCTACTAAAGTTGATCCAAGGCCTGGAAAGCAAAGTAAGTGGAAGTGGATGATGTTAGAGGATGATGCACTTATTGCTTGCATGGTTGACTTGCACAACGGTGGGACACATAATGGTGATACTGGGTTTAGGAGTGGTTATCTATACAAACTAGAGAGAATGCTATTGTAAAGGATACCTAACTGCACATTGAAGGCAAAACCCCACATTGAGTACGTATACACAATTTGAAAAAGGATTAGAGCATAGTATACAACATGGTATATGGCAAAGGAATGAGTAGCTTCGAGTGAGATCTAGTCAAGAAGATGGTAGTCACGAAAAAGCAGGCTTGGGAAGCTTACTTAATGGTATAGACATTTACATTTTTCATATTTTGTAATGCAATTAGAAGTACTTTTATATATTAATTATGTCGTATTTGTAGAGTCACAAAGATGTGAGTGTTTTCATCAATAGGAGTTTCCCTTATCTTACTAAACTATTAATGATATACGAGAAGGACCATGTGATTGGTCAAGATGCACAGATAGTTGAAGACATGATTGAGGAGTTAAATAGAGAAGAACCACCAGTTCATAGGATGGATGATGATATACCACCCAATGATGGTTGTGATGTAGACTCCATTCACCAAAGTGCAACCTGACCAAGTTTTAAGAGGAGGAAAAGAAATCGTGGAGGTGTACCGATGATCAACTTGCATGCCACCATGGATCATTTCGAAGTTGGGATGCAAGAAATGAAGGCTAAAATATAGAAAGGTTTAGAGCAATTGGCAATAGATTGCCCAAGGGTTAATGCGACGAAGTTGACAAAGTTTCTATCCCAAATTGACGGCCTTTGGAAAGGGAAATATATCAAACCTTAATCAAGTTTCCTCAAAGGCTAGAAAATGTGGACGTACTCTAAAAGATTGACCAAACTAATCATGCTACTTATGTAAGAATGCTTCTACAAGCTGTTTGACGGTCTTCATTTAAGGACAGTGAAAGAAGTTTCTATCGTAATTGTCTTATTTAAAGACCTAGGGTTTTTTTTTTTTTTTTTTGGAACAACATGTTGGAAACTAGAGTTTATTTTGTCTATGGATCTTGTAAAATATGCAAAGAATGGCTCATGGATTCGTGTAAGTTGCCTCTTCTAACACAAAGGAAGGTGACATGTTAATGGGAATCAATCTGGTGGCTCCAATAGTAGGGAAACCTAAATTGGATGCATGAGCTAAAAAATCCACATATGGCCACATCTTATCTAATAATGTTTTATTTTGCACTTTAGCAGGTACATTTACCAGTTTTTACAAGATGGCCAAATAACATGCACTCAAGATCAACTTGCGGGACATTCTTGGAGTCGATCCAACGATCTACAAATTATTCAATTGAAGTGAAGAACTAGCCACTTGAAGAACATTTGTATTTGTAATTTTTGCTTTTACGAGCCGGCCATTTTATTAGTACTGATATTTTGTTGATTTTGGAACCGGCCACTTAAGTGGCATTCTTGTAATTTTTGTCATTTTTACCCTAATTGGAGCAAGTATAAATACTTGCTAACTAGGGTTTTTGAAGGAGCTTTTTGACAATTTAGAAACCAAAGCACTTTGTTGCCCTGGGGGGTTTCCTTCTATTGCAATAGATCTCTTATCAATTTCCAAGTGAAATTGTGGCGAGAACCAACTACAGGGGATTATGAGTTGTATCAATCTTACTCTTGTTGTTTTTTTTACAAATTATGTTTAGTGAGTACTATCTAAGTACAATTTGTTGGTCATTTGTCCTTGTCACGTGAATTAGGGTTCTTCATTTTCATATTTGAATCATTTCTAATTGAGTTGAATTCTAGTTCATTTCCATTGTTTTCCATTGAAGTTTATACAATTGTTTGTTCCTTTCATCAATTTAGTGTTAAACTCATGGATTGGGGTTCAATTGTTAAGTGGGTGTTCACACCATTTTGTTGTTAGAATTGGTTGTTCATGCCACTTGATTGATGTGTTTGCTATCTAATTAGTGAGGCACATCATCCTTTTTGGTATCAAAGCACATCATAATTTGGTATTAAAGCATAGGTTGTGGAGTAGGGTTTGCGTGAACTTCAATTAAAAAATTAGGTTTCTTGAATTTTATTTCTTGATCCAAATGTTGAAGTGGGATTGAAGTAGTTAATTGTGATTTTGTTGTGTTATATTTGTTGTTGTTGAAGTGGAAGTGGAGATCTTGTAGTAATCCTTGTGATCTTGATCTTGCCATGAGAAGAAGGGGAAGTAGGAGGTGTATTTACTTGTATGTGTTTCGGAATTAGAGAGACATTATTTGTGACAAAAGAGAAGTGAATTCTTGAATGTTGTTTTGGAATTAAAGGAGTGTGAATTACATTTTCCATATTTGCTTTTATGTGGAGGATTTGGATATTATTTGAATTCAAAAGAAACATTAAGTTTGAAGAGTTATTGTGTAGTATTGATTGAATGCAATTTGAAAATTTTTGAATTGTTTCTTACCATTTGTGGAGAAGCTTCATTAAGAGTTGCATTTGAGTTGTTGTGCCGTGATTAGAAGAAGGGAAAGTGTGCTGCACCGTGAGTGAGTGTGTGTGGTGTAGTGAGTTAGTGTTGTGAAGGGAGCAACGTGTTGTGTTGTTTGTGTTGTGGTGAAGGGAGCTGCACATGGATTGTAAGTGTGTGTATATGCCGTGAGTAAGGGAGTTTTAGGGGTTAAATTTGAATTTCAAAAAGCAAGCATTAAAGTGTGGAAGTTATTATGTATTGATGCTTGAACACCTTGCTTAGTTGGAATTATTAACTTACTATTGTAGAAGTGTTATTATTACTTCTACTTGTTGTACTCGTAATTGAAGTGTGGAAGTGTGTGTGTGAAGTTAGGTGGAGTTTTTTGTTTACTTTTATAGGTTATTTGGTTGTTGTGTGGAGATTGAAGTGTGGTTGTTGTAAAAGGGTGTACTAAATTGCTTTGAATTATCTTTGTAATTCGACAAATCAAGTCCACAACTATGTCGAATGATAGTGTGAATGGGGGAATTGGCAATGAGGCCAATAGCCAAGTTAGTGGCAAACAAGGTCATCAGACTGCAGGTGGAAGAACTTTAGAGGAATAGCTTCAAGACCTTACCACCATTATTGCTACATTAGCAACAAAGATAGATAGGATGATGATGCCACAACCACCAGTAGCAAATCCTCAGGCACCACCACTTAGAGTAGCTCCTCAAAACGTTCAAAGGGAGAGAGCAGTAGAAGGAAATATGGAAATGAGAGTGGAAGGAGATCATCATGCTCTTAGGGAGGAACTAGATGATAATTTGGGGGTTAATCCATACCCAAAAAGAGATTTCAGGTTACCTCGAGGATTAAAGTATGCGAAATTGTAGATGCCTTCATTTGATGGTAGGGACTCAATAGATGACTACCTGGATTAGGAAGACAAAGTTGAGGGTCTTTTCGAGTGTTATGAGATTGATGATAACACCAGGGTTCATCTTGTAGCTGTGGAGTTCATAGGTTATGCCGCCTTGTGGTGGAAGAATTTGGTGATCGGCAGGCAAAGGGATGGAGAGGCTGAAATACATACCTAGAGGGACATGAAATGGATTATAAGAAAAAGGTCCATACCTGAACACTACAGGCGGGAACTATTTATGCGTCTTCAAACACTAAGACAGGGAGGCAAAACAGTGGATGACTACATATAGGAGTTTGAGACGTTAATGATCAAATGTGGATTAGTCAAGCCTCCTAAGAAAACCCTAGCACGCTTTATGTCTAGGTTGAAATACGAGATTGCCTATGTTGTTGAGCTGCAAAGGTATAGTACACTTGATGAGGCTATACAGTTAGCCTTGAAAGTGGAAAGGCAAAGGCGATCCAATCCATTTTGAGCCACTAGTAATAGGTTTAGTACAACTACTAAACCCAATGGGGGCAGATGGTCAGATGGTTGGACCAAAGGGAGTAAGCGAACATGCCAAAGCTGTAGATAGAGTTATCCCTAGCACTAAAAAAGAGAAAAATGTTTTTGGGAAAGGCAAAGAGATAGTTGATCTGATTTTAGGCAAACGGTATCGAGGTCAACCAATGGGAAAATGCGTCAAATTAAATGTTTCAAATGCATAGGATTTGGACATATGGCTGCACAGTGACCCAATAAAAAGGTGATGACTACTATGGAGGGCAAGAAGAAGATGATGAGGAAGAAACTGTCGAGCCTATAGATTTATCCACGGTCTTGTAAGAGTATTATGATGATCAGAACGCTGAGACACATGAGGACAAAAAGTGTGAAAATTACTTACCTATTAATGTGTTACGTAAGGTTATGACTTTATCTATAGATGCTAGGGACATACAGAGGGAAGAATCTATTCCACACACCTTGTCAGATTCAAGGTAACCTATGTGTGCTTTTCATTGATGGTGGTAGTTGCACTAATGTCATATCTGCTGCATTAGTAGATAACTTACAACTAGCTACTAGCCCACATCCTAACCCTTATAAATTGCATTGGTTAGATGACCAAGGTAGTTTACATGTTACATAGAGGACAAAGGTGCCAATCAATATAGGAGATAGATACAGTGATGAGATTATCTGTGATGTGCTTCCTATGTGCGCCTTTCCTATACTGTTAGGTAGACCATGGTTATTTCATAGAAAGGTGTTACATGATGGTTTTAGAAATACTTACATCTTTCAAAAGGATGGTATACAAATTGTCTTAACTCCTATCTCTACGTTTAAGGTTCGCTCTTTCTAGGAACAGATTAGAAACACTTCTGGCTCTTCCAGACTTCTAACCAACAAGCAAACACAAACACTGGGTTTCAGTCCAAGAGAAGACTCCTTAGATTTGAGGGCAAATCTTTCAAAGGCCCGAGGAGATGATGGGAATCGATTTGGTGGTTCCGGCAGTAGGGAAACCTAAATTGGATGCATGAGCCTAGAAATCCACATATGGCCACATCTTATCTAATAATGTTTTATTTTGCACTTTAGTAGGTACATTTATTGGTTTTTACAAGATGGCCTAATAACATGTACTCAGGATCAACTTGCAGGACATTCTTGGAGTCACATCCAACAGTCTACAAATTGTTTAATTGAAGTGAAGAACCGGCTACTTGAAGACCATTTATATTTATAATTGTTGCTTTTGGGAACCGGCTATTTTATTAGTACTTATATTTTGTTGATTTTGGAACCGGCTACTTAAGTGGCATCCTTGTAATTTTTGTGTTATTTTTATCCTAATTGGAGCAAGTATAAATACTTGCTAACAAGGGTTTTTGAAGGAGCTTTTTGACAATTTAGAAACCAAAACACTTTGTTGCCGTAAGGGGTTTCCTTCCATTGCAATAGATCTCTTATCAATTTTTAAGTGAAAATGTGGCGAGAACCAACTACAGTAGATTGTGAGTAGTATCAATCTTACTCTTATTGTTTTTTTTTTACAAATTGTGTTTAGTGAGTACTATCTAAGTACAATTTGTTGGTTATTTATCCTTGTCACGTGAATTAAGGTTCTTCATTTTCATATTTGAATCATTTCAAATTGAGTTAAATTGTATTCATTTCCATTGTTTTCCATTGAAGTTTATACAATTGTTTGTTCCTTACATCAATTTAGTGTTAAACTTGTAGATTGAGGTTCAATTGCTAAGTTGGTGTTCATGCCATTTTGTTGTTGGAATTGGTTGTTCACACTACTTGATTGATGTGTTTGCTATCTAATTAGTGCGACACATCATCCTTTTTGGTATCAGAGCACATCACATGTTTTGATGTGTTTGAATGGGTTGCTAGGCCTTCAAAACTAAAGTGAATTCAAGCCTCTCTTCTTGTTGTTGCATCTATAAGTTCAAATAGCGGCAATTCTTTTAAAAATGGTATAGCTAGGGAAGGATAGACACTTGCTACTGATCTCCATCGCAAGATCATAGCAGTGTAAATTATTGTTTAACTATTATACAACTAATTGAATTTTAGTTGTAGAACACGCTATCTTTCTAGTGCGAATTTTAGTTGTAGATCATAATGTTACGGAATTAGGTTGCTCTGATACCAAATGATATAAATTTGGGTTGCTTTGATACCAAATGTTACAGTCCTTCATGCAGATCTTCAATAATAATGGATTCTTTAATAATTTTAGTGTTTTCTTTATTTGATACTAACGAATAAAAAAAAAAAGATATGGATAAAATTACCAATCTATAAATGCCAAGATTGATAAAATTAAACTGGTTCGCAATTAAAACATAGAACGATAGAGACCACGTTCTATAAATTAATCACTAAGGTTAAAAAATTCCAAGAATTTAATAACAATGTTCACCACAAATTCTATAGGAACCAAGAATCTGATCAGAACAACTAGAATAAAGGGAAATCCAATTCTCAATATTCAAGAACTCTCCAAAGGGGATTCACACACTCAAAGTGTTTTTCTTTTCAAAAAAATCACATTCTCCCCGAAAAAAACCCTTAAGACGATTATTTATATCATCCTAAAAGTAACCTAAGGACATATTAATAAAAATAGTGCGAGGCCATTCAAGGCCGGTGGCTTACATGTAAGCTGGCGCCAAGGCCAGCGGCCTTGAAGTTAATTTGGCCGGCCTTCATTCAAGGCCGGCTTAAGGCTGGTTGAACTTCGCCTTGTGTCCTCCCGACGCTTATTTCCTCCCTTTTTGGAACCTGTACTGCCACCTATAGCTCGGATTGACTTTGATTTCTTTGGTGCTCATATCTTAGCTCTTGGAATTGTGTCATTCCCTCCATGTTGAAAAAGATTCGACCTCGAATCTGTATTGTCCATCCTGCTAGACCACATAAACAAACTCCTCTTTCCCTTAGGCTTCTTAAGGCAAATCAACCTTGTTTGTTGTATCTTAATTGGACTCATAGGAAGAAGCTTGTATGCCTTGTCCTGTTGCTGAATGGTATACTCAATGGTGTATCCATCATACTCAGCTCTGAGATCATACTGCCAAAGTCTTCCAAGAATCAAGTGTATAGCTTCCATGGGAACTACATCACAAACAATCTCGTCAGTATAATCACCAACAATTAATGGAACACAAACCTATTTGTGTACATGAACAGCACCCTGTGGACTCAACCAATGAAGTGCATAAGGTCTTGGATGCTGCTTCACCTATAAACCCAACTTAGTAACCCAGCTTGCTGAAGCAACATTGGTGCAACTGCCTGTATCAACCACAATCAAACAAGTCTTCCCTTGCACCATGCCTTGAATATGAAATAAATTGGCTCTCTTATTAGGAACAGCTTCATCCTTCTTAACCATTAACAAGTCTCCTTGTGCTGGATATGCTATAATGTCTTCATCTTCCTCTTCTGCCTCAGTACCCTTCTGTTCTTCTTCCTCACTCTCGACTTTGTCACCCTTTATGACCATAACCCTTTTATTAGGACATTGAGAAGCAATATGGCCAAGTCCTAAACACTTAAAACATTTTATATCCCTACTCTTCTTTTACTGTGTTTGGTCAACAGCCTCACCAGCGACTGCCTTTCCTTTTTCCTTCCTTTCCTCTTCCCTCTCACCATCATCTAACTTATGGTGGTGATATGATTTCTAAGCCCGCCTATGCTGATGCCGCTCAACCCGACTGGCTAATTTAATCACATCCTTTAGAGTCTGATAATGCTGGAGTTCCACTACATTAGTAATGTCCATCTTCAACCCATTGATGAAACGAGCTATGGATTCATCTGATGATTCCTAATATCACACCTTGCCATTAGTGTCTCAAACTCCTTTACATACTCTTCTGTGCTTTTCTTACCCTGCCTCAAGGATTGCAACTCCATCAGCATCTCTTGTTTATAGTAATCTGGCACAAATCTGTGTCTCATCAATCTTTTCATCAAAGCCCATGAATGCACTTTCTCCTCATCTGCCCTACGTCTCTCAATTTGTAGTTTATCCCACCATAGACTAGCATATTCAGAGAATGCTAGAGACGCCATCTTCACCTTCATGCGCTCATCCCACTCATAGCAGTCAAATACCTTCTCAACCCATGGCACCCAATCTAAGAATTCCTCTGGTTTACTACTACCAGTGAAAGGTGGAATTTTTAGCTTTATGTTTTCAATCCCCTTACGCCTGTCATCCTTGTTTCCTCTCCTACTCCTTTCACTATTGGCATCAGATTCATCACTAGAATGTCTCCTCCTAATTCCTACACCACTATGGCTTCTTCTATCCCTAACCTCCAATCTCTCCATAATCAATCTAATATTTTCTTGGAGTTGATTGAACTCTACCCTAGTCATAACCTTACCCCCATTATCAACATTATTCCTATTGTTGTTTTTATTAGTGACATTAACACTTCCATGTGATGACATCTCTACCACTCAAAATTTCAGCAATAGATATTCACAAAAACCCCAATTCTCACCAACAGCCCAAAACACCAATTCAACACCCAACAATCGAATTCACAGCAATACTTAACAAAATAAATTCCCAATTTTCCAACCAACGACAGTATCGAATTAAAACTACAATTGAGTTGAGATTCAACAACCTTACTGATTTAACCCGCATCAATTCACAAATCCACCACCTTCGCTCTTATGAATCCTTCTGGCTCTGATACCAAAATGTTACGGAATTGGGTTACTCTGATACCAAATGTTATAGTCCTTCACCCAAATCTTCAATAATAATGGATTCTTTAATAATTTTAGGGTTTTCTTTATTTGATACTAACGAATAAAAAAAAAGATACGGATAAAATTACCAATCTATAGATGCCAAGATTGATAAAATTAAACTGGTTCGATATTAAAACATAGAATAATAGAGACCACGTTCTATAAATTAATCACTAAGGTTAAAGAATTCCAAGAATTCAATAACAATGTTCGCCATAAATTCTATAGGAACCAAGAATCTGATAAGAACAATTAGAATAAAGGGAAATCCAATTCTCAATATTCAAGAACTCTCCAAAGAGGATTCACACACTCAAAGTGTTTTTTCTTTTCAACAAAATCACATTCTCCCCGAAAAAAAACCTTTAAGACGACTATTTATATCATCCTAAAAGTAACCTAAGGACATATTAATAAAAATAGTGCGAGGCCATTCAAGGCCGGCCAAAGGCCGGCAGCCTACATGTAAGCCGGCACCAAGGCCGGCGGCCTTGAAGTTAATTTGGCTGGCCTTCATTCAAGGCCGGCTTAAGGCTGGCCGAACTTTGCCTTATGTCCTCCCAACGCTTATTTCCTCCCTTTTTAGAACCCATACTGCCACCTATAGCTCGATTGACTTTGATTTCTTTGGTGCTCATATCTTAGCTCTTGGAATTGTATCACATAGCATGAATTTTAGTTGCTACTATTCTACACACTACCCATCTACATGTGTTTACCAGTTGAAACTTGCAATACATAAATAAGACTATCGTTCTTATTAGCCAAAATATGAACACATCTAAAGCTAATGAATGTTAGAATTCTAGACAATGCGATAATGTTTAGAAACCATCAATTTTTTTTCATTTTGGTTATTTTTCTTTTGAAAGCATGTCAGTTCCAATTTTGCTCATCTCATCAAATTCCAATCACACCATAATGGTCAATGAGCATATGTGTATCCACCTATCAATTCATCTCATATTATTTATTACACAAAATTATGCCTAAACTTATCAACCGTATAGTTTTAATAGTAAGGAGTTGACCTAAATAATATATTCTCCAACAATAGACTAGCTTCTATTTACAAAGGAGGCTGACAATGACTCATTATACATCCAACATGTCAACCCCACTAAAAACAAATGACTCGCTATATAACTATAGCAAAAATGACAAGAACATACTAATCCCTTTATCTAATTTCCAAATTGTGATATTCTACCATATCACTTGTATTTCACAGTATCTGAACAAACAAGCAATGATGATTCCTTCTCTATGCTTCTTGCAGAAGCTTAAGGTGAAACTACAGCTGTTTGTATAGATGGGGATAAAGGTTGAACTAGAGTTGATGGTGCAAATATGGAGAGTGCAATGACATTACCACTAACACTTATGCCCATTCCATCAATAGACCCTTCAATAGTAGCTTTTGAGGCTAGTGGCTTCTCAATTTTCATAATTCCTTCCAACATCTACAAAAGCCCATAGTAAAAATTTCTAAGTTCTTTCTACATTCCATGTCATGCAAGTTTCTACCGTACAACTCAATCCATGTTACCCTTCTCTAACTCCTAAAAAGCCCACAATAGAAAATTCTTTTGATTGGTCTCTATTTGAACTTCAAAATTCCTCTACCCCTCACAATTTCTAGCAAAGCAATACCATAACTATAAACATCAACTTTGGAGGACATTAGTAGATTCACAATCCATTTAGGAGCCAAATATCCTCATCCCTCTCCCACTACCTATATTCATCAAAGTGCCAATAGAAGTTCCAATTTCTAGGACGCTTCTCTATTCTTCCATCGATAAATGAATAAAAAATTAGAATGCATATTTTCAATATTCGGTCTAAAGTGTAATGTTGTTAGCATTATCCCCCACTGCCCATCTTAAACTTTGAAACCAAAGCAGAAAACACAAACCGAACATCATTAAAACTTATCCTAATAATGGACAATCAACCCAAGAACCAAATGACATAACCTAGCCTTACAAAATGGAAATTCAAGTTTTAGCGTTCACCCAACTATATATATATAAAACATGTAACATGAACATATGATAGTATAAAAAATGGTCATCAAAGTTTAATGAAGTGAACAAAACATATGCTATTGTGAATGACGAAAAATGGAATGCCTCTATCCCTACTAATCTTTTCATTCTCCAAACATAACTTTGTATTCAAACCAAAGGCTTATGATTTCTTAATTTAAGACCAACAAGTCTCCTAATCAATCGACTCCTGCAACAACATAAGTAAAACTCTGTTATGCACTCCGAAATCAACCATCTACACCCAATTCATTATATCTATGACAAGACCCAAAAAGATGGAGATTTATTTACCTCTTTAGAAGCTAATCAGGAATTCACACTTGAAGATAAAACCAAAACATACATAAGAAGTTTGTAAATTTACATGGCTAAATCATGTGAAAATTTTGTGATAGAGTAAGTGATGTGCTCAAAATCCAAAGCACATGAACACCAATACAAATGCATGAACAACTAAATTCCTCAATCAAAATGGCGTATCAAAATCACTTCAAATTAGAATCTAATTCATGAGCTTGTACACTAAATTGATATATGGAACAAACAATTGTATCAATACCAATAGAAGAAAATGGAAAAGAATTAGAATTCAATCTCAAATTGACTTAATGCAAATATGAAAATAAGAACCCTAATTCATGTGGATATGGATAAGTAACTAACAAATTGCACCTAAATATTACTCACTAAACACAATTTGTAAATCAATAAGAGATAATTGATTCTACTCACAATCACTCTAGTAGGTTCTTACCACAATTTACACAAATGAAATTGATAAGAGATCAATTGTAATGGAAGGAAACCCCTCATGACAACAAGTGTATTTTTTTATCAAAAATGTCAAAAAAAAAACTCCCTCAAAACCCTAGTTAGCAAGTATAAATACTTACTCCAATTAAGGTAAAAATGTTCAAAACATTACACATATGCCACTAAGTGTCCGGTTCTAAAAAACAAATTACAAGTTCCGAAAATGAACAAAAATGGTCAGTTCAATAATAACAATTACAAGTGCACAAGATTGTCTTCAAGTGGCCAGTTCTTCAAGTTAATTGAACAATTTGTGGGCCGTTGGATGTGACTCCAAAAATGTCCCATAAGTTGATCATTAGTGCATGTTATTTGGTCATCCCGTAAAACCAATCAATGTACCTGCTATAGTACCAATTCAAACATTATTAGATAAAAAAGTGGACATATGTGGATGTTTTGGATCATACATCCAAATCAAGTTCCCCCACTGCTGGAACCACAGGGTAGATTCCCATCAATAAACATTATACCTAGGAGGAAACACGAACTTCACTAAATGAAAACAATCAACAAATGGAAGAATCACGACAATCATCTTCACCATTTCGGTTTCCACCTTCTCATTGCCCCAACCATTTCCATCTTCCAGGTTGCAATGTGGGATTATAGGATTAAGGTTTTCGTTTAGGCATTCAGGTTTTGATTTCGAGTTTATGTTGTTATTAGGCGAGTTTAGCTTTTCAAATTAGGGTTTCCACTTGCTCTATGGTCATTTCATCGCACCTATCATTGAGTTGCAACTGTCATTTTTTTTTTTTTTGCCTTTTAATGCAAGTGGCAGTTTCATCTTTTCCTTAGCTAAGCAACACCCATTCAACTTTCAATTCATCCAACTAAACACAATAATACTAATTCAATGACAATAAAGTGAATACGGCAATACGAATCACAAATCTATTCCATTCAATAGTAATTCCAATTCCATTACAACCATATTTCATTCAACAAAGTAAACAAGTAGTAAGTTTAGTACTACCCTATGATATAATCTATGTTCACTATGTTGTTAATCATATACTAATCGCATAGTTCCCTTTCCCATTGTGCTATTATAGGTTAACTTGGCTTAAAATTGAAGAAAAATGAAATAAAAGTAAAATAGAAGTGTTCTAAAATAATATGGCCATGTATGTGGCCATGAATAAGAATATAGGAAGGAACATGACCATATGAATGCCCATGTACCTTACGGTGCATGGAGCCTTCTAACATGCTCAAGTACACATTCGTATACTTAGCCATGTACCTTGCTATACACGAAGCCTTTTCAACACACCTAAGTACATAGTTGTGTACTTGGTCGAGTACTTCAACATGGATAGGTACACGCCTATGCACCCGATCATGTACCCCATTAGTACACAACTCCCTCTCAAACTCAACACACGAAGGTACACATTTGTGTACCTGACCGTGTATTCCCCCGTTTCAAAGGTTTTCCTTTTTCTTCTTCTCCAACCAATGTCCTAATCCTAGTTTCCATGTATCTAAACCAAATCAATTCAATTAAATTGTTAATTTTACACTTTTATGCAAAGTATAAACACTTCGTTGCTTTGATTTACAATTGTAATCCTAAGATTGCTTAATCCTCACATATGTGCTTGTTCTATCTCACCCTTTGTTCCAAAATCTAATAACACATCACCCACAATTACTCAAGCCTAAGAAATCAAAATCAGTTTATCATATATCAACGATCAAAGCCCTTACTTGGTGAAAACATGTTGATCTTGTAGGATTTCATTATGCTACACTATGTTTGTCTAAGTGCGTTTGTAAGGTATCAACTATGCAAATGAGAAAAGAGGGAACAACAAGTCAATTGGGGGTTTAAATACCCTAACCATGAAAAGACTAAAATGCCCCCTTACTTTAAACCTTATTATTTTTCTTGCCCTTATGTTTATTTTACTAATATTACATATATATTACATCCTCCTCACTTTATAGAGACTTTCGTCCTCAAAAGTTACTTACATTTGGAAAAAGCTTTGGATAATTCCTTCACATTTCTTCTTCCAACTCCCAAGTCACTTCACATTTTGTTTGATTGGTCTATTGTACCTTGACGTAAGGAATCACTCTTCTCCTCAATACTTATTCTTTAATGTCCACAATTTTTATAGTCCATTCAATAGAAGATAAATTCAGTTGTACATTTGAGGGTTCCAAACAAACTACTTTATCTGGATTTGGTACAAATTTCCTCAGCATAAATACATGAAATAGCTCATGTATCCCTTACAAACTTGGTGATAAAGCTAACTTGTAAGCAACATTACCAATTCTTTCCAAAACTTCAAATGAACCCATATACCTTAGATTTAACTTTCTTCTCAAACCAAATCTAATTACTCCCCTAGTTGGAGAAACCTTCAACAAAACCTCCTACTTGGAACTCAAAGAGGTGTTACCTTCTATCTGCATAGCTTTTCTAGTGACTCTAAGTAGAAAGAATTCTCTATCTTATCACCTTTACTTTGTCTATAACTTTATGCACTATTGATAGAGCCATTTTATACTCAATCTTTATAGTATAAATTGTGTTAAATTATTATTGATTTTATAGAAATCATAAGGAAATGGTACTTAATTCTAATCGTGGTGATAAATCAGGTAAAATGGAGTCAAGGATGCTAATTCAAGTAAATTAGAGAAGTCATTTACAACTTGGATCAAGACAAGGAATTACACTACCAGAAGGAGGCACGGTTTGAGATTTAACCATGTTGTGAACCGTGCTACACACTACATGAAGAGAAGGAGAGACACGGCATAGGGCACGACCATGGTGGATGCCGTGGGAGAAACCTTGCTTGGAGCCGTGGTGGAAGCTAGACGTGCTAATGAGAAGAAATTGTGGAACTTTGACAGAGTATGGCACGGCTTGAAGTCTAGCCGTGGGAGTAAACCGTGGCACACTCTAGACAAGGATGAAGACTTGTTGAACATTGGCAGAAGATGGCACGGCTTGAAGTCTAGCCATGGGTGTAGCCGTGGTACACGCTGGGCGTGGATGAAAACTTGAAGAATAAGCACAGAGGGCGGCACGGCTTAACCCACGGCCGTGTGGTAGGGTATGCCAAGCGGACGAAACTTCACTTCTCGAAATCTACTTGGAAAAGGAAAGACAATTTCGTATCTTGCTCGCAAAAGATCACATGCTATCCTTCAGACATTATAAATAGAACCAACCCTAGAGGGTTAGGACAATCTTTAATCTTCCTTTCAAACTTTTAATCTTTCTATCTTTGATCTGGGAAACAAGAAGGGAGGCCGGAGGCAGAGCAAGCTATCCGGGTTCATTATGTCTTTACTTTTTTATTTTCGTTTTATTGATGAACATGTGTAGTTAAGCTACTTTTCTAGCCAAAGGGTCATAGATGTTTAATTCTCCATGAATTGTGAGGTCTAATTGACTTGTATTTATTCTATTCTTTGTTTTCGGGTATTCATATATCTTCTGATTGTTTTGTCATTATTATTTTGTTGATTGGTACGAATAGAGCTCTTCTACTTAATTAGCAAGATAATATATTGTCAATTAGCACGTCAAATCCGTAATTGTTTGATGGTTCTGGTCTTAGTCACGCAATAACATGTTTGGTTGTAAAAGAGATGATCGAATTCATGTTATGGAGGTGTATGATCATGTTTAAATAGGTTATCTTATAATCTACTGGCATGAATTGGTGGTCTCTCTAGATTTTAATGCTATTGATAGATTAAATCCTAAGCGCTTGTCTGAGGGATTGTCTAATCAATAAGGGAAATAATTCGAAGCGCTTGTTGGAGGTTATCGAGAAAGTAAGGAGAGATAGGTTGTTAAAGCTTGTTAATAACCATAACCAATTTATCTAGAACTAAAGATAGAAGATATTTGCATCGATGATCAATTCCTAGAATTAAACTATCTTGATTCCTTTGGCTAGGCTTTTTATCAATATTTGATTTTCTTACTTTGCTTTACTTTATTTGATTCACAAACAAAACCCCCCCATTTTTCTCTTCCTTATTGTTGTATTTGAATAGAAATATCTTTACCAATCTCTGTGGATTCGACCCTACTCACCACTATATGCAAATCATATAATTGTCTAGGAGTAGGTTTTATTTTTGTTGGACTCGACACCCATCAAATTTTGGCGCCGTTGCCGGGGATTGGTGTCAAATTTATTTCTATTCTTATATGACTCGTTCTTCTCAGACAGGTGCATTCACTTATAATCCGGAGATTGAGAAGACTCTTAAGAGGCTGCGACGAGAAGCTAGATCATCCAATATATTAAACTTAGCATCAGATCTATCCGATCCATCCCTTGATTCAGAAGGAGAAGACGAAATGGCAAACCCCGAGAGAACATTGCGAGAACTGGCTGCACCAGATGTGAATCAACAACCACTTTGCATACATTATCCCGAACTAGCTGTGGAATTCGAATTGAAATCTGGGTTGATACATCTGCTACCTACATTTCATGGCCTTGAGAATGAAGACCCTCATAAGCACTTGAAAGAGTTCTATATAGTGTGTTCTAGCATGAGGCCGCAAGGAATAACTGATGATCAAATCAAGCTGCGTGCTTTTCCGTTTTCTTTAAGTACTAAAGCTAAAGATTGGTTGTTTTATTTGCCTCCAGGTTCTATAACCACGTGGACGGACATGGTCAGACTCTTCTTGGACAAATTCTTCCCCGCATCCAGAGCCGCTGGTATAAGAAGAGAAATTTGTAGTATCAAATAGAGGGACACCGAGACTCTTCATGAGTATTGGGAGAGATTCAAGCAATTGTGCGCCAGCTGCCCCCAACATGGAATATCTGAGCAACTTCTCATCCAATACTTCTATGAAGGCTTGCTTCCGATGGAAAGGAAGATGATGGATGCTGCAGGTGGAGGCGCCATAGTAAACAAAACCCCAGGTCAAGCTAGGGAATTGATCTCCATTATGGCTGCCAATTCACAACAATTTGGGTATAGGCATGATACATCTTCAAGGAAGGTAAATGAGGTAAGTGTGTCTAACCTTGAACATCAACTTTCTAATCTAACCTCCCTTGTGCAGAAGCTAGCTCTTGGGAAAACACAACAGGTGAAGGCTTGTGGAATTTGCGCTGCTCCTAATCATCCGACCAATATGTGCCCCACATTGCAAGATGACAACCACGAACACGCTAATGCTGTAGGCGGATTCCCAGGACAGCCACAAAGGAAGTATGACCCCTATTCGAATACTTACAATCCTGGATGGAGGGATCATCCTAACTTCAGATATGGCAACAACCCTCAACATGTCTAACAATTCCAGCCTATGCCATCACATCAAATGCCCCAAGCTCCTTCCACTTCAGGTATGCCCCTTGAGGATATTGTTAAGTCTCTAGCTATTAATACCAAACAATTTCAGGAGGAAACAAAGCAGAGCATTCAGAACTTGGAGAATCAGGTAAGCCAACTTGCTTCTGCTATCAATAGGTTAGAAACTCAAGGTAAGTTGCCTTCTCAAATTATCACGAATCCAAAGCAAAGCGTTAATGCAATTACCTTGAGAAGTGGAACAGAATTGCAGGGGTCAGATGAAAAAGGACACCTATCTAATCTTGAGAGAGAGACTAAGAAAGAGATTTCAACTCCGAGCCAGCAGGACAACCAGATTAGAAGGTCCCTAGTCGAGCCATCAAAGGTCACGTTGATACCACCTCCTTTCCCCTCCAGATTGGCGAAATCCAAGAAGGAAGCAAAAGAAAAAGAGATTCTAGAAACTTTTCGCAAAGTCGAGGTAAATATTCCTTTGCTTGATGCAATTAAGCAAATACCGCGCTATGCTAGATTTCTCAAGGACTTGTGCACTAACAAAAGGAAGCTGAAAGGCAATGAAAAGATTAGCGTGAGTGAAAATGTTTCAACTATTATTCAGAAGAAGCTTCCTCCTAAATGTAAGGATCCAGGTATGTTTACCATTCCTTGCAAAATAGGTAATCTTGGAATTGCTAAAGCCATGTGTGATCTAGGAGCTTCTATCAATGTCATGCCGTTGTCTGTTTATCAACGTTTAAATGTTGGTCCTTTGAAGGAAACGGGTATTATTGTTCAACTTGCTGATAGGTCCAATGTTTATCCTGAGGGAGTTTTAGAGGATGTTTTAGTTCAAGTCGATGGGCTGGTTTTTCCTGCGGATTTTTATGTGCTTGACATGGACGATAGTAATTCAAATCCTTCATCACTGATATTATTAGGGCGACCATTCCTTAAGACTTCTAAAACGAAAATTGATGTAAATGATGGCACCCTCACTATGGAATTTGATGGTGAAGTGATTAAATTTAACATTTATGATGCCATGAAACATCCCAGCAATATCTCTCCTGTTTTTGTTGCGGATGTTATTAACCCATCACCACAGGCACCCAAGCTGGAATCAAGATCCTTATCCGAACATCTGGCCTGGAATGTCTAGCTAAAGACGTTAAAGAAAGGCGCTTCATGGGAGGCAACCCATGTCAAAAAAAAAAAAATGTTTTAGTTTTGTTTTGCTTTAGTTTTGGTTTGTTTTAGTTTTGTTTTGATTTTAGTGTAGTTTTGAACTCGTCGGATCAGCTGCAGCAAGGATACATGTACGTAGATGCCACTTTCCAGAGCTTAAGGGGAGAACTCCAATACTAGGGAAGTACCAGTATTTCCTTTCTCTTATTCTCTAATATGCCTTGTGTTGTTAATTCCTCTTCAATTGTATTGAAATAGAAACAGTGAGGACACTGTTTAAGCTAAGTGTGGGGGAGAGGATAATAAACTATAGAGAGTAGAGAATTGCTCCATACTTTGAATGTTTGTCCTTAAGCAATTTTAAGCCAATTTTTTTCAAAATTATCATGAAATCTGGAGATTGTACTAAATGTTGTAATAAGCATCTACAAATATGGGAAAGTGACTTGTGCAAATGCGTTACTCACCCACTGTTGTGATTAGAATACGTGGTTAAAATTAAGTAGTGAAATCTTTAAGAAACAAATTTACCTTGTATTTAGTTTTAGAATTGGAAGTCTAAGAGTAAGTTGAATCCCTAAGTGAAAAATAAACAAGTTTACTTCTAGGTTATATTAGCTACTGTATAGTTTTTAAAGTTGCTTGTTATAACACTTAGCGAAAAAAAAAAAAAAAAAAAGAATCAAGCATAGCCATTACTCCAATTATTCAACTAATTGAGTTAAGAGTATTCAAACTTGAACGTTAGAGTGAGGAAGAGTCCGTAGGGGTATTTCAAAACCCGGTCACTTGAGTGACGAGCTCGGGATGTGCCGACTCAATGAACTCACTATAACGATAAGGGAGAAAGGCGAAAGTTCATGAAAAGAAGCGGGCAAAAACCCGTCAAAATAGATGCTTGAATAAATCAAAGGAACATGAATGCAAACATTCATTGAATAAAACAAGATTTATAATAGAAAAGGGAGAAAATCTAAGCAAAGTGCTTATACAATATGCTTTTACTTTATGTTGTAAGGATTATATGTCTGCTAATGTCCAATGAAGTTTAATTGGGTGTTTTTCCTTAATGGATTAAGAATTTACTTTTGGAATAAAAAATTCTTTTGCTAAACATGAGGATTAAAGTTTGTTTTGTTTAGATTAGCTATTAAATTTTGACCATGGTAATTTGATCATAAGAAACCAGTTTGGTTGAAGTAGTAGACATTAAAGTTTCAAGTCATGAACTACACATGAATAGATGCTTAGAATGATGAAAAGAAAGTTTGTATAATCTATGATAGATTTCTCAATTGATCTGATGCAATTGCTTGAGGACAAGCAAGAGTTTAAGTGTGGAGGAATTTGATAGAGCCATTTTATACTCAATCTTTATAGTATAAATTGTGTTAAATTATTATTGATTTTATAGAAATCATAAGGAAATGGTACTTAATTCTAATCATGGTGATAAATCAGGTAAAATGGAGTCAAGGATGCTAATTCAAGTAAATTAGAGAAGTCATTTACAACTTGGATCAAGATAAGGAATTACACTACCAGAAGGAGGCACGGTTTGAGATTTAACCATGTTGTGAACCGTGCTACACACTACATGAAGAGAAGGAGAGACACGGCATAGGGCACGACCGTGGTGGATGCCGTGGGAGAAACCTTGCTTGGAGCCGTGGTGGAAGCTAGACGTGCCAATGAGAAGAAATTGTGGAACTTTGACAGAGTATGGCACAACTTGAAGTCTAGCCGTGGGAGTAAACCGTGGCACACTCTGGACAAGGATGAAGACTTGTTGAACATTGGCAGAAGATGGCACGGCTTGAAGTCTAGCCGTGGGTGTAGCCGTGGTACACGCTGGGCGTGGATGAAAACTTGAAGAATAAGCACAGAGGGCGGCACGGCTTAACCCACGGCCGTGTGGTAGGGTGTGCCAAGCGGACGAAACTTCACTTCTCGAAATCTACTTGGAAAAGGAAAGACAATTTCGTATCTTGCTCGCAAAAGATCACATGCTATCCTTCAGACATTATAAATAGAACCAACCCTAGAGGGTTAGGACAATCTTTAATCTTCCTTTCAAACTTTTAATCTTTCTATCTTTGATCTGGGAAACAAGAAGGGAGGCCGGAGGCAGAGCAAGCTATCCGGGTTCATTATGTCTTTACTTTTTATTTTCGTTTTATTGATGAACATGTGTAGTTAAGCTACTTTTCTAGCCAAAGGGTCATAGATGTTTAATTCTCCATGAATTGTGAGGTCTAATTGACATGTTTTATTCTATTCTTTGTTTTCGGGTATTCATATATCTTCTGATTGTTTTGTCATTATTATTTTGTTGATTGGTACGAATAGAGCTCTTCTACTTAATTAGCAAGATAATATATTGTCAATTAGCACGTCAAATCCGTAATTGTTTGATGGTTCTGGTCTTAGTCACGCAATAACATGTTTGGTTGTAAAAGAGATGATCGAATTCATGTTATGGAGGTGTATGATCATGTTTAAATAGGTTATCTTATAATCTACTGGCATGAATTGGTGGTCTCTCTAGATTTTAATGCTATTGATAGATTAAATCCTAAGCGCTTGTCTGAGGGATTGTCTAATCAATAAGGGAAATAATTCGAAGCACTTGTTGGAGGTTATCGAGAAAGTAAGGAGAGATAGGTTGTTAGAGCTTGTTAATAACCATAACCAATTTATCTAGAACTAAAGATAGAAGATATTTGCATCGATGATCAATTCCTAGAATTAAACTATCTTGATTCCTTTGGCCAGGCTTTTTATCAATATTTGATTTTCTTACTTTGCTTTACTTTATTTGATTCACAAACAAAACCCCCCCATTTTTCTCTTCCTTATTATTGTATTTGAATAGAAATATCTTTACCAATCTCTGTGGATTCGACCCTACTCACCACTATATGCAAATCATATAATTGTCTAGGAGTAGGTTTTATTTTTGTTGGACTCGACACCCATCAACTATCTCCGGTCATATTATTTATCTCTCACCAGCCTTATCTCAGTGAAAAGGAAATCCGCACTTCCTACCATAAAGTTCTTCATATGGAGTCATCTAAATAATTGCCTAATAGTTTTTATTGCATGCAAATTCTACTAAGGGTAGGTGATCATTCCAATTAACCCCATGGTCTAAAGTACATGCTCACAATCTAAGATTTATATAGTCCTTTCAAACTATCCATCTATTTGAGGATAGAAGGCAATGCTAAACTACAATTTGGTACCTAAAGCCTTATATAAACTTCTCCAAAATCTATTGACAAACCGTATATCCCTATCAAAAGTTATAGTGACCGACATACCATTTAATCTAATAATATCTTTAATACATAGTTGAACAAGCCTCTCTAATTTATATTTTACTTTAATCGGTATAAAATGGGATGATTTGGTTAACCCGTCTACAATAACCTAGATTGCATTATGTTTCTCCTTAACTCTCGGAGAGTTATGATAAAGTCTATAGTTACATGTTCTCACTTCCATTTAGGTATAAGAAGTGGTTGTAACTCACCAACTAGCCTTTGATGTTTAATTCTAATCTACTAGCAAGTCAAGCATCTAGATACAAATTCTACTATCTCCTATTTCATATTCCTCCACTAAGTAATGACCTTCCTTCATAATTTTTTTCTTTAGTTTAGTATTATCTAGTACACACAACCTCATGCCATATTTTATTGCACTCCAACATCTACCTTAAACTCGGTTGTTTCTTCCCCTTCTATTTTGTTCTAAATTCTTTAAATGTTGGGATCTCCTATTTGTGCTACCTTAATTTGATCAATAAAGGTTAGCTGAATATGAAAACTTACTAATTAGGTCCCCACTTCATGTGTCATGATTTCTAACTTTAACCTACACACGTCTTCCAGTATATGTCTCTAAGAGGTGATTAGAGTTACTATATTAACCTACTTCTTCCAACTAAAGGTATTTGCCACAACATCTGCCTTCCTATGGTGGTTGTAGATCTCCACATCATAGTCATTAATCAACTCCAATCACCTTCTCTGCCTCATATTCATTTCCTTTTAAGTGAATAGATATTTCAAACTTTTTTTATCTATGAAGATTTTGCACTTCTCACCATATAGGTAATGTCTCCACAATTTTATTACTAAAATCATTGCAACTAACTCTAAGTCATGTGTGGGGTAATTCCTCTCATAAGATTTCAATTGACGAAAGGTGTATGCAATGATTCTCCCACTTTGCATGAGAACACATCCCAACCCTTAAGCTGATGTGTTACTAAAATTCTCAAACTCTTCCCCTGTTTTAGGTTAAGATAACACCAAAGCTGTTATTAATTTCTCCTTTAATATCAAAAATTTGTTTTCACACTTATCATCCCACAAGAATTTCACCCTCTTCCATGTCAGTTGGGTCAAAGGAGTTGCTAAACGAGAAAATCCTTCCACGAAATGCTTAGAGTAGCTAGCTAGTCCCAAAAAGCTTATGACCTTTATTACTGTCATTGGTCTTGGCCAATCAACCACAACTTTTATCTTCTTAAGATCTACTAAGATGCCATCCTAATTTACCATATGTCCTAAAAACGATACCTGCTCCAACCAAAACTCACACTTACTGAATTTTGCATACAATCTCTCCTCTTGCAATCTCTTCAAAACTAACTTTAAATGTTTTTTATGTTCCTCTTTACCCTTGAAATAGATGAGTATATCATCTATGAGCACCACCACAAATTAGTCTAGAAAATCCGTAAATACTTTGTTCATAAGATCCATGAAAGCAATTGTAACATTTGTCAACCTAAAAGGCATTACTAGGAATTCATGACGCCCTTATCGAGTTCTAAATGTAGTCTTTTAAATGTCTACTTCCTTGATCCTTAATTATTATACCTTAATCTCATGTCAATTTTAGAGATAACTTGAGCTCCCTAGAATTGGTCAAATAGGTCATCCATTCAAGAAAGGGGATACTTGTTCTTAATTGAACTCAGTTTAGCTCTTTGTAATCAATATATAACCTCATACTCCCATCTTTCTTTTTAACAAAGAGTACTAGTGCACCCTAGGGTGACACACTTGGTCTGATAAACCCTTTATCTTATAACTCTTGAAGATGAGTCTTCAACTTTGATAGTTCAATAGGTGCCATTCTATAGGGTGCTTTAGATATTGATATTGTTCCTAGCACCAAATCAATGCAAACTTTTGTTTCCTTGACCGGAGGCAAACCTAGTAGACTTTCTGTGAAAATGTTTGTAAGCTCATTTACAACCTATATGTCCTCTAGTTTCATGGCTTGTCTGGCCTTCATTGATAGCATTGATATCCTATTCCTATCCCACAAATCGTATATGGGAAGAGTTGTAGGTCTCTATACTTCTAACTTGAGAATAATTGGATCTTCATTAAGAATGTTAAAATAAACCACCAAGTTATGACAATTGATGGTGCTATAGTATTTAGATAACTAGTTTACTCATAATATTACATCAAAATCCATCATCTCTAATACAAATAAATTAGTTGGCATCACTTTTCCCTGAATTTTGATCCCAACATCTCTACACATTTGATCTAACCTTCTTCCCACTCCCAAATGAGTATTCACACTCACAAGGTCATTCAACAGCATAGGTTTTAAAGCACATACATGCATAAGGTCAAACAATATGCAAGAAAGTGTCACACCCGTATCGAATAACATATATGTAGTAATTAAGTAGATGAGTAGCATATCTACGATAATATCTTGATCTTAAGTATCTTGATGTTATTGCTACTATAGAGCAAAAACATGACCCAATGCTCTTTATCTCAATCCTGTGTTTTGGGGTCTACCCGCTAGTACTTTAGGTAGAGGTTTAACTAGCTGCTACACTGAATTTGGTTATGGCATTGTAACCGCCTGATTTATAGTAACATCACACTTAAAAGATCTATGACTTCTTTGCTTACAATTATAGCAAAAGGCTAGTGGTATGGCTTTCTCAATACATGTCCTACTAGTGTGTCTTGCTTTACCATAGAAGAAGCAAGCTCCTTTAGGCTAACTACATTGACTTAACTCAAGTGGTCCCATATATTGGAGACACCAATTTCTTGGACTGGCTGGTGGTGGTAAAGGCAAGGCAAGTGATGCAAATTTTGCGTGAATAGGTCTAGTGCAAAGGCCATAGGTCTAGCTTGGTATACCATAGGTTTCTTTCCTTTATCTGAATAAGTAATTCAAGGGGCTAGCCTCTTCCCTAACATCACTCTAAACCTATGAGATAACTACTCTTCTATCCTTTTGATGGGAATTTTTCCGGCAACCTAGATGGTTAAAGAACTCGATTTGGTTGATGATCCAAATCACTCATGTTTTACCTTTATTTCTTTTATGTAATAAATATTTGAGTAATAATCTTACAGGTACAATAATATTTCTCCACGGGATGCTAAATGACTTTCATTTGTTGATTGCAAAAGGACATCATCAGATTCTCATCCAATGACTCGCTGTGATCGACATCGCCTCGATGCATTAGCTCTTTGAGGATTCTTATTATTTTTGTATTTGTAATTGTTTCTTTGGACTATTTAAGTAGTAGTCTTTCTTTTGGGATACTTCTATCTGCTTGTAATTGTCTTTTAGGACCGGCCACCCTAAAAGTGGCATAGTTGCAATTTTGTGGACTTTTTAACCTTAAAGGGAGCAAGTATAAATACTTGCTTAAGTAGGGTTTTGAGAGGAAGCCAAAATTTTCAGAAATAGAACACATTTCACGTGTGAGGTTAGGGTTTTTCCGAAAATCCAAATTGCTCTTATCAATTTCAATACTAAGAATTGAAATTGTGGCAAGTTGCAACAAAGAGAAATTGTGAGTAATATCAATTCCTTTTTGTTGTGTTTCCTTTTCGTCACTAGTGAGTTATATCTAGGGTTGATTAGGATTGTTCTTGGTCAGATTTTGATTTCATTTGAAATCATTCTATCATGTTATAAAATTGATTGGTTTTGACATTAGTTTTAACCATCAAATTTGCTATATTTTGTAGCGTAGATTACCTTGTTGGGAAGGAGGAATATGGCCTTGTTTTTTATTGTTGAAGATTGGTAATCTCTTAGTATTTTAAGTTGATTTAGTGATTCAATTGAGGATTTCATCATTGTGATTTTCATTACCTTGAAGTATAGCCTTCGGATCATCTTTCACATTTTGGGTTTACACAATTTTTGTGCCCCTTGGAACTAAATTGATCTTATCGTTTTAGTGATTGTTGATTAATTCAATTACATATGCTTAAACCCCCCCTTTTAGGCACATCATCTTTTGGTATCAGAGCTCAAGTTTAGAGAAGGGAGTAGTGTTGGTTGATTTCTTAATCTTCATGTTCAATTAGGGTTCTTCAATTTGTGATCTGAAATTGTGTATTGTGAATTGAGGTTGCGTAATTGTCTTGATTGAGAAGTGAATTTGCTGCTTGTTGAAGTTGAATTGAAAGACTTGTTGTTGCTCCCTGTGGTTGATAATTTTTGTGAAAGGGAAGAGGAGTAAAAATGTATTATTGATTCGAATTTCAGAATTTGAAAATTACCTTATTTGTGAAGGAAGTGGAAGTGTAATCCATTGCATGTTGATTTCTGAAATAAGAGTATAGTTGTACAATCTTTCAGATTTGAATTACGTAGATTATATGGAAGCTATTCGATTTTCAAAAACACACATTAAGTGATAGAAGTTATTGTGTGTTCATTTGAATTTGAAAGTGGGTTCTTACCATTTGTGGAAAAGTTGCAATAAGTGAGATCATTTGAATTTTTTGCTGCCTTGTTTATTAAGTTGCGGTTTGGAAAATTGTGTTGAGGTGAAGGAGTGCAACGTGTGGAAGTGTGTGTGTGTGTGTGCTGCACCGTAAGTAAAAGGTGTGCGTGTGGCATTGTGTTTGTGTATTTAGTGAAGGGTGTGTGTGTGTGGCATTGCATTTGTGTGCTAAGTAAAGGGTGTGTGTGTGGCGTTGTGTTTATATGTGTTGAGTGAAGGAGATTGCAAGTGATGTATGAATTGGTGGTGAGTGTTTGCACCGTGATCAAGGGAAGTGAGTGGCGGTGTGAAATTGTACATTTGTGTATGTGGTGTGGTGCTGCACATTGTGGTTATTTGTAGTGTGAAACTGTGGCAAGAAAAGGAAGGTTGAGTAGTAGAATTTAAAATTCAAACAAATCATTAAAGTGTGAAAGTAATTGAACTAATTACTTAAATACTTGTAGTTGAATTTAATTCTATCTAATTGGAAGTAGTTGTGCTTGTACTTCATTTATTGAATTTTACTTAGAGTACTAAATTATTTCCTTGTGCCTTAAAGCTTTTGAGACGTGAGCCTATTGTATTATGGTGGTTGTTAAACATATGGGTTGGTATTGTTGAAGGAGTGTGCTGTAAATTGTGGGATTACTTCTTCAAATCACAACATATCCAACAAAAGTGTGAATGGGGGAATTGGCAATGAGGCCAATAGCCAGGTTGGTGGGGGTCAGGGTCATAATACCGCAGGTAGGAAGACTTTGGAAGAACAGCTCTAGGACCTTCTACTATTGTTGCTACTTTGGCAATTAAGATTGACAAGATGACATTACCACAACCACTGTGGTGAACCCTCAAGCACCACCTTAAGTAGCTCTACAAAACTTCCAGAGAGAAAGGGTAGTGGGAGAAGGAAATTTAGGTAGAAGAATGGAGGGAGATCATCACCCTTATAAGGAAGAGTGGGACGATAACTTTGGGGCTAATCCTTACCCAAATAGGGATTTCAAGCCACCCCGGGGATTGGAATATATGAAGCTGCAGATGCCTTCTTTTGATGGCAGGGGTTTAGTTGATGATTATTTGGATTGGGAAGACAAGGTTGAGGGTCTCTTTGAATGCTATGAGATTATTTAACACCCGAGTCGACTAGCTGCTATTGAGTTTACAGGATATGCTGCCTTGTGGTGGAAAAATCTGATTATCAGCAAGCGTAGGGATGGGGAGGTTGAGATATAGACATGGAGGGACATGAAGAGGGTTCTGAGAAAAAGATTTATTCCTAAGCACTATAGACAAGAACTGTTTATGAGTCTGAACACATTGAGGCAGGGAGGCAAGACGGTTGATGATTATGTGCAGGAATTTGAAACCCTCATGATTAGATGTGGGTCAATCGAGCCTCCAAAACAAACCCTTGCACGCTTCGTTTTAGGGTTGAAATATGAGATAGCGTGTGTTATTGAGCTACAACGATACAGTATACTTGATGAGGCTATTCAGTTGGCTTTAAAAGTGGAGAGGTAAAGGCGATCCAACTTATTCAGGATTTCGAGTAGCAGGCCTAATACTACTACCAAGCCCATAACAGTTGATGGTCGATCAAGAGGGACAAAGGCAGTAGGTGAGACAGTGAAGGCAGTGGATAGAGTTACCCTCAGCACTGATAAGGAAAATATACCCTCTGGGAAGGGTAAAGAGGTAATAGCACCAGACGTGAGACAAACTGTTCTAGGATCTACTAGTGGAAAGATACGCCAAATCAAATGCTTTAAATGCATGGGATTTGGGCATATGGCAGCATACTGTCCAAATAAGAGGGTTATGATCGTTATGGAGGGCACTGGAGAGGATATTGAGGATGAAAAGGAACAGGCTAAGCCTATAGATCTATCTGTAACACTGTAGGAGTACTATGATGATCAGACTGTAGAAACACATGAGGAGGGTACAGGTGAACAGTATTTACCCATTAATGTGTTATGCATGACTCTGACCTTATCTCCTAATGCTAGAGACATACAGAGGGAGAACATATTCCACACTTCTTATAGGATCAGAGGTAACCTTTGTGTACTCATCATTGATAGTGGTAGTTGCATGGATGTTATATCTACTACACTAGTAGACAAATTACAATTATCTACTAGTCCACATCCTAGCCCTTATAATTTGCATTGGTTGGATAATCGGGGCAATATGCATGTTACGCTAAGGGCAAAGGTGCCTGTAAGTGTTGGGTAGAAGTATCATGATGAGATTCTGATAGAGCCATTTTATACTCAATCTTTATAGTATGAATTGTGTTACTTTATTATTGATTTTATAGAAATCATAAGGAAATGGTACTTAATTTTATTATGGTGATAAATCAGGTTTAATGGAGTCAAGAGTGCTAATTTAAGTGATTTACAGAAGTCATCTGCAATTTGGATCAAAGTCAAGGATTTACATCGCCGGCGTACAAGAGAAGAAACAAAGGTAGTACACGGGCGTGTATTTCCAGAGCACGACCGTGTGTCTGGCTTGAAGAAAAAAAAAAACAACAGAAGCTTACACGGTTTAAGTACACGACCGTGTGTTTGGCTTGAAAAAAAAAACAACAGAAGCTTACACGGTTTAAATATATGGCCGTGTATAACCATGAGTTGAGACCGTGTATATGGATAAGTTTGGCCGTTTCAGGAGATCTTTCGGTTTTCTTATATATATCTCTTCATTTTCCAAAAGGAGGGAGTTCAGGAGGGAAGAAACCGAATAGGAAAAAGCAGGAGACACCTGAAAACAGAGACTTTTCATATTTTTTCATTTTTTTTATTTTGTTTGTCATGCAAATGTGTGGCTAAACAATTTTCTAGCCAAAGGATCATCAAAAGTTTAGTTCTTCAAGAATTGTGAGATCTAATTGATTTGTTTTTATTCTATTCTTTGTTTTTAGGTATTTATATATTTTCTAAATGTTTTGTTATTATTATCTTGTTTGATTGGTATGAATTAGAGCTCTTCTATTCAATTAGCAAGTTAATATATTGTTAATTAGAACGTCAGATCCGTAATTGTTTGATAGTTCTAATTTCTATGACACAATAACATGTTTGATTATAGAATAGATAGTCAAATTCATGTTATGGAGATATATAATCTTGTTTAAATAGGTTATCTTATAATCTACTGGCATGAATTAGTAGTCTCTCTTGTTTTTAATGCTATTGATAGATTAAATTCTAAGAGCTTGTTTAGGGTTATTTAATCAATAAGAGAAGTAATCAAAGAGCTTGTTTTGATTATCAAGAAAGTAAGGAGAGATAGGTTATTAGATCTTGTTAATAACCATAATCAGTTTATCTTAGATAAAGAATAGAAAATATTTGCATCAATGATCAGTTCTATGAATTAAACTATAATGATACATTTGGTTAGGCTTTCATCATTATAAAATTTTATTATCTGATTTCAGTTTTATTTGAATTTACAAACAAAACCCCCATTCTTCTTTTTCTCTCTATTTTCTTTTAATAGAAATATATTTAACCAATCCCTGTGGATACGACCCTACTCACTGCTGTATACAAATTATATAATTATTTAGGAGTAGGTTTTAATTTTGTTGGATTCGACACCCATCAGATTCTATGTGACGTGATCCCTATGTGTGCATTCTACTTGCTATTAGGTAGGCCCTAGATGTTTGATCGGAAGGTGTTACATGATAGTTTCAGAAACACCTGTATGTTCTGTATGGGAGGGTCTCAAATAGTACTATTACCAATGACTCCATCTGAGGTGCACAAATTCCAAGAGCAGATCAGAACTACTTCCATTACATCTAGTAACTAGGAGAATAGGCTAACAAAGATATATGGGTTCAGTTCCAAAATGGCCCTCTAGATTTGAGGGCAAATCTTTCAAAAGCCCGAGGAGATGATAGGAATTTTTCTGGCAACCTAGATGATTACAGAACTCGATTCGATTGATGATCCAAATCACTCATGTTTTACCTTTATTTCTTTTATGTAATAAATATTTGAGTAATAATCTTACAGGTACAATAATATTTCTCCACGGGATGCCAAATGACTTTCATTTGTTGATCGCAAAGGGACATAATTAGATTCTCATCCAATGACTCATTGTGATCGACATCACCTCGATGCATTGGCTCTTTGAGGACTCTTATTATTTTTGTATTTGTAATTGTTTCTTTGGACTATTTAAGTTGTAATCTTTCTTTTAAGACACTTTCATTTGCTTGTAATTGTCTTTTAGGACCGGCCACCCTAAAAGTGGCATAGTTGTAATTTTTTAGACTTTTTAACCCTAAAGGGAGCAAGTATAAATATTTGCTTAAGTAAGGTTTTGAGAGGAAGCCAAAATTTTCAGAAATAGAACACATTTCACGTGTGAGGTTAGGGTTTTTCCTAAAATCCAAATTGCTCTTATCAATTTCAATATCAAGAATTGAAATTGCAGCGAGTTGCAACAAAGAGAAATTGTGAGTAATATCAATTCCTTTTTGTTCTGTTTCCTTTTTATCACTAGTGAGTTATATCTAGGGTTGATTAGGATTGTTCTTGGTTAGATTTTGATTTCATTTGAAATCATTCTATCATGTTATAAAATTGATTGGTTTTTACATTAGTTTTAACCATCAAATTTGCTATATTTTGTGGCATAGATTACCTTGTTGGGAAGGAGGAATACGACCTTGTTTTCTATTGTTAAAGATTGGTAATCTCTTAGTATTTTAAGTTGATTTAGTGATTCAATTGAGGATTTCATCATTGTGATTTTCATTACCTTGAAATATAGCCTTCAAATCATCTTTTAGATTTAGGGTTCACGTAATTTTTGTACCCCTTGGAACTGAATTGATCTTGTCATTTTAGTGATTGTTGATTGATTCAATTACATGTGCTTAAACCCCCCCTTTTAGGCACATCACCTTTTCTTACTCTGCTCCTTAAACTTTGCCTTCTCTACTACCTCTACATATTTAGGCAGCTGAAAGGATCCCACCTCATCTTAAAGGTTAAGCTTTAAACCCCTCACAAACCTCTTAACCTTGGAAGCATCATCAACACAAATAATTTCAAGTAGGAATTTGATTAAAATGTTCAATTCTACTTTATACTCTTTCATAAACCAATTACCTTGTTAGCAATTATAATATGTTGCCTCCATTTTGTCTCAAATATTGTTAGGGAAGTACTTTTTATAGAATAATTACTTAAACCGCTGCCAATTATTAGGTACTCCTACTAACCTAAAGACACTAGCCCACAAATCTGCAACCAATCCCTTTAGCATGAAGCTGCATAGTCTACTTTTCTACCCTCTGGTACTTAGAATGCAGCAAAGGTCTTTTTAGTTTCTAACATCCAATGCTTAACTTCTGTTAATTCATCAAACCTTAGGTTAAATTTCTTTGCTAGCCGATAAACTTATCTAGTTCAAAATGGTCTTATACTAGCCTAGCTAATCTCATGGCTTTTTGCTATTGCTATGTTATCATTCCCACCAATGCATTCATAGTCTTTAGCAATTGTGCAGTCATGTCAGCTACTAGTGCTGAAGCCCCTTATTGTGGCAATCTTGGAGAATACCTTTCATCTATGATGTGCTTCAAATGATTCAAGCACATAACATACTCCAATAGGTGTGAACAACAATAACAACCAACAACAATTTGCTTGATCAACCACTTCACAAATTCACCCTAATTCACGAAAAATGGAAGCTAAATGGATATATGGAACAATCAATTGCAAGAATATCAATGGTTAATAAAGGAAATGAACTAAGATTCCAATTAAAATTGAAATGTTACAAATCTGAAAATAGAACCCTAAATTCACGTGAACAAAATAAGGAACCAACAAATAGCATCTAGATATGACTCACTAAGTACAATTTGTAAAATAACAAGAAACGATTGATATTACTCACAATCACTTAAGTTGGTTATCGCCACAATTTCAATGATGAAATTGATAAGAGATCAATTGCAATGCAAGGGGACTCCTCATGGCAACATGGGTGTGTTTTTCCAGTTATCAAAAGTCTGCCTAAAAACCCTAGTTAGCAAGTATTTATACTTGCTCCAATTAGGGTTGAAATGTCCAAAAATTACATCTATGCCACTAATGTGGCTGGTCTAATTCAACAAATACAACTAAATAAAAACGTCCTAAAATGATTACAAAGTAATTGGTTCAAAGATAAAATAACAAATACAAAGATGGACTTCAAAGAGCCGGTTCTTCAAGTCAATTGTGATCATTGCGAACCATTGGATGTGAGTCCGATGATGTTCCCAATTTGATCAATAGTGTAGGTCATGTGGCATCCCATAAAGACTGATTACTGTACCTACTATATTACAACTCAAACATTATTAGATAAAGAAAATGGATATATGTGAGTGATTTGGATCATCATCCAAATCAGGTTCCTTGACTATTGGGATCGCAAGGTAGATTCCCATCAATCTAGGTCATCCCTATCTTGTCCAGCACTAGATAAGCTAGGTCAAACAATTCTTTTTGGAGGCATTCCACTAGAGAGGAGACAATCGAATGACTCAAAGGTTGGAATAAGTTTAAAATGCTCATAAGGATACACACATATTATATATATATGAGTGAAATAGAGATTTAAAAGGAGCTACAAATAAAGATATAAATTAAAGTAAAATAGATTGCTGAACAAAAACAATTGACCCATTATTTTAACCTCTCTCTTTATATCTCGCCATCCTATGGATTCAATACCTAAATTTTCCCAAAGATCATGAAATTCTATTGAACAATGCCTAAACTTATTGATCACTTGTTTGATATAAAACTTATATCCTACTGATCATAACATAAGCTCTAATACCACCTAAACCATAACACTCCAAAACCTAAAATGCTATAACCCACCATATGTCTCTATAGTGTAGCAACATACTAAGGCCCTCTTACACTCTTGTAACTTTAAATCTATCCAACTCCTAAATTCAATTTTCCATTTATAACTCCAATAAATATAAACGAATGATTCACGAGTGAATCACTCCAACCATAGTTAATGAAGAATAAACATAAATCTCTAATTCAGTTACACTTGTAAACTTCCATTTTCATAAAAATAAATAGCCATGGCTAAAAGTATTTAGATAGTCTCTAGGTTCCCATCTAAAACATCTCTAAGTTCTCCAATAATCTTTTAGATACTCTCTCATTAATCATCCACATAATAGTAATAATAATCTTCCTCATTCTTGTCCCGATAATAACAATATACATTTTCATACTCATCTACTCAACATATTCATCTTACTCATCTGCACTTGAAAAGGAAAGAAGTTAAGCCTAGGTTCAATATGTGAGTACCACAAGTATATGCGCGTGTCAACCAGATCATGTTATGGACACATAGGGAAGCAACATTAATATCACAAACAATCAATTTCCTTTCTTAATTTAGCCATCAACCATCATAGGGATACTTAAAATCCTACTACACCATATATATATATATATATATATATATATATATATACATATTAATATAATAAGTCCTAGTTTGAGAACTACCACTACGAACCCCATGTAACCCTAAATGTACCCCCTAGATCACTTAAATATAAGACTCCACTAGGAACAATGTCATATATTGATCATTAAGGTGCCCCCTAGGGATTTATCACTACGAGCCCTTTGGCTAAGCCAACCACAAGCAACAAATATGATAAACACGTACTTGGAAGAACGGTCCCACAACTAGCTTTTATGTAACTATTAAAGGTATAAAAACCTATTAAGTATTAAAGACTAAATTTAGTACTACCTTATGATATAACCTCAGTTCGTATATTGTTAATCATATACTAGTTGCATATTTCACTTCCTCATTGTGTTATTGTAGGTGAACTTAGCTTAAAATTGAACAAAAATGAAATAAAAGTAAAATAGAAGTGTTCCAAAATAACATGGTCATGTATGTGGTTGTGTAAAAGAATACCAGAAGGAACAAGACCATGTGAGTTGTTGTGTACCTTACTATGTTTGAAGCCTTTCCAACATGCCCAAGAACATAATTATGTACTTGGTCATGCACCTGACTATACATAAAGCCCTTCCAACATGTTCAAATATACATTCATGTACTTGGTCGTGTACCTTACTATACATAAACCCTTTTCGACACACCCAAGTGTACAGTTGTGTACTTAGCCGTGTACTTCAACTTAGCCTTATGCCCCATTAGCACACAACTCCCTCTCTAACTCAAAACAAGAAGGTACATCTTCGTATACCTGATTGTGTATCCCCTTGTTTTGAAAGTTTCTGTCTTCTTCTACTCCAATCAACATCCCAACCGTAGTTTCTATGTATCCAGACCAAATCAATTCAATTAAATTGCTAATTCTACACTTTTATGTGACATATAAATACTTACTTGCTTTGATTTACAATTGTAATCCCAAGATTGCTAAATCCCCACATTTGTGCTTGTTCCGTCTCAATCTTTGTTCTGAAATCTAATAACATATCACCTACAATTAGTCAAGCTTAAGAAATCAAAATCAGTAAATCACGTATTAACAATCAAAGCCCTTACTTAGTGAAAACATGTTAATCTTATAGGATTCCATTAAAGCTACATTGTGTGTGTCTGAGTGCACTTCTGAAATATCAATTACACAAATAAGAAAAGAGGGAACAATAGGTCAATTGAAAGTTTAAATACTCTGACCATAAAAAGACTAAAATGTTTCCATACTTAAAACCGTATTATTTTTCTTACCCTTATGTTTAATTTACTAATATTGCATATAAATTACACTAAGAGACATCATTGAAGTTATTCCACAATGGCAAGCTTGGATGTGTACTTCTATTTTTAATACTTGTATTGTTTCGTTTTGCTTGACTCGTTACAATATTGTTTCATCATTTTGACACATGAAGAAGTAGAAGTACCATTTATATGCGAGTCGATATTTTTTTCTAATCAAGAATTTTGATTTGATAAATTTTTGAAACCTAGGAAACGTTGTTTATACTTTTGATAATTCTTGCCTGTGTGATTGAGTATATTAACATTCACTTCCTTAGGATATATATTTTAGAGAAAGAAAATAACTTTCATTTTCTTGAGTACAATTTTTTAAAATAGATTATAAGGTCTGGCACAAAAGGGTGTTGTTGTTATAAGCTTGAAAAAGTTTGTCAAAGATCATAAAGAACCTGTAAAGGAAATAACCTTTTTTTATGTGAAACTGATAGAAGGGAGTTTGGAAATGCAGATGGATGAGATTACTTGTTTTGCCACTGCCAATCAGTTTGGATAATCGGATATGAGATACTTGTGATTTCTTTTTTTTTTAATGCCTTATGGTTATTAACTAAAGAATTTACCTCCCCTGATACTTGATATTGGAGTAGTTACGTTGTTATGCGCAATGACTTGACACTATACATTTTATTCCAGAATTTGAAAGCCCTTAAAGATATGTCATTTAGATAGGCCCTTTATATTAATCTGATCCATTCCATTCATAATATGAGTGGTTTCCACACCAAAATCTTCTAGTGCATGCGCAAATTAATTGGATGTCTTTTCTGTTTTTATCTTGATGATAAGATCGATAGTTAAGAGAAGGCTACAATTCTTTGTACATAGGTTGCTATTTTTGAACATAGGTGTTAAAAGAGAACACACCATAAAAAAATGTCTTGCATTTGGTTTCTCCTAATAAAATTCCAATCCTATAAATTGATTTAGGTTTTAAGCCATAGTCTTCATGTTCTTTTCCCATGAAACGGGACTCGTATATATAAATTGATTTAGATTCATTGTTTGAGTGGCACAAAGAAGATGATCTTGATAATTTTCCTAAAATTTGCAGTCATTCCATCGATATATAGATAAGAGTCGTTTCAGAATTTCGTTTTTAGATCCAGATTCTTCTAATAGTTTTTGTTTTTTGTTTTTATTTGTTATTCTTATATGAGACTTTACTTAGTTATATATCACATTTATTTGTGTATGAGATATGTCTAGTTCAGATTGAATCTTTGGATTCCCATTTCTTTTTGTTTACTTTATCACATATGATATATATTTATATTATAATGTGATTTAACGAATGAAATTTATATTGTTATGAACATATATATATATTCAGTGTTTGAATGACTCCGATGAGACATCATTTTTTATTTTACTTGAGAACCTTAGAAGTAGAAGATGTACCAATGAGCCGTTGTGTCATACTATCTATTGGTGAATCACAAAAAAGAGTAACTCGCTCCATGACCATCTTATGGTCACCCTAAAGAATCCTATATGGCTATACATCTCCGATAACCTTTTATTTATTTATTTTTAATTACCTCATCTCTCAATCTGCCCCATCATTTTTGTCAAAAGCTTTTTCACTCAAAATTCGTAAGGATCTCTGCTACTAGCATCCCTTTTCCCCTATCAATTGACGTCCAGGAAATTTCAGTAATATGTGGGAGTATTGCAACATGCAGATAACCCCCGATTCGTGAAGGATGGCTCATAAGTCATGACTAGGATAGGACATTATTTATAGCCTACATGACAGGATGATGCGAACATCGACAAGAAAGATTGTGATATCCATCCCATTCAACATACTTTTGACAATGATAAGAACTTAAAAAATTAGAAATTGAACATTTAACACGAATGTACTACCCCTAGATAAACTCTGCAGCCAATGCCTGTAGAAGTTTTTTTTTTCTTTTTTAATTTTTTTACCAATTACTATATATATTGTAACTATAGATAATCTAACCTTACTAAATGCGAAAGCACAGTCAATTGGTCTAAGTTTTTGTGCAAATTTTGGTTGAATAAGTGATTAGGACAAGTTTGAACTACAAGAACTGGCTTTATTTATTTATTTGTTTTTGGCTCAGCCTCGATGGATTCCTTGGTTCAATGACAAGAATGTTATCTAGTGACTGAGCTGCCATTTTTTGTCAAAACGAGCTATATTGGTATCGCTACTAATTTAATCGATAAGTTGTTAATTTATTAACTTATTTGCCCTTTTCTTCTGGCCATCCTATCACAGTAATTTTAAAAGGACTTCTATGGGTTTGCCAGCTAAGGATTAAGAATGGAGGTTCTGATAGAACTGCTTATCCCTGCTTTTTACCATTGTTTCTTTGGTGCATTACTTGGTTGTGGATGAAATGTTGTTACTACAATTGTGCTTATTCGTTTCTTCTATTTTCCTTTCTTATTACTGTTATTTATCATTAGAATTTGGAGATGATAAAAGTTAATATAATGATCCATAAATTACTGTATTATTATTCAAACTTTATTGTGAGATTGATGAGAAATCAATATCTATAGCTAATCAGGAGCCATTGCTTCTTCATCCTAAAAGGGTTCTTACCATAGTTGATTTATTTGTTATTAATTAATGAATTTGTTCAGTGAGACTATGGAACTACGGTCATATGAGTAGTGATGGATATAGTAATTTTTATGTTTTTTTAACTAAGCATGAAGCCATAGAGCATTGTAATTATGCAAGTTAGCAATTTTAAAGGTTTTACTCCATTCCATTTTTTCCTTGAAGTTTAATTACCATGCCTTTCTTACTTGAATAACTAATTTTGTGGGAATAACCCTCACATTATAGTCCATCTAATGGAATTTGAATATATATATATATATATATATATAATACTAGAGATCAATTCTACCATGGTGCACTAATTAGATGTAATGAGTGCTCTACTCAATTGTTTTTCTCTAGACTATCAACTTCAAAAATTAAATTTGTCCCCCTCAACATTTAGGTCTACCTTTATGTGTGTGTAAAACCTTTCAAGTCTATACCATTTTCCTCAGGTGAGTGGATAAAATGTTACTGAAGAATTGGTATGTATTTTTTTTTTTTTAATTGCTTGTTGCTATTTAATCCTTAGTGTAAAGAAATTTTCTACTCCCAATCTTCATATGCAATATATTTCTTAGTTATTAAAACTCTTATAAAAATAAATAAATAAAATCTAAATTATTAATTTAATTGCTCTTTTAGTGTCTCTTGAAGTCTCAATAATTTTTATACATTATGGGGGCTTAAAGAATTTTTAAAACATTTAATTATCTGTTTGACACATAACTTTTGTACATTTAGTTACAATTGTAAGTCCTTAACCTTTATTATATTGTTTTGATATGATTTTAATGGTTATATCTTCTACCTTATCCTCTCAATATAGCTAAATGTTTTCCTTAGTTGGAATGAATAGCTTTTTAGCTATTTGGAGCTTTGGTTGCTTACTTGTTTTTCATTGTTTTCCTTTTTTTTTTTTTTTTGTAATGTGAACTCGCGTAACAAGACTTAGAGCCAATTGGTCTATGTAATCTCAACTAATGCATGTGGTAGCTCTATTGTATACCGTCGCATTTAAAATTTTCAAGGGTTAAATGGAATTGTAGCTTATAAGAACCAAGGTCTAAATATAGTGCCAGAATTTCCTAGACTTTGTATTCATATAAAAAAATTGTTTAATATTATATGTGTAATACACATTTTTTTTTATTTTATATAAATAAATAAATATATGTATAAACATAATAAATGGCAATGTTGTAAATAGGATAATGGGACAAGGGCCATTTTGTCTTTTCCTGATCGGACTATAAAAATAGAATAACCTAAGGTTTCTCCTTTTTCACACTAACAACTTATAGCCGTATGGAGAGATAGAAGGTAAAAGAACCCTACAAGAAAACCTAAGGAGACTAAAGAGAAGTCAAGCAGTTAATTGAACAAGTAAAGATCTTTATACAAATTTTAAATTATGTGATTGGAATTAGACCTCATGGGTATCGTGTACGCATCAGGACTCGAGATTTGAGTATGGACGATACGAGAACGGAGAATCAACAACTCAAGGATACGATCGTGGAATTTTTTAAGTAAGTAATCTAATCTATGTAATTTATTTATAATTACATGTTTTAGGGATGTAATTGAGCTTGAGAATAGAGAGGATTGGGTTTAGGAGAAATTGGAATGAAGGATTAGGAGTTCATGGAAATTGCTGAAGGTAACACGGCCTACCAACACGGTCATGTTTTGATTGTGTTAAATTCGAAAGGTACGCTGAGAGATACACAGCCTCCCAACACGGTCATGTTTCAACCATGTTGATTTAAGGGTAACAAGGCCTCCCAACACGATTAAGTTTAGACTGTGTTGAGTGTGAAAGTTGCACCAAAAGATACAAGGCCTCTTAACACAATCGTGTTTTGACCATGTTGAGTTAAGGGTAACACATCCTCCTAATACAGTCGTGTTTGGACCATGTTGAAACCAAGTTTTACATCGAAAGATACATGACCCCTAACACGGTCGTGCTCTTACCGTGTTGACCAACACAGTCCCCAATATGGCCATGTTGAATAAAGTATAAAGTAATTACATATTTGTTTAACTTTAAATTAAACTAATTTCCCTACAACCTAGATAACTAGTAAGGCCTTAGAGAAATTAAATGAATAGGATTAAGAAAATTAAAAATGATATTGATCTTAGATTGAATACTAAAAAGAGCTTATTGATGTGTACAGATTTCAAATTAGATTAAGTCCAAGACTAGAAAGTGCTTAAGGCTAGGATTCAAGGTACGTGTAACTTGTATGTTGTTTTATGTTTGCTTAAGTTAGTATATGTGTTTACATTGATTAAGTTAAACAATTTGGCTTAAGTGTTTAAGTTATATGTTGTGTGTGCTTGGCTCAGCCTAGGGGCCCATAGTGGCAGATCCCTAGGGAGCACCCTAATGATCCTTTGTGACGTTGTCCCTAGTGGAGTCGTGCTTGGAAATGATTTAGGCTAATGTTGATTAAGTAGTTAAGTGTACATGGGTGTGGGGCCTATAGTTGTAGTTCCCATCACCAAGTTTAAGGTTTAAGTGAACATGAGTGTGGGGCCCGTAGCGGCAGTTCCCATCAGCAAATCATGCTCTAGTGTGTTAAGGGGGTCATGAGTACCCTATTGCTGCTTGTGGACATAAATTATCATAAGAAATGGTTGTTTGTATTTAAGTACTACATAACATGCGTAACACTTGTTCATGTTGTTCATGTGTGTGTGTTTGTGTTATACGTGCTAGGCATTAGCTCACCCTTTAGGGAACTTATGTTTAGATGCAGGTGTTAAGGGAGATGAGAACTTAGAAGATGACTTAGGTTTGGGTGAGCCACAGAGAGAGGAAGACAAAGATTACCATTATTATTATGGTGATTAAGATTTGGAGGACTATGTTATTTAGTTGTGATAGACAGTAATTTTTTTAGGGATGTTATTTTGTCTTCAAAGACTTTCGCTGCATTAGATGTTCGATATAGTTTAAGCTATTATTTGAATTTTGAGGATATATGAAATACTTTTATATAGGAATTATAGGTTAAAGTTTATCAGAGTTTATTCAGAACCTTAACGTGTTCTTGTGAGATATAAACACATGGCAGGTAGTAGCACGGCCCGGGGTTTCAGGGTGTTGAAATATAAATGCACTCTTGAGAATGAATGGAATGAAAGAATGATTTTTGTATCACTTAAATAACTTTACCTTATTGGTAAATGTTATGTGTCACTTATCATAATGGAATAGTTTGCAAGCAAAATCTTCAATAATAAATAAGATAAAATAGATATATATATATATATATAATATTTTTTTTAGTTGTATATGACTATCCAATAATTTTTTTTAACGAGCTAAGTAAATTTAAAAGTTACTAACTAGGGGTAGAATATTATTTAAAAACATGAATAGTTTGTTCAACCAAAAATTTAAATAATCAATTGAATCTATATTAACATCATCTTTAGTTGATTACATAATTTAAGACGTAACTAAAGCATACTAATAGTTTTACCAATAGTATTCTCACTTTCAGCATATACACATTTTCTTATGTTTGACATCTTATATGTGAATGAGATAAAAAAATTAAAAAAAAAAGAGTAAATTAGATTTATGTATGATAAGATAAGTTGATGAGTGTAACCTATGTCAATTTATTCATTATCTATACATTTTTAGGTCTCATAGTCTTATGTTCTTTTGGAGTCATGTTAGTTTGCAAGGATAAGAGTTAGATGACCTATGATACTAAGTCTGATGAGTACCAACACGATGTAGAGTCATATCTATGATATAAGCTCTCTTACTGGTGATATGATTTTTTTTACTGATGTGAAGGCTCAATTAGCTAATGAGAGTATAGATGACCTACTTATGCAAGATGAGGAGAGAGGAAATCCAGCTTCTCCTGTAGCTAATTGTGATATAAGTATGTTGTTGAGAACAAATATACACCTTAAGACTATTGTTGGAAATGTTGTAGAGAGGATTGTCTAAGGTTCTAATAAACCCAACATGATGCTAATTTCAATTATGATGAAGATGAAGGAAATTGATGACACACTCATGGATTACAATAATAGTATGAAGATTGTAAGATTTTTTAATTATATCAATGTAAATTACTTACTTGTTCAATTATAGTAATGTAACAAGTGTAAAATTAAGAAGGTGAAAAAATATATGAGAGTGTGCAATTGGATATGATGTTCATAATATATTTGGTTTAATATTAATATCACCATCATGCTACTGGATCTTAGCTAACACCTAAATTAAGTTAAATAGAGTGTTAATTTATCCTTCTAAATCTTTTTTTTTTTATCTAGAGGTATACATAAAGTGTTCATTTCATCTTTTTATCATGCTTTTATTTACATTACTTTAGTTAATAATCTTAATATTCAATTGTAAGATTGTAATGGCTGAAGGGAAAAAGGTTAGACAAAGAAGGGAAGGAAGGACTTATCGAAATACTCGACCCATAGTTATTACCCAATCAAATTCTTAGGATATTAAGGAAGAGCAACATCCATCTCCTATAGTAGTGTAACAACCATTGACTTCTTCACGACAAGATACTGAAGATATATTGAATTCCTCAACACATGATTCAGTTGTAGCAAATGCTACCCCCTTACATCCTCATTTTGTCACCAACAATCTTGTAAATAAAAATCCATCGAATAGCTCTCCACCTACTTCTAGTCTTGGCTCAAGTAATTGAGCTTAGTTTAATTATTCATATAATCTGTTAAATAAAAATGAGTAAATGTTGTTAAATAGTTTATCCCCATGTTGTAGTTAATGCTAACACATCATCCTATTAATAAGAGAGGTACATATAGAGGACATGCACTAGAGAAGGAGAACAATAGATGGAAAGGTAAGATGGTAATAGAGTTTGATGTTTCAATAGGTCATCTAATTATAGGCAAGCAGTCGGCGAAGATTATCAATCAAGAAGGTCTGGAAGCACAGAAACATACACGGCTGGATACACAGTCAGAAGATACGGCCGTGTATTGTGTCAGGAACCTCCCAGAAACATACACGGCCGGATACACGGACAAAAGGCACGACTGTGTGTTGTGTCAGGTACTTCCCAGAAACATACACGGCCGGATATACAGTCAGAAGACACGGCCGTGTATTGTGTCAGGTAGCTACCAGAAGCATACACGGCCTGATACACGGCTAGAAGGCACGGCCATGTAACACGACCGTGAATACTTAGATATTTGTTTCACGACTTAGTTTGTAAATATGGCATGTATATTTTGTATTGTATATTTTGGCAGAGGAAGATTTATTTTCCTAGTTTGTAAGATATAGTTGCTTGGAAAGATATCCTCCTAATGTATATATATACTTGAACATGAATTATGAAAGGCATTCAGCCAAAGTTTCTCAAAAGTTGTTATGGTATCAGAGCCACACAACTGAGTATTGCGCTGAATCCATAGTTCTTTTTTTTTAGTCTTGGAATTCCTGGTTTGTTCTTGGTTGTTTTTTGGCTTTAGGTTGATTCATTCCAATCAAAATTTTTTTGATAATCAAGTTGTGAGTGACAATTCAGTTTAGAATGTCTTTTGAGAAAACACATGAGATCTTAGCTATTAGATTTACGGGAAAGAATTATGCTGCATGGGAATTTCAATTCAAGATGTTTTTGAAAGGTAAGGAACTTTGGGGTCATATTGACGGGTCTTCTCCAGCTCCTACAGAGTCAAAAGATCGTGGTCAATGGGAGGCAAAAGATGCATGGATTGTTTCTTAGATTTTGGGATCTATTGAGGCTCACATAGTGAACAACTTACGATCCTTTGGCACAGCAAAAGAAATGTGGGAATACTTGAAGCGCGTCTACAATCAAGATAATACAGCAAGATGTTTCCAATTGGAACTTGATATGAGTAATTATAGTCAAGGTAATCTCTCAATTAAACAATATTATTCTGGATTCCTTAATTTATGGAGTGAATATTCTGATATTATCTATGCTAAGGTGTCAAAGGAGAGTTTGGCTAGTCTTCAGGCTGTTCATGAAGTGAGTCATCGTGATCAGTTTTTGATGAAGCTCAGACCTGAATTTGAAACCGCTCGGGCTGGGTTGCTGAATAGAGATCCAGTGCCTTGTTTGGATGTATGTTTTGGGGAATTGCTGCGCGAGGAACAAAGATTGGCGACACAAGCTGCTATTGGTGCAACTGGTGGATCATCTGGAATAGTTAATGTTGCATATGCTACTCAGACCCGAGGAAAGGGAACAATGCAGTGTTACAGCTGCAAAGAATTTGGTCATATTGTCTGACATTGTAGTAAGAAGTTCTGTAATTATTGCAAGCAAAAAGGACATATTATTAAGGAGTGTCCTACAAGACCTCAAAACAGAAGGCCACAAGCTTTTCATGCTATGGTATCCGACTCTTGCAATCCTGGTTCGACATCCACAATTGCTAGCAACAAGCAATCTGTTCTCACACCAGATATGGTTCAACAGATGATCCTCTCTACCTTCTCTGCTCTTGGTCTTCAAGGGAAAGGTAAGACTACTAATTTTGTTCCTTGGTTTGTTGATTCGGCGCCACAAATCATATGATTGGCATATCTGATTTATTGCATAATCAACATCCATATACTGGTACTCAACACATTCAGGTTGCTGATGGAAATAATATTCCTATTACGACAGTTGGTGATATTAGCTTCTCCTTTCGACATGTCTTAGTTTCTCCTAAATTATCTACTAACTTACTTTCTATTGGGCAAATGGTGGATAATAACTGTGATGTCCACTTTTCTCGTGATGGTTGTACTGTGTAGGATCAAGTGTCGGGGAAGGTGATAGCGAAGGGGCCTAAAGTGGGCAGGTTATTTCCATTACAATTTACCGTTCCTCGGACTTTGTCATTAGCTTCTTCAGTTGTTGACAATAAGGCCGGCATCTGGCATTGACGCTTAGGTCATCCAAATAATGTTGTTTTGAATCATTTGTTGCAAAGAGGTGTCCTCGAATCCATAGATAAGAACTTATTAGTTGATTGTTCTTCTTGTAAACTGGGCAAAAGTGAGACATTGCCTTTTCCTATTTTGGGTAGTCGTGCCAATAAATGTTTTGACATTATTCATAGTGATGTTTGGGGAATTGCACCAATTATTTCACATGATCAATATAAATATTTTGTGACATTTATTGATGATTACAGTCGATTTACATGGATTTATTTTTTGCATTCCAAAGCAGACGTGTTTACTGTGTTTTAAACCTTTGTGACATATATTGAGACTTAATTTTCCACTTGTATTAAAATCTTACGATCTGATAATGGTGGTGAATATATTTCTCATGAGTTTCAAGCATTTCTTCATACCAAGGGTATTGTTTCACAATGCTCATGTCCTTATATACCTCAGCAGAATGGAGTTGCCGAACGGAAAAATCGACATTTGTTAGATGTGGTGCGCACATTGTTGTTAGAATCTTCTGTTCCAGCTAAGTTTTAAACGAAAGCTTTATCTACTGTCGTTTATCTGATTAATCGCTTACCATCTCAACAATTGAAGTTTGATTCTCCCTATCAACGAGTGTTTGGTAAACATCTTAATTATCATATGCTACATACTTTTGGATGTGTTTGTTTCATTCATTTACCTACCCATGAACGTCATAAGTTGTCAGCCTAGTCTGCTCGATGTAGCTTTATTGGTTATAGTCCTAATCATAAAGGTTTTGTGTGTTATGATTCGATTAATAATAGATGGCATATTTCTCGGGATGTGATTTTCTTTGAACATGAATACTATTTTCAGCAACATTTTTCGACATCTGATACTGTTGTGCTTCCTCACTTTGATAATTCTTATTTTGATAAACGGTTCAAGCTTGGACTTGTCCTTTCTGACCCTGCTCCTGAAAATGCTTCAATGATTCTTCGACGATCAACTCGGCACACTCGTCCTCCAGATAGATATGGCTATTCTACAATTGTAACTAATACTACCATTCTTACCTCTTATTCTCAGGCTGCTAAACAGCCTTGCTGGATAAAAGCCATGCAAGAGGAACTTCAAGCACTTCAAGATAATCACACTCGGGATATTGTTTCCTGTCCTGCTGGTGTTAAACCCATTGGTTGTAAATGGGTTTATTCTCTTAAGATTCGATCTGATGGTTCCCTCGACAGATATAAGGCAAGGTTGGTAGCTCTTGGCAATCAACAGGAATATGGCATTGATTATGAAGAGACCTTTGCACCTATGGCTAAGATGACAACTGTCGGGCTTATTCTATCTATTGCTGCATCTAATGGATGGTTCTTACGACAGATGGATGTTAAGAATGCATTTTTGCATGGAGACCTCAAGGAAGATATCTATATGACTCCTCCTCCAGGATTGTTTTCCACACCCTCACATGATGTTTGTAAGCTCAAACGGTCTCTATAAGGTTTGAAACAGGCTCCACGGGCCTGGTTTGAGAAGTTTTGTAATACTCTTCTTAGCTTCTCTTTTATTCAAAGTCAGTATGATTCTTCATTGTTCCTGTGCAAGACTGACAAGGGAATTGACTTGTTGTTAGTCTATGTTGATGATATTGTTATCACAAGATCTGATACTCAATTAATGTCTCAGTTACAAGAACGCCTTCAAGGTTCGTTTCATATGAAGGATTTGGGCTCGTTAACTTATTTCTTAGGTCTTGAGGTTCATTCTTTTTCTGCTGGTATTTTTCTTCATCAACATAAATATACTGAGGAACTTATTGCTTTAGCTGGTCTCCAAGAGGGACGTTCTGTCGATACTCCTTTGGAAGTGAATGTTAAATATCAATGACATGATGGTGACTTTCTATCTAATCCATCTCTATATCAACAACTTATTGGAAGTCTCAATTATCTGACTATTACATGTCCTGATATTTCATTTGCTGTACAACAAGTTAGTCAATTTATGCAGGCACCTACACATCTTCATTTAGCAGCAATTCGCCGTATTGTTCGGTATTTAAAAGGGACTTCTCATCACTTAACCACATATAGTGATGCTGATTGGGCTGGTTGTTCTGATACACGTCGTTCTATTACTGGTTGGTGTATGTTTCTTGGTAACTCTTTAATTTCTTGGAAGAGTAAGAAACAAGATCGTGTGTCTAAGTCTTCTACCGAGTCCGAATATCATGCTATGTCGTCTGCTTGCTCTGAGATTATTTGGCTTCACGGTTTGTTGGCTAAGGTTGGTTTTCCTCAACTTGGTCTACCTCTCTTCATGTCGATAATACTAGTGCTGTTCAGATTACTACTAATCCTATTTTTCATGAGCGTACGAAACATATTGAAGTGGATTGTCATTCTATTCGAGAAGCTTATGATAATGGTGTTATTTCTCTTCCGCATATATCTTCGGATCTTCAAACGACTGATATATTTACTAAGGCTCTTTCTCGGCAGCATCATCAATTTCTTATTGGCAAATTGATGCTTCCTGATCAGTCCGCATCAATTTGAGGGGGGATATCAATCAAGAAGGTCTGGAAGCATAGAAACATACACAACCGGATACACGGTCAGAAGACACGGTCGTGTGTTGTGTCAAGAACCTCCCAGAAACATACACGGCCGGATACACGGACAGAAGGCACGGTCGTATGTTATGTCAGGTACTTTCCAGAAACATACACGGCCGGATATACGGTCAGAAGACACAGCCGTATATTGTTTCAGGTAGCTACCAGAAGCATACACAGCCTGATACACGACTAGAAAGCACGGCCGTGTAATACGGCTGTGAATACTTAGATATTTGTTTCATGACTTAGTTTGTAAATATGGCATGTATATTTTGTATTGTATATTTTGGTAGAGGAAGATTTATTTTCCTAGTTTGTAAGATATAGTTGCTTAGAAAGATATCCTCCTAATGTATATATATACTTGAACATGAATTATGAAAGGCATTTAGCCAAAGTTTCTCAAAAGTTGTTAAAGATGGCCTCTGAGATTGGGAAGGCTTTTAGTGACTTATTGTCATTGTATGTAAAGGGTGATTAGAGAACACTTCCCACATCAAAGAAGAGGCGGGCTTAGGCAAGAGTATAAGTTGGTATCATTGATGTTGCAATTTTATTGATACCATATATTCATTTTTTTAACATGTCATGTAAGTTATATGGTACTTGACAAAGGTGTTTGTGCTTTTTTGTTTGCATGTTTTGTCTAGGAATTTAAATGTGTATTAGTCATTTTACTATAATAGTTCATGTTCTAAAAACTTGTTCACTATTTATATATATATTTATCTACTTGGACCTTTCTATTCTTAATGTGTGTTATGGGAGAGGATTATTAGCAATTATCCTATACACTTTTTTCAAATAATAAGCATTATATCTGATATGCTCCTAAAAGTACCTTTAACCTTTTAGGCTATAGGAAGTTGATCAATCTTTTTTGTCTAATATCCCCCAACTTTTGTATTTGATTGTTAACAAAATCCTAGTTACATGGCTTCCTCATCATTATTATGATATTAGATGCTAATTGCCCATAATACTCAAAAGTTGAATACACACATATTCTTATTTTAAATGTTTTGCTTTTACCTTGCTAAAGTGTTGATAGTTTAATGTAAGATGCTTAAATATTTGGCATCCCTACATTTTGTTAGTATATTTGCATTTTCTACTATATTGATGAAGTTTCTTTTTAACTTATTGCTTATATGGATTTAAAATTTTATTCTTTGGTATATAGAATTTTTCCTTTTTCAATATTTTGGTGTAGCTTTTTTAGTTTTCAATTTTGTTTGCAGTAATTTTAATCTTCTTAATAATTGTCTCTCTCTTATATAATAAAATTGAATCAAATTATTCAAAGTATACATCTAAATCAATGCTTGTGCACATTAGAAGTAGCAACTCTTGCATGCAATGGTGCATTTATATCATTCAATTGTTGTATGGAAATTACTCTCTATTTTCAATTATTATTATTTAAACTTTGTTTGCAAAATCGACTTAACATTAATGATATTATGAACAATCCAGAAAAATACCATGAGGTTGATAGATGGACGAGATGTCTTCATGGGAAATTTCGATGTGATGTTTACAAAAATTGGAAAATTGAGGGTGATAATGCTCAACTTAAGGCTTGTAGTGATGGGGATTGAAAAAAAGTCACAGATATGTGGAATCATGAGTGCATGGAAGAGATGAATATTCTAGAATTGGATGAGCCAATTGAAAAGGTAAGTTGTCATTAAATGATACTTCTTTGTAATATGAGAAAATGATTTTAAAAATTTATTTCTTATTTTGAATAACAGAAAACAAAACCAATGAATGGAAGAAATGCATGTAAGAATGTAAAATATTTGCATAGGATTAGGAGTAAGTCCTTTAAAAGTAGGAAGATTGAGCATGCAAGTATTTTAGATAATTTCATTTATTTGATAGTGAAATTGGTTAGATATTTAATCTGTTATTGTTTATCCAATTAGATTGAGCAACACCATCAAGCACCTAATGCTATTGAATTCTTCAAGCAAACTTGATTTTGTGAGCTTAAACCAAATAGTATTGATGGTTAGGTCTCTCAACAAGCTACAAATGATCATGTTGGTATAAAGGATGCATTTTTACATCATAAAAGTAGTATAAACTATAGGGTAAAATGTTTCTAACATTTGTCTTTGTTATTAATAATATAGGCAAAAATAGTTCAAATGTTTAGAGAATCACATTCTTTAGACACACCAAAGTCTTCTTTAGAGATTGTTGATCTATATAAGAATATAAATTATAGGATAGATTACCATCTTAGTGGGGGTTATGGACTACCAACTATTGGAAAATCAATGCAGATTCGAGTCTCCAAGAATTACAAAAATAAAAGATTGTAAGAAGAGCTTGAAGAAGAGAAAGAATTACATAAAAAGAAGAATGTTGAGTTTGAAGAATTAAAAAATTTACAACAAGCTTAAGAAAATAATGTACATCTTGTGATTTGTCCCAATTTACAGTTTATTTTTCCCTCTATTTTGAAGGATTAGTTTATTTTTGAAATGGTGCTTTAATTGTTATGTTATTTAAGTGGGTTTTTCTTAGTAAAGATTGAATGGAGTTATAATCGTGTTGTTATGGATGTTATACAAATTTGTATTCTTTAAGAAGTAATGATATTTGCAGCTAATGGAGTCTTCTATTTTCCATATGGAGTTGTATCTCTCTTTTTTCATAAGATTAGTTTTTTACTAGATTATAATTTTTCGTAGTTGAATAGTCTCTTTTAAGATTTGCAAAGGTTTTATCTAGACTTACCATTTGACTTAGGTGATTTATTAAACAATATAATTGTGTTTATCATATGGCTATATTAATAAGTTATGTTAAGTTTTTATAAATTTATGTAGTAGGATCTCCAAGTAATAGGGAGTTTATTCCTTCTTCAATTCCCCTTGATCTTGCTGATGAAAATGAAAGTGGAGAAGAGAGTAGCTAATGAAAGAAAGTTTATTTGTTAGTAATTTTTCTAAAGAGGATCATGAAAATGGAGAAGAAAGTAGTTTATGAAAGAGAGTTTATTTTGCTACTAACTTTTATGAAGATGATAATCAAAGTAGAAAAGAGAATAGCTTATAAAATAAAGTTCATTTTCTTATTACTATTTTGAAGTTGATGAAAGTAAGGAAGAGAGTAGATTATGAATAGAGTTTATTTTGCTAGCAACTTTTGTAAAGTTTGGACAATATTTGATAGGAATCAAAATCCGACAAGACCTATCATTAGGGCAAGAACTAAAGGAATTCAAATCTTGGCATTAAGGGCCCATTTTGAGCAGATCGACCCTGAAATTATTTATATATTAACATTTTTTTCTATTATTCTTGTATTGTGTTTTCCAACAGGCACACTTATCATATTTTATAGGGCAATGGACAAACTCCCTCAGACTCAGCTTGTGGGTTATCCATGGACCGACCTGAACCGGCGATGAGGTGGGCCGATGGATCCTATAGAAGACCGGCATCTTGAAGACCATTTCTTTTATATATTTACTATTTTATGAACTATTTTGGTTGTATTTTGGTTTTGGGATACTTTTATTTTCATGTAATTCTCATTTAGGGTTAGCCACCTTAAAAGTGGCAAACTTGTAATTTTGAGCACTTTTTAACCCTAGGAGTAGCAAGTATAAATACTTGCTTAAGAGAGGGTTTGAGAAGCTTATTTTGCAGATTAAACACTACATTTCACGTGAGAATTAGGGTTCACACCTTGGTTCCAAACTCTTATCAATTTCAATCCCAAGAGTTGAAATTGTGGCGAGTGCAACATCTTGAAATTGTGAGTTATATCAATTTCATTTTGTTGTGATTTCTTTTCTTCTCTAGTGTGTCATATCTAGGGTTGAATTGAGATAGTTCTTGGTCAGAAATACATATTGTTATTCACGAATTCTTGTGTTTATTTGAAGTATTTATCAATTTGATTCGAATCATCATTGAAGACTACACTTGAAATCGTGTTCTTTTCTATTGGAAAGGGATTCTTATCATTAAGGTTTCCTTTGTCATTTGTGGATTATTTTCGTGGATTATATGAGATTAGAGTGTTGTTAGAAGATATTATCATTGTGGTATTATAATTATATCATTGGACATTTGGATTTCATCATGTCTTCATTAGGGTTCACGTGATTTAGCCTTGTGGATCCGGTTTTTGACTTGACTTGAGATTGTTTTTCTTAAGTCTTTTATATGTGCTTAATCTTGGTTTTAGGCACATCATCTTTTTTGGTATCAGGACTATATCATATTTGGATTTAAGATTCAAACACATCATAATTGAAGAATTGGTTAAATTCATTGGAAATTGACGGCATTGTTCATGTGATTGAGACTAGTTTGATTGACATTGTTGGATTGTCTTTCAAATCGGTTTTTATATGTGCTTAATCTTGGATTTGAGCACATCATCTTTTTGGTATCAAAGCTCTTGCTGAGAGAAGGGAATTGGTTTCAATTGATTTCGTGGAGTCAATCATCCATTAGGATTGATTTAGTGGAAACCGCAATTGTATTGATAGTTGTGATTTTGAGTTTGTGAAATTACCTTGTTTTGGAGATTATTTTGCTGTTTGTTGGAGTTGGTTTGGGAAGGTTTTTGCATCATTTTGTGGTCACTAATTCACGTGGAAGAGCAGAAATACAAATGATGAGATCCATGATGAGAGCCAAGCCGAAAGAAGAAATGTGGATCCTCTTAAAGTGTCGCCTGGACCGATCACAAGAAATCAAGCGAAGCGATTCAAGGAAGCACTTAACGGGTTGATAAAGGTTGTCCATGAAGCCGAAAAGGATTGGAGCAATCATGAAGTTGGAACGAATTGGAACAACTATGGGAAGACCTTTTCTTTTATACAAGTCACACCGGACACGGGTTGAAGAGGGCATGTACTTTCAAGGCACGGTCGTGTAGGAATATCAAGATTGCACAGAATCATACACGGCCAGTCACACGGCTAAATGGCACGGCCGTGTAAGGAGACAAGAATTGGCACAAAATCATACACGGCCAAAGTACACGGCCGTGTATCCCCTACTGGCCAGCTTTTTCTGTTTCGTGTTTTTACGGAACTTATCTAAGCTACGTCGCTTTGGAATTGTTTTTCACGAATTGTAACCCTAGTATAAAAGCTCCTAGGGTTTAGAACAACTAAGAATTTTACATCTTTGAACATTAAACATATTTGAGAGGCACCTCTCTTAGTTCTTCAAGAACTAAATCGAACTTATCGGATTGATTTCTGTGGCGTTCATCCCGACTTATCAATCGGTCTTTCATCCCGATTGTGGCGTCTTCATTTTTATACCAAGGTTCTTGTCTCGCTTATAGACAACGGGTTGCGGTTTCCACTTTAGGTGTTTGGGCATCTTAGGCAACGAATTTCGGAACGTATTGGTATTGGGTTTCGTCACGGGTTGGCGTGGTTCATATCAGTTTGGTATCAGAGCTTAGGTTTGTCAAAACATCAAGTTCGGTTGAGGAAGGTAATATCAAAAACCCTAACTCCAATCGTTCATATCAATTATCGTATTCAATTTCGTAGTATTGATTGTCTTTTCATAGTGTAATATCGACTAGGCGATTGTTACAAAAAAAAAAAGTAAAAATCATGACAAAAAAAAAGAGAAAAGAAAAGAAAAGAAAAACATGATCAAAAGTAGCAACCAAGACAAAAAAAAAAATCGGATAGAAAAATAGAGGAAAATTTACAAACCCTAGAGTTGTTTTGAATTCTACGGAAGGAAATTGCTATAGTTCGGGTTAGTTCCAAGAGAATTGAGAAGAGGAAATTGGCGAGTTGATATCATCATTATTTGTGAGAATACACGAGTGATTGTGTGAGATCATCATTTGAGCGAAACACGTAAGGGAGTGTATCGTGAGGTTTAATTTTATATATATTTGTGTTAGTACTAATCTTTTCTGCAAGAACTATGTCGAGACAACATTCTCCTGAAGGTGAGAGGGGAAGGTTTGATGCTAGGTTAGTAATTGAGGCGTTGAGGGGAGAAATGAAGAGGATGTTCCAAGAGGGAATGGAACAAATTCATGAGACGGTAGAGTAAAGATTAGAGCAATCCACAAATGTATTCCAAGGGCGTTAGAGGGAGAGTCATTCTAGGAGAGTACCGAGGGGTGGAGATGAAATGTCGGATGATGACTTTGATGAGCCTTCTGTCGGGAGTTATAGAGGATATAGTGGTCGGAATAGAGGAACAAGGGATTGGGAAGATAGAGGAGATAGGAAAAGAGAGAATATGTTTCATACTAGATGTTATCTAGGAGATCACATTTGTAGTTTGATTATTGATGGGGGAAGTTGCTCCAATGTAGTGAGCAATTTTATTGTTGAGAGGTTGGGGCTCAAAACTGTTAGACACCCTAGTTCATATAAATTGCAGTGATTGAATGATAGTGGTGAGACTAAGGTGAGTAAGCAAGCCTTGCTTAGTTTTCGCATTGGTAGATATGAGGATGAGGTGTTATGCGATGTAGTGCCAATGCAAGCATGTCATGTGTTGTTGGGGAGGCCATGGCAATTTGATAGGAAGGCTGTTCATGATGGCTTTTCTAACAAGTATACGCTTGTTCACCAAGGGAAAAGCTTTAATCTTAAACCTTTAACACCTAAACAAGTGTATGAGGATCAGTTGCAGCTACAACAGTCGTTTGCAAAACACAAGGTGAGTGAAAAGCAGAGTGAGAGTGAGAGAGCAAAAGACAATGAAAAAGAAAAGGAATATAAAAGTCAAGATTAAAAGGAAAAAGAGAGGAAGGCTGGAAAGAGTGTGAGAGGCCAAGTTGAAGGGGGATCAACTTTGGTGGTGAGTGAAAAGGAGAGGGTAGCTTTGCAAAAGGAGAGTTGTGTGGCAAGAACGAGTGTAGTAAGGAGAGCGTTAGTGATGAGGCAACCTATGTTGTTTCTGGTTTTTAAAGAAACATGTTTGACTACTAACGAATTATCTAATGCTTTGCCTAGTGTGGTTGTGTCTCTTGTGCAGGATTTTGAAAATGTCTTTCCGAAGGAACTCCAAAGGCAGGTAGATGTGTTAATGGAGAAGGGATACAAGATAGAAGGCATGAGTCCATGTACAGTGCCTGTGATTTTGGTGCCTAAGAAGGATGGGACATGGAGAATGTGTGTTAACTGTCGTGCCATCATCAACCTTACGGTAAAGTATCGTCATCCCATTCCTTGTTTAGATGACTTCTTAGATTGGTTATATGAGTATAGTGTCATTCCTCGTGAGCCATGGATAAACATTTCCATAGATTTTGTGTTAGGATTATCTAGGCCTAGGCATGGTCGATATTATATTTTTTGTGGTTGTGGATAGGATTCCTAAAATGGTTCATTTCATTCCTTGTCATAAAATTAATGATGCTATACACATTGTTGATGTGTTCTTTAGAGAGGCAGTGCGTCCACATGGTATACCTAGTAGCATTGTTAGTGATCGGGATGTAAAAATTTCGAGTCATTGTTGGAGAGTATTGTGGGAAAGGTTGGGAACTAAACGGATGTTTTCAACTATCTGTCACCCACAAACTGATGGGCAAATTGAGGTGGTTAACAGGACTTTAATTCAATTGTTAGGGGCAATCATAGAGAAGAACATTAGGACTTAGAAGGCATTTGTGGAGTTTTCATATAATAGGGCTGTACATAGCACTACTCATTGTTCACCATTTGAGATTGTGTATGGTTTTAACCCACTGACTCCTATTTATTTATTGCCATTGCCACCTAACAAGTTTGTGAGTTTTGATGCTGATTCTAAGGCAGATTTCGTGAGAAAGCTACATGCACAGGTAAAGAGTAGGATTGAAAAACAAAATGCCAGGGTCGCTTCAAGGGTGAACAAGGGTAGGAGACCCAAGATTTTTCAGCCTGGAGATTGGGTTTAGGTGCATTTTCGCAAGGAGAGGTTTCCATTGCAGAGGAGATCCAAGTTAAACCTTCGGGGAGACGGTCCATTTCCGATGCTTGAGAGAATCAATGATAATGCATACAAGAAAGATTTCCCAAGTGAGTCTCCAGTAAGTGTCACGTTTAATGTTACTGATCTGAGTCCATTTGATGCAGGCAATGATTTGAGGACAAATCCTTTTCAAGAGGAGGGAATGATGAGATCCATGATGAGAGCCAAGCGGAAGAAGAAATGTAGATCCTCTTGCAGTGCCGCCTGGACCGATCACAAGAAATCAAGCGAAGCGATTCAAGGAAGCACTTAACGGGTTGATAAAGGTTGTCCATGAAGCCGGAAAGGATTGGAGCAATCATGAAGTTGGAACGGATTGGAACAACTATGGGAAGACCCTTGCTTTTATACAAGTCACACCGGACACGGGTTGAAGAGGGCGTGTACTTTCAAGGCACGGCCGTGTAGGAATATCAAGATTGCACAGAATCATACACGGCCAGACACACGGCTAAAAGGCACGGCCGTGTAAGGAGACAAGAATTGGCACAGAATCATACACGGCCATGTATCCCCTGCCGGCCAGCTTTTTCTGTTTCGTGTTTTTACGCAACTTATCTAAGCTACGTCATTTTGGACTTGTTTTTCACGATTGTAACCCTAATATAAAAGCTCCTAGGGTTTAGAACAACTAAGAATTTTACATCTTTGAACATTAAACATATTTGAGAGGCACCTCTCTTAGTTCTTCAAGAACTAAATCGAACTTATCAAATTGATTTCCGTGGCATTCATCTCGACTTATCAATCGGTCTTTCATCCCGATTGTGGCGTCTTCATTTTTATACCAAGGTTCTTATCTCGCTTATAGACAACGGGTCGCGGTTTCCACTTTAGGTGTTTGGGCGTCTTAGGCAACGAATTTCTGAACGTATTGGTATTGGGTTTCATCACGGGTTGGCGTGGTTCATATCAACAAAGTGTTGTTTACTTTAGCAATTTTTGGAACTTGCAAAACTTACCAAAATCCTTGTCGTGGCGTGGAGGAGGAAGTGTAGTTTGTTGTTTTTTATTTCCATTGTGTAATTCTGAATTGGTGGAGTACAATTTGCATATTGCATTGAGTTTTGATTAGTAAGGAATTATTTGAATTCAAAACATATGCAATTAAGTTATGGGAGTTAATGATTGCTATTTGAATTTGAATTCATTGTTACCAAGTGAGGAAGGCTTGCAATTAGTGTTGTGAATCCTTGTGCAATTCGGAATTGGAGCATTTGCAAATTCCAGATTTGAAGTGTGTGGAAGGATAAGCATCCATTTGAAATTCAAATACCTTCTTTAAGTTTGAGAGCAATTCATTGAGTAGCATTGAATAAGTGTTATTTGAATTTGAATTGTTTTTTACCATTTGTGGAGAAGGTTTCATTTAGTGGAGTGATTTCAAATTTGAATTTTGTTGCTGCCATTGCTTGTGGTTTATGGTGTGAATGGGAGTTTTGTAGTGGCAAGGACGTGTACACCTTGAAGTATTGTATGTAAGAGTGTTTAAAAAAAAAAAAGTTACAATGTGTAATAGTGTTGTAGTGAATTGATTGCACCGTGTAGGAGTGAGGTGTGTGTGGTGGTGTAAATTTGTGGAGTTGTGTGGAGTAAGGTACTGCACATTAAGATAAAGTGTGAGTGTGAATCGTGGCAAGAATAAGGAACGTGAGTAGTAGAATTTAAGATTCAAACAAGTCATTAAATGTGTGAAAGTAATTGAACTAGTTACTTAAACACTTGTTGTTGAATTTAATTCTATCTACTTGAAAGTAGTTGAGTGTACTTCATTTGTGGTTTGGTTGTATACTTGAACCTTGGAAGTGTGAAGATAATTATTGTTGTTGGGTTTGAACAAATCATGTCTAGTGAAATGTTTCATTATGCCAATGTATTGCGCCGGAACATTGACTACATTTACTACTAAGGATGACAAACAAAGGGAAAACTTGTTCCATACTTCTTGTAGGGTACAAGGAAATTTATGTGTCCTTATAGTTAATGGTGGTAGTTGTACCAATGTGGTAGCAGCATCGATGGTATCGAAACAAACTTGCTATTACTCCACATCCTAAACCGTATACATTGAATTGGCTTAATGACCAGGGGAGTTTGCATGTAACCCAAAGAGCTAAGGTACCATTTAGTGTAGGGATAAATACTTTGATGAGATTGAGTGTGATATTGTGCCTATGTGTACATCCCATATATTGCTTGGCAGGCCTTGGTTATATGACAGGAGGGTTTTACATTATGGCTTCAGGAATACTTATGTATTCCAAAAGGAAGGAAAACGAATTATTCTGAATCTGATGTCGCCTTTAGAGGTTCAAAGGGTTCAGCAACAAATTAGTAGACCATCAGTGGGCCATGAGCAGTCGAACCAACCTTTAGAGCACAAAATTCGTCAAACCCAAATGTGCCAACCTTTAGAGGATCTTGTTGATCATAGTCAAACGAGCAGACCACCAGAGAGCCAAACTGTTCAGGGTCAGTTATGTTCTCCTTCAGACACACTAGAGGTTCACGAGCAGTTGAGCACACCATTGGAGTATTCTGAGGATCAGAGTTAGATGAGTCTATCATTAGAGGGCCAGAATGTTCAGAGACATTTGTGTTCACCTTCAGAGGTCTCAGAGGGCAATGACCAGTTTGGCCAACCACTAGAAGACCATCAGCATCAGCGACATACAGATGAGCTAGAAAAGGAGGATACAATATCAGTGAAATGGGTTGAGATAGGGGACACCTCAGTGGATAATGGGTCATTATTTGTGTTGTAGAAGAGATACATCCTGAAAATGGAGGAGAGAAAACAATCACCACCTGTAGTATTTCAGATATTGGGATTCTGTAGATGTACTTCTTCAGATGGTTTGGTAAGAGGAAACAAAGTCTCTACTGCATTTGATCTACCAAATTTGAGGACAAATCTTTTGGAGGCCCGAGGAGATGATAGGAATCAAAATCCGACAAGACCTATCATTAGGGCAAGAACTAAAGGAATTCAAATCTTGGCGTTGAGGGCCCAATTTGAGCAAATCGACCCCGGAATTATTTATATATTAACCTTTTTTCTATTATTCTTGTATTGTGTTTTCCAACAGGCACACTTATCATATTTTATAGGGCAATGGAAAAACTCCCTCAGACTCAGCTTGTGGGTTATCCATGGACCGACTTGAACCGGCGATGAGGTGGGCCGATGGATCCTATAGAAGACCGGCATCTTGAATGATGAGATCCATGATGAGAGTCAAGCTGGAAGAAGGAATGTGGATCCTCTTGAAGTGCCGCCTGAACCGATCACAAGAAGTCGAGAGAAACGACTCAAGGAAGCACTTAACGGGTTGATAAAGGATGTCCATGAAGCCGGGAAGGATTGGGGCAATCATGAAGTTGGAACGGATTGGAACAACTACGGGAAGACCCTTGCTCTTATACAAGTCACACCGGACACGGGTTGAAGAGGGCATGTACTTTCAAGGCACGACCGTGTATGGAGTCAAGCAAATCCACAAAAAGATACATGGCCAAAGTACACGGGCGTGTATGTTGCCAGAAGTTGCACAGAAAGATACACGGCCAAAGTACACGGGTGTGTACAAGGCCGTGTATCTCCTCCGGCCAGCTTGTTCTGTTTTCGCGTTTTTACGCCACTTATCTAGACTACATCGTTTTGGACTTGTTTTACACGAATTGTAACCCTAGTATAAAAGCTCCTAGGGTTTAGAACAATAGAGAATATACAGCTTTGAACATTAAACACTTTTGAGAGGCACCTCTCTTGGTTCTTCAAGAACTAAATCGAACTTATCGGATTGATTTTCGTGGCGTTCATCCCGACTTATCAATCGGTCTTTCATCCCGATTGTGGCGTCTTCGTTTTTATACCAAGGTTCTTGTCTCGCTTATAGACAAGGGTCGCGGTTTTCTACTTTAGGTGTTTTGGGCGTCTTAGGCAACGAATTTCCTAACGTATTGGTATTGGGTTTCGTCACGGGTTGGCGTAGTTCGTATCAATTTGGTATCCGAGCTTAGGTTTGTCAAAACATCAAGTTCGGTTGAGGAAGGTAATATCAAAAACCCTAATTCCAATCGTTCATATCAATTATCGTATTCAATTTCGTAGTATTGATTGTCTTTTGATAGTGTAATATCACTTAGGAGATTGTTAAAAAAAAAAAAGAGTAAAAATCACGACAAAAAAAAAAAGAAGAAAAAAAAGAAAAGAAAAGAAAACGTGATCAAAAGCAAAACAAAGACAAAAAAAAAATTTGGATAAAAAAAATAGAGGAAAATTTACGAACCCTAGAGTTGTTTTGAATTCTAAGGAAGGAAATTGGTGTAGTTCGGGTTAGTTCCAAGAGAATTGAGAAAGGAAATTGGCGAGTTGATATCATCATTATTTGTGAGAATACACGAGTGACTGTGTGATATCGTCATTTGAGCGAAAAACGTAAGGGAGTGAAATCGTGAGGTTTAATTATATAATATTTTGTGTTAGTACTAACTTTTCTACAGGGACTATGTCGAGACAACTTTCCCTCCTGAAGGTGAGAGGGGAAGGTTTGATGCTAGGTTAGTAATTGAGGCGTTGAGGGAGAAATGAAGAGATGTTCCAAGAAGGAATGGAACAAATTCATGAGACGGTGGAGCAAAGACTAGAGCAATCCACAAGTATTCCAAGCGCGTAAGCGGAGAGTCATTCTAAGAGAGTACCGAGGGGTGGAGATGAAAATGTCGGATGATGATTTTGATGAGCCTTCTATCGGAGTTATAGAGGATATAGCGGTCGGAATAGAGGAACTAGGGATTGGGAAGATAGAGGAGATAGGAATAGAGAGGATGATCAATTGAGTAGAATAAAGATGAAGATTCCTCCTTTCCAAGGGAAGAATGATCCCGAGGCGTACTTAAGTGGGAGAAAAAGGTGGAGATGGTATTTGATTGTCACAACTATAGTGGGAGAAAGAAGGTAAAACTTGCTGCCATTGAATTTTCGGATTATGCTATAGTGTGGTGGATCAACTAATGTTGAATATGAAAGGAGGGGCGAGCCACCTATTGAGTCTTGGGAAGAGATGAAAAGAGTGATGAAGAAGCGTTTGTACCTGTGTATTACTATCGTGAATTGCATAACAAGTTGCAAACTCTTAGCAGGGAAGCCGGAGTGTAGATGAGTATTTCAAGGAGATGGAAGTCACTATGATTAGGGCGAATGTAGAGGAGGATAGAGAGGCTACAATGGCTAGATTTCTTGCGAGGTTGAATAGAGAAATCTAAAATGTTGTTGAATTGCAGCATTATGTAGAATTGGAGGATATGGTCCACATGGCTATAAAAGTTGAGAACCAGCACAAGAGGAGAGGTAGTAGTAATGCACGGTTGCAACAAGGTAATGGTTCATCCACTTGGAAGAATAATCAATGGAAGAAGGAAGAAAAGCCTTTACCCACCAAACCAAAAGGGAGCTGAGGCAAGCGAGTTCTACTCCTGGTAATCAAGGTAACCCTGAATCTTCTACTTCTAGAAATCGTGACATTAGATGTTTTAAATGTCAAGGTAGAGGCCATATTGCTAGTCAATGTCCAAATAGGCGTGTGATGATTTTGCGTGATGATGGAGAGTATGAGACTGAGGGGATAGTGAAGAAGAGGATATGCCTCCATTAGAGGATGCTAGTGATGATGAGGAACCTGCAATGGGAAGGCTAGTGGCAGTAGTGAAGAGAGCTTTAAATGTGCAGGTGAAGGAAGAAGAGAGGTGCAAAGGGAGAATATATTTCATACTAGATGTTATCTAGGAGATCACATTTGTAGTCTGATTATTGATAAGGGAAGTTGCACCAATGTAGTGAGTAATTTTTATTGTTGAGAGACTGGGGCTCAAAACTGTTAGACACCCTAGTCCATATAAATTGCAGTGGTTGAATGATAGTGGTGAGACTAAGGTGAGTAAGCAAGCCTTGATTGGGTTTCGCATTGGTAGGTATGAGGATGAGGTGTTATGTGATGTAGTGCCAATGCAAGCATGTCATGTGTTGTTGGGGAGACCATGGCAATTTGATAGGAAGGTTGTGCATGATGGCTTTTCTAACAAGTATATACGCTTGTTCACCAAGGGAAGAGCTTTAATCTTAAACCGTTAACACCTAAGCAGGTGTATGAGGACCAGTTGCAGCTACAACAGTCGTTTGCAAAACACAAGGTGAGTGAAAAGCAGAGTGAGAGTGAGAGAGCAAAAGACAATGAGAAGAAAAAGGAATATAAAAGTCAGGATCAAAAGGAAAAGGAGAGGAATGCTGGAAAGAGTATGAGAGGCCAGGTTGAAGGGGGATCAACTTTGGTGGTGAGTGAAAAAGGAGAGGGCAGCCTTGCAAAAGGAGAGTTGTGTGGTAAGAGCAAGTGTATAAGGAGAGCGTTAGTGATGAGGCAACCCATGTTGTTGCTGGTTTTTAAAGAAACATGTTTGACTACTAACGAATTGTCTAACTCCTTGCCTAGGTGGTTGTGTCTCTTGTGCAGGACTTTGAAGATGTCTTTCCTGAGGAGATTCCAAAGGGATTACCACCTGTTCGTGGTATTGAGCACCAGATTGACCTTGTACCCGGAGCATCGATTCCAAACAAGCCAACTTATAGGAGCAATCCGGAGGAGACAAAGGAACTCCAAAGGCAGGTCGATGAACTAATGGAGAAGGGGCACGTGAGAGAAAGCATGAGTCCATGTGTAGTGCCTATGATCTTGGTGCCTAAAAGATGGGACATAGAGAATATGTGTTGACTGCCGCGCCATCAACAACATCACGGTAAAGTATCGTCATCCCATTCCTCGCTTAGATGACATGTTAGATGAGTTGCATGGGTCTAGTGTCTTTTCTAAAAATTGATCTGAAAAGTGGATATCACCAAATTAGAATGAAAGAAGGTGATGAATGGAAAACTGCATTTAAGATAAAATATGGATTGTATGAGTGGTTAGTAATGCCTTTCGGTTTAACTAATGCATCTAGTACTTTTATGAGACTTATGAACCATGTTTTGAGGACTTTTATTGGAAAATTTGTGGTTGTCTATTTTGATGATATTCTTATTTACAGCAAAAGTTTGGAAGATCATATGTCACACTTGAGGGATGTTTTAGAAGTGCTTCGAAAGGAACAATTATATTCTAACCTCAAGAAGTGCACTTTTTGCACAGACAAACTTGTGTTTCTTGGTTTTGTTGTTAGTGCGCAGGGAATACAGGTTGATGAAGAAAAGGTTCGTGCGATCCAAGAATGGCCTAGTCCAACCAATGTAAGTAATGTGCGGAGTTTCCATGGACTAGCGAGCTTTTATAGGAGATTTGTGAAGGATTTCAGCACCATTGCAGCACCACTTACTGAGGTAATTAAAAAGAACGTGGGGTTCAGCTGGGGAGAGCAACAAGAGAAGGCCTTTCAGACGCTTAAAAATAAGTTGACTCAGGCGCCGTTACTTGCTTTACCTAACTTTGCTAAAACGTTTGAAATTGAGTGTGATGCTTCAGGATTAGGTATTGGAGCAGTGCTTATGCAGGAGAGAAGGCCGATTGCATTCTTTAGCGAGAAGTTAAGTGGGGCAACCTTGAATTACCCTACTTACGACAAGGAGCTATATGCATTGGTTCGAGCCCTGGAGACGTGGCAACACTACCTTTGGCCAAAAGAGTTCGTGATCCACACTGATCATGAATCTTTGAAGTATTTGAAGGGGCAACACAAGCCGAACAAAAGGCATGCTCGTTGGGTGGATTTCATCGAAACATTTCCATATGTCATCCACTACAAGCAAGGTAAAGAGAATGTAGTAGCTAATGCACTTTCTAGAAGGTATACTCTTATCTCTACTCTTAGTTCTAGACTTCTTGGTTTTGAGCACATTAAGGAGTTATATGCTGCTGATCGAGATTTTTGTGAGGTGTATGTGCAATGTGAGAAGAGTGGGCATGGAAAATTTTATAAACATGACGGATTCTTGTTTAGGGAGAGTAAACTGTGCATTCCAATTTGTTCTCTAAGAGAATTACTTGTGAGGGAGTTTCATGGAGGAGGTTTAATGGGACACTTTGGAGTAGCTAAAACATTAGGGGTATTGCAGGAACACTTCTATTAGCCTCACATGAAACGAGATGTTGAGAGGATTTGTGAGCGATGTGTCACATGTAAGCAAGCGAAATCTAGAGTCCAACCTCAAGGGCTTTACACCCCACTTCCCATTCCTCATGAGCCTTCGGTAGATATTTCTATGGATTTTGTGTTAGGATTACCTAGGTCTAGACATGGTCGGGATTTTGTTTTTGTAGTTGTTGATAGGTGATAGAGCCATTTTATACTCAATCTTTATAGTATAAATTGTGTTAAATTATTATTGATTTTATAGAAATCATAAGGAAATGGTACTTTAATTCTATCATCGTGATAAATCAAGTAAATGGAGTCAAGGATGCCAATTCAAGTAAATTAGAGAAGTCATCTACAACTTGGTTCAAAGACAAGGATTTACACCGCCGGAGGGAAGTACATGGGCGTGTAATTGAAGTACACGGCCGTGTACTTGGTTTTGAATCAATAGGAAGATACACGGTTGAAGTACACGGCCGTGTATCGGACGCACGGTTTGAGGCACGGCCATGGCGCAAACCGTGCTACACACTGGACCAGAAGGCGGAAATGAGGACTTTGAACAGAGAGACACACGGCTTAGGGCACGACCGTGGTGTAACCCATGGGATAAACCGTGCTTGAAGCCGTGGTAGAAGATAGATGTGCCAAGGAAAAGAAAGTGTGGAACATCAACCAGATGAAGACACGGCTTGAAATCTAGCCTTGGTGTAACCGTGCTACACACTGGACACGGATGAAGACTTGAAGATTATGCACAGACGAAGGCATGGCTTGAAATCTGGCCGTGTGTGTAACCGTGGTTCACACTGGGCCGGTTGAAGACTTGAAGAATATGCAAGAGGATGGCACGGCTTAACCCACGGCCGTGTGGTGGGGCTGCCAGGCAGACGTATCTTCACTTCTCGAAATCTACTTGAAAAAGGAAAGGTATTTTCGTATCTTGCTAGCAAAAGATCACATGCTATCCATCTAATAGTACAAATAGAGCCAACCCTAGAGGGTTAGGACAATTTTTGAACTTTTGAACTTTGGAATCTTGGATCTTGAAGAAGGAAATGCGGAGGCAGAGCAAGCAACTGGGTTCATTATGTTTCTATCTTTTATTTTCGTTTTGTTGATGAACATGAGTAGCTAAGCTACTTTTCTAGCCAAAGGGTCATAGATGTTTAATTCTCCACGAATTGTGAGGTCTAATTGACTTGTATTTATTCTATTCTTTGCTTTCGGGTATTCATATATCTTCTGATCGTTTTGTCATTATTATCTTTGTTGATTGGTATGAATAGAGCTCTTCTACTCAATTAGCAAGTTAATATATTGTCAACTAGCACGTCAAATCCGTAATTGTTTGATTGTTCTAGTCTTAGTGATGCAATAACATGTTTGGTTATAAAAGAGATGATCGAATTCATGTTATGGAGGTGTGTGATCATGTTTAAATAGGTTATCTTATAATCTACTGGCATGAATTGGTGGTCTCTCTAGATCTTAATGCTATTGATAGATTAAATCCTAAGCGCTTGTCTAGGGTTGTTTAATCAATAAGAGAAATAATTCAAAGCGCTTGTCGGAGGTTATCGAGGAAGTAAGGAGAGATAGGTTGTTAGAGCTTGTTAATAACCATAACCAGTTTATCTAGAACTAAGAATAGAGAACATTTGCATCGATGATCAATTCCTTGAATTAAACTATCTTGATTCCTTTGGCTAGGCTTTTTATCAATATACAACTTTCTTATCTTGTTTTAATTTTATTCGATTCACAAACCAAACCCCCCATTTTCCTTTTCCTTTTTATTCTCTTTGGATAGAAATAAGTTTAACCAATCTCTGTGGATTCGACCCTACTCACCACTACATGCAAATCATATAATTATCTAGGAGTAGGTTTTATTTTTGTTGGATTCGACACCCATCAAATTTTGGCGCCGTTGCCGGGGATTGGTGTCAAATTTATTTTATTCTTGTATGACTCGTTCTTCTCAGACAGGTGAACTAGCTTATAATCCGGAGATTGAGAAGACTCTAAAGAGATTACGACAAGAAGCTAGATCATCCACTAGACCGAACTTAGTATCGGACTTATCTGATTCATCCCTTGATTCTGAAAAAGAGGTCGTCACGGCAAATCTCGAGAGAACCTTAAGGGAGTTGGCTGCACGGATGTGAATCAACAACCACTTTGTATTCACTATCCCGAACTAGCTGTGGAATTCGAGTTGAAATTTGGGTTAATACATTTGCTACCCACCTTCATGGTCTTGAGAATGAAGATCCTCACAAGCACTTGAAAGAGTTTCATATAGTGTGTTCTAGTATGAGGCCGCAAGGAATAACCGACGATCAAATCAAGCTACGTGCTTTTCCATTTTCTTTAAGTGCTAAAGCTAAAGATTGGTTGTTTTATTTGCCTCCAGGTTCTATCACCACTTGGATAGATATGGTAAGACTCTTCTTGGACAAATTCTTCCCCGCATCCAGAGCCGCTGGTATAAGAAGAGAAATTTGTGGTATAAAGCAAAGGGACACCGAGACTCTTCATGAGTATTGGGAAAGGTTCAAGCAATTGTGTGCAAGCTGCCCACAACATGGGATATCTGAACAACTCCTTATCCAATATCTCTACGAAGGCCTACTTCCGATGGAAAGAAAGATGATGGATGCTGCAAGTGGAGGCGCCATGGTAAACAAAACCCTTGGTCAAGCTAGGGAATTGATCTCCATTATGGCTGCCAATTCGCAACAATTTGGGTATAGGCATGATACATCTTCAAGGAAGGTAAATGAGGTAAGTGTGTCTAACCTTGAACATCAAATTTCTAATCTAACCTCCCTTGTGCAGCAGCTAGCTCTTGGAAAAACACAGCAGGTGAAAGCTTGTGGAATTTGTGCTGCTCCTAGTCATCCGACCGACATGTGCCCCACATTGCAAGAGGACAATCAAGAACATGCCAATGCTGCAGGAGGATTCCCAGGACAGCCACAAAGGAAGTATGGATTTTGTGTTAGGATTACCCAGGTCTAGACATGGTCGGGATTCTGTTTTTGTAGTTGTTGATAGGTTTTCTAAAATGGCACATTTCATTCCTTGTCACAAAACAGATGATGCTTGTAATATTGCTAAGTTATTCTTTAGGGAAGTTGTGCGATTGCATGGTATGCCTAGAACAATTGTATCAGATAGGGATGCTAAGTTCTTAAGCTACTTTTGGAAGACTTTGTGGGCTAAGTTAGGAACTAAGTTATTGTTTTCTACTACTTGCCATCCACAGACTGACGGTCAAACTGAGGTAGTGAATCGAACTTTATCTACTTTGTTGAGGGCTGTAATTAAAAAGAATATTAAGAGTTAGGAGGATTGTTTGCCGCATGTTGAATTTGCTTATAACCGTACAGTGCATTCTGCTACTAAATTTTCTCCTTTGAAATTGTGTATGGTTTTAATCCACTAACTCCTTTGGATTTATCACCTTTACCTATTTCTGAGTATGTTAATTTGGATGGCACGAAGAAGGCCGAATTTGTTAAACAGATCCACGAGAAGGCAAGGCTGAACATTGAGCGACGAGCAGGCAGTATGTGAAACAAGCCAATAAGGGTCGTCGACAAGCTGTTTTTGAACCTGGAGATTGGGTTTGGGTTCACATGCGCAAAGAGCGGTTTCCCGTACAGCGTCGATCTAAATTACTTCCTAGAGGCGATGTACCATTTCAAGTTCTTGAGCGCATCAACGACAATGCATACAAGATAGATTTTCCTGGTGAGTATCAAGTAAGTGCCACATTTAATGTTACTGATCTGAGTCCTTTTGATGTAGGTGACGATTTGAGGACAAATCCTTTTCAAGAGGAGGGGAATGATGAGATCCATGATGAGAGTCAAGCTGGAAGAAGGAATGTGGATCCTCTTGAAGTGCCGCTTGGACCGATCACAAGAAGTCGAGCGAAACGACTCAAGGAAGCACTTAACGGGTTGATAAAGGATGTCCATGAAGCCGGGAAGGATTGGGGCAATCATGAAGTTGGAACGGATTGGAACAACTACGGGAAGACCCTTGCTCTTATACAAGTCACACCGGACACAGGTTGAAGAGGGCATGTACTTTCAAGGCACGACCGTGTATGGAGTCAAGCAAATCCACAGAAAGATACACAGGCGTGTATGTTGCCAGAAGTTGCACAGAAAGATACATGGCCAAAGTACACGGCCAAAGTACACGGGCGTGTATGTTGCCAGAAGTTGCACAGAAAGGTACACGGCCAAAGTACACGGCGTGTACACGGCCGTGTATCCCCTGCCAGCCAGCTTGTTCTGTTTTCGTGTTTCTATGCCACTTATCTAAACTACGTCGTTTTGGACTTGTTTTACACGAATTGTAACCCTAGTATAAAAGCTCCTAGGGTTTAGAACAATAGAGAATATACATCTTTGAACATTAAACACTTTTAAGAGGCACCTCTCTTGGTTCTTCAAGAACTAAATCGAACTTATCGGATTGATTTCCGTAGCGTTCATCCCGACTTATCAATGGATCTTTCATCCCGATTGTGGCGTCTTCGTTTTTATACCAAGGTTCTTATGTCACTTATAGACAACGGGTCGCAGTTTCCACTTTAGGTGTTTGGGCGTCTTAGGCAACGAATTTCCGAACGTATTGGTATTGGGTTTCGTCATGGGTTGGCGTGGTTCGTATCATTGAAGACCATTTCTTTTATATATTTACTCTTTTATGAACTATTTTGGTTGTATTTTTGTTTTGGGACACTTTTATTTTCTTGTAATTTTCATTTAAGGTTAGCCACCTTAAAAGTGGCAAACTTGTAATTTTGAGCACTTTTTAACCCTAAGAGTAGCAAGTATAAATACTTGCTTAAGAGAGGGTTTGAGAAGCTTATTTTGCAGATTAAACACTACATTTCACGTGAGAATTAGGGTTCATACCTTGGTTCCAAACTCTTATCAATTTCAATCCCAAGAGTTGAAATTGTGGCGAGTGCAACATCCTGAAATTGTGAGTTATATCAATTTCATTTTGTTGTGATTTCTTTTCTTCTCTAGTGTGTCATATCTAGGGTTGAATTGAGATAGTTCTTGGTCAGAAATACATATTGTTATTCACGAATTCTTGTGTTTATTTGAAGTATTTATCAATTTGATTCGGATCATCATTGGAGACTACACTTGAAATCGTGTTCTTTTCTATTGGAAAGGGATTCTTATCATTAAGGTTTCCTTTGTCATTTGTGGATTATTTTAGTGGATTATATGAGATTAGAGTGTTGTTAGAAGATATTATCATTGTGGTATTATAATTATATCATTGGACATTTGGATTTCATCATGTCTTCATTAGGGTTTACGTGATTTAGCCTTGTGGATCCGGTTTTTGCCTTGACTTGAGATTGTTTTTCTTAAGTCTTTTATATGTGCTTAATCTTGGTTTTAGGCACATCATCTTTTTTGGTATCAGAGCTATATCATATTTGGATTTAAGATTCAAACACATCATAATTGAAGAATTGGTTAAATTCATTGGAAATTGACGGCATTGTTCATGTGATTGAGACTAGTTTGATTGACATTGTTGGATTGTCTTTCAAATAGGTTTTTATATGTGCTTAATCTTGGATTTGAGCACATCAATATTGATTGGGACATGTTTATGTCTTCTTTTGTAACTTTTGTAAAGTTTGTAAAGTTCATGATGAAAGTGGGGAATAAAGCAAGCTATGTTTTCTTGAAAATTTTTGCACATTAGGAAAATGTTCAGGAGAATGTTAAGAACATTTTTATTATATTAATTTCATAGTTATTATAGTAAAGCTCATGTTCATTTTGTAAATCAAATTATAAGCTTATATGTAAATGACATCTTTTATGGCCTATAGTATTTTTCAATTGTATGTACCTTTACCACAACTTCAAATCATCACCTCCAATAATTTAAGTGACTTTAGCATATTATAATATTTGTTTTTTGTAATATATAAACATCGCCATTTTTTGATATAGTAACATTTAAACATCGCCATTTTTCAATTTAGTAATGCTTAAATGTTACAATAAACTTGTTTTTGTGCATTTAAACATTACAAAAGGTATACATTAATAATATTTTATAAGTTATATATCTATTCCTTTGTTACATTAAAATGTCATGTACAAACATATATAGGTGATGTTTAAACGTTACTAAATATTATTTTTTTCATGATGATTAAACGTTACTAAACATTATACTTTCTATAACATTTTAACAATTTTGGCATATAAATGTTTAAGTTAGTAACGTTTAAAAGTTATAAAAAAAAATAACTTAATGGTAATGTTGGAATGTTATTGTTATTGAATATTTTGTGATGTTTAAACAATTGGTAATGTTTACTTTTTAAACGTTACAAATTATTTTCCATAACATATCCCTTGTGATGTCTATTAAGGACATTTAATAAGCATCATGGAAAATCTTTTGTAATGTTTACTTTAGTTTTAGTGATATTTAATAAACTTCACTAAACATTAAAATTCTTGTAGGGGATCCTAGCAACCATACAAGGACAAATTACTAGGGTACTAGACAAGATGGAAGGAATGAGGCAGAGAAGATTCTTTAGGAGTGTCTAAGCCAATATCCATGCTTGAAGTATCTAGTGTCGTGGAAGGATTTACCTCTAGGTGAAGCAACATGGGAAGCCATGGTAGATTGTGTGTCCTCTAGGCATTTAATGGATTAGTTTTTTGGGGAGCACACGATAATGAGGAAATCACTAATTTTGGTTGGTACAAATGTTGCAAGCTACCTCTAAGCCCATTTTTCCATTTTTCTATTTATATATATATAGGTTTATACAATATAAAGCCTAAAACTAAGACCCAATCTATTTCTTATCGTCTTCTATGAAATAAACCTTAGTTAGTGAGGGTACTTAGATAAGGTTAAGTAGGAATAGATGTTAATCCCTAAATTAGATAAATTTGGATTATCAATTTGTGAAGGCCTCTTGTATATAAAAAATTTATCCCTTCGGTTGTAAAACATTTAACGGCCTATTTACTTTGCTGAATGAAATAAGGTTGAAATCGAATAGCTAATACTAGGGAATAGCTATTACAGCGAATTGGTATAATTTTGTTTACTTGGATGTAATGGAATAAGGATTACATTGTTTACTTGTGTTGATGTTAGGGGGAGAATGTTAAGTTCTCTAATTTAGTTTTGATGTTAACAAAAGAGGAATGAGTGTAATGAATGTTTAAGATAGCACGTAATTTTTTTCTAAAGTTGAACAAGGAGACAGAAGCTTGTTCAGAACCTTCAAAAGTGTTTAAAAGACTATTTTTGTTCTGACAGAAGGTGTTTCAGAAGTTGTGTAGTGTATCCGTAGTTATCGTGGTAACCTTTCAGAAGCACTTTAAGAACCTTCATAATAGGAGAACAGTTGACAGGTTTGTTTCAGAAGCACTTTCAAAACCTTCAGGACAGTTAACAGGTTTGCTTCAGAAGCACTTTCAGAACCTTTCATGTCTGTTACGAATTTTTCCAGATTACGTTCTAAATTTTATATCGATAGTTTTAATAAATTTCAAGGCCTAGCTCCACGTGTCAAGTATTTTTGGATAATATACTTGATGTGTTTTACTAAAGTTGGATTTTATATCACGGGTTTTTTTTAATTTACATAAAGTTTCACAAGATTTTATTCGAAGATTTTATTTTATGATAAAGTGAGATCATATAGGATTTACAAGTTTTATCCAGATTTAAAATTGGATATTTGTACTATATTTTGGGAGATCCAGCAGTTACAAAGATAAGGATAAGAGATATGGTTGTTATATCAAGATATGGTTCCACAATGTGAGGGATATCTTCAACAAACTTGATCCAAGAGATATATCCAAAGAAGATCTCGATCAAACTAATTATCCAAGCTTATCCTCAACAAGAATATCACAAATGCAGATCTTCCTCAACAGATCCAACTTATTTTTGAATTGAAAATTCAAAATAAATTCAAGATTATCACGTGGAAAGTAGCCGTTATGTTTTCTCCATACATAAAGTGTTTAATTCAAATGAAAAGGGGAGTGAAGAACGTTGAAAAAAAACATAAAAGGGAACGTGGTTGAAAGAAAAAATTACACACGAGAAGAAAAGACTCATACATCTTCAAGCAAATATCTTTACATATATATCTGATCTAGAGGAAATTTGTTATTCCTCATTGTTGTTGTTGTTGAGATTCCTTTCGTGGAAAGGGAATTGTTTGTTGTTTCATCACTGTAGTTGAGTGATTAGCTTAGTGAAGAAGCTAGAAAGACTCAACAGTGAGACTTTACCTTAAAGAGGCTTATATTGTATATCTTCGATTTGTTGATATAGTGAAACACAACCGGTATAGACAACCGGGATCCCGACATAGAGCTGGAAGAGAGGACTGACGCTCGAGGCGGAACCTCTATAAATATCTGAGCATTCTACTCTTCTCTACTTTTATTTACTGCACGTTATTGTTCTTCATTATTGTTATTCACGTGATTTTATTAGTCAAGAGTTTTAGTTGATTCGCGAAAAAGTGAAATTTTAAGTAATTAATAATTCACCCCCCTCTTGATTAATCTAATTGGGACCAACAATTGGTATCAGAGCAGGACTCATCTATTTTGAGTGATCCAAAATGGTTGAAAATAATGTTGCAATTAATCGAGCTCCCTACTTCGATGGCTCAAACTTCTCATATTGGAAGATGCGTATGGAAACTTACATCAAAGCTAATGATTATGATTCATGGCAGGTCATTTCACATAGAGACAGTTTGATCACCTTGAACGGAGATTCAACCTTGTCAGATTCAGAGAAGAAAATTATCGAGAAGAACAACAAAGCAAAAAATTTATTACTGACTACTATTGCTCCATCAGAGTTCTATTTAATATCATTGTGTGCTAGTGCAAAGGAGATTTGGGATATCCTATCCGATACATATGAAGGGACGGATACCATCAAGGAAACTAAGATAAATGCTTTAATTCAACAGTATGAATTATTTAAGTTTAAGTCTAATGAAGATGTCAAAGATGCTTTTAACAGGTTTACAGCTATCACAAATGAGCTTGCATCACTTGGAAAGAAACTTCCAGATCCAGATCTTGTGAGGAAAATGTTGAGGATATTGCCACCATCTTGGGATGCAAAGAAAACCGCTATAGAGGAAGCTCAAGACCTAAACAAGCTAACTCTCAGTCAATTGAGAGAAAAGCTCATGGCATATGAGTCACACATAAAGACCACGCAAAGAGGAGAAGACGGTACCAAAGGAATTGCATTTAAAGTCAAGGAAATAAAGCAAAATGAAACTGAAACAGATGATAGCGACAATGAGAAAGAAGAGGACATCAGTCTTCTAGTACGTAGACTCAACAGGCTGCTCAAGAAGCAAAGAGGTAAGAAGTTTAATGTTTTCAAGAAAAGTACTGAATATAAGCATAATGATGCAGGAAAAGCGTACAAGGAGAAAGAAAAGAAGAAAGAGAAAAGGGAGATTCAATGTTATGAATGCAAAAAGCCAGGACACATCAAATACGAATGTCCAACACTGTCAAGAAAATGGAAAATTATAAAAAAGAAAAGTCGAGCAATGCTAGCAACATGGAGTGATTTAGAGGATACAGAGACAAATTCAGAGGATTCAGAAGAAGAAGAGGATAAGGCAAATTTGTGCTTAATGGCTAGTTCTGAGGTACATTCTGAATCTGATGAAGATGTAACTAAAACTGACATGCTAGTAGAAATGAGTAAGCTTCTTAAGACACTAAAAAGGGCTGATACAAAATTAGCTAAGTATGAAAATGAAATAAACACTCTTAAGAATGAAAAAGAGGCAATAAAGCAAACAAATTCGTTACTTGCGGATGAAAATGATATCTTGAGACAAGAAAATGAATCCATGCATGTGAATATAGAGAAACTAAGAATAGAAAATCAACTACTTGAAGCAGAAACAAGTAACATGAAGGTAAAGATTGATGAACTGTCAAGTTCGTTGAAAACTACCTTTAAGAAATTTGATGAAAGTGATAAGAAATTGACTATGCTAATTTCTTCACAAAGAGTTTCGAATGAAAAACATAGGTTAGGATATGAGCATGGTTCGAGTTCAAAATCGAATCAAAATACAGTTTTTGTTAAAGCTAGGCATGTTTTAACTGATAAATTCAAAAGTAAAGAGTATATTTCGAATACAAATATTGTTAAAAGAGGAAATACCAAAGGCTGTTACAGAAGTTATTCTAACAAGAAGTATCCACACAATGGGTACTACAGAAGCAATACCAGAAGGTATAACAGAAGTTGTACAAACCAGAATTTCCAGAAACAGGTAAATGACAGGTATAGGAATGTTAATTCTTATGCATGCTTCTTTTGTAATAAGTTTGGTCACATTGAGAAATTTTGCTATTATAAAAGAAATAAGCTCAGTAGTCAACAAGTAAATCGAAGAAATCAAATGAGCTTATCTTTTAAAGGGCCCAAACTTGCTTGGGTTCCTAAAAGGACTTAATTCTTTTCATTTGTACAGGGACATGAAGCTAAAATAAGAGGAACATGGTATTTGGATAGTGGATGTTCTAGACATATGATTGGAGATGTTCATTGTTCAATAGCATAACTTGGGAAGAAAAAGGGTATGTAAAGTTTGGAGATGATAGTAGAGGTAAAATAATTGCCACTGGAACGATTGGTATGCCTACGTTTCTTATTGAAAATGTATATCTTGTGCAAGGTTTAAAACATAATTTACTTAGTACTAGTCAGTTATGTGATAAGGGTTATAGGATGATTTTTGATCAAGACAAGTGCTATGCTTTTAATGAAAATGATGAAAGATTATTTGAAGGAATTAGGAAAAGAAATATCTATCTTATAAAACCAGATGAAATCAATAATGATTGCTGTTTAATTTCTTTAAATGATCATGTTTTTGCTTGGCATAAACGACTAGGACATGTTAATTTTAATCACTTAGAAAAATTATCTAAAAAGGATATTATTAAAGGATTACCTAAGATAAATATTAAACAAGACGTGAAATGTGATACTTGTTTAAAGAATAAAATGGTTTCTGTTTCTCATAAAAGTAAAAATGTAATCTCAACTAAGAGACCACTTAAATTATTGCATCTAGATCTTTTTTGACCTACTAGAGTCTTAAGCATAGGTGGAAGCAAATATGGATTTGTTATTGTTGATGATTTTTCAAGATACACTTGGGTTATATTCTTGCGACACAAGAGAGATACTTTTGATTCTTTTCAAAAGTTTGCAAAAAAATACAAAATGAAAAAGGAGTTTCCATAATTCCATAATTAGTCTTCGAACTGATCATGGAACAGAATTTCAAAATGCAAGTTTTTTAATTTTTTGTGAAGAACATGGTATATCTCATAATTTCTCAGCTCCATACACTCCTCAACAAAATGGAGTAGTGGAACGCAAGAATAGAACTTTACAAGAGATGACTAGATCTATGTTAAATGAGAGTGGAATTGTTAAGTATTTCTGGGCAGAAGCAGTTTCTATAGCTTACTATATCATCAATAGAGTTTTCATTCGACCTATGACATCAAAGACTGCTTATGAGATGTTTCGAGGTAAGAAACCTAACGTTTCATATTTTCATATCTTTGGATCTAAATGTTTTGTGAAGAAGAACCCACTCAACCTTGGTAAGTTTGATGAAAGATCTGAAGAAGCTATTTTCTTAGGATATTCTTTAAATAGTCGTGCTTATCGTGTTTTCAATAAGTCATCAAACACTATTGAAGAATCGATAAATGTTAAGTTTATTGACGATTTAAAGGATGTTGATTCTGATGAAGAAAAGGACTCCAATTCTAAAGCAGAAGTTAGTTCAGAACCTAAGTCCGAAGCACCTGCTGTTAACATTCGAGGATCTGATCATCCAAAACCTATTTCAGAGGCAAATACAGAAGGTACTTTAGAAGTTGTAAGATCTGAACAAGAGGCTTCTAAAGCTTGGAGGTATAAGTCTGCACATCCTTCTGACCAAATAATAGGTGATATACAATCGGGTGTTAAAACAAGAGCTAAATTACAAAATCTTGAAAATCATTTTGTGATGTTATCTGAAATTGAACCTAGTAAGATTGAAGAAGCTCTGAATGATGCTAATTGGATTATGTCTATGCAAGAAGAATTAAATCAATTTCAAAGAAACAATGTATGGAATTTAGTTCCTAGACCTAGAGGAAAGTCTATAATTGGAACTAAATGGATGTTTAAAAATAAATTAGATGAAGACGGTAAAATTATAAGAAATAAAGCAAGATTAGTAGCTAAAGGTTATTCACAAGAAGAAGGAATAGATTTTGATGAAACATATGCACCTGTTGCTAGACTAGAAGCAATACGGTTAATGCTTGCATATGCATCTTATAAGGATTTTAAAGTTTTTCAAATGGATGTAAAAAGTGCATTTTTAAATGGTTTTATAAAGGAAGAAGTTTATGTGGAACAACCACCTGGTTTTGAAGATCCTTTCAAATCATACTATGTTTTTAAATTAAATAAAGCACTATATGGTTTGAAATAAGCTCCAAGAGCTTGATATGAAAGATTGAGTGTGTTTTTATCTCTAAAGGTTTTCATAGAGGAAAAGTGGATACTACTTTATTCTTAAAAACTTTTGATAATGATATCTTAGTTGTACAAATATATGTGGATGATATTATCTTTGGATCTACTAAAGAATTGTTGTGTCAAGAATTTGCTGAGACCATGCAGGCAGAATTTGAAATGTCAATGATGGGAGAGTTGACATTCTTTTTGGGGCTTCAAATAAAACAAACAAAGGAAGGAATTTTTTTTCATCAAGAAAAATACACAACAAATATTGAAGAAATTTGGATATGATGGATGCAAAAAGGTTACAACACCTATGAGTACTTCATCAAGGTTAGACTCTGACTTAAATGGAAAGAAGGTAAGTGAAAAACTTTATAGGAGTCTTATAGGTTCTTTATTGTATTTGACTGCATCTAGACCGGATATTTTGTTCAGTGTGTGTTTGTGTGCTAGATTTCAAGCTACACCAACAGAAATTCATTTATCAGCGGTAAAGAGAATTTTCAAATACCTAGTTAATACTTCTAATTTAGGCATATGGTATCCTAAAAATCAGAATTTTGATCTAATAGGATATTCTGATGCAGATTATGCTGGATGTAAAATTGATAGAAAAAGCACATCTGGTACTTGTCAATTCCTAGGTGATAAATTAATTTCTTAGTCTTCTAAAAAACAAAATTTCGTTGCTCTATCCACAACTGAAGCTGAATATGTTTCTATTGGAAATTGTTGTGCACAAGTTTTATGGATAAAACAACAATTGAATGATTATGGAATAAATTTTAAAACTGTGACAATTAAATGTGACAACACGAGTGCAATACATTTGACAAAGAATCCAGTACATCATTCTAGGTCAAAACATATGGAAATTAGACATCATTTTATTAGAGATCATGTGCATAATGGAGATATAAATGTTGAATTTGTGTCAACCGATAATCAATTTGCAGATATTTTTACTAAACCTCTTGAAAAGGTAAAATTTGAATTTATTAGAAATGAATTAGGAATTTGTAACCCCTTTTGATTTTTTTATCCCCCGAAATATATTGAAAATCTTTATTCATTTAGAATATTTTTTTCTTTTCCTTCGTTTTCTTCCTTCTCTAATTCTCTTCCTTCGAAATCTATTCTCTTTCTCTCTCTCTATTTTCCTTCTCTCTCATTGCAACTCCAATGGCGCCTAAAACATCAGAACACCTCAAACAAAAATCATTAAAAACAAAATCATCAAACAAGCCTTTAGTGATTCATGATGAATCTTCAAACTCTTTGGAAAAATATCAAGAACCTTCCATAGGAGAGAATCCTAGTTCCCCTGATTCCGAATCTATCATAGGTTCCAAGAAGATTACCAAAAGAAAACGAGCTGCATCGTCTTCACAAGGAAAAGGAAAAGTTATTCAAGAAATCTCTCCGCTCAAGAAAGCATCCAGGAAGCAAACGAAACAAGAGAATGTACTAACTCTGAAACCCTCAAATTCAAAATCTCTTCGAAAGAAGAAAAATGAGGTGTGTTCTTGTTGCTTTGTGGATTTTAATTTCTTTACTAATAATGGATTTTACTGGAATGAACTGTTAGAACCCATAGGATGCATGGAACTTTGCTCTACTCAAGTTCTAGTTTATGAGGAATGTGTCAAAGAATTTTATGGAAATTTAAGTCTTGCAGAAGGGAATGTCTTAATTTCCAGAGTATGTGATCAAGACATTTTAATTTCTAGGGAAGATGTAGTTAAATGTCTACATCTACATGATGTAAATGATGATGTAGAAATCACGAACATGCCTAGGAATGATCTGTTTGCTGCTATAAATGGAGGATTGCAAATGGATTATGGAAAAGAAGCAATGGTCATTGATTTCGAGTTGTTTCCTCGAATCATTCATAAGATAATTGTTGAGTGTCTATGTCCAAGAAAGGGTAGTTCTACTTCAATGTCCATTGAACATGCTCAAATTATCTATGCAATGATTAACAAAAGGAATGTGGACATGGCTTCTAGAGTCATTGATCAAATTTAGAGGAATAAAGAAAGTTTAGTGTTTGGGAATATACTAATGCGATTGTTTGTGTTTAAAGGGATAGTTTTGCCTACCACTTCATCTGAACCTATTAAATTAAAGAGGATAGGTAAAGAAGTTTTTCATCATATGTCCATCTTTGTTAAGGATTGTTTGTGGTATGCGAATGATGGTGCACATTTTGTCCATCAAAAGCATATGAAAAGAATAGTTCCTTTTGGAATATATGTTCAAGAAGGAGGTTCAGAACCTAGTTCAGAACCAAGAACAGAGGTTGAAACAGATCATGGGAAGAAATCATATGGTGAAGAGGCTGGGAAGAGTGGAACAAAAGAAGTTATATCCAATGTTGATCTGGAACAAATAAAGAATGTTGTTCGAGAAAGTTTGAAACATGAACTATCAGATTTGGTTAAAACAACTTTGACAGATGAAGTTCTACAACGATCTGATCTGAGGAGACTTGAATCAATGGAGTTACAAGTTAAACAAACTTCTGATATTCTTTTTGATATCAAGAAGAATTCTGAGAAGATGATTACCGATCTCCATCACTATAGGATTCTCTATGATGAATTTAGTGCGAGAGTCAAACAAGATTTATCTAATAATGTGATTGCGCTTGATAAATTTGTCTCTCAAGTGAGGAAGATTAGAGATTCAGTTACTAACTCCTTCAAGATTTTGGACTCCAAGACGAATAAAACCTCCCAATCTGTCACAAGTCTTCATGGTGAAATCAAGCTCTTCTTATCCAACAAATTTCCAGATTATGTTCGCTCTGGCGCTCACATCATCGACTTGGATACTTCACCAGATAAACCTTCGTCAACTAAACATTCCACCACTCCCTCTACCTCTCGAGTCACAAGATCTAGAAAATCTTAGTTCTTTTAAATTTTGTTTTCGAATCATGTTGTAAAAGACTTTTATTATCTTTTATGCATCGTTTAAGGGGGAGATATCCCTTTTGCTGTTAACAAAAAGGGGGAGAATGGTATATGTTGATCTTAGGAGAAGAATGATTCTATTATATCTATTCTATTATATCTATCAATGCTGCTTATAATGATTCTATATTGCTTATGAGTGCTTATGATCAATGTGTTTATAATAACACGATTGTGCTTAAGATTCTGTTATAGGAATATATGCTTAAACGTGGAAGTTGTGTATATTTTGATTATCTAATGATGTTTTGTTATCATCAAAAAGGGGGAGAATGTTGATGTTAGGGGGAGAATGTTAAGTTCTCTAATTTAGTTTTGATGTTAACAAAAGAGGAATGAGTGTAATGAATGTTTAAGATAGCACGTAATTTTTTTCTAAAGTTGAACAAGGAGATAGAAGTTTGTTCAAAACCTTCAAAAGTGTTATAAAGACTATTTTTGTTCTGACAGAAGGTGTTTCAGAAGTTGTGTAGTGTATCCGTAGTTATCGTGGTAACCTTTCAGAAGCACTTTCAGAACCTTCATAACAGGAGAACAGTTGATAGGTTTGTTTCAGAAGCACTTTCAGAACCTTCAGGACAGTTAACAGGTTTGCTTCAGAAGCACTTTCAAAACCTTTCATGTCTGTTACGAATTTTTCCAGATTACGTTCTAAATTTTATATCGATAGTTTTAATAAATTTCAAGCCTAGCTCCACGTGTCAAGTATTTTTGGGTAATATACTTGATGTATTTTACTAAAGTTGGATTTTATATCATGGGTTTTTTTAATTTACATAAAGTTTCACAAGATTTTATTCGAAGATTTCATTTTATGATAAAGTGAGATCATATAGGATTTACAAGTTTTATCCAGATTTAAAATTGGATATTTGTACTATATTTTGGGAGATCCAGCAGTTACAAAGATAAGGATAAGAGATATGGTTGTTATATCAAGATATGGTTCCACAATGTGAGGGATATCTTCAACAAACTTGATTCAAGAGATATATCCAAAGAAGATCTCGATCAAACTAATTATCCAAGCTTATCCTCAACAAGAATATCACGAATGCAGATCTTCCTCAACAGATCCAACTTATTTTTGAATTGAAAATTCAAAAATAAATTGAAGATTATCACGTGGAAAGTAGCCGTTATGTTTTCTCCATATATAAAGTGTTTAATTCAAATGAAAAGTGGAGTGAAGAACGTTGAAAAAAAACATAAAAAGGAACGTGGTTGAAAGAAAAAAATTACACACGAGAAGAAAAGACTGATACATCTTCAAGCAAATATCTTTACATATATATGTGATCTAGAGGAAATTTGTTATTCCTTATTGTTGTTGTTGTTGAGATTCCTTTCGTGGAAAGGGAATTGTTTGTTGTTTCATCACTGTAGTTGAGTGATTAGCTTAGTGAAGAAGCTAGAAAGACTCAACAGTGAGACTTTGCCTTAAAGAGGCTTATGTTGTATATCTTCGATTTGTTGATATAGTGAAACACAATCGGTATAGACAACCGAGACCCCGGCGTGGAGCTAGAAGAGAGGACTGACGCTGAGGCGGAACCTCTATAAATATCTGAGCATTCTACTCTTCTCTACTTTTATTTACTGCACATTATTGTTCTTCATTATTGTTATTCACGTGATTTTATTAGTCAAGAGTTTTAGTTGATTCGCGAAAAAGTGAAATTTTAAGTAATTAATCAATTCACCCCCCTCTTGATTAATCTAATTGGGACCAACAACTTGAGAGAATAAGGGAAGGAATAAGGGTGGAATAATAAATGATTCAACGAATGAATCCTTAAATACCGATACATAATATTAAAGCCCAAAATTGGATTAGGTGTAAAAAAAACCATAATCCTTAGTTAACCACGGTGAGGAACTATGTACATGCCTCCAAGATTTGTGCTATTGTCAATTTTTTGCTATTTCAAGTGATAGTAGAATAAACCTATCTAAGTCAAATGTTTTTAAGAATACAAAATACGTGATAGTTGTCCAAAGCATTGTTAAGTACAATCACATATGAGGTATGTCATACATAAGTCACATTTTCATAAGTCCCATGTTAATAATTATGGAAATACTATTCCCTTGTCACATTAAATATATATATATATCAAACACTAAGAAGAACATCATATTTTCAATTTCCCTCTAAAAGCATTTTGACATACGTTGCATGATATGATGGATCCAACTTATAGAGGACATCAACATCTCTAGCATTCGTGGGAGCTTAATTAATGCTTGATACAATTCTCTCTCAGATAGACCCTCAATTGTTGACAAAAAGTATGTCAGTTCAATTACATCAACTCTAAGTCGATCCCTTATCAACTAATTGGCACATGTTTGTATTGTATCCCTCAATTGTTGCATCCTAGCCTCAAAGCAATCCATTGTCGTAGATAAATCTACCCCAAGCATATTTGTTGTTTGACTTTGCCTCCTCTTCGAACTTGGACGAGTTACACTTTAGTGGATGGAGTCCATATCAACATCATCTCCCAAGGGTATGATATCATTCAGGTTCTGAATTGAGGGATCCTCTTTATCTAACTCCTCAATGATGTCTTCAGTAGTTTGTGCATCCTGACCCGATCCTTTGCATAAATCATTGACAACTCATTTAAGCTCCTTGTCATGAAGGGACTAGTGTCTTTATGACTCTATAAGATTGATATAATGAAAATATAACATTAGTCTAGTATTGACTTGACATAAAAAACATTAATAAAAGAAATATTTGAAGCACATATCGAAACTGATGAAGATCACGCTAGGAGGATTAGTCCAAGGATGATCGAGATCAAGCTAAGAGGATTAGACAAAGGAGTACAGCCCTATTTGAAGTGCAAAGCGTAGACATGGAAGTCGAGGAAGAGATTTAAGGTCGACAGCTTCAAGACCAATGAAGGCCGCCAACCTTAGCATTGTAAGCCACCAGCAAGGCCACCGACCTAAGTGGCTAACATAAATTAAAATGAAAGCCAGCTTGGGTAGATTTCAAAACCGCCAACTTTGGTACCAGCTTAGACCGAATTATAGGCCACCTTTGTAATATTTTAGGCCACCAGCGTAAATTGTTTGTCCTTTATTCGAGTTAGGGTTTTTTGTGTTGTTTTGTTTACTCATTTGTTAAGGGACTATAAATAGTCGTCATATACTCATTGTAAAACATTCAAGAAATTTTATTCACAAATTAAAGAGAGTTTCTCTTTTGGTTCTTGATAGAACTATCGAACTTATTAGATTTTGAATATGTGGTGTACACCCTAAACTTATCAATCAATCGTTCCATAATCTATACAAAGGTTCTTGTCTCATCTATAGACAACAGGTCATGGTTTCTATCGTTCTTGATAGATCTGTAGGTTGTGGGTATTTTTTAATCTAGTTGTTGGGTTTCATCACGGGTTGGCGAGGTTCACATCAGTTTGGTATCAGAACAATCAGGTTTGTCAAGATTACCTATCTTATTGTTGGAATTACTATTTCTTATATCTACGGTTTGGATAAAAAAAAATCGTTCTTTGAATTTCGATTTGCAAGTAGATTTCGATACGATTGTTGTTAGTGTTTGAAAGGAATCGTACATATTTTCTTTCTCAAGAATAAAAAAAAAAAAGAAGAAAATTCATATAAAAAAAAAAAGAACAAGAACAAGAACAAGAAGAAAAAGAAAAAGGAAATTGTTGTTAATTGGGTTGTGTTGATTTAGAATTGGAGATTAAGTAAAGGTTATTTTTACTGTTTGTGATTTAGAGTTTATTTTGGTGATCCTTAATTGAATTCTTAGAGTTCTATGAATCTTGTCAAATCATGGTACGAAACTGTTGTTGGGAAAGTTGGGTAAATTTCTATAGGATCAAATCCGATTAGATTGTTATTTCCAAAAGAATAAAAACGAGGAATTTTTTAGTAGGTAAGGATTGGTGAGAACAATAAAGCAATTTGAGTGGAACACGTGAGCAAGTGAATTTGTGAGATTTTATTTTATTACTCCTAACATTTTCTTGTGCAGCACTATGTCGAACAGAAATTCTCTTGAAAGTGATAGGGGGAATTGATATGAAATTGATCATGGAAACTCTAACTACTGAGATGAGGAGAATATTATAGCAGAGATGGATCAATTTCATAAGCAGATGGAGAAAATTTTTGAGCAATCACGGATTGCTTCTACAGGGCGTAGGAGGAATAAAATGCCAAAGTAGTGCGCATGAAGGAAGATGAATGGGGTAGGGAAAGATCTATAGCTGAGTCTGATCAGGATTCATTTTTAGATTATAGGAGGAATGCATGAAGAACTAGAGGAGCTAGGAATGAGGAAGATAACAACTTGGGAAACATAAAAATGAAAATCCCTTCCTTCCAAAGGAAGAATAGCCCCAAGGTGTATCTAGAGTAGGAGAAGAAAGTGGAGTTGATTTTTGAGTGCCATAATTATTCTAAAGCCAAAAAGGTAAAACTTGCTGCCATTGAATTTTTTGATTATGCAATTGTTTGGTGGGATCAACTTTTATTGAATAGGAGGAGGAATAGGGAACCACCAATAGGAACATGGGAGGAGATGAAGAGGATCATGAGGAAATGATTTATACCTACATACTACTATAGGGAGTTGTACAACAAATTATAAACCCTTAAGTGAGGCTATAATAGTGTGGAGGAATATCATAAGGAGATGGAGGATATCATGATCAGGGCTAATATTGAGGAGGACCGAGAGGCAACTATCGCCAGGTTCTTAGCTAGCTTGAATAGGGAGATTCAAAATGTAGTGGAGTTCCAGCATTATGTGGAATTTGAGGATGTGGTTTATATGGCTATTAAGTTGAGAAGCAACTCAAGTGGAAGGGTAGTAGCACCACATGTGCCATACTAAGTTCTTCTAATTGGAGAGTTGAAACATGGAAGAAGGAGGAGAAATAGCCCCACTCTAAACCAATGTCAAAACCAAAATCAAAAATGACATCTCATGAGACTAGAGGTAAATCTTATCCTTCTACTTCTAGGAATCGAGATATTAAATGTTTTAAATGTTAAGATAGAGGACACCTAGCTAATCAATGTCCAAATAGGAGAGTTATGGTGATAAGGGATAATGGAGAGATTGAAACTAATAGTGACTCGGATCATGATTCTATGCCACAATTAGATGATGATGATGGGGAGGAGTACGCTATTCAGGGGGAGTTATTAGTAGCCAGAAGAGCTTTGACTGTATAGGTTAGAGAAGAGGAAAATGTGTAATGGGAGAATATCTTTCATACTAGATGCTTAGTTCAAAACAAGGTGTGTAGTGTGATTATAGATTGTGGGAGTTATACAAATGCTGCTAGCACTACCATGGTGGAAAAATTGGAGCTTTTACAAGTAAGCATCCTCACCCTTATAAATTTCCATAGTTGAATGATAGTGGTGAAGTGAGAGTCATGAAACAAGTGTTGGTTTCTTTTAGCATTAGAAAGTATGGAGATGAAGTGCTTTGTGATGTAGTTCTAATGCAAGTTACACACTTTTTATTAGGGAGGCCATGGCAATTTAATAGGCAGGTGAAGCATGACGGATTCACCAACAAGTACTCTTTTGTACATAAGTAGAAACATATTACTCTTTGTCCTTTGATACCTAGTGAGGTTTATGAAGGTCAAGTGAGGATATAGAGAGAGAGAGAGAGAACAAAACAAAGTGAGTGGTAAAAATAAACTGAGTGCTATTATAGAAGAAAAAGAGAGTCTGAGTCAAAGGAAAAAGAAAAGAGTGGAAAAATATTAAGTGATGAGAGAAAAACAAGGTGGAAAGAAAATTTCTATGCGAAGGTCGGTGTAGTTAAGAATGCTCTATTTTCAGGAATAAAAAGATCTACTTAGGTTCATGAGAAGGCTAAGCTCAATAATGAGCTACGAAAGGAACAATGTGCAAAACCAGCCAACAGAGGGCATCCAATACTCTTTAAACCTAGAGATTGGGTTTAGGTGCACATGCGCCAAAGGCGATTCCCAACATAAAGGTGATCAAAGCGGCTTCTAAGAGGCAAGGGTCTATTCTGAGTCCTTGAGTACGTCAATGACAAAGTTTACAAATTGGAATTGCCATGTAAGTATCAAACTAGTGCTATTTTTAATATTACTGATTTATGTCCTTATAATGCAAGTGACAATTTGAGGACAAATCCTTTTCAAGAGGAGGGGAATGATGAAGATCACGCAGGAGGATTGGTCTAAGGATAATCGAGATCAAGCTAGGAGGATTGGACCAAGGAGCATGACCCTATTTGAAGTGCAAAGCGTAAACGTGGAAGCCGAGGAAGAGAATTAAGGCTAACAGCTTCAAAACCAATGAAGGCCGCCGGCTTTAGCGATGTAAGCCGCTGGCCTAAATGGTTGGCATAGAGAAGAAGATTGTTAGCTTAAGTGGTCAACATAAATTAAAATGAAAGCTGGCTTGGCTAAATTTCAAAGCTGCTAGCTTTGGTACCATCTTAGACCGAATTATAGGCTGGCTTTGTAATATTTTAGGCCACCGGCGTAAATTGTTTGTCCTTTATTCGAGTTAAGGTTTTTTGTATTATTTTGTTTACTCATTTGTTAAGGGACTATAAATAGTCGTCGTAGACTCATTATAAAACATTCAAGAAAGTTTATTCACAAATTAGAGAGAGTTTCTCTTTAGGTTCTTGATAGAACTATCGAACTTATCAGATTTTGAATCCGTGGCGTTTACCCCAAACTTATCAATTGATCGTTCCATAATCAATTGTCACTTATACCAAGTTTCTTGTCTCGTCTATAAACAACAAGTTGTGGTTTCCATCATTCTTGATAGATCTATAGGTTGTGGGTATTATCGAATCTAGTTGTTGGGTTTTATCATAGGTTGACGGGGTTTGCATCAGTTGGGTTTGCATCAGAAACATATGACTCCTATACCAACTTCTCCGCTACTACCATCTTCCTTGAATCATCCCATCCAAATCTGCTCATGGCCTTCTCATATACCATGTCGTACACTATGCTCAATCATTTTTTAATGTTCAAATGTGTGACTCAATGTGGGGTTCTTGCCTTCAATGTACAATTTGGTATCCTTTGCATGTGCATTCACTCCAACTCATTTAAATAACCACTCTTGAAACCAGTGTTAACATTGTGTGTCCCTCCATGGTGCAACTCAACCATGCATGCGACTAATGCATCATCGTTAAACACTGTCCACTTCCGCTTGCTTTGCTTCATTCGCTTGAGATCAACCTCTGTAGATTGCACCTCCTCCATGCGCAATGACAAAAATAAATAGCACCTTCAAGCGTTGAAACAAACAACTGTGGAATGCAATGTTATAAAAAATCACATCAAAGCAACAAAGATTTAATATAGCATGAAAAATTAAGGAGTGTACCATCACAACTGAAAATGGCATAGCAAGTACAGGCAAATGCACATAGAAATACAATCCAAATATCCATTTTGCAAGCAATGTTACAATAATAATCTATGCAAATCAATATTAACTGCGTCTACATGCAGTCCAGTCATTGAACATCACATTGGTCGAACTTTGTCTCTAATCTGACCATGTGTCATTGTTCCCAAATGTTAGAATCATATCGTCCTCATTATCCACTGCATAATCCTCAATACCCTCTGTTAAATTGTCTAGCGGATTGGACTTTATCTCCATTTTGATGAAGTTATGGAGCAAACAACATGCTAGAATAATTTGATTGTAGACTCACACATGATAAAAAGATAGGCTCCTAAGAATGGCCCATCGCATATTCAGCATGCCAAAACACCTCTCAATGACATTCCTAGCCGAAGCATAGCGTATGTTGAACAACTCTTCTGCAGTTCTTGGTTAATGCCCTTGACACCACTCATCTAAATGATACCTTTGTCCCCTAAATGAAGCAAGGAATGCCTCACAGTTAGGATAGCCTCCATCAACGAGGTAATAGCAACCTACATAAACATACATTATCGATTAGCAAGTATAATTATTGTTGCGAAATAGAAGTATTAAAAAACAAACCAATAAACAAATCATACCGTGTGGAACTTTTAGGCCATTCCTTCTAGTGAGTGCATCTTAAAGAATCATACTATTGGCAGCAGATCCTTCCCACCTAAGCAGAACATAAATGAAAAGCATGTTTGGTGTACATACTCCGAGAACATTAGTAGCAATTTCATTCTTCCGAGTTCTATATCTACCTTTGTCAATCAATGGTACTTTGATTTGGATATGTGTCTCGTCTAAAGCACCCAAACAGTTCTACAATCACAAAAAAGTTATTCCACCTCCATTGAAACCTTAAGAAATTTTTGTAATGCAAAATTTACCTTGAAAAATTTCCACCATTCATCGTTGCAGTTATCTAGAATGGGTTCAGGCTTTTTCAATAAATGATGATGTAGTCACAAGGTAGCATGTAATACTAAATGGAAATAAGGACTAGCTGTTCGTTCGGACCTCTTAAAGTTATGCTTAATGACTCTATTTTTTGCATGGTGGGCAAGTATATGCAAAAATATTGAAACTTGCTCATCTACATAGAGATACCTAATAGCCTTTAATCCACCTATATGGTCTAACATTTCACACAGTTTTGCAAATGCATGTCTATCTACTCTCAATTGGTCAACACAAGTTACATCATCAAAATGAACAAGTCTCCTAATTTTTTCACAGTGTTGATAAAAGTTTAATTCGTAGGACCAAACAGTTGGTTGATGGGTATTCAATGCCAACACATGCAACAACAACATAATACGATGCGTAACGTCATAGTTTTCTACTAAGAAAGCTAAAAGAAAGCAAAGTATCTTCTTTTTCCTCTATGATACATGGAGATTGAAGTTCGACTCATCCATAGCTGCAATTACACGTTGCGGGTTTGACAAACAAACAAATTATAATATAACAACTACTAAGAAGAAGTAATCATAATATTTATAAATTGACCACCAATGAGCTTCAAGCATGGTATGCTAACCTATTGATATGGTATTTAATCAATCAGTAATACCCTTTGCAAAGATTATATCACAAGAAAGAAAAGCAAGAATCAAATTACATTTTCTGCCAGATAAATAGACATTTAGCTTTTTGTTCTTCCTTTCTCTTAATTTCACCATCCTTTGTGAATAATTGTTAATGCTATACGGCCATTTGTTAGTTACTATGTTAAAGCTTCTGCTATAAAAATAATCATTAAATTGTTGCTAAAGTCAGTTTTTTGGCTTTCATATTTGGAAACTACAATCTTATTTAAGTTTTAGGATGGGTAAACATGTGAAGGGTTTCTTGAGGGACATATCGTGAACTATGGTGGTGGTTGCAACACCTTAAAAGCAACCTACTACACTTTGCTAAGAATATTTACATTTAGTTTAGAATGACCTATAACAACTATTGCCAGAACTATCTAAAGAGCAGCTAGATAAAGTACCTTCAGATGGACACGTAAAGCTACAGCATTAATTCACAACCACACTCAGATGTACCTAACTATAGATTTTGGCTCATGTGCCTTTTTTGGGGTCATGTTCTATCATTCTAGTCTGCACCAAATTTTCTAAAATCCCATATAAAGAGAAAACAAGCAAAGTTGGATATAAATCATGTTTAATTGTCATCTTTTTTCAAATTACAATCACAATATGGTCTCACAACAAGGTGAAGTTCTCCTAATGGAAGGGTTCTAAACATTTTTGTTATTTGCAGTTGAGATCGTGATGCCACATTGGTTGTGAATCCAAACACATGGTAAAAGCCTATAATAGAATTCAAGTCTTGTAGTAGAAGAGTTTGTTCTTTGTATCTTCTATGCTGTCGATTATGATCTAAAACATGGGCTTGCTTTGTAGTAGAAGTCATAGTTACAATGCAGTTGAAGCTGAAGAGAATGCTCAGGTAGTTCAACTTTGTTAGAATGGATGGTATATACTATCTTTTGTAGATATGTTGCTACATAATAATGCATATTTTTCTTTTGGGACTCTTGCTATTTCACTCATATGTCTGAGTTTGGTGTTCATACTTAGGCAATAGAAATAGAAAGGAGAATTGAGCAAGAAACTAAGGTTGAAAAACACATACAGAAGCTTCTTTTACTTGGTTTGTATACAGTAATCGGATTTTGTCTAGGTCTTTGGTTACTCTATCATTTACTTCTGTCTCTTTTGTTTTCCCCTTTTGGCTGATGTGGTTAACCTTCTTATGTGAAGGTGCTGGGGAATCAGGGAAGTCAATTATCTTTAAGCAAGCAAGGCAGCATATGACTAAATGCTCAAAGTATATTCAATCTCCCAAATTCTCAAAGTATATATTCACTTCTTAAATCAGGTATCAAACAATCGTACCTTCAGTTTATTGAATTAAGAGCATTTTTATTGAAAATTTTATTGAATCAGTGCAGATCTAAGAAGAAGTACCATACCTCAGTCGATGATAGCTGCGAAGTAGACACAACGGCAGTAGATCCACGAGCGAAGGGCTGAACAAAAGCAGCTACAATGGAGTCGACGATGACCACATCGAGGGAAGATCAAGATCAGCTACGACAGGTGGAACTTGGAACAATGCATGAGGTCTGATGGCAGATCTACGACGGCGAGGGACAAGCTTGGTTGCATGAGGACGATGACGATGGCAGATGCACGACTGAGGTTGGATGAGGACCGACATTTCCACCGGCAATAGGCCGATCGACATTCAAACCAACAATGGACAACCGATGGCGATGGGAGGAAAAGGGTTAAACAAGTGAAAGGTCTGTCATAATTGAAAAGGGTTTAGGACCAAATTGCAATTACAGGGAATGGGGGAAGGAATGGCGATTCGAGATTTTGTGGAATTGAGATTCGGTGCGAATTATTATTCCACGAAATAAACAACGTAATAGCTATTTCATATGTAATAAACCCATAATGAAATAGCTATTACATTCAAGCACATGTGCCATTAGTACATCTAAGTTCATTCTATCACTTGCAAAGTTTCTCTCTCCACAACTTCTTTCTCTGGCTAGTGTAAGCTTGAGCATTTTGGTAGAAAAGCTACTTCTCAACAGTATTTTGGAGTCTTAACTATCATAAATGTCGAGTTGAGAGCATTATATACGCTACAGACGTAGAGGTCACAAAGATGCTGGCTGTTGGCATCCTCAAGGTTTGTTAAGACTAGTCCCATTTGCTTTGTTCCATTTCAACATTCTTTTTGGTGTGATTTTGCTCTTAGGTACTTTAGGTTACTGAAATAACGTGTAGAGGGAAAAAAAAATTGCATCTTATGGTAGACAAACAGACAAATAGATATATATAGAGAGAGAGAGAGAGAGAGAGATGAATAGAGAGTGAAGAGTGGGAGAGAAAGAAAGTACAAGCTGATTTTTCTATCTTCTTAAACAATTCTGTATAAAATCCCAGTTGTCATTGTTGCAAACACAATTGGAACATAAAAGTGAGAGAAAGGAAATGATAACGAGCGAAAAGGACCAAAGCCGACCCTACGCCGTCGGCTTAGTGCTAGCGTAGAAATATACGTTGCTGGCGTTGAAGACTAAGCTGCCGACGTATATGCACCAAAGCTGGCAGCTTTGCACCAGCTTATATTTATTTCGTATTTTATGATTTTAATTTTGTTTTATTTTTAGTATCTTGTTTATTTTAGGTAACTAGTCTTAGGATTAGTCTAGCATCTTTATAAATACATCTTATTCCATTGTAAAGAGGGACTTTTAAGATATTAATGAATTGAAAACCCTTTTAGAGGTGTATCCTCTGTGTTATCCTAAGGTTATGGATTTAACCTTGTTGTTCTTTTGAAGACACTTAGAGAAGAGTTTTCTCTATTTCCTCAATTATGCGCAATTGAGAATTTCAAAGAATAAACTAAGATTGTTCTTTGTTTATTCGAAAGGCCCAATCCTAGAATTGGTCTCGTGTTTTATGCTTCCTACGCTGCGTCAGGAAAGAAAATAAATAACGATAGCAATTAGATATTTTCCCATGGGAACTCCTTGCTCCATTGTCTTGGCAGTAAGTGGATTTTCTCTGTTCTTGACCACTCCCCCCTCCTTTTCTAACTACTAAGGTAGGAGTTGAAAGGTTTTGAAAAAGAGAAACTGCTCCATCCTTTCTCTTTATTTTCTTTATTTATGTGGTTGTTGGGTGAGAAGACTATTAGGTCCTTATTCCAATTCACGTGCATCATTATTTTGCTAAAACTCATTAATCTTATAGACCAATCCATAAAAGTTTTCTTTCACATGAGCTTATTAGGAGTTAGTCTTTATCTCAGCACTACCTAATCCTTCCTAAGCTTTAGAAATATGGATGGTCCTGCAAAATGTCTCATAGTAAAACTAGTTTGCCATTTTGGTGACCTTTTCTTTTTTGTACAATTTTAAACACTCCTGAAGTGAATGTAGCATCTACTAGTAATAAAATAAAATAAAATAAAAAATCGTGTCTGTTTGATGAATCAAACTCTATTGATTGTGCATATGTTGTTTTGCCTTGCAGAAGAACTTACCTTTTTGTATTTTGATTGAAAGAGGGGGAAAAAAGAAAAAGGAAGAAATCCGCTTTTGTGATGTTCTCACTTAAAGGACTATATTCTGCTAGCCAAATTAAAGGATTATATTCCAACAGAAATGTAAGGCATGCCTTTGCCTCGTGATCATGTTATAACGGTCCCTCGTAGGATCCGGCTCCCCAGTTCCATATGACAACACCCTTATTTTTTATGCGAAATATCTTTAATGTTGTTTGCGTCTTTTATTATATTATAGGGAAAAGCATATATTTAATTTTTAATGTTTGACAAATTTTTTGTTCAAATTCTTTTTTTTTTTATTTTAATTTTTATTGTTTGCAAAACCATATAAAAGAGTTCTCTATTAATAGATCGCTAAATTTTTCCATTAATTGTGATACATATCAATTTTTAACTTATTCATGCAAATTTTCTTAAATAAAATAAAATAAGAAAATATCAAAAAAGTAGATAAAGTAACAAAAAATTAATAAAAATAATTAAAAAATGAAAAAAAAATATGTATAAATATATATAATTTATTATTTTGAAAAAAAATATGTATAATTAATTTATTAAAATAAAAAATTAAAAAATTCAGAAAAAGCAAAAAGAAAAAAAATTAAAAAAATAAAATTCTAACCACATCCGTAACTTAAAATGGTCGGAATGACCATTAAAAAAGTGGGCCATGCAACCCACTAGTAGCCTTAGGTGATCGCCCACCATTAGAAGAAGGGAAGGTGCAAGTGGTTACTTAACCTCCCGTAGGCGGTGGGTGGCTATGTATATTTAAAAAAATAAATAAATAAAGAAGAAGAAGAAGAAACTCAATTGAATTGAAGTTAAGTCAGATAACCCCCTATCAAGCCAATTTGGTTTTTCATTTTTTTTTTTTTATTATTAGACAGTCATGGGTGGCCACCCATCACTTAGGGGAAGTTAAGCGCAAACCCTACCCCCCACCCCACCCCGATGGTGGGTGACCATGTACAGTCACCAAAGAGTCGCAACACACTTCTTTTAGTAACTGTTCTAGGCATGATTATCAAAATTGTGATTCTACTAAGAATTGAAAGGCATAGAATCAATAGTCATATAAAATCATACAGAATCAGTAGAATTGAAAATTTGTAAAATCATACACCAAACTCATAACTCTCTAAAATCTGCATATACACGATTTTATATTCATTTCAATTATGAAAAACCTCATAAAAATGTGAACTCATAGAATTATATAATTAACTTACAATTTTAACAACTATGATTCCACCTATTCTAAGACAAGGAGGTGGCCAATAAGCTAATTATACATATTTTTATTCAAAATAATATATATATATACATATAATTTTTTATTGCTTTTTCAAATTTTTCTTAATTTTTTTATTATTTTATCTTTTTTTGTACATTTTCTTATTTTATTTATTTGATAAAAATTGCAAGAATGAATAAAAAATTAATACATATCACAATTAACAAAAAACATAACAACGCATTAACAAATGACTCTTGTACAGTTTTGCAAATGATGATGACCCAAATAGAAAAGGTGTTGAACATTGAGAACTAAATATACTTTTTCCTATATTATCTTACGGTCAGAGTTATTAGCAAAATCACTCCTTTTTTACTTCATGCGAAAACAACACAATCTTATGTTATTTGAATTCCCTACTGTGTTGTACGCGATGGAAAATGGTTCTTCCAACATAAGCTTCTCTATGCAAAACGTATAAAAGTTTTTTATTTATCATGCACATGGAACAATATATACGATTCATGCAAAATTTGGCATCAAATTCAAGTAAACTCAATTAAATTTAGAGGTGAGAACTGAAAAATGAAGTTGAGATTTTCCTTTGGATTTTGCTATATGAAATATCAATATATTATTATTTGAATTGACTGAATAACTGTGAGTGGCAATATTGGATTAGCAATTTGTACATTGTACCAGATTGAGCTGAGCTTTTGAAAAGCTTCAATGGATCATAGACGCACATCGTTAGTTCTTAGATCTTCCTAAGCTCTTCTTACTCCTGATCTCTTTGGTCTATATTTCAAGACCTTCAATGGATCATAGATGCACATCGTTAGTTCTTAGATCTTCATAAGCTCTTCTTATTCCCAAACCCAATCTCTTTGGTCTATATTTCATGACCTTCATTTATTGACAAAATAGGAAAATAAAGCCCTAGAAAATGAAGGTGACGTACCTAGAGCCTTAAAATCTCATCAAATAAATCCTTTATATATATATATATATATATTACCGACTATATATTTTATAAAGAATAAGGAAAGAGGGACTTCATTGTATACGAAAACATTATGGATATTCAATTAGGCTTAAGATGGATCTTATAAAACCCGAACCCGATCTATTACCTATAAGGTTATCCATAACTTATCCCAAAACCCTATAGGTTTTATTTAGTATTTAAAACTTGTCCTATCATAAATACTATAAACCTGTGATCTAACTTGCCAATCAGCTACTATAAAACTCTTGTAATTTGTTTTTTCCATTTATACAAACATATATACTAAGAGTAAAACAATAACATGTTATATAAGAGCATAAATTATATATAGGAGAATAATTATATGATATGTGACCACTTGTAATTGTAATATACATAAAATAATCTTATCTAGATATTATTAAATCACACTTAAAAACTTAAAATTCAATAAAACGAGCTTCATTGAATTACGCTCAAAAGCCACTGCAATAGGGAGTTAAATATACTACAGACATTTATCCAAGTTTTAAGTTAAATAAAGTTCAACTCATCAATCATATAATCCTACAAATTTATGATATAATTTATCAAATTTCAAAAATTAATTAAAATTCATCCTATCTTCTTCTTAAACATTAATCAAAATTAACTAAAATTCAACCCATCCTCAACCTCAATTATATCCTTACCTATAAAGAGGGGAAAAAAATCCATAAAATAAATTAAAAGAGATACAAGACTAATGGTCGTGGATGTGGTTAGGAAATAGAAATAGTAAGATTAAACAATGAAATATAATTAGGGTTTCCTAAACTTTAACAAATAAAATGAAAATATATATATATATATTCTTCTTTAGTGCAATATATTATATTAGTAGATCATTCAAAAATATTATTACTAACATTTTTAACAAATCAGGTTTTTCCATTAGATTTTTTCTAAAACCCAAACTCCAAAACCTGACCCAAAACCCATATGGTATTGAAATAATACTTAAACTCATCCTACAACTTTATAGAGTAATTAACATCTTATAAGATAATTAACGGATGAAACAGGTCGAGAACCCTATAACAACCTATCCAGATGGCAACCCTAAAAAACACTTGCTCCTGCTAACCCCGAATTCACTTCAAGTAATGTCATGTCACAACTCTCGTTAAATCCTAGTGAACTAGACTATCAATTTGTCTATCCCTAACAAGTCTCCTACAACCATAACAAGCCTTTAGCTCTTCTTATTTTCTCCAATATGCAATGTGATGACTTTGTGCATAATCAAGTAAAATCAATGCCAAAACTCTAGCACAATTAGGTTATTCTTTCTTGCTCATCTAGATTGTACAACACTAAGATATGTGCATTTGCTTTCTCATGGCAATTACCATGAGATGAAAACTATGACCAGATTAAGAGAATTCCTATAACAAGACATAGAGGATACAAACTTCACACCTTTTCTCTTGCTTCTAATTCATTAAGCCTATAGTAAAGTTGCCAACTGCCCTTCTGTTATCATCACTGCATCAACCTATTTCCCTTCGCACAAAAAGAAAAACTCTATAGATGCCATTTTGATGGCTTTAGGCACAATTCTTCCATTTGTCAATTCCTTTTATTACTTCACAAAAGCAAACTACAATGCTCTCATCAACTTACACACAACATCCAATAACCTATCTCCCAAAGACCCTCTCTCTTACATAAACATAGGGATGTAAGCGGGATGAATACTATTGAGTTCCTGACCCACTTGACTCGTTCAAAACCCTAGGGTTATGATTTTTTTTCTTTTAAAATAAAAACCTATAAGGTTTAAAACGGGTAATAAGACAAATATTAAACCCATCAAGAACTTAAAACCCATTAATTTTTTTTTTACAATTAAATAAATAAATATTACTATATAGTTATTAAATGGTTTTTAAAAAATGCCTATATTATGTTATAAAGCTTTTCTATTTATATTAAAACTTATTAACTACATTTTATTTCTTTGTATTAATAAATTGTATGGTTGGTCAAGTAATTTGTATTTTGCTATAATTAAAAATATTTTTATGTCAACAACTTTATTTACCGACTTGTTAACTTTAGAACAATATTAAAATACATATGATTAAATATGTTGAAAGTACAAATTTTATTTATTTGTAATAACATAAATTATATTTTATAAAAATAGTCATAATAAATAAGTAAAGACTTAAAACTAATAATAGAATATTTATTTTTAAAAAAATACTAATGGGTTTGGGACGGGTTTTCGATTACTTATTAAAACCCTATAAAGTTTGCAACGGGTTACAAATACTCCATCAAAAACTCTATAAGGTCTGAAATGGGTTTAGATAACCTTATAAGATAACGAGAGATAGCAGAGTTACTAAATTTGGCCCAAACCGTCCCGCTTACCTACTAACATCCCTACATAAGCATCTAGCAGCTTGAAGGGCAAAATATGTGAGAATGACATCTGCTCCTGCCCGTCGAAGACACATCAGCGACTCCATCATTACCTTCTCTTCATCAATCATTCCGAGAACCCCACCAGCCTTGATCATTGAATACTCACCTGAGACCTGAAATAGACAAGTTCAATATGATAAAGACTACGAACCTAATCAAAAGAAAAGAAGTTGACTGTTGATAAAAGTGTTTAGAACTGAAGGCAAAACGATTCACAAACCATATCATAAAGACCAACCTAGCGTGTCCCTAAATATTCTGGAAAATATTGCACAAAAATCTCTTTCCACTTTAATAGTAAGTTTTGACCAAAAAAATACCCAAAAACATTGTGATGGTAAGTAGGAATACTGCTGATGTTTTATCTTCCACCTGAACACTTCTGACTATGATTAACCTGAAGCAATGGGCAAATCCAGGACCCTATACAGAATTTTTATTTTAAAAAAGGAGGAAGAAAAGAATATTTTTAGCCCTGAATGTTTGACCACTTTTCTATTTGAGTCCTACCCCTTTTATTTTTCAGATTCAAGTTCTCATTATTCAAAAACGTTTACAAAATAGGACACTTGACTTTTCTATCCACATTCACTATGTGGCACGACCTGATTCATCCAAATTATAAATTTAAATAAATAAAATAATTATATAAATACATATTAAACAAAATAATAAAACAACAAAAAAAATCGGAAAATTAAATAAAAAGAAAGAAAAAAGCCAGAAAATTAAAAAAAAAAAAAGCTAGGAGTGACCAGTTCTATTTTTTAAATTTTCTGGACTACTTTCTTTTTCTATTTTTTTCCAATTTTTTATTGTTTTTATCAATTTACTTAATTTATCTATATTAAATATATTATTTATTTAAATTATTTATTTAGACCAATTAGATGCTACCATATGTCAATTGCAAACAGAAAAGTTAAACAGTTTTTACAAGAAAGTCTTCATTTATGAACTTTTGCAATTAAAGACTCAAATAAGGGGGAAAAAATGTTTAGGACTCAAGAAAAATGGCCAAATGTTGAAAACTAAAAGTGTACTTTATCAGAGGAAAAAGAAAAAAAAGAAATCTTCTCCAATCAATATCCTTGTACCACTTTAACCTTGTACCTCTTTATATTTCTGAAAGGTTTGCTTTAAACTTCGTCCAACAAATATTGAATTATGTACACATTGATTCCTACAGTCGACATTTATTCTAATCTCCAATCTATTTCCCCCAACTCCAGTAAAACGCTACAGCCCCAGGTGCATAAGAGACAACCTTGAGTAACCAAAGCTTCATGTCAATGTGAGTTCTTGGGAAAGATCAGCCTATTATTCGAGTTTTGAACATATGTGGTTCATTTGTATTGCAAGCATATTTCCCTACAGCATTACTAAATGAAATCACTGATGATACATGCACCCAAGAATCATATATCAGCATTCAGTTAACCAAACTCTGGTTTTACTATTCTTTTGCTAATTACTCTACCTTCACTTATCCATCATCCCTTTTTTTTTTTAATATTTTTGCAAAAGCTACAATCTTTTTCCTCCATTTTGTCAACAAGACTCTTCATGGTCAACAAGTAAGAGCTAAGAATTTAATCAATGAGAGAAGTCCATCAATTCTCCGATGATTAGAGAAGATGGATTATCTTAGTTTGATGTTTATAAGTTCTGTAAATCTACTTAAAATGTTTACTAAAATTATAATTTTACTCATGAGTTGTAACAGAGCAAAAAACATTGCAATGCAATTGAACTAGTAACTCGAGTGCTTGAACCATTTAGCTAATTGAACCATAAAAGCTTCCTGGAGAAGATATAGGGATTAAGAGTACCTGATACACAGCAATTGGCAGTGGGGAGTTATCCCGGACAAGTCTTATGACATCCAAATAAGGTAAACCGGGTTTCACCTGAGCAAGGTGAGATAAGCACATTGTAATAACTTACCAAAGAACCACTCATTGTAATAATGGCTTTGCCAAGTATAAGAGCTATATTTTTAACAGAAAGCAATACTGACCAGAAGGATATCAGCTCCTTCAGATTCATCTGCTTGAATCTCAGTTAAAGCCTCCCTATAATTTGCTGGATTCATCTGATAACTATTTTTAACAAAAGTAAACAAAACATGAAGGGATAAATTCCATAGAAACCATGAAAAGAGGGAAGAGAACTTGATAAATGGTCAACAAGCTATTACTTACGTCTTCTTATCTCCAAAACGTGGATTTGAGTCTAAAGCTTCTCTAAATGGTCCATAAAATGAACTTGCATATCTGTCCAAGAAAAGGTAAACACGAAGAGGTCACCAACAGTTATTATCATTTCACCAAGTACATAAAGGTCCAATTTCTGCCAGGAGAGAGTCAAACATACAATCAACACAAGGAGATTGAGCAAAGGAAGGAAGAAAGCTAGTTCCAGGGGTAAGAAAGATTTTGAAATAATATCTAAGGAGAGGAGGTAAGAACTATGAGTGGAATAAGGGATGAATGGCACTCTCATATTCTTTGCTCAGAAAGAAATGACCTGCCTCATGGGACACCACCAAATATTCATACTGAGCACACTTCTTCAAGAGTGTGCTGCTTATTGCACCTTGATTGTCAACAAATCAAGCAATGAGGAGCAACATAAACTACAACTGTATTTTGCTGGCCTTCCATGCAGAAAAGAACTATAAGTGCAAGCAAATATATAATATCAGAACGCAGAAAATGAGGCGGTGGAGAAAAGGGATCAGCAACAATGAGCATGCTCACTTTGCAGTATAGGACATGATAGAAACATGCTGAAAGCCTTCAGCATCAAGTGCTGCCCGAATAGCTCCCACACGTCCATCCATCATGTCACTAGGACTCACAACATCTGCTCCAGCTCGGGCCTATTTAAAATAAGCGACTTGTAATACGCCATATGGAATGTGAGGAACAGAGAGAACTGATAAGCACATTTGCATATGTCTTGGTAAATTATGTGTCCAATCTCACTTTACTTGAAATGTTTCAAAACTCTCAGAATATTTATTTTAGCTTCAAATTTGGTTTTTGGATAGGTTGTCTTATTAGTAACTAAACAAAAAATTGTAAAACTGGCTAATAATTATTGTGCATATTGTGATTGGAAAAGATGCATATTAGGAAGTGAAGATCATCCAAAAAATAAACAATTGAGAAAAAGTTGCATCACTGGGAAGAGAGAACCTTGTTTACTTTTTGTGCAAAACTGAAAAATGCAGAGGACAAAAGTATCTACTTTTATAGGGATATTTTAGGTATTTGGTATTTTATGTAAGGTGCTTTTTGGGGTAAACTAGTGTGCTTTGTACTGTGATAGACATACATACATATTTATACTCGTATCTCATTGGCGTCGACCAAAAACATTATAAAGACCAATCCACAGGATCACCATAGAAGGAATTGATAAATTAAACTATTCTCTTGTTACAAGGACAATTCACTCGATTAAGACGGGGAGGAATTTTCATTATGATTTCCTTCAGTGAGGACAGGAACCTATGGGATCAGGTCAGGCAAAACTGTTCATGTAAGATCTTCAAAGAGTATACCTGGGAAACAGCCTGCTTGCACAACTGATGCACTGTCTCATCATTCATTATTACTCCTACAAAAAATTAGATAATTAACTTAAATCAACACTATGTTGAAGTATCAGGAAAAATTACACTTCTATCAAATTTTCTGCCTTGAAGGAAACGCATCAGAAAACAGAAGCAAGTATTTTAGTAACACACAAGAACTTGATTCATTATAGTTTTAGTTACTTGTTAGAGCCCTATTCCCAAAATAGAAGGCTACTTGGGGAGTCAATGTCAATATAAAAAAAATTCAAATCCATCCAATAGAAATGGATTACAAAAGGATTAAGACCATGCAAATCAAATCCAAATATTAACAAGATCAATGTACTACGAGCAAAAGCTAAGCATTTGATATAGCTCAACCACATAAGTAGTCTAGTAGCACTTGAAGAATAACTAACCACATAAATTTTGAAATTTGAATTTTTTTAATCATGTCTAAATTCTACTCATTTTCAAGAATAATGCAATTTATAAAAGGGGCTTACCATCTTCTCTGACAATACCATCATGCCCATCTGAGGAATATGGATCCAAAGCTACATCAGTGTAGATAACCTAGCAACAGATGAAGACAAGATATGAGCAATTAATGCATTTTTTCAAGTATCAACAGAAAAGAATAGAGATGCAAAATCACATGCACCAACTTACAAGATCAGGATATTTATCCTTAAGCAAGCGAATTGCTCGTGGCACCAAACCGTTATCATTGTATGCTTCATCTCCTGTTGGAGACTACTTTGACAAAACAGAAAATCAGTATTAAATAACCATGTAAGGAACAAAAAGAAATCAACAAGCAGAAGATGAACCTTCAATCCATCTGGAACTTTGGGGAAGAGCACAATGCTGTTGACACCAACATCTTGAGCTTTTGCAACCTGCAGGATAACATACCTCCTCATAATTCTAAATTGCTTGCTATACAGACCTACAAAAGAAATTTTAGGCCTGAATACCTACAATAGTGGATATTAGGATGGAAGAGTTTATAAAACTATCTTCAGCTCAATCACAATGCAAATGTTTGGGCATTGGCCCAAACCACTAAAGGGAGTTTTGATTGTATCTACTTTATTAATCACATCTTCTGAAAGTTGAGTTAAAGAGATAAAATAACCTTTAGTGACCAATAATGAAGGAATATTAAACACAAATTGAAATAGGCAACAATGCTTATGCTTCAAAACAATCTCTTAAGTCATCATCAATGTGAGACAGCCAGATTATTGTCCACGACATAAAGGCTAGGGCAAGATTACCTCTTCAACAAGTCCATGTCTCCAGCCCAGCCTGTAGCATCCAGGCATAGCACCAATTGGGGTATCCTCCTCACCTGCAGATCTTGTCAAATAAGGGACATGCATGTAAGAGATAAAAGGAGGGATAGAGAACATGAACAAGGAATAACTGATCATGCGATTCTCATCAGTTAATCTATTTTTCTATTAAAGTATATGGAAAGAATTTTCAATGAAGAGGTTGGCAGAGGCACCAACCTTCATGAATAAATAGTGGATAAACAAAATTTGCAGGCGATATAGTTGTCTCCTGGAAAGCTGCTCGCAATGCAGGTGATCTTCTATTCCGCCGAGGGCGGCGATTGAGGGGCTGATAAGGGGAAAATGAAGAACATCAATTAGGCAGAGCAAGGGGGTAAAATACATTTATACAACACATAGTTTGGCAAATAACAGTATTAACCTAAATTATGTGAGGACTCTCATATAATAGATTTCATTCAACCACTAAAAGAAATTTAGCATTGACTGACTCGTCCACATAAGAGTAAAACATAACTTTTCGGGATTCAAGAAATTATTCTTGTTAAAAGGCATTGTGACATCATCAATCAGCCCACTCACAGCCTCATGCTCTGCTCGGTTTCATTCCACTGATAATTCAAACAACGTAGAACATTCTACAATCAACACTCACTAGAGAAGGAACCACAGGAGTTCCAGCAGGAGTGGCAGGCTTAGGAGGAACTGGAGGTGCTTCTGGAACATTGCCAGCAACGACAGCCGCCTCACATTCCGCATCACTCATACCGATCTTTTTGTTAGAATCATCCCGCTTGTCACTCGCTCTCACCAGGAAACTGCTCCTCCGGCAACGCATCCCGATGTCCTCTGGCGAAATTCTGAACTTGACAACACTTGTAGAGGAGGATCTAAGACCCACATAATTTTGGCAATCAAACTTAACTGCAGGAATACTACACTGTGTACTACATATCGTAGAGGCCATTTCCTAGACCAGTTAAATTTTCCTGTATCAACGAAATCGATAATATTTATAAATCAAACTGACTCATAAAAACCCTAATCAACACAATATAATGTGTAAAGCCATGACAAGCATCACATAGAACATGAGCTTAAAAACTTTACCTTTGTGAAATTTGACAGGGAGAGAGAGATAGGATACGATGCGTTGCTGTCAAAGGGAAAGAGGCCTTAACTGAGGGAGTATCCAGCGGACCAATGAGGATGCTCACAGCAGATTCATCAACTAACATTATTAACTCATAAGATTTAAGGGTGGTTTGTTCGGTGAATAAGATTTTCGAACGTTTGTATCTTGTTAATGAAAATTTTATAATATAATTATTAAATTAAATATATAAGAGGTGCGGTTATTACTATTATTCAGTATCTAATATTGATCCAAGGTAAGGACGGATAAATATTAGTTAACTATAAGGAAAAAAGATCTGAAATCTCTTTGGGTGACCATCCTAACTTTTTTTACTGAATGTTGATTATGTGCTGTAATTTTAACAGCTAATGGGGATTGTTTTATATGGTGAGTGGTACTCTAGTGGTTATTTTTATATCTTAGATCTAATGGTTAGGTACCTTGAAAATTGACTTTTGACTTTTAGAAAGGTGTTTGGTTTGTCTTCTGAATGTGCGAATGAGAAGAGCAGACATTTGGAAATGTCGGAGAGGTTTGGTACGTGCTTTGCAATTTGCTTGCTTAATTGTTATTTTTTATTTTTTGATAAAATGTCAGATTGCTTAATTCTTGCTTGTTTGTTAATAAACAAAGGTTTTAATCACTTGTGCAAATATGTCAACGTTAAAAAAAAAAAAAAAACATAATTTTATAAACATTGCAATTAGTATCTGGTGATGTATGAAGCCGAGAATTAGGTGAAAATACCCCTTTTAAAACTTATTTTTTTAAATAGTTTTGATAAAAGTAATTTATTAAATACTACTCCTAAAACATAGCTAGAAGCGCGATTCTCATGATGCTAAGTACAGTATAATTCAAAGAAAGCTCAAGTTAGAGTTGCATTTTATGAAATGTGGGTTAGCCTTGTGCTTTATTTGCAAAGCTTAAAATTAAGAAAGCACTGCTAGAAGCAACGTTTTATTTAGATCATACATGCACTTCCACACAGTAATGCGAACTAACTGTATTTCAATTCACCTATAAAAGCACATTCAAATCAGCATGTCTACACACATAAACAACTACAACAGCTAGAACCCGATTCCAATACATAAAATTGATTTACTACTCTATCTACTTTCCTAAATAGACCATGTGAAAGGACCAATTCTAAACCAAAAACCACTAAAAAAAGAGCTGGTTTGTCGATTCAAAATCAGCTAGTAACCCATCAAGCCTAGCAAATCAAGTTGATTCGGTCGGTAGCTCTGACCTACCGATTAAGGGTGAGTACAATTCAGTTCAATACAATTTGCCCTCAAACCAAATGAACTATATATTACAATTTGCATTTTTTTTCCAAAATCAAACATAATCATATGGTTTAGCCAATAACTTTTTCGAACATAAAAAAAAATAGTTTAATTTGGTTCAATTCGTAATTTAAACAATTATTACAAGGTTTTTTTTAATTGTATAAATCAATAAGTTATAAAAAATTATACTTAACGTAAAATGATATAATTTATCATCATTTCTATAGTATTACTTATCATTTTCAATACCTATCTAATATATTTAAGAAAATTTTATTATCTCTACTTAGGTAATTATAACATTCATATTAGTAAATAAAAAAAAAAGTACATAATAAGAAAGCAATGAGTTACCTAATGAAAACTAAATAAGAGAAAGAATTAATAACTGACATAAAATCATCTTTTTTAGTCATATGTTCGTTAGTCTTTCACCACCATTCTATTTTTATTTTATTTTACTTCTCATGGTTCAATCCAATTTTAAAACAATTCGATTCGATTTTGATTTGATTTGTAAACATTTTGAACCTAAAAGGAAACGGTTTTGTTGGACCCATAATTTTTTTGACCCTATAAAAAATAGTTTGAACCTACTTTACAATTTAGTTTGATTCGGTCTAGTTCGATTCATAGTTTAATCAATGTTTCCCCCCCAACACTACTACTAACCCAATGGCCATTAAACCAACAAGTTAAAGACCCATTGGACTAGCATATCATTGATCTCCTAAAAACAATAAAAAATAAAAAATAAATAAAGGAGAAGAAGAAGAAGAAAAAGGGGGAAATGCAGTAAAATCTACTTGGTGTAACCAAGTGTAGTCAATGCTATAGAAATTTTAGCTTACTTTTTATTTGAATGAAGGAAGGGGAGAAAGGGGGTAGGGGAAGGAGGGAGAGAGAGCAAAAGCGAGATAGAGAGATTAGATAATGATAATACAATGACAATGGCAAAAGAATTGTGAACGTTGTTAATTTAAATGTTCTGTAATGTTGATCTGATGGCTAGTAAATGCAAATGACAGTAGAAATTTTGTGAATGTGAACTTAGCAAAAGATTTGAAAATTTGAATTAAGAGAATATATATTTTGCTATTCAAGTCGTCTGCTTCTTCTCATCTTTATCTTCACTCTAAACTCTCACCTACTTTTGTTACTCATTTTACATTTCACACAAATGCACAAAATGTTGTATACCAACATCTTCACTTTAAGTTAACTACATTCTTAGCTATCATCTGGTTTTGTTCCTTAGTTTTATTTATTGCATACATTATATTATCTTTCTTGAAGTGTTTTTTTTTTTTTTTTGAATGACAGTAATAACTTTTTTTTTCTTTTTATTGTGTCATTATTTATTTTCACATACAAAGAACAACAAGTTTTTCCCATGGTTTATCCTCTAATAAAAAAGGAGGTTTTGTAAAAGGTAATAGGGAAAAATATGTTCAAACTTAGCATGAGCAATTTTACGAAATGGAAGATTACTTCTAGTGAGACTTCATCTAAAAGTGATTAGATGATGCTGTAAACGTGCCTCCATCTAGGTTTGAGTACGTAACCACTTGTAGCATAGCTACCCTCTAACAACGATGTCTTCTACCTAATGGTTTCTTCTCCTTTTGAGCTTTTTCCACATGAATCCTCTTAAGTCAAGACATAGCTATCATCTAGCAATGATGTCCTCCCTCCAGTGTCTGCTTCAAGCTTAATCCACACAAGCCCTTCTATTTACAAGAACTATCCACTCAAATGATACTCTACGTAACATTTAAGTGACTCGATGTAGTTAACATTAGCTTTGATACCACTCGTCATGAGGTGAGAGGTTTTCCCCTCTTAAAGATCTCATGCGACATTTAACCATCCTTTGTTTCATACCTTTGTCTCATATTTAGATGGTAAGCCAACCTTCTCTTCATATTTTCCTAAAATTTGCTCTAAGCTCATCCTTTAGTAAGAGAGCCTTTATCCAACTTTACCATCATCTCCTTTATGATTGTGTGGACTAACCTTCCTAACTAGTTTTGATCTATTATGGTCATCATCAAGAGAACGATATCAGCTCCCAACCAGTTTATTCATGGAAGGCCAAACTTTCCTTTAAAGAATTTAACCCCCTAAAACAAAACTATCTTATTAATACCACTTACTACACTCTATGCACGAGTTGATCCCTTTATGCTCACTCTAAACTCTCAAATCATGACACTAATGGGAATCAAAATCTTACAAGACTTATTATTAGGGCAAGAGCCAAAGGATTTCAAATCTTGGCAATGAGGGTCCTTTTTGAGCAAATCAACCTCGAAATTATTTATTTATTAACCTCTTTTCTATTGCTCATATATTGTAAATTCCAACAGGAACACTTATTAAGCTTTATAAGGCTATGGAGAAACTCACTATGACTCAGCTTGTGAGTTATCTATGAATCGACCTAAACCGAAAATGAGTTGGACCAACGAGTTGATTTGAAGACTTAGGATGTTGAGGACTATTTTTATTTGTTTGTTATTTTCTTGGAACCATTTATGTTGTAAGTTTTTGGAATATTTTTATTTGGTTGTAATTGGTGTTTTATGACCAACTACCCTAAAGTGACATAGTTGTAATTTTGTGGACATTTTAACCCTGAAGGGAACAAGTATAAATACTTGTTTAAATAAGGTTTCGAGAGATTAGACTTAAAATTTGCAACAAACTCATTTCGTATAAGAGATTAGGGTTTCCCTAAGATTTCATAGGCTCTTATCAATTTCAATCCAAAATTGGAATTGTAGCAAGTTGCAACATAAAGAATTGTGAGTTATATCAATTCCCTACGTTGTTTTTTTTTTTTTTTTCCTTTTCATCACTAGTGAGTAATATCTATAGTTGATTAGGTTGGTTCTTTTGATCTGATTTTGGCGTCACTTGTGATCCAAAATCCGTTTATGTAATGTGATCTAATTGATTAGTTTTATCACTTGTTATTGCCATCAAATTTACTTTACATTATATTGCATGGAATGGCATTGTTATGAGAAGGGGTTCACAGTTTTTGTGTTGATTTTTTGATTGGGATTAAATTGGAAATTAAGTTGAATTCTTGATTCAATTGAGAAATATCATCATTGTGGTTTTAATCTTATTGATTTTGTAATTTAGATCATATTCCAAAAATTAAGGTCTACGCAATTTTGCTACAATTTGAACTAGTTTGCTCTTGTCATTTAGGAGTTGTTTAATTGGTTCATTTACACGTGCTTAAACCCACAACCCCCCACCGCCCTTTTTTAGGCACATCATCTTTTGGTATTAGAGCAAGATATTCCAAGCAAAAATTAAGATCACTTGCCAATTTGAAGCATAAGCTACTTTGAGATTTGAGGACTAGTTTGATTGACTTTGTGTGATTTGTCTTTCAAATTGGTTTTGTGTGCTTAAGCTTGGTTTTAAGCACATCATTTTTTGGTATCAGAGCTAAACATATTTGGTTCGTTCAATCTTGATCACGTTGGTGTTGTGGAATTGGTTTAATAGTAGAAGAAGTTCACGTGATTAGAAGTTAGTTTAATTGACATCGTATGATTATCTTTTAAATTGGTTTTGTACGTGCTTAAACTTGGTTTTAGGCACATCATCTTTTTGGTATCAAAGCTTAAGGTTTTGAGAAGGGGCTGATTGAATTTGGAATTAAAAAATTAAGGGTTGTTGAATTAGTACATTGATCTAAATTGTGAAGTGGAGTTGTGTTTTATTCCTTGTGTTGTTGAAGTGCTATCTTGTTGTTTAGTTCTTGTACACTTGGAGACTTGTAACGTTCTTGGCTTCCTTGGATCATTGGTCGTGAGTATGTAGTGTCTTGAAGTGGACGTGAGGGGTAAGAGTGTTGATCATTTGTGATCAATTAGAGAAGTGTGAATTGTCTTGTGCATTTTTGGAAATTGGAGGAGTAGCAATTGTGATTTTAGATTTGCATTTTTAGAATTGAAGTGTGAGTTAAGGAAGCAATTTAAATTTCAAAACACACATTAAGTGATTGTTTAATGGTGTGTTCATTTGAATTTAAAATAGCTCCTTACCATTTGTGGAATCTTGCAATTATTGAACTCAATTTGAATTTGAAATTTGAGCTACTTTTGTTGTTGTTGTTGCAGTTTGATATATTTTGTGGAAGTGGGAAAGTGCACCGTAACTTGAAGAGGTGTGTGTATAGAGTTTGTTTTTGTAAATTTAGTGAAGGGTGTGTGTATTTGGCATTGGTTGTTGTGTGTGTTGTATAAATAATTGTTGTTAGTGGCATAAACATTGTGGAACTATGGACAAAGGGGAGTTTTGTGGCGGTGAAGTTGTACATTTGTGCTTGTGTTGAGGTGCTTCCCATTGTGAAGTTAATTAGTGTGAAACCAAAACAAGAAAAGGAAAGTTGAGTAATTGAATTTGAATTCAAATAAGTCATTAAAGTGTGAAATTAATTAAATTCATTACTTAAACACTTGTAGTTAAATTTAATTCTAAACTACTTAGAAGTAATTGTGTATACTTCATTTATTTAAATTTACTTGAAGTACTAAGAATTATTTCATTGTGCTTCAATTATTTCACTTAGCTTTGCTTGAAGTAACAATAAGCATTTCTTGTATTAGTTAAAGTGTGAGCATTGTGGGTGTGTAAGGGCTTGTTGTTGTGGTGCTAGTAGTGAAGTGTGATATTAACTTGTTGAAGTTAGTTAATAACCATGTCAAACGATGTGCATACTTCTACTATTTTGGTACATCAAGTACTAACTTCCTATCCAACCATTGATGATGGATAAAGAGAAAACTTGTTCCATACTTCTTGTAGGTTATAAGGAAATTTGTGCATAATTATTATTGATGGTGGTAGTTATACTAATGTTGTAGCTGCATCATTAGTATCAAAGTTGAAACTTGAAACTATCTTGCATCCCGAACCCTATACATTACATTGGCTAAATGATCAGGATAGTTTTTATGTGACCTAAAGGGTTAGGGTACCTTTTAGTATAGGGGACAAGTATTGTGATGAACTTGAATGTGATATATTTCCTATGTGTACATCTCATATGTTGCTTGACAGGCCATGGTTGTATAACAGGATGGTATTACATGAAATACTCATATGTTCCAATAGGATGGTAAACGTATAGTATTGAACCCTATGTCGCCATCAGAGGTTTAAAAGATGTAAAGATAGATAAGACAACCATCACAAATTCCTGAGGATAATAGCCACATAATAAAATCTTTAGAGCTTCCTGAGGTTTCTAGTTACACGAGCCAACCTATAGAGCACAAAACTTATCAGACACAAATGTGCCAACCTTTAGAGGATCCCGATGATCAGATTCAGATGAGTAGACCGCTAGAGGACAAAACTATTCAGGAGTAGTTGTATTCACCTTCAGAGGTACTAGAGGCTCATGAATAGTTGAGTAAACCATTAGAGGATTCTAAAGGTCAGAGTTAAAGGAGCCCATCATCAGAGGGCCAGATTTTTTAGAGACAGTTGTGTCTACCTTTAAAGGTTTCAGAGGGCTAAAAGCAGTTGAGCTAACCATTAGAGGGCTATGAGAGTCAACGGCATATAGATGAGTTAAAAAAGGAGGCAATGATATCAGTGGAATGGGTTGAGACAAGGAAGACCTTATTGGATAATGGATCATTATTTATGTTATAGATGAGATGCATCCTAGAAATAGAGAAGAGAAAGCTATCACCCCTTATGGTATCTCGGATATTGGGATTCTACAGTGATACTTCTTCAAATGGCTTGCTAGGAGGATATAGAGTCTCTACTACATTTGATCTGTCAGATTTGAGGATAAATCTTTTTGAGGCTCGAGGACACAATAGGAATCAAAATCCTATAAGACCTATCATTAGGGCAAGAGCTAAAAGATTCCAAATCTTAGCGATGGAGGTCCTTTTTAAGTAAATTGACCCTAGAATTATTTGTTTACTAACCTCTTTTCTATTACTTATGTATTGTATATTCCAATAGGCACACTTATTAGGCTTTATAGGGCTATGGACAAACTCACTAAGACTTAACTTATGGGTTATCCATAAATCGACCTAAACCGAAAATGAGTTGGACCAACGAGTTAATTTGAAGACCCTTCATGTTGAGGAATATTTTTATTTATTTTTTATTTTCTTGGAACCATTTACGTTGTAAGTTTTTGGGACATTTTTATTTGGTTGTAATTGGTGTTTTTAGGACCAACTATCCTAAAGTGGCATAGTTGTAATTTTGTGGACATTTTAACCCTAAAGGAAGCAAGTATATGGTTTTGAGAGATTAGACTTGAAATTTGCAGCAAGCACATTTCCTGTGAGAGATTAGGGTTTCCCTAAGATTTCATAAGTTGTTATCAATTTCAATTTAAAATTGGAATTATGGTGAGTTGCAACATAGAGAATTGTGAGTTATATCAATTCCCTACGTTGTTTTTTTCCTTTTCATCACTAGTGAGTACTATCTATGGTTGATTATGTTGGTTCTTTTGATATGATTTTAGCATTACTTGCGATCTATAATCCTTTCATGTAATGTGATCTAATTGATTAGTTTTATCACTTGTTATTACCATTAAATTTACTTTATATTATGTTATGTGGAATGGCATTATTGTGAGAAGGGGTTCATAGTTTTTGTGTTGATGTTTTGATTAAGATTAGATTGGAAATTGAGTTGCATTCTTGATTCAATTAAGGAATATCATCATTGTGGTTTTAATCTCATTGATTTTGTAATTTGAATCATATTCCCAAAATTAGGGATCATGCAATTTTGCTATAATTTGAACGGTTTAATCTTGTCATTTAGGAGTTGTTTAATTGGTTCATTTGCATGTGCTTAAACAAACACCCCCTCTTCTTTTTTAACAACATCATCTTTCTGGTATTAGAGTAAGATATTCCAAGCAAAGATTGGGATCACTTATCAATTTGAAGTTCACACTACTTTGAGATTTGAGGACTAGTTTGATTGACATTATGTGATTTATCTTTTAAATTGGTTTTGTGTGCTTATGCTTAGTTTTAAGCACATTAGACACTAAGTGCCTAACCACTAAGGTTACTAAACTAAGACTATGGCCCTAATATAGGCTTAAGGTATTACTCACACACAAGCAGCACCTAGATACTTAATAAGTTTAATTATTAATCTAATTTAAGTTCCCAGTCTAGTAAGCAACATGCATATTATTGCATACATGGAAGTGTCAAAGGTTTCCAAGTTAAAGTCCAATTTTCCATCAAGTAAAATGAATCAACTTTATGCATTAAAAGTAAAGAACTTAAGTTAGATAATTGTTCTAATTATTTGAATATTATTCTAGAGTTGGTTTAAATTATTGAAGTTTCATACTAATTATGAGCTCAAAAGGGATAAGAAGGTCTATTTAGATTTTTAGTTAAATTAGCCCATATTGATTAATATTTATTTACTCGGGTCAATTATATTGTTTAAATCCATATCTAGAAGTTACTAAGGCCCAATTAGCGGTATTTAGGTCCTTAAAAAAATTTAGGCCTAATTATATTTGGAATTGGGCTTACTAGCCCCAATTAGTTTAATTAATCCTATTAGTTGAAGTGATTTATCTAATTAAGACTTAATTCATTTAACTTGCCTATTTAGGTTTACAATGCTTTAATTTTGGTATCTAAACCTATCTTATTGTATCAAAGTCTAAGTATATCACCTAGGCTCAATTATTATCCTTGTAGTCATTTTTAGGTTTGATTAGGTTATTTTAGTCCATTATGTGATATAATACCTAACCTAGGCCCATTTTATCCACTTGATCTTATTCATTATTTCTTTGGTCTAATTTATTTATTGTGCTCGATTTTTAATTTAGGTCCTTAGCTGATTTTAGGCCTTATTAAGCATAAGGTTTATTTAGGATATTCAAATTTGTTAAAGCCCATTTAGGTTATAGGTCTTAAAGATAAAATAAGCTCAGCTTATTTTAGGAATTAGGCCCATAAGTTATAAAGACCTTACTTTCCTCATTCTAAGCTTCAATTAACTCAAACTAAAGCCATTTTATTCTTAATCACTTCCTCTAGTTATTTTATTAATAAGAAGCTTATTTTAACCATTTTAGGTCTCCTAATTATCCTTACCAGTCCAAGTTACGAATTTGTACTTTAAAGGCCCATAATTCAAGTCTAAATCATTCCAAACCGAGGCATGTTCTTTCTTAGTCCTTTCTAGCCTCTAAATCATCATTTAGGCCCACAAATTAAATAGAACCAACACTCAAGAGCAACAAAAACAGCCTGACATGTCCGGATTAAAATTATATTCTTCATTCAACCTAATCATCTCTAATTTAGCATTTAGGCTTTATTCCTCATCCATTCAACATATGATTTTTAGTTTAACATGTTTTCACCTTAAATAACTTAAATGTATCACAATTTACTCCATTTATCCATGGAAAATAAAATAAGGGTAGTAATTGCAACATATCAAGAATTGACATATCAAATCCTATCACAATTCATCCCTTTTATCTACTAACCTTCATCTAGGCCATATATTATCAAAAAGACTTCAAATCCACCTAAAATTTTCACTTCAACACACAAGTTAGTTTACACATCATTTCATTAATTTACACTAAAGTTGGTACACTAAACATCATACATCATTAATTAACACCTAATTCACTATTAAATCTACAAATCACCAATTAAACATGCTTTAACACCAAATTCACATCTCAAAGCAATAAATCAACCTTAAATCATTCCTACATGTGGTGGCGTAAACATTAATGCAAGAATGTTTCAATTTCACATACTAAACTTATTTCTAATCATGTAAACTTATTTCTTCCATTATATTTAGCATGTTCATAACTCCATCTTTAAATGAAATCACAAATTTCTTCTTCATGAGCTTCTTTATGCGGCATCTAACACGAGTTTCTTGTATTTAACAAATTTTAACACATTTCATACCTCACTACACATTACTTTGATAAGGATAAAGCTTATTACCTTCTTGGAGATCACACCTAGATCTTGCTCTTCTTCTTGCCACCACCAATAGCTCCCAAGAATGGGGTTTCTTTGCTTCCACAATGACTCCTCATAATTTCCTTTAACTAATAACATCAATTAGTGTCTAAGTATAAGATGGTTGTGTTTAATCTTTCTTAAACTAATTAAAAAACCAACTTACCTTGATTACTCCCTTAACATGACCTTAAGAGCCCCTTTCACAATTGTTCCACTTGATTTGATCCTAAAACACTTATGAAAAAGACTAGATTAGTGATCTAATCAAGGGATAATTAAAGCTAAGCTTAAGGTTTAGGTTTTAGCTACATAATTTAGGGTTTTTACCTTGAATAATTTTTTAGAAAATTGAAGAGGGGCTACTGTTTGTTTCATGAAAAAAAAGGGGGCCTTTTACATGGCAACTAAAAACCTTAAGGTTTAAGGGAACATGAAATTTTTCCATTTGAAGTATCTAATTTAATTTTCTAAATCCAAAATTTAGTCATCCTTTAGTAAAACCAAGCTTAGAGGCATTTTGGTCATTTCACTCAATTAATCTTCAATTAGGAACTCTCCTTTCAATTAGGAGATCCAAGATGAGCAGCACCCTACTCATATTCACATTCCCAAGTTGGATTTTTATGATAAGACTATCCACCCTTTAGAGCATTTGAGCCACTATATAGCTCAAATGAACCTTATAGGCATCTTTGACACCATCATTTGTAAGGCTTTTCTAAACACATTAAAGAAAGCTACTCATACTCAGTATACAGACCTTAAGCCCAACTCAATATCAAGCTTTAGAGAGCACAACATGCAATTTTATCAACACTTCTTGACCAACAAGATGCTTAAAAAGGACTTCTCGACCCTCAATTTGATCCGCTTAAAGCAAGATGAAATGCTCCAAGATTACATCTTTAGGTTTAATAAGGTTATGCTCAAAATACCTGATGTAGATATGAGCATCGCCCTAAAATTCTACTATTAATAGAGTAAAAGACCACTCCTAGTTCTTTCACTCCCTTACACTGAACAAGCTAAAGAATTTCAAGGACTTTTATGAGTGCATAGTGACTTATATAGCCCAAGAAGACACAATCTTAGCCAAAAGATAAGCTAAATAAGAATCCTTAGATAAAAAGAAGGGGAATATAGAGAAACCATCAATTAAAGATAAGCTTAGTCCTAGGGTTAACTATATTAGGTCTACTCATAATGACAATAATGGTGCATCTTCTAAAAAGCATGCCAACCCTTTCTGTGAGTAACACGCCTAATTTAACAAGCCCTAAGTAGACATGTTCATGAAGATCTGCAATAGGGTATATTGACATGGCTCGAATGCATGAGCAATTCATCTAGAAGGAACTTTGATAAATACTATGAGTTCCACTACCATAAAGGCTAAACTATAGGGAATTGTAATCAACTAAAGAATGCCATTAAGGACCTTATTTGAAGAGCCTATCTTTTAAAGAGTACATTTTTTGGGTTGAGCAACCTTCTAAGTGAGACCACTGAGAAGACAATTGATAGAGCCATTTTATACTCAATCTTTATAGTATAAATTGTGTTAATTTATTATTGATTTTATAGAAATCATAAGGAAATGGTACTTAATTCTATTATGGTGATAAATCAGGTTAAATGGAGTCAAGGGTGCTAATTCAAGTAAATTAGAGAAGTCATCTACAACTTGGATCAAAGACAAGGATTTACACCGCCGGAGGAAAGTACATGAGCGTGTAGTTAAAGTACACGGCTGTGTACTTGGTTTTGAATCAACAGGAAAATACACAGTTGAAGTACACGGCCGTGTATTTGTCTAAAAGGAGGCATGGTTTAAGATACGGCCATGGTGCAAACCGTGCTACACACTGCATGAGAAGGAGAGAGACACGGCTTGTGACACGGCCGTGGTGGAAGACGTGGTGCAAACCGTGGTGGAAGCTTGATGAAGCCGTGCCATATACTAAACAAGGAGGAGAAATTGTGGAAAATCTACCAGAGGATGACACGACTTGGGATCTGGCCGTGGTGGAAGCCGTAGCACACATTGATCACGGATGAAGAATTGAAGATTACCCACAGAGGAAGGCACGGCTTGACCCACGGCCGTGTTGTAGGGCGTGCCAGGCAGACGATTATTCACTTCTCGAGATTTACTTGAAAAAGGAAAGATATTTTCGTATCTTGCTAGCAAAAGATCCTCTGCCATCTCCTTAACAATATAAATAGAACCAACCCTAGGGGAGTTTTGATCATCTTGGAGACAAGAAGGAAGGAAGGAGGCAGAGCAAGGAATCCGGGAACAGAGGCTTATCATGTTTTTACTTTTATTTTTCGTTTTGATGATGAACATGTGTAGCTAAGCAACGTTTCTAGCCAAAGGGTCATAGAAGTTTAATTCTCCATGAATTGTGAGATCTAATTGATTTGTCTTTAATCTATTCTTTGTTTTTGGATATTTATATATCTTCTGAATGTTTTATCAATATTATCTTTGTTGATTGGTATGAATTAGAGCTCTTCTACTCAATTAGCAAGCTAATATATTGTTAACTAGCACGTCAAATCCATAATTGTTTGATAGTTCTAGTCTCAGTGACACAATAACATGTTTGGTTATAAAATAGATGATCGAATTCATGTTATGGAGGTGTATGATCTTGTTTAAATAGGCTATCTTATAATCTACTGGCATGAATTGGTGGTCTCTTTAGTTTTTAATGCTATTGATAGATTAAATCCTAAGAGCTTGTCTAGGGTTGTCTAATCGATAAGAGAAATAATCAAAGAGCTTGTCTTGATTATCAAGGAAGTAAGGAGAGATAGGTTGTTAGAGCTTGTTAATAACCATAACCAGTTTATCTAGAAATAAGAATAGAAAACATTTACATCGATGATCAATTCCTAGAATTAAACTATCTTGATTCCTTTGGCTAGGCTTTTATCAATATTCGATTTTATTATCTTGTTTCAACATTATTTGATTCAAAAACAAAACCCCCCCATTTTTCTTTTCCTCTTTATTCTCTTTGAATAGAAATATATTTAACCAATCCCTGTGGATTCGATCCTACTCACCACTATATGCAAATCATATAATTGTCTAGGAGTAGGTTTTTATTTTTGTTGGATTCGACACCCATTAACAATGAATAGGAGCAAACACCTAATGCAAGACCAACCTATGGCACTATCAACACAATTGTGGGTGGCCCTATAGTAGGAGGGTGGTCTACCTTACAAAGCAAAGCCTACACCTACTATAGGAATTACAAGGCTATCCTTAACAGACAAAGCAAGAGACTATAGCTAGACACTACCTTCTCATTCCTCGACAAGGACATAGAGGGCATGATGACCCCTCCTGATGATGCCTTAGTTATACAAGCATGAATTATTGATTTTGAGGTCTGCAAGATATTGATTGATAATGGTAGCTATACAGATATTATCTATAAGAAAGCTTTTGATAAAACAAAGAATAAAGTTGACGTAAAGTTGAAGCCCTATGACTATGAGCTCTATGGCTTCAACAACCAAACAATTAAGTTAGAAGGAATTATAACCCTCCCTTTAGAGCTCAATGATGGCAACCACATCATTTAGGTGTTAGTGGACTTCCTAATCATCAATAGATGGTTAACCTATAACTTCATCTTAGGTCAACCCTCATAGAATGTAGTGGGAATGATTGCCTCCATCAAGCACTTGAAGGTAAAAATCATTATGCCTATAAGAGTCACAATATGCAAGGGAGACCAACAGTTAGCTTAAAACTGCTATCTCCAAGCACTATCACAAAAGGGAAGTCCTCATAAGTGAAGCTAGGCTTGAGGAAAAGTAAAAAACTAGAGGGGAATTAGTGAAGGAGACCAAAGAAGTACATATCAGAAGTTCTCCTAAATAGACCACGAAAATAGGAACAAAAGTCTTAATGAAGCTATGCTAGCAATTGATTAACTTCCTTAAGGCCAATATCGATGTCTTTACATGGTCTCCCTCTAACATGTTAGGCATCTCACCTGAAGTGATGGCATGCTACCTCAATATTGACCTAACTACTAAGGTCATAAAACAGAAGAAGAGGTACTTTACTCGTAAGCAACAAATTGCCCTAAAAGAGGAGATGCAAAAGCTTCTTAAAGCAAACTTTATTAAGGATAAGCTTTATCTTACTTAGCTAGCAAACTATGTGCAAGTCAAGAAGTCCAATGGGAAGTGACATATGTGTATCAACTACACTAACCTTAATAAAGCTAACATGAAGGACTATTTTCCCTTCCCTAAGATTAACTAATTGGTTGATGTGACCTCAAGTCATGCTTTACCAAACTTCATGGATGCCCCATTAAGTTACAATTAAATCCGCATGCATGAGTTTGACTAGGTCTACACATCATTTGTCACTAACTTCGTAACAAAGATGTTCATGCCATAAATTGGGCACAATGTTAAAGTGTATGTTGATGATATGACAGTGAAAAGCCAAGAGCCCAAAGGACATTTAGCTAATTTAGAAGAGACTTTCTAGATGCTTTGACAATATAGTATGAAGTTAAACTCAAAAAGTGTGTCTTTGCCATCACATTTAGGAAGTTTCTTAGTTAAATGGTTGCTTCTTGAGGTATAGAGGCTACTCTAAAGAAGACTAAGGCCATTCTTGACATGCAACCTCTTAACACTGAAATAAGTACAAAGATGTAGTACTTAGTAGATTTATGTACAAGTCCATGGATGAGTGTGCAAAAATTCCTCAAGATCCTAAAGAACCCAGCAAAATTTCAATGGATAAAGTAATGTCATGTTGCATTCAATGTGCTAAAGTGCTTCTTTACTACCTTACCTATGCTGTCTAAGCCTATCCTTAGAGAGAAACTTTACTTATATATCTCTATTAATAGCCATGCCCTTTCCTCAATCCTTGTTTAAGTTAATGGAAGAGAGCATCAACCTGTCTATTACGTCGACTATGTCTTACAAGGCCTACAGGTCAAATATTCTAAAGTAGAGAAATTTGCCTTGGCTATGCTCACCTCAAGAAGTTACATCCATACTTTGAAGCTCACCAGGTAGTCATGCTCATTGACCAACCTTTAAGTTGAATATTATAGAAGCTTGACCCATTGGGATGAATGGTTAGCTATGCTTTAGAGTTCAATGCATATAACATCTAATACCGTCCACGCAAAATGATTAAGGCATAAGTACTAATTGATTTTATTACTGAATCAACCATAGAGGGCAAAGTGCCCACCAACAATGAAAAGTTAACTTAGACCCTCAATGTAGATGGCTCATTTACTCAAGAGGGGAGTAGAGCCAAACTTATGCTACTAAGACCACATAATATTGAGGTCCATTGTGCTCTAACATTTAGATGCCCAACTAGAAATAACAAGGTGGAGTATAAAGCTTTCATTGCATGTCTTAAAATGGCTAAAGGAATAGGAGTTAGGAAGATTGAAATTTTTCAAATTCCCAATTCATTATCTAATAGGTTAAAGGGGTGTACGTTGTAAAGGATGAAGGGATGATCAAGTACTTAAAGGTCATCAAATCCTCATGTTTCAACTTTCCATCATGGAACATTATAAAGATCCTTTGAGCTGATAGCTCAAAAGTGAATAGCCTATCTAACTAGCCTTCATAAGCCTCTTTAACTTAGACTAGCGAATGTTTGTGGAATTTCTACTTAAGAAGAGCATAGGCATGTTTCAATAGGAGTGCCTTGTCAATAAGATCCAACCCATAATTGAGTCATGTTGAATGGACCCTATTATTGCATACCTAACAAATGGCATCATCCCTCAGGAGAGGAAAAAGGCTAAAGCATTGATGTAAAGGCCGCCTAGTACACACTTCCTAATGAGTAGCTTTATCATAGAGCATATAGTCTACCTCTCCTCAAGTGCTTACAACCTCCTAAAGTCGAGCACTTGTTACACAAAATCAATGCAAGAATCTATAGCAATCACATCATGAGTCATGCCCTACCCATTAAGGCACTTAAAGTAAGATATTATTGCCCACAATGAAGAAAGATGCTAAGATGATTTTATACTGTTGTGACAAGTGCCAAAAGCATGCTTCAATCGATAGGAAGCTGAGTAATAACCTCTTGCCCATCATTAATCAATGGCCTTTTGCCTAGTGGAGATTTGACTTTCTCGATCCTTTCCCAAGGTTATAGGTTAGTGACAATACATAATGGTAGCAATAGACTACTTCACTAAATAGGTAAAAGTAGAAGTTTTCACCAAGATTACTAAGCATAGTGTTAGGGACTTGGTGAGCAGGTCTATACTATGTCACTTTGGCATACCTAATGCCATCATCATTGATAGCAACACCCAATTTGATAACCTAAGGTTCAAGGAGTTTTATGTAAAGTATAGCATCAACATTCATTACACTGCGGTGGCCTACCCATAGTCAAATTGATAAGCAAAGGCCACCAACAAGGTCATCTTGTAGAGTTTCAAGAAAAGAGTTGTCTAAGTAAAGGAGAAATAGGCTAACAAACTCCCCTATATTTTATGGGGATACAAAACAACTTTACGAATAGCTAGTGGGGAAAGTCCCTTTAACTTAACTTTTGAACTAAGGTAATCCTGCCCATCAAGTTCAAACTTTCCAACCTCGTACCTAAGACTTAGACCTCTAAGTCAACAAAATTGATCTCTAAACTAACCTTAACTCCCTTAAAGAGCTACATGACCAATCTAGTCACTAAGTGGCAACATACTAACAAATGGTAGCTAGGTACTATGACAAAAAAGTTAAGCATAAGGTTTTTTTGACCTAGTGACCTAGTTTATAGGAAGCTTAAAGCTATAGGATCAAGAGAAGGATAAGGAAAACTAGCCTTAAGTTGAGAAGGCTCAATCAAAATACAAAAAGTGGTCAATCATAAGGCATATGAGTTAGAGAGGCTCAATGGACATTTAATCCTAAACCATAGAATGCGAAAAATCTTAGATATTACTTTAAGTCATTAGCACAAGTTATTTAATGAGTTCTTAATTATATATATATATATATATGGTGAGATTTAAAGTATTTTTCCCTTATTTAAGTGTATTGTTTTTAATGTGGTCTTTGAAAAATGTTATTATGAAGAAATTCAAATAAATATTTTTAAGATTAGGGTTGATAAACTTGAGAAAATCATTAAACTAAATTAGGAATTCCCTTGGTCAGTGAAATTTAAGAAAGATTTTGACAATTTTTGTTAATGTCATATGGTAAGTCCTAGGAAAAACAAAGTTTAAATACTAGTTTTACCATCTTGAAGCTAACTATAATCCATTGTGCTATTTTTTCTTTCATTAAAATCATAGTTCATTAGTTAATAATTAGTTATAGGTTTTAGATCAATTAATCTCTATAATTTACTAGTTAAATAATAAAGTATAAATTAGTATTAGTATTCATAATCCTTGTTGGATGACATCCATATTTAATACACTATATTATAAAATTTGATAGGTATAGTTTCCTTCTATCATTATTTTGTTGTATACATTTCAATTTCTTAATGAAATTACAATTGCTTTATTCTTCCATAAGACTTTATTTTTTCGTACTTTTTATTTATCTTACAAGAACACAGATTACTCAATTGTATAAAATCAATTAATGAGTTAAGTCCTTACTTAACTAAGGTAAGAAGATACTAAGGGACTCCATTTAGCAACCAAGTGAACATGCCCCTAAACCTCACAAGGTTGAGATGAGTGGACTCATATTCCATGCTAGCAAATTGGAATATCTTCTTTACTAAACTTAAATCTTAACTTTAAGGTACTATAGACAAGGAATAAGTCCATTGGTCTTACATGCTTTTTAATTAGTGGATAACCTAATCTATGAAGGAGGCTTCTCTTCATTTGTTAGAGGAGGGGGAAGAGGCACCTCTTCATTTAGTAAAGGAAGAGGGGGTACCTCACTATCACCTTAGGCCTCCTCTTTAGCTACCATCTTTGCCTCTAACTCCTCCTCCTCCTTTAAAGGGTTGTTAAGTACTCACATGATATCTTGAAGCCAACTAAGGTTGTAACTCAGTTCCCTTTGGTGGATCTAACACCTCATCCTCCACTAGCCCCTATCCATTACCTTGACCAATAGCTCTATCTAGTCATTATTGACCTAGATCTCATCTTGGAATTTGTCCTTAGCAATCCTCTCCATGTCCTCTAGTTCTAGGATACATGCCTCACAACATACTACATCCTCCTTAAGGCTAGAGATCTATGTCTTTATGGCCTTCTCATCAATAATGGACTTACTTAGGCTTACTACCATCAAGTCCATATCTACCTTGTAGTTGGCCAAGATGGCTTTTAGCTTATGGATCTCAATTGTATACTCCACCTCCCTTTATTAGGAGTTAATCTCCTTTGTGAAACTAGAGATGTTATTAGCTCTCGCGAGCTCTTTTGGTGCCTTCTCTAACTCACTTAAGGCTTTTTTAGCATGATCCTCTACCTTGGCTACTGTCTTGCTACAGTCCTCTTGAATTGTCTTCAAGTCTTCCTGAGTTGTCTTTAACTCCTTCTCGACCTTCCTATCCCTCTACATGTGAACTTTGTTACACTCATACATGTATTGAACATCCTAACAAAATGATTGTTATTAGCTCTAGCTCGCTGTATTTGTTGATCTCCACACTCCTTTTCATCTAAAATCAAGTATATATGTCAAAGGATTCATAGGATGATAGTTAAGGTCAATGAGGTAAAGGAGTTTACTTCCAAAATCTTATTAGTAAGAAATTCATATAATTTTTCCATTGCCATACCTAACATGACCTCTTCAATCAACTACCAATCTTTATGATGTGCTTAAAAAATCGATTAAGCACAATCAAATAACAAATGATGAATTCCAATCAACAACCACTTCACATAAGAAGGATAAACCCCTAATTCCTTATGAAATCCGGATGTTAAAACCGAGCAAGATGTGATACCAAATGGAGATATTCTTAAATGATTAATCATATAACATAATCTAATGAAATTAACTCCACGAGAGGCATGAATACACAAACAATCAATAACACTTGGCTTGATCAACTCCATCACAAATTAGTCTTAATTTACGAAGATGGAAATTAAAAGGATATATGGGATAATCAATTGCAAGATTTCAATGATAAATAATAGAAAATGAAGTAAGATTCCAATTCAAATTGAAAAGTTTCAAATATGAAAATAGAACCCTAAATTCATGTGAACCAAGGGAAACAATAAATAGCACCTAGATATGACTCATTAAGTACAATTTGTAGCAACAAGAAATGATTGATATTACTCACAATCGATTTCAAGTCAATTCTTGCCACAATTTCAAGGATGAAATTGATAAGAGATGGATTGCATTCAAGGATGATCCTCACGACAACAAAAGGGTGTTTTCTCAAATGTTCAAAAGCTCCCTAAAACCCTATTTAAACAAGTATTTATAGTTGCTCCCTTTAGGGTTAAAAAGTTCACAAAATTACAACTATGCCACTTTTAGGGTGGTCAGTTCTAAAGACAATTACAAGAAAATGAAAGTGTCCCAAAAGAAAATTACAACATAAATGGTCCAAGGAACGATTACAAAATAAAAAAATAATATAAATCTTTAAAGAGCTAATGCATTGAAGTGATGTCAATCATAGTGGGCCATTGGATGATAATTTGATGATGTCCTATAGCGATCAACAAAGATAAGTCATTTGGCATCCCGTGGAGAAATATTATTGTACCTGTAAGATTATTACTCAAATATTTATTAGATAAAAGAAATAAGGTGGAATATGAGTGATTTGGATCATCATCTAAATTGAGTTCTGAAAACATTTGGATTGTTGGAAAAATTCCCATCATCTCCTAGAGCCTTTGAAAGATTTGCCCTCAAATCTAGAAGGTCATTTCTGGAACTGAACTCGGATGTCTCTGTTGGCCTGTTCTCCCAGTACTAGATGTAGTGGAAGTAGTTCTGATCTGCTCCTAAAATTGGTGTACCTTAGATGGAGTCATAAGTGATAGTATTATGCAAGACCCTCTCATACTGAACATATAGGTGTTTCTGAAACCATCATGTAACACCTTCCCATAAAAAATCCAAGGCCTACCTAATAGTAAGTGGAACGTACACATAGGGATCATGTCACATAGAACCTCACCATGATACTTTTGCCCAACACTTACAAGCACCTTCGCCCTTAACATAACATGCACACTGCGTGATTATCCAACCAATGCAAGTTATAAGGGCTAGGATTTGGACTAGTAGATAATTGTAATTTGTCTACTAGTGCAGTAGATATAACATTCGTGCAACTACCACTATCAATGATGAGCATAAAAAGGTTACCTCTAATCTTGCAAGAGGTGTGGAATATGTTCTCCCTCTGTATGTCTCTAGCATCAGGAGATAAGGTTAGAGTCCTGCGCAACACATTAATGGGTAGATACTATTCACCTATATGCTCCTCATGTGTTTCTACAGTCTGATCATCACAGTACTCCTACAGTGCTACCGACAAACCTATAGGCTTAACCTGTTCCTCCTAATCCTCAACATCCTCTCCAGCGCCCTCTAAAACAGTCATAACCTTCTTTTTTAGACACTATGCTGCCATATGCCTAAATCCCATGCACTTAAAGCATTTGATTTGGTGTACTTTTCCACTAGTAGATCTTGGAACAGTCTGCCTCTCGTCTAGTGCTATTACCTCTTTACCCTTACTAGAGGGTATATTTTCTTTGGCAATGCTAAGGATAGCTTTGTCTACTACTCTCACTGTCTCACCTATCGCCTTTGTCCCTCCTGGTCGACGATCAGCTACAATGGGTCTAATAGTAGTATCGAGCCTATTACTCGGAGCCTTGAATAAGTTAGTTCTCCTTTTCCTCTCCACTTTCAACGTTAACTAAATAGCCTCATCAAGTGTATTGTATCGCTGTAACTCAATGACATATGCTATCTTATATTTCAGCCCTGAGATGAAGCGTGCTAAGGTTTGTTTTAGAGGTTTGATGGACCCACATCTAATCATGAGGGTTTTAAATTTCTGCACATAATCATCAATCGCCTTACTTCCTTGCCTCAATGTCTACAGACGCATGAATAGTTCCTATTTATACTGCTCAGGAATAAATATTTTTCTCAGAACCCTTTTCATGTCTCTCCATGTTTGAATCTCAGCCTCCCCACCCCTACACTTACTAATAATCAAAATTTCCACCATAAGACAACGCATCTTGTAAACTCAATGGTAGCCAGTCGAACTCGGGTATTATCATCGATCTCATAGCATTCAAAGAGATCCTCAACCTTGTCCTCTTAGTCTAGATAATCATCAACTGATCCCTTGCCATCAAAAGAAGGCATTTATAACTTCACATATTCCAGTCCTCGAGGTGGCCTGAAATTCCTATTCGGGTAAGGATTAGCCCCAAAGTTGTCGTCCTTCTCTTCCTTGTAGGGTTGATGATCTCCCTCTATCCTTCTACCTAGATTTCCTTCTCCCATTACCCTTTCTCTCTAAAGGTTCTGTGGAGCTACCTGAGGTGGTACCCGAGAGTTCATCACTAGAGGTTGTGGTAATGTCATCCTATCAATCCTAGTTGCTAAACTAACAACTATGGTAGTAAGATCCTAGAGCTATTCTTCCAAAGTCCTCCTACTTGCAATATTATGACCTTGACCTCCACCAACCTGGCTATTAGCCTCATTGCCAATTCCTCCATTCACACTTTCGTTGGAGATGTTGTGATTTTAAGAAGTAGTTCCAGAATTTACAGCACACTCCTTCAATAAGACCAACCCATACGTTTTAACAACTACAACAACATAATAGCTCACATCTCAAAAAGCTTCAAAGGTATAAGAAAATAATTTAGTACTCCAAGTAAGTTCAATAAATGAAGTACACACATAGAACTACCTTCAAGAAGATGGAATTAAATTCAACTACAAGTGATTAAGTAACTAGTTCAATTACTTTCACACTTTAATGACTTGTTTGAATTTTAACTTCTACTACTCATCCTTCCTTTTCTTGCCACGATTTCACACTACAAATAATTGCAATGTGCGGCACCTCAACACATACAAAAACACACAACTCCACCGCTACACTACTCCTCTTTTGCTCACGGTTCTACTCAAATTATGCCTCCAACACAATTGTTTATAATGTACACACTAAAACTTACACCAAATGCACACAATCTTCACTAAATTTACAAAACACAACTCTACACACATACAACACAACAACAATTCAAGTAGCACTCCTTAATGCAATTTTCCACAAATGGTAATAATCAAATTTCAAATTCAAATGAAATATATTCAATACCACTCAATAACTAATTCAAGTTAATGGAGTGTGTTTGAATTCAAACGATTCCCTTTTTCCCACAAAAGTTCAAATTTGAAAATTGTAAAAGACAATACAATTCCAAAATCATCAACACTCCATTCACTCTTCTTTGCTTTCAAAATTCAAACTACAATCCCGAAATCATCAACTCTCCATTTGCTCTTCTTTGTTTTGAAATTTTTCCACTTTTCCAAGTGATCACAAATGAGCATAAAGAAACACTACTTTTCCTCATGGCAAGCTCAAGGACACCACGTTGCAACTCCTTCAATCAACACACACAATACGCCACACATACATATACACACACACGCGCTCTTCTACTCACGTTAATCTCAACAACAAATGAGCTACAACAAGATTTCCAATTCCACTTCAACAAACAACAAATTCAACTCCTCAATAACACAATTAAGCAACTTAATCCTCTACACACATATAATTTTGGATCAAAAGAAATGAAGAACCTTAATTGAAAGTGAAGATCACAAAAATTTCCTTCTCTTAACCTACGCTCTAATACCAAATTATTATGTGCCTAAAACCAAGATTAAGCACATGCAAAACTAATTTGAAAGACAAACGAACAATGTCAATTGAACTAGCATCCAATCACATGAATAATAGCGTCAATTCTCAAAATCTATAACCAATTCCACAACACCATGTGATCAATATTGAAATGAACCAAGTATGTGCAGCCTTGATACAAAATATGATGTGCCTAAATTAGGGGTTAAGCACATGCAATTGGTGTAAATTATAAACCTCAAATGCACTAAACCAATCTCAGTTCAAATTAATAGAATTTGTGTGAACCCTAATGGAGATGCAATGAAATCCGAATGCTCAAAGTTACAATTAACAATTCAACAATGATAATTTCCTCAAATATAAAAATAATCACAAGTAATTCCTTATGAATTACACACAAAAACAACAAGATCCAATTCCGTGATCTACTTTCCCAACAAAATGATCCACGGTTCAAATGAAGCTAAATTGATGGCTAAAACTTAAGGGCTAAAACCAATCAATTGTAGTAACAAGAATTTGATTATAAATGCAATCAAATTCGGTCAATTAAACATCTAAACCAACCATAGATACTACTCACTAAAGAAGAAAGGAAATTGCAACAAAGTAAATTTGATATTACTCACAAATTAACCTTGATGCCACTCACCACAACCTCAAATTGGGATTTGAAATTGATAAGAGCAATTGAATTAGGAATAAACCCTAACCCTCTCACGTAAAATGTGAAGTTCTATTCTAAAAATTCTCCTTTACATTGCCACACATACACACACAAACACGACAATAATTTCAAATTGACATCTTTAATGCATCTTTTTACAAATGGTAAGATTCAATTTCAAATTCAAATGACACACAATTAAACAATGACTTAAAGTGTATTTTGAATTTCAAAAAATTAATCACTATAACTCCCTTTCAACCACGACACATATACACACTTCCACTCCACGACAATACCCTTCTCCTCAACAAACTGACAACACATTGCTTTAGTCTTCTCAACACAAACTTACAACACGTTGTAACACAACTCTAATAACTCACTACACTCTTTTTACACCAACCTACACACATATAACCATGGTGCAACAACCTTCCCAATATAACACACACAACACTTCATGTTGAAATCTATACCATAATCCACATACAAGGGCATCAAATAGCAATTCAAATAACTCCACTAAATGCAATATTTTCCATAAAAGGTAAGATAATTCAAATTCAAACAACACTCCTTAATGTTACTCAATAACTATTTTAAGTTAATGGATGTTTAAATTCAAACGATTTCTTTTTTTCCCACATAATGCAATCTAAAAATTGCAATCACACTACTTAATTTTCGAAACAAACAAGCATCACACTTCTTCTTTCTTCACAAATTAAGATACTTCCCAATTCTGAATTTGGTTCAAGAAATGCACTACTTTCTTCCCTTCCCTTTACAATGAATTCAAAAACAAAGGAGCTACAACAAGACCTTAAATTCTACTTCAACATACAACAATTACAACTCCTCAACACATTCATGCAATCTAACCCTTAACACACACAATTTCAAATCAAAGTGAAGAACCCTAATTGATAATGAGGATCACGAAAATTCCCTTCTCTTAACCTACGTTCTGATACCAAATTATGGTATGCCTAAAAAATTGATTAAGCACAATCAAATAACAAATGATGAATTGCAATCAACAACCACTTCACATAAGAAGGATAAACCCTTAATTCCTTATGAAATCTGAATGTTAAAACTGAGCAAGATGTGATACCAAATGGAGATATGCTGAAATGATTCAAGCATATAACATAATCTAATGAAATCAAATCCACAAGAGGCATGAATACACTAACAATCAACAACACTTGGCTTGATCAACTCCTTCACAAATTAATCTTAATTTACGAAGATGGAAATCAAAAGGATATATGGGACAACCAATTACAAGATTTCAATGATGAATAATAGGAAATGAACTAAGATTCCAATTCAAATTTAAAAAGTTTCAAATCTAAAAATAGAACCCTAAATTCACGTGAACCTAAGGAAACAATAAATAGCACCTAGATATGACTCACTAAGTACAATTTGTAGGAACAAAAAATGATTGATATTACTCACAATCGATTTCAAGTCGATTCTCACCACAATTTCAAGGATGAAATTGATAAGAGATAGATTACATACAAGGATGATCCTCACGACAACAAAAGGGTGTTTTCTCAAATGTTCAAAAGCTCCCTAAAACCCTACTTAAGCAAGTATTTATAGTTGCTCTCTTTAGGGTTGAAAAGTTAGTAAAATTACAACTATACCACTTGTAGGGTAACCGGTTCTAAAGAAAATTACAAGCAAATGAAAGTGTCCTAAAAGAAAATTACAACATAAATAGTCTAAAGAACAATTACAAAATATAAAAATAATATAAATCCTCAAAGAGCCAATGCATCGAAGCGATATCAATCATAGCGGGCCATTAGATGATAATTTGATGATGTCCTGTACGATCAACAAATGTAAGTCATTTAGCATCCCATGGAGAAATATTATTGTACTTGTAAGATTATTATTCAAACATTTATTAGATAAAAGAAATAAGGTGAAATATGAGTGATTTGGATCATTATGCAAATCGAGTTCTGAAAACATCTAGGTTGTTGGAAAAATTCTCATCACTTGAGGTGTTGAAGGCTATTGGTAATTAAATTGGCATGGCTTGTTTAGGCCTTTAGCTTTGACTACCAAGCTAAAGGAAGGAGAACTTGATGAAGTTGACTCCAGTGTTCTCTAGGGGTCCTAGCCCTCTTTCCTCTTCTTCTTCCTTTGTTGGGAGTCAAATCTCCATTTATGATGCCTTTTAGCATTAGGAGAAACAACCTCCTTAAATGAGGAAATAGGTCTTGCCTCAATCTTGTTAAGCACTTAGATAATATCCTCCTGTTAAGGCTTCTTTGTCGTTGTCGTAACTTCTTTATCATAGCTGCATCTTTTTTCAACCTCAAGAACTTTTTCTTTAGTCCTCCCTTTAGCAAGCTAAGTAGGGGGAGCAGCCTATTGATGCTTAGGAACTCAAATCATAATGCCCCCTATCGAGGCCTTCTAATGCGAACCTGATCTCTATCACCTTCTTTATAGGGGGTGCCTCCTTAGTTACTTTCTTTACCCCTTGGACATCTTTCCTTGTTAAAGCAACTTGTTGAGTAGCTAAATTGGAGATATACACCTTCTTAAGTGGCATGTCTACAAAACAAAGAAAATTGATGAAATTTAGTCAAAATTATAGTATTACCAGAAAATCTCAATGAAGGGACTATGTCTCTAAGTTATAGAAAACAAGCAGCTCCACTCAAGCTAACCCCCCTAGGCACATGCCTTTATTTGTGCCCTGTCCTTGAGTAGCGATGTCATGTTTCTTAAAGGCCTTGCAACCCCACCTCTCCTAGCCTCAAAGGCCTTTAGAGTCCTAACAAAAATGCTAAGGAAGTTGTATACCAAGCTTTAGGCATCAAAAGGTTTCCATTGTCTAGAATGGAAATGGTCAAGATCTTCACTTGGAGGCAATCGTTAAGTCTAAATCCTTGATAGACTAGACCATAACATATTTCTCCTTCTAGTTATAGACTAAGGATAACATGCTATCTAGGAGCTTTACGTTACCTCGACTTGTAAGGTAGTATTACCTCAAAGAAGGTCCAAAATGCTTTACACCATAGAAATACCAAAATAGCTTAGTAGTTGGCTGAACTTTGTAACTCTTACATAGGCTCTCAAGTGCAACTAGCAAGGTGTAAGCATTTGGCATAAGTTGGGACCGGTTGATGTAGTGGTAGTTGAAGAATTGCTTTAAGGAATTCAAGAAAGGCAACCTCAACCTAAACTTGAAGTACCTTTAGTAAATACAAAAGTGGTTTCCTTCCATCAAGGCAACTCACTTATCCCTGTATGCTAATCAAATGATCCAACCACTTGGGAGTAGGCTACAATACATTCATACAACACTTGCATCTACCTCATAAACTAAGCTCTAGGTTACATTTAGCCTAACCTAGAGGTGGAAGGCCTATCATAACATGACCTAATGGGTGCTTTATCCTCCTCCTCATCGAGATAAATATCTAAGGCCACCTCCCCACATTCATTCACCTCTCCCTCAAAAAATGACTTGTAGAGTGCATTGTCCTCTTCCTCAACTTATACCACCTAACCATGGGGTTAACTTGAAGGTCTTGTTGCATCTATTACTATAACTTAGAGGGAAGTAGCCCATTAGTCAATTTGGAGTAGTTGATTAATGAGAGTATAAGAAGAAGATAAAGACTATGCTATACCTTTGAATCTATGTTCTTAAAGAAAGTGAACGAGAAAATGAAGAAAGTAATTAAAAGAGTACAAAAAATTATAGAATTTTAAGCAAGTGAGAAGAGTTTTGAGAGAGCTTTCAAAGATAGATTGAGAAAATGTAATGAGAAAAGTGGCCAAAATGGTCGTTTTGTTGCCTTATGTAGGTAGTTACCAACAGTATGCACAAATCATGAGAACACACAAAATCTCGCTACATGTCTTGCTATCGAAACAAAGGGCAACAATTATTTTAGCCCCTATAGCCACATTCCTCCTAATGCAACACATGTCCCTATGCATTAAATATGCTAATTCATGCACATGTGCACAAGATTTAGGTTTGACAATTGAAATGATAAGAGTGTATTCAATATACCTCATCATCTTAAGAAGCTCAAAGGGTAATCCTATGCTCAAATCCAAGCTCCACTTGCTCATCTTTGCATTGATGACTTGTCCATGTAAAGCTAAGGTCAGATACCCTTGACCAACCTAACAAGATAATTTCTATCTTGAAGAAATTACTCCTATGCTTGAAATACCCTAAACAAATCATCTTAGCTCATAGGTAGTTCGTTAGAAGCATAAACGATAGTTCTTTGGATGCCAAGGTCAAACCACTAACTTTTTAGCTTGGGTAAGCACCTATTAGCCGAAGTATTGATCGCATAATGGGATTAGGGGCTTGTTTAATGTGCTTAGAGGTCTACCTCAATCTCTATTCTCATTACCGCTTAGTTACTAATGAGATTTTAGACCTTAAGGCCTCACTTGGCCAACTTTTGATGACATATCCTTAAGTATTTAAGTATACATCTAACTCCCAAGATATACTTCACCATATCTTTTCTAGATGAAGGTGAATGTTTTTTAAGAAAGATGTACTTACATAAATATCTCAACACACCCACACTATAAATAGGTAATAATCCCTCTAAGGTAAGGGACTAAATACTCTCAACTAACTTTCAATTCCTTGCCATCATTATCATGCTTTTTTGAATTGAGTGTTGAAGTGCAAGTGTTGAAGACAACTCTAATGCCCAATAGGTCACAAGTGTTCATCTTGTAGGCTTAAATCACCTTACATGAAGGTTAATCCAACCTAAGACCCTTTCACGGCAAGAACAACAAACAATATAGATAGATAAGGCATAATAACAAATGTCTAGGTTCACTAATTTGTAGTCCCCCCCCTATTTTGCTATTTAGCTAAGAAGCAAAAATTTAGCTCAGTAAAATACATAGGGTAAGTGTGACCATCACATGACATATGAATAAGAAACTTTAAATCCTAGCTCCCAAACGTTTAATTACCAAACCTTTTATAAAGTTAATTTGCATCTTTATGACAGCAATAAGCCTGAGCTAATTGCTAAATTCAATGCTCTTGATACATAAGTTTCCATATGTGTGGACATATATAGGTTAACCCTTAGCAAGAAAATTCATACATTGGTATAACCTATCATTAGATAGACAATACATGGCAATCAAATAAAAGATTAACAACTCTTGGGGTATTTAATGACCATCACACTACACAAAATATTTTTTAGATAATAAGTATCATTTTAAGTGAATATTCTTTAATGAAAAAGATGTTTTAATTAGATTCAATAATACTACTACGAACACCATGTTAATTGACGAACTTAAAACACTATGCTAACCTACGCTTGGTGAAACATTTTTCCACATACCATGTGCATGTCATACTTTGAGTCTTTGTATTAAAGATGATCTCATGTGTCTAGATTTTAGAATGTTGTCCATCAAACATGTAGTTAGTCATTTGATTAAGCATCCTTTTGAGAAATAAGGCATAGACGAAATTTTGCATTAATAATAGTGTAAGGCTACAAGAATTTCGAAAAGATGTCAAGCATCAATGGAATTCAACGTATAAACTTTTACAATATATTGTTCCATATAAGGATGCATTATGTTCTTTTGCTATGATTAACATCTCCAATATTCCATTGCACCTAAGTAATTAGGATACATGCACTAAATTGTTGCAAGTACTTAGGGTTTTTCTTTATTGAACTTTAACACTCTCTCGAGTTTATAGCCTGGTGTGTATCTGTTCCTTATGAATACCATTAATATACTTTTAGTTCTGCTTGATGCATAGTATGGCCATTTTATTTAGGTAGTTGTTAATGAGATGGCTATGATGTGGTTATAATGTTACAAGAAAATTCCATCAATTTATCTTGTTGCTTTAATTTTAGGTTCAAATTGTAAAATATACATGCTTAGTGAGTATCTTAACTTGTATTATAAAATTGTTGATAATTTTTCCAACAAACAAGATGCTTATACCATTGTTAAGGGACAAAAAGTTTGATATGCAACCCAAATAACCTAAAAGTTATTTTCCAATTTTTCTTTCATATATAATGGTCAAGTTTTGGTTACTCCCTTACTGCCTCCTAGCTTACATGGTAGTACGTTTGGCAATGCCTTCCCTAAGCAACAAATGATAGCACAAAAGTTGAAGAGACACTAGGCTAGTGGGGCTGATTACATTTGAATACTAATTTTAAGTTTGGTGATAATAGCGCTGAGGACTTTGATATCCTGGATTGGTGGAAGAGATATAAGAAAATTTACTTGATCTTATCTTATATGGCTCACCAAGTTCTTGCCAGAACTATGTCAATGGTAGTTATTGAATAGGAGTTTGGCATTATGGGCTATATTTTAAATGAACGGTGAGCCAAACTATATCCCATTAGTGTGGAAGCACTAGGTTCCGTTGAAGATTAGTCTAAAACAAAAAGGAGAACATAGGAGCTGTAAGGCATGTCTAGTGAAGAAGATGAATACTTTAATAACTTTAACCTATCATGGAGAAGCACAATTGACTCAACTCCTAAACATACACAAGGAGATATTAATTAATGAGTATTTATTTTTATTGTGTATTTCTAATATAGGAAAAAAATTATTATAAAGGTAATAATATTACCTTATTTATTTTCTACAATAGATTAAGGGTAATTTGTGAGGAGAGTAGTACTCCTTTATTTATTTTTGCTATTTACATGTTGGATCTAATTATCATATACAAAGGTAAGGCTAAATATCCCCTTATCATTTTGTAATCTTTATTATTAATTTTAGCCACTAGCCAATAAAAGTATGAACATATTTTTTTTATACATTTAATTAAAAAAGAAAGTTTCATTAAATTAGTTTTCACAATTTAAAAAAAGAACAACAATAAAAAAAATATTTTTTTAGTAAAAAATAAAAATTACAAAGAGCTAATTCACTATCAAAACTAACGTAGAACTAGTAGACTCGGAGCTAAACATAGTTCATTAATTTATGAATCGTGAATTGACGAGTTATGAGACGGTTTTGTTTGGTCACAATTTCTATTTCCAATGTATGTTCCATCAACAAATCCCATTCTCATTCCCAAAGCATTCTAAATCCATCACATTCCTAATGCATCACAAAGTCCAATATTCTAGAGTTGATTGACAACTAACATAGAATCACATGTCAACAATATAATAAGTACATGAGCTATTTGAAAATATGAAGAATACTTAATTACTGCAATGATTATATCATACAACATGTACAATTTTTCTTTTATCCTTTTGTTTATAATGTGTTAGATACCACATAACTACATCTGTATAAAAGTAATGGCAATTTAAGGCTAGAACCACTTCCTTTGTTGCCTTTGGTATTGAAGTTGCACAGGTCTCTCTAAAGTGTCCCAATCTGAGTAGAGTTGCCTAGACTAGCTATGTGTTCAAAATGGGGACAAGCATAGAGTGTCACTCATCCCATGTCATATAACATAGATCTATCTACATGATGCCTTCACCCATATTAGAGTCAATCAAATTCATATGCTTCTAAGATGCATGTAAAGTTATTGTAGCAGTAAAGGTTAGACTAACATCATGTGTACGAAAAAGACATGTAATCTGCTAAGATCAATGCATGAATTGTAAACAATTGAATCACATGTATAGGTGATATATTAGCTACTGGTAAAAGATGTGTAGCCAGCAAATCTAGATGAGGAAAAGTGTAATACCTGAAAATATTATTTATTTATTTATGTAATATATGTATTATCATAAAGAGCTAGGGATAAGGATGGAATATTAGAAAGTTGAAGCGACAATTTGGACATTTCGTGATGGGGAGTATTTAATCCCATATGACTTAACGTTCTTCCTTTTTACTCCCTCATAGTAACATAGCAAACAACACATTCACCCTTGACAAGAACCCTAGAGACAAAAGGAAAAAAGAGAGATCAAACTCCAAAGACAAAAGGGTAAGGAATTCCATATGAATTTCAATTTAGGATTTATGGAAATTGTAGTTTATGAGGGTCATTTGTTCATACAGAACATGAAGGATGTGAAGGGATGGTACGAGAATAGAGAATCAATGAGCTAAGGTTGCAATTTGTGGAATTTTGATGTAAGTATGAATTCCTTATAATTTAGATGCAATTATGTATTTTAGAGACTTAATTAAGTTGAGGAATAGAGAAGATTGAGTTTTAGAGAATTTGAATTAAAGGAATTAAGGTTCATGGAAATTACCGAGGGTAACACGACCTGCCAACATAGTCATGTTTAGACCATGTTGAGTGTGAAAGTTGCATCGAGAGATACACGGCCTTTTTAACACGGTCATGTTTCAACCATGTTGAGCTAAGGGTAACATGGCCTCTTAACATGGTCGTGTTTAGACTATATTGAATGAAGAAGATCGCAACCTCCCAACACAGTCATGTTCCAACCATGTTGAAACTAAGTTTTACTCTGAAAGATACACGACCCTTAACACGGTCATGCTTTAATCGTGTTAAGCAACATGGTCTACAACATAACCATGTTGAATAAAGTATAACATAATTATGTATTCATTTAACTTCAAATTAAACTAATTTCCACACAACCTAGATAGTTAGTAAGGCCCGAGAGAAATTTAATAAATAAGAGAATGATATGATTTATATTAAGTACTAAGAAGAGCTTATTGATTTGTACAGATTTCCAATTAGATTAAGTACAAGACCGGGAAGAACTTAAGGCTAGGATTCAAGGTATATGTAACTTATGTGCCGTTTTGTGTTTTTTTAAGTTAGTACATGTGTTGAACTTGATTTAATTGATGAATCAGTTTAAGTGATTAAGTTGTATACTGTATATACTTGGCTCAACCTAGGGGCTTATAGTGGCAGATCCTTAAGGAGCACCCTAATGATTCTTGTGTGACATTATCCCTAGTAGAGTCATGCTTGAAAATGATCTAGGTTGAATGTTGGTTAAGAGTTTAAGTAGACATGAGTGTAGGGCCCGTAGTGACAATTCCTATCACTAGGTTTAAGTGTACATGTGTATGGGGCTCGTAGTGGCAGTTCTCATCACCAAGTTCAAGGTTTAAGTGGATATGGGTATGGGGCCCATAGTGGTAGTTCCCATAACCAAGTTTAAAGTTTAAGTGAATGTAGGTGTGGAGCCCATAGTTGCAGCCCTAACACTAAATCATGTTCCTGTGTGTTAAGTGTGTTAAAGGGGTCATGAGTACCCCGTTACTGCTTATGGACATAAATTGTCATATAAAATGGTTATCTGTGTTTAAGTATTGCATAATGTACGTGTCACTTGTTTATGTTTGTTCATGCGTATGTATTTGTATTATATGTACTTGGCATTAGCTCACCCTTCGAGGAATAGTTTTAGATGCAGGTGTTAAGGGAGATATGAACCCAAAAGATAACTTGTGTTTGGGTGAGCCACCGAGAGAAGAAGACGAAGATTTCCATTATTATTATGTTGATTAAGTGTTGGGAAAGTTATGCTATTTAATTATAATAGACAGTATTTTTTAAAGATGTTAATTTTATGTTCAAAGATTTCTTCTACATTAGATAATTAAAATGGTTTAAGAAATTAATTGAATTTTGAAGATGTATGAAATGTTTTTATATAGGAGTTACAAGCTAAATTGCATTAGAGTTATTTTAGAACCTTAACGTGTTCTTGTAAAATACGAACACGTGGCGAGTAATAGTGCGGCTTAGGTTTCGGGGCATTACAACTTATGTGGTATCAAAGCTCTAGGTTTTATGATTTTTAGAGACTTAAGTTTGAATCTATAAGAATAGGTTCATGATCCTTATGAATTAAGTTTTGATCTATAGAGAATAGGCCATTGATCCTGAAGAGCTTAGGTAATGATCCTTAACACTAAGCAATGATCAATAGATATAAGTTTTAAATAATAGAGTCTAAGATATGATCTTTAGAAGGATTAAGCATTGGATCTGTAAGATAATGAGACATGAAGAGAGTAGATAAAATATGAGACATTTACTTAATTATGTAATTATTTTCTTGTATTATTACTTTACATGTATTCTTCTAACTGCTAAGCTTTATGTATGAATAGACCCATGTGTAGTGGTATATGTGTATATATTTACACACTATGAAACTAACCATGACTGCTACTAACATAAGTAGATCCGGTTGTCTATTCTTAAACATAATGTTTCTAAGAAAAATTACTAAATCAAGAACTGGAATGGGTGCTAGGCATGATAACCCTAATGAGGAGGAAACTCAGAACCCATAGCTACAAGGGGAAAGAGGTCAAATGGTTGAAGAGACAGTGCAATTACTACATAATGTGAACCACCTGGTGGGACTACTAGTATAACAACACTAAGCCTCTATTATCCCACTATACAGGAATGCTAATGAACCCATCAGCTTTGATAGGGTTATAAGAGTGGCTAAAGAATTTAACCCTAGAGTAGATGACCCAATCGAGGCTGAGGATTGGGTACAAGAAATTGAGAAGACCTTTGCTACTTTCTAGATACTAGAAGATAGGAAGGTAAATTATGTTGCATTCATGCTTAAGGGAATTGTAGCAAAATTGTAGGCTTTAGTCCCTAGACTTGCATGGGAGTGCATAAATTGGGTGGTGTTTAAGGAGCTATTTTATCAGAGATATTTCCCCAATAGCTCTAGAGATAGAATGGAGAATGGATACTACAACCGTGAATAGGAGAACCGAATAGTTAAAGAGTATAAGGCAAAGTTGAATCACCTCTTTCAGTTCCTTCCCTAAAATGTATGCAATGATGATAGGTCCCAAGCTATAAGGTCCTGAGAGGATTGGAATTGGACCTAAAACTTGCAAAAGGAGCCTTTCAGTTAAATACATATGCTGAAATGGTAGACAAAGCGAAGTACCTTAAGCAGAATAAGAAAATTATAAAAGAACAGAGGAGCCATAAAGCAGCAATAGCTATGGAAAAAGACTTGCCTTTAGTGGAATGGGACTACATAAAGGTAAAAGACATCACTTGCTGTAAAGAAGAACACCTAAAGTTGTAGCCCCTCCTCTCTAGATCAGGCAAGTGCCTTTGGCACTCACTGTAATAGGCATAAATGCTAAATGTCCTAGATGTTACAGATCTCATGAGTTAAGAGAGAGTAGATGGCCAGATGGGGCATGTTTCTCTTATGGGAAGATTGGGCACATTAAAAGACATTGTACTAAAAGGTCAATTCCCCTAATATTTTGTTATGTGTGCAACTAAAGGGGACACAAGGCAGTCAACTATCCTCAAGGACAAATTAGAAACTAAGCAGAGCTAGTTCAACAGGTAGCTAGACCTTTAGTGAGAGGATAAGGAGGTAGACCATAAGCAGGAGGTCCTAGACAAAGTGTTCCTACCAGAGTGTTTGCCATTCATCTACAATAGCACCAGGATATCCCAAATGTGGACAACATTACAGTTATGCTTCCAGTATCCTCTTGCAATGCATATATACTATTCAATACTAATGCATCTATATCTTATAGGTTTGAGAATTTTGTCTGTGCATGTGCTTTAGATGTTAAAAATATGAATGAATGCTTGGTTGTTAGTACTCTTTTGGGAGTAGAAGGAAGAATAAGTAGGATATACAGAGGAGTAAGAATAGAAATACATGGTAAGGTGATGCCAACAAACCTCTTAGTATTAGAGATGATAGAGTTTGACATTATTTTGAGTATCAACTGACTGTCAAAATATCATGTCGCAATTAACTGCCACAACATGGTAGTACAGTTTAATACACCTGGGGAAGGATATTTTGAATACAAACTCGAAGTGTAGGACCCACTAGATTACTTACCTATGAGATGTGGGGAAAAAGTGTACTGGCAAACATATTTATTGAAAGCCAGTGAAGAAGTTAGGATGGAAGAAGTACAGATAGTGAGGGAATTTCTTGATGTGTTTCTAGAAAATCTTCCTAGTTTACCCATAGCCAGGGAAATAGAATTTAACATCAACTTAGTACAGGGTACAATACCTATATCAAAACCAGTCTACAAGATGGCACAAGTGGAATTGGAAGAATTAAGGAAACAATTACATGAGTTATAAGATAATAGTTTTATAAGACCTAGTGTCTCTCCTTGGGGTGTACTAGGCCTGTTTGTGAAGAAGATGGATGGAAACATGAGGCTCTATATAGACTACAGGGAGTTAAACAAAGTCACCATAAAGAACAAATATCCTCTTGCCAAGATCGATGACCTGTTTAACCAGATGTAGGGAGCTTTGGTGTTCTCCAAAGTAAACATAAGATCAAGCTATCAAGAATTCAGAATTAGAGAAGAAGACATCCAAAAAATAGCATTCAAGACTAGATATGGGCACCACGAGTTTTTGGTGATGCCCTTTGGACTAACAATGCACCACTGCATTCATGGATTTAATGAATAAAGTATTTAGGGATTTCCTAGATAAATTTACAATCATCTTTATAAATGATATCCTGATATACTCTAAAAGTACTGAGGAGCATAAAGAGCACTTGAGATTAGTATTGGGCAGGCTACAAGATGAGAAGTTATATGCCAAATTTAGTAAATGTGAATTATGGCTGGAACAAGTAGTCTTCTTGAGTCATGTGGTTAATAAAGATGGGATATCTATGGACCCAAAAAAGGTGAGAGCAATAGTAAACTGGCACATACCGAAGATAGTGACCAACTGGAGAATTATAGCCTCTTCAAGTATCGGAGTGGAAATGGGAGCATGTGACCATGGACTTTGTTATAGCCCTTCCAAATACCAGGGAAAAGCAAGATGTAGTTTGGGTTATAGTAAATAGATTATCCGAGTCTACTCATTTTATACCAATTAGAATATGATATAAATTGGAGAAACTAACCCGGATATACATACAGGAGATAGTCAAACTGCATGGAGTACTATTGACAATCGCTTCTAATAAAGACACAAGATTTGTGAGTAGATTCCGGAATAACCTACACAAAGCATTGGACACTAAACTGCAATTCAGTACGGCATTCCACCCATAGATAGATGGTCAATCTAAAAGGACTATACAAATACTGGAAGATTTGCTCAAGGCATGCGCATTAGACTTTGGAGACAATTGGAATGAGCATATACCTCTGGTGGAGTTTACCTATAATAACAATTACCAGGCAACCATCCAGATGGCACCTTATGAAGCTCTTTATGGAAGAAGGTGCAGATCCCCACTACATTAGGATGAAGTGGGAGAAAGACAAAGGTTGGGGCTAGAGTTAGTACAAGTAGTGGTAGACAAGGTGAAGCTAATCAGGCAGAGAATATAGACGACCCAATCTCGTCAAAAGAGCTATGTAGACAAGAGAAGACACCCTTTGGAATTTCAAGTGGGAGATAAGGTATTATTGAGGATTTCTCCAACAAAGGGAGTGATTAGATTCGGGTTGAGGGGAAAGCTAAACCTAAGGTACATAGGCCCATTTGAGATCTTAGAAAGAATAGGCACAATAGCTTACAGGTTAGCTCTTCCACCAAATTTAGCCAGGGTACATGATGTATTCCATGTATCCATAATGTGGAAGTATGTACTCGACCTAGATCAAATAGTAGCTTTAGAACCACTAAATGTATAACCAAAATCGATGTCTTCGGATAGACCAATTAGAATTCTTAACACTAAGAAAAGGGCACTAAGGCGGAAAACAATCCCTTATGTAAAGGCACAACGGATAAACCAAATAGAAAGGGAAGCGATGTGGGAGCTAGAAGAAGAAATGAGGAAGAAGTATCCACAACTCTTCTAGAATTAGGTACTTTTGAAGATGAAAGTTTTTAGGGGAAGGGGGGGGGGGGGGGTGGAATGTAATACCTGAAAATATTATTTATTTATTTATGTAATATATGTATTATCACATAAAGCTAGGGACAATGGTAGAATTTTAGAAAGTTGAAGTGGCAATTTGGACATTTCATGATAGAGAGTATTTAATCCTAGATAACCTAACGTTCTTCCTTTTCACTCCCTCACAGCAACATAGCAAATAACACAAATGCCCTTGACAAGAACCCTAGAGACAAAAGGAAAAAGGAGAGATCAAATTCCAAAGACAAAAGGGTAAAGAATCCCATATAAATTTCAATTTAGGATTTATGGATATTGTAGTTTATAAGGGTTGTTTGTTCATATAGAGCATGAAGGGTGTGAAAGGATGGTACAAGAATAGAGAATTAATAAGCCAAGTTTGTGATTTATGGAATTTTGATGTAAGTATGAACCCTAGAGATGAAAGGAAAAAGGAGAGATCAAATTCCAAAGATAAAAGGGTAAGGAATCCCATATAAATTTCAATTTAGGATTTATTGAAATTGTAGTTTATAATGGTTGTTTGTTCATACAGAGCATGAAGGGTGTGAAGGGATGGTACAAGAACAGAGAATCAATAAGCCAAGGTTGCGATTTATGGAATTTTGATGTAAGTATGAATTCCTTGTAATTTAGATGTAATTATGTATTTTAGAGACTTAATTAAGTTGGGGAATAGAGAAGATTGAGTTTTGGAGAATTTAAAGTAAAGGAATTAGGGTTCATGGAAATTACTGAGGGTAACACGGCCTCTTAACACAATTGTGTTTAGATTGTGTTCAGTGTGAAAGTTGCACGAAGAGATACATGGCCTCTTAACATGGTCGTGTTTCAACCGTGTTTTGCCAAAGGGTAACATGGCCTCCTAACATGGTTATGTTTAGACCGTATTAAATGAAGAAGAACATGACCCCTAATATGGTTGAGCTTCAACCGTGTTGAGTAACATAGTCCCCAATATGGTCGTGTTAAATAAAGTATAACATAATTATGTATTCATTTAACTTTAAATTAAACTAATTTCTACGCAACCTAAATAGCTAGTAAGGCTCTAGAGAAATTAAATAAATAAGATTAAGAGAAATAAGAGAATGATATGATCTTAGATTAAGTACTAAGAAGAGCTTGTTGATTTGTATAGATTTCCAATTATATTAAGTCTAAGATTGGGAAATACTTAAGGCTAAGTTTCAAGGTACGTGTAACTTGTGTGCTATTCTATGTTTATTTAAGTTAGTACATGTGTTGAACTTAATTTAATTGATGAATTGGTTTAAATGATTAAGTTATATGTTGTATGTGCTTGGTTCGATCTAGGGGTCCGTAGTGGTAGATCCCTGGGGAGCACCCTAATGATCCTTATGTGACATTGTCCCTAGTAGAGTCGTGCTTAGAAATGATCTAAATTGAATGTTGGTTAAGAGTTTAAGTAGACAAGGTTGTAGGGCCTGTAGTAGCAGTTCCCATCACCAAGTTTATAGTTTAAGTGGATATAGGTGTAAGGCCCTTAGTGGTAGTTCCTGTCACCAAATCGTGTTCCTATATGTTAAGTGTGTTAAGCTACTTGTGGACATAAATTGTCATATGAAATAATTGTCTATGTTTAAGTACTACATAACATGTGTGTCACTTATTCAAGCGTATATGTTTGTGTTATACATACTGGGCATTAACTTACCCTTTGAGGAATATTTTTAGATGCAGGTGTTAAGGGAGATGAGAACCCAAAAGATGACTTGGGTTTGGCTGAGCCACAGAGGGAAGAAGACAAAGATTTTCATTATTATTATGGTGATTAAGTATTAGGAGAGTTATACTATTTAATTGTAATAGATAGTATTTTTTTAGAGATGTTAATTTTGTATTCAAAGACTTCCGCAGCATTAGATAACTAATATGGTTTAAGAAATTAATTGAATTTTAAGGATGTAAGAAATGTTTTTATATAGAAGTTACAAACTGAATTGTATCAAAGTTGTTTCAAAGTCTTAACGTGTTTTTATAAGATAAGGACACATGACAGGCAGTAGCGTGGCCTAGGTTTCGGGCCTTACAAAAAGAAGATCAATCTACCTTTATCTCCTAACAACAACCAATTTCATGGTCCTATCATGTCTCTTAGACTATACAAGCTATGGGAATCTCTAAAGGGTACAATATCACACCTCCATAGCCTTTAAGGAAATACCTGCTAGTAGCTACAACTACTTGTGTCTCCTTTATATTAGTGGCCAACTCAATATGATTGAAAACATCCACCTATATCAAGTGACAAACTAATTATACTAACACACATGTTAGTCATTGAAGAAAGAGATAAAATGATATGGCTCACATATCTCACCAAATCTTTGAGCATCACTCCAATACATCCAATATAACATCTAATAACATTATGGTACCATCTCTAACACTCTAAGTCAACCTTGTCCACTAGTGCATCATCAAACTTATGCTCAATGATGCATGCTTGTCAGTCTTGCTATGTATAAATGCAAGCCACATAGTGCTTAATCCACTTTTCATCGTATGGTGCAACTTCACTATATAAAAGTAGATTATAGGCACATGAGTAAGCTAAATGTTATTGCCCTATCAAAAATAAGGAAGCAATGTATCGAGGATATGAACTATATATAACATCCCCATAAATCTACATAGGATACTTAGATAAGTATGTAATTATAAAATAATGTCAATGTGATTAATGTATCAAACCTACTCTAATGTTTGACAATCTAGTGTGTTCTAATACAACTCCACAACAAGCATAGGGTACTATGTAATGTTGAAATCTACTTTCCAACAAGATGTTGATAACTTACCTTATGAGATATACATTTGGTGATGTATAAGGAAACATTGGGAAATCTATCCCACACCTAAACTTTTAGATTCCCTCTCCCCCTTAAGCCCCCTACAAATCTCCTATGCCATGGCATTAATAGCATGGTGCAACTACCTATGCAACCATTCCATACATACTAAACCCAAACTATATCACCCTAAAGCTTTAAAGTCTTATAATAGTGGGAGGAACATTAAGTGGATATGGTTAGACAATTTGTTTATAAAGGCAATCCCATCCATTAATTATAGAATATCTCATCATCAACATCTAAAGGTAATTGTTTGAATGAATGTTGTAATTAAGACATCTTAACTTAGCTGCTCAAGATAATGTAGTCATAAAGTCTAACTCCATGTAAGCTCCTATAACCTTAAGCTAATTCTCCCATTTATTACTTGAACATCAACAAGCAAACTAAACTACACTTCAGCATACTATAGAGTAAGTAAGACCTCTTTATGTGGTATACTGAATTTATAGGTTTCTAGCCTTCACCTTTCCAATGCCGTGATGAGATGTCAATCAAGGTGCATAAAGGAGATTTGAAACAAGGCAAGATTTAGGTGTCTAAAGGTATCCTCTCCTCCACACACTGTAAAAAAGCCTCCCATCAATGGTAATCTAGCTAAGTCACATCCTATAAAAAAGTAAAGCATCGAAAAATCATGTAAGACTAGTCAATAAAATAAAACTACAAACCTATCATATACCTATCTAGCTCATAATACCTTTGAGCAACATCTATTCTACTATGTAAGTAGCGATTTACCTATAAGTGTTAGATCTATTTGGATAACAAACAAGAAAATACTTGGTCATGTGATCTATAAATGGTATTACATGAAACAATAGTTGTAATTAAATGTGTTACGCTAAACAACCATTATAAAGAATAAATAATCATTATGTAATAATCAATCAACCTTGTGCCCTTTTGTCTCCATTTTAGACATCTTCTTCTAGTATGACCTTCTTTCCTATGGAAGCCACATGCAACTTTCAAGGATGACTCTAAAATCCATCTCATTATGATACCTCTTCTAGTGGGGTTTGCTCACTTCTTGAGTAAGACTTTTGTCTACATAAATCAATGGAATGTCCACATCTAACTAACTATCCCTGTTACTTTTTTTTTTTCATTCTCTTCTTTCTTTCTTTTTTTCATGATAAGTGATAAAATTAAATTTCATTTATTAAAATAATAGTTAAATTAATAAATTCGCATTACATACTATTTTATTTATTAATAAATATATTATAAAAACTAATTATATTATCAATGCTATAAGGTTTTTAGTCTTATTGCATAAAGCATTAATAATTAAACATTTTTTTCTCAAGTGATATTATGTAAATGAATGGATGTTATTGAGCAACCAATTGTCTAATTATTTATATTAAAAATGATTTTTTCATAGCATTCTAATGAAACACACTTGCAAAGTCACCCAAAAAAAAAAAAAAAAAAACAAATGGAATACTTATCTTTATATTGTGTTATTCTTTTTGTTTTACTTGTAATTTTTTATTTAAATATTTTTGTGACGCATTTTTTATGGTAAAACTTGAAAAAGTTTTATTTATTGATTCCATTTTTCTTTCACAAATTGATAGTTAAATTTTCAGACTCCACAATGGAAAGATAAAGAGCTTACTCCTTTAACCTTTTACAAAATGCATTAAGCATTGGCAACTAGTTTGTAGAATAGTTTAAAATTCCCTTCTTATTTAATATTGAAAAGTAAATTCTTTTGCATATGAAATTCCTTAAAAATCATCTTAAAAAGAAGGGCATTTCAGTAAATTTACCTTTCTTGGTTTCTTTTAAACTAAAACTTAATCCTTTTTTTTTAATTAATGCAAAACTAAATCTAACATTCAAACCAAACCCATTGGAGCTTTGAATCCATCTTCTATCCTTTCTCCTCTGAATTGTTATTTTTTTAATTAATGCAAAACTAAAGAAAATTTTCTCTCTCCTTTTTTTTCCACTTCGCATCTCTTTCTCTCATTTTAAAGAGATTGCTTTAATCATATATGAGAAACCAAGGTAATTCCTTGAACTCTTCTCTTTGGTTTGTTTCATAAGAATCTAATCAATTCTTAATCCAGGAATTTGACACATTTAGGGCAAAGTTAGTGTGTTGAAAGAGAAGATAGTTTTGTAATTGTTAACAAGTATAATTTCCACTATGAAGTTCAAAATTCCTTGAAATTTTCCAAAACATAATTTGTGTTTTTAAAGGAACAATGGAAAATAAAGGAAGTGGAAATCTATGGTGTTTATATGTTTAGAAGTACTAGTAATCGTATTAGAGACATAAAAAAGGCATGTTGACTTCTCTCTTTTGTTAATTAGCAAGTATTATAATTTCAGGTTTGGTTTAATTAAGATTGAAGAATTCATTTAGAGTTTTGTTAGGGAACCTGAGGAATAACTCGTGAATAGTTAGTATGATGTTTATGTAATTTAGGAGCATGTAGATTCATGTTTATTAGAGTAAAATGGTGTTGTTATGATGGATAATTGAAGTTGTGTTTAAAAGATGAATATAATAGAAAAATCATTATAGGGTATGTTTGGAGGGAAAATTCAATTGAGGTTAACCATAAGATAACATAATCAGTTGCACTACAAACCTCCAACATTCATTGTGTGACTTCAAGGGTTGTCAAATAACATAAGCTTGCAAATGGCTGTGACCCTTACTTTAAGGACAATTGACTAATCCCCCTTACATGGTTAATCTCTTGCCTTATTGTGTATATAGTTAACCTAGTTTAGCCCAAGTTAGTTAGTAAGGCTAGCAATTCATATTAGCAAGTCATATTTCACGCTTAAGACTAAACGGTTTCATATTTAAAAACCCTAACCAATAATATGACTCTTTTATTATTTATGTTTGAAAACTTAAACTTGTAATTCAATCCATTTAATAAGTATGTTTCATGTTCGAGTTAAACCTATTTATCACTTAAGAAAATTCCAAAATAAATATATTATAACCACAAGTCTCTGTTGAAAAAGATGTTTCCAATATCTTCTTTAATTTGCTTAATGCTTATAGTGAAAAATTACATTAAAAAGTATAATAATACTTGCAAGGACGTCTTTCTATTTATAAGCTAAATGTATGTATAAGTCTAATGAAAACATAATAGTTTAAGAATCCAACCACTATTTCAAACTTTAAGTACTATGTGTCTAACTTAAAAAAACAATGGAATATTTATTCTAAGGGTTAATCCAGAAAAGTACATAAATAACTTAAACAAAAAAATTAATCAATATACTAGCAACCATTGGATTTGAGTTCATTTAAAATCTTTAAGGTTTTGGCACTTTTTGATCGATTGATGCACATGTAACCATCAATTTAGAATTTTAGTGTTGTTTATCTAACTTAAATGAAAACATAAGATAAATAAAAAGAAAATGATAAAAACTTATCATTGTAGGTAGAAAGCTATAGTACTTTGGAGATGCATTCAAATTTTACTAAAAATACCAAATGGTTTCATTAATGAGGTTATAACTTAATAAGGTATGCATAAATATACAAGTACAAAAAAAATGAAGTTTAAAGTGTATCATACCAAACCTTTTGAAAAAAAAAATGTTGGAAATTAGAATATAAAAGGAAATAAAGTTAACAATATTAATCTTAAAAAATTGGAGTTAAAGAAGATAAAGATGATAATCAGAGAGTAAATGATAACAATTGGTAAAACCTATAGCAAAGCGGTAATAATGAATGGGTGGGGAAAGAGGGCTAAAGGGAAGTGCATAGGCTAAAACTGGACATGACACTAAGTAATAAGATAATAAAGTGTGTAATTAAACTATAAATATTATAAATCTTGATCTTAAATGAGTTTGCAAATCAGATTAGACATGTCTACAAAACCTATTTATCAAATGAGTTCATTAACATTTTAGATGATCAGCCTAAATCTATACACATTTATAAATGGGTATGACCCATTTATTAATAATGTCAAGTTCTCTTATATAAACCAATTTATAATAGTAGTTGTTTCATGTTTAGATTGGTGGGTTAGGTGTCAAATTACTAACCTTATAGACTAGTTTAACTCTTAAAAGTTCCTAAATGATCCATTTTAAATATTAAACACCTAATTGTGTTAAAAATCAATCCTAATGTAGGTTTATTGATTTATAAGATAGTTAGGTATTTAATAATTATGACATGTGTTTATATCAAGAGTTGACAATTTCCGTGATCAATTTGAGGTTGACAAGCATAACTTAAGCATGTGATTACCATGTTTCTAGGTTAGAATTTAAATGAACTTAAGTATACTGAAACCTTAAATGTTTGTTAAACATACTTAGCCAAGATCAAAAGAATAGGAGCTACCAATGATTGGATATGGTGCTCCTAAACTAGTAGCTATATTGTCCCAAGTAAAGTAGTAATATAGAATGATGTGGCAAATTAGGTAATGATGCTACCGTCTGGTCAAAATGTTGTTGAGTAAAGAGTTGTTCTAGTATGGGTTAGTTTGATAGAAGAAAGTTATGGTTGGGTCATATTAACAGTATGGAATGCTTTGATGGATGTTTACAATAGACCAATAGTATTAGTGACTCATCTAGTAATAGCTCTAGGATGATGCAACTATATATTTGACTCTTATGGTGTTAAGAGTATCTACACCGTGGTTCTTATGTGTTTGAGAGTCATGAGCTACTTCAAGGTTTAAAACACCAAGACCATGTTATTTGCTTGATGATATTGCATTGGAATAAGGTATAAATATGAATTTATGTTGGTTATCATGTGTATATGCTTGTGGTGATTATGTACAAAGTTTTGGATCAACACTTCTAAGACCATATGTTTTAAATATATGAGATAAAAGTTTACTACCAACTATAACTTCAAACATTAGCACATGATTGACTATAGATACAAGATGAATTTATCATGGTATAGTTAAAAGATTTAGTAGCCTAGTTTTTTTGTATTTATGAAGTGTGGTTCATTGTAAATAGGAGATTTCAATATGAAAATTTTAATATATGTTATGATTATATGAATTGTAGTTTTAATAGGGTTTAAAGCCTTTTTATAATTATACTATGGTATAAATATGTGACTAGCTATTTATATCCTCATTTTCAAGGCATGACAATAGATTAAAGATGCATTATAATTAAAATAATAACATAATAATTTTCTATAGGTAAATCTGATATTAACTTAAATAAGAAAAGTCTACCCTTTCAACTATATAGTTTTGCATCCATCATTAGGCTATGATTTGTTAAGGAGTTTTTAAGAGTGAGAGTGTATTCAAATACAATTGAATGAAGAGAATCATACTCATACTCCTTTTATTCAAATTTTATTGCTCAATGAAGATTTAAAATAAAAAAAGGTACAGAAAGGTAAACATGTTCTTTAATTCTAAATCATTAATCTATTGCAAAGAGTAAAATCTATGTCAAAGCTCAACTTAGTTAATTCATTAATTGGTCAAATCAATTATTGCACAAAAATTTTTTGTCATTGAAATGAATATCGTATTGTTATTTAATCCTATGATGAGGTTGTGTGACTTGCACAAGACATGAAAAGTGAGGTAGGAGAGTGCAGGAGTTAACTTTAGCATAGCCACTCCAATGCCTAAATCAGTCTATAAGAGAGAAGGATCGAAAGAACAAGGTAGCAATATAGTATTTAGAGAGCCAAAGTGTCCCTTTCTTTACTTGGAGGCTTAATCTACTGTTATAGAGAGTATGGAAGCATAGATAAGGAAGGTAGGTAATGCCCACTCCTCCTTGACTTTGAGATTTTTGGAAAACAATTAGGGGAGTTATGAGACAGTTGACTTACCTTATCTAATGGAGCTCTTCCTGCCTATGGCTTATTTAAATTGTGGATTAAGCTTACAAACCTAGACTTAAGGGCCCAAATCATAGGCAACTTCTAAGAATAAGATAAGCTAACCTAGTTTTAAGCACACGTCTAAAATAGCCTATAAGCATTTTCCCTCCACTCACATCGGTAAAAAGAGTAAGTTCTAGCAAGGTTACCCCAGCCTTAGGTCAAACAACATTATGATGTGGTTTGTAGCCTTTAGTTAGCAAATTGGAAACTAACCTATAGGTTCATCTTGACATTAGGAGCTTCCATGTTGCAAACCCAAACTGTTATTGAAGTGAGATGTCTTGAATTGTTATTGGAGTGAGATGACTTGATAGACATAGTCGAGTAGGTAAGGTAATCTAAACTAGACCTTTATGTTATTTATTGGAAGTGCTTTACTAAAGAAAATGAGGTTGAGTAAAGCCTTCATTATCCAAGCTAGTGTGATCAATTGAGCAGCTATGTAGCTAAGTTACATTTCAAATTTTGCCCTCAAATCAAGCTAAAATGTGTTATCATTGGTTAAATAGAAAGACCTATTAAGATTATGAGTTGTTAGATCTAAGACATTTCGAATTTTTCAAAAATCTTTAATTTGATTTTATCTTACACATAAATTTTAGCACATTTAATGCTAGGTACACATATTGACATGCTACTAGAGATGTTTGTACCATAACAATTTTATACCAAGTGATCTATGCTATTTGTTCCTTTTGCAGGACACATGGCAAAATCTAGTCAATGTACATCAAATCAGTTGGCTTTTCAATTACTTTCACTTTAACAGCCATGTGTGACTATAAATAGGCAAACCCTAAACTAAAAAGTCACTTTTTTTATTTAAAAAACCTTAGCGCCTCATTGTTCTTGCAATCAAATTTCTTCTTCACTCATGTGAAACTCCATCAAACTCCCATCTTTTTTTATCTTTTCCCATCATCGAAGGGATAATAGAGGATGGAGCTTCATCATCTTCTCACATTTTTATTGATGATTCCATAAAGGCACCAAGAGCATAAAATACTTAGAGGGCTACAAGACACACCACCCAAACCACACCACCCCCCCCCCCCAATAGTAATGGAGGTTAGTCCTTCAAGTTAGTTTATAGGTGTAGTGATGCCATTTGTAAAGAGTAGTGGCTAGTTTGAGAGCTTGAGGATGGTTAACATACTCTTAATAGATGTATATCCTTCTTCAATTACCATCAATCAAACCCATGTTGACTTGTTCCAAATGCACACCGAATTTTGGTCACAATCAAGGTCATTTTGTGAAGATCTATGGTTAAGGCCAAACCTACAACTATTTAGATACTTCTATGGGGTGAAATGTAGCAGCTCGACACTCGAGTGGTACTACCTCACATGTTGACCTAAGAGGAAGCTATATGTTGGGCTAGCTTCCTTACTCCATAATTAGAAGAATAAGTTTGTGGTGATTAAGTAAGAGGTAAAGCTTAACTTCTAGATGGGCTAGGTTGAGTCAATCAAAACAAGCCCACCGAAACTTTAGCCTATTGATAGGTAGGTAGCTAGCTACTTGTTACCTAAAGTGAGGCATTAAGGTAAGTATCATGACACTCTAAATGTTATGGAGAGTCTCTTTAGCGTAGGATTCATCCCCAAAGATGGGGCTAATGCTAAGGAAAAGGAGATTGGAGAAGGTATAACCTAAGTATTATCATCGTGTTGGAGTAAACTAGCTGATAAGGATTTGTTCCCCTAAAGGTTCATGCTTAGTATAGTGCCTTTTATTTGTCTTGATCATATTCTAATGTTTTGATTTGGTTTTGTTTTTATAGGTATGGAACTTAAGAAAGGCTAATGTTGCTAGGCTATTGGCCTAACATAGGGTAGCTGCTACTATTGCAAAAAAAGGGGGAAGACTACTCTACAGGGGAAGAAGACCCCTCCTCATCCTAAGAAGAAGGGGATTATAATTGCTAAGGGTAAGAACACCCAACCAAGCAAGCCTACTGCCAACCTTGCTATTTAGAGAAAGAGGAAGGCCAAGATGGATGGCCCTTATAATTAATAAAGAGTGGTTGTGAGAAGGTTTCAAGGCTAGCCCTCAAGTAACTAGGCAAGATAAGTTGGTGTTCTTAGATAAGGAAACACATGAGGAAGATGATCCCTTTGCCCAATTGATCCACGAAAAGAGTCAAAAGTTAGGGGATGAGAGGAAGGCAACCATAGAGTAGCAAAGGACAAATCATTCCTTCATCTTTGATCTCTCGTTAACATGTTATGAGTCTTACTCCTATAGTGTAGAGATCTTAGTTCATCTTGAATTGGGGCATTTGTGTTGGTGACAAAGGTTTTAGCAACTAAGCTACATGCACTAAGTTGATGTTTGGTCTAGTCCTTCCTAAGGACTAGCAAACATTGGGGAATGATAGGTCCCCTATGAGCAATTACACCTTAGAGGGTTACGTCAAGTATGTATTTCCTTGCTTTCGTATATATAACAATTGTTTGATCTATCTCACTATTACCCCTTTCCTATTTTGCAGTTGAATGCATTAGTACAGAAGCTCTTAAAGGCCTAAAAGGACCAATATCTAAGATGAAGAGCTTTAATGTAAAGGGGTTAGCTCCTATTATGATTGATATAGACTCTTGAGTGTAACTCTTCTAGAACATGTTAGACTTCGTCAAGCCTTAAGCATTTGAGATAGGGGAGACTATATCTACATCAATACAACTAATCATCTATCATGGTGTATCAAGTTACCATGCACATCAATTTCCTTCCCTCTTTCCTATCTCCTAGGACAATGTCATGCTTAAGGTAAGCGGTATAAGGGTCTATCCAGCTCAGCTCGGTTGATGCAGGTTGTATCTCGAAACATTGTTAATAAGGCTTGTCAATCTATGAACACTTTTCTATCTAAGTTAAAGGGGCTGATCAAAGCTAATGTTAAGATGCTATCAACCTTATAATTCTTTAACTGTAGGATCTTAATAATGCTTCAAGTAGTTAACTCTAATATGAGTGCCTGTATAACTTTAAGGCACTTAGTCATTCCCTCATCCTATATTGTATACTCTCCTTTAATTTATTAGACAACTATTTAGGAATTTGAAAAGATTTTCAATTTTTCTATGTTAACCTCCTTTACTAACCTCATGCCTACTATGAATGTTTCATACTTAGCTTTGTTGTTTTTAGCAAGGAACCTAAACATTAGTGCATAGTGCACCTCTGTCCCATGTGGTCCTCGTAGCATTAGCCCAACAATACCCCCTCTCCTCAAGTGGAAAGCTATTGACATGGAGAGTTCACATCGGTGTAGCCTCAATACCTAATGCTTCCTCTTCCAATATATACTCCACCACAAAGTCGGCTAAGACTTATGCTTTAATAGCCTTACATGTTAATATTAGACTTCGTATACATTGAGCTCAAGGTCATACTTTACCATCTTTCCTAATGTATCCAACTTACATAAGATTTAGCACAGTGGCTAGTCGGTAAGAATGACCACTTGGTGAGCTTTAAAATAAGGTTATAGCTTCCTTACCGAGATCACCATTGCGAGTACAAACTTCTCCACCTTTGAATATTTAGCTTCCGATCTTTGTAGGATATGGTTGATATAGTACACAAGTCAATGCTACCTCCCTTCAACTTAGGCCAAAATTGAAGAGAGGGCTTAGATACTAATTGATAGGTACAAGTATAGCTTTTCTCCAAAGATGGGCTTAGACAGCAATGGTGGAGATGTTAGGAATAGCTTGAGTTCATTGAATGCTACCTAAATTAGTCAGCACATTAAAAATTTGATGGGTTCTTCAGAATCTTGAAGAACTCTACACACTTCTCCTCAAACTTAGATACAAATTGGCTAAGCACAATGATCCGACCTACAATCCATTAGACATCTTTAATGGTCTTTGGGGGTTGCAATCCAAGATAGTTTGTATCTTCTCTAAGTAAGCATCAATGCAACACGTTATGACCATGTACCTAAGGAACTTCTCTAAGGCCACTTCAAATATAAATTTTTAGGGGTTGAGCTTTATGTTATATTGCCTTAGGGTGTCAAATGTTTCTTGCAAATCTACAAGATGGTTGTAAAGTTGCTTGCTCTTTACTATCATGTCATCTACGTAGACTTCTATATTGTACCTGATCTAAGGTTTAAACATCTTTGTCACTAAATGTTAGTAGGTCACCCCAACATTCTTGAGTCCTAAAGGTATGACCTTATAATAGTACATCTCAAAATTGGTAACGAACAAAGTGTGCACTTAATTGAGTTTATACATTAGCATTTGATTATAGCCTAAAAAGGCACCTATAAAGCTTAAAAGTGCATAACCTAAGGTTTAGTCGATGAGCTGGTCAATCTTTAGGAAGGAATCAATCATTTAGGTAAGCTTTTTTTTGGGTTGGTCAAGTTAATACACATTTGCCACTTCCCATTAGACATTTTGACAAGCAGTACAATTTGCTAGCCATGTTAGATATAAATCCCTTCCTCACAAAATCAACTACAAATAGCTTCTGCACCTTCTCTTTTATTATTTCTTATCTTTTAGGGGAAAAATGACTTTACTTTTGCTTGATGACCTTGTAAGTTAAATCAATGTTGAGTCAATATGTCATGACCTCTAGGGGTATGCCTACCATGTTTGATAGGAACCGGGCAAAGATGTTCCTATTGGATTGGAAGAAGTTGATGAGTTATTGTTTGAGCTCTGAAGGTATTGCTATTCTTACCTGCATAGTTTGCTTAGTGCCACTCTTGAGTTGGATTGTCTTAGTCATTTCAGTTGACTTTCCCTTAGTACTCAACTTCTCCTCTAGTCCCGCCTTAGTAGTAAGCACACCAACACCACCCCCACCCAACGAAAATCCTCTCTCTAATATGAGCTTGTAAATAGCAAGACCATGTTAATTGTTGGTCCCCTTTACAAATGTCAACCCTTGTTGGTGTGAGGAATTTAGCCTTCAAGTATACCATAGAGGGGGTTATCTTGATAGCATTCTAATTAGGTCAACCCAAGATGACATTATAGGGTAGGTAGTAGTCCACCCCTAAGAAGTCAACAAGCTATTCGACAACATTATAGAAGTCTCCATAGGGAGAGTAATGATGCCCCCAGCTTGGATAGGCTGATTATTAAAGCTAAAGAGGTCATGGTTGTAAGGCTTCAACTTGATCATCACCAAGGCATCATCATGATGAGTCTGAAGTCTCTCTAAGTCTTTATCTAAGAACAAGATAGATGTATCTATTCTTAGCTTCTTACTATGCAAGTTCATGACCTATTAGTGCTAGAGTGATTGGGCATAAGTTCGCTTTAGGAACTCAACCACCTCCTAATATAGGGACCCCAACGATGGTATTGATGACACTATTGTAGGCTCTATTGTTGTTACTTTTTAAGGTCTCAACTCATTAGACAACTTATTTCTTTCATCTTTAGGTAAGCCATTCCACCTCTTCATCTTGGTTATCAATGTACTCCTTAAGGTAGCTATAGCGAACAGCATCCTCAAGGGAGTTCTTCAAGTCAATAAATGAGAGAGAAGAATTAGAGCAATAGGGTAACAATATAGTATTTAAAGAGTTAAAGTATCCCTCTGTTACTTGGAGACTTGATTTAGTATTTATGGAGGGGATGAAGGGATGGTTAAAGGAAAGCAGGTAATGCCCACTCCTTCTTGACTTTGAAATTTGTGGAGAAAAATCAAGAGAGTTATGTGGCAATTGATTTGCCTTGTCCATCTAAGTTCTTCACACTTGTAGCTTGTTTGAATTGTGGATTAAGCCTACCAACCTAGGCTTAAGGGCTTAAATCATTAGTAGCTTTTGAGAGTGAAATAAGTTGACCTAGGCCTAAAGCCCAAGCCTAAAATAGTTTATCTATGATTCCTATGGGCATACTTATACTATGCATGGTGTTAATCAACCCCTTAAATCAAATGATGTAGATCGGCCTCATTTACCAAATCTAACTAAAGTTCAACATGCAAATCCCTTATCCTACTCCAGACTTTGGATCAAAGAATTCCATTTATCACCTTTAAACTTTAAGAAATTTTCTATTTGTAAAGTTTTATGGTAACTAATGGCAATTGTATTATCAATCTAGATATGTTTTTCAAGGAATTTAGATAAAGGGGTCAAAATTATTAAAAGGATAAGATTTTATTATGAACTTTGGTTTCAAAATTCTAGTGAAAAGAAATCTTGGTAAATATAATAGAAAATAAAAGAAAAGGAAATGAAAATGGGGAAAGAGATTGAGTATAATATAACATTTGGTTAATCGATGAAAATAAAATGATGTTTTACATCTTGGATAAAAGAGGTTCATGAAAGAGTAGTTATTATCAAATGATTACAATTAAATTCTTAAGTATTAAGTTATATTTCAAAAATCAATTACAATGAAAACATAAATATAGAAATATGATTTTTTTTTCCCTATATAACATGAAATGTTCAGGGAAATGATAAGTGTATTGTCAAAATTTTTAAAAAATAGACCCTCAATGATATGCTAAATTCAATTAAGGATCAAACACGTACAAAATTCCAAGACAATTGAATAATCCCAAATTGAAAAGACCTAAATTTTACACCAACAAAAAAAGAGATGCAATTTCCTTGCCAAATATTATGCACTAGTAAAAGAAGGATCGAGCTTGGTGTTGTTAATATAACACACAACAATCCCTAGCCTTTTAACTCACCACAATCACATAAAGATTGATAAGAGTTAGATGAAAATGAGGAGCCACACTAAAGTGTATGTTCTATCTTTTGACCGAAAATAAAAGTTTCTTTTTATGTTCCCTTAACAAGTATTTATAGTAGCCTTTTATAGAAACAAATGAGAAGAAAAATAAAGGAAAAACATACAGTAAGTTGCCAACTCCAAATAGATGATTTTAGTTCAAAGGTGACTTGGTGAGCCATCCTCTAATTTGTTGACTTGGTTGTCACCTGAAGCATTGACAATTGCACCTAATTAAATGTAAAACAATCATGTAAAAGGAATGAAGATACTATGTGAGTGTCTTCAGGTTCTATCTGGTTAAATAGGACTCTCAGTATAAGACTCTATTGTCCTTTAGCTCTAGTTTGAGTAATAGGTCCTGTTATTGAAATTTTGATTCCCATCACTCAAACCCTACCTTTAAGTCACCATTTAAAATATACATATATTCTTAAACTGTTTCTAAAGTTAAAAAACTCATCACTATAAAAAACTATAACAGCATTGGTTTTAAAGCTTTAGTAATGTTTGAAAGGCCTTTTTGAAAGAGTTAAAAGTATGCTTTAGGAGTTTATGATATCAATTCATTCTTAAAAAATAGTTTCAAATGTGATACAACCTACATTGTATTCACGTTTTTTGGTACAGTACAAGCAAATAATACTACCTTATTTAGTGGGATTAAAACATACTCCAAAGTAGTTAGGTTTAAAAGTGAAATGACTAAAGTAACCTTATTACTTAAAATAAAAGCTACCAAACCCTTGCGAACTTCCCATTGTTACAAACCATTATGCCTATGATGCTATCTACTAAGATCCACCAAACCAAGCATCTTACCACGATTGCATTAAAGCAAGCACCACACCCTCCAAATCTAAGTGTTATACTCCTAACTAACCTACCATGGCAACCAACTACTTGCATAACTTAAAGGCTACTACCCAAGTTTATGGTTCATGGTCATGTTTTTGGAGTTCTTATGGTCCTAGAAGTTCATGTTTCATGGTCATGGGCTTAAACTCTGGAGGTCTATAGTTTGTGAGTCTAGTAGGTTATGGGTCTAGTGGTCTATGGTTTATAGGTCTAGTAACTCATAATTTGTAATTATGGGATGGAAGGTTCATGACTCATGTTCCATAATACTAGGATAAGGTTATGGTTCTTAGTCTAATAGGTGTTAAATCTAGGTTAAATGATTGGTGTGGCATGGCAAAAGTCAGTTAAGTGATGAGTCTACTAGAAGAAGACAATGAGAAGAAGGGCATGACCATGAATAAAGCTATAATTAAGCATTTATGTTTGTGTAAATTGTAATATATAAAGTAGTAATTTCACATTGAAGAGAAAAAGAGAGAGTGAAATGTTTATAAGTCCAATTGCAAGCTAGTTGCAAGTTGGTTGAAGGTCGATTGTAAGCTAACTATAAGGTCGGTTGCTAGTTAGTTATTTACAATTTTAATGAATGGTCATGTTAGTTAAATAAATGGACATAAACCAAAGGATATATCTGTTTAGATTAAATAGTTTTAGTTCTTGAATGAAAATAAACCAAATGATATATCAATTTAAATTAAATGGCTATCTCTTCAATGGAAATAAATATGGCAAATCTTTTCAATTAATGTAATTTAATTCTTTCACAAATTTATAAAAGAGAGTTTTTAAAACATTATTGTATCATGATGGTGATATGTTCTCAATAGTAGGGGCTATATCTCCTTAGGAAAGTTGAAATTTCATGCTTCAAAGCAATTATTTCTATCTCTAATAATTTTTTTTAACAATCTAAAGTGATATTATTTAGACAAAAAAGGTATTTAGTTCTTTTATAAAAGTGACAAATCAAGACTTTTATCAAACTTAATTGTTCTGATGGCATAAAATTTTCAAGATGGAGTTTCTTCTTATTGCAATCAGTCTTTTATATCATTGATCCAAACATGATAAGAATCAAAATCCTACAAGACCTATCATTAGGGCAGGAGCTAAAGGATTTCAAATCTTAGCGATGAGGGTCCTTTTTGAGCAAATCAACCCCATAACTATTTGTTTACTAACCTCTTTTCGGTTACTCATGTATTGTATATTCCAATAGACACACTTATCATGCTTTATAAGTTGGTAGACAAACTCACTAAGACTCAGTTTGTGGGTTATTTATGAACTGACCTAAACTGGCGATGAGTAGGACTGAAGAATCCCATAGAAGAGATAGCTTGTTGAAGATTATTTTGTACTTGTAATTTATTTTTCGGAACCATTTATGTTATACATTTTTTGGACATTTTTATTTGGTTGTAATTTATGTTTAGGAATGGCCACCCTAAAGTGGCATAATTGTAATTTTGTAGACATTTTAACCCTATAGGGAGTAAGTATAAATACTTACTTAAGTAGGGTTTTGGAAGACAGACTTGAAATTTGCAACAAACATGTTTCGAGTGAGAGATTAGGGTTTCCCTAAGATTTCATAGTCTCTTATCAATTTCATTCAAAAAATTGGAATTGTGGTGAGTTGCAACATAGAGAATAGTGAGTTATATCAATTCCCTATGTTGTTTTTTCCTTTTCATCACTAGTGAGTAAAATCTAGGGTTAATTAAGTTAGTTCTTTTGATTTGATTTTGATGTCACTTGTGATCCAAAATCCTTTCATGTAATGTGATATAATTGATTGGTTTTATTACTTGTTATTGCCATCAAATTTACTTTACATTGTGTTATGTAAAATGGCATTGTTGTGAAGAGGGGTTCACGGTTTTTGTATTGATGTTTTAATTGGGATTAGATTGGAAATTGAGTTGAATTCTTGATTCAATTGAGAATTATCATCATTGTGGTTTTAATCTCATTGATTTTGTAATTCGGATCACATTCCAAAAATTAGGGTTCACCGAATTTTGCTACAATTTGAACCAGATTGATCTTGTCATTTAGGAGTTATCTAATTAGTTCATTTGCATGTGCTTAAAACTCCCTTTTAGGAACAACATCTTTTTGGTATCAGAGCTAAACATATTTGGTTCATTCAATCTTGATCACATTGGTGTTGTGGAATTGGTTTAATAGTAGAAGAAGTTGACATGATTGGAAGCTAGTTTGATTGACATTATATGATTGTCTTTCAAATTAGTTTAGCATGTGCTTAAACTTGGTGTCAGGCACACATCTTTTGGTATCAAAGCTTGAGGTTTTGAGAAAGGGTTGATTGAATTTGGAATTAAAAAATTAGGGGTTGTTAAATTAGCACATTGATCCGAATTGTGAAGTGGAGTTGCATTTTATTCCTTGTGTTGTTGAAGTGCTATCTTGTTGTTTAGTTGTTGTACACTTGGAGACTTGTAACATTCTTGGCTTTCTTTGATCACTGGCCGTGAGTGTGTAGTGTCTTGAAGTGGACGTAAGGAGTAAGAGTGTTGATCCTTTGTGATCAATTTGAGGAGTGTGAATTGTCTTGTGCATCTTCGAAAATTGGAGGAGTAGCAATTGTGATTGCAAATTTGCATTTTCATAATTGAAGTGTGAGTTAAGGAAGTAATTTGAATTTCAAAACACACATTAAGTGATTGTTTAATGGTGTGTTCATTTAAATTTGAAATAGCTCCTTACCATTTGTGGAATCTTGCAATTATTGAACTCAATTTGAATTTAAAATTTGAGTTGCCTTTGTTGTTGTTGTTGCGGTTTGATATATTGTGTGGAAGTAGGGAAATGCACTGTGACTTGAAGAGGTGTGTGTGTAGAGTTGTGTTTTTGTAAATTTAGTGAAGGGTGTGTGTATTTAGCATTGGGTATTGTGTGTGTTGTATAAATAATTGTTGTTGGTGGCATAAACATTGTGGAACCGTGGACAAAGGGGAGTTTTATGGCGGTGAAGTTGTACATTTGTGCTTATGTTGAGGTGTTGCCCATTGTGAAGTTAATTAGTGTGAAACCAAAAAAAGAAAAAGAAAGTTGAGTAGTAGAATTTGAATTCAAACAAGTCATTAAAGTATGAAAGTAATTGAATTTATTACTTAAACACTTGTAGTTGAATTTAATTCTAAACTATTTAGAAGTAATTGTGTGTACTTCATTTATTTAACTTTACTTGAAGTACTAAGAATTTTTTCATTGTGCTTCAATTATTTCACTTGACTTTGCCTGAAGTAACAATAAGCATTTCTTGTATGAGTTGAAGTGTGAGCACCGTAGGTATGTAAAGGTTTATTGTTGTGGTGTTAGTAGTGAAATGTGTTATTAACTTGTTGAAGTTAGTTAATAACCATGTCAAATGATGTGCATACTTCTATTACTTTAGTACATCAAGTAGTAACTTCATATCCAACCATTGATGATAAACAAAGAGAAAACTTGTTCCATACTTCTTATAGGGTATAAGGAAATTTGTGCGTAATTATTATTGATGGTGGTAGTTGTACTAATGTTGTAGCTACATCATTAGTATCGAAGTTGAAACTTGAAACTATCCAACATCCCGAACCCTACATTACATTAGCTAAATGATTAGGATAGTCTTTGTGTGACCCAAAGGGCTAGGGTACCCTTCAATATAGGGGATAAATACTATGATGAACTTAAATGTGATATTATTCCTATGTATACATCTTATATATTGCTTGGCAGGCCATAGTTATATGATAGGATGGTATTACATGATGAGTATAGAAATACTTATATGTACCAACAGGATGGTAAATGTATAGTATTGAACCCTATGTCACCATCTACAGTCCGGAAGATGCAAAGATAGATAAGACAACAATCACAGATTCTTGAGGATCATAGCCACATAATCAAATCTTCTGAAGTTCCTAAGGTTTCTAGTTACATGAGCCAACCTATAGAGCATAAAACTTGTCAAATACAAATGTGTCAACCTTCAAAGGATCCTAATGATCAAAGTCAGATGAGCAGACCACCAGGACGAAACTGTTCAAGGGCAGTTGTGTTCACCTTCAGAGGTATTAGAGGCTTGTGAGCAGTTGAGTAAACCATTAGAGGATTCTAAAGGTCAGAGTCAAATGAGCCCATCATCAGAGGGCCAGACTATTCAGAGACAATTGTATCCACCTTTAGAGGTTTCAAAGGGCCATGAGCAGTTGAGTCAACCATCAAAAGGGCCATGAGGGTCAGTGACATACAAATAAGTTAGAAAATGATGAAACAATATCAATGGAACTAGTTGAGACAGGAGAGACTTTAATGGATAATGGGGCATTATTTATGTTACAAATGAGATACATCTTAGAAATGGAGGAGAGAAAGCAATCAGCCCCTTTAGTATTTTAGATATTGGGATTCTATAGTGATACTTCTTCAAATGGCTTGCTAAGAGGATACAGAGTCTCTACTGCATTTGATTTGTCAAATTTGAGGACAAATCTTTTTTAAGCCCAAGGAGATTATATGAATCAAAATCCTAAAAGACCTATCATTAGAGCAAGAGCCAAAGGATTTCAAATCTTGACGATGAGGGTCCTTTTTGAGCAAATCAACCATGGAATTATTTGTTTACTAACCTCTTTTTTATTACTCATGTATTGCATATTTCAATAGGCACACTTATCATACTTTACAAGGCGGTGGACAAACTTACTAAAACTCAGCTTGTGGGTTATTCATAGACCGACCTAAATCGGCAATGAGTTGGACCGACGAATCCCATTAAAGAAATAGCTTGTTGAAGATTATTTTTTACTTGTAATTTATTTCTTGGAACCATTTATGTTGTAATTTTTTAAGACATTTTTATTTGGTTGTAATTTATGTTTAGGACTGGCTACCCTAAAGTGGCATAGTTGTAATTTTATGGACATTTTAACTTTAAAGGAAGTAAGTATAAATACCTACTTAAGTAGGGTTTTGGAGGATAGACTTGAAATTTTTAGCAAACGCAATTCGTGTGAGAGATTAGTGTTTCCCTAAGATTTCATAGGCTCTTATCAATTTTAATTTAAAAATTGGAATTGTGGTGTGTTGCAACATAGAAAATTGTGAGTTATATCAATTTCCCACGTTGTTTTCTCCTTTTCATCACTAGTGACTAATATCTAGGATTGATTAGGTTAGTTCTTTTGATTTGATTTTGGCGTCACTTGTGATCTAAAATCCTTTCAAGTAATGTGATCTAATTGATTGGTTTTACCACTTATTATTGCCATCAAATTTACTTTACATTTGTGTTACGTGGAATGGCTTTGTTTTGGGGAGTTCACGGTTTTTGTGTTGATGGTTTGATAGGAATTAAGTTGGAAATTGAGTTGAATTCTTGATTCAATTGAGAAATATCGTCATTGTGGTTTTAATCTCATTGATTTTATAATTCAGATCACATTCCAAAAATTAGGGTTTACGCAATTTTGCTACAATTTGAAATGGTTTGATCTTGTTATTTAGGAGTTGTTTAATTGGTTCATTTGCATGTGCTTAAACAGCAACCCCCCCCCCCCCCCCCCCCCCCCCCCCTCCCTTTTAAGCACATCATCTTTTTGGTATCAGAGCTAAACATATTTGGTTCATTTAATCTTGATCACGTTGGTGTTGTAAAATTGGTTTAATAGTAGAATAAATTCATGTGATTGGAAGCTAGTTTGATTGACATTGTATGATTGTCTTTCAAATTGATTTTGCGTGTGCTTTAACTTGGTTTTAGGCACATCAAAACATGTAGTCTCTAATTGTTCCTAAGCCTAAAGATAATGCAATTATGAAGGATACATGGAAGAATGTGAGAATATTGAATAGGTATGTTGTGGTCATATTTTCAATTCTTTTTTTTTATTATTGTCTATTTGATCTGTATTCAAGTCTAAAGTCTCCTAAAATGAGAAAAAGGCATGGATTTCTCTAGAGCTTAATTACTTTGAATTTAAGATAATTGATAAATTGCTAATAATTGAGCAAGTACATGAATTGTAAATTATAGTTTCTAAGATGTGTGACTTAGAGATTAAAGTTCTTGATGCAATTCAAGTGAGAGCAGTTTTGTCTAAACTTCCTCCCTCTTTGAATGACCATAAAATATAAGTGCTACATTCTCTAGAAATTTTACTATTGAAAATTTTTAAACTCATCTACAAGTTGAAACTTAAACTAACAGTCATGTACATAATAGAATTCCTTTTTTTTTTTAAAAAAAAAAAAAGAGATATATTTTAGCTTATGAAGGTTAGAATGGTTGAAAACTAAATTTGACATATTTTAAAGTGTAGGAGTGTCTTCAAATAAAGTTTATGATCCACAAAAGATTAAGTTAGGACCAAAAGATATAAAAATTATGTTTGTAAGTTATGCATAGAATTTTAAAGTATGTGGATTATTAAATTAACAATCAAATGTAGTTGTTGAATCTATACATGTTGATTTCTTTAAGAATATAGTGTACAAGATTTTGTGGATTATACAAAAGATAAAGAAATTATTTGACTCCAAACACAATCATGAGAGAGAAATGAAAGGGAAGTGATAGTTCCATTGAAATAAGAAGAAGTCAATAATCAGGAAAGAGGAATCTTTAGATTCTAATTTTGATTCTCGTGAATCTATTATCTTCCTTATTAAGGACACTATAACCCAAGTTCTATATAAATTTCTAATTTTGTTTCACACATAAGAAAATTCTACAATGTCATCAAGAGATGCTTCATTTTCTAAGGAGGCAATAAATGATGAAATTGATTAACAATACATGGATCTTAGTACATTTACAACCTATATGTTTTTTGAAGGAAGCAAAATAGTTGAAAAATTTATTATTGGATATAAAGTTAGGGCCACAACTAAAACCAACTATTTCCTTATATTGTGGTAGTAAGGTAATTATGTCTAAAGTATATAGCAACATCTATAATGATAAGTCTAAACATATAAGCCTAAGACATGAGTATGTTCGTGAGTTGATCTCTAGTGGTATCATTACTATTATCATATGAAAATTTGGTGAAATCAATAACAGTGGAATGGAACTTCAATTGAAACCTACTAATGACACTAGTAGTGGTAACCCAACATTGAATTAAAATATTTAATTTCAAAATTTAATGAGTGAAAATAATTTACTATAAAGTATCTATTTTAGCACTAATAGAGTATCATTTGAATTAATCAAAGTAGTGCTACATTAATGAATTTTGAGAATGAGTAACTAAATCTCTTAACAAACTTAAATAAAGAAGTTTATCTTCACCTATATGAATATAGAAGTGGAACTACTTTGATAATAATATACTGGGTTCACTCTTGAAATGTTTGTAAATACTAGGATTAGCAAATGACCATGGCCATACTGAAACAAGTTATAAACTACTCAATAAATTGATAGATATTATGTGTGCAGTATTTTTTATTTTAATATAAGAGGTATTAGTTAATATTTAAGACACTATTTACTATATTAAGACTCTATAGTACTTGTATTGATTGAAGGTTTAAATCAAGAAACACCCTTTTTTATGTGTAATATTTGTTATGTGAAATCTAGATTGCAATTTAGTGGGGTATAGCTAGTATAAATTATAATATAGAGAGTAGCAATTTCACACTAAAAAGAAAATGGAAGACCAAAAGAGTAAAGAGTATAAGACCGATTGCAAGCCTAGTACAAGCTAGTTGCAGGCCTGATGACTGATTTTTAGCCAATTGGAAGGCCAATAGTGATGGGTTATTGCTAGAGCCGGGAATGCGGGCCAAATGGGCCAGTCCACCCCGACCCACACTAGCCTATAGTGGCCTGCAAGAGTTGCAGGTTACAAAAATCAGCCCACCCCACCTCGCATGCTGGCCCACTCGATTCATAAATTTTTTTAATTTAGTATTTTTTTATTAAAGTGTATTATATAGGACATGCCAGATGAAATTTTTTATTTTTTTAGATAAACCTTTTTTTTTTCTTTGCAAGTATAATTTATATTATATATATTAAAAAAATATTAAAAATTATTTAAATTAATATTTATCACTTGCACAAGATATTTTTTTTTCGGGTCAGCAGACCAACCCGTGCCCGGATAACTTGCCCACCCCGTCCCGCATTTTTTTGCGGATCGGACGGGTCAGCGCTCTAGTTACTGTTCGATTGTAAGGCCAGTTGCGGACCAGTAGCTGAGCGACTATAAAGCCAGATGCTGACCAATTACTGTTCGGCTATAAGGCTGGCTGCTGTTGAGTTACTAACTAATTATTGACAATTTTAAGGAACGGTTATGGCCGTTAAATGAATGGATATAAACTAAAGAATATATCTGTTCAGATTAAATAATTATATCTCTTAAACGGAAACAAACTAAAAGATATTTCTTTAAATTCAATGGTTGTGTCTATTGTATTCTTAAAGGTGACTTGCTCTCTATAGTAGAGAAAATATCACTTTAGGTAAATTAAAATTTTACACTTCAAAGTAATTATTTTTTTGTTTCTAATAATTGTGTTCCGACAATTTATGTAATGGAACTAATATTATTTAATATTCATTTTATGAAATAAGGAGGGAATATCGGTTTCATTCCCCTCTCGGTGTCTATATCTAATATACATGTATATACAAGTCGTGCGTGCGTGAAAGGACTCGCCTATGCTGGCTGTCGAGTGCAAGACAATAGAGAAGCAATTCCAGTTCAAACATGGACCCAGGACACCCAGCCTCTTTCACAATCGGAAGGTCCCATCCCCATTACAACGACGGAAAAAGACCAAAATCCATATCTTCCCGTTTCTTATCTTAACCTTATCCTGTACAGTTATTAGGCTGAATTGCAACGTTCTATGTGCTTGCCCACCTTATCTTTCAAAATAATCTTGGATCTCCAAGAAAATGGGGTTTTTTTTAGCCTTTAAGAAGGAATAAAAAGTACCTTCTATATTTCGTAATTATTTTATCTAAAGAGCAAAGTAATAAATTATAATCCAAAAATAATTTTTTTTTCAAGATTTAAGAGTCTAAAGGTACATTTTTAAGGATAAGGGTCCAAGCCCATTAGAGTAAACACAAACACTAGCTATTATTCATCCTATAGCCCCCAATCACGATCTGGTTTACATTCATCCGGCTTGCAATTTGCAATCAGAAACTATAGAATTTCATATTCATATTGCTTTTACTTAAGGTTAAAGAAAACCGATACAACTAATTCCATTCATTCCACTACTTACGTTTTAGCACACGATTGTTTTTGGGCGAATTAGTAGAATGGAAACTGTTGCTCTCTCCAAGCACCACAAACCTCAAACCAAACGCGTGAAGATAAAATCTTAAATTAAACATGTCAAAAGTTTTAAACAGTAAAAAGAGCCATACATCTGCCATTTTAAGAGCTATTACTACGATTCGGAAACCCCTCCCATCCTTATTCATAAAAAAAAAATAAAAATAAAAATAAAAACAGTTCTAACGGGAAGAAAAAAGGTGGGAAAATAGACTGATTTGAGGGAAGGGACGTAACTTCTCTCTCATTTGCCACCATCCTAAAGCATCCAGCTAAAAACTTTGTGAGTGGCTGTTTACATCAGTATGTAGCGGGAAGATTCTGAACTTCCTGCAAAAATTCGATTAAAGAATGCCAACCAAGCCAGGCAATGGAGAAATCAGACAATGGAAATTCACAACGTAAACATCAATACAACAATAAAGATAGCTAAGTTTCCTATAGCATAAATTAACACTGCAATAGACCAGTACCTCCAAAATTATAGCTCATCTTTCTTATCTTCTTCTTGTGTCTTAGTGCCTTCCTGCTTCTTTGTTTCTTCCTGCACGGTTTTATCACGATTCTTCTCAATGAAGTCCATAATCTCTTCCTTACTTCTACCACCGTCATATTGCACAAGCTTCCCACTTGATGACCTAAAGTAAAGAGTGGGATAACCCTGGACTTCAAAGGAGTCGCCTGGGATGTCATTTGAAGTTGCATCCTGAAAAGTAATAAGAGTAAGCAACAAGACAAAATATCAATAAGTATATATCAAAAATACAGCGATCCTACTATTTGTATAGTTCAATTGCTTTCAATTATACCAATTGCCTGTGTTGTTTGTTGGACTTTCTTACCTCTGTCAAACCATTTACTTGAACAAGGCAACCCTAGGAGATAGTGCCACAATTATATCCCATAATAATAATTAACCACTACAGGCAAAGATACTCACAAACTTGGCTATGACTACATTAGCATCACTTTCATACGATAGAGCAACTTCATCCAATATTGGAGCAAGTTTCTTGCAGTGACCACACCATGGAGCATAAAATTCTAGAAGAACTGCAGAAGACAGCAAAAAATGCAAAGTGGAATCAGACTCCCAAGTATAAGATCGGTGATAACAGCATCTAATTTAACACCTGCACTTCTCAATGAAAATATACCCTGACAAGTTTATTAAACAAACAACTGTAAATAGGTATCAGAACAGACATTTTTTTTTAAAAAAAAAAAGGATGGAGAGTGGTCTGGCTCAATGTAAAGGAGGAGCTTGGACCACATCCCCTTTTAATATTACCGCATCCAATATAATTCCAAGAATTGGATAAGCGATTTGGAAGAATGGAATTAGAAAGCAGTAGACTAATTTGGTTGAATATCCCTAAAGTGTTGGATCGAGAGTGAACAAGGACCAAAAAATTATGCCCATTTAGCTAAGAATAGTCCTTTTTAAAAGAGAAGTAGCTGGATTACAATGCCAAATGCCATACAAAATAGATGATCAACCATACCATTCTTTCCAGAGTTAAAAACCATGTCCTCCAGGCTGTCTGCAACCACAACTTTCACTGGCTCGTTGTTCTCTGTGGGGATAGGCTCAGACTTTTTAAATGGAGCCACATTCCCAGCCTACAATTGAAACCAGTCAAAACAAATCTAATGCTATCCAAGTCAGAAGAAGGGAGAGAACAGCACAATGTCAGAACAGGATTAAAACCAACTGTCGTCTTTCCAAAACATAATCCTTTCTTAAAGGTATTGGAAATAATTCAAACGGAGAGAGAGGAAAAGTAGCAGTCACCTTGTACTCTTTAACCCAAGATGCAATTTGATCAGGCTCGACATTGGGTTTCAGATACTTCTTCCCATCAGCAGTCTGAATGATGATGAGAGGTGCTTGTTCCTCTTTAAGTCCAAAGTACTGCACATACAGCAGGCAACATTTGTTATCACGGATAAGAGTATTAGGTAGCACTCGCATAACAATGAAAACTAGCACCTACCTGAAAGGCACCATGACTGGCTTCCAGGTCTCCCAAAAGAAAGCTTAAGCCCTCTCCCTTGTATCGCTCAGCAACCTCACGATAATTTGATTTCAAAGCCTCAGACACTTCATTATTGAAGTTCATGAATAGCATGGCCTAGCAAAACACACCAATCAAATTACATAAATACAAGCACCAAAAAAAATATAAATATTTACATGCAATGCAATTTTACAAACCAAAAATGAACCTGAAAAAGCAATCCTTTTGAGAAAGGAGGGTGGGGGTGGTGGGTGCAGAAGAAAAAGGTGGTTTATACTGAATTTCTTTTCTGATGAAATACTTTCAAAATGCTAGCATTTTCCTTCCTCCTGGATTCTTTGGCTTTAAAGGCTAAAAAAAATTATGTGAAAATGAAGAGCAAGTAATAGTATAAACCCTCATGCAGACCCCCCAGATGTTAGAAGAAAATATATCACTCATAATTAGTGAATGCCTAGCTTGATTGCCTTGCAGATGAATCAATCCAGTTGAGTAACAAAATGTAGAGGAAATGGTCCATTATTAACACTCTTGGATAAAAATGAAACATTAAGCTTTAGAAGAAGTCAGTCTAAACAAGGGAGCTTCCATATGTGTTCCTTAAAAAGTTTGAAAGTCCAAGCAATGCCCTTGATCACCTTTTCATAAAACCTGACTCTTAAGTCAAATAAATACAATGATGAGCACTGAGGAGACAACTATAGCATGCTTTTGAAGAAAATCTAATATTTTACATGGATAAAATATGTTGTAGAGGGTCCAACTTCAGGAGGACTGAGGAAGGAAAAAAAAAAAAAAAACCTCCCACTCAACAGACTATGCAAAGAACACGATATATACCTTCACATCATCACTGTTGAAATACTTGACAACAAACGGGTGATTGCTAACGTCATTATCAAAGACCGTCACAAGAGGAACACTAGTTTGCTCCACAAATTTCTCAAGGGCATCCACATTGAAATCCTGCAGAAAATGTATGGAACATAAAAATACGTGCAACAGTGTTGAACAAGCAACATAAAACATATGTCTTTGAGAATTAGTACTTGGATATCAACAAAGAGTTCATCAAATGGCTTGAAGAGCCTAACAAGTGGCCCAGAAACTGATGATTCTCCACGAGGAAGGACTTTAGCATCCAAAGTGTGACCAAAGTCATAATCCGAGCGCAACTTCTCAGCTAAAGCTGTAAAATTCTCAAACTCCTCACCAGAAAACTTTGGGAAAACACCAACCTACAAGATACGCAGCCAGCAAATCAATAAAAAAAAGAGAAAACGAAAGGAAAACAGACAATTCAGATAACCAAGGAATGACGTTCTCACAATGGCAATTTTCTTCTCTCCAATAAGAGTACCAGCATCTTCCAGAGTCTTAATTTCAGCAGAAGCAGGGCCACTTTGTTTCTTCAAATATTCAACGATCCCTTCAGCCTCACGTGGACCTTTATACTCCTGGATATCCTTCCCTCCACTCCTCAAGATTTTAACAGTGGGAAAACCCTTGATCTCAAATTGACTTGCAAGGTCCTTGTTTGCTTCATCATTGGCATCGACTTTCGCCAACACAATTGGAGGTTCATGCTTACTCAATATGGATGCAGCTTTCTCATACTGAAAAGAAGTACAAGACAATCATCATTCAACAAGAAAGAAACAAATAGTCCTTCTAACAAATACCTCAATACATAATCCCATCCAAAAGCTAGAAAAGATGATAAAAGACTCACCTGTGGGGCTAGGTTCTTACAATGCCCACACCTGTCACAGAAAGTGGACGTTAATAAATAAAATTCAGAAGCAAACTCATGCGTACAGATACCAGGACAAACACCTTTCATGTATCTTTGTCATCCATTCGGCATCATTTCCATTGTCTTTTAAACGAGTAAACCATTTCATTTAGAGGAAATATACTCATGCAAAACCATTACTGGTGGCAAAGTTCTGACCCATATGTCATGTTTACCCAATAGTTGACATGCAAAAAAATCTAGAGATAAAAATAAGAACTTTACATTTGGTAGTCAGAATTGCACTCCAGGTATTACATATACATCACGTAAAAGAAAAGCATTGAATTTGATATGTAAAGAATGACTACATAGACGGTGCTGCATGCAAGATCTGCATTACAATATCCGTCAGCAGATGCACTGATACATAACTGAGCTAAACCAGATTCGAAATTTAAATCAATCCAGTAATAAAGAACAATCACAACCCAACGCATGCATACAAATTCTTTCGCATAATCATCAAATCCACATGCACGACGACAAAACCTCACAGAAACAACGATCAACGAATTCTCCAGAAATGATCATATTCACATCATAAATATTAATAAAGGAGACGAATTTTCGAGATGCAAAACAGAGATCGCGCGAAAAAAAGGACAAAAAAGACGAGGGATTTTACCAAGGAGCGTAGAATTCTACGACGAGGAAGTCGTGCTTACTGACAATGTCAGAGAAATTAGAGTGATCCAATGTCAAAACGAACTCTTTCTCATCAGAGCCGTGAACGAGGGACAAGGATAGGGCAACAATCGCGAGAAGGAGGAAGTTCGAAACCCTAATCGCCATTGCTGATGCTGAAAGTTTGGGAATTTTTGGTGCCTCAAAGGGCGTTCTTGGGCTTAAAAAGGAGTTTTAAGGAGGGGTTACGACAAATAACGGAGCATCACGGGAGCTAGGTTTCAAAGATATTTTCCGTGAATAACGCGAGTATGATGTGTGTTATGCTCGCTTCATGACTGGATGGAAGTCCACATGGAGCGTTCTTATTGGTTGAATCTTGTCACTGCAGTGGTAAACGGTGGAAAGAGAGCAGCGTATGTTCATAGAATCCTGTTTTTCCTTTTTTGTAGTCTGTTATAATAAGGGAAGTTATCCAGAAAATTTTTGAACCATTAAAAGCACTTTGTACATCTTATATTTTACTTCCTAAAAAGCGATATGGTTTAATTTTACCTTAATTAATTAACCCAAAAAAACAAATTGGCACTGAATTAAATATATAAAAATGTAAATATTACATTAGATAGGGATAAAGAATAATTAAAAGCAATTGTTTCCCTTTTTTCTGTAGGCTGTAATAGTAAGGGAAGTTATCCCTGAAAATTTTTGAACCATTAAAGGCACTTTCTACATTCTACTTTCTACTTCCTAATCCCTTTCCCCCCACCTAAAAAGCGATATGGTTTAATTTTTCCTTAATTAATTAACCAAAAAAAAAGGGGGCACTGAATTAAATACATAAAAATGTAAATATTACATTACATATAGATAAAGAATAATTAAAAGTAATTAATTTATTTAAAGGGTTAAATAATGAACATATTAATAATATGGTTTTTCATGGAATAATACAACATTTAAGTATTATAGTTGTATTAAAAAATGACAAAAAATTATAAATGTGAAGAATTATATTTTTTTGTATTAAATTATATAAAGGTTGCAACTAATTTTAAAAGATGCATCACAAGAAAAGACTCCATAGTTGATGTATGCCATATATTATGAATATGTGATATATAAATATCAGTAAGATTTTAATATATATATATATATGTATATATATGTATGTATATGGTGTAAATCACAAATGGTAGCCATTTTGAAAACTATCAATTTTACTATCACGCGTGTCAAAATTTTATTAATAAATACACCAGGTAGACATAATGTGTAACACATATGAATTAATGAATCTTTTTTTGTGCATCACACATTTAAAAGAACTTGTATTTTGAATGAAAAATTCCAAAACTATATGTGTAAAAGATTAATTTCCTTAATATGAAGAACATAATTTAATTAATATTAAGGTAAATTTCATTTTAATAATTTTTAAGAAATTGTTCACGTTGTAGTTTATGAACGAGGAGTTATTAAATTAAAAAATATTGCAAAGAAAATTTTAGGGCAATAAATAAAGAATAAATTCATAAACATAAATTTCAAGCGTTAATTGATTAGTAATTTTTTTTTTTTCATTTCATGTCAACATTTCTTAGACTTTACTATAAGATAGGCACAATTCGATTTATTTGATTTTCTCTTCAAATTAAACCAAGCTAGAAAATGGAGTTCAATTTTTTTATCACTTTTAATTAAAATGCACCAATTGGTTTGAAAATTTTTTCAAACCATAAAACTTCACTTTGGTGCAGTTTAGTTTACAGATTGAGTTAAAGCTTATTATTTAACAAAACTTACATCTATAACATGTAATTGCATATTATTCATATATATAATACGAAAAATGAAGTTAATATCTATGCAGTGAAGAAACTTCAAGTGTATTTTAACAACTAATTTTACTCACAAGAACTAATATATGGTATAAAATTTAAGTTGACAAATGTACATAATCTAACATCCGTGGTTGTAAAAGTTAAAATACATATGTACATATAATTAAAAAATATAAACTTAAATTTCTTTATAACTAATTTTTTTTTTTGTATTACAAGTAAAATAATATTTTATTTTTAGTTCAATTTGCTTTTTATGGTGTGATTCAGTTTATCTTATTAAATCAACTATAAATTTTCAGTTTGATTCGATTTGAAAATTTTTAAAACCATACTAATCAAAGAACCATATTTACGATTGGGTTTAATTTGATTTGCCTTCTAGTTCAATTTAGCGGGTTTTTTTGCCCACCTTAGTACCCTAATCTAAATCATTAATGGCCTCACTTTGGGTAAGATAATCTTCTACATAATTTTTGAATCTTGGTATTAATGTATATTCGATTTCTACTCGAAGTTTGGTTAAATTAAAGAGATAGAACTATGGATTAATACTTTCATCATATATACCTTATTTTGTTTTACATAATTTTTAAAGCTTGCCTTTAACGTATATTCATATTCCATTCAAATAAATATTAGTTAAATAAAGAGATAAAATTGCCCATAAATATTTTTGCCATCAACACCATAATTATGCTCAAATTACCTTGAAATGTTAAATGCAAGCCATTAATAAGCATTCATTTTTATTTTTTTTTTGTTTCTGTTGGATGAGGAGGTGAAACCTTCATTTTATTGAAGTGAGTATAAACAAATGTATAAATTAAGGAAATTTAAATAGTCAAGACATGTTAAATTTAAGTAAATCGGCACAAGAATGGTTGTATTAGACTCCTTCTAAAGAAAGGGAAAAAAATTTCATCTTTTCAAACTTGCCATTAATGAATATCCGGAATCCATTTAAGTTTTAGTTTAATAAAGTGATAAAATTTTCCATAAATAATTTTGCCATCAATACCATAATCATGTTCAAATTACGTTGAAGTCATATGAAATATCTGCTATTAATAAGCATTCATTTTTTTGTTTCTTGTGAAATATATGATGAAGTGAAATCTTTAATAAAACTAGCAGATCTTGCACTCTTAATGCCGTGTACTAAAAATTAAATAAATAAATAAATAAAATTTCTTTAATTTTTTTTTTAATTTTTGCAATCAAATTCTAAAATTTGCAATTCCAACAATTAAATTATAAATCTTTTTAAAAAAATTTCAGTTCTATAAAAATTTTTAATTTTAGCAGTTAAGTCCTAAAGCTTTTCAAAAACATATACTTAAATCCCAAAAATTTATGACAGTTTAAATATTAAGATAAATTTATTTTTTAATTAATTTTATGTAAATATTTCACGTTGCAAGAAAAATAAAATTAAAATATGCTATAACTCAGCTTCGATTTTGTTAATCATATATTTTATCTATATTTAAATTACTGAATTTCAAAAGTAAATTAACCGCTTAAATAATTAAAAAAGTCAATGACATGATGAACAAATAATTATAAAGGAGATTCGATTTTCATAAAGAAAAATTCAGTTTGTTACTTTAAACTGAATTCAAAAGCTACAAAGATTAAGTAACAAGACTTTACGATGAAAGTTAAATGTGGGTGTTAAAAAAAAATTCTCAATATCCAAATTTCATGCGATTTAAAAGTCTTACTTTTTTCATCAGGGGTGAATATGATAGTCAAAAGCTGAGAGAGGGAGGGAATTCAAAATTCGGCATTTAAATATTTGTGAGGAAAAAAAAAAGAAAAAGAAAAAGATGATTTTGATTTAAAGGACTATTGAAGCAATAAAATGGAAAACTAAAGGAGGCTTTAGGCATTTAATTAAAACTAGGAAAATCCCTCACTGTGCAAGATTCATTTTAATATATATTTATATTAATAAAAATAATATATTTATACAAAATATTGCCATAATCGATATGTTAACAAATTTATGCTTAAAAGATTATGTGAACATAATTATTGAATATATAAATATATTATATATATTGTAGTTTATACAACTATTGATAATTATATGTGCTATGTTGGGGATTTGGAGAGGTGACTAAGTCACCAACAAGAAAAAAAAGAGGTTAGAAGGTGTTAGAAAGTGCTCTAATGTAATCACTTCAATGTCTAAGTTAGCAAAACCGTAAGAAATAGTAACTATATGCTAGAATGTAGAAAGTTTAAATCATTTACTAAGTGGCTTTATCTCCTATAATAGGGGATGAAGCCGAGCCATTTTAGAAAGGGAAATAATGACCCTGAGATCCACCTTGGATTTAGTGGAATGTAAATCTTTGACTATGATCCTTCCTTATCTATTAAGCATTCCTTATTTAGGGTCTGATTAAACTTGGTTAACCTATTCTTATGGCTTGAGCTTATAGGTATTCAAAAGTCTAAATCTTGTACTACTTCTGATAGCTTGATCTAACTTGGAAGTAGGTTGGTGCAACTAGTTGACACTTGGCCCAAGCTCTATCGAGAATGATTTCTACTATAAGAGCTTGATAAGATACCAAGGAGATTAGACTAGGCCTTTGGAGCTTCATGCTAAGCTTCCATATGCTGGAAATAAGTCGAGGCTCAAGCAAACTCCCCACTAGCATCATCAACTTCATTGTTAACTTGACAAACTAAAGCTTTACTTAGGAAGAGTGCTTGAGTAAGCAGGTTGTCTAAGCTAGGCCTAACCTTTTAAGCACATAGACCTTAGTGCAATGAGTGCCAAGGATAGTTGTCAACATACCATAAGGTGTAAGTTGTGCATGCTAGTTATGCTAATCAAATATGCATAATTTATTTAGCACATGGGACATGTGGCAAGATTGGGTCAAAAAAACGAGTTTTTAGCTTAGAAAATAGCTAAAATCACTAGGAATATAAAAGATAAGATGATTTAGCATGAGTAGTAAGTGTTATTTTCTTGTATTTTAGGAGAAGAATTTGATCCTTTGTGAGTACCCAAAGACTATTACGCTCCTTAAAGAAAAATGAGATCTAGATGAGTGGGAACTCTATGATATATTGCTTGTGTTGTGATGTGATGTGTAGTATAACTTTGTATTTGTGTTTATATACTTCTTGTTGTGAATTTTGCTTGAAATTGTTGTGGCCGAATTTTTCGTGTATATAAGAATCGATGATAGGTTATATGGATAAATGGTTTGCATGGTGTGATTGAGCATAGGTGATGCACGAGATGTTTAGTGTTGCTAATCCATGCAATGAGAGTTCGTGTAGTGTGTGGTGTTACGTGTAGTCATGTGCTGCTAATGTCGAGATGTGTGTAGAAGTGCTTTGTTCGTCCCCTATTATGTGGTATGGATGCTTTAGTCTGTGTGCATCTATGTGTGAGTTTACGTGTGTGAGCTTGCAAGTGGTGTCTAAGTGTGTGAGTTTATGCATGGTGTCCGAGTTGGGGGGAGGGGTGGTGTTGGGCTGATGTTGAAAGGATAGGTGCTGTTGCGAGTAAAGAGTGTATGTTGGTTGTGGACTTGTGAGTGGAGTATGTGTGTTGGTTGTTGGTGTGTGAAGTGGTGTTGGCTAGGTGCATACGTGGCATAGAGCGCATGCAAGTTGCAAGGATGTGCTTGGAGTGTGTATAGGTTACCAAAGGTGCATAGAGTGTGTGTTAGTGCATGGTGTGGTGTGTGATCATGTGTTTTTTGTGCGAATGTGTGTGTGGTTTGGTGCGTGGCTAGTTGTTATTACATGGATGGGCTGTTGCGTGATGTTAGAGTGTACGTATTGGTTGTTGTCATGTGGTGACTTATGTGTAATGTGTTTTGTATGGTGGTGTGGTTGTGAGTGCAAGAGTGAATGTGTGGTGATCCTCCATTGATTTATGTGTTCTGTATGTGCATTTGTGTGTTTGTGTGTGTGTCCAGTGATCGATGTATGTATGTGTCATAGGTGGTGCTGAGAGCATGTGCTATGAGGCTTATAAATGTGTACACGAGTTAATCTGGTGGCAAGTGCGAGACAAAATTCGACAAGAAGAAGAAGTTCGATGAGAAGAAGAAGTCGAGTGCAAAGGAGAAGAAGATGAATAGGAGTATATATATATAAGTATGGTAATGTTCTTATGGTTGAAGATAAGAAAGAAATATATATATAATAATAAAAGGTAAAATGTGGTTTATTGATTGAGGATAAAATCCAGAATTCCTAAATTTAGCACTAGTATTGGTGGTTAGACGTAATGATATAGGAGATTCTAGCGAAATTCTTATTATTTGTCTATCATGAAATGTGATCTGAGTGTGCCATTCTGTGATTGTAAATATCTACTATTTTCAGTATCTTGCTATTAGTATATGATTATATCTTGCATGATCATCTTGAAATAATAAACTAATTGTTATAACTTAAATAAAATTCGACATACGTTATATAGTACGTTGCACTGTGACTGAAGGCTATCACTATTATAGGACACACAAGAAGTAATCGTGTAGGGGTTAGTCTAAGGGTGATTGTCATGTCTTTGACAAAACCGAGTGGGAGAGTCTTGCATGTCCTTGAGGGTATGTGCTCGATGTACTAATTGACAATTGGAGCATAAAGTATTTAAATTGTAAGATAATCAATAATAAAAAGACAAGATGGAAAATAAATGGTATAGGATACCTAGGCATTAATATTAAATGAGAATCTCTAACCCAAGGTTTGGGGGGGGGGGGTTGCTATTAAGCCCTAAACTTCACTCTAGTTACCAGAAAGGCCAAGTGTGATGTTGCATTGCATATGGATGATCATGTAGAGCGTATGATTGAAAGCTTGCTTAATTTGTTTGTGCATGTGCAGTATTGAGAGTATTACATTCCCATATCTTTAAGTGGTAATAGCTCACCTCTTATAGATTTTATGATGCAGGTTACAACTGTGTGAACTTACCAAGTAGATGCAATGCTAAAGTAAATCTCATCGCTAAACTTCTAGGATAAGGAGCAAGGTTTTGAGAGATAGAATGGGTTTCTCTTGTAGATTATGTTAGAATACCGATGGATTGTTTATTGTATATATTTTAATTTGAATTAGTAAAATTTCAATTTATGTTGTTATGGGACCTAGATGAGGCCTACTCTTGAAAGACATGTTTATTTTATTCCAATAAATATGAAATAGTCTTAATGAAATAGAGGAATGCTAGAGGCATTCAATCTTGTTAATTGTAACTTGATAGGTTTGTTGATGTTGTGATTGAGACGCTTTGTAGTTGCCTATTTGAGGGCAAATAACCATGGTAAGTTGTCATGAATAGGGTGCCTTGTAGGGCATCACAACTTTTGGTGGTATTAGAGCATTAGTTTAAATTTAAGGTAAAACATTAATTAGGTAAAAAAAATGGGTTAAGGGTAAATGTTGTAAGAGAATGACTTAGTAACCCAATAGTTAGGAAAAACCTACCTTAGTAGGAGAGAGTGAGTAGAACTTGGGAATGGGAAAATAAATAACTAATAACTTATGAAATTTTGTATTTGGTGAGTTGCAATTAATACTTAAGCACCCGGATCAAAGGTGGAATGCATGTTACATGGAGAACAATGATGATTTGGTGGAATATAGGTTGGGGATGCAAGGGATTCACACTCAGTATGAGTTCTTTTATTTGAACAAAATAGTAGACGAGATAATTTAGAGCTAGAGAATAGGACTAACAAAAAAATGGCAATATCAATTGGATAGGTTAAGCGAAGACCTAGGAGACAGGTATAGTAGATACATTGTGACACCAGCTTTAGAAGTTCAATTTGCCAAGACGATAGGCTTTGATGATGAATAGCTAGAATTATTGTTTATGGCTTGATTCACTTTGGGAATAGGGTATCCCTAGGAAGTTCCAACACATCCTATCAAGTTAAGAAGGAATACATAGATGTATGCTAGAGAAATCTACGATTAGAGATTGAGGTTAGATAGTGGTTTACTGTATTCCAAGGATTCTTGGGGTACTTTAGATTGGATCGAGAATAGAGAATTCAAGATCGTAGATCAAAGGAAAATACTTGTAATACATATTGAAGAAGAAGAGGAAGAAAAAGACCCATAAGAAGATCCATCACCTGAGGAATATTCTAATCTTGAGGGCACTCCAAAAATTGAAAGTGTCGCTTCAAATTCTATGAAAGAGGAAGAAGAAGAGAAAGTAAGCGAAAGTGACGAAGACACAAATGATGGTTCAGGAAGTGCTGCTTAAGAACATAAGGATAAATTTGGTGTAACTTTTAGGGGAAATGATGTATATATTAAAGGAAAGCTTACGTTTTAGGGAGACTCAAGAGTTAAAATTTTGTAATGTAATATATATCTCCTAAAGTCGATAAACGTGTAGGCTATGAATATGGGGAAATGTAAATTTTGGAAAATGTATAAAGTGTTATAACGTGTATCATCAACCTTATATGCAAATACACAAATGTGTTATATGACTTTTATTAGTATTAGTATCATTATTGATATATATCATTGAAAATGTCTTAACATATTGTGTATATTCCAGTAATGAACTACAGTGGAAGTATAAGCAAGGGAACAAGGATGTCAACATTAGCTTGGTATAAAGACACCAAAGATGCAACTCCTCGACCCGAGACCCCATCCTTAGCTCAGCAAGAAATCCTGGAAATATAACCTAGGATTCTAAGTAAAGTGCTTAGATAGGGTCAAACAGGTACAAGATCCTTTAATGGAGAAGGAAATAGAGAAGACCGCATTGCAAAATTGGAAACAACAATGTAACAAATGGCACAACAATAGGTGTTGATGATGCAATATTTAATACTGAGAGGATAGCCTCCATTACAATCACCTCCACTACCACCCCAACCACAATAGGTGTTACCTGTACCAACTTCACAACAACCACAAATGCCACCTCCACCTCCTCTAAACCTAGTTGCCCCTATGATGTATGCAGAAGAACAATAGGGGCATAATCAGGGAGTGATTGGCTAGAGAATCCAAAGGAGTATATTTCCTGACTTCATATAATCTAGCAAATACTTTGATAGGGCATTTGAAAAGCTTAAAGAGGTAGAAGGTTGAATAGCCTAAGTAGAAAGATTGTTTATGGTCTACGAAGTAGCAGACCACCAGAAAGGGGCATATGTGGCGTACATGTTGAAAATGAGAGCCTGTGTTTGGATGGACACAAGATAGAGGGCATTACCCTAGCTTGTATCATGGGAGACTTTCCATGGAGAATTCCTTAGGGAATACTTTTCGAAAAGTATGAAAACAAAGTTGAGTGGGCAGTTATTCCAGTTGAAAAAAGGGATTAGAACCATAGATCAATATGAAAATGAATTCAACAAACTATTGTAGTTTGCTCTAGATGCATATAAAGATTTAGATGTACTAAAAAGGTAGTTGTTTATGAATGGGCTAGACATGAACACACTAGAAAGAATTATTGAATTCGAGATACAAACATATGTAGAAGTGGTGAGCAAGGCTAAGGCTCTAGAATTAACAAAATAGAGAGGTGAAGAGATAAAGGCCCAAGCTCGATCAAGTACAAGGATGAGAGTTCCAGTGAAACGACTATTGGTTAACCCAAGTATGAATGAGAAAGGAAAAAGGCTAATGTTGAATGTGAGGCTGATGAGTAATAGGCCCTTAATCACTTCACCATGTGTTAAGCCTATAAATTTAATTTACTTGAAGTGCAAGGGACAACACTGCCCACAAGAGTGTCTGAAGGGCGAGTGTTACTAGTCTAGGGCCTAACAACCATAAAGTTCAAGATTGTTTGAAGAAAAATGCTAAGACCTATTTTGCTTGTGAAAAAAAAAAGGCATTATGTAAATGTTTACCCCAAGAGGCAACAAAGGATTAAGGCAAGGACCATTGTGCTTAGAACCACAATCGAAAGACTTGCTGGTTAACCATTTGGACAAAAAAAATCAAGGGGCTAACCCATAGGCCACAAATTATAGAAGATTCACTACTAAAAGATTTAAGATAAAAGTTATAGCTTAATTCCAATACTGTGTAATTCTTAGGATCTATTCTAATTGCCACCTAACAAACCATTGTTCTTTTTAATATAGGAGTTACACATTTTTTTATAAGCTCGATTTTAGCTTAGCAAAGGAAGTTGAAAGTTCAACCCTTTCTGAAGACTTTGAGAATTAGTACCCCTACCAGAGAAAAAGTGATTACCAAAGAAATAATAAAAGACTATCTAATTGAAATTCATGGGAGGAATATGCCTACAAATTTAATCATCTTGTCTATGAGGGGTTATGAGGCAATTTTGGGAATGGATTAGTTGTCTAAGCATTTCACTAACATGGATTGTAAGAAGAAAGAAGTGTTATTTAGTAAGCCGAGAAAGGAGACCATGGTGTATTTAGGACAACCGAGAAGGAATTTAGAAGTTTTTGCTAAAGTCTTGTAAGTAGAAGGAGAAGACTCTAGAGGTTAAGACATGTGCTTGATAAGCATGATAGAAACAAATTTTAAGCTACCTAGATTGGAGAAAATACCCATATTAAATGAGTTCCCTAAAGTATTTCTTGAGGAATTACTAAGACTACCTCTTTTAAGAGAGATGGACTTTACTATTGAAGTAAAGCCCGATATTGAACCGATCTCTAAAGCACCTTATCGAATGGCCCCAATTAAGTTGAAAGAACTGAAAGTTCAATTGCAAGAGTTAATAGAGAAAGGGATTCATTTGTCCAAGTGTTTCGCTTTAGGGAGCTCCAATATTATTTATGAAGAAGAAAGACGGATTCATGAGATTGTGCATTGATTATTAAGAGTTAAATAAGGCAACTATTATGAATAAATTTCCCATGTTGAGAATTGATGATTTATTTGATCAGTAGCAAGGAGCAAGTGTGGTTTCCTAAATCGATTTACGATTTGGTTACCACTAGTTAAAAATTAGACAAGAAGATATACCAAAAATTGCTTTTCGAACTAAAAATGGGCATTATGAGTTTTTGGTAATGCCATTTGGACTAATGAATGCTTTAACTACATTCATAGGCCTCATGAACCAAATCCTCAAACCATTCTTTGATAAGAATTGCCTTAGGGGTATTGAAGAAGCACCAGTTATACTCGAAGTTGTCGAAATATGAATTTTAGATGAATTAAGTAGCTCTCTTAGGGCATGTTATATCTGGAGAAGGCGTATCAGTAGGCTTGGCAAAGATTAGGGCAATAGTTGAATGGAAACAACCAACTACTGTTATAGAAGTAAGAATTTTCCTTGGATTAGCAGGGTATTATAGGAGATTCATAAGGGATTTTTCGCAAATCTTGAAACCATTGATAAGGCTAACCTAAAAAGATGTAAGGTTCGGTTGGGATGAAAATTGTGAGAGGAGCTTTTAAGAGTTGAAGTAAAGGTTGATTTCAACTCCCATTTTGACATTACGTAACTCGGAAGAACCCTTTTGTGTATATAATGATGCTACGCGAATCATGTTAGGGTACATTCTGATGCAGAATAAAAAGGTTGTAACTTATACTTCTAGATAGTTAAAGCCATATGAAAAGAATTATTTCATGCATGATTTGGAATTTGCAGCAATTATATTTGCCTTGAAGATATGGAGACATTATTTGTATGGGAAAAGATGTGAAATCTACACAAATCACAAGAGTTTAAAATATTTATTCACACAAAAAGAGCTAAACATGTGAGTTTGCGTATAGTGTCTATGTGTGTGAGTTTGCATGTGATCTAAGTGTGTGTCGCATAAAGGAGGTTGTTGTTGAGTGGATGGGTGCTGTTGTGAGTAAAGAGTGTGTGTTGGTTGTGGACTTGTGAGTGGAGTATGAGTGCTAGTTATTGGTGTGTGAAGTGGTGTTGTGATGGGAAAATTTCTGACACTATCAACCTCTTCAGAACTCAATTTGGATGATTAACCAAATTGCTCATATTTTACCTTATGTCTTTATTTCTAATAAAATTTGAGAATAATCTTACAGGTACAATTATAATTCTCCATGGGATGCCAAAATGTCCTACAACTTCAGTTGGACACAGAACATTTTTCAAGATAACAATCAAAGACCCGTTGCGATTGTTCTCTATTCTGAGGCATTGGATCATGAAGACTTATGTTATTTTGTATCTTGTAAATGTTTATTGAACTATTTTGGTTGTATTTTGGTTTTGGGAACTTTTATTTCTTTGTAACTTTCATTTAGGGTTAGCCACCTTTAAAGTGGCAAACTTGTAATTTTGAGCACTTTTTAACCCTAGGAGTAGCAAGTATAAATACTTACTTGAGAGAGGGTTTGAGGAGGCTTAATTTTGCAGAATAAACACTTCTTTTCATGTGAGAATTAGGGTTCCTAATTGTCATCTAAACTCTTATCAATTTCAATCCCAAGAGTTGAAATTGTGGCGAGTGCAACATCTTGAAATTGTGAGTTATATTAATTTCATTTTGTTGTGATTTCTTTTCTTCTCTAGTGTGTCATATCTAGGGTTGAATTGAGATAGTTCTTGGTCAGAAATACATCTTATTGTTGACGAATTATTGTGTTTATTTGAGGTACTTTGCAATTGAATTTAAATCTTTATTGAAGAATTCCCTTGAAAACGTGTACTTCACTATTGGAAAGGAGTTCTTGGAATTGAGGTTTTCTTTGTCATTTGTGGATTATTTTCGTGGATTATATGAGATTAGAGTGTTGTTAGAAGATAATATCATTGTGGTATTACAATTATATCTTTGAACATTTGGATTTCATCATATCTTCATTAGGGTTCACGTGAATTAGCCCTTGTGGATCCGGTTTTCACTTTGACTTGAGATTGTTTTTTCCTTAAGTCTTTTGATTGTGCTTCTTAGTGGAATTAGGCACATCATGTTGGCCTTGTGTGTGCTTAATGTATAGTGTATGCAAGTTGTGGGGATGTGCGTGGAGTGTGTGCAAGTTGCTAAAGGTGCATAGAGTGTGTGCTAATGCATGAAGTGTGTGGTGTAGTGCGTGGATGGCTGCTATTGCATAGATGGGTTGTTGCATGATGTCAGAGTGTGTGTGCTGGTTATTGTTGCATGGAGACTTATATGTAGTGTGGTCCATATGTTGGTGTGGTCGTGAGTGCAAGAGGGCATGTGTGGTGATCCTCCACCGATCTGTGTGCCTTATGTATGCATTTATGTGTTTACACGTGTGTTTAGTGACTAATATGTGTCTATCATAGGTGGTGCTAAGAGTGTGTACTGTGCGGTTGTGATCATTTAAGTGAGTTGGTTTAGCAGTAGGTAGGAGATGAAGTTTGACAAGAAGAAGAAGTGAAGCATAAAGGAAGAGAAGAAGTCAAGCGTGAAGGAGAAGAAGATGAATAGAAGTCTAAGTTATATATATATATATATAAGTAAGGTAACATTCTTATGGTTGAGGATAAGAAAGAAATATATATATAATAATAAAAGGTAAAATGTGGTTTATTGATTGAGGATAAAATCTAGAACTCCTAGATTTAGTGCTAGTATTAGTGGTTGGACGTAATGATATGGGAGATCCTAGTGAATTCCTATGATATCTCTATCATGAAATGTGATTTGAGTGTGCCATTTTGTGACTGCAAATATTTGCTATTTTCTGTATCTTGCTGTTTGTGTATGATTATACCTTACATGATCACCTTGAAATAATAAACTAATTGTTATGACTTAAATAAAATTCGACATACGTTATACGGTATATTGCACTATAACTAATGGCCATCACTGCTACTTGACACATAAGAAGTAAACGCATAGAGATTACTGTTCTGCCATCGACGAATTATGTGATTAAGGAGGATTGCTGCATCTTTGATGGACTGAGTGGGAGAGTCTTGCATGTCTTTATGGGTGCATGCTTGGTGTACTGATTAACACCTAGAGCTTAAAGTATTTAAATTATAAGATAATCAATAATAAAGAGATAAGATGGAAAGTAAATGGTATAGGATACCCAAGCACTAATGTTAAATGAGAATCTCCAACCTAAGGTCAAGGCGGATGTTAAGCCCTAGACTTTATGTTGATTATTGAAAGGCCACGTGTGATTTTACATTATATATGGATTATCATGCATAGCTTATGATTGAAAACTTGCTTGATTTATTTGTGCATGTGAAGTATTGAGCGTATTGTACTCCTATCTCATTAAGTGATAATAGCTCATCTCTTATAGATTTTTTTTATGCAGGTTGTAACTATGTGAACTCACCAGGTAGACGTAGTACCAAAGTAAGTAAATCTCATCGCGGAAACTTCTAGGATATAGAGCAAGGTTTTGAGAGATAGAATGGCTTTCTCATGTAGATTATGTTCGAGCGTTAATGGACTGTTTATTATATATTTTTTAATCTAAATTAGTAGAATTTTAGCTTGTATTGTTATGAGACCTAAATAAGGCCTACTCTTGAAAGATATGTTTATTTTATTCCGATAAATATGAAATAGTTTGAATGAAATAGAGGAATACCGAAGGCACTTGATCTTGTTAATTGTAATTTGACAAGTTAGTTGATGTTGTGATTAAGATGCTTTGCGGTTGCCTATTTGAGGGCAGGTAAACATAGCAAGTTGTCATGATTAAGGTACCTTGTGGGCTGTGAAATTTAGTGTATTTTGTCTCATGATATTTGTATTCTTAAGAGTTAGAAACTTGTGTTAATGAGAGGATTACATTGTATTTCTATAGATTTGTAGCTAGCCTTAAGAATAAGCTAAAGAGGTAAGAGCAGAGTCACTAAAGTCAAGAAGTTGGCAAAATCTTTGTAATGTTTAATTTTTTTTTTCTTTTGGTTATTGGATTAGTAGAATAACATTGGTGTAGAAGATCAAATCCCTAGTAATAGAGCTAGAAGAGAGGATTAACGTACAAAGTAGAACATCTATAATTTGATCATTTGATTTTCTTTTCCCTATCTCTTTTTAATTTATTTTATTCGTATAAGCACAGCATTTATAATTCACATATTTATTTTATTGTTGTGCCTAACATTCAAAAATTTTAATTGACTTAAAGCCATTAGTAAGTATCTTGAGCAATTTCTTCAAAAATTTTGAAAAAGTTAGATATTTATTAAAGATATTAACTCACCCTCTCTAACCTGCACCCCTCCCCCCTCATCTTCATATCTTATTTGAGACCTAGTGATGGTAAAGAAAGTAAGTCACTCCAACCTTTATATCTTGTTATGGAAGGGGGCAACACACCTAATTTGCACCCTTACTTATTAAAGAACTAATGGGTCTGAGAAAGCACTTTGCTCTTTAGCCATAAGGATAGAAGTTGGAGAAGCTTTAGGCCTACAATAATAATAGATTGTTAGTTCTGCCTTTATCAAAAGTGTCTTGAGTTAAGCTTTGAGTCTCATTCTTTGACTTCTAAAAGGAGTTTTTTCTATATCAAAAGGTGAGTCCCACCCAGCCATTACCTAACATAAGTTGACTGTTGGTTGCTTTTGAAGCTTTGTATGAGCACTTTGTCTTGAGGGCTACTCTACAATTGCTCCAACACTTTTATGGACTAAAGCACTTGATCAATGATTAGTACTACCTCTCTACCTAAGCTAGCAAGAAGCCGATGGTCAAGATAGATTCCTTTGTCCATAGGTGGAAGAGCAAATATCTTGTCATTTTGTTAAAGTCTAACCTCGATTTTTAGATCGAGTGAGTGGAACTGATCAGGACTTCCATTATCAAAATTCTAAGGTTTAGTGACAAAGCAACAGCAAATCAAATATAGTTGAACTGTAGGGTAGGTCAGGTCAATATTGGAATGTTGTGAGGATTGTTGAATAATACGTCATGAAGGATAAGCCCTCTAAGAGTGTAAGGTGTGGGGATGGGAGCGGTATGCTCGCAACTTTTGTTGTATTAAGGTAAGCTTGCCTTAGGGAAGCTCTTCATCTAGTGTTGCTAAAGGAATTGGATCTTCCCATGAACTCATTTTCGACATTTTATTTCATATGTAAGTCCATTTTTACTTCTTCACTAACCTATTTTTATTTTTGCAATTTTACAGCTAAATGATGCTAACTTTGAGCTCTTGGCTAGACACAAAGCAACTCTAGCAACTAAAAAGAGCAAAAAGGCTCCTACTATTACTGACACTTAAAAGAAGGTCCCTCCCTAAAAGACTAAGTAGATGCCAAAGGTAATTGGGAATGAGGAGGTGGGTGCCCCCTTCCGACCTACTATAGATCCCTCTATAAGGCTAAGATTGAAGGAGAAGGAGAAGATTTGTAAAGCGAAAATACACTAATGTAGGTTGGAGACTAAGTATGATAAAGTGTAGTTCTTGGAGTTAAAGGGTGACATTAGTGTTGATGTGGACATAGCCACATTGGAGAAGGAGATCATTGATAAGGTCAAGACTAGTGATGAATGGTTTGATCTTTAGGAGAAGAAGATGATGTAGAGCATCTAAACAGTTTTGATGGGAATTTTGAAAGTGCATCCTAAGTACGATCTAAGTTGTTTAGCCTTCTATGATGACCTAGAGGCATTTGATATAGTTACCAAAGGAGGTGTTGAGGATGAGCTTGAAGGAGAGGATGTACTTAAGGAATGAGGCTAAGACACATAGACTAAAGGAATTCCTCTACACCGAGCACTAACCTACTGGAAAACCTTGCACCTCTGGTTGAACCGGCTCCTTAAGGTCAAGCAACATACTAGTCCATTCACCTATAAAGAGTTTTGGACTTAACATAATCAAGAGTCTATTCACCTTATGATTGGTTGGGACTTAATGTCGTTAAGGGTCCGTTTACCTTAAGGGACACTAGGACTTAGAATTTTTACTTAAATTATTTACAAGTACAAGCACATAGGACAAATAAACTTTAAATTTATAAAATAACAGTTGAATGTTCATTGACATGATAATACATAAGCTCAATAAAAATCAATCAAAATATAACATGAGGTTGTCAACATTTTAAGTTCGAGGTATAAGTTAACCATCATGCTTCTCTAATCTATATGCCCCCATTTCTTAAGTCTCCTCTAACCCTGATCGGATCTTCCCAATTTGGTGTAAGCTTCCCTTATCTTTCTTTAGATTTAATGGCCTCTAGCTTTCTAGACATTAAGTCTCCATGTCAAAAGACCTTATGCTTAACCTTTTTGTCATAGTTACGATGGCCCTATGTTAGCATGCGGCTACCCAAGCTCTAACCATATCTTGGATCTCTTCAATGGTATCTAAGTTAGCTTAGATTTTAACCTAGTTCGCCATTACATCTAAACTTTAAGTTCAGATGTTTAGTAGCTCTAGTTTGAAGGGCAAGACCACTTTTAAGTTGAAAGGAAGGTGAGATAATCAAGAGCTCATCAACAGATTTGCCTTTAGTTTTCTTGACCCTTTTCTTGATACTATTGAGGACAATCTTGTTCATCCCTTTAACTTGCCCATTAGATAGAAGATGTACGACCAAGGTGTAGTGAAGCTTGATGTGATCTTTCTTCCAGAAGCCTCTAAACTTTTGGTTATCTAACTTCATGCCATTGTTCATGATTAAAGTGTAAAGAACATTAAATTTTCTCAGGATGGAATTGAGGATGAAGGATTCAATGCCCTTTTTAGTTATATTGGCTACAACCTCAACTTCTACCCACTTTGTAAAGTAGTAAATAGCTACAATGATGTATTGTTGCTAACTAGTGGCTAGGGGCAAAGGATAGAGAATGTTAAATCCCCATTAGGTGAAGGGCGAAGGGCTAGTGAGGGGTTAGAGGTTATTACTTGATGAACCATAATAGGCACGTGTTTCCAGCATTAGAGACACCTTTGAACCATTTGCTTTGCATCTTTGCTCATTGTAGGCTAGTAGTAACTAAGCTAAAGAGCACAAATGTAGATGCTTGGCTCTTGATGTGGTTGCTACATACCCCTATGTATAACTCTTCCAAAATGTGTTGACCTTCCTTAGGCTAAAGAAATCAAAGGAAAGGAAGACTAACATCATGTGTATAAGAGGTCATCAATTAAGGTGTAATTTGTGGCTTTGTCATGAGTCTCCTTGCTTCCCTTCTATCTTCTAGGATAGTTTTGTGCTTCAGATAGGCAAGCATTAGGTCCATCCAGCATGGCTTGATTGGTGTAGGTCGTATCTCTAAGACTTGCAAGTGTGGCTTGACAATGCTTTTGTAAAAAAGATACTCAATATAAACTCTCTTATCTCACTTTTCTAGGTTGACAATGTAGGTAGAGGTTAACTTCGATAGCTTGTACACCTCAAAGTTCTTAACTTAAGGTATCTTAGCAATGCTATAAAAGAGAACTTTAAGGTGAAGGTGTGTATGGCTTGAAGATACTCGGTTATACCTTTATCCTTCACTATGTATTTACCTCTATCCTACTGATAAGTGTCAAAAGACCCTTATCTAAAGTGGTGAATTTATGCTTTATGGATGTACATTGTTAGTAATTCATTAAAAAAAAGAATATTTATTTAAATGAATATTGATTTCAGGCCTTTTATAACTTTTTGGAGCTAAAGGAAGGAGTTTTGAAGAAATAAAGTGAGATTGGAAGGTATCAAACAAGTTGCAAGCAAGTTGAAGATTCATGGAAAGTATAAAAGAAAGTACACAATCATGTACTTTGCTTATATATCTAAGGTGGAGGTTTTGTTTTAAGATGTTCAAATACACGAAAAAAAAGTACACAAATCGTGTACTCTCTTATGTACATCTTTACCATGAACCCTGGGAGCAAACTGGAGATACACAATTATGTATATATATATATATATATATCCTCAAGCTCATGAAAAAGAGAGAGGTTATCATTCATACACTTCCCTAGCCATAGGAAAGAGTGGGTTTTATTGATTTTCAAGGAGATTAAAGATCCACGACATTAAAGATTTGATCTTTAAGGGTTGTAATCATGAAACTTGTTTTCTTTTTCAGTATTTGTGTTTTTATTGATAATATCAGGAAGAATGAACTTTAGACTTAGATTTTGTTCGAAACTCTTCTATCATGTGATGAAGATTTGTTCTTAGTAAAAGTTTATTGAAGTTCTTATGTTCAATTACATATTCTTTCACTGTTTATTAGATTCATAGATTTGGAATATGAATTTATGTTTGATATCATATTAGTTAATTGAGAAATTGCTTTTATGATTAGATTTATGCAATTGATAAGGTATGCTTGTGATTCTAGAGATAGAATAACAAAAGCCTTATGTTTTATAATTGAGTTGTTAAAAAGTTCATGTTACTCATGAAATTCTAAGTTGCTATTGATTGAGGAGAGATCCTAATTGATAAATCTAGAGTTAGATAAGTTAATAGACTTGAGAAAGTTGTTAACTTGATTGAGACACTTTACAGCTTAAGAACTCAATAACGATGAAATCTTGAACTCTGATGATTCACATATTAGAAGAGGAGTAGAATGAAATCTAGGTTACCTAGATAATTGAATTAATCTTTCCTTTTTGCTATTAGCGATTTGTTCTTAATTTTTAGTAGCATAGTAATTATTAGTTTATGATTCAAGATATAAATCAATCTTAGTTGATGGTTAGATAATAGGAACAGAGTTATTACTAGTAATTGGTTTGTCTTTGTGGGATAACCATATGCTTAACCATTATATTATGTTCATGATAGGTGCACTTGCCTATTAGATTGTAGTTAAGATTAGGAATAGGTACTTTAAATTATTAAGACTGTGATTTGGCATGACCACCTACTGGATGGCCAACTAAGAGTTTTAGAAGATCTCTAGCTTCTTTGCACTAATTTTCTTTATAACTTAAGCCTAACAATAAAAGCTTCATATTCTGCCTCATTATTGCTAGCCGGGAAACCAAACTTGAGCGTATAGTAAACTTCTATCTTGTGTGGCCTAGGTAGCATAAGTCATACTCCACTCTCCCTATAAGTAGACGAACCATTGACATAGAGAGTCCACAATGATTTATTACCTTGGTTTGATGTTTCTTCTTCTACCATGACTCCTTAGGGAGAATGTTCTTCAGTGATCCAAAATAAATTATTAGAAAAGCTTAAGAACTTGGGAAGCTTTTGATGGGAAAATTTCTGACACCATCGACACTTTCAGAACTCGATTTGGATGATGATCCAAATCACTCATATTTTACTTTATATCTTTTATTCTAATAAATATTTGAGAAATGATCTTACAGGTAAAATAATAATTCTCCATGGGATGCCAATATGTCCTACAATAGTTGATGGATACGAGACATTTTCAGATTTACAATCAAAGACCCGCTGCGATTATTTCCATTCCGAAGCATTGGCTCATGAAGACTTATGATATTTTTGTACTTTGTAATTGTTCTATGGAAAATTTTATGTTGTATTTTCTTTTAGGACACTTTCATTTTATTGTAATTTCCATTTAGGACTGGCTACTTTAAAAGTGGCATAGTTATAATTTTTGTCCATTTTCTAACCCTAGGGGTAACAAGTATAAATACTTGCTTATAGTAGGGTTTGAGGAGGCCAAAATTTTCAGAATTGAGATACACTTTGCGTGAGGATTAGGGTTCTCCTAATTGTCATTAGACTCTTATCAATTTCAATCCTAAGAGTTGAGATTGTGGCGAGTGCAACACTTTGAAATTGTGAGTAATATCAATTTCATTTTGTTGTGATTTCTTTTCTTCTCTAGTGTGTAATATCTAGGGGTGAATTGAGATAGTTCTTGGTCAGATTTTTGATTGCATTTGTGATCAATTATCTCGTTATAAGGTTGGATGTTTTAGTACTTGATATCATCATCAATTTTAGAATTAATTGTGACGTGAATTGTGCTTGTTGGGAAGAGGATAAAATCACGGTTTTGGTTCTTTTCTTCTTCATATATTTCACGTGGAATTCACTTATAATTGTTGTTATTTAGTGAAGTTTATCATTATTGGATTGTGATTGCATCATTAGACCTTTGGATTTCATCAAAATTCCATTGGGGTCATGCAATTTCTTGATTCCAATTGAACTGGTTATGTTTGAGATTTGAAGTGTTCCTTTGGTTTATTTGATTATGCTTGGGCTTGGTTTTGAGCACATCATCTTTTGGTATTAGAGCACAAGTTAAGAGAAGGGATTAAGTGTTGGTTGATTTCTTGATCATCACATTCAATTAGGGTTCTTCATATTGTGATCCGAAATTGTGTATTGTGAATTGAGTTGTGAAATTGTCTTGATTGAGAATTGAATTTGCTGCTTGTTGAAGTTGAATTGAAGGGCTTGTTGTAGCTTCTTATGGTTGATCATTCTCGTGGAAGGGAAGAGGAGTAGAAGTGTGTTATTCATTCAAATTTCTGAATTTGAAATTTACCCCATCCATACTGTGATTGATGTGTTGTTTGAAGAAGCTTGTGGAGTGTGTTGTGTGAATCCTTGTGCAATTCAGAATTGGAGGAGTGCAATTTTCTAGATTTGCATTGTGTGGATAATAGGGAATCTATTTGAATTCAAACACATCTATTAAGTTGAGGAGTTAATGAGTGTTTGTTTGAATTTGAAAATCATTTCTTACCAATTGTGGAAGGGTTGCAATTAGTGAAGTGGTTTGATTTTCAAATTTGAATTGCTGCCTATTTGTGTAAAGTTGCGGTTAGAACTTGTGTTGGAAGGGGAGTATATTTTGTTGTTATTGCCGTGGAAGTGGAGTACATTTTGTTGTTGTTGCCGTGGGAGTGGATTCTTACAACGTGAGTGTGTTATTGTTGTTTGAAATAAAGTGTGGTGTGTGTATTGTGTAAGTGGCGGTGTGAGTCAATTTGGTGTGGAGTTGTTTGTGAAGTGAGTGTCTTGTGGAATTTGGAAAAAAAAATTGTTGCACTGTGATTTGAAAGGAGTAGGGAATATTATTGTTGTGGTGATTGCATTTGTGTGCTAAGTAAAAGGGTATGTATGTGTGGCATTAGTGACTTATTGCACCGTGGGTATACAAGTGTGTGTGTTGTTATCCAAACGTGTTATTATGACGTGGTGAAGTGAAGGGAGTGTGCTACAATTATTTGAGATTACATTTGTACTTCAAATAAATCGCATCCACAAACATGTTAAATGATAGCGTGAATGGGGGCATTGGTAATGAGGCCAATAGCTAAGTGGGTGGCAGACTAGGTCGTCAAAATATAAGTGGAAGAACTTTAGATGAACAATTTCAGGACCTTACCACAATTGTTGCTACATTAGCAACAAAGATTGATAGGATGACATTGCCACTACCACCTGTGGTAAACCTTTAGGCACCACCTAGAGTAGCTCATCAGAATGTCCAGAGAGAAAGGGCAGTTGGAGGAAATTTGGGGAAAAGAGTAGGAGGAGATTATCATGCTCTTATGGAAGTTATAGATGATAATTTTGGGGTTAATCCATACCTAGATAGGGAATTTAGACCACCTCGAGGATTAGAGTATGTGAAGTTACAGATGCCTTCATTTGATGGTAGGGGTTCTACCGATGATTACCTAGATTGGGAAGACAAAGTTGAGGGTCTTTTCGAGTGTTATGAGATTGATGATGACTCCATGGTACGTCTTGTAGCTGTAGAGTTCATAGGGTATGCCGCTTTGTGGTGGAAAAATATGGTGATCAGTAGGCGAAGGGATGGAGAGACCGAAATACACACTTGGAGAGACATGAAACAAGTTTTGAGGAAGAGATTTATACCAAAACACTACAGGCAGGAGCTATTTATGCATCTCCAAACACTGAGACAAGGGGGTAAAACAATGGATGACTACGTACAGGAGTTTGAGACACTAGTGATCAGATGTGGATCAGTTGGACCTCCTGAACAAACCCTAGCACGTTTTGTATCTGGGTTGAAGTATGAGACAGCTTGTGTAGTTGAGCTTCAGAGATATAATACACTTGATGAGGCTATACAGTTAGCCTTGAAAGTGGAAAGACATAGGCGATCCTATTCAGTCCAGGTTACTAGGAGCAGGCCTAATACTAATACAAAGCCCATGGGGGTTATTGATTAGTTGGATGGGTTAAAGGGAGCAGGTGAGCATTTTAGGGTTGTAGACAAAGTTATCCTTACTACAGAAAGGGAGAAAAATGTTTCTGGGAAAGGCAAAGAGGTAGTTAGATCTGATTTGAGGCAGATGGTACAAAGGTCAATCAGTGAGAAGATGTGCCAGATTAAATGTTTCAAATGCATGGGATTTTGACATATAGCTACACAATGTCCCAATAAAAGGGTGATGACTGTCATGGAGGATAACGAAGAAGATGATGAGGAAGAGAATGTCGAGCCTACAGATTTATCCTTAGCCTTACAAGAGTATTATGATGATGAACATGCTAAAACACATGGGGATAAAAAGGGAGCCTATTAATGTGTTATACAGGGATATGACTATTTCTCCAGATACCAGGGACATACAGAGGGAGAATCTGTTCTACACACCTTGTCAGATTTGAGGTAACCTATGTATGCTTTTTATTGATAGTGGTAGTTATACTAGTGTTATATCTATTACATTGGTAGAAGACTTACAATTAACCACTAGCTCTCATCCTAACCCATATAAACTACCTCGGTTGGGAGAATCTGTTCCACACACCTTGTCAAATTCGAGGTAACCTATGTATGCTTTTTATTGATAGTGGTAGTTGTACTAATGTCATATCTACTGCATTGGTAGAAGACTTACAATTAACCACTAGCTCTCATCCTAACCCGTATAAAGTGCATTGGTTAGACAACCGAGGTTGTTTGCATGTTACACAACGAGCAATGGTACCAATCAGTATAGGAGATCGGTATAGTGATGAGATTATTTGTGATGTGCTTCTTATGTATGCATTTCATTTACTACTGGGTTGACCATGGCTATTTGATAGAAATGTGTTACATGATGGGTTCAAAAACACTTACATGTTTCAAAAGGATGCTACTCGGATTTTATTGACTCCTTTGTCTCCGTCTAAGGTTCGTTCTTTCTAGGAACTAGTTAGAAGCACATATAGCTCTTCTAGATTTTCAGCCAACAAGCAATTCCAAACATCGAGTTTTAGTCCAGGAAAAGACCCTCTAGATTTGAGGGCAAATCTTTCAGAAGCCCGAAGAGATGATGGGAAAATTTCCGGCACCATCAACACTTTCAGAACTCGATTTGGATGATGATCCAAATCACTCATATTTTACTTTATATCTTTTATTCTAATAAATATTTGAGAAATAATCTTACAAGTACAATAATAATTCTCCATGGGATGCCAATATATCCTACAATAGTTGATGGACATGGGACATTTTCAGATTTACAAGTAAAGACTCGCTGCAATTGTTTCCATTCCGAAGCATTGGCTCATGAAGACTTATGATATTTTTGTACTTTGTAATTGTTCTATGGATAATTTTATGTGGTATTTTCTTTTAGGAAACTTTCATTTTATTGTAATTTCCATTTAGGACCGGTCACCATAAAAGTAGCATAGTTGTAATTTTTGTCCATTTTCTAACCTTAGGGGTAGCAAGTATAAATACTTGCTTATAGTAGGGTTTGAGGAGAGCAAAATTTTCAGAATTGAGATACACTTTGCGTGAGGATTAAGGTTCTCCTAATTATCATTAGACTCTTATCAATTTCAATCCCAAGAGTTGAGATTGTGGCGAGTGCAACACTTTGAAATTGTGAGTAATATCAATTTCATTTTGTTGTGATTTCTTTTCTTCTCTAGTGTGTAATATCTAGGGGCGAATTGAGATAGTTCTTGGTTAGATTTTTTATTGCATTTGTGATAAATTATCTTGTTATAAGGTTGAATGTTTTAGTACTTGATGTCATCATCAATTTTGGAATCAATTGTGACGTGAATTGTGCTTGTTGGGAGAGGATAAAATCACGGTTTTGGTTCTTTTCTTCTTCATATATTTCACATGGAATTCACTTATAATTGTTGTTATTTAGTGAAGTTTATCATTATTGGATTGTGATTGCATCATTGGACCTTTGGATTTCATCAAAATTCCATTAGGGTCACGTAATTTCTTGATTCCAATTGAACCGGTTATGTTTGGGATTTGAAGTGTTCCTTTGGTTTATTTGATTGTGCTTGGGCTTGGTTTTGAGCACATCAGGTTTCTATCCCATGTTTAATTGGAAACTTATTTGAGGAGAGGATTTTAGTTGATTTGGAAGCCAGCATTAATGTCATGCCATACTAGATGTTTAAAAAGTTGGGACTAGGGGAACCAAAGCTAACAAGAATGAGTTTACAACTAGTTGACAAATCAGTAAAGTTTCCTAGAGGAGTGGTTGCAGATGTGTTAGTGAAGGTGCAAGATTTCATCTTCTAATCAAATTTTGTCATTCTAGACATGGAGTCAGATGTAAAGGTCCCCCATTCTTTGCTACTACTAGAGCCATAATAGATGTTGGAGATAGGAAGCTAGTCTTACGAGTGGGCAGTGAAGAGGTTTTGACTATCTCGACTTAGCTGTTTCAGATTCCCTGTAAGAACTTTTAAGTAATAATGCCTTGGAACTTTGTTTAATGAATGGGAGCAAGAGGAAGCTGGAAATTCAATAGTCAATTTAGTAGCAAACCAGCTTAGTAATAATGTTGAGTTAAAGAAAGAGGGGAATTTCGAAGTCATCAATATGTCTACTATTCAGAGATCAAAACCCTCCATAGAAGAGTTACCTGAATTGGAACTAAAGTAATTGCCTAACTATTTACAGTACACATTTCTGGAAAAGACTCTAAACTTCTAATGATTATAGCATCGGACCTTAGTCAAGATCAGCGAAACAAGCTATTGTATGTCCTTGGTCAACATAAAAAGGAAATTGCATGGAAGATTATAGACATAAAGGGGATCAACCCCTCATTTTGCTCACATAAGATTCTCATGGAATATTGCATTAGACTGGTGGTACAACCTCAGTGTAGACTTAATCCCAACATAAAGGATGTGGTAAAGGAGGAGGTCATTAAACTACTCGATGCTATGATGATTTATTCGATATCTGACAACTTATAGGTGAGCCTGATGCAGGTAGTCCCTAAGAAGGGTGGCATGACAATTGTGCCAAATGAAAAGAACGAACTCATTCCGATGAGAATAGTTATGGGTTGGAGAGTATGCATTGACTACCGTAAGTTAAATGAAGTGACTTGGAAAGATCATTTTCTCCTTCCATTCATTGATTAGATGAATGGAGGCTCATGGCATATGACAACTCGCTCCTCTATAAGGAGAGGGCCAAAAAGTATCATGATGCCAAGATACAACAACCTAAGCAATTCAATGAAGGTGACTTTGTCTTACTCTTTAATTCTAGATTGAAGTTATTCTTAAGAAAGCTCAAGTTAAGATGATTAGATCCATTTCGAGTAAAGAGAGTCTTCCTTTATGGAATAGTGGAGCTAAGCACTCAAAGAAAGGTATTTTTAAGGTGAATGGTCAACAAATAAAACTCTATTTGGGGGATAAGAAGATTTTTTATGAATGAGAAGAGCTCAACCTCTGCTTTATATCCACTTAAGTCTAGCCATTTCATTACGTTGAGCTAACAATGTTAAACAAAGCTTCTTAGGAGGCAACCCATGTTTGATCAAGTAGTTTATTGTATCAAACTTGCTAAGAGTTTACTAAGTTCATTTTTTTTTTGTAGTGCACTGGACTAGAGCTTCTTTTAAGCTCCAAGTGTGGGGAATTTCATGATGGAAGACATTTATACAAAGAGTACAAGTTAAAGTTTTATCAGGTATGTACTTTAATGTACACAACTTAGTTGACTACTTGTGCACTTAGTTGTGTATTTTTGTGGAACAACCACTAGACGTACATTCCAAGTACACAAGTATGATACATAATCGTATATTAACTCATGTACAACAATTCATAGACACAAATTGTGTACTTGAGATACACAATCGTGTACTTAGTCGTATATCCTTAAGAAAAAAAAATCCTAGAAGCACAATTAAGATACACGATTGTGTACCAAATCATGTATATACATAAAATTCCATAGCACACCCAATTAAGATACACAACTTAGGATACACGATTGTGTACTTAGTCGTGTATCTAAATTTTGCAACAACTATATAAACTCCCTACCCCCACACATACACTAGTTCTTCCTCTCACTCATTTACATACACTCTTCACTTACACAATCATATACTTAAACTACATGTAATTTCCATCATTTTTTCTTTGATTCCAAGTAAATATTCTTCCCTTTTGCTTTATCCTTTTCTTTTATTATTGCTTGCGCCTAACTATTATGCTAGAATAAATCAAGTAGCATTTAAATCTTTTCTTGATGTTTGATTTTGATATTTCGATGTCTACATTCTTGATGGAAGTTGGTGTTTACCTTTATTTGATGAAGATATTGTGTTGATTGCTCTTTGTGTGACACATTGATGAGCCTAGTGATAGAAATCAAATTCCTATAGGACCTATCATCAGAGCAAGAGCCAAGGGATTACTAATTTTGGTGATAAGGGTCCTCTTTGAACAATCAAACCCTGATAATATTTGTTTAGTATCTTCTTTTCTATTTCATATTTGTTGTACATTCTAACAGGTACACTTATCGGTTTTTACAAGACAGTGAATAAATTCACTAAAGCTTAGTTTGTGGGTTATTCATGGACCTACATAAATCAAAGAAGAACCGGTCCAACAATTGTTCCATGGAAGTGAAGAACCAGCCATTTGAAGATTTATTTGTACTTGTAATTTGTTGTTTTTGGAACCAGTCATTTAGAGTGGTTTATTTGTATTTTGTTGTGTTATTTTTACCCTAATTGGAGCAAGTATAAATACTTGCTAAGTAGGATTTAGAGGGAGCTTTTGAACATTTTTGAAATTAGACACTTTCTTTGCCGTGAGGGAGATCCTTACTTGCAAAAGTCCCTTATCAATTTCGCAAGTGCAATTGTGGCGAGATCAACTTGAGTAGGTTGTTAGTAATATCAATCTTTCTCTAGTTGTTTCAAATTGTATTCTAGTGCATCATATCTAGGTGTAATTTGTTTATGCTACTTGTTGTTCTTCACATGAATTAGGGTTCATCAATTTCATATTTGCATCAAGTCAATTTGAGTGGAGTTCTAATTCATTTATATTATTATCCATTGCTTCTTATACAATTGCATTATTCATCAACACCATTTAGTATCATTGCCATTTGGTTTCACATGAATTAGGGATCAAAGGAGTGTTGTTGATCATGCCATTTGTAGATTTGATTTAGTGATCACGCCTTTTGTGGATGTGTATGCAATTGGAATTGTAAGGCACATCACCTAGTGAGAACATTTGTACTTGATTTTCGCAAATGATAAAACATCCATGTGCATCCTCAAAATTTTAGCTTGTGAATCTTAGTTCAAAGTAAGCTTGGTTTGTTTTTTGGACACAATTTTTTGTTCTCAATTGTGTTTTTCTTATTGATAGATGGGTAAAAAGACTTATGTCGTTAAGAAGAAGTTCACTAAGAAGCAAACTCCTACTAAGAGGAAGAGGGACGACGCTAGTTCTTCTTCAACTCTAGTAGTTTTAAGAGTTGTAAAACAAAAATAGAGCAAAAAACAATTTGACAATCTTTCCAAGAAGTTATTTGGGGCCTACTAATACTTAGATTGGGAAGTAATGAGAGAGTATGCATTAGAGCAACCGATCCAAGATCTGCTTTCTACTAAACCATAGGAGATCCTTTTTACAATTCAAGAGCCTGCCTATAGGGTCATCACTTTGGAGTTCCTTTCAACCATGTAGATGAAAAAAGAACAACATTGAGGTGGGTTTAGACAATTCATTTAGCTTTGAAGAGTATGGGCAAAAACATAATATCACCATTAGTTAGTTCCATGTTGACATGAGGTTTTATTTTGAAAAGCTCACCCAAATAGCCTAATTTCAAGCATTGAGTTATTGGTGGCCTATGGGAGCTAGCCCAAAGAGTTTCTAGGTGGAGTTGACTAAGAGTCAGCCGAACTTGAGCATATAGTAAACTTCTATCTTGTGTGGCCTGTTTAGCACAAGTCTTACTCCACTCGCCCCATGATTAGATGAACCATCGGCATAAAGAGTCCAAAATGATTTCTTACCTTGGTTTAATGCTTCTTCTTCTATAGTTTACTCAATGATAAATTCTGCTAGGACTTGTGCAGGGCTAAGTTTATTTATTTTTTATTTAATAAATCATGAAAAGATATTGAGTTGATTGTCATGTCTTTTGTTGATAAGATAATGGCATTTTCTCCTAGATTTTGGGGATTTTTGTGATTTTAGTAAGATTTGATGAAGTTAATTTTTTTTTTTTTTCGGGGGGGGGGGGGGGGGGGGGGAGAGATGGTGGGGGTGGTGGTGTTGGTTTGCCACATGAGCTTGAGAGGAGAAAAAGAATAGTTAGGTGGTTTAGTTGGCTAATAGGTGTTAGCATAACTATGAGCTAGTGGACTTAAGGCTTCTAGATTTAAGGGAATAGGATGGTGATTAGGGTCTTAGATTCTTCAAATGTTGCCATCCACTTTAGGCTTGTAAACCCAATATTTTTATAACTTTTATTATTTTAACACTTAAATACTTAATTTAATTATCTCTTAAATATTTTTTGGAATAAATGGTTTAAGGGCCAAACCTTAAATTTAGGGTTTTATTATTTTATTTTAGAGTTGATAAGAATAGTCTCTTAATTAAGGGTTTAAGAGTTCATTGAGTCATAAGTAAGTTTCTCAAATCCTGCATAGTGATTAGGTCATAACTTTAGAAAATCTCAACAATTATAGGTGATGTGTTCTCTTAAAAAATAGATACAGTGAAATTATTTTTTATCATAAAGAATCATGGGTAAAAAGAATTGGATTATACCATAGACTTATGTCACATAATTAAATTGTAGGATTTGTGTATAAATTATAGATAAAAACCATTAAAAAGTGAATCCAAAAGAGTTAAATAATTTTATAAATAATGGATGTATCATAATTAGGGAAAAAAATAAAGTTCATAATAAACTTATAAAAAGAAATTATGATAAGATGTTGAAAGGGAACACTATAACATGACAATAATTAACTTGTAAAATAGTGTCAATTGTCAACTTGTAGAAGAGCTTAAGGATTTTGGTCACTCTTATCACTTCATATCACTTCTAGAAGGGTCAAAGCCACAATGTCTTCCTAAGCTTTGACAATATTAGAAAATTATGTTTAGAAGTTTTGAAAAAAAATGTTGAAATATACCTATTAATTTATGTTTACTCTTCCTATGTTTTGCAACCTATAAGTCACTTCTTTAGGCAAAATCCTAGTGGTGGTTGCCACTATTTTGTTAATTTTTGGGAAAAAAATATTTTGTCCTCAACATTTACCTACTTTTCTATTTGAGTCATTAACCATTTTTTTCCTTCTATTTTATTCCTCAACATCTTCAAAACCATACAAAAAAATTACTTCCGTCAAATCTATTATGTTTTTCATTAATCCATGATAAGTATCAACTTTAAATTAGTTTATAATAATTAAATTGAAAAAATGATCATATTAAATATATTTATTCACCTAGTGTAATAAAAAATAATATTAAATAATAAAAAAATACATAAATAATAATTAAAATTAAGAAAAAAAAGGCTGAAAAAAATTTGTATGTACCCTTATCACTTTAGGTAACTAGCTCAAGACTAATGAGAAGCCTATACATGCATAATATGAATAGAAAATTTAACATATTTAATGAAAATACTATTTTTATAAGTTTTTTTTTTTAAAGAAAAATCAATTTCACTTCGAAATATACAACCAAATTAAAAAATTCAAGGTTTTTAGCTATAACACATGACCATGTTTTCTCCATAAATAAATTATATATATCCATTAGAACCAAAAAGTAAAGAGTGCATGCTTATCCTCTATATGTCCTTTTTTGTAATTACAACATAATAAATAAGCGTGATCATTGATTTCACCTCAATAAAAGAATTATAAAACAAATGAAAAAGAAAAGGACAAAACTAAGTAAGATAACATTAAAAATTAGTAGCATCAACATACCTATCTTATTTCTCCTCTATTGACTGCCTAATAAAAGAGATTCTTCTTTATTAATTGATGTTCTTACTTCTCGATATAACCAATGAAATAAACTTATTTTAGAAGTAGTGTTAATCTACTAATTCTCTATCCTACACCAAAACATAAGTGGTTTTAGAAAATTTCTATGAAAAATTATAAAACGTAAAGAGCATTAATTAAACCACATATCAAAATTCTTTATTGAGATACAAAGTAATCAGCCTTAGTTTTATTATTTAAAAAACAAAAAGAAAATTAGAAAAAATTCAATATACCATTATAACATAAATTAACTTTGTTATTACCTTTATAATCTTAAAACCAACTCATGTTGAAGGGAGAAGCATTGATTAGGTTTTTATGGTTTTCTATTGTTCACAATAATGAATAGTGTGAAATGTACATCGACGACCTTACCACATAAGCAATTAAGTCCATAAATTTTGTTTTAAAAAAATTAGCAGTTTTTATTTGGGTAACCGCTCCCCTACTACCATATGTGTGAGAGAGAATCGAAATATATATTCTTTATTCAGGTAACTATTCACCCACCTCCATATGAGAGAGAAAGGAAGAGAATAGGAGAAGTTTCCTACTTTATCCTCTGATGTTTTAAAGTTGGATTATTGTGACATACGATGTAATTGCTTTTTAAATAGATTTTTAGGGTTCAAATAGTAATTGAAGGATGTAGTGATCAAAACTTGAGCTTTGACATAATAATATAGATAATATGGATGAAAAGTTGCTTCAATCTCTCTTATACATAAAACTTTGGTCATTAAAAGATCTAAAAATCATCTATCACAAATGATTTCATTTTTCTTAATTTTTTAATCAAATTACTTCTTTTGATATTTCTTCTTTTATCAATTCTACTATCATAGTACGATTCTTTTAGTTCTATCTTTTAATGTGTCAAAGAAAAATAACCATATATACATTTTCTTACTTTGTTTTTATCTTAAAAATCACATGTAATGGCACTCCTTAGGGATAGGGGTAGTGCCACTTGTAAAAAGTGAAAGTGGGGAGAAATAACCACATTAATTCATTTTATAGAAAAATGGCAACTTTTTGTTATACTATCCCTCATTTTGAAATATTTATAAAGTATTTCTCATATATATGTGAGAGAGCCAAAGTGTATTTTAGGCCTTAAAACTAATAATGACCTAAGCATAACTTTTTGGATTAAGTGATAGAATCTCGATAATCAGGTCCATAAACTTAAGATAACCAAAGGAGATTTAGCTTGATGAGCTTAGAGCAAAGGCTATTAAACTAGCCTATCTAGTCGTAACCTTTCTTTAAAAAGCTTATGCAATTAAAGGGGCTCTCTATAGGATTGGAATCAAATGGAGCTTATACAAGGATCCATTAAAAGGATGACTTATCTTAGCCATAAACCATGAGTGCAATCTAATTGACATTGTTGATGGCTAGACTCTACAAATATTAAGAGCTCCTCCCATCTAACATACTCACAAAATAAGAGAAACATTATCATGCTATCAAATTATTATCACAAGGGATCAAACTACGCTCAAAACAGGGAATGAACCGCCTCCCCTTGTAACAATGGATTGGTGCTTTTATCACTCCTCCATCTATCACACTTGTATTAAAGCTCATGCCTATTCCTCCTTCCTACCTCTCTCTCTTAATCACCTTCATGTGACATTCAATGTCATTTCTTTAAGGGTACATGTAATGTGAAACTCACACTACATTCATGTGACCACTACAACCATATCCCTACTGTAAACACCCCATTTTTGCCCTCAGAATCAACAATTCTCAATAATAATCAATTTTTCAATTTTTCCTAATTTTTCCCAATTTTTCCTAATTTAGTATAAAATAATAAAAATGTTCAAAAAATAAAAATAAATAGGAAAATACTTCAATTTGAAAAATGATTTCAGAAATGGCAATAATAAATAATAAACAATTTTTAAAAATTTTTGGAATTTTCAAAAAATATAAAAAATAGAAAAATCGCGTTGCATATATGCAATTTGCGAAATATAAAAAAATCAGGAAAGTGGGCTAGCTCAGCTGGTCGGACCGTGTCTAGGCGTACGCGCAGGGGGTCGAGGTCTCGGTTTCGAATCGCGGAGGACGCAGTTTCCGCGTTTTGTAATTTTTCGACTTATCTAGTGACACGTGGCAGCATCTGATTGGCTGGAAGAAACGCACGCGCCGGGCGCGTGATCATCCCCTACCTCGAGCCCGAGATCGCCGGCGAGAAGAAAAATTTGTATTTCGGCCGTTTTGATCCGATTTTTTTTGCTCGAATCCAACAAATCTTCAACAGAAATAAGATAAACACTATCTAATTGGAATCAAATCGCAACAAATCGTTGGATAGGCACGGATCGGAGTTGGTTTTTCAACCAAAAATCCGATTAGCTTCAATCGGAGGAAATCCGAGCTTATCCAGCTCGATTTCAAGCGCCTATAAATAGAGGAGGAGGTGAAGAAGCCAAAACACAGATCAAAATTGCGAGAGAGAGAGAAAAGAGCGTAGATCGGAGGAGATCCAAGTTCGCGATCGCCGATCGGAGTTGAGTCGCCGCAAGGAGACGTTCTGGGAGTAAGACGCCACCACCATCGGACTCAGCACCCTCGAGAAGCTAGGATTCGACACTTCACCCGCTGCAAACGACCGCCGGAACGCCGTGAACGAGCCAATACCGCCGCCGTGTCCGACCGATTCGACCTGACCCGCGCACCGATCCGGATCCAGGTAAGTCGGATTTTCCAGATTTTTTATTATTATTTATTTTGTTTATTTGTTTATGTTGAATTTATTTATTATTATTTATTATATTGTTAGCCATTTATTTATTTATATTGTCGATAAATAGGAAAATGTAGGAATTGTATTTTTCTAGGATTTAATAATGTAGAAAATAGAAAATAGAAAATAGGAAACAAGAAAAAATAAAATAAAAATAATAAAAATGAAGAAAAATAATAGAAATATTAGAAAAATAATAATAATAAAATTTTAAATTTCAAAAATAGGATAGAAAATAAACTTAAGATAAAATTTTCAACAAAAAATATAAAAATTATAAAAATCATGAAAAACTTACAAAACTTATAAAAAACATAAAAATCATGAAAAACTTACAAAACTTATAAAAATCACAAAAATCATGAAAAACTTACAAAACTTATAAAAATCACAAAAATCATGAAAATCATAAAAAAAAAACATAAAGATCACAAAAATTTAAAAAAAATTCCAAGAATTACAAAAAAAATAAGTTTTAACACTTAGAAAAATCATTTTCTTCAAATAAACTCAAAATTGATGTTTTCCCTCAAAATCATTTTCAAAAATCAAATTCAAAGTTTAGGCTTAGAAATTTTTAGAAAAATCCCAAAGATGTTAAGAACGTAAACCAAAAGAGTTTGCAAGAATTAAAATTCATCAACAAATCTAAAGGTTTTCAAAAAAAGCGAACTACGGCTTGTTTGATCCTGAGTAGCAGGTACGTAGGCACCCATTCGGGTCAACCCCCTAAAATGAATAAAAAATCATTTTCTTGAAATAAATTCAAAAACATAAAAGTAACAAAGACACAATGAAACACATTTCTAAAGATGAACAATTTTAAGAGATTAGGTGGTAACCGCATAGGTTTTAATAGGTTAGCCTCCAGACTTAGAAACTCTGGTTTTCCCGTTTTCTCTTCTCACAAAAACGAGAAGAGGAAATAACGACGACTAGTAGTCCAAATTAAGACTAATCCGCTCCTTTAGTCTTAATTCAATTTTTCCCAACAACAGTTGGGTGGCGACTCCAAAAATCAAACGAAATTCCTAATTCAAGTCGAGGATCTAGATTAGATGAGCATAAGGTTTAGTTTAGATCGGATTAGGAATGGGAATCCAAAAATTAGACTCGACACCTACATTTACATTTTGGCAACATCACCAGGGATAGAGTGGGTCGATAACCTAACAATAACAACTGTAAGGAAGAGAACAACTGGCTTTACAAATAGCACTACCTAAGAATAAGAAGTGAATCATGAAGTTACCAAACAAACGATCCATAGCTAAAAGATGCCGTTCAAACACCAGAAGGCGTGTTTGAAATTGCATAGGTAATGTATAATATAAGAGAACACTAGAACTATGAATTACTTGATGGTAATGTTTGCTCAATTCATGCCTAGCATGGCTATTATTGTTGTCACATAACACGATGTGACTTCACCAAACCCTAATATTGTTGTGCAAATGTTTACTCAATTCATGCTTAGCATGGCTATTATTGTTGTCGCATAACACGATGTGACTTCACCAAACCCTAATATTGTTGTGCAACAATGTGCCACATAAGTAGTTTAATCGGTTAATCTTTTTTGATAAGCCTTTTAGCTGTAAGCCTTAAAGCCTAACTCAATAGGCCTACAATTAGAGTTAAACTTGCCTTGGGGGGAATGTATGAGTGAATTAGGTAAGTTTATCAAATCCTTAGATACACTCTACTACATCTTTTTTTATGTTAATTCCTATCCTCTATGCCTATAAATAAATGGTAAGGGATTGAGACCCTCATACACACTTTATACTACCATTGTTATTGTCAAATTCTTTGTGTGCTATTTATTGATTTAAGCATCAGAGTCTTTTTGATAGAGACACTTCTGGTGCCTTGATAGCTCACATTTTTTATCTTATTGAAGTTATTCTCTCTCAATTCATCGCTAAACCTAGCCTAGGCCTTCCACCGAAGAAAATTAGTAACAAAAATTGGCATCCACTGTTAACAACCAAAATTCATAATGGCCGAAATAAGAAACACTCGAAACATAGGCAAGAATGTTGCTAATGATGCTAATAATAGTCCTAGTGATTCATCAAACTACCTACTAGCACCACCACCACCATCATAACAGCTGAGGCAATAAGAAGACAATGAGAGGGTTGCCCACCTATAGATGGCTAAGTTATTTGCTGAGAATTGCCGCCTTTGGGAGCAAGTGAATGTTATCTAAGAATGCTACTCACAGTACAATACTTAGCCACATAGTGAGCACCATGATGATAACACCTCCTATCACTAATCAAATGCACTATAATAGTAAAACTAACCTATAACCTCACGCGGTGAAGCCAATTAAATAACCAATCAACTTAATCAGTTTAAGGCTCGGTCAATCCGATCCTTTTCTAACTTAAGCATTGATGAGATTAACAATATGATCAAGCACTTAATTGACCTTAGAGAATCAAAGAAGAATGACCTTTGAGATAAGTCAATAGTTGGCTAATCTCTTTTCAAAAAAGAGATCAGGGATAAGCCCCTTCTTACACATGTTTACATCTTGTAAATGGAATTTTATGATAGGATGACCAACTCATTAAAGCATCTAAGCTATTGCATAGCATAGATGAATCTCTTGGGAATCTTTGATGCCATAGCATGCAAGGCCTTTTCTAGCACACTAAAAAAAACAACTAAGTACTTGGTATAGGGTTCTAAAACTAAACTCCACCTTAAGCTTCAAAGAGCTCAAAATGTAGTTCTACTATTATTTTCCTACCTGTAAGATGCCTAAGAAAGGCTTCTCTATATTAAATCTCATTCATCAACACCAAGATGAGACACTTTGTGAGTATATCTCTAAATTCAATAAAGCTATACTCAAAATCCCTAATGTAGGCATGACCATTGCCTTGAATGCAATCATAAATGGAGTAAAAGACCGATGCTAGTTCCTTTATTCCCTAACAAAGAAGAAACCTAAAGATTTCAAGGATTTTCAAGAGTGGACAGCTACTTGCATTTCCCAAGAAGATGCTATTTTAGCTAGAAGACTAGCCAAGCAAGGGTCCTTAGAAAAGAAAAAGGGGAATAAAAACTGACCTTTAGCAAAGGATAGACTTAGCCTCAAAGTTGATAGTAGTGAGTCCACTTGAAATGGTGATAGCAATGCCTCCTTAAAAAAATGCTTTATCATTTTTTACGAGTAGCATACCCCACTAAACAAGCCTCAAGTCGACATACTTCTAGAGGTTAAAGATAAAGACATCCTAACCTAGCCTAAGAATCTAAGGAGCAATCCATCTAGAAGGAATTCTGACAAATATTGCGATATCTATCGAGACAAGGGCTATATAGCTAAAAAATGTACTTGGTTAAAGAATGCCCTTGAAGATCTCATATGACATAGTTACCTCAAAGTATACATAACAGATAGAGAATAACTTTAAAAGTGAGGTCATTGCAACGATAATGAAGAGGATCAAGTGCTTAATGCCTAACCCACCTATGGCAAAGTAAACACAATTGTGAGTGGCCTAGTAGCAAGAGGGTGGTCAAGCTCTTAGAGTAAGGCCTACATCCACTTAAAGCACTATTAATAGGTTTTAAACTTGCAAAACAAAATACCAAGAATAAATACAACCATCTCTTCCATAGAGGAAGATATGGAAGGGATTAATTACCCTCCCCCCTCAATGATGCCTTAGTAATTTGAGTACAAATTAGAGACTTTGATGTCCATAAACTATAAATAGACACCAGTAGCTCTACAAATATCATATTTAAAAAGGCTTTTGACTAAATGAAGGACAAACTTAAGGCGAAACTAAAGCCTTATGACCACGAGTTGTATGACTTCAATAATCAACTAGTTAAGCCTAAAAGCATTATAACACTTCCATTGGAGCTTGGTAGCAACAATCACACTACTAAGGTGATGGTTGACATTCTTGTGATCAATGCATGGTCACCATATAATGTCATTTTAGGTTAACCTTCATAGAACACCTTGGGAACGATTGCATCAACAAGGTACCTAAAGGCTAAGTTCCTAACCCCTACAAGTATTGGGGTATACCAAGGTAACTAATAATTAATTCGTACTTACTATCTTCAAGCATTGCCTTAGAGGGATGTCCTAACTATGGAAATGGGCTTAGAGGAAAAGCCAAGAATGAGGGGGTAAGGAGAACCAGTAGAAGAAATAGAGGTTATATGGATTAGAGACACTAAAAAATAGACCACACAGATCAGAACATCGATCTCTGTGGATCTAAGCAAACAATTGATCAATTTCCTTCAATCTAACATTGACATTTTTGCTGAGTCTCTTTCTAAGATGCTAGGGCATTCCCCTAGAAGTTATAATGCATTGCCTTAATATAGATCCGAACACAAAGTTAGTTAAGTACAAAAAGAGCCACTTTACCCTAAAACGCTAGGCGACAATCAAAGAGGTGGTATAAAGTTGCTAAAGGCAAATTTCATCAAGGAAGAGTTGTATCCAAACTACCTAGCAAATTGCGTGCTAATCAAAAGGTCTAATGAGAAGTGATGAATGTGCATTAATTATACTAACCTTAACAAAGCCTACCTAAAAGACTGTTTTCCCTTCCCTATGATTAACTAGTTGGTTAATTCAACCTCAAGTCATCACTCTTGAGTTTTATGGATGCCTTTTGGAGTTACAGTTAGATCTAGATTCATGAACTTGATTAGGTCCACACATCCTTTGTTACAAATTTCGCGACATATTACTACAAGGTCATGCCCTTTAGCTTAAAAAATGCTAGGGCAACATACTAAAGGCTTTTGATGAACATGTTTAAACCACAAATCGGGCAAAACGTTGAAATATACATAGATGACATGAAAGTGGAGTAGAGAGCCTGAAGAAGTCTTGGTACACCTTGAAGAAACTTTCCAAACATTAAGGAAGTATAACATGAAACTAAACCCTTAGTAGTGCATATTTAGGGCTACATTTAGGAAGTTTCTTGGTTACATGGTCACATCACATGGTATCGAGGTTAACCCAAAGAAAATCTAAGCCATATTAGACATGCAACCCTGTAAGATTATGAAAGACATCTAAAGATTGATTGATTGAATTGTAGCGCTAAGTAGGTTTGTGCCTAAATCTATGAACAAATGCTCTGAGTTCTTTAAGGTGTTGAAGAACCCCACGAATTTAGGTTTCTAATGGACCAACTAGTGCTAAGCTACATTCAATAAATTGAAGCACTTTCTTGCAACTTTGCTATTCCTCTCCAAACCCATCTTCAGAAGAGAATTGTACTTATACCTCTCAATTAGTGGCTAAGCCATCTCTTTTGTCCTAATGTAAGTTAAAGGGAGAGAGCACTGCCTAGTATATTATGTTAGCCACATCTTGCAAGGCCTCGAGGTCAAATATTATAAGGTGAAAAAATCAATTTAGCAATGTTAATCTCAATGAGGAAACTCTGACCTTATTTCGAGACTCATTAAGTAGTCATCCTTACCGACTAGCCTCTTAGGTAGATATTAAAGAAGCCTGAGCATCAAGATGGATGGTTAAGTATGCCTTAGAACTTTATGCATATAGTGTCTAGTGCCAACTATGTGAGGTGATCAAAGCACAAGTCCTAGCGGACTTCATCATAGAATCAACCATGGAAGAGGAAATATTGAATAATGATGACAAATTAGTTTGAACTCTCCATGTCAATAGCTTATCTACTCAAAGGGGGAGTGGAACGAGACTTATGTTGCAAGGATCGCATGGTGTAGAGGTACAATATTTGTTGAAGTTTGGATTCTCAACCAACAATAACAAGGCTGAATATGAAGCCTTCATTGTAGGAATAAAAATGGCAAAAGAGGTTAGAGCGGAAAAAATCAAGATCTTCTTCGATTCCTAACATGTTCAACAATTAAGAAGAGGGCATGACATTGAAGATTAAGGGAAGACTAAATATCTTAAGGTAGCAAAAGTACTATGCTTAGACTTCCCATCATAAGAAAATTACCAAAATCTCCTAAGTGGAAAACTCTAAGGCTTGAAGTTAGCTTTGATGAGCCTCTCTAACTTGAATAGAAAAGTATTCACCGAGTATTTACTAGAGAAGAGTATAGATCTATTTCGACATAGATGCCTCACCAATGAGACATAGTCCACTCCCAAGACATGTTGGATGGATCCCATTATTGCTTACTTAAGAATGGCATGCTACTTGAGGAAAAGAATAAGGCAAAAACACTAGTGTATAAAGCAACCCAAGATAGCCTAATAGACAAGCAACTTTACCAAAGAGCCTATAGTTTGCCTCTCCTTAAGTGTCTATACCCTTGAAACGTCGAGCATCTCTTGGAGAAGCTGCATGTAGGGGTTTACAACAACTATATCATTAGTCTCACCCTACTAATCAAGGTACTTAGACTTGGATATTATTGGCCCATGATGAAGAAAGATGTGAAGGTAGTCATATAAAGATGTGATAAATGCTAGAAACACACCCTAGTCAATAGCTAGCTGAGTAACAATATCTTGCCCATTATAAGCCTTTAGTCTTTTACATAGTGGGGGCTTGATATTCTCAGCCCATTCCTCAAGGCTACAGGTTAGTGCCAGTACATCATAATGGCTATATACTACATTACTAAGTGAGCGGAAGTGGAGGTTTTATAAAAATTATACATAATAACATTAGAGAATTCATCTTAAGATCGATAATATGCAATTTCGACGTGCTCTATGCTTTAGTTACAAATAATGGAACCCAATTTGACAGTAAGAGATTCAAAGAGTTCTATGAAAAATGGAGGATCAAGATTCACTACACCTCAATGGCCTATTCGCAGTTGAATGGACAAGTTGAGGCCATAAACAAGATCATTCTACAAAGCCTAAAGAAGAAGGTGGACCAAGTGAAAGGAAGATAGACTGATGAGCTCCCAAAAATTTTATGGGGGTATTTAGCAACCTAAAGACAACAACTAAGGAAAGCTCTTTCAACCTAGCCTTTGGAATTGAGGTGATCCTACCTGTCAAGCTTGAACTCCTTAATATCTAACATGAGTTAAATCTTTAGGTTAACAAGATAGGTCTGCACTAACCTTGACCTCTTAGAAGAGCTATGAGACCAAGCCAACCTTTGTGTGGCAATTTATCAATAGAGAGTAGCCAAATATTATGACATGAAGGTTAAGCACCTAATCCTCATGCTTTCTGTTACAAGAATGATAGGATCAGTGACGCTTTGTTCTCCAAATGGAAGTTAAAGAAACTTCTAAGCATTGCAAACCCTACACATGGAGCTTCTTCTTCTACCCTACCTCCTGAGATTCCCATCCAACCATCTTCACCTGATGAGTCTTCTAGTCCTTTATTTGAGCAGGTGAATACCCCACTTAACTGCTATTGAAAAGACTCAAGATGAGTTGAAGCAACAACTTTAGGGAATGAAAAAGTTGGGCAAGAAGTTCAAAAATTTTGAAGCCTAAGCTTTTCAACCATTGACTCTGTGCTTTTTGCAGGGGCCAATTAATTTGCTAACTTATGTATCTTCTCTTGTAATTGAGGAAAGAGTTGAGTTTAGTAATAAGAAGGATAAAGAAGAAATTGAAGATGACAAGGAAGATGAAGAAGAGGAAGATGATGATAGAGATGATGAAGAAGGGGAGGATAATTCAAATTGATTCTTGTTTGATTTGTAGGAGCTCTTTATGAGCTAGACTTATTATATTATTTATTTTCGAGTAACTATAATAATGGATTGCCCAACTTTGATTTTCACTTTTAGTTTTTATTTGTTTTTATTTGTGATTCTTTTAAGTTTTTCACTAATCAGTTTGTAGATTTCATGGTCTCTAGCAACATGCTTCATTGATGTAGTTGATCGACTTTTCTCAAATGGTCATTTAAGTGATTAAACTGGGGAAGTTTCAATTCCTTTTCTTTTTATTCTTTTCTATGCAATTTGGATCTTTAATGTTCAAATCACTAGGGACAATGTCTCAATCTAAGTGTAAAGAAGGGGATACTAAGGAAATTTGTTAAGGGTTGTAATAATATGAATTACTTAAACTTTCCCCTAATTTTTTTTTTTGGCTTGATAATCAGATTTTGAAATCATAATTATAAGTAAGAAATATTTCAGCATTTAGTAAATGAATTCCTCTAAAATAATAATGGAAATCAAAGTTAGTATTAAACCAAGGTCTTTAGTAAAAAGTTAATTGGTTCTATTTCTAAGCTTACTAGGATGTATATTTTCATTAAAGATCTTGAGAGCCATTTAATCTTTAATGAAAGGGCAAGAAAAGTGATTCACTTGGTGATCCTTCTTAAAAGATCTCTTCAAACTTGTAATTAATGAAGTCACGTTATGCTTACAACTATTGACTTAGTTAATATGGGTGAGCTTTGGTTTCTCAGAAGAGCTAAGTCTAACTCCACTACTAACTAGTCAAGCTAATTAAAACGATGATAATGCCACTACTCCAATGACTTGGTTTATTCAAGTTAAGAGTATCTTTATGAATCCCTAAAGTTAAGATGATGGAGGTTTGGTGGGTTCCCTTTGAAACCTAGTCACCTAAGGTCGTTTGGCCTAGGATCGGTCGATTGAGGAAATTATCGTAACAAAGCGAGACACTAAAAAGGAAAATTTTAATGGGTCTTGTAGATCAAGTAAGTAAATCTGTAGGTACGACCTCAAGTGAGGAGATAATATCTATTAACTTAGGTGACAAGCTAAGGATTATCAGCTGAAAGTTTGTTATATAGGTTACAAGATCCTAAACAACTGAACTTAAATAGGATGAATATATTCAATTAAATGCAATGAATAAAATTTTTGGAGAGATGAGCACCAAGGTCGTATTTTTACATAGGGAGGAAAAAGAAGTTAGCAAGAAGGATAATCTAAGGTAATCTATTTGAGCATAAAGATTATTTTGAAGGCATGCAAATAAAATGAAGTTGACAAAAAGGATAAACAATGAAACTAAACATAGATTTTAGCAAATTCTCAACATTAGATTGGGATTCCTTCAACAATTTAATTACTTGGTTGTATTTCAATAATCCCTTAATTTTAGTTTGAACTTAAGTTTTAATCACACTCACAAAACTCGCATTGGCTCTCATATAGTGGTTCCTATTATGCAACAAGAGTACTTTATGACCAATCTCTTATCTACACTTTGTTGGTAATGACCTAGGCCTTGTCACTGCTTAGACAATCTATTTAGGAACTAGAGTTCAACCCTAAATGCATGGTGCTCAAGTGAATACTAAGACCATGTTATCTTAATTCGAAAATCTAACATTGTAAGAATTAAGGATCCTAGGTTCTAAACAGGATTGTTGCACCCAATTAAGTTAGCTAGACTAACAAGGGGTGATGCCCAATTGTACAGAGCCATGATTTTCCTCGTGATAATAGATCACTTTACACAAGTTAAATCTATTTTTCCTTAGAATTAACTAAAACTTCAAGTTTACATTTAACACAACATCAATACAACAATAGCAACAACAATTTCATTATATTTCATACAATCCAATATAAAGATTAGGCACTAAATCTCACATTCATGGAAAATAGAGCATTGAGCACATATACACATGAACATGAATAATGCACTGCTTTAGACATGAAGAGAATAAGGTTAACGATACAAAATTGACTCCAATAACTAATTTTAAAGAGTTCCTCCATGAAAAATCTAACTCTTCAATCTAACTCTTCCATGGAAATACAATGGGAATCCATAATCCAAGCTTTGAAAGAGCTAAAATCCACTAAAGGTGTCATGCCCTAGCTTGGTAAACCATAATAGTCCCACTGTACATACTAATGGATATTGCTAATATAGGCCCCTTAGCTATTATTATACCATTAGTATGCTCAAGGGTTTACATTAAGAGTGGTAGCATAAATGAAAGCCAATCCATAACCCTAAAGAATAATGTACCATTCAATAAAGTTTTCTTACTACGTTGAACTTAAGTCTTTTATAAATCTTTAGATTGTAATACCTAGAGTCATTCAACAAGTTGATCCTCACTCAATGGTATCATAGCTTTGATCTATGTACTAACATGGGTTCTATTAGGGTAGCTTAAGACTGTGGATACTTACAAAAATATCTATAAGGGAATGAGCAAAAACCGTGTGCTCAATAAGTAGCAAGGAATAAGCATTATACGTATCAATCAAACAAGCAAATCCTTTAGAGTGAATGCAACAACCAATAGTATCATCCATACAACATTGACCGGTACGTTGTTAGGCTAGAGAAATTAACCCTACTTCAGCTTAAGTTTTGAGAAGTTGACCAATATGCAAACATTACCTCACCTAACCCAAGCTTGTGCAATGGATTGTCATGTAGGTCCTCCTTAAACTCATTAGGACTATCCATGTAATAGCTTTTGTCTAATACAGTGACCTCCTCTCTAGTTACTTGGTTCTATAGAGGTTTAAAGAAGGACATCATTGATAGTCCTCACATAACATGTGGTGTTTGGTGAGCAAAAATAATGCAAGAGGATGTAATGCATGTTCAATTATTAGGCCTAATATAAAATTAATCCAATATATGGGTAATCAAACAATTCTATACTCAAGCTACAATGTAATTGATATAAGCAACATTCAAACACACCAAAGCAAGTAGGCTCAACTACCACAAACATTGCAATCACATCCACTACATATGCATACGGAATCTATACTATAAGTACAAGTAAGTATAATGACTTACAATCCCTTATTAACAAAATAAAGACTAGCATGAGGGAGGCCACTTACTTGAGCTTAGGTGTGTAGTAATCCTTTGAAGTAAATCCTAAAAAGTTTAGTAAATATGTTTAAATCATTAGTAAATAATAACATGTGATTTCTAAAGTATTTACAGTTATTTCTAAAGAAGGTTCTGCAATAAGTTCTACGATAGGTTTTGCATAAGGTTCTTCCATAGTCCATAATATTAGTTTTTGGCCTAAGATAAAGTAAAATTTTATTGCTTTTCTTATGAGAGTGTTAGTTTATAGTATGATTCAACAATTGGTTGGTAAATGCAATAAGAATGTAAGTGATATTGTTGGTATTTTCTAATGAATAGGTTTACAATTTCTAGTGCAGTAGTTATGAGTTTCTATATTATATTAAATGTTTTAATAGGTAAATTATTTAAATTAAACTTTTCTGAATTCTTGTAGATAGGAAAAATATAAGTCATTGATAGTTGTTTTTATTACAAAGTATGTAAGACAATAGAGTAGTTTAACATATAAAGTTAATTAGAATATAGGGAAAATGTAATATTAAATAAGTTTCTCATGTTTCAAATAATTAGGTATACGAGAGTTAAAATTTTGAAATAGGAAATGGTAAAAGATGATCAATATTGATTATAAAAAAATTAATAAATATTATGAAGGTTTAGTATAGGTCATGTACATAGATGTTTTCGATAACGATAAAATAGTATGTTTGAATAGTAGTGATAAGATATAATAAGCTCTAAAATGAAATTTTAAATCAAGTTTGCATCATAACTCAATTAAAATAGTTTGTTGTTAATGAAAACCCAACATTGGTGTTTTTTTGAAAATTATTTAATTTTCAATATTTTAGCTAGTTATTACAAAAATAGGCTTAAATTGTAAAATAAATTAGAAAATATTTTACCAAAGGGGTAAAGAGGGATCCAAGACATCATAAATGATGCTAATTAGCATGTGTAAAAATATGATGTTCAAAAGTGGACTATAACTAGGACTTTCTAATTTTTATCAAAAACTAGGAAATTACTTAATATGTGACTAAAACTAGAGAAAACTATATAAAAAAACTAAAAATAGGAATAGGAAAATTACCATCACTAAGTAGGGATATAAGGAACTTACTAATACAATGGTGCGACAAAATAACACCTGAATATTAATATAGAAAAATCTGAGCGAAACACAACTACTACCACAAAACACTACTCAAGCCACCAGTAAAGTGTCAAACCACCTTAAGAGGAGGGAAAAGTCCCCATACATCACCTCGTTGATCAATGGAGGCTAATAACTCTAAATGAAAAATGAAAAGAGGGAGTTGCGATATCTATAGGTGTTGAACCCCCTAAAAAATTTATTTTTTTAATACTAAAAATTATGGAAAAATTGACATGTGTCTCATTGCATGCTAAAATGTGTAGGGTTAATGTTTCATGATTTTTGGGCACATGTGTGGATTTTGGTGGATTTTTGAATAAAAATCTTAGAATATTCCAACATTATTCTAATTATGTAAATTCTTAATTAATTTATTATTTACTTTTTCTAGAGATATTCATATTATGTCTTAACATGTTCTTATAATGTTTGGGTGAATTGATAATTATTTGGCCATTTAGGGTTATTTTATGGGATATTTTGTCATATTTATGTATTATACTATATTATTTTATTGTTTTCCTTAATTTTCAAAAATAACAGGTGGTTACTAGGTGTAGAAAAGGTCCTTCTCATGTCTTGTATGGATGAAGCATATGTCCTTATTGATGTCTTAACATTGTCTTTTTATAATTTACTTATCTATTTTTACAATTTATTAATTAATATGTTACTTTTTACTATAGATTTTTTTTTCTTTTACTTTAGTTGTTTACTTTTACTGTAAATTGTTACCTTTCAAGTAAAATTTGCACTTTAGGGCTTTTTGATCTATTTTAACTATTTTTCTCAATTTATGGTAGTTTTTTTTTCCTAATTTTTTTACCTAAATTTTAGGGGGTTTAGGCTTTCCGACTATATTGGATAGTTACGTGGTGTTTAATTCTTTAAGTTAGGGTTTGATTATCATAATGGTGTGAGTAATCCTTTTTCTTAACTTGACTTCCAGCGGTTTAATAGTGGAAATCTGCTTATCGTTACTATTTTAGGGGAATTTAATTGCTAACAAGCTAAGTTTCAACTTAGGTTCTAAGTTGGGTTCTATGTATATAGTTAATCAAGTTGAAGGTCCTTACAAAAGGCTTAAGCTATAACTAATATTATCAAATGAAAATATAAGGAAAATGTAAATCTAAGCTAAAAGTACAAAGAAATACAAAGAAAATATAAAAAAGACAAAGTACTGCCTTAGCTTTAAAACCCTTACCATGTAATCTATCTGAATCTCCTCTCCTCTATTAAACTGGCTAAAAACACATGAATTTATACATTGGAGCTAGCAATTAGAGGGTAGTAACCCTACTGTTTATATGATAAACACGTGTTACCTTCTGGATCCAGTTCTTTAGTAAACGTTGTATTTTGACCTATAAAACCCTAATGCTACCGTTTAAATGCTATAAGCCCTATGTCCGAAAGGTAGCTTGTCTCAATTCTAGGCACTTTTAAGCACCTTGACATTTAGATGGCTTATTAGTGGTCAATCATTGCTTTTCTAGCTATCGACTAGACACCATTTGGGTTGGCGTCCAATCTTCATGCCTTATCCTCACATTTTTCATTCTTTTCTTCTTCCTTCCAATTGCTAGGAGTTACTCTCTAAAGAGCAACCTCTAGACCTACAATAAAAGTAACAAAAACTAAGTGTTTTGACATAAAACTCAATATAATTGGGTTATAAATTCCTAGAATTGATTATTTTCTTTTGTTAAGCATGAGTATGAGAATTCTACACTAAATTAGTGCGTATTATCACAATTTCCTGAAAATATTATGTAGCTTAATTGTTAATTGGGAAGGATAAGTGTGTGGTATTACACACTTACCAACATTGAAACCTCTAATCACAGTTAAGTTTCAATTAGGAAATGACCTAATCAACAAAAAAAATCTAAGGATTGCATCTACATTATAATACAAAAATAAAAGAAAATGAGCAAGTAAAGAATCAATTCTTATTCAAAACTTAGCCAAGCAACACTTACATTCAACAAAGTTGGCATACTATGTTAACAAAAAGGAAAATAAAGAAAAAAGTTACACAATGCCTGAGGGCCTAAGAAGTCGATGGCTTTAGGCTCAAGTCATCAAAAAGAGCTACCTCAAGAGTCAGTTCTAACTTATGAGTAGGTAGAGGCTAAGTCAACTCTAGCTCTTAAGGTGGCAATGGATTAGCCGAAGGGTCATTTTGAGAGGGGGTAAAGGGACCTTGCCTTCAAATTGTTGCAAGGGTAAAGGTTTATATCTTCAACCTAGGGTAGGGTGGAGGTATCTCATCTTTGACTCAAAGTTCGCTTGATTCATTCCCCACCACCTCCTTAGAAAATTCCATTTCTTACTTCACTTTGGGAGGGTTATCCAGATTTCTTATTTTTGTCCTTAAGCCATCTCAAGTTGTGGTCAAGATCTTGCCATCATATCCAACACCTCATCTCTTGCTACCTCCCTCCATGACTTACACTTGCAGCTCCATCCATTCATCACTTTCTTGAATCTCCTCAAGGATCTTTAGATGAAGCCTTTCCTTCATTGTTACTTCTAGCTCTTAAATGTAAATTACATGGTGGTGCACATCCTCCTTTAACCTCATGATATGCTCCTTTAAGGCCGTCTCATCAACCATGAGCTTATCTACAGCTAACCTTAACACTATGAGCTCACCATTAACATCAGATAGTAGGGCATTGAGTCAAAGTTCCTTAACCCTCAAAGTCTCCTTTTTCTACTAATACAAGGTAAGCTCCTTCACAACCCAAAGACTTAGTTGTTAGCAAAAGTAAACTCCTTCCTCATCTTCGCCAGCTCGCCTAAGGCCTTCTTAGATCAGCCCTTAACCTTAACACATTTTTTTTTACAGTCTTCCCGAACCATCTTAAGTTCTTCCTTAGCCTTTTTAGCCCTTTACATAATAGTTACATTTCAATCAAAAGATACTAATTGCATTCAAAAAGCTTGTCTACATGAGAATTATCATAGTTTACCTTCTTCTCCCTTTCTTCCTAAGTGGAGAGGAGTCCATGAATACCCCCCATGTGAAGTCTTAAAATTTTCAAAAAATTATATAAACAATTAAAGAAAGTAAATAAAATAATAAATTCTCTAAAACGTGATTTTTAAATGATATTTGGTTAAATAACAAAATTAATTTAAATTATAGATCTAGGAATTTTAAATGAAAATTTAGAGTGAATATTTATATTCGGGATAATTAGATTAGCTAGATGTAAGCATTTGTAATAAAATGCTAAAAATATAAAATTCAAAGATATTTTTATGCGCGAGTAAAGTATTAAAATAGAGGCATCTAGAACATAAAATATAATCAAAATATAATATAATATAAAATATATTTGTAACAAAAAAAAAATCAGATCGCGTTCGACTAGACGTGTCAGGCAGCGCAGTAGGCAGGGGGGGTGTGACAGGGACTTAACTATCCCATCCTTGTTCCTTTCTGTCATTTCTTCTTCTTCTTCTTTTCTTTCTTATCTTCTTCTTCCCGGCTCACTTTTCCTTTTCTTCTTCTTCCAGTTTCTCTTGGCCTTCTTTTCATGCCATACTTCTTCTCTTTCCCTTCTTCTTTCTTTTTCTTTTCTTCTTCTTTTGGCCCGACTTCTTTCCTTCATCCTTTTCTTTTTCTTTTTCTTCTTCTTCTTCTTCAGCTGCCTTCTCATTCACCTTTAAGCCGCGTCTTCTTTAGCAGCTTCCGGCCTGCATGATAGATGTAGAATACCACTTAAGCTCCATTCTCAACCGATGAAAGGAGGCGCTCAAGCAAATAGCTAATGCGATACAATGGAGGAGCGATCAAAAGGGCAACATCTAAACATGTTCCAAAGCCTACACCTGCAAACCTAGTTTCCCCCGTTGAGTTGTCTTCTGGAGAATTTTTTTTATAGATCTATTGACTCGCTCGAAATGATTCATGGTTATGCGCGTGTGTGTGAATTCGGAGAGGGGAACAACATCTACAACAGTCGCAACAGCACAACAAGGAAGACAACAACAGCAACAACATCCACCAAAGCAACAACGACAACATCCATGAAAATAGCAACAGCAACAACAACAGTAGCAAAAGTTGAAGAAGAAGGGGAGTATGGGTTCGCATGTGTGTGAGGGAGGAAGACAACAACAACGACAACGATGACTCCGACCATGGCAGCAACCGTGACGACCTCGACCGTAGCAGTAACGGCCCAGCAACAATAGCAACGACGATGACGGCAGCACCCAGCCGAAGGAGAAGAGTGGAGATGTATGGGTGTGCGAGGAACCACGACCAGCAGCAACCACGCTAGTGGCCATGACGAAAACCACAACAGCAACAATAAACAGCACAGCAACGATAGTATGGATAGCAACATCAACCGCAAGGATGACAGTAACCACAAAGACAAGTGAGAGAAGAGGATGAGAAAAGGATGATGTGTGTGAGAAGGCATAGGTGGTGGTAGATGGGGTGTGAAGGTGTTTTTGTGTGTGCGTGAGGATGTGTGTGTGCATGTGAAGGACATGGGTGTGCGTGAATGGAGGTCGTGTGTGTGTGTGCGTGTGAGTGTGTATGGCTGTGTGCGCAGATGAGGAAGATGTGTATGTGTGTGTAAGAATATGTGTATGTATGTGTGGGAAAGGGGAGAAGGAGCAAGGTGTGTGGTGTGTGTGTGAGTGAAGGTGTCGTGTGTGTTAGGAAAGGAGAACAGCGACCGCCAGCGACCGCAACAACAGCAGCAACAACAGCCGCAACAGTTATGTTCCGGAGGAGAAAAGAAGAGGGGAAATGGGAGGAAGAGAAAGACATATATATGTATGTATACAAATGTATGTTAGACAGCAAGGAAGAAGAGGAAATGGGCAGGTGAATCCAAGGGAGAAGAGAGAATTACATGAAGGATGGTGAACGTGTGTGCGAGTGTGTATGTAAGTGTGTGTGGTGGTGTGCGGAATGTAGGGGGACATATGTGTGTGTGTGCGTGAATGAAGATGTGTATGTGTGTGTGTGTGGAGGAAGATGTGTGTGTGAGTGTGCTTGAATGAGGATGTGTATGCAAGTGTGTGAATGAAGGTGTGTAGTGTATGTAAAGATGTGGGTATGAGACGATGGGTGGTGTGTGTGTAGGAATGTGTGTATATGTGCGGGAAAGGAGGAAGCAAGTGCATTGTGTATGTGAGGATGTGCGTATATGTATGTGATGGTGTGAGGTGTGTGTACGAATGTATGTATGTGTAGATAATGGTGTATGGTGTGTGTATAAGGATGTGTATATGTGTATGTGTGGTTGAAGGTATGTGATGTGTGTAAGGATGTGTATATGTGTTGGTGATGATGTGTGGTGTGTGCATGTGGGCTTGAGGAGAAAAGAGGATAATAACATGCAGTTGTCGATGTGTGTAAATTGGTGTATGATATGGTTGTGTGTATGTATGTATAGGTGCATGTGTGGTGTGCAGAGTGTGTATGTATATGGATAATGATATGTAGGTGTGTGTGCACATAGTGTGTGGGAAAGAAATTCTGAGCAATCATTTAAGGCACTGATTGTATCACTCATAGAAATGAGATGGGAGAAATAGATTTGTGGAACTGGCATTTTCTAAAGGGTGAGGTACTTATCCTCAACTTTTTGGCCAACAATTATTTTTCCACCTTTCATTTACCACATGCCCAAGCTCAGGGCTTTAATTATGATAAATCATGGCTCATGCAGTGAAATCCTCCACAACTTTACAGGCTTCAACTATTAGCTATCCTCAAAAGCCTCTAGCTTGAAAGGGGCAAAGTGATCACACGTCAGAATCACTTAATGACGATTAGGACTATGACGACCATAAACAGGTAAGTGGTGTAAACACCCCATTTTTGCCCTCGGAATCAACAATTCTTGATAATAATCAATTTATTTTTCAATTTTTCCTAATTTTTCCTAATTTTCCATAAATAATGAAAATGTTCAAAAATAAAAATAAATAGGAAAACACTTCAATTTTGAAAAATGATTTCAGGAATGGCAATAATAAATAATAAACAATTTTTACAAATTTTTGAAATTTCAAAAAATACAAAAAAATAAAAAATTGCATCGCATATGTACAATTTGCGATGTAAATAAAATCGGGAAATTGGGCCAGCTCAGCTGGCTCGTGTGTGTGCGTGAGGAACGTGTGGAGGCCAGACGTTGTAGGTTCGAATCCTCCCCGAGCATTCTGTGCAAACTTTTTTTTTGCCTTTCGCTTGGAGCTGCCACGTGGCAGCATGTGATTGGCCGAGGGAAGTCACGCGCGTCGCGCGTGATCATCTTCTTGCAAGCCCAGCGGAGAAAAATCCGGCAAAAGTCCGATAAGGCTGAAATTGCTGGATTTCTTCAAATCTTTTTAGATTTCAATAAATCCAAGACCGAATTATCCAGATAAATGGTAAGATTACAACAAATCGGTATCAAATGGATTGGATAAAATCAAATCTAAGAAACGGAAAAATATGGGTTTATCTAAATCGGCCGATTCGAGCTTATCCAAGAGGAGTTCGAGGTTCCTATAAATAGAGGAGAACAGGAGGAAGCTGGAACAGGAAGAAAAAGTGAGAGAAAGAGAGAGAAAGGAGCGAATCGGAGTACGTCGGAGGAGCTTGAAGCCGTGACCGCCGATCGGAGTTCAAACCACCGCAAGGAGACGTTTGGGAGTAAACCGCCACCACCATCAGAACTCAGCACCCTCGAGAAGCTAGGATTCGACACTTCACCCGCCGCAAACGACCGTCCGGAACGCCGTGAACGAGCCAATACCGCCGCCGTGTCCGACCGATTCGACCCGACCCGCGCACCGATCCGGATCCAGGTAAGTCGGATTTTCCAGATTTTTTATTATTATTTATTTTGTTTATTTGTTGTTGATTTTTTATAATGTGCCATTTTTTATTTATTGTCGATTAATAGAATTGTAGGAATTGTATTTTTCTGATTTAATAATGTCGAAAATAGAAAATAGGAAATAGGATAATAGGAAATAAGAAAAAATAAAATAAAAATAATAAAAATGAAGAAAAAAATAGAAATATTAAAAAATAATAATAAAATTTTAAATTTCAAAATAGATAAAAATAAATAAATAAATTTTCAACAAAATAAAAATAAAATTAATGATAAAATTTTCACAAAAATATAAAAATTAAAAAATCATGAAAAACTTACAAAACTTATAAAAATCACAAAAATCATGAAAAACTTATAAAATCATAAAAATCACAAAAATCATAAAAAATTCAAAAGAATTATAAAAGAATCGTAAAAATAAGTTTTAACACTTAGAAAATCCTTTTCTTCGAATAAACTCAAAATAGATGTTTTCCCCCAAAATCATTTTCAAAAATCAAATTCAAAGTTTAGGCTTAGAAATTTTTAGAAAAATCCCAAAGATGTTAAGAACGTAAACCAAAAGAGTTTGCAAGAATTAAAATTCATCAAAAACTTAAGATTTTCGAAAAAAAAAGCGAACTACGGCTTGTTTGATCTGAGTAGCAGGTACGTAGGCACCCATTCGGGTCAACCCCCTAAAATGAATAAAAAATCATTTTCTTGAAATAAATTCAAAAACATAAAAGTAACAAAGACACAATGAAACACATTTCTAAAGATGAACAATTTTAAGAGATTAGGTGGTAACCGCATAGGTTTTAATAGGTTAGCCTCCGGACCTAGAAACTCTGGTTTTCCCTTTTTCTCTTCTCACAAAAACGAGAAGAGGAAATAACGACGACTAGTAGTCCAAATTAAGACTAATCCGCTCCTTTAGTCTTAATTCAATTTTTCCCAACAACAGTTGGGTGGCGACTCCAAAAATCAAACGAAATTCCTAATTCAAGTCGAGGATCTAGATTAGATAAGCATAGGGTTTAGTTTAGATCGGATTAGGAATGGGAATCCAAAAATTAGACTCGACAAGTGGGAAACTCCATGATGTGCTACAATGTTGTGATTGATTTTGATATGCCATATTCGATTGTGATATGTTTATATATGTGTATGTACAAGTGGATGTACGTATATGTGTGTGAATATGTGTACTTTTTGGGTGTGAAAGTACGAGTTATGTATGTGTATGTGTTGATACATGTGTGTATATGTATGTACACATATGAAGTACAATTACGTATAAAAAAAGTATGCAGGAGAGTAAGCATCCATTCGTAGTTTTTCGTAAACAAGGTCAGCATAGGAGTCAGCATGCCTATGCTCAAGGCCGTACTGACTTTGAAATGCATTATCTCCGGTGCCAAGTTCAGCACGGGCTCTAACACGGCTGTGCTCGAGGCAGGGCTAAAATATTTCTTGCTTCTAACCATTTTTCTAACTCAGCACTGGCTTCAACATAGGCTGTGTTAAAGGTTATGCTGAACTAAAATTTCAATTTCCTTCATTCTTCACCAGAAATTCATTTCACTTTTTCTCATACCATCCTTAGCCCTCTCTTTTGTCTCCATCGAAAAAAATAAAAAATAAAAAAAATATATTCTAAATTTTACAATGGATGCGAAGTCGCATAATTGAAGAAGGGTTCAAGAGTGCGAGATGTGATGGGTCGACTTTGAAATTGAAATGATAGTTTGATGCTTGTTTGTTAAATGGTTAATAAAATTATGTTACTTCCCTTATGTAGATTGCTTGTTATTGTATATTGATTGATCACCCTAAAGTGAATAATTAAAGGTTGTGATTTAATTAAAATGAGACATGTATTACACGAGACATTGCATAAATTTGAAGGTCATCACTATCACAGAGCATCCGAAAGTAATTGTGATATTACTGAGCCGTCCTAAGCGAACTACTGGACTAAAGGATTGTCTGTGCCTTGCTGGTTCCTTGTCTGAAGTGTCTTTGAGGGTGTTGCTCCGACTATTACAGAGGCACGGGAGCGTCCGGTGTTAAAATAAATATGATAAACTGAGTTGTGAGACCTAGGCACTGATGGTGGCTTTGGAATCCCTAACCCAAGGTCAAGGAGGGCATAAACCCTAGACTTCACGTTGGTTATCGGAAGACCACGTAAACTGTTGCATTCATATAATTGCTTATGCATAGCATATAGTTGATAACTTGATTAAATTGCTTGTGCGTGTGTAGCATTGAGAGTATTGCACTCCCATTCACTGAGCCATAGTGTGCTCACCCCCTCACAAACTCTTTGTAGGTAGCGATTACAAAAGCTTAGGATGGGATAAAATTTGAAGTGTCGAGAGTTTCTAGAAGACCAGAATGATAGAGTAAGAAATTGATTAATAGGTTTTATAAATCAAATTGTTATCTTAGGGCCCTGATGTAAGGTTTATTTCATTTTACCGGTTGGTAGGGGATACCGACTCTCTGTAATCATGGTTGACTGAGGGGTACAAAATCCATAGTTATATTTTATTATATAATTATATGTAATATGACTAGTTATAAATGTAATTAACTAGTTAGAATCTTACGATCTCTGACTCATAAGATGGTTATCATGTAACGGGTACACACATCCATGATGATTTTAGTAAAAACTTCTAGGCCCCCTTCCGGGGCGTAACATTCCATCATCTGTAGATAGGGAAAATGTTAGTCAGGTTAAGAAGCTAATATCAAGTAGCAAAATGCTAAAAGGAACATACCTATAAATTTTCTCATAAAAGAACTCTTTAAGCTCACTCATTGTCATCTTAAACATAAATTCCTCCACAAACTAACAATCTCGAGGTAAAAAGCAATTGGACAACAAGTCATAGTAGAGTAATCATTGTCTAAAGGCAACATCATTAGAGTGGATATCTTAGTTGGGGATATTCTTAAGACTGCACACTTGTCCCAAGGGCTAAGATTGATGTAGGGGAGATGCCCTCAACAAAGATGACTCTTGCATCCTTCCCTTAGAGTCATCGCCCCCTCTTCTCCTTTTCTCTCCCTATTGACAATTAGAATTTCCCTTCAAACCCCTCTTTCCTTTAGGAGTAGGAGCTTGATCTAATGAAGCAACAAGTCTTGTTTCATCTTCACTTGACACCTAGATTATACTTTTCAACTAAGCTCTCTTTATGATTAGTTTTGGCTTGTTTTCACACACAAGCTCCTTTGTAAGCTCATTTATCTTACCCTTCCCCTTCCCAGGGGCCACTTAGATAGGAGGAATAGTTTGAACAAGCTTAGCATCCCTGATCACAATCCCCTTGGCTACAATCTTCTAAGGTAATCCTTAGTTGCATGCTTAGCCCCCTTGGCCTCCTTTCTAGTTAGAGTAGCCTAGCGAGCAACTAATTGGCATATTAGGAACCTCTTTAAACTTATATTTGCAAAATGAAAACAAAGTTAGAACAAAATTCCAAAAGCAAAACCATGAATATATGCCCTTAATGGGACTACTTTTCCCAAATGGCGATAGATAAGGAACTACCCTTTGGCTAACCCTCATTAATAGAATAACAGGCACAAACCTTTACATTCACGCTATTTCTCCTAGGGTGCATTGTCCACTATCCCAAGGAAGCCATCAAAAACATTAAGGGCAATAAATGGCTCACCATTCTTCCTCAAAACATCAATTAATACATCGGCCACATGTTGGTCATTAAGCATGAGTTCTACAACTTTCATTTTTGTTAGTGTAACCTAACACATCCAAAAGCCTAGCTTGTCCTTCAACTCAACCATAATGAACTTGTCCCTTTAGTTATAGATTGAGGAAATAAGTCCCTTTAAGAGCTTCATATCACCTCGATTCATCAAATAATACCATCTAAGCAAAGGCCCGGACCACTTTATGAAGTAAAACTACTTGAACAACTACACAATGGGCTGCAATCGAAAGGACTTGCAAATTTCCTCAAACATTACCATCAATGTATAAGCATTTGGGACAAGCTAGCAAGGGATGAGACAATGGTAGTTAAAGAAATTCTTTTGGAAATTTGAGAATGATAACTACAACCAAACTCAAAGTTTTTGTAATAAATATAGAAACGATTGCCCTCCATTAAGGAAACCTACTCTTACCCTTCAGCATGATAGACGACCAAGCTATTTGGAAGTAAGCCACAATATAGCCATACCAAGTTGGCTTTATCCTCGATCAACACACTCTTTACCCCATCTAGAGTCAACTTAAACATAATGGGTCCCCCTATGTGTTGGTACGATTGGGAGGTTATGAAAGGAAGAAGAATATTGAGTATCATTACTGTATTTAGAATCCCTAAAATGAAAGTTCTTGATTGAATGGAATGAGAATCTATTATGAAGATCAAGAGAATGTGACCAAAAGAATGTGTTCAAGAAAACTTCATTGTTTAGAAAGATCAAAGGAAAGAAAAAGTGTGAAATCTGAATAGCCCTTAACTTTTTATATGTAGCGAGTAGCCTTATGGATAGTTACTTGAAAAGACATGAAAAACCCTAAGACAAGCGGGATGTCACCATGTACCTTGCTACTTGAACAAAGGGTTATGTTCAATTTCACATCTATAGGTGTGTTACTTCATTATTGGACATGTATCTACTAGCATTAAATGCACGGATTTGTGCATATACAAAATATTTGAAATTGACGATTGGAAAATGACAATGGAAAAGTAACCATCAAAGGAAGAGTGCTAAAACATGATTCCTCAACTTGCATAGCTAGGGGGGCAATGTTTTGGCCGACCCTTTAAGCCTGCTTGCTTATCATAACTTCAGTAGCTCATCCCATGTTGAAGGCTTAGTCAGACTTGCTCACCTTAGTCATCCTTAGATCAACAAGCCTAGTTGTAGCACTTTAGCTCGGTTATCATCTTTAGCTCAAAGGCTTTTGCTCTCTACTCAATAAATCTCATCACGAGACTACTCTAGCTTAAGAATGGCTTGCTAGCTGCACAAACCAATACACTTTGAATCCTAAGGTCTAACTAGCCATCCAATGACTCAAAGCAACACCCATTCACCAAAGCATTGATCATCATATGTGTCGTGATTTGTCTTACATGCTTGAAGGCTTGCCTTAGCTTTGACTCTCCTCGTCACTTTATCATCAATGAGAGTGGGGAACAAGTGTTAATAGGCCTTTTAGCTATAGGCCATTAAGCCCAACTTAGTAAGCCTATCATTAGAGTTAAACTTGACTTAATGAGAATATGTGATCTAGATTAGAAAAATCTATTAAATCCTTATATACACTCCATTGCATCTTTTCATGTTTAGCATGGATATCTCAAGGGAAAATGCACTTGACAAATCAAATTCCTATCCTCCATGCCTATAAATACATGGTTAGGACTTTTAGGTAAGGGATCAAAACCCTCATACACACTTTTATACTATTGTTGTTACTATCAGATTCTTTGTATGCTATTCACTAACTTGGGCGTCAGAGTCCCTACAAGGAGACATTTCTAATGCCCCAATAGCTCTTTCTTCTTCTTCTTCTTCTTCTTTTCTTGTAAGAGCTATTCTCGCTCAATTCATCACCAAACTTGGCCTAAGCCTTCCATTAGAGAAAAGTAGTAACAATAATCCCCCTCTAATTAATGGGGGTAACCCTCATAGGGGAGTTGAACAAAGATTTTGGATTTTGAGGCCATAAAACAAATTAAGATAACAAGTTAAGAGATTAAACTTTAAAGAACTATAAAAGGTTTTTCTTGATAATTAAAATTAAGATTTGTATAGAACAAGAATTAGGAACCTTAAATAGATATAAATTGAAATTTAAGACTTCCCAATAGATGAATAATAAGTGAAAATCCTAATTAGCTAATCTATAATTGAAATCTAACAATCTAAGAACCCTAATCATAAAATTAATAAGCTAGAACCCTTATTCAATATTAAAGCCATAACTAGACAATTAATAGGTAGGAAGCCTAATTTGATAAATAAAGAATCGTAGTTAGATTTATTATGTAAAATTGAAATAAGAGGAATTGTGCCCTACCTCTCTTGTCATTTCCATCCCTTTAGTCTACACCCCTCTCCCAAGACTAATTTTAGTAATGAACAAGAGCATACTTTAAGAAAGAGTTTAACAATAAGTCAATAGGTTACAATGAGATTCAAAAAAGGATTAATATGAAGATATAGAATGAAAAAAAAAAAAAAGAAGAAGAAGTAAAACTCTTAAGAAAATAACGCAAATAACAATTAGGAAATTAATCATGTACTATATCATTCTAGGAAAATTGTGGACAAATGGATTATAGAAAATGGTTTCATAAGCAAAAAATGTAGCTATTCTATTACATAATGTTTGTGCTTGTAGGATTAGGAGCAAAAAATTGACTAATAATTATTTGGCTATTAATTATTTTGTTATTTTGTACTTAATAGTGTGGAGATGTACAAAAATAACCCTAGATTGGGTTTTAGTAACCTTGAGAGGGATAATATCTTGGAATAAGGCATTAGTTAGGTGCCTAGGTCATTATTATGGCTCAATGGGTAGTCAATGTGAAGGAACTAAAACTAATTTGATTAGTAAGGAGGGAAAAAGTTCCAATAGGGCAAACTAGTGGTTATGGCATGTAAGCTCAAATGTTGCATATAGATCGTGCTCTTGATGGCATGATACGGGTGATGAATTAAGTACAAGACTAATTTATCATCATTATCATTGACAAAGTAGATTCAGATAGTTATTCACACATATATTAGGGTTGCCACTTAGGTTTGATTTATTAAAGAGTCATGAGCTACTCCAAGTTATAGGGCGCTAAGACTATGCCACATGTTTTATGGTTATGTTTGCATTAGATTTTGTTATATGCATGTGATTCATGATGTTTGGCATTCATATGTGTTTGGTAAAGTATGGTCATTTGATGGGCATTTGCTTACCACATCTAAGCACATTGTTTTTTCTAGTGATGGTAGCTTTAGACTTAAAGAGTCAATATCGTAGGATAAACCTTAGCTTTAGACTTAAAGAGTCAATATCGTAGGATAAACCTTACATATTCTTATCTATGTTGGAATATGTGGTAGATTAGACACTTCTTTAGGTTTAGGGCATGCCATCTATAGAGTTTTTCATGAGGATGGTCAACCTTAGCAAACTATATGATCAACCACTTCTTTACAATGGTTAACTAGGAAGAAGAAAAAGAAGAAAGGCCAACCATGATTGTTATCAATCAACCACCTTCCCTTACCGATCGACTACCCCCATGTTGGTCAATCATGTGCATCCTCTTATCATCCCAATCGACCTGCATTCTTGTCAATTAATTGGCTTAACTTTTGGGAGATCCTAATTAATGTGTTTTAGGTTCTAATTGTCTAATATAAGTAGGAAATCAAGATATAAACTCATGATTTGTTATGTTTAGAATAGTTAAGATTTTAGTAATTGTGATATGTTCAATGTTAGAAGTGAGCTTTTCTCTTAGTTATCTTAGAATCATTGAGTGCAATTTGTGTATGTAATCACCTTGTCTATTGATTGTGCTTATAGAGTTAATAATTGAAAGAAACTAAAACTATTAAAACTCTAATTGTTTTGCTAAGTTTGCTTGCACTTAGACCGAAAGTACTAGGGTACTGGATGTGGTGGTCTTGGATTAGTAACTTTGTTAGCCTTAAGGGGAGGGAGGGTAGTTAGGTACAAAGATTTAGGGTGATGTGACATATAGATTTAAGCGCTAATGTTGTTGCATGCACACATTCCAATCAATGTAGGATTACATTTCACATAAGATATTATAGTACATGCTGTGAATATAATTTGGCTTTTAGCTTACTGATAAGTGATAAAAAAACTTATAATTAATTATTTTTTATTTGGTTTTGATCTATTTTATAAGTACATTTAGTTAGATATTATACTTAATTGGCTTATATTTTAATTGCAAGTTCTTAAAAGCTACTTTGGACAAAAAGGAACTAATTCTCTCAAGTTTCATGCAAATCAAAATTAGAATGAATAAGTTATAGAAGTGAAATGGTCAACATATCCATCAACACGACCATGTCGAAGATTGTGTCGAGCTTTTAAAGAAAAACAATTTGCAGCACTAAGTACATGACTATTTTAAAGGCCATGCAAAAGTACATGCCCACCGACACAGTTGTGTCGGAGATTGTATTGAAGCAAAATTGCAATTTCTTGAGAAAGTTCATTGCCAAGAGTTACTTAGGCATTTATGTGGCCGTGTCATAGGTGAATGCTACTTTCCTATTCAATCACGACTGTTGAAATTACTTTCCTAATTAATAAACAATACTGAAGATATAATTTCTTACTTGTTAAAGACAACATTCCTATTTTATGAAGATTTAACTTTCCATTCCATGAAGATACAATTTTCTTTTTCAAAATACATTTGATCACTATAAAAAGAGTGCAAAGTCCAAGCAACATATAGAGTGTTTTAGATTAGCACTAGCATAGTTAGAAATTTTACTGTTATTTCTGTCTTCTTGATGTTCTACTTGATGAATTATTTTTATAATTTCACTTTTAATTTCAACATATTGTTAGCTTAATTTTCTTTTATACTCAAGTATGATGAACCCTAGAATGAACATATGATTTTTTTGGTTTATTATTCAATGAAGTTATTGTTATTCTATTATTCAATTATGTGTGATTTATTATTTTCAAATTAATATTACCAGTGTGTTAATTTGATATTTAATTTCTTATATAGAAATTGAGAGATCATATGTTTGAATAAATCTAGCATAATTGGAAGGAGTTGCATACAATCCTAAAGATAGAATGGCATAAATCTTTTAGATTATGGTCAAAATTAATAGTGGAATTCACGGTGTAAAAATAATGCAATTTTAGGGGTTTTAAATAGAAAGAGATTTCAATTAATTATCTTGGAATTAGAATTTAGTAGACTCAAAAGTGCTATTGGTTCAATATAAGAATTCTCACAATCCAAGAATACAATAATGGAATTGAATAACAATTAGTAAATTATATTAGTAGTTCTAGGAAGATTCTATATCCAAGTATGTTTTTACTAATAGTTATTTTCTTAAATTTTACTTGTTAATTTTCTCATTCAATTTTGATGATTAGATAATAGAAGAAAGGCAATTACTAGTAATCATAGTTTCTATGGAATTGGCACTTTATATTAATAACCACTTTAATATAAAAATCGATAGATACACTTACCTAGAGGTTTTAAAATAGTTGGATAACTGGTATCACTTACCCCTTGTGGGACATAATTTTTAGGTACATATACTATGGATGATTTGAGATTGTATGATGTTCTTGGTTATCACTTGTGTTATAAGAGTGGACAAGATGATAGAATTTTTTATTTTAGTGATGACTATATTAGAGACCGATTCGAGATTCTTACGAGTTGTAGACTCAATTACAATTTATGTAATTTAGAGATTTATGTTAGTTTTTTTTTTTCAGTGGATTTAGTTTGTTTGTAGATGTAGTTTGATATATGGAGATTTAGCTGACGTGAGTTATCATTATTTACTTAATCATGACAAGTTTCATATTATGAGAGTTAAGTAGATGTTATTTCATATTGTGGTTTTAATAGAGTTCTAAGCCTTTGCATAATGCAACAGATGGGACATGACAATTTAAGTGGCCTCTATAGCAGACTCTTTGCATCCTTCTTTGTTTCGAGGCATGATACCCAGTAAACATAAAATTAAGGAAAAAGTATTTTTGAGCTCGACAATGCTCCTAGTGTAATATTCATTTTCTATATATTTGATTTTTCTTTTATAATGTATATTTGATCTTAAAAAGTGTAACAATTTTTCATGTTAAAATTCTATTATAATATATAATTTTAGAAGTTTTACCTTTTTTATATTTTGCCTTTTTCATCCATTAATTCAATCCTGTATCATTATAATCATATTCTATTACATTTGCCATTACAATCACATTTTTTTTCATTATATATAATAGACATGTAATTAAATCACCATAATTCTTCTTTTAAATATTGCATAAGTTACATTCTAATCCCATAAATAGCTTGAGGCTATTAAAATTTAGTCAATTACAACCCCATCTAAAAAATTAAAAAAATAATAAAAAAGTTGATTCTTCAATTTAAATTTTTTCCTCTTCAATTCTCTTTAAAACAAATTATTATACCAAATCGTCTAGAAAGGTTGAAGATCGTCAGTGCTATAGAACAATTTTTATTTTTTCTTAGATTTCCATTTTACGATTTGATATGTTTTTTTGGTTAACTTTTATTTATGTACTTGTTTTATAGTTTTTTATATTATAGAGGTGAAAGTGAGGTGGTTCAGATGTGGAAGTAGACGGTTAAAAAAGATAATGCAGGAATTGTGATGATTTAATGGTATTTCCTTCTCTCTTTTTTTTTAAATTTTAATGATCGTTTATATTGAATAGGAAATAAAGCAATATCTGTATATTTTAATTTTATCATAATTTTAATAGTTGTTTATGTATTTGATAAAGTATTTTGTAAATTGTCAATATATCTAAATTTAAATAGGATCCAATCTATAATATGAAGTTCATTATAGTTGAATTTGTTTTATAATTACAATTCACATAAAAGTTTAGTCAACAGCCGTAGATCATCTACGCAATTAGTGAGTATATTTTTCTTTCCACTAAGTAACTTATCATTTATCACTTGAAAAAAAAAAAAAAAGAAGAAGAAGATAATTTACCGAGTAAATACACAGTAAACAGACCAGAACAGATCAAAGGTATGATTATGAACGATGATATACATTGAGGTCTTCTTTTATGGGGTATAATGTATTCTTTTGAGGATTCATTTATCCATATCCATATTACTAATAATTTAAAGGTCCCTTACTGCTATAGTGTTTAATATCTTAAATAAATTACTAGTCCTTCAACATTTATTACAATATAAAAGGGTAAAGTACCCTGTGTGATATTATATTTTTAAAAAAAAAAAAGAAAAAAGAGTTGAAGCTCTATGAGGGCGCTTCGAGCTAGAACAATTTGGAACTGATTATACTTGTTGTATTCAAAGTTTCAAACTTCTCAGTCCTTTTCCAGAGATATTATTAAATGCATTGCAGCTTTGACAAGGATGTATAGGGTGGGGTCAGCCCGTTTCGTCCACATTATCCACAGACCGTAACTTCTTGATAAGCCTTACCTACCTCCATAAACTCCATAACTTTCTGTTATTGGCTAGCAAATAGCAATAGCAGCAATCTATGACAGTTTCCTACTTAAAAAGTTAGTGCTATAGTCATGGCCCTCATGGGCTAACTAAATTTGAATATGGGAGTGATTTCAGGATTGTGTGCAGTCGAATGACCAATGATTTATAGAATGGGTCGTTGGTCATGCATTTTTTAATAATACTTCACCATCCAAATGTATTGAACTGGCTCTTTGCATTTTTGTAATACTTCACTTGTCCTTTCAAAATCTTAGTCTATGGAATGATAAAGCCGCCACCCATACAAGCAAACCTATGAGGCTATGTCAAGTCATGTCTCAGATAACATGATTCTAAGTTGGAATTTTAGCGCAACTCAAAATCTTAATATCTAAAAGTCTTAACTTAAAAATTCAAAATAAGGCTAAAATTTCCTAATCAAGTCAAGCTTAATATGGTACTCAATAAGTTTAAATTGAGTTTGACTAAATTTATTGAAGCTCCTTCAAGTTGTTATATCTCGTCTAATTGAATCTACATTAGAACTAAATTAAGCCTAGTTGAAACTTAAAAGACAATTCAATCTCTATTATCAATGCTAAAAAAATTTAGTTTGGCTTAATAAACTATATAAGTTAAGCTAGACTTGGACCCAAATCTCAACCACTATTATAATTTAATGAAAATCGTACTCATGTTAGGAAATTGTAACTTCAGTTTAGTAAAAAAAAAAAATTAGGGGTATGGATATGGTTGTTTTTCTTAAAAGAATTTACACTTATCATACAAATTTTGCTATGGGAGATTCCCACAATACAACTAAGTTTTGATATTAGCATAGTAAATTTTTAAGTATTAAACCATATATATGGATAAAGACGAGATGTATTGTGTTCTTAATAAGTGTACAAGGAATGCAGAAAATTATTAAAAGTTCAAGATAAAAATTTGACCAAAAAATTGAGAAACAACACATTAAATATGTTAGACAATTTCCAACAATAATGACTCATGAGCCTTGAATCTTATCTATTAGATTTGATCTAGTTCAACTATAAACTCATCTAGATCCTTAAAGACAAAAGGACATGACTTGAATACTTGTAACATTTCAAAGATTTGATCAAAAGTTGCAACTCTAACCAAAATATGTTCTACAAAAGTTATAGAATAAAATTGAGCCAATTGAATCATTTGTAAATGATTCAAATCATTCAATAAATTTCCTAATTTTTTAAATCTTATCATGGAACATTAAAATCATTTATAAATGATCCTAATCATTCAATAAAATTTAGAACCTTTTGCTCTAAACAAGGGTTGGTTTGAACCACTCATAAAAGTTTGTGGACCATCCCTATTAACATAGCAACTCAGATAACACTTTAATTAATCATTTAAGTTTTTTAAACACTTATAGGATAGGTATCACCAAGACTATTCTACATTGCCTGTTGCTTTAGTCAATAGTTTTGTATTCTTCCTCTTCACCATGCTATTGTTTCGATCAATTATTCTATGCCAAAAGTCAATCTTATCCTCAATTTCACTCAATTTATAATTCTGTTTATTTACTACCATTGCGCAATTTATTTATTCAATCCCAATTTAATTTGCTCATAATTCTTAACAGCAACCCTAATCCTAATTATTTTGGTTATGATGCTAAGTATGTTCTTATATCTAAATCGTAGTGTAATGTAATATACCTACATTGTTTTTAAAGCTCTCTTTTGAAATTCATCAATCCTAATTAGTTCAACAATTTTTTATTCTTATTGCACCAGTAATAGATTTTGCTTACTCTATAAATCGTTGACTCCTTAAGTTCAATTTCCCAATGTAACTCCCACTTGATGGTTTATTAATGATAATAAAGTAAGGAAAAATTCACCCATGGGAAAAATAAATAATAAAGTTCCGAAAAAAGAAAAAGAAGGAAAGAAAAGAAACAAAGAAATGAAATGTTTGGTCAGTTTAGTGTGCTTTCCCTCCTAATTTTATAGCTTCCATACAGAACCATCTAATCTCTTGAATCAACCAATACTAATTAAGACTAAGTGAGACTAATTTTTTTCTATTTGTTTATTGCTTTATTTCTGTTAGGAAATCATCAATTTCTATAAGCTTTTCACCCTTTAGGATAAGATGATGAGATAAACAGAAGAATGTCTCTTAAAAGATGTATAAATTAGGACTCGATGACGAGAGATATATTTAAATTTTGTCTACACACACAGCTAACATGCCCATCCTCGACCGACGAGATTATTTCGAAATCGCAATATTATCATCGCTGACGCTCAGGTGGTCACGTATCGTGGAAGGGCTGATCAGATCGTTCTATACAAACTCCGAGTTTAGAATTTTGATCCCAATCGATTATACTCCAAGTCTCAACTTCCAACTTTAAAAGAGGTAACGCCTTCACCACCTTGACACAGGAAATACAGTACCGAATTAATGGTTGCTGATTCTGAAGGGTCAGTTGCCGCAATTGTATTTATTGTAGATTATAGGTGGGATAAGAGTAACTCACGAGGACTGAAAAATATCATGCCTCGTAAACTAAATCGCAGGGTTAATGTTAATTATATGCAATCCACAAACAAGTTAATTTCCTAATAGAGATGTCAAAATTGCCAAAACAGCAATCACAATCATTATGTTCAGGAAATAGTTGGACTTGAGAGGCGTATCTGGGCTTCCACCGATGGTTTCGTACTCCGCTCGGATTTTCTGCTTCATTGCATCTGAAAGCTCTCTCTGCAATTCAAATATGCAACATGCATTGAATTTTGTTTCATTTCCTCCCCCTCAATTAAAGCTTCCAAAGATTTTTAAGTATGGATGGATAGGTTCACAAGCATTGCAAATAGCTTCATCTTTTATTATTAAAACGACACTCACAGAAAACATGACTCTCTGTCTAAGCCTGCAGCAAACAATGAAAATAAATGTAGATGAATGACTTTGGAACTCTGCTCATTTAAGTCATCACTGAAAGAAAGGATATTTTCTTTAGATGATATAAAAGAGACGATAAGAATGGTGTAAAAGATGAAAGGGGAATGACCTTTCCGGTAGAGTACTTGGCTGCATCAAACTTCTCTGATTGACCTTGTTGAGGGACCTCATCTAATACAATGCCCTGACAAATAATATAAACATGGGAATGCTTCGATTAAATGTCAGCAAACTCCTAAATTCATTAAATGAATGGCTTTAAATAAATGCTTTGATTAAATGTATTTGTTCCTAAATGTTCTCTAAGAATCAACTTTCAAAATACTTTAGCAGGGTCACATATTTGAAAAGTTGAGTGATAAGAATAATTGCAAAAGAGAATAAAACTGGCTTCTGTTTTTTATTAAAAAAAAATGGGGTTTTGCACCAAATTATTTAGTTTTATATCATATAACTAAAATGATGTCAGAACTACATGTACCTGTTGTTGGAACTTTACAATCAGAAAAAACAAGTTATAATTCGTCAAATTCCAAAATCCAGATTGAGTTTCAAGGAATGAATGATGCATCCATTTGAAACCAAAGTTCCTTCATCTTCAGCTCAAAAGTTTATGAAACCTCAGAGGCCTAACAGTAGTAGAATAAACATAAACAGAGATCTATAACTAACCTCTGATGGATCAAATTTGGCTCCAAGGTTGCTGAGTTTGGCATGTGCTTCAGCATAGTCCTTGAAGAATGTCTCCTTATCTTCAGCATATTTTTCAGCATATACCTGAATTGCATACATTTTGTTAAAATATTACCATCCAGGTCATAAAAATAAAAGAATACATAGCTCCTCCTATTTAAACACACTCGACATAGTTACCTTAAATGAAGGATCTTCAAACAGGACAGCATCAGTCGGCAATACCAGCAGGTCTTCATCTTTTCTTTCTTTAATATCCTGCATTTAGAAATAATTATGACTTCAGGGGACAGAAAAAAGAAACCATCCAAAGATAGCCCTAACATGTCAAAAGAGCAGTATCCTAACACACAAACCTTGAAGTAGGAGTTATCAAACTTCAACCATTGCACAGTCCAGGAATGTCCCCCTGGTGCCCCAGGTCCATCTTTCTGCAGCATAAGAACTTTCAATTACAATCTAGCACCAAATCAAAAGGATATCTTAATGGCCCAACTAATTATTGGTTTCAAGATAGAAACATTTCATGTTTGATTATGGCCCTTTGAAACATTGGAACATAAGGACACATCCATCAACACTATCCACTTAGGTCGACTTCTGAACCATCTAAGAGGATAAAAGGAGGTGTCTCGACAGTGAGGAGCACATCTTTCAACCGTTTTCATGTATGTACCACATCTCCAATAATAGCCTATGATGCCATGCACTGTATATTACTGAATAAAAAGAGGACATGCACTATATATCTTATTTACAAATTGCAGAAGCAGTCTTTTCCCTTGATGACTAAACTACTGTAGTCATCCTTCAGAATAATAAAGGTATACATTTTTCTTTTCCAACAAACGCACAAATACATGGTGAGCCTCCTATAGACAACCAGAATTCACAACTTCATGCAGTAAAAGAGGGGTTACAATTGACAATCATGTGAGTGCCATCCCAAAGGGGCCAAGATCTGAAGAGAGAATAAACCCATATCTATCAGAACTAGAAGACCAAATGTTGAATAGGACATTCCTATAGTTTAGAATTTCTGAAGTTCAATTTATATTGTCCTGGGGTTAGACTTGACACTTTCCATAGATACCTACATCAAGAATTTTTTGATCTAATTGGAGCGCCTGCAAAAGTTTATTCTATATATTCCAAAACCACAATCTGATGCCTTGTCCATACATCTTCCAATTTTTTTTTTCATACATCTTCCATATTTGGAAGCAAGAAGTGAGTTCTCAAAGCACTTACTTTTGAAAGTCTATGAATAGGGCACGAGTCATTGATACTGGATACCAAATTTGTTGAGTTGTACATATATATAAGTACAACGTACCTTTTAGCTGTAAGTAATAAAATATTTTTAGTTTTCCTTTTACCTACATGGTATCAGAGCCTTAAAGAAACCCTAGTTTCCCCCACACCCCAAAAAAAAAAAAAACCTAGAAACCCTAGTCTCCGGCAACTATCATGCATCTCTAGCCATTTTCCGGTGTTGGATTTAGAATCTGATTATATCATCATGTTCATCTTCTCTCCAATGTTGTATCCCCCAAAGCTCGCCACTAGAAATGCAGCCATGTGCCACCACGTGCCACCACCACCACCATTTCATTCTTTTTTCTTCTTTTTCCAACATTCAATCCTTCTTTTCTGGCCTTTTTTAGTGTCACATGTTGGTGCACTTGCTTCCTCTAGATCTAGCCATCCAAACCCAGAAATACTAGCATCTTCCACTACCGGCCATTGCTATCCACCATCGGCCATGGACTTCCACTGCCAACCACCATTGTTTACCACCTTTTTCACCCTTTTTCAAGGTTGTCTTCAATCTAACATGGCTAACAATGCTTCCTCATTAAAAACCAGTCCCTTTTCAAGCTTTTTATCTCCATCTCTTGCCATTGCAATGGAAAAGTTGATGGGGAGTTTCAATTACATGTCTTGGTCTAAGGTTGTGAAATTATGGTGTATGGGTCAAGGTTTACAAGACCATTTGACTACTAAACATGACAACGTGTAGAAGGATAAGGATCACTAGCAAAGAGCAAATGCTTTATTATTCAATCTTTTGTGGCAATTCATTGATACATCTCCTCATCTCATTTACAAGCATTACACTACTTGTTATGATGTTTGAGGTCAGGCAAAAGCACTTATACTAACGATATTTAGTGTTATACATCTCCTCATCTCATTTACAAGCATTACACTACTTGTTATGATGTTTGAGGTTAAGCAAAAGCACTTTATACTAACGATATTTAGTATTTATATTCAATGATATCTAATCTGCTTGATTTGAGATGGTCGGATATGTTTATTACTGATTTTCTTGGTAGATGGACATCAATTAAAGCTAAATACAATTCTCTGCTTCCTCTTAGTTAGAAGCTCAAGGATGATTTAGCTTGGAGAGACAAATTCTTCATGGTCTATATTCTTGCTACACTTGGTGCTAACCTTACTCCTATTCGTGATTAGATATTAGCTATAGTCCTATTGTACCATCCATGGATGAAGTTTCCTCTCATCTTCTCTGTGTGTGTCGTCCATTTCTAATGCACCCATACATGGGTCTTCTATTATGGATAGTTCAACTTTGGCTTCTCAAATGACTTCTCAAGTTCAACCAAGCACAAGAGAGGGACATAATGAAGCTCATGGAGTTAATCAGGGAGATCGTCCTAGGTGTACCTACTGCAATCGTTGGGGACATACTAAGGACAAATGCCATAAACTACATGATCATCTTCCTCATGCTAATATTATTCAGAATACTAATCTTATAACTTTTGATGGATGGTATAAGGATTCTCTACTTCTCACTTGAACTAATTTTGAGAACTATCTCCAATATCAAGCTTTAAACAATCGTCATCCTCTACTGATTCCATTGCTTATATTGGTAATTATATTGCATACCTCACTCAATCCTCCTCTCTAAGTCCATGGGTTATTGATTCCGATGCTTTTGAGCATATCTCTAGTAATCCCAATCTCTTTTCTCAATTTTTGCAATCTATATCTTTACCTTCTGTCACTATAGCAAATGGTTCTCACACAGTTACTAAAGTTGTGAGTAATGCATAGCTCTTACCATCACTTTCTTTATTAAATGTCCTTTATATTCCTAATTGTTCATTTGACCTTATATTTATTAATAAAGTCACATGTACTTTAAATTGTTTAATTAAATTTGACCCTCATTGTATTGTTTTTAAAGATCTCAGTATGGGACAGATGATTGATACAGAATGCAAGTCACAAGAGCTTTACTACCTCACTATCCCTCTAACTTCTCCTATTGCATATTCTACTTCAGTCTCTCTAACTCTTCTTCACAATCGTTTGGGCCATCCTAGCATCTCTAAATTTCAAAAGATAGCTCCCCATTTATCACATTTGTCTTCCTTAAAGTGTGAGTTGTGTCAACTAGGAAAACAATCTAGAATTTCATTTCCTAGGCAAGTCAATAATCAAGCTGCCTCTCCTTTTACTGTAGTTCATTTTGACATTTAAGGTCCTAGTCATGTCATATTTGTTTTGGGTTTTCAATATTTTGTAACATTTATTGACGATTATTCTCGTTGTACTTGATTATATTTAATGAAACATAGATCTAAGTTATTTTCAATTTTTGAGTCTTTTTGTGCTGAAATTTAAACTCAATTTAATGCTACTATACAAATTTTGTACAATGACAATGCTCCTCAATATTTTTCTACTTAATTTACTAAGTTCATATCCTCTCATAGCATTTTACATTGATTATCTTATGCATATAAACCTCAATAAAATAGTGTTGCTAAGTATAAAAATAAACATTTAATCAAAATTGCTCGCATACTTCTTTTACATCACCATGTACTTACTCGGTTTTGGGCTAATACTGTTCTCACTACGTGTTATCTCATTAACTAGATGCCTTCTTTTGTCCTTCAATACAAAATTCCTCACACCATCTTATTTCCTTATCAACCCTTGCATGCTCTTACACTACATGTATTTGGTTACACATGTTTTGTGAAAAATATGTCTCTTGGTTTAGATAAACTGCCAACCCGTTCTATTAAGTGTATTTTCCTTAGTTATTCTAAATTTCAAAAAGGTTACAAGTATTATTCACTTACCACTCATCGTTACTACATGTCTCCTGATGTTACCTTCTTTGAAGCTTCTTCCCCCTATCCCTCCTCTTCATTGAAGCACCCTATTTTTGAAGTTCTAACCTATTCCATCTCAATTATCTCTTCCTAAGGTTGCACTTGCTACCTCTGATTCTATTCCTTCACCCCCACCCTTGTAGGTTTATCATTGGCACTATCAATACCAATCTTCACCAGACACACTACCTCGTTTAGATGCTTTTGCTGACTCACCCTCCATTCCATCATCTTTACCTACTAAGGACCTCCCAAAAGCAAATATTCCAATAGCCCTCGAGAAAGGTAATCGTTCTTCACAAAATCCTCACCCCATTTATAATTTTCATAATTATCACTGTTTATCTCCATCCTACTGTGTTGTTGTTTTGTCTGTGTCTTCTATTTCTATTCTTAAAAATGTGAGTGAGGCACTTTTAGATCCATGATAGACATAGGCAATGGTAGAGGAGATGACTACTTTACATGCTAATGGTACTTGGGATTTAGTTCCTTTACCTTCTAGAAAATCTTTGGTAGGGTGTCAATGGGTTTATGCTATGAAAGTTGGTCATGATGGTAAAATTGGTCGACTTAAGGCTCATTTGGTTACTAAAGGTTACACTCAAGTGTATGGTTTGGATTATGTTGATACATTTTCTCCTATATCTAACATATCCTCTATTTAATTATTTCTATCCATTATAGCTATAAGACATTGGCCATTGTACCAATTGGATATAAAAAATGCATTTCTCCATGGAGAGATTTATATTGAGTAATTACTTGGTTTTGTTGCTCAGGGGGTGTCTAATCTGATATGTAAACTCCGTCACTCACTTTCCGGTTCAATACTGTAGTTATGGAATTTGGCATGGTTCATAATACATCTGATCATTTAGTTTTCTATAAACATACATCTAAAGGGAAATGCATTTACTTAATAGTTTGTATAGATGATATTGTCATTACTAGCAATGATAAGGATGGTATTATTCACTTGAAGGAACATTTTTTTAAACATTTTCAAACCAAGGATCTTAGCTTGCTAAGATACTTCCTTAGCATAGAAGTAGCTCAATCTAATTCTGGTATAATACTCTCTCAAAGAAAATATGCCATAGATCTTTTGGAAAAGACTGGTATGCTTAATTGTAAGCTTATAGATTCTCCTATAGATCCTAATGTGAAGTTGTTACCAAGAAAGGAGGAGCCATTTGCAAATTCTAGGAGATATCATCAATTGGTAGGAAAGCTTAATTATCTTACTATCACTTGACCTGATATATTTTTTGTGGGTACTGTTGTCAATCAATTCCTTCAATCTTCTTGTGTTAGTCATTGGAATACAGTTATTAGGATTTTCAAGTATATTAAAAGTGCTCCAGGTAGAGGTTCACTATATGAAGATCATGGTTATTCTTAAGTGATTAGTTATTTTGATGCTGATTGGGTAAGTTCTCCTTTCGATAAACAATCCACTTCTAGGTATTATATCTTAGTTGGAGGCAATCTAGTTACTTGGAACAATAAAAAGTAGGATGTTCTTGCTAGATCAAGTGTAAAAGCAGAATATCATGCAATGGCCTTGGCAACTAGTGAACTTATTTGGATGAAATAGCTTCTTCAAGAGTTAAAGTTCTATGAAATAATGCAAATAAAGTTAATTTGTGATAACCAAGCTGCTTTACATATAGCCTTTGATCCAATCTTTCATAAGAGAACCAAACATATAAAGATCGACTGCCACTTCATTTAAGAAAATATCTTATTTGGTTGTATTATCACTAGTTATGTCAATTCAAATGATCAATTAACTGATATTTTAACTAAATCTTTAAGAAGTCCTCGTATTAAATACATTTGTAACAAACTTGGTGCATATAATTTGTATAATCTAGCTTAGGAGAGAGTGTTGAGTTGTATATAGGTCTCACATTTTTTAGGATAATATATTTTAGTATCTTTGTATACATACATACATACATATATATATATATATATAGTGTACTTTTTAGTTGTAAGTAATAAAATATTTTTAGCTTTCCTGTTACTCAAAATTAAACACAAAGTTTTGAAGAATGTATGTGTAATTTAAAATTTTAAATCCTCTAACCAATTGAACTTAATAACTTATAGCCCTGATATTCATAATTTTTTTGGGTGAATTGAAATTTTTCTTTTTTATTTTCATTTATATTTAAGGTAAGTACAAAAAGAGGGTCTCCCTGTACAAACAAAGGAAAATAGCTTGCTATCCCTAACTACTTAGGAAGCTATACAAGAACTTAGTTATTGAAGAAGCGTCAACACAAAACCGATGCTTTCCATCTACACTAGTAAAGGACGAGAGACTCTAATTAAGTGAATTAATACACTATGGGGGCATTTACTTAGAGGTTAGAGATGAAATAGAATAGTTATTTCTGAAATACATTGTTTACTTACAAATGGGTCCAGAAATTTTTGTTCCATATATTACTATTCACATTCTACTGAAAATAGTTATTACCTTCTGTAGGATGATATTGTTTATTCCTTCTCCACAGCAAATAATTATGCCCTCAATAAATAACTCTTAGTTATATTCTATAATGACTAAATAGGGATATATTCGTATTTTTAGTCATATTTCTAAATTAATACTATAATTTATAAGGTGAGATAAATATTGAAATAAATATTCTCTATAATAAAAATTTATATAAAGTAGACACTACAATATAAATTTCCAATCAATTACCGATAATAGTCATTCCCAAGAAATAACGTTTCTATTTCTTATCTATTCCATTTTAAAAAGTAAACAGACCATAAATGACTCTTGTAGCAACTATTTTAGGAAGCTAACATTGATGCCCTAACCTTCAATATTTTCTTTCCCTCCAAATGTAATAGCATATTGCACTAGCCACCTTATGCCATGCAATGCTCAGACTGATTTGTGGACTGTCAAAAAAAGCAACATGATTATGGGTCTAAGTGTATTCCATTTTCTAGCCACCTAAGTTTCCTTTGAACAGCAATCCAAATCTCTCACAAATGCACACTCAAAAAGAAATAACTTGGTTCACAATGTCCAAACAATGATGTTTCAAAAGCTTTGAGGCAGTCAACGACACTCCCTAATGTTTGAGAGGTAAGGAAACAAGAGAAAGGTCCAATATTTGAAGGATTTCATGTTGATAGTGTTGGCTAACTCCACTCAAGAAAATCTAACTTTTGGATAGATACATAGTCAAGCATGATAGCACCTTGAATTCATCTAGAGCTTCCTAGATTAAACCAATTGTTTCCTTTTCAGCTCTTGCAAAGATGAGTAGATCACTAGCGAAACACGTGTATTAACTTCTCCTTTTCACACATCCAATGCAGCTTAAAACTCCTATTTTTCAAAATACATGAGAACAACTCCATTATCGACACACTTATCCAAAAAAAAAGAAAAAAGACTTATCCAGAAAAACTCCATTATCGACACAAAACATACAGGGATAATAGAGACCCTTGACAAAGTCCAAAGCTTTACCAGCTCTCCATTTGTATTTAGTGAGAACTTAAGAGCAGAAACGCATTACATCACCCAACCAACAAGTTAGGGAGAAAAGTTTAGAAAACAAAGCAACTATTTCAAGCAAGTCCAACTCACATGATCATATGCCTTCATTATATCCACCTTTAGTGTGCATCTAAGGCCTTTCCCATCTTCTTGATAGTCATTAAGAAGTTCTTATGCGGTAAGGACATTATCAATAATCCTTCTCCCTAGAACAAGCACAATCCAATCATTCCACACTAGCTGAGGAAGAAAATTCTTGAGTCTTTGCTAGGATCTTAGGAATGGCTTTATGCAATAGGCCCAAAGTCAGCTAAACTAGAGAGGCTTTCAACCTTTAGCATGAGTTTAAGAACTATAGTGTCGATGGAGACAGCTAGTTGCAAAGAAACCCTTAATTGCCCAATGGCTTTAACACTACAATATCCCAAGTTTCCCTAAAGAAGTCTACATTGTATCCACCATGATAGAATCTAAGATTCAAAAAGAACTTAACTTTTTATTGATCTTAAGAAGAAAAGACAATAATACCTTCAAAGAAGATCCATCAACAACTTTGCTCATACAATCTCTCACACTCTAGACAAAATGACTAACTAGCTAGCTGAATTCTAACTCACGTCACCTATTTACAATATCCTAGAGTTAAGAAAATATAATAACTAATAGAAGTTTCCACAAAAGTCGAAAAACTCTAGAAACTCACACAACACTACACACAAGTACTCCCTACATTCACAAATGGACACACATGGCAACGTCGTACCAATTACTGCCCCCCCTCAAAAAGGCTCTTGCCCTCAGCCAAAACTATCCCACACCAACAGCATCAAAGGCGGTCACATTTGTGAAGGTGGCAGCATCTTGCTCAAACACCTACGAGAACACAGAGACGTTTGAATAGGCATTGGTGAATATCAGCAAAGACAGTGAAAACAGGTTGCAAATTGTAACATGAGTAAAAATCTTGCGAAAACATTGCAGACTCAATCAGCCAAGAAATAGTGAACGCTAGGAAGATCAAAGCCATGAAGAAGGGCTGAACTGTGATGGAGATCAAAACTATAACAGTGAGGAACCAGCAAAGACATTGGCTCAACTTGTGCAACAATCTCCAATGAAGGTTGCTAGCCACCCTACTTTACAATCCCTAGTGAAGACTTAATGCCTAGTACACCATTGAGGACAGAAAAATTATGTTGAACACCTGGTGGATGTAGATCAAAACCTCCACTATTTGATTTGGAGAAGCACCACATTAAAAAAAAAAAAAAGCATTTTCACCACCAATCTCCTTCAACGAATGGTCAGGATTCAACAGAATCTCCATCAACTGCCAGACATTTGACAGCTGATTCTAAATAGGAAGATAATCAAATTGTTCATGGTTCTCTATTGATGAAAATCCTATGTTTCCACCGCCAATTGGCTCCAACTATTATTTCCTTTTACGAGCAAACCACATATCATACACCATCTTTTGCATCTCCAATAGACTTTGGTGCATCTCCACCAAACTTTGGTGCATCTGGATTTGGCTTTCTTGAACACCTTTACAATGAACAAGAATAGAGGCTGCAATTGGCATCATAGTTGTCTTTTCCCATAGACAGTGCCAATTGATAGAATCTTTGGTTCAAAAAGAACTAAACTTTTTATTGATCTTAAGAAGAAAAGACAATAATACCTACAAAGGTCCAAGAGCAACTTTGCTCATACATCTCTCAAACTCTAGGTAAAATGATTAACTAGCTGAATTCTAACTCACATCATCTATTTATAATACTCTAGAGCTATGAAAATGTAAAACTAATAGAAGTTTCCAGAAAAGTCCAGAAACTCTCACACAACACTACACACACAAGTACTCCCTACACTAACGAAAGGACACACATGGCAAGGTCATATCTCATCAGGTCTAGGTGGCTTTTCCAAAGCTAGAGACCAAAAACAATTCTTTACTTCTTTATTAGAATTGAACTTTATTAACTCAAGCCAACATGATCAACCAACAAGTCTTCTAATAAACCTTTTTTTCTATTATTGGTAAATGTCTTCTAATAAACATTGCCAAGTGCGAAGGAGGCCCTTGGTGTGTTAGGTTCTGAAAGCAAGCCTTTGAAAATAAGAAACCGCCAAATTGTTAAACTCTTCCTTAGTTCATATTTGAGATCCATCATTACCTCAAGAAGAATGCAAAAAGATATTAGTAGGAGGGATTCATGTAAGCAAAGTAAAAGCTGTGTTTCAATACCATGACTTATTTATCATAGAACTACATGATAATAATTCTCCATCAAATAAGATAGAGGACTGTTTGTCATTAGCTAACATTATCCTGTAGGACTCATTTTGTTGAGATCAATGGACACTTTGAAAACACAAGGTTGAAGATGAACCAAACAAATAGGTAAGGGAAAAAATGATCTGGCTGCCACTGCCTCTGAAATAGGAGGTGCAGAAGAAAAGATACATGTGGATTTTAATGAGAAAAATGCAGAAAGCTCACAACTAATGTCTTCAGAAATAAGCTGTTCTTTTTGCAGCATATTTTGCAATATCAGCTAAGGATTATAAATATATGAGTTGGAACCTTTCAAGTGATTCTAAGGGTCAACGAAAGCTTGGACCATATCTAATCCATAATGGATAATGATCTTAAAAAAAGACCATATTATTAAGAACTAATCCTTAAAGCTACAAGCCCCAAACCTCATCTCCATATCAACCAATGTGGTGCTTTTATCTCTCAACAAAAAAGCTTGCCCTAGACTAAGGTTTCTCAACCCTAACTTGAAAAGTGAAAAGGCTTGCCAAAGAACAATGCCAAGGCTTGATTTTTTTCAGAAAATCCTTGCTGTCTAAGATGAAAACTATTTAGATTTTTATCTGTAATTGGTTCTATAGTTTTCAAGTTATGCCAATTTTCAAAGCCAGTTTCATTAAGCAGCGAAACATACTCCCAACGCCAGCATATACCTATGAGCAGGAAGGTATTGCATACCGTGTATGTAGTCTCTGGCTTGCCCCAACCACTGCGCTCTGGTCTAGACCTTCCCAGTGTATGTGCACCAGATAATGCCACTATCTCCTGCATAGTATAGGGCCACTTGTTCTTGGTATATGACCCATGTATGTTGAGAAAGCATAAATTGGATTAACCACATTATAAGTTACCTTGTCATTTAATCCCATCCTATAGAAAACATCTCGGAGATGAGCAGCAGGTGAAGGTGGACCAGCATCTGAATGAGACAGAAAAAACAATTCAATAATAATCTTCATGCATAGAAAAATAGATAGCACAAGTAGACAAGCTAATCAGGATATACTGATAAACTGCAAAAGGCATTCCTATTCAAGCAAGATGATAAGATACTTCTACCAAGAAAGAACAAAAAAAGGACATCTAAAGAAAGCCAGAAGCATTTTAGTAATCAGTCTGATAAGCATCTCAAAGATGCAAAAGGTCATTGCACTTTCTAAGACAAGCTATGCGGGCAAGAAAAAAACCCACAGCAGACACATAGTTGTATCAGATAATCATGGCTTTGGAAGCATGGCATCCCATTGTGTATAGGTGCAACAGCTTTTTTTTCCAGCTGGGGTATACTTAGCTGATTGTCTTCATTTTTTCAGGCACTTCTCTTTCTCTTTTGGAAGAAAAGGAGGAGTCTTCCCCATTAACCATATCTTTGTGTAAAAAGAAGATACAACATAAATTCTTCTGAAGATACTGCAGTGTACTATGAGAGCCAGAAATAAGCCCTACCACATTCCAAATCTTTACAAATAAGACTAAAAAGAAAAGGCATGTAAGTGATGGAAGATATCTAAAAGTAATTGCCTTTCAACATTGATACCTCAGGGAGGGGCATAGGAGGTGTGTCACTGCAATCTGATAAGCCTACAGCTTATTGGTTATTTTAACAAGCTCTGTAGAAATCTTGCCAAGTCAACTTATGGAAAAGAGATGATGGATTGGATTGGTTCTTGCCATTGAACATTGGCATCTCTATTTGGTAGGGCACATGTTTGTTGTTGAAATTGAACAAAGAAGCTTGCTTTATCAGTCTGGACCAACAAATTGTTTATATAAGCTTCGCTATGATTTTTAGATCAATATAAGGCTCAAACTGGGAAGTCTGCTGATGTGGGCTCATGCAAAACCAGAGGTGGAATAAAAGGGAATTTTGTGTCCTTGGTGATTGGATTCGAATAAAATCAGGTGTGAACTAATGTTGATGCAACTTGTCAGCTGTTAGGCAGAAGTTGCAGAAGGATGTGAATAGCATTCTTGGTTCTCAATTGAAGAATACTGTTCTATTCATGGTGATAGATTGGTTATTTCTGCCTCATCTCAGTCAATTCCAATTTGTCTCCATGAGTTCAAAGCAACACCTAAAGGCAGGCATTCTGGTGCCTTTCAGACATATAGGAGAGTGACTGATAGTTTACATAGGATTGGGATGAAAAGGACTAAGCATGAGTTTGCAGCTGCATTTGATACTGTCAATGGAAGAAACAGTGAACTACCACGCCGTAGGGTTTACTGCAGCCTGTTCCAACCCATATGACTGTTTGGGATGTGCTATTGCCATGAAGCTCATTGGGCTTCCAAAGTTGCACAGGTTTGACATGATTTTGGCAGTTGTTAAATCATCTAAGTAAGGACATTTTCTTCTCTTGAAATATCCTTTTACTGCCCTTACTGTATGTTTATTTTTGGTGAATAGCCATTCCATTCCCCTTATTTCATAAAAAGTTGTTATTATGGTATTCAATTCACCAAATGGAAATTCCTAAGGCTGGCAATTCCTGTTAATAGGTCGTGTCCATATCTTTAAATTGTATTCAATTTGTGTCAATGCCAAAAATGTATAAGATTGAATAAAAATGATAAATAATTAAATTATATTATAATTGTATTTATTCATATCATAATCATATCTTTTATATCGTGTACCGTATCGTGTTTTATGTTTTCTCTCTATAATTGTATTCCCAATCATGTTATGTCAAATATCATGTTATCATGTCATGTCAACAATTGCTAACCCTAACAAATCCTAACAAATTACTATTATCCAAAATGTTGAACAACAATTCATGTCCCCAATCATGAATTACTATTTAATGGTCAATTTTCCATCTTTACCATAAATGTCCTATCATCATAAGTTGTGTTAAGTCTATATTATTTATGAAAAGTGGATAACAATAAGGATCTTAAAGATATAATAGACAATTATTTTTTATTTTGTTTTACTCATTATTCATTTTTGTGTCAATTAAATAAAGTAATAAACATGTAATAATTATTACATATCTATTTAATTTCTATTAAATTGTAATTCAATCACCCTTTGTCCTATTTGGTGAAATGAACGCACTGTTAGTGCGATTGAGTTATTTTCTAAAGAATTAATTTGTCTAGATGGATTCCTTATTCTATTGTTGGTGATGTGGACCCTATAATTGTGAGTATCTATTGGTGAGAAAGTTCTCACTTGCAAAGGCACTAACTATGAATATGGCTTACCATCTAGAAATAGATGGCTAATCCAAAGTGTTAAATCAATGTTTGCAAGACGTTTTTTCAAAGTCATAAGTATATGAATCCGCAGAAGAAGCCCCTTTTTACTAGATCAGTAAGCAGATATGCCTATGGCTAGAAAGATAGCAAGCACTATTCTCAACTCAGTCTCTCAAAGGTCAGTCTGAAGGAAGTAACGGCATTAAAATACCGGTGGTTGGCTCCTTTATGATCTGTTAGGTCCATCCAGTAAGGTTCCAGGTAAAGAGAATACAGGAAGGTGAAATTTTTATTCACAACAATCCTTGTACAGCAAATTAATTGCTAACCCAATAGCAGATTCCGCAGCTGCCACCGTTGGAACCAATGAAGCAAATGATTGACCCATCATATCATCTGAAGATACGGAAAATACCAAAAAGTTCGAATTAACAGCTAATAACATTGATTCAATTGGCATTAACATAATCTTCATTGTTTTGCAGCTGATCAAATGGCTTATTGGCTTCATTAGGCAGAATTTCTACTTAACACCACATACCATGGGGCAAATGGATCCCTTTGAGTGGGTGTATGGCAGACAACTTCCTCATCTACCACATTTTGTGCAAAGACAAACAAAAGACAAGACAGTGAGTGAAGAATTATAGACACAAGACAAAGCTTTGCACCAATTGGGCTAAAAACCTCCAGCCATGCAACACCAAACTGAAAATATGCTAATTAACATCAACACAGAATGTCCTTTGAGTGAGATGACTGGGTGTTCTTGAAGTTGAGGTCTCATCGGTGGAAACTTATGTTGAAAGGAGAGAATCTGGAGTTGTCTTTGAAGTACTTTGACCCACATTAGATTGTGGCTCATGTGGATCCCATTGCTCATTGTCTTCAGTTACCATAGAAATCTCTTGTCCACCCGGTTTTCCACATGTCACGGTTAAAAAAGGTTGTTGCAATCATCATTTGGTGTCTCCATTACAAGAGCACATGGATAGTGAGGCTAATCTGTTTTTCAGCTGCCCAAGGTGTTGACAAGAGACGTCTGTCAAAAATATGGCATTTCTTTTACTCAGGTGTTAGTGCAGTGGGAGAACAAACCTCCTGAAGAAGTAGCTTGGCCTGATGAACATTCCAGGCTCAATTTCCAGATTTCTACACATGCTCAAGCAGGGAGTATTGATAAACCTCCTATTTTGTTTGTTTACTCTAGCAACCTCAGAATGTAAAGAAGAGGGATTGGTTGGCAAATACAGTGGCTGTACAGGTTCATTTGTAAAAAATGCTGACATGTGATACAGCTAGGGCTATTAGAACACAAATTCAGAGAAAGTGTAGTTGTACCAGTTGTGCGTGCAGTGCTTGGAACGTCAAACAACAGAGAAACAAGTCTCCCACGGGAACTCCTCTGCTAGGGTTTCTAATTTCCCCCTTCAGTAACTAACTCCTCACAATTACTCACCTTATCCTCTTTATACTCCACCCTAAATCACTACTTATTATCCCGACTATACACTTCTTCCCGTATTTACTAAACTACCGCTATTCCCTATTTACAAGACTGCCACTACTCTCACAATACAGACAGCACTAACAATGGCCAGACACACTACAACACTACACAAATACAGCAACACACAAATTCAACACAACACAACACCAACACACACACCCCACCAACCATGAACAAATTCATTCACATAACTAAGCAGGAGGTAGACGCCTCTTATACACTTTTAACAATGGCTTGTGAACTTTAGGAATTGTATCAACATGTGTAGTGGATAGTGGAGAGTTAGTTACTCTAGGGTTGATATACATAGGAGAGTTAGTTTTTTGTGGGGGTAGTCTGTTACTTTGTCAATCTATTAGTTGAGTGGAAAGGAGCACACTGCTCTATTAGGATTTTGGAGATCTACATCAGATCTACCTTAAAGAAATCAGAGAGTTAGTAGTTTGAGAGGGTATTCCGTTACTTTGTCAATCTGTTAGTTGAGTGGAAAGGAGCACATTGCTCTGGAAGTGTCTTGGAGACATGCATCAGATATACCTTCAGGAAATTGGAGGGTTAGTAGGTTGAGAGGGTGTTCTATTACCTTGTCAAGCTGTTAGTTGAGTGGACAGGAGCACATTGCTCTGAAAGGGTTTTGGAGATCTTCCCTAAAGTGATTCAATTTTCTTTTTCTTCAATTAAATCATAATCCTGCTCTATCATTATTAATGCTATGAAGTAGTACTTCCAAGGGCATCTGATTCATATCTGCAGAAAAAAAGATATAATTGTTAACACATAGGAGGAGAGTTTGCTTACCTGGAAGCCTCCCTTCTTCAGGACATTCTTCGGGAGCCGAGACATCCACCCTTCCATATTTCATGGGTATCTTGGGGCCACCAGCTTCCTGGATGATACCACTGTTAGTAGATGTTTTCAGAGTGTTTTATCTTAACTCATAAAGCAAATCAAAATGCAAAAAAGGACCTCTATAGCAGTAGCACTGGCCAGCTGGAACAGGTCTGCATATGTCACACCTGAATACTTCTCCTTAATCGGCTCAAGGAGTTTCAGTGCATTCACAAGGCCTGCATTGCACTTCATGAGTTGTCACTTCAAGGCTAAGAAGGATATTGATTATACTCGCCATTGAAGCTTTAAAATTACCAGCATTGGCTGCATGTTTGAGCTCAACTTCAAATCGAAGACTACCATTGGCTCCTCCTCTTTTTGGCCATTCCTCAATGTCCTTGTTATAAGTACCAGCATCATGCCATCCCAAGCGAACCTGTCACAGAATCAGTCGAAGACAAGCATCAGCATACATTTACATAGTGATTTTTCCTGATTAATTCAGTATATTGCGTTAAATAGATAAGAAGTTACGTGTTACAAAATTGTCCATCCACTACAGTAAGTAGGACAATTCAGCATATAACTGTGCATTGGCAAATCAGTATACGAAAGTTAGTTTGTACTTTATCATTTGGAACCTTGTGTAAACCAAACTACAAGTTGGAGCCCTAACCGTAAACTGATGTAAATTGGGCTAGGGGCCCCAATGACAAAACTTTAGAGGATCATGCACCAATTTCAAAAATTGCTATCATGCTTCTCCTGATAAATGAAATGATGCCAATGTATCATTTTTGTCTTGTAGTGCTTTTTTTTTTTGGTAAGTTTTCTAGTGCTTTTGATGGTGCAAAAAAAATGTTTACATTGGTTAACCCACCCCAAAGGATCCAAAGTCCATCATGGCATGGAAAATCCAGTTTAGAGAATTTTGGTACAATGTCTCTGCCACTGGGTGTCCAATCTGTATGTCCCCACTCCCCTCAGTTAAGTTATTGTTTCCTTTTCATGTCTCTCTCCTCCTCGTGCAATGAATTCAATTTTCAAGGTAATTACTCTAATTGTTGCAAAATCTCTTGCTGCTTGGCTTAATTTTTGAACCTATCTAGTTCTTTTTCCATGCAATCACTCACCTTATTTTCCTTGTAAATCTCTATGAATGCCACAAACTATTGCTTAAGACTTCAAAAATCATCCATAGAGGCTAGCTTGAATACCAAAATGTTAGAGGTCAGGTTTTTGATTTGGTTTTTCGGTCATTCCAGGGTAAAATCCTCAGGTATTTTTAGTTTTAAAAGGCTCTATACCCAGCTTGCCCATGGTTGAAAGTTAAACAGGGCTCACTTAAAGAGAATCCCAGATCTCTTGGAATCTTCTAAAAGTAGGCTTTAGAATGTAGGGCTCATTGAGAGAGAACACTTGGAGGTGTTAGAAAGTTTTTGAACTACCTTCTTAAGTTGTTTATATATATCTATATCTATATATATATATATGGGCTCATTCAGAGAACAAATGGAGCAGTTAGAAAGTTTTTGAACTACCTTCTTAAGTTTTTCACAACATAAACACACACACACACATATATATATAACATTTTTACAGCACTTGGCACAACTACCCATTCACACCATAAAGCACAAAAAATAAGACACATGGAGTCATGTAAACCACCCTACCTACAAACCACAACACAATCATATCTGCAAATTATAAAAATAAATAAGTAAATAATAATAATAATTTTTTTTTAAAAAAAAAAAAAAAGAGAGAAGAAGAAGAAGAAAAAGGGAATCTAACACATAAACAGACAGCATATGCAGAAATTTTGCATAGCTAGTTGATGACATGGTGGCCATAGACATGTCTAAAGGAATAATATTCACAGATGGCTGTTGTTTTTTTTGGGTAAGATCAGATATTTTTATTAACTTTTGTTAAATATGCGAAAGAAGGGTATCCTCCAGAACACACAAAAAAGACAATAAGGAAACATGTTTTGGAATATCGATAAATGCATCAAGTTTCAAAAGGGCGCATGTATCGCTATTCTAATCCGATACAACTCAAAGAGAAGCTTTAGCTATTAAGATACAGAAAATTGATTTCTAGCACCACATTGCCCATTCTTTTATTATTCCTTTCCTTCTAAATAAAGCAAATCGAAGCAGCAGTGGCCCTTTTCCATTTTAGAGTCAAGGGTGAGTAAAAGCCTGACCCCAAAGAAAGGAGATTTAAGAATGAGGAGCTAATAGCCACTTGAAGTAGGCTTGAAGTTTTCCCCAAAGTTCCTTTGCAACATCACACTTGAAAAATAGATGATCACGTGTTTCCTCCTCCCTGTTACACACAGCATGTGTTTTAACTTATGACTCCCCAAGAAACCAATTTGTCCATTATATCTAATCTTTCACGTAGTGTCAACCACAATATGAAAGAAAGTCTCAGAATTCCCTCTGTGCACCAAACCAAATTATGCCTGGGAAACACATTGTTCCCAATATGCAAAGCTCTAAAGGCTTCTTTGATGGTTAAAGCCATTGATGGATTATATTTCCACACAAATTGTCATCTCAAATTCCTCCAGGCTTCATATTCCCGGATTCTCCTGTTCTTAAGTCCCACAAATCTCCTTGTGGCCAATCCCAATCCTATCCATTTAAGATACAGCTCAAGATCCTAAACAGATGACTGTTGCTGGTATTTGTTTTGCACGTAACAAGGGAAGACTAATAATTCTTGGTATAACTAGTCACAGAACGATTCACATGATATCATTGTTCTAATACTGCATTTAGCTTATTGGAACTTCTCCTTTCTCAAGGAAACCTATAGTGAATTAAGGTTTGAGGGCTCGAAAGAGAAACCTCTAATCTCATAAACAAGAATGATAAAATAAAAGTAAAATAAGGCTTCCTTTGTTTCTCATAGCAATATTATATTTATATAAGCCTGTTGATACTAATTTTCTTAAAATAAAATTTCCTAAAATGTCTCATACGATACTCATAATCTTAATAATATCTTAACCATATTATAAGAGAAAATAATCTGGAAACAAAATATATATTTTCCTAATTAACAGACACTCCAAACCTTCAATAACATAGCACCGCAAACCTCCAAAGTACTGGCAGTAAAACGCAGGTGGTAGATATTCATTCCGAATGTTATGCCATGGTAGTATCAAACTGCAAAAGCCTTTCACAAATTGTTTCTCCTTTTCTATTTCCATGTTTGTGTTAATATTGATGGATAAATGTTAATGTTGAAAGTAAGGCCCTTCAATTAACTTTGTCATACTATAAAACTTAATAACAAACATGTGATTATATGTCATAAAACTATCAGGGACAACTAAAAAGTCTTGCAGGTGCATGCAGTGCCTCAATGTAATTGTACCAACATGACACTTTTCTTTCCATTTTTTAGCATTATTTACTGTATTTCTCAAATACTCATAAAGTTCTCATCTAGATAAGTTGAAAATTAAGTTGGTAGAGGCTCACCAGTTTCCAAATCTTTTTCATAATTGGAGGTGTAAGACAGCTAAAAAGGAAATCAATCCAAGATGGAATAACATGGAGAACAAAAAATATACAAAGCATGGAAGCAAGAGATTACCAGAATAGGATGACAAAACTTAGTCCTGAGAAGTTCCTTGATATCTTCCTTGGCATTTTTCAGCTGCTCGGGATCTGCAGCACATTTCGGAGACACTATACTGCTGTAACTTGCACTAGAAAACTGAACAGCTGACAATTTTTTCTGCTTACGCAAAACAAAGGCAATTAAGAACAGAAATTTTTTAGTTTTCAGCTAAACAGAAACAAAAGAAAGCTAGACAAGCATGAAATCGCCCTCCTCACCTCTAAAAGATCCAACTAACGATTTTAATCCAAAACGATTATGCGAGCTATGTTTATACTAGTAATCTCAAAAGATTACAGTTATCAATGGCTTTTAGCGGCAAGTGATGACAGGACATGAAAGTAGCGGCTAATAGTCGATAACCATGGTGGCCAACCATCACATAAATGTTAATGAAAAATAAAAAACATAATTTCCATCATGAAAAATGCCAGCCAACCATCATTGTCTGCCACCTGACATTTACTATATTCAACCTCTTAAGATTACAAACACAAAGTATTCATCATAACAAATGTCGGGAAAAAGGGCCAAATAACGTTTTCGCAAAACAAAAATAGCTACATATATGCATTGCATTGATAATCTTATCCTCAGAACCTTTTATATGCATAATCACGAATAAATGCACAATACATCCACAAGAGAAATTGAAAAGGCACAAGAATCAAACCGAAGCATAAGATAGATCATCCAAGCAGCAATAACGAATAAGATTGATCGTCCAAACAGCCATAACGAATTGCAAGAAGTGCGCGTAGACAAAACGCACTGCGCATACAAGCTAGAGAGAGCAAGAGACTAAAAGATGCGCAACGATAAGCATTACACGTAGCATGAAGAGATGATAAAAAGAATCCAACCGAAGCATAAGAGTGAATATTGAAATATCTCAATAAATGCGCATGAAAGAGAGAGAGAGAGAGAACCTGGCGGAGGAAGAGGAGAGAAATGAGAGGGGAAGATCGGAGGCATTTGAGAGAGGAGAGAGAAGAAGAAGAAGAAGAAAGAGAAAGTCTAGGGGTGGTGCGAAGGACGCAAGAAGTGGTAACAGCGATATTCAAAGAAGCCATGGAAGGACCTCTCACGCTCGTAATAGTAGTAGTTGGCGGTAATGGTAATGGTAATGGTAACGAGGAGGAGTGGTAGTGACAGTGTGGGTGTGGTTTTGGCAACGCAACAGTTGGTTTGAGATGTAAACCCATAAATATAATGTTTGGCTGCCTCTCCCCTTTTTGGGTGGGTGGGGTGTTCTGGGTCTCCTGGGGCTTAGCTAATTTTCTTCTTTATTCCGTGTTTGTGTTTGTCTTTGGGCTTTTTGGCTGTGTTTGTTTGGGTCTGAGGCAAAGGCGAAGAAGGCGAAGGCGAACACACGCCAGCCGTCGCTATTTATTTGGAGGCTTATTTTCGTTTTTTTTAAAAAAAAAAAAAATTTACCTTGTTTGTTGTAATTTTAAATTAAGTATTAAACGGGGTTGGTGGGTGCAGAGTGTTGACTTGGATACGTTTGTCTCTATCCAATGTCCAAAAGTGGCCCTAAAACCAAAAAAAAATTGTTTAAATTTATTATTATTTTGACTCTTTCTAACTAATATTGCGTATAAACTCCCCTCAAGAATTTAGAATGGTACCTAAAACTCTTCTAGTAATAAAAGTGAAGTGATTCTTGAAGTGGGTGTTTGATTATAATAATTTTATAGTATTTACCTAGATAAAATTCTTAATTCTTTATTTAATAAGCATAATAAATCAAATCATTAAACAAAATGCATTTAAAATATCGGAAAAAATCTAAAAAAATTATACCGTATATTAAATAATATAAAAAATTATTTTATTAAACAAAATAAACAAGTTCTCAAAACCAAAAATATATTATTATTATTATTATTATTATGTCAATGTTAAAACTATTTTAATAAATTCTCATATTAATATAAAAATAACTTAATATCATCACCAAAATTTATATATTATACTAAGCAAACAAAAAATGATACAAAAATATTGTACTATACTATTTTTCTTATACAATATTATTATGTTTTCCTTATATTATCTAATTCTACTAACTAAATGTTACTTTAATATGCCAATATAGTACCTAGAAACCTTAAATAGGGTACTTAAGATTGGAAATGCCTTAGCCTCTTACACCTAATTTTACATTATATGGATTGATGTGGAATATCATGGAAAGAACATGATGAAAGAATCATGATACTATCCCAACTGTTTGAAACTATTTTTTATCAACTTCCACATTAAATTTCATGTATTAAATGATTTTGTAATCCTAATCATTTTTTATATAATTGTATTTGTAAATCAGTCTATCATTTTTTTTTATCCTCTTTTTTATAACAAGCATTACAAAGGTAGAAAAATAAGTTTTCACTTAAAGGTGCAATGGTGTTCTTTGTTTTATAAAAGGAATAATTATTATTAGAGAATAACTATTATTAGGGAAATGCCATTCTAGAAAAATGTAGATTTTTATCATTTTGCTTATATGAATAACAAAAACTATGGAATAATTCTTACATGTTTTAGTATTTTTATTATTTTGCGTATATGAATAACTAAAACTAAGGAATAGTTCTTACATGCTTAAGTTAAAGGAATGCCTCAAAGTAATAGAATGAAATTAATAAAATATCCTTTATTAAGCATGCTACTTATTAGTACCAAATAATCTCCAAAAATATCGTTTTGTATTGTTATTATTAAATTGTTAACAATAGGTTAAAATTTATTATTTTATTATAAGAGATTAACTAATTGCTTGGTTGGTATTTATTATGATAAGATTCTAAATGATCATTACTACTAAATATTATAAATAAACTTATAATCATCTTGTGAAAATAATTGTTAAGTATTATTGATACTACAATATAATTGATTAGTTAATTAATTTCTATATTAATCAATTAATTTTATAAAATAAAAGGTAAACTCCTTTCCTATTAGCTATACAACATTACTATAACTTTAAAGTAGGAGTGAGCATATAACCTTAAAGCATCTAAAACCTACTTTAACCTGCATGATCAAGTAGGCTCCAAGTGAATATTAAAAGCTACAAGGTAGATTCCAATTTCAATTTTTCTAAACACGCTTCCCACAAGGTAGGGGTACAAGCTATAGTAGCTTCATATGATATATCCAACCTAGAAATTGTATCATAAGGTATATACAGTATAGGTAGGTACTCTATATATATTACCCATTCTATAAAAATTATTAATTAATGATATTGAGCAGATAATATCACTGAAGTTCTATTGTATGATATCAACTTCATTGCATTATTCTATATTCCATACCTAATAACTTTTTTTCAATATTTTTTTTTATTTCACAAGGACACAAGTTCCATTGTTAAAGATGTTGTGTATATTGATTAAAGTCTAGAGATAAGTTGCATTTTTGCAAAAAAAAACATTGCAATGTTAATTGAAGAAGAATGATTGTGGTCAAGTTGAAATTGTTTAAAACACAATTTATTTTGTTGTATCATGTTTCAATAGGATGTTATTGTAATATTAGTAAAAATAATGTAATCGATTGGTGTTACTATTTATCTCAAACAAGTGGACCTAGACATCATAATAGATTACAACCTTATAATAGCATTTCATAATAAATTGTATGGAATCATATTATCAAGTTTATGATGTATGCTTTGATGATAAATATACAATTAAAAACTATGCGATTAAATTCTAGTGATCACCAAGCTAGTGAATATACTAGTTATAAATATATGGAAAATTTAATAATTTGATGGACAATTTATCTAAAAAAATTTGTATTAAAAAATGTAATAAAAAAATTCATGGATTCTATAGGATACCACATATCATAAAAGTTCAGCAAGGTATAGGGTCTATGGTAGTTATTGCATCTTACAAGTAATTTTCAGTACAAAATTTAGGAATTGAAGATATAGTTTAACTTATTAAGCAACATCAAAGGTTCTGTTCATAATTCCTCAAGTATCAAATAACTATCTCCTCTTTAAAAGCATACTCATACTCCTCACAAAACTTATCCCAAACCTCAAGCCCCAATCCCAAAGTCTCTTCTAATCTCCCTAGTAAAAAACATCTCACATAATTTATTCCATAAAACCAAGCAAGACCATAACAATTAACCTAACTACCTTACATAAGGTACATACTGAAAGTTGAAAAAGAACCTTGTAAAGTCTAGAAAGGAAATAGAATATATAATTATGGACTTTAGACCCATCTCATTTACTACAAGATATTTAAGTGTGGAATAATAGATAATAGTAGCAAGTTTGACTATCATTGTCTGCTCTCCTCTCTTCTAGCTCTATACTTAATCAAGTGTTATCCACTAATCTAGAAATTTTAATAGTTATAATCCCTTCTAATGCTACACATAAGCTTATCCTTACTTTATAGGATTTTCATGCAATTTAGAAATAGGTGGAGAAAATTTTTGTGAGTGACCACATTTCCTAGCAAGCCCAATTGTGCTTTGTCACATATTAGAGAAATAAGTCTTGATACTTGATTATAGCTATAAGTATAGCTAGATGTGCACATGCAATGCCTGTGCTTGATATCTAAGTGTGGTAGTTAAGTTTACCCATCTAGAGTGTTGATTACATGCCTAGATTCATAAGGTTCCTCTACTAGATATTGACCTTTAGAGGAGGTGACAAATATACCTTTACTTAACCTCAAAGCCAATTAAGTGACTAAAAAGAGGGTTGGTGTGGTGTGAAACTTGCATGACAAGGTTTTTAAGAAGAGTTGTGGGTGCTTTATCTACAAGCTAGGTCAAGTGAGTGGTTATTACATCATCTGTAACCTAACTTCTTTGAACTTAGATTAAAGCAAGGTCATTTTCTTTTGTCATATATTAGACCTAAAAATGATGAGTTAATGGCACTTGCTTGATTACATTGCACTTTGATTATGCATGCTAACCTAGTTAGATGATTGTGTATGGTATAACTCAAACCTCCACCTCTTATTGTGCATATAGAAAATGCTTGTTTAGTAACAAACTTATAGGTTAAAGACCATGTATTATTTAATATGTAGACTTGTTGATAGACCTATTGAGTCATTGAATGTTTTCTTAAAGACCATGTATTATTTAATATGTGTATGACAATGCTATCATTTTATCTTTGACCAATGTATTTCCATTAATTTAAATGCTTTAGAGTCAATATATTCATTTAAGTCTTGTGTATAAGTAATACTTAGAAAAATAGAAAAGAATAAAGTTATAAAGTCAATGGTAGATAAAAACTAAAATCTTTTTAAGAGAGAGGCATTTCAATCTTTTGCCATAAATAGTATAAAAAACCTAGTCAACTAAGTTAGTCCCTTTTTTCTCCTTTCTCTACATACATTTGATCTCTCTAATAAACAAACCCTAATATGTAAACTTTTATTGTTAGACCATGCTTATTTAACATAAATCCACTCAACTTAACACAATTCACAAGATGAGCTCTCTAAGTGAATTATTAGTGTTTTTCTCTTGGTTGCAATGGAGTTTATTCTCGTAAGGTTTTGATATAGAAAGGATGTAGCATTTTAAAGGGACTTGAGCAAAATTACAATCATTAGGACAATTTAAACAAGTAAGTCATAAGGAAATAGCATGAATTAGAGTGTTTACACATAATTTGTGATTTAGACGTGGTAGATGTGAGTTTTATAGGTTTGCAAAGGTAGAAAGTGTGGGTCTAAAAAAGAATAAGAAGAAGTTGTTCGTAGTTAGGGTACATGGCCAAGTACACTAGCATGCACTTGTTCCTGTTGAAATATACGATTAAGTATATGGCTGTATACTTGAGCGAATTCTTTGATCTTGTTACACAATGAGATATATGACCATGTACACGGTCATGTTTCCCATTGTGTTCTTTAGCCTTTTTGCATAGCGAGATACATGGCAATGTACATGACTATGTTTCTCCTAGTGTTTCTCTATACGACCGTGTTCCCCTTGAAACATTTGTAACAAGTTTCTTTCTTCCATTTTCCTAACCTTCTTCCAATCTAAACTAAAATGCTATCTAAAATAATCCAACATAGGTGGTTAAAAGCTAATAGTATAACAAAATAATCCTTAGTTTAGAAAATTAAATGAACTTAGGTGATGATTAAAGACAGTACTAAGGTTAGACTACTTGTATTACATAATAGGTTTTGACAATGTTGATAATTATAGACAAACCAAAACCACTCTTCCAAGTACATGTATTCCTTGAATATTGTTTGTCATTGCCAAGTTGGAAATAAAAATGAACCTATTGTATATCTAATTAATATATTGGTTTTTGTTTGTGCTTAGTTCATTCTAAGGACTCATAGTGATAGAACCTTAAAGGGCATTCATTGATCAATATGTGGCAATGTCCCCAATAGAGTTGTATATCAAAATGAATTAATAGATTTAGGTGACTCATGAGTGTTGGGGCCTAAAGTGATAGTACCTAACACTGTAGTATGTATGCATATTATATATTATAATGAGTGTGTTAGAGTCATAAGTACCCTTATGTTTCTTGAAGAGCTTATATGAGATGATAGCTGGATGTTTGGTTATTTGTTTGTATTAATGCATGTGAATTTAAAATGTTTATTCATGTGAATGTGATTTTGGTTTACACATGCTAAGCATTAGCTCACTTTCTAAGGACCTTTTCTTTTACAACTATAGGTATGGATGATTATATTGTGAATAATGATGGCATGGTGGAGTACATGTAAGATAGGGATGATGTAGAGCACCTATACTATTATGATAATCAATAGACAAGAGAATATGCTTATAGTGTGATGAGTAAGGAAGAGAACGTTATTATTTGTAAGAGATGATACTCTTGTTATCTATTTTAGGTTCTTCAATATTAATGTGATGTTATTAGTTTCCTTTAGGTGTTTGATGAGTTTGGTAATCTTAATTGTGTTTTTTGTAGATATAGAGCGAGACTCTATAGAGCTACTTGTTTATGATATTTGATGGATTATGTGATAGTGTGTTTGGTAGTTTCTATAGGTGTTATGTAGAGTTACTATATTAAGAGCCTTAACATGCTATTATTCAGTAATAACATGTGATAGGTTGTAGCATTCCAAGTTCTTAAGTGCTACAACTTAGATGATATTAGAACTTAAATTTGATGATCTATAAAACTTCGGTGGATAATCAATAAGGTTAAGTTTTGATATATAGAAATTAGCTTATGATTTTTAAAAGATTTAGGCATTAAATCTATAAGATAGTGAGATATGAAGAGAGTGGGTAGAATCTCAAGTTCAATTGTTTTATAGAATAATTTATTTTACTTCCTCACTTGTTACTTCCTTTAAACAATTACTTTGCTTTCCAATCTACATGTATATATACACACATAGTATCATAGTTACTCTTTGATCTTTTTTGTTTAACTCTTGATCTCACCCCCTTTTGCTTCTTTTTAAATAGAATGTCTCTAAGAAAAATCATCGGTCCAAGTTTGTTAAGCGGCATTGGGCGAGATAACCCATATGAGAGGTATCTACATGGGTAGTTACCATAAGGGGGATAAGGCCAAGCTATAAACCAAATTGCCCGACTATTGGAAATTGTGAATGCTTTGGTTGGGTTGATAACCTAGCAACATTAACAATAGTAGACTACTTGATAAGCTAAAGTAATGGAGGATTCGATAAGTCTAAATATGTTTATTTAGGTGAAAAAAGAGTTCAAACCCAAGATTATGACCTGATTGAGGCTAAAAATTGTATGCAAGAGATTGGGAAGACTTTTGCCACTTTTTGGGTGCTAGAAGATAGGAATGTGGACTATGTTGCTTTTAAGTTGAAAGGTACGATAGCAAATTGGTAAGCCTCAATTCTTAGATTAGTAGGAAGGTATGTAGGTTTGTAGAGGTTCAAAGAATTGTTTTACCAAAAGTACTTCCCTAGAAACTTTCAAGATAAGATAGAGACTACATATTATAACTGTTAGTAAGGTAGGTCAATGGAAGAATATGAGGTAAAGTTGGATCGCTTGATAAAGTTACTTGAGGCTATATGTGTAGACGATGCATCCTAAGCTAAGAGGTTTGTGAGGGGCTTAGAGCTTAACCTCCAACATGAGGTGGGATCGTTCTAACTACCCAACTATATTAAGGTAGTGAATAAATCAAAGTTCATGGAATAGAGCAAATGATAGATCAAGGAGCAGCTAGCACTCTAGGACAATGGTGGTTTTAGGTAAGAGGGTAGCTCTTAGAGTTGTGATTTATGATAGGGGCAAGAGGCTCCAACTGTTGTAGAGTAAGCTTCTAGTTACTATAGCCCCTCCCTAGCAAATTCGACCAATGCCACTAACTCTTCCCTCATCAGCTTCTTCAATTAGGTGCACCCAATGCTATGGTCCTCATAAACCAAGAGAATGTAAATGGCCAAAAGGTGTGTGCTTTTCTTATGGAAAGCTAAGACACATCAATAGGAATTACAATAAGAGATCCATTCCTCTTGTCTTCTACCACTTATGCAAACAAAGGACATGAGGTAGTTAACTATATTAGCAATTAAATGGGGAGCTAGGTAGCCTTATTATAGCAAATAGTGAGACCTCTAATGAGGGTGTAGGTTGTTTCACTGTAGACAAGTGGTCCAGATAGTAGGTATCAACCACTTTTTTACACTTTAGTAGCAATAGTTTGAGGACTTTCTAAACATAGACACTATTGTATGTACTCTTTTAGTACACTCACATAGTGCCTGAGTTCTATTCGATATTGGTGCCATGCATTCTTATGTGTCTAACTCATTTGTGCATGCATGTGGTTTGGTTTCTAAATTCTTGAATGATCCCTTAAGTGCCAGTACTTCTTTCTTAGAGAGTTGGAAGAGCTTTAGAAAGAATTTGCCATATTGGCATGGAGATAGAAGGCAGGGTAATGCTAGCAGACCTATTGGTGCTAAAGATGATAGATTTTGATGTAATCTTGAGAGTTAACTAGCTACCAAAGTTCCATACCGCCACTGATTGCTATAATATGGCAGTTTACTTTAACATGCCTGAAGGAGATTCTTTTCGTTTCAAGCTAGAAGCTTAAAGATTGATAGAACTGTCTACTTATGAGATATGGGGTAGGAGTATGTTAGCTACTATAACTGTTGTGATAAAGGAGTTAGTGAAGTTGGAGCAAGTACCAATGGTGAAAAATTTCCTTGATGTCTTCCCAAACGATCTACCTAGCATTCCTCCAGTTGAAGAGATTGACTTCAATATCAACATAGTGCTAAGTACCACGCTAATATTTAAGCCGGTTTATAAGATGGTGCTAGCTAAACTAGTAGAGTTAAAAAATCAACTGCAAGATTTACAGAATAAAGGATTCATCAAACCAAGTATATCTCCTTGGGGTGCTCCAATTTTCTTTATCAAAAAGAAAGATGGTAAAGAGACTTTGTATAAATTATAAGGTGTTAAACTACATTACCAACAAGAACAAGTATTCCCTCCCTATAATAGATGATTTGTTTCATAAGTTACAAAGAGCTTAGATAGTCTCTAAAATTGACTTGAGATTGAGATATTGATAGTTAAGAATTAAATAAGAGGACATTTGAAAGATAGTTTTTGGTTTTCAATATAAGCATTATGAGTTCTTAGTGATGCCCCTTAAGATAATAAATAGTCCAATAGCCTTTTATGAACTTGATGAATAAGATACTTAGAGAATTTTGGGACAAGTTTGTGATTATCTTCATCGACAACATATTGATTTATTTCAAGAGCAAGGAAGAGCATGAGGAACACCTGAGGTTGGTATTGAATAGGTAACAAGGCGAGAAGTTCTATATTAAGTTTAAGAAGTGTGAATTCTAGCTTGAGTAAGTGGTTTTCTTGACTAAAATGGCATCTCAATTAACCTGGAGAAGGTGAGAGTTGTAGTAGACTAACTTAGATTGAAAATGATGATGGACATAAGAAGCTTTCTAAGTCTAGCAAGTTACTATAGGCATTTTATAGAGGGGTTTTCTACAATAATAGCTCCCCTTACTAAATTAACTCAAAAGAGAGCAAGGTTTGATTAGGACAATAAGTGTGAAGCTACTTTTAGAAGCTTAAATAGATGTTAGTTTTAGCTCCACTCTTAGCATTACCCAAGATTGGAAATGAATTCACAATATATAATGATATTTTAGCCTAGGGGCTAAGCTATGTTTCTATACAAGGTAAGCGGGTTATAACTTATGCATCCTGCTAGTTGAAGCCATATAAGAGAAACTACCCTTCTTATGATCTGGAATTGGTAATTATTGTTTTGGCACTAAAGCTTTGGAGGCACTATCTCTACAGGGAGAAATGTAAGGTTTTTATCAATCACAAGAGTCTAAAATACATTTTCATTTAAAAGGAGCTAAACATGAGGTAGAGGAGATGGTAGGAGTTGATTAAGGATTATGATCTCAAGATACAATGTCACCTTGGAAAGGCTAATGTGGTGGTAAACGCCCTTAGTAGGAAGAAATAAGATAATCTTTTTATTTTAACTACTTCATAACAACACTTGTTAGAGGATATGCATAAATTAGAGCTAGAGGTTGTGACTCAAGAAGTAGGAGCAAGATTGGCTAATTTACACATCTAGCTAACTCTAGTAGATAAAATCAAGATAGCTTGGGTTGAAAATGCTGGCATTTAAAGAGATTAAAAGCAGACTAAAGCAAGGTAAAGCACTTGAGTTTAGTATTAACATAAAGGGAGTTATAAGATACGAGACCACATGGTGCATGCTTGAAAGCTCTGAGCCGAAGAAGGAAATCTTGAAAGAGGTACATTAGTTTGGGTATTCAATACATTCTAAATGTACAAAGACCTAAAGTGTCATTATTGATAGAGGAATATAAAATGAAAGATAGCTAAGTATGTTTTTAGGTGCTTGATATGTCAATAGTTCAAGGTAGAACATGAGAGGCTAGTAGGTGAATTACAACCTCTACCTATACTAGAGTGGAAATGAGAGCATGTGACTATGGACTTTGTCATAGCCCTCCCTAAAGCCAAAGAAAAGCATGATATAGTGTGGCTAATAGTTGATAGGTTAACCAAGTTAGCTCACTTTATACCCATTAACATGAATTATACCCTAGGTAAGCTAGCTTAGTTATATATAAAAGAAATTGTAAGATACATGGAGTTCCAACAAGCATTATGTCTAATAAGGATATTAGGTTTGTTAAAAGATTATAGAAGAGTTTGCGTAGGCTTTTAGGAACCAAGTTGAACTTTAGTACAACTTTTCACTACTAAATAGATAGATAGTTAGAAAGAACGATACAGATCCTAAAAAACATGTTAAGGGCCTATGTATTAGATTTTAGTGGGAATTGGGATGAACACTTATTATTAGTTGAATTTGCCTATAATAATAGTTATGAGGTGACTATTCAAATGGCCCCTTATGAGGCCTTATTTGGAAGGAAATGTAGATCCCTATTGCATTGAGATAAGGTAGGGGAAATATAGGTGTTGGGACTCAAGTTAGTACAAAAGGTAGTTGACAAAGTGAAGTTAATTAGGTAGAGATGTAAGTAGCTTAGAGTTGATAAAAGAGTTATGTTGATAAGAGGTGATGCCCTTAGGAATTTCAAGTTAGGGAACATGTACTTTTGAAGATATCACCCACTAAAGGGGTAGTTAGATTTGGATTAAGAGGAAAGCTAAATCCTAGATATATTAAATTGTTTGAAATTCTAGAGAGAATTGGTAATACAATATATAAATTAGTTTTATCATCGAGTTTGGCATGAGCAAGTGATGTTTTTCACATGTTGATGTTAAGGAAGTATATGCCTAAGTTAGATCATAAGGCAGTTCCACTTATAACTCAAGTTACAACATTGGAGTCTTTAGAGATTCAACTAAACCTTACCATTGTGAAATGGCTTGTCAAAATAGTGGATACTAAACAACAAGTACTAAGGAGACGAGTTATTCCTTATGTGTATGTGCAATTGAAGAATTGGATAGAAAGAGAGGCTATTTAGGAGCTAGAAAAGGAAATGTGGAAGACATATCTAAACCTTTTTTAGGAATCAGGTAACTTCTAAAGATGAAAAGTTCTTATTAGGGGGGAGGAGGATGTAATACTCAGAAAAATAGAAAAGAATAAAGTTATAAAGTCGAGGGTAAATAAAAATAAAAAGCTTTTTAAGAGAGGGGCATTTCAACTTTTGCCATAGAGAGTATGAAAAACCTACTTAATTTAGTCAATCCCTTTCTTCTCTTCTCTATATGCACACTTAGTCTCTCTAACAAACAAACCCTAATCTACACTCTTTTCACTAGAGTGTGATTATTTGACACAAATCCACAAGGTAAGTACTCTAACTAATTGAATTATTGGTATTTTTTTTTCCTGGTAACAATGGAGTTAAATTTCATATGAGGGTTTTAGTTCTGAAGGGACATAACATTCTAAAGGGATTCAAGCAAAACTACAATTGTTAGGACAATCTGAATAAGTAAGTCGTAAGGAAAAAGCATGAATTAGAGTGTTTATGCATAATTTGTGATTTAGATGTGGTAGATGTGAGTTTCAAAGGTTTAGAAAGGCGAAAAGTGCAAGTCTAGAAAAGAATAGGAAGATGTTGTTCATAATGGGGGTACATAGCTAGGTACAATGGTATGTACTTGCCCATGTTGAGATACATGGCCAAGTATATAGCCATATACTTGAGTACGTTCTTTAGTCTTGTTACACAATGAGATACATGGTTATGTTTCTCCCTATGTTCTTTAGCCTTTTTACATAGTAAGGTATACAGCCATGTACACAACTATGTTTGTCCCTATGTTCCTCTATACAACCATGTGCATGGCTGTGTTTCCCTTAAAACCTTTGTAACAAGCTCTTGTTTCCTTTTTCCTAACTCTCTTCTATTCTAAACTAAAATGTAATCTAAAATAATCCAACATGGGAGTTTAATCATTAATAGTATAACAAAATAATCCTTAGTTTAGCAAATAAGTAAACTTTGGTGATGATTAAGATAATACTAAGGTTAGACTACTTGTGTTACACGGCAAGTTTTGATAGCGTTAATAATTATAAACAAACTAAAACCGCTCTACCAAGTATGTGTATTCCTTAAGTGTTGCTTGTAGTTGCCAAGTTAGAAATAAAAATGAACCTAATGTATATCTAATCAGTAAATGGTTATTGTTTATGTTTGGCTTAGCTTACAGACTTGTAATGGTAGAATCCTAGGGGATACCTATTGATTGGTAAATGGTGATGTCCTTAGTAGAGTTGTATATCGAAATGATTTAGTAAATTTAGATGACTCATGGGTATTAGGGCTCATAGCGAAAGTTCCTAATAATGTAGTATGTATGTGTATTATATATTATAATTAGTGTGACATAGTCATGAGTACTCTTATGTTGCTTGAAGGACTTAAATGAGATAATAACTAGATGTTTGGCCATCTATTTTCATTGATGTATGTGAATTTGAAACATTTGTTCATGCACATATGATTTTGATTTACACATAGTGGGCATTAGCTCACTCTCTAGAGACCTTTCTTTTACAATTGCAGATATGGATTATTATATTGCTTACGATGAGAGCGTGGTAAAGTACCTGGTAGATGGGGATGATGCCTATAATACTATGATGATAAATAGACAAGAGAATATGCTTATAATGTGATGAGTAAGGCAAAAGACGTTATTGTTTGTAGGAGACTATATTCATGTTATCTATTTTAGGTTCTTTTGTATTAATGTGATGTTATTAGTTTCCTTTAAAAGTTTGATGTGTTCGATGATAGTATGTTTTGACAGTTTCTACAAGTGTTATGTGGAGTTGCTATATTAAGAGCTTTAACGTGTCATTATCTAATAATGACACGTAGCAGGTGTTTTAGGTTCTGAAGCATTACAGTATATCGAGTCTATGATAATGGTTAAGGGGTTAGTTAATATCATAAGAAGGTGATATGGTGATCTATTTTAACTATACCTTGCTCAGGGCATGGCATATGCTCTTCATCCTTTAATATTTTCAATAGCATCAATAGATAAAGGACTTAAGGACTCTAAAGCTTAGCTAAACATGATTAAGTGATAATAGTTCAGTCTTTGGCTCAATCTATCAATAAATGGATGGGTGTTATAAAAGAAAATCATATTTGGGTTGTTATTGATTTACCACTTAGAAAGAAATGTTGTTGGGTTTGAATAAACATATTAAGTATAAAGATGATGGGATCATCAAAGGTTATAATACTAACATAGTTGTAAAGGGCTTAACTTAAGTTGAGGAGCATGATTATAATCATATTTTCTCCATTGTTACTAAGTTTAGTATCACATGTATTCTTTTATATTTTGGTTATGGATACAAAGAGTTTTTTTTTTTTAACATTAAATGGACACAGAAAATACATTTTTACGGAGTCTTCTAGATACATATGCATCCATTTGAAGGATATATAGAAAGCAAACTAGGCTAAGTTTGCAAGTCAACATTGTCTCTTTATAAATTAAAATAAGTTCCTAAATAATAAAATAACTAGTCCCATAACTTGGTTTTATTTGATTTGAGAATGACTATTCAAGCTTTACATGCGTAAAGAATGGCTTTTTTCTAGTATATTATATGTAGATAATGTACGGATTACTGGTAGGATGTTTCTTCGATTCAAGATGCGAAATTACCAATTCATAGGATTTGTTACAAGAGAAAGGATTAGGAATCGAGGTTTTTCTTAGGGCATGGGATCTATTGATCAAATGTTAATACTATGATTTATCAAATGAAATATATTTTAGTTATCTCATTGGGCATTGGTTTGTCTAATTCCAAGTGTATTGAGTTTCCTTTTCCTCAAGAACCTTCGCTCAATAATGTTATTAGTAGTGAGATGTGTGGATCAACTTTGCATATGCAAAGGCTAGGATAATCATTATACTCAACAATACACAACTAGATACTATGTATGATGTGAAACAACATGTTCAATTTATTTCTTATCTTCGTACTCCTTGTTTATGAGCTATCGTATATGTTAAGAAATATTGTAAATGATCAAATACTCCTTGATTATTCCACTCAACTCAATGTTATTTTAATATGAATAGCTATTTAGCTACTTAAGGATTACTTTAGGCATCCCTTTTTCTCCAAGATTTTCAATTGTTAGTGCCTAAGTCTATCAAATTATTGTTTGATGACAAAGTTGATATGATGAACATGCACCTCTTATAGTCGTGAATTTGATCATGTTTTTACATGTGAAATCTTGATTTTTATTCTCCATTTGATGTGCTTCATGCACTTCATAAGTACAAAATGCATGAAAATGATCAAGTTTCTTAAAGCTTAAGGAGCATGAAAGATTAGAAGCAATCCGAAATGAAGTGGTTAGAGGAACACACTTCAATTGGATGAAGAAGCACTTCATTTGACAAAAATGTCTCTAAATGTTTTAAAAAATATAGAAAATGAACCTTGCTTGTTGAAAGTTAAAAATATCCATACAAAGTCTATAGAGGGCTAAAATTGAATTTTAGGCTTTAAGCATAGTAATTATTTGGTTTAACTCTTTGGGCTAAAGCGATAGGGCTTATGGAGTCAAGTCCATACGTATCGAATGACTTAGAAAGATTTAGCTTAATAAGCCTAGAAAAAGGATTGCTAGACTGACCTATTTATATTTAACATTTCTCAATAAAGCTCATGTACTTAAAGAGGCTTGTTTATAAGCTTGGACTCAAAGGAGCCCATAGGTAGATCTATCAATAAGAGGATTAGTCTTTACCATTGATTGTCTACCTAATCAAACAAACATTGTCAACAACTAAACTTTATAAATACTTAAGAGCTCACCCTCATTTGATACTATTTAAAGATCAGAGAAACATTGTGATACTGTGAGACTACCATCTTGAAAGATAAAAAAAAAAAAAGGCTAGAAATGAAGAACACACTACCTCATTAAGAAAAGTGGTTTTGATGCTCTATGGCTCTTCCACCAATCGCACTTGCATTTAAGTTCCTTGAGATTACTTGCTTCTTCTCCCTTACCCATCTCTTTATGCCACCTCTATGTGTCATCGTTATATCCTTCCTCTAAGGTCATGTGAAGTGCGAGACTCATGTTGAGCACTCGTAACCATTGCAATTAGCTTCCCTTATCTACATTTAGGTGACTCCATTAGGGAACAAAGCAAGTTGATAACTTAATGGTGACATATACTAAGAAGAGGACAACTAACCTTGTTGCTAACATAATCCAAGATTAGAAAGTGCATCATGAAGTGAATCATGAAGTTACTAAGCAAAGCTTGCCACCACTTAAAGAGGTGAATCAAGGTAAAATTGTACAAGAAGTTATATTGGATACTGTGTAAATGATGCATGCATTTGAAGAAGCCATCACCTAATTCATGCCTAGCATGGTTACCATCGTTAAAAAATGACAAGGTACAACTTTCCCACAATGCAGCAATGCATCGCTTAAGTAGTTCAAGCTCCTAATTGATCTGCTATTAGTGAAGATATCACTAATAGTACTGACGAGCAAGCCGCTATGTTGAACCTTGCACCTGTGCAACACTTAGTGTTTGAAGTGCAAGACATTATGATATGCCTTAAATTGATTAAAACATATACATATAAATAAGTGAATAAACCACAATTTAAATCCGGATCAATAACCCTAGCTTATGGAATGAACCCTAAAAACCTTTGTAATCCAATTTGTAGATCAACTAATCTTAACACCAAATAATGTTGTCCTCAATTAGATTAAACACTCAATACAAAAACAAATGAAATTACAATGAAAAAGGCTACTAAAAGATGTGAATCCCTTATGTAAAGTCTCCATGCAAACTAGCAATCCCATTAGCAATTGAAACTTCACAATGATAATTCAATATAAGAACTAATTCCACTAAATTGACAACAATATAATGATACAAATGGATCCTATAATTGACGTGAATTAAGAGCCAAAAGAACCAATTTTAATCAACACTAGATATTACACACTAGCATGGATAAGGAAAACAACCAAGGAAATGATATGACTTACAATTCCTTTAGTTGCTACTCGCCACAATTCCTTAAAGAAATTGATAAGAGTCTTATGAAAATTGGGATGAACTCTGAAACAAAGCGTGCTAGGGTTTGCTCTAAAGGCTCAATTGACCTATATCTAATCATTAGGGTTTCAAACTCCTGCACATAGTCATCAACTGTTTTGCCTCCTTGCCTTAAAGTTTAAAGACGCATAAACAATTCCTATATGTAGTGTTCAGGAATGAACCTCTTCTTCAAAACCCTCTTCATATCCCCACATGTCTGAATTTCAGCCTCACTATCCCTATGCCTGCTGATCACTAAATTCTTCCACCACAAGGTGGCATGCCCTGTTAACTCAACAATAGTAAGTCAAACTCGGGTATTGTCATCAATTTCATAGCACTCAAAAAAGCCCTCAATCTTATCCTTCTAGTCTAGATAATCATCTACTGAACCCTTGCCATCAAAGGAAGGCATATGCAGCTTCACATACTCTAATCCCCTTGGTGGCCTAAAATCCTTATTTGGGTAAAGATTAACCCCAAAATTATCATCCCTCTCCTCTCTATAGGGATGATAATCTCCCTCCATCCTTCTGCCCAAGTTTCCTCCTCCCATTGTTCCTTCTCTTTGGATATTTTGTGGAGCTACCTAAGGTGGTGCCTAAGGATTTACCATTGGTGGTTGTGGCATTGTCATCCTATCAATCCTTGTTGTTAATGTAGCAATAATAGTAGTAAGATCCTGGAGTTGATATTCCAAAGTCCTTTCACCTGCAGTTTGATGACCCTGACCTCCACCAACCTAGCTATTGGCCTCATTGCCAATTCCCCCATTTACATTGTTGTTCGACATGATTGTGATTTGATGAAGTACACTTCCACAATTTACAACACACTCCTTCAACAACACCAATTCACAAGAATATGTTTAACAACCACACTAACACATTGAAATCCACATTGCAAGAACTTAACAACATAATGAAATAATTCTTAGTACTTTAAGTAAAGTTAAATAAATGAGGTGCACACAATCACTTCCAAGTAATTAAGAAATTAAATTCAACCACAAGTGTTTAAGTAATGAGTTCAATTACTTTCACACTTTAAATGTTTTTTTTTTAATTCAAATTCTACTACTCAAAACTTCCTTTTTTTGCCATGGTTTCACATTATAATAATTCACAATGTGCAACAACTCAACACACACAAATGTACAATTCCACACCACCACTCCTTCCCTTGCTCATGGTGCAAACAATCTCCACCACCACTTACGCCACTTACAATATCTCTTTAATCAATTACACACAACACAACGCCATACACACACACACACCCTTCTCATGGTGCAACATACACACACACACTCTTCCACACTTGCACTTCTCCACTTCAAATACACTTTCCAAACCACAAATTACAAACAAGGCAGCTCAATTCAAAATTCAAATGAGTTCAATTATTGCACCCTTTCCATAATTGGCAAGGAGCCATTTTCAAATTCAAATGAACACACAATAACTTCTATCACTTAATGTGTGTTTTGAAAATCAAATAACTTCCATATATCCACACACTCAATTCTGAAAATGTACACTAAACTCCTTATGTTCGAAAACAACACAAGCAAGAATACACCTCCACTTTTTCACAAATGAGGTAATTTCAAGTTATGAAATTTGAATCAATAATAAAATACTACTCCTCTTATTTTCATGAAAATTATCAACCAAAAGGAGCTTCAACAAGACCTCAAATTCCACTTCAACAAGCAGCAAATTCAACTCCTTAATCAAGACAATTATGCAACTTCAATTCACAACATACAATTGCAGATCACAAATTGAAGAACCCTAATTAAACATGAAGATCAAGAAATCAACCAACACTACCCCCTTCTCTAAACTTGAGCTTTGATACCAAAAGATGATATGCCTTAAATTGATTAAAGCATATACATATAAACAAGTGAATAAACCTTAATTCAAATCTAGATCAATAACCCTAGCTTATGGCGTAAACCCTAAAAACCTTTGTAATCCAATTTGTAGATCAACTAATCTCAACACCAAATAATGTTGTCCTCAACTGGATTAAAAACTCAATACATGAACAAATGAAATTACAATGATCAAGGTTACTAAAAGACATGAATCCCTTATGTAAAGTCTCCATGTAAACTAGCAATCCCACTAGCAATTGGAACTTCACAATGATAATTCAATATAGGAACTAATTCCATTAAATTGAAAACAATATAATGATACAAATGGATCCTACAATTGACGTGAATTAAGAACCAAAAAACCAATCCTAATCAACACTAGATATTAAACACTAGCATGGATAAGGAAAACAACCAAGGAAATGATATGACTCATAATTCCTTTAGTTGCTACTCACCACAATTCCTTGAAGAAATTGATAAGAGTCTTATGAAAATTGGGATGAACCCTAATTCTCATGAAAATTTGGGTAGCAAAAATGTGTATACTCTCCCTACCCATAAACCCTACTTAAGCAAGTATTTATACTTGCTCCCTTTAGAGTTAAAGTGACTAAAAATTACAACTATGCCACTAAAAGGTGGCTAGTCCTAAAGTCTTCAAATACACCCAAATAAAATATCCCAAAAGCTTACAAAATAAATAGTTCAAAGAAATAAATTATAAGTACAAAAAATAATAATCTTTAAAGAGTCAATTCGACGAGTCAAGGTTGATTATGGAGGGCTATTGGATGTAAATCCAAGGATGTCCCTCCCGTGAAGAATGATCGTTGTACTTGCCAGATTATGATTCAAACTTTTATTAGATAAAGAAAAATATGTATGCATGCAAGTGATTTGGATCATCATCTAAATCAAGTTCCCTATCCATCAAGATCGTTGGGTAGATTCCCATCACATTGGGGTTCAACTTGGAGGCTCTTCATCCACATGTGTTGTTCCATATTTTACACTAAGTGGATCCGTAAGCCACCTTAATCTCACCCTTATCACACTAGTGGAAGCTACTACGTTTGCCCCTACAAGCTCATTTGTTACTAAAGAGGATTGGGATTTGTACTTAAAAAGTGATAGAGATGAAGTCTATAGTGGGCATATTGGACCTCAAGCTCTTGTATAATTAGCGTGTTGTTGCTAAACCATACCTTAAGTACTATGTAAATCCTAAATTTTTGTTGTTCAACAATAATAAGGGAAGTGCCAAAGGGAACTTGCTAAAATTTATTGAAACCTTGGTAGTTTATTGGTTGGGCAATGACCTACAATGAAAAGAATTTTCCAGGTCTTTCATAGAAAAGGCATACATTTGGTATGTCAATCTCCCCCTTAGGTCAATAGATTTATAGGGAAGTATGTGTAAGACGTTCTTAAAGAAAATTTTCCTTATACAAAAGGAGGTCACTCTAACCAACATGGAGCGGATTAGACAAAAGCCACAAGAGGATCTCATGGAATATATTGAGCGATTTAGAGAACACTCCTTAGATATTTAAGACATGTGTAATGAAAAGAAACTAGTAAAGATTTGCATCTATGGGATGTTTCCTAACTATGTTATAGCATATCTACTTAAAAAATCTTTCTTTGCATTCTTTTGCAGTCTTTATGGATAATGTGCGAATAACCGATAGCTCCCTAGCTAAGTAATGAGGAGAAGGCAACAAGCTTAACAAATGGACAACGTCCATTTCCTTAGCTCAAGGTGAAGACTTCGAAAGTAGTAAAAAGCCAATGAATGACAGATAGAGAAGTTCAACAAGAGTTCCTCCATTCCCTATGTCCAATGAGTAAGGCACATGCTATTTGCGATTGTTAGCTACAAGATGAGAATATCAAGTTACTAAGAGTTTAACACCAACCTACGGCTAGGGTTACGCAAGTGGGCTAAATGGGCTAACTCACCCTAATCTACATTGACCTTAGATCGCTTTAGCTTGCTTAACAAGTGGGTTGGGATTTTAAGCCCAACCCTCCCCACATGGGTTAGTAGGTTAACCCGCTAACCTACTATGAATTTTTTATACAAAATATAATATTTTAAAAATAAATATATTTAATATTTTAAAGTAAATATATACTATTATAATCTATGTGTCATACAACAATTAGAGTATGATTGAACTTTCTATTTCATTTTTTCAACTAAAGTATTATGTGCTTGCATAGTATAGTTTTTATAAACTTATAATATATAAACTTCGAAGAGTTGTTTTCTAAAGCCTATTATATATTGTAAAACGGAAAAGGTGCTTTCTCAAAAAACAATCCAATCCATTTATGCTACTAAAGTAGAAGAAACCTTTATAATATAGAGAAATATGAATATAAACACCCCATTTTTGCCCTAGGAATCGATAATTCTCAAAAACAATCAATTTTCAATTTTTCCCAATTTTTTTCAATTTTTCTCTAATTTACCAAAAATAATAGAAATATTCAAAAAAATAAAAATAAATAGGAAAACACATTAATTTTGAAAAATGATTTCAGAAATAGCAATAATAAATAATACACAACTTTTACAAAATTTGGAATTTTCAAAAAATACAAAAAAATAGGAAAATCGCATTGCATATATGCAATTTGCGAAATTAGAAAAATCAGGAAAGTGGGCTAGCTCAGCTGGTCCGGACCATGGGCTAAGGCGCGGTGCGGGTGCGAGGTCAGGGGTTCGAATCGCGGGAGGAGCAGTTTCCGTGTTTTGCAATTTTTTCACTTATCTAGGACACGTGGCAGCATCCGATTGGCTGGAGGAAACGCACGCGCCGGGCGCGTGATCGTCGTCTACCTCGGGTCCAAGATCGCCGACGGAAGGAAAAATTCGTATTTCGACCGTTTTGATTCGATTTTTTTGCACAAATCCAACAGATCTTCAACATAAATAAGATAAACATTATCTAATTGGAATCAAATCGCAACAAATCGAGGGATTGACACAAATCGGAGTTGGTTTTTCTAACCGAAAATCCGATCAGCTTCAATCGGAGGAAATCCGAGCTTATCCAACTCGGTTTCAAGTGCCTATAAATAGAGGAGTAGAGGAAGCCAAAGCATGAATCACAATTGAGAGAAAGTGAGGAAAGAGTGCAAATCGGAGAGCATTGGAGGAGACCCAAAACCATGAAGCACCGGCCGGAGTTGAACCACCACCAGGAGGCAATCTGGGAGCAAACCATCGCCACCATTGGATTCAGCAACCTCGAGAAGCTAGGATTCGACACCTCACCCGCTGCAAAAAGGCACCGGTATGCCGTGAACGAGCCTTCCCCGCCGCCGTGTCCGATCGATCCGACCCGACCCGTGCACCGACCCGAATCCAGGTAAATCGGGTTTTCCAGATTTTTTTTTTATTTTTTTTATTTATTTATTCCGAATTTATTTATTATTTGTTATTTATTATTTTGTTATTTCTTTAGCCATTTATTTATTTGTTGATTTAGGTTTTATTTTCAATAAATAGGAAAATGTAGAAATTAGTTTTTTTTTTTTTAGGATTTAATAATGTAAAATAAATAATAAAATATAGAAAAATAATAAAAAATATTAGGAAAATAATAATAAGATTTTAGATGTCAAAATAGGATAGATAATAAACCAAAAATCACGAAAATCAATAAAAATTCCCAAAAATCCAAAAAATCAATAAAAATTCCCAAAAACCCCAAAAATCACAAAAATTCCCAAAAATCCCAAAAAATCACAAAAAATTCCCAAAAATCACGAAAATCAACAAAAATCCCCAAAAATTACAAAAATCCACAAAATTCTTAGAAATCACAAAAATAACAAAAAAAATCACAAAGATCATAAAAATCATAAAAAAAATTTCAAAAATTATAAAAGAATCATAAAAAATGAGTTTTAGCACTTAGAAAAATCATTTTCTTCAAATAAATCCAAAATTGATGTTTTTCCCTAAAATCATTTTCAAAATAAAATTAAAGCTTAAGCTTAGAATTTTTTAGAAAAATCCAAAAAATGGTAAGAACATAAAGCAAAAGAGATTTCAAAATTAAAATTCACAAACAAACTTAAAGTTTTCAGAAAAGCGAACTACGGCTTGTTTGATCCTGAGTAGCAGGTACGTAGGCACCCATTCGGGTTAACCCATAAAATGAATGAAAAATCATTTTCTTGAAATAATTCAAAAACATAATAAAAGGTAACAAAAACAAAATAGAAACACATTTCTAAAGAGAAACAATTTCAAGAGGTTAGGTGGTAACCGTAAAGGTTTTAATAGGTTAGCCTCCGGACTTAGAAACTTTGGTTTTCCCTTTTCCTCTTTTCACAAAAACGAGAAGAGGAAATAACGACGACTAGTAGTCCAAATTAAGACTAATCCGCTCCTTTAGTCTTAATTCAATTTTCCCAACAACAGTTGGGTGGCGACTCTAAAAATCAAACGAAATTCCTAATTCAAGTCGAGGATCTACATTAGATGAGCATAGGGTCTAGTCTAGATCGGATTAGGAATGGGAATTCAAAAATTAGACTCGACAATGAACATTATTCTTCATAGTGAATTACAAAATAAAATAAATGGATGCTATAATAGAAGAATCACAACTTAACTATCTTTCATATTTCAATGTGGTTTGATTCCACATTGAAATATCAAAACTTAATAAAAATAAATTTACTACTTAAATTAACTTGGCAGTTAGCTCTTAAGCATGTGGCAATTGTATGCAACCATTCAAAGACGTTGCTGGCACTAAGCTTTCTTATCTTTTATTTCATTTCTACAGTGATGACCGATGGCAAATACTAAGAAGTTCATCCTAGGATGATAGATAATTGTACTAGAGAAAGATAAACTAGTTCCAACTTTAGTCATACATGAAAAAATAATCAATAAAAAAGAATAAAATAAATAAAACTACTAAAGCACCAGATCTAAAAGTTACTTGACTTAAACTGACAACCATCATCAATTCATTATTCATCCACACTCTCTATGTATCCATCTATCATCAACAACCAAATTCAAGCTCCCCTTTAATGAAGTTGTCCTAGTTTCTTCTTCTTTATCTACATTTCACCATATCACACATATAATTAGACACAAATGTTAAAAGCTTATACATTATAACAAAATTTCACCCAAATAAAAAAGCAACTTCACAAGAAAATCCTAGTAACCAATTAAGTGTACAAATTAAAGCTTCCATATTTGTAGGGAGCATAGAATTATTGTGCTTAATAAGAACGTCGGCACCAATGTTGAAAGCTAAGTTCGATTTCATAGTAGTAATTGGAATGCAAAGCACATTAGAAGCCATGATGCACAAATCAAGATACCTCTAGCTTTGAGTCTTGCAATATTGTAATACATCCAACTCCGAGTAGATGTTTTTATTCATTATTGGCTCATCTAAATAAGAAACCAAAGAAGATTTATCGATAATCTCTACTTCAACTTGGCAATACTCCTACATCATTAAGGAAAAAATTAATTAAATATTGGTACTTAATATAAAAAAATATCATTAAAAACAAATAAACAATGTGATTCTTGAACATACATCTAAAATGGCAAAATCAATGCCAACATCTTTTAAATCTCAAGTTTTGTGTTGCTACTCCTTTACCTCCACCTCTAAATGTGTCATGAACTTGAGAAGATGATCTAACTAAAAGACTTTTAGAATTTATGTCATCTATCTTGCTCTTGCCATACTCTAAAAAAAGCTTATATAAATTGTTCTTTATATTAACCAACTTCACAAGTGAGATGATCAATTTTATTAAAGCAAAACTTTAAAAAGTTTAACTTCATTCAAGGATTAAAGATTGCTCCAAGTGTAAAGATAATATTATATTCCTTTCATTATTTATCAAAATTTTGTTTCATTTTAATACAAATCTCAGTTATGTTAAGATCTTTGCTCTCTAAGTTCTCATTCAACAAGCATTCAATTCTCTATATTTGCAAAAAAAAATACAGGTTTAAAGTTAGATATGAGAAGCTAAACATCAAATTGGTGATAGTATAAAAAGGGCTAAAAAACTTACACATTTTCTTAACTCTTCTCCACTCATCCATTGATGGAAAATACTTATAACTAAAATCATTCAATTGAAGAAAACATAAAACACATTGATACTTCAGTGTGCTATCAAGCATAAGGTAAGTATAATTCCATCTAGTATCTACTTCTAAGTGCAAACCAGCAATAATATCAATGTAGCCAACTTGTTCAACACACTCCAAAAAATGTTTCATTTTACTCTCTAACCCCTTAACATACTTCATACTCACCCTTATTTTATGCAAAGCTTAATTAGCTACCATCAACCTCTCTTTAACAATCAGATGAAGAATATGGGTATAACATCTAATCTGGAAAAAGTTGTCACCACATAATAAACTATTTTGTAATTTAAGTTGCTCTTTCAAGTAATTTTACGTGCATTTATTCGTAGATGCATTATCCAATGTAAGAGAGAATTCTTTTTTATGTATGTCCCAAATTTTTAGAAATTCGAACACTTTCTTAGATAATTGAAAACCTAAGTGAAGAGGGAGCATTTTACAAAAAAGAAAGAATTTTATTATTAAGTTTCCCTTTCTCATCCATAAAATGACTAGTCAAATAAATGTAACCTTCACCTATGGAAGCAGTCTACACATCAGAGGTCAAACAAACTCTATTGTGAATTTTCTTCAAAATTTATTTCAAATTATCCTTTTGAGTGAAATCTAAATTCCAAACATTTGATTTAGTAGTTTTTCTAGAAATGGGAATATAATCAATATAATATAACCTTATAAGCTGTGTAATCCTTCGATACTCAACAAATGAAAATGAGAGATCATGTTCAATGATAGCCATTGACATAATCTCACGAGCAACCTTTAAATCTGGTATTCTAAACCTTAACTTCCTAGCATGATCAATTATCATATCGCCTACATCATTATACTTCAAAATTTGACTAAAATAACACTTTTCAAGATGTCAAAGTAAAGTTAACGTTTCATGTGAATGTCTATCCATAACATTTTCAATCCCACATCGATTACATTTGGCTTTATTTTTACTATCTTTTTAAACACTCATTTTTGTAATTTTTTCCCAAACTTCAAACGTACTTGATTGAGTCCTTTTACCTAGGGGTTCTTTGGATTGAGAATATCTTAACTACGTATTAGCATTAAGCTTACTAATTTTTGACTCATCATCCACATTAATATGTTGTACTATATTTTAATATCATTGCTTATGCGATCCATTCAAAAAATGCACTATAAAAGAAAATATAAGATAATGAGTCTATGACATATCTTTATATACTTCATAAAAAGCAAACATAAAGAAAAGGTAGAAGAGCCAATTAAGGTAAAGGCATATAGAAATACTTATAAAAAATCAAATATTAGTTTATACCATACAAATAAATCACACACAAACATGTTAATAAACATTTGACAGGAAAATATATTTTGTTATCTAAACACATGCTTTCAAATGATTTGAGCTTTCTTGCAATTATTACTAAAAAATTTCTAACATAAAATACAATTATTATGAGTGTGGCACCAATTACCAACATTAGTAACTCAGCACTAACCATTTCAAATGGTATGAGTGCCTGCTCAATAGAAATGCATTAGGGAACATTAGAAGTACATTACATGAGTAAGAAGTATTCATTTTTTTCTTCTCAAATCCTGTCTAAAATATAGAAATCGGGAAAAAAATATCATCCTAAGTAGTGTAAACATCAAAGATAATCAAATACCTTGAAAACCATAGGTTCTTTGGCACCAAAGATTAAACTAAATGGGAAAAAAATTCTTCTTTTTAGTTTTTAAAGGAATATGTTTACTAATATGGGTGCTTTTCCTACATTTGTCATATAGAACATGTTGAGCTGAATTTATAGGCACACCACAAGCCTCTACTATTTTGTTTCTTTGACAAAAAAAGAGGAACAATAGAACTTTTTGTTTGACAAAGAGTTATTAAACCAAATAGGATTGTCCAATTCTCATAAAACCTACCACTAAAATACTTTTAGAAGGGGATAGGACTAAGAGGATTTGTCACTACGATAAAGAGGTTTTAACTTAATTATATATGCATTCTTTCTATAAAAGAAAAATAGAATAGTCAATTATTTTGTTTTGTGAAAACCAAGCATCTACCAAACAACTCAAGATTCTAAATCATATGTTTGTCTATGAAGAGCAAGTCAAGGGATGAAGAAAACTAAAGAAAGAATCAAAAGTTCTATGAGCAAGCTCTCCCTAGTCTTATATCTAAAAAAGACTAATATGCAATGGGGTTGATTGACTTATATTGAAGAATTAACATATCAATTAAGTTTAGGTAGGAAATGCCATCAAATTTCTTTTTTTCTTTCCTTTTTTTTTATAGGGAATAAAATCAACATGTTCCATGACAAATTACTTCATTATTATCACTAATCAATTAGGTAGTTTTATAATAAGCAAACTGTTTTACAATTGATATGAAAGTTTGTTTATAAAACAATTTTGCATCATACAAAGAAAAGATCAACAAATACAAAAAAAAATAGTAAAAAAGATGATTTCAGCGGTCTCTGGCAATAATTATGTTAGTAGATCAAAGTCATAACTAAATTTGCACCTCTAACAGTTGTTAAAAAGGAAATAAAAAAAGTACAAAAGGAAGCCTTAGGGAGATTTAAAAAATGCCCAATATTAGTCAATCATTCATAAATATGAGTAAGGTAAAAGGGAGTCAAAATTTAGCAAATGGAGACAAAAATACACTGAGTGAGATAGGTCTAAGAGAGAGAAAGAGACAAAGATAGAGACATGCACACACATACTTGAATTGATACTACTAAAGCTCTAAGAGAGAGAGAGAGAGAGAGACGAGTTACAACATAAAGCCTAAAGGTGAGGCAAGTTGAGAATAGTGTTGTCAGACTTGGACCAAATAGTTAATCTGGACATGTAAGAAGGTTAAGGATTAAGGAGAAGAACTAGGTTTGATTGAAAGTTAAACTGAAGTGGAACTAGGTTCGACCAAGTTGGACTATAGGGGCCAACTTAGATTTGACAACATTTGTTGAGACTTGAGGGTAAAGAGAGGAGGAGAGACGTAATGAGAATAGATGAGAGGAGAGATGAAATGACAATAGTAGAGAGTCTAGAGACTAGAGAGTGGGGGGAGATGGACACAAATTAAACTAGAGAGAGGGAAATTTAAGGTTTCATTATACAATAGATTTTTTATATTTTATTTTTACATTCTACGGGTTAGTAAGCTAGCCTGACTAGTAATAGGATAGCCTATTTTAACCTATAGGTTAAGTGTAGCAAGTTAAAAGGTCTATAACTTAAGTAAGTTGAAAATTTTCAACCCAACCCACATTTGTTTCTAGGTTAAACAGGCTAGCTCACTTGGCTCACCTCGCTTGCATAGCTCTACCTATGACAAATGAAAGAGGAGACCCTAAGTATTGTTGATATCATTAAATGGTGGACTAGCCCATCAAGGATTGTTGAAGTTTAAGACAGATATTCCATGAGAAGGTTTAAAGTGTAAAGCTCATTATTGAAGACAACAATGTTCAAAGCAATCCACTTCCAACCCATGATGCTTTAATACATGAATATTGTCATAGTGATTAACGATTTAATAGCTATTGAAGGTAAGGATAACCTTGGGCATTCCTTTCTTAAACGCATTTTATTATTCAATAATAAAATGTTTCATTCTTAATCATTCTCTATATTCACTTCCCTTAAGCCTAGGCAACACCTTAGCCCTCGCACTTCAAGCATAAGCACTACCTTAACACCTTAGCTCTTGTGCTTCAAGCCTAGGAAATGTCTTGGCATCTCAACTTTCATGCTTTATAAGCCTAGGCATCCCCTTGGCATCTTAGCTTCTATGCATTAAGCTCAAGCAACACCCTAGCATCTTAGCATCATTGCTTCAAGCTTAGGCAATGCCTTAGTGTCATAGCCTTTGCATTTCAATTCTAGGCATAAAATGTCACTATTGCTACTTTAGTGTGATTGTAAATCTTCTCAAAAGAGTTTGTCTAAACGCCATTACTAACAAGTGGGAACTCTCTACTTTCATGTGTGAAATAACCTAGCAAGCTCCTTAGATCGCAAGAGTTTAAGCAACCTCACAATCATGAAACAATAAATTATGAAAAGAATTAGTTAAAATAAATTATGATTAGGGAGTGGTTTCAAACTTAATCAAATAGGTTTTTTTAGGTTGAAGTTTAGGAACTTCCAATTTCGAGTACATTTATGATGGATTTGTTATTAATTTGGACTTACTCTTGCTAATCTAGGTTTTATGATGTTAATCTTTATGATTAGGGTAAGATTGAATGGATTTAGAAAGGAATTAATTTAAGTCAAAGCAAGTTTTTCTAAGTCTTCTAATTACCTACTAAAAGTTGACTTTAGTTAAATTAGAGTAGACTTAACTCATCCATGTTAGAATTTTTAGATCTAATACTTAAGGAATACTTAGGGTCGAGTACTAATCCTATAGATAAAATTTGATTAAATTCTAGTTTAGATTACTTGATAAAATCTTGAGATTAAGACTAAACCATCAACTAAGGAGTTTAGTGGAAATTATTGCAGTTGATGGTTTCTAACTAAAATTCCACCAATTTCATTAGGAAAGGTGTAATACATGAAAATTTTAATTATTTATTTACTTATGTAATGTAGGTATTATCATAAAGAGCTAAGGACGAGGATGGAATTTTATAAAATTTCAAAGGGCAATTTGGTTATCTCCCATGGAAAATATAAAAGCCATAAAGTTAACCTAAAGACCCTTCTAATCATTTTGCATAGTAAAACCTTAAAAGAAAAGGAGAGATGCTCTTGACAGGAACCCTAGAGGCGGGAGGAAAAGGGGGTAATCAAACTCCGAAGACAAAAGGGTAAGGAATTCCATACTAAAGTTATATTAGGATTTATGGAATTTGCAATTATGAGTGTTATTTATTCATACAGAAAATGAGGTACTTGAAAGGACGTACAAGAACAGAGAATCGATGACATGAAATTTTTAAATTTTGGAAATTGAAGTAAGTATGCAAATCTATGTAATTTATATTATGAAATGATTGTCTGTGTTTAAGTTTTGCATGATATGTGTGATATTTGTTTATGTTTGTTCATGTGTATGTGTTTGTGTTATATATACCGGGCATTAGCTCACCCTTCGAGGAATCTTTTTTAGATGTAAGTGTTAAGGGAGATGAGAACCCAGAAGATAACTTAGGTTCGGGTGAACTATAGAGAGAGGAAGATGAAGATTACTATTACTATTATGGTGATTAGATTTTGGGAGAATTATTGTGATGCGTGGACCCTAGGTATGTTAAACTTAGAACCCAACGTACATTATTTGAATCAATTCCCCGAGGATCGTCTCAAACAAGTAGCAAGGAAATAGACCCCAATCACATATGTTGATTGAAACCTAAGTTATCAATTAAGGGTTTCCTATAGTAATTCGGTTGAGGAATTCCTAAAGGAGAGTTCTTTGCAAAGAACAAAAGAGGGCTTCGTGTTCCACGAAAAGAGTGTTTATAAAATTTCTATTCAATGATGTCTTATGCTGGCCCCTCTTACACGGTTTTATAATGTATACATGTAACAATATAAAACCTAAGTTTCCTAATCTAATTTGCTTCCTTATCCTCACGTGAACCAAACAAGTAACTAATTATTCTAAATTACAAACCAAAGCAAATACTAAAACATAACAAACAAACAAAAACCGTAAATATTTTTCCTTTTTAGTTCAACACACAATATTTTTTTTTTTGTAAGACTTCAAATCCTTACATTCTTCCATGGAAACGTGAATCACATTAATAAGTGTCGGTTCTCTTTTCATGTAATTTGATTCCTTGGCTTGTAAGTCCATGACTAGTCCTTACAAAGCATCATTCATCCTTTTTGCTCTAGCTCAGGTCATTGGTCCTCCAATTCCTTGCAATGGATCTTGCGTTTTTGGTTCTGTCTTCTTAGGTGCTAGATGATCCTCATCATTCTCTCCTTCTTCGAAAAGATTCATCCTTGAATCACCTGCATCATAAAGAGTAAGATCAGAAACATTAAAGGTGGCACTTACATTATCATAGTGGCTTGGTAACTCTATCTTGTAGGCATTGTCGTTTATTCGCTCCACTACTTGGAAAGGTCCATTACCCCTTGGATATAATTTGGACTTCCGCTGTTCGGCAAAATAGTTCCTTCCTCAAGTGTACCCATACCCCTTCTCCTAGATGAAACATGATCTTGACACGTCCCTTTGGTATTGGCCACTCCTAGATCGCCTCCATTTTCTCCTCATCCATGGCTATCCCATTTGTACCTACAACAAAACCAAGAAAAAATACCATACTAGGCAATGAAGAGTTAGTGTCAGTATAAGTAAAATAAACATCCTCGTACATAAGTACAAGTAGTTGTTTTCTCACCAACGTTGCACTCTTAACCTCACTTTTTCTTACAATTTCCTCTCCTCTTAGTGTTTCAAAATCTTTTCCCTCATAGCTCATCAGTGTTTTTTTCTCACTCTTCTTCTTTTTCTCATCCTTCTCTCGCACACTCTATGTTTCTCTCTGAATTCTTTTGCAAAACTCACTTGATCCTCACATGCTTCCCATGGTTTTTTTGAAGTTAGAACCACCTTCCTTTTGTTTAGAACAAAAGAATATTGGTTCTTGTACCCATTGTACATCACCTTCTTATCAAATTGCCAAGGTCGCCCTGACAATAGGTGACTAGCCTATATAGGTACCACATCACACATGAATTTATCTTTATAGCTCCTTATGGAAAAGGCTATAAAAACCTATCTGGTCGCCTTTACTTCCCTGCATTCATTCAACCACTGTAATCGATATAGTCTTGGATGTTTCACAGCTTTCAACTGCATCTTATCTACCAGCAGAGTGCTAGCAACATTAGTGCAGCTACCACTATCGATTATCATACTACACACTTTATTTTGCACGTGACACTGTATATGAAATATGTGCTCACATTGGATCCCCTCACCATCCTCCTGGGATTGTACACTAAGTACTCTCCTCGTGACATACAACTCACCACTCACGGGTCCCTCCAAGTCAACATCATCATATTCCTATGATGGTGACTCCTTATCTTCCTTAGAGCTCATGCTCTCTACATCCCCATTGTCACAGATAATCATAGCTCTTTGATTTGGACATTGAGATGCAGTGTGTCTAAATCCCAGGCATCTAAAACATTTGATATCTCTAGTTCTGGAAGGGGTTTAGTGTCAATTTTTCCCTTGAATGCAGCAACTGGATTCTTAGCCTCCACATCCTCTTTAAGCTTGGAATTTGTAGAGTTCCTTTTCTAATTAGACTTCCATGGAGATTTGGAAGTCAACCCAAACCTCCGATCACTCCTATCTTTTAATTGTCATTCCACCTTGATTGCTTTATGTAATAGTTCTTCCATGTCCAAGTAATGGTGTAAATCTACCACATCAGCAATTTCCCGATTTGGACTATTAATAAATCTAGCCATAGTGGCCTCATCATCCTCATCCACTCTAGCCTTAATCATGGCTATCTCCAACTCCTTATAGTAGTCCTTTACACTTTTGGTTTCATGTGTCGATCCCTGGACTTTCCTGAGTAAATCCCTATGGTAGTGACTAAGAATAAACTGTTTTTACATTATGGTCTTCATCTCCTCCCAAGTACTAACAAGTCGCTCTCTATACCTGCGCTTATTTCGTACTAGTTGATCCCACCATACACTAGCATAATTTGTGAACTCTACTACAGCCAATTTTATCTTCTTTTCCTCAGTATAGTTATGGCATTTAAACATATGATCCATTTTCCTCTCCCATTCTAAGTACAACTCCGGATCATTCTTCCCCTGAAATGTTGGGATTTTCATCTTAATGCTACTCAGGTTACTATTACACCTCTAAGTGTTCCCTCTCTCCCTCATGTTGTGATATTCACTAGAGTCAGAATCTTCACCTTCTTCTATCTTAACTCCTCCTCTAATTGGTCTACCTACTCCTCACCTAGCAATGGTACTGCTAGATGGTTCCCTACTCCTCTCCATCTTGTCCATTCTTTCATGGATCTATTCAAGCTCACTCGTCAAAGTCCTTTTCATCTCTCCCATCAACTCCTCAAAAATCACCCTATTCACACCTCCATTTGTGTTTTGCCTCGACATTTTTCTACAGATAACAATAAATTAAGTTCACAAGTAAAAATATATTCCTCACACTCACTCGTGTATTGTTCTCAAATAGTAATATGCTCACAATTTATTCGTGTATGTCTCTCACAATTATGTCCTCACAACTTGCTTTTACAATCCTTTGCTAGGAACTCGAATTGGAAACTTCTCAACACAATTCACTGAGTCAACTCCTAATTGATTCCCTCATTTTTTTTTTTTGAATTACGGTGACAATTGAGAATTAGAAGCAATCTTCAATAACTAAGATAAACTATGAACTCGGAAACAAACCAAATAATTCCTTTGCATGCAATTCAAAAGGATAACAATTTTTCACCGAAACTAATAGTGATTATGGAATGTAATTTCGAATGCACAATTTAGAAAGCACAAGATATAAATTGCAATTGGAATTGGAAAGTGTATTTGGCAATTGAATTGTAACTTGCTAAAACTAGATTTTCTTTTGGAGATTTCGATTCTTAGATCTCTTCACAATCGAATTGGGATTTTTTTCTTTTGTACATTTTTCTTTCAAGAGGAACTAAGAATTGAAGCACAATTGAATTCCAATGGCTAAACTAAACTTGTGTGTTGTCGGTCTCCCATGGTTTTTGTGACCAAAACAAGATTTTTTTTTTCATATACGAATTTCTGATATGAATAAGCATATGGAAATTGAATAACAAACAAATAAAAAAGGATAGAAATTACTTTATTCAAGAAGCCAAAGCTCTGATACCAAATGATGCGTGAACCCTAGGCATGTTAAACCTAGAACCCAACATATGTTATTTGAATCAATTCCCCGAGGATCGTCTCAAACAAGTAGCATGGAACTAGACCCCAATCACACCTGTTGATTGAAACCTAAGTTATTAAAGGTTTCTTATAATAATTCGGTTGCGAAACTCCTAAAGGAGAGTTCTTTTGCAAAGAACAAAAGAAGGCTTCGTGTTCCATGAAAAGAGTGTTTATAAAATTTCTATTTAATGATGTTTTGTGCTAGAACCTCTTACACGATTTTATAATGTATACATGTAACAATATAAAACCTAAGTTTCCTAATCTAATTTGCTTCCTTATCCTCACATGAACCGAACAAGTAACTAATTATTCTAAATTATAAACCAAAGCAAATACTAAAACATAACAAACAAACAAAAATCGCAAATCTTTTTCCTTTTTGGTTCAACACATAACATTTATTTTTCTAAGACTTCAAATCCTTGCATTCTTCCATGGAAACGTGAATCACATTAATAGGTGTCGGTTCTCCTTTCATGTAATTTGATTCCTTGGCTTGTAGGTCCATGACTAGTCCTTATAGGGCATCATTCATCGTCTTTGCTCTAGCTCGGGTCATTGGTCCTCCAATTCCTTGTAATGGATCTTGCGTCTTTAGTTATATCTTCTTAGGTGCTAAATGATCTTCATCATGTTGTTATTGGACTGTAGTAGACATTGTCTTTTGAAAATGTTATTTTTGGTGTTTAATGACTTCTACTGCTTTAGATAATTGATATGGTTTAAGTTATCATTAGAACCTTGAGGATGTATGAAATCTTTTTATATAGGAGTTACAGGTAAAAAGGTATCAAAGTTGTTTCAAAGATCTTAACGTGTTCTTGTAAGATAAGGACATGTGGCAGGCAGTAGCACGACCCGGGTTTTGGGGCATTACAAAAGGATATCATATAAATCTACAACATTTTATCTTTCAAGTTTATCCTAAGTCATATCGGGTCTTAACCTAAATATCTTAAGTCTAGTTAAGTCTTCTCAAGGATGTCGAATGAAAAACTTAAGTTACTAATTTGGGTTAAGTCAGTTGACTCTAGTCAACTTTCAATCTAACTAAGTTGAAATAGGTCAACTTACAGTACATCAAGTCATCTCTAGCTCCTAAACCAATTTAGGGTTCATTTGGAGCTATATCCTAAGTGTACCATCCTATCTGAGGTCTTTTTGATAAAATTCTATAAATTGAAATTCTATGGAGTTATAGTTTATGATGTTAAGTTTATGAATATGGAATGACTTAGAGAGATATGGAATAGTGGGTTTAGAATAGAGATCATTGGACTGATCTATCCATTCTTAACCTTTCTCAAGGAAGCTCATACACTTAAAGAGACTTTTCATGAACTTACAGCCATGGACTCAAAAGAGCTCATAGGGAGATCTATTAATAGGAGTATTAATCTTTGCCCTTGATTGTCCACTCTATCTAATGAACATCGTCAATGGCTAAACTCTATAAATATTCAAGGGTTCATCCTCATTTGATACGATTCAAATATCAAAGAAACACTACAGTTCTGTCAAATTACCCTCTTAAAAGATCAAATAAGGCTCAAAATGAAAAACACACCACCCCTTATCAAGAAAAGTGAGGTTAATGCTCTATAACTCATTCACCTATCACACGTACACTTGAGCTCCCTAAGACTATTTATTCCTTCTCCCTTGTTTACCTCTCTAAGTTAGCTCCACATGCTATCACTACATCACTCTTCTAAGACCACATGAAGTGTAAGACTTTACATACACATGACCACTACAATCACATAACCTCATCTACAAAGTCTATGCCCTAATAATTAAGATTAGCCATTGATCGACTATATTAGGATGAAGTTAACATGGTTTAAGTCAAATAGAGTATCTTAAATGAGTTTGAGCTATTGGACAACTTTATCCAATTGAAGTATTACTAAGGTCATATGAAGTGAAAAGAAAAAGAAATAAAGATCCATGATTAGCACATTATCTCAATGACTTTAGCAAAAAAAAGTGCTAATTTGCCAAACTAAAGCCCTATAAGCTATTACAAATTTGTAGGGTATGAGCACTCCATTTGGTTAAAATATATCGATTGAACTTTATTGTAGTCTTTCAAAAACCTTGATTTTACTATTTAGAGTAGTTTTTATATGATTAGTGATTACTAGTAGGTTTAGTCATAGTTTTAGAATTGTTTTGTTGAATGATACTTGATTTTGATAAGCTATAACCTCTTTATATTGTTGTACACTTTGTTTTTATCTTTTGGGGAATTCTTATGTTTTTCTTATCTATTTGTTGCCTTTAACTCATAAGTGTAAATCCAACCATGTTTGTGCATGAGAGAATTTGAGTTTGATCCTTTGGATAATGTTTTTTATGGTGCTTTTCAAATGCAAATTGCATAAAAAAATGATAAAGTATTAAAAAATCTAAGGTGCATAAAAAAGTAAAGCAAAACTCAACAAAATGTAGTAGAAGATCGCTTCTATCAACTAAGTAGCACTCTATCCAATCGAAGTGCCTTGATGTGGTCAAGCTTTCCTTGAAGATGGACTTCTTCCAAATGAAGTGATGAAATTCAAATGAAGGCTAGCTAGTGATCAACTTAATATAAATGAAGTCGTTGCCCCTACTTAAGTTGTAATCACTAGACAACATCATCTAGGTGAAGTACATCTGTAGTTGCTTGATGTTAAAAGTTACTATGTCGGTAGCTAAGGTTTTAATTATGGTATCAATCACTTAGTTTTTACTACTTAGAGTTAATTTTGTTCACTAATGAATATTGTTAGACAATTAAAGTCTTAGTAAGTACCTAACACTAGATAATGATATTATTATATGTGTTAATCTAAGGTCATGAGTTAGCTAAACTTTTAGGATGCATTTATGATGTGTCTAAAACCAAGGTCTAAGCACATGCAAATGAACCAAAGGAATAACTTCAATTTACAAGATCAAAACTGGTTCAAAGGGCATAAAAATTACGTGAACCTTAAATGTAGTAGGTGAACCGATTGCTATATTTCATGAAATGAATATCACAATGATGCATTCCTCAATGAAGATCATAAACTATACTTGACAATCACGTGAATAAAACATAAGATCAACAAGAACAATTTCGAAATCATCCTTTCCAACAAGACCCAATTCTCGCTACAAGATGAAGCAAAATTTGATGGTAATAACAAATGCTAAGAACCAATCTATTAAGTAGTAACAATTTGATTACAAATGCAATAAAATCTGACCAAGAAACTTCCAATTGAACCCTATATATTACACACTAGAGAAGAAAAGAAATCACAACAAAATGAAATTGATATGACTCACAATTTCAAGTGTTGCACTCGCCACAATCTCAACTCTTGGGATTGAAATTGATAAGAGGAAATTTGAACTAGGAAACCCTAATTCTCTCATGTTAAAGTGAAGTGTATATTCTGAAAAATGGTCTCCCAAAACTCTACTTTAAGCAAGTATTTATACTTACTTCCTTTAGGGTTAGAAAGTACACAAAATTACAACTATGCTACTTTTAGGGTGGCTGGTCCTAAATGAAAATTACAAACAAAATGAAAGTATCTCAAAAGAAATTACAACATAAAATAGTCTACGCAAATGACAAATACATAAAAGAAATTGTCTTCAAGATACCGGTCTTCAAGGTACTTTCAAACTGAGCCCCGATGAGGATCCCGACTCACTTAAAAGTATAGGTGATTTGGCACCCTATAGGACTGATAAGTAAACCTGTTGGAATGCATAACAATTATAAGGTAGGAATGAAGAAAATAAATTAGCTTCCTTAAGATTGGGTTTCTTATATAAGATTCTCAAAACTAAGTTATGTAGACCCTTAGCTCGGGCCCTAGTGATAGGTCATGTAGAAGCCTGATTCCTATTAATTTACCATTAAGTTGTATGCTTGCACGTGTGACATGTATGGCATTTACATGTGTTTGATGATTTTCACGTGCTAAACTCCAACTCACCCTTTGTTGGAATTATTTTTAGTTTTAGGTACTTCTATTGATGTTGACTTATATTATGACTGGGGAGATAGCATGGAATACATTTATTATGAGAAGTAGATGGTGTGGAATTTCACTAGATTTATGTGTGTTCAATTTTATTTCATGTATTGAAGATTAAATTGCTATTTCATATGAATTCTAGTTATGGTTTAATATGTTATATTTATGTTCTTAGTTATTGTAAGAGCTTTAGTGGACTCTAGTGTCTTGTCGTTTGTTCATTTGCGGTTTGTTAGTTAAAGTTAGACTCAATTGAGTTGATCATTTATGTATACTTTAAAAGTTATTATAGAGTGTTATTTGTAGTTATTACGGGTTATGGATTTTATAAACAAATTTAAAGCTTTTGTGTGTCATTACACTGTAATGACACGTGACAAGCTATCCCACCTTGGGTTTTGAGACATTATAATTGTAATGATAGACTTAGACTTGATGGATACACCATCAACAAAAATGTAGACAAGCCCAGTTAAGTTCTTGCTTAGGTTGCTAGAGGGGTTACATCTATTTAAAGAAGACAAGTGATTGTTAAGCTTGTGGCTTGTCACAATCCAAATCTAGTGATAATAACAAAAACAAGGTTGAATAGAGAAGGTACTACCAATTTGCAATGCACCTTACACCTTGGCAACATGATCTATTCGAAGAATGAAAGGTTTTATGGGGCATTATTGTCATTTGGAACTCTAATATAGTGTTTATCAATGAGCTATAGGTTATTGTGCAATAGATTTACATGGAATTTGAGATAAATAACTCTTCCCTATCATGGTTTCTTATTACAATAGATGCTAGTTCTAAATGTGAAGATAGATAAATGTTGTGGGAAAACCTAAAGTTAGCAACAAAAATGTCTTCTGGGCCCTAGCTAATGATTAAGGACTTTAATTAAATGTTATTAAATGATGTGAAATTAAAAGAGCCTAGGGGGGGGGGGGGGGGGGGGGTTGGTGTTTGTTAGGGAGGTTATCTAAGCTATAGCTCTAGCATACTAGGACCACATGAATGTCCATGGTATGTTTGACCTTGGTTTTATAGAGCCCAAATTTACTTGGTCAAATAAAACTAAGAGTTCTAGTTAAGCTCATTCAAACCTAAATTGACTAGGCTTAGGTAAATGTCACTTGAAGGAATCTTTACCTAGAATCAAAGGGGTTACACCTCTCTAGTTTATAATTAGAACGTTGCCTTCTATTGTTGCTCACTAACCCAAAAATTAAACATGGGCCTAAGGTTAATAAACCATTTTGTTTTCATCTTATGTGGTTGGATCACAACTTCAAGGAGTTTGTGAAAGCCCATTAGATTACCACTCAACTTTACTTCCTTGAGAATCTCGAGGCCTTTATTAAAAGCCTTAGAGAATGTAATAGGGTTGTATTTAGCTTAATTCATTAGAAGAAATGTGACATTTCTTCTTATCTAAAGGACATTTGTAAGCCTATCTTATAGAGGTCAACACAAGACCTCCTAAACAAGGAGGCATTCCTTATTAAATAATTATAACAAGTTTTCATTGAAGAAGAAAAACTTTGGGTAGCCAAAGCTTGTTCCAAGTGGATGCTAGAAAGAAAACAAAATACTAAGATTTTTTCACACAAATACGTTAGCTAGAAGAGCTAAATCAAGAATAATGGGTCTCTTTAATGACTAAGGAAATTGGTGTTATAATAATGACTAAATAAAGACTTTAATTTTGAAGTTCTTTAGGAATTTATATACCACTAAGAAAGTCTTCAATGTTAATTACTTGTTTTCCAAGGAGAATATAGGAAAGTCTTGAGCAAAAGAGTAGTCTTAGTATAAAAGTGACATATAATGAATTTAAGAGAGTAGTTTGGAGCATTAGAAATCATAGAACTCTTGAAGTAGATGGGTTTCATGTGTGTTTCTTTAAAAATTGTTAGAACATTGTAGGAAAGACCATTTGTGATGTGCTTAGGAGCATAGTTGTTAAAATCGTGATTCTACCCATACGATTCTACGAGTTTACGATTTTAGAAGATCTTTTTTAGTTGATTCGAGTATAAAATCATGGTAAAATTATGAGTAAAATCGGTAAAATCTTACATTTTTAATCAAATTTATTGATTTTATATATTTTAGTCAAATGAGCTAAAAATTGAAAAATACAACTTAACTTTCACAAGATGTGAATATTATTAGTTGTTTAAGAGAATTGAAATTATAATATAAGGTAATATTGGTAGTAGTACCAATAATGATGTTGGTATTGATGATGAGGATAAGAACAATGATGATGATGGTGAAAAGAGAGTTAGCGATAATTTTAACTTTTGATGATGATAAAGGAGTTAGTATTTTATTGCTATAATTTATGTTGTAATTTATTTCATATTGGTATTGTTATTTATATTGTAATTTTATAAATTAGCTAAACAACTTATACTAATTTATTTGTACTATAAGTATATGATTTTTATTATAAAATTTAATTAAAAATTATATTAAATTTCTTTATTCCATCTTATATTTTACTTTCTTTTTTTATGACTATAGTAAACATATTTATAGTTTTTAGAGCTATTTTACATAGGTTGTAGAAACTTATGTTTCTAAGTTTTGATTCTATGTTCAGATTCTATAAACCCTCTAATGATTCTAAGTAGAATCATGAGTTTGACAACCTTGCTTAGGAGGATAAATCACTAGGTCATCAACTTAACAAACTCTAAGGAAAATGGTTCCTTCTAAATATCAAAGAAAATGGAGATGATTGAAATGGATTTAGCTTATCTGTGTTGTTCGGGTGGATATTGCTCACCTCAAAAACACAACCTAATTTCCTACTCTAATATTATGCATAAAGTGGAAAGTTAGGTTTCTCGCCGCAGCCTTTGCTAAAGGTTGATAACCATAAAGTTAAGTTGGGAGGCAAACTCATAATTTAGGGAAAGTATATCCTATATTCGAAAGTCTGATTTTAGCTGCTTACATAAGGGGCTATTTATAGTAAGCCCATTAGGGTAAAGCATAAATTTTGAAAAGTAAAGTAGTACAATCCCAAAAGAGTAAATTACAACTTTATAATATTATCCAAAAAGAGTAAAATAGCAAAGACAACAAAAGGAATAATTTGAATTTTTTTGTGATCAATCATCAAGATATACATGTGTTAGTGCATAATTAGCCAATTCTTTGGTAGATTAAATATATTTTACAAGGTTATATGAGGTCTAAGCTTTTTAGTTAGGTTAGCTAGACCATAGTAGAGCTCACCTCAATACTATCATTAGCTGATCTACTTAGTCCCTTGCTTGGATAGCTAGTAAGTAGGCGTGGGCAAGTCAAATTTGTTAAGTTAGACTCTGGACCAAGTTAAACATTGTTGCTCATGAGTCCCCAAAGGTTGCCTAGTCGGTTACTCCACACTGACCTATCCAAGTCATCCTTGACCTTAGTGACTGTCAAGGGGTATCTTGGCTTAGTAGATGGTGTAGCTCATATGATTACATGAGAGTGGCTTCATCTTTAGTTGGTTGGTCAAATAGAATCCTTTGCACGAGGTTCTAGATTATGTGTACTCTAGGCCTAATGATTAGACCAAAGGTCGAATTGCCATCATCCCCTCAAGGATGTAAAGGATTTTCCCTTAAATCGAATGGGTCCTCAAGTTGTTCTTCTCCAAATATGTGAGGAGTCAGGTCGCTATTGTTAAAGGTTAGGGAAATACCATAACCTTCAAGGAGTTCAAGTACATAGGCAATGTTGTTAATCTTTTGAAGGACTTTAAAGGGTCCATTAACTTGGGAGGACAACTTGTTAGCTCTATGGTAGGGAAATCTATCCTTACTTAGATGAATCCACACTAAGTCTCTAACATTGAAACTCATGGCCTTTCAACCTCAAGTTCCATATTGTTATTGCTTAATGATGAGCTTGGTGAGGTGCTTGAAAACCTTATAATGCACCTATTGAATCTCCTATGCTCTATTAACACCACTTAAACTCTCTTTCTTTGTGGCAGGTAAAGAGATCATATCCATAAGCAAGGTGAGATTATACCTATACATAACCTCAAATGGAGACTTACCAGTTGTGCTATTTGTTGATCTATTATTGTAGGTAAGCTTAATAATAGGCAAAAACAAGTCTTGTAAGTGACGGTGCTTGATTGTATTTATTTTATTAGGTGATTTTTATAATGCTCTTATGAATTTAATAGGTGTTTTTATCGATTTTGCTATTTATTTGACTTATATTATGATCTTAGGAGTTGAAGAGTTAATTTGAAGTAAATGGAAAGAATTCAAACAAGTTTCATGAGATTTAGAGCTAGAATAAATAAGATATGACGCTTGGATGAGGAATATGCCCAAGATCATCACTCATGTTCTTCAACCATATCTTTAGAGAAGTGGAATAGTGTGACTAGAGAGGAGCATGGTTGTGATCAGGCCATGATCATGTAGTGTTCAATAATTCTTAACTTTTGAAATTAGAGATGTACATGGTTGAAAACATGGTCATGTTCACAACTGTGATCATGACTTACATTTACAAATTTTACCCTACGATTTAAAAATTTAAAGACCAAAAGCAAGGGGACATTTTAGGCACATTTGTTAAAGATCAGTCTAGGGTTGGAAAAGTGGCAACAACAAGAGAAATTAGAGTGCAAGGAGTTTTTCTATCATCATGAGTTCTTTTGAATTGTTTATTGATTTCTTAATCACGATGATAGCTTTATGTTTTTATATCTAGACTTATGGAACCTTAGAATTGCTATGCAACCTTATCTTTGTTCAAGTTCAATGAAGTCTTTACTTTTTGTGATTTAATTATGTGTGTGTTTATTTTGATTGAATTGATATTTATAAGGTATCAATTTAATTATCTAATAATATGCATATAGGTTAAGAAATCGTATATACAATTAGATCTACACAATTAAAAAGAGTTACATGTAATCTTAGAAATAAGACAACGTAAATTTTCCAAATTATAGTTAAACCTAATAGAAGAACTCACATAATAGTATTGCAATCTTAAGGGTTTTGATTAGGAAGAGATTCCAATTAATCAACCTAAGGTTAGATATTAATATTTTCGAAAGAGGTATTAATATAATTAAGAAATTTCCATAGTCTAAGAATACAAGATGAAATTAGTTTATCTTTAATTGGTTACATGTGTAATTCTAGAGGAACAAATGTCTATATATTAGTCTCTCGCATTCTTGTTATTAAATTTTTACCACTTTTGGTTTTCCACTTATTTAAGTTTGATAATTAAGGTTCTAAGATTATCAATTTAATTCATCAATTATAACTTGCCAAGTAGATTAAAGGAGATAGGTTGGTACTGTTAAGTTCTCTTGATAATAGTTTTGATGATAACAAAAAATTAAGATATTACTAAGTAAGTTATTAAGTGTGTAGTTGAATAATATACAAGTAATTTAGTTTAATTAAAGAGCACACTCAAAAGAGAAGTTTTCCTCTTAAGTTTTTTCTTAAAAGGTAACTCGAAATACTGACTCAGATACTAGACCTACTGTACAAACAAAAACTGCAAAAATGAACAGTATGTTACAAAGCGAGTTTATCCTTGAAGTTTTAATCAACTTAAAGCTCCAGCTCTAAAGTTGAATGTATTTAGGTAATACATTCAAGATCTAAAGCTGCATTTAAGGAGTAGAAAACATTCAACAAGGATAATAAACAAGATACACTCATATTTTTAAGGGATATAAAGTTAATTCAAATTGAAGCATATCAGAAGCAATTCTTATCAAGATATTATCAATAGTTTTTGAAGATATCATCCACAAACTTCATAACATTTTTAAATTTAAGATATGCATAAAAGATATGATCTCTAGTAAATGAAAAACAGCTAGAACAAATCTTATCTCCAATGTCTAACTTATCCTCTTCTAGCTGTTGCATGATCAGAAGTTGAATACTCTCAACATCTAAGCAAAAGTGGGACCAAAAAAAAAATACTCAGAATTCTCTATGCAAAATTCTATTACATTTTATTTTATTATTATTTTTTTCCAAATTTAGTAAGGATTTCATTATCTTTATTCCTCATTGATTTTTATACTTTGTGAGAGTTAGATTACAAATAGACTCTGAGTTCAGAGATAGCTAAGTGATAACATGAAGTTTGACAAAGTGAATTGTGGTCATCATTTGTAATCTTGTTTCTTGATTAGATATAGTGGAACATACTAATGTGGAATACTAGGTCTTCGACTTAGATTAGGAAGAGAGGACTAACGCTTGAGGTGGAACCTGCATAAATCCTTGCACAAACTTCTCTTACTCTACTCTTTTATTTTTGTGCATTTAACTATTTGTTGTGTTTGCAAAGAAAATTCAAAGCCATAATTTATACACAACTAATTAGGGACATGATCTAATTTAAGAAAAAATAAAGTTATTTTTATTTTTATTTTTTTGCAACCAATTCAACCCCCACACACCCCCCCCCCCCCCCCCCCCCCCCCCCCCCCCTCAGTTACTCTTTGAGACCAACAATTGGTATCATAGCAAGTCTCTTTTATTGAATTGAGTGATCCACTTTATCATGGCTGAGGATAACATTACAGTTAATAAAGCTTCACAGATTGATGAAATGAATTGCTTATACTAGAAAATACGCACGTCCACTTACAATGACTATGCTTCATGGTAGGTGATCGATGTTGGAGACAATCAAGCGACAAGAATGAATGGTACTGAGTTCACGAAGGCCAAACTGAAGCTCATTGAGCAAAATAACAAGGTTAAGAATATGCTACTCACTACTATAGCGCCATTTGAATTTTACTTGATTTCTTCATGCGACATAGCTAAAGAAATACGGGATACTCTATTTGAAACATATGAAGGAACAAATACTATTAAGGAAACAAAAATTAATGCTTTGCTGCAAAGATATAAATTGTTCAAAATTAAATTTGATAAGAAAATTAAAGATACTTTTAATCATTTTACTACTGTAACTAATGAACTAATATCTCTTGGACAGAAAATGGAAGATCCTGATCTTATTAAGAAAGTGTTGTGGATCTTACAAAAGTCATGGGATGCTAAGAAGACTACTATAGAAGAAGTATAAGATATGAATAAGCTCACACTTAGCCAATTGAGAGAGAAATTGATGGCATATGGGTCTTAGCTAAACATAATTGAAGAATCTAATAGTAGCACAAAAGCAATAGCATTCAAAGCAAAGAAAATAGTTGTTGAAGAGTCTAATTCTAATGAGGACAGTGATGAGGAGGAGGACATCAGTATGCTTACAAAAAGATTCAACAAGCTAATGAAAAAGAAAGGTAAGAAATTTAAGAATTTTAGCAAATATAACAAATATGATGCAAGAAAAAACATTAAGGAGAAGGAAGAAAAGAATGAAAAGAAAGAGGTCACATACTATGAATATAAGAAACTTGGACATATTGACTATAAGCGCCTAGTTCTTATAAAGAAGATAGAAAAATTTAAGAAGAAAAGCTAAATAATGAGGACAACTTGGAGTGACCTGGATGAGTTAGAAGCTAACTTAGAAGCTGCAAGTGAAAATGAGGAAGAAGCCAATCTGTGTTTACTGACTACATCTGAGGTAAATCCCAAATCCAAAGCTAATATATCAGATAATGAAATGTATGCTAAGATGAAAAAGCCGTTAAAGGCTCTTAAAAAGGAAGACATAAAAATACTTAAGTTAGAAGTAGAAAATAAGGCCCTGAAAAAAAAGATGTTTTAAGTCAAATAAGCAAAATACTTGTTGATAAGAATGACATCTTAAAAAATGATAATGTAAAAATGCATGTTAATTCTAATGTTTTAAGAAAAGAAAATGGTGTTTTGAAGGATGAAATTAAATATCTAAAAGATAGAATTGAAGATCTATTATAAACAATCAAGAACACCTTCAATAAGTTTAATGAAAGTGATAAAAAGCTAAACATGCTCATAAGTTGTCAAAGACCTGCAAGTATTAAACATAGACTTAGATATGAACATGATAGCTCATCTAATAATATGAAAAATACTGTGTTTGATAAAAGAAGTGAATTTATGAATGCTGAACCTATTAAAAATAAAGAACATGTTAAAAAGAACTCGACCATTAGTAGTAGAGGATACTTTAGAAGGTGTAATGTCTTGAAAATTTTGAAAAATTATATAAAAATTAAAGAAAAATAAGCAGAATAATAGATACTTCTAGGCTAGGGTAGCGAGAATAACAATTTTGCAATACTAAAAATTTTGAGAAAATTTTAAAATATCGTGATACATTAATATTATTCTAATAATTTTCGAATAACCAAAAACTTATGATAAATAATAATAGCTTTTAAAATAGAACAATGAGGAAGACATGAGATTCATTTGATAAGTATAGCAAACAATAAGAAATGGATATTTAAAACAATTAGAAAAAATAATTGTATGCAAAGGAAAAAGGATAACGAGCGTAAAATTTCAAATTATATGAAATATATTACTAAATAAATTTAGGAAACGAAGTAATTAAAAAATATTTGTATATAGGTATATAAACAAAAAAATAAAAATAATTGTAAATCATAATTTTAGTTCGTGCAATTTAAATTAAAAGAATAAATTTATCGAAACATAAATCATGAACAATATTAAGTTAAATAATGAAATTAACTGAAATTATAGATTTAGGAATTTTAAATAAAAATTTAGAGTAAATATTTATGTTCAGAATAATCAAATTAACTTAGACATAAAGTTTCCTAATAAAATATTAAAAATACAAAATTTAAAAATAACGTCGTATATACACGAAATATTAAAATACAAATAATTGTAATATATATAAATATATATATACATATGGCGGTATGAATAAAAAAAAATGAACAATATAAAAAGGGAAAGAAGGCTCCAGAAACCACAAGAATAAGAGAGAAATAGACGAGGACAACAAGAGAGAGTAAGTGGCAGCGAAGAAATGTGAGAGAAATGAAGAAGAAGAAAATTTTAGAAAGAAAATTTGCAATTTTCGCATACGACCTCCAAATCGCGAACCAAGACTATCAACACGATCCTTGAGGTAAGAGCAACTTAACAAAACCAACTTTGCATGAAATAGAGATATTTTTTGTATTTTAGGAATAATCATTAAAAATAATATTTAGCCTAGAAAATCAATGAAATAATTAGAAACATGCTAGATATGATGATTTAGATTATGAATAGAGTGTAATGATGTATTTCTTAAATTTTTAGGTGAAGAAAAATTATCTTGTAAATATACCCACATACTACTACAAATAGCTAAGAAAACGAGACCCAGTTTAGTGGGAAACTCTATGATGTGCTACAATGTTGTGATTGATTTTGATATGCCATATTCGATCATGATTCATTTATATCTGTATTTGTATATTGAAGGTGCAGATATGTATATGTGCATGTACAAGTGGATGTATGTATATGTGCGTGAACATGTGTGCTTTTCAGGTGTGGAAGTATGTTTTGTATATGTGTGTATGTGTCCGCACATACATGTGTATATGTATGTATGCGAATGAGGTACAAGTATGTATAAAAGTGCACGAGAGTAAGTGTCTATTTATAGTTTTGCGAAAACAGCGTTCAGCACAGGTGTTAGCATGGCCATGCTAACTTCGAAACACGTTATTCTCAATGCTTAGTTCAGCATGGGCTCTAGCACGGCCATGCTTAGGGTAAAGCTAAAATTTTTTTCTTGCTTTTAACCATTTTTTTTTTTACTTATCACTAGCTTCAACACAAGCTATGTTGAACTGAAATTTCAACTTTCTTCATTTTTTGCCAAATTTTACCTCGTCTTTTGTTCATATCATCCTTAAACCTTTCTTTGTCTCCATGGAAACCTAAAATTAGAATTTAATTATATAAGTACCCTTTTCTTCAACAAATCACATAAAATCCATACAAAATCATAACTAATAAGAACTAGAATTAAGGGTCTTTTGATACTAATCATATGTATAGATATTGATATGTTTGTATATGTGTACTTGTATATTAAAGGTGTGGATATGTATATGTGTATGTATGTGTAAATGTATATGTATGTGTGTAGTTATACATGTGTTTGCGTATGGGGGTATACATTGTATATGTATGTATGTGTTTGTACATACATATGTATGTGTATCGACATATATATGTATTAATAGAAAGGAGTATGCGTTGGAAAATGTGAAAGATGTAGGCATTGGATTCATATATGAGATGTGTGTATACGCAAATGGGAAAAGATTTAAGCGCTGCGGAAACGTAATGGGTTTGATTGTGAGATTTGGATTGATTTTTATTTTTTTATGCTTGTTGTGGAATAGTCAATGGAATTGCTTTATTTTTCTTATGTGAATTAGTTGTTATTATATATTAATTGATCACCCTGAATTGAATAATTAAAGGATGAAATTTAAATAAAATGGTACATGCATTACACAAGACATTGCATAAATTTGAAAACCATCACTGTCACAAGGCATCTGGAAGTAATTGTGATATTACTAAACTATCCTGAGCGAACTACTGGATTAAGGAGTTGTCCACGCCTTGTCGTTTCCTAGTCCAGAGTGTCTTTGAGGGTGTTGCTCCAACTGATGCAAATGTACGGGAGCATCCAGTGTTAAAATGCATATATTATAATTACCAAAGTGATGAGAAATTAAACCGGGTTGTGAGACCTGACAATCGATGGTAGCTTCAGAATCCCCAACCCAAGGTCAAGGGGGCGTAAACCTTAGACTTCACGTCGGTTACCGGAAGACCACATGAAATGTTGCATTCATGTGATTGCTCATCCATAGCATATGGTTGATAACTTGATTGAAATTGATTGTGCATGTGTAGCATTGAGAATATTGCACTCCCATTCACTAAGCCATAGTGTGTTCACCCCTCTACGGGTTATTTTGTAGGTAAATTTCATAACAGCTTGGTATGGGATGAGAAGTGAAATGTCAAGTGTTTTTGGAAGCCTAGAATGATAAAGTAAGAAATTGATTGATAGGCTTTCTAAATAAAATGTTATCTTAGAGCCCCGATGTAAGGTTTTATTCCATTTTACCGGTTGGTAAGGGATACCAACTCTCTGCGATCATGGTTGACCGTAGGGTACGAAATCTATAGTTATATTTTTATTGTAATATGATTAGTCATAAATTTAATTAACTATTCAGAGTCTTATGATCTCTAACTCATAAGACGGTTATCATATAATAGGTGCACACGTGCCATGGTAACTTTTAGTAAGAACTTCCAAGCCCCCCTTTGGGATGTGACAGAAGGTACCTTTAACAACATAAGTATCCACTTAGAGGATATCGCAAAGACTATAGGTATGAATATAATAAAAGGCATCCAAGGCAAAAATATCAATATTAGGTAAATCAAAGGTATAATACATTCTCTTATGCATGTTTCTTTTGCAGTAAAGTATGCCACATAAAAAAGTATTGCTTTTATAACCAAAAAAAAAAAAAAGCTTAGTATACATCAAGTTAAGAAACAAGAAAAGATAAGCTTGACTTATCAAGGATCTAAGCTTGTTTAGGTTCTCAAAAAGGTTTGATCATCTTTTGTATGATTGTAGGAACAAGGAACACAAATAAAAGACACTTGGTATTTGGACAATGGGTATTTAAGCCATATGACAGGAGATGCGTCTTTGTTTACTAGCATAATGTGGACGGAAAAAAGATATATAAGATTTGGAAATGATAGTAGAGGTAAAATTATAGGAACAAGTACGATTGGTCATCCTCTATATTCAATTGAAAATGTTTCTTTGGTGAAAGGAGAAAAACATAATCTATTAAGTATAAGTCAATTATATGATAGAGGTTATAAAATGATCTTTGAAAAGAGTAAATGTTATGCTTACAATACTAGAGTAAAATTGTTTGAAGGCTTTAGGAAAAGGAACATATATTTGATTACACCTTCTAATATGAATGATGAATGTTGCTTTCTAACCATAAATGACAATATACATGTTTGGCATAAAACGCTTGGTCACGTAAACTTTAATCAACTAGAAAAACTTTCTAAAAAGAATCTTGTTGTTGGTTTGCTTAGAATTAACATAAAGCATGATATTAAATGCATAACTCGTTTAAAGAATAAAATGGTTTCAATTACTCATAAAAGTAAACATATGATTTCCATAAAAAAAAAAAAAAAAACCACTTGAACTGTTATGCCTTGATATGTTTAGACCTACAAGAACTTTAAGTTTAAGAGGAAATAAATATAGACTTGTAATTGTTGATGATTTTTCAAGATACACGTGGTTATTTTTTTCTAAAGCATAAGTCTTATACTTTTGATATGTTTCAAAATTTTTCTAAACAAATACAAAATGAGAAAGGATATTCTATTGTTGCTTTAAGAACTGATCATAGTAAAGAATTTGACGATACTCTTTTTGTAACATTTTGTGAAGAACATGGAATAAATCATAATTTTTCAGCACCATATACACCCCAACAAAATGGAGTAGTCGAAAGAAAAAATAAGACAATACAAGAAATGATACATTATATGTTAAATGAAAGTGGAATAGTTGAATTCTTTTAAGCTGAGGCTATTGCAACTGCTTACTATGTAATTAATAGAGTATATGTTTGACCTAATACTACAAAAACATCATATAAACTATTTCATGATAGAAGACCATTTGTTTCATACTTTCATGTGTTTGGATGTACATGTTTTATGAAAAAGAATGTAAATAATCTTGGTAAGTTTGATGAACAATCAAATGAAGCAATCTTTTTGGGATATTCATAAAATAGTAAAGCTTATTGTGTTTTCAATAAAACAACAAAAGTAGGTGAAGAATCTATTAATGTGCATTTTCTTGATAAAGTGAAACATGATTATGATTATGATAAAGTGTTTATGCCTATGAAGGAAGATAATGAAAATGAACCTAAACCTAATAGAGTTAAAAGGAAGGACCATTTGATGAAATACTAAAATCCGATAACTCAAAGACTAAAGTAGAAGATAATCTAGAAATCAAAGTTGATAAACTCTAAAGTTCAAAAACCTGAAAGTTTAAATCATCTCATCCCCTTAATTTAATTATTAGTGATATAGAATCAAGAATGAAAACTAGATCTAAGTTGCAAGAACTTGAAAATCATTTTGCTTTATTATTTGAATTTAAACCAAATGATATTGATAAAGCATTAAATGATAATCACTAAATCAATGCAATGTAGGAAGGATTAAGTCAATCCAAAGAAATAATGTTTAGAATCTAGTACCTAGACCTCAAAATAAGTCCATAATAGGCACTAAATGTGTTTTTAAAAATAAACTAGATGAAAATGGAAAGATTATCAGAAATCAAGTTAGGCTTGTAGCTAAAGGGTATTGATGCAAACTCTGTCAACCGTGATGAAACTCGACACACAATTAGCTAATCTCACAACCTATGGATCCTTTAAGAATGATGAACATCACGACCCTTTATCTATAAATGAGACAAGAATCTTAGTATATGTGATAACGCCACAATCGATTATGGAATGATTGATTAATAAGTTTTGGATGAACACTAAAAATTCACAATCCGATAAGTTCAATTAGTTCTTTCAAGAACCAAAGAGAAATCACTCTTAATTTTATGAATAGACTTTGCCAAAAGATCTATACAAATGAATGTGTGACGACTATTTATAGTCTCACAACAAAAGCACACAAACATGTATAAAAAACCTTAATTGCGACTAAAGAAAACATTATATGCTGGCGACCTAAATTTGTCTAAAGCCAGCATTTATTTCTACAAAAGCCAGCGACCTAGTTTTGAACTTCTAACCTACCTAAATTAGAGTAAGCCGGCCACTTAAGCCAGCGGCTTATAAAGCCGACTTAACTCCATTTTCACACCGACCACTTTAGGCCTATGGCCTTCAATAATCTTGAAGCCGTTGACCTTTGATTTAGTCCCCAACTTTCGTCTTCGTGATCTGCACTCAAATAGGCCCGTACTCTTTGTTCCCAACTCCTTATCTTGTCTTTGATCATCCTCAAATCAATCCTCCTAATGTGATCTTCATCATTCCCCTCCTCTTGAAAAGGATTTATCCTCAAATCGTCACCTGCATTAAAACAACTAAATCAGTAATACTAAAAATAGCACTAGTTGGATACGTATCTGGCAATTTTAATCTATAAATGAGACCATTGATGCACTCGAGGACTCGAAATGGACCCTCACCTCTTGAAAGTTACTTTGATCGCTTTTGTACTAGGAATTGTTTTTGGCGTATGCGTACCCAAACCCAATCGTCGGGTTCCAAACGCGTTTGATGATGTCCTTTACTGATTCGTGTAGCACCTTGCTCTTTTGTTGCTCAATTTTGAGCTTGGCCTTTTCATGCACCTCAGTAGATCTCTTTATTCCTACACATAAAACATTCTTAACCTCACCAAGTCTCTCATTAGAATTTTCTTTCTACTCCATTTGTCTCTCAGCACTCAATGTTCTTCCTCTCTTTTCGCTTTCCTTTAACTTAGACTCTCTCTCCTTTTCTTCTACAATGGAGCTCAATTTATTTATTTTTTTTACTAACTCCCTTTTGTTCACTCTCTCTTGGTTGCCTTACTTAATCTTCATAAAAAATTTCTTTTCTCTCGGCTTTTATTTTTATGTTCTCACAAACCACATCTTCCTTCTCTTTTTCTTTTGGACTCTTACTCATTGTCTCTTTTTCACTCTCTTTCTTTTGACCACTCTCTTTTTGCAATTTCAGCTGGTCCTCATAAACTTGTTTAGGGGTCAAAGGCATAAGAGTAACTAGCCTTTGATTGTACTCAAAGGAATACTTATTAGTAAAGTCGTCATGCTTAACCCTCCTATCAAACTACCACGGTTGTCCAAGCAACAAGTGAGTAGCCTGCATCGGAACTACGTCACATAAAACGTCATCTTCATACCTTACAATGCGAAAAGTAACTAGCACCTGCTTATCCACCCTCACTTCACCACTATCATTCAACTACTGTAATTTATAAGGTCGAATATGCTCACTAGTGGAAAGTCCTAATTTCTCAACCATAGCTACACTTGCTACATTAGTACAACTCCCACTATCTATAATCACACTACACACCTTGTTCTCAACTAGGCATCTAGTATGAAAAAGATTCTCCCTTTGCACCCCTTCTTCGTCTCTAACTTGGACATTCCGAACTCTCCTGGCTACCAACAACTTCTCCTAAACAACAAACCCCTCCCCATCAACATTTTCAAAAGACTTTCTATGAGACATATTGCTGGACAAGACAATGTTAGGAGAAATAAAATGTAATCTCTCAAATTCACTTGGTCATGTGTTTCACTCAAATTGCTCTATTGTCCTAACCAATCCTTACTCACTAAAAAATTTCTCTTTTCGATTCTTTTGGAACTAATAATCCAATCGAATTTATTCCTGTAGAAATCCACCTAACTTTCCCAACAGCAGTTTCGTAACACGACTTGACAAGATTCCCATAATGTTAAGAATTCAACTAAGGATCACCATAAACTCTAAATCACAATTTGGTAACACGACTTTTTTTTTTTTTACTCTTAAGAAAGGAAGTGTATATGATTCCTTTCAATACTAACAACAATCAAATTCAATCTACTTGCAACAATTCAAAATTTAAAGAACAATTTTTTTTTTATCCAAACCCTAAATCTAAGAACAGGTAATTGAAATAACAAGATAGGCGATCCTGACAAATCTTATAGTTCTAATACTAAATGATGCAAACCCTACCAACCCATGATGAAACCCGACACTCGATTTGCTAATCTCACAATGAATGGATCTATCAAGAATAATGGACTTCGTGACCCTTTGTCTATAAATGAGACAAAAACCTTGGCATATGCAATAACGCCACAAATGATTATGGAACGGTCAATTGATAAGTTTTGGATGAACACCACAAATTCACAATCCGATAAGTTCAATTAGTTCTTTCAAGAACCGAAGAGAAATCACTCTCAATTTTATGAATAGACTTTGCCAAAAGATCCATACAAATGAATGTGTGAAAACTATTTATAGTCTCACAACAAAAGCACACAAAAATGTATAAAAAAAAAACCTAATTGCGACTAAGGAAAACATTATACGTTGACGGCCTAAATTTGTCTAAAGCTGGTACCTAAGCCAGCAACTTAGTTTTGAACTTCCAATCGGCCTAAATTGGAGTAAGCCAACCTAACTCCATTTTCATGCCGGCCACTTTAGGCTGACGGCCTTCTCCAAAACTGGCCATTTAGGCCAACGGTCTTCAATAATCTTGAAGCTATCGGCCTTTGATTCTGTCTTCGGCTTCCATCTTCATGATCTGCACTTCGAATATGCCTATGCTCTTTGTTCCCAACTTCTTATCTTGTCTTTGATCATCCTTTGACCAATCCTCCTAATGTAATCTTCATCAAGTATTCATAAAAAGAAGGCATAGATTATGATGAAACATATGCTCTAGCTACTAAACTTGAAGCTATATGACTTTTGCTTACCTATGCTTGTTTTAAGGATTTTAAGTTGTTTCGAATAGATGTGAAAAGTGCTTTTTTGAATAGTTATATCAAAGAAGAAGTGTATGTTGAATAACCTCTTGGATTTGAGGATCCTTTTAAGCTTAAATATGTTTTTAAGTCAAGAAAAACTTTGTTTAGACTTAAACAAGCACTAAGAGCTTGGTATGAGAAACTTAGTAAGTATCTAATCTTTAGTGGCTATCAAAGAGGTACAATTGATACAACTTTATTCTTGAAATATTATGATAACGATATATTAGCTCTACAAATCTATGTGGATGACATAATATTTAGATCAATTAATGAAAAATATCGTCAAGAATTTGCAAGTCTTATGCGGGCAGGATTAAAATGTAATTGATGGGTGAGTTGAACTTCTTCTTAGGTCTTCAAATTAAGCAAACAAAAAAAAGGAATTTGCATTCATCAAGAGAAGTATACTAGACAAATATTGAAAAAGTTTGAATATGAAAATTCAAAGAAAGTTACTACCCTAATGAGTTTCTCTACTAGGTTAGATCTTGACTCTCAAGGTAAGAAAATCAATGAAAAATTATGTAGAAGTTTAATTGGTTCACTTCTCTATTTGATTGCATCTAGACCAAATATTCTATTTTCTGTTTGTATTTGCGCAAGATTTCAAAGTAATCCAATTGAAACATATTTAAAAGCTATTAAAAGAATTGATAGGAATCAAAATCTTACAGGACCTATCACTAAAACAAGAGTGATACGAATTCCTTCCACAATTCTTCAATAACAATGGATTCTTCAATAATTTTAGGGGTTTTCTGTATTTAGTACTATCGAATAAAAAAGAGGATATAGATAAAATTATCAATCTATAGATGCCAAGATTGATAAAATTAAACTAGTTCGCAATCAAAATATAGAATGATAGAAACCACGTTCTATAAATCAATCACTAAGGTTAAAGAATTCAAGAATTCAATAACAATGTTTGCCACAAATTCTATAGGAACCAAGAATTTGATAAGAACAACTAGAATAAAGGGAAATCCAATACTCAATATTCAAGAACTCTCCAAAGAGGATTCACACACTCAAAAGTGTTTTTCTTTCAACAAAATAACATTCAGCTTCAAAATACCTAAAGACGACTATTTATATCATGCCTAAAAGTAACCTAAGGACATATTAATAAAAATTGTGCGAGGCCATTCAGGCTGGCTCAAGGCCGGCCAAATGCCAGCGGCCTACATGTAAGTCGACACCAAGGCCAGCGGCCTTGAAGTTAATTTAGCCGGCCTTCGTTCAAGGCTGGCTTAAGGAAGGCTGAACTTCGCCTTGTGTCCTCCCGATGCTTATTTCCTCCCTTTTTGGACCTCGTATTGCTACCTATAGCTCGGATTGACTTTGATTTCTTTGGTGCTCGTATCTTAGCTCTTGGAATCGTATCATTCCCTCCATGTTAAAAAAGATTCGACCTCAAATATGTATCGTCCATCCTGCTAGACTACATAAACAAACTCCTCTTTCCCTTGAGCTTCTTAAAGCAAATCAACCTTGTTTGTTGTATCTCAATTGGACTCATAGGAAGAAGCTTGTATGCCTTATCCTATTGCTGAATGGTATACTCATTGTTGTATCCATCATACTTAGCTCCGAGATCGTACTGCCAAGGTCTTCCAAGAATCAAGTGTGTAGCTTCCATGAGAACTACATCACAAACAATCTCGTCAATATAATCACCAATAATTAATGGAACACGAACCTGTTTGTGTACATGAACAGCTCCTTGTGGACTCAACCAATGAAGTGCATAAGGTCTTGGATACGGCTTCACCTGTAAACCCAACTTAGTAACCCAGCTTGCTGAAGCAACATTGGTGTGCCTATGTCAACCACAATCAAACAAGTCTTCCCTTGCACCATGCCTTGAATATGAAATAAATTGGCTCTCTGATTAGGAACAGCTTCATCCTGCTTAACCATTAACAAGTTTCTCTGTACTGGATACGCTATAATGTCTTCATCTTCCTCTTCTGCCTCAGTACCCTTCTGTTCTTCTTCCTCACTCTCGACTTTGTCACCCTTTATGACCATAACCCTTTTATTAGGACATTGAGAAGCAATATGGCCAAGTCTTAAACACTTAAAATATTTTATATCCCTACTCTTCTTTTGCTGTGTTTGGTCAACAGCCTCACCAGCGACTGCCTTTCCTTTTTTCTTCCTTTCCTCCTCCCTCTCACCATCATCTGACTTATGGTGGTGATATGATTTTTGAACCCGCCTACGCTGATGCCGCTCAACCTAACTGGCTAATTTAATCACATCCTCTAGAGTCTGATAATGTTAGAGTTCCACTACATTGGCAATGTCCATCTTCAACTCATTGATGAAACGAGCTATGGATTCATCTGATGATTCCTTAATATCACACCTTGCCATTAATGTCTCAAACTCCTTTACATACTCTTCTATGCTTTTCTTACCCTGCCTCAAGGATTGCAACTCCATCAGCATCTCTTGTTTATAGTAATCTAGCACAAATCTACGTCTCATCAATCTTTTCATCAAAGCCCATGAACGCACTTTCTCCTCATCCACCCTACTCCTCTCAGTTTGTAGTTTATCCCACCACAAACTAGCATATTCAGAGAATGTTAGAGACGCCATCTTCACCTTCATGCGCTCATCCCACTCATAGCAGTCAAACACCTTCTCAACCCCTGGCACCCAGTCTAAGAATTCCCCTGGTTTACTACTACCAGTGACAGGTGGAATTTTTAGCTTTATGTTTTCAATCCCCTTACACCTGTCATCATTGTTTCCTCTCCTACTCCTTTCACTACCGACATCAGATTCACCACTAGAATGTCTCCTCCTAATTCCTGCACCACTATGGCTTCTTCTATCCCTAACCTCCAATCTCTCCATAATCAATCTAATATTTTCTTAGATTTGATTGAACTTTGCCCTAGTCACAACCTCACCCCCATTATTAACATTATTCCCATTGTTGTTGTTATTAACACTTCCATGCGACGACATCTCTACCACTCAAAATTTTCAGCAATAAATGTTCACCAAAAACCCCAATTCTCACCAACAGCCCAAAACACCAATTTACAGCAATTCAACACCCAAAAATTGAATTCACAGCAATACTTCTCAAAATAAATTCCCAAATTTTCCAACCATCGGCAGTATTGAATTAAAACTACAATTGAATTGAAATTCAACAGCCTTACCGATTTAACCTGCGTCGATTCACAAATCCACCAACCTTTGCTTTGATACCAAATGATACAAATTCCTTCCGCAATTCTTCAATAACAATGGATTCTTCAATAATTTTAGGGGTTTTCTGTATTTGGTACTATCGAATAAAAAAGAGGATATGGATACAATTACCAATCTATAGATGCCAAGATTGATAAAATTAAACTGGTTCACAATCAAAACATAGAACGATAGAGACCACGTTCTATAAATCAATCACTAAGGTTAAAGAATTCCAAGAATTCAATAACAATGTTCGCCACAAATTCTATAGGAACCAAGAATTTGATAAGAACAACTAGAATAAAGGGAAATCCAATTCTCAATATTCAAGAACTCTCCAAAGAGGATTCACACACTCAAAAGTATTTTTCTTTCAACAAAATAACATTCTGCTTTAAAATACCTAAAGACGACTATTTATATCGTGCTTAAAAGTAACATAAGGACATATTAATAAAAATTGTGCAAGGCTATTCAAGGCCGGCGGCCTTGAAGTTAATTTGGCCGGCCTTCATTCAAGGCCGGCTTAAAGCTGGCCGAACTTCGCCTTATGTCCTCCTGACGCTTATTTCCTCCCTTTTTGGACCCCGTACTGCCACCTATAGCTCGGATTGACTTTGATTTCTTTGGTGCTCGTATCTTAGCTCTTGGAATCGTATCAAAGAGCCAAAGGGTTACAAAATTTGGTGATGAGGGTTCTCTTTGAACAATTCAACCCCAAAAATATTTGTTTAATAAATTTTTTTCTATTACATATTTATTGTACATTTCAATAGGTACACTTATCAATTTTTACAGGACAGTAGATAAACTCGCTAAAACTCAGTTTGTGGGTTATTCATGGACCTACATAAGTCAAAGAAGAACCAGTCTACAATATGTTCAATTGAAGTGAAGAACCGACCACTTAAAGATCATTTGTACTTGTAATTTGTTGATTCAAAGCCGGTCACTTGTTGGTTATATTTGTAATTTCTGCTTTTGGGAACCAGCCACTTAAGTGGCATCTTTGTAATTTTTGGTGTATTTCTACCCTAATAGGAGCAAGTATAAATACTTACTAACTAGGTTTTTTAGGTATCTTTTGACATTTTGAGAAAAACAAACACTTTGTACCGTGAGGGTTCATCCTTTGCATACAAAGATTTCTTATCAATTTCTTTGTAAAATTGTGGCAAGAATCAACTTGAGTGGATTATGAGCCATATCAATCTTACTCTTGTTGTTTACAAATTGTGTTTAGTGAGTAGTATCTAAGTACAATTTGTTGGTTACTTATTTATCACATGAATTAGGGTTGTATATTTCATATTTGATCATTTCAATTTGAGATTGAATTCTAGTTCATTTGCGTGTTAATCCATTAGAGATTATACAATTGTTTGTTCTTACATTCATTAGTGTTCCAAAACTTGTGAATTAGATTCCAATTTGAAGTGATTTTGACACGCCATTTTGTTGAGAGAGTTGGTTGTTCATGCCTTATGATTGATGTGTTTACTATCTAATTGGTTAAGCACATCAAGAATTTTCAAGTATATTGCACGCACTATAAAATTAGGAATATGGTATCCTAAAAATCAAAGTTTTGAATTAATTAGACACTCATATGCTAATTATGCATGATGCAAAGTGGATAAAAAAGTACTTCTAGTACTTGTCAATTCTTAGGAAGCAAACTGATTTCTTAGTCTTCTAAGAAACATAACTCAGTCGCTTTATCAATAGTAGAAGCTAAATATGTTTCAATTGGAAATTGTTGTGCACAAATTCTTTGGATAAAACAACAATTACAAAATTATGGATTAATTTATAAAAATATTCCTATAAGATGTGATAGTATAAGTGCTATAAATTTGATAAAAAATCATATGCATCATTCAAGATTTAAACATATAGAAATTAGACATCATTTTATTAGGGATCATGTTGCAAATGGAAGTATTAATATTGAATTTGTTTCTACCAAAACTCAATATAAAGATATTTTTACAAAACCTTTAGATAAAAATAGATTTGATTTTTTGAGAAATGAAATTGGTATGTGTAATCCTTTTTATTAAATGTATCTAGTTTATATTTCTCTATACGTGTTCTTTTAATATGAATGATGATAAATAAAAAGTGTGCCTTTTATGGAAAATATGTAAACTAAAAGATCCTCATAACTGTTAAAGCACATTTCCTAATTTTTCAAATCAAAGATTGATTTTTAGAGTAAACCTTCTCTCTCTCAAAAACTATATCTTGAAACCAATCGAACTCTGAGCTTCTTCTTGATTAAATTTTTAAAAGAAACTCAAACACTATTTAATTTCAAAACCCTAAAATGGCTTCAAGAAAATCATCTAAAATAACATCCAAAGTTTTAAATCTAAGAAAGTCAAAGAAACCATCGCCATTATGGATTATTCGTCTGATTTTGAGGAAATGGTGTCTTTTGACAAAAATAAACTCAAAAAGAAAGAAATAAGGTTGAAAAGAGTGCATGACCCTATTAAGGAGGTATCTTATACAAAGGAAAGTGATAATGAAGAAAGGGTCAATGATAGTGAGTTCACCGAAGACACTTTTGAGAATGACAACATAAAATCAAACCCTTAGATTGAGATTAACTCTGAAGAATCTAGAACTAAAGAAAAAGGAAAGGATGAAGAAGAGAAAATCCTCTTCTAAATCAACATCCAATTGCCCTCAACCTAAGAAAAGGAAAAGAACTTTGAACAAGGTATTAAAGTGTTCTTTTGTAGATTTCAAGTTTTTTAGGAATAATAATTTTTATTAGGATCACTGACTGAATCATATAGGGTGTAAAAATCTGTATAATGTGATTGATCTTGTGAATGAGGATTTAGTAAGAGAATTTTAGAATAATTTGGAAGCGTTATAAGGTTTTGTTTTGAAATCATGAGTTTCTGGAAAATCTGTAAAGTTTAGTTGAAAAGATCTTATTGAATGTTTTAACATGAGAGATGAAAAGGATAATGAAAGGCTGCTTAATCCTATGAAAAGTGATGTTTTTTAAGGAAATTAACGATAGAGTTGGAGATTTTGTAGAAAAAAAAATATATATTTTCTACTGAATTCGAATTGTTGATAAAGCTATGGCATAAGGTTGTTACAGATTGTTTATTGCTAAAGAATCAGAGTAAAACAATAGTTTTTAAAGAGAAGGTAGTAATAATCCTAGCTATTAAAAAGAAACTGAAAATTGACATGCCAAGTAAGATTTTGAAACACACGTGGCGGACTAAAGAAAACAAACCTTATGGAAATCTCTTAATGAAGTTGTTTAGTTTTAAGAAACTTAGTCTATCTAAGAAGATTAAGTCACTAATTAGACTAAAAAGGATCGGAGAAACAAATTTGAAACATATGAATATTCTAGTGAAGGATAAGTTTTGGTTCTCAAAAGATAAAGCATGGTATAGACATCCTAAGTTTAGTAAGATGAAGTTTGATTGGCAAAAGGTGAAGGCAATTGCTGAAGGGGAGATTTCATTAGACTCAAAAAGTGGTTTATAGGATTTTGAACAATTTGAAAAGGAGGTAAACACACCATGTAAGAGAGCTAGCAAGGTAGTTTTAAAGGAGAAGAAGAAGAAAAAGTTTAAGATTAGAACTAAAGGGAAATTTGAGATCAATGAAGGAAGGGAAGTTCATGAAGATGATGAGTTAGAAAGTGACTTAGAAAGTGTTCCTATTAAACCTCTTAGAGAATCTTTGAGTCTTAACATCAATGCTGACATCATTGATTTAATGGAGAAAAGGTTTGCTGAAATGAGGAAGGACCTTGAAAATCGGTACTAGATGCCTTGAAGGGTTTTGAAAAACCTAATCCAACCTATCTAGACATTGATCCTTTACCACCATCCCCTGAACCAATTAGATCATCCTCTCCTATATAGAGTCCTACTACTTCATACGTTTCGACTTCACAAGTTAATGCTAAACAAGATCAAAATTCTACACTAACTTTTCCTGCTACCTCAAATGATAAATTACCATTATCCTAAGCCCAAACCTTCTCTCAAAAGAATCCAAATGAATCAAAACAAAATATGCAGATCTTCTTTATCAACCTCTAGATTTCAAGAAATTCCAATCTTAACAACTTGATGATGCTCCTACTCCAACAAAATGCAAATCCTCTGGAAGAATTAAAAGATGTGCTAGAAAGTTTGTCAAGAAAACTAAAACAAAGAAAAATTATTGATGTTTTTTAGATTTTCTTGCTATTTGTTTTAGAGTACTTCTGATGTACTATTACTGCATTTGACTTTAATGAAGAATCTTCTTTATGTTAATGTTCTCATTAGTTTTTTTATTTATTTATCTATTGGTAACAAAAAGGGGGAGAAAAATATGTGGGAAATAAACAAAAACTCAAAGTATTAGTAAAGAAAAAGGAATCTAAAAATTTGAATAGTTGTTTTTAATATTTTTGTTTTTGAAGGGTTTTATGATCATAAAAAAGATGAAGAATGTTAAGTTCTCTTGATAATAGTTTTGATGATAACAAAAAGCTAAGAGATTACAAACTAAGTTATGAAGTGTGTAGTTGAATAATATAAAAGTAATTCAATTTAATTAAAGAACACTCTTAGAAGAGAAGTTTTCCTCTTAAGTTTTTACTCAAAAGGTAACTTAAAGATTAACTTAGAGAGTAAACCTGTTGTATAAACAAAAACTGCATAAATGAACAGTATGTTGTATGATAGGAATCAAATTCTTGCAGGACCTATCACAAGAGCAAGAGCCAAAGGGTTATAAAATTTGGCAATGAAGGTCCTCTTTGAACAATCAAACCTCAAGAATATTTGTTTAGTATCTTCTTTTCTATTACATATTTGTTGTTCCTTCCAGCAAGTACACTTGTAGGTTTTTACAGAACGGTGAATAAACTCACTAATGTTCAGTTTGTGGGTTATTCATGGACCTACATAAATCAAAGAAGAACCGATCCACAATGGGTTCAATTGAAATGAAGAACCAATCAATTGAAGACTATTTGTACTTGTAATTTGTTGCTATTGGAACCAGCCACTTAAGTGGCTTATTTATAATTTGTTGTCTTATTTTTACCCTAATTAGAGCAAGTATAAATACTTGCTAACTAGGGTTTTGAGGGAGCTTTTTACATTTTGAAATTCAAACACCTTCTTTGCCATAAATGTTCCCCTTGCTTGCAAAAATACCTCTTATCAATTTCACAAGTGAAATTGTAGCGAGACCAACTTGAGTGGATTTTGAGTAATATCAATCTTCCTCTTGTTGTTTTTCAAATTGTATTTAGTGAGTCATATCTAAGTGCAATTTTTTGGTGACTTGTCATTATCCACATGAATTACGGTTCTTCCATTTCATATTTGAATCATTTCAATTTGAGTGGAATTCTAGTTCATTTCCATTGTTATCCATTGATACTTACATAATTGCTTTGTTCTATATATCAATTTAGCATCAATTTCGTGAATTAGGGAACATTTGTGAAGTTAGTGATCACGCCAATTATTGATTGAAATTTGTTGTTCACACCACTTGTTGATGTGTTTGCTATCTAATTAGTAAGGCACATCATCTTTTTTGGTATCAAAGCAAAGGTTTTGGAGTAGGGTTTGCATGAATTTCAATTGGAAATTAGGGTTTTTGAATTTTCATTTCTTAAGTGGAAATTTTTAAGGTGGAATTGAAGTAGTTAATTGTGATTTTGTTGTGTTATACTTGTTGTTGTTGAAAAGGAAGTGGAGATTTTGTAGTAATCCTTGTGATCTTCATCTTGCCGTGAGAAGAAGGGAAGGTAAGAAGTGAATTTCATTGTATGTTGTTTTGAAATTGAAGAGTGTAATTTACATTTCTAGATTTGCTTCTTGCGTGGAGGATTTGGAAACTATTTGAATTCAAAAACAACTATTAAGTTTCAAGAGTTATTGTGTAGTATTAATTGAATACAATTTAAATATTTTTTAATTATTTCTTACCATTTGTGAAGAAGCTTCATTAAGAGTTGCATTTGTGTTGTTGTGCCGAGATTGGAAAACGGGTGAAGTGTGTGTGTGCTACACCATGAGTGAGTGTGCGTGTCGTGTAATGAGTTTGTGTAGTGAAGGGTGCAACGTGGTGTATTGTTTGTGTTGTGGTGAAAGGTTGTTACACTATAGATTGTAAGTGTGTGTATGTGCCGTGAATGAAGGGTATTGTAGTGGTTAAGTTTGAGTTTCAAAAGTACGCATTAAAGTATATAAGTTATTATGTATTGATGCTTTGAACACTTTACTTAGTTGGAATCATTAACTTACTATTTGAAGAAGTGTTTATTATTGCTTCTACTTATTGTTGCCATGATTGAAGTGTGGAAGTGTGTGTGAAGTTTAATTGGAGTAGTGTTGTTGTTGTTGGCGTAAAAAGGTGATTGTGAATTCTACTACACTTGTCTTTGAATTGTCTTTGTATAACTCAATTCAACAACCATGTCTAATATTGTTGTAAATGAGGATAATAATTAGGAGGGAGGTGATTTATATTTATCTGCTAATGTCATGCGCCAAGCCTTGACTTCATTTCCAACCATTGATGATGAGCAAAGAGAAAACTTGTTTCATACTTCTTGTAGGGTACAAGGTAATTTATGTGTTATTACTATTGATGGTAGTAGTTGTACTAATGTTGTGGTTGAATTGTTAGTATTAAAACTTAAACTTGTAACTACCCTACATCCAAAACCCTATAAATTGCATTAGCTGAGTGAGCAAGGGAGTCTCCATGTTACCCAAAGGGCTAGGATACCTTTCAGTATAGAGGATAAATATCATGATGAGATTGTATGTGATATCCTTCCCATGTGTGCATCCCATATATTGCTTAGCAGGCCTTGGTTGTATGATAGGAGGGCATTGCATGATGGCTATAGAAATAATTATATGTTCCAGCAGGAAGGTAAACGTATAGTGTTGAACCCAATGTCACCATCAGAGGTCCAAGAGGTTCAAAGGCAGCTGAGTCAACCTTCAGAGGACCAAGAGGTTCAGAAGCAGATAAATAAACCTTCAAAGGTCCAAAAAGTTCAGAGGCGGATGAATAAACCTTTAAAGGACCCAAAGGTTTAGAGACATATAAGTAAAACCGGGAAGAAGAAGACCTTATTGGGGGAACAGTATGAGTTAGAGAAGGCTATAGCATATGAGAGAGCAATATATTTATTGTAGATTAGGTATACCCTAGAAAGGGAGGGGCTGGAGCATCTACCCCCTATGGTATCACAGGTATTAAATGACTACAATGATCTTTTAATAGATAAATTGCCTGAAAGATACAAAGTCTCTACTACATGTAATGTTACAGAACTATCACTCTATTTACCTGATGATGTTCATGAAGACCTATGAGATTTGAGGGCAAATCTTCCCAAGGCCCGAGGAGATGATAGGAATCAAATTCTTACAGGACCTATCATAAGAGTAAGAGCCAAAGGGTTACAAAATTTTGTGATAAGGGTCCTCTTTAAACAATCAAACCCCGAGAATATTTGTTTAGTATATTCTTTTCTATTACATATTTGTTGTTCATTCCAGCAATTACACTTGCCGGTTTTTACAGGACAGTGGATAAACTCGCTAAAGCTCAATTTGTAGGTTATTCATAGACCTACATAAATAAAAAAAGAACTGGTCCATAATGGGTTCAATTGAAGTGAAGAACTAGCCAATTAAAGACTATTTGTACTTGTAATTTGTTGCTTTTGGAATTGGTCACTTAAGTGGCTTATTTGTAATTTGTTGTGTTATTTTTATCCTAATTGGAGCAAGTATAAATACTTGCTAATTAGGGTTTTGAAGGAGCTTTTTACATTTTGAAATTCAAACACCTTCTTTGCCGTAAGGGTTCCCCTTACTTGCAAAAATATCTCTTATCAATTTCACAAGTGAAATTATAGCGAGACCAACTTGAGTGGATTGTGAGTAATATCAATCTTCCTCTTGTTGTTTTTCAAATTGTATTTAGTGAGTCATATCTAAGTGCAATTTTTTGGTGACTTATCATTATCCACATGAATTAGGGTTCTTCCATTTCATATTTAAATCATTTCAATTTGAGTGGAATTCTAGTTCTTTTCCATTGTTATCCATTGATACTTACATAATTGCTTTGTTCTATATATCAATTTAGGATCAATCTCGTAAATTAGGGAACATTTGTGAAGTTAGTGATCACGCCAATTATTGATTGGAATTTGTTGTTCATGCTACTTGATGTGTTTGCTATCCAATTAGTAAGGCACATCATTATAGAGCGAGTACATCCTTGAAGTTTTATTCAACTTGAAGGTCTAAGCCTAAAGTTAAATATATTTAGGTAATAAATTCAAAATGTTCCACAAATTTAGTTAATATATCTAGGGGATTTGAAGTTATAATCAATTTAAAGATTAAAACTAAAGTTGGTCCAGATCTAACAATGCAAAGTTTGTTTGATGATGATTATATTTTTCAAGATCAAAAACCGCGTTTAAAGAGCAAAAAACATTAAAAAAAAAAAAAAGAATAACAAACATGATACACTCCTATTTTTAAGGGATATAAAATTGATTCAAATTGAAGCATATTAGAAGCAATTCTTATCAAGATATCGTGAACTGTTTTTGAAGATATTATCCATAAGTTTAGCAACATTTTTTAATTTAAGATAAGCATAAAAGATATGATCTCTAGAAAATGAAAAATATCTGGAACAAATCTTATCTCTAGCATCTAACTTATCCTCTTTTAGTCGTTGCATGATCTGAAGTTAAATACTCTCAAAATCTAGAAAAAGTGGGATGAAAAAAAAAATACTCAACATTCTTTGTGCAAAAATTCTATTAAATTTTATTTTACTATTATTTTATACCTAACTTAGTGAGGATTTCATTATCTTTATTCCTCATTGATTTTGATACTTTGTGAGAGTTAGATTACAAATAGATTCTGAGTTCAGAGATAGCTAAGTGATAGCATAAAGTTTAACAGAGTGAATTGTAGTCACTATTTGTAATCTTGTTTCTTGATTGGACATAGTGGAACATATTGGTATGGAAGATCGAGTGCCCAACTTGGAGCTGGAAGAGATGATTGATACTCTAGGTGAAACCTCTATAAATCCTTGCTCAAACTTCTCTTACTCTACTCTTTTATTTTCGTGCATTTAATTATTTGTTGTGTTTGTAAAGAAAATTCAAAGCCATAATTTATAAACAACTAATTAAGGACGTGATTTTATTTTTAAGAACGAAAGTTAATTTTCATTTTTTTTTTTTTTGCAACCAATTCACCACCCCTACCAAATCCTCCCCCCCTCTCTTAGTTACTCTTTGGAACCAATGAGTGCTAGTACTTATAGTTTATGGGACAACACTCGATATCTACTATGCTATAATATCGATATGTATACTTACCTCAAGGTCTTAGGATAGAGGGGTAGATTGATATTAGTAAGATTATTACCAACTATAACTCGAAGCAAGACGTTTTAGGATAGAGGGGTACATCGATATTAGTAAAATTCTTGCCAACTGTAGCTAAAAGCAAAGGGTCTTAAGATAGAGGGGTAAATTGATATTAGTAAGGTTTTTGCCAATTGTAGCTTAGAGCAAGGATCCTAGAGTTTGGTTGACAATCTCAATCTATTTTGTTAGTTTGTGGATGGCAAGAGGTGCTAAACATAAGCTTTGTGCCCATTCTCTTCTATGGTGTCCTGTAAAGAAATTTAGAAACTTAGGCTTCTGATCTGAAATAATGCTATGGGGCACTCTTTGTAATCGTACAATCTCCCACACAAAGAAATTAGTAATAAATAAAGCATGATCTATTTTCTGGCAAGAAATAAAGTGTGCCATTTTGTAAACTAATTTACAACCATCATGATTGAGTCTCTTCTTTTGGTTGTCTTAACCAATCATAAAATAAAGTCTGCTTAGGTTGGCCTATAGCCAAGCAGGTATGGGTAGAGGCATATATTCTACAAAAGCTTTTGATGTGCCTAAAACCAAGATTAAGTACATGTAAAACTAATTTGAAAGACAATTAGACAATGTCAATCAAACTAGTTCAATAATTGCACAATTCCACAATATTTATGAACCAATTCCTACAACAAGGACGTGATCAAGAATGAATCCAAGTATGATGATGCTCTGATACCAAATTATGATGTGCCTAAAACCAAGGTCTAAGCACAATCAAATGAACCAAAGGAACGACTTCAACTCTCAAATAAAAAACTGGCTCAAAAGGGTAAAATTGCGTGAACCCTAGTGAAGATGCAATGAGATCCAAATACTCAATGATGCAATTATAATTCCACAAGGATAATTTCTTCCAACATAACACTAATCACATATAAATCCACATGAATAATTCACAAGTTAGACAAATCTTCAACTCTAAGAACCCCTTTCCACATTTGCTAATCACGGTTCAAGAAGCATACACAAAGGATGAACCGAAATCAAATGCAAAAGTAACTCAATTAAGCACAAAAATTTGAAATGAATAGGAAGCAAATTTGACCAAGAACTATCTCAATTCACCCCTAGATATTACACACTAGAGAAGAAAAGAAATCACAACAAAATGAAATTGATATTACTCACAATTTCAAGTATTGCACTCGCCACAATTTCAACTCTTGGGATTGAAATTGATAAGAGTCTAATGACAATTAGGAGAACCCTAATCCTCACGCAAAAGTGTATACTCAAATATGAAAAATGGCCCCCTCAAAACCCTACTTAAGCAAGTATTTATACTTACTCCCTTTAGGGTTAAAAAGTCTACAAAATTACAACTATGCCACTTTTAAGGTGGTTGGTCCTAAAGGACAATTACAAACAAATGAAAGTATCCCAAAAGAAAAATTACAACATAAATAGTCCAAAGAAACAATTATAAATAAAAATAGTCTTCATCATGCTAGCTTTTATATAGGATTCATCGGCCCAGCTCATTGCTAGTTTAGGTCGGTCTATGGATAACCTATAAGCTGAGTCTAAGTGGGTTTGTCCATTGCCCTGTAAAGCATGATAAGTATTCCTGTTGGAATATATAATACATGAATAAGAGAAAAGAGATTAGTAAACAAATAATCCCGAGGTCGATGTGCTCAAAATGGGCACTCATAGCCAAGATTTGAAATCCTTTAGCTCTTGCCCTAATGATAGGTCTTGACGGATTTTGATTCTTATCATCTCTTCGAGCCTCAAAAAGATTTGTCCTCAAATCTGACAGATAAAATGCAGTAGAGACTATGTTTTCTCCTAGCAATCCATCTGAAGAAATATCTCTACAAAATCCTAATATCTGAAATACCATAGCTGGTGATTGTTTTCTCTCCTCCATTTCTAGGATGTATCTCATCTACAACATAAATAATGCTCCATTATCCACTAAATTTTCCCCTGTATTAACTCGTTCCACTGAAACCGTTTTCTCCTTTTCTAACTTATCTGTATGTTGTTGATCCTCATGGTCTTCTAATGGTTGGCCTAACTGCTCATTGCCCTCTAAAACCTCTGAAGGTGAACACAACTGTCTCTAAACAGTTTAGCTCTCTGATGATAGACTCATCTGACTCTAACCCTTAGAATCCTCCAATGGTTTACTCAACTGCTCATGAGCCTCTAGTATCTCTAAAGGTTGGCATGTCTACTTCTGTACAATGTGGCCCTCTAAAGGTTGCTTCATGTGGTTGTGATTCTCAAGAATCTCTGATAGTCTACGGATTTGTTGCTGAACCTTTTGGACCTCTGAAGGCAACATCAGATTCAGAACAATACGTTTTCCCTCCTTTTGGAATACATAAGTATTCCTAAAGCCATCATGTAAGACCTTCCTATCATATAACTAAGGCCTGCCAAGCAATCTATGGGATGCATACATAGGTAGAATATCACACTCGATTTCATCATAGTATTTATCCCCTACATTGAAAGGTACCCTATCTCTTTTGGTCACATGTAAACTCCCCTGATCATTAAGCCAATGCAATTTATATGGTTCAGGATGTAAAGTAGTATCAAGTTTTAGTTTCGATACTAATGATATTGCTACTACATTGGTACAACTATCACCATCAACTATAAAGATACATAAATTCCCTTGTACCCTACAAGCAGCATGGAACAAGTTTTCCCTTTATTCTTCATCCTTAGTAACAAATGTAGCCAATGTTCGGTGCAATACATTAGTATAATGAAACATCTCACTAGACATGATTGTGTTCAAACCCAACAACATAATAATTATCTTCATACTTCCAAGGTTCAAGTACACAACCAAGCTACAAGTGAAGTACATTCAACTACTTTTAAGTAGATAGAATTAAATTCAACTACAAGTGTTTAAGTAACTAGTTCAATTACTTTCACACTTTAATGACTTGTTTGAATTTCAAATTCTACTACTCACTTTCCTTTTTCTTGCCTTGATTTCTCACCATTTAAATACACAATTGGTAGCAATTAAATACATATACAATACTTAACTCACCACCACACAACTCCCCTTCTACTCACGGTCCCAATATGTTCATGCCACTAACAACAATTATCTTTACAATATACACCAAAAATCACGCCAAATGCACACACTCTTCACTAAATTTACAAAAACACAACTCCACATACACTCCTCTTCAAGCCACGGTGCACTTTCCCCACTTCCACACAAATATCAAACCGCAACTTCAACAACAAAGGCAACTCAAATTTCAAATTCAATATGAGTTCAATAATTGCAATATTCTATAAATGGTAAGAGGCTTTTTCAAATTCAAAAGATATACAATTAACTATGACTTAATGTGTATTTGAGATTTCAAATTGACCTCTTAATGTACACTTTCAATTCTGATTTAAAATCTAAAAATAATAATTATGATTCCTCTAATTTCTGAAAATGCGCACACTACACAATTCTACTTTATAATTGAAGCACCACTCTTCCCTTTTACGGTTTGTTATCCATACACTACACTCTCACACTTTAGCCTCAACGTGCAGCACCTTACTGCACACAACTCCACAAATTCACAAATGGCAATTCCCTCACTCAACACACAAACACAACGCCAACAATTCAATACTCATTTTTACACCACAATTCATACACATACAACCACGATGCAACAACCTCCACAATTTTTATTTTTTTTTTTGTAAGCACAACTCTACACACAATACTTCAAAGTATACACTTCCTTGCCACTATAAAACACCAAAGCAAACCGCAACTTATACACCAAAATAGCAACAATTCAAATTTAAAAATCAAACCACTTCACTAATTGCAACCCTTCTACAATTGGTAAGAAGTAATTTTCAAATTCAAATAACCATACTTTAACTTCTTCAATCTTAATGTTTGTTTTGAAAATCAAATAATTTCCAAATCTTCCACACAACTCAAATATGGAAATTGCTCAATTGCACCCATTATTTTCGAAAAACAAACAAGTAAAGTTCACACTTCTTCTTTTTACACAATTGGAGATATTTCCGAAATTGCATTAAAAAAATGCACTATCTTTCCTCTTCCTTCACGGTGAAGTCCACAACAAAGAGGCTTTAACAAGTACTCAAAAATCACTCAACAAGCAGTAAATTCAACTTCCCAAACAAGACAATCACGCCACTTCAAGCAATCACAATAACAATTTCAATTTACCCCTAATTTTGGAATTGAATATGTAAGAACATGAACCCTAAATTTCCAAAATTCAAAATTGCAAATCCCTCCTCTTAAATCTCAAGCTCTGATACCAAAAGATGATGTGCTTAAAACCAAGATTAAGCACATGCAAAACTAATTTAAAAGACAAACAAATAATGTCAATCAAACTAGCTTCCAATCACATGAAAAATGGCATCAAATCCTCAAAGTTTATGACTGATTCTTCAACTAGGATATGAATCAGTCTTAAATATCCAAATATGATATAGCTCTGATACCAAAAGATATGTGCCTAAAACCAAGATTAAGCACATGTAAAACTAATTTGAAAGACAATTAGACAATGTCAATCAAACTAGTTCAACAATTACACAATTCCACAATATTTATGAACCAATTCCCACAACAAGGACATGATCAAGAATGAATCCAAGTATGATGATGCTCTGATACCAAATTATGATGTGCCTAAAACTAAAGTCTAAGCACAATCAAATGAACCAAAGGAACAACTCCAACTCTTAAATCAAAAACCGGTTCAAAAGGGTAAAATTGCATGAACCCTAGTGAAGATGCAATGAGATCCAAATACTCAATGATGCAATTATACTTACACAAGGATAATTTCTTCCAACATAACACTAATCACATATAAATTCACGTGAATAATTCACAAGTTCAACAAATCTTCAACTCTAAGAACCCCTTTCCACATTTGTTAATCACGGTTCAAGTAGCATACACAAAGAATAAACCGAATTCAAATGCAAAAGTAACTCAATTAAGCACAAAAATTCGAAATGAATAGGAAGCAAATCTAACCAAAAACTATCTCAATTCACCCCTAGATATTACACACTAGAGAAGAAAAGAAATCACAACAAAATGAAATTGATATTACTCACAATTTGAAGTGTTGCACTCGCCATAATTTCAATTCTTAGGATTTAAATTGATAAGAGTCTAATGACAATTATGAGAACCCTAATCCTCATGCAAAAGTGTATACTCAAATATGAAAAATGGCCTCCTCAAAACCCTACTTAAGCAAGTATTTATACTTGCTCCCTTTAAGGTTAAAAAGTCTACAAAATTACAACTATACCACTTTTAAGGTGGCTGGTCCTAAAAGACAATTACAAGCAAATGAAAGTGTCCTAAAAGAAAGATTACAACATAAATAGTCCAAAGAAATAATTATAAATAAAAATAGTCTCATCATGTTAGCTCTTCTATAGGATTCGTCGACTCAGCTCATCGCCGATTTAAGTCGGTCCATGGATAACCCACAAGCTAAGTCTAAGTGAGTTTGTCCATCGCCTTGTAAAGCATGATAAGTATTCCTGTTGGAATATACAATACATGAATAAGAGAAAAGATGTTAGTAAACAAATAATTCCGAGGTCGATGTGCTCAAAATGGGCCCTCATCGCCAAGATTTGAAATCCTTTAGCTCTTGCCTTAATGATAGGTCTTGACGGATTTTGAGTCCTATCAACTTCTTTCCTTCCCTTAGCCTTCTTACATACCACATACCTCTCTAACACTCAATGGATGTCCTTTATTAGTCTTAGCTAAAAGAAGTGCTCTTCTAGTAGCTCATAGGTCCTCTTCTCCAAAAGTATCTTGATAAACCTCTAACATGCACTTCTTAGACTAATAATTCATGTTTTAAGTAAGTTGGGATGCACAACTTTCCTCTTTTGAATAGATAACCTGGAACAATATGGAATCCATCTACAATCACACCAAATTTACACCTCATTGTAATAGGTCCAAAGTAGGAATCTTGCTCATATTTCTTAGTAAGTTGTCTAAAGTCGAATAGCTTAAATCATGATGTGGTGATCAACACATATTTTCATGATAATGCATCAACCATAACATTTGTACTCCCTTCTTATACTTAATTATGTAGGAAAAACTTTCTAAAAATCCAACCCACTTAACTTGTCTTCTTGATGACTTCTATTGTCCTCTTAGGTACTATAGCAACTTATGGTTGGTATAAGTGATGAATTCTTAAGGTAACAAATAATGATGCCATATAGTAAGTGCTTGAACTAAGGAATACAATTCCTTATCATAGGTTGAGTAGTTTAGGGTAACTTCCTAGAGCTTCTCACTAAAGTAGCCTATAGGTCTTATATGTTGGATCAAGATAGCTCCTATACCAACACCCAACACATCAAACTTAAGCTTAAAGACCTTCTCAAAGTCTAGCAGTGTAAGAACTAGGGTGAGCTTCTCTTTGATCTCTTCAAAGCCTTACTGAGTTTACTCATTCCACATGAACTCTACACCTTTCTTAGTCAACTCAATTAGTAAAGCTATAATAGTACTAATAATTGGGAATAAATCACCTATAGAACAGAGCAAGCTTGTGGAAACACCTAACCTTAGCTATACTTTATAAAGTTAGACAGTTGAGTATAGCCTCGAGTTGATAGAATAGGCACTTCATTAAATGACCATAAAGCTTCTCAGCTTTCAATAGTTCAAGTATTGGTCTCAAATGGGTGAAATGATCAGATAGGTCTCTACTATAGACTAAAATGTCATCAAAGTAGACCACCATGCATTTACCTAACAGATTGCGTAGAACATGATGAATGAGCCTCATAATTGTGCTTAGTACAATAGTCAGCCTAAAAGGCATGACAGTTCATTCATATAGTCCATGGTGTGTCTTAAAGGCCATCTTCGATTCATCTTCAAGGCTCAAACGGATCTAATGGTAGCCACTCTTTAGGTTAATCTTAAAGAATATTCAAGCTTTATGCGATTCATTTAACATGTCATTTAAACTTAGAATCAAATATTGGTATCTGATGGTGATCCTATTGGTAGCTTAATTGTTAATGCACATTCTCCATAAACCATCCTTTTTAGGAACTAACAATGTTAGCATAGCTCAATTGCTCGTACTCTCTTTTACATAACCTTTCTCAATCAATTCATCCACTTGGTGCTTCAATTCTTTAGCTTCATCAAGGTTTATGCAATAGGCAAGTCAGTTTAGTAAAGAAGCTTTAGGTTGTAGGTCAATATATGCTTAATCCCTCATAAGGGCGGTAATCCACTTGATAACACCTTAACAAATAAATCCTTGAATTCTTACAGCAAATCCTTCACCTCCTTAGGTAATATGTCTAAGTTAGTAGCTTCCAACAATTGCTCAATCAAGAGTAAGTATATTGGCTCACCCAAGCTCATAGTCTGTTTCAACTCACTCCTCTCCATAAATAAGGTCTTCCTCTACATTCAAGCTATCTAACTTTGAGCTTCCTATACTACTCTAGGTGTTGTAAGATGTAAGACTACTTTATTGTCATCCTTTTGGAATATATAAGTATTGTAGTATCCATCATGTAATACACTTATGTTGAACATCCAAGTTCATCCAAGTAATACATGTGAAGCATACATAAGTAGTACATCACAAAAGACCTCGTCTAGCTAGCTATCTCTAATGGCTATTGGTACTTACACTTGCTGCATAACATGCAAGGCTCTCTTCTCATTTAACTAATGCAATTTGTAGGGTTAGGGATGCTTGATGGTCGGTAACTTCAATTGGTTGACCAAGAATGATGCAGCTATAGTATCTTCCTCCATCAATGATTAACACACACGAATGCCCCTTCTCCATACACCTAATATGGACCAAGTTCTCTCTCTACTCATCCTCTTTTGATGGCACTACACTTAGGACATTCCTTGGCACCATGCTTAAATACTAGTCCTACTCAATATAAATCGCAGTATCCTCTCCATCTTCATATTCCATAAAGGCCACTTCTATGGTCTCCAATCTCTCGTCACACTCCACTTCATCTACAATTTCGACCTTATGATGTGCCTCTTTACCCTTTAAGATCATTGCCCTTCAGTTCAGACATTAAGAAGTAATATGCCTAAAACTTAGGCACTTAAAACATTTTATTTAACTTGTCTTCTTACCTAAACTTTGTTCAATCTCCTTCTTTAGAACTTAATCAATAACAACCATCTTCCTTCTCTAGTTATCCCTTTACTCTCCTCCCTCAGTAGTTTCATGTCAATTGACCTCTTGACTTGTAACATTCTTAGGTCATCTACTAATAAGTTAGGTTAGTGGCGTAGATTTGGGCACTAACACTCAATAAGAGTTATTACACCTTTGCTGCTCAACCCTTTGAGCCATTTAAATAGCATCATTAAGTGTTCAAACACCACAACTCAACCACACACACTATTTCACATTTTAGCCTAGCTATGTACTAACAATAGCTTAGTTCTCAAGCTCTTTCACTCTATAGTGAATCATCAATATTTGGAATTCCTTCACATAATCGTTAACATGCATTCCTCTTTGTCTTAAGATCTGCAATTTCTTAAAGGCTTCCTCTGTATAGTATTCAAGAATGAGCCTCCTCCTTAAAATCCTCTTCAACTCAATCCACAACTATATCTCATGTTCTCTAGCCTTTGTCTAAGTATTCAACAAATGTTAAAATGCAAGTACCCTATTTTGTAGAAAGTGGAGATGCAAATGGCTACTTGAATTGAGAAGACAAAGTGGACAAACTATTTGAATGCCATGAATATGATAAAGCTATAAAGGTGCAATTGGCTGCCTTTATCATATTCATGGCATTCAAATAGTTTGTCCACTTTGTCTTCTCAATTCAAGTAGCCATTTGCATCTCCACTTTCTACAAAATAAGGTACTTGCATTTTAACATTATCCAGTGCTCTAAGAGCTCACATTTTTTCTACATCATACTCTTTATCAAAATTATCTCTAACTTCTTCATCAACCTCCTCTGTCTTAGCTCATCTCCTTGCTTTTTTGTTTTGTCTCAGCCCTCTACCATTTCAAACATTTTAAGGTGGATTTACTTGGTCTTCTTCATTATAAGCTCATCTATCTCCTAGGTAGACATGAGCGGGTTAGGTTTCCACTAAATGTTACACAATGACAAGAAGTTTGGCTACTACAATAGTCAATTCTTGAATTTTCTCAACAGTAGATCTAGCAAGTAGATGAGTATTTGTTCCATGTCCATGGGCATCACTCTCATGGTTCCCTATACTACCATGAACATTGGGATTTGACATTCTTAGCTCTTCCACAACAATCTTCACTACCCATAACACTATAACAACTCTAACTTCAAGACCTAAGTCAACAATGACTTCAACATAGCTTACATGACTTTCCTCATTGGAACTTGTGCTCTGATACTAAAAGCAAGATGATGTGCCTAAGAGGACAAATCACCAAGTCATCAATTTAACAAGTTCTAAGGAAATGGGTCATTTTAAACATGGAAGAAAATGGAGATGATTGAAATGGACTTAGCTGATGTGTATTGTTCTTGTGGATATTACTTACCACAAAAACAAGGGCACGACCTAATTTCTTACTATGATATTACATACAAAATAGAAAGTTAAGGCTCCTGCCATAACCTTTGCCCAAAGATTGATAAGAGAAAGGTAAATTGTGAGGAAAACTCACAATTTGGGGAAAGTATATTTTGTATTCCAATGTTTGATTTTAGCTACTTACATAAGGGCTATTTATAGTGAGCCCATTAGAACAAAGGATAGAATTGGAAAAGTAAAGCAGTATGATCCTAAAAGAGTAAATTACAACTTTATAATATTATCCAAAAAGGGTAAAATAGTAAAGACAGTAAATGGAATAATTTGGACTGTTATCAACCATCAAGATGGATGTGTGTCATTGTATGATTGGCTAGTTCTTTGGTAGATAAGATAAACCATGCCAAGTTGGCTGAACCATAGGAAAGCTCACCTCAATACTACCATTAGCTAGTTAGCTCAATTTGTAAAATTTACAAAAATTTTAGTTGCATATAACATCAGAATGATTAAAAAGATTATACTAAAAGCTTTAAACATATCTCACATAAAACTATATTAAAAAATAATCACATGAAAAGCAAACCATAAAAAATTATTGAATAAATAATAAAATAAATTAAAATCATAGACTTAAGGTTGTCAAATGGAAATTCTAAATAAATATTCATACTCGAAATAATCAAATTAGCTTAAATATAAAATTCCGTAGTAAAATGCTAAAATCTTAAATTTTATTGATGCCATCACACACACGAAAATATACTAAAAATTCTTAAACCCTAATAATAATAATAATAATATATACTCAGCCATGCTGTGGACGACCTACAGCCACACAAAAAACAAAAAGAAAAAGGCAAAAGGTAGACAGACGAGAGCACAGGACCACGCGAGACGAGAACAACGGTGGAAGAAGAAAAAGGAAAATTGAACAAAAAAAAAAAAATCATATATCACGTATACCACCTCTAATCGACGATTCGAGACTACCAACGTATTCCTCAAGGTGACCGCGACTCAACTAGATCAATTTTTCACTAATGGAATTAGTTTTTAAAAGTTATGTATAAATATCAAATAGGTATAAAAATTGGTATTTTTCCTAAAATTAGTTGTAATAGCTAGAAAAACACTAGTAAAGTGTTCTAGATTATATATAGCATGTAATGATGTATTTTTTCCTAAATTTTTAAGTAAAAAGAATTTCGATTGGGAGATACCCAAAATTACTTCAATTAAATCCTGAAAAAATAAGATTCATGTAAGTAGGATTCCATAGCGTATTATATTATATATATATGGTTGATTTCGTGTGCATTAGGAATTTTGTGCTGTCTATATATAAATATATATGTATATATATATATAATATATATATATATATATACTGGGTGTGACTATGGCCTGTCCGTTGTGTGCGTGAGTGTGTGGACTTCTCCTTGTGGCTGCAGGCAACGGTTGGATATATATATATATATATATATAACATGTATTGGAGATTGCTGGTCCATTCCGGTGTGCATGCGTGTGGAATTTTTTTTTTCTTTTCTTTCTTTCCTTAAGGTTGTAGGGAATAAACATATATATATATATATATACTTGTGAACCACTTGAGCTTGCTGGGTGTCTCCGTGAACTGTTGGAACATCCTCGCTACTGCCGTGAGAATATATATACATATATACATATCTATGCTTATACATGAATGTGGCTGTGGATTTCCTTTCCAAGTTTATGTGTGTGGCCATGAAACTCCATAAACGTGGAAGCTTAAGGGAATGGGATTCCAAAAGCAGCACTTTATAGGGAAAGACATATATTTGTACACCTATATGTAAATAGATGTTATGTCTGTTATAGGTGGGATGGCTGGACGTGGAGGAGGGCTGAACTTATAAGATGACGAGGTTGTGATCTCAATTCACTACCATGGGAGGGGAGTTGGGCCGTTGTATTGGAGTCTTGACGGTGGAAAACATGATTAAATGACATAATATACATACCTATACATATGCGTGGAGGTGCTGGATCTCTTTTCCTTTATATGAGTGTGCATGATTTTGTTAGTGGAGAGGAAAGGAATATATCATGGTATGTGTTATTGCGGGTTGTGGAGGTTGATGTGGAAGACATAGGCATATGATAGCATGGAGAAGGCTAGAAGTGAAGGCTAGAAAAAGAGAAATCCAATAAGCCAATCCAAACCATATGTATAAATGTACATTACAAATTTTGGGGGAGGAATTAAGTCTTCAATAACCTAAGTCCTTACACATGTATATACATATGTTATATGCAAGTGAGAGGAAAGAATAGGATGTTGCAAATGATATAAGCCATAATTATATAGGTTATATAGGAGTAAAGGAGGAAGGTATTCTTACATGATCATAAACAATATATACACATACATATGTCATGCATATGGCTAAAAGTGAGACGGGAATTTAACTTAACCTCCATATGCTATAGGTATATATGTATATATTCAAGGATAAGACATATAATTATAATAATGAATGTAAGTTATATGAATGAGGGAGGAAAGAGATTTGTAACGAATGTAGTTGAAGTAGAAATCCATTGCTTAATGATTTCTTGCTTTAATCATATGGATGTTGTTCCCTTATTAATGTTACGGATGTGCCTTGATTCTTGAAATGATTGAGTGTGTTATGAATAAGATGTTGACATGATTGGCACTTGCATATGTGCTTGTCCTTAGATGATCACCTTAAAACTTTAACTAATTATGAGATCTAATTAAAAATCTGGCATGCATTGCATGAACATTGCATTGTTCAAGGCCATCACAGCTACAGGACATGTCAGAAGTGATCAAAGGATCAATATTCCACCAAGTGCGAACTAAGTGATTAGGAGATTGTTGCACCTTGACGATTTTGAGTCTGGCCTGTCTCTTGAACGTGTGTAAATGTTTAGTGTATAAGAGGCACCTGAGCCTAGATCACTAAAGCTAAGACACAGTTATAATAAAGTGATAAGAGTAATTAAATTGTATGTAAGACTCGGGCTCTGATGGTGACTTTGGAATCCCTAACCCAAGGTTAAAGGGAGCATAAACCCTAGACTTCACATCAGTTACCAAAAAACCATGTGAGATGTTGCATTTATGTAATTGTTCATGCATAGCATTTGTTTTGACAACTTGTTTGAATTTGTTTATGTTTGTTGCAACACTAAGAGATTGCACCCTATCTCACTAAGCTTTGGCTTACCCTCCTATAGATTTTGCCTTGTAGGTCAAGACTACCAAAATTTCCTTATGAATCGATGAACCAAGGTGTGTATTTGTCACCTAATTGAGGGCATGGTTCATGGGAAGAATGCGAGGGCTAGATCAATGTAGATGTTGTTGACTTGATTCTGTAATTGTTGTAAATGCCTGTAAGTGATCCAATAGGATCTTGGGTGTACCTGTGATTGTGTAATGGGACCCATTAGAGGCTAGTGATAATACAGTAATTAATTGCTTTCATTAAGTAAGGAATATTATTGTTATGATTAACGAGTACAATACTGGGTATAAGACACTTCGCGGTTGCTTAACAGGAAATTAAGCAATCGCGACGGGTTGTCACGAGGAGCTCTTAGAGTGAGGTGTGACACAATCCCTTGCTTAGATAGGCAATAGGTAGGTGCAAGTAAGTTAGGTTCATTAGCCTAGACTTTGGATTAGGTCGAATATTGTTGCTTATGAGTCCTTAAAGGCTACCTAATAGGTTGCTCTAAGTTAGCCCATCTAGGTTATCCTTAACTTAAGTGATTGTCAAGGGGGTGTCTCACCATAATAGGTGGTGTAGCTTGTATGGTCTCAAAAGGGTGGCTTTGTCTTTAGATGGCTAGTTAGATAGATCCTTTGCACAAGGTTCTAGAGTCTACACCCTATAGCCCTAGTAATTGGACTAGAGTTTAGATGGTATAAAAGAAAAACTCAAGACTGTTGCTAGAGTTAAATATAATTCTCCCTACTCTCATCTCAAAGGCTTTAGGGGTAATAATTTAAGCCTATTAGTCTTTATACCATGTTGTATAAGGTGGTGACAAAGATTTTGGTCAATTGACTAAACTCTATGTTAAATGAGTTGATTAGCCCAAAACAATCTAGTTTTATCCTTAGGAGATCAACAGTGGACAATATGGTGGTCTTTAGAGAGTTAATGCATTCCCCAATAAAGAGAAAGGATCAAAGTAGATGATCATTAAATTAAAACTTAAGAACGCCTATAACTATATGGAATAAGATTTTGTAATGAGTACACCCTATGTTCTGAATTTCCCAAAATTATGAATCAAATTAGTACGCTCATGCCTCTCAACAATCTCTTTTGAAATTTCGTGTAATAGATTTGCTAATGTGCTTAAATCCTTAAACTAGAATCAAGCCACAATTAGAATGCGTAGCCCATGAATAAAGTTTGAATCTTTTTGGTATTTTTTGAATTAACTCAACCAAAGGGAGAAATTTTTAAGGATTTTAATTATTTAAGACAACTAAATGGAAGGATATGGACAATTAGTCAAATTAGGTTTCAATAGTTGGATCGGGAAAACATGGTGCTCAAATTTCCATAACTAATATAACCCTCAATTTATAAAAATCAAAATAGATTAATTAAAGTAGTTAGTATGACCCATGACTAGATCAATTAAAAAGGATCTCTACAATCAAAAGGATATCTTGACTAATAAGATCAATAAGGATAAATTCTTTGCATAATGTCACACAATACTAAAAAAAAAAAAGTTAATAATAACAATTCTCATTCAAGGATAACAATCACTTACTCATACATAAGGTCACATAACTATTTATAGATAGATACAAAATAATTATCATGAATAAAGGAAAGTACTAGAAAAAGAATAGAAGTAACTACATAAAAAGAAAGAAAATAACTTCTAAATAATTGTATTTCTAATGCTTTAGCTATGTGATATTCTCTTTCTTAATCTAAAAGATCTAAAACAATGTCCATTAAAAATTACTCGCTTGAATAACTTCTCTAAAAATAGTTGTCAAGAGCTTCTTCACATGTGCCTGTTAGAAATATTCTTCCAAAAGGTCTTTGGCTTGTTTTTGGAAATAATAAAAACCTTGACTTTGGTATTATAACCTCTCTTTATTCCAAAAGCTATTAGGCATGTAGAACCAACATAAGGTATTCTTCTTGATGAACCAATTGTACCTTTGACTTAAATTCTTTTATGACTTCAAACTTGTCCTTAATTAGATTTCTTTCTACAATAAAATTTTACAACCTTCACTCATATGATGAACTCTATACAAGTTTGGAACCTCAATTTTATTAATTTGTTTCTTACAAATAGAACCTTGATTAGTTCCATTTGAATTTAGCTTTCTCTCAGCCTTTTAAGATTAGTTTTGCACCTTTGATTCCCATCATCTACTGCGCTAACGTTTCTTAAGAAAAGGAGATTCACTTTCTCCTCGTCCTTTCATTATAGCTGTGGAAATGTTGAGTAGAGTAATTTATTGGTACATAGATTGGCAATTGGATGCCAATTAGGTTGAAGGGGATGGACCTAAAGCCTTCTCATTTGTTCTTTGCAAATGATATCCATGTTAAGGAGGTGAGTCTGGAAAATGTCAAAGTTATAATGAATGTTATGAATGAATACATTTGAACCAATGCTAAGACAAAAGGTCAATCGCACAAAGTCATGTGTTATTTTTTTTTTCAAAAAATACAAATTCCTAAACATGGAGTGAAGTTTATGCTATGACGAAGCTAAATCTAGAAAATGATATGGGAAAATATTTAGGGATCCCAGTTAAAGAATTAGGTAAATTGTCTATGATAGATTTTTCTCTTAACTATGGCATGTAAAAAGATTGTTATCTTATTAGTTCTTGAAAGTGCAGTGAACTGCTATTTGCAATTACTTCTAGTTCCATCTGGAATTAAGAAATTGAAGAAAACAAATAGGAATTTTTTCAGTGTTAATGGAGGAGAAGAGAAGGATCCATTAGATAGCTTGGGAAAAGATTAAAAGATCTAAAGTTATAGTTAGATTGAAGCTAATTGATGTGCAAGACAATAATAGAGCCAATATTATAAAAATGGCATACGCAATGAGGAAGAAGGATTTACTATAGACAAAGCTAGTAAGGAAAAAGTATAAGTTTGATGAGAAAGTTTTCAAATTTAAAATGTGATCTAATCTCTTTAAACATCTCTTGGGGACAAAATGAGTGGCTAGAGAGTAAGTTATTGGTTAAAACTTGATTGAGGGTAGATGTAAGTTTTTGTTTTTTGAGGTGGAATATATATGGACCTACTATAACATGGCTTTAAGGGCCTCTCCCTAGAAATGGTGTTAACCTTACTTTAGCTCAAGCTTTGAAGGGCTAAATGATTGGAAAGAAGATGAAGTTATGTTTTCTATTGATAGCATCATTAGGAGTATGCTTAGAAGCAAAGTCTTAGGGAGGGAAAGAGATGAACTAGATCTCATTTGGCCATATCATTTGAGCGGCCTTGTAACTTTAAGGTCGGCTTATAATACCATGCAAAAGGAAAAGATAACAATATGCTTATAAGTGGTGGCTCTAGAAAGCCTTGACAATTCTAAAGATTCAAATGCTAATATGAAGTGTAATGCAACTGGACTTAACTTCCAATAGCATGGTATTGATGTAGAAACGGGTTGTCCTTTTTGCAAAGAGGAGATAGAGTTGATATAGCACATTTTGCAAGTGTAGAGTAGTAAAGAGGTGGTGGTTCTCATCAAATAGTTCACGATCTTTTAGGGAGTCATTTAATATGTGTTTCAAGGATTGGTCGGTTGTGAATGGGAAACTAGCTAAAAGAGAGAGAATTCAATATAGAAACCTTAGGCTTGAACCTTTTTATGTATGTTGCTAGGGTATATGGAATGGGAGAAACAAGAAAAAATTTCTAGTTAGGACCTTGTAACCAAGAATAGATTAACTAGGTAAAGATTAAAGTGGCATATTAGTCAGGTTTACATCGCAAAAGAGGGTTAAGACACAAGGATTTCTCCTCCCTAGTTTGGTGGCTTTTTTCGCCCAAAGGTTAGCTAAAATTTAATTTTGATGGGGCAATTAGTGACTTAGGTCGGATAATTGGTAATGAGGTATTTGTTATGACCAAAATGGCTGGATAACTGAGGAATTCTCAAATCAGATTGCTTACATGTCCCTATTAGAGGTAGAATTATCGAGTTTCTATAAATTAGTTAATTTTGCTATTGGCTTAGAATCTGATAATATAATATTTAAATTGGACTTAGTCCAAGTGGTGGAATGGATTAGGACTTGTAAGGGTTGCTGGTGTACTTGCAAAGTTTGTATTGCATTGAGAGAATGTAGTGTTTTTCTTTGCTAAATCACTGCATGAAAATTTGGCAATATTAGATACATAAATGTGTTGTCTTTGGAGGGTGACCCTTCAATTTAGAAACAAGCCTAGATTTGGTCTTGTTTCCTTGTTTTGATTTCATGTGGCTTGTCTTTTGGTTGTACTTAGGCAGAGTACTTGACTATTGTAATGGTTTACTTATCTTTGAATGAATTTGGATTTAAAAAATGAAAATAAAAAAATGTAAATAGCCAACCAAAAAAAAAAAAGACGTAAATAAAGAAAAATAATAATAATACAATACAACGATGTATTTTATAAAACACTCGTTTCCCCTCCCTTTTCCCTCCATTGGCGCCATTCCACCTTTGTCGACATTCTTACTCAAAACACAGCACGCCTTCCATTCTCAGACGGACATCGAGCACTAAACCCTAAGACATGACGGAGTTGATTTCTCTCATGGACATTGACAACGAGGACCGTCCTTCTAAACCACACAAGGGCAAAACCGTCATCGTCGCTGGCAATCCACCCGACTCCAAGGCCACTCCCTGGGTTGAGAAGTACCGTCCCCAGTCACTAGCTGATGTGGCTGCTCACCGCGACATCGTTGATACAAGTAACTTCCTTATTAATTCGCTCTCTCTTCCCTCTCCCTCTTGATTTCTCTTTAGGTATTTAGGGTTTACTTCTCTTCTCTTTTGTAATTTTTGATAGAAGAGAAATGGGTGGAAACGAATATGGAAGAGAAAATGTAACAGAAAAAAGAAAAATGTGGAGGCAAAAGATGGCTTCATAATTTAGTTTTCTATTTGTTTTGTTGATTGTAATACCAAGGTCATCGTGCCATTTTTTTTCTTCTGTTTGTAACTATGCTGTCTTTTATGTAGATTATTATAATTACTTAGTAGAAAAACTGGATTTAGTGAAAGATTATCCCTTAAAGCTCCTAATTTCGACAACCTCTTAAGATTATTACGAACATTTGACAGATGCAAAGCTTTTCAACTATGAGAAATGTGTTTCAAACTATATATTTTGGTTTATCATAAACATGTTACTCACATTTGATAAACCAATATGTCTACGATAAGAAAATCTTAGCTGCGTTATTTTCCTAAAAGAAGAAAAAATTTTAGCTGTGGCCTTTGTTGAACAAATAGACCTGCACTGCACCTGACTTTTGGCTTCAAGAGCTTTTCCAAAATAGGCTCCCTTATTTTTTTATTTTATTTTTCTCCTGATAATGGAGGTGCATAACAGTAATTGGACCAGCTAGACTTGTTGCTTATCTACCTTTCTCATCATACACTTAAAAGGATCTTGCCCTGCATGGTGCATAATCAATGTTTAGTCTTCAACAGATTAGGGTGTCAGATTTCTAATTTTACTCGTGTGTTTGTGTTAAAAAGTTGATAGGCTGACAAACGAGAACAGATTGCCACATCTTTTGCTTTACGGCCCTCCTGGCGCTGGGAAAACTTCAACTATACTTGCAGTGGCACGTAAACTTTATGGAGCTCAGTATCACAATATGATTTTGGAGTTGAATGCATCTGATGACAGAGGCATAGATATTGTGCGGCAGCAGATTCAGGATTTTGCTAGCACTCAGAGCTTCTCATTTGGGTAATCATCAAAAAGATATAGTTGTGTGAGATGGCTGGATTTGTTTATTTATTTATTATTTATTTATTTTTAATTTGGTTGTTTCTCTCTAGAATGTAAGAGCAAAGGAGTTTTTCTTTCTTTTTTTTCCCCTTAATTATATGTTTATGCTAAATGGTTGAATCAAGTTATTAAAAAAAAAAAAGGTTATTGAACTTATCCAAAAAAAAGGTTATTGAAGTTGAATTCCCACCTTGCAAGAATATGAAAATGTTTCCACACCATTTCTCACATACTTTTCATGAAGCACTCAATCTTTTTATAGACTTGAAGGACCTTCCTTGTTGCTACTTTGCAACCATTGGTTTTGGATTTCGGTGTGCTCACACTTACTACGGTTCTATTGTTTGTGACTTTTGACCTGTGTAATAGTTATTCGTTTACATTTTGGGATGACCTGGACTATTTTTTCCTCTTAATAGTAACTAAGCCAGTGAAGCAAATGTCTTTTGCAGGGCAAAGTCATCTGTAAAGTTGGTCCTACTTGATGAAGCTGATGCCATGACAAAGGATGCTCAATTTGCATTGCGTAGAGGCATGTTATGATCAAGTCAATTGAACTTTTTCAGTTCATTCTTTTTCTCAACTCATGCCCTCTGTTTGTGCAGTGATTGAGAAGTACACTAAGAACACTAGGTTTGCCCTTATCTGTAACAATGTCAACAAGATCATTCCTGCATTGCAATCAAGATGTACCCGTTTCAGATTCGCTCCTCTTGATTCTATTTACGTAACTGATAGACTCAAACATGTCATAGAAGCTGAAGGGTAATTCTGTTTGATAATTATTTTCAGTATTTTCCCTTTTAGTTTGTCTGATTCCTTGTGCATCAATGATATTTTACAAGACATTTGTTTTGATTTTGTTATAATCTCAATTGTTCACCATTATTTTATCTTTTCCTAGATTTATTGTTTCTTTCTGAAATGTTGTATCTATTAATTATAGCCTGTGTGTCTTCCAGCTGCCAAGAGATCCACCCAGCAAATCGGTCAACTAGTTATATTTTGTGTTTAATGAGATGAGTCAATAAAATTTCATCTTTTTATGCTGACAATGGCAGTAACTAAGTTTTACTGATTAGATGGGTTCACTATCTGAATCTCTGAGCCTTTCTTACCTAAGTAATTCATTCACTTTACAAAATAGATAACCCAGGTCCTTTGAATGTCTCTATTCAATGTCTTCTTGAACTGCCATCTGCCTCTTTGATCGTGAGCATGACCCATGTATTGAATTTCCCTTTCTTACTATATGCAATGCAAGTCGATTTTAGGTGCGTGCAAATAATCTCTAGTGGATTGTATTCATCTTTAATCCGGATATCCAGCAACTGCATAATTAATTAATCGTGTAGTTGACATGGCAATTATAATTTGACTGTGATTCACATTGCTGCTTAGATTGAACACTTGAAGTATGATCTTGTCATGTTGGATCAGATTGTTGGGTTGTGACTCCGTGTGGCCTACTTGGATGTACTGATGACAGTTAATTTCTCATTACTAGGCTTGATGTAACTGAGACTGGCTTGGAAGCACTTGTAAGACTCAGCAATGGCGATATGAGAAAGGCTTTGAACATTCTGCAGGTTACTTCTTTAATTTAAGCTGTCTTCAAAGCTCTTGCTCTGCAGTTGCTATTCTTTTAAGTATTAAAAGCATATCTAATAGGCTCTTGCATTCAGGCAAAACCCTACAGCCTCATTTGGCTTCTGGACTTCGTTACTCAGCCTGTCTACATTATTTTATCAACTCTTGTATGATAGGCAATTTGGGTCACTTTCACTCTGAATACTGCTATCCTTGAATGCATCTGTGTTCACAATGTTAGGCCTGTGACATGAAATTTCTGAGAACATACTTGATACCGAAACCACCGCAGTTGCGCTTGAGAATCCCTTTTGGCTATTACGGACCCCCACAACAACAACACGAAAACCCACGGATTTAATTGGAATCAAACCCTAAGATGGTTTAGATTTAGGTTTTTTTCTTAGACGGATCGATGAACAAGTTAGAACTAATCAAGCCCTAACTTCGAAACTCTCCACAGGAAAAGATCGATCAACTCTTTCCTGAAAGTTTCTTAGCATGCATTCAATCAAGAACGCAAGGAATTGAAGCGACAAGCCTTCTGGTATTTCAAAGATGAAAAAAACTCCCCTTTACATCGTCTTATCTCGGTATATATATGAAGACATCCGAGCAATACATCGTAATTCACGAAATAAGGAAAAATACAACGTAATTAAAAGATGGCCGACTGTCAAGGCCGGTAGCGTATATTTAAAGGCCGGCTTCAAGGCCGGCAACCTTTCAAAATCGGCTTCAAGGCTGGCAGCCTTGATCCTGGATTGGTTCTTCCCACTTGATTTCCATCACATTAAGTTCCCTTTGATCATCCCTCGCCCCGAAGCTTTGGATTCCTTGAAGCTTTTCACTTGTGATGTTTCTCAAACCCTGTACATGAGAAATTAGGATTTGTTGCAGCTTCTTAGCTCGGGATCTTGTGATTGGTCCTTGAGGTAGGCTTATTGGACTTGAATCCCTTTGAACTTCAGCTTCAGCCACTTGACTTTCTTCTTGATTCAACCCTTGAACTTGGGAGTGGCTCTTCCATAACATTCGCCCTCTCCTTAAAAGGATTCGTCCTTGAATCAAAAGCATCAACTACATCAAAAGGACTCAGGTCAGCGACATTAAAAGTGGCACTAACGTTATACTCACCTGGTAAGTCAACTCTGTAGGCATTGTCATTGATTCTCTCAAGTATCTGAAATGGACCGTCGCCCTTGGGGTTTAACTTGGATTTCCTCTGTAATGGAAACCTCTCCTTGCGAAAATGCACCCAAACCTAATCTCTAGGCTGAAAAATCATGGTTCTCCTGCCCTTGTTCACCCTTGAAGCTACCTTGGCATTTTGTTTCTCAATCCTACTCTTTACCTGTGCATGTAGCTTTCTCACGAAATCTGCCTTAGAATCAGCATCAAAACTCACAAACTTGTTAGGTGGCAATGACAATAAATCAATAGGAGCCAGTGGATTAAAACCATACACAATCTCAAATGGTGAACAATGAGTAGTGCTATGTACAGCCCTATTATATGCAAACTCCACAAATGGTAGGCAATCCTCCCAAGTCCTAATGTTCTTCTCTATGATTGCCCTCAACAACTGAATTAAAGTCCTGTTAACCACCTCAATTTGCCCATCAGTTTGTGGGTGACAGGTAGTTGAAAACATCAGTTTAGTTCCCAACTTTTCCCACAATACTCTCCAAAAATGATTCAAAAATTTTACATCCCGATCACTAACAATGCTCCTAGGTATGCCATGCAGACGTACTACCTCTCTAAAGAACAAATCAGCAATGTATATAGCATCATCAGTTTTATGACAAGGAATGAAATGAGCCATTTTACTAAACCTATCAACCACAACAAAGATGCTATCACTACCCTTCCTAGTCCTAGGTAACCCAAGCACAAAATCCATAGACACAGCAGTCTAAGGTTCATCAGGAACAGGCAGTGTATATAGCCCATGTGGTTTCAATTTAGATTTTGCCTCCCTACATGTGATATAGTGTTGACAAACTTTATGCACATCATGTCTCATGCCAGGCCAAAAAAAATGTTGAGTCAGCATATCATAGGTCTTGTCGACCCCAAAATGCCCCATTAAGCCCCCTCCATGTGCTTCCTTAACTAGTAATTCCCTTACTGAACCTCTAGGAATACACAAGTTACTTTTCTTGAATAAGAATCCGTCAGACACATAACAATCATTCATCCCATTCCCGTCAATACAAGCAGCAAAAATCTCAGAAAAATCAACATCATGTGGGTATAGCTCCTTCACCAACTCAAATCCTAACAAAGATGTACTAAGAGAGTTAAGTAAAGTGTACCTTCTTGACAGCGCATCAGCAACAATGTTCTCCTTACCCTGCTTGTACCTGATCACATAAGGGAAGGTCTCAATGAATTCCACCCATTTGGCATGTCTCCTGTTCAGCTTATCTTGGCCTTTTAGATGTTTCAGGCTCTCATGGTCTGTGTGTATAACAAACTCTTTAGGCCATAGATAGTGTTGCCAAGTCTGCAGTGAGCGTACTAAGGCATACAACTCCTTATCATATGTTGGGTACTTCAATGCTGCCCCACTCAATTTTTCACTGAAATACATTAGAGGCCTGTGATCCTGCATCAATACAGCTCCAATCCCTATGCCACTAGCATCACACTCAATCTCAAAAGTTTTATCAAAATCAGGCAAAGCAAGCAATGGTGCATTATACAATTTATTCTTAAGTTCATTGAAAGCATGTTCTTGTGCATCACCCCAAGTAAAACTAATATTCTTTTTCACAAGTTCATTCAAAGGTGCGGCTATTGTGCTAAAATCTCTAATGAACCTCCTATAGAAACCAGCAAGTCCATGAAAACTCCTTACCTCACTAGTAGTCTTAGGTCTAGGCCACTCTTTAATGGCTTTCACCTTCTCTTCATCAACCTCTACTCCTTGACTAGACACAATAAATCCTAGAAAATTAACCCTATCCATGCAGAAACTACACTTATTAAGATTTGCAAACAGCTTTTCCTCTCTTAGTTTTGTTAACACCAAACTCACATGCATAACATGATCATCCAGAGACTTAGAGTAAATCAAGATATCATCAAAATATACCACAACAAATTTACCTAAGTACTCACGCAGCACATGATTCATCAGTCGCATAAAAGTGCTAGGTGCATTAGTAAGACCAAAAGGCATGACAAGCCATTCATACAAACCAAATTTAGTCTTAAATGCAGTCTTCCGTTCATCTCCTACTTTCATGTGTATCTGATAATAACCAGATTTCAGATCAATTTTTGTAAACAAGCAAGAACCATACAATTCATCTAACATGTCATCTAACCTAGGAATAGGGTGACGATATTTTACAGTGATTTTGTTTATGGCTCTGCAGTCTACACACATCCTCCAAGTCCCATCCTTCTTAGGCACTAGAATCATAGGAACTGAACAGGGACTCAGACTCTCTCTTACATACCCTTTCTCCGGCAATTCTTCAACTTGTTTCTGGATCTCCTTGGCTTCATTGGGATTAGTTCTGTATGCAGGTCGGTAGGGGTATGGCAGCTCCAGGAATGAAGTCAATCTGATGCTCTATGCCCCTGACTGGTGGAAGTCCACTGGGCAACTCCTCTGGAAATACATCTCCAAAATCCTGCAACAAATCAGAAAACACACTAGGCAAACATGGGTTAATGTCATTAGTGGCCAAGCAAGCCCCTTTGTACAGAAGTACAAATATAGGTCTACTGGCACTCAAAGCATTCCTAACCTCACTGGACCTAGCAATCAAGCTCACATTTTTACTCTTTTTCTCTCCTGGCCGATTGTTGCCTTGCTTTTCACTCCCCTCTTTCTTTTCACTCTTCTCAATTTTTCCACTCTTTTGATTTTTACTCTTGTTTTTCTCTCTTTCTGAAGTGCTCTTTCTACTCTCCTTTTCTTTGCTTTCGGCCTCCACTCTCAGCCTCTCTAATTTACATTGGTCCTTATACACTTCTTTAGAGGACAGTGGTGCCAAAATGGTTTTCCTGCCATCCTTAGTAAAAGAGTACCTGTTGAGATATCCATCATGCATGGTTTTCCTATCAAACTGCCAAGGTCTACCTAACAAGATGTCACCAGCATGCATAGGAACAACATCACAGAGCACCTCATCACAATATTTGCCAATGGAAAAAGAAATGAGGACTTGCCTGTTCACCTTAATCTTTTCACAGTCACTAAGCCACTGAAGTTTGTATGGCCTTGGATGTGGTATAGTAGGCAATCCCAACCTGTTAACCAAGAGTGTACTTACCACATTAGTACAACTCCCTCCATCAACAATCACACTACATGCCTTTCCCTGGACATGGCATCTAGTATGAAACAGATTCTCTCTCTGTTCCTCAGGACCATCCTCCTTTAGCCGGGTACTTAGTGCACGCCTAGCTATAAATAGGTCACCTCTCACAGTCTCCTCAACACTACCAGCATCACTATAAGCCTCCAGCTCGGGTATGTCATTATCTGTACTCTCATTATCATCTCCCTCATCATCTGTCACAATTTCTCCATTTCTTATCACCATTGTTCTCTTATTAGGGCAATCCTTGCTAATGTGCCCTACACCCTGATACTTCCAGCATTTAATATCCCTGTTCCTGCCCTTGAGTTCAACCTCCTTAGGTTTCTTAGGTGAAACCCTAACTACCTTTCCCTTTGCAACATCAGTAGTAGGCTTACTTCCTTTAAGATCAGACTTTCCATAACCCTACCATGCAGAATGAGAACTGGAAGAAGGTTTGGAAACATACTTGTATGGACCTCTGCCCTGGAGTTGTCTCTTAATTTTGATAGCTAGATGCACCATATCCTCCAACTCCACATAATGTTGCAATTCTACCCTATCAGCAATTTCTTTGTTTAAACCACCCAAGAATCGTGCCATGGTGGTCTCCTCTTCCTCATCCATATCAGTCCTGGTCATGATCATCTCCATCTCTTTGTAGTAGTCCTCCACACTCCTACTACTTTATCTCAACATTTGCAACCTTTGCATGAGTTTCCTGTGATAGTACCTGGGAACAAATCGCTTTCTCATCACAGCCTTAAGATCATGCCAGCTATCTATAGGATACTCCATGTTCCTCCTTCTGTTGGTCATTAGTTGATCCCACCAAGAGATAGCATAATCTTGAAACTGAGTTACAACCAACTTCACTTTTCCCTCCTCACGACATTGGTGACAATCAAAGATCAGCTCTACCTTCTTCTCCCACTGCAAATAAGCCTCTGGATCAGACTTACCATGAAAAATAGGAAGTTCCAGTTTAATTCCACCCAATCCTCGATCTACATAATCATCATTCCCTCTACTTCTACCAGCAATGTAACGCTCATGTGTTCTTCCTCTTCCTCTTCCTCTACCAGCTCCTACTCCTCTTCCTATTCCTCTACCACCTCTTCGACCCTTATTGACATCCAACACTGTACTATCTTCATACTCCTCCTCCGGATAGTCACTATCATCATCCACATCAACTGTCTGTGGAATAGGAATCCTACCTCCTCTATGCCCTTCTCTAGCACTAGGCTCCCTATTTTCAACTGTCTATAACCTCAAGTTCATTCGCTCCATAGACTCTCTCATCTCTATCAATGCTTGAGTCATACGCCTAAACTCTGATTGTTGAGCCTCCTTCAACAGTTTCTCATCCACAGTTCTCTCCTCCTTACTCACACCAACACCTTTACCAGACATCTTATCCTGCAAAACTAACAGACGTTAATTAAAATTTCAGTTTCCTAACAAGCACTTGCTCTCGTGTTTACACTCAACTGATGGGGTTGTACTCTCGTGTGTCACACAATCAAATCAGGTCTCACAAGTGTTCCTCACACCTCTCAAGCTTGCTCCTCGATGTTCTTAATCAAATCACACCTAGAAATAATCAAAAGAGAAGTGTATGACACGGACACAATTAGTGTTTCTCAATATCCCTTGATGAATTTACATTATAATTCTGGAGTATTTGGTGTTTTCACAAAGTTAGGATCTAACAAAAATCACAAATTCATGAACCCTATCAATCAATCAATATATATATATATCCTTTTTTTTTTAACACGAATTTCTTTTCTTTTCTTGATGGATAAACCCTAGAATGATGGAAAGGTCACAACTTGATGAGAGAAACACAATAGAACATGTAAAGAACACAACTTTATATATTAAACGAAGATAAAATTAAAAGTCGAACAAAGATCAATAAAAGATATAACCTGATCTAGAGCCAAAGCTCTGATATCAAATGATACCGGAACCACCGCAGTTGTGCTTGAGAACCCCTTTTGGCTATTACGGACCCCCCACAACAACAACACGAAAACCCACGGATCTAATTGGAATCAAACCCTAAGATAGTTTAGATTTAGGTTTTTTTCTTAGACGGATCGATGAACAAGCTAGAACTAATCAAGCCCTAACCTCGAAACTCTCCACAGGAAAAGATCAATCAACTCTCTCCTGAAAGTTTCTTAGCATGCATTCAATCAAGAACGCAAGGAATTGAAGCGACAAGCTTTCTGGTATTTCAAAGATGAAAAAAACTCCCCTTTACCTTATCTCGGTATATATATGAAGACATCCGAGCAATACATCGTAATTCACGAAATAAGGAAAAATACAACGTAATTAAAAGATGGCCGACTGTTAAGGCCGGCAGCGTATATTTAAAGGCCGGCAGCCTTGATCCTGGACCGGTTCTTCCCACTTGATTTCCATCACATTAAGTTCCCTTTGATCATCCTTTGCCCCGAAGCTTTGGATTTCCTTGAAGCTTCTCACTTGTGATGTTTATCAAACCCTATACATGAGAAATTAGGATTTGTTGCAGCTTCTTAGCTCGGGATCTTGTGATTGGTCCTTGAGGTAGGCTTATTGGACTTGAATCCCTTTGAACTTCAGCTTCAGCCACTTGACTTTCTTCTTGATTCAACCCTTGAACTTGGGACAGTGGCTCTTCCATAACAATACTATATTGACTTACCAAAAGAAAAAAGAATAAATGGAGGCTTCAGTGTTTTTTTAGATTTTAATCTTACTTTTCTGTTTCATCAAGTCACACTTCACTATATATTTGTTACTTTACTGATTTTCCTTCTTATTTGTTGATAAAAGTGGTGCTTGTACTTCCATTTCTTATCCTAATTGTGTTCTTTGTCAGAGCAGTTTCGATTGAACAGCAAAAAGGCAAAAATGCTTAAATTAAGCTTTGCTATCTCTATCTTATTTGTCCATTTCATTTATTCTGTTGATGGAATCTGTTTGCTGATTCAAGTTTTTGTATTTGCAGTCAACACACATGGCTTCTCGGCAAATAACAGAGGATGCTGTCTACCTTTGCACTGGAAATCCATTGCCGAAGGATATTGAGCAAATATCCTACTGGCTTCTGAATGAATCTTTTTATGCAAGTTTTAAACGTAATGGAACCTTCATATGTTGATTGAAAAGCTGCTGCATGTGCATTTTAGGCTACTAAAAGTATGTACTTATTGGTTGTTTCATCACACTGCAGAAATATGTGAAATCAAGACAAGCAAGGGGTTGGCCTTGGTGGATATTGTGCGGGAAGTGACAATGTAAGTGCGAAGCTCATTATGGATGGGAAGTAATTATTTGTTGGTTATTGAATTAACATTATATTAGATAACAGTATCTTTGCATTTTTATAGGTTTGTGTTTAAAATAAAGATGCCATCAGATGTTCGGATCCAGTTAATTAATGATTTAGCGGATATTGAGTAAGTTGTTCACTTAAAGGATGTTTTAAATTTTCATTGCGTGGTGTTATATGTAACGTTATTGCTTTACATAAATGCCTGGTGTCAAGAAATTTTCTTTTAGTGATTATATATAGATTCCAATAATATGGAAGCAACCAAGTCATTTAGCAAATGCTGCAACTCCCTCAGATTTATGTTGGATATTTGTGAGAGGAAAAAAAAAAGTAAAAAAAAGAAAAGAAAGGATGATAATTGCATATTGAAGAGAATGTAATTATTACAACTGATGTTTACTATTCTTCAACTTCTTTTTAAATGTACTTTTCGAAATTTTGATATCATGCACCTGTTCTTTAAGGATATGTCAGAAATTGTCACTTGCAAAATATTCTTTTCATTTATGTTATGAGTGCATGCATTAGTAATTGACCACACTAAGCATGGCAAACAATATGGATGATAATATGGACATAGCACAGCTATTTAGCTATTTATGATAGGGAAGATTGCAATTTGGATCGGTCTAAAAGCAATTTGTCTCAATCTCCTACACACAAAATATTAGACTTGGTTCAGTTAAACTACAGGCATTCTATCTTAAAAGCTTTGTTGACCAGTTGAGTAGATCCAAAAAATAGTCTTAATAGCTGAAGATAGACAAGATTAAGTGACAATATATTTTGTTAACAATCCTTAAGGCCTGAATGAAGACAGAATGAAGACAATGATGCTAGAAGAAAGTGTATAAAAAGGGTTTTGCTGGAATGCCATCTAGATTTATAGGATGTTAGGATGTCATAAATAGATATATATTTTTTTTTCAATGGAGGGGCATGGCTATAATTTGGTTGGCTACCTCTAGGCACATGAACCTTTTGCAAGACACATGCACTGGTTAAATTGTTGATTTTCCTATACATCATGAGTGTCTGTAGTAGGATTTGAACCTAAAACCACATGCTAATTGTCATAAGAGTTATTGGCCCTCTCTACTAGGCCAACCCCTTGGGGTTATAGAAAATAAACATCTCAATTTCCTAAGGTTTTACCATAGCCCAGAGCTCAAATTGATAAATTTTCATCCACTTATACGATGATTCAATCATATTTTGCACTTCATCTTATCTACATTTGTGGTACACATAATGGATGGGATTTTTCTTAGTAATTGCAAATTTTGCATGTCTGGAAGTTTTTCTGTTCTTTTAACTTCCATTGTCCTTCCGATTCCTCCATTAGAGTGCAAAAAGGAATGAAAGATCAAACAAGTAATTATTGCTCTTTGCCTTTACAGAAATAAATCAAAATTACATTACCCCCCAAAAAAAAAAAATCACATTAAATATCTACTAGCCATAGCTCCTAAGATGAATTTGTTCCGGTATTATATCTGACATGACACATCGAGGTCCCTGTTTCAATTCTTGCTTCGTCATTTGGCTGTTCAATAAATGTGTTCCAGATGAGAGGACAATGAATATTTCAATTCTCACATGAGGGAGGCAGTGAAATATCAAAATGAGAGTGGACCTTTATCTATAACTTAAGTATTTAGATGAGTTGGTTGTGATCGTATCTATCAATTTGTTGCCAGTCTTATAAGCACAGTAGTGGTATTATGTCACTACATTAGGAAATAGTACATTTTGTTGTCATTACATTAGGAAAATGAAAGCAGACCTTCATTTATTACTTTAAGTATTGGTTGTGATATTGTATTTATCAATTTGTTGCCAGTCTTATAAGCATCAGTAGTGGTATTATACCATTACATTAGGAAATAGTACATTTTGTTCAGTATAATGTTGAAGTATTCTCTTGAACATCTTCTCTATATTATAGATATTCAGTAATATCCAACGTTCTTCACAGTTTGTTTCATTTCATACTCCCATCACTACTAAATCATGTTTTGGCAGTGCTGGATACCATTTCCAAACCCTTGAAAAGATTTTACATATTTGCCTTTGTTGGATCTGTAACTTCTATGCACATGAATCAACACTCATGCATTGATTAAGTGCTTGTGCATTGTAAGTTGTCAGAATGGCCCGTGAGTTTTGAACATAGAACCACTTTCTGGCTTTGGCCATTGTGTCTATCTTTTGGTTGCGAAAAGGACATAATGTTATCCCAGCTTGAGCACATTCAAAGGTTTTAAGAAAAAAGTTTTGATGGGTAAATACTTAGATGATGATTTTGGAAGTGGTGGTGTATTGGAGGATCAGTATTGGCCAAAACAATCCTATTGGAATGGGCAGGAGATCTTTGCAGTAAACTATTTACATAAGACCTAGATTATTGATGATGATTATTTTTGTCTGCTTTTGGAAATGAAAGCTAGCTCCAAGAAGTTATTTGTTGGCTGGGTGGTCCTTAGAGTCGAAAGACTGATGGAACTAGTCTGTCGTTTATGATGGAAGGTTAACATTGCTTTTGGAAAGGGTAAGCCATTTATATCAATCCTGGATTGGAGAATATCTTGACTGCTAGTTTGACTTTGTTCTTAAGAAAAAAAGAATCTAACTTCCACTCTTCTTCCTCTTTTATTTTTTTTTTATTTTTTAATAAAGAAAAGGGTTTTCCATTTCTACTGATGGATTCTGTGTAGACATTGTTGCTTGAGTTATGGCCCAAAAAGAGAAAAAGATCCTTCAGAGTATTATATGAAAGTTATCTAATGAGAAACTGGAGGAAAAAGCTTGTATGTATTAGGATTTTCTTGATTTTGTTGAGGTGCTGCTAGTTGTCATTAGGTTGATATGTGATTTAGATTGATCTTCATGGTATTGCATTCATCAAGTTCAATTGCATGTTGCAGGTATAGGTTGAGCTTTGGGTGCAATGACAGACTGCAGCTTGGGTCACTCATCTCTTCCTTCACACAAGCTCGATGTGCACTGGTAGCTGCTGCAAAGTAGATTCATTTTCCTTGATCATCCTCTCTGACTCACTATCTGCCATGTTATTTTCAAGCCTGTTTTTTGTGTCGTGTCATATGTTCCTATAAAAGGGCAGAGGTAGCTATCCTTGGAGTACATTTTCTTGATCTAGCATAGAGGCTAGCTATGACCAGCAGGTGGAAAGTGGAGTTATGTACAAAAAGCTTTAACAATCAACCATTCTGCCATTTATGTTGTTCAGGGATAGGTTAAATTTTAATATGTGCGCACAAGTATTTACATGGAAGCCATAATTTGTACAATTTTCATGATCAGCTGCTCACATTCCCTGGAATATTTTTCATACAGATTTGCCATGATTGCATTTCAGCTCTTTGACCCGTCTGTGTAAATTAAGACTGTTTAAGTCAGATCGGCTTCTTGCTGGTGCTTGTAATAGGCTAAGAATACGATCCGCCTTGTTATGTTAGGACTTGGAGCAAATTCTCCTCTGCTCGCATCCTCTAGTTATCGGCGTCATAGGGGGCATGTCAAGCTATGAAGTCAGCACGACTTGTTCTCCTGCCATTTTTCTGCACATTGGAACATCTTGAACATTTAGTGCCATTATTTCCTTGAATTTTTCAATACGCCTAGTCCGTGGCACCTTAGCCGTAGGGCCACACCGCGGCATTGAAGTTGATGAGCCACCTCACCGATAACGCTCCCTTAAATTTACGTTCCTTTTGTTCGTTTACGGTGTAGTGTCTATAAGATGCACAAACAAACCATCATGGTCCGTCTTGTTTCAGGCAAATTTTTGCTTCCGAAGAATCGAAGGTACATTTGTTGGTGAGGTCTAATGAAAGTAAATCAAGCTGAATGGTATTAATCTGAGCTGGATTGAAAATTAGACCATCTGTTTGAAATTATAAATATATATATGTATGTATATATTATTGAAGTCACACTGCCGAATTTTATAGCTAATTGAATTTACCATTGTTATCCTTATTCCCTCCATTATCGTATCACTAGTGGGCTAGTGAGGAACTTTTCAATTCTACAAAAGCCAATTGGCATTGATCGGTACATTCGAAGTTTGAAAGGTTCTTTAGTATCTTAAAGAACTCAATACACTTTGTAAGCGGATTTGGACACAAACTTGTTGAAGGCGGCAATTCACCCAGATAGCCAAGGGTGTAGGGGGCGCTATTACATGCCAAGGTGAGTGGATCTTGCTTACGTTGGCTTCGATGTCATGCACTATGACCTTAAATCTGAGGGACTTTCTAGTGGTTGCGCCAAACGTGTATTTATGGTGGTTTAGCTTCATATTTTATCTTCACAAGGTCTAGAAAATCTCGTATAGGTCCACTAAGTCTTCATGTAGAATTTTGCTTTTAACCATCATGCTATCAATATATGCTTTGACTTTTCTTTCGATTTGTGATTTGAACATTTTAGTCACTAACCTTTAATATGTTGTACACCATTTTTTATGCCAATTGACATAAACCTATAATAGTAGGTTCTAAAGTTGGTAACAAAACTGATGTGGACTTAGTCGGGCTCATGCATGTGACTTTAGTTATAACCTAAAAAGGCATCCATGAAGCTGAGCAGAATATGGCTCAATGTGGAGTTGACAAGTTGGTTTATCTTTAGTAGAGGGAAAAAGTTTGGGTAGACTTTTGTTAAGATCTATTGATAAGTTTTATAAAACACTTATTATTTGTATTTTTTTTTATATAGCTTTCGGTTTAATTTTGGAATATTTTGAACAGATGTTATATTTAATTAGTCTCTATTTTGGTTTTAGGTTTTTGAAATATAACTTTGGATAAAATGAAACAAAGTCGCATAATTTGCATGTGAATTTGAGCAAAAATGTCGAAGTTATTGAATTGGAAGGCTTGACATGATCAATAGCTTAGTCGTGTTAGAAGCTATGTCGAATGGAGGAAGAAAAAGGCTTGAAGGAGCACTCATGCTAGAAGCCATGCCAAGCTACACGATTAGTGACACACCCATATCGGAGGGCATGTTGAAGCTAAGTTTTGCAATCTTTCAAGCAATTTAAGACAAGATACATGAGCATGTACACAATATGCACTTGTTGATCAAATTTCCCCCCATTTACAAGTTTGCAATTGAGTTTTAATTTTGATTTTGAATTAGTGAAAAGTAAGAACCTTGAAATTGTACTCATAAAAATGTAAGAGTAGCATTCTTGTATACATATATGTAAAAGTAGTGACTTTGTATGCCTTACTCACCCATTGTTAGGCTTGGTATACTTAGCTAGAGTTTTAGGATGGAATCCAAAATGGGGTAAATCTATTTCTATTTAATAGCTGAATATAAAGTTCTAAAGTAAATAGAAATTCTTAGTTTCCAATGAACTAGTTATGTTTTTAAGTTGACTAGCTACTATATTTAATATTTAATTATTTTGAGAGCTCTTTCAACCTTTTGTGAAAAGGGCATGTGAAAGTGTTAACTTGGTAATCTCTTTTTGAAATAGTCTCTTTAAAAATAATGAATATCATTATTGAGTCCCTATGTGTTAAGGTAAGGGAGGTTTGATGAGGTCCCTTTAAAACTTGGTCACCTAAGGTCATCTGTCTTAGAATCGATCGATTGATGAAATTACCATAACTTTAAGGGATATCAAAAAGCAAGTTTAGCAAGTCTTGTAATCTGGGTAAATAAGCTCATAGAGATGCCCTCCATTAGGGAATAACGCCAGTTAACTTGGGTGATGAGCTTGAGATTATTGGCTAAAAGCCCACTACATAGGTTACTTGGCTCTGTCCAATTGAAAAAAAAAAAAAAAATTGTAGAGACTTGAAAGAAAAAAGGAAAATAATTTAGGGAAATAATAGATGCCATATACTTTCACTTCTTGTTGTTGTGCCTTGAAAAATAATTGAATATTTTATATATTTTTTGGTAAGTGGCAAAATGCAACTGAATAGCTTGGGCTTTGTTTAATTTGATATTTCCTTCATGACTTTGAAAGTAGTTGTTAAACAATAAGGATAATGGTTGGATTAATTTGAAAAGTCTAATTATATGTTAGGTACATATACAATTATGGTAGGTTTGAGTAATAGGCATTAATGAGTCACTAAAAATTAATTGAGTAAAGAATATTGTTTATAATTTAAGGTTCATAATGATTATAATTGATGATAGGATCTTTCTCTTATCCTTATTTTGTTTGCTTGAGGACAATCAAATGATTAAGTGTGGGAAAGTTTGATTAGTGTTGAAAAAACCGTATTTCTAGTATTTATTTAATATGATTTTGTATGAATATTATGTGAATTCATTAAAAAAAAAAGACACTTAAGTGCTTAATATTTGAATTCAAGGTTTAAAGAGTGCAATTTAAGGATTTAAAGAAAGTTTGAGCAAAAATAAGGCGAAATTTGGCAAAATATAAAAAATGGTGATTTACACTTGTACATAACCTTCAACATGGCCATGTAGACACCAGTGTTGGAGGGTAAAAAATGATTAGAATACATCTTGAAGTTGTACTCTGGTTGTTGCACAAGCTGTGTAGAGAGTATTTCGAAGGAGGAAATCTAACTAGAGAAGAAAATGAAGGAATTCTAGAGTGTACAACCTTAAGCATGGTCGTATAGAACCTTTAACGCTAGAATTTCACTTTGTTCTAAAGCACACGATCTCGAGCATAGGCATGTAGTAAGTCGTGCATACTACCTTGTTTCTTAGATTATAAATACTTACTTTAATTCCAAAATTAGGGATTCAAAATTTTTATTACTCAAAGTCACTTTAAAAACCCTAGGAGAGCTAAATTACGAATTTGGAGAGAGAAATCATTAGAGCATCATCGAATATCACAAAAAATTTACAAGGGTTTATTCTTTTCATCATGATTACTTATTATTCCTCGCGATTCTTCGTAATTACTGTAAATTCCATGGAGGAGTAGATTTATATATCCTACATCTTGTGAAACTCTAAACCATGTGATTAAATTATTTATTGATTAATGAAAAGTTTATGCCTTTGTATTTATTCATGTATTTTGATTGTTTTGTGATTAATTTATGTGTGTAAATTAATTGCATGTCCGATTCTTGTTAGATAGAGAGATGTTTCATCTAATAGGATAGATCTTCATGAATAAAAAATTGCATGTTTTACATAGAGGTAAGAAAACTTCGATTTTTTGTACAAAGATTAAATCTTTATTTAGGAATTATGAACTTAATGAAATCTTATATGGAAATAGTGAGGGAGAGGTCTCCACTATTCCATATAGGGTTATTAATTAATTAACTCGAGAGAGTAATTAGTTTAATTGAGAATTCCTACAGTGTAAAGCATAAACAATTTATTAATTAATACCTTATTACAAGAAAGCTAGGATTTAAAGTAGATCAAGATGAAGGGTATATTTTTGTGATTGAATTCATTTATTAAAATGATTATAATTAATCTTAGGGTTGTTAGATTAGTTAATTAGTAATTTATTTTATTAATCTCACATCAAGATTTAGACTAGATAGTAAAAAAAAGGTATGACACCCATTGAAATCTACACTACATTAGATAGGTATACTTGCTTAGCTCGATCATTAGATTTCTTTGGGTTTATAAATTTATAATTTGATATGATCAGAAAAGCGACCATCAAGGAGTTGTTTTCAATACCAGTACTTGTTTTTAAGATCCTTGATGATGACACCTGTTGCAATCTACACTATATTAGATAGACTTGCCTAGCTCAATCATTAGATTTCTTTAGGTTTATAAATTTATAATTTGATATGATCGAAAAAGCGATCATCAATGGGCTTTAAACCCTACAAGGTCTTAAATCAACTAAAGGTCAAAAATGAAATTAAAATTGGACTTAATAATCAATTAGGCCTAAAACATAACAAATAGGACTAATTGGACAAAATAGGCTTAGGTTAATTAGAATGGGTTAAAATAACCTAATTTGACTTAAAATGAACTCAATATTAATAATTGCACCTAAGTAATTTAATTAGGGCTCGTGGGCCTAATTCCAAACAAAATTGGGTTTACTATTCTTTAAGGATCCAAATACCATAATTGGGTGTTAGACGCATCTAAACTCAAATCTAAATAACCTAATAGGCTTAAGTGAATAAACCCTAAATGGTTTGAATTAAAATTAACTAAAGGTTAATTGGGCCTTTGTAGCCCTTCACAGGTTTGTAACTTGTATGAGCTATAAGTAGTTTAAACACAATACTAGAATAGAATTCAAATCCTTAGAATAATCAATTGACTTAAGTTTTCTCCTTTGATGCATAAAATTGATTCAATCTACTTAAATGAAATTCAGACTATGCTTTGGGAATCTTTAACCCTTCTAAATATGTAGTAATATGCATGTTGCTTGCTAGGTTAGAAAAATTAATTGGACTAATAATAAACCATATTAAGTATCTACTTGCTGATTTGAGCTAGCAAGTGACAACCTTTGGATCAAGATTACGATTGTGGTCATATACCTCAAAATAACATGGTAATTAGGTACTTAGGCCATTAAGTAATGGCTCGATGGGTAGTTGATAAGTGAAATAGCATCAAATAACATGAATTGTAAATGAAGAGATGGTATGGGAATCTTCAAGGATTATGGGTTTAGACAAATGATATGATATAACTGGACAATGATCAATATGGATCACATAACGATGAGATCTCTTAGATGAGGCTAATAGGTTTTGGTTTTGATGACATGGAGTCTAGTTACTCTTGTCAATCCCCAATGTCCAATACGGTGAAATCAAACCTTATGTACTTCATTGTGGTGTCTAGAGTCATGAGTACTCCCTTATTGGATGTTTTACTCAATTAAGATAATTTAATGAGTTGATTGGTTGCCTATTGCATTAGTGTATAGGCCTAGTTGACATCTGTGTATGTGTTTGTGTTATTGTTTACTAGGCCATTGAGGTTCACTCATTTTTTCTTTTTCAAGTGAGGAATTTTTTTATCCTCTATATGATTCGATAGGGTTAAGTTTCGAAGAGGAGTATAGGGATGAGTTTGAGGAACTAGATTATGTCCTCTATGGCTACATTTGATTTACTATTTTTTTTTGACTTAGTTTTATGTTTTCAATACTATATTTAGACTTTTATTGAGAGCTACTTGTGGCTTTATGGCCTATTCCTTTTATGTCTATATTTTGTGGCCCTTTAAATCCTTGGACTTAGACTACTCTTTCATGCTTTTCCATATATTTTCTTAACAAATGAACCTTCAAATATTTTCAAAAATCAAATGAACTATCAAAATATTTTCAAAACTAATTAAACATTTCAAGGTTCTAAAACTGGTTTAAAAACCCATCTAATAATTGTAGTTTTATGTATTCTCCTTAAATAAGTTACGTGGCGAATTATCGTCACTATAGTGAATTAGAGGCATGAAATTCCAAATAACCTAATTAGTTAGAGGGTGCACAACATACGTAGTAGTGTGTAATAATTTGAATTACTTGGATGTGTAAAGTTAATATAATAATCGACTATTGCTATAAGGTATTTTTATTTAGACCTTAATATTATGGGGAAATTGTAAATAATCCTCCCCCCCCCCCCAGGCCAACTTTTATGCTAAGTGTGGATATACCCCCTAAAATTGCAAATATAACGAAGAACCCTTTTAAAATATGATAAATTAGCAATATAAAAGACACTCGCTTTTTTAGTTCAAGAAAAAACTAAATTCAAAGTTTAGGCAACATTGAAGCACATTTTGATAAGTTTGAGGGGGTATTTTAGCATTAAGTTAAAAAATTTAGAGGGTTAATTATAATTTTTGGGGGTCATTTACCAATTTATGAAAGCTTTAGTGGAGTTATTCACAACATTTGAAAATTTAAGGGGTATTTCTACACCAAGTTTAAAATTTAGGAGAGCTATTTGCATTTCCCCCTAATATTAGACTCCTCTACTAGATTGAGTGGTTGGCCTATTAACTTTAGGATTTGTATTTAAACCAAATCCATAAGCCAAATGGTATTGTTTAAACTCACCAACCAAACATTTACAGCAATGATCCAATGCCTAATGCGAATATCACATGAGCCAAGCAAGCCATTTCATAAAAAATTGTTGGAGGTTGAAACATTGTGTCCTTGACTTAATTGAGGCTAAGCTTATCCAACTAAGCCTTCTAGAGACTAATGGGTCGACTATTAGTAATGAAACCTCTTCAAGCAATAATGGGGATTAAGATGGGCCATCTACAACCTTAAAAATTTGATGTAATGGGAGTTATCTCCAAGAGATGAATTTGATTAAATAAAGACAACATGACGAGAAAAGTTGCTAGGAAATTTAGCTTTTATATTTTCAAAATAATTTTCTTTTGTAATTATGGAGATGGTGTTGGTTGAGTAAAGTTTTCCATTTTCATATTTGTGGTTCTCTTCCATTCTAAATAAATCTAATTCCATTAATTATTCAAGAAGAGAGTTATTAGTTGGCTAATCATGCACACTATACCCGGGGAAACCTTTTCATAATGGGTAAAACAAGAGGGGAATATAACCATGAACACCTAGCATGATTAGGGCCAACGAAGGGCACAAATACAGTAGTTAGTGAGCAGGAAGCTCTAGATTTATTTGTCTAAGGAAATTATCTCATTAATTGATAAATGTAAAGTGAAAAAAGGTAAATCAATATCCAAACACTAACCCAAAACACTAAGAGAGTTGAGTGACATCAATTTATGGATTGGACTCATTTCCTAAAGGAGGTATATCTTGAATTTTATATGTAGGTTAAAGTGATGCTAGGCACTTGTTTTGGTTCCCCAAACACATTTATCCCCTACTAACACCTTTAAGTTCTTTTAATAAGTGCTCTTAAAAAACAAGCCTTGTTAAGAACTGCCTCACATTATGACAAATAAGAGGTTAGTGTAATCAATTAAGGAGAAGAGTATAAATTAGCTTGTCCTTACCTTGGTTGTGTTAATTTAGAAGTAATAATTGCCATAGATAATTCAAGTACTTTGAAATAGATGAGAGCACTCATCCTTTCCTATACACTTCAATTAGACACATTTTTCGTAAACACTTCCACAAACATTCTAAACCATAAACTATACACTTCTACAAAAATTCTAAACCACAAACTATTTAGGATGGAACCTCAAAAGAATGAGTAGCAACCACTTCCTAGTGAAAAATATTGCTAACGAAAAAAAAGAAAAGAAAAGAAAAAGGGCTTATAAAGGTGAAAAGAGAAAGAAAAAAGAAAAAAAAAACAAGGAAAAAAAAGGGAAACAAAGAATAAGAAAGGAGATGCAAGCAAATGAAGTGATCATATCCAAATGATTAAAACCAAAACCTAAACATCTTTTGATATCAAGTTCAAAACTCTTAGTTTTCCAAACATAGTAAGGTTTAAAGCCTAAATTCCACTATAACAACCCACCTACAATATCACCTTATGAAAGTCTAATCCAATCAAAGGTGTTAAATTGTCTTAGGTAAACTAGGGTAAGCTCATTTTTGTTTTTGTTAAAGCTATTGGCTTTTAAAATTGAGATGAAAAAAAGTAAACACTTTCAATTTTAGCTAATACATCAATACCCATTTGTTCAAAGTGTTCACCAAAAGCTTATATTGTGGTCCTAGAGTAAGATTTAGAAGATTAAATAAAGTGTATCACTTACAAGATAGGGCAAAATTTTGAGAATCCTAATCAAACGTGAAAATAAGCCATGAGGGTGTAAATAGAGGCCTTACTAGACTAAAAGATTTTCTTAGATAGAATATATATAAAGCACTAGAAAAAAGTACTCAGATGTTTCCTAGGGGCATTAATGCTCATTTGCCTTAAGTTAAAGACTTGGCAAAAAAACTAGTTCAACCAAAGTTCATAATGCCAACCTAGTCTAAGAATTGCAAGCCCTAAGAACAAAAATATGCTCTTAGGCATTATTGGAAAAAAGATCGATTATTGAGCAACTCATGATACTACTCTTACCTATTAATTGCTTAATTTTTCACAAAAAAGGCAATTTTCAAAATTTATACATATACCATGTAATGGTCTAACTTTTAGAAGAGATTTGTCATGAAAAAAGAAAACTTCATGTTTGTGGTAAATGCCATACAAATGGCCTAGAAAACAGGAAAAAGGAGAACTTTTTCACCAAAAAAAGAAGTTCAAAGTCTTTTGAGCTAAAGTCTAGGCTTATCAATTAATTACAACTAAAAAAATCTAAATCTAGTATTGTCAATCAGTCTAGTACAAAAAAATATTCATATATGGGGTCGTAAGTCAGTTTAGCACAAAAAATATTATAAGTTTATGCTTGCCAGTTAGTTTAGTACCAAATTTCTAAGCTTGTTAGTCTAGCACCAGAAAAAATCAAAGTCTTTGCTTGTTGGTTAGTCTAGTAGTCAAATATCTAAGTCTAGGTTTGTTGGTCAGTCTAGCACCCAAAAATCCATGTCTAGATTTGTTTGTTTATTTAGCACTCAATTTAAGTCTAGGCTTATCAGCTAAAAAATGTTGAAAAAGTCTATCAAGAATTATATGTTTGATAAAGATTGAACCCTTTGTCTTTACACTGTTTGAAAAAATCTAAAAAATCTTAGTGATTCATTTTGAAATCTTAACGAACTTTCTCTACTTATTTTCTCACTATTTATCAATTCTTTATATGTTAGTCTAATCCTAAAAAGTTTAACTTTAGGCTTGTCACTACCCTAGCACCTATGAGCCTAAGACTACCAATTATCTTTGTTTAAATGTCTAAGGTTATTAGTTGCCTTAATACCTAGGACCTAAGACTGTAAGTTATCTTAGTTATAACAAAGTTTAGGCTCATTAGTACCCTAGCACTTAGGAACCTCAAATTGTCAGTTGTCTTAGTCTAAAACTCTATTGGTTGCCTTGGTGCTTAGGATCTAAGACCGTTAGTTGTCTTAGCTAAATCCAAGTCTATATCCATTAATGCCCTAACACTTGAGAACTGGGGGTTATTAGTATCCTAGTTTAAGTGTCGAAGCCCATCAATTGCCTTAGTACCTAGGACATAAGACCATCATTTGTATTAGCTTTATCAAAAGTCTAAGATTGTCAATGCCCTAGTGCTTAAGAGCCTAGGACTATCAATTGTCTTGGTTTAAGCATCTAAGATGGTTAATCGCTTTAGTGCCTAGGATCTGCGATTGTTAATCATCTTAACTTTATCTGAGTTTAGCATTGTTAGTTGTCTTAGCATCCTGAGTTATAATTGTGTCTAATCTCAAAAATTCTAAAGAAGATTTTGGACAAAAATTGGGCATCATTTTTATCTTTTTAGTGAAGTTTTAATCAAATATCATGACAAACATGGACAATTGTAGTGGAAAAAAAATTTAAAAATGAAAAAGACAAAGATTTGAAAAATAAAAAAGCCATAAAATGATAAAAAAAAAAAGAAAATTGAAAAGGAAACAAAAAGATAACAAATTCAAAAAATAAGGAAAAAACTCTTCTGGTGGTGAAAAGTTATTTTTTAAGGTGGAAAATATTTTTAAATAGTTGAAAACAAAATTTAGAGTCAATATATATATATATATATATATATATATATATATATGTGATTTAATATTTTTTAAGTTTTTAGTTAAAAAGTACTTGTTTTCAAATAAAAATTAAAATTTTAAGGCCCACTCTAACTAAATTATTATTAAAAGCATAAAAAAGATTCGTTTAAATAAAATGACTTTATATGGTGCTTCATTTGGATTTAAAATAATTGTTTCATGCAAAAATCAATTTTAGTGAAAATAAAACAAAAATGACCGCAGCTTAAAATTCTATGAAATTGGTTCGATTTCGAAAATTTATTTTTACATATGTATACTAGACTTATTCATTGCTTAGAGTACAAAATTATTATTTTGGAAGCCATTAGGTTTAGGCCCATTTTTTTTCTCTAATCTGGTTTACATTAATCCATTGGTTCAATGATAAGGCATCACATGTGTGTGTGGATGCAAGGAAATTTCACCTCCTTTATTGTTGTTTTAGGCGCATATGTTACATGCACCCTGTTAAGTATGTGAACATGCTTTGAATAGGTTATCATCATCCTTTAGTTCTTCCTCCTTATAGTTCAATTTGACCTTATTTATTTCTACTTTTTTTTAGGGCGGTTTGGGAGTGCTTTTTTTTTATATGGATTATAAAATTTTCAATGGCTAATAATATGATTGTAATCCAAGAACCAAAACAAAAGTCATTGATTAAGTTTTGAAACATGGATCAAAGAAGGAGATGAACATTAACCTAGCACTATCTTATCCATTGACAAAATGAACTTAATCCAATAATTTGAAAGACATGGCTAATAATAGGATTAGTTGTGGAACTCAAGGACATCAAAAATCAAGTTGAAATCACTTCAATTCATTCGATTTGAAGCTTTCTCTCTCTAAGTTGAAACTTGAAACCCTTACTCTCTCTTTAAACATACTTTCACTACAAGTAAACCTAAAACTCAATTTTGGTTTCATTTGATTTTAATCATCTCTAGTTTCAAAAAACAAAAACCTTGAACTTTAGCTTCAAATCTATCAATAAGCTCCTTTGAATAGAGAGATACAAATTCAACCTATTGGTTTTATTTACTATTGTCATTATTACCATTGGAGCTAAATCCTCACTACCATAATGTTCACCACTTTCTAAAACCATGACCCAACACACTCCCCATTTTTAACTACAAGTGTAGTGGTCTAAGCAAGAACAAACCTAAATCAAGTTGTCTTTGTCAATTCAAACTACACTAAACTCAACTTAGAGTTTGAAAACTAACTTGTGTTCCAATTAATCTCCTACTTAGTTCTCACTTGAGTTTCTTCCCTATCTATTCTATTTTATTTCTATCTTGGTTTATGTTTATTAAGGAAAAAAAAAATGATGTCTAGTTTACCTTTATGGTTTTACTTTTTAATAAAAATCAAGATTTTTAAAAATTAGAATTTTCATAATGTGTAAAAGAAGAAAATAAATTAGCATAACTTTCAAGTTTTTTCTTCAAAAAGCATTCAATTTAGGGGTTTTGGGATATCTTCTAATGGTGTTTGGCACTTAAAAAATTAATAAAATGTTGAAATTTTCAATATGAAGAGATTTCAAAATAATAATAAAAAATGTCAATGCACTAAAGTTTTTTTTTTTTTTTTGGAAACAGAACTACAATGACTTAATCTTTAATAGGGGATACATAAGCATCCTATGGAATGGTCGCAAAAATAAAATATTTTTCTTTTTCCTAAAAATGTTTTCTTAAAAAAATATTAAATTTCTTATTCCTTTTCCTAAAAATATTTATCTTGTTAGTCATATTTAGAAAAAATAAATTTAAACCTTTGTTTAGAAAATCTTAATTGGTAGTTGTAATTGCTTTAAATGTTAACGTCCTAGATTCTAAGTTTTGGCTTTTAAGAGATTAGTATCCTTGTTAAAATTAGTCTATCCATCCAATTTAAACTTTTTTATATATACTTTTATCAATATTGACTCTAAAAACAATTTTGAAAAGCATGTTTTCAATAAAGAAAATATATTTTCCTTGATTTTTTTGTTGAGCAATTTATATTAAGTGGGTCGATGGGCTCAACACCATAGATGAGAGGGAGACATTCAAGGAGAAGTTTGCTTACCTCCTATATGTTAGTGATTATAAATTTAGAGATTACTTAATACAAGATAAGCTAGGGGCCATTGTAGTGACAAAGGGAGAAGAGGACACCTAGCAGGGGTCTAAAATTGGGATTTAAAATTGTTAAGTTTAATGCAGAATATGACAACTAAGGAGACCAAAGGCCTAAGGTATGCAAAGGTATTTGTGGCAAGCTAAAGGATGAATGTCTTAGTGGATGCATGAGCCCCAAACTTGTTCATTGCTAAGGAAACGATATAAGTTAAGCCTTAAGGTAGTAAAAAGGTAAGGGCAAGTAAAAGAGAATGAACTTAGAGGAAGTCCCACCTACTAAAATGTCTTATAATGTAGAGCTTAAGGTAGGTCAATGGAGAGGAAGGGTGAGATATGAGGTGATCTCCTTAGAAGACAACAGAGTGGTCATTAGTATGAGCTTCCTTGACTAGGTAAAAGCCTTAATGGTCCCATCTACAAGCTACATAATGATAATGGATGAGAAGAGGTAATGTGTGGTCTCAATAAGCTATAAACTTAGTAAGCCTCCAAGTTTTTATGCTTTATATAGGTTGCTATAGAAAGGGGACCTAAAAACTCATTGTTTAAACATCAAAGGGGATGGTCCAAAAGGTATGAAGGATGTTGAAGGGGTAAGTCAAGTAGAGGCATTTAGAGAGTTTCTCAAACCTAAGACACTCGGAGAAGAGGTGACATAGAAGGAAGGGTAGCTTAAATTGGGAGCAAGTACTTCAAGCAAAGAGGTGAAAGACTAAGAACTTGGTAAAGTGCTAGAGAAGGTCAATTTGTGTTGGAGTAGGGAAGCTAGAATAAAAAGTATTGGATGAAAGATGGGCTACTCTATAGGAAGGGATGAAAGTTACACTTCCTAAACTATATTGAAGGCCCTATAGTGGTTTCATAATCTAAGAGAACCAAACACCTAGGTTACCACCAAACTTTAGCTAAGGTAGAGGATAAGCTCCATTAATTAAAGATGATCAAAGACATGGAAGCTTTGTAAAGACTTGTGCATGTTGGGGGAAGGGGGTTAGAATGGGGGTTTGTGGTCTTTGGGGGTGGAGGTGTTGTATCTTGGCAACCATACAAAGATAGATTACTAAAGGTTATAGACAAGATGATAAGAAGAAGATAGAGAAGATCCTTTAAGAGCACTTGACATGAAGTCTATGCTAATAGTAATGCTTAAGGTATCTAGTATATAAAAAGGTCTACCTTTGAGTGAAGTAATCTAGGAAGCTATAATGGATTAGATTATTATTGGTCTTAGTAAGTAATCGAGAGGAGGTGGGTGGGGTGGGGATTAAGCTTTAAAACCTTTCCAAGCAAACAACTTTGATTACTTGTTAATAGATAATTGATACAGCTTAAACTTTGTAGGCAATGAAATTTGTAAACTTAAAGTAGTAAATAAATTATAGATACAGATATATAAATTAGATAAATAAATAGGGAGTAAGGGAAAAGAAAATCAGGTAATGATTTGTAGTGGTTTCACCTCATGTGTCAATCCACTCTTCCAGCCTCTATCGGTTGGTATTCCGGTTGCCTTTATCAATTCATTCTACTATATCAAATAAAAATTCAAAGAGTGTTACAACAGTCAATCACACTTAAATCATTTCAATATAGTTTTGAATTATTTCCTATATTCTATATCACTTAACTTCTACAATTAGTTTAAATCACAAAACTATAAGGAAACAAATACAGTTGAACTTCAGAATCAAGTTTTCAATATTTGAGGATTCAACAAGTGTTATCCTCTAAAATTTTGCTCAGATCTCAAATAATCAAAATATGAATTAACATGTATTAGAACACTTCTCTCAAAATGCTATTTTAGATATTGTAGTTGTGTAGTTGTGTGTTATCTCGTCCTTTTTGCTTCGTATTTATAGAGGATGTCCTAATGTTCAAAATTCTCTTTCCTCTTGATTGCAGCTTTCCTCATAATCTCATCTTTAATTTCTTTAATTTAAATTTATTATGTTGTAGATTTGGATAATAATTTGTATTAAATGATGCCAATCTCCTATTAATGCTCCAAAATCATTTCTTTTTGGTCTTCAAATCAATATTTAACTTTTTAAGTATAACAATCTTTCTAATAGATAAAATATTATCCCATGACATATATGTCTAACTTTAGTGGAAATGGTCAAATATAATAAGTAAATATATTTGACTTGTGGAGGTTAGCCTTAACTTGTAAAAAAATATTTCCTTTGTTTATTTCTTTAATTCCATAAATTTATAGTCGTCTTTTCCATCTTCTTTTTCTTTCTTTAGAATGTACTTGTTTTTTCTTTGTTCTTTAGAATGAGCATTCCAATGTTGTAAATCTTGTTATTTTAGGACTTGTTCCATTGTCTTTTTTGAAAAATGTATTACTATTTGGTATCTTCATTTATTGTCCTTTCGGAACCATGTTTTGTTAAACCATATAAACCTATTATGATTAAATATTCCTCTTTAGAATATCTAAACTCTGCACACATATCAAATAATTAATATTGTATAATAAATTCTTACATTTCTCAAGCTTTTGGCATAGAATTTAATTATAGAAAGCTTATTTATACCTTTGTTAGCATCAAACTTATTCTTGTATTTCTTATTGTTCTCTTTGGCCATTTGGTATATTAGTTTTCTAGACATAAGGTGATGGGTTATCATTAGTTTAGGTGGAGGAGAATGTCAAGAGTTCCTTCCATAAGCACGTTAAGGTCTGTCCATTTTCTAGAATCTTCTAGAAGTGTTTGGATACAATGAACCTTACTCAATGGGGGTAGTTAGAGAGGGTTAAGTAGAAGTAGATCTTAGCCACTGTATTAAATAATATTTGGGTCATCTAACTCTGGAGGCCTCTTGTAGATAAGGTGGCTTTTCCCTTCATTTGTAAATAATCTAGAAATACAAGAATTCATTTTTACTTTTAGTGCTAGTAAGTGTGCTCCTCTATCTTTTAGAGGAAAGGATAACTTAACTTCTCAATAGAGAGCCTAGAGATTCAAGTGTTGTATGGGGGAGCTAAATCAACAATTTGCATGCAACACATGTAGCATGAATCTCACACTTCAAATGGTCTTAGAAGAGTGACATGGAACAAACTCATGGAGGTGACTAGGAGAGGAGTGTAAAATGGAGGAACAAACAGTCTTGAGAGACTCAAATGCACAAGTGATAAGTAGAAGAGCTATAGAGTATCGACTTCACCATTCTTGATTAAAAAAGCTTGTTCTTCGTTTCACATCTTACTTGATCTTTTAAGTTAGTTGTGTGATAGAACGATGCCATTTCTCTAATCTTTAATTTGTGTCAAATGACAAGAAACTCTTGAATTTTTATAGAATCTAGTTGTTGGCAACATCTATCAAATTGTATTGGTGGTCAACTACTGAGATGAGTCCTCTTCTTGATGAACCTTTCAATAAACTCCTCTAGGATCTAAGCCCATAAAGGGCTTCTTTGATTACATAAGCCTGTATGAAAAAAGGTTGAGAGAAATGGCTTGGTTTGACGATCTTCATTCTAAGCCTACTATATCAAATCTTCTTAAGCAATCACAAGTCCATGAAATGTGCATTTGCATGAAGTCATGATGCATTTCATAAGAAGTAATAAGAAAAAAGATTTTGTTATTCATATTATACTTGACATTTGCATATTGAAACACATGCATAAGCATAACCTCTTAAGAAGGGATAGGATATAAATGCATTGCAAATATCTTATGAATATACATACAAATATTCTTTTTACAATTGTCCTATGTTCCACATCTTGTAATACAACTTCTTTTATTATTGATGTTCTCTTTTTGTTTTCTCTTGACAATACCCATTGAACTTTCATAAATATCACTTCCAATGTTGATTGCCACCACACTCACATTTACCGTCAGTTCATTACCTTTACATAACACTCTTATTCCAAAATCACATAAACCAAATAAGGTGATAGTGGTTGTTGTCAGCAGGTTTGAGGATAATGATGGTGTGGAAGGAGGTTTAACACTAGTAAACAATGATGATACTAAGATTGAAGGTAAATTTGAAGGCTCTCTTAATTTTCTATTAAATTATATTGAGTGCATTTTATTTTTTTATTTTTGGTTAGTTTATTTAAAGCTAATGATATTTTGTTATATTTTAACATTTCATATGGTGATGTATTATTATTATTATTATTTTAATTTAAGCTAATGAAATGTTAGATGGCCATTGAGAAAAATAATGAAAACTAGGATAATACATGTTAAGGGAATTGATGGAGATGGTAAATATTGCAAGAGAGGGATAGTATGATATAAGGTGAGCTAAAAGCTTAGTATGATATCTAATTCTAAATATAAACCATACAACAATTTATTATGCATATCTTAATTTCGAATATGTAACTACACCTAGAAAACAAGTTTCCCATATAGGGTAAGCTAAAAGCCTAGTATGATAGTTGGACCATTCACATGTGCATGACAAGTAATATGACCTCACAAACATACATGACATCTAAATGCAACAAACATTTCATTTATCATCTTATTTAAGTGAAATAACTAGCACAATCTTGGTGTCCCAAGGCTTAAAGTAACTCAAACCCCTAAATACATCTAGCTGCTAATACATCTAGTTAATGATAACTGTCAACTATAGCATCCTGTTCCACCATAATGACACAATCACCATTTACTCTTAGAAGACTAATATGTATCACATTAGTTAGTCAAAAGATAGCCTACATTGTTGCACCTGGTGGTTTGGTGCCTAAACTACTATTATATCACCCTTGCTAACTACCCCTACAAGACGATATAGTTGCTAGTTAATGACCTCCACTTCCTCCCACTAGTACTCCTAAGTCCACTAGCCTAGGAGCAAACACACTCAACTATCATGTTTTGATATACATTATGTTGATTTTATTTTCTAAACTAACAGGCACATCAAAACCTTACCTAATATCTATTTGTTTATTCACATTTACATATTTAGTTCAAAACCTTGAAACAAATCTAATCCATCTCTTATTCGCATTTCTCCAGATATCAATAAGACTTCCTTACCTAGGTTCTATTTGTTTATTCATTATAGTCTCATAACTACCTTTAGATCTTTTAATGTTCCTACACATGTTATTTCACAATTAAATATATTGAATAATAGCTCTTTTAATATTCATACCTGTGCTATTTCATAACTAAATATATTGAATGAATTGATCAATCTACCTAACATTTCTTAGAAAAACCCCAAATTGATAAATGAAGTTGATGAATAAAGAAGGAAAAATATGAGGTCAATTAAAGGTGGAGTTACAAAATTTGGGGCTATCTTTTTTTTTTTTTTTCTTAGACCCATTTTGACCTAAAAAAAGGTCCTTATCCATAATTTGATGCTCAAAATCATTAAACAGGCCAATTAAAGTCAATTGGAGTGATTTTAAATCATTTAGCAGTGATCTTTTGAAATTTGGAGACAATTTATCAAAAATGACCAAAATAGCCCTACACTCGGTTTTATCAAGAAATACTTGAATTTGAGCTCAATTAATTAAATGGGAGTATTATAGGAGTAATAAATTTAATTTGGAGGTTACATTTAAAATTTGGAAGTTAGAAAGCCTGAAAAGCCCTAAATGTGTGACATGTGTCAAGTAAGGGTATGTGGCTTTTCTCAAATGGTTCCCAAAGGCTCCTAGGGTTTTGTTTCCCTTTACATTCTCTCAAAAACCTGCTACCACTTTCTTTCTTTAGCCTCTCTCTCATTTTCTTCTCCTCTTTTACAAAAGTAAAGTCCTAAACCCATAAAAACCTTAAACCCTCCATTAACACCTTAATAACTAAGTTTAAGAGCTTAATCCTACCTTAATCTACTTACTAACTAAGCTCCCTAATCTGATATCTTTTAGGTTTTGAGCAAGAAAAGGAATCTTTGGGGTGATGCACTCCAATGGCAATTGCAATATAAAATAAGGATGGAACAAACTCTGTAACAATTCCCAATCGAGTGGCGTGAAACTTAACTTATATAGGAACCTTAATTTGCATGATAATTGAGAAAGAAATAATAATCCAATCACTTACCAGATGTTACACACTAGTAGTAATTAGGAAATGACTTGAAAATTATTGATATTACATACAATAATCCCAAGCTAACTCGCCATAGTCCTTAATGTAGAAATTGATAAGAGTTTGGATATGTGAAAGAGGAAGCTTTCCATGGAAATTGTATCTAATTTTTGAGTTTCAAAAGTTTGCCAAAAACCCTCATTTACAAGTATTTATACCTATTCTAAATAAGGAAAAATCTACGAGACAAAATGGTGTTTAAAACTGATCCTCTTGGAGCAATTGCCAATCGGTTCTCCACGTGAAATGCAAAGCAATGTATGACCGATTTTCTCTTGCTTTTTGTAGGTCCAAGAATAGCTCACACATCAAGCATTAGTGTGTTTATTTACCATCATGTAATACCAACAAATGTACCTAATAAAAATGCAACACAATTATATAAAATGAATAAAGACACTATGTGAATGTCTTGGTTCCATTTGTTCAAGATGGATTCTCAATATTAGGTTCTGTAGTCCTCTAGCGTTTTGCTCGGTTAATGGATTTTGTGGTTGTAGTGGTTTGATTCTTATCATCTCCTTAGGCCTATTGAAGATTTGCCCTCAAATCTAATGAGTCTTTTCCTGTAATAAAAACCTTAGTTTGCATGTGCTTTGTCGCCCTAAAGCCTTGATTTCCTAGTAGTTTTGTTGATATGTTCTTGTAACTCGTGTACCTTAGTTGGTGACATAGGAGTCAAGACAACCCATGTACTATCCTTCTAAAATACATAGGTGTTTCTAAACCCATCATGTAACACTCTCCTATTAAACAATCAAGGTCTACCCGATAGTATATGAAATGCGTACATAGGAAGAACATCACAAACAATTTCATCACGGTATTTTCTCCCTATGCTGATTGGAACGTTAGCCCTTTGAGTGACATATAGACTGTCTTGTACACTCAACCAATGCAATTTATAGGGATGAGGATGTGGATTAGTGACTAGTTGCAATCTATTTACTATTGCAGCAGCTACTTCATTTGTGCAACTACCACCATAAATAAAAAGAGCACACAGACTACCTTGAACCCAACAGGGAGTATGGAATAGGTTTTCCATCTGTATGTCCCCAACATCTGGAGATGTAGTCATTACCTTACGCAATACGTTAATAGACAGATATTTATCATTTCCCTTGTCTTTACGTGCCTCAGCATCAGGATCATCATGATACTCCTATAACATTGTTGACAAATCAATTGGCTCAAGTATCTCTTCCTTACCTGTTGTATTTTCCACCTCCATAGTAGTCATCACCCTTTTGTTGGGACATTGAGCAGCCATGTGTCCAAAGCCCATGCATTTGAAGCATTTGGTTTAACACATCTTTGCACTTGATGACCCTGGTACTGTTTTTCGAATGTCAGCCTTAACAACCGCTTTTCCCTTTCTAGAAAATTTCCTCTCCCTCTCAATAATGGTTGTATTTATGTCCATAGTCTTATCAATCCCCCCTATTCCCTTTTGTTCAACCTGTTAACTATCTGACCCATGAGGTTTTGTAGAAGTTCCATACCTATTACTTGCTGCTTGAAATAGGCTGGATTGCCTCTATCTCTCCACTTTCAAAGCTAGTTAGATGGCCTCATCAAGGGTGTTATACCTCTAAAGCTCCATAATACAAGCAATTTCATACTTTAACCCTGATACAAATCATACTAAGGTTTATTCAGGAGGTTCAACTGATCTACATCTGATCATTAGTGTCTCAAACTCCTATACGTACTTGTCAATTGTTTTGCCTTCCTACCTCAATGTCTAAAGACGCATGAACAACTCCTGTCTATAGTGCTTTGGTATAAAACTCCTCCTCATAACCCGTTTCATTTCCTACTAGGTATGTATCTCGGCCTCACCATCTCTTCATCTACTACCTACAAGATTCTTCCACCATAAGGCGACATAGCTTGTAAACTCTACAGTTGCAAGATGAACCTGAGTGTGATCATTAATCTCATAACACTCAAATAGGCCCTCTACCTTATCCTCCCAATCTAAATAATCTTCTGCAGAACCGCTTCTAGCAAATGAAGGCATATGCAATGTTACATATTCCAAGCCTCGAGGAGGCTTGAACTCACGGTTTCGGTAAGGCGCATTCTCAAAATTATCATCCCTTTTCTCCCTAAAAGCATGATAATCTCCTTCCATCCTCCTACCCCTATTTCCTCCAACAACTCCTTCCCTGCCTGCATTCTGATGGGCTACCCAAGGTAGAGGTGCTTGTGGATTTGCTATTAGTGGTTGTGGTAATGTCATTTGACTTACCTGTGTTGCTAATGTAACAACAATAGTAGTGAGATCCTGCAATTGTTCCTCTAGTGTTCTTCCACCTACAACACAACGACCTTAACCTCCTCTAACTTGACTACTGGCCTCATTTCCAATCCCACCATTCACACTATCCTTTGACATTTTTTTTTTTAATTACTCCTTGAATTTTTTTTTTTTATACTCACAATCACTCCTTCACAACAACAACACACTCTACAGTTTAATACACATAACAACATAACACACCTTCACGAGAACAATAACACACTCCACGGCACTCACAACACAACAACACAACACACCTTTATGCCAACAACAACACACCTTCACGGCAACAATAACGCCCACGATTCAACACACACAATCTCATGGTACCACACAACCTCACACCAACACCTCCACGGTTCAAACACACACACATATAGTATACACATAACCTCACACCAACACCTCCACGGTTCAAATACAAACACACTCATGGTACCATTTATCCTACGACACAACTTCACTTCAACAAAATACATTTCTTCAATGCTCAACACACTCTACACATAAAATTCCTTTCACACTCAAGTATACATACACATCACACATCCACAATCATGGCAGTAAATGATTCCAACCTCTAGTCAAAGTGCATTTATAGAAAGTTAATGCACAATTACTACACAAAAGTAATTATGGAATCAATTGAAATGACTTCCCAATTCTTCTAAGGTATGATCTCATGGCAAGAAGGAGAAACAAAATGGCAAATCTGAATCCCACAATTCTAATTCCATAATAAGTAAGGATAACATGACACAATCAACACAATTACATTCTAATGGAATCTATTATAATGATTCCTCAAATTCATCCATGGCCAAATCAATCCCTCCTTTGAATTCAACTCACAACGACAATTAGAATACGGTATAATTCAATAGAAGACCTTCAATTCCACTTCACACAATATCAATTGTGAAATGGAACAACAAGAACCCTAAATCCACAAATTGTAAATCCTGAATTCCCTTCTTAAAATGTAGCTCTGATACCAAATTATGATGTGCTCTAATAACAATTGCAATATAAAACAAGGATGAAACAAACTATGTAACAATTCCCAATCAAGTGGCGTGAAACCTAACTTGTATGGGAACCCTAATTTGCATGATAATTGAGAAAGAAATGATAATCCAACCACTTACCAGATGTTACACACTAGTAGTAATTAGGAAATGACTTGAAAATTATTGATATTACACATAATAATCCCAAGCTAACTCGCCACAATCCCTAATGTAGAAATTGATAAGAGTTTGGATGTATGAAAGAGGAAGCTTTCTACGGTAATTGTATCTGATTTTTTAGTTTCAAGAGTTTCCCAAAAACCTTCATTTACAAGTATTTATACCTATTCTAAATAAGTAAAATTCAACAAGACATAATGGTGTTTAAAACCGATCCTCTTAGAGCAATTGCCAACCGGTTCTCCATGTGAAATGTAAAGCAATGTATGGCTGGTTTTCTCTTGCTTTTTGTAGGTCCAAGAAAAGCTCACACATCAAGCATTAGTGTGTTTGTTCGCCATCCTGTAATATCGACAAATGTACTTGATAAAAATGTAACACAATTATATAAAATAAATAAAGACACTATGTGAATGTCTTGGTTTCATTTGTTCAAGATGGATTCTCAATACTAAGGTCTGTAGTCCTCTAGCGTTTTGCTCGGTTAATGGATTTTGTGGTTGTAGTGGTTTGATTCCCATCATGGGGGCTTAAGTAAAGGGACATGAGCATTGCGTAAGGTATGTAAGGTTTTGTTGGGATTTAGTGAGATTAAGTGTTTTAATCATAGTTATAGGTACTAACTAGTTGATTTAATGTTAGAGTTTGTTTTAGGATTTCAAAATACACCTTTTGGTGTCTTGGTAGGTGACGCCTAACTTGAGCAAAGGGGAGGTTGAGAGCTTCTCAAGAGGTAAGAAGCTAAACTCATCTAAAAATTGTGATTAGAAGTGTTATTTGCATGCCTAAAGAAGTTTGAAGAATGGATGTTGGAAGCCTATTGATTTTGCTACCTTCATTGAACTCCTTAGATGATTTTTATGATTTTCAAATAATGATTGATGATTGAATGTGTCGAATGTGATATTAAACATAGGTTTGAATGATTGGAAGTAAGTTTAGATGACAAACTAACATTCTTAAGGGATGATGATGGTTACCTCCACTCTTGATGGAACTGTGGTTAAATTTCTTGAAATTGGAAATGTTGATAAACTGATTTCAAAGTTAGTTTGATGTTTCAATTGCTAATTTACATGATAGATGATTATTTTGGTAGTAACTGATGAAAGGGAAGTGTTATTAATGCTAAGTTTGATGCAATTTGGAGATTTGATGTAAGAAATTGTTCTTAGATTATATGTTTAAGAATTTCTAGGATATATAGTCTAAAAATATGAATGGATTGAAGTTTAGGTTGAGCTCAACTAATAATTTGAGGTTTAGAAAAATTTTAGTTGGTTAAGGATTGAATTAGAAATGGAAAAAAATGACAATTTTGATGTATATGATGTGACACCCCATTTGTTGAGCATAACTATGTTCAATGTTGATGAATTTGAGTTAATTAGAGTTATAATGTGCTAAATCGATAATTGAGTGTTAATTGGATGTCAAGTGATGCATAGAAATCAAGTTGTAGTTGAATTGAGCTAATTATGGATGAATTGATGCATGATGGATGTTTCTGATTTATGTGGGCTATTTTAGACTTTTTTTATATTAAAATGTGAATTATCATGACGATTTAGGAAGTAGAAATGATTAGGGAAATAATGGCTTTGGTTTGGATTGATTTAGAGCTAAATTAACAAAGTTATGGGCTTTTATAAAAGAATTTGTAATTAGGCTAATCTAAAATTAATTGAGAGGCATAAAAAGATTAAAATAAGCTTTTTTTTTAATGATATATTAAATAAGCGGAGTGATTAAGAATAATTGGGCATTGGTTTGATGTAATTCAAGGTTAAAATTAGAAAGTTATGGCTCTTTTTATGTGGTGTTTCTCTACAAAAATGAAATTTAATAATTAAGCTAAGGATTGGAAAATTTTTGGAATTTGGACTAAGGTTAGCCCAATCTCAAGCCAGGCCATGCAAATAGGCCCATGGACCAACCGATACCCCTTCCCATGGGTGGTCTCCATAGCAACTCATAATTAAAGTAATTAAGCTTAAATAACTAAATTAACCAAATTGAATTAACTTACAAATTAATTGAGTAAACAAATACTAATTCGATTGATTGACTAAAATAGACCTAATTAAGCCTAATTGCCCCAATTCCCAAAATATGTTCAGCTCATTTCATCTTTAGGGTGTATCCTAAATGGGCCTTAACAAATTGAAATACCCTAAATGGTCCTTATGCCCAATAAGATCCAAAATCAATTAAATACCTAAATTAAAATTAGATTAGACATAATAACTAAATTAAACCAAGGAAATAATGATTAGGACCAAGTAGACATAATGGGCCTAGTTTAGGTATGCTATCACATATTGGACTAAAATAGCCTAATTGGACCTAAATTGGGCATAAGGATAATAATTGGGCCTAAATGATATAGTTGGAATTAAATAGAATAAGATGGGGATAAACACATAAATTAGGGCATTATAAACCTAAATAGGTAAGTTAAATGAATTAACTTCTAATTAGATAAATCACTTCAAATGATAAGGTTAATCAAATTAATAAGGATTGGTAGGCCCAATTCCAAATATAGTTGGGTTTACTTTTCTTTAGAGGCCAAAATACCCTAATTGAGCCTAGTAACTTCAAGACATAGACTTAAACAATATAATGGACCTAAGTAAATAAATACTAAGTGATATGGGCTAATTTAGCTAAAATGCTAATTGGGCCTTCTTATTCCTTTTAGGCCTATAACTAACATGGGTCTATTATGGCCCAGTGGCCCCCTTAAGATGTAATAGTCTGTTGTACACTACATGGAAAGTTGGAGATAACCCCTTTGCTATCCGAAGATTTGCCTTACAGCATATAAGGTGTACTCACATCTAAATTCCTAATCAAGGTTTAACATTTTCAAGAAAATACAAAGGCAAATAATTACTCATAATAAATAATATAGCAATATCAAATATCCACAGGCCAAGAATATTGTCTAGTGGTTAATAACTTAAACCATATGAGTATATACTAAATATTAATACAACTAAAATATAAATTCAAGTTCATATAAAATAAATATAGCAGTGATCTCTCCATTCCACTCTAGTCCTTCACTTTTTCCCTCATACCCTACACTAGTCTCTAGCATTTGTTTGCTAGGCTTTAATCATATTGGCTCCTACAATAAGGAAATACTGTAGGGGGTGTAAGCTATGACAACTTAGTGAGATAGACCCTCACATTGAACCGACAAGAAATAATAAGCAAGTTATTTAGATAAACATATGTAATGCATAATCACTCACATGAATGCAACATTATATACGATCTACCGGATACTGCATACAACATAAATTTATCACCCTCCATTGCTTGGGTTGGGAAATCACAAACTACATGTTGACTCCAAGCTCTAGTGATCCTAGGCCTCCTTTTTGAGATCATTCACAAAGTCTATCTATTTAGACTATATTTAAATAAACTAAAAAATTTGTCTATATATACTAAGCTCATGTGAGGTATAGATTGTGAAAGGCTTGCTAGTTTAATCACTCCTAAGCGATGAATCCTTGGACTAGGTCTTAATTAAAGGGTGGCAGTTCTCGGTTCCACTTAGCTCCCAAAGATGGAGATAAGGTTTACACATGTAGTACACCTCCATCTAGCCTCTCCATACCACTGTGTGATGCCAACAACCTTTTTACATACGAGAATTCATGATGCATGATTCATTTTATTTAGGGTCAAATAATATTAATTTCAATTATTCAGTGATCACATCAATTCATTGCAAACACTCACATTTTCTTAATTCTAAATGCAAGGGAAATCAATAAGAAATTAGCTAAATAAAATTAAAATGGTTTAGCAATCAAGTCATAGCAACCAAACACAATAAATATCCTGATTACCCCCATACAAAAATTTAGTTCATCTATAGTAATTACATATAAGTGTGCTAAAGTACAAGCACAAACAGGAATAGTAGTCATTAGATTTACTCACTTAGGCATGTCGCCCTTAATCGTAATAATCTGGTAGGAAGTCATCCTCAAAATGTATGTCATCTAGTCAGATAAACAACAATTCTATAAGTTTAAGTTGGATATGAACTTCAATTGGTTTTATTAAATTTTGCTGGTTTTTCCGTTTCAATTGTTTTAGTGTTTTGATCATAACTTTTTCATTTTAGGTATGTTTTTTGCATACTTATAGTCATTTTAAAGGTTTTCAAGTGTTACTTCTATTTTTGAAGTCATTTTGGTAATTTAAGCTTTAAAAAATTAAGTTAGGGTCAAAACAGTTTGGGTGCATATTGTTTGGGTTTATTTTGGAGTCTTTTTTTACCTAATTGGATCTAATACTCTAAGGATTTTAATTCTAATCTCTTAGAATTTACTTGGGACTTTTTCTTGGGTGTGTAAAGGTTCTGATGTTGCTAAAATTCTAGGATTTTTTCCAAGTATTTCAAGTTAGTTGCTAAGGATTTTGGTTTCACTTATTCCCCATTTATATGTATCATCTTAGGTATTTTCTCTTAGTATTCTGTTTCCAGATTTTTCTTAGTGATATTTCATCATATTTGGGTTTTGAAAATTCTAAAAATTATGGATATAGATCAGTTTAGAGCTTAAGAACAAGTCTTGCATTTTTCCCACTTTTTCCTATTACTAAAGCCCTTGATCATCACCTAAAGTTTTCTAAGGTTGGGAATACATGTAATATATCAGAAAAATACTTTCTTACCTCTTAAATGTTGGCCTCCAAAAGTACATAAATATTCCTAAATCTTATTTACATAATACTTCTCCAAAGTCATACATATTTAACCCGGTACATGGTAGTTCTCACATTGTTTTTCATTCTAATCTTAAGTTTACATCTAAGATTTGTATCCATGGCTAAATACATCTTAAATTTACATACGAACTTACGAAAATCAGAGTAATATAGCCTATTCTAATCTAGTTTACATGAGAATATTATGAGAAACAAAAAGATTACAAGAACGAGTTAAGATCCTACACTTAAATTCTACTTGTGGAAGCTCTTATTCTACTTCAATTCCATTTGCATTGAATTTAGGGTTTTCCGAGATTGAGGTTAGTTTTCCCAATCCTTAAGGTAGTTCTAGCATTGATGAGTGGTTTAGGATTTTGGGAATTGAATTTAGGCTTTGTGTACAACTTAGTTAGAGTTTAGGTTTCCTAATATAATGTTCTATGGTTGGAGTTCATTTAAGGTTTAGATCCCTTAGGTTTAGGTGCATTAATCATGTCAAGTGTTGTAGGATAAATCCTAATTCATAGTTGTGTCTTCGTGTTTGTTTTTTGATATATTTCATAATATTTCCCTTAGCCGTAATTCTTGATTTTGAAAATCTCTGTGGTTTACAAGGTCTTAAATAGTCTAAACCATTCCTAGAATAATATCCAAATAAATTGAATAATTATTAAACTTAAGTTTTTCTCTTTTAATGCATAAAATTGATTCATCTTGGTTGATGGAAAAATTGGATTTCAACTTAAGAACCTTTAATGTTTCTAGGTACGTAGTAATAGGCACGTTACATGTTAGGATAGAAAACTTTAACTAGACTAAAATCCTTGTTAGATAAGTATCTAGGTACTGATTGTGTGTGGTCATCTTGAGCTAGCAAATGATACCCTAAGCTTGGATTAAGGCTATGGTCTTAGTTTAATAATCTCAGTGTTAGGTGCTTAGACCATCGAGGAATGGATTAGTGGGTAGCTAATAAGTAAAATCGCATCAAATAATGAGCACTATAAGTGGATAGAAAGTTCATTAGGAGTTATATGAGGATTATGGTTTTGACAGGTGATACGATATAGTTGGACTATAATTAGTGAGGACCGCATAATAGTGATTATACTTAGATAAGGCTACTTAGTTTTTGGTTTTGCAATGTGCAGTTTGGTTGCTCTTATCAACTCTTGATTACCTCTATGATAGGATAGAAACTCAGGCCTTTCGTTGTATTGTTTAGAGTCATTAGTACTCCTTTGTTGAATGTTTACATTAATTAAGATAAATTTAAACAGAATGGTTCTTATTGCATTGGAGCATAGGCCTATTTGCCATCTATATATGTTTGTGTTACTATACACTATTTCTTTGGCTCACTTTTCTTTTTAGGTGAGCATTATTTGATTGATTGGCTTTACGACTTATTAAGGTATGGCCTTGAGGAGGAGTTTTGGGTTGAGGACGAGGACACAAATTACATGGATGGCTATTGATTTTATTTATGTTTTATGCAAAATTTTTACCATACTGTATTATACTTATTATATGAGCCGCTTATGACTCTATGAGCTATTTACCACTATGTTTGTATCTTTTATGGCCCCCTTAGGCCCTATGACTTAGCTTATCTATCTAGTATCATCCATCATGTTTTCTAAATCTAAATGAATAATCAAACATTTTCAAAACTTAAATGACGATTTCAAGTCCTAGAACTAGTGTAGAAACCTAGATAGTAATTTGAGTCATACATATTCTTCCTAAATAAGTCACATGGCAAACTATTGTCACTATAGAGAATTAGGGGCAAGACATTTCTTTACTTTATCTTCAACTATTAACATTTAATAAAAAAAAACATGTTAATTCCATAATCTAAGTTCAACCAACAAAATAAACTTAAACTTACTCTTCCCTTGCCCTATTCTGTTCACATTTAAACAATTTTTTTTTTTTTTTGGGATATGTGGTTTGTTCTGGTCGGTTTGGAATTCTTACAAATTGACCTTAGTAGGCCAATCGTTAACCCAGCAAACCAGCTGATGAGAGCCATGATGGGAGCCAAGCCAGAAGAGGGAATGTGGATCCTCTTGAAGTGCCACCTAGACCAATCACAAGAAATCGAGCGAAAAGATTCAAGGAAGCACTTAACGGGTTGATAAAGGATGTCCATGAAGTCGAAAAGGATTGGAGCAATCATGAAGTTGGAAAGGATTGGAACAACCATGGGAAGGCCTTTGCTCTTGTACAAGTCATACCGGATACGGGGTGAAGAGGGCGTGTCTTTACAAGGCACGACCGTGTAGGAGTCTGGAGGTTACACAGAACCATACACGGTCGTATACACGGTTCAAAGGCACGGCCGTGTATGTTGTTAAGATTTCCACAGAAAGATACACGACTAGAAGTACACGGTCGTGTACATTGGCAAGATTTCCACAAAAAGATACATGGCTAGAAGTACACGGTCGTGTACATTTCCAACGCTGGTCATGTATATTTTCAACACCGACTCAAGGCCGGCTCCAAGGCCGCCGGCCTTCATGTCTACACCGCCGGCCTACATGTTTGTTTTGTTGATTTTTACGCAACTTATCTAAGCTATGTCGTTTTGGGCTTTATTGTTACGAATTGTAAACCCTAATATAAAGCTCCTAGGGTTAGAATATAGAATATACAACATTGAAAGTTTGAAAACACTTTTGAGAGAATTCCTCTCTTGGTTCTTTAAAGAACTAATCTAGAACTTATCGGATTTTATTTCAGTGGCGTTCATCCCGACTTATCAATCGGTCTTTCATCCCGATTATGGCGTCTTCATATTATACCAAGGTTCTTGTCTCGTTTATAGACAACGGGTCATGGTTTCCACTTGAGGGTGTTTGGCATCTTAGGTAACGAATTCCGAACGTATTGGTATTGGGTTTCGTCACACGTTGGCGTGGTTCGTATCAGTTAGGAATCCGATCAAACCGATTTCGTATCACCAGCCGCTCATTAGGCAAGTCATCATATCTCATATTGACCTTTAATGGCTGGTCATTAACTTTATATTGATTGACCTTTCATGGCCGATCACTCTCTTACCTTGATCAACCTTTTACAACTAGTCACAAAGACAATCCTGTGCCAATTTCTAGCCTTCTTTTGGCTAGAAATTAGCTACTATTGGTGGCCTACAACTCAAAAAAAAAAAAAAAAAAACTTCTTCTTCCTTTCATCAATTTTCAATCAATCTTACATTAAATTTCCAATCCAACACTCCATTCAATGATGGGAAAATTTCCGGCACCATCGATACTTTCAGAACTCGATTTGGATGATGATCCAAATCACTCATATTTTACGTCATTTCTTTTCATCTAATAAGTATTTGAAAAATAATCTTACAGGTACAATAATAATTCTCCATGGGACGCCAACATGTCCTACATTAGTTGATGGCCATAGGACATCATCAGCTTTGCATTTAAAGGCCCGTAGCGATTATTTCCATTATAAAGCATTGGCTCATGAAGATTTATAATATTTTGTACTTTGTAATTGTTTTATAGACTATTTTATGTTGTATTTTCTTTTAGGACACTTTCATTTTGATTGTAATTTTCATTTACGACTGACCACCCTAAAAGTGGCATAATTGTAATTTTTGTGCATTTTCTAACCCTAAGGGTAGCAAGTATAAATACTTGCTTATAGTAAGGTTTGAGGAGGCCAAAATTTTTAGAATACACTTCACATTTTCGTGAGAGGGCTTAGGGTTTCCCTAGATCCAATTTCTCTTTTCAATTTCAATTTTCAAGAATTGAAATTGTGGCGAGTGTAACAAAGGGCAATTGTGAGTAATATCAATTCCTTCTTTGTTGTGTTTCCTTTTCATCACTAGTAAGTCATATCTAGGGTTGATTTGGATGTTCTTGGTCAGATTTTTTATTGCAATTGTGATCAAATATCATGTAATGAGATTGATTATTTTAATATTTGATATCATCATCAATATTGGAATCATTTGTGACGTGAATGGTGATTGCTGGTAGAGGATAAAATCAAGGCATTGGATCTGTTCTTCTTGGTATAATTCACGTGGGTTCATTTATAGTTGTTTTTATTTAGTGAAGTTTAACCTTGTTGGATTGTTGATTGCATCTTTGGTCCTTTGGGTTTCATCAAAATTCCAATAGGGTTCACGTAATTTCTAGTCCAATTGAATTGGTTTATGTGTGTGAGTTGGGGTTTGTTTCTTTGATTCATTTGCATGTGCTTGGGCTTGGTTTTGAGTACATCATCTTTTAGTATTAGAGCTTGAGGTTTAAGAGAAGGGAATTTTCGAGATCTTCACTTTCAATTAGGGTTCTTCATCTCTTTTGATCCAAAATTATATGTGTGTAGAGGATTGAGTTGCTTAATTGTGTTGATTGAACGAGTTGCAACGTAGTGTCCTTGAGCTTGCCGTGAGGAATAGTTGTGTTTCTTTGTGATCATTTGTGATCACTTGGGAAAAGTGGAAAAATTTGAAAACAAAGAAGAGCAAATGGAGAGTTGATGATTTCAAGATTGTAGTTTAAATTTTGAAAGTAAAGAAGAGTGAATGGAGTGTTAATGATTTTGGAATTGTGATTGTCTTTTACAATTTCCAGATTTGAATTTGAGTGGAAAAATAGGAAATCATTTGAAATTCAAATACATCCCTTAAGTTTGAAGTAGTTATTGAGTGGTATTGATTACATTTCATTTGAATTTGAAATTAAATCTTACCATTTGTGGAAAGTGCATTAAGGATGTTCATTTGAATTTGTTGCTGTGTTGTGGAGTTGTGTTTTTGTAAAATTAGTAAAGAGTGTATGCATGTGGCATGAGTTTTGGTGTATGTTGAGTGAAAGGTAATTTGCACTGTGAAGTGTTGTGTATATGTAGTGGTGGTTGAAGTGGTTGCAACGTGTATATGTGTGGTGTGAGTGGCGGTGTGAATTTGTGGAGTAGTGTGGAGTAAGGTGTTGCACATTGAGGCTAAAGTGTGAGTGTGTGCCGTAGTTAAGAAAGGAAATTAAGTGGTGAAGTTTGAAATTCAAAAAAAAAAAAAGCATTTAAAGTGTGAAAGTTATTGAGTTTCATTACTTAAATACTTGCTAATTGAATTTAATTTCTTAACTACTTAGAAGTATTTATTTGTGGTTCAATTATTTTACTATACTTGGAGTGACATGAAGTATTTGTTGCATTGGTGACTTGTTGCACCGTGGGTGTACAAGTGTGTGTGTTGTTATCCAAACGTGTTATTGTGACGTAGTGAAGTGAAGGGAGTGTGCTACAATTATTTGAGATTACATTTGTACTTCAAATAAATCACATCCACAAACATGTCAAATGACAGTGTGAATGGGGGCATTGGCAATGAGGCCAATAGCCAAGTGGGTGGTAGACCGGGTCATTGAAATACATGTGGAAGAACTATAGATGAACAACTTCAGGACCTTACCACAATTGTTGCTACATTAGCAACAAGGATTGATAGGATGACACTGCCACCACCACCTGTGGTAAACCTTCAGGCACCACCTAGAGTAGCTCCTTAGAATGTCTAGTGAGAAGAGGCAGTTGGAGGAAATTTGGGGAGAAGAGTAGAAGGAGATTATCATGCTCTTAGGGAAGATAGAGATGATAATTTTGGGGTTAATCCATACCTAGACAGGGAATTTAGACTACCTCGAGGATTAGAGTATGTAAAGCTACAGATGCCTTCATTTGATGGTAGGGGTTCCACCGATGATTACCTAGACTGAGAAGACAAAGTTGAGGGTCTTTTCGAGTGTTATGAGATTGATGATGACTCCAGGGTACGTCTTGCAGTTGTAGAGTTCATAGGGTATGCCGCTTTGTGGTGGAAAAATATGGTGATCAGTAGACAAAGGGATGGAGAGACCGAAATACACACTTGGAGAGACATGAAACGATTTTGAGGAAGAGGTTTATATTGGAACACTACAAGCAAGAGCTATTTATGCGTCTCCAGACATTGAGACGGGCGGGGGGGGGGGGGGGGGGGGGGGGGGGGGGGGGGGGGGGGGGGGGGGTGGGGGGTGGGGGTGGGGTAAAATAGTGGATGACTATGTACAGGAGTTTGAGACACTAGTGATTAGATGTGGATCAGTTGAAACTCCTAAACAAACCCTAGCACGTTTTGTATCTGGGTTGAAGTATGAGATAGCTTGTGTAGTTAAGCTTCAGAGATATGGTACACTTGATGAGGCTATACAATTAGCCTTGAAAGTGAAAAGACAGAGGCGATCCTATTCATTCCAGGTTACTAGGAGCAGGCTCAGTACTAATACAAAGCCCATGGGGGTTGTTAGTCAGTTGGATGGGTCAAAGGGAGTAGGTGAGCATTTCAGGGTTGTAGACGAAGTTATCCTTACCACAGAAAAGGAGAAAAATGTTTTTGGGAAAGGCAAAGAGGTAGTTGGATCTGATTTGAGGTAGATGGTACAAAGGTCAACCAGTGGGGAGATGCGCCAGATTAAATGTTTCAAATGCATGGGATTTGGACATATAGCTACACGGTGTCCTAATAAAAGGGTGATGACCGTCATAGAGGATAATGAGGAAGATGACGATGAAGAGACTGCCGAGCCTACAGATTTATCCTTAGCCTTACAAAAGTATTATGATGATGAATATGCTGAAACACATGGGGATAAAAAGGGAGGAAAATACTTACCTATTAATGTGTTATACAGGGTTATGACTATTTCTCCAGATACTAGGGACATACAGAGGGAGAATCTATTCTACATACCTTGTAAGATTTGAGGTAACCTATGAATGCTTTTTATTGATAGTAGTAGATGTACTAATGTCATATCTACTACATTGGTAGAAAACTTATAATTAATCACTAGCTCTCATCCTAACCTGTATAAAGTGCATTGGTTAGACAACCGAGGTAGTTTGCATATTACATAGCAAGCAATGGTACCAATCAGTATAAGAAATCGGTATAGTGATGAGATTATCCATGATGTGCTTTCTATGAATGAATTTCATTTACTATTGGGTCGACTATGGCTATTTGATAGAAAGGTGTTACATGATGGGTTCAGAAACACTTACATGTTTCAAAAGGATGGTACTCGGATTTTATTGACTCCTTTGTCTCCGTCTAAGGTTCATTCTTTCCAGGAACTAGTCAGAAGCACATATAGCTCTTCCAGATTTTCAGCCAACAAGCAATTCCAAACATCAGGTTTTAGTCCAGGAAAAGACCCTCTAGATTTGAGGGCAAATCTTTCAGAAGCCCGAGGAGATGATGGGAAAATTTCCGGCACCATCGACACTTTCAGAACTCGATTTAGATGATGATCTAAATCACTCATATTTTATGTCATTTCTTTTCATCTAATAAGTATTTGAGAAATAGTCTTATAGGTACAATAATAATTCTCCATGGGATGCCAACATATCCTACATTAGTTGATGGCCATGGGACATCATCAGCTTTGCATTCAAAGGCCTGCAACAATTATTTCCATTATGAAGCATTAGTTCATGAAGATTTATAATATTTTGTACTTTATAATTATTTTATGAACTATTTTATGTTGTATTTTCTTTTGGGACACTTTCATTTTGATTATAATTTTCATTTAGGACCGGCCACCCTAAAAGTGGCATAATTGTAATTTTTGTGCATTTTCTAACCTTAAGGGTAGCAAGTATAAATACTTGCTTATAGTAGGGTTTGAGGAGGCCAAAATTTTCAGAATACACTTCACATTTTCGTGAGAGGGGTTAAGGTTTCCCTAGATCCAATTTCTCTTATCAATTTCAATTTTTAAGAGTTGAAATTGTGGCGAGTACAACAAATGGCAATTGTGAGTAATATCAATTCTTTCTTTGTTATGTTTCCTTTTCATCACTAATGAGTCATATCTAGGGTTGATGTGGATGTTCTTGGTCAGATTTTTTATTGCAATTGTGATCAAATATCATGTTATGAGATTGATTGTTTTAGTATTTGATATCATCATCAATATTGGAATCATTTGTGATGTGAATGGTGGTTGTTGGTAGAGGATAAAATCACGACATTAGATTTGTTCTTCTTGGTATAATTCACGTGGATTTCATTTGTAGTTGTTCTTATTTAGTGAAGTTTAACCTTATTGGATTGTTGATTGCATCTTTGGTCCTTTGGATTTCATCAAAATTCCAATAGGGTTCACGCAATTTCTAGTCCAATTGAACTGGTTTATGTGTGTGAGTTAGGGTTTGTTTCTTTGATTCATTTGCATGTGCTTGGGCTTGGTTTTGAGCACATCATTCAAGAATCAATCCCATCCTATTTGAAATTGTTCAACAACTATATTTAAAGATTCTTCAAACTCTAAGATTCTATTGATAATACTTGTAAAACACTACTTCTCCTCATACATTCAATGCATAATTTAAGATTTCATAAGAAAATAAGGAACTTACTACTAAATTGATGGATACACCTTTAAGGTTCTCTTCCTTAAAATTCCACAACAAAACCTTAAATTTCCATCAAGTCGTTATGGCCTTCTTATTTCCTAGAATAAAATAGATAGGAAATGGAAAAATTATGCATTGAGAATGACTATTATTGGGAATAGGTTAGGAATTTTTATTCCAGTATTTATTTCGTATAATTTTTTATTATAAGGAATATATATTCTAGTGTTTACTTCACTTCATTAATTAAAGTATTAAGTTAGGATTACAAATAAAATTATTAGTTTGCATCTATTTATTCATTTATTACAGCATTAACAAGGATATAGTAGTCATAATATTCAAACTATAGAGGAAATAAAAAAATCTACCTTTTCATAAATCGTATGCATTGTCAATGGAGTGGGAATAGAAAAGCCCAAGGAATTAAAATTCCATCTCCATTTTTTTTAAGTAAATAAGGTAATAGACAGTTGAGAGGGAAATAACTATTGCATTCCTTCTTTACTACCTCTAAGTAAACGGACTGTTAGTCATTTAGATCTCTTTGCAAAGTATGTAAGGATTATAAAAGAAGGAAAAGGATTTTACCTTGATTTTCTTGAAATTTTTTAGAGGAAATATTTTAGGTTTCTTTGATGTAGAATGGGCAAGATGGAGGAAGAGAAACAATAGAGTGATAGAGTAGAGAGAGAAAAGAAGGAAATTAGAGTGTTTCTATTTTTTTTATTAATATTAAGTGGTAATTTTTCATAATTGAAAGAGTATATACTTTGGTTACAAATTATAAATCTTTAGCATGAAGGGTTATCTTCTCTCTTGTAATAAAAAAAAGGTAAATTAAGTCTTATCATAAAACCTTTTAATCAAAAAGACACGACTAACCTTAAAAATGATTTATTTTCTAGGAATATTTCACTTGGTTTATACACCTTGATGATGATAAATGTTTCTTAGAAAAATAAATATTATTTAATAATTTTAAAAATTTAATATTATTTTCTATTGTTTTATTACTTTAAAGATGGTTATTTAGATCAATGATTATGTCTCATAGAATTTTTTACTACTTGTAATTAATTTTTATATTGGCTACATTCATTGTTTGGGATAATGTCATTAACACTACATGAACTTTAGATAAAAGTTTAATTTACTATTGGAAGTTTTAGTTTACTAAATTTAGTATCCAATTTGAAGTTTTCATGTCATTGTTATTACTCATGTTAAATGTTGTGACATTCATTTGTCCACTCATATTCTTCAGTCATTATTAATATAACAAGTGCCACATTAGTTTAAAGAATGTCACATTGACACTATTAGCTTTAGTTGTTGAACACCATGAAAGAGCATTATTTTTTGTTTTATATAGTTTGATGTGCTTTTATGTCCTTTTTTTTAAATAAAAAAATTACGAGTTTAGGATGTGTAAAAATAATGTCAATGTGGCATTCTTTAAACTACTAAGACATGTATTACATTGCACTAATGATGGCTGAAGGGTATGATTACATAGGCAATTATGTTACAAGATTTAATATAGGTAGTAATAGTAATATGAAACCTTTGAATTGAATATTAAAATTAGCAAATTTAAACTTTGGGTAATAAATTGAACTTTTGTCCAAAGTTTAGATAACAATTATGCTATTGTCCCTTCATTGTTTTATATTAGAGAATAGTACAAAATTTGTCCCTAATGTTTTGTTTACTTTCTTATTTGAATCCCCTAATTTTTCCCCTATATGAGTCCTCCGATCGGTAAAAATGAAACAATGAAACAAAAAGTTCTTTCATTAATGCTTTTAAATATTTTATTAATAAGTGACAATGAATAAATATTCAATTCTCCCTTTATTCTATATAAAGTTACTAGCTTACCAAATATATTTAATTAAGTTATAAAATAACAAATTAAAATAGTTGCAAAAATTAAATGAAAGGAAAATTGGAAAATATAAATCCCATAGGGTAGTAATCCTAAGTTTAGGATGTAGCTGGTCATCACTTGGGGAGAGGTGTGCAATTTACCCTAAGCGATGGCAAGCCATCCCCAACCTTAGGGTGGACATGTTACCAATTTATATTTGGTAGGCTACAATCCATCTCATTGGGTGGCTCATGTAATCCGTCAATGATGGTAGGTGGAGCAACCTAGCTACAGTAATAAGCCACTATCCACTGCCATCAGAATAAAAGAAAAAAAAAAAGAAAATTAGAGTTATTTTCTATCAAATTATGTAACTTTATGCAAATAATTTGTTATTTTGATATTGAAGATGGTGGTAATGACTCCTCACCCTAGAGGTGGATCACTGCTCCCACAAATCAAAATGAGTAGCTACGTATTACCCAAGGCATTCTTCTCCAAGTGATTGTTGGTGACCCTTGGCCCTGGATTACATGGCCATGGATGGGGCTGATGCCACGGTGTCCCTTGATTATTTTTTAATTTTTGACAATTTATCCAGAGGTGGCTTGTATTGATTTTTAATAGAATGTTTGACGCAGTTAAGGGAATAACATATTTAGTATATTTTTAGAATTTTGATGAATGAAATAGGGAAACAAAAAAAGAAGTAGGAAAACTTGAATGTAAAATCAATAAAGCATCAAGAAGTAATTTTGATTCTTTTCTTTTTTTTTTTTTTCTTTTCATCATGCTAATTGTTAGTAGAAAATTTTCATGCTCGGAGATGTTGCATTTAGTAATCTCTTAAAATTTAATAATATAAATTTTTTATTTCTTTCCACATTTTTAATGGATATGGTAGTTGGAATAAATAAATAAATAGATAAAGATGTGCTGCATTTGCATTGAATTAGGTAATTCTCGCCGGCACATTCAATTTTCACAAGATTACATCTATCTACTTCGGAGTAGTTAGATCGCATTTAAGTTGATTTATAGAAGACTAACTAGCATTCATTATTTAGGTAATCCTTTTTTGGTTGAGCATTCATTATTATCTCTTTTTTTGATCGTGGGATTTTGGTCGACTTCTTGATTCGTTCATGTTCGAAGGAGATCTTGAAACGCAGTGCCATGCTCTTATCATGTGGTGGATGTGGTTGCGGTCCGATCACATCACCTTTGGATCGAAGTCAGAATATGCTATCGAAATCTCTTCGGGTTGGTAGCCTGGCGGAATCTCGTCATTTACTCAGTCCTTTCCTATCATATCAGCATCTTGTTTATTGATTTTTAATTTTTGGATGATTAAATAAAAATTATCTTGTTGGACTGTTATCTATGGCACTATAGACAGAGACCAGCTCAAACGCGTCGAGCTACGCATGGAAGGTTGCCTAGCGTAGGACCACTCTCAACATTTTAGTAGTCCTTTTTTTTTTTTTGGAATTTCTTTTATGATTTCTTCTGTATTTTTAATAATTAGTTTTTAATTTTATTATTAATTTATATATTAAAAATAGGGATTTAATGATGATTAATAATAAAAATTTAATATACGTAATTAATAATAAAAATAAATATTAAATCGATTCCATTAAAATAGTAAACAATAATATAAAAAGTCTATATATATATATATATATATAAATCTAAAACGTTAGAGTCATATTTCACAACTTACAAAGTTATAATTAATGTTTATATACCCACTAACCTAGTAAAATAAATACACATGAAGGTGCAAAGAAAAAAGTCCGAAGATGTAAGTACCACATCGGCCAAAAAATTGCTCGAGCTTAAGATTTTGCATTTCTACAAACTTTGGTAAATATCTTGACATTCCAATCGCCATGGCTAAACCTTATATAGAGAGGGAGGGAAGGAAGGATTACCTTCATCATTAAAATCGAGGAGGCATCTCCAAAGAGCAATCCGAGTCTTGCATTAAGGTCTTCTTTTCTCGTCTACTAAACCCCTCAATTCCCCCACTTGGGAGGCAATTCTCCGAACCCATAGATTGACATTGTATCTTCACGAACTTCAATCAGCAACGAAGTTACCACGTCCCCGACATGATGATTGCATTAGGAAGGGATGCCTTCGCAGCCTCATATCCAAACCTTATTATCGGTCCTTTCTTGCTTTTTGACACAAAGCTAAAAGTCTTGGACATGGCCATTGGTATTAGAGATTTTCTTGATTCATATCTTGAGTTTCTGGCTTCCACATGATGATAGAGACACTGAAAATATTTTTTTTAGTTTTATAATAGAGTTAATTAAAAATAGTAAAAAATCAACAAGTAGTTATATCTATATATATATATAGTCGTGGTTTTCAAGTTACACACACTATTCTATTCTTTCTAATACACCATCATTAAAAATGATAAGAGATAAAATATCTGAATTTTCATGACTATCTTCAATCATAAATTCGTGTATGCTTTTACTCACTTTACTTTTGTGCTTGTGCCCTAATTTTGCATCTTGGTGTGTTTAGTTTATGAGAATTAAAATTAATTAACCCCATCATGTGGCATCAAAGCAGCCATGTGTGAAATTAGAGCCTAAATTGATAACGTTTCTTAAGTTTTAATAAATTTGTTTAAGGCTAGGACGAAAGTTAGGGTTTCAATGAAATTGCATGGACAAATAAGATTGATTAGGATTTATAGGATCCTTTAGATACCCTTTTATCACATTTCATCTAAATTTGGCCTTAAATAGTGATAAAATTAAGGATACAATGAATATTAGGGTTCGTCAAATTCAGAATTGAGTAAAGTGAATCATGTTGTTGAACACGCCTAAGGGACATGACCATATTTTAAGCCATGTAACTCATTAGTTGAGAGTGTATTTTTCATGATATAAAACACGATCATGTTCATCAAGTAGGTGAGAGCATGTATAATAACACAAGGAAGGTATATAGGCATGTTGTACCTATGTACCTCACAGTTTTAAAGGGTGTGCTCATACATGTGTAAAACATGAATGTGTGTTCAAGGTCATGTTGTTCTCTAGTCTGAAAACATGTAAGGTACACGGTTAAGGACACAACCATGTTTAAGATTGTCTTTTTCTTTGGTTGAGAAGATGTCAAGTACATGGGCAAAGAACATGAGCATATTCATGCTCGTATGCATATTCATGCTCGTATAACCCCCTAGTTAATAATAATAATAATAATAATAATATAATAATAATAATAATAATAAATAATAATAATAATAATAATAATAATAATAATAATAATAATAATAATAATAATAATAATAATAATAATAATAATAATAATAATAATAATAATAATAATAATAATAATAATAATAATAATAATAATAATAATAATAATAATAATAATAATAATAATATAATAATAATAATAATAATAATAATAATAATAATAATAATAATAATAATAATAATAATAATAATAATAATAATAATAATAATAATAATAATAATAATAATAATAATAATAATAATAATAATAATAATAATAATAATAATAATAATAATAATAAATAATAATAATAATAATAATAATATAATAATAATAATAATAATAATAAAAAATAATAATAATAATAATAATAATAATAATAATAATAATAATAATAATAATAATAATAATAATAATAATAATAATAATAATAATAATAATAATAATAATAATAATAATAATAATAATAATAATAATAAAATAATAATAATAATAATAATAATAATAATAATAATAATAATAATAATATATTGGGCAACTAGATTCAAATCTTGGCATTTTTGTGTCTATTATTCAAAATGAATGATTGGAATCGCATGTTACCAAAATAATTTGTACGATGGAAATCACTCGTCTTTGAATAAGTAGAAGTGTGACTATTGATCAGCCGAAAAGAAGGTTAATATTTGGCTTATTTACATTGCAATGATGGATATGTAATAATTGTTTGGTTTTCCCAATAAATGATTAGTTGATCCAAAGAAAGAATCATTTTACAAATATTTATTATCAATATTTGATCATTACACCAAAAATACCACTTGCAAATTGATATTTCTATCCAAAGACTAGACATCAGTGTTATGCTAGGTGTCTTGTGATGGGTCCTACCTTTATTTGAATTATTTTTTCATTTTTAAGTATGTGAGTTTAATTTTATTTTGCTTGTTTTGTTCTCTATTTAGTTACTAGTTTTATAGCAAACATTTCTATCAACATTCAATTCCTAACTAAATGGTATAAATTTTAAGACATGTCAAAAGAACATAATGATTGTTCTTAGAGTCATGGACTTGGGGTTAGCATTAAGGGAAAATCGCCCTCTCACTATTATTGAAAAGATTAACTTGATGATAAGAGGGAGATGGAAAGATGGGAGTGATCAAATCACATAAATCTCATGTTAATGAAGCATGCCATTCTAAAAGCATTCAAGAGCACTATTTCTAATAAATTTTAAATGGCTAAGGAGTTCCTTAAGGATCTTGAGAAAAAGGTTTGCCAAGAATAAAAGGCTAAAACTATACTCCTGTTAATGCTTATCTTAATAAGGTATAAAGAAAATGGTGATATAAGGGGGTACATCATGAAAGTGTTTCATATTGCTTCAAAACTCAAGGCACTAAAACTGAAATTGTTTTAAAAAATTATTAGTGCACTTAGTTTTGATATCTTTCCCAGCACAGTCCAGCTACTTTAAGGTGAGCTATAATTGTCAAAAGAACTCTTGGTCCCTTAATGAGCTCATCTCACATTGTTTCCAAGAAGAGGAGAGCCTAAATCATGAGGAAGCTGAAAGTGCTCACTTAGCTAGTTGGATAAAGGGCAAAGAAAAGAAAAAAAGGTTACGGAGGCTATAGTACATGCATTGCAAATGAAACAAAATAAGGAACAAGCTATGGAAGCTTTCTTCTTTTGTGGTGCTGAAGGACATAAGAACAAGCAATGTACTAACTATTATGCTTAACATGCAAAGAAAGGTACACTTCTCAATCACTAAATGTATTCAAGAATTATAAAGCTAAAGTAGAAAAATAGCTTAGCAAAAGGTGATTGTGGTGGTAAATATTATGGAAATATAACGGATCAAGAGAGCAACAACCAAGACCCTTTGCTAAATTCCTAGAGGAATGAGATATTGTCCCATAGTATACCATGTTAGGTTTGCTTGCTATGAATGGTGTTGTTGAAATACGAAATAGAACACTTAAAGACGTGGCAAGAATTATAATTAGTCATTCCATTTTACTAGAATCACTTTAGGGAGAGGCCTTGAAAATTGCAATGTATTTGCTCAATAAAATACCAACTAAGGCAACCAACAAAACCCCTTTATGAGCTTTGGACAAGCAAAAGACCTAGTTTAAAGAACTTCAATATTTGGGGATGTCTAACTAATGTTAGGCCTTAAGATTGATAGTTGCAATTTTAGAGGAGCTATTTCCTAAAAGAGTGCTAAGTAGACACTCATAGCTTCTTATACTATTGTCGTAGAGTTTATAGCATGTTATAAGGTATCCAATAATGGAATATGGCTACAGAACTTTGTCACTAGGCTATGCATTATGGATAATGTAGAAAGATTATTAAGGATATATTATGACAATAAGTCAACATTTTTTGTATTCCAACAACAACAAGAGCTCAACAAAGTCAAAGCACATAGACATGAAGTTTCTTATTGTGAAAGTGACAATTTAAAATGGATAGGTGTCTATAGAGTACATTATAACAAACTCTATGGTTGCAAATCTGCTTACTAAAGGACTACCATCCAAGGTCTTTTATGAGCATATTGCTCATATGGATATCAAATATTTTTAGGATATGTAGTTTCAATGGGAGTATGTACTTTCTTTCTGTGCTTATTGAATTAAACACATTGTTTGTTATTTTGAATATGGATTATGGTAAAGTTATGGTTAAAGTCAATTTTGGTTGTAAGGTTATTTTTTATCATGAGTTATTTCAATTGAATTTCTTTTTGAACTCATATGAAATTGATATCACTGAGGTATAATATTAGAACAATTGGAAAAAAAGCATTTTGGATTGCATCACATGTATTTTCCATGCTACACATCCATGCTTGATCCATGTCATTTGATTATGTCAATTTATGTGATCATTGATACAGTTAGTTATAACATATGTTGTAAAACCTGCTTTGGTCCTATATTAATATGATTTATGAACTGGATTGTTTTAAAATGTATTTGATACTAAAAGCAAGATTTTGAGTACTCATAAGAATTATATACAATTCTAAAGGTTATACATATAGCTCAAGTGGGAGATTCTTAGGTTTATTTTAATAATATATCGTGTGGGCTTATATATGTTAATAATAATTGTGTAATAAGGCTATTATATCATATAAAGTCCAAATAAAGTAATCTAATAAGGTTATGGACTTTAATGTATTAAATTATGTATGGGTTAATATGTGTAAAGACCAAAAATATTATTTGTAGTTTTATGATGAACCAAATTGAAAATAATAAAAGGTTAATAAGTAGTTAACCTACCCCCCCAAGGACAAGAGATAGAATCTCTATGAACTTATGTGATTAACTTGAAGACCAACCAATCAATTTTCGTTTCATGTGTCTTTAGTCATGTATTCAAATATGCTTCCACTCACTTTACCTTATGCTTGTGAAAGCAAAGTTATATCTTCCAATCTTTAATCTATTTGGTTTGAATAGGTAAAATTGATAAGTTTGGTTAAAAATGTAATATTATACCAATTTTATGTATAAATTCATGATTCCACCATATGTATATATAAAAATGATTTTATGTTTGAGTTAACTTAGAAAGATATTTTAAAATTATAAACTCGTAAAATTGTATGAATAAATAAAATTGTGATTTTAACAACCATGAGAGAAGGGGCCTAGTTGTATTTATAGGGTTTTAACTACCCTAAAATTTTACTTTTTGTATTGTTGCAATGGGTTAAAATTTTGGAAAAAATTAACACATATTCCATATATTTTGAAAGATTTGTCGTTAATTTTTCATTATTTTTGTACACTTATACAATTTTTGGTGAATTATTTGTGGTGTTTTTGCTTCTTTTTTTTTTTTTTGGAATTTTCTGTATAAATTCTAAATTTTACAGACTTTGCTCACCACTTTGCAAGTTTTTTTTTTGGTATTTTCACTACCCAATTTGACACCTAAAAAGGGGGTTGGTGAATTTTTGGCATTTTATGGTGTTTTTATAAGGTATTTTATCACATTTTTGTATCATACTACATAATTTTATTATTATTATTATTTTTATTTTCTAAAATAATATGTGGTGATTAAGGATAGACATTGTCACTTTCATGTCCTATATATATGAGACATAGGTCATTATCAATGTCTTAACCTTACTTTTTTAATATTTACTTATTTAAATTTACAATTTATTAATTACTATTCTACTTTTTACTATAAATCTTTACTTTTATCATAAATTTTTACTTTTGTTGTAACTTTTTACTTTTACTATGGATTTTTATTTTTAAGGTTTATTTAGTCTTTTGACTATTTTTATTAGTATGGAATTATTCTTATAGATCTTTAATTCCTAACTTATATTTTACTAAGTATTTTTTGGTCTAATTTCAGTTGGTCCTTTGAACTCTATTGGAATTGGTTCTAAAGGTTGGTTTTGATTGCCCAAAATGGAGTCGTTAATTATCAATTTGAAATTTGTAAATACCTAGAATAATAATTTTTTTTTATATTTGTTATAATATAAATCCAAGGTCAAAAGAGTAATTTTCATAAGATACAGTAGGTAATTTAGTTATTTCCTCGATAGGGTATATAAACCCTAGTTTGACCTAGAGACCTCTTTTCACCATTTGTGCAATAGCAAACAAAGAGGTACTCTCTAAAACTGTAAGGTGGCCTAGCAAACAACAACAAAGGATAAACCCAATTTCATCAAGTAAGGAGTTTCAAGGATTGAGTCTTTATATTTGATGATATAATTGATGATTTAACCAACTTCTATTACATAGTTCATTAGAATTTGGATCAAGGAAGAGAGCAGAACAAGCACTGAAGAGAGTGATTAGGGGTTCAAGTCATGAAATTAGACAAGTATACTAATCCGCATAATTCATTAGAATTTACAAATTTTAGGATCCAATTTGACTTAGGATAAGAGAAACTAGAATTAGGAATAAATCAAAAAGGGGGAAAAAGGGTTTGTGAAGAACGGTGTAATATATAGTCAAGTACACGCTTGTATACCTACTGTATAGAAATGCGTATAGTACAGAAAGGTACATGACCACTCTACACGACCATGTACTTGGGCGTGCTAAAATACCAAAATCTATAGAATGATACATGGCCACTCTACACGACCGTGTATCTAGATGTACCAAAAATGCAAAACACATAGAAAGGTACATGGCCACTATATACGACCGTGTATCCAATCGTACCAAAGTATATGGCTTAAAGCACAACTATGTACTTAGAAATATTTTGTTTATCTATTTAATTTACACTTATTCAAACTTCCATGCAACTTAGACATCTAGTAAAACCGTATAAACTCTAGTAGAGTAAGAGAATGAATCATATAATGATTAAGTGAATAGAATTAAGAAATTTAGATTATTCTTAGATTAGTACTAAGAACGAATTAGTGGTGCTTTGACAAATTTCATACTAGCTTTAAGTTCAAGACCAAACGTACTTACAACTAAAACACCAGGTAAGTGTAACTTTGGTTGTTTTATTATGATTGTTAAGATAGCAGTAAACTAAATTAAGTTGTAATAGATTAGATTAAGTTGCTTGTTGTAAGCTTGGCTTAGGAGCCCGTAGTGAAAGATTCTTAGGAGGCACCTTAATGATCCTTGTGTAACGCTATCCCTAATGAAGTCATGCTTAGAAATGATCTATGTTAGTTTAAGGTTTAAGGACTCATGGGTGTTGGGCCCTATAGTGACAGTTCTTAACATTGTACTACGTATTAAGTATGGTTAACATTTAAGAACTCATGGGTATTGGAGCCTGTAGTGGCAGAGTTCAACATTGTATTATGTATTAAGTATTTATATGTGTTTAACAGGGTCATGAGTACCCCATTAGTTTTTTGTGGACTTGAGTAAATCAAGAACCTGTTGTATCATGTTTAATATCTACATTGACGCATGTGTCTCAATTCATGATTGTTCATGCATTTGTGTTTACTGGTTATATGTACTAGGTGTTAACTTATCCCTTAGGGATTATTATAATTATTTAGATATAGGTATAAAGGGAAATGTTGCCCATGAAAAAGACTTAAGGTCGAATGTATAGGAGAGGGAAGATGGAGATTACTGTTACTATTATGGTGATTAAAGGAAGGAAGATTTGAGCTATTTCTATGTATCAAATAGTGAGGATCTTTAGAAGATAATGGACTACTAAACTCTATAAGTTCAATTGTTTATAGATTCTAATTAAGAATGTTTTATTAAGGTTATGTTAAAGAGTTTGAAGATTTAAATGGGATGTACTTATATTATGTTTAATGTTTGGGGATTATCTAGTTGTGATTTATAGGACATACAGCTTAAATGGTATCAAAATAGGGTTAAGAGCCTTAATGTGTTTTTGCTTGGTAAGGAATATAGCGGGTAATGGCACCCCGAGTTTTGAGGTGCTACAAAATCTATAGTTAAGGTGTGTCTTTTTAGTTCAACTATTGATTAATTATCAATTTGAAATCTATAGTTAAGGTGTGCCATTATCATTTAGAGTTATTTCACTTATTTTTGAGCTATTGATTCTATGTGGTTAAACAAGTTGTGGATCCTTATAGGAAGCAATGACCATTTTGCTTAGAGTTGCTATTAGTACATGCCTAGAGAATAAAATTGAATGAGAGAAGATAGAAAAGATAAAATATCATCCACAGTTATTTTAATCATTCTCCTTATTTTAGAATTACTTAAACTTTAGCGAGAGAAAGCATAGTGTTAGTGTTTTATTTTTTTGCTTGTAAGAAACACCACACTTGTAATTCTTGAGAGTTAGTCTATATAAAACCAATCATTAAGAACCATGGTTAATAAAAGTTTTTTCGAAGTCTTCTTGAGGAGGTATTTTATGATGGTAGAGAGTAGAAAGTAGTTTAAACTCCACATCAAACTTGACTTGATTTCGTTATCCCTTATTTATTTAATTTTTGCTATAATTTATTTCTTTACTATTTTGTTGTTTTTAATTATATATTAATTTGGTTAACTAATACTAACCCATTTGAGTATTTCAATGGGTATTAAAGATAGAGCTCTTATATTCTTGCTTTTACAATTGCAGTGAAGTAAAATATCACTATTTTAAAAGAACTAAGGTTTGAAATGGAACAAATCATAAATAGACCTCCTTTCCAATATGGTTCTAACCATAGTTATTAAAAGTATAGAATAATAGATTTTTTTTATTTTTTTATTAGAGTTCAAGAATATATATATATATATATATATATATATATATATATATATATATATATATATATACAAAGTTATTGAATAAGGACACTTTTTGTTAAAAAAAAAAGGGTTAGAATCAAATACAATGAAAATTTTGCAATGTTGCTTCAATGAATATGATTTTAATAGAATTTGTACATATGTAAATGTTGGTTTGGGATGATATAGAAATGACATATGAAGGATGCAATAGAATAAGAATACAAATATTAGTATTCCCTATGGAAATTTTGAAATTTTCTAAATGGAATATAATGAATCTAATGATGAAATGCATGCTAGATTTGTTGAAATAATCAATCCTTCATAATCCCTTGGTAAGACTTTCACTAATGTTGGAGCTTGTGTGCTCGTATGATGGGATATCAAAGCTTGTGTGCTTTTTTGATCTAATTATTATCTTGTAAAGGCTTGTTATGTGCTTAGCCTTATGGATAGCATATAGTGTGATTGGTGTTATATATAGCACTTGTGGTGCTTATGTGAGAGTAGTAGAGTGATAATCCTTTAAAGTGCTTGGGGTGCTTGTATGCTTTTAGACGCTAGTTCTTAAGCTAGCACTAGTGTGCACGATCTTAAGTATAGCCACACTTATGTTTTTATGAGGGAGCCAACACTTTAGTGATGCATGAGTTTCCATGTTTGATTGAAATCCTATTCTCTACTTCTTCTTAATTGCCTAACATTCCAACTCATCTTTTTATGATGCTACAAGGAGAGAAAGATAGAAGTGTGTGCTAAATCAAAGTGAGAATGCTTTGGTTTTGTTTGCTTAAGAGAATTCACTCAATTGCAAGTACCATTTTATAAACTTTAACAAAAAATTTTGATCAATTGATATTTGAATAGGGGCAATCATTTTGTTTCTACCTGAAAAGGAAACCAGGGTTTGGGTTTAGGTTTTAGTAAGGTGGGTGGGTTTGGGTTGGGATTGGTTAGATTGTTAGACTTGCGAATTCAATTATAATTTTCATGACATAACAACCCAATGCTGCTAAAAGTTGTTCAATATAAGCACTTGTATTGTATTGCTCAAGAATTAATAAAATACTTAAGGTTACTCATAAACTAAGTCAAGGAATTGTTATTCGAAACATAAACTACTATTTTTCCTAAATAAAGTGATATAAGCTTTGGAGCATGTAATGGGAGCTTTAAAACTAGCAGTGTTGAATATGTTTATTTTTTTGAGACAAAACTTGCTATAAAGCATATAGTTGTGGACTTCAACTAAAGTCTTGTTGAAAAGAAAACTTTCTGGTAAAGTTAGATGAACTTTGGAGCATGTGGCACAAAATCTAGAGTAACTAGTCTTAAACTAATTGTTTTGCAAGTTTCAAAGATTGGGGGAAAAAAAAGGAAGAAAAAGGGGCAATGACTATTTCTTCTTCTCCTTCTTTTCCAAAGGGCAATGGTTATTTCACTAAGAGATAAATGCATCTCAATGGAAAAAAATTGAATTAAATAAGAGAAGAGGGAAAATCAATTGTATTATCCACTCTTATTTTGATTACTTTCCTTATTGTAAAATTGGCATCTTTAAAGAGAGAAAATATGGTGATAGTGTTTCTATTATTTTTTTAATAATTTGTGGGAACCACTATATTTATTATTTTTTATATTCAAAACCATTAATAATAAGATTTTTTAACAAAATCCTCTTAAGGAGGCATTTTATGCTTACATAGGATAAGGGTGATCCTAACTCCATGTTAAAACTAGGTTTAATTTCTCTATTCATTCTCTATTTAATTTCTATTGCAATTTATTTTTTTATTGCTTGTTGTTGTTAATTATATATCAAGTTTGTTGACTAATTCTTACCTATTTAAGTATTTTACATTCGCTACAAGCACTTTGCACACCTAATATTAGAGCTAGATTCCTTATATATTGTCTAAACCTTGAAGAAAATTTCTTTGTGAATTTATCACTCCTACACTTACTTTTGCTAGTAGGGATTCCTTCAAAGCTTTTCAAGCAGCATGGTCTACTACATATACAAAGAGGTGGATACTTCTACAAGCTTTATAACTTGCCTTAGTCATGATGTCGTACTAATTGTTGTATGTTTCAATTCTCCCTTTATGAAATTGGCTGTGTTTTTGGTTCTTCTCTTATGAAGTTGTATTTTTTTTCCATATTTTAATCTTACTTCTAGTTTATACTCTCAAGATTATCTTTTTCCTACTTGGGCAACTTACTTTTCCTTTACTTTTTCATTTAAAAATTTCTCTCTACAATGAATAGAAGAAAAGAAGAGCTATAAAAAAATAAAAAATAAAAAAAACACACACAAACACGTTTAGGAAGGTAATAAATGCTTATATTTAACTCATTCTATATCCAATCAAAATTTTAGTCCTTATTCTTCTACCTTGGCAATTCTAGTAATCATTCATCAACCATTGCAAAACACCACTCACCATGGCTAATGAAACCACCACAACCATAATCCACTTAAGCGAGACATGACTACAACAACTTGTCTAGGTTAAATTGGGTGGCTTGTCTAAGTTGTAAATGAGATACTTGTTTAATTGTGCAACTAAGGTAGCTAATCAAGTCATGCAATCTTGTTAACATATTGGGCTACAATCATAAATCCCATAAAGTCGTGTAACCATGACGAGCTTATGTGTTGCTGTAATGCCTCGAAACCCAGGTTATGCTACTACCCGCCATGTGTCCTTATCTCATAAGAACACATTAAGGTTTTGAATCAACTCTAATACACTTTAACTTGTAATTCTTAGATAAAAGTATTACATATATCCTCAAAATTCAATTAATAACTTAAACTATATCGAACATCTAACACATCGGAAGTCTTTGAGCATAAAAATGACATCCTTAAAAAAAATTACTATCTATCACAGCTAAATAACATAATCCTTCAAATCTTGATCACCATAATAATAATGGTAATCTTCGTCTTTCTCTCTTTGTGGCTCACCTAAACCCAAGTCAACTTTTAGGTTCTCATCTCCCTCAACACCTGCATCTAAAAATAAGTTCTTTGAAGGGTGAGCTAATGTCCAGTATGTATAACATAAACACACATGCATGAACAACATGAACAAGTATCACACACGCTATGCAATACTTAAACACAAACAATCATTTCATATGACAATTTATGTCCACTAGCAGCAACAGGGTACTCATGACCCCCTTAACACACTTAACACATTAGAGTATGATTTGGTGATGGGAACTGCCACTACGAGCCCCACACCCATGATCCCTTAATCCTTAAACTTGGTGATAGGAACTACCATTATGGGCTCCACACCTATGTCCACTTAAACCTTAAACTTAGTGATGGGAACTGCCACTACGAGCCCCCATACCCGTGTACACTTAAACCTAGTGATGAGAACTGCCACTACAGGCTCCACACCTATGTACGCTTAACCATTTAATCAACATTCAATCCAAATCATTTCTAAGCATGACTCCACTAGGGACAACATCACATAAGGATTATTAGGGTGCTCCCTAGGGATCTGCCACTACAGGCCCTTAGGCCAAGCCAAGCACATACAGCATACAACTTAAACACTAAAGCCAAATCGTTTAACTTAATCAATTTCAACACATATACTAACTTAAGCAAACACATAACAGCAGACAAGTTACACATACCTTGAATCCTAACCTTAAGCACTTCCTGGTCTTAGGCTTAATCTAAATGGAAATCTATACAAATTAACAAGCTCTTCTTAGTACTTAATCTAAGATCAATATCATTCTCTTACTTCTCCTATCTTATTTATTTAATTTCTCTAAGGTCTTACTAGCTATTTAGGTTGCGTGGAAATTAGTTTAATTTGAAGTTAAATAAATATGTAATTACTTTATACTTTATTCAACACGGTCATGTTAGGGACTGTGTTACTCAACACGGGCTGAAGCACGACCATGTTGAGGGTCGTGTATCTTTTGGTATAAAATTTGGTTTCAACACAATTGGAACACGACTGTGTTGGGAGGCTATGTATCTCTCGGTGCATCTTTCAAACTCAACACGGTCTAAACATGACCATGTTGGGAGGCTATGTTACCTTTAACTTAACACGGTTGAAACACGACTATATTGGGAGGCTGTGTATCTCTCAGTGTACCTTTTGAATTCAACACAGTCGAAACATGACCATGTTAGTAAGCCTTGTTACCCTTGGCAATTTCCACAAACCCTAATTCATTTACTTTAAATTCTCCTAAATTCAATCCTCTCTATTTCTAAGCTCAATTATATCTCTAAAATACGTAATTATAAATAAATTACACGGACTTTCATACTCACTTTAAATTCCCTACAAGATGAATCCTTAAACCTTTTGAGTCTCTTCTCCATTAAACCTTTCCTAATATTTGAATCCTGATATGCACATGACACTCATGAGTTTCAAATCCAACAACATAATTTGAAGTTCATGTAGAATCCCTTACCTTTCTTCTTTGAAATTAAACCTCTCCTATTTCCTTTCGTCTTAGGGTTCCCGTAGAGAGTTATCTGCTATTTTACTGTAAGGGAATGAAAAGGGCGGTAACGTTAGGTCATCTAGGTTAAATACTCCCTATCATAAAATGTCTAAATTGCCTTTCTAATTTTCTAAAATTCCATCATCGTCCTTAGTTCTTTGTGATAATATATATATATTAAATAAATCAATAAATAAATTTTTCAGGTATTACATTCTCCCCCCCTTATAAAAACTTTTGTCCTCAAAAGTACTTGCTTTTGGAAGAGTTCTGGATACTTCTTCCTCATTTCTACTTCTAGCTCTTACATCGCTTCCCTTTTTGTTTGGTTTGTCCATTGTAGTTTTACGTAAAGGATTGTTTTCCGTCTTAGCACCCATTCTTTAATGTCTAGAATTCTGGTTGACCTTTCCAAAAATGTTAGATTTGGCTATAAATTCAGTGGTTTTAAAGCCACTATTTGATCCAGGTCCGACACATGCTTCCTTAGTATGGATTCATGGAATACATCATGTGCCTCGGCCAAATTTGGTGGAAGAGCTAACCTGTAAGCCACTGTGCCTATTCTTTCCAAGATCTCGAATGGGCCTATATACCTTAGGTTTAACTTTCCCCTCAACCCGAATCTAATCACTCCCTTTGTTGAAGAAATCCTCAATAACACCTTATCTCCCACTTGAAATTCCAAAGGGCATCTTCTCTTATCTACATAGCTCTTTTATCGAGATTAGGCCATCTGAATTCTCTATCTTATGAGTTTCACTTTGTTTACTGCTTCTTATACTAATTCCAACCCGATCATGTCTTTCTCTCACTTTATCCCAATGTAGTAGGGATCTGCACCTTCTCCCATAAAGAGCTTTATATGGCGCAATCTGGATTGTTGCCTGATAACTGTTATTATAGGAAAACTCCACCAAAGATATATGCTCATTCCAGTTGCCTCCAAACTCTAGTGCACATGCCTTGAGCAAAACTTCTAGTATTTGTATAGTCCTTTCAGACTAACCATCTGTCTATGGGTGGAATGCCATACTAAGTTGCAGTTTGGTGCCCAATGCTTTATGTAGGCTATTCTAGAATCTACTCAAAAATCTTGTGTCTCTATCAGAAGTGATTGTCACTGGTATCCTATGCAGTCTAACTATTTCCTATATGTATATCTGAGATAGTTTCTCTAATTTATATCCTACTTTAATAGACATAAAATGGGCAGACTTGATCAATCTATCCACTATAACTCAAACTGCATCCTGCTTCCCCTTGGTGTTTGGGAGAGCTATAAAAAAGTCCATTATCACATGCCTCCATTTCCACTCTAGTATTGGAAGAGGCTGTAATTCTTTAACCGTTCTCTGAAGTTCTATTCTAATCTACTAGCATATAAGGCATCTGGCTACATATTCTTCTATTTCTCTCTTCATGTTTCTCCATTAGTAACAGCTCTCTTCAATTTTTCATCATTTGGCACACATAGCTTCGTTTTGTACCTTAAGGTCCCTTCTACATCTAAGTTGAATTTTGGTGCCTTGCCTTATTCCATTCTACTCTTAACCTCTTGAATGTCTTTATCTCCCATCTGACCAGTTTTAATCCTATCCATTATAGTTGGTTGAATCTTTAAAGTAGCCATTTTTGCTCCCACTTCTTGTGTTAAAACTTCTAGCTCCAATTTGTGCATGTCTTCTAACAACTCTTTCTGTAAAGTGATGAGAGTGGCTACATTGCCCTATTTCTTTCTACTAAGGGCATCTACTATCACATTGGCTTTTCCTGGATGGTATTGTATTTTTAGATCGTAATCTTTGATTAACTCCAACCATCTCCTCTATCTCATGTTCAGCTCTTTTTACGTAAATATATACTTCAAGCTTCTATGGTCAATGAAGATTTTGCACCTTTCTCCATATAAGTAATGTCTCCATAGTTTCAAAGCTAGCACTACAGTTGCCAATTCCAAGTCATGAGTTGGGTAGTTCTTTTCATACGGCTTCAATTGCTGAGATGCATATGCTATTACTTGACCACCTTGTATCAATATACACCTTAACCCTTGAACTGAGGTATCGCTATACACTGTAAACTCTTCTCCACTCTTAGGTAAAGTTAAAACTGGCACCAACACCAGTTTCTCTTTGAGCATCTAAAAATTGGCTTCACATATGCCATTCCATTCGAATTACACATTTTTCTTTATCAATATGGTGAGAGGAGTTGCTATTTTGGAAAACCATTCTACAAATCTCCTATAGTAGCCTGCTAAACCTAGGAAGCTTCTTACTTCTATAACTATTTTATGTCTGTGCTAGTCTACTATCGCTCTCACCTTTTCTGGGTCTATAGATATCCCATCCCTATTAAACTCATAACCCAAGAAGACTACTTGTTCCAACCAAAATTCATGTTTATTGAATTTGTTATACAACTTCTCATCTTATAACCTGCCCAATACCACTCTCAAATGTTCTCCATGCTCCTTAGTGCTTTGAGAGTATATCGGGATATCTTCTATAAAGACAATTATAAACTTATCTAGGAAATCCTTGAATGCTTTGTTCATTAAATCCATGAATGCATTTGGTGTATTCGTTAGTCCAAAGGGCATCACCAGAAACTCGTAGTGCCCATACCTAGTCCAGAATGCTGTTTTCTGGATGTCTTCTTCTTTAATTCTTAGTTGATGGTAGCCTGATCTCAGGTTTACTTTGGAGAACACCTAAGTTCCCTACAACTGGTCAAATAGGTCATCTATCTTGGGAATAGGATATTTGTTCTTGATTATAACCTTGTTTAACTCTCTGTAATCTATACAGAGTCTCATGCTTCCATCTTTCTTCTTTACAAACAGAATTGGTGCACCCCAAAGAGAGACACTGGGTCTTATAAAATCATTATCTTGTAGCTCCTGTAATTATTTCCTTAATTCATCCATTTCCAATTATGCCATCCTGTAGATTGGTTTTGATATGGGTGCTATATCTTGTACCAAGTCGATGTTAAATTCTATTTCCCTGGCTGGGGCTAAACCAGGAAGATTTTCTGGAAACACATCAAGAAATTCCCTCACTATCGGTACTCCTTCTATCTTAACTTATTCACTGACTTCAACAGATATAGTTGCCAGTACATTTTTTCCCCACATCTCATAGGTAGGTAATCTAGTGGGTCTCTGTACTTCTAACTTGTATTCAAAATATTCATCCCTTGGTATATTAAATTGCACCACCATGTTATGACAGTCAATGGTGGCATGATATTTTGACAGCTAGTTGACATCTATTATAATGTCAAACTCTACCATCTCCAATACCAAGAGGTCTACTAGCATCACCCTATCATGCATTTCTATTCTTACTCATACGCATATCCTACTTATTCTTCCTCTTACTCCTAAAGGAGTACTAACAGCCAGGCAGTCATTCATATTTTCAACATCTAAAGCACATACATGGATAAAATTCTCAAACACACAAGACACAGACGCACCGGTATCGAATAGTACATATACATTTCAAGAGTGTATTGAAAGCATATCATAGGATAATGCAACTCTTTTATATCGCATTTGATATGTGTAATACTGAATAAGGATTTTTATAATATTTATTATTTGAATATATAAAATACTGCACTAAAGATGATATACAAAGTATTAAATAAGGATTTTTATACTTTTATATAGTGAATTTAATTTGATACCATATTTTGGAGGTACATCGTACATGATACAAAAAATAAATATTTTGTTCAATATTTTAGAATTATTTTTGTTCAATAATTAAAAAAATATGCAAACCAAATAAATAAATAAAATATTTTATTTAATTTAGTATCACAAATTATTTACAGCCAATCGATACACTAATTTCTCTTATCAAGTTTAACAATGGGGGATTGCGATAAACATAAAAGCTGTATTACACACATGGCTTCCTTAATATCCCGTACTGGGATTTTCTTTAGAAACCTTGAATGTCAAACAAATCATGCATTCAACTTCATTGGATATTCCGATTTAGGAAAATGAGTCCACATGTAATTTCATAATAGCGTAAATAATAATAAGGTTTCGAAATTTGGGTAAATTCGTTTTGCTAGTGTACTTAAATTTAAAATTATATATATATTATTTTTATCATCAAACTTTAAAAGGTAAAATATATCCTAATAAATTTGTTGATCTCGATCTGATCCGATCCCTGATCTCTTGCCTTACCCCGATCCGACAACATTGACATGTTTTAATTCTTAAAACGCCATACATCCTGGTCCGTTGGAGAAATTGTCGTGTCCTTCAAATGTTTCATGGCAATACCTTTCTTAATGAGATTGCTGTGTTTGGAGTCAATTTTATAGTTTTTTTACTTTCCAAAGGGACTTGTTGTGCTGTAAGGTTTTTTTATTTGAGAACGCTTTCTTTAGATAGACAACTCGCTTTCATCTCTGAGAATTACACAGGGATTTAGTAATAGTCCACAAAACCGAATATAGAGTATTATAATCAATTTACTATGTTCCTTTTCCATTGCCCTTCTCAATATTTTTGTACGTAAAAATAAAGAAATAAATAAATGTCTGCTAAAATATCTCCATAAACTTAAAACTTACTTAAATTATTCCGGCACTCTCACTCCATCGTCACTGCCATGGAAAATGTTGGAAGAACATTCCATAAATGTGTCCAACCAAATTTAAACAGCAGATGTGTTTTTACCTTAAAGTAAAATATATAAAGCAATAGAGGTAGCTAGTAAAACCTGTACAGTAATAATATGAGCACCTTTTTTATTTTTTTTAATTTTTTTTCTTTCTTTCCATTTTCGGTAAACATGACAAGGATAATTTACATACACGAAAAAGGCTCTAGGAATATCACACCAAGGATATATATGGTCCAAAAGACTTTCTAATTAAATGTATACAAAGATGGATTCCATCTGTACACCCTATCATAATAAGACGCATTAATTCAAAGTCTTTCAATCCCCCCACCGTCAGATCAATATCAAGCGGTGGTGTTGGACCACCAGTTCCTGAACACTACACGACAACTACAACACACTGCACCATACCAGACTCTCTCTCTCTCTCCAGCACACTCATGGACTTCATTTGTCTCGTGCTGCTGGAAGAAGACATTGCCCTTTGTCCACATGCAATTTTCAACTAGAATACTCTACTGCCTACCCTACGGTATCACCCTACGACCCACCGCCATACTTAGAAGGGCTTCTGCAGGTGCATGAACATATCCTGCAGAGGCAGCATCTGATTCACGCCCTGGGACCCACCGAAGTCCATGTTAGTGGCATCCACGTAATTATTCCCGAAGTCAAAGACCTTTTCCCAATCCGGGTGCCTCCACTTGGGCTCACTTTGTACCTCGCACGTGAATTCAGACGACACCACGTGCTCCGAGCAACTCGAGTCCGTGTGCAGCCTCGGAACCGAGTCTGACGTGTCGAAGTGCACCAAATCTCCAAACGCACCATTCGCCACCCCGACTGGCGGCGGTGGCGGCGGCAGCGGAGCCGGTACGAGACCATTGATGACGAGATTTTCGGGCTTCTTGTCCTCGGATTCGTTAAAACTATCCTCCGCCGCCGCCGCCTTCACGGGTTGCGGATTTTTCACTGGCTGAGGATGTCGTTTCTCAATCACCCCCTTCTTGTTGTATATTCGACATAACACCCAATCATCCAGCTACAAATATAAAACAAATCACGTGAATTTTAATAAATAAAATTACAAGAATTAAGAATCTGGGTTTCTCTTATGTATCATTTAAATTGAATTTCTCTCCATTTATTTATTTGTATTTCAAAGAAAAATAACACCTGCACTGCGGTGTATTCCTTGTTGTGGACCCCACTGTGGCAGAACTTACCAAAACAAATGACGTGTTCACTTACGTAAATTGGCTAGGTGATATCAACATTTATTTCATTTAATGTACAAATTAAAATACTGACCAAATTAAGTTAAAATATAATACTAAATACACGTACCCTCAAGCTGTTCTTCTTACGAGCCGACCGGTCCACGTCGGCCAGCCGGTACTCATGCATAATCCAATTGGTTTTATCTCCTCTAGGGGCTTTGCCAGCATAAAACACCAAAGCCTTTTTGATTCCGAGTGGTTTCGGCTGTCCAATTGGCTTGTCAGCTCCAGTCGCCTTCCAGTACCCGCTTCCAGCTGCCCGGTTCGGCCTCGAACCGTTTGGATACTTTCTGTCTCTGGGGGAGAAGAAATACCACTCTTTCTGCCCATACAAGGCCTTATCTGTATTATTCATTAAAAATAAATAAATAAAATCAAGGTCGGTATTTATTAGATTCACTCATCGAAAAATATGTCAAAAGTGCGGTCTTTGGAAGGGAAGATAAATAAAAGAATCTTGTAGTTCGTCAAATCATCGTAAAGATATGAAATTTACCAGGAAGGTCCCATGGGTCATACTTGTACAGATCGATCTCAGCGATTATTGGAACGGTGATCGGTTGTGATGCACACTTTCGAACTAAGTAGTGCGTCACAAGCTCCTCATCCGTCGGATGAAACCTGAACCCTGGTGGCAAATGCAAATCAGCCGCCATTTTTGAGCCTTCAGTCTCTTGTGTTTGCCTCTTTTTTTTTTTCTTTTCTTTTCTTTTGTTTTTTTTTTTTTTCCTTAAAGAATAAAGAATGGGAGGCGAAAAGAAAGAGCTTGAAACTTAAAATACAAGGGAGGGGATGAATATATAGGGGAGAGGTAGGGACACGTGGCGATAAGAGGCATCTGGTTTCTATAAAATACATGTGGGGTGATGTATTCACTGGAGGGACACGTGGAAGGCATGGAAGTTATGTGCGTGCTCGTCGACAGCCCACATGGATTTAGTGAAATTTTGTCACTGCTTACGTCAATGATTTTGTCCTCTTATTGGGGGTGTATCGGTTTGGTTGGGTTGGCCGAGAAAGACTTTTTGACGGTTGATGGTGGAGACACGTCATCTTTTGGACTTTCCACGTTTGCAAGTTGACGGTTATCCTTTTCTGTGATCTGTCAGTGGTGTAGTGCTAAGTCACTGTAATCCATGAATTGTGGCTGGAGGACCAATTAACTTCATCCACGTTTTACCTTCCGTCATTTATATATATATATATATATATATATTAATCAATTAATCAAATAAAACCCACAAAATATAATTTTGAAAATTACATAGTAAATCATATTGAAATGTATTATGATAGGGTGATGTTTTATTTGTAATTGAAAAGAAGGTAGGTTTTAATATATATTTTATATGTGATTACGTTAATAGTTGAACTTATGAATTAAATTAATTATTAATGTATATTTGAAAAATTTTAATTATGTAAATATTAGCTTTTTTAACCTTTTATATAATCTTATATAGCTATATTGAAATTACAAAAAAAAAAATAATAATAATAATAACAAATCATGTTAGAGCATCCTCATCCTCAGGAAGGTCCTTAAGATGTTAAATGAGTAGCTTAAGGACCTCTCCTATGTAAGGATTTTCTCATTTTATTATTAGATTATTGAGATGAATTTCTTAATATTTTATTTTTAAATATTTTTTCTTTTATATTAGTTATTTTTAACTAATATCTTTAATATTTTATAATTTAATTTTTGTCTTTTATTAGACTAAAAAAATTAATTAATTTGAGCAACTTCTCTTCAAAAAGTATAAGGATTTTTTGCAATCCTTAAAAAATTCAAAAAAATGAATTCTTAATTTTAAATTTAATGCCAAAAACCAAGAATGGGAATAATCTTATAAAACCCACAGTCCATGCCTTTGCAATATCAATAAATACGAGAGCTTCCACCATCTATTGCATTAAAGGCACCATATGTTTCTCTGCTATATTTCTGTAGAAATATTACAAATGGTGGTGTTATTTTCAAATTCATGGTAGCATTCAATTTGCCTCATTCACGCTAGTCAATTTTTTCTTTTTTCTTTTTTTTTTTCCAAGTTCATGATTTTATCCATCTTATAATATATTGCTTTAGCAACATTTAAGGAAATGGAATTTTGATTAAGAATTGAATATTCAAAATATCTTGTTTGTAGTAGGTGAATTTAAACTTGGTTGGTATATTCCAATATTCTTTAATAAAAACAAATAGCCTTATATATTTGAATAATTTAGATCCAATTTATAACTTACCATAATTATAATTTATTTTAAAAATATTAATGATCCACCTAATTTATTAGAAAAAATAACTTTTTATTGATTCTCTCTCTCTATAGATAAATTATGAATCTATATCATTCATAAGTTAGGCTATCACATATTAAATCAAAAAAAAAAAAAAATTTCCAAGAGAAAGAGTTAATTTTAAGTATATAAGTTTCTTTTTTTTTTCCTTCTCATCGAATTGATTTTAATGATATTCATGATGATCTCCCATTCCTTTTAATCTTGCACCGTCTCTATGAATCTGATTACTAAAAGAATTTATACTTGTGATATAAAATTTCATGTTACATATGTAAATTTTCTTAAATTATAAAAAAAAAATGATTTAACCTATAAATTAAAACAAACTAAATGAAAGCATTATAGTTGAGAAAAATTCCCAAACCTATTAAAATTAATAAAGAATGAAATCACATTTTAAGGTTTAAATTCATTTGGAGAAAAAACAAACTAGACCAAGCCATTCTCACCTCCACCACATACATAGTACCGATAGTTATCTTAAAATTATATTATTTTTCATTGTCTTCGGGGTGATATTTGGCCTTTTTGTAATATTTTATTATTTCATGAAAATAAGTGAGAATATATGGAAGTTTGGACAACTAACCTTACAAAAAGGCAATGCATTTCGAACATAAAAAATATATGATAAAAAAGTTGAAGAGTATAATAATTGACGTATTTCTTTCTTTCATTTTTTTTTAGGAAGAAATCTTGAAATATAATTATATATACATATATGATCAATTGATTAACTATAAGAGTGTGACAAAAATGATAGTAAATGCCAATGGGGTTAACTGATTTTTCCTTCTAAAATAATTTCAATAAAGAGTTTACCAATTAATGAATATTTCTTACGCGGTTTTGATTTTATAAATTGCTTTAGTTATATTGGCTGAGAGAAGTTTAAATTCCTCATAAACTGCATAATCCATATTTAATAATGCAAAATTTTATTACGTTTCCATTGAAAACGCAATCATCACACAATCAAAAAATGCATGTTACTTGTCCATTTCTTTTACCCATATAACAATATAAATTTTAGAAACTTTTAAAAATAGGTAAATAACTTATCTTTTTATTTTTGTCCATTGAGTACTCTCTAAAGATATGTTTTCAAAATTGGCTTAGCTAAATACCTCAAAACGAACCTAAAACACTCGTTGAAATATGTATTTAGGATGTAAATTTTCATATAAACCCCTTATTTCCAAGTGGAAAATGGAAATTTTATCTTTGCTAAAATTAATTTTTGGGTAAATTACAATGGCATTCCCTGAAACTATTGAAAGAATCTAACGATAATGGAAAAAACTTTTCCTTCAATACAATATTAAACTAGTCTTTTACATAATTATATACTTGTAACTATTATCTAGGTATTTAAGGATTTTCTTGATATAGTTAACGTTTCATGATTCAATGTGGGTGAAATTGAGTAATATATTGATTGCAAAAGATTATTACAATTCTAGATTAATATAAAAGATTGACTTGGTGCTACATTGTAGGAAAAATCTTGTAATGCTTACATTTTTATAGGGATGTAAACATGGCATTATAGTAATTTAGAATCTTTTTATAATTTTAATATTTTTGGGAATGTCACCTTAATTTATCCTGAATATTCCGGGTCTAAATAAAATATGGCTAGTAAGGATACGTAGGTTATGTATATGAAAAGCGGCTATATTTTTCATTTTTCATTCATGCTATACGTATTATCCAAGCGATTTTTAATTTAAGATGCCTTGTCTTTCCCGGAGGTGTTTGTTAATAGCGTTTAAAAGCGGGTTTTGAATCTCAAAACTAGACAGTTTATTTCAAAATTATACTCCTGTCCATGGGTGGCCGATACAGGTCTTCTTCTTCTTCTTCTTCTTTTTGTGTGTGTGTTCAATTTTCTTTTTCTTTCTTTAATTTTATGAATTTTTTTAGTATTTTTTATATTAATTAATCAAATATATTAAGCCCACACATAAATAAAATGGTTCTTAATTAGAATTAAAATGCCGACTTTTTTAAAAAGTAAATGATCATAAGTTTTTAAAAATATCCATGTGATTATCCAGAAAGTGAATAACCATTAAGGTAAACAAGATAGCCAAGGCTCTACTACATATATATTACAAAACCCATAAATAGTTTAAAAGCAAATCACCTATATCTAGATAAAGCTAGTTAAAACTTTATAACTTAATTGTCATAAATGTTGTTCTCCCATAATGATGAAACAAGTTTCGTTTCTCTCTCTCAATTCTAATTGGTGAAAAAAGAAAAAGAAAAATCTAAATTGAGGATATGTTTGTTTTACGAAATTTTTTCCCTAAACGTAAAATACTTTTGTCCCAATTATCTTTAATAAGATAAAACCAAGGTCTTATAACCTAATTATTACAAACATTATTATCCTATAAGGATGGAATAAGTTTGGCTTCCTCTCTTTCAATCCTTTTAAATTACATGGTTGGTGAAAAAGGAAATCCAAGATAAGGATGTATTTCTTTTCATGGAAAAAAAAAATTTGTCGATCTTCTAAATAATCCTTGTAATCAAAACTTACAATTATCAAATCCTATCCTATTAATTTCAAGAAGTTACAGTTGTAATTGATTTTAAAGGTTGAAGATAGTAATCGAGTACTTGTTATACTAATTAACAACTACCAAAAATGTTAATTACAAAAAAAAAGAAGAAGAGGAAAATGATTAGTTACTATTTTTACCTCCTACAATCTCTTGTCACTAAAAGCAATTAATAGCTGTAAACTTTTGTAATTACTATGACAATATTTAATAAATTTAAAGTTTTAATTATAACTCACAATTAAAGTTTTGATTATAGCAAATGTTGAAAAAGTCTAAAAAAAAAAATGGTTTTTTCCACAAAACAAACAAAAAAAAGATGAACTATTTCAAATATGAGTCGCCATGCATCATCTAATTTTAGATTAAAAAAGAGGCGTATGTTCCTTATTTCATAAAGTAGATACTGACTTTTATTTATCATATTCCTAATGTTAATAATTAAGTTTAAGAAGAAAGGCAGCTTGATGTAGCGTGCTGAGAGCAAAAGTTTACCAGTAAAATATTCAAAATATAGGTATACGACGTGATGGCTGATGCATGCAACATGAAACATGATTAATTAATAGTTTCCTCAGGATCATTCTTATTTATCTTTTAGTAATTATTATCAGTTTAAGGGTTAAGGAAAGATTAGTCGGCCGCAATAAAACGTGCTCGGACCGCGTCATCGAATCCGTGGGAAGACTTATTTCTACTATTGTGGAGAAAGTCCAACCCCATCTATAAAATTTATTAGACCTTTCTCTGTGAAGTACTTGTACTATTGCCAATAACAGTAACTAATATATAGATCCCTGATGTACGTGTTAAAATTAAATATAATGTTACAAAAGAATTTAGAACATATCTCAGTGACTAAATAAAACTATATATTTGATTGATAATTTAACAAAATAAATAAATAAAGAATGCGTAAATAGTCTTAAACTTTAAGTGAAAAAGAAAATTGTACTAATATACTATGGTAGTGTTTGGTTGGTATTGAAATTCGATACTGGACTGGACAAATTTTTTTGTCTCTCGTTTGGTTGCCACACATGAAGGAAGTACTAGACTAAACACCAATTATGTACTGGACAAAATCAGAAATTTTAGTACCGCATGTAATTCGGTACTAAAAATACGGTACTGGACTAAATGTCATTTTTTTGAAATTCCGAATTTGCCCTTCATGCTTACCTTGAATCCCTGCTGCACAGACGCCCCTTTCGTTCGCAGCAACCGTTTCGTTTTTCCTCCAGCGCCACACGAGCTTCAACCGGTCGTGTTTTCCTCCGCTCCTTCACTGCCGCTCACCGTGGAATCGACCGTAAGTTCACCCATCACCATTGTGAAGCCCGAAGTCGCCATCAAGTACGTATGGTCGCCCAGTGCTCACATGCTGTTCGTTGTGTCTGTCAAGAAGTCCCCCAATGCTCGCATGCTGTCATTTTTGTCGCTCGCTATCCATTGAGGGGTGGGGGAAGCTTAAACATTGTTTTGGGGTTCGAATGCATGCTCTATAATGGAGAAGAGTTGGTTAGGGTTCGATTGCATGGTTCGCTTTAGGGGGTTTATTGGTTAGGGTTCGAATGCATGCTCAGTACACAGTTAAAGGCACGGCCGTGTGTTAAGCTTGGAAAATCCACAGAAGCACACAAGGTTGAAGTACACGGTTGAAGGCACGGTTGTATGTTAAGGTTGGAAAATCCACAGAAGCACACACGGTTGAGTACACGGTTGAAGGCACGACTGTGTGAAGCACACACGGTTGAAGGCACGGACGTGTATATGTCGTGTGTCGAGGCACGGGCAAAATTGTCAATTTTACTTTGTCTAGTCCAATACTTTGCAATTTCAAACAATGGACAGCACAAAAGCCTTATCCAGGGCAAAACTGTCAAATTTACTATGTTCAGTCCAGTACTTTGCAATCCAAACACTGGACAGCACAAAAATCCTTGTCCAGTACTGAATAACAAAACGTAGTACAAAAATATTTTGTCCAGTCCTTCTTTTTTTAGTACTATCCAGTACTCTTGTTCTGTCCAGTACCAGTGACCAAACGATACCTATAAATATATTGTATTGTGAAAATACAATAATTGCATTTGATTTGCCTCACCGAATAAGTCGACCTATGTCTACAAAAACCACAAAGAAGATATAAGTTAGGGAAATTTTATTTAGCTAAGTTAAATCTTTCCATAGAAAATGACATTATCTAATAATTAGGTCTTTTAGCTACTTATACATCAATTGAAGTATAAGGCTTTTAATATTAAAAAAAAATGCACAAAAGAATAAAACAACGTAATAAAATAAAATTTAAATATTGATAATAATGATCCAACAATAGACAAAAAAAAATATTGATAAATTATAATTTGCGATTTCCTAAAGGCTTGATTATGTAAACCCTTGCCTCTTAAAACAGAAAGAAAGCAAGAAAAAGGAAAAGATAGGCCAATCATGGAAGTAAGAAGAAGAGCAATTGCAAACCTTTCAAATGGGTATGGAACAAAATAGGCCTATTCAACATCTAAACAATTCTTATTCAAGTATATATAGGCCTATGAGATCTAAGCAACCCATGTGCAAGGATATATCTCTAAAACAGTATTAATATGATTTATTATTATTCGCAGTTCCTGGTAAAGGTTAAAACTGGTTCGTCGATTCCTTTTGGTGGTTTATTTTATTATATTTTCCTTTTTTTTTCTTTTTTTCTTTTAATAAATTCAACTGAGCAAAACGGTCCAAATCCTTGTCCGTATTCCTCATGTTTTGCTTTGATAATCCATAGTATTATTTGTCATAGTCCTCCCGCTGCGTATCTGTGGTTCCATTTTCGAAAATAAAAAATGAATATACAACTTACTTTCTTGTTTCCATCACTTTATCCAGAAAATTAATCCACAATTCATTCTATAATTCAAGTTACACAAAACAAAATCCTTTGGAATATATAATGTACTTTTCTGTTTCCATCAGTTTCTTCGAAATATTCTTCACAGTTGAAGCATATAAATCAAGATCTCTTCTCCTTCCATGGTTGCCATACTTGTTTCTCAGCCACCTTCATTTAGACCTGATATAAGAAGCTAGGATACAAGTTTTTCTTTTCTTTTCTTTTTTTAAGAGAAATTATTGTAATGGGTTACTTTTTAAAGACATCTACGGACAATAAAGTAAAGCGAGCCGTCTATCCCTTAATATTTCCGCAATTCGACATATAATGGTCTTCTCCATCTTCCATTTTTCAACTAGACTTGTAATAGTATACGTGGTTGTAAAAGGAATTGGCCTTTTTCTAATTAGCAAAAAGAGAGGTTGGTGTTAACCAGATTTCGATGAAGACATATATGGGCCTTGATTTACACTAAAATAAATTTGCAAAAGGATGTTGTAGTTCATTTGAAGTTTGAATTACTGTATTTTCTACAAATGAAACAATCTGTCGATTGGCTTAGATAGAGAAGAGAATGAAAGTGGCAGCAATTTGTTGTGTTGAAATGATATGTGCATATGGTTAGGGAAGATAAATAGGAGAGTGGTTACGTATGTACGAAAATAATAATTAAAACTATATATAAAAGAATGTGGAGTCAAAATACTCGATTTTTCACTTAATAGGGTAGAAGATAAGATTGCTCACTAAGATAACTCTACAGTTTCATAGCCTTGTTATGATTACCATTATTTTTGCTTGTTATGCGTTATCTATGATATATTTTTGGCTTTCTGGGTTCATTATAAGAAAATCAATCAATTATGATTAAATATTTTTGGTGAGCTTGTCCATTATGGGGAACTCTCTCTTTGTATATGTACTTTGCAGATAGAATCCCACAACAAAAATGTATTTTCCTTTGAGACCACTCTCTGCAAGGCCTTACTGTAATGTAAATGCGCTGGATATAATCCCATGCAATTTTTCATAGAGGCGTTGGACAGTAGTTGCCTTTACTACATTAGGGCCTATTACAGTGAGATGTTGTCGCAACACATGTCAGAGCTGCAAGATTCTTGCTACTAAAGCATGTGCACTCACTTCTCTCCTTCGCCTCCAAAAATGATCCAGCTATTCTCTTCTTTTCCCTCTCTCTCTCTCTCTCTCTCGATCTCCATCTTTCTTTTCATTTTATAATTTTATTTTAGAAATATGCTATTGAAGACTTTGTGTTAGTCCTTTGAGAGCATGCTTTTCATTTTTTTTCTTTTTCTTTTTATTTAATTTATTGCACCATGCGAAGACTAGATAAAGTGTATGTTTATGTGATTTGTTGTTTTAGTAGAATATATCGTTATGCATGTGTAGTTTAAAACAATATCTTTCCTCCTTATATGTTTATTCTGATTTTTGTGTATACGTCAAATATGTGTGATTAAAAAAAAAACCATGAATGTAAAAAAAAATTACCCTTTATTTGGTCTCTAATTAATTTTTTTTTTCAAATTTTATGTGATGTAACATGTATTTAATATTTAAGTACTCTTCATCTTTTGTTGTTTAATTTAAATGTAGATTATAACTTGTTAAATTTTCTACTTTTCTCTTTCTTAATTAAAAATCAGGACTTTCTTTTTGTGGCTTTTGTTACATTTCTATTACTATTTTTTCCTTAGGTAAGTAATGTTACTCGGAAGCATGCACTGCAATATTTTCTAATAATTACAATAAATGATTTAAAAAAATTATTTACTTGAAACCATCAATAGATCTCTTGGTAATATGGTAAAGTTGGACTCTAAACGTAAAGTTTAGGTTATCCTTCTTTCTTAGATCACATGATATTCTTAAATGTCAAATGAAATTGGTAACAACCCCATTGGACCAATTGTACTAAACTAGGAATAGAATTTACATGCTCCAGCATTGTGTGTTTGATGTGTCTTCTTATATGAGTTTGGTAGAAACTTCACATAATGAGCCCACCATGGACATCCACAACTAAAACTTTCTTTTGATGGCTTGAAACAATTTAAATTAACTTAATTAGGTTTGAACTTGAATAATTGAATCACTATAGTTCTAGGAGGAAAAGAATAATTTAAAGGATCATTCACATGCCCCTCTTTACAAATTTACATAAACATGGTGAAAAGAACATGTTTCACCATTTTTAGTTGCTAGTCAAACTTGTTGGTTAGTTAAGACGATTGTGTAGCTCGTGAGCCTTCTAATTTTTCAAGGTGTAGAGAGAGAGAGAGAGATTTTCTTTTCTTGGAATTGAAGCAAACTCCAAACGATTTATCCTACTTATATGTGTGTGTGTGTGTGTGTGTTCTGTGGTGCTCCTAAGGTTTATCTCACATAAACCTACATATTGTGTAACCATTCAATCCAATTGACTTGAAAAGGCATATGAACCATGACCTTAGGCCAATTGAATTTCGTCTATTTACTTCTCCTTTTCTAAACTCATGAAACTTAGAATAAGTTATGTAATTAATCTAGAATCCTTATTAATTGAAATCCCAAAGAATTCTTGATTTTATTTTAGAGCTTCTTAAAATTTTTAATTTATTACTTCCCGATCCTATTTTAAAACTCTCTACAATTCTTGATTGATCGCTTCTGATCCTATTCTAGATCTTACCAAAATTCTTGATCTTGTTTATTACTTGTTCTTAACATCATGTTATTGCATGCAACCCTTTAGATTTTGTCATTTGGAGGTAGTATCAATTAACTTAGATACATACTAAGGTAATTGCTTAGCAAAAGTTGAGAACCACCTAATGAATTCAAAATTTGCTATGTTGCAAAGGCCATGGCTAGTGAGCTAATTCTTATAATTTGATCTCTTCATCTCTCGATACCTAAATTTGTTTAATGCATATGACATCACTATTAGATCAATTCCTTTTTTTTGGCCTCTTAAAATTACTAGATTCGAAACTCAAGAGATGAAGCATCCTAATATGACCAATGATATATGAATTATTTTAATTTTGACTAAGTGGTTAGAGGAATCTACACCTACAACTTGGAAAAGCAACAAATCCTATATTTTCATTACCATCCCTTATATGCTTTGGGCTATACTTGACAATTGTTTTACTCATGAGTGTATTCATGTCAATTTTCATCTTACACCAAATTATACTCCTAATTTTGTGTGTGAATAAAGGTATCCGATTTAAAATTATTTTCACTCATTCATAATAGAGAAGGGGCTAATTACGCTATCCACATGGCATTCTCTTTGAGCATATTATTATGTAGTATACTGTAAACATTGAAAACCCACTTATATTACTAAGATTATCTTATTTATTCATCTAGTGAGAATGATCTTTAGTTCATGTGCATGTTTATCTAATTGTTTATGCCCCATGTGAACGCTTACTGAATCAAGGGCATTTTAAGATAGTATGATATCATTATAACTCTTGTAGATGAAATCTCATATTTATTCCCAATATCTCCAGCTTATTTAAAGAACTATGTTTTAGGCTAATCATGATTAGAAAATCGACATTGCGTGGACATGTACTAGCTCAATATCCTATAAATATACATTTAGAGTCCTTGCACATTGTACATGCTCCAACAATGTGAAAAATTATATGAGAGAGGTTGGGCACAAGTTCAAGTTCAAATAGAAGATAAAAGATTTTAGTACTAAATGGAGATGAACATTATTAAAAGTAGTGTAAATAAAAGATATTCTTACATTGCTTTTATAACCTTGCTATATTTTATTAATATGGTATGATAAATGCTAAAGTGGATGCATAAGTGACATGTATGGCTTTTATAAGTTAAAATAAGATAGTAGAACCCTATCCCCCAAAATTCAAAAATAGCATATCCACATTCATTTCCTAATTTCTTCTTTGCAACCTCAACTCTCTTTATCTCATCATAATAATGAAAAGTTAACATTTTATTCAAATATGCAAAAAGTGTAGCATATTCTTCATACCAAAATTTTGGCACTCCTTCTCATGATCAAAGGATTAGGTAAAAGACTGCTATGTGTAGAGATGAGCAGGTGCATGATAGATAGGATATGAAACCTATTCATAGACTATTTTGTAAAGTATTGGTTTATAAATTTTGGAGCCAAAACTTACCTTATAATACCCTAGAACCACTTTGGAACCTGTAGAATTTTTTTTTTCTTTTTTATCTTCATGAATTTTAAGTTTATGTGATATTATAAAAGTAATCTACATGCGATATTACACATTCTTTATATATTAAACCTTTAGAATCTATAGCGAAACCTATTAAACTTGTGGCAAAACCAAAGATATTGAAATATATATATATATATATATATATTAAATCTTCATTATTTTAAGTTTATGTGATATTAAACAAAACTTATGGAACTTGTAATAAATTGCAATGAACATTATCATCTCAAAAGAGGTAGCAAGCTTTAGGATTAGGTTTCGTGTCAGGCTTAAACTATTTCTTTATAACAAAATGATATTATTGCCTTTATTCTTTTCTCGATTAGAAAAAAAAAAAGTTATTTTTCAATTCATTAATGTATATTATATTATTTAATAAATTTTATAAAGTTATAAGATACCTTGGAACTTGTACCTTGTATATCTTAGAGTACATGTTCTATAGTAGGTATAAAGTATGAAGATATCAATACTCTTATCCTACCTTATGGGAGTTGAATCCAAAATTTTATTACTTGAAACCTATCTTATGATCTTCAATACCCATTCAAAACTTACTTGGTCGAATAAAATATGGATGGATATCTTGTATAGCAAGGTTACCCGCTCACTCCTAATTGCATGCATCGTGTATGTTGTGGATGTATAGATTTTGGGGTTTTGATGGAATTTGGGATTTAGGGCATTTCTTCAATTTGGGAATAGATTTATAAGGCTTCATCATAATGTATAGAATATGGATTTGGGGTTTCTACATACAAGCATATTTGTCAAGGGGAAAAAGTATCCTCTTCTTTTAGTTTAGTTTAGAGTCTAGAAAGTGGGAGGCTAGGATGGAAGGATTTTTATTAGTATTTGGGTTATGTTTATTTAGTTCTCATTATATGCATAATTTCAATGTTCAAGTTGGCACTTAACATGCTATATTAGTGACACACAATAGAGTTATAATAGTGTAATAACATCATCTATTTTGCATTTACTTTTAATTTTGTGCATTTCCTTTTTGCACCACTAAAATCTTTTATCTTTATTTAAACTTAAACTCAATAATTCATCTTTTAGTATGTAATTTTTCCATACAACAATAATTGTTTTCTAATTTTTTAAGGTACGAGGGCTCTCACTTAAGCAAGTTTAATAAAAATAAACTGTAACGCCCTAGAACTAGAGAACACTATGCCTGTCACGTGTCCTCATTATGTGAAGACACGCAAACACTACAATTCTCCAATACTTACATTCACATACCCATGATAATGATTAGAAGTCATCTCCTACATACCAGAGATTAATAGGAATTTCCATCCTCAATAATTCATTATCAACAATCTCCTCAAATTATTACAGTGGAAACTTATAACATTCAATTACATAAAAAATCTCAAAACAACTTAACAAGTAATTCCAGCATATGTTTTTCCTTAATCTAACTACTAATTGTCACAATAGACGTATTTTACATTCTCCTCACTATTTTGATCTTGATTTGTCTCCACTAAGGTCTCATCATACCCTATAATTTCTCTTGTGGCACCTGCAACTAAAAAAGGTTTCCACGGGGGTGAGTTAATGCCCAACACTATGTATACTTACAAACATATACACATACCGTGACAAAAATAACAATATATACATGATGCAACATAATAATCAAACACAAATTATTCATTTTTCACAATATTTAACCAACACATAATCTCATCAGCATCACACAACCATACACAATTCTACATAATCATTCCACAAACAATTATATATATATATCGATGATAAAAGGGTACTTTTCCTTTGTCTATGAGTCTATTCCATACATTATATATATAGTATCCTTCCACATACTGCTCAGATTATTTCGGTATAGAACTCTATTAGGGATAATGTCACATATGGATCATTAGGGTGCTACCTTAAGAACATTGACCTACACTTGGTTTCGTGAACCTAATAATTCACAAACACATGTGCATACAATCAAGTTCACTTACAATAATATGTAATCCACACACAATATCTAATTTAATAAGCACAAACAATACATAAGTTATATACGTACCTGGATTGCCAAATTTGATTTCTTTCCACTTTTACAACCTCATAAGTGCTCCAAACCTATACATAATCCATATTATATAATCCTAGAATTGTATCTCAATACATTAAAATGAAATGAATATGTTTTAACTCAACATAGCCGTGTTGGAGGCCGTGTAGGTGAACACGAGTTAGTATACGGCTGTGCTCAAGGCCGTGTACATTTCTGTTTATTCTACATTTGACATGGTCAAGACACAACTATGCTAGGAGGTTGTGTATCTTTCTATATGATCTAAGTTTGGCATGGGCAAGATACGGCCGTGTTGGTAAGCCATGTATCTTTTTGTGTAATTTATATTTTAACATGGGGCATGACACGGTCGTGTTGGGAAGCCATGTACTTTTCTATATATTTTGGGTTTTAACATGGGGCAAGATATGGTCATGTTGGGAGGCCGTATATCTTATTGTTCACCACATACTCTTTTTTCCTAATTCAAAATTCCCCGTTCTTTTTAATCTTAACCTAATTTTCTAAATAAACATGTTGAATTGACTCCAATTTATGCCATCCCTATCATATTACAAAGGATTTCGTACTTACTTGAGCGAATTGTGACTTAACCCCTTGGATCGTTTGTTCCTATGCCTATTTTACCTCATTCTTTATCTCAAATCCTATTCATATATCACCAACAACTCTTAATGCTATGGATCCATAAGTATATACATGTATCTATTGATTGAAATCCTTACTCAATTGAATGGATCCATTCCTTGAGATTATTCTTATCTAGAATGTCGTTAGGGTTCTGTAAGAATCTCTAGGTGTGCATTGTAGAAAGGAAAAAAAAAAGCTTAGGCCATAAAAAGGGCTTATATACTTAAGCCACAAAATGATCAAACTGCCCTCATCCATATATTCTATTTACCATTTCATCTTTAGTAAATTTTTATAATAATATGAAATACACACACATATATATAAGATAATATATGGGTATTCATATTCTTCCCCTTTTAGAAAAATTTTCGTCTTAAAAAATTATCTAGAACGTGGAAGACTTTTGGATATCTTCTTTTCATCTCCTCTTCCAACTCCCAAGTTGCCTATCTTTCTGTTTGGTTGCTCCATTGTACTTTGACATACTTAATAAACCGTCTTCTTAGAATCTAATCTTTAGTGTCCACAATTCTAACAGGTCTCTCCATTGTCATAAGGTTGGGCTGTACTTGTAGAGGTTCCAATGCAATGATTTAGTCAGGGTTGGGTACATATATCTTAAGCATGGAAATGTGGAATATATTATGTACCCTAGCTAGGTTGAGTGGTAATGTTAGTCTATATGCCACTAGTCCAATTCTTTCTAGGATTTTAAAGGGTTCCACATATCTAGGGTTTAGTTTCTCTCTTAGTCCAAATCTTACTATTCCCTTTATAGGTGAGACCTTTAGCAAAACATGATCAAATACTTGGAATTCCAATGGGTGACTTCTTTTATTTATGTATCACTTTTGATGGCTTTGGGTTGACTGCATTTTCTACCTGATCAACTTCACTTTGTCAACTACATTTTATACTAGATCGGGTCCTAATACCTATTTCTCACCTACCTCATTCCAATGCAAAGGCAATCGACACTTTCTCCCATATAACGCTTTATACGGTGTCATTTAGATGGTAGCTTGATAACTGTTGTTGTAGGCGAACTTTATTAAGGGTAGGTATTCATCTTAGTTTCCACCAAAATCTAATGTACATGCCCTTAAAATGTTCTCTAATATCTGAATAGTTCACTCTAATTGGTCATTTGTTTGTGGATGAAAAGTCGTACTGAATTATAACTTTATCCTTAAAGCCCTGTGTAAACTATTCCAAAATCTCCTCACAAATCAAGTATCTCTCTCTTATACTATAAAGATTAGTACCCTATGCAACCTCACAATCTCTTTGATGTAGATTTGTGCCAACTTCTCAAGTTTATATCTAATGTCTATAGGTATAAAGTGAGTAGATTTTGTAAGCCGGTCTATAATCACCCATATAGTATCCAACTTAGTTACAAATCTGGGTAGTGTTGTGATAAATTCCATGGTCATATGTTACCATTTCCACTCCAGTATTGCTAAAGGTTGTAACATGGCAATGGGTCTCTAATGTTTTATCTTTATCTATTGGCATGTCAAGCACTTCGATACATAATCTACAATTTCCCTCTTCATGTTCCTCCACTAGTAATGGCACTTTAGGTCCTTATATATCTTAATACTCCTAAGGTGAATGGAGTACCCAAAATAATGTGCCCCCTTCAGTACTTCATTTTTTAATTCATCTACACTTGGCACACATAACATATGACCATACCTCAACACTCCCTCTTCATCTTCATTGAATTCCATTGCTTTTCTATCCTCTATTATTTTCTTTATTTTCTTTATTCCTATATTATCAGCTTGTGCCACTTTTATTTTATCTATTAACATTGGCTATATGCATGAGTCGGCGAGTTTAGCTATGATCTCTTGATTCACAATCTCCAGATTCAAATTTTTGCATATCTTCCAATATATTCTTTTGAGTTGTGATCAAATTTGCTAGATTGCCATGCTTTTTCCTACTGAGTGCATCATCAACTATATTTGCCTTCTAGGGATGGTACTGAATGTATAAATCATAGTCCTTTTATTAGTTCTACCTCATATTTAGCTCCTTCTAGATAAAGAGGTACTTGAGGCTTTTATGGTATGTGAATACTTTGTACCTCTTTCCACACCAGTAGTGTCTCCATAATTTGAGTGCAAATATCACTACTACTAACTTCTATTCCTGTTTTGGGTAGTTCTTTCCATATGGCTTCAACTATTTAGGGGCATATGCTATCACTCTCTCTTTCTGCATTAACACACAGTTAAGCCTTCGAATGAAAGCATCACTGCACACCATAAATTCTTCATTACCGACTAATAATGCAAGCATCGGTGTAGAAGTTAATCTCTCTTTCAATACTGTAAAGCTTGCTTCACATCATTCATCCTATACAAACTTTACTTCTTTTTTAGTTAACTTGGTTAAAGGGGTTGCCAGTTTAACTAATTCTTCTACAAATTTTCTATAATATCTTGCTAACCTCAAGAAGTTTCTAATTTTTGTTACGGTTTTTAGCTTTGGGCATTCATTTACAACCTTGATCTTTTCAAGATCTATAGCTAACCTACCTTTACTAATCACATGTCATAAAAAGGTTACTTGCTTTAGTTAGAATTCACACTTCTTAAATTTAGCATATAATTTCTCTGCCTGCAGTTTGCTCAACACTACCTTTAAGTGCTGCTCATGATCTTCCTTACTTCTAGAGTATATTAGAATGTCATTTGTGAATACAATGACAAACATATCCAAATATTCCTTAAATACTTGGTTCATTAAGTTTATAAAGGCTGCTAGTGTATTTGTGAGTTCAAACGGCATTACTTAGAACTCATAATGCCTATATCTAGTTCTAAATGCGGTCTTTTAGATGTCTCCCTCCTTGATTTTTAGTTGATGGTGCTTAAATCTCAAGTCTATTTTTGAGAAAACTTGAGCTCCTTGCAACCGATCAAATAAGTCATCAATTTTTAGGAGAGAGTACTTATTAATGGTGACCCTATTTAACTCTTGGTAATCTATACACAACCGCATGCTATTGTCTTTCTTCTTTACAAATAGTACAGGTGTACCCTAAGGTGAGACACTTGGTTTGATGAACTTCTAAGTCTAGCAATTCTTGTATTTGATCCTTTAGTTCTTTCAACTCTATAAGTGCCATACGGTACTGGGCTTTTGATATAGGAGCCATACCAAGCAATATATCTATGTTGAATTCAATCTCCCTTGTTGGGGGTAAACTGGGCAAATTATCTGAAAATACTCTTGTAAACTCCTTCATTACCCTTACTCTATCAATTTTCATTACATCTTTAGCCTCAATTGCTACTAATGCCATCATACTTTTATGCCACATGTTGGTAGTCTTGTTGGCTTATGTGTCTCTAACTGGAAACTAAATTGTTCTCCTTTTGTTGTATTGAAATGGATGGTCATACCATGATAATCTGTTGTTGCATGATGTTTGATTAACCAATCTATTCCTAGAATTACATCAAAATCAGTTATGTTTAACACCAGAAGATCTGCAACCAATACTCTATCCTACACTTTTATATGGACCTTTCTACATATTTTATTCAATCATATACCCATACCCATAGGTGCACTTAAACTCAATACAGCAGTTAACACTTCACTACATACATCATATTTACTTTTAAATACATTAGATATATATGAATGTGATGCATTAGTGTCAAATAACACATACACTTTACCAGAATTTACTAACAGCATACTTACCAAGGTCTCTGTATTTAGAGTATCTTATCACTGTAGAGTGAATACTTGTGCTAGTGCTCTTTGCCTTAGCCTTGCTTGCTAAGGTCTACCATCATTGTTCCCAACCCGATTTCTTCCTACTGGTGTTAGCTGTATATTCTATCCTCTTTTGTTTAGGCAGTCCACTATCTTATGGCCCCTTTGTTTACATGAGAAGCAAAATATCAATGGTATTGATCTCTCCCAACAAGTTTTGTTGCTGTTTCCTGTTTTCTCACATGAAAAATATGCACCTTTTAGCTATTTGCAATCATTTCGCTTGGGTGACCCATAGTGTCTTCCATGTCTATTACCCTAACTCATGTATGAGATCCTAGCTCGAGAAAGGGTACTGTAATGACCACAGGTCTGCTCTACACTGTATGGAGTCTCTTACCCTTCTCTTAAATCATAACAGCCTGGATAGGTCTTTTTACTAATACCATTCTAGTTCCCAGGGTCCTCATCTCGTTAATTCTTTTGTGACTTTGTTTTAGGAGTTTGGCTTTGTTCATAACTTAGAGTAAGTTTTTGGTTGGAAGGTAACCACTTCATGCTGTAAGGTGGGTTCTATCCCCAACACAAACTGATGAGCAATTGACTTCTCATCAGCTATGGAGGTAGATGGCATGAATTTCATCAGACAGTTGAGTTCCCTCTCATAATCATCTAAGAATCTTTTCCCCTGATAGTAGCTATAATATGCTGTCTACATCTTTTCTTTAATGGTGCTCAGGAAATATTGCTCATACAATATCTCCTTAAACTTATCCTTGTAATCACTCCCATAGTGAGTCTTGAAACACTTAACTACCATTCAGAAGCCAAGCTCCTCGATAGGTGTACTGCATATTTCACTTTCTTGTCTTCAGGTGTTCTTAGTGCTTCAAAAGTTTTCTCTAGCTCACTAACCTATTACTCGACATCCAGTGGATTGTCAACCTTAAGCCTAAATTCCCTGACCATTTTGACAAAATGGTCTAAGCCTACTTCCCTAGTTGGCCTCTCTCTAATCTCCTCCATCATCTATGCTTGTCTCATATTTAGCACTTGCATCTCTTATATTTGCTGTTGCTGTTGTGCCACCAGTCCAATTAGAGTATTAATAGCCTTTAGCATTCGTGCAGCATTAACTTCATTTCATCCATATTCATGTTGAGGAGGTCTAAGTGGCATTCTATTATCAAGAACATCACCTTCAGCTCCTGAGGACGATCTTGGTCTTGAAATTCTCTTAGGCATTCTACAAAAAAAAAAATAAAAAAAAATACAACAGTGAGGAACAATATAAGAATATATATACATTCCTTAGAGTATAGAATATTTAAAATTAACATTTTCAATTTACTGAAGGGGTTCACTGATTAGTAATATTATTCTCATTTTCTAACCACTCTCATTACATGTCATCATCTTAATCCTAGTGTTTGTCAAACCTAAGCAGTTTGTAGATTTGTTAACTTAGGCTTTGATACCACCTAAGTTATAACGCCCTAAAACCTAGGAACATTACGACTCGCCATGTGTCCACATTATGTGAAGACATGCAAAGACTTAGGTACTACAATTCTCCAATACTTTTATTCACATACCCATGATAACGATTAAAAGTCATCTCCTATAGATTAGAGATTAAAAAGAATTTCTATCCTCAATAATACATCATTAACAGTCTCCTCAAATTATTACAGTGGAAGCTTATAGCATTCAATTACATTAGAAATTCTTAAAACAACTTAACAAGTAATTCCAATTTATATTTTTCATTAATCTAACTATTAATCATCATAATAGACGTATTATACATTCTCCTCATTGTTTTGATCTTGATTTGTTTTTACTATAGTCTCATTATACCCTACAATTTCTCCTGTGGCACCTATAACTAAAAAAGGTTCCCACAAGAGGTGGGCTAATACCCAGTACTATGCATACCTACAAACATTTACATATTCCATAACAAAAATAACAGAATATATATGATGCAACATGATATTTAAATACAAATTATTCATCTTTCATAGTATTTAATCAGCAATTATTCACTTAAAAGTTGTCTTCTAAATAGAATCAACCAAGCAGCTATCTAAAAGTCGATCTTCCTTCGCTTGCAGAAACAATTCTCTTGAGTGGTTTTACAGCTGTAAACGCTCTCTCCATACTTGCAATGCCAACAAGTTGATAAGATTATTAACGTCGACTTCATCAGCAATAGGCAAACTAATCGATAAACGAATTTCTTTATTTTCTGAACTGATTTTTAAGCACTCATACTAATCTCATTAATATGTGAAAATGTAGAATTGACTCAAATGTGATGAGATCATTATGAGACCCTCGTTTATCAAGCAAACGGATAACTTTTTTTAGCTATTATAATTAATATTTAGGCCTGTCAACCAAAAAAAAAAAAAAAACTATAGGGCAGATAATTTTATTATATAAGGTAACCTTCCTTATCTTATTAATCAAGTAGGTTTTGGATGTATATTGAGGATCACATGGTTGGTTTTGGATAGTAAAATTTTGAAATCTACTTTCATATGGTTAGATACGAATGTGATTAAGGCTAGGCAAAAAAATCGATTGAACTAATTGAATGGTAAATTAGGCTTGAACTACCTTTTTAGGATTGATAAGTTATAAATTGAATCAAACCATATCATTTTCTCTTAGGTTCAAAAAAATTATAAACCAAGCTAAGCCACTTTGAAATGAACAAAACAATGAGAAGTTAAAAAAAAAAAAGCAATGAAAATGTTAAAAATGTATGACAAAAAAAAAAAAAGAGTATTTCATGATGTTTATTCAATTTTCCCTTGTTAGTTGATTTTCATTGAATAACTCATTTTTTTATTTTGTATTTTTACTTATTTACTAATATAGAAATCAAAATTATGTAGAGAGAAATAGTAAAACTTTTTAAATATATCAAATAGGTATTAAAATTTGTGAATCTTGCTGGATAAATGACAATGAGTTAAATCTTTTTTATACCAAGTATAATTTTTTATGATTTACTAACTAATATAATATAATAATAATAATAATAATAATAATAATAATAATAATAATAATAATAATAACACATGTAAAAATGGTTCAAACCACAAACTAAACCTTTTATTTAAGTTAAAAAAAATTACGAACTAAGTCGTATGATTAGTTTTGATTTAGAAAAAAAATGAATAGTAATGTATAATCGATTTGGTTCAAGGGACAAATTGCACTATTCGAAATCAAACTATGCCCTCACTTAGGTGTGATATCTTCATACCTTGTACATATCCTAACGTACAATCTAAAGTATATAAGGTACATGTTCAAAGGTACCCTATAACTCTGTAAAATTTATTAAATAATATGATATATATTGATAAATGAAAAATAACCTTATATTTTTTCAAGTCAAGAAAATAATAAAAGCAATATTATATTATTTAAAAATAATAACCTAAATCTAATACAAACTTTAAACCTAAAGCTTACTGCTTCTTTCTAGATGATAATTCTCATTGCAATTTGGTATAAATTCCATAGGTTTTGTTTAATATTAGATAAACTTGAAATAATGAAGATAAAAAAAATAATTATTGGTTTCACTACAAGTTCAATAGGTTTTGCTACAAATTCTAGAGGTTTTGTAAATGGAAAAAAAAATTGTAATATCATATATAAATTACTTTTTTAATATCATATAAATTTGAAATTTATGAAAATAAGAAAACTTTATAGGTTCTGAAGAATATCGGTACACTTTAAATTCTATAGGGTACAAGTTCCAAGATGGTTTTAGGATATTATAAGATAGATTTTAATTTCAAAATTTACAAACCGGTTTTTTTGTAGGATAGGGGACTATATGGCCTTATACTTAAGGTGGGCAAAAAAATTGACCTAACCATGAATCAAACCGGATTGAACTATATACTACATTTGAACCATCTTTTTAGGTTTGAAAAAATTAAAAATCAAACTAAACTATTTTTTTTTTAAGTTTGAAAAAATTACGAATCAAACCAAATCGTAAGAAGTAGAGAAAAATAAAATGGTAGTAAAAACCTAGAAAATGTATAATAAAAAAGAGAGTTTTATGTTACTCATTCAATTCATTATCTTATTTGATTTTCATCAAATAACTTATTATTTTTTTTACTTTGCATTTTTGCTTATTAACTAATATAAAATCTATAATTATCCTAAAAGAGATAATGAAATTTCTTTAAGTATATCAAATAGACATTAAATATGATGAATGATATTAAAGAAATGAGAATAAATTAAAATTTTATTAAGTCAAGTATAATATTTTATAACTAATTGACTTGTATAAAAAAAAAATTATTAACACATATAAGAACGGTTTGAATCGTAAACTAAACTAAATTGAACTAAATCAAACATTTTTTTAGGTTCGAAAAAATTATGAACTAAAGCATATAACTAGATTCAATTTAAGAAAAAAAAATTAAATCGTAATATATAATTTAATTTAGTTTAGTTTAGTTTGAGAGATGATCGAACTAAACCATGCCTACCCTACTTATACCGATTATATAGTCGCTCAACCCCTAATGAGCTATAGTTTATACTTAACGGGGTAATGATTAATGAAAAAAAAAAAAGATAAATTCCCGAGCCTCCTGCAAATATTTAAAACTAAATTACATAAAGTTGAAAGAATGATTTACCTTTTGTTCTTAGTGGGGTCAATGTTCTTTGTTTTGGGGCTCACCGTTTAAATTTTGTGCCAAGGTAAAAAATTGACTTTAAATTACGCGTGAGCAATTGTCGATTTTGTGCACAGAAGCCCGTGCCCTAATAAACAAGTTGATTGACCTAAAAGTAAAATAAAAAAAATCTATAATGTCCATATCTAAAAATTGTTGTTATTAGGCTCATTTTATTATTATTATTATATCATTTAAAATATATGTGAATTAGAAATTTTCTTATTTTCCGCAATATGATTTGGTAGGGATAATAAGAGGAGATTTGTTGCAATAGCTTTTGGACGTATCGATGTGCCATCCAGCTGCCGACCATATAATTCGTCTTTGAATAGATAAGAACAAAGAAGTTGCCAGGAAAGCCCCAGAAAGGGCCAAACATCATATTGCATGTTGTGATTTTGCCATGCGTGAAAAGACCCCTCTCCCAATACAAATGCCAAAAGCCACCGTCAGTCGTTTTTCTTTCTCTTTCACGGAGAAGAGACCATAATTCTTGTTCTTATTATTTTATTTTATTTTTTCTTCACACTACCAGACGATGCATTGAAAGATAATACAACTGAGTCCACATACATATTACTACGCCTGAATGTTTCAATTTGCCAGCGGCGCAGTGTTCCCTTCCGAATCTGGAGAGCGTGATCGTTTGCTGCATGTGTCCTTGTCGATTGTCAGTTACACGCAGCGCTCAGAAAATCCTGCACCCTTTGATCCTTTTTGTCCAAATCTTTCAATTACTTGAAATTCCTTCCATGGGTAAACTGTGAAATCTAGATAACATGGTTCACCGTAATCCATGATAGATTCATGAGAACTCAATATGGATAAAATAAAAAAATAAAAACTATATTCTAGTACTCAACAATACAACAAGATAGTTTCTCTAAACAACAATGTCGGTCATAAGCTCCATGATCAAGGATTAACTCTATTTTATTACAAAGCATGCCTGCTTATAAGCTAATATAAAATAAACTCTGGGTCACTACTAATGGAGATAATAAAATATATAGGAAACTAAACTATGAAAATAAATAGTAGTTAGGCCAAAGAAGTGAAGAAATAGCTAGCGTGGGGGACCTAACACTTAGCTGAGCGAGTAATTTAAAGATAATATATGGAAATTTACTTCTGGCATGTATACAATCACTATTAAGATAATTAGCATGCTTGTAATTTAGTTTATCTATAATCTTTGTTTCTTAGTATGCCATACTTTTGGGTTTGCTTCTAGGATGCCATAATTTTGCGGTTATAAAATCAGTACAAAGCTAAAGAGTTGTATAAATTTTAAAATTGTTTACTTTTTACGTTGTTAAGTATAATTAATGCTTTCGAATAATGAGTAATTCGATATTCAAATCAGAAATGTATAATGAACAAATAGAATGAATTTATTTATTTTTCATTTAACAAAAGTTCTCTTCTTATAGTAAGCACTGCTCATTCATACTTTCACGCATCTGATCTTGCATAATATTCAATTCTTTTTATCTATGTTCATGCACTACGCTTACATGAAAATCAATTTTTCCTTTCCATTCATGTCGAATGCAGATTGTGTTTTAATGGAACTATGTGTAACATAAGGATTAGCGGGTACAAGTGGGGTATGAAATCTTACTCATACACTATCATGAAAGGCATAAGTTTTTAGACTTTTAAACTGGAATTATACTAGAAACTATATTTTGCAAAATTTACAAGATACATGATAGCTTGTGAAGTAGAACCTAATCAATTGAGTAAAATACGAATGAATATCCATACAACATGGTTATTTACTCTTATAATGTTAGGGGTTCCAATCCCTCTTGTACATACATCTTTGAATCATTATTTTTCACATGATTATTTTACTAACTTGTTCTTTTTTTTTCTTTTTTACTGTTCAAGTGTATTTTTTTTCCCTTACCTTAATCAATAGTCAATAGTTATTATTTATACAAAAAAAGAAAAAGAATAATAGTCATTTGTGCAATTTGATCTAGTAATTGGTTCATATTTTAATTTGTATTTATTTTTTATACACATAGCATAGGTATTGATAAATTTTTATGACAAATCAATTTACCCAATTTAGGTTATTTTTCAATTGATATTACATTTTTGTTATGAGGAATTCTATGGTGTAGTTATTCTAGATAGTCACTTATCTAATTATAGTAAAATCCTTCAAATTTTAATAAAAATAAGATCTATTAATAGTAAAAGAGATTGTTAATAACCTTTAGTAAGCTGTAAATAGCTTTCAAGGGAACAATAATAGTGGAAAAAGAAAATTTTTGATAGTTCTTATGAAGTTGTCAACAATTCTCTTATGAAGCTATTGATAGTTCCCTTATTATTAACAATTTCATAAGAGTTATCCACAATTTTTTTTTCTAAACGGTAAATTACTTTAAATTATAGTAAATAAAGCTCATTAATAATAAAAAAGTAACTATACTATATAGTTACTACTGTAAAATTATCTTTTAGTTATAAATGCAAATTACTAAAACGTGTGTAGTTTGATGAGATGGTAAAAAATAATTGTGATGGTATTTGAATAGGAAAGATTTTAAATATAAAATACTTACATTTACAACATTATAAGAAAAATTTTGCTTTCATAAATGATTTTTCGTTGAAAAGGAATGCTGTAAAAGTTATTCCTGTTGGTTTTCCATTTTTTAATTTCTAGTAGACATCAAGGATATTTTTAAAAGTCCGATTGTGGCAGCTTAGTTGTCAGTTGAGAATAAATTAATAGTAATTACTTGTTAAATTTTCTCCATTAGTGGACTTTGAGTGTCCTATCTCTGCGTGAATGAATAAGTGTAAGTAGTGGATAAATATCATAAAATGTGATTGAGTGGAAATATGAATGGCAGATTTTTAAAAAATTCATTTATTGTCATTAATACAATGATGGATGTATAATTATTATTAGTATTTACTCACAATTGATCAAAATACGGAACAATTAGTACCAATAATTCCTTTTTTCTCAATTTTGACAAGGATAGGTGATGAACTGGCTTGACTTTGTAGTTTTGTCCGGACAAAGCTAGCATTTCCTCTCTTCTTTCAACTTCTGCCGATCCTAAGATAATCAAAGAAGCTCAAATTAAGATATTTATTACTCCTAGTTGGTGTTTGAAGCCGCCAACCTTTTGAACCTGCTTGTCGCTTTCATTTTCTGTCTTTTTTCATTTCGTCCACATCTTTCCAGTGTCTAGGTTCATTTCTTCGATGGAGAATTCTAGAATGCTAAATCAACAAATACTATGCAAAGCAACCTTGTTGCTTTAGTACTCGTTTCTGTGATGGGTGGAGCTTCGGGAAAACATTAGACTTGAGAGAAGGGCACCGGGGGAGAGGGTTGAGAGCTTACAGAGAGCTCACCTGTGGATGACCCTATAGCTGTAAGTTGTAAAATTTCAAACAAGAACCAATATGACTTCGTGATGTGATCCAAAAACTCTATATTGTGGAACTTGCAAGTTTAAGGATTTCTTAGGGATTTGTAAATTTATATATAAATATATAATTTATACATACCCACAAGTAGATACCTCAAAATTACCACTGGTTATACCTAAAATTAGTATTTCTTAACCAAAAATTCCAAATGCAAAGAACAAATAATTTGAAACATCAATTTTAAAAATTACAAATTATGTTTGTGCATCTGATTGCTTAACTATTTGACTAATTGGTATACTAAAACAAATTAAGTCAACCCCCAACACCCCGAAGTGCACAGCTTAATATAAATTAAGTTACTTAATTATTTAATATTAATTGTAGCATAATTTATTAGATGGGGTACATGGAATGTTAAGTGTAATAATAAAGTATGGGACACTTTGGAACATGGATCTTATGGTACGCATTGTGCAAGCTCTAGTGTGATCTTTAGTAACTGGGGGTTATATATTGTTCCAACCTCATATAGATTCCAAAAATTTGAAATCAAAACTTATTCTATGATGCTTAATATTTATTATAGAATTAATGGACTGTGTGGGATATGTGAAATTCCAAGGTCTAACAGTATCCAATAAACATCCAAACTATGGGGAATATAATGTAGGCTGACTTTAATGTTAAAGTGTTAGAAATTTATGATTTATTTTACCGCATGCCTCACAATTGTTATTATTAAACTCTTTCCTCCTTAAAAGTTGTTAGGAATGAAATTTAGCATACAACCTGCTAACCTAGACACCATAAAAATAAATTATAAATAGGTTTAGGTATACAATTCATATAATTAATATATGAATTTAAATTATTTAGACCTATTTATAAATATACATAGGTCAAGCCTAACACCTAAGATGGTTTACAAAACCCATTAAACAAGCGTCATAAACATGTAAGGTTTAACTTGAGAACTCATTTAAGATTGGGATTTATAATGTTTATTATTTAATTTTGCACTCTTCTATCTCCTCACTCTAATGTTTGCTTCTACGCCTCCCTCCTTCCCTCTTCTCGTGCACCGTTGTTACTTTGCCATTGACTACACTAGTTATCATTGTTCTCTCTAGTTATTTTGACTTTGATTGTGATGAGATCCATGATGAGAGCCAAGCCAGAAGAAGAAATGTGGATTCTCTTCAAGTGCCGCCTGGACTGATCACAAGAAATCAAGCGAAACGATTCAAAGAAGCACTTAACAGGTTGATAAAGGTTGTCCATGAAGCCGGAAAGGATTGGAGCAATCATGAAGTTGGAACGGATTGGAACAACCATGGGAAGACCCTTGCTTTTATACAAGTCACACCGGACACGGGTTGAAGATGGCGTGTATGTTCAAGGCACGGCCGTGTAGGAATTCCAAGATTGCACAGAATCATACACGGTTAGATACACGGCTAAAAAGCACGGCCGTGTATGGAGACAAGCAAATCCACAGAAAAATACACGACCAGAAGTACACGGTCGTGTATGTGACCGGAATGTGCACAGAAAAGTACACGGCCAAAGTACACAGTCGTGTACACGACCGTGTATCCCCTGCCGGCCAGCTTGTCCTGTTTTCGTGTTTTTACGCAACTTATCTAAGCTACGTCATTTTGGACTTGTTTTTCACGAATTGTAACCCTAGTATAAAAGCTCCTAGAGTTTAGAACAACAAAGAATTTACATCTTTGAACATTAAACACTTTTGAGAGGCACCTCTCTTGGTTCTTCAAGAACTAAATCGAACTTATCGGATTAATTTCCGTGGCGTTCATCCTGACTTATCAATCGGTCTTTCATCCCGATTGTGGCGTCTTCATTTTATACCAAGGTTCTTGTCTCACTTATAGACAACGGGTCGCGGTCTCCACTTTAGGTGTTTGGGCGTCTTAGGCAACGAATTCCGAACGTATTGGTATTGGGTTTCGTCACAAGTTGGCGTGGTTCGTATCAGTTTGGTATCAGAGCTTAGGTTTGTCAAAACATCAGTTCGGTTTGAGGAAGGTAATATCAAAACCCTAACTCCAATCGTTCATATCCATTGTTAGCATTCAATTTCGTAATATTAATTGTCTTTTGATAGTGTAGTATCTACTAGTCGATTGTTAAAAAAAAAAAAAGAGTAAAAATCATGACAAAAAAAAAAAAGAAGAGAAAGAAAAGAAAAGAAAAACGTGATCAAGAGCAACAACCAAGACCAAAAAAAAAAAAAAAATTCGGATAGAAAAATAGAGGAAAAATTTACGAACCCTAGAGTTGTTTTGAATTCTATGGAAGGAAATTGGTGTAGTTCGGGTTAGTTCCAAGAGAATTGAGAAGAGGAAATTGGCGAGTTGATATCATCATTATTTGTGAGAATACACGAGTGACTGTGTGATATCATCATTTGAGCGAAACACGTAAGGGAGTGTATCGTGAGGTTTAATTATATATATATTTGTGTTAGTACTAATCTTTTCTGCAGGGACAATGTCGAGACAATATTCTCCTGAAGGTGAGAGGGGAAGGTTTGATGCTAGGTTAGTAATTGAGGCATTGAGGGGTGAGATGAAGAGGATGTTCCAAGAGGGAATGGAACAAATTCATGAGACGGTAGAGCAAAGATTAGAGCAATCCACAAATGTATTCCAAGGGCGTAAGAGGGAGAGTCGAGCTAGGAGAGTACCGAGGGGTGGAGATGAAATGTCGGATGATGACTTTGATGAGCCTTCTGTCGGGAGTTATAGAGGTTATAGTGGTTGGAATAGAGGAATTAGGGATTGGGAGGATAGAGGAGATATGAATAGAGAGGATGATCAATTGAGTAGCATAAAGATGAAGATTCCTCCTTTCCAAGGGAAGAATGATCCTGAGGCGTACTTAGAGTGGGAGAAGAAGGTAGAGATGGTGTTTGATTGTCACAACTATAGTGGGAGAAAGAAAGTAAAACTTGTTGCCATTGAGTTTTCGGATTATGCTATAGTGTGGTGGGATCAATTAATGTTGAATAGAAGAAGGAGTGGCGAGCTATCTATTGAGTCTTGGGAAGAGATGAAAAGAGTAATGAAGAAGTGGTTTGTGCCTGCGTATTATTATCGTGAATTGCACAACAAATTGCAAACTCTTAGGCAGGGAAGCTGAAGTGTAGATGAGTATTTCAAGGAGATGGAAGTCACTATGATTAGGGCGAATGTAGAGGAGGATAGAGAGGCTACAATGGCTAGGTTTCTTGCTGGGTTGAATAGAAAAATCCAAAATGTGGTTGAATTGCAGCATTATGTAGAATTGGAAGATATAATTCACATGGCTATAAAGGTTGAGAACCAGCACAAGAGGAAAGGTAGTAGTAATGCACGATTTTCACAGGCTAATTCATCCACTTGGAAGACCAACCAATGGAAGAAAGAAGAAAAGCCTTTACCCACCAAACCAAAAGGGGAGCTGAGGCAAGCGGGTTCTACTCCTGGTAATCAAGGTAACCCTGATTCTTCTACTTCTAGAAATCGTGACATTAGATGTTTTAAATGCCAAGGTAGAGGCCATATTGCTAGTCAATGCCCAAATAAGCGTGTGATGATTTTGCGTGATGATGGAGAGTATGAGACTGAGGGGGATAGTGAAGAAGATGATATGCCTCCATTAGAGGATGCTAGTGATGATGAGGAGCCTGCAATGGGAAGGCTAGTGGCAGTAGTGAAGCGAGCTTTGAATGTGCAGATGAAGGAAGAAGAGGAGGTGCAGAGAGAGAATATATTTCATACTAGATGTTATCTAGGAGATCACATTTGTAGTTTGATCATTGATGGAGAGAGTTGCACCAATGTAGTGAGGAATTTTATTGTTGAGAGGCTGGGGCTCAAAACTGTTAGACACCCTAGTCCATATAAATTGCAGTGGTTGAATGATAGTGGTGAGACTAAGGTGAGTAAGCAAGCCTTGATTGGTTTTCGCATTGGAAGGTATGAGGATGAGGTGTTATGTGATGTAGTGCCAATGCAAGCATGTCATGTGTTGTTGGGGAGGCCATGGCAATTTGATATGAAGGTTGTTTATGATGGCTTTTCTAACAAGTATACGCTTGTTCACCAAGGGAAAAGCTTTAATCTTAAACCGTTAACACCTAAGCAGGTGTATGAGGACCAGTTGCAGCTACAACAGTCTTTTGCAAAACATAAGGTGAGTGAAAAGCAGAGTGAGAGTGAGAGAGCAAAAGAAAATGAGAAGAAAAAGGAATATAAAAGTCTAGATCAAAAGGAAAAGGAGAGGAAGGCTGGAAAGAGTGTGAGAGGCCAAGTTGAAGGGGGATCAACTTTGGTGGTGAGTGAAAAGGAGAGGGCAGCCTTGCAAAAGGAGAGTTGTATGACAAGAGTGAGTGTAGTAAGGAGAGCGTTAGTGATGAGGCAACCTATGTTGTTTCTAGTTTTTAAAGAAACATGTTTGACTACTAACGAATTATCTAATGCTTTGCCTAGTGTGGTTGTGTCTCTTGTGCAGGATTTTGAAAATGTCTTTTTGAAGGAACTCCAAAGGCAGGTAGATGAGTTAATGGAGAAGGGATACGTGAGAGAAGGCATGAGTCCATGTGCGGTGCCTGTGATTTTGGTGCCTAAGAAGGATGGGACATAGAGAATGTGTGTTGACTGCCGCACCATCAACAGCCTTACGGTAAAGTATCGTCATCCCATTCCTTGTTTAGATGACTTCTTAGATTGGTTATATGAGTATAGTGTCATTCCTCGTGAGCCATGGATAAACATTTCCATAGATTTTGTGTTAGGATTATCTAGGCCTAGGCATGGTCGAGATTCTAATTTTGTGGTTGTGGATAGGATTTTTAAAACGGTTCATTTCATTCCTTGTCATAAAACTGATGATGCTATACACATTGTTGATTTGTTCTTTAGAAAGGTAGTGTGTTCGCATGGTATACCTAGAAGCATTGTTAGTGATCGAGATGAGAAATTTTTTAGTCATTTTTGGAGAGTATTGTAGGAAAAGTTGGGAACTAAACGAATGTTTTCAACTATCTGTCACCCACAAATTGATGGGCAAATTGATGTGGTTAACAGGACTTTAATTTAATTGTTAGGGGCAATCATAGAGAAGAATATTAGGACTTAGAAGGATTGTCTACCATTTGTGGAGTTTGCATATAACAAGGCTTTATATAGCACTACTCATTGTTCACCATTTGAGATTGTGTATGGTTTTAACCCATTGGTTCCTATTTATTTATTGCCATTGCCACTTAACAAGTCTATGAGTTTTGATGCTGATTCTAAGGCAGATTTCGTGAGAAAGCTACATGCACAGGTAAAGATTAGGATTGTAAAAAAAAATGCCAGGGTCGCTTCAAGGGTGAACAAGGACAGGAGACCCAAGATTTTTCAGCCTGGAGATTGGGTTTGGGTGCATTTTCGCAAGGAGAGTTTTCCATTGCAGAGGAGATCCAAGTTGAACCCTAGGGGAAACGGTCCATTTCCGATGCTTGAGAAAATCAATGATAATGCCTACAAGAAAAAATTACCAGGTGAGTATCTAGTAAGTGTCACATTTTATGTTACTGATCCGAGTCCATGTGATGCAGGCAATGATTTGAGGACAAATCCTTTTCAAGTGGAGGGGAATGATGAGATCCATGATGAGAGCCAAGTCGGAAGAAGAAATGTGGATCCTCTTAAAGTGCCGCCTGGACCGATCACAATAAATCAAGCGAAACGATTCAAGGAAGCACTTAACGGGTTGATAAAGGTTGTCCATGAAGCCGGAAAGGATTGGAGCAATCATGAAGTTGGAACGAATTGGAACAACCATGAGAAGACCCTTGCTTTTATACAAGTCACATCGGACACGGGTTGAAGATGGCGTGTATGTTTAAGGCACGGCCGTGTAGGAATTCCAAGATTGCACAGAATCATACACGGCTAAAAGGCACGGCCGTGTATGGAGACAAGCAAATCCACAGAAAGATACACGACCAAAAGTACACGGTCGTGTATGTGACCGGAATGTGCACAGAAAAGTACACGGCCAAAGTACACGGTCGTGTACACGGCCGTGTATCCCCTGCCGGCCAGCTTGTCCTGTTTTCGTGTTTTTACGCAACTTATCTAAGCTACGTCGTTTTGGACTTGTTTTTCACGAATTGTAACCCTAGTATAAAAGCTCCTAGGGTTTAGAACAACAAAGAATTTACATCTTTGAACATTAAACACTTTTGAGAGGCTCCTCTCTTGGTTCTTCAAGAACTAAATCGAACTTATCGGATTAATTTCCGTGGCGTTCATCCCGACTTATCAATCGGTCTTTCATCCCGATTGTGGCGTCTTCATTTTATACCAAGGTTCTTGTCTCGCTTATAGACAACGGGTCGCGGTCTCCACTTTAGGTGTTTGGGCGTCTTAGGCAACGAATTCCGAATGTATTGGTATTGGGTTTTGTCACGGGTTGGCGTGGTTCGTATCGGATTCTAGTAAGACTAACACTCTTAATTTTTATTTTTTTTACATACTCTAATTTTTTTACTTTCTTTGAAAAATTCAAGGTAAGAAAAATTCCAATTTTTTTAGTGTATCTCATTTTTTGATTTTGATTTAGCTTGTTGTATAAGGACATTTCCCAAGAAGGCATTGTATTTTAGTTAGAGTGTGTGCTATGGGTAGGGGCGCATGTGGTGTCATGGTGATCTTACCAATTAAATTCGATTCCATTCTAGTTTCCTATAAGGTTAATGCCTTAAAACCCTAAATTGAAGCCTTATTAGGAATTAAGTTTTATCCTTTTGTTGGGTGTATAATTGATTATTCAAGTTAGAATTATATGATTTGGGATTGTAATTGATAATTGTGTAAGATTTTGTAATTGGATGATTGGAACAGGAAGGGGTTGCTAACATTGCTAAAATTAGACTTTTGATTCATTTAGGATATAAAATGTATAATTTTTCATGTTGTGGAGGTAGATTTAGGGTTAGACACATTGAACCTTTAACATTTGGGGTTAAATTTATGGCATGGCCCATGTGGTATCTTAGTGATCAACCACGATAGATGGGAAGACAATAGTTAATCAATATGGTTGGTTCTTTTTTTGGTTTTTAGGGTTAGGATTGTGATTTTTTAGTATATTGAAGGTTTTAAATCAATCATTCATGTATCTTGCTAGGTTTTGATTTTTGAGTTGTATCCTGTGTCGATGGTTAACCAATTTGAGTAAGTACTACGATGATGCATGCCTTTTTTTTTTTTTTGTACATGGAGGAATAAATAATAAACCTAATAACTATTTGACCTAAATGCCAATTATGCTTATGCAAGGTTAATAATAATTTTAAATAGACAAGTTATGGACTAGGTATGCATTACTTATTGAGGGCTAAATATTTGAGATGAAATAACATATAGTTAGGTGCCAATAACACCCTTGCTATGAATGCACATGCTGTCAATATGGATAAACTATGGATGGTACAATTGAGGCATCTATAGAGAAGCTATCAATGAGTTATAATAGTGGTGGGACATTATTGTGAATAGAGCCAATTAATTATACTACTAATGGCCGATTATGGTGGTAAACCTAGAAAAGACAATTGGATGTGTCGTGGATATTATTAGATCCTATACATTAGGAATCACTACATCCATGTGTATTGCCTTTGTGCCTATGAAGCCCCCTTTTTTTTTTTTTTGCATTAGTATAATTGTTTAAGCATGCATAGGGTATACCATTTATTTGTTTATGTGCACCATTTCTTTATGGGGCTTTGTAGCTCACTCATATATGAGAGCTTATTTTTAGTTATAGATTAATTTTTTGATGATGATTGCTATCCTAGTTTTAGGTATAACCTATTAGATTGGAAATTTTAGGGGCGGGGTAGGTCAATGATGATAGTACCATAGATGGTTTTGATTGTTATATAGACCAAGTTAAGATGTTATTCATTTAAGATTCTTACTTATTTGCTATTTAAAGATAAATTATGGAAGTTATAAATGAATGAGATTGCTATTAAATTTGAAATTATATATATATTTAGGTTGATGAGATAGATGTTAAATCATCGGAGGTTGAAAGTAATATGTATGTCTTCTTGTACAAATATTGTGGTTTTTTGGTAAGTAGGACTCTAGAGCCTATAGTACTTGCCACATGTAGGGACATATAGGAAAGTTGTTGCATCCCAATTGTTTAGGAGCATAACAGCTTTAACTAGTAACATACCTTAGGCTTTAATATTTAGGGGACATAATTTGTCATGGATACAAGTGTGCTTATGAAGCATTATGATGCTTTAGAGTTTGTTTATTTATATACATACATACATACATACATGAAGATACAGTTGGTTTATTCTAAAATTTTTATATTTTGAGACAACATATGCTTATAGATTTAATGCGGACTTTATATTTATTACTAGACATTTCCCCTTACTTGTAAGCATGGTTATTAAAATCGTGAGTTAACTCATACGTTTGTATGAGTTTACGAGTTTATGACCATACTCATTGTTAACTCACATACAAAATCGGTTTGTTCGTAAAATCACATTAAAATCGCGATTCTATAGGTGGAATCGTTAAAATCACAATTTAAATTGCATTTCAATCGAGTCTAATTATGGAAGCAAGCTAGAGCCATTTTGGTCCAATTCCTCGACTACAATGGGCCGCCACCAAGTTTAAAATAAGCCTACTACCCAGCCTATGTCATGGTCACCTCAGATCTGTTCTTCTTCATCTTTTCTTCTTTCCTACTTCTGGCCTTCGCAACTCTATTCCCTTCCTAGTTGTTTCGCAACTCGCAAGTCAAATCACAATACTCTCAGCTCAGTCGCATCTCCGATTCTCCGTTGTCTACTAGCATTCACTTCATAGTCACAGCTTACAACACAACCAATCTTCAAGGTGAAAGAGTTGGAGTAAACTGCTATTTACCATTGCATCATGGTTCACACTTTGCACCACAACCACATTGCATCGACCTTTTTTTCAAGTAATCAATCACTTGCACCTTCTAGGGTTGTTATATCCTGTCATTATATTTTCTCAACTATCCCTTATTGCCTAGCAAGTCTTTAATTTTAAGGATGTGAACTGTTACTTCTATTTTCAAAAGATGCGAATCTTGATGGTTCAATCTATGGATTAGGTAGTGTTGGATGTATTGTGAAGTTGAATAATGGGGGTGGCAATTCGTAGCTTATGGGGCATAAGCACCATACGTTTTGTAACGTATTACATAATCCCCATCAACAGCTTCCTTCCACAAGGTCACGTTATTGTTCCCATCTGCCACAACCAAAATGTTCCCGATCAATGACTAAGAGACCCTCCAAACAGGTGTTTTAAAGTCATTTAAGACCTTGCCTTCCCATTGATCCCCTTCCCTAGCAACTGTCTAAATTATAACACTTCCATCTTGGGAGGCATTGGCAATGGTAGATTTTGGAAGTCCCAAGTTTGGTGCCTAAGCGACATCATTTACCCAATTCGTATGCATTTGAAGTGCCGGGAAGCAATCTAACTTCCAAATCCCATTGTTGAGCTTCCAGACCTTTACAATGTTATCACAGCCACCAAAGTAGAGCTTCTGGACAGGCTCAGTTGAAACAGAGCCAACAAGTGCACCAGGGGCAATTGATGGTGCCCAAGAGACAGACATAACACCAACTTCATGAGCCTGATCTATTCTTGCAGTGTCCCAACCACCATCAACTCTAGCTGTGAAGACAAATATATTCCCATCAGATGAACCACATGCCAGACAAAGACCAAGTTCATGAGGAGCCCAATCAATGGAGTTAACTGATGTCTTATGCTCATGGAAAACATAGTCCTGGGTCCATTCATTTGGGTTACCCTCTTTCCAGATTATGAGTTTACCATCAAGTGAGCATGATGCTAATTGAGACCCAAAATTTAGGTGAGCCCATGAAATTTGCCACATGGGTCCTTCATGACCAGAAAGTGTTGCAAGATGCTGAGATCCTGAGTTACTCACTCTACTAATCTTAATTGTGTGATCAGATGATGCTGTTGTAAGGCGCTTGCCATAGTAATCCATTGCCACATCATATATTGTGTCTTGGTGTCCACTTTCAATCTTTTGAGGAGGCATTATAACACCTATTTGACAAAATGACAAAACAAAAACAACATTAATTCAGGGACTGAATTTTTTTTTTTTCTATTAATCTAGTGCATCTTCATTGTGTCTTCTTCTTGTCTCTAATTGCTTGAATGTAGAGATATGTTTCAAGTGACATACCTACTATAGGTTTCCAAACCTCATGATTTGTTGGGATGAGTTGTGACACCTTGTTGAGTTAGTCTAGTGAACAACTAATTAGTGATTGCTAAGAAGATGCAAGCTACACAATCAGCCTCTTCATTTTGATTAGAAGTAATGTTTATTGTTTATATTGGAAGTAATGTTTATGACTAGCATGTTGATGTACATGCACACGTACTTACTCTTTCTTTTTATTTTCTTACAGGATTTTAAGTATTGGTTGAGTTCAAATGTCATCTTCTAAATCATCTAAAGAGAGCTCTAAAAGGAAGAATGCACTTGGAAGTAGATCTGATGTTGGTTGGGAGCATGGAATCGATGTAGACAACAATGGGAAAAAGGTAAAATGCAGGTATTGTAGTAAAGTTGTTAGTCGGGGCATTTATAGATTTAAGAATCACTTGGGGTGTATACGTAAAGATGTAGAGGCATGTAGCAGTGTCCCAGATGATGTCAAAAAGGAAATGTTAACAATGTTGTTGAAAGTGGTAAAAATATCAGAAATGAAAAGAAAGCAAATTCATGGTATTGAAGATTCTGATGACGATGATGATGAGGTGGAGCAAACATCCATAAAGAGAAAAGAAAGCAATTACATAGATTTCTTTTCAAAGAAAAAAAAATTGCAAATTGGTGGAAGTGGAATACGGGCAAGCCCAGGTACAATTAATCAATTTATGAAGAAAGATTTGAGAGAAGAATGTTGCCAACAAATTGCTCATTTTTTCTACACTAGCGCAATTCCATTTAATTGTGTAAAAAATCCAGAGTTTGCTAAGATGCTTCAGGTGGTTGGTAGATATGGTTGTGGTCTTAAACTTCCTTCCTATCATGAGCTAAGGGTCACTTGTTTGAAGAAAGAAGTAGCTCAAATAGTGAAATTACTTGAAGACTATAAAGCAGAATGAAAAAAAAAAAAGGGTTATTCCATTATGCCTAATGCATGGACTAATAGAAAGAGGCGTTCTATATGCAATTTCTTGGTGAATAGACTTAAAGGAACAATCTTCTTGTCGTCTATGGATGCTTCTGATATATCTAAGACAACCGACAAAGTTTTTGCAATGTTAGATGATATTGTGGAGAAGGTTGGAGAGGAGAATGTTGTACAAGTAATCACAGATAATGCTGTAAATTATAAAGTAGCAGGGGAAAAATTGATGGAGAAAAGAAAATGCTTATATTGGACACCTTGTGCAACACATTGCATTGATTTGGTCTTAGAAGACTTTGAGAAGAATTTGAAGATCCATCAGGAGACAATTGCAAAAGGGAGGCGAATTACTACATATATTTATTCCAGGACTATACTCATCTCAATCCTCAGGAGATACACTAAAGGAAGGGACTTGATTAGACCCAGTGCAACTCGTTTTGCCACTTGCTATTTGACATTAGGTTGCCTTAGTGAGTTGAAAGGCTCATTGATGAAGATGTTCACCTCAAGTCATTGGAAATCATGAAAGTACTCGACCACAAGTGATGGAAAGTAGATTCAACTGGTGGTTTTGGATAGTAGGTTTTGGAAGAATATTATTACTTGCCTTAAAGTAGCATTTCCCCTTATTAAGATGCTTAGATTAGTGGGTTCTGATGATCAACTAGCTATGGGTTTCATTTATCCAGAAATGGACCGTGCCAAGGAAAAAAATTAAAACAAATTTTAATAATGTGAAAAAAAGGTAATATTTCAACTTATTAGCTATATATATATATATTTTGTGTTAGTGTTCATTTTAATGTTGCATTTGTAAATTGTAATCATATTTATTAAATGTAGTTATGGACTAATCTTCAAGATTATTGACAAGAGATGGGAGCTTCAACTTCATAGACCATTGCATATTGCAGCTTATTATTTGAATCCCCATTACCATTATAGTCCTGATTTTAAAGTTGATACTGATGTTAAGATTGCATTATATGGTTGTATAGAGCGTACGGTTTCTAATCCAACTGAAAGGTGTAAGATTGATATATAACTTGAAAGATTTAAGGATGCTAATGGACTATTTGGTATTGAAGCTACAAGGTTAACAAGAGATAAAAAAAGCTCTAGCTAAATGGTGGGATTCGTATGGAGATGAATGCCTAGAACTACAAAAGTTTGCTATTCGTGTTTTAAGTTTAACTTGTAGTTCTTCAGGTTGTGAGCGTAACTGAAGTGCATTTGAAATGGTATGATACAAATAGTTCTTTTTTTTTTATATGTTATTATTAGGATTATGAATCTTACAAAGTTATATTATATTTATATATAATCTTTTTCATTTTCAGGTCCATACTAAAAAAAGGAATAGGTTGCATCAACAAAAAAAAGAATGATTTAGTGTTTGTAATGCATAACTTGAAATTAAGAAATAAGAAAAAAAGATGCATTGCTGACACTTTTACTTTCACTGTTGAAGATCTCTCATCTGATGATGAATAGATAGTTGAAGAAGAAAATGTGGTTAACTCATAAAATGAGAATGAAGGTGTGTTGCATATCCTTCCAAGTGTGAGGGGTGAAGAAAAAGATGATGAGGAGGAGGAGGACATTGATGCTTATGTGAATTTGGAGAGTTCTAGAAGTAAGTCCCCAATCCTAGATGATTTGGACATTCATGATATTGATGATGTTGAACTTGAAGCTGAAATGCAAATAGGAACTTCAAAAGATTTGGAATTAAAGGATATGGAAATCATTGGTAGCAGTACACCTCATGATGATGTTGACATTAGTGAAGAAGAAGATGATGAAGATGCAGATGATGATGGTGATATGGATGAGAGAGATGGTGGAAATTGTGATGATTTTTTTTTTGTTATTTTGTATTATGATTTATGAATTTATAACTTTTATTAGGACTATGGTTGATTATCTTTATGGTTGATTATCTACATTGCACGACATATGCTTGATTATTTATATCATGACTTTTATTAAGATTTATAACCAAAATATATGTTAAATTTCTTTACTTCTATTATCCATTATATTTTTTAATGACTATTTCAGGTAAATTTATAATATTTGAAATTTATTTTACAAAGGTTATAAAAACTTATATTTCTACGTTCTGTTTCTACATTTCAATTCTACGGACCCCCTAGTGATTCTACATAAAATCGCAATTTTGACAACCATGCTTGTAAGATGTGACTTTGATTGAAGACCATTGTTGAGCTAAAAAATCTCTTCTTCTTTTTTTCCCTTGATTTTTACTTCACATTAAATCCAATCCACTTAATTTAAATTTCTCAGCATAAAAATTAAGGAAATTTTATTTTTCTAAGAATACTTTAAGAAGACTAAAGTCATTAATAAAATGAAGTCACTTAAATAGTAAGCTAGGGTCAATGGGTAAAAGGACCTCAACTAGCTATCGACATGCAATTAAAAAAAATCTTTTAGAAAATAATTAAAAAAAACTAGAGATATCAAGGTTTGGGGGTTTACCTATTAAAATCTAATTAGTTGCTACATAAAATATTCCCAAAAGTAGTTAAAAAAACTTTATTTAATTTTCTTCCTTTCTTATTTTTCAAAAAAATAAACATTTATAAGTAAAATGATAAAAACAAGTAAATAGAGAATATTTTTTGGTAATATACTAAAATAATATTATTCTTAAAAAAATTCGCAAAATAGCATACTCAGAAAAATAGGTAGTGAAGGCGTAAAACTAATTTGCACTTTCAACAATTTGTATTGAAGGTGCAAACCATGTTCGCATCTTTAAGAAAATTGATTGAATTTAGTGTGAAATATTTTTTTTTTAACTATTGAAAAAAAATTCGCACATCTTTATGCTTTTTCTTATAATATACAAAAAAAAAAAAAATTGAGTCCATTTCGTTACAACTTCATCTCTCTCTCTTTTTAATTATTATTAATTTAGTAGCTAGCAACCCATGAAAACCTAATAATTTGACCCTTATAAAAATACTAAACGGCAATGTGGTTTAGTCCTAATTATAGTATACTTAAATATGTCTTTTTGGATATATTATGTGCTTTGTAACTCCACGTGAGCGAAAAGTTATGACCTTTTAAAGTTGGAAAAAAAACCCCGATGCTTATGCGATTTGCTTTTCCAACTTTGAAAGGTCATAACTTTTCACTTATGTGGAGTTGCGGAGTTCATAATATATATATATATATAAAAGACTAATTTGAGTTTACTATAGCTGAGACCAAACACATTACCGTTTGGTATTTTTATAAGGGTCAAATTGCTATGTTTTCATAGGCTGCTAGCTATGGGATTGATAAAAAAAAAAGAGACAAAGTAATGACTAAATGAACTCTATTTTTGTTTTTTTTTTATTTTTTTTTCATATATTATAAAATAAAGCATAAATGGGTGCGAATTTTTTTTGAATAATTAAAAAAAATTACATTAAATGCATGGATTAAGTTCGCATCTTCACAACCTATTTTTGGAATAATTTTTTTGAGTATGTTATTTTGAGAATTAAAAAAAATAATAGTATTTTAGTATATTACCCAATATATTTTACATTTCTTTTTTTTTTCAATTTTTTTAGAATGTTTGGAAATATAATTTTTTTCATTTTTCTTCTCAGTTGCCTTGATATCTACATAGCCATTATTTTGGATCAAACCAATAGTAGTTTAATTTTTTAGAAAAAACTTTAATTTGTTGATCAATTTTATTAAGAAAATACCAAATTTATGTATTTATTAATCTGATTTTTATTTGAGATAAAATCCCTTAGAACAATAAATTGCAAGCCATAATTTTGGAAAACCAAAGAAAACCTTTTTTTTTTTTAAAAAAAAAAAGGAAAAAGCAATTAATGATTTTTTTTCTAATTTCTAAAAACCCTAAGTGACAAAAGACATGATTTTTGTACGAAAAAGAAAAATCTAATATGACTTAACATTTTGAAAGAATGCAATTTTAATGAGAAAAAAAAAAAGCAAATTTGATAAAAACATGATTCTTATCCACAAATATTTTCATGGAAAATGCAAATTTTATTAAAAAAAATTGACGCAAAAATGTTTACTCATGTGATTCTCGTTGAAACATGATAAAAAAGAGAGCATAATCAGAAATTAAATAATGATAATAATAACAAATCAAGTGTCCTATAGACACAACTTATTGGTAATATCATATATAATTGATAATAGTAACAAATCAAGTAACCTACATACATAGTTCATTAGTAATTAATATATATTAGCCCATTTAACTCACTTGCATACCTCCTCATACCTGAATATATATATATATATATTATATATATATATATATATATATATATATTCAGGTATGAAGAGGTATGCAAGTGAGTTAAATGGGCTAACTTAGCTCGACCCACTTTTGCCCATAGGTTAAATGGGTTATAATTTACTAGCCTAACTCAGCCCATGCAGGTTAATGGGTTAAACGAGTTAACCCATTAACCCAGTCTACTCGTTTAACCCACTTTTACTGTTTGATAGGTTAAACGAGTTAACCCACTAACATAACCCATTTTATTATAGGAAAGATAAGACAAGACACATATCTTACTTTGAGTAAAGGGCTTATATGTGGTCAGATTGAAAAGAGAGACACTCAACACTTAAATAGTCTTGAAGTCTCAAGAAATTCTTTCTCTTTTTCTTTCTCTCATTGTCTCTATCTTTCTCATGTGTAGACATGTAGACAAAACATATGCATTCTGTGCTAGAGAGTAAGTTTTATTTTCCAACATAGGTATAAATTGTAGAACTATTGATACTCTTGAAGCCAGGGGAAGGTAATGAAGTAATAATTATTTGAAAGTATATATTTTTTAATTTATCAGCAATGTTCCATTTTAGTATTAACAAGCATATGGATGCAATTAGTCAAGAACACCAAAAAGAATTACTTACAAGAAAGATAAGAAAAGAGGAGAAAACCGAGGAGGAGAAAACCTAGAACATTTTCAAACCAAAAATAACATTTAATGAAAAACAAAATGTACAAGAAAATCCATACTTACTTATTGTGCCCAATCAAATCTTGAGAAACACCTAGCGAAGGAGGTTAAAGAGCGAAAGGGAGAGATTAATCAGATAGAGATGTGATGTTCACTATTTTGATTTGAGGGGGTAGTGGCCAATAGGGTATCGTTTCAATTTAATTTTTTATTTTTTTCCTGAGTGATAGAGGAGATCATTTCAAATTAAGTTTTTTAGCTTCATCGCTTTGAGGAGATCGGACTGATTTCTTTTTTTTTTTTTAATTTTTTATTTTTTTTACAACATTGGGGTAAGTAGGCCAACCCACTTTAACCTGTAGGTTAAATGGGCCGAGCTTATTTAGCTCACTACTTAAACGGGTTGCAAAATTTAACCTAAGCCTGTTTTTAAAACAGGTTAGCCCACAGACTTCGATCCACTTATACACCTCTACAAGTATGCATTAATACTAATTGAAAGTAATCCATGACATGTAAAAACCAAATCAGAACAAGTAAATAAAAATATTATTTTCATTCTTTCCCTTTTTTCCTTTTTTTTGAGTCTTTACTCTCTTTTTTTTTTTATTTTGGAATTACTAAACCAAAATAAGAAAAAAAATAAAATAATTAAAAAAAAAACTACCTAATGCAGTTTCAGGTTGCACAATACTAGATGCAGGTCAGGTTGGCTACATGAGGCAAGTCGCATATCACAAGTGCAGTGGATTTATGGTAGGTTGTGGGTGCAGTGATTAGGTGAAAGCAATGGGACTAAAGTAAGGAGGTTTTAAGCTCTACTGATGCATTTTGGTGGTAGTCAAAGCAAGTAGTACTGTTGAACCAATCAATCAAGTGGTGGAGATGGTAGTAGGGTCACTAGTTTTCACATAAAAATAGTAAATACAATGGCTTTCAAAATGACTGGACCCTGACAATCTTGAGGTTTGCTATTAAGGTCGATTGTGGATGAATCAAGGGATAGTTCAGACTTTTCTAGTAGTATTTGAACCCTAGATCCTATTGATATCCTTAGTTTTCTTCAATTATGTGCATAAACGAAGTTATCTTAGTGAGATGTTTTAGGTATTTTGGTGTGGTAGGTTAGAGAGAAACTTTTGAGTTGATTTTTTTTTGTATTTTTTTGGCTAAATTTAATTTTTTTTTAATCTCTATCCTTTAATACTTATAAAAGTATAATCAAATGAGGATTAGATAACCTAAATGCATTTGAATCCTACTAGATCATATTTGAGTTTGAAACCCTATCTCCAAATCTTTTAGATCCGATTTGATCCCATTTTTCTTAATTTTAATTCAAATTATTGATGTAAAATGAAACATTTTGAATGAGACTCAATAGTTTGTATATGCTTCTCTTGTAATAGATGATGCATCTCCTTTCTCTACTATTGTTGGAGCATTTTTATACTTAATTCTCTAATATTCTTCATAAAATAAATTTGCAATGTCATGATTTGAATATTACACATACCTTAAACTTCACATGGATCTCAAATGACTTTCCAAACTTTTTTTGATGTTTTCGTTGAGATATTTAAGGAAAACTTAACCTATGATATTTTGCCATTCCAATGTAAAAGGTATCCCCATAATAATTATTCTCACTTTAGTAGAATAGGTCAAATATACTACCTAATTGTACTTAAATAGTAGGTGTGGGTCTTGAATCTTCATCTATTCTCTAAAAACTTTGTAATATGAATCCCACCATAAATTCACAATTGAATTATCTTACCGATTCTAACCTCTATAGACAAACTTCTAACATTATGTTTCAACTACTCTTGTTCATAGCCTTTTAATTAAAGCTAGGAACACGAGGTGGGTCGAGCTTAGCCCGTAGGATGTGTGGGTTATTTTGGCCTATCCTGTATGGCCCATAGGTCAAGGCACGCCACGTCGATGCGGGTGCAGGTTAGCTCGCATGGCTCGTATAATATTAAAAGAAAAAAAAACACAAAGAAAAACTAAAAAAAGAAAATTGAAAATTGAAATTAAATTTGCTAGCTGCTCCCAACTCCCAATTCCCATCCCATCCTCCTCTATTGTCTCACTCTCACTTCTCAGTCCTCTCCTCTCTTTATTTTCTTATTCTCACTGTTGTCTTGTCTTCTTGTTCTTGTCTATCGTCTCGATCTTGCACTCGTAGTTACATTGCTAGCAGCTCATAGGTCACAGCTTAGGCTCACCTCAATCCTCAATCCTCACAGTACCACATGCACATACCAGTCCAGTCATAGTCGTCACCTCATCGTCATCTCAATCACCGATCCATCATATCATCGTCACCATCTCTTCGTCATCATCATTGTTGTCATCAAGCATAGTGAGTTAGCTCGCATTGTCATCATCCTTGTCGTTGTCGTCATCCTCATCATCGTTGTAATCTTTGTCATCATCTCCTTTGTGTGTAGGGTGGGCTGGCCGACAGGGCGGGGCAAGCCAATGCAGGCCAGCCCACTTCGACTCGTGGGCTAACCCGCTTTTCCAGCTTTGCTTTTAATATTATGTTCCTTTCTATTTAAACCATATGACTCTAAATTACAACTTTAGTAGAATTTCTAAATCTTTCCTTTAATTTTAGCAACATTTTGATTTCTTCTTCATTCCTTTCTTTGTCAAGTACTCCTAAATACTATTTAACATACATTTTTCCATGTTTTCTCTTTTTGAAACTTCTTTTAACTTCAATTAACTATGAATAATTCCTTTTCAAGACATATCAGAATACTTGCTACCACTTATAACTGCACACTAAATAACTTGTTAATAAATACTTAACATAGTGTTTTGTTATCATCAAAACCTCATCGGAATACTTAACATTCTTTTTCTTTTTGGTCATGGCAAAAGGCTTCTTAAATAATTTTAATATTTGAAAAAAAGTTCAAACTTTTATGCTCTAACTCTCCTCAACATAAAAAATTATTTATTTACTTTTCTCCCTCTTTTTGTTATCAATAAAACTGTAAAGAATATGAATTGTCATCAAAGAGATCCTTGAAAAAAAAATGTAAAAGAAAAGAAAATCTCTCCTCCTAAGTGTATGGCTAACATACATCAATTCATGTACAAAAAATAATTTCAATTAGATCCCTATAAAAAAAGGTAAGTACAATTATGTAGAAATATTAAACTTTGTTTAGGTAGTTTCTTGCAAAAAAATTATGAGATTATAATCGACTTATTAGATAGAAAATATAGTTTTGAAAATAAATTTAGTTTCATAGTTATACAAACATTTCACAAGCTAAAGTTAAATAGATAATTAGTAAAAAATCTTTAATTTTCGGAGGGGGATTCGGGTCTAAGTTGAGGAAGAGAGGAGTAGTTTGTTTGGATGAAGGTTTAGGAGTTGTGGAAGTCTTGGACAACCTAATCTTGATCTTGATAGCCCTTAAGTAGTTTTCCATGCCTTTAATGATTTTGTTGTCTAGGCCACAACTTAAAGTGTGATCAACCATTCGAGAGTTTAAACCATCTACTCCTTCTTCAAGCTTTTGAATTTGATCTTTCATAAGCTTTAAAGAGTCTTCCTCAAGTCTTTAGAGATGATCTTTTACAAGATTGAGAGAGACTTCAAGAGCCTCATAGAAGGATTGTTTTCTTATTTTTTATTTTCACATCCTTCTTCAATTCTCTTAAAGTTTGAGTACAGTAATCCTTTATTTTATCCTTGAGTTCATTTTTAGTCTATATTAAAAACTTGTTAACAAATTCATGATGAAGTGCTAACATCCTCTTCATCTCAAAGATTAAGTTCTTAGATTCTTTCCTTCTCTCCTAACCATTTTGTATAAGATCTTTCCAATATCCAATGAAAACTTTTTAGAGGAATCAGAATTTGTATCTTCCTCTTCTCTACTTTCATCATTATTATCATTATTTTCATCTTCTTCATCACCATTTTGAGGCTCTTTCTCTTTATTAGTATGCATCCTAATAAGCTTCTTCTCTTCTTTGTTCTATCAAGTCTAGCCTTTAATTAATGTCCACCATTGAAGAATTATTCTTTTTTTTTTCTTTTTTTTTTACATCTTCAAAACTCTCTTCAATCACAACTTCATCTCTTTCCTTCTTAAGACGTTTAATAGTACCAGCTTCTTATTCAAGACCTTCATTTCTATCTTCCACTACAATCAATCTTTTGCCTTCTTCTTCTACCTCTTCTTTTACCACTTCATCACCAATAGCAAGCTCATTAGTCTCTATTGTAGAAAGATTGTGCTCCTTAAGATTTTTAATAACTCCTTTATCTCTATTTATTTCTCTATGATAATAGTGTCCATCATTGAAACATTGTGTTCTTTAGGACATTCTTCTTGAATGGCTTATTTTTCCTTTCTTTCACATGTCTTTGGAAGTGCTTTATATACAATTCTATTTCCAACCCTCTCTATGATCATTGTGGTCTTGTTTAGTTGGCTTACATCAACTATTTGTTGATTCAACAATCATTCTCCATCTTTTATAGCTTCTTCTATGATAATTTAGGAATATCCTCATAATCATCAAGAACTTGATTAAACAAATAAAATCTCCTTGTTTTGTGATACCCTATGGATGAAAGTCTCATATAGATTGTGAAAGATGTTGAGTAGTGGTATATAAAACCAAATAGTGAATAATATTTGAACAATAGTTAGAAATGTTTGGTTTAAGTGGTTAAAAAGGCTTATTAATGTTTATTAGCTTAACTATTAGCTACCTTTAATTTGAAATGTTAAAAATAGTATCAAAGCTAAGGTAGGGTAGGATTGTGATTCCCTATGTTTAAAGAGGAAGATTGTGATACCCCATGCAATTGGAAATCCCACATGAATTGTGAAAAATGTTAAGTAATTGTATGCAAAATCAAGTAATGAATAATATGTTAACACTAGTTAGAAACTTTTGAACCATGTGGTTAAAAAAAAGCTCACTAGTATTTTTTGGCTTGATTATTGGCAAATTTTTTTAGCCTAGTGAGTCACATGTTCTTTACTTAGCAAGATTAAAATGCAACCTCAATTTCTTACTTGCCTCATAGATCATGTAATAATTATAAAAAATAGATTTACCTTTACTTTTGTCTCTACTCCTCTCTTTCTCTGCTTATTTTATTACTTCTCTCTTCTTCATCATTTGCTCATGTAAATCATAAGCTTCAAAAACATCAAGTTTATCTCTTTTTAATTTCTAAAGAAAACCTTTAACAATCAATATTCTTGAAGACCTAGTATTTTTTTGTTTTACTAAAGTATAGGATTTTTGTTCCAACTTGATTTCTTTGAATTTAATCAACTTAGTTAGAACATTTCCAAAAACAAAACTTCCTCTCTTTCCATTGTTGTGAATATGAGTAATTAAATGAACAACTAGATTAAATTCATAACGATCTCTTAAATCTATTATCAACTTTGCATGATTAGATTTAACTATGGTCTTACCTCTGCCCTTCATTAGAAAATAATGATAGGCTACTTTAAACAAAATTCTTGTTATCACTAGAAAGTCCTTTACATAGAATTCCTTTCCCTTTGATTTAACTAGGTGCCATTGATTCAATTCTTCGAATAGGTCCACCTTATTCCATAAACTATAGAACTCATGATCCTTGTTGTCAACAAATCCAAAACATTCTACAATGTCAACCCTTGTAATTTGTTTTTTCTTTAGTCTAACACATTAGGTTTATTTGAATTTAACTTAGCATAAAACTCGACAACTACTTCTTTATATGCCGGTCCTTCTATACTACAAAAGTTAATCCATCCATGTGACTTAGGCATTGTCTCTCTATGTATTCTGTGTATTTCAAAATAACTAAAATTAATCTAATGCATTTCACTCAATGATGCATTGATATAATTTTTTGAAAAAACTTCCTTAGGTTGCTTCAGTTATTCTTTTCTTCATTACCTTCTTCTCTCTTTGTTCATTTTCTTTCTCTATTACTTTCTTAACTCTCTTGAGTGGCTCTTTTCTGATAGACTCCTCTTTCGTCCTTCTTGAAGTAACAGCTTACTTAGATTGTTAAATTTATGACTCATCAATTGATTCAGTGTCACTTGATATTAATTTTCTTTTGGGTACCATAGTTAAGATGATTTTAGCAATTTAGGGCTTATAAATTTGAGTTGTGGGGTTTATATAAGAGAGAATTTGGAGAAGTTGAAGGGGTGAAGTGATCGTAACTTTTGAAGATTTTTTTTTTTTTTTTTTGTGGTTGGTAGGAAATGATGTCTTCATTTTCCAAGGTGTTTTAATGAGATTTCTCCCCTTTTATTTATTATTTAGAAAGAATTATGGTTTAGTCAAAGATTATAAGATTTACTTCCTTTAATAATTTCCATACACTTATTTTTATTAATCTATTGTTTATTATTGCTACTAAAAGGCACTTTGTGCCTACCTTTTCTTCAAAACCCATTTCAATTTAGTTCCTTTGTAGTTTGAGTTTGGAATCTTATTGTTATTTTCTCTCTCTCTCTCTTTTTTGTGCCAATCTTGTATTTTTGTAATAACAATATTTTTTTTATACATCTAAATTTATTGCAAAAGAAACACATATAAGGATTCTGAGTAACATACTTATTGCTTGCTTGATAATTTTTTCTCATGGTAATGATGCTTCCCATGTTATTTAGTATGCCTTCCAATGCTTCTTCTAGTTCACATTAAATAGCTTCTAACTAGTTTAGTAAACTTACCATATCTTTCAAATTGTTTGGCATCCTTTTGTCTCAAAGGCTTGCTTTCTTCCAATACTTTGCTACTCACTACTAATGCCTTTTGCATAGATTCTTTTCCTTTAACAAATATAGTTTTGGCAAATGTATTTGAAATTTTGCCTCTTTCGAATCCCAAACCAATTTTCAATGAATCATGGCATTGACTTGATAAAAGCATTTGAAATTTTTTATTACTTTGATCAAATTTGTTGAATGTATTGTTTATTGATTGTGAGATGCCTCCAATATGTATTTTTTTGGTTTTTAATTTCTTTCAATGCCATGTTTTCACTCGATAGAGCTTCTTTCTCAAGTCTAAAGGCTTTATTGTCGATTTCCAAAGCCTCATTTTTTATCCTAAAAGAGCATTTATTTAGCTTAAAACTTCATATATATCCTTTAGTGCACTACCTTCATTTTCAAGTTTTGTAAGTTTTGTCTCAGATTTTGAAAGAGCACTCAATAATTCATATATATCATTTGGTGTAGATTCATAGTCAGAGTCAAAGCGTACCCTAGATTTTGCCATAATACATGAATTAACTTTATCAACATCCTCCTTTGTATTCTCAATTCATTTTCTAATTCATTGTGATCACTCTAGGTGGTCATCAAAGGTTTGTTTTTCTTCTTTTGATGTTTTTCAATCCTTTTGATGAGTGTAGGACATTCATATTTAATGTGCCCTATTTTCTTTCATTCATAATACACATTCTCCTTCTTTTGTTTGTCACTTGTGCCTACATAACTATTGTGAATTTTGTTATTTTTATTGCTAGTAGACTTCTTACCTCGATATCTAAGTATTTTGTTTAATTTTCATGTAAGAAGGTTGAACTCGTCTTCTACATCACTTGTCAAGTCATCATTAGAATCGTCTTCTACGTCCTTGGTTTGAGAGCAATAGATATAAATTTGCTATGATTTTCTTTAACTTGCATTATTTCTATTTCATAGGCCATAAGTTTGTTTCAAAGTTGGCTAAGTGTGAGCATCTTCAGTTTACAAGCTTCCTCTATGGCAATCATCTTTAAAGTCCATGCTTTAGGCAATATTCTTAGAATCTTCCAAACTAAGTCTAAATCACTTATCTTTGTATTAAGTGATGATTATTCATTAGATATAGTAGTAAGTTGACTAAACACTTTGTTTATTTTAATTGTGACAACCATTGACTTTTCAATTAGGTTAAAGAAAAACCTAGGTTAAAGAAAAACCTAATTTAAATTGATTTAATTGTGACAACCTTTGTCCTATTAATTAAATTAATTTGTTCATATCCTTTTTAGTATTAAGGTTGTGAATGAATTTGCGATTATATTTCTAGAGGAGTTTCCATGATTGCCACTAAAAAGGAGATTGACTTTTGTGATTTATCTAGTGCCTAGATTTAAACCAATCTCTAAGGCACCTTATCAAACGGCACTTGTTGAGTTAAAGGAATTAAAGAAGCAATTATAGGAATGATTAGATCATGGCTTCATCAAATTGAGTGTATCTCTATGGGGAGCCCTTATACTATTTGTGAAGAAAAAGGACTAATCCATAAAACTGTATAGATTATAGAGAGTTGAACAAGGTCACAATCAAGCATAGATACACATTGCCCTAAATTGATGACTTGTTCAACTAACCTCAAAGAGAAAGTGTATTCTCTTGTATTGATTTAAGGTTAGGATATCATTAGTTAAGATTCAAGCTAGATGATGTATTGAAGACTGCTTTTAGTATGTAATATAAACATTATGAATTCTTAGTAATCCCATTCGGGTTGATCAATGCCCTTACAGCATTCATGGATTTGATGAATCATATATTTTAGCCCATATTAGACAAATGTGTAATAATTTTTATGGATGATATCTTGGTGTATTTTGCTACACCTGCTCAACATGAAGGGCATTTGAGATTAGTGCTATGGATTTTGAGAGAACACATGCTATATGCCAAATTGCCAAAGCATGATTTATAGTTGAAAGAGATTTCTTTTCTTGGACATGTAATCATAGGAAATGGGATTTTACTAATAACCTAATAGATTAAGGCCATCATTGAATGGAAAAGGCTTGAAATGATAACTGAGGTGAGAAGCTTTCTAGGTTTATAAAACTACTATAGAAAATTCACTTAAGACTTTTCCAAGATTGGTAGACCACTCACCCAACCAACACAAAGAATGAGAAGTTTATATGGAGTGACTAAAGGGAGCAAAGCTTCCAATAATTGAAGCAATGCTTAATTTTTACATTGATATTTGTTTTGCCAAACAATGATGAGCCATTTGCAGTTTACAGTGGTGCTTTAAAAAATAAGCTTAGATGTGTCTTAATGTGAGGACATAAAGTGATTGCATATGCATCTTGCTAGGTAAGGCCACATGAGAGGAGTTATCTAACTCATGGCTTGGAACTTACTGCAATTGTGTTTGTAGTAAAATTTGGAGTCATTATTTGTATGGCTAATGGCGAAAAATATGCATTGACCACAAGAGTCTCAAATACTTGTTCACATAGAAAGAGTTAAATATAAGACAATAACAATGGTTGGAACTGATTAAAGATAATGACCTAGGGATAAACTATTATCTAGAAAAGGTTAATGCCATAGCGAATGCATTAAGCAAAAAGAATTATGCAAAAGTAGTGTCTTTACTCATTGACCAATAGGAACCGATCAAAGAGTTTGAATGACTCAATTTGGAATTCATGTAGCATGATACTAAAGCTAAAATGTCAAACATAGTGATCAAGCCTACATTAGTTGACTAGATAAAGGAAGCTCAAAGATATGATCCTACTTTGTAACAAATTAAACAAGAGATGTAATAGGGTAAATATACTAATTTTGAAATTCATGATGATGGATCTCTATAGATGGAAAGAAATATTGTATGTGCTAGACGATGTTGAACTTCGTAAGTAGATTATGAGAGAGGCACATTACTTAGGATACATGGTTTACCCATGTGGTACTAAGATGTACCAAGACCTCAGTAGTAATTATTAGTAGAATGAAATGAACTAAGATATACCCAAGTTTGTGACTAAGTGTGAAACATGTCAGCTGATCAAAGAAGAACATTAGAGACCAAGAGGCTTACTACAACCATTGCTTATCCCATAATGAAAATGGGACTAGATCTCCATAGACTTTTTAAGTATTCTACCCAAAACCAAAGTAGCGTATGATGCCATATGGGTGATCGTAGACCACCTCACAAAATCAGCTCATTTGCTTCCAATTAACATGATGTATTCATTAGAAAAGCTGGCTAAAAATTATATCAAGAAAATAGTCAAACTTTATGGAGTGCTAATAGGAATTGTATTAGATAGAGATCTACTCTTTGTTTCAAAATTTTGGATAAGTTTACAAAAAGCCTTGAGAAGAAAATTTCAATTTAGTAATGCATATTACTGTAAACAAACAGGCAATTAAAGAGAACCATCTTTACCATGGAAGACATGCTCAGAGCCTATGCGATATAATTTAAATGAAGTTAGGATCTATACCTTTCTCTAGGTGAATTTTCCTACAATAATATATATCGTTTAATTATTAAAATGCTCCTTCCGAAGCATTATATGGTAGGAAATGTAAATTCCCATTTATTTTAGGATGACATGGAGAAAATTGCTTTAAGACCAAATCACACACAAGAAGTGGCAAATAAGGTAGTCATTATTAAGTAGAAAATGAAGGAAGCACACGATAAATAGAAAAACTGGGACAATTTGAAAGGACAGATTTTAGAGTTTGATGTTTGTAATCATGTGTCTTTGAAGGTAAGTCTAATAAAAAGCATCCATCGAGTAAGAGCTCAAGGGAAACTAAGCCCTTATTATGTTGAATCATTTCAAATTCTCAAAAAGTTGGAAACATAGCCTATCAACTAGTCCTATGATTAAATTTATTGGGATATATGATGTGTTTGACGTATTTGTCTTGTGTAAGCATACCTCGAACTCAAACAGTATTTTTAAGGTGGAACCAATACAGTTAAAGGAGAACTTGACATGTGAAGAGCATCCAGTCTAAATTTTAGATCGTAAGACTTAGAAACTATGAATTTTAGGCTGTGAAGACAAATTTTATTTTGAGGGGAGGATTTAAGACTCGTGAATTTCTTGAACTAAGTTAAAGCATAAATGAAATTTTCGCACAACATGTGTCAAAAACGATACCACTCTTAAACATAAATTTAGAGGAGATCAACTTTTATTTCAATTTAGGGGCCCTTAAACTTATATGATATTCTAAATACACGTTTGAAACTAACCAACCTATTAGTAATATGCAAGATAGAGATAAAAACACATATAATAATGATGAAGATGATGATAACAAAAATAATAACAGTAATGAAGACAAATGTATTAAAATTGATGTGCTTAAATGATCAAAGCACATGCACTCAATCAATGGAAGCAATTCCAATCAAAACCAATTCCACAAGAGGCGTGAACCCTAATCCCTTATGACTCCGAATGTGTAAAACCAAGCATGATATAATACCAAATGATGATATTCTTAAATGATTCAAGCACAAACCATAATCCAATAGGTGTGAACAATAATAATAACCAAAAGTTGGCTTGATCAACCACTTCACAAATTATCCCTAATTCACGAAAATGGAAGCCAAATGGATATATGGAACAAACAATTACAAGAATATCAATGGATAACAAAGGAAATGAATTGAGACTCCTCTCAAAATTGAAATGTTTCAAATGTGAAAAAAAGAACCCTAAATCACGTGAACAAAATAAGGAACCAACAAATAGCACCTAGATATGACTCACTAAGTACAATTTGTAAAACAACAAGAGATGATTGATATTACTCACAATCACTCTAGTTGTTTCTCGCCACAATTTCAATGATGAAATTGATAAGAGATCAATTGCAAGCAAGGGGACTCCTCATGGCAACAATGGGGGTGTTTTTTCAAATTATCAAAAGGCTCCCTAAAAACCCTAGTTAGCAAGTATTTATACTTATTCCAATTAGGGTTAAAATGCCCAAATATTTACGTCTATGCCACTAATGTGGCTGGTCCTAATTCAAAAAATTACAACAAATCAAATGTCCTAAAAATGATTACCAAGTGACCGGTTAAAAGAAAAATAACAAATACAAAGATGGTCTTCAAAGAGCCGGTTCTTCAAGTCAAGCGAGTAATTGGTTGGTTCAATTCATCTTCAGTTTATGTTGGTTCATGAATAACCCACAAGTTGAGTTTTAGTGAGTTTGTCCATTGCCTTGTAAAACCTGACAAGTACGCTTATTGGAATGTAAAACAAGTAAGTAATAGAAAAGAAGTTAGTATATAAAGATTTATGGGGTCGGTTTGTTCAAAAAGGACCCTCATCGCCAATTTTTGAAATCCTTTAGCTCTTGCCCTAGTGATAGGTCTTGTAGGATTTTGATTCCTATCATCTCCTTGGGTTTAAAAAGGATTTGTCCTCAAATTTGACAGTTCCAATGTAGTAGAGACTCTGTATCCTCCTAGCAAGTTATCTAAAGAATTTTCACTACAGTGTCCCAATATCTGAAATACCATAGGGGGTGATTGCTTTCTCTCCTCCATTTCTAGGATATACCTTATCTATAACAAATATAATGGTCCATCATCCACTAAAATCTCCCTTATCTCAAACTGTCCTACTGATATTGTTTTCTCCTTTCATGTTTTACCAATGTCTTTGACCCTCTTAATCCTCTAATGGTTTACTCAGCTGACTGTGAACCTCATAATCCTCTGATAGTAAACACATCTTAATGCGTGAACCCTAGGTATTTCAATCCTAGAACCTAACATCGCTATTTGAATCAATTACCCCAAGGACCATCTCGAACAAGTATGGCATAACTAGACCCCAATTACACCTGTTGATTAAAACCTAAATTATCAAAAGGGTTTCCTAGCAATTCGGTTAAGAATTCCTATGGAAGAGTTCTTTCTCAAAAGAACAAAAAGAGGGTTTTGTTTCCATGGCCTCCCCTTTGTACGACATATATGGTATATAAATAATAATATGGAAAACCTAAGTTGCTTGATCTATCCTTATCCTCATGTGACTAAGTAGGCAACTAAATAATATAAATTATAAACAAAAAAAAAAATAAAAACCAAAATAAACCGAATGTGCTTCTTTGTTTTGTCAATTTAATAAAATTATTCTAAGGACTCTAAATCATTACTTCCCTCCATGGTTACGTGAATTAAGTTGACAAGTGTTGTGTCTCCTTTAGTGTAGCTTGATTCCTTGGCTTGTAAGTCCATGACTAATCCTTGTAGAGCTTCATTCATCCTCTCAACTCTAGCTCAGGTCATCGGGCCTCCAATACCATGTAATGGATCATGGGATTTTGGTTTCTTCCTTTTAGATGCTAGCTGATCCTCATCATTCTCTCCTTCCTCGAAAAGATTCATCCTCGAATCACCTGCATCATAAGGAGTAAGATTAGAAACATTAATGTAGCACTTACATTACCATAGTGGCTTAGCAAATCTATCTTGTAGGCATTGTCATTTATGCGCTCCACCACTTGGAAAGGTCTATCACCCATTGGATGCAATTTAGACTTCTGTTGTTCAGCAAATCATTCTTTTCTCAAATGCACCTAAATCCCTTCTCCTATATGAAATACGGTCTTGACATGTTCCTTTGGTATTGGCCACTCCCGGATTGCCTCCATTTTCTCCTCATCCATGGTTATCCCATCTGTACCTGTAACAAAGCCAAAAGAAAACACCATACTAGGTAACGAAAGGTTAGTGTCAGTATAAGTAAAATAAACATCCTTGTACATAAGTATAAGTAATTGTTTCCTTGCCAACATTACACTCTTACACTCACTTTTTCTTACAATTTTCTCTCCTCTCAATGTTTCAGAATCTTTTCCCTCATAACTTACCAGTGTTTATTTCTCACTCTTCTTCTTTTTCTCGTTCTTCTCTCGCACACTCTCGTGTTTCTCTCTGAATTCTTTTGCCATCCTCACAAGCTTCCCATGGTTTCTATGGCATGAGAACCACTTTCCTTTTGTTTAGTACAAATGAATACTGGTTTTTGTAGCCGTCATATGTAATTTTCCCATCGAATTGCCAGGGTTATCCTAATAGTATGTGGCTAACCTGCATAGGTACCACATCACACATAACCTCATCTTTGTAGCTCCCTATGGAAAAGGCTATAAGAACTTGCTTGGTCACCTTAACCTCTACACATTCATTCAACCACTGTAATAGATATGGTCTCGAATGTTTCACAGCTTTCAACTGCATCTTATTTACTAGTAAGGTGCTAGCAACATTAGTGTACCTACTAATATCGATTATCAAGCTAAAAACTTTACTCTACATGTGACACCGTGCATGAAAAATATGTTCACATTGGATCCCTTTACCATCTTCCTAGGGTTATACACTAAGTACTCCCCTCGTGACATACAACTTGCCACTCACAGGTCCCTCCAAGTCAACATCCTCATACTCCTGCGATGGTGACTCCTCCTCTTCAAAGCTCACATTCTCTATATCCCCATTGTCACAGATAATCATAGCTCTCTGATTTGGACATTGTGATGCATTGTGCCTAAATCCTTAACACCTAAAACACTTGATATCTCTAGTTCTAGAAGGGGGTTTAGAGTCAGTTTTTCCCTTAAGTGCAGCAATTGGATTCTTAGCCTTCATGTCCTCTTTAGGATTTAAATCCGTAGAGTTCCTCATCCAATTAGACTTCTATGGAGATTTGGAAGTCGACCTAGTCTTCTGTTCACTTCTATATTTTAATTGTCTCTTCACTTTAATTGCTCTATGTAGTAGTTCTTCCATATCCAAATAATGGTGTAAATCTACTACATCAGCTACTTCCCTGTTTAACCCATTGATGAATCTAGCCATAGTGGCCTTATCATCCTCCTTGACTCTAGCCCTAATCATGGCTATTTTTAACTCCTTAAAATAATCCTCTACACTTTTGGTTCCCTATGTCAATCCCTGGACTTTCTTAAGTAAGTCCCTATGGTAGTGACTAGGAATGAACCATTTTTGCATTACGGTCTTCATCTCCTCCCAAGTGCTAACAGTTTGCTCTCCATATCCGCGCCTATTACGCACTAGTTGATCCTACCATAGACTAGCATAATCTGAAAACTCTACTGCAGCCAATTTTATCTTTTTCTCCTTAGTGTAGTTATGGCATTCAAACACATGATCCATTTGCCTCTCCCACTCTAAATACAACTTCAGATCGTTCTTTCCCTGAAATGTTAGGATTTTCAACTTAATACTACCCAAGTTACTATCACGCCTCTAGGTGTTTCCTCTTTCCCTCACGTGGTGATATTCACTAGAGTCGGAATCCTCACCTTCTTCTATCTTAACTCCTTCACTAATTGATCTACCTACTCCTCAACCAACAGTGGTACTGCTAGACGGTTCCCTATTCCTCTCCATCTTATCCATTCTTTCATGGATCTGCTCAAGTTCACTCATCAAAATTCTTTTCATCTCTCCTATCAACTCCTCAAACATCACTCTATTCTCTCCTTCATTTGTATTCTGTCCCGACATATTTCTACAGTTAACAATAAATTAATATCACAAGTAAAAATATGTTCCTCATAATTCACTCGTGTATTGCTCTCATGTAGTAATGCTCTCACAATCCACTTGTATATATCTCTCTCAAATATGTCTTTGTAACCCACTTTTACAATCCTTTGCTAGGAACTCATATTGGAAACTCCTCAACACAATTCATTAAGTTAACACCTAATGGTCACTAGTTAGTTCCAAGTCACGGTGCAATGAAGAATAAGTGAAAGTTCTAATAGTTATGAACAATCTCTTACTAGTAATTTCGGAAACAAGTCAAGACAATTTCTTATCAAGCAATTCAATAGACAAACAAATTTGCACCGAATCTAACAAGAATTATGGAATGTAATTTGGATGCACAATTTAGAAAGACAAGATATAAGTTACGGTTGGAATTAGAAAGTGAATTTGGCAATTGAATTGTAACATGCCAAAACTAGATTTTTCTTTTTAGGAGATTTTGGTTCTTGATTTTTTTTTTCTTTTGCAACCGAATTGATTTTTTTTTTATACGTATGCTTTTCAAGATGAACAAGGAATTGAAACAACAATGGAATTTCATTGACTAGCTAAACTTAGATGTTGTCGGTCTCCAAGAGATTTTTGTGATCGAACAAGAATTTTTTTATACGAATTTCAAATATGAGTATGGACAATAAACAACAGACAAATAACAAAAAGGGATAGAATTTACTTGATTCAAGAAGTTGGAGCTATGATACCAAATGATATGTGAACCCTAGGTATTTCAAACCTAGAACCCGACATTGCTATTTGAATTAATTACCCCAAGGACTGTCTTGAACAAGTATGGCACGACTAGACCTCAATCATACCTGTTAACTGAAACCTAAGTTATCAAAAGGGTTTCCTAGCAGTTCGGTTAAGAATTCCTATAGAAGAGTTCTTTTGCAACAGAAAAAAAAAAAGAGGGTTTCATTTCCAAGAAAAGGTGTTTGTTTTTAATTCAATAATATCATGTCTATGGCCGGCCCCTTGCATGGCATATATAATATACAAATAACAATATGGAAAACCTAAGTTGCCTAATCTATCCTTATTCTCATGTGACCAAGTAGGCAACTAAATAATATAAATTACAAACCAAACAAATAAGAACCAAAATAAACCGAATGTGCTTCTTTGTTTTGTCGGTTTAATAAAATTATTCTAAAGCCTCTAAATCATCACCTCTCTCCATGGTCACGTAAATTAAGTTGAAAAGTGTTGTGTCTCCTTTAGTGTAGCTTGATTCCTTGGTTTATAAGTCTAGGACTAATCCTTATAGAGCATTCGTTTATCCTCTTAACTCTAGCTTGGGTCATCGGGCTTCCAATACCATGCAATGGATCATGGGATTTTGGTTCCTTCCTTTTAGATGCTAGCTAATCCTCATCACATCTGCCTCTGAATAGTTTGGTCCTTTGAAGGTTAGCTCATCTAACTATGAACCTCAGGAACCTCTGAAGGTTGGCACACCTGTGTCTGAATAGTTTAGTCCTCTAATGGATGGTTCGTATGACTATGAACCTCGGGAACCTCTGAAGGTTGGCATACCTATGTCTGAATAGTTTGGTCCTCTGATGGATGGCTTGTGACTATGAACCTCAGGAACCTCTAAAGGCTGGCATATTTGTTTTTGAACATTTTGATCTTTTGATGGTTGGCTCATGTGATTCTGATCTTCAAGAGTCTCTGATGGTTGACTTATCTGTCTTTGCATCTTTTGGACCTTTGATGGCGATATAGGGTTCAATATTATACGTTTACCATCCTGTTGGAACATATAAGTATTTCTATACCCATCATGTAAGACCATCCTATCATATAACCATAGCCTGCCAAGCAATGTATGGGATGCACATATGGGTAGAATATCACATTCAATCTCATCACAGTATTTATCCCCTATACTAAAAGGTACCCTAGCCTTTTGCGTCACATGAAGACTCCCCTGATTATTCAACCAATGTAATGTGTAAGGTTTAGGATGTGGGGTAGTTACAAGTTTCAATTTTGATACTAATGAGGTAGCTATAACATTAGTACAACCACTACCATTAACAATAATGATACACAAGTTTTCTTGTACCTTACAAGAAGTATGGAACAAATTTCTCTTTGTCCATCATCAATAGTTGGAGAAGAAGTCAATACTCGATGTACTAAGTTAGTAGAAGGATATAAATTATTTGACATGGTTGATCACTATCTTCAATAAGCCACAACACACTTCAATACCCACAGTTCAATCAAGTAACCAAGACAATAAATACTTCTTGTCACTTCAAGTATAGTAAAATAATCGAAGCACAAATAAATACTTCCAAGTAGTTAAGATATTAAATTCAACTAGCAAGTCTTTAAATAATGAGTCTCATTAACCTTCACACTTAAATGCTTGTTTTTTAATTCAAATTTCACTACTCACTTCCTTTTCTTGGTCACGGTTTCACACTCATACTTAGTGTTAATGTGCAGCACCTTACACCACATACAATCCTTTAATTCCACACCAATTTACAACATCTCAAGTGCGGCACCTTCCTTACACAACACAAACTTACAACAAGTGGCAATTCCTTCACTACACACTCACACCACCACACCTACACAACACACATACAACAATTCACTTCATGGTGCACTCACTTCACCATAACACTACTTTACGTGCAACACCTTCACCTTAACACACACACAACACTTTAAAGTATACACTTCCTTGCTACAACACAACTCTAACTTGCCACTCACACAACACAATTTACACAACCACTCACAACAAAGGTAGCAAGCATAATTCAAATTACTCCACTAAATGCAACCTTCTCCACAAATGGTAAAAACAATTCAAATTCAAATAACACTTACTTAATGCTACTCAATGAATTACTTCAAACTTAAAGAAGGTGTTTGAATTTCAAATATCTTCCTTTTCTTCCATGCAATTTCAAATCTCAAAATGGTAAAGGACAATTACAACTTCTGAAATCACCAACACACAATTCACTATCACACTCTTCTAGTCTTCAAATGATCACTTCCCTTAAATGATTCAATGATCACTTCCCCTAAATCAATCATGGCCAACTTAACAAAAAAAGGAAATTACAAATGCTCTACATCCACAACAACAAGTAGCAATTACAACTCCTCAACAACACAATCAAACAACCAATTTCCACTTTGCAATTTTGGATCAAGATGCTAACTTAAGAACCTTAAAATTTCTGAAATCACAATTTGACAATCCCTTCTCACAACCAAAGCTCTGATACCAAATTATGATGTGCTTAAATGACTAAAGCACATGCACTCAATCAATGGAAGCAATTCCAATCAAAACCAACTCCACAAGAGGCGTGAACCTTTAATCCCTTATGACTTCGAATGTGTAAAACCAAGTATGATATAATACTAAATGATGATATTCTTAAATGATTCAAGCACATAACATAATCCAATAGGCGTGAACAATAGTAACAACCAACAATTGGCTTGATCAACCACTTCACAAATTATCTCTAATTCACAAAAATGGAAGCCAAATGGATATATGGAATAAACAATTACAAGAATATCAATGGATAACAAAGGAAATAAATTAAGATTCCTCTCAAAATTGAAATGTTTCAAATATGAAAATAAGAACCCTAAGGTACCATTTGGTTACTAGTACTAGACAGAACAAGGAGTACTGGATAGTACTAAAAAAGAAGGACTGGACAAAAAATATTTTTGTACCACGTTTGGTTTGTTCAGCACTGGACAAGGATTTTTGTGCTGTCCAGTGTTTGGATTGCAAAGTACTGGATTGAACATAGTAAATTTGATAGTTTTGCCCTTTTTAATTACTGGAGAAGGCTTTTGTGCTGTCCAGTGTTTGAAATTGCAAAGTACTGGACTAGATAGAGTAAAATTGGCAAATTTGCCCTTTTATTTATATCATAGTTATTTATATATATTTAATATTATTATAAGAAAAAATGATTTTAAGGTTTAATATATTATATTAAATATTTTAGGGAAAAGAATTATGTTATATTTAATGAAATAATACGTTATTTATGGTAGCGTATAAACTTGGTAGACTCGATGTGTTTTTTATTAATTTCACTAATTCTCCCTATTTGAGCTAAACGGATTAAAAATAGAAAATACAACTAGACTTTCATAAGTATTAATATAATTAGTATTTTAAAAGATATGTAATTAAAAAATATAGATATCATTTGTTGTATTATCAATAGTGATGTTGGTGTTGACAATGAAGATAACTATGGTAATGCTAATGGTGATAAAGATAGGAGAGCTAGCAGCAATTTTGATAATTAAAAGGAGCTAATAATTTGTATTAGTTTTGTATTTTATCATGATAATGCATTTTATATTGATACTATTATTTATGTCATAGTTTTATACATTAGCATATCAACTTATACTATATTATTTATACTATGAGTATATGATTTTTATTATTAGTTATGACTAAAATGTATATTGAATTTTTTTTCTCAATCCATCTCAAGTTTTTTATGATTACCGTAAGGCATATCCACAGATTTTGAAAGATATTTTATATTGATTGTAGAAACTTACATTTTTATATTCTAATTTTACAAACCTTGTAAATATTCCAACGGGATTGTGAGTTTAACAACCTTTGTAAGAAGAGAGATTAAAAATTGATCCATACCATTAAAAAACTGGTATCTACATCACTAGATTATAAAAGACCCAGCATGATATAATTTAAGCAATGATAAATATTCCAGAGCAGTTTGCCAAATCACAGTTGAACCATATAGTTAAATGAGTGAAAGATAGCTAATGAAACAAATTCACAGATAATGGTGCACGTAGACTGGAATCCCAATTGCTACATGAGAGCTCCTTATATTGAATTGAATATGATATTCTCATCAAAGAGGCAAACTTTCTTTCATGAAGCTTTCTTTACAACCGAGTAGTAACAGAGAGAGAATGGCTTTTCAAGGCTAAGCACCATCTTCAACTCTTGCAAAGAATATCAGATACGGTCGATTTTTCATTGGTAGAGTTGGATATTTCCTCAGGAATTCTCTATCAGATTTTGAAAAAGATCAATCTTTCCCAACTTTACCATGGATATTCCGATTCAATGACAATTCTATTTCTCCGACAGATCGCCCTTTTGTCTCTACAATGAAGTAATAAGCAAATATTGCAGATAACAATGAAACACCACCAAAACCAGCATAAACTGAACTGACTCCATATTTTTCCACAAGTTCAAGGAAGAATAGTCCCACCAAGAAGTTGCAAACCTGATTGAAGGAGGAAGAAAAAGCTTCAAATCTTAAACAAAAAGTTCCACAGTCAAAAGAGATAGAACTGTTTGCATTGATTCACAACATGGCAAGTAGAAACTAATAGAAGAAGAATAAAGAGAGACTCATCCTAGTTCCATTCATCCATCCTTTAATATCAAAACTACACATACCTAATGAATGGAGAAGCTAAGATGAGTTGTGAATGGGCAATACTTCTAGTGAAGATGAGTTGATGGCTTTCAAGGCCTTCAAGATGAGTTGATGGTTAAATCTCCTGACTTTTTTCAAGCACACAGTCTTGACACACGGCTTATACACGGTCGTGCCTTCAACCGTGTACTCAACCGTGTGTGCTTCTGTGAATTTTCCAAGCTCAACACACGGTCGTGCCTTCAACCGTGTATTTAACCGTGTGTGCTTTTGTGGATTTTCGAAGCTCAACACACGGCCGTCCTCGAGTTTGGTTCTAAACCCTTTCTCACCATTTCTCCAAACAACAGAACCACCTCCTCATACTAACATACACCAACATACCCATGTAACATGGTTATGTTAATCAGAAATTATCAATCTCATTGAAAAAAAAAAAAAAAACTGCTTTCCCTTTCTTAGATTACACAAGCAACCCATATGTGAAGTTCAATATTTTCGGTGATAAATGGACAACATGTTTCATGTTATAATTTGTTAGATGATGGAGTAAGATGATGACCATAATCATGCGAACCCTAAACAATAACGATGCATTCAAAAAGGAAGGAAGAAATCGAGAAGAAATGGAACCATACGAACCTGATGGCGGTGATGGTGGCACTTCCGGCCGATTACACGACGAGCGGCAGTGAAGGAGCGACACCGATGAGCTCTCGTGGGTCCACTTCCGGCTGCGGTGCTATGATGGGAAAAGGATTTCGGACAGATGGGAAAGGAAAGTAGAAGGGGCTGATTAACAGGAGAAGGAGGAAGGCTAAATTGGGAATTTCGAAAAAAATAGAGTTTTGTCCAGTGCCGAATTTTTAGTACCGAATTACACATGGTACTAATTTATCTCATTTAGTCCAATACTATATTAAGGTTTTGTCCAGTACTTTCGTCATGGGTGACAACCAAATGATGGACAAAAAATTTAGTCCTGTCTAGTACCGAATTTTTACTCCAACCAAACGCTACCTAAATCACGTGAACAAAATAAGGAACCAACAAATAGCACCTAGATATGACTCACTAAGTACAATTTGTAAAACAACAAGAGATGATTGATATTACTCACAATCACTCTAGTTGGTTCTCGCCACAATTTCAATGATGAAATTGATAAGAGATCAATTGCAAGTAAGGGGACTCCTCATGGCAACAATGGGGGGTGTTTTTTCAAATTATCAAAAGGCTCCCTAAAAACCCCAGTTAGCAAGTATTTATACTTGCTCCAATTAGGGTTAAAATGCCCAAATATTTACGTCTATGCCATTAATGTGGCCGATCCTAATTCAAAAAATTACAACAAATCAAATGTTCTAAAAATGATTACAATACAAAGATGGTCTTCAAAGAGCCGGTTCTTTAAGTCAAGTGAATAATTGGTTGGTTCAATTCATCTTCGGTTTATGTCAGTCCATGAATAACCCACAAGCTAAGTTTTAGTGAGTTTGTCCATTGCCTTGTAAAACTTGACAAGTACGCCTGTTAGAATATATAACAAATAAGTAATAGAAAAGAAGTTAGTATATAAAGATTTTCGAGGTCGGTTTGTTCAAAGAGGACCCTCATCACCAATTTTTTAAATCCTTTAACTCTTGCCCTAGTGATAGGTCTTATAGGATTTTGATTCCTATAAAAAATATAAGATATAAGCATATGAAGAAGTGTAAAATAATAATAAATATAATAGTTAATGTCGTATTTAATACCTAAACTTCATTCATTTTTGTAATCAACTATGTAAATTTTAAAAGTATTAATTTACTACTTGTAAACTTTTTAATGTTATTTACAGTACCTAGATGGGGTAATTAATTGTAAAAATAGATAAAATTCAAATAGTTGATTGCAAAAATGGGTAAAGTCTATGTAGTTAATTGTAAAATAGGTAAAGTTAATACAACAAATTAACACATTTAAACTTTAGATAGTTAATTAATTACAATTTTGTTGTTTAGTGTACAAGGAAGGAAAGGGGGGAGAAAATGTTGCAATTACAATTTACAGCTTTTTTTTTTTTTTTTCCTTTTTACATGCCATCTTTTTACTTTTATGGACACATTGGTAATTTTGCTTTGTCCTTTAGGCCACTGCGAGTCAAGAAAGGAAAGATCAATTTGTATAAAACCATTTTATAAAATAATAATCAAGTAATGTAATCCATTCCCTTTTACTTCAGTTTTCTTAATTAGCTACCAACACCATCCTTATTTTTTGAAAACACAAGCCACGATCATCTTCCTTGTTTTTTTTCCCACTAACCAGCCAAGTACAAGTAATATTTCTCAGCCCAAATCCTTTTTCTTTTTTTCTTTTTCTCTTTTGAACACCACTAGTCACACTCATTCCAATCCCCATCCTCATCATCTTACCTTTCGTTCCCTTCTTCCTCACCACCCTCGCTCCATTATTATTATTATTATTATTATTTTATTAGCCTTGTTTCTACACATTAGAAAAAAGACAGCACCAGTCGCATCCTTGAACAATCTTCAAACACAATGAGCAATCCCCTATTTTGGAATTTAAAAGCGAGGCAACAGCTTTTGATGACTAGATCTTTGACGAACTCGCCATAAAGTATCATACCAACACAACTTAAATGAAGGTAATCGTCAACCCTTAATAACTTGAACTTGTTCACGATCAATTGTGATATTAAACTGTGCTCCTTTAATTCTTTTTCTTTCCTACCTCTTCTTGGCATGTACAAGCCTTTCCCTGTAATTGAAGGCGTAGAACGGAGCAATAGTTGCTACAGTTGCGGAATCAACAATTAGCCACTAAAGCGTACACCAAAAAACAACGTGGCTCTGGTTGTCAAACGACATACAAGCAAACAAGAAGCTTCACCAACTAGAATAGGAGGATGTCAAATTGGTTAATTCGGTGCTATTGCAAGTAGTATGCACCACAAGTAAAACTCTTCCACCTTAAATCAGTTTATTAAAGTAGAGTAGTCAAGGCTTAGTTATCCTTTGCGAGGTCGACTGAGTTGATGAGAATGTCTACGTCTAGGAGTTTGTAATTCAACTCTAGTCAAAGCATGATTAGAAGAAGTTAAAAATGTCGATGGATCAACTAAATATAGACATGAAATATTTTAATATGATGAAGTATCAATGTGTCATAGAGTATATGAAACCAATGGTAATATCTATTGAGATGTGACTTATACTCCCCTACGATAAAAAAGCACGTGGGTTCTGCTCTACGCTAAGCAGGTGGGGGTCCGAGGAAGCCGCCTTGGTTGGGGTTTCAAGGGGGCAGCATCTCCTGGACATTAGAGAGTTTTTAACAATTAAGCCCATATTTGCTCATTAAAAGTTTGGGCTTGTGACCATGAATAGCTATTACTATATATTCTCTTTTTCACTTGTAATTGCATGATGAAAATAAGAGAGTAAGGTGATAATTATAGTAGAATCCTCTACTAGATATAACTCTAGTTAACAGGTGAACCAGGATAAATCTTATGTCTTTATTTTTCTTCCTCTTTTAACTTTACTTCATTATTATTAATGAGCATCAACCCTAATATCAACTTCCTCTCGTACGCCGGCCCTAACAACATCCTTGTGAACAACCCAATATCCTGCTAGAAATTGATCTAAAGCAAATATAGTTAAGTGTAAAAAGATTGTAAGGGGTAATGCTAATGAATTCTTGACCATCCTTGATCATAAACTCAGCATAGAAGATTATGCTAGTGTGATGATAATCTATAAATCACAATTAGAAGTTTATACAATTTAGGATAATGTAGATGTTAATTACATAACGAAGGCTAAAGGAGTGAACACACTATAAGTACAAATACATAAACACGCATTGATAGGGATCAAATTCCTACAAGACCAATCACTAGAGCATGAGCCAAGGGGTTACAAAATCTAGCAATAAGGGTCCTCCATGACCAATTAGACCCTAAGGATGTTGATTTAGTATCTACTTTTGCATTATCTAACTATTGTACATTCCAGTAGGTACATTTATCAGTTTTACAGGATAGCAAATAAAATACGTTAAGGATTAAATTCTAGGACATTCTTAGACTCACATCTAACAGTCCACAATATGTTCAATTGAAGTGAAGAAACGACCACTTGAAGATCATTTGTACTTGTAATTTGTTGCTTGTGGAACCGGCCACTTAAGTAGCTTATTTGTAATTTTGTGTTATTTTTACCCTAATTAGAGCAAGTATAAATACTTGTTAACTAGAGTTTTGAGATAGCTTTTGAACATTTTTGAAATTAGACACTTTCTTTGCCGTGAAGGAGATCCTTACTTGCAAAAGTCTCTTATCAATTTCACAAGTGAAAATGTGGCAAGATCAACTTGAGTAAATTGTGAGTAATATCAATCTTTCTCTTGTTGTTTTCAAATTGTATTTAGTGCGTCATATCTAGGTGTAATTTGTTGGTTACTTGTTGTTATCCACGTGAATTAAGGTTCATCCATTTCATATTTGAATCACTTCAATTTGAGTGGAATTCTAATTCATTTCTTTAATTATCTATTGCTACTTTTACAATTGCTTTGTTCCTCATTTCAATTTAGCATCAAGCCTTTGAAATCATGTGAATTAGGGATCATTGGTGAAGTTAGTGATTACACCAATTGTTGATTAGATTTTATTGATCACACCATTTGTGGATGTGTTTACAATTCAATTAGTAAGGCACATCACACATGATTGTTAAAATTGAGATTCTACTTAAAATTGCTTGGAGTTCTATAGAATCGGATCCTAAAATTGTAAGATTTTACAACTTGTGTAAATTAGCTTTTAACAATTGTAAATATACTTACAATAGTAAAAGAAAAACTTAGAAAACTTACAATACATGTGGAATAATAAAATTCATCATAAATTCGAGTCATAATACAATTTTAATACAAATAGTTGAGTATAAATCATTAGTCAAACATATGAAATTAGAACATAAATACCGATACAAATTGTTGCAATATAAATCATTACAATAAACATATAAAACTAAAATAAATTATCAACTGCTTTGTCATCACCAAAACTATCTCCATCTCTCCCATCACCACCATCACCATCATCATTGTTGTCCTCATCATCATCATTGTCAATGTTATTATTGAAATTGCTACCAATGATATTCATATATTTTAACTCTAAATCTTTTAAAGTATCAATTCATACTTCATCTTTAGTAGCATCAATGTTATAAATTTCCAAATCATTTTGAATTCCATGACTCTCCAAATTTACATATGCATCAACTTCCTTACCCCTTGCATTTAAACATATATGTATTTTACTATGTTATATCATAACTAAAGGTTAAGAAAAAGTAATAAAAGTGTGTAAAAGGCTAGTTTAAAGGCCCATTTAGTAAGTATATTAGCTTATTAGATCAAAAACTCTAAAATATGTAAAATCGTAGAATCCCTTATAAAATTAGGATTTTATCGAATCTAAAGATTTAAATTGAAATTTTATCTAGTTTTACTTAAAAAGGATTTTGTATGGGATTTAATAGGGGAGAGTATTGTTAAATTGTAGAATTTGTAGGAGTTGAATTGAGATTTTGATAACCATACACACACACAAACACACAAATATATAAGTTCTATGTTATGTTAGTATTCTAGTAGCATTGTATTTAGATTCCTATTTTGTCTTACCCTATATTCTATTGTAATATTTAATTATTATTACTTGTGCCTATTTTCTATTGTTGCCTACAGTTGTATAATTCCTTGAAGTAACTTGTGGTAAAAGACATCTTGAGTATTGTATCAAAGTTCTAAGATGATTATAGAGTTATTCTTGAGTTTCCAAATAATGCATAGCGAGTTACTGCAACAAGGGTGCATTACAATAACTTTCATTTATACTTTTTTATTTTTCAATAAGACCTTATCGATAAGCAGCATGATCATTGTCTATCATCAAGATGGAGTGTGAAAAATTCTAAGGTAAATTATAAAAATGAGACCTTTGTTTTCAAACTTTTGCAACTTATGTATTTGTGTTTTGTCTTTTTACAAGTGCATGAACAATCATTAAAATTTATTTAAAAATGGTGCGTGACATGCATGTATTCCCTTAATACCATCTCAAACTATAAGTATCTTATTTAAAAAACCTTAAATTAGACAAAATAATACAATCTTAAACTCTAAATCAAGAAGTTTCTTAATGTGTTGTTTTGCTCGATTTACAGAAAGGTACATTTGGTTTGGGGTCCATATGGGAGACGTGTGTGTCATTTATCATTGTTAATGGATGAGTGACGATTGCTTGATGGAGTACAACATAGGATATATATTTATTGAAAAACATAGCATAGGATAGTTGCACAAGAATCGGTCAAGTGAATGCCTACTTTTTTTATTAAGTGGATTGGGACTCCTCCTTCCACCAAATGGAAGTTGAAACGAATCTATCATATTACGACAGTCTAAATGGACAGTGAGTTCGAAGCCACTTCCTTGCAAAAGAGCATAAGCACGTATCACTTTTTTTTTTTTTTTAAGATCTCCCTTCCTAGAGAAGTGTAATAGTTGATAAAAACCCTTTAAAAAATTATTATTATTGTGATCAGACTCGATCCTTGTTGGTGTAAGTATATAACAATATCCTGTAGGCCCAAAATTGGTTATATTTGAAGGAGGCCACCGTAACAAATTCTAAGAAATGAACGACCACTAATTACTTTGTATACAACCTCTATCCCAGCCCATTGCATACCGCCATTGATGGGCCTATTTCATTATTCCCAGCGTTTTTCGCCATTGTCCACCCCTGAACCCTTATTTTAATGGTAATGGTTACTAGTAGCTGTCAATTGAGCACACGCTTTGCTTATAAGGAGGTTGGCTATATCCGTCTCACCCTTATTGGTGACATTATGGGAAAAGTTAAGCATGAAATTACGAAGAAAGAATTTTATTGTCTGAGCTTAAAAAAAGAAAAGAAAAAGAACAAAGCTTTTAAAGGTGTCTAAAAACTTTTGGCTCGTTTAATTTATATCATAGCAAATATAAAATTGATGTTATTTCGGCCAGGAATCAATAGTGGAAGACAAAAAATGAAGTGATGAACATATCTGGATAGTATGCCAATAACAATAGCATGAATATGAATATTGTGAATATTTAATAACCGATGAAGTTATGATAAAGTGGAGTTGCTGCAAAAGATTTTGTGAGATGAATATTTGTGGAATATATCTAGGGAAAAGTATATTTTCAAATGTTTAATAGAGTTGCAAATGAGGTAAGTTGAGTCAAGTTTTTTAAGGTTCAATTTAGTTTGCTAGAAAAATTATCGAGCTCGAACCGAAGCGATCTTTCACTGAATCTTAAAATTATAAGTTTAAGATCAAGCTCGACCTCAAGTTCATTAAGTAATTTAAAGCTTGAGCTTAGCATAGACAACCTTGAGCTTGAGTTCTTTTGAATAAATGAGTTTGAACTATAGTTCATTTGAATAAATGAATCTACTTATACCTATTTGCAAGCCTACTTATTAATAATACAAATAAAAGTTTATTCATAAGCCTATTAGTAAGTCAATTTGTTAACAATATAAATGTGAGTTTACTTATAAGTCTATTAATAAGTCAACTTATTAATAATATAAATGAAAACTTACTTATCAATTTATTTGCGAGCTTACTCATTAGCCTTTCTACGAGCCAGCTCATTAACAATATAAACAAGCTTACTTGTAAACTCATGGGTCGATTCATTAATAATATAAATAAACTTATTCTCAAGTCAGCTCACAAGCCTATATAAAAGCTCGAACTCGACTCATTTAAATAAACAATTTTTATTTTAATCTCAAGTTTGGCTCATTCACTAATTGAGCTCGAGCAAAGGCAAGTTCAAACAAACTTAAAGTGAGCTAAGCTCGAATATGTTGTAAGTAGCTAAGCTCATTTACAACCTAAATGTTTACCTACTTTTTTATTTGAATTATCAACTCTTTTTTTTTAAGTTCTATTTTAGTGCTCACTATTTTAAAACCTTGCAAAAATAGAATTTTCGTTAAATACGTTAAATTGTTTGTTCATTTGGAGTATGTATTAGCTTCCAATTAGGCTTAAGCCAGTTGGCCAAAGTTTTTAGAGTATATAAAAATTTTTCCAGCTCATTTTCTTAATTTTAATTATTATTTTTGTATTTTTTATTATATTATATGACTATATATATAATATTATTTTTATTATATTACATAAATAAATATATTTAATATTATTATATTTTTAATTTAATTATTGTAAACTAATTTGAATTTAATCCGCGTCATGAATTGATGAAAATCTTAATAGATTTGATGGAAGTCCTATTTTTATAACCTAATTTGAATAGAATTTTTGTGTAACTGATAATTTGATGTCATGTTTTATATCTCCATTTCAATTTTATTCATCTAATAATGATGTTTTAAAGTAGAAATTTTAGGGCTATGATAGTTTTGCTTATGATAAAATGTTCACTTATAGGATCCCATGGTCATTGGTTATATAATGTTCAATTTTTTCTATATCATGGGTTTCATTTATGTCTACTCATTAATATAATATAATAATTAAATTTTGAGATGCCTCCTATCAATTATTATTAAACTAGTACCTCCCCTTTTGGGCTTCACTTTTTTATTTATGAAATTTCTAAAAGTACTCTTGAATAGCTCTATATATTTAGCATAATTGTTAGGTAGTTTTTTTCCAATATAAACTCTTTCTACACTCCATTTTCACAATTCTAAAAATAAGAATTAGGTAATTCTTTTCTTATATTCCTCTAAAATCAGACTTATGAAAATGCACCTTAATTTCTTTGTTTCTCTATTGATCTCCATCATAACATAGTCCAAAATAATTTACTTTTTAACTTTGTTTTACTTTTTCTATAATAACTTTTCATGTGTGTGTGTGTGTGCTTTTTTTTTTTTTTCTTTCTCTCTCTTTTAGAATAGTTAATATTATATATAAGTAGGCATATAATTGTTGCACTCTTCATTTTGATGAAATTATCTCCTTTAAGTTTGGCAACTACATTGCGAGAGTAGGGCTCGCTAGTTTTTAATACTCATATTAGAAGGTGATTTTATCTTTTCCATATTGTCATGCACATTTCTTTTAATAAATTTACATTTGTAAAGGATCTTGTTCCTTTGCACATTCACAAAGCTTCTAGTTTAAAGCATATGATATGCAAATAAACTTACTTTTATTTAGTAAACAAATGGATTTGTATGATTTAAATGTATCGATGAATGATGATATTTTAGTACATTTGCTAGGTTTCGTTGATATAAAAGTACTACAAGAAGATAAGGAAGATAATAAACCATTCTTATTAGTCTTTTATAATGCCTTGTTAATAACCTTTTTTCCAACCTACACTCTTCAACAATTTCTCTTGAAGAGCTATCAAAGAATGTGATTAATTTAATATATCAATGTGCCTAACAAATGAATGATTTATTTTGTTATGTTTAATTAGTTGCACTATACTTTTTATGTTTGAAAGTTTAAGTAATTTGTTCTTTTAGACATTATCTTTATGAAGATTTTCATTCTATTTATTTTAATGTACATCATGAGTATGCTTAGAAGACAATATTCTCAACACTATGTTTGGGATATTTGAAAGAGGAAGGAAAGAATGACGGTGGAGAGAAATTTTTTATTTTCCATTGTTTGAAAAGAAGAAAAAATGGAAAGAAAGGGAATTTGGATGGATTTAAATCCCTTAGGTCCATAAAAAAGTGTTCTCTTTAAAAGTGGAGAGAGATGGAAAGTTCTTAAATCTATAATTTTATCCATCATAAATATTAACCCTTTAATAAAAAAAAAAATTATTTATGAAGAATTATCTAATAATGGCAAGTTTTCAAATTAAAAAAATTATTTTTCTATTCATTTCAATCTCTTTACTTTCCTTTGTTTTCTAAATAATGGAAAAGAGTAATTTTTCCTTCCTTTTTCTTTCCTCTTTCTTTCTTTTCTAATTTTTTCCCTCTTCTTTGCATTTTTATTCATGGTCTCTATTAGGCCAATTATTTGATATGATAGCTTTTAGCTTCACAATTTTAAGGTGAGCATTTTGATATTTGGTCTTATGTATAACATGCTAGGTTTTAAACTGGTGATTTCAAGACCTATTTGCTCAGTATGGGGACTTTGTCCCAACTTAGCCTAAATAATAAGCACTTGCGTTTTTTGAGAATTGGTACGAAGAGTGTCATGTGCATTAGAATTACATAGTATATAGTTTTAGGCTATGCAATGGCAAATTCATTTTGTATTGAATACTATTTACTTTATTATCGCATTTGTCTTTGTCAGTGATAGGGGTAAGCCAATATAAAGTAGATAGGGTATGAGGCTCTACTCGTACTCTACCCTATAGGGTACAGGTTTCTGATTTTTGGAACTAAAACCTACCTTGTAACACCTTAAAACCATTGTGTATCCTATATCTTGTAAAACCTATAGGGATAAGGTATCATGTAGAACTTATAATTTTTTTTTTCTTATAAATTTCAAATTTATGTAATATTATAAAAGTAATTTACATGTGAATTATAAATTCTTAATATGCAAAATTTATTCGATTTGTTAGAAAATATGTGAAATTAAAGAAAATATAAATTTTCAATCTTCATTATTTCAAATTTTACAATCTTACTACTTAGCAAATAGAAAAGGATAAGGCAAAAGAATAAAAAACCAAAAGTTAGAGAGAAAAATATGGAAGAATAAGAAGAGAAAAGAAGGATGGCATTAAATTTAACCATTTAATGTTATTACCTTATTAACTTAGGCTCTTTTCCTTTTTTTTTTTATTTTGCTAAAACATTTATAGTAAAAAATTATAATATTATTATTTACTATTCATTTATTAATATTATTTAATAAAATTTAATAAAATAAGCATAAGGTACCTTGGAACTTATACTTTGTATACCTTGGAATATAGGTTTTAAGGTAGGTATATGGTAAGAAGATCTCGTACCCATACCTACCCTATAAGAGTGAACTCTAGAAAATCTGTACTTAAAATTTACTCATGACCTTTAATGCCCACCTAAAACCTACTCAGTTAAGTAGGGTACAAATAGGCATTTGTACAATAGCATTACCTATTCATCCCTAATTAGTGAAACTTAATTAACTCGTAGAGTTGAAGGAAGTATTGTTTTACCTCTAGGTAACAAAGAGAACCAAAGTTGGATGCTACTTTATGGTATGAGATTAATAGAATGCTACATCATCTTTTCGTAGTTCAACTAATATCAAGCTAAGAAGATAATAAAAAGGTTTACATATGAAGTGTCAAGTACAACTCAATTTTAAAATCTAAGTCCTAGTTATTTCCTCGAGATGTGTAATGGGGCATAAAATTATGTTTTTTTTTTTTTTTTATTTAGGTTAGACAGAATCATGAATTTCTTTCGGATTGAGAATGGTGCAATGACCACTAAAGGCCTTGTACAAAATTAAGGGAAAATTATAAATAATCTTCTTAAATTTTCATTTAGGTATGGATATACTCTCTTAACTTTTAAATGATACAAATCATCCTCTCAAATTTTGATAAATTCACAACATAAATGATATTTGCTTTTTCATTCAAAAAAGGCTCATTGAGTTCAAAGTTTAGAGGGTGTTAAAGCAATGCTTTGACAAGTTTGAGAAAGTATTTCTACATTAAGATCAAAGCTTAGAGAGATTATTTGTGACTTTGAAAGATTCTTTGTCAATATATCAAACTTTGGAGGGGTAATTTATAATATTGAAACTTCAAGGAGTATATGTGCATTTAAGATAAAGTTTAGATAAAATATGATTAAACAGAATAAGAAAATTAAGTGAGCTGGTGGGATTGTCATATATTATGGTAAGTAGAATGTGTTTTGAGTTTCATATTCATACCAAGAATGTATTTTTATACTCTATAGCTTTATCTTATCTCCATAAGTGGTAGTGGTACAGTTACTTTGCTAATGATGCATGGTTGTGCCTCAGCATTATATAGCCAAGTCCCCACCAAGAAAAGATGATTTCCATTTGTCGCTCGAAAGCAGAAAAGTGATAGGAGGAACTAATGATTTGCTAAGGAAAAAACTAGCTGGAAAATGCAAAAGGTGATTGACAACATCGTGGAAGATCACACTTCTATTCTCAGACTTGGATTTTGAGCTCAAACCATTTAGCTGATGATTGACACTTGCCCAAGTCCTGAAGTTCGAAGAATAGTGTAACTTCCGTCGTCAGATTAAAACCCTCCACTTTCCTAATCGTCAATTAAGAGATTAAACAAAAGGGATTGAATTTTCAAGGTTGAATTGAATCTTATTGGTTTAGAAACTTGCATTCACGTGGCTTCAGCCAATAAAAATTGGATATGCTAAATGCACATGTGTCTAGAAATCAGATGGTGTCTGAAATGTCTACGGTTACATTGATGCACTTATAGTATTTACAATTAATAAACCTTAAAACATTTGAATAATTTCTTTTTTCAAATATAAATAACTCTTGAATTTTGACTAAATATAGATATATTCATAAACTTTTATATCCTGTTTCATATGTAGATTTGGTTTGGGACGAAATGCATTGTAATGAAAATATTCATAGAATGAAACATCTTTAATAATTATATGTTATAATTAAATTAAAAATTAAATAAGTAATTATTAATTAATGATAATTAATAACGATGAAATGGAATCATGACTATGCTCCCTCATATGGAATTGAATTCCCCTGGATTTCAAATAATTGCGATTCGATTTTTTAAAAACACTTCAAAACATAGGAGAGTAGAACCTAAAATTGCATTTCCATTCTGGATCTATTTCCATATAGCAAACATGACATTAAAGTATATTTTAACCTTTAATAAATTAAAAAATAATCTTGTGACTTTGACTTTAATGTATAAATACCCTTTAAACTTATCAAAATATTATCTAGCTAATTTATCAAAAGTTGTAAGGTTTTGAAGTACATTTTGGAAATTTAGTGATATATCATACAAAAGTCAAAGTATATAAAGCTTTTTTTATTTTATTTTATTTTTCCCTTTAACACGTGTGTGATGTGCGTTCATTCATTAATGGAACTTGTAATTAAAGGGAAAAGGGAATCTTGAAATTAAATGTAGCTGATGAAGATCGTTTGAACTCAAAATGTCTGGCAAGTGATTTTTACATGCTTTAGATATCTTCCTAACATGCTTCCTTAGTTTTGATGTTAAATTTGTCATCTTCAATTAGTTATTTCTGTAATATTTGAACACAATTCAACTCTGCATTTACAATAATGTTTCGCATTAAGCGTATAAACCAGTGGATAAAGTATTATTAGTCTCTAACTGATTATGTATACGATATGCTGTAAATATGGTCTTAGTAAAGAAAATTGCATTTCTTGATTGGTTGGCTTGTTATGTGTTCTGTGTTGTGTTCGTGACATTATGTTCATTTTTTTTTTCTTTGATTCAATATATAATTGTAGTTTGGAGCTTTGTAGCTATCTATGTGAGCTACATATAGGATAATTAAAATAGAGACGATCTACATTTACTTTTGAAAGCTATAAAATATGTATGTTTTAAGTGGTATAAACTAAAGATAAATATTGTAATAGAAGTATTTGGCAAGTGGCCAAACATGACAGATGAAATTCAATCTTGGAAAACTATTACATGGCTTTCTGAAAACGCCCACGCAACGCCTCACTGTGTTTCTTTTTTACCTCTAAAATGGACTTCATTCCATTATATTAGAAGCAAAATTTCTCTGAACGAAAAGAAGGATCAAGAAAGATGAAGGACATTCTATTGCTTTTCATAATACTAGAAAAGGTCATTGTGTCAAAGCTATTCATCAATTATCGCCATCATCTCTCTTGATTGTTGGCAATGATGTAGCGGGAAAAGAAAACCCTATAAGAAGAAAAGTGTAAAATGCAATACGGGTATATGATGCCAAGTGTACCATATACCTATAAATTAAGTTTTTATTATAACTTGTAAAACGACGTGTCATTATATGTAACAATTATAATGTATTATAAAGAATTTTTAAAAATAAAGTATTACTAAATTTTATTCAAAGTCGTCATCATTTTGTTGATATATTATAATCATGTCATTAAAATAGCCGGTTCGTAAATCTTAATCGCTTTAATAACATATATCTACTAGCTTATAAAATAATATATTGGTAGGTAATAGTGTGACAAAAAAAAAGAAAAAGAAAGTATAATGTACATATGTATGCATATTTGCTCAAGTGTACAAAAGTTCAAAATGAATTTATCAATAGCCATATTTTAAGAAGTGTTTGGCAAATGCCCAAAGATGACAAATGAAAACTGAAGCTTGGAAAATATATTTCATGGCTTTCTGAAAGCCCACATAGGCCCTATCCTGTTATATTAGAAGCGATCTTCTCTGAACGAAAAGACGAACCAAGAAAGACGAAGGAGGACATGTTAATGCTAAGATCTCCATGTGTTAAAAGCTATTTATCAGTCATCGTCTATCCTGTTCGTTGGCTATGATATCTCGGGAAAAGAAAACTCTAGAACTTATATTATTAAATATAAGAAGAAAATTTAAATAATATATGATAAGATGTTAGGGGATCTATGCTTTACTTTAATAACTATGTTTTAAGTTTATCAATAAAATTATAGCCTTTATATATTACAGTTGCAATGTATTACAAAGAATTCTTAAAAATAAAATCCTATTGCTTGTCGTCTAGTCACAGTATAATTATATTTATTTAAATGGTCAAGTTATCAATCTTAGTCGCTTGATATGATGCATCTCAACTAGCTTATATAATAATATGTTATCAATTCAAAACAACAAGGCAAAAGAGTCTGATATACTTGTATAAGCATATTTTGTTGAGGTGTATAAAGTATATTTATAATTATAGTTGTCAACATGGTTAAGTATTCCTTACCCGGTTGCTTGGCAAAAGGCTGAACTTTTAGGATGAAACTTCTATTCTTTCGAGAAATGAAGTTTAAAATTTGAAAAGTGATTGTTAGGCCGAAGAATATATAACCAAACATATGGCCGGCTTACTTAGAAATGTAATACACCAATTACTGTGAAGCAAATTTAAAATTTATATAGATTAGTAAGAATTGGCCGGGTAACATTCGAAAGGATATTCAGGTGGTTTATTTTGAAATTTTAAACATTTTTTTTTTAAGTTTTGGATGTTATGATAATTGATCACATATTACAGCTACAATGCATTATAAGAAATTCTTAAACATAAAACATTATAATTCCATCTAAAATCATGGCATTTTAATTGATATATAATTATACCTTTTGAATGATTGAATTATTAATTTTAATGGCTGTGAGATGATGTGTCTTTATAATAATATGTTGTCAATTCAATACTGCCGGAAAAGAAGTATAATGTGCATATATGCATATTTATTGAAGAGGTATAAAGCATATTTATAGTTGTGATTATTATGTCCTCAGGTAATCCTCTCTCGTTTGCTTAACATAAGGCTAAACTTTTTGGGATGAAATGTCCATTCTTTTGAGAAGTGAAGTCTAAACTATTATCAACGTGAGGTGAACAAAAATCGATGGAAGAGGGTTTCGTAAATAGGAGTTGAAGAGCTGTCTGTGCTCAAAACACAAGTACAAGCGTCATCCTAAAGGAACGAGGGTTCTGAAGAGATAGTCTTGTTCTTGCCAAAAATGATGTACTAGCTTCCTCGGGGGCAACGACACTGTGTACATCTGTTGGTGTCTTCCTCTGATAGTAACTGACACGGGAATATCTGGCCAATCAGAATTCATGAATTTACTGGGGATTCGCGGTCGGTCTAGCTTGGACTTGCACCAAACCATTAAGTGTCTTTTCATTTGTGTCTTAGTATTAGTAATCCTAGAGCGACCTTTTGATGATTACGAGCCACTCGAAACAAAGAAGCAAAATGTATCCTTTGTTTTTTTGTAATAACCCTAATAAATAAAACAAAATAAATTAAATAATAATTTTAAACCTAAAGATATTATTGAAATTTTAAGGGTTAAACAGGAATATATTTATCTAATTAAAAATTTTAAATCTTTGGAAGCTGTTAACATACATTTCTTTTTCTTTGTTTCTTTTCTTTTCTTTTCTTCTCTCTCTTGAACCTTTTACACCTTTAACCAACTAGTCTCTTGATCAACGCATGGATTTATTGAGTAAAGGTGAGTGAACGCACTATTTTTTATTTTTTTTCTTTGTTTCACTACAATTGGCTTAAATTAAAAGTGGAGAATAATTTTAGAAACAAAATTATCTCACAATTTTGGAGAGAAAATCGTATGTGAATGATTTGGCATTCACAATAAAGGGAATTTGATAGATCATTCAAAGGATGATAATTTCGAGTAAGCTTTTTAAATCTAGTGTAATTTAAACAAAATTAAAGTATTTTTGTTGTGAATTAAGAATAGGATTACAAAATTTTCGAAAGTGGGATAAATTGGAGGATAATCATGATCAGAGGATTGGGGATTTTGAGAGAAATAACAGTTTTTGAAATTGCGATGAGATTATGGAAGTACATGGATATAACACAACCGTGTTGCACTCGTGTACTTCAAGTGCATGGCTAGTTAGGGGTCTTACACACATGGAAAAATTAAAGAAATGTATAGTAAGGTATATAGGCAAGAGATAGAGCCATATTTCTGCTTGTATCCCTCTATTCGTTTAACATGCCCGATACATGGATATGAATATGCCCGTGTACTAGGCTGTGTTGAACTTGAGTCTTTCTAAAGTGGAATTTTCTACCTAATTTTGATCTTAGTCTCTCTACATCTACTTAAATGCTTAGAAATTGAGTCAATTAGTTATTATATGATCCTTAAACTAATAGGTTTGGAGTTAAAGAGATCAAAAAATTATGAAGAGATCATTTCTATCAGGTAGATGTATGCTATGGTTACTAGATGCCACGCCTCGAAAGGGGGTCTAGAAGTTTCCATTAAAATCATCATTACACGTGTGCAACTGTTACATGATAATCGTCTTACGAGCTAGAGATCGTAAGACTCTAAGTAAATAATTGCATTTGCGACTAATCATAATACATATAGTTGGATAATAAAATACAACTATGGATCTCGTATCCCACAATCAACCATGATCATAGAGAATTGGTATCCTCTACCAATAAGTAAAATAGGATAAATTTACATAGGGGTCCTAAAATTTCATCTAAATAATATATCCTTCACAATTTTTACTTTGTCATTTTGGTCTTCTAAAAACTCTTAACACTTTACATCTTATCTCATCCTGAGCTTTCATAATCGCTACCTGCAAAAGAGTTTGTGGAGGGGTGAGCACATTATGTCTCAGTGAATGGGAGGGTACACTTTCAATGCTACGTACACACAAGAAAATTCAAATCAAGTTATCAAACATATACTATGCATGAACAACCATATGAATGCAATAACTCACATGGTCTTTCAGTAATCAGCGTGAAGTCTAAGGTTTATGCCCCCCTTGACCTTGGGTTGGGGATTTTAAAGCCACCATCAGTACTCAAGTCATTACCTGGTTTATTTATCTTATCACTTTGATAATTATAATATCTTTTTTAATTCAATAGTGAACGCTCCCATGCCTTTGCATTAGTCGGAGCGGAACTCTCAAAGACCGACTGGACTCAGAATCGTCAAGGCACGACAATCCCCTAATCACTTAGTTTGCACTTGGCAGAACAGTAATCTTCTTGATTACTCCAGCGAGCCCAGTAGCAGTGATGGCCTTCAATCTCATGCAATGTCTCGTGGAAATGCATGTCAAGTCTTAATTATGTCCACTTCCTTAATTAATTGATTTAAAGTGACCAAACAATATATACAATCACAATCAATTCTCAATCAAGCGAATGAAGTAACTACCAAGTATTTCATTTCACATTTATCACAACAAACAAAGTTCATGCCTTTCTCATCACAAAACAGACACAGAACCTAGACCCTACGGATATAGACTGTCTAGCTCTACATTAGTTTTAGTTAACTTGACACCTCTATGCCATTTGTCTTAAATGTCAAACCAACCACTTGTATGACTCGTTCTTCTCAGACAGGTGAACTAACTTATAATTCGGAGATTGAGAAGACTCTAAAGAGGCTGCGACAAGAAGCTAGATCATCCCCCAAACCGAACTTAGTATCGGACTTGTCTGATTCATCCCTTGATTCTGAAAAAGAGGACGACATGGCAAATCTCAAGAGAACCTTAAGGGAGTTGGCTGCACCGGATGTGAATCGACAACCACTTTGTATTCACTACCCCGAATTAGCTGTGGAATTTGAGTTGAAATCTGGGTTAATACATCTGCTACCCACCTTTCATGGTCTTGAGAATGAAGATCCTCATAAGCATTTGAAAGAGTTCCATATAGTGTGTTCTAGTATGAGGCCGCAAGGAATAACCGACGATCAAATCAAGCTACGTGCTTTTCCATTTTCTTTAAGTACTAAAGCTAAAGATTGGTTGTTTTATTTGCCTCCAGGTTCTATCACCACTTGGACAGATATGGTAAGACTCTTCTTGGACAAATTCTTCCCCGCATCCAGAGCCGCTGGTATAAGAAGAGAAATTTGTGGTATAAAACAAAGGGACACCGAGACTCTTCATGAGTATTGGGAGAGGTTCAAGCAATTGTGTGCAAGCTACCCACAACATGGGATATTTGAACAACTCCTTATCCAATACTTCTACGAGGGCCTACTTCCGATGGAAAGAAAGATGATGGATGCTGTAAGTGGAGGCGCCATAGTAAACAAAACTCCTGGTCAAGCTAGGGAATTGATCTCCATTATGGCTGCCAATTCGCAACAATTTGGGTATAGGCATGATGCATCTTCAAGGAAGGTAAATGAGGTAAGTGTGTCTAACCTTGAACATCAAATTTCTAATCTTACCTCCCTTGTGCAGCAGCTAGCTCTTGGAAAAACGCAGCAGGTGAAGGCTTGTGGAATTTGCGCTGCTCCTAATCATCTGACCGACATGTGCCCCACATTGCAAGATGACAATCATGAACACGACAATGCTGTAGGAGGATTCCCAGGACAACCACAAAGGAAGTATGACCCCTACTCGAATACTTACAATCATGGATGGTGGGATCATCCTAACTTCCGATATGGCAATAACCCTCAACATGTCCAACAATTCCAGCCTAAGCCATCACACCACGTACCCCAAGCTCCTTCCACTTCAAGTATGTCTCTTGAGGACATTGTTAAGTCTCTAGCTGTGAATACCAAACAATTTCAGGAGGAAACAAAGCAAAGCATTCAAAACTTGGAGAATCAGGTAAGCCAACTTGCTTCAGCCGTAAACAGGTTAGAAACTCAAGGTAAGTTACCTTCTCAAACTATTACAAACCCGAAGCAAAGCGTTAATGCAATTACCTTGAGAAGTGGAACAGAATTGCAGGGATCAAATAAGAAAGGACATCCGTCTAATCTTGAGGAAGAGACCAAGAAAGAGATTTCGACTCCGAGCCAGCAGGGTGACCAAATTAGCAAGTCTCTAGTTGAGCCATCGAAGGTCACATTGATACCACCTCCTTTCCCCTCCAGATTAGCGAAATCCAAGAATGAAGCGGAAGAAAAAGAGATTCTGGAAACTTTTCGCAAAGTCGAGGTAAATATTCCTTTGCTTGATGCAATTAAGTAAATACCGTGCTATGCTAGATTTCTCAAAGACTTGTGCACTAACAAAAGAAAGCTGAAAGGTAATGAAAAGATTAGTGTGAGTGAAAATGTTTCAGCTATTATTCAGAAGAAGCTTCCTCCCAAATGTAAGGATCCAGGTATGTTCACCATTCCTTGCAAAATAGGTAATCTTGGAATCGTTAAAGCCATGTGTGATCTAGGAGCTTCTATCAATGTCATGCCTTTGTCTGTTTATCAACGTTTAGATGTTGGTCCTTTAAAGGAAACGGGTATTATTGTTCAACTTGCTGATAGGTCCAATGTTTATCCTGAGAGAGTTCTAGAGGATGTTTTAGTTCAAGTCAATGGGTTGGTTTTTCCTGCTGATTTTTATGTGCTTGACATGGACGATAGTGATTCTCATACTTCATCACTGATATTATTAGGGCGACCATTCCTTAAGACTTCTAAAACGAAAATCGATGTAAATGATGGCACCCTCACTATGGAATTTGCTGGTGAAGTGATTAAATTTAACATTTATGATGCCATGAAACATCCTAACGATATCTCTTCTGTTTTTGTTACTGATGTTATTAACCCATCACCACAGGCACCAAGGCTGGAATCAAAATCCTTATCCGAATATTTAGCCAGGAACGTCTAGCCAAAGACGTTAAAGAAAGGCGCTTCATGGGAGGCAACCCATGTAAAAAAAAAAAAAAGTTTTGTTTTGCATTAGTTTTGGTTTGTTTTAGTTTTGTTTTGTTTTAGTTTAGTTTGTTTTGATTTTAGTATAGTTTTGAACTCTTTGGATCAGCTGCAGCAAGGATACACATAATCAGATGACACTTTCCAGAGCTTAAAGGGAAAACTCCAATACTAGGAAAGTACCAGTATTTCCTTTCTCTTATTCTCTAATGTTCCTTGAGTTGTTAATTCCTTTTCAATTGTGCTAAATTAGGAACAGTGAGGACACTGTTCAAGCTAAGTGTGGGGGAGAGGATAATAAAATATAGAGAATAGAGAACTAACTTATACTCTGAATGTTTGTCCTTAAGCAATTTTAAGCCAAATTTTTTCAAAATTATCATGAAATCTAGAGATTGTACTAAATGTTGTAATAAGCATCTACAAAATGTGAAATTGACTTGTTCAAATGTTTTACTCACCCACTGCTGTGATTAGAATACATGGTTAAAATTAAGTAGTGAAATCTTTAAGAAACAAATTTACCTTGTATTTAGCTTTAGAATTGGAAGTCTAAGAGTAAGTCGAGTCCCTAAGTGAAAAATAAACAAGTTTACTTCTAGGTTATATTAGCTACTGTATACTCTTTGAAGTTGTTTGTAAAGCAATCATAACACTTAAAAAAAAAAAAAAATCAAGCATAGCCATTACTCCAATGATTCAACTAATTGAGTTAAGAGTATTCAAACTTGAATGTTAGAGTGAGGAAGAGTCCGTAGGGGTATCTCAAAACCCGATCACTTGAGTGATGAGCTCGAGATGTTGCCGACTCAATGAACTCACTATAACGATAAGGGCGAAAAAGGCGAAAGTTCATGAAAAGAAGCGGGCAAAAACCCGTCAAAACAGATGCTTGAATAAATCAAAAGAACATGAATGTAAACATTCATTGAATAAAACAAGACTAGAAAATGGAGAAAATCTATGGAAAGAGTTGATACTATATGCTTTTACTTTATGTTGCAAGGATTATATGTTTGCTAATGTCCAATGAAGTTTAATTGGGTGTTTTTTCTTAGTGGATTAAGTATTTACTTTTGGAATAAAAATTCTTTTGCTAAACATGAGGATTAAAGTTTGTTTTGTTTAGATTAGCTATTGAATTTTGTCCATAGTAATTTGATCACAGGAAACCAGTTTGGTTGAAGTAGTAGACATTAAAACTACAAGTCATGAATTACAAATGAATAGATGCTTGGAATGATAAAAAGAAAGCTTGTATAATTTATGACAGATTTCTCAATTGATTTGATGCAATTGCTTGAGGTCAAGCAATAGTTTAAGTGTGGGGGAATTTGATAGAGCTATTTTATACTCAATCTTTATAGTATAAATTGTGTTAAATTATTATTGATTTTATAGAAATCATAAGGAAATGGTACTTTAATTCTATCATCGTGATAAATCAGGTTAAATGGAGTCAAGGATGCTGATTCAAGTATTTTAGAGAAGTCATCTACAACTTGGATCAAGACAAGGAATTACACCACCGGAGGAAGCACGGTTTGAGGCACGGCCAAGGTTCAAACCGTGTTACACACTGGACAAGAAGACGGAAATGTAGGCTTTGAATAGAGAGAGACACAACTTAGGGCACGGCCGTGGTGGAAGCCGTGGGAGAAACCGTGCTTAGAGCCGTGGTGGAAGCTAGGTGTGCCAAGGAGAAGAAAGTGTGGAACATCAACCAGATGAAGGCATGGCTTGAAATCTAGCCGTGGGTGTAACCGTGGTACACACTGGACACGGATGAAGACTTGTAGATTATGCACAGATGAAGGCACGGCTTGAAATCTGGCCGTGTGTGTAACCGTGGTACACACTGGGCGCGGATGAAGACTTGAAGAATATGCACAGAGGATGGCACGGCTTGACCCAGGCCGTGTGGTGGGGCGTGCCAGGCAGACGAATCTTCACTTCTCGAAATCTACTTGGAAAAGGAAAGATATTTTCGTATCTTGCTAGCAAAAGATCACATGCTATCCATCTAATAATATAAATAGAGCCAACCCTAGAGGGTTAGAGAGAACTTTTGAATCTTTAGAATCTGGAATCACCTTGGAGACAAGAAGGAAACGAGGAGGCAGAGCAGGCAACCGGGTTCATTATGTTTTTATTTTTATTTTTCGTTTTATTGATGAACATGAGTAGCTAAGCTACTTTTCTAGCCAAAGGGTCATAGATGTTTAATTCTCCACGAATTGTGAGGTTTAATTGACTTGCATTTATTCTATTCTTTGCTTTCGAGTATTCATATATCTTCTGATCGTTTTGTCATTATTATCTTTGTTGATTGGTATGAATAGAGCTCTTCTACTCAATTAGCAAGTTAATATATTGTCTACTAGCACGTCAAATCCGTAATTGTTTGATTGTTCTAGTCTTAGTGACGCAATAACATGTTTGGTTATAAAAGAGATGATCGAATTCTTGTTATGGAGGTGTGTGATCATGTTTAAATAGGTTATCTTATAATCTACTGGCATGAATTGGTGGTCTCTCTAGATCTTAATGCTATTGATAGATTAAATCCTAAGCGCTTGTCTAGGGTTGTTTAATCAATAAGAGAAATAAATCAAAGCACTTGTCTGAGGTTATCGAGGAAGTAAGGAGAGATAGGTTGTTAGAGCTTGTTAATAACCATAACCAGTTTATCTAGGAACAAGAATAGAGAACATTTGCATCGATGATCAATTCCTTGAATTAAACTATCTTCATTCCTTTGGCTAGGCTTTTATTAATATCCGATTTTCTTACCTTGTTTTACTTTATTTTGATTCACAAACAAAACCCCCCATTTTTCTTTTCCCTTTTATTCTCCTTGAATAGAAATAAGTTTAACCAATCTCTGTGGATTCGACCCTACTCACCACTATATGCAAATCATATAATTGTCTAGGAGTAGGTTTTATTTTTGTTGGATTCGACACCCATCACCCCTTGTGAGACTCTTTTTTATTTGTAGGTTTATTTGGTGAGATAGTAAGGTATGATGAGACTTTAGTAAACATAAATCAAGATATGGGGGAGGGCATGGAATATGTGCACCTTAATGAGTGACAGGCAGGCTAGAAGAAGGATAATTCCTATGACAATGTATGTAGTTGTGTTATGCTTGAGATTCCAGTTGTATTCGTGGTCTAGTATGCTTTCGCTATGATTAATTGTAGGAGATAGACTCTAATTTAATCTTTGTAGTCAATTTGATCTTTACAGTTTTATTTTCATAGGTGGACACTGAGTGGGACTTTGTAGAGCCACTCACTAATGTATATGGAGATTTAATTTATGATGTCATGATGACTCTATACATGTATGAAGTTTTGGTAAATACTGAACCTTTATGTGTCTTCACTTAGTGATGACACTTGGTGGGCTATATTCGTTCTAGGTCTTGAGACATTACACGTTTTCCACTTAATAGAAAGTTTAATAATTTTCTTTTGATCCAAAATTATAAATCAAATGTGTTAACTTTGTCTATATTTGATGGTTATAATTGTACGACAAATGCTAAAATTTATTATATTTGATGGTTAAGGGCTCCATATAAATTCTTTTTTATGAAACTTTTTCATTGATTAGTTGAAAAAACTTGTGTTAAGAGTTTTCTCTACAAACATTAGCTCTTATCAATTCATTGAATCATGGCGAATAACCCCTTAAATTTAATCAATTATGCTATCATATCAATTGATTATTTTCAATGCTTCACAATCTTTAATTGAGCTATCTTATCAATTAGAGATCTCGAAACCCCAATTTGTATTTTCTATGGTGATGTCATATCCTTAGAAAATACATCCATATCCAAGTTAGTTTTCTTTTTTCTTTATTAGAACCCCAAAATACACAAAAATTATAAAAACATAAAAAAAACCCAAAAACAATTTAAGTTTCTTGTTCTCGTTGTGCTTACTCAAATACAGAATCCATTCATATCATCTTATATTAGAGTGGAGGTTTGGCAAGCTTGTGGTTGTGCAACAATGTTGTAGTGGTTTGCTTAACTTAAAGGTACAACCTTTATTGGTAAGTTTTAATTTTCATCAATTTCCTTCTCTGAGTTATATGGAAGCAATGCTATCATATTAGGGTTTAATTGGTGTTTAGAAAAAAAGGTTCAAAAAAGTTATATATGAATTTATTTGAGTTTTGAATTTTTGTCAAGTAAAAAAATTATGGCCTTGAGATGACTAAAATGAATTATATAACATTGGATGCATGGATGGATCAAAGTAAAAGGAAAATAGATGCATTGAGAGACCATTATAAAAAAGAAATAGATAATTTGGTGAAAAGTATAAAGGCTGGAATAGAAGATGATAACTTGGGTCTAAAATGTAGAAGATACTTGGGTAGAGGACATCTTACATATCGGTGTGTAAATGACTATGCGGTCAAGCTTGTAGATAGAGTTCCTATATTTATTGTTGAGGATGATGCAAATTAGCTAGGAACTTTAGAGAGTATTTAAGAATATGTTTCTACAGACTTTACTAAGATTGATAGAGTCCCTAGTGTCATAGACATCATGTGCAAGGACATGAAGAGTGAAGTAAAGGTAAAGGTTATGGAGAAAACAATTGAGAATGAGGAGAGTACTAAATCTTCAATTCAAGCAGAGAAGATTGACTCACCAAAAGAAGGGTAGTTGGTTGTTTCCATTCATTGTAAGTTAAATGTTAAAGCCGCATCAGAGGTTCAGGTGTCATATATAATAGGTCCATTCACTATTGATGTGCAATTATAGAAGATGACTATTCATCATGAGGTTTTCATGGGTTTAGTTGATAGGGTTCATTACAAGTGGAAAGAACATAAGTTGTTGGCAACATTTTAGATGCGACTGAGCTGTTGTAGAGTCTTTATATATATTTTTTTCATAGGCTTATCTTTGATCCAAGTGGATATCCTATTTAAGATTCAAGGGTGAATCTTCTTGAGCTTAATGGTGATGGCAAGGATTGATTTCCTAAGCCTGGCTTCAAAAGATTTGTGCATGAATTTACACTAATTCACATGACTATAGTGTGGAGTTCTTATTAAAGACTTAATATTTTTTATTTATATTATTCTTTTTATATATTAAATTGATTTTCTTTTTGTAGTATTATTTTCAGTATTAGTTTTTAGAATTATATTAGATTTAGAGGATTCATAGTTATTGGGTTTATTTTCAGTATTAGTTATTAGCTATATTTTTTTGTAAGAGTTATTTTATTATGTGGGACTTTTTATTATTTAGTATTATTTTATTAGTAGTTATAGGCATTTAGTTAGTATTGGTAATAATAGGTAGTTGGCAATATTTGTCAGAATTGATAGAGTCTTATTTTTATTTTATGACCTACTTGTCTTTCCATATAAATATTTTGTCATAAGACTTTTTCATCAGTTGATATCAAACAAAAAATCTTGGTTAAGAGTTTTCTCTACTAGCCTAGCTTTTATCAATTCATTAAATCATGGTGTAAAACCTACGAACTTTAATTTTGTATAATAGCAGAACAATTAAAAGATTTTATTAAAAGTCTTAAAACACTCTTCGAATAAAATTGTAATAATAAAAATAAGCTTATTAGAGGCAAATCATAATGAAACTTTGGATAAACGATGGAATAGATCAAAATCACATATTCAAGATTGTTAAATAGGAATTTCGAGTGGACACTTGAATAATTAAATTGGCTTAACGTAAAAATTCGTAATAAAATGTTAAAATCTTAAATTTTATTGAGACCGTCGCGTGAATAAAAGTATATCAGGATTTTCTTAAAACCCTAATCTAATAAATTATTAAATAATAATAATAATAATATACGGAGACTATGAGGACATACGGCCATTTTCACACCGCACAGAACTAAACCAAGAAAAGAAACAAAAAAAAAAAAAAGGAAAAGAAGAAGAGGACGAGACGAAAAACAAGAAAGAAGGACAAAAAGAAAACTATACAAAAAAAATCATAACTTGCACATACGATCTCTAATTGACGATTCAAGACCATTCACATGTTCCTTGAGGTGAGTACAACTCAACTAGACTAATTTTTCACAAAATGAAGTTTATTTCTAAAAGTTATATACAAAGAATAAATAGGTATAGAAATTAGTATTTTACTTAAAATTAATTGTAATAACTTAAGAAACATTAGATAAAGTGACTTAAACTATGTATTTAGTGTATTGATATACTTTTCCCTAATTTTCTAGGTGATGAGGGTTTTGGTTCGGAAATACCCGATGATTATTTCAAGTAAACCCCGATAAAATGAGATCAAGGTAAGTAGTACTCCGTAATGTGTTATATTATGTATTTATGTGCTGTGTTGTGGTATCTCGTTATAAAGTATTGTTGTGTAAACATATATATATATATACATATGTAATGACCTGCTGCTGGACTTGTTTCTCTTTTGTTGCCGTAAGCAGAGGATGGCGAGGGAGTAGCAACAAATATATATATATACTTATATATGTAGACCTTGTGATTGGTGGAGCTGTTTTGCGATGTGAGTAAATTTTTTTTTATTTTTTTCCACATCTTCTTCCCCTATAGCGGCTGAGTAGTAGATGCATATACATATATATATATATATATATAAGACGTTGCTGGACAGACGTGATCCTTCTCCTCGTGCGTGTAGTGGACTCCTTCACGTAACAGAGGATGTTATATATATATATGTATATACTTGTGTATAATGGTTGCTGATCCGTGACAGTGCAGTAGGAGGTGGGAGAAGTTCACGTAACAAAGGTTGTGATGTTTTTCCTCTCCACAGTACTGTACGAGATATGGAAACTCGTCAACTTGACTTGTGTGTATATATGTGTGGTCTGGTCAAGGCGTGACGTGCTACTGTATGTGGTTTATTCATATGTATATACGTACTGTTGCAGTTGGAATTGTGGATGTTGCTGCTGCATTCTTGGTGTGCTAGCTTCCAATCAGCTCTTGTGTTTGGAGAAAAATGGCTGCTGTAGGTGATCATATATGTCTGTGGATATATAGGTACTTGGCTAGAATGAAGTACGGTTTAATCACCTTAGTCCTTCGTTGATGCTTGTCATTGGTGTAGTTATCTCTCCTGCTGCAAATGGCGTGTAGGATTGAATGTATATGCATGTATTCTGATGAGATTGTTGGTTGAAAATTTGAAAAATCATCCTTCCATGAGCTGCGTGTATAGGTGAGAGTGTGTAGCATTCCATCTTCTTCCCTTTGCTAGCCATCCCTGCATCTTGTTTCTTGTTGTGTTGTTGTGTGCATGAATCACTTGGGAACAGGGGATGGCAGGGAGTTCTTTATTTCTGCTGAGGTACGGAATGATACATATAAACGTAGGTGAAATAAGCTAGTTGGTCAAGAATGGAGGAGTTGGAAAATTAACGCTATATGACATTTTGCTAGATGATATATATGTTCATGTGTATATGTGGTATGAGGAGAAGAGGAATAGAAGTTAGACTTAAAGATGTGATACATAAGATGAAATGGAAGTGGGAGTTAAGATTGTAGTGTGTTAGTTATCTTGTAAGCTTGTGTGTTAAGGAATTTGAAGAAGAGTGAAAACCCATGAATAAAATTATAAAACAACATGTAAGGGTATGTAAAGGTGGAGTTTATTCCCTTAATGCGAATAGGTATGAATTTATAAGTGGTAGGAAAAGATGTTACTACGTCATGTATGTTGTTATGGGAAGTAATAATTGATGTGAAGTATGTAGTCAAGCCTTCACGAACCATACAAATTATGAAAGAGAAAATCTAGGCTTCCATGATCTAAGTCTTTGCATATATATACCTTACTTGGGCACCACACACACACACACATATATATATATATATATATATATATATATATATATATATGTGTGTGTGTGTGTGTGTGTGGTGCCCAAGTAAGGTGGAAAGATAAGATAATGCATGTGACGTATGTTATGGGTATATAGATATGAGATAGGAAGAGTGGTATTACATGATCTCAATTATAACATGCATAAATCATCCTGAGATGTATATGCCAAAGGAGGCATGGGAATCAAATTCAACATCTATATGCCTATGGTATTGATGAAGGCATATTCAAGGATAATATATGGAGTTATAGTCATGAATATAAGTATAGAGAAGAAATGGGAAAAGAGGAGTGCAACAATAGAAGTTGTATTGGTACTCCTTAGCTTATCAATAATATATCATGTTAACCATATGTGTGTTGTCTTCTTGTTGTGTTAAGTTATGCCTTACTTCTAGAATGGTTTCATATGTTGTGATTGGTTGTTCACATGATTGACAATTACACTTAAACTTGATTGTATGATCACCCTCAAAACTTTAATTAATTATGAGGTTTAATTAATAACCTGGCATGCATCACACGAGACATTGCATGAGATTGGAGGCCATCATTGCTACAGGATATGCTGGAAGTGATCAAGAGGATCGTTGTTTCACCAAGTGCGAACTAAGTGATTAGGGGATTGTCGCGCCTTGATAGTTCCAAGTTCGACCTGTCTCTTGAAGGTGTAATGCTCAGTGTATTGAGGCACCTAAGCCTAAAACATTAAAGCTAAGATATAGTTTAATTAAGTGATAAGAACAATAAAGATGTGAGTAAGACCCGAGCACTGATGGTGGCTTCAGAAAACCCTACACTTCACGTCGGTTATCGGAAGACCATGTGAGATACTGCATTCATGTGTTTGTTCATGCATAGCACTTGTTTGATAACTTCTTTGAATTTTGTTTGTGTTTATTGCAACACTGAGAGATTGCACCTTATCTCACTAAGTTTTGTTACTCTCCTATAGATTTTGCCTTGTAGGTAGAGACTACCTAAACTTCATGATGAACCGACGAACCAAGGTGAGTACTCATTGCGCCAATGGTAGGCATGGTCGTGGAAAGGACGTGAGGCTTAGATTGAATGTAAATATGTTTAGGATGGATCTTTTATTTTGTAATTGATGAAAATGTAATTGAGTGGCCTGATATGGTCTTAGGTGTATCTGTTGTGGTGAAATGGGACCATCTGAGGCCTAGTAATGTTTTATGTAATTAATTATCTTATGAGTAGAGAATATGATTACTCTGATCAATAGGTCAATGTTGAAGATAAGATGCTTCGTGGTGGCTTAAAGAAGGGTTAAGCAATCGTGGCGGGTTACCATGAGAGTCCCTTAAAGTGGGGCGTGGCACGTGGTGAACAATCCCTAGAATTTAATCAATCGTACTATCATATTGATTAATTATTTTCAATCCTTTCATAATCTTAAATTGTATTGTCATATCAACTAAAGATCTTGAAACCCCAATTTGTATTTTCTTTGGTGCTATCATATCTTTACAAATTACATTCATATTCTTTATCAAAACCCTAAAACGCATAAAAGTAATAAAAACACGAAAAACCCAAAAACAATTTAATTTTCTTATTCTCATTGTGCTTACTCGAATACGAAATCCATTCGTATTACAAGTGACTGATTTTACCACAAAAGAAGCGTCAAGCGTGTCTTGCTTCTCCCTTTGAGTCTGTGTTTGCAAAAGCCAACAATAGTGAGAAACCTTCACAAGGTTTCGAAAACATATCCTATAGAGATTTTGCTATTACAAACATTCCAGGGGCATATGAAAGGGTGTTCTTGGGATATCCTAGTGGCTTGAAAGCTATGGAGGCCAAGAGAAGCGAGAAGGAAGATCAACAGAATGAAGAGGAAGAATGGGCGATTATTGAAAAGAAAAGTGCTTAAACTGCCCTGGGTGTGTGGTTCATCTCTTTAACAAAAGGCAAGAGGGACTTTTGTCTACTATTTCACTACTTCGTCAATCTAAGTAGAGGTATAAATTATAATTTTCTAGGCAAATCAAACATAAATTGCTTACACTCATTTATATGCTCATTTACTATCAATTTGGAAAGAGGAGAAAGCATGATCATTGGACTTTAGGCATAACTGATGGTTCATTCTTGGAACATTATCATAAACCTATATTGAGGATGATTTTAAGTTAGCTTATCTTGCACTATATTCCCTATCCAGGCTTCCATGATTGCATGAACACCAACCATTACATGCCTTTGAACTTGAGTTGTATTTAAATTATAATAAATGTGAAAAAATCGGTGCAAGATAGATGGGCTGTGCAATATTATGAGCATGTTCACCGCCACTAATGTGTTATTATTTTCCTTTTCCTTTTTTTTTTTTTTGGTCGTATAACCTTATATAGAAGCTAACTAAATCCATATTTTGTCATACCTATTTTGATTTCAAGTTTTTCTTTGCGATCTTCGTTTTTCTATTTTTTATTTTTTATTTTATGGAGGAATAATATTTTTACGATTGAGCTAAGGTTATGTTAGTCAAAATTGTATTAGTAAAGTGAAAAAGGGTAAAAAGTTCAAGTTATGGAACTAAATAAAATAACAAAGGTTAGAAAAATAACTAAAGTTATAATTTGAGAAGAATAAACACAGTTTGGCAAAGTGGAAAAAGTAAAAAGGCTTGTTGTTAATTCTTTATTTCATATTTGTTCATTTGATTTTATTTGGTTAACACTATAATATATAATTTTAGTTAGGACGTGCAAATGCAATGCTCATTCATGTTAGGAACACTTTTGTTATCTCTCTGATGCAATGGTGTAGTTGACTCTGACCAATGACTTTTACTTTTGGGTAACTTTCAACTAGATAGACACAGGCTTGTTATTTGGGTGCAATAAATATAATAAAAAAATTGCTTGAAACTATACTATTATATGTGATTTTGAAAATATAGTTTTTTTTTTTTTTTCAATTTTGTGTTTGGATGTAAAAATGATAGCCCTTCCTAAAATGGAAGAATTAAAAAAAGAAGAAGAATGTTTTGCACGGTACCTATGTTATTTTTATTAGCCTTATATAGAGTTGAATATATCGCTGTTGCTTAAGAATAAAAAAAAGAGATAAGTCTAAATTGATAATTTAACAAGTCAAACTAGTGAAGTCACGTGTAAAACCTACAAAATTGCAGCTAAATATGTTAACGTTGGAATGGCCATGATTTAAGTAAAAACCAATTAACCAGTTGCTGTTTGTGCTGATACATGCATTGTTTTAACATAAATAAATGGGATAAATTTGTCATTTTAGAAGAAGATGTAGTGGGAACAAGAGTGCTTGAATTATTCTTTCCAGATATTCGACAAAACATACAATGAAAGTGTATAACAGGGACAAGATTACATGGGTCGTAGGTTTCCAACACTAGCAATCCAGGAAAAAAGTCAAGTCCAGGTGGGTGCAGTCCACATGACTACATATCTCGTCTTGAGTAAAAATGGCCGAAGTGGAGGACAAACATGAAAGGAGCTTCCGGTTTTTCGCTTTTTTAAGGTTATTTGTAATTATGGACATGAAATGGGAGGGCATGCCTGAATGTGCATAGTACCCTTAGCACGAAAAAAAAACTCAATAATATCAATGCACTACGAATTTGGAAGTGGGGCAAAATACGTAAAAAAAAAAAATGTAATTTTATAAAAATATTATATGAATAGAGTAAGGAAAAAAAATATTATGCAAATGGGATACTAAAAACACATATAGTACATGTATTTTTAGTATAGAAACAACTTGTAGTGAAAACGCATGCACTACATACATTGTTAGTATAAAAAAAAACCTTGTACCGAAAATGCATATACTCTGCTATTTCATTATAATGTGAAAACACATTGTACATGAGTACAATTAATAGGACCATAATTACAAAAGTATCATAAGGACTAAAACAATAATCGAAAATAACTATGGAATAAAACAAATACATGTAAAGTTATAATATGATAATATAATCACCAATATCAACCTTCAATTTCAACACATGTAAAGTGTGAAACCCCATAGAATTACGTCATTTTTTATGATAAAATTAATTAAGACAACCATTTAAGATCTCAATAAAGTAGAATATAATACTCCATTCTTTTTTTCTAATATTAATACTTTTAAGTAATTACGATTCATGTCTATACTTTACAATTAGACATCAAAGATTATGTAAGGTTAGTCTTTAATCTTTATATAACAAGAGTTTTATTTAGTCAATTTAATTTTCTTTTAAATATCTATATAGAATTTTTCCTTTTTTAAGAGATGTAAACAATTAACTTGTATAAGGAGTTTTTCTAGCCAATTTCCCAAAAAAGCTACCTCAAAGTTAACTTCTTAAGAGGGGTTACTTAGTTAACTTCTTAAAAAAGGTTACTTCACTAACTCTTTAAGGAAGCTTACTTGATCAACTTCTCAAATAAGACATTAAAAGAAACTTAGCTAAGAGGTATACTAAGTTGACTTCTCAAGGAAGTTATCTTGATAAACTTAATGACAAAGTTTTTTATAACTTCTCAAAGAAAACCACCAAATCAACCTCTCAATAAAACTACACATCTTGTAAAAATCTTAATCTGCAAGGTGAATTAGTCCCTAAATCAAGGAAATCTTATCTTGAGATGGTCAAATAAGGTTAGGATACTATAGTTGACTTAGTAAACGAATATTTGACTTAAGTCAACTTGCTAAAAACAAAGTATTGACTTGAGTTAACTCCATATTAGATAAGGAAAAACTTGAGTTGACTTAGGTCTACTAGTACAAAAACTCAAGTTGACTAAAGTAAACTCTCGAGTTGACATGATACCTTTTGAGTAATGATGTAAGTTGACTTGTCCACAAAAACAAGTAGACCCAACTAATCTCAAACTTATGAGATGAATTTTAACAAAAGTCTTAGTAATCTAGGTATACAAATCAAAGTTAAATTCAACTAGAAAACTATAACTTCTACTGTATACAAGTTAGCACCAACCCTTCTTCATCATAAATCGAGCCATTAGATGACAATGAGATATTTACTCCTACTAGATTATCTTATGGAGAAGGAAAACAAGTATAAATACTTGATAGATTTGACCTAGAAATCAAAATCAATTATCACAAATTCTAGCCCAAATGTCATATGAAATTCCTAAGAATTTTTGTAGATAATATTTTTAGAAATTTTATTAGACAAGGAAATATAATTAGGATTTAGCTCCAAACGAACCCAAGTAAGGTCTAGGAACTAGAGACTCGATATTTTATAAGTTGACTTAAGTCAACTTAGTTAAATTAAAAGTCGACTTGAGTTAACTGACTCAATCAGATTAAGTAACCTAAGTCTTCTCCTTGATACCTTGAGAAGACTCGAGTGAACCTAGGTTATAGCAATTTTGACCTAGGTTGACTTAGGAAAGACTTGGTAGATAAGACACCAATGATTTATATGATATTCTTTTCCGATAGAACCAATGAATTTGACTTAGTAAAAGTTCAGTTGAAAACCATCAACTATACTAATTTCCATTAAACTCCTTACTTGAGCATTTAATCTTATTCTCAATTTTCACTTAATAGCTTAAATTTGAATTCAGTTAAATTTCATCTATAGAACTAGTACTCAGCCCAAAATATTCCTTGAGTATTAGATTTAAAACCTAAACTCAATTGATTAAAGTTTACTCCAATTTGACTTAAGTCAACTTTCAATAAGCAATTAGACGACTTAAGAAAACTTACATTGACTTAAGTCAATTCCTTTCCAAATCCATTCAATCTTACTCTAATCATAAGCATTAACATCATAAAACTTAGATTAGCAAGAATAAGCCCAAATTAATAACAAGTCTAACTAGAAACATACTCAAAATTGAAAGTCCCTAAACTTCGACTTAAAAATACCTAATTGATTAAGTTTGAAATCACCCTTAAATCTTAATCCATTTTAACTAATTCTTGCCATATTTCATTGATACATCTTAATTACTTAATAACACATAAAATACAAAGAAAAACCCATTCAAATAGGCCAGTTTTACATCCCATCCAAGATGTTAATTTCAAGTCCCATTTTCCACATGAAATCTTTGATTTTTCTTCCATCTTATCATATCCTATCTCTTGGAAAGTGACTCCTCATCATGCCTTATCTTGACCTGCCCTCTTAGACGTGTTTTCCACTAGAATAATTTGACTCCATCATGAGAAAATGACACATATTAAACTGGTCTTTATCACCTCAAATTAGTCTATAAAACAAGTTGCAAAAATTCTACATGAAAGTGACTTGTGATGATCGGTTTTTGTTCTTCCAATTGAGCATACACTTCATTCCACCCATGCCTAATTCTTTTATCCCAACATCATCATACCTAAATTGATCTAATCTTGACCAAAGCCATGGAAATTACATAAGAAGCAACCGGTTGGCCTTCCATTTCTACATGCACATTCACCTCTCACTTTCACATGTTCACATCCTATCCTATCCTATCTTATCTCATCATATCTTATCCTTATGATATCCTACCCTATTGTACCTTAATTATATCTTATCTACTGAGGAAAATGACATGAAAATAATTAGAAAAGAATCATCTAAAAACCAGTGCAAACTCTCCTCTCTTCATGTGGACTTTCCCTTATAATTCACCTACCATGTCCTCATCTAATTCATCCTATCTTACCTTAACTTAATCTACCCTAATTTATCATAATTTATCTTGATTAAATTAGGAAAAAGACCTACAAATATCATGGAAATTTTAAGTTTATGGCTAGCCAAGCAAGGAGAAATTTCCATGTGAATCTTATCTTCAAAACACTTTTATTACCCTACCTTATCCTACCTCATCCTAAGACCATCATTCCTAATCTATTCTATCCTATTTTTAGGCATCATTGCTACCCTAAATTTTCCATTAAAACCCTTTCTTTAGGTGTAGAAAATAGGATCCCAATTATGTACAAAATAACAAAGCAAAACCATTATAAAAAGGAGGGTAAAAACATAAGTTACCTAAGTAAAACCCCTCAATTTCCCATGCCACTTTAAGATCATTTTCATTTGATTTCCTTATCCAACTTTCCACCAAACTCACATAATATTCCGCTAAAATAATAGAAAATCATATCCTCAATTAGCCCCACACTTATCTCTAAAATCGATAAAGGTTTCTGGACCACTCTTTCAAAGAATCAAGGTGAGAAACTTCTAAGAAGTTTGAATAATTTCTAAATCTCTTAAGGAAGTTACTAATATTACATATTTTCTATATTTTGGGACCTTTATTTTAGGTTTTCAAGGAGTTTCCATCCAATTAAGGTAATCTTGATTAACCTTAGTTGTCTTTGTAGTACACTCTTTGTATAAGCATACTAACATCCCCTATTTTTAAAAGTTGTAGGTTCCATCAATAACTCCACTTCAAGAAATCTTACTTTTGTAAGATTATTCCACTTCTCTTTCCTTTAAGATGCCTTTGGGGTAGTTAGACATATTTCCAAACCTTTAATATTTATAAAAGTTCAAAGAAATGATGTTAACAAACGTTTCCTGAATATTTAGGACCTATGACTATTTCTAGCCTAATTTAGACTTTATCCTATTGGATTTATCATTGAACAAATGCTTGACATTTCATGAAATCATTTGAGAATAGGACTTATGGTGAAGAGGACCTAAACATAGACCTAAATGAAGGACCGTAAACTTGGACTTAAGACCTTGGACCTTTACTATTAAGAATCCAAATATTAAAAAGATAACTAAAAGGCTATCTTAAAACTTAGGGATAGGATCGGGGTATTAGATTAGCATGTTTTAGTGATAGCTATTCTTATGTGTATATCTTTCTATGTTCAATTTTTTATGTATATTAGAAAACTCTTTGTTCTTACTAGAAGATTATTACGATCCTTAAATCATGCCCAAGTGTGGGAGTTCAAATGATCTACTATCTGCTTGTTACTTGTTAATTGCATGATGTTCTATTGATTGCTATTAATTGTTTGATGGAATAACTAATTTCCTTGTATGCTCTCATCTATGTGATCACCTTATTAACTTGTAAACTTAAATTTTAGGCCAAAATAACCGGATTACTCGCCGTATGTCTATGATTCAACATGTATATAGAAAGGAATGAAAAGTGTTCAACCTTTGCAAGAAATTTTTGAAACATGTTGAAACTTTTTGTCTTTTTAAAATGTTTTCATAAAGGTTATATAAAAAACCTAGCATGTGCTCTTGGAAGCTGTTGTTTATAAAACATCGAGGTCACCAATGGTAATTTCATCAAAATTGATTTTGTTAAAGGCAAAGTGGTTGGAACAACTCTTGTTTGAGGCCTATGAGGCATTTTTAACAGATTGATTGCAGGTAGATGCCTTGATGTAGGATCACCTAATTTGGTCGTAGAGGCATTATTGAGTATTTGATTGATGGTGAATGGCCTGGCACAAAACGCATCAAGACTAGCCCATATGGCATTTTTGTTCTCAGCGACGGGTAAGCATTGAGTTTGTTTAGGGGATTGTGCCCTCAAACAAACTCTTAGGTAAGGTAAGGTGCTCCATGCGGGTAAGTATGGAAGTCAATCAAAGTATAAATGACACAAATCTATACCTTTCATGGTTCTAGACCCCCATGAATGTGTTGCTTACATTCATCACACATGCATTCATTTCATGTGTAGATAAATTTTGTGATGTGCTAATTGATGTTTGATAACTTGCTTGAACAATAGTGGTGATGGACGAACTCACTAAGCCATGGTTTGCTCACCCCCTAATAGTTTGTCTTGTAGGATATTCTAAAGATGAGAAATGGGCTAAGATCAAAGTGACAAGTGTTCTAAGCTCATGCTTCAACAATAGATGCAGAATTAGAAGATAGTTAAAATTCTAAATGAGCAATTAAGAACTTGTAAATCTAATTAACATTTTCCAACACTTTTTTTAACCATTGTTCTTGAATGTTGAGATCGCCTAGTTTTACTATTGTAAGAGATACCAATTCTCTGCAATTCTAGTGAACTATAATATATTGGTTTCCATAATTATTTTCATAATAATCAATTCTATGTACTATCAGTTATGGCGAGGAAAGATTATTTAATTAAAGTTTTGCAACCTTTGACTTGTAAGATGGTTTTCATATTGCGAGTGCACACGTGATATGGCAACTTTTAGGCAATTCTACTAGCCCCCCTATAGCATCGTTACATAAAGTGACTATATGCATTAAAATGCCCTCCCGCTTCTCTTACGCTGTAGTGTATTATAAAGTTATAAGTTTTAAGTGTATATATAAATTACCTAATTATATGGTTAGCACAACTTTTGAATAAATATGGATCATTCGAGAAATAATGCTTCATTTAAGTAAAGAATTTGCTCTTTAGGTGAAGATCAAGATCATATGGCATAACCTCACCGACGAAGTTGTTGACAATATCTACATACTATGATATGTTAGAGAAGTTCACTACATAGAGATGCTCATCCATAAAACTTTCCATGGTGGGTTGATCATCCATTAGTTGTGATCTAAGAAAGATGATCAGCTATTGAATTTTCTATTCCCTTATCCTAAATTTGTGAGTCGAACTCTTGAAGCAATAAAATCTAACAAATAAGCTATGGTTTTGCATCAGGTTTGTTTAGTAAATACTTTAAGGCTACATGATTAATTTAAACCACCACTTTTGACCCAATAAGGTATGAACTCTTCTTATCACATGCAAACACTATTGCCAAAAGCTCCTTTACAATAGTTGTATATTCTTGAGGGCTTAATACAACATTGTATAAGCATAATAAATTACTTGAAAGTTTTTGTTCTTTCTTTGTCTCAAAATGGCGGCCACTACTATATCACTTGCATCACGCATTAGCCTAAGCAACAACTCCTAATCTAGTGCCACAATTACTAGGGATATTATCAATCTTTCCTTAAGAGTTTCAAATGCCTTGGCACACTCTTTGTTGAATATAAATGTTGCATCTTTTTCCAATAATGTAGAAAGTGGCTAAGATATTTTTGAGAAGTCTTTAATGAATCAATTATAAAACTCTACATAACCTAGAAAACTCCTTATGCCTTTCACATTCACTAGTGGTGGCAATTTGGTAATTACTTCTATCTTTACTTTGTCAATTTTGATGCCTCTTTGAGAGATCATGTGCCCCAATGCAATTTTCTTTGCACTAAAAAATTGTGTTTCTCCCAATTGAGCACCAAATGTGTCTCCTTGCACCTTTTCAAAATTGATGACAAGTCATCTAGGCATTCATCAAATATACCCTCGTGCACCACAAAATCACCTATAAATACTTCCATGCCCTTCTCAATTGTGGTTGAGAAAATTGCCATCATTCATTTCTAGAAACTTTGTAACAAATGACAATGGACTTTAAAATATAAAAGTAAGAAAGAAATTAGATTAATTAGATAATTATAACAAAGAGGAAGAAAGAATTAAATTTTCAATTTTAGGATGGCTAAATGGAATTTATGAATGTGTATTTATATTCAAAATATTTTATTTAGCTTACACATAAGTTTCCATATAAAAATAAAAATAACATTGTTTAGATAATTTAATTGGATTGTTAATATGCGTACTAACTACGCCTATAATTAAAAATTTTCCTACCCTCATATATTTGATTTTGGGATATTTGGTTACATAGAAATCAGAGGACCTCCTTTTATAGTGTCACAAAATCGATGAGAGTAGATGTTAGGTTTTGTTTATTTGCCAAGGTGAAGGTGAAAGCGTTAATTGAGCCATTGCAGGGCCAAAGGGGACATATCTGATATGTGGGATAGCTCGTTTAACCTCTACATGTTAAGGTTAAGAGTTGGCATCCTCCAAGTTGTGGAATAGCTTACACGAGCTAAGGGTTATGAGAAGTAGGAAATCCAAGTTGGGTTAATAGCATATAGTTGGACATCATGAGTTGAGTCATGGTAAATAGTTTTGTTACTCTAAAAGTTAATCCAAGCGTAGAGGTAGGGGAAAAGACTTGCTGTGTATGCATCCACCCTTTCATTTTTCGTTTTTAATTTTTTTTTGCATGCATAGACTTATGAATTTAATGCAATAGGCCATGTAGCATGCTAGGGTTTGAGGCAATCGCATGTACAAAATCATCTTAGCCTTTCATTTTAACAGACAACACGTGGTGCAATCTCATACTACGCGGGAAAATGCACTTGTACTATTCAACTACCTCTATAAGGCATGTAAACATCCATCTCCATACCTTTTACTCTTCTTGCATTCCTTTAACATCCAGAAATTATCATGTTTACTCGATCACACTCAATATATCTATTTTCAAATTTTCTTATCTTTTCGATCGCACTAGGTATGTCGAGCTCACCTTCTCACAATCTTTTGATTTCATTCACAAGATCATCTCCAGTGCTACAGGATGTAAAACGGGGCCCTCAAGTTGACCCTACACAATAGTAGCCATAGAGGAAAAGGTAGACAGTGCGATCCTTAGATTGTTCAAGGGGGAGAGCAATGAAGAAGTTAGGGGTAGCGAGTTGGCCCTTGATATCTCTACCAAAGATGGGGATGATTGAAGGCCCATCTACCCATGCTACAACCAGCCATCATCATCAAGAGTGGGATTTGCAAGTGTTAGAAGCATTGTTGATGAAATTGATGCACATGCGGTTGCCCTATATTGCGAGCCACTTTCGAGTAGCTGGGTTGTTTGAGCTTCATGCATAGAAGAGCATGTTACTTTAATGTTAGGAAATTGCTTCTACCTCTATGAAAGGTTTCTCGAATTTAGGTTACAATTACCTTTTAGTTTCTTCTAGAATGAGTTCTTTAACTACCATCGTGTCAACTTTTGCCAACTCGTACCTAACAATTACACTTTGCTAGTGGGATTCGAGAACCTTTGTGAATCATTAGGTGTTTGGCCTACTTTGTGGTTGTTCCATTTTTCTTTTTTATGGAGTGAAGAGGTCCAGGCCATCCTAAGGGTGGTTTTACCTATCCAACCGACCTAGGGTGAAGCTAATGGATGAGTTGTTATCCCTGATACACCATTGGAAAGAGAAATTTGTTGTTGTAAAGATGCCCAAAGCACTAGAATTTTAAGTTGGCTAGGTGAACCTAATACATGTGAAGTCAATCAAGTTGATGTCGCTCAATAAACACCAATCTCAAGTCCTTCTTCAAGCTTTCGAGTAGAATGGAAGGCCTTTCAATAGCACCAGTTTGGTCTAGGCATTTAGGGGAATAGGTACAGGTTCACATGAAGGCTTAGACATCGAAGGCAACACCACAAAGGATTAAGGTGTAGGTAAAGGTGGAAGTCTGAGGTGTGTTGGCTTGAGGGTGATCTCATAGGTTGTATGATAGGAATCAAACCAATTCGACAATAGGACCTATTACCCAAGCAAGAGTTAAAAGACTGTAGAGCCCTACATTGAGAGTCTTTTTTATCAAATGGAACCCGAAGACACTCACATAGTGTCTTTATTTATTTTATATGATTATTTTATCTTTAATCAGGTACACTTGTTAGTATTATAGGAGAGTGATCAAACTAATTAGCACATGGTTTAAAGAATAGTTCACGGTCCATGTTTTGAACTGAAATGAACATTGAATAACCGACCATGTGTTATGCTATTTTTCATTATTTTCTTATGTTGTTTTTTTCTTCCATATTTAGGGACTAATATAAATACTTGTAAAGGGAGCAACAAAAGACGCTTTTTTTTTTCATATTTCAACTAAGGCAACACATGAAAAGGGATTTTCTCTCTTTTTCCATACACTTATTAATTCCTTTAGGGTTGTGGCGAGTTGATGCTTAGATTGTTGTGTGTAACATTAGCAATTGCAAGTTGTTTTCTCATTCTACTAGTGAGTAATATCTGGTAAGAATTTGGAATTTCATTTGTTCTTGTTCTTGGAAAAATTAGGGTTCCACGTCATAGAAGGGATCTATGCTATGTTGGACATAATTGTTCAATTATTTCATAATTAGGATTGTGTTGATTGCAATTGGATTAGCATATAATCTTTTGGTATCAGAGAATTTGATTGAGAGAAGGGAATTGCACATGGAAGTATTATTTTGAATTGGGAATTTGGGGTTTATGCCATGCACTTGTTCAATTGTTTGATTGTGTGAATTGAAATTAGATATATTGCATGAATTTTGCCGTGTTTCATTAGTCATTGTGGGTTGAAATTGAAGAAAGGGCTACTTTAGGGTTTTTACCGTGAATGACTGAGGTTTACTACAATTGATTCCATAATTGTGTGAATGAGTAGTAAATGTGAATTAAAGTGCCATGAATGCTCCAGTGACTTAAGTTGAGAAGAGTGAATTTAGGTTTTGTGTAACATAGTGTTGTAGTACACATGATTTTGAATTGAAATTTGAACAAGGTGTGATTGTTGGGTTGTGTTTGTGAGTTGAAGAAACTTTGTTTCATGAAGTGTGTTTGTGAGTTAAAGAAACTTGTGTCGTGAAGAGTGTTTGTGAGTGAAGAAACTTATGCCATGAAGGTGTGTTTGTGAGTTAGAGGAATTTAGTGACATGAGGGTGTGTTTGTGAGTTGAAGAAATTTTGTGCCGTGAAGGTGTGTTTGTAGATTAGAGAAATTGTGTCAAAGCTTTAACTCAACAACCATGTCAAATGATACTATAAATGGAGGAGTTGGGAATGAAGCCAATAGTCAGGTTGGAGGAGTGAGCCAAAACGCTATGCTATAGGTGGAAGAAGGGATTTAGAAGAGCAATTACAAGAGTTAACCACTATTGTTGCTAATTTAGCTATAAGGGTTGACTAAATAACACTTCCCCAACAACCAATGGCGAATCCACTAGTACCCCCACCTCAGGTAGCTATTAATAATGCCTATAAGGAAGGAGCATTGGGAGGTAATGGGGGAAGGTGAATTGGAGGAAATTACCCTGCCTAAGTAGAAGGAAGAGATGATAATTTTGAGAATAAATTCTATCCCAACTATGAGTTTAGACCACTAAAGGGTTTAGAATATATGAAATTACAGATGCCTTCATTTGCTAAAAAGGGATCTGCAGAGGATTATCTGGATTGGGAGGATAAGGTGAAAGGACTTTTTGAGTACTATGAGATCAATGACCATAACCAAGTACGATTAGCAGCAATTGAATTTACAAGGTATGCCGCCTTATGGTGGAAGAATATTGTGGCTAATAAGAGGAGAGATGGGGATGCAAAAATGCATACTTGGCAAGAGATAAAGCGGGTTATGAGGAAGAGGTTTATATCAAAGCATTACAAGTAGGAGTTATTCATGTGTCTTCAAACATTGAGAAAGGAAGGCAAAACCGTAGATGAGTATGTCCAGGAGTTTGACACACTTATGATCTGATGTGGAGCAGTTGAACCTCCTGAACAGACTATGGCATGATTTGTGTTTGGGCTGAAATATGAGATCACCTGTATAGTAGAGTTACAACGATATGACACCTTTGATGAGGCCGTTCAGTTAGCTTTAAAAGTGGAGAGACAGAGGCGATCTAACTCTTATAGAGTAGCGAGTAATAGGTATGGATCCTCTATAAAACTATATGGGTCAGAGGGTAAATAGGCTAATAATGGGGGATATAACAAAAGTGTGGAAAAGAATGCAGTTATGCTAGACATTAGAGGGGAGAAAGAGTTTGCTAGGAAAGGGAAAACAATTGCTGGGTAAGAGAATAAATAGGTGGTAGTTGGGTCATCAGGAGGAAAGAATCGCTAAGTCAAATGTTTTAAATGTCTAGGTTTTAGACATATGGCTGCTTAATGTCTAAACCGAAGAGTTATGACTGCCATGGAGGTTGAGAGTGAGGAAGAAGAAGAAGAGATGCACGAGCCCACAGATTTGTCAGTTATATTGGATGAATATTGTGGTGATGAAGATGTTGAGGTACATGAGGATAAGGGGAATGATCAGTATTTGTCCATCAACGTATTATGTAGGGTGATTACTACCTTTCCTGTTAATGAGGATGAATAGAGGGAGAACCTATTTCACATCTCCTATAGGGTCTAAGGTAATCTTTGTGCTCTTATCATTGATGGAGGTGGTTGTACTAATGTGGTGGCTGCTTCACTAGTGACTAAATTAAAACTAGTCACTACCCCACATCCTAAGCTTTATAAATTGCACTGGTTGAGTGAATAAGGTAGTTTGCATGTCACTCAGAAGGCTAAGGTTCCATTCCCATGTGTGCATTACATATGCTGCTTAGCAAGCCTTGGTTATATGATAGGAGGGTATTTCATGATGGTTTTAGGAACATCTATATGTTCTAGAAAGAGGGTAAGTGCATAGTGTTGAATCCCATGTCACCTACTGAAGTACAAGAGGCATTGAGGGAAATTAATAAGACTGGTAAAAAGAAGGCTTTGTTGGTGGGACAGAAGGAACTAGAGGAGGCAATAGAGGAAGAGAGGCCAGTGTATATGTTACAAATGAGATATGTACTGGAAGTGGATGGACGAGAACAGTTACCCCCAATGGTGAACCAGGTATTAGATGAGTATATAGATATATTCCTAGATGAATTACTTGAGCGATTACCACCCACGAGGGGCATTGAACATGCCATTGATTTTCAGCTTGGGTTAGTTTTTCCAAATCGGCTTGCGTATCACATGAATCTTAAAGAAGCTAATGAATTGAAGTGTTAGGTGGATGAACTGGAAGAAAGGGATTTTGTTAGGGAGAGTACTAGTCTTTGTGTTGTTCCTTCACTTCTTGTTCCCAAGAAGGATGTCATATGGAGGATGTGTATTGACAATAGAGCCATCAACAAAATTATCATAAAATACAGGTATCCAATTCCTAGACTTGATGATATGTTAAATGAATTGCATGGTACATAAGTATTCTCCAAGGTGGATCTTAAAAGTGGATATCACCAAATTCGTATGAGGGATAAAGATGAGTGGAAGACCATTTTTAAAACATGCTATGGCTTGTATGAGTGGATGGTCATGCCATTTGGGTTTACCAATGCCACTAGTACTTTTATGAGGCTAATGAATCATGTCATGAAAGAATTTATGGGCAAATTTATTGTTGTTTATTTATACTGATCATGAATTGTCAAAACGCCAAACCAAATGGGTAAATTTCCTAGAGAGCTTTGCTTATGTGATTAAGTATAAGAAGGGGAACACAAACATTGTAGCTAATGCCTTATCACACAGGTATGTACTTATCACTTATCTACAATCAAAGTTGCTTGGGTTTAAATTAATGAAGGAACAATATGTTCATGATGAACGCCTGAAATTGATTGTTGAGTGATGTTTTGGAGGGAATGTGGTAGATGGGTATTATATGGTAGATGGTTTTCTGTACAGAGTAGGAAAATTATGTATACCTTATGGTTCTGTTAGGGAATTGTTGGTCAAGGAAGCTCATGTTAGAGGGTTATTTGGGCATTTTAGTGAAAAGAGAACTTTAGAGTTATTAAAGGAACATTTCTACTAGAGGGGTATGTTAAAGGATATCTATAAGGTGTTTGAGAGATTTGGTTTTTGTAAGTGGGTAAAGGGAAAGAAGGGAGCTTAAGGTGAATATATGCCTTTACGTCTACCTACGCAACCTTAGATTAATATAAGCATGGAATTTATCTTGGGTCTTCCCAAGACACGGAGAGGCAAAGACTCCATCATGGTGATCGTTGATTGCTTCAGCAAAATGTCACACTTCGTGCCTTGCCACAAAACAGATGACGAACTTTTTATTGCTAACCTTTTTGTGCAGGAAATTGTATAATTACATGGTGCTCCCCATAGCATAGTGTCTAACAAAGACACTAAGTTTCTCAGTTTCTTTCGGAAGACACTTTAGAAACAACTTGGTACAAAACTCATGTATAGTACATCATGTCACCCCTAGATAGATGGCCAGATAGAGGTTGTCAATCGTACTCTCGGTGCCTTACTAAGAGCAACAGTTGGCAAGAATCTTACCGATTGGGACTTGTCTCTTCCTATTCTTAAGTTCGCTTATAATAGGTTAACTCATAGTTCAATCGGTAAGTCTCCCTTTGAAGTCATGTATAGCTATAATCCTACCCTTCCATTGGATTTAATAGCTAGTCCGGCAATAAAGGAAGAAAGCTTAAGTGGAGTAGAGAATGCAAAGGAGATTCAGAAGCTTCATCAAAAAGCTTCTAAGCATCTTAAGAAAACTCAAGAGCAACAAAAACTTTAAGGCAACAAAAAACAAGAAAAACAAGGTTTATAATCTAATTGATCTAGTTTGGATTTATTTTAGCAAAGACAGGTTTCCTCATAAGAAATCACAAAAACTTTCACCTATAGTAGATGGACCATTCAAAATTTTGAAGCGCATAAACAACAATGCCTACAAGGTGGAGTTACCAAGAGAATATGGTGTCTCTGCTACATTCAATGTTGTAGATCTATCACCTTACTTATATGAAGATACTCATGAAGACCCATTAAATTTGAGGGCAAATCTTCTACAGGCCCAAAGAGATGATGGGCATCAAACCAATTCGACAACATGACCCATTACCCGAGTAAGAGCTAAAGGACTGTAGAGCCTTACATTGAGAGTCCTTTTTATCAAATGGAACCCAAAGACACTTACATAATGTCTTCATTCATTTTATGTGATTGTTTTATATTTAATCAGGTACACTTGTTAATATTACAGGAAGGTGATCAAACTAATTAGCACATGGTTTAGAGAATGGTTTATGGTCCATGTTTTGAATCAAAATGAACATAGAATAGTTGGCCATGTGTTATGCTATTTTTCATTATTTTCTTTTTTTTTTTTTTTGTTTCCATATTTAAGGACTAGTATAAATACTTATAAAGGGAATAACAAAAGACACATTTTTTTTTCATATTTCGGCCATGGTAACACGTGAAAAGGGATTTTCTCTCTTTTTTTGTACTCTTATCAATTCCTTTAGGGTTGTAGCAAGTTGATGATTGGATTGTTGTGTGCAACATTAGCAATTGCAAGTTGTTTCCTCATTATACTAGTAAGTAATATCTAGTAAGAGTTTGGAATTTCATTTGTTCTTGTTCTTGAAAAAATTTGGGTTCCACATCACAAAGGGGATCCTTTCTATTTTGGACATAATTGTTCAATTATTTCATAATTAGGATTGTGTTGATTGCAATTGGATTTGTATACCATTGCAACCTAGAGACATGTGTGGTAAGTTTCAATTTTTCTTTTCTATTTTGCTACCTCTGGTTTTCCCTATAGAAATGGCACCATTCAAGTAGGCTCATTTGTTTGACTTAAATACCTGCTAATCTAAATGTGGTAGACTCAAGCAACATGAGGATAGGAGGTTTAACGCATCTACACTTGCTGCTAGAAGGCCTTTCCTTGGGGGAATTGTGATCTAAGGCTCAAACACTCCCCCATAGACTAGCATAGCTATGGTTGCACCTTAATGTGGGACTTCAGAGTATCGTGAAAAGGTGCTTCAGAATAGCATCTAATTCGATGGGGTTATCTCTATCCTAGATGATGTAGAAGCATGATCCTTTGCTTCTGAGGGAAGCAGGGATGTAGTTACAAAGCATCATAAAAAATGGCACTACGATGTCCAGCATTCACAGGAGGAGCATCTGGGTATAAGCAATCCCATAAGGCTTTACGAAACCTCACACTCCAAGCCTATCATGCCACGTGGCTCGAATGGGAAAGCAAGTCGGCGAAACCTATTTGAAGGGATCTTAAGCCCCTAGGAGCAAGGTGAAGCCGAGGTCCTAGTGACTGGAATATTGGCTTTGGATCTTCACTCCTTCTTCCCCACTCATCTTACCAAGGTATAAGTTCATTTTTTGTTCGGCGTGAAGGCCACTTATAAGGTTTTGTTCATGTGTGCCAAGGGAGAACGATAGGTATGTCAATGAAAGGCAAATTGTGAACATTATTTTGAGTTATTCTTAAGGCAACATGGTCGTTAAGACCTAAACATGTAGAAACGATTGGTGGTTGAGGTTGAGTTGAAGTAGGCATGGGAGGAGCTCAAGGTGGTGATGGAAGACTGCTACCACATAATTGTCGACACTGAGAATAGGGTACGAAGGAGTGTGTCTAACCTATCTAATGCATAGCGAGAGTTGAACAAAGCGAATAGTCAAATCAACTCTTTAAAAAAGGATCTTTCGAGTTAATAGGGGTAGGAGTCATACCTCATGTTTAAGCTATTATGAGAGAAGGGTAATGCTGCGAATTTCAAGTGAGACCTAGATTTAGCTTAGTAATGCATTAAGCTCAACAACGCAAAGAAGGAAAATCTGAAGGAACATGTTGAAGATCTTGAGAAGTTGCTAGCTAATTGAGATTTAAGGATCCATAAGCAGGAGGAGAATGAGCGGATAGCCCATGACTGGTACTATAAGGAAATCCAATCATCCGATAAGTATGCGAATGAGTTGGTCTGGGTCATGTGGGGGGGCTAGAGGATCATGAAGCATAGGATCTGTGAGAGGGATCTAACATTTGATCTCTCTTGGCTTGGGGAAAAAATGTAAGAGCCAAATACCCCTCTAGAGGAGAGGGAGGAGCTTAACCAGGCCGTAGCTGGGGAAGAAGGATAGTGCTGAATGAGGACATTCCTTAACTGTTGGTAGCAGTGCCTATTGAAGATGCTCCTCCTTTTCCTCCTACCAATGAGGCTGAAGAGATTCCTCCTCCTCCTCTACAGGAAGAAGTGCCTCCAACTCCTCTTGTTGAAGAAACGAGTCATTCAAGTGACAACAAACCTAAGGATGCCATTCCATTTTTTAATGTTAGAGGAGATAGTGGTTACATCACCTTCAAGGAAAATATGGCTGCTATGTATCATATATAAAACCACTGTAACTTTACCGTTGAAGAATTGAACCAGATCTTATGATTAATTTTTTGTGCCAATAAAGACAACGGTTGTAAGTAGAGGCTTTGAGCTTGTAAGAAGAAGTTAGAAAGCCTTTTGTTCATCACAATCCTCGAGGGACCTCATATGTACACAAATGTTGTGATACATCAAGATCATTCAAGGTTATATTCAAATATGATTACTAGAATCTTCATTAAATATGTGAGGAAAAACCCAAATATAAATGTTGTTGACCTTGGTTCTGCAATTGAAGATAACTTTGGGTATACAATCTCCTTGAGGAGGGTGTAGGATGCAAAAAGGAAAGCTATTGAAACTATTTATGGTGATTGAGACAAATCATATAATGAATTGCCAAAACTCCTAAACGCAATCTAGATTAGTAATCCTAGAACAAAGGTTGAATGGGGTTAGCATGATTTGATAGTTGTTAAGGAGGGCATATTGAAATGGGTCTTCTAGACATTCAAACCATCTTTTGAGGCATTTAAGTACTACATGCTTGTACTTAGTGTCAACGGTACTTTCTTGTATGGGAAGTATACTCATAAGTTACTGATTGTATGTGGCATAGATGGAAACAACTAAATTATCCCCCTTGCATTTGCCTTAATGCACAACGAATCGTCAAAGACATAGGGATGGTTTCTTCGAAAGCTGAAGAGTAAGTTGTAGGTAACCGTCAAGAAATCATTTGTCTCATTTCTGATAGGCATGCTAGTATCAGTAGTGCAGTTGAGTGACAAGACAATGGATAGAGGCCTGCCTCTATGGTGTGGCACTTTTGCTTATGCCATGTTACAAGCAACTTTAACACCACTTACAAGAATTTGCAATGGAGGAAATGGGTGATGGCTGCTTAGATGAAGGCATAACCTCATTGGTTTTAGCATTACATGAACTTAGTTAGACAAATAAAGCTCAATACCCCTACATGGTTTAATGGTTTCCCACTAAACTAGTGGACACTTACATATGATGAAGGGTATAGTTTTAGGTATATGACTTTGAATATTGTGGAAAGTTACAATTATGTTCTAAAAACGGCAAGAGGCCTACTTGTGATTACGCAGGTAAAAAACATATTCTACAATTGCATCAAACATTAGGATAGGATGACTGAAGATGTGCATAAAGGAATTGCAGCAGATTAAGTTTTCACAAAGTACGCAAACGAAAAAAATAGAAAAACGGAGACACAAGGCTAATGCCCAGAAGGTCATTAGGTTCAATAGACCTAACCAAATATTCAAGGTCCTAATTAGGCCTTAGCATGCGGCAAATGGGGTTAAAGGAGGAAGAAGCACTCAAATTGTAAACTTTAAGAATCACATGTGCATATGCAACATGTGGCAAATATACCAAATTCCATGTTTACATGCTATGGCTATAGCAGCTTATTTGAGGCTTGACAATTCATCGATAATTGGCTATTAGTATAGGTGGACACATTAGTTACAATGTTATCAAAGCCACTTTTATCCCATTGGATATGATCAATACTAGTTAGAGATGATCAATTTAGTTTACACAATAACCTTTCCTTTGCTAACCAAATTTTGCTTTCATGTTGCAGGATAAATGGATTTAAGACGTTTTGATCCATCATTGTTAACACAGCAGGCTAGACATCGATTAGGATCTATTTGGTAGGGGTAGGTATTGTATTTAAAGGTCCCGTTTTTACTTTTCGGCTAAATCTATCAATTCCTATGATTTGTACTTTTATGTTTATAAGAAGAATCTTGGCTAGCAGTTATGTGTCGTGAGTTACAGCTATACCATGATAAAGATGATATCCCATTAGATCCTAACATGTTACCTTATATAGAGTAGGGTGGGTTTATAAGATCGGCACTCCTTCCCTTCATTCAATTGGATTGACATCTTCTTATAGCACTAATGGAGAGGTGGAGACACAAGACACATATCTTTCACATGGCCTATGGTGAGGCTACCATGACTTTATAAGAGGTTGAGGTCTAACTCGGATTACCAATTAATGGACAGGCTGCTACAGGTAGCACCAGCCTTGATTAGGCATCTGAGTGTGAGAAGTTACTTGGTGAGAGGCTAGAGGCAATGCACATTAAGGGCGGATGGATTAACTTATCCTAGTTTTGGTGCAAATTCCAGGTTTTGCATGCCCAAGCATATGATAGGTTCCCAAATATAGCTTCCTTGAGCTATTACGGAGTTTCATTAGAGGATGGGAGGCTCTTGGTGTCTTGATGAAGGATAACCCAAATCACTACATAGTATCCCACACATGTTGTTCATGCATATAAGGACACATTTGACCTCTAGAACCTACAGCATGTATGTTGTCTTTTTTACGTTTTTATATCCACTAGACATTACAAATCTTCATAACCTATACATGTTTATTATTAGGTTGTTTAGCAGCTTTATCCCAAGGATCTAATCGACATACAAACCCTTTTGTGCCATGCAGGTAGAGGCATTTGGATAACTCAAGTACCATTGATATACTTTTATATTGTAAAGTGGCACTACCCAGATTGCTTCTACCACCAATTTGATGCGTTCTAACGAGTGCTTGTCAATGTTAACATAGAGCCTTGCTTGCACCATATTGATTTATGGGGCTAGACCAACACTGATTGGATAGCGCTACATACATCTTACATTGCCCATTGGGAGGATCATCACTCTTATAAGATCTTATTGGAATACGATAATGGTATGCATCCAGACTACATCCAGTGGTATAAGCGTATTAGTCACTGTTATGTGGGGTGTACTAAAGCAATAATTGGACACTTGGTAAGAAAAACACTTACAATATCACACTAACTATACTATATGGGGAATAAGTTGTGCCAAAATATTTTCTTTCGATTCTTCCAAGTTGACACCATGTGCCATATACGTATAGTATTTGATCTACCTTCAGCAATTTCACTTGCCAATGCTGGAGTACAGCTAGTTGAGCATCATGGTGGAGTTGTACATTTTCCTATTGCTCAACATGAGCAACCATGAAAGGAAGAGGTTGCTACAAACCCGGAGTGTGCACCTTCAGTAAATCCTGCATCTACACCACCATTGCACCATAAGGTTAATAGAGCAAGAGTTAAAGGAGGATGACAAAGGGATGAGCAAATTTGTCATGCCTACACTCCTCCGAACGTCATGGATGAGGACATCATAGGTAGCTTAGTTCTTGGTACCAACTTCATTTATTACACCCATCATAGGCACTCTATTAATGGTCCCATTCCTAACCAACTCGCTCCACAAAGGTCATGCCACTATCGACCAAATATTGGTGACAGTTCACAACCTTCAGTGCAATAGTCTATTTCGTCCACGTGACTTTGACGAGCCCTTATAATTGCCTACAACACAGGAGTCATAGGCTTCTCCTACCTCCAATGTGAGACAAATTGAGTAAAAATCTATCATGACTAGAATCATTAGGCCATTTACTAGGATTAGGAGTGGGATGAGATAGAGTTTTTTGTAGGCTGTTTTCATTACAAAGAAAAATTTGTATTGAAAACACCTGTATCTATTTGTATAATATTTTTTTCTTTCTATCTTATTTGTGTAATATTTATATATATATATATAAGCACACACACATACATTTTTTACGTATTTCTCCCTTTTGAAGCGTATGTAATATAAAAAAGAAAGTGGAATTGCTCTCTACTTAAGGTCTTAACAAAAGAACATCTTGGTCTTCTTTGTCCCTTTCCTAAGTCCTAACAAAGCAAGTTCCTGCGTTGGCACTCTCAACGGCCTGCTCTTCAACCTCAGACAATTATCATCAGTTATGTCAAGTTGCAATTTAGATGTTGACCGGTGCGAAACGTACTAAGTTAAACAAAGCAATTTACCTTATAAGATTTCTTTATAATTATGACCGTTGAAAGATAGAGATAACTGAAGTGCTATGTGTATACACTATATGATTAAATTATTATGATTTTCTTTTGATCTGAGGTCAAGTTAAATGTAATACATAACAAGATATACTATTGTTTGCATATCTTCTTGATGAAAAATAAATAGATAGACCTTTGCTATACCTATTTTTAGTAACAATCTTTGTCGTTATTGTAATACAAAAAAAATCAATCCCACGTACCGGTTTTATTTATTATGTGTTTTGGTCTTAATGGAGAGTGTTTCTAAAAGTAGGTATACCAAAGACCTACTCACCTTTTACTCTTTCTTGTTAAGCTCCTCGTGAACTAATTAGTATGAATATTATTTTTTCTTTAAGATGAAGTAGATTAGACTCTCTTGTCAAAAAGAAAAAATAATTAAAAAATCCATATAAAATATACTTTTGTTTAAGTAGTGTAGTAGCCCATTTTTTAAAAGTATTTTGATAAGATTACTTTTAGAAATTAATTATAATGAAATATATTTATCAATTTGCGAAATCAAATAACAATAAACGAAATATAAATAGCCAAAAGAAAACATATATATGTGAAATTAACTTTTAAACTATATTAACGAGCGTATGATAGCATATGACCACCATACAATATATAACAGGGAAGTATTGTTCCCACTTATTCATATCGTTCCATTTTTTCTTACTCGCTGCACTAAGCCAACAACGTCTTAAAGGACCCACAAATTCATAAAGTAGTTTCTTACGTGCCTTAATGCATCTTCATGCCTACTATATTGATCTCAATCTCGGGCCTTTGTTTCTCCTCCATTGCTTGTGAGTGCTCTAGAGCTTCAATCCGCTTCTATACCATCTTCCATTTAACTTTGAATGAAAAGTAAAAAAGGCTACCATGAATAATTGAAAAGTTTATTTATATACGTCATACACTGTCTTGTTCACCCAATTGCTTGATCTACAACCTAGCAGTAAATCTAGGAATGCAAAATTAATAATTTGGTAATGATAAACGTTCGGGGAAAACATCATCATATTACTTTTTCCTTTATAACAGACAAAGGATTGGGGTCGGTTCTATGGCTGTAAGGGAGTTCTAATTTTCTTTACTAACCGTGCAACGTTTCTAAAAGAACAAATTCGAAATATAACGTTGGTAACATACGAAGCAATCGTTAAAGAATAAAATGCCAAGTGTATTTTTCCAAAAAGTCACACGATTCTACCCAATCTTGTGTTTTAGGTCGTACTCCTAGCAGCACAAAGTTGCCAACTCCTAGTCCCTTGCGCTTTGCAAGTTGAAATTTTCTTACATCATATAGTGTTATTTACTTTGGATATACAAAACATGGGGCGTCCCACCATTTGTTGTAACATAACAAAAGTTAATGCTCGATAATATGAAATATAGAGTAATTAAAAGATGTTATGTACCATGACCTCCTTAACGACCATGTCCCATACCTCATGTGGCAATGCATGGTAAGTCGGCCTATACGAACTGTGATTAGCAAAGGGAAATCTGGGTGGATTGTCCTTTCGAACTTTATTTTCAGGACACAAACATGTTCAACCGTTGGCACTCTTCGTTTACCCTTATAGGTATAGCCAAAGCTAATGGCTTATTGCCCGAAGGATCTACCCTGCAGTCTGGCCTTTGTAAAAAGCGCGTTGCCAATGCCCTTGCTGAGGCTGTTGGGCTTCCTCGGGGGACAAGCCTCCATTGCTGTCCACAGCATCTCCATCATCATCACCGACATCACCGTTATCGCCATCATCGTCGTCACCTATATCATCATCATATGCAATATCCTCTCTCGTCTATATCATCATTGAGGTCCCAATTATAATGATGGTCCTCAATCCAAATAGTGCAAAAACTTAAGTTATTGTTGAGAGTTGACTCAAAGTTTGACCGATTATTGTGGAGATATTTGGTTAATTAGTTTATGTGTAACCGAATATCAAGAGTGGAATTTCTTCTTAACAGAAAATTATGGTTTGTGTAATGCCCTAAAACTTGGAGCATTACAACCTGCTATGTGTCACTACTATCAAGTGACACACTAAGGCTCTAAAACTCGATTATACTTCAACTACTCATATACATTATCCATCGTACTATTATAACAATAATCAAAGGAATGACTCATAAATGAGTCATTTCAAATGTCATTATTTAACAAGAAAATCTCAAGCTAAAATTTATCTCCATAACTTTAATTTAACAATGAAACATCAATTTATAAATATTCATAATTTTTGTCACTCTTCTTCCACACAGTAATAGTGTTCTCTTCCCATCTCATCCATGTAATGTCCCACCAAGTTTCTGTTTTCATCATACTCTAGTTGTTCATCATTTTCACCTACAACAAAAAAAAAAAAAAAGGAAAGGGGTGAGCCTAAGCTCAGTATGTGAGTACCACACCCACATGCGCATGACACACCACATTAATATCACATTCATATATACAACATTTATCCACAACACATTCATAATTCAATTCACACATCAACACCAAAATGAATTATAACACATAGGGGTGCTTAAGAACCCGGTACACACAAGTTTTGTCCTGGTGGGAGCTACCTCTACAGGCCTCATCTAATCCTAATCTACCCCAAATCATTTCAATACACGACTCCACTAGGGATAACATAGCATATCGATCATCAAGGTAACCCTTAAGGATCTGTCACTGTAGGCCCCTAGGCCGAGCCAAGTACAAGCAACATATCTCATTCAACATATAGCACTGTATTACTTCATGATACCACTTGATTCACATTACATCTTAGCATTTCTTTATTTCACATACAACTCATTAAATAGTGATAGGAATCAAAATACTACAAGACCTATCATTAGGACAAGAGCCAAAGGATTTCAAATCTTGGCGATGATGGTCCTTTTTAAGCAAATCAACCCTGGAATGATTTATATACTAACCTCTTTCCTATTACTCTTGTATTGTGTATTCGAATATGCACACTTATCAGGCTTTACGGGGTGATGGACAAACTTACTAAGACTCATCTTGTAAGTTATCCATGGATCGACTTAAACTAAAGATGAGCTGGACCGACGAATTGATTTGAAGAATCGGCTTGTGAAGACTATTTTTGTATTTTGTTATTTTTCTTTGAACCATTTATTTTATAAGCTTTTGGGACATTTTATTTGGTAGTATTTTGTGGATTTAGGACCGGCCACCCTTTAGTGGCATAGTTGTAATTTTTTAGACATTTCAACCCTAATTGAAGTAAGTATAAATACTTGCTAACTAGGGTCTTTGGAGGACTTTTGAACATTTTAGAAATCTAAAAATTTGTAGCTGTGGGAGCCTCCTCTTCACGCCATCTACTCTTATCAATTTCATTGGAAATTGTGGCGAGTTGGCTTAATTATATCAAGTTTTTACTAAGTTACTTCTTGTTATTACTAGTGTGTAATATCTAGTGATAATAGGTTGGTTTTTGTTTGTCTATTCATGCCTAAATTAGGGTTCAAATATTGCTTGGTTTTAATGTCAATTGTAAGGATTGGAATTGAGTTATTCTATTGAGTTTAATTGGTATTGGAATCCACTAATTGTACTTCTAATTTGGTTCACGTCATTTAGGGTTGTAGATCTTTGATTTCATGCCATTTGGGGATTTTATCCACAACTTGTTCACACCCATTTCATTGTAATAGAATCAATTATATGTGTGTTATTGTTGATTGGTATTATGATCCCTTAAACACATCAACTTTTGATCAACCAAGCTTACTTGTTCATACAATTAGGGCTCATATTACAATTGTTGTCACGCCACTTTTGGGATTGATTGAAGTTGTTCTTCAATTAGGTTCATGTGATTGGATTTAATCAATTTAGTCACATCATAATTTGGTATCAAAGCTTGTGGTTGTGAGAAGGGGTTATTTGATTTTTTTTTTCGGAGATTTAGGGCTCTTAAGCTTATATCTTGATTCCGAAATTGAAAGTGGAAAATTGAATTGTTGATGTTGTTACTTGAAGTGGCGTAATTATCTTGCTTGGGGAGTTGAACTTACTACTTGTTGAAGTGAGTTTTGAGGTCTTGTTGAAGCTCCATTTGATTGATAATTTCGTGTATAAAGAAGAAGAGTAGTAGCATATTTTGTGAATTAAAAAATTCATAACTTAAAGTTGCCTCAATTGTAAAGAATTGGAGGCATATTTTGCTTGGATTGATTTGGACATAAAGGGGGCTTAGTGAGCATTTTCATAATTGAGTGTGTGGATTTAAGGAAACTATTTGAATTTCAAAGCACATATTAAGTGATAGAGTAATTGTGTGATCATTTGAATTTGAAAGTGGCTCCTTACCATTTGTGGAATATTGCAATTATTGAACTCATTTTGAATTTGAATTTGAGCTGCCTTGTTGTTGTAAGTTGTGGTTTAATAACTTGTATAGAAGTAGAGAATTGCACTGTGAGTTAAAGGTGTATATGTGTGGTGTTGTGTTTTGTATATTTAGTGAAGAAGTTGTGTATGCGGAGTTGTGTATTGTGTAAAGGGTGTGTGTGTGGCATTGTATTTATATGTGTTATTAAAAGGAGTATTGCAAGTGGCGTGAGTGGTGGTGATCGTGAGCAAGGGAAGTGTGTGTGGTGGTGTGAAGTTGTGCATTTATGTGTGTGTTGAGGTGCTGCACATTGTGAATTAAAATAGTGTGAAGCCAAGGCAAGAAAAGGAAAGTTGAGTAATAGAATTTGAATTTAAACAAAAAATTAAAGTGTAAAAGTAATTGAACTTATTACTTAAACACTTGTTGGTTGAATTTAATTTCTTAACTACTTGGAAGTATTTATTTATGCTTCAATTATTTTACTTGACTTTGCTTGAAGTGACAATAAATATTTCTTGTAATTGGTTGTATGTGTACTGTAGGTGTGTAAAGGTGTGTTGTTGTGGTACTTGTAGAGAGGTGTATTGTTAACTTGTTGAAGTTAATTAATAACCATGTCAAGTGATGTGTATACTTCTACTACTTTGGTACATCAAGTATTGACTTCTTTACCAACCATTGATGATGGACAAAGGGAAAATTTGTTCCATATTTTTTGTAGGGTACAAGGAAACTTATGCGTAATTATTATTGATGGTGGTAGTTGTACTAATGTTGTAGCTGCATCATTAGTATCAAAGTTGAAACTTGTAACTACCCTATATCCTAAACCTTATACATTACATTGGTTAAATGATCAAGAGAGTCTTTATGTGACCCAAAGGGCTAAGGTACCCTTCAGTATAGGGGATAAGTACTGTGATGAGCTTGAATATGATATTCTTCCTATGCATACATCCTATATATTGCTTAGTAGGCCATGATTATATGATAAGATGGTATTACATGATGGGTATAGAAATACTTATATGTTCTAACAGGATGGTAAACGTATAATATTAAACCCTATGTCGCCATCAAAGGTCTAGCAGATGTAAAGACAAATAAGTCAACCATAAAAAATTCCTGAGGATCATAGCCACATGATCAAACCTTCAGAGGACCAAATTGTGTAGAGGCAGATATGCCAACCTTCAGAAGTTCCTGAAGTTCCTAGTTACATGAGCAAACATATAGAGGACAACACTTGTCAAACACAAATGTGCTAACCTTCAGAGGATCCTAAAGGTTAGAGTTAGATGAGTAGACCACCAGAGGACCAAAATGTTTAGAGGCAATTGTGTTCACCTTCAAAGGTTCTAGAGGCTCATGAGCAGTTGAGTAAATCATTAGAGGATCCTGAGGGTCAGAGTTAGATGAACCCATCACTAGAAGGCCAGACCGTTCAGAGACAATCATGGTTGTTAAAATCGCAATTTCACGTAGAATCGCTAAGGGGTCCGTAGAATCGGAACGTAGAAATGTAAGTTTTTACAACCTATGTAAAATAACTTTCAAATATTATAAATTTACTTACAATAGTCATTAAAAAATATAATGAATAATAGAAATAAGGAAATTAAGTATTTATTTTATCTATAAATTGTAAATTTGCAATAAAAGTCATAATATAGATAATCGAGCATAAGTTGTATAATATAGATATTTTATTTCTAAAATGATAAATCATGTATAAAAAAACTTTCACCTAGTTCTATATACAAAAGCTAAAAGATAATAGATAAAATTTAAAAATCAATTGTGACATTGAGAAATTACTAATAAATAAAAATTGATAATGAAGATATACCATTAGAAATGAGTAATATTAAAAAATGACCAAAAGTACATAATAAAAAAGATACTATAACAAGAAAAACCTTCAAAATTATATATTACTAGGTAAATTTTTGCACTATTCGTGATTATTAATTCAAAATATATTTACTTAACAATATCTCACATTTACTTAACTATGAGAATGATATATTGAAAAGATAGAAATATAAATACATTTATACCTTTCCTATATAATTAAAAATCTAAAAAATTCTTATAAAATTAAAGTTATCTACTATTTATTTTATTTACTATTACAAAAATATTAGTTAAAATAAGGAAAGTTGCAGCAATCAAACACGAGTGCTTTAATACGAACATGATCACAAATAGGAACAAGAAGACTAACAATCGACGAACACAAACACAAAGACTTCAATGCAATGTAACACACTGACAAGAGAGGAGTGATGACCGATGAACATGTTGGGGTTTGACTCATACTCCCCTACGACAGGAAAGTCGCCCCAGTGGGGGTTTCAAGGGAGCAGCACCCCTTGGACGCTAGAGGGCTTTTAACAATTAAGCCCATAGTTGTTTATTAAAACTTTGGGCTTGGATAAGAAAACACGAAGAAAAATGCTTTTTGGAAGGAACAAGGGAAGAGCACGGCCGTGTTTTGAGCTTGGAAATCCATAGAAGCACACACGGTTGAGTACACGGTCTGAGACACGACCATGTGTTATTTGCGTGGAAGCCTGTGGTTGTAAATATTTGTGGAATCGGTTGAAACTGATAGAATCACAATTTTAAACGATTTTACTGTTCAAAATCGCAATTTTGTTACGATTTTGCTTCTCTCTGATTTTGTTTGCGAGTTAACTAGAAATATATATACAAACTCGTAAAATTATTGAATCGTACGAGTTAAATCGCGATTTTGACAACAATGGAGACAGTTGTGTCTACCTTCAAAGGTTTCAGAGGGCTATGAGCAGTTGAGACAACCATTAGAGGGCCATGAGGGTCAGCGACATACAAGTGAATCAGAAAAGGAGGCAACAATATCAGTGGAATAGGTTGAGAAAGGAGAGACCTTAGTAGATAATGGATTATTATATGTGTTGTAGATGAGATAAATCCTAGAATTGGAGGAGAGAAAGCAATCACCCCTTGGTATTTCAGATATTGGGGATTCTGCAATGATACTTCTTCAGATGGTTTGCTAGGAGGATATAAAGTCTCTACTACATTTGATATGTCAGATTTGAGAACAAATCTTTTTGAAGCCCGAGGAGATGATAGGAATCAAAATCCTATAAGACCTATCATTAGAGTAAGAGCCAAAGGATTTCAAATCTTGGCAATGATGGTACTTTTTGAGCAAATCAACCCCGGAATTATTTATATACTAACATCTTTTCTATTACTCTTGTATTATGTATTCTAACAGACACACTTATCAAGCTTTATAGAGCGATGGATAAACTCACTAAGACTCAGCTTGTGGGTTATCCATGAACCGATTTAAACCGAAGATGAGTTGAATCGATGAATTTATTTGAAGAATTGGCTTGTGAAGACTGTTTTTGTATTTTGTTATTTTTCTTTAAACCATTTATTTTGTAAAATTTTGGGACATTTTATTTAGTTGTATTTTGTGGATTTAGGACCGGCCATCCTTCAATGGCATAGTTGTAATTTTTCAAACATTTCAACCCTAATTGGAGCAAGTATAAATACTTGCTAACTAAGGTTTTTGGGGGACTTTTGAACATTTTAGAAATCTGAAAATTTATAGCCATGGGAGCCTCCTCTTCATGCCATCTACTCTTTTCAATTTCATTGGAAATTATGACAAGTTGGCTTAGCAAAATCTTGTGAGTCATATCAAGTTTTTACTCAGTTGCTTCTTGTTATTACTAGTGTATAATATCTAGTGATAATAAGTTGGTTTTTGTTTGTCTATTCACACCTAAATTAACGTTCAAATATTGCTTAGTTTTCATGTCAATTGTAAGGATTGGAATTGAGTTATTCCATTGAGTTTGATTGGTATTGGAATCCACTTATTGTACTTCTAATTTGGTTCACGTCATTTAGGGTTGTGGATCCTTGATTTCATGCCATTTGGGGATTTTATCTATAACTTGTTCATGCCCATTTTGTTGTAATAGAATCAATTATATGTGTGTTATTATTGATTGGTATTACAATCCCTTGAACACATCAACTTTTGATTAACTGAGCTTACTTGTTCATATAATTAGGACTCATATTACAATTATTGTCATGCCACTTTTGGGATTGATTGAAGTTATTCATCCATTGGGTTCATGTGCTTGGATTTAATCAATTTAGGCACATCAGATAGCTTCTTAACAATCACATATAATAAACAAAGTAAACATGTACTTGGTCTCCTAACCTTAAGTACTTCTTATCCCAACTTAAGTTAAGTTGATATCTGTACACTCAACACATTAATCTTAGTACTAATCCAACATAATATAACTCCCCTAATTCCTCTTATTCTATTAAGTCATCTAAGGTTTTACTAATTGTTTTAGTTGTGTAAAACTTGGTTAATTAAGAAGATAACTTGATATATAATAATAATGTTCATCACTTAACACAACCATGTTGAAGGTTGTGTTGCCTAACACAAGCTTATACACGACTGTGTTAGAGGTCGTGTATCTCTCGGTGAGATTTAGCTTCAACATGGTTAGAACATGATCGTGTTGGGAGACCATGTTTCTCTTAATTTAACACGGTCGAAACACGACCATATTAGAAAGCTATGTATCTCTCGGCATGACTTTCGGACTCAACAAGGTCGAAACATGACCGTATTGGGAGGCCGTCTTCTTCTCATTTTAACACACGGGCAGCACAACCGTGTTGGATGGTCATGTATCTCTCGGTACATTTTGATAAATTAATATGAAAGCAACATGACCATGGTCGATGGTTATGTATCCCTTGGTATGTCATTCAAACCCTAAGTTTTTCTACATTCATTTATCCAATCTTCTCATTTTTTAGTCCTAAGCTTAATTAAATCCAAAAATATGAATTAGAATCTCTTACTTGATTGGAATCTCACTTGAAACTCTAAATCTAATATCTCCCGTGCTTGTTCAATCTGTCCTCAAGCTCAATTCCTATGAATAACCAAATGGATTTCGTGGTTAAGTCTCCTCTAATAAAATACGTATTGAAATGACTAAAATTATACCTTTTTACTTCGCTGCGATGTCTCTAGATCGCTTTAGGTTTCTCCCATGGGTCCTTAGTAAAGTTCTTTCTGCTTGTCTCCTTCTAAGCGGCTATTGTAAAAGTGTGCGGAAAAAGGAGAACCCTAGGTTAGTTTGCTTATATATAGTCTCGTTAGGAAAGATGAAACCGCCCCTATCCTATAGTCCTATTTACCACACTGTCATCCTTTATATTTACCCATATATTTATTTATTTAAGAAAATTAATGTGTATTACATTCTCCCCCCCTTATTAAAACTTTCGTCTTCGAAAGTTACTTAGAATTGGGAAAAGTTCTGGATGTTTTCTCTTCATTTCTTCTTCTAATTCCCATGCCGCCTCTCAGTCTATTTGATTTGTCCATTGCACTTTGACATAGGGAATTCTTCTTCTTCTTAGCACTTGTTCCTAAGTATCCACTATCCTCACAAGTCTCTCTATAGAGGACAAGTCTGGCTATACCTTCAATGGTTCTAAAGCCATCACTTGATTTGGGTTTGGTATAAACTTTCTTGACATCGATACATGAAATACATCATGTACTCTGACCAGACTTAATGGTAGGGCCAACCTGTACACAACTGCTCCAACTCTTTCTAGAATTTTGAATGGACTCACATATCTTGGATTCAACTTATCCCGCAGTCCAAACTTGATTACTCCTTTAGTTGGAGCTGTCTTAAGTAAGACTTTATCTCCCACTTAAAACTCTAGAGAGCATTGCCGTTTGTCTACATAACGTTTCTAACGACTCTAGGTTGATAGAATTCGTTGCCTTATGACTTTAACCTTGTTTACCATTTCTTGTACTATCTCGAGCCCCAATATCAGTCTTTCGCCCACTCCATCCCAGTATAAGGGAGATCTGCACTTCCTATCATATAATGCTTCATAAGGAGTCATCTGTATAGTAGCCTGGTAACTGTTATTATAAGAAAATTCTACTAAAGGCAAATGATCACTCCAATTACCCCCTTGATCCAAGGTACAAGCTCATAGTAAATCTTCCAAAATTTGAATAGTTCTTTCAGATTGCCCATTTGTCTAAGGATGAAACGCTATACTAAACTAGAGTTTGGTTCCTGGAGCTTGATGTAGACTTTTCCAGAATTTGCTCACAAAATGAGTATCCCTATCAGATGTAATCATAGCTAGTATCCCATGTAATATGAAAATATCTTTAATGTACATGTAAGCAAGCTTTTCTAGTCTGTAGTCTACCCTAATTAGCAAGAAATGTGCGGACTTAGTCAATTTGTCTACTATCACCCAAATCACATCATATTTCTCCCTTGTTCTCGGGAGTACTATGATAAAATCCATAGTTACACGTTCCCACTTCTATTCAAGTACCGGAAGAGGTTGTAACTCACCAGCTGGCCTTTGGTGTTCAATCCTTATTTGTTAACAGGTGAGACACCTAGATACGTATTCAACTATCTCCCATTTCATATTTTTCCACCAATAAGTGTTCTTGAGATCTTTGTACATCTTGGTGCTTCCTGGGTGTACTGTATATCCTGAGTAATGGGCTTCCTTCATAATCTTCTTCTTTAATTCTGTGTTATTTAGAACACGATTAAGGAAAGAATGATAAGGAGGAAGAATAAGTAATCTAGGGAGTCTCGAATACACAAGTGACAAATAAGGGAGCCAAAAGGAACTTGACATCAACCTAGCAATTCTAGAGCAATTAAGATCATTCTTCACTTAAATGTTTGTTTGATCTTTGAGAGAAGAGATTTTATAGTGGCACACTGTTTCTATGATCTCTGAAATTATGTGAAATGAAGAAGAATGGCTTAGTATTTATAAAATCTTGGACTTAATGACACCAATCAGATCACTTTAGTGATCAATGAATAAGATGGATTATGTTCATTTCAAGGTTATCCTAGTGAGCCTACTATAAGTCCAAGGCCAATATCCTTCCTCATGAGTGCATAAACATACCTAAGAAAAGTTAAATGTAAACATTCTCCCATTCTAAACCCACCAAGCTAATTCTCTCGAGTAATTCCAATAGATAGACCAAACTCATTAGGCCCTATTACCTAACACAATGGACATAATGGATTGAGCCAATCAAAACTGGGTCAATGGAGTCGGATAATGACACATGGGAAGTAAATTATTTGCTAAGGTGAATAAGCGAGTAGCAACATTATTACAATGCCAAGCACATCATTGCGATGTAGTTCGGAGTTGCTTCTATCTTAGAGGAAAGGGGTGAGACTGTTCCATTATAGGAGAATGAAGAAAGGGAAATGAAGGGAGAAGGTGGTGAAGAGGTTGCTGAAGGTATTCCTTATTCCTTAGTCTATGTGCTAAAGTGGACAAGCCAAGAGGGAGTCATTCATCTGTTGAATTCTAAGGGGAGGGAAGCCCTTGATGACTCATCTTCAACATATATCCTTTTCTTATTTCTATTTTGAATTAAGCCTACCTCTAAGTTGTCTTTGTCTGAATTTTGTAGATATACAACTAAAGAAGGAAAATTTAGCTCAACTCCATGCTTAAACCAAGGTTGTCATTATCAAGAAGACTAAGAAGGATATTGCAGTAGAAAAGACCACCCCTTCCCATCTTAAGGAGAAGGGGATTAAGATTTATAAACCTAAGGCCACCCCAAATGTCCATCCTGGTGCTAACCTAACTAGGGAGGGAAAGCAAGTGGAGAAGGCTCTAATTCCCCTAAAGCCTAAGCAAAGAGGAAGAAAGGATGAAAAAGGAGTAGCTCAATAGGATAAGGCTGCTAATGTTCATAATAAGAAGTTAATACTACTAGATGAGGAGTTTTTGGAGGAAGATCCTTCCACCAATCTAGCCTAAAGGCAAAGAGTCGAGACTAAAGCTGCTTAAGTACAACCAGCCAAATAATCAAGCAAGATAGTTTGAGAATCTTTTCTACAATCGACCTCCTCTTATAATCAATCCTTGAGCCTAAGTGCAATAGTGCAAAGGTCAATTTACATCCTTAAGTGAGATGTCCATATGATGGATAAGGCCATAGGGAAATTGGAGTTATCTTGGCTGGTCATGACAAATGCTATTCACCCTTAGGATCAAGCAGACATTAGAGCTCTAGGGTGCTTAATCACCTTTGATAATGTGAACAAGTTGTTCCTTAACATGATGTATGAGGTATGTCTCTAATACTTCATCATGGGTAAGTTATTCTCCTTAACTTAGCCTCACGATGCTCATGTTGTTGATAGATTTAACCCCTTAGAGTAATGATGCTATGTGCTTTAAGAGAAGAGAGGAGGAAGGTAGGAGTTCTTCATTCTAGATATAAAGAGCTTCAAGAGAAGAAGCATACAAACTTTAACCAAGTTGTAGATCAATTGCAAGAAACATAAGACGTGAAGAATATTGGGGTTTAAGCGCAAAAGAAGGTGGCTACTATGGAAAAGCTTATGCAAGAGACCAAGCCCCAAGTAGATGAGATGAGTTGCCAAGTGAAGGCTACAATGAGTAAGAACTCTATTCTCCAAGATAAACTCACCAAAAGAGGTTCTCAAAGGGAAGGTTAATGACCTTATGTGCTAGTTAACTAATGCCAATAGTAAGCTCTTGGTCTTGAGGCTATTGGCCAGCTCCTTTAAGTGTATAGAGAAGGATTATAAAGGGAAGATTGCATAGCTCAATGATGAACTCAGGTGCCATCAAGTGTAAATTAAAGAGTTTGAGTGAGAAATAGGCAAACTCAAGAAAAAAGTTCACGGTGAAATCATGGAGAGCTAGGAATGGGTTAAGATGCAAAGGAAGGTTTATATTGATGGCATCAGAGTAGTCAAGCAAGCCACCTAAAGTGTTACCCTGACCTCAATCTGGAGGACCTAGAGGATGACAATATTAATGGCCTAGTAGATTCTGAAGCCCTCTAGAAGCAATAGTTGATGATATAATAGAACTGGAGGTGGGCAAAGAGGAGGACCCTACTCGAAAGGCCAATGATCTCTCTACCTCCAAACTCTAATCCTCTTAATGACCCTGCTCCTCCTACAAAAGAGGCACCTTTAAAGGTCACCAAGATTGATCATAATGAGCAAATGCCTAAAACTTCACCTAATCTTCCTCCCCCTCGGCAATAATGAAGACTTCCTATTTTTGTACTTAAAATTTTCTTGAAAACTTTTGTAATTTCATCAGTTGGGATACCAAGCTTATTTATGTAAATCCTTATTCATAGAATGAAATGAACTCCATTCTCTTTACTTTTTTATGTGTAATTTTTTAACTTCTCTATAGAATGAACTTAGCTTTTCCTTTCTTTATTGCTTTTCTTTTTTAATCATCAATTCTTTCATATATAACTATTGCACATATGGTATAAGATCCATCAACTTATGCTAAACTAGGTTTGGATTGAATAGTGACTAGGGACAACTTATTCCTATTAGGAGTACTTCAAATGTTCAAGGCTAGTCCTGATTGAAAAAGTATTCTACTTGTATCTACTCAAGGTACTTGGCAAACCTGGTTTGATGAGACCCATGTGTCCTATACACTTAGTCGGAGCTAACCTATTCACCTATTACCTTGAAGAAGGTTAAGAAATTTAGTCATCCATTCACCTCATAGTTTAAGAGATAGTAGTTTGTGTACTTAGTACTTTTAGAGCTCGTTAGCCATGAGTTAGGTAGTTAAGCTATCCGTATTGCATAATTAAAGTAAAAAATCAATAACGGCAAACAAATGAACTAAATAAATAGAGTTCTTCATTATGTACAAAAGAATTACATCTTAAACTTATTCAAAATATAACCTAAGGTTGTCAACATTCCACATTCTACGAATGGGTTGACCATCTAAGCGCTCAAGCCTATATGCACTATGCCTTACTTCTTCTCGAACCTTAACTGAGTCTTTCCAATTAAATGTTAGTTTGCTTTGTCCTTCTCTAAATCTGGTAGCTTCTAACTTTTTGCACACCAAGTCACTAGGTTAGAAGACCTTATATTTGACATTATTGTCATAATATCATGTGACCCTTTGTTAGTAAGTTGCTACATGAATACTTGCTAGGTCTTAAACTTCTTCAATCATATTGAGGTTAGCTTGTAAACCAACCTGATTAACTAATATATCTATGGCTTGTGTGGGAGCATTTGGAAGCTCAAGCTCAACTAGGATAACCACTTTTGAGCCAAAGGCGAGCTTTAAGGGCATCTCCTCTATTGCTACTCTATATGATGTGCTTAAAACCAAGTATAAGCACACAAAACCAATTGAAGGACCAATTACATAATGTCAATCAAACAAGTCCACCAATTATGTAAACTCCTACTCTTTATAAACCCAATCCATAAACATGGGCATGATCAAGTCTTGAATATCCAAGTAAGATAATCTTTGATACCAAATTATGATGTGCTTAAAAGTGATTCTAAGCACACAAAATCCATTTGAAAGACCACTTACACAATGGCAATACAACTAGTCCTCCAATTGCGTAAATCCTCGATTCTTATAAACCAAATCCATAAATATAGATGTAATCAAGATTGAATATCCAAGTATGATAAGCTCTTATACCAAATTATGATATGCCTTAAATTTAATTAAAGTATATGCGATTACACAATTGAAACAACTTCAAAAGCAAATCCAAAAGACCGGATCAACTTCAATTACGCGTGAACCCTAAAAATTGCTTTTGTAATCCAATTTCTTGGTTAATCAATCTTGACACCAAATGATGTTGTGCTCAATGGAATTAAGCACACCACATAAGATCAAATGAGATTCCAAATCACTAACAACACTAAGATTGGCGTAAAATTCTTCCGACAAGTAATTTCCACGCAAAGAAGAATGGCAATTATAAGGCAATATCAAAGAGACAATTCCAATTAAATTGATAACAATATATAGATGGAATTGGACCTATAATTGATTCCAAAAATCAGAACAAGAACAAATCCTAATCAACACTAGATATGACACACTAGTTATGAAAAGGAAATCAACTTAGGAATTGATATTAATCACAATTCACTAGGTTGCAACTCGCTACAATTCCAATGGATTAAAATTGATAAGAGTTCTTATGAAATCTTAGGACAAACCCTAATCTCTCATGAATATTTTTAGCAATGGTAAGTGTATTCTCCTTCCCAAAATCCTAATTAAGCAAGTATTTATACTTGCGCCCTTTAAGATTAAAATGACTAGAAAATTACAACTATGCCACTATAAGGTAACCGGTCTTAAAAACACAAAATATAACTCAAATAAAATGTCCCAAAAACTTACAACATAAATGGTTCAAAGAAATAAATTACAAGTACAAAATAATCTTCAATAAGCTAGCTCTTCAATAGGATTCATCGGTCCAGCTCATCGCCGGTTTAGGTCGGTCCATGATTAACCCACAAGCTGAGTCTTAGTAAGTTTACCCATCGCCTTGTAAAGCCCTTGTAAAGCCTAATAAGTGTGCTTGTTGCAATACACAATACAAGAGTAATAGAAAAGAGGTTAGTAAACAAATAATTTCGGGGTCGAGTTGTTCAAAAAGGACCCTCATCGCCAAGATTTGAAATCCTTTAGTTCTTACCCTAATGATAGGTCTTGTAGAATTTTGATTCCTATCACTATGGGTAGTCCAATATCCCTATAGGATGGAGGGGAGCTTGTCTACCCATTTTCCTTTAACGTGGTCAACCCTTTTTTTGAGACTATTTAATGTGGTCTTGCTCACAACTTCAACTTACCCATTGGATTAAAGATAAGTTACTAGCGTATAATGAATCTTGACCTTTTCTTCCAAACAAAAGTCTCTAAACTTAACATTATCAAATTGAGTCCCATTATCAGTCACTAGGGCATAAGGCAATCCAAATCTACATAGTATGTTATTCTAAACAAGTTTTCCATACTCCTTTTAGTGATCTTGGCAATCACCTCTACCTCCATTCATTTGATGAAATAATCCACTACAACAATGATATATTGGTATTAATCATTCACTTTAAGGAAAGGACCTAAAATATCAATCCCCCATTGCATGAAAGGCCACAGGCTAGCAATGGGTAAAAGGTTATTGCTTAGCTATTGGGGGCATGCTTTTGGAATTAAGCGAGTCTCTAAACCACTTCCTTTGCATCTTTTTCTCGTGTTAAGCTAGTAATACCAAAGACAAAAAGCTTTTACATATAGAGCTTGGCCCTTAATGTGATTGTTGCATATGCTAGCATGTAGCTCTTCTAGAACAAGCTAAGCTTCTTCTAACCTAAGCATATGACATAGGGAAGGAGTATCCTTAGCAATATAGTCGATCATTGATTAAGGTGTACTAGGCTACTTTATTCATGAACTTCCTTGCCTCTTCCTTCTAAGACGGTGTTATTCTTAAGATAGGCAATGAAGGGATCCATCAACTCGACTCGATTAATGTAAGTCATATCTCCAAGCATTGAGGCTTATCAATACTCTTATCCGGTAGATACTCAATGAAGACCTTTTTTTCTAGATTAGAGAGACTAGTTGAAGTTAATCTAGATAGGCTATTCACCTTAAATTTCTCTACTAAGGGAATTTTAGTGATGCTCCAACTAAGGAACTCTGTTCCAAGTGCCTATATAGCCTCAAAGTACTTGGTTATACCATCGTCTCTAATAGTATATTCTTCCTTAACTTGTTGGACTACTAGTCATGAGTCTAAAAAGACCTCTAATTTTTCCGCACTAACTTCTTTTGCCAACCGCATTCTAGCTATGAGTGCTTTATACTCAACTTCATTATTCTTAACGAGAAACCTAAACTTAAGTGCATAATGAACCTCTATCCCATGCAGTCCTCTAAGCACTAGTCCTACTCCACTCTCCCCCTAAGTGGAAAACCCATTGATGTGGAGAGTCCACATCGATGTGGCTTCAGCATTTAGCACTTCCTCCTACACTATGTACTCTATCACAAAATTTGCAAGGACTTGTGCTTTAATGGCTGCTCGTGTTCAGTATTGGATACCGTATGCACTAAGCTCTAAAGAATACTTAACCATTCTTCCCAACACATCAAGCTTATGTAGAATTTGATGCAGTGGTTGGTAAAAAAGGATAACCACCTAATAAGCTTTGAAGTAAGGTTGAAGTTTCCTTGTTGAGATAATCACTACTAAAGAAAACTTTTCCACCTTTAAATACCTAACCTATAGTCCTTGTAAGATATGACTAACATAGTACATGAGCTAATTCTATCTTCCTTCAACTCAGACTAACATTAAAGAGAGTACTCGGTCGCTAAGTAATAAGTAAAAATATAACTTTTCTCTAGAGATTGGCTTGGACAAGACTAGTGGAGTTGTTAGGAACTTTTTGAGTTTGTTGAGCATTACCTAACACTAATCAACCCATTAATACTTAGATGTGTTCTTCAAGATCCTAAAGAACTTGACACATCTATCAACTAACTTAGACACAAACCAACTAAGCATAGCAATTCATCCAATAAGCTGCTAGACATCTTTTATTGTTATGGGATGGTATGTTTAGAACAACTTGTACTTTCTCAAGGTTAGCTTCAATGTCGCGTGTTGTGACCATGAAGCCAATGAACTTTCCTAAGGTCACCATAAATACACAATTTTGGGGGTTAAGCTTCATATTATATTCCTTTAAGGTGTTGAGAGTCTCTTAGAGGTCATAGAGATGATCATTCGTGATAGGAATCAACCTTGTGGTTCCAACAGTAGGGAAAACTAAATTGGATGCATGAGTCCAGAAATTTACATATGGCCATATCTTATCTAATAATGTTTTATTTTTCACTTTAGCAAGTACATTTATCGTGTTTTACAGGATGGCTAAATAACATGCACTAAGGATCAACTTGCGGGACATTCTTAGAATCACATCCAACTGCCCACAATTTATTCAATTGAAGTAAAGAACTGGCCACTAGAAGACCATTTTGTACTTGTATTTTGTTGATTTTGGAACTGGCCACTTAAGTGGCATCCTTGTAATTTTTGTGTTATTTTTACCCTAATTGGAGCAAGTATAAATATTTGCTAACTAGGGTTTTGAGGAAGCTTTTGACATTTTTAAAACATACACTTTCTTTACCGTAAGGTTTTCCCTTGCATGCAAAAGATCTCTTATCAATTTCCATGTGAAATTATGGCAAGACTAACTTGAGTGGATTGTGAGTAATATCAATCTTCCTCTTGTTGTTTTTTAAATTGTGTTTAGTGAGTGATATCTAAGTGCAATTTGTTGGTAACTTGTCCTTGTTCACGTGAATTAAGGTTCTTCCATTTTCATATTTGATTCATTTCAATTTGAGTGGAATTTTAGTTCATTTCCATTGTTTTCCATTGATATTTATACAATTGCTTGTTCCTTAAATCAATTTAGTGTTAATCTCATGAATTTAGGGATCAATTGTGAAGTTAATGATCATGCCATTTGTTGATGTGTTTGCTACCTAATTAGTAAGGCACATCATACTTTTTGGTATCAGAGCAAGGTTTAGAGAATGGATTTGTGTGAACTTCAATTAAAAATTAAGGTTCTTGAATTTTACTTTTTGATCCGAATTGTTGAAGTGGAATTGAAGTAGTTAATTGTGATTTTGTTGTGTTATATTTGTTATTGTTGAAGTGGAACTAGAGATCTTGTAGTAATCCTTGTGATCTTAATCTTGTCATGAGAAGAAGGGGAAGTAGGAAGTGTATTTCCTTGTGTATGTTTCGAAATTTGAGAGACATTATTTGTGACAAAAGAGAAGTGAATTTCTTGAATGTTGTTTCGGAATTGAAGGAGTGTAAATTACATTTCTATATTTGCTTTTGCATGGAGGATTTGGAAATTATTTGAATTCAAAACAAACATTAAGTTTGAAGAGTTATAGTATAGTATTGGTTGAATGCAATTTGAATATTTTTGAATTGTTTCTTACCATTTGTGGAGAAGCTTCATTAAGAGTTGCATTTGTGTTGTTGTGCCATGATTAGGAGAGTGGTAAAGTGTGTATGTGCTACACCGTGAGTGTGTATGTGTGTGGTGTAGTGATTGTATGTAATGAAGGGTGCAACGTAGTGTATTTGTTTGTGTTGTAGTGAAAGGTTGTTGCACCATAGATTGTAAGTGGTGTATGTGCTGTGGGTGAAGGTTGTTGTAGTGGTTAAATTTGAATTTCAAAAGCAAGCATTAAAGTGTGGAAGTTGTTATGTATTGATGCTTTGAACACTTTGCTTAGTTGGAATCATTAACTTACTATTTGGAGGAGAGTTTATTATTGCTTCTACTTGTTGTTACCGTAATTAAAGTGTGGAAGGGTGTGTGAAGTTAAGTGGAATTTTGTGTTTACTTCTGTAGATTATTTGATTGTTGTGTGGCGAATAAAGTGTAGTTGTTGTGAAGGGGTGTACTACATTGCTTTAAATTATCTTTGTAATTCGACAAATCAAGTCCACAACTATGTCGAATGATAGTGTGAGTAGGGGAATTGGCAATGAGGCCAATAGCCAAGTTGATGGCGAACAAGGTCATCGGATTGCAAGTGGAAGAACTTTGGAGAAACAGCTTTAGGACCCTACCACCATTGTTGCTACATTAGCAATAAAGATAGATAGGATGACGATGCCACAACTACTAGTGGCAAATCCTCAAGCACCACCAACTAAAGTAACTCCTTAGAATGTTTAAAGGGTGGGAGTAGTTGGAGGTAATATGGGAAGAAGAGTGGAAGGAGATTATCGTGCTCTTAGGGAGAAAAGAGATGATAATTTTAGGGTTAATCCATACCCGAATAGGGATTTCAGAGTAAGTGAAACTGTAGATGCCTTCATTTAATGGTAAGGGTTCAGCAAATGATTACCTGGATTGGGAAGACAAAGTTGAGGGTCTTTTTTAGTGTTATGAAATTGATGATAACACCAAGGTTCGTTTTGCAATTGTGGAATTCATAAGTTATGTTGCCTTGTGATGGAAGAATTTGGTGATCAACAGGCGAAGGGATGGAGAGGTCAAAATACATACCTGGAGGGACATGAAATGGGTTCTGCGGAAAAGGTTCATACCTGAACATTACAGGCAAGAACTGTTTATGTGTCTCCAAACACTGAAGCAGGGAGGTAAAATAGTAGATGACTACGTACAGGAGTTTGAAACGCTGATGATTAGATGTAGACCAGTCGAACCTCCTAAGCAAACCCTAGTATGATTTGTGTCTGGGTTGAAATCCGAGATTTCCTATTTTGTTGAGCTATAAAGGTATAGTACACTTGATCAGGCTATACAGTTAGCCTTGAAAGTGGAAAGACAAAGGTGATCCAATCCATTCTAGGCCACTAGTAACAAGTATAGTACTACTACTAAACCTATGGGAGCAGACGATCAAATAGGTAGACCAAAGGGAGTAAGCGAACATGCTAAGGCTGTAGACAAAGTTATCCCTAACACTGAAAAAGAGGAAAAATGTTTCTGGGAAAGGCAAAGAGGTAGTTGGATCTGATTTTAGGCAAACAATACCGGGGTCAATGATAAGTTGCAAAATACCCTTATCTAGAGTAATGAAATTGTGCTTTATTGTTGAATTTTTAGATGATTTATTGAAGAAAATGATGCTTAATGGAATGAATGTTAATTTCAGGATTTTCTAGAGTATTTTGGAGCTAAGGGAAGGAGTTTTGAAGAGTTCGATCAAGTTTGGAAGGAATTGGATATAATACATGTGAAGAAAAGAATTCTGGAAAGTACACAAGCGAGATACACGCCCATGTACTTTGCTTGTGTATACTGAAGTGGATGTCTGGAAAGTACACGACTGAGATACACACCCATGTACTTTGCCTGTGTATACTGAAGTGGATGTCCGGAAAGTACACGAGTGAGATACACGCTCATGTACTTTGCTTGTGTATACTGAAGTGGATGTCTGAAAAGTACACGAGTGAGATACACGACCAAAGTACACGCCCATGTACTTTCTCGTGTATATTCACATAAGGACACTTGGAAGAAAGCATGAGACACACGAACAAGATACACTACTCGTGTATCCACTCGTGTATGTATCCAACCCGGGTACATGTATAAATAGACCGTTAGTTGCCCCAGAAAAAGGGGGTTCCGAATTTTGTACTTGCTCTGACACACATAGCAGCAGGGGAAAGAAGATTCTGTCAGTTCAAAAGGAGATTGAAGACCCACAAAGAAGAAGATTCTATCTTTAAGGGCTGTGACTATGAATCTTACTTATTCTTCCAGTAATTGTATTTCGTTTGTCCAATTTATGGAGGAGTAGACTCTAAATCTAGATTTTATTCAAAACTTCCCTGTCATGTGATGAAGATTCGGTTTTAAATGCGAAGTTGTTGACTTTCTTATGATTAATTACATGCCCTTTAATTGTTTCTTAGATTCATAGATCCGGAATATGAATTTATGCATGATATCATATTAGTTAATTGAGAAATTGCTCTTATGATTAGATTTAATGCAATTAATGAGATTTGATTGTTCTTCTAGAGATAGGAAACAAGAGTCTTCTGTTTACATCAATTATTTTGATGCGAATTCACGTGCTTTATGCAATTCTAGGTTGCTATTAAATAAGGAGAGATCCTATTTGACAAATCTAGGATTAGATAGGTTAATATACTTGAGAAAGTAGTTAACTTGACTAGGGAATTCGACAGTATAAGAAGTCAACTACGCCAATCTTCATAAATCTAATGAATTACATGATAGAGAAGGAGTAGAATAAGATCTAGGTTACTTTTGGCAATTGATAAATCTTCAGAACCATTGTTGTTAGTGAGTTATTAGTTTTAAGATTAAAGTAATTAAGTTTCAACCAACATACTTAAGCGTCGGTTAGATAATAGGAACGAAGTTAGTACTAGTAGTTGGTGTATCTCTATGGGACGACCTGTACTTCACATTATACTACGTCCACGGTAGGTACACTTGCCTATTGCAACGTAGTTAAAATTAGGAACAGGCATTATAAATATTAAAGCTACGATTGGCAACGATCAAGTTTTTGGCACCGTTGCCGAGGATACACCAATATTAGAAACACTTTTTACTTATTAATCTAACCAATTTATTTCTTTCTTATTTTTTTTTCCTTTTCTTCCTGAGAATTTGGAGCTCATAATTGATTTGTATTACGTTTACAGTGCATGACCAGAAGTCGCTCCAAGGAACTTGCTGTTTTTAATCCTAAGCCAAAGAAAATTGTTCGTCGTTATCAGAAAAAGCAACACTCGACGGAGTCAACATCATTTGGTATTCAAGGAGAATCACTGAAGGAAGAAATGGCTGATCAATTCAATAATCGTGCTCAAGAGCTGAATCAAGGAAATGTTGTTGTGGATCCCCCGAGTCATCAACTGGCTGATAACAGAGATGGCCGAGTTAATGAGCCACTTAGAACCAATTCTGATTTTGCCAGGCCAAACTTGATAGGCGTCAGCTCTAGCATAGTCCGTCCTCAAATGGAGGCAAATAATTTTGAACTTAAGCCTGTCGTGATTCAGATGGTGCAGCAATATACTCAATTTGATGGTTTACAGGATGAAGATCCAAATGCGCATATCCAACTCTTTCTGGAGATATGCGATACCTTCAAATTTAATGGAGTTAGTGATGATGCTATCCGCCTCAGGCTCGTGATGGGAATCAACTTTGTGGTTCCAGTAGTGGGGAAACCTAAATTAGATGCATGAGCCTAGAAATCCACATATAGCCACATCTTATCTAATAATGCTTTATTTTGCACTTTAGTAGGTACATTTATCGTGCTTTATAGGATGGCTAAATAATATGCACTAAGGATCAACTTGCGGGACATTCTTGGAATCACATCTAATGGCCCACAATTTATTCAATTGAAGTGAAGAACTGGCCACTTGAAAACCATTTTGTACTTGTATTTTGTTTATTTTGGAACCAGCCACTTAAGTGGCATCCTTGTAATTTTTGAGTTATTTTTACCCTAATTGGAGCAAGTATAAATACTTGCTAACTAGGGTTTTGAGGAAGCTTTTTGACATTTTTGAAAACATACACTTTCTTTGTCGTAAGGCTTTCCCTTGCATGCAAAGATCTCTTATCAATTTCCAAGTGAAATTGTGGCGAGACCAACTTGAGTAGATTGTGAGTAATATCAATATTCCTCTTGTTTTTTTTTTTTGAAATTGTGTTTAGTGAGTAATATCTAAGTGCAATTTGTTGGTAACTTGTCCTTGTCCACGCGAATTAAGGTTCTTCCATTTTCAGATTTGAATCATTTCAATTTGAGTGGAATTCTAATTCATTTCCATTGTTTTCCATTGATATTTATATAATTGCTTGTTCCTTACATCAATTTAGTATTAATCTCGTGAATTTGGGGATCAATTGTGAAGTTAGTGATCATGCTATTTGTTGTTAGGAATTTGTTATTCACACCACTTGTTGATGTGTTTGCTATCCAATTAATAAGGCACATCATACTTTTTTCGTATTAGAGAAAGGTTTAGAGAAGGGATTTGTGTGAACTTCAATTAAAAATTAGGGTTCTTGAATTTTACTTCTTGATCCGAATTGTTGAAGTGGAATTGAAGTAGTTAATTGTGATTTTGTTGTGTTATATTTGTTGTTGTTGAAGTGGAAGTGGAGATCTTGTAGTAATCCTTGTGATCTTGATCTTGCCACGAGAAGAAGGGGAAGTAGGAAATGTATTTCCTTGTGTGTGTTTCGGAATTAGAGAGACATTATTTGCGACAAAAGAGAAGTGAATTTCTTGAATGTTGTTTTGAAATTGAAGGAGTGTGAATTACATTTCCAGATTTACTTTTACATGGAGGATTTGGAAATTATTTGAATTTAAAATGAATATTAAGTTTGCAGAGTTATTGTGTAGTATTGATTGAATGCAATTTGAATATTTTTGAATTGTTTCTTACCATTTGTGGAGAAGCTTCATTAAGAATTGCATTTGCGTTGTTGTGCCATGATTAGGAGAGGGGTAAAGTGTGTATGTGGTGAAGGGTGCAACGTGGTGTACTTGTTTATGTTGTGGTGAAAGGTTATTGCATCGTGGATTGTAAGTGGTGTATGTGATGTGGGTGAAGGTTGTTGTAGTGGTTAAATTTGAATTTCAAAAGCAAGCATTAAAGTGTGGAAGTTATTATGTATTGATGCTTTGAACACTTTGCATAGTTGGAATCATTAACTTACTATTTGGAAAAGAGTTTATAATTGCTTCTACTTGTTGCCATAATTGAAGTGTGGAAGTGTGTGTGAAGTTAAGTGGAATTTTGTGTTTACTTTTTTAGATTATTTGATTGTTGTGCAGCAATTGAAGTGTAGTTGTTATGAAGGGGTGTACTACTTTTACTTCGAATTATCTTTGTAATTCGACAAATCAAGTCTACAACCATGTCGAATGATTAGTGTGAATGGGGGAATTAGCAATGAGGCCAATAGCTAAGTTGGTGGCAGACAAAGTCATCGGACTGCAAGTAGAAGAACTTTAGAGGAATAACTTCAGGACCTTACCAACATTGTTGCTACATTAGCAACAAGGATAGATAGGATGACGATGCCACAATCACCAGTGGCAAATCCTCAAGCACCAACACCTAGAGTAGCTCCTTATAATGTTCAAAGGGAGGGAGTAATTAGAGGTAATATGGGAAGAAGAGTGGAAGGAGATTATTATGCTCTTAAGGAGGAAAGAGATAATAATTTTAGGGTTAATCCATACCCAAACAGGGATTTCAAACCACTTTGGGGATTAGAGTATGTGAAATTGTAGATGCCTTCATTTGATGGTAGGGGTTCAACCAATGATTACCTGGATTGGGAAGATAAAGTTGAGGGTCTTTTTTAGTGTTATGAAATTAATGATAACACAAGGTTCGTTTTGCAATTGTGGAATTCATAAGTTATGTTGCCTTGTGATGGAAGAATTTGGTGATCAACAGGCGAAGGGATGGAGAGGTCAAAATACATACCTGGAGGGACATGAAATGGGTTCTGCGGAAAAAGGTTCATACCTGAACATTACAGGCAAGAACTGTTTATGTGTCTCCAAACACTGAAGCAGGGAGGTAAAATAGTAGATGACTACGTACAGGAGTTTGAAACGCTGATGATTAGATGTAGACCAGTTCGAACCTCCTAAGCAAACCCTAGTATGATTTGTGTCTGGGTTGAAATCCGAGATTTCCTATTTTGTTGAGCTATAAAGGTATAGTAACACTTGATCAGGCTATACAGTTAGCCTTGAAAGTGGAAAGACAAAGGTGATCCAATCCATTCTAGGCCACTAGTAACAAGTATAGTACTACTACTAAACCTATGGGAGCAGACGATCAAATAGGTAGACCAAAGGGAGTAAGCGAACATGCTAAGGCTGTAGACAAAGTTATCCCTAACACTGAAAAAGAGGAAAAATGTTTCTGGGAAAGGCAAAGAGGTAGTTGGATCTGATTTTAGGCAAACAATACCGGGGTCAATGATAAGTTGCAAAATACCCTTATCTAGAGTAATGAAATTGTGCTTTATTGTTGAATTTTTAGATGATTTATTGAAGAAAATGATGCTTAATGGAATGAATGTTAATTTCAGGATTTTCTAGAGTATTTTGGAGCTAAGGGAAGGAGTTTTGAAGAGTTCGATCAAGTTTGGAAGGAATTGGATATAATACATGTGAAGAAAAGAATTCTGGAAAGTACACAAGCGAGATACACGCCCATGTACTTTGCTTGTGTATACTGAAGTGGATGTCTGGAAAGTACACGACTGAGATACACACCCATGTACTTTGCCTGTGTATACTGAAGTGGATGTCCGGAAAGTACACGAGTGAGATACACGCTCATGTACTTTGCTTGTGTATACTGAAGTGGATGTCTGAAAAGTACACGAGTGAGATACACGACCAAAGTACACGCCCATGTACTTTCTCGTGTATATTCACATAAGGACACTTGGAAGAAAGCATGAGACACACGAACAAGATACACTACTCGTGTATCCACTCGTGTATGTATCCAACCCGGGGTACATGTATAAATAGACCGTTAGTTGCCCCAGAAAAAGGGGGTTCCGAATTTTGTACTTGCTCTGACACACATAGCAGCAGGGGAAAGAAGATTCTGTCAGTTCAAAAGGAGATTGAAGACCCACAAAGAAGAAGATTCTATCTTTAAGGGCTGTGACTATGAATCTTACTTATTCTTCCAGTAATTGTATTTCGTTTGTCCAATTTATGGAGGAGTTAGACTCTAAATCTAGATTTTATTCAAAACTTCCCTGTCATGTGATGAAGATTCGGTTTTAAATGCGAAGTTGTTGACTTTCTATGATTTAATTACATGCCCTTTAATTGTTTCTTAGATTCATAGATCCGGAATATGAATTTATGCATGATATCATATTAGTTAATTGAGAAATTGCTCTTATGATTAGATTTAATGCAATTAATGAGATTTGATTGTTCTTCTAGAGATAGGAAACAAGAGTCTTCTGTTTACATCAATTATTTTGATGCGAATTCACGTGCTTTATGCAATTCTAGGTTGCTATTAAATAAGGAGAGATCCTATTTGACAAATCTAGGATTAGATAGGTTAATATACTTGAGAAAGTAGTTAACTTGACTAGGGAATTCGACAGTATAAGAAGTCAACTACGCCAATCTTCATAAATCTAATGAATTACATGATAGAGAAGGAGTAGAATAAGATCTAGGTTACTTTTGGCAATTGATAAATCTTCAGAACCATTGTTGTTAGTGAGTTATTAGTTTTAAGATTAAAGTAATTAAGTTTCAACCAACATACTTAAGCGTCGGTTAGATAATAGGAACGAAGTTAGTACTAGTAGTTGGTGTATCTCTATGGGACGACCTGTACTTCACATTATACTACGTCCACGGTAGGTACACTTGCCTATTGCAACGTAGTTAAAATTAGGAACAGGCATTATAAATATTAAAGCTACGATTGGCAACGATCAAGTTTTTGGCACCGTTGCCGAGGATACACCAATATTAGAAACACTTTTTACTTATTAATCTAACCAATTTATTTCTTTCTTATTTTTTTTTCCTTTTCTTCCTGAGAATTTGGAGCTCATAATTGATTTGTATTACGTTTACAGTGCATGACCAGAAGTCGCTCCAAGGAACTTGCTGTTTTTAATCCTAAGCCAAAGAAAATTGTTCGTCGTTATCAGAAAAAGCAACACTCGACGGAGTCAACATCATTTGGTATTCAAGGAGAATCACTGAAGGAAGAAATGGCTGATCAATTCAATAATCGTGCTCAAGAGCTGAATCAAGGAAATGTTGTTGTGGATCCCCCGAGTCATCAACTGGCTGATAACAGAGATGGCCGAGTTAATGAGCCACTTAGAACCAATTCTGATTTTGCCAGGCCAAACTTGATAGGCGTCAGCTCTAGCATAGTCCGTCCTCAAATGGAGGCAAATAATTTTGAACTTAAGCCTGTCGTGATTCAGATGGTGCAGCAATATACTCAATTTGATGGTTTACAGGATGAAGATCCAAATGCGCATATCCAACTCTTTCTGGAGATATGCGATACCTTCAAATTTAATGGAGTTAGTGATGATGCTATCCGCCTCAGGCTCTTCCCATTCTCTTTGAAAGGCAAGGCTAAGCAGTGGCTGAATTCTTTACCGAGGAACTCCATCACTACATGGTAAGGTCTGATTAAGAAGTTTATGGACAGATTCTTCCCTCCTTCAAAGACCGCTAAACTTCGAGCTGAGATTCAATCTTATCACCAGTATGTCATTATTTGATAGAAAGGTGTTACATGATGGGTTTAGAAACACTTACATGTTTCAAAAAGATGGTACACAGATTATCTTGACTCTTATGTCTCCGTCTGAGGTTCACTCTTTCTAGGAACAAATTAGAAACACTATTGACTTTTCTATACTTCTAACCAACAAGCAAACATAAACACTAGGTTTCAGTCCAACAGAAGACCCCTTAGATTTGAGGCCAAATCTTTCAGAGGCTTGAGGAGATAATGGGAATCAACCTTATGGTTCTAGCAGTAGGGAAAACTAAATTGGATGCATAGCCCAAAAATCCACATATGGCTACATCTTATCTAATAATTCCTTATTTTGCACTTTAACAAGTATATTTATCGTGTTTTACAAGATGGCTAAATAACATGCACTAAGGATCAACTTGTAGGACATTCTTGGAATCACATCAAACGGCCCACAATTTATTCAATTGAAGTGATGAATCAACCACTTGAAGACCATTTTGTACTTGTATTTTGATGATTTTGGAACCGGCCACTTAAGTGGCATCCTTATAATTTTTTTGTTATTTTTACCCTAATTAGAGCAAGTATAAATAATTGCTAACTAGGGTTTTAAGGAAACTTTTGACATTTTTGAAACATACACTTTCTCTGCCATGAAGTTTTCCCTTGTATGCAAAAGATCTCTTATCAATTTCCAAGTGAAATTATGGCGAGACTAACTTGAGTAGATTGTGAGTAATATCAATCTTCCCCTTGTTGTTTTTCAAATTGTGTTTAGTGAGTAATATCTAAGTGCAATTTGTTGGTAACTTGCCTTGTCCACATGAATTAAGGTTCTTCCATTTTCATATTTGAATCATTTCAATTTGAGTGGAATTCTAGTTCATTTCCATTGTTTTCCATTGATATTTATACAATTTCTTGTTCCTTAAATCAATTTAATGTTAACCTCGTGAATTTGGGGATCAATTGTGAAGTTAGTCATCTCGCCATTTGTTGTTCACGCCACTTGTTGATGTGTTTGCTACTTAATTAGTAAGGCAAATCAGTTGGGCTACTTGCATTTAAGGATCATGTTGCCTATATATACTTCTACATTGCAACCAATATGAGATTTGAACATTGATGTCACTAGGCGCTAGTATGTTGTCCTTACATTTTTTAAGTCCAAAGGGCCATAACCTTATAGTAGTACATGCCAAATTGGTAACAAACAAGGTGTCTAGTTTATGGAACTCATGCATTCTTATCTGGTCATAGCCTGAAAAGGCATCCATGAAATAAGGAGTGCATGGCCTAAGGTCGTGTTGACTAGCTGGCCAATCCTTGGGAGAGGAAAGTAATCTTTCAAGTAAGCTTTATCTAGACCTGTGAAGTCAATGCACATGTGCTACTTCCCATTGGATTTCTTTACCAACAAGCAATTGGCCAAACTCTTCCCTCTTGAAATCCGCCTTAAGCAACTTTTGATCTCCTCTTCAATTGCCGCCAACTTTTCAAGGGAAAAATGTCATTTCTTTTGCTTGATGATTTTATAAATCTGATCTATGTTAAGTCAACGTGTGATAATTTCTAGGAAAATGCCTAACATGTATGATGGCATCCTTAAGGGCATTCTGAAGTTGGATAAAATCCTTTGTATTGTATCATTTATCTCTGTGGAACTCGCAATATTTGTTTAAGTTCTTATAAGAGAGATTTTCTCTAAGTTTTTCTAGCCATATAAAGATACCCTTGTTTTGAACTTCGAGGAGCATCTGGCTCCATGATTGATTCAAGGGAGTATAATCTGTGTAGAACGAAATGGTATGCTTTTTAATATGCCTACCATTATTCTATCTACTAGACAACCCCATTTCACTTTTTAGACCAAGCCAATCCTTGATGGTAGGTTGATCCTTATCTTCTTTCTTCTTTTCCAACCTAGTTTGGCTAGCTTCCTTGTGATCTTTTATGTTATCTTTCATAGTGATGAATTTCGTAGTAATGAATTTCATAGCTTGTTTTTTGAAATGAAGAGGAAGAAGTGGCTAGATGGCCAAATGCCCATAATTGCAGCATTCAAGGAAACTTGCATGTTAAGAATGGGAATTTCGAGCATAGCTATGATGAAGTGAGAAAGATAATCTCTAATGGACTCATCCTATTTCTAATTAATGCGTTTGAGGCTGAATAAGTCCTTTACTATCATTTTTCTCACTAAGAAGTGCTAGCAAAACTATTTGTTGGGCTCCTTAAAACTAAAGATGGAGTTTAGCTTTAAATGGTTTTACTAGGCTCAATTTTCTTTCTTTAAGGTGCTCAAAAAACTTTATAAGTGATGGCATCGCTATAACCCAGAAGCCTCATATGGGACATGAAGTAGCTGAGGGGATCACCTGGATCTATGGTTCCATCACAAAATTCTAGTGTGGGAATTCAAATATAGGGGGGAGGGGGTTGGGTGGCACCTCATCTTACATCTCTTGAATAAATGGAGATCGAGTGAAGGAAAACCGATCCCAAAGATTAGTGTTCTTGGTGTTATAGAGATCGAATAGTCACTTGATTCAATCTTCCAGCTCAGTTACACCAACATCGTGTAGGGAAGGAGGAGAATGCGCTTTTATGGCTATGGTTGGGTGGGAGGAGCTACATGGTTGGGTTACATGACCTGCAAGGGTAAGTACGAAAGTGTTGGCAGAGTGGCATTTTGTGCAATGGGTAGGGGATGCAAAACCCTGAAATTTGTCAAAAATTTAATACCAGATTAGCTTGTAAATTATTTTAAAAGCCTTATTCATAACCCATATAACTTAAAATTAAAAGAAGTAACAGTATAAAAAGTGAACCATGTAAAATTTAGGAATAAATGATAAAATAAATTAAAACCATAGGTTAATGATAATTAAATGAAAATTCTAATTAAATATTTACACTCGGAATAATTCATTTAGCTTAGTCATAAAATTTCATGATAAAACACTAAAGTTACTACCCTTAAGTATATTACCACAAGCAACAAATCCCAAAAATCCGGAAATTAACTTCATATATATAGTCTCTCAATAATTGACCTCCATAAATCGCAATTCCTCATATTATCCATTAGAAATTAATCCACCAAATTTCAGTAATGGAAAACACAAGAGAAAGCAAGATAAGAAAAATAAAAAGAAAAGAGGAAAAGAAGAAAAATTACGATAGATTACACATACAACGTCAAAATTTTGATTCAAAACTACTTACGTGATCCTTGAGGTGAGCCCTACAAAACTATACTATACCTATATGGAAAATTTTCATTTCAAAATTTAAATACAATTTTTAAATGTGTAAAAACGAGTTTTTAGGTTAGAAAATAGTTGAAATCACTAGGAAAATAAAAGATAAGATTATATTAGCATGAGTAGTAAGTAATAGTGGTATTTTCTTGTATTTTAGGTGAAGAATTTGATCATTCATGAGTACCTGAGGACTATAATGCTGCTTAAAGAAAAATGAGACTTAGGTGAGTAGGAACTCCTTGATCTATTATTTGTTTTTAATGTGGTGTATAGTACAACTATGTAACCATGTATATATATTCATTATTATAGATTTTGCATGAAAATGTCATGGCCAAATTTCACATGTCGATGAATCAATGATGTCAATGTGTGACATGCCTTATGTAATTTGTGTGTGTTCGATGCATGCATGAATGTAGTGTCCAATGGTGTGTCGTGTGATGGTGTTGGATGGTACGTGAAAGACTAGAGTGAGGAGTGCTGGTTGTGCGTTTTATCATATGTGTGCGTAGCTTCTTGGTGCGTAGATGGTGTGTGTTGCATGTTATCCAAGTCGTGCATGGATGGTGTATGTCATAGTGTTTGAGCCATGCATGAAGTGGCATGTGCCATGTATGGCGTCCAATAGATAGCATGGTATCCAAGCATGTGTGCTAATGCGTGGAAAGGGGCTATCACGTAGTGTGCAAGTCATGCATGGATGGTGCATGTCGCGTGGTGTTTGAGCGTATTAGCTAGTGTGTAATGGGATGTTACATAGTGTCTAAGTGTGTACATCGGTGTATGAGTGTCGTAGTGGTGCCAAGTGCAAGTAAGGTGCAATTATGATCATGTGTGTAGGTTAGTCCGGTGGTGAGCATGGAAAGAAGAAGAATAGGGATAATTATATATATATATATATAAATATGAGGTAAAAAAAAAAAAAGAAGAAAGGTGGGGGGGCGCATGGTAAACGTAGCCTATTGATTGAGGACAAAATTCCGGAATTTATAATTTTTAGCACTAGTATTGGTGGTTGGGCATAATGATCTAGGAGAATCAAGTGAGCCCCTATGATCTGTCTACCATGAAATGTGACTCTGAGTGTGCCATTTTGGGATTGCAAATTTCTGCAATTTTCTATATTTTACTATTGGTGTATAAATAATAAACTAATTATTATGACAATAAAATTTGATATACATTACACAGTACATTGCACTATAACTAAAGCCCATCACTACTATCAAACACATAAGAAGTAATTGCATAGGGATTAGTGTTCCGCCATCGACGAACTACATGACTAAGGAGGATTGTTGCATATTCGACGGAACTGAGTGGGAGAGTCTTGCATGTCCTTAAGGGTGTGTACTCGATGTGTTAATTAACACTTAGATCTTAAAGCTTTTAAATTATAAGATAATCAATAATAAAGAGATAAGATGAAAAATAAATGGTATAGGATACCCGAGCACTGATGGTAATGAGAATCCCCAACCCAAGGTCAAGGGGACGTTAATCCCTGAACTTCACACTAGCTACCGAAAGGCGGCGTGTGATGTTATATTGCATATGGATACTCATGCATAGCATATGATTAAAAACATGTTTGATTTATTTGTGTGTGTACAGTATTGAGAGTATTGCACTTATCTCACTGAGTGACAATAGCTCACTCCCCTATAGATTTTATGATGCAAGTTGCGACTATGTGAACTTATCGAGTAGAAGCATTACCAAAGTAAGTAAATCTCATCGCGAAACTTCTGGGATAAAGAGCAAGGTTTTGAGAGATGGAATATAAATTATTGTAGAGAACTAATGGACTACTTATTGTAAATATTTTAATCTAAATTAGCAAAATTCCGGCCTTTGTTATGGGACCTAGATAAGGCCTATTTTGGAACACATGTTTATTTAATTATGATAAATATAGAATAGTCTAAATGAAATAAAGTGATGTGAACCTTGCCAGCCTGCGACGAAACCCGACAGTCAATTTGCTAACATCACAACCTACAAATCTCTCAAGAACGATGGACACTGCGACCCTTTGTCTATAAACGAGACAAGAACCTTGGTATATGTGATAACGCCACAATCGATTATGGAACGATCGATTGATAAGTTAAGGGATGAATGCCATGGATTCAAAATCTGATCGGTTCAATTAGTTTTTCGAAGAACCAATGAGAAATCTCGCTCAATTTATGAATAAACTTTACCAAAAGATCTATACAAATGAATGTGTGACGACTATTTATAGTCTCACAACAAAAGCACACAAAAACGTATAAAAACCCTAATTGCGACTAAGGAAAATATTATACGCCGACGGCTTAAATTTGACTAAAGCCAGCCTATATTTCTACCCAAGCTAGCTCCTAAGCTGGCAGCTTAGTTTTAAACTTCCAACCGGCCTAAATTGGAGTAAGCCGGCCACTTAAGCCAGTGGCTTACAATGCTGGCCTATCTCCATTCCTACACTAGTTCACTTAAGCTAATGAACTTCTTTAAAGCCGGCCACTTAGGCTAGCGGTCTTCAACAATCTTAAAGTTGTCGGCCTTTGATTTCATCCCTAACTTCCGTCTTTGTGATTCGCACTACTAATAGGCCCATGCTTTTTATTCCCAACTCCTTATCTTGTCCTTGATCATTCTTGGACCAATCCTCCTAATGTGATCTTCATCATTCCCCTCCTCTTGAAAAGGATTTGTCCTTAAATCGTCACCTGCATTAAAATGACTCAAATCAGTAATATTAAAAATAGCACTAGTTGGATACATACCTGGCAATTCCAATCTATAAATGTGATCATTGATGTACTCAAGGACTTGGAATAGACCCTCGCCTTTTGGAAGCTACTTTGATCACTTTTGTATTAGGAATCGTTTTTGGCGTATGCGCACCCAAACCTAATCACCGGGTTCCAAACGTATTTGACGACATTCTTTACTTATTCGTTTAGCACCTTGCTTCTTTTGTCGCTCAATTTTGAGCTTGGCCTTTTCATGCACCTCAGCAAATCTCCTTATTCCTACACATAGAACATTCTTAACCTCATTGAGTCTTTCATTAAAAAAAATTTCCACTATATTTTTCTCTCATCACTCAATGTTCTTCCTCTCTTCTTGCTTTCCTTTGACTCAAACTCTCTATTCTTTTCTTCTACAATGGAGCTCAATTTAATTTTTTTACTAACTCCCTTTTGTTCACTCTCTCTTGGTAGCCTCACTTGATCTTCATAAAAAATTTCTTTTCTCTCAGCTTTTCTCTTAGTTTTTATCTTTATTTTCTCATAAGCCCCATCTTCCTCCTCTTTTCCTTTTGTACTCTCACTCACTGTCTTTTTTTCACTCTCTTTCTTTGACCACTCTCTTTTTACAATTTCATCCGATCCTCATAAACTTGCTTAGGGGTCAAAGGCACAAGGGTAACTAGCCTTTGATTGTGCTTAAAGGAATACATATTAGCAAAGCCATCATGCTTAACCCTCCTATCAAACTACCATGGTCATCCAAGCAACAAGTGAGTAGCCTACATTGGAACTACGTCACATAAAACGTCATCTTCATATCTTTTAATGCTAAAAGTAACTAACACCTGCTTGTCTACCTTCACTTCACCACTATCATTCAACCACTGCAATTTGTAAGGTCAAGGATGCTCACTAGTGGAAAGTCTTAATTTCTCAACCATAGTTGCACTTGCCACACTAGTACAACTTCCACCATCTGCAATCACACTACACACCTTATTCTGAACCAGGCATCTAGTATGAAAAATATCTTCCCTTTGCACCTCTTCCTCTTCTCTAACCTATACATTCTAAAATCTCCTAGCTACCAACAACTTCTCCTGAACAATAAACTCCTTCCCATCAACATTTTCAAAAGACTTTCTATGAGAAATATTGTTGCACAAGATAATGTTAAGAGTAATAAAATGTAATCTCTTAAATTCACTCACTCACGTGTTTCACTCAAATTGCTCTACTGTTCTCAACAATCCTTACCCACTCAAAATTTCTCTTTTTGATTCTTTTGGAACTAACAATCTAATCAAATTTGTTCCTGTAGAAATCCACCCAACTTTCCCAATAGCAGTTTCATAACAAGACTTGACAAGATTCATAGAATGCAAATAATTGCAATAAGGATCACCACAAACTATCAATCACAATTTTTTTTATACAAATTTCCTCTCTCTTTTTTTAACTCTAAAGAAAGGAAGTGTGTACGATTCCTTTCAATACTAACAACAATTAAATTCAAATCTACTTCTAGCAATCAAAATTCAAAGAACGATTATTTTTTTATCCAAACCCTAGATCTAAGAACAAGTAATTGAAATAACAAAAGGATAGGTGATCTTGACAAACCCGATTACTTTGATACCAAATGATACGAACCCCACCAACCCATGACGAAACCCAACAACTAAATTTGCTAATCTTCACAACCTATGGATCTATCAAAAATGATGAAAATTGCGACCATTTGTCTATAAATGAAACAAGAACCTTAGTATATACGATAACACCACAATCGATTATGGAACGATTAATTGATAAGTGAAGGGACGAACACTACGAATTCACAATCTGATAAGTTCAATCAGTTCTGTTAAGAACCAAAGAGAAATCACTCTCAATTTATGAATAGACTTTGCCAAAAGATCTATAGAAATGAATGTGTGACAACTATTTATAGTCTCACAACAAAAGCACACAAAAACAAATAAAAACCCTAATTGCGACTAAGGAAAACATTATACGTCGGCGGCCTAAATTTGACTAAAGCTGGCTTATATTTCCACCTATGTTGGCACCTAAGTCGACGGCTTAGTTTTGAACTTCCAACCAACCTAAATTGGAGTAAACTAGCCACTTAGGCCAACGGCTTACAATGTTGGCCTATCCCCATTCCTATGCCGGTTCACTTAGGCCAATGGCCTTCTTCAAAGCCAGCCACTTAAGCCGACGATCTTCAATAATCTTGAAGTTGTTGGCCTTTAATTCTATCCCCAACTTCTGTTTTTGTGATCTGCACTCCGAATATACCCGTGCTCTTTATTCCTAACTCCTTATCTTGTCCTTAACCATCCTTGGACCAATAATCCTAATGTGATCTTCATCATAAATGAATGCTAGAGGCATTCGATTATGTTATTTGAAATTTGATAAGTTGGTAGACATGATGATTGAGATGCTTCATAGTTACCTATTGAGGTTAGGTAGCTGTAGCGGGTTGTCACGATTAGGGTCCCTGATGTGCCTAAATCCACTTAGAAGCACAATTAAAAGACTTAAGAAAAAGCAATCTCAAGTCAAGGCAAAACCGGTTCCAAAAAAGGGTAAAATGGCGTGAACCAAGTGAAGGTGCAAAGAAATCTAAATGTGCAAAGATATAATTATAATACCACAATGATAATATCTTCTAACAACACTCTAATCTCATATAATCCACGCAAATAATCCACAAATTCAAAAGCAAACCTCAATTATAAGAATTCCTTTCAAATAGAGAAGAACACATTTTCAAGTGGATTCTTCAATGATGATCCGAATCCAATTGCTAAGTACTTCAAATAAACACAATATTTCGTGAACAATAAGATGTATTTCTGACCAAGAACTATCTCAATTCAACCCTAGATATGACACACTAGAGAAGAAAAGAAATCACAGCAAAATGAAATTGATATAACTCACAATTTCAAGATGTTGCACTCGCCACAATTTCAACTCTTGGGATTGAAATTGATAAGAGTTTAGATGAAAATTAGGAACCCTAATTCTCATGTGAAAAGAAGTGTTTGTTCTGCAAAATTAAGCCTCCTCAAACCCTTTCTTAAGCAAGTATTTATACTTGCTACTCCTAGGGTTAAAAAGTGCTCAAAATTACAAATTTGCCACTTTTAAGGTAGCTAACCCTAAATGAAAGTTACAAAGAAATAAAAGTGTCCCAAAACCAAAATACAACTAAAATAGTTCAATAAACATTTACAAGATACAAAATAACATAAGTCTTCATGATCCAATGCCTTAAAATAGAGAACAATCGCAGCGAGTCTTTAATTGTTATACTGAAAAATGTTCTGTGTCCAACTGAAGTTGTAGGAAATTTTGGCATCCCATGGAGAAATATAATTGTACCTGTAAGATTATTCTCAAATTTTATTAGAAATAAAGACATAAGGTAAAATATGAGCAATTTGGTTAATCATCCAAATTGGGTTCTGAAGAGGTTGACAGTGTCAGAAATTTTCCCATCATCTCCTCGGGCTTCTGAAAGATTTGCCCTCAAATCTAGAGGATTAGTTATGGAACGGAACCCTAGTATCTCTGTTGTCTTGCTCTTTTGGCTAACCATGGTAGTGGATGGATTCCTGATTTGTTTCTGAAAACCCTAGACCTCAGATGGAATCATCGGTAATAGAACTATGTGTGACTCGCCCATGCTGAACATGTAGGTATTTTCAAACCCATCATGTATCACCTGTCGATCATACAACCAAGGCTGACCCAACAGCAAATGGAATGCATGCATAGGAACTATATCACAAAGGATCTCATCATGATAGTTTTGCCCGACACTTACAGGAACCTTTGCCCTAAGGGTAATATGCATGCTACCTCTATTATCCAGCCAATGCAAGTGATAAGGACTAGGATGCGGTATAGTAGACAGTTGTAATTTGTCTACTAGTGCAGCAGATATAACATTCGTGCAACTACCACTATCGATGATGAGGACACAAAGGTTACCTTTGATTCTGCAAGAGGTATGAAATATGTTGTCCCTCTGAATATCACTGGTATCAGGAGATGTGGATAAAACCTTGCGTAACACATTAAGGGGTAGATATTTCCCTCTTGTATGCTCCTCAGGCGCGTTTGCATTCTGATCATCATAATATTCCTACAGTGCTGTTGGTAGATCTGTAGGCTCAATCTGATCATGATCATCCTCAATATCCTCTCCAGTGTCTTCCATAACAGTCATCACCCTCTTATTTGGACACTGTGCAGCCATATGCCCAAATCCCATGCATTTAAAGCATTTTATCTGGTGCGCTTTCCCACTAGTAGATCCGAGAACAGTTTGCCTCGTTTCTGGGGCCATGACCTCTTTACCTTTCCCAGTGGATAATTTTTCTCTTATAATGGTTGGGGTAGTAGTGTCTACTGCCTTGACTCCCTCACCTACCGCCTTTGTTTCCCCTAATCGACTGTCAGCTAAGATGGGTCTATTAACAGTACTAGGCCTACTGCTTGGAGCCCTAAAGAAGTTGGACCTCCTTTGTCTCTCTACTTTTAATTCCAACTGAATAGCCTCATCAAGTGTAGTATAGCGTTGCAGTTCAACAATACACACAATCTCATATTTTAGACCTGAGACAAATCGTGCTATAGTTTGTTCTGGAGGCTCAACAGACCCATACCTAATCATAAGGGTCTCAAATTCCTGCACATAATCATCCACTGTTTTGCCCCCCTGCCTCAAGGTTTACAGTCACATAAACAACTCCTATTTGTAGTGCTCAGGAATGAACCTTTTCCTTAGCAATCTCTTCATGTCCCTCCATGTCTGAACCTCAGTCTCTCCATCCCGACGCCTATTAATGATCAGATTCTTCCACTAAAGTGCAGCATACCCTACAAATTCAATAGCAGCCAATCTGACCCTGGTACTATCGTCGATCTCATAACATTCGAAGAGACCTTCGACGTTATCCTCCCAGTCTAAGTACTCATCTGCTGATCCCTTACCATCATAGGATGGCATCTGTAGTTTCACATACTCCAAACCCTGAGGTGGCTTGAAATCCCTATTCTGATTTAGGTTTACCCTAAAATTGTCATCCCTTTCCTCCCTGTTTAGAAGATGCTCCTCACCCATCCTTCTATTTAAATTCCCATCTCCCACTACTCTGTTTCGATGAGGGTTTTGTGGAGTTACTCGAGGTGGTACCGGTTGGTTTACCACTGGTGGTTGTGGCAATGTCATCCTATCAACTCTAGTTGCTAGTGTAGCAATTATAGTAGTGAGCTCCTGAAGTTGGTCCTCTAAAGTTCTCCTACCTACCATGATAAGATCACATTATACTTATATTTTCTTTTGGACTTATATTAAATTTATTTTAATATAATAAGAAAATATAAAGAAATGATACTTAATGGTATTTATTGTGAAAATACAGGTTTTGAGGACCCAAAAGTAAATTACAAGTTAATTGGAGGAGTTTTTCACAAAATTGAAGAAGTGAGCGAAGGATTGCACTGAAGGCCGCCGTCCTTGGGCCGGCCTTGAGCCGGCCTTTAAACCGGCCTCAAAAAGAAGAAAAGCCACCGGCCTTTAAGCCGGCCTACATTCAAAGCCACCGGCCTTGAGCCGGCCTTCATTACTCCCCGGATATCCATTGCGAGAATCTCTCCAAAATCGTATCCTAATTAATTTGCTGACTCAAATCCTCATCAGATCAACCTTATCCCCCTCCTCTTTGGATCTATAAATCGACCCCTTGTGTGAACCTTGGAGGCATCCTTTCTTTTGTTTAGAATCCCTTTTGCTTAGCATCCTTTCTTTTGTTTAGAATCCCTTTTGCTTGGCATCCTTTCTTTTGTTTAGAATCCCTTTTGCTTAGCATCTTTTGTTTAGCATCCTTTGTTCTTCTTCTTTGTTTTAGCATCCTTTGTCTTTCTTTTGAATCATTAGAATTTCCATAGGTACTTTAGATTTTTCCAAAGTTTAGTTTGAAGGAAGAATGTCATTTTGTTGAAGTTTGCTTTCAATTGAAGAATTCAAGGAGTCATTTTGGAAGATTGAAGCTCTTGAAGATTATAACCATTGTTTCATTTACTTTATTTTCTTTTATGCCATTTATTAGTTTATTCTTGTTGTTTAATATGAATTCCATTGCACCTCTTTATTTCAATTGTTTTTATGCAACTCATACTATAATGTTCTAAATCATCCTTGTGGGAAATTGGATGAAACTCTAGAATGTTAAAAGGATAATTGTAGCCATGTTATGTAATTAGGAATTATTAGGATTATTCATGATTGCAATTCCTTTGATTTCAATTATAATCGGTCTTTGATTATAATTGTTAGAAATCCTTTTGATACGGGAATTGATTAGGATTTGTTAGGAATTCTTAATTAGATTGATTATCAATACGGGAGTTGAGATAATTGGTTTAATTAGAGTTTATGGAGGGCGCAATGCAATGTTTCTTGTTAATTAATCACTAAGGGATTAGGGTTAATTGATTTAGGGCATTAGTTGTTTGTAGCATCGGGAGGTGTATGAACATAATTTTGATTCCTTGGTTAATTGGAGACGCGGAAGCCGACTAATTGATTTAAGGTCGACATCCCTAAAAAGGATTTTCTAAACTCACTTGAATAACCTTATAACCACTAGTTGACATAACTTGGTAGCAATTTGATTAACAAATCTAGGGTGAATTCTAATTTCCCTTGTTTATAATTGATAGATTCATCATAAAATTTTTCTTGTTACTTTAAGTTAAATTTTTAGATTAGACATTTCAAAAACCCTTTTTAATCACCTAGATATTGATAAGAATTGCCATAGATCTAGTACTCTATTGGTTCCTCGAGGGATCGACAACCTTACTTTTTACCACTTTATTACTTGATACGACCAGTGCACTTGCTGCAATTTACGCTCCCATTTTATAAATATGTTCTGAGCGTATCAAGTTTTTGGCGCCGTTGCCGGGGAACTAATAGATATTAGATTTCGTAATTCTGTTGGTAATTTAGGCACAATTATTTTTTTATTTAATTTTTCTTATCATTGTGTGATTGTTTTCCATTCTCTTTAAGGTTCTTTTTATGCGCAAGAGTAGAAGTGCTAAACTTCTACCAATTAATCTTGAGATAGAACGCACCTTGCGACAACTTAGAAGAGAGCAGAGAAGAAAGGAAGAAGAGAACATGGCAGATGAGAACAACAATCAGATTCAGGGTGTTGGTAGAGCACTTCGAGAATACACGGTACCTGTTGTTTCAGGTCCTGCAATTAGAAGACCAACAATTCAGGCTAATAATTTCGAGTTAAAACCAGCACTCGTTCAAATGGTTCAATCAAATCAATTTGGAGGATATCCAAATGAGAGTCCTGATGAGCATATTGCAGTATTTCTTCAATATTGTAATACAGTGAAAATGAATAATGTATCTGATGATGTAATTAGGTTACAACTTTTTCCGTTTTCACTTAGAGAAAAAGCTAGGGCTTGGTACAATTCATTACCACAAGACTCTGTAACCACTTGGGTAGATCTTTCATCTAAATTTTTAAGGAGATTTTTTCCACCAGCTAGAACTACTAGGTTAAGAAATGACATCACAAACTTCAGTAAGTTTAGTGGTGAATCACTGTATGAAGCATGGGAAAGATTCAAAGAGGCAATTAGAAAATGCCCCCATCATGGATTACCAGATAATCTCCTTATCGAGATATTCTATCTCAGTTTAGATGACACATTGAGATCTCTGGTAGATGCTGCTTCTGGTGGTGCGCTAATGAGTAAGACATATGATGAGGCTAGTGCTTTGATAAATGAAATGGCCTCTAGTGCACATAATTGGCAACATGAAAGAGGTAAGTCTAGAGTGGCATATGTCAATGATATGGACACCTTAACAACTCAGATTTCTGCTCTTACCGCCCAGGTAAGTAAACTCACCTCTACACCTTCTTTCAATGTTAATCAAATTTCTTGTTGTGAGTTATGCTCAGGACCACACTCAACTCTTGAGTGCCCATCTGGAAACTTTTCCTCCTCATCCCATGGAGAGCAAGTAAATTTTGTCAACAATTTCCAAAGAGGAAATCAAGGACCTTATTCAAACACCTATAATCCAGGGTGGCGTAATCATCCAAATTTCTCATGGAGAAATGATAACAATGCACTTAAACCCCTGGATTTCAAAAGCAAGGTCCTAATCATAATACTACCCATCAACAATATCCTAATCATAATACCTCTTCTCAGCAAGGTCAGTCTAAAATGGAAGAACTCATGATAAGTTATATGCAAAAGACTGACACAATGTTGCAAAATCAACAAGCCACCATTAGGAATCTTGAAAATCAGTTGAGTCAAATGTCTCAACAGTTGAGTAATAGACCATCTGGGTCTTTACCTAGCAATACTGAGCAGAATCCTAAGGGTGTAAATGCTATTATGCTAAGAAGTGGTAAGGAATTAGTTGATAAGAAATTTGAGGAAGAGGAGGTTAACCTAGAAAAAGATAAAGGGAAACAAAAGGAAGAGGAACCAAAGAAAAATTCACCAAAAGTGAAAGCATATGTTCCTCCTATTCCTTTCCCAGGAAGGCTGAAGCAACAACAATCGGATTTACAATTTGCTAAATTTTTAGAAGTTTTTAAAAAATTGCAAATTAACATTCCTTTTGCAGATGCACTTCAGTAGATGCCATCATATGCTAGGTTCATGAAGGATTTACTCACAAAGAAGAGGAAGATTGAAGGGAATGAACCAGTGATGCTTACAGGGGAATGTTCAATGATCTTACAGAATGATGTACCTAATTTGCCAAGAAAACAAAGAGATCAGGGGAGTTTTACTGTTCCTTGCACCATAGGCAATTTTCATTTTGATAAAGTTCTTATTGACTCTGGTGCAAGTATAAATTTAATGCCTCTATCTATTTTTAGGAAATTAGGACTTGGAGAGTGCAAGGGAACTCATGTTACCTTGCAACTTGCTGATAGGAGCATCAAATACCCAAGAGGGATTGTGGAAAATGTCCTGGTGAAAGTAGATAAATTCATCTTTCCAGTTGACTTTATAGTCTTGGAGATGGAGGAGGATAAAGAGGTACCCATGATCCTTGGCAGACCATTCCTTGCAACAGGTAAAGCCTTAATTGATGTGGAACAAGGTAAGCTTACTTTAAGAGTTATGGATGAACAAGTCACGTTTAATGTGTATGAGGCTACAAAGAAATTTGATGACTGTAAATCCTGTTACACTATTGATAGTGTTGATGAGCTTTCCTCTGAGTTCGTGGAAGAGAATGTAGGTGTGGACACGATGGAGTCAGTTCTTAGGGATTTAGATGATTGGAGTGATGATGAGGATGAACCCCAAGAAGAACGTGTTGAACAAGTGTATGAATTCAAGACTCGACACTATGAGGAGCTGGGGACCACTGAGAAGAAACCGATGCCATCATTGACACAACCCCCGGTGCTTGAACTTAAACCTTTGCCTGGTCATTTAAAGTATGCTTATCTTGGAACAAATGATACTTTGCCAATTATCATTTCTTCTTCTTTGACAGGTGATCAAGAGCAACAACTTTTGGATATTCTTAGAGAACATAAGGAAGCTATCGGGTGGACCATTGCGGATATTAAGGGAATTAGCCCTTTAATTTGTACTCATAGGATATTTCTTGAAGCTGAGTGTAAACCTACAGTACAACCACAAAGAAGACTTAACCCAACTCTTAAGGAAGTTGTAAAAAAGGAAGTGCTTAAATTGTTAGATGCAGGCATTATTTTTCCAATTTCTGATAGTAAATGGGTTAGTCCTGTCCAAGTTGTACCAAAGAAAGGTGGCATGACTGTGGTAAAGAATGATGCCAACGAATTGATCCCAACCCGTACTGTGACAGGGTGGCGAGTTTGCATAGATTATAGAAAATTGAATGATGCCACCCGTAAAGACCACTTTCCCTTACCTTTCATTGATCAGATGTTAGAAAAACTCGCAGGGCATGATTATTACTGTTTCCTTGATGGTTATTCTGGGTATAATCAAATTCATATAGCGTCCGAGGATCAGGAGAAAACCACATTTACTTGTCCCTATGGTACTTTTGCATTTAAGAGAATGCCCTTTGGTCTCTGTAATGCACCTGCTACTTTTCAGAGGTGTATGATGTCTATATTTTCTGACATGTTAGAGAATTTTATTGAAATATTTATGGATGACTTCTCCGTTTTTGGGAAGTCATTTGAATCATGTTTGAAAAATTTAGGCTGTGTGCTTAAAAGATGTAAGGAAACTAACCTACTTCTGAATTGGGAGAAATGCCATTTTATGGTACGAGAGGGAATAGTGTTAGGTCATAAGGTGTCAGAAAAAGGGATTGAAGTTGACAAGGCAAAAGTGGAAGTAATAGAGAAGTTGCCACCACCCACTTCAATAAAAGGAGTCAGGAGCTTCTTAGGACATGCTGGCTTCTACAGGAGATTTATCAGGGACTTCTCTAAAATCTCTAGACCTCTGTGTAATTTACTTGAAAAAGATTCTACTTTTGTGTTTGATGAAAATTGTTTGCAGGCATTCAATATATTGAAGGAGAAGCTCAGCTCTGCACCAGTGATTGTTGCACCAAATTGGGAGATTCCATTTGAGCTGATGTGTGATGCTAGTGACTATGCCGTGGGGGCAGTACTAGGACAAAGAAAAGGTAAGATCTTTCATGCTATATACTATGCAAGTAGAACCTTGAACGAGGCCCAGAAAAACTATGCCACAACAGAAAAAGAGCTATTAGCAGTGATATTTGCATGTGACAAGTTTAGGTCTTACTTGATAGGTTCTAAAGTAATAGTATACACAGATCATGCTGCTCTTAAGTATTTATTTGCTAAAGTTGATGCTAAACCCAGGTTAATTCGTTGGATTCTATTGCTGCAAGAATTTGACTTAGAAATTAAGGATAAAAGGGAAGTGAAAATGTGGTTGCTGATCATTTATCACGTTTGGAATATGATTGTTTAGAACCACCCATCAATGAAAAATTCCCTGATGAACATTTGCATGCAATAGACATCCATGAATTACCTTGGTATGTCGACATAGTTAATTACTTGGTTAGAAAAATCATACCATATGGTTTGTCATTCCAACAGAAAAAGAAATTTTTGCATGATGTGAAGTATTATTTTTGGGATGAGCCGTATTTGTTTAAATCCTGTGCTGACCAAGTAATTAGACGATGTGTGCCTAAAATTGAACAGCTTAGCATAATACAGCACTGTCACTCCAAAGAAACAGGAGGTCACTTTGGGGTAGAAAGAACAGCAGCAAAATTTTATCTTGCGGATTTTATTGGCCCAGTTTGTTTCATGATTGCAGGAACTTCATTATGACTTGTGCTCAATGCCAAAAGACTGGCAATATTTCAAGAAGACATGAATTACCACAAAATAATATACTTGTAATTGAACTTTTTGACGTTTGGGGAATCGACTTTATGGGTCCTTTTCCCTCATCTTTTTCAAACAAATATATTCTTTTAACTGTTGATTATGTTTCGAAATGGGTAGAGGCAGTTGCTCTACAAACTAATGACAGTAGGGTTGTCATTAAATTTTTGAAAAAGAATATATTTTCAAGATTTGGGGTACCTAGAGCTATAATAAGTGATGGGGGAACACATTTTTGTAACAGGCAATTTGAGAAATTATTATTAAAATATGGAGTTACTCACAAAATTGCCACCCCTTATCATCCACAAACATGTAGACAGGTTGAGGTATCCAATAGGGAAATTAAGCGAATCTTAGAGAAAACTGTCAATGCATCCCGAAAGGATTGGTCTTTAAAACTTGATGATGCATTGTGGGCTTATAGAACAGCTTTTAAAACACCTATTGGAATGTCCCCCTACAAGATTGTTTATGGTAAATCATGTCACCTACCCGTGGAGCTTGAACACAAGGCATACTGGGCCATAAAATACCTTAACTTTGAGTTGCAAGCTGCAGGTGAAAAGAGGTTGCTCCAATTGAATCAAATGGCCGAGATGAGAGAGGAAGCATATGAAAATGCGAGAATTTACAAGGAGAGAGCAAAGCGATGGCATGATAAGAACATCTTACAGCGGGAGTTCTTGCCTGGTCAAAGAGTCTTATTGTACAACTCTCGATTGAAGCTATTCCCAGGTAAGTTGAAATCACGATGGTCTGGACCATTTGAAATTGTTAATGTGTTTCCTTATGGTGCAGTTGAGTTGAAGGCAGAAGACAATCGTACTTTCAAAGTAAACGGTTATCTTCTCAAACATTACTATGAAGGGGAACATGTTGAAAGAAATGCCACAACTGTGGATTTAGGAGATTCAAGAACTTGAACTGGAAAAGTCGGGCTAGCGACTATAAACTAAGCGCTTCACGGGAGGCAGCCCATGCTCAAAAAGTATATACACTATTGTTGTTTTAAAAAAAAAAAAAAAACTAATTCAAGGCTGGATAAGAGCTGCCGGTGCATTCAAGACACTCCAAGGATGACAGACATTTTAGGAGGAATTTTCTTCCTGATGAACAATTTTATACCAGGGAAGTACCAGTATTTCAATTTTTGCATTAACATTCGTTTCCTTAATTTTGTGATATATTAGGAACAATGAGGACATTGTCCAATTTCAGTGTGGGGAAGGGATTATAAATGTAGAAGTATAATGATTGCACACATCATGAGCTTACAAATCCCATGCTTTATTTATGTCCTTAAGTGTTTTCAATGAAATCCTGAAATTGAATTAGATTGGTGACCTACTCGCCAATTGTTGTGACTAGTTTACATAGTTAAAATTTAAGAGTAAAATCTCCAGAGAACGGGGTTTACCCTATGTTTAGCCTTTGAACTTGAGATTGAGTCCTTAAGTTGAAAAAACAAGCAAGTTTACTTCAAGGAAAAATTGGTTGGGATAAATCTCTCTTGAAATTTCTTTGAGAATACCTTAACACCTAGTGAAAGAGGTAAAGGAAATATTTATCTTAGTGATCCCTTAAAAAAAAAAAAATTACTCCAATAACTCAGGAAAGTGAGTTAAGAGTATCCAATCTTAAATGTTAGTGTGAGGAAGAGTTCGTAGGGGTCCCTTTAAAACCTGGTCACTTAGGCGATGAGCCCAGGATGTGCCGACTCAATGAACTCACAATAACGAGAAGGGCGGAAAGGCAAAAATTTAGTACCTTAATGAAAGTCAGGTTGACATGGGCGAGCTTTGGTCCCTCAGAAGAGTGAAGTCTCACTCCACTACCAATCAAGGCAAATAAAACATAAAAAAAAGGGGGAGAAATTCTAGGAAAAAATGGATACCATATGCTTTCACTCCTTGTTATCTTGTTTAGAGAAGTAAAATTGAGGGAGATGATACTTGCTAATAACCAATGAAGTTTAAATGAATGTTTTTCCTTATGGACTAAGTATTGTTTTCTATTGTTAAACACTGGGATTAAAAATCTGTTGTATTTAGATTAACTACTAAATTTCAACTAGATATACTAGTTACAAATTTCAATATGGTCAGAACAATGGGCACCAGAAGTTCAATGATGGATTTCTCTTGTTTAAATCAATTATTTTGCTTGAGGACAAGCAAAAGTTCAAGTGTGGGGATGTTGATAAGATCACATTATACTTATATTTTCTTTTGGACTTATATTAAATTTATTTTAATATAATAAGAAAATATAAAGAAATGATACTTAATGATATTTATTGTGAAAACACAGGTTTTGAGGACCCAAAAGTAAATTACAAGTTAATTGGAGGAGTTTTTCACAAAATTGAAGAAGTGAGCGAAGGATTGCACTGAAGGCCGCCGTCCTTGGGCCGGCCTTGAGCCGGCCTTTAAACCGGCCTCAAAAAGAAGAAAAGCCGCCGGCCTTTAAGCCGGCCTACATTCAAAGCCGCCGGCCTTGAGCCGGCCTTCATTACTCCCCGAATATCCATTGCGAGAATCTCTCCAAAATCGTATCCTAATTAATTTGCTGACTCAAATCCTCATCAGATCAACCTTATCCCCCTCCTCTTTGGATCTATAAATAGACCCCTTGTGTGAACCTTGGAGGCATCCTTTCTTTTGTTTAGAATCCCTTTTGCTTAGCATCCTTTCTTTTGTTTAGAATCCCTTTTGCTTGGCATCCTTTCTTTTGTTTAGAATCCCTTTTGCTTAGCATCTTTTGTTTAGCATCCTTTGTTCTTCTTCTTTGTTTTAGCATCCTTTGTCTTTCTTTTGAATCATTAGAATTTCCATAGGTACTTTAGATTTTTCCAAAGTTTAGTTTGAAGGAAGAATGTCATTTTGTTGAAGTTTGCTTTCAATTGAAGAATTCAAGGAGTCATTTTGGAAGATTGAAGCTCTTGAAGATTATAACCATTGTTTCATTTACTTTATTTTCTTTTATGCCATTTATTAGTTTATTCTTGTTGTTTAATATGAATTCCATTGCACCTCTTTATTTCAATTTTTTTTATGCAACTCATACTATAATGTTCTAAATCATCCTTGTGGGAAATTGGATGAAACTCTAGAATGTTAAAAGGATAATTGTAGCCATGTTATGTAATTAGGAATTATTAGGATTATTCATGATTGCAATTCCTTTGATTTCAATTATAATCGGTCTTTGATTATAATTGTTAGAAATCCTTTTGATACGGGAATTGATTAGGATTTGTTAGGAATTCTTAATTAGATTGATTATCAATACGGGAGTTGCGATAATTGGTTTAATTAGAGCTTATGGAGGGCGCAATGCAATGTTTCTTGTTAATTAATCACTAAGGGATTAGGGTTAATTGATTTAGGGCATTAGTTGTTTGTAGCATCGGGAGGTGTATGAACATAATTTTGATTTCTTGGTTAATTGGAGACGCGGAAGCCGACTAATTGATTTAAGGTCAACATCCCTAAAAAGGATTTTCTAAACTCACTTGAATAACCTTATAACCACTAGTTGACATAACTTGGTAGAAATTTGATTAACAAATCTAGGGTGAATTCTAATTTCCCTTGTTCATAATTGATAGATTCATCATAAAATTTTTCTTGTTGCTTTAAGTTAAATTTTTAGATTAGACATTTCAAAAACCCTTTTTAATCACCTAGATATTGATAAGAATTGCCATAGATCTAGTACTCTATTGGTTCCTCGAGGGATCGACAACCTTACTTTTCACCACTTTATTACTTGATACAACCAGTGCACTTGCTGCAATTTACGCTCCCATTTTATAAATATGTTCTGAGCGTATCATACCACATAACGACCCTAACCTCCACCAACCTGGCTATTGGCTTCTTCACCCATTCCCCCATTCACACTGTCAATTGACATATTTGTAGATTTTCATATGTTGTTCCTCAAAAACAATTTGATTCAAGGGTACACACTCCACTACTACGCTTCCCTAAACTCCACACAATAGCAATTACAAAAGACAAACAAACAAACCCACTTAATGTTACAATTATATTATTGCAACTCACGTGTAATACTCTTCTCCACAACACGCCACAACTACACGGTGCAACAAATTTAATTTCCACAAGTCACTCCACGGCAACACACAAGCAATAACAACAATGATGATGTGTTACTTCCACGGCAACAACAAGATGGATATTAAGTACAAGTAGACTTCAACTTCCACAGCAAATAATGAAAACAAAGGACTAATAAGTGACTTTCCACAAAAGAATTCTGAATTCCACAATAGGCAGCAACTTTCAATTTGAAATTCAAACAACTTCACTTATTGCAAGCCTTCCTCAATTGGTAACAATGAATTCAAATTCAAATTCATTAACTCCCACAACTTAATTGCATATGTTTTGAATTCAAATAATTCCTTACTAATCAAAACTCAATGGAATCTACAAATTGTACTCCACCAATTCAGAATTACACAATGGAAATCAAAAACAACAAACTACACTTCCTCCTCCATGCCACAACAAGCTACGGCAAAGATTTTGGTAAGTTTTGCAAGTTCCAAAAATTGCTAAAAGTAAACAACACTTGTACTTCTGCTCTTCCACATAAATTAGTGACCACAAAATGATGCAGCAACCTTCCCAAACCAACTCCAACAAACAGCAAAATAAACTCCAAGACAAGGTAATTTCACAAACTCAAAACCACAACAATCAATACAATTGCGGTTTCCACTAAATCAATCCTAATAGATGATTGACTCCACGAAATCAATTGAAACCAATTCCCTTCTCTCAACAAGAGCTTTGATACCAAAAAGATGATGTGCCTAAATCCACTTAGAAGCACAATTAAAAGACTTAAGAAAAAGCAATCTCAAGTCAAGGCAAAACCAATTCCAAAAAAGGGCAAAATGACGTGAACCAAGTGAAGGTGCAATGAAATCCAAATGTTCAAAGATATAATTATAATGCCACAATGATAATATCTTCTAACAAGACTCTAATCTCATATAATCCACGAAAATAATCCACAAATTCAAAAGCAAACCTCAATTATAAGAATTCCTTTCCAATAGAGAAGAACACATTTTCAAGTGGATTCTTCAATGATGATCCGAATCCAATCGCTAAGCACTTCAAATAAACACAATATTTCGTGAAAAATAAGATGTATTTCTGACCAAGAACTATGTCAATTCAACCCTAGATATGACACACTAGAGAAGAAAAGAAATCACAACAAAATGAAATTGATATAACTCACAATTTCAAGATGTTGCATTCGCCACAATTTCAACTCTTGGGATTGAAATTGATAAGAGTTTAGATAACAATTTGAACCCTAATTCTCACGTGAAAAGAAGTGTCTATTCTGAAAAATTAAGCCTCCTCAAACCCTCTCTTAAGCAAGTATTATACCTGCTACTCCTAGGGTTAAAAAGTGCTCAAAATTACAAGTTTGCCACTTTTAAGATGGCTAACCCTAAATGAAAGTTACAAAGAAATAAAAGTGTCCCAAAACCAAAATACAACCAAAATAGTTCAATAAACATTTACAAGATAAAAAATAACATAAGTCTTCATGATCCAATGCCTCAGAATAGAGAACAATCGCAGCAGGTCTTTGATTGTTATCCTGAAAAATGTTCTGTGTCCAACTGAAGTTGTAGGACATTTTGTCATCCCATGGAGAAATATAATTGTACCTATAAGATTATTCTCAAATTTTATTAGAAATAAAGACATAAGGTAAAATATGAGCAATTTGGTTAATCATCTAAATTGGGTTCTGAAGAGGTTGACAGTGTCAGAAATTTTCCCATCAGTCCCCAACAAGGCATGATAGCTTTTGGAGGTATTAGAGCCTAAGTTTAAATTTAAGATAAAACATAAATTAAGTGGAAGCCAGGTTGAGAGTCAATATCTTAAGAGAATAACTTAGTAACCCAATAGTTAGAAAAAAGCTACCTTAGTAAGAGAGAGTGGGTAGAACCTAGGAATAGGAAAATAAATAACTAAAAACTTACGAAATTTTGTATTTAGCGATAGTGCAATCAATACTCAAATGCTTAGATTGAAGCTGGAATGTGTGCTGCATGGAGAACAATGATGATTTAGTGGAATATAGCTAAAGATGCAAGGGATTCACACTTGATACAAGTTATTCTATTTAAACAAAATAATGGATGAGATAATCAAGAGCTGGAGATTGGGACTAACAAAAAAATGACAATATCAAGGGGATAGGTTAAGTGATGACCTAAGAAATAAGTATAGTAGATGTATTGCCATACTAACTTTAGAAGCTCAGTTTACTAAGATGATGGACTTAAATGATGAATTTCTAGAAATATTGTCTATGGCTTGATTCAATCTAGGAATAGGGTATCCTTGGGAAGTTCAAACACCTTATGTTAAGTCAAGAAAGAATATCGATGAGAACCCTATGTTAAGATGTACCTAGAAGCCGATCGGATGGAAAAGAAACCTTAGGATCATCTTGAAAACAAGCAATGAAACTTGACCCTAATTCATAATCTCGAATTAGAACTAAAGCTATAACAAGATTTTGATGGCCATAAGTTACCTTGATAAGATCAAATTAAGTTCTTAATAAAGAACAAAGAAGGATTTTCTAATTTCATAAGAATATTGTCCTTAATTTCGAACCCTCAAAGACTATTTATAGTCTCTACAAATAAAGAGCAAATGAAAAAAGAAATCATAAGATGGAAAAATAAAGGCTAGCTTTCAAAGCCAGCCCCAAAGCCGATGGCTTAGATCCTAAGCCGGCCAAGTAGGTTAGCGGCCTTTATAAGTAAAGCTAGCGACCTTCTTCAATTCCAAGTAGCCTTCAACATCTTTTAAGCAATGACATCCTTCCAACTCAAAGTTTCCATTTGCTAGTGTTGCTCCAAGCTTTGATCTCCATTATTATTATTGGAGATGCTTGATAAATGGAAAATGTTCTCTTCATCTCTTAGATTACTCAACCGCAATGCTTAGTCCAAATGATCTTAAACAAGTCCATTCAAAGCCTGCTCCATGCATTTTACTCTTGCCTTTATCATTGGTCTTCCAATTCCTTTCAATAGATCATTAGAAAGAGTTGGTGCAAGCTGATTCCCATCATTCCCTTCCTCTTCAAAAGGATTAGTCCTCAAATTACCCACATCATATAAAGATAAGTCAGCAACATTAAAAGTAGCACTTACGTTTCCATAGTTACTGGGCACATCAATCTTGTAGGCATTGTCATTTATCCTTTCTAACACTTGGAATGGCCCATCTCCCCAAGGTTATATCTTGGATTTCCTTTGTTCGAGAAACCTTTGCTTGCGAAAATGTGCGCAAACTCAATCTACTAGCTCAAAAACAACCTTAGTGCGTCCTTATTAGCTTGCCTTGCATAATGCTCATTCTTCTTATCTATGTTAGCATGAACTTTGTCATGTATATCCTTAACAAAATCAACCATCTATTTTCCATCAAAATTAGCAAATTCATTAGTAAGCAAAGGTAATATATCTAAAGGAGTTAAAGGATTAAAGCCATACACAATCTTAAAAGGTGCATATGACATAGTAGAATGAACAATTCTATTGTAAGCAAACTCAATATGAGGCAAACCACTTTCCCATTATTTCAAGTTCTTTTGAATGATAGCACGCAACAAAGTAGTAAGTTTCCTATTAACTACTTCAGTTTGCCTATCCATTTGAGGATGTGTAATAATAGAAAACAAGAGTTTAGTTCCTAATGTATTCCACAAAGTATGCCAAAAATGACTTAGGAACTTAACATCTCGATCACTTACTATCGTTCTAAGCAATCCATGCAAACATACTAACTCCTTAAAGAATAATTTAGCAATATGTGTTACATCATTGGTTTTAGAACATGTAATAAAATGTGTCATCTTACTAAACCTATCAACAATAACAACAAATATGCCATCCTTACCACTTTAAGTCTTAGCAACCCAATCACAAAATCCATAGAAATATCAACCTAAGGTTAAGTAGGTACAGGCAATGGTGTATAGAACCTATGTCGTTTAACTTTAGACTTTTCTTGTTTACAAGTTATACACTTATCACAAATAGATTGCACATCATGCTTCATGTTAAGCTAATAAAAATGTTCATGCAATATGTCTAAAGTCTTTCGCATACCAAAATGTCCCATTAAACCTCTTCCATGGGACTCTTTAACCAGTAATTCATGCAAAGAACACATAGGCATATACAGTCTATCCCTTTTAAAAAAAAAAAAAATCCTTCATGCCTATAATATTCTCCATATGCACATTTAAAGTATGCATTCCATACTTGGCAAAATCAGCATCCTTGATGTACAAACGTTTAATGAACTCAAAACCAAGTAATTTAGATTGCAAGGAAGTGAGCAATACATACCTTCTAGATAAGGCATCGGCAACAACATTTTCCTTCCCATTCTTGTATTTAATCACATAAGGAAATGTTTCTACAAACTCCAACCACTTAGCATGTCTTTTATTAAGCTTACCTTGGGATTTCAAGAATCTTAAGCTCTCGTAATCATAATAAATGACAAATTCCCTTGGCCACAAGTAGTGTTGCCACGTCTAAAAAGTTCTTACTAATGCGTACACTCCTTGTCATAGGTAGGATAATTCAATGTTACCCCACTAAGCTTTTCACTGAAAAAAGCAATCGACTTAGAATCCTGCATCGAAAACAGCCCCTATTACAACCCCTGAGGCATCACATTCAACCTCAAAAAGCTTTGTTAAAGTTAGGCAAACACAACAAAGGTGCATTGGTTAATTTTTCTTTCAAAGTATTGAAAGCTTTCTCATGCACTTTCCCCCACCATAACAAACATTCTTTTTAACAAGTTCATTTAAAGGTGCTACAATAGAATTAAAGTCCTTTATAAACCTCCTATACAAACTTGCTAAACCATGAAAACTTCTTACCTCACTTGCATTTCTTGGTGTAAGCCAGTCACTAATCGCCTTCACCTTGTCTTCATCCACCTTTATACCCTATGAGCTTATAACAAATCTAAGAAAAACAATGGATTCCACATAAAAATTGTACTTCTGCAAATTAGCGTATAATTTATTTTCCATCAAAACACTCAAAATAGCCTACAAGTGTTTAACATGATCATCCAAATTATCGCTACACACTAAAATATCATCAAAGTAGACTACAATAAATTTTCAATGAAAAAATGCAAAGCATGATTCATTAAACTCATAAAGGTGCTAAGTGCATTAGTTAAGCTAAATGACAAGACTAACCACTCATATAACCCATATTTTGTCTTAAAAGAAGTTTTCCATTTATCGTCTTCCTTTATGTGAATTTTATGATAACCACTTTTTAAATCAATTTTAAAAAACAAACATGAACCATAAACTCATTCAAGCATATCATCTAACCTTGGATAGGATATCTGTACTTGATGGTGATCTTGTTGATGACTTAACAATCAACACACATGCATCATATTCATCTTTCTTGGGAACCAAACATAAGGAACTAAACAAAGGTTAAGACTTTCTCTCACGAATCCCTTTTACACTACTCATCCACCTGCCTTTGAATCTCTTTTATCTCCTCCTGAATTAGCTCTATAAGAGAGTCTATTAGGATTGATGACCCTGGAATGAAGTCGATCGGTATTCAACACCTCTTAGAGGAGGTAGTCATCTAGAATGTCCTTAGGAAACAAATCTTCAAATTCCTGCACAAAGACACAACCACACTAGGCAAAGAGGAGTTAAGACTGTTAGTTGAAAAATAGACATCCTTATACCAAAGTACAAGTAATTGTTACCTCGCCAACATAGCTCTCTTAATCTCTCCTTTTGTAGCAAAAGCGCTCATTTTCTTATTGCTCTCTTCACTGCTTTTCCCCACTCTTTTGTACACAGGGATAAAGATCACATTAGGAGGATTGGTCCTAAAAGAATCGATAAGGATTAAAAAAGAGTACGGGAAAAAAAAGTGGGAATCATTGAGGATTAGAAAGATCGAAGCTGAATCAAAGGCAACAGCTTCAAGAGTATTGAGAAGACCGCTGAAGCCATAATGGCAGCTATGCAAGAGGCAAGAGCGATTTAAAGCCACGTAAAGTGGGAAGCTTCACTCCATAAAGGCCGGTTCAATGTGTATTTAAGGTACTGGCTTATATAGAAATTATAGGTCGGCTTGTGTCCAATTTAGGCCGTTGGCGTATATTGTTTCTCCTTAGTTGCAAGTAAGGTTTTTGTGATGTTTTGTGTACTTTTGTTATGAAACTATAAATAGTCGTCACACATTCATTTGTAAAAAAAATCTTTAAAAAATTTTTACTCATCAATTAAGAGAGATTTCTCTTTAGTTCTTTAAAGAACTATCAAACTTATCGAATTCTCAAATCCGTGGTGTTCATCCCTTAACTTATCAATCGATTCTACCATAATCGATTATGGCGTTATCGCGTATACCAAGATTCTTGTCTCGTTTATAGGCAAAAGGTCACGGTGTCTATCGTTCTTGAGAGATCCTAAGTTGTGAGGTTAGCAAATCAATTATTGGGTTTCGTCACGGGTTGGCAAGGTTCACATCAACACCACTCACTCTTTTCTTTTTCTTGTGTACTCACTTTGTTTTCTCTCAATTTGCACTCTTTAACTATCTTAACTTGATCCTTATATGCCTCTAAAGGTTGAAGAGGTGTTAGCGTAATGAGTTGGTTGTTCATTACAAGTTTGTACACATTCTTGTACCCATCATGAGTGACCTTCCTATCAAACTGCCATGGATGCCCCAAAAGAAGATGTCCAGTATGCATTAGTGCCACCTCACAAAGGACCTATCCCTATAGTTGCCAATGGAAAATGTAACTATAGCCTGCTTTGTCACTTTAACTTCACCACATTCATTTAACCATTGTAACTTATATGGTCTAGGATGCTTCAATGTAAGTAGATGCAATTTCTTAACCATTAAAGAACTTGCAACATTGGTGCAACTGCCACTTATCAATAATCATGCTACATACCTTACCACTCACATGGCACCTAATATGGAAGATGTGCTCACGTTGTACCTCATCAACATCTTCCTTAGGTTGTATATTAGAGCATGCCTAGTGACCAACATCTCTCCTTTCACAGGACCCTCTATATCAACATACTACATTCCTCCAATGGTGGCATCTCTTCCTCAGTTGAATTGACACTCTCAACATCACCATTATCCAAAACAACCATAACCCTCTTGTTTGGACACTGAGATGCAATGTGTCCCAATCCTTGACACCTGAAACACTTAATATCACATGATCTAGAAGAGGATTTAAGTTCAGTTTTACCTTTAGGATAGACAACTAGTTCCTTAACCTTTGCATCCTCCTTTCTTAGATGCATCTTTGCTATTCTTCCAATTATCTTCCCTGAAGAGCCAGAAGCGGAGCCATACATAAAGGTACCCTAAGACTTTAACTGCCTCTCTACCTTAATAGCCTTATGTAAAAACTTCCTCCATCTCCACATAATGATGCAACTCCACAACATTCAGTTATCTCTCTATTAGGCCATTAAAAATCTAGCCATTATTACCTCACGATCTTCTTCTATGTTAGCCGAATTATAGCTACCTCCATTTTTTGTAATAATCCTCAACACTCATAGAACCTTGAGTCAACCCCTGCAACTTTCTATACAAGTCCTTATAGTAATGACTAGGTATAAACCTTTTTCTCATTACTACCTTCATCTCTCCCCATGACCTAATTAGTCTCTCACCAATTCTTCGCCTACTAACCACAAGTTGATCCCACCAAATGCTAGCATAATCAGTGAACTCAACTGTTGCTAGTTTAACCTTCTTCTCCTCATAATAAGTGTGACAATCAAATACATGTTCTACTTTTCTTTCCCACACCAAATATAACTCAAGGTTATTCTTCCCTTGAAAAGTAGGGATTATCATCTTAATGCTTCCTAAATTACTATCTTGCCTCTGAACACCCTTTTACCTCTCCTAGAACTAGTCATATCAACACCAAACTCCTCATCTTCCCCTTCCTCATCCATACTCCTTTGGAAAGACTTATGCTTAAAAGGAGATTCAAGATCATCTAACCTTCTATTCAGAAGTTTAAATTGATCTTAGATAGCCTTCATAAACAACTTCATAATCAAAATCCACATTATCTACTCACTACTCATGTTTTTACAACCTGCAAAGAGTTTATTAGTAAAAAAAGACTTTTCCTCTCAAACACTCACCTCATGTGTTTACACTCAAAGAATATGGATTCAAATTACTCAGTTTCACTCTATTAAATTTTTTTTTTTATCCAATAAACTTCTCCTTACAAGCTCTTTAATAAAACCTTATCGATGACCCTATCAGATAGCAAGTAACGACAAAGTATGTAACAAAAAGTAATATACCAAGAACTAGGGAATAACTCTATCTAAGCAATTAAAGAGGGAATTTCAAAAACAAGCCCCCCCCCCCCCCCCCCCCCCCCCCCCCCCCTTTTTTTTAAATACAAATTTCTTTCTCTTCTTCTTCTCCTTTTTTTAACTCTTTAGACACAATTAAAATTGTAAACTAACAGCAATGTATCAAATCAATGAAGAACATAAACAAGATGAAGTTTTTTGATGAACAAGAACAATAACACAATAAAAAAAAAAAAAAAAACTCAAAGGACTAAAATAATGAAAGACAGCAATGCAATAATCAAGAGATAGATAAACACTGATTTTCAAGTGCTAAAGCTCTGATACCAAATGATGCGAACCCTAGGTTGAGACGTACCTAGAACCCGATCAGATGAAAAGAAACCTTAGGATCATCTTGAAAACAAGCAATGAAACTTGACCTTAATTCGTAATCTCGAATTAGAACCAATGCTATAAAAGGATTTTAATTGCCAAGTTACTTTGATAAGATCAAATTAAGTTCTTGATAAAGAACAAGGAAGGGTTTTCTAATTTCATAACAATTTGTCCATAACTTTGAACCTTCAAAGCCAACAGCTTAAATCCTAAGCCGGCCAAGTAGGTCGGCAGCCTTTATAAGTAATGCTAGCAACCTTCTTTAACTCCCAGGCGCCTTCAACATCTTCTAAGCAATGACATCCTTCCAACTCAAAGTTTCCATTTGCTAGTGTTGCTCCTAGCTTTGAACTTCATTATTATTATTGGAGATGCTAGATAAGTTGAAAATGATCTCTTCATCTCTTAGATTACTCAACCGCAATGCTTTGGTCTAGATGATCTTGAAAAAGTACATTCAAAGCCTACTCCATGTGTTTTTGCTCTTGCCCTTATCATTATCTTCCAATTCTTTCCAATGGATCATTGGAAAGAGTTGGTAACCTAATTCCCATCAAATACACAAATGTATGCTAGGGAAATCTACAATTAGAGACCGTGATTTGATAGTAGTTTATTATTCCAAGTATTCTTAGGGTACCTTAGATTGGATTGAAAATAAAGAATTTGAGATCATGGATCAAGGGAAATACCTGTGATACATCTTGAAGAAGAAGAGAAGGAAGAAGATCTAGAAGAAGATCTACCACCTAAGGAAAATTCTAATCTCAAGGGTGCTCCAAAAATTGAAAGTGTGGTATCAAATTCCACATAAGAAGAAGAAAGTAAAAAGTGACAAAGCCATGAATGATGGTTCAAGAAGTACTGCTTAAGAATATAAGGATAAATCTAGTGCAACGTTGTTACCAGTGTAAAGCTAACGACCATAGAGTCCAAGATTGTATGAAGAAAAATGCTATAACCTATTTTTTTACGGATAAAAAGGGAATTATGCAAACGCTTGCCTCAGAGGCAATAAAGGGAAATTGAGGCAAGGACCATAGCACCTAAGATTACAATCAGAAGACCTACTAATAACCATTCAAACATGGAAATTACGGGGTAACCTATAGGCCACAAATGCTAAGGTGTTTGCCATCAAAGGTACTGATGCTAGACATTAGGCAGAGGAAAAAGCCAGGTAATTCAAGATATTGTCTTAGCAGCCATAGGATATGAGGATGAAGGAAGTGTAGTAACAAGTATGTAGAATCGAACTTATCCTTATATAATATTATATATATATATATATTGTGGTGTGTGAGATTTAATTAGGGAAATAAATAGAAAAGTGTAGAATTATAAAAGAGTCACTACTAAAAGATTCAAGAAGATAAAAGTTAGAGTTTAAACCAATACTACATAATTCTTAAGATCCATTCTAACCCCTACCTAACTAACCATTGTCCTTTTCAATACAAGAGTTGTGCATTCTCTTATAAGCTTGCTGTAGCTCAACAAAGGAAGTTGAAAGCCCAACCTTCTCCAAAGACTCTGAGGATTAGTACCTCTACCAAAGAGAAAGCGATTACTAAGGAAATAATAAAAAATTGCCAATTGAAATTCATAGGAAAAATATGCCTATAGACTTAATTGTCCTAGTCATGAAGCAATTTTGGGGATGGATTGGTTATCTAAGCACTTTCTAACATGGATTGTAAGAAGAAAGAAGCGCTATTCCATAAGCTAAGAATGGAGACTATGGTGTATTAGGGACAACCAAGAAGAAATTCAGAGGTTTCTACTAGTATCTTGCAAATAAAAGGAGAAACCCTTGGAGATTGGGACATGTGCTTGATAAGCGCAATAGAAATGAATGTAGAGCCACCTAGATTAGAGGAAATACACATAGTAAATGAGTATCTTGAAGTAATTCCTAAAGAATTGCCAGGACTACCTCTTTTAAGAGAGATAGACTTCACATTTGAAGTAAAATCTAGTACCAAATCAATTTCCAAAGCACCTTATCAAATGGCCCTAATCAAGTCGAAATAACTATAAGTTCAATTTAAGAGTTAATAGAGAAGGAATTCATTTGTGAAAAAAGATAGATGGATCCATAAGATTATGCACCAATTATCAAGAGTTAAATAAGGCAATTGTTAAAAATAAATACCCCTTGCCAAGAATTGATAATTTATTTTATTAGTTAAAAAGAGCAAGTGTGTTTTCTCAAATCAATTTATGATCTAGTTAATATCGATTAAAAATTAGGCCAGAAGATATAATCAAAATAACCTTTCGAACTAGATATAGGCACTACAAGTTTTAAATGATGCCATTTGGATTAACAAATGCTCCAGCTGCATTCATGGACCTTATGAACTAAATCTTCAAACCATTCTTAGATTAATTCATGGAAGTCTTTATTGATGATATTCTGATTTACTCCAAGATCAAGCAAGAGTATGAGGAACACTTAGGAATTTCCTTAGGAGTATTAAAGAAGCACTAGTTAGACGTGAAATTGTCAAAATGCAAATTTTGGATAAATCAAGTGGCTTTTGCTAGGGCATGTCATCTCAGGAGGAGTATCAATGGATCAGGCAAAAATTAAGGCAATAGTCAAATGAAGTCAACCCACTACAATTATAGAAGCAAGAAGTTTCCTTGGATTGGTAGGGTATTATCGAAGATTCGTAAAATACTTCTCGCAAATCTCGAAACCATTGACAAGGTTCACCTAGGAGGATGTAAGGTTCAATTAGGATGAAAGGTATGAGAAAAGCTTTCAAGAGTTAAAACAGAGGTTGATTTTAACTCCCATTCGAACATTACCTAACTTGAAAGAACCCTTTTGTGTGTATAGCAATGCTTCGTGAATCGAGTTAGGGTGCATTCTAATGCAGAATAAAAAGGTTGTAACTTATGCTTCCAGAAAATTGAAATCACATGAAAAGAATTATCCCACGCATGATTTGGAATTAGCAACAGTTTTATTTGCTTTGAAGATATGGAAACATTATTTGTACAAGCAACGATGCAAGATCTACATGAACTATAAGAGTTTAAAATATTTATTCACATAGAAAGAGCTAAACATGCAACAAAGAAGATAGTTAGAACTAATTAAAAACTATGATCTCAATATCAACTACTACTTGGAAAGGCCAATGCAATAACCAATGCTTTGAGTAGAAAGAATTATGGTCAAGTAGCAATATTATTGACAGAACAACAAGAGTTGATATAGGAATTTGAAAAATTAAGGATCAAGTTTGTGTAGCATGAGGAAGAAGCATAAATAGCAAGTTTGGAAGTATGACCTGCTGTTCTAGATAAAATATAGGAAATGCAGCTTAATGATATGAAATTAATGGATATTTAGAATGAGGTGAAACAAGGAGCTAATACAGATTTCAAGTTCGATCAAAACCGAGTTCTAAAGATAAGACATCATTTGTGTGTACTAAAAAATAAGAATCTAAAGGATGAAATCATGAATGAAGCCAACAATTCTGGATATACAATACATCTGAGAGGAACAAAAATGATATTTGGCAAAGTTTGTTTCCTAATGTTCCATCTGTCAACAAGTTAAAGCCAAACATTAGAAACTTGGAGGACTATTACAACCATTACCAATTCTAGAATGGAAGTGAGGATAGATTACTATAGAATTTTTCATAGCTTTACCAAGGACTAGAGTTGGATATGAAGCAATATGGGTAATCATAAATCGCTTAACTAAATATGCTCATTTTTTACCCATCAATATGATGTACTCCTTAGATAGGTTAGCCGAAATTTACCTTAAGGAGATTGTAAGACTCCATAGGGTACCAATCAGTATAGTGCCCGAAAAAGACCCACATTGTGTTAAAGTTTTGGAGGAGTCTACACCAAGCTCTTGAATTAAATTGCAATTTAGCATAGCATATCATCCTTAGGCTGATAGACAATCAAAATGTACCATCTAAACTTTAGAAGATATGTTGAGAACTTGCGCTTTGGATTTCAAAGATAGTTAAAACCTACACTTGCCTCTAGTCGAGTTTGCCTATTATAATAGTTATCATTTAACAATCAAGATGGCACCTTATGAGGCTTTATATGGAAGAAGATGTAAATCTCTATTTATATTGGGATGAAATCAAAAAGAGTGCAATTGGGCCTGACATGCTACAAGAAACAATAGATAAAGTGGCCACCATTAGACAAAAAATGAAGGAAACTTAAGATCAACAAAAGAGTTGGGCTGATTTATAAAGGAGAGAAATAGAATTTTTGCCAAGTGAACATGTCTACTTAAAGGACACTATGATTAAAGGAATGAGGAGATTTGGGATGAAAGGAAAATTAAGCCCCAGATATGTAAGACCATATGAGGCTTTGGAAAAAGTTCAAGAAGTGGCATATAAATTGGCCTTACCCCCCTTAACTATTAAGAATCCATAATGTGTTTCATGTATCATTACTCTGAAAGCACATCCTAAATCTAAATAGAGCTATTGAGATGAATATCTTAAAGATTCAACCCAATTTAACGTATCAAGAACATCCAACCAAAGTCCTTAATGCCTAAACTCAAGAGTTATGCAACAAAAGTATCAAATATGTTAAAGTGCATTGGAACAAACTCTTGAGTTCTCTTAAATAAGTTTTTATGATAAAAAAAAAAAAAAAGGTCATAGGATATCTAGTGAATCTGTTTTAAGCGTGTAGAACAAAAGTATTCATTCTCACAAATACTTAAGCAAATAGTGTGTCACGCCCCAAAGGGTATCCTAGTCGTAACAGCCTGCCATATACTATATTAAAGTCCATGATTAGCCATATTTCGATAAACATGAACTTCAACATGGTACATGAGGCATCGTTACTCTAGAAACTACTATAAAGATAACAGTTTTACAAATATTAAAGTCAATACATAATTAAGTTAAAACATAGAGTACTACATATATAATAGGTAGAGAAATAAGTTTAACTAGTTAATATTACATTCCTTTAGAAATAGTCTATTCAAAATTAAAAATATCTATTCTAGTAGTCTTCATCCTCACTCGCCCATCTAATATTATCTTGAAGATTCTCACCACTAGTTAGATTCTATTAAGGTAAAACCAGAATGGTGCCTGCAAAAAGGGAAAACTGTAGGGGTTTAAGCTATAAAAGCTTAATGAGATTCCAACTAAAAATCACCTTTCATGCAAGACAAGCAAGTTAATATTTTAATGCATGAACGCATGAACAACCATATGCCAATCATCACATGTAGTCAACTAGAAACTACATAAAGTCTAAGGATATTTTTTACCGATATACCTCTCCTTTAACCTTAGGTTGAGGACCTTTTAGAATTCCACCAGAGTTCGAGCTACCAATTTCATTTCACTAGCACACATCATTGGCTACACAAAATCAGAGCCACACTCTATATATCAATAGTTATGCTAGAAGAATGATCTTCTAAGCAAAGACCTAGGAAAAACAAAGAGAAAATAATGTTTTCCCTGCCCATACACTTCCAAATGCATGCATCCAAAACAAAATAATGAACATGGATTCATACTTATACACGACCATCCTCAAGTCATTTTTGTATTGTTAAAATAGGATACCCTCTCAAGACATCCTTTCACTACACGTGTAATTGTGATGGAATATACAAGAATATGCAAGAAGATGGTATGCATAATCCATTTTAAGAAAAGTATTTCAATCTACTTAACATAAGTTAAGAGATAACCAAACAATTTGCAGACACTCCATCAACTACAAGAATAGTCATGAATACATAAAAATTAACCAATGAAGAACAAGATAAGGATAAGTATAAAAAATATGATTTATCAACTGAAACTTATCTGCATAAAGAGGGATCTTTGATTTTCAATTTAAAGTTTATCTATATAAGGTTGTTAAAGATTTGGGCAAAGATAAATATCAACATTATCTAAAGATCACAAGCAAAACCATATGATCAAGGAGTCCAAAGTTTGAATTTTTAGATAAGATTTTCAAATCCCACAAATATAGGGATATTAATCTTAACCATGCAACAAAGAAACTGTTAGAAGATTTTATGTACATTTTGAAGTATTCTATCAAGAAGGACAATATAAGAGGCAAATATATTAACTCCAAATTTCAAGTACAACATAAAAGGGAATAGCAGCAATTTTATGAAGCTTTCATTCGTACTTACAAAAGATTACTAAGCAATTTTATAGAAACTTTGACAAACATTGCAAACTACTTTTACATTTATTTATTTTTAGCTTAAACTAGAGAATTCATATTTTCTCATTTTTTTACAAACTCTCTTTACTTTTTGTGTGAAGATTAGCTTAGAAAGTGAGGTTATAAAAGTCTTGTAATTTATGTTTAGCTAAGTGGTAGGCTAGAAAGATAGTACAAGAGTTGTTAGTGTTTGTAACTTTTATTTACTATTGGATCAGTGGAACAACCGCTATGGAACACATAATCCCTAGTAGTGAAGCTAAAAGAAAGGATTGACTCAAAAGGAGAAACCTCCATATATCACGTCTTTTTTATTTTATTGAAAGTTAATTTCTGTCATTTTCTTTTTGCCTATCACCTACATTCTTCATTAAAAAAAAAAAGAAAATTAAAGTGTTCTTTTAATTGGATTGTTGTAAAAAGTGGGACCTACATTTGGTATCAAAGCCACGACTTTCTTATTTACAAGAGTTTATCAATGGTGGATAATATAATCATGATTACATCTAATCACATGCCATTCTTTGATGGCACTAATTTTCTATATTAGAAATGTAGGATAGAAACATATATCAAATGAAATCACTTTGCTTCATTGGAGATCATAGGTTACGGAGGTCAACAACTCATTCTCATTAATAGTCCAATCCTAGCTGATGAAGAAAAGAAAAAGGTTGAAGCGATCAGCACAGCAAAGAATCTGCTTCTGATGAGCATTTCTCGAACTATATTCCCTATGATTTCATCATGTGAATCTACTAAGGAAATATGGAGCAAATTGTCTAAAACCTATGAAGGTTCTACAATGATCAAAGACACCAGGAGATGAGTACTCATGTAGGACTATGTATTGTTCATATTCCAATCTGGTGAAATTATATCTGATGGATTTAATATATTTACTTTGATTACTAATGAAATTGCTTTGTTTGGTAAAAAGTTTGATGACAATGAGCTTGTAAGGAAAATCTTGTGAATTTTGCCAAGTTCATGAGATTCAAAGACTAATGTAATTGAAGAAGCTTATGACTTAGACAAACTGACCTTGAGTCAATGTCATAAAAAGCTTCAAGCATATGAATCGAAACTAAAGTATATAAATGATAAAGAGAAAGTCAAAATATCTATAACATTTAAGGCTATTGAGCAAGACATTGAGCCAAATAAAGAATCAAACAGTGAGGAAGACAATGATGATTTGCGATGCTAGTTTAAAGATTTACAAAAGCATTCAAGAAAAATGATAAGCGATTTAAATGATCTAAATGTTTTTCTACTAATCAATCTAAGTATGGTATAAGAAAGGTTTTCAAAGAAAAAGAAGAAAAGAAAGAGAAAAAGAAAAAGAAAGAAGAGTTTTCTTCCAATGCAAGAAGTCAAGACATATCAAGTATGAATGTCCTATGCTAATCACAAAGATGGAGAAATATAAGAAGAAACAAAAAGCCTTAAAGGCAACATAGAGTGATCTTGATGAGTCAGGTGTTGACTCAAACACTAGATCAGATAATGAAGAAGAGGAAAATCTTTGCTTCATGGCTTTATTTGAGGTATCTTCTGAATTTGAGAGTGATATGGCTAATAACTTTAGAAAACAAGTTAAACAACTATTAAAGGCTTTATATAAGGCAAATGAGAAGATTGAATCTTTGAAAAATAAAAAAGAAGCCATATCTCAAACTAATATGTTATTGCTTAATGAAAATGATATTCTTAAAAATGACATAGAAGTTTTATATATGGATAATAAAAACTTACAAGAAGTACAAGATATGTTAACAAATGAAAATAACACCTTAAGAAAAGAAATTAAGGAGCTCAATGCAAGATCAATGAAGTTTCAAAAAATTTGAGTTCTATATTTACTAAGCTTTTTGAAAGTGATGAAAAAAGTTAATATCATCTCAAAGAATGTGTAACTCAAAAGAAGAACTAGGATATAATAAGGCTGACTCATCAAAGCAAACTAAGAAAAATCTTTTTGTGAAAGGAAAAGATCCAAGCAATAAAGATAATGTTAGCATAAGTGAGAAGGAAAATAAAAGTGAAAATATGAAAGAAAATAAGTTTGTTACACAAAATGAAAAGAATATTAAAAAGTATCCCAGACAGAACTACAGACAAAACCGTAGACAGACATACAGACAAAACTATAGAAGTAATTACAAAGGGTGTTATGGAGGCTATACTAGATCATATAATTATCATCTGAGAATGATAAGCTCATATCAATATTAGAGAAGGTCAGTAAGATCTAACACTTATGTGTGTTACTTTTGCAACAAGTATAGACATATAGAAAAATTCGGTTATTACAAAAATAACAAGCTCAACCAATTACAAGTAAAAAATCAAAACAACATAAGCTTAAATGGTGAACCCAAGCTACACTAGGTTCTTATAAGGATTTAATCATTTCTTTTGAAAATGCAGGAACAAAAAACAAAGCTAACAGGATTGTGGTACCTAGATAGTGTGATGGGAAAATTTCTAGCACAGTCGACATTTTCAGAACTCGATTTGGATGTTGATCCAAATCACTCATATTTTACTTTATGTCTTTTTATTCTAATAAATATTTGAGAAATAATCTTACATATACAATAATAATTCTCCATGGGATGCCAATATGTCCTACAACAGTTGATGGACACAGAACATTTTCAGAGTGACAATCAAAGACCCGTTGCGATTGTTTTCCATTCCGAGGCATCGGTTCATGAAAACTTATGATATTTTGTACTTTGTAATTGTTTTATGAACTATTTTTTATTGTATTTGGTTTTGGGACACTTTCAATTCCTTTTAATTTTCATTTAGGACTAGCCACCTTAAAAGTGGAAAACTTGTAATTTTGACCATTTTCTAACTCTAGGAATAGCAAGTATAAATACTTGCTTAGAATAAGGTTTGAGGAGGCCATTTTTTTCAGATTAAACATAGCACTTCACGTGTGGGAATTAAGGTTCATCCTAGTTCAAAAATCTCTTATCAATTTCAACCCAAGAATTGGAATTGTGGCAAGTGCGACAAGGGGAAATTGTGAGTCATATTGATTTCTTCTTTGTTGTTTTTCATTTCTTCTTTAGTGAGTTGTTGAATGTATCGCAATCACACAAATTAAAATCCTTTGTACTCTGACTCTTCCTTGCGATCAACTAGGCAAGTGCACCTATCGATTACAATAGTATAGAGTTGAGTTCAGGTATCGTCTCCTCAAGGATCAGCAAGTACTAATACTAACCTCAAACCGACTATCTAACCGCACAATTTCGAGGTGAATGGATTTAACCAAATTACCTAAATTAAGCTAAATTATCTAATAGAAATGAAATCAATGAATAGCAAACAATGACTTAAATTATCAAATACAATGTTCAAACGCGTACCCCGCTCTTACTACTCATCTAATTACTATGCAACTTCAATCCTTAGAAACTAATTAATGAATATTGATTATCTCTGATCCGCGGAGCATCTAACACTAAGTTAATGTTTCTTCCGAAATCACTAACTCCTAATCCTAACCGTATTAACAAAGATCCCTCTTTTATTAACAACAATCAGAATTGCATGATTATACCACAACCCTCAATTAGATTAAATCATTACATTCAATCTAATACGGAAGACTTACGCTTTCTATCCCTAGATTGTATACAAGCCTTTTCATCCGATGTATGATCTATTCAAACAAGAGATTTTCCAATCAACTTATCCGAAATCAATGTAATCTAATGCTGGCCAAACATCAAATCAACAAATAATAATAAATAACATGGATGAAATCAGAGATGCTCAATCGTCATTAATTTTGCAATAAACTCAATGTCACATAGTAATCAGACTTTCGTAAGATTCGAGTACGATATAATTAGCTACACATGGTTCTCAAAGAATAACAAAACGAAATAATCAAATCCATGTGTGAAACCCTTCTAGAATTAAAACTCGAAAATTCCCTTGCTGCTGTTGTTCTCCCTGGTTGCAGTACGTGTTTTCTCCCTCAAAAAGCTCTCTTCTCTCTCTTCAAAAATGACTATTTATACCTAGGGTAACTTCCTCTCTGACGTGTAGAAGATATCCTTCAAAATTGGACGAAAGATTTAAAATCGATTTGAAGATATCCTTCCGTCGATAGATACACGGTCCTACTACACGGGCGTGTATACAAACCGTGTATCTCTCTGACTAAGTGAACTCTGGGCGTGTATATCCCACACGGCCGTTTGTAATAGCCGTGTATGCCTCTGGCTTCTTTGTTCTTCATACACGGTTTACTACACGGGTGTGTAACTCAACCGTGTGTCCTCCTCAATGTGTTCCCATGCACGGTTGGTTTACACGGGTGTGCATTCCAACCGTGTACTGATCTGTGTAAAAACTCTTCTACGCTGATACACGGGCGTGTATACTAACCGTGTAGTCTCTTGATTCCTTTACACGGCCGTGTATATCTGCTGTTCCTTCCAAAAAGTATTTTTCTTCGTGTATTCCTCTCCGATTTCAATCCAAATCGATATCTTTTCTCAAAATAGTGGTCCTCATCCCTGAAACTGAAATATTTCTATTTTAAGTATCAAAATTCTTCAAGATAACATCAAATTATTACACAAACAAATAAAATTCATCTAAAATACAAGTGTTAATTTACACTTATCAAACTCCCCCACACTTAAACATTTACTTGTCCTCAAGCAAATTACACATATGGAAGTCTCAATTCTCAAAATTCTTAAAACTCAGGAAGAAATTCAATCATTAACCCCACTTTATACCAGGATAGCCACCATTTTCCACAACTCGCCTTTCTTAACACTCAATCTTATTAAGTACTTGTATTCAAAATACCAATAGTAGATTTCCAGTATTAATCCAAGTAAGTGAAACTTTTACCCTTTATCATTTAACCAAAAATCTCAAAGTTAAGATCAGACTTACAATCATAGAACTCAGGCATATACATCCACTTATTTCCTGGATCTTTTTTCCCCTTCTTGGATTGGAAGTTCAACATTTTAGTACCCTTTTCTTAGTCAATTAACCCATGTAACGAACTTTTAATCGATAATCCCGGGCTCGTCACCCAAGTTAACAGACGTTATCCCCTCAAGCATAGAGGGCGTCTCTCGGATTTACTTGTTCGGGTTGAATTAACTAATCAATTTCTTCTTTTTTTTTTCAGTGAATAAGAGTGGTTTCCTCGGCCAGTAAGTCCCAGACCAGACGATCTTAAGCTACTAGGTTTTAAGATACCCCTTCGAACCTCTACCACTCGAATCCAAATATTCTAATTTAAAGCCTCATTTAGTTCAGTTTTCTCGGATTTTACTCATAACCCTTGTAGCGAGCTTTCAGCCAATGATCCTGAGTTCATCACCTAAGTCAATAGATGTTATTCCCCTGAAAGGGCACCCCTCGGACTTAATTACTCGAGTCAATGAGATCCACTTCTGAACTATTTGTTATTGTTCGTCATTTTTTTTTTTTCATCAAATTACTCCCAATTTGTGTTCTATTCCATTATTTTTGTAGGGGAAAGTCACCAAGCTATAAGTATCACTTGTTCCTTCATTCAAGATCGCAAAATCAAATCTTAATTCTGAAATGAAAGCCTAAATAACAAGTAAGTCTCCCTCACATGGATACCATACTATAACTCTAAAAAGGTAAAGAGAATACAAAATAATGCAAAATTCAGAAAAAGTTTCCATGAAATAGCTACCTATACAAGTGGAATTTTATGTTTCCTGAGCAACTATTTCTCATCATCATTAAGCTTCCAAATGTTACTTAAACAAGGGAAATTGAGCATTTAAAAGTCCATAAGTTCATTGCTCTTGTAATATCTTTCTGTTCTTTCTATTCCCTTTCCCACACTTAAAATCAGACATTGTCCCCAATGTCTGCCCACAAAGTACACGAAAGAAAGAAAATAGAAACAAGGAAAATAAAAGGAGAAAGAAAAGGGAAACTTCCCTGAAATCTATAAGTGGCAAGTCATTCACAGGGGAAACTCTATGCCAGTGCAAAATCCTCGAATCATCCTTCGGAGAGCATCAGCTTTCAACATTCAATCCGCACCATCGAAAGGCTAAAAGGGTATAAATAAAATCCTAAAAACAAAACACACTAAAAGAGAAACTAAAAGAAATGAGTATCACCACAACAAATAAGCACAGGTCAATATCATCAAAGTTTATCATAGATAATCAAAGTCACAGCAAATAGTTAATAAAAACAATTCAGGGTTAGACAGACAAGTTAGCAAATAGTTAGGAAAAATCAGTCATCATCCTTCTCAGACTCATAGTCGTCATCGTCGGAATCTTCCTCAACAACCATTCGCTCCTTGCCTGGTCTGTGGGGGCTTTCCTCGGATGGAGCAGGTGGAGCAGAAGACGATCCTCCCTCAGTATGCCTCTGTCGGCTGATCGGTTCGGGAGGGATCACGTCTTCTTCGCTGGAGCTGGCACAGGAAGAGAACTGAATGTCTAACTTCTCACCAAGCTTGGTGAAGCAATTGATTAAAAACTTCTTCGGTCCCTTCTGCCGTTTTTCCATCTTAGTGATCTTCTGCTTCATCATCTTCTGGCTTTTCTTTATTTCTCCCACATCACGCGATAGCTGAGAAACCATCTCTAACATCTGCACATTGACGGATGGTTCAGCCTGCAGTTGTGGTTCCTCTTCTTCCTCTTCCCCTATCTCCTCTTCAGCGCCAGCGTCAATTGGGTGGAAATTCCAATCGCTTAATATCCTGGCTTTAAGCTTCAGAGATCGCCCAATGAAATCACTAGGTGCTCGTAATGGGAATAGACCCAGATTTTTCAAAATCCTAATAATTAGAGCACCTAGGAAAACCCCTTTCGGTCCTTTCTCTGCCTGGCGCTGAAGACAAAAAGCGGCAAAAACACCCACATTGACGCGGGTTCCAGTATACATGGCCCACAACTGGAATAAATCTCTGGCGTTAACCACGCCCTCTGAATCGATCCGACTAGTGGTAAAGCGAGCCATAATATAATGTAGCACATGATGTACTCTATCTTTCAGTTGAGAGGCCTTAGTGTCAGAGGCACTGTAGTTACCAATACCATACCGAGTCCATAAAGAGAGACAATTCGCTGGGCCCCACGAAACCGGAAGGGCGCGAAACTCAGGGGTTTGAAGAAAACCCTCGTCATAGATGCCCATAGCCTCTATGAACACAGTCATGGACATTTTATGGTACTCACCCTAGGCCAGAAACTCAACTTCGTTTCTTACACTAGCATTCATTGTACCTGAGATCTTGAAGGTGGCTAAGAAAGTAAGAATTAACTCCTCGTATAAGTCTTCTTCGATCATGAACAGGTGAAACCAGGCTCGGTCAGCTAAGAGCCTCTCAAATTGTTGGACCAACCCAAATCTTCTCAAAACATCCCAGTCCAACACCACATTCGGTTTGATGACCTTTTTCGACTTATATAGGGTAAAAAGTTCCTTATCCTTCTCTCGAATATTTACTGGGTATCGAAGAGCTTCAGATTGGCTTGAACTACCTGTTTCGGATCGGCTTCTTTTCTTCTTTTGAGCAACAGTCTTGATGCGTGGCATTTTGTCAAGGGAAATGAGCAGAACCTAATCATACCAAGAATAAAAAAAAGAATGTAAAACAAACAAAGCCCGTAGGTAATACAACAAATAACCACATCGCAAACAAGGAATTCCACCATTAGAATCACGGAAGCACGCAAAATCATCAAAATTAAGGTTCACAGCATCATACACGATTCTTGGGCACGGGAGTGTATTGTAGCTGTGTATATCAGAAAATCCCCGCCAAATTTTGAAAACAATAATTCATAAACGGCCATGTATTGCAAGAAATTACGAGAGAATCATCAATCACATGTACTAATGGTGCTTTAAAGCAAAAATCCCTTCAGCATGCAATCCAGAATACGTTCCAATCACAAAGGATCACGTGTGAACAGTTCGAAACCCTAGATTTTCTAATCCAAACAGCGATCGAGCAATGGAGAATGGGAAAAAAAAACTTCATAAATTGCATGAAAAACATCATCCATACTCAGATAAACAAAAGCCCTAAGGTTTCATTATCTTCCACATGTCATAACACGCCACATTCACATGGAAATCAGACCTTGAGTGAGCAAATAGAGAGGGACGCTAGAGAAAGGAACAAGACTGAGAGAGAGATCTTACCTTGTCAACGAAATGGGAGAAGGAAACCAACAAGGGAATGGAAAGTGAACGGTGTATAGAGAGAAAAGATAGGTAGATGAGAGTGTACTGAAAATGAGGGGTACGGTTATGAAGAAGGGTATAAATACCCGAACATACACGGTCCCAATACACGGGCGTGTAATTCGCCCGTGTATAGGCCTAAGCTCGAAAGCACGAGTATAACACACGGCCGTGTTATAAAACCGTGTACCCCTCTGACTTCTAGTTAGAAAACTTACCTCTCATACACGGTCGGACACACGCCCGTGTTTCCGGACCGTGTGTTCCTCTGTGGCTCGCTCCCCATACACGGATTTGATAAACGGCCATTTCCCTTAGCCGTGTCTACCTTGTTCAACATTTCCTTGTATACACGGTCAGGAACACGGGCGTGTTTATTAACCGTGTATTACTCTGTAGCTTACCGTTCTCTCTACACGGGCGCGATACACGCCCGTATATGTCATCCGTGTAGTCGCCTGAAGGTTAAAATTTTCCTTCTCTTGATTATTTCTTGAAGTCCATCTCCTCAAAAAGCTTCTTCATAAATATTCCTCTGCAAAACCTTGGAAAAAGAAAAAAAAAACAAATATGGTGATAACTCAAAACAAAATTGAAACTAACCTAATTGCATGGGTTGCCTCCCATCAAGCGCTTTTGTTTAACGTCGTTTGCTCGACGAAAGGAAGCTCCTTCTGATTAAGTCACCAGAGGGTGGATTCTAAACTCCTCTTGGCCCTCTTTCTCCTCTTGAGTCCCAAAATATAGCTTCAGGTGCTGTCCATTTGCCTTAAACGTGTGCCCATCTGGGTGTTCCAATTCCGCAGCTCCATGGGGAAAGACTTTGTGCACTTTGAATGGTCCAGACCATCGCGATCTCAACTTGCCCTGAAAATTTTTCAGCCGCGAATTGAACAAGAGAACGTGATCTCCCTCACGGAATTGTTTCGGATGATGAATCCGCTGGTCGTGATACTTCTTCACCTTCTCTTTATAAATGCGCATGTTATCATAGGCCATCGCGCGCCATTCATCAAGTTCGTTCAACTGAAACTTCCTCTGTTTTCCAGCAGCTTCTAGATCCATGTTGAGAGCACGCATAGCCCAAAAGGCTCAATGTTCCAACTCCACTGGCAGATGGCAAGCTTTCCAAACACTAGTCGGTATGGAGTGGTGCCCAAAGGAGTTTTGAATGCAGTCCTGTAGGCCACAATGCATCGTCTAGTTTTTCCGACCAATCCCTTCGGTGGTGCTCCACTGTCTTTTCTAGAATTCTTTTGAGTTCACGGTTTGAAACTTCCACTTGACCACTCGTCTGAGGATGATAGGGGGTTGCTAATCTATGGGTGACTCCATACCGCTTCAGCACTTTCTCCAATTGCACATTACAGAAATGTGTTCCCCTATCGCTAATTAAAGCCCGTGGTGCTCCAAACCTAGAAAAAAGTTTCTTTAAGAATTTCACCACTACTCTGGCATCATTGGTGGACAAAGCTTGGGCTTCTACCCATTTGGACACATAATCCACTGCCACGAGTATATACTTATTCCCGAAAGAATTTGGGAAAGGACCCACGAAATCGATCCCCCACACATCGAAGATCTCACACTCCAAAATGAAGTTCTGGGGCATCTCATCACGTTTTGATATACTACCCACACGTTGGCACCTATCACATGTCTTCACAAAACTGAAGGAGTCTTTGAATATACTTGGCCAATAAAATCTGGATTCCAAAACCTTGTGGGCTATACGATTCACACTATAATGACCGCCAGTTGGCCCGGTGTGGCAGTGCTTCAAAATCTCTTGCCCTTCTTGCTCGGTTACACATCGTCTAATCACTTGATCTGCACAAACACGAAACAAGAATGGTTCCTCCCAAAAATAGTGCTTTAACTCAGCAAAGAACCGCTTCTTTTGCTTAGGCGTTTTGTCACTAGGGAGTACTTTACAAACAAGATAGTTAGCAAAATCAGCAAACCAAGGATCGGAAGTGTCACTTACCTCGTTAATCTGATAGAGTCCTTCCTCTGGAAAAGCATCATCAATCTCATCTTCATCCAATTTCTCCAAATGCGGGTTCTCCAATCGAGAAAGATGATCAGCAGCTAGATTCTCCGCTCCCTTTTTATCCCGAATCTCCAAATCGAATTCTTGGAGAAGCAATATCCACCGAATGAGTCGCGGTTTGGCATCTGTCTTAGATAATAAAAACCTGAGAGCTGAGTGGTCAGTGTAAACAATTACCTTAGACAAAATTAAATAAGACCGAAACTTGTCAAAAGCAAAAATTACAGCAAGAAGTTCCTTTTCGGTCGTGGTGTAGTTCTCTTGAGCACCTGTGAGGGTCTCACTAGCATAATAAATAGGCTGAAAGTGCTTATCCCTCCTTTGTCCCAAAACCGCTCCAACAGAAAAATCACTTGCATCACACATTAATTCGAAAGGAAGATCCCAATCAGGAGCCACCATGATCGGTGCTTTGGTCAACAATTCCTTAAGCTTATTGAATGCTTGAAGGCATTCATTGGTGAATTCATAGGGTATGTCCTTTTCTAATAACCGTGTCAACGGACGGGCTATTTTAGAGAAGTCCTTAATAAACCTTCTATAAAAGCCAGCATGCCCAAGGAAACTTCGAATGGCTCTTACTGAAGAAGGTGGTGGAAGTTTTGCAATTGTGTCCACCTTAGCGCTATCCACTTCGATTCCTCTATGAGAAATTTTATGGCCTAGAACAATACCCTCCTTCACCATGAAGTGACATTTCTCCCAATTCAAAACCAGATTTGTCTCTTCACATCGAATCAACACTCTCTCTAAGTTATTGAGACAAAAATCAAAGGAATCACCAAAGACGGAGAAATCGTCCATAAAGACTTCCATAATGTCCTCTACCAAATCCTCAAAGATGGCTAGCATACACCGCTGAAACGTAGCCGGTGCGTTGCATAACCCAAAAGGCATGCGCCTATATGCGAAAGTACCGTAGGGACAGGTAAAGGTAGTCTTTTCTTGGTCCTCAGGAGCGATTTGGATCTGAAAATATCCCGACATACCGTCTAAAAAACAGTAGTATAGATGTCCTGCTAACCGCTCTAGCATTTAATCCACAAAAGGAGGGGGAAGTGATCCTTGCGAGTTGCCTCATTCAGCCGCCTATAATCGATGCACACTCGCCATCCCGTAACAGTTCTCATGGGTATCAATTCGTTCCTTTCATTGGGGACCACAGTCATTCCCCCTTTCTTGGGTACCACTTGTACAGGGCTTACCCAAGAACTGTCGGAAATAGGGTAGATTAACCCTGCATCCAAGAGCTTAATCACCTCCTTCTTGACTACTTCTTTCATGTTAGGGTTTAACCTTCTTTGAGGTTGCACCACAGGTTTGAAATCCTCCTCTAACAGGATCTTATGGGTGCAAAACGAAGGATTTATACCCTTTATATCAGATATCTTCCAAGCAAGAGCACTCTTGTGCTCCTTCAAGACCCTTAGTAAGCTATCCCTTTGCTCCCTTGTCAGACCAGCTGAAATAATGACAGGGAGTTTAGAGTCGGCCTCCAAAAAGGCATATTCAAGGTATTCAGGGAGTTGCTTCAACTCAAGTTCTGGGGGTTCCTCTACCGACGGTTTCAATCTTCCGTCCTCACCGACCCCAATCTTCTCAAACCCCTTTCTACAAACTACTTCCTCACAAGCTCTCAGATGAGCTTTCACATTTTGAATCTCCACATTTTCACTCACTTCATCATCATCCACTATCAAACTCAATTCAAGAGGATCTCTATGCATCAACTCCTGCATGACACTCATTACTAACCTGTCAACACAATCTATAGCATAACATGTATCGTCAGCATTCAAAGTTTGTTTCAGTGCTGCTGGGATTCTCACTACTAGTTCATCCTCCCCTACTCTCAAAACTAATCTTCCATCCGCCACATCAATCACTGCTCTTGCGGTGGCCAAAAATGGTCGTCCTAAGATCAGCGGGACCTCCACATCTGCATTCATGTCAAGGATTACAAAATCAACAAGGAAGATAAAGTTTTCTACCTTAACCAGGACGTCCTCAATGATTCCTCTAGGGAACTTGATCGAGCGATCTGCCAGTTGCAGGCTCATCCTCGTTTGCTTGGGCTCTCCCAAGTTCAGTTGCTTGAACAATGAGTATGGCATCAGGTTTATGCTCGCCCCGAGATCCGCCAAAGCTCTCTCCATCGGTAGTTCACCTATTAAGCATGGAATAGTGAAACTACCCGGATCCTTGAGCTTCTTGGGCAACTTGTTTTGCAAAATCGCCGAACACTCAGCTCCAATAACTGCAGTAGAGATATCTTCCAACTGTTTCTTATTCGAAAGCAAATCCTTTAGGAATTTCGCATACCTGGGCATCTGCGCAAGAGCTTCCACAAACGGTATGTTGATATGTAATTGTTTAAACAAGTTTAGAAACTTACCGAAGTGCTCTTGATCCTTATCCTTTTTCAGACATCCCGGATACGGAATTGGAGGCTTGTATGGCTGAATAGTGGATGCTTTAACTTTCCCTTGAACACACTCTTTCTCTTTGATCTCCTCAGCCCCATGTTCCTTCTCAACACCCCCTTCTTCTTGCTTCTCAACCCCTTTTTCAAGCGCAGCCCCTTGCACTCCAATAGTGTCAGGTTGCAATTCCTTACCGCTCCTTAGAGTCACTGCCTTGACCTGTTCCCGAGGATTGGGTTCGATGTTTCCAGGTAAGGATCCTTGTGGTCTTTCTGAAAGCAATTTTGCTATCTGACCCACCTGAGTTTCCAAGTTATGAATGGACGCCTCATGATTCCTTAGAGCTGCCTCTGTGGATTGTTGGTGTTGCTCGGATGTTTGGATGAACTTGGAGATCATGTCCTCTAGATTGGACTTCTTTTCTGGAAGAGGTGGCGAAGGAGGCCTTTGGAATCCCGGTGCCGGTGGATTGCCCCGAGGGATTTGTGGATTACTCCATGAAAAATTGGGGTGATTGCGCCAACCCGGATTATAGGTGTTGCTGTAAGGGTTGTTCTGAGGCCTTGTAGGGTTACCTACATAATCAATCTGCTCTATAGTCCCTTGAGCCATGAAATCAGTTGATGAATCGGTTGATGAATATAGGGGTGGTGCATATATCGCCATCCCATCGACCTTCCTAGCTAGAGCATCGACCTTTGCCGCAATGGCGGTCATCATATCCACTTCATGAACACCTGCCACTCTCGGTCTTGCTCTAGCGTTTCTCCATTGATGGTTGTTCTTGGCCATGTTCTCAAACAATTCTAAAGTCTCTTCGGGAGTCTTGACATCAAGTGTGCCACCAGCAGCAGCATCGATGGTTTGTCGCGTCGGATAGTCAAGCCCATTATAAAAAGTTGAGGCTTGCAACCAGTTAGGCATTTGGTGGTGTGGGCACCGCCTAAGCAAGTCCTTAAATCGCAACCAAGCTTCATGGAGTGGCTCATTTTCCAACTGAAGAAACAATGTGATATCATTCCTCAACCTGGAAGTTTTAGAAGGCGGAAAGTAATAGTCCAAAAATGTTTCTGCCAGCTGGGTCCAAGTCGTAATAGAGTTCCAGTCCAAAGAACTGAACCACTGCCTCGCTTTTCCTCTCAAAGTGAAAGGAAACAGACGCAACTTTAGTGCCTCATCGGATACTCCGTTCTGTTTAACGGTAACACAGATGTCTAGGAACATCTGAATATGAGCATGGGGGTCCTCGTCAGGTAATCCATCAAATTGGCATTGATTGTAGATCATATTCATTATAGAGGCCTTGACTTCAAAGTTGTTGGCCTCTATTGCAGGCATCACTATACACGATCCGGTACTACCCAGAGTAGGCCTAGCGTACTGAACCATGGTCCTACGTTCGTCCGCCATTGCTTCAGTATGAGATTCGCTGCTGTTCACTGATTGACTGTTATTGTCTACAGAATTCTCACTCTCGCTCAGCAGCAATTCCTCTTCACTTACAGCAGGTTCAATACCCTTTAATTTCCTTTTGACTGTCTGATCAATCTCTGGGTCGAATTCAAGGAGTTTAGAAGAAGAACTCCTTGTCATAAACTGCAAAGAAAACCGATTTAATTAGTTTCCTTTATAAAAAAAATAAAACCAAAGATAACAAATGATAAGAGAAGAAATGGTCAGATTAGTCAGCGTTTAGTGTTCTTAATATCGCCAATCCTCGGCAACGGCGCCAAAAACTTGTTGAATGTATCGCAATCACACAAATTAAAATCCTTTGTACTCTGACTCTTCCTTGCGATCAACTAGGCAAGTGCACCTATCGATTACAATAGTATAGAGTTGAGTTCAGGTATTGTCTCCTCAAGGATCAGCAAGTACTAATACTAACCTCAAACCGACTATCTAACCGCACAATTTCGAGGTGAATGGATTTAACCAAATTACCTAAATTAAGCTAAATTATCTAATAGAAATGAAATCAATGAATAGCAAACAATGACTTAAATTATCAAATACAATGTTCAAACGCGTACCCCCCTCTTACTACTCATCTAATTACTATGCAACTTCAATCCTTAGAAACTAATTAATGAATATTGATTATCTCTGATCCGCGGAGCATCTAACACTAAGTTAATGTTTCTTCCGAAATCACTAACTCCTAATCCTAACCGTATTAACAAAGATCCCTCTTTTATTAACAACAATCAGAATTGCATGATTATACCACAACCCTCAATTAGATTAAATCATTACATTCAATCTAATACGGAAGACTTACGCTTTCTATCCCTAGATTGAATACAAGCCTTTTCATCCGATGTATGATCTATTCAAACAAGAGATTTTCCAATCAACTTATCCAAAATCAATGTAATCTAATGCTGGCCAAACATCAAATCAACAAATAATAATAAATAACATGGATGAAATCAGAGATGCTCAATCGTCATTAATTTTGCAATAAACTCAATGTCACATAGTAATCAGACTTTCGTAAGATTCGGGTACGATATAATTAGCTACACATGGTTCTCAAAGAATAACAAAACGAAATAATCAAATCCATGTGTGAAACCCTTCTAGAATTAAAACTCGAAAATTCCCTTGCTACTGTTGTTCTCCCTGGTTGCAGTACGTGTTTTCTCCCTCAAAAAGCTCTCTTCTCTCTCTTCAAAAATGACTATTTATACCTAGGGTAACTTCCTCTCTGACGTGTAGAAGATATCCTTCAAAATTGGACGAAAGATTTAAAATCGATTTGAAGATATCCTTCCGTCGATAGATACACGGTCCTACTACACGGGCGTGTATACAAACCGTGTATCTCTCTGACTAAGTGAACTCTGGGCGTGTATATCCCACACGGTCGTTTGTAATAGCCGTGTATGCCTCTGGCTTCTTTGTTCTTCATACACGGTTTACTACACGGGTGTGTAACTCAACCGTGTGTCCTCCTCAATGTGTTCCTATGCACGGTTGGTTTACACGAGTGTGCATTCCAACCGTGTACTGATCTGTGTAAAAACTCTTCCACGCTGATACACGGTCATATACACGGGCGTGTATACTAACCGTGTAGTCTCCTGATTCCTTTACACGGCCGTGTATATCTGCTGTTCCTTCCAAAAAGTATTTTTCTTCGTGTATTCCTCTCCGATTTCAATCCAAATCGATATCTTTTCTCAAAATAGTGGTCCTCATCCCTGAAACTGAAATATTTCTATTTTAAGTATCAAAATTCTTCAAGATAACATCAAATTATTATACAAACAAATAAAATTCATCTAAAATACAAGTGTTAATTTACACTTATCATGAGTCATATCTAAGGTGGATTTAAAGTTTCTTAGAATTATTTGTGAGTGTAATTCATAAACAATTGTCTTGTTAAAATTATCATTTTCGTGGATGGGAAGGAGAGTAGAAGTGTTGCTAATTCAACATTTTTTGAACTTGAAAACTTGCCTATCCATGCCGTGATTAGCTTGTTGCTTGAAGGAGCTTGTGGCATTTGTTGTTGTGAGTCCATTGTGCAAATTTGGAATTGGGGAAGTATTTTACAGATTTCCATTGTGTTGAATAGTAAGAAATCTATTTGAATTCAAACACATCAATTAAGTTTTGAGAGTTAATGAGTGTTATTTGAATTTGAAATTCATTTCTTACCAATTGAGGAAGGATTGCAATTAGTGAAGCGGTTGAAATTCAAATTTGAATTGCTACCTATTTGTTAAGTTGTAGATAAAATTGTGGAAAGTGGAAGTATATCTTGTTATCCTTACTGTGGAAGTGGAAGTGTATTTGTTGTTGTTGCCATTTATTATTGTTGACGTAGAAGTGGAGTGTAATATTTGTGCTATTGCCATGGGAGTTTCTTGTGAAGGAGTGACTTGTGGAACTTAGAAAAATTTGTTCCACCGTGATTTTGAAAGAAGTGGAAAATATTATTGTTGTGATGGTTGAATTTATTATGCACCGTGTATAGCAAAGGTGTGTGTGTGGCATTGCATTAGTGTGTTAAGCAAATAGTGAGTGTATGGTGTTGTGTGTGTGTGTGATTAAAAAGGGGATTGCAAGTGTTGCATGTAGAGGTGAATTATATAAGTGTTGCACCGTGCTGTATTAACGTGTTGTGGAGAAGAGTGTTACACGAAGGTTGTAATAGCATACTTGTGAAGTTAAGTGGATCTATTTGTTTTCCTTTTTGTAGTCGCTATTATGTGGTGTTAAAGGAAGTGTAGTTGTGAAGTGTGTTTCATTGCTTCAAATTGTCTTTGAGGATTAGTATACAAGGGTCTACAACTATGTCGAATGACAGCGTAAATGGGGGAATTGGTGATGAAGCCAATAGTCAGGTTGGTGGAGGTCAGGGTCGTAATGTGGCAGGTAGGAGAACTTTGGAAGAACAGCTCCAGGATCTTACTACCATAGTTGCTACACTGGCAACTAGAATTGACAGAATGACATTATCACAACCACTAGTGGTAAACCAGCTGGCACCACCTCCAGTAGCTCCACAAAATCCTCATCGAGACAGAGTAGTGGGAGATGGGAATCTGAATAGAAGGATGGGTAAGGAGCATCTTCCATACAGGGAAGAGAGGGATGACAATTTTGGGGCAAACCCATATCAAAATAGGGATTTCAGGCCACCTCGGGGCTTGGAATATGTGAAACTGCAGTTGCCTTCTTATGATGGCAAGGGATCAGCTGATGAATATTTAGATTGGGAGGACAAGGTTGAGGGTCTCTTTGAATGTTATGAGATCGATGATAGTACCAGGGTCTGATTGGTTGTTGTCAAGTTTATAGGGTATACTGCATTATGGTGGAAGAATCCGATTATCAACAGGCATAGGGATGGAGAGGCTGAGATTCAGTCCTGGAGGGATATGAAAAGGGTATTGAGAAAAAGGTTTATTCCTAAGCACTACAAACAGGAACTATTTATGCGACTTTAGACATTGAGGCAGGGAGGCAAAATAGTGAATGATTATGTGCAGGAGTTTAAAACCCTTATGATTAGGCATGGGTTCGTTGAACCTCCAGAACAAACTGTAACACGTTTTGTCTCAAGTCTAAAATATGAAATAGGGTGTGCTGTTGAATTGCAGTGCCATAGTACACTTGATGAGGCTATTCAGTTGGCCTTAAAAGTAGAGAGACAAAGGAGGTCCAACTTATTTAGGGCTCCGAGCAGTAGGCTTAGTGCTATTACTAGACCCATATCAGCTGACGGTCGATCAGGGGGAACAAAAGCAGTTGGTGAGGCAGTGAAGGTAGTGGACAACACTACCCCAACTATTATTAGAGAAAATTTACCTACTGCGAAGGGTAAAGAGGTAATGGCTCCAGATGTGAGGTAGACTGTTCTCGGATCTACTAGTGGAAAGGCGCACCAGATAAAGTTCTTTAAATGCATCGGATTTGGGCATATGGCAGCACAGTGTCCAAATAAGAGGGTGATGACTGTTATGGAGGACACAGGGGAGGATATTGAAGATGACCATGATCAGATTGAGCTTATAGATTTACTAAGGGCACTGTAGGAATATTATGATGACCAGACTGTAGACGCACCTAAGGAGTGTACAGGAGAAAAATATCTACCCCTTAATGTGTTACGCAGGGTTTTAACTATATCTCCTGATACTAGTGACATTCAGAGGGAGAACATATTTCACACCTCTTGCAGAATCAAAGGTAACCTTTGTGTACTCATCATCGATAGTGGTAGTTGCACAAATGTTACATCTGATGCACTGGTAGACAAATTACATCTGTCTACTATCCCACATCCTAGCCCTTATAACTTGCATTGGCTAGATAATCGAGGTAGTATGTATGTTACCCTTAGGGCAAAGGTTCCTGTGAATGTCGGGCAGAAATATCATGATGAGATCCTATGTGATGTAGTCCTTATGCATGCATCCATTTACTGTTGGGTCGGCTTTGGTTGTATGATCCACAGGTGTTACATGATGGGTTTAAAAATACCTACATGTTCAGCATGGGCGAATCACACATAGTTCTATCGCCAATGACTCTATCTAAGGTCCATAGGTTTCAGGAACAGGTCAGAACTCCATCCACTACCTTTGATAGCCGGAAGATCAAGACAACAAAGACATTAGGTTTCAGTTCCAAAACTGATCATCTAGATTTGAGGGCAAATCTTTCAAAAGCCCGAGGAGATGATGGGAAAATTTCTGGCACAATCGATATTTTCAAAACCCGATTTGGATGATGATCCAAATCACTCATATTTTACTTTATGTCTTTTTATTCTAATAAATATTTAAGAAATAATCTTACAGGTACAATAATAATTCTCCATGGGATGCCAATATGTCCTACAATAGTTGATGGACACAGAACATTTTCAGAGTGACAATTAAAGACCCGCTGCAATTGTTTTCCATTCCGAGGCATCGGTTCATAAAGACTTATGATATTTTGTACTTTTTAATTTTTTTATGAACTATTTTTTATTGTATTTGGTTTTGGGACACTTTTAATTCCTTGTAATTTTCATTTAGGACTAGCCATCTTAAAAGTGGCAAGCTTATAATTTTGACCATTTTCTAACCCTAGGAATAGCAAGTATAAATACTTGATTAGAATAGGGTTTGAGGAGGCCATTTTTTGCAAATTAAACATAGCACTTCACATGTGGGAATTAAGGTTCATCCTAGTTCAAAAATCTCTTATCAATTTCAACCCAAGAATTGGAATTGTGGCGAGTGCGATAAGGGGAAATTGTGAGTTATATCGATTTCTTCTTTGTTGTTTTTCATTTCTTCTCTAGTGAGTCATATCTAGGGTGGATTTGAAGTTTCTTGGAATTATTTGTGAGTGTAATTCATGAACAATTGTCTTGTTAAGATTGATTGTTCCTTTAGTACTTAAACTATATCTCAATTTAGTGTTGGTGTGAATTCGAATTAGAGGAAGAGTGGAAATCACGGTTTTATTGCTTCCTTTTTGATCTGATTTTCACGTGGATCTCATTCCATTTGTTTTCACTTGGTGAAGATTACAAATAGGGATTGCAATTTCATCATTTGATCTACATTTTCCATCCAAATTTCATAGGGATTTCACATGATTTGTGAACCCATTAGACCGGTTTTTTGTGATTGATTGTGAATTTTTTTTCTTGAGTCATTTGATTGTGCTTGAACTTGATTTTGAGCACATCATAGTAGGTGCTCAAGAATCATGTTAGGAGATTTTTCATTGTTCATAAACCTAGAATGGAAAAATGGAGGTTATGTCAAGTTTTGTGATGACAATAAAGGAAAAATAATAACAACTAGTATAGTAGCCTTTACCTCTAGTATAATTGAAAATGTCCCCCTGGTAAGAGGTTTGAAACACAATCTCTTGAGTATTAGTCAACTCTATGACAAAAGTTATAAAATGATTTTTAAAAAAGACAAAGTAGCAGCTTTTGATCAAAATGGAGAAAAACTATTTGAAGGTTTTTAGAAAGGAAATATTTACATGGATGGTTGAACTAATAAGAGTAGATGTTAAAAGATGTTTCTTAACAATAAATGATAACCGCTTTGTTTGGCACAAAAAACTTAGACGTACTAATTTTTCACAACTAGAAAAACTTTTGAAAAATAAACTTTTTATTGGTTTACCAAAACTTTCTTCTTTTAAAAATATTAAGTGTGATCATTATTTGAAAAACAAAGTGGTTTCAATTTCTCATAAGTCTAAAAATGTTATTTCTACAAAAAGACCTTTAGAACTTCTATATCTTAATCTTTTTGGTCCAACAAGAACCTTGAGCTTAGGAGATAATAAATACAGTTTATTAATATTTGATGCCTTTTCATGTTTTACATGGCTTTTATTTCTTAGAAACAAGAGTGGCACGTTTGATGCTTTTGAAACTTTTTCAAAATAAGTTCAAAATGAAAAGGGTTTTTCAATCATAAGTTTAAGAACTGATCATGGTAAAGAATTTAAAAATGAAATTTTTATTGAGTTTTGTGAGAAAAATGGAATAAAACATAATTTTTCTACTCCATATACTCCACAGCAAAATGGAGTAGCAGAAAGGAAAAATAGGGTTTTGCAAGAAATGGCACAAAGCATACTAAATAAAAGTAATGTACCTAAATATTTATGGGCTGAAGTAATATCTACATCTTGTTATATTTCTAATCATGTTTATGTAAGACCATTGATGTAGAAAACAGCTTATAAAATGTATAAAGATAGGAAGTCAAATGTGTCATATTTTCACATATTTAAGACTAAATGCTTCATCAAGAAATCTGGATAGAATCTCGATAAATTTGATAAAAGAGTTTATGAGGGAATCTTTCTTGGTTATTCGAAAACTAGTAAAGCTTTTTGTGTTTTTAATCAATTAACTGAAGTAGTAGAAGAATCTATAAATGTCAAGTTTATTGATAATCCAATCATGGATAATAATGACGATGTCATAAATAAAAAAAATAAAGATGAATATTTAAATCATCAACAAGGTTTACAAGATATGGTTGAAGTAACTATGGAACCTAAAATAGAAGCTTCAATCGAGCCCAAAGAAGAAGGTTGGTCATACAATTGAGTAGATGGTCCAATAGACACTTCTATAGAAGGAATGTCATACAATCACTCAAACAGTTTGCCTAAAGGTACTACTGAACCTAAACAGGCTGTAAACAAATTTCTAAACCTTGGAGATTTGAGTCATATCATCCACCAAAATAGGTGCTTGGCAAAATAGATTCTGGAATTAAAACTAGATCAAAGTAACAAGATATTGAAAACAATTTTGCTTTATTATCTGAAATTGAACCTAACAATGTGAATGAGGCTTTAATAGGTAGTAACTAGACTAATGCCATGCAAGAGGAATTAGCACAACTCTAAAGAAATTAGGTGTTACCACTAGTTCCAAGACCAAAGAACAAATCCACTATTGAAACAAAATGGGTTTTCAAAAATAAACTTGATGAACAAGGTAAGATAGTAAAAAATAAAGCAAGAATTGTAGCCAAAGGATATTCACAAGAAGAAGGTATTGACTTTGATGAAACTTATGTTCCTATTACTATATTAGAAGCTATTAGATTATTATTAGCTCATACCTGTTACAAAGACTTCAAATTATTTCAAATGGACAAAAAAAGTGCTTTTTTAAATCGATATATTAAAGAAAAAGTATTTATAGAACAACCCCCAAGATTTGAAGATCCATCAAAAGAAGACTATGTTTTTCAATTACAAAAAGCTCTTTATGGTTTAAAATAAGCTCCTTGGGCTTGGTATGAAAGGTTAAGTGATTTTCTAATCAAAAACAATCTTGCAAGAGAAAAAATCAACACAACTTTTTTTATCAAACATTTTGACAAAGATATTTTATTAATACAAATTTATGTAGATGATATTATTTTCTGTTCTACTAATAAAGTATATTGCAAGGAATTTTCAAAGTTAATACAAGCTCAATTTGAGATGTTCTTAATGGGAGAGCTAAACTTCTTTGTTGGATTGCAAATCAAGCAAACTTCTCAAGGAATATTTACTCACCAAGAAAAGTATACTAGGCAAATACTCAAAAAATTTGGAGTTAAAAATGTTAAAGGAACTGCTACTCCTATGTCAACTTCAATAAGGTTAGATCCTAACTTCTCTAGTAAAAAGGTACATGAAAAACTTTATAGAAGTCTAATTAGATCTTTGTTATATTTAACTGCATCTAAACTAGACATATTGTTTGTTGTTTATGTGTGTGCTAGATTTAAATAAAAAAAATCCAACTAAAACACATTTAATAACTGTCAAAAGAATATTCAAATATATATCTTGCACTACAAAATTAGGAATTTAGTATTCTAAAAATCATAATATTGATTTAATAGGATATTCGAATGCTAATTATGTAAGCTACAAGATTGACAAAAAAAGTAATTTAAGTACTTTCCAATTTTTAAGGGACAAGATTGTATCTTGGTCATCTAAGAAACACAATTCTATGGCCCTATCGACAACTAAAGCAAAATATGTTTCGATTGGGAATTATTGTGCTCAAATTCTATAGATTAAACACCAATTGCGTGACTATGGTTTTGTGTGTAAAAATATTCTAATAAAATGTGATAATACAAATGCTATTGATCTTACAAAAAATCTAATCCATCATCTAGATCTAAACATATTGAAGTAAGGCATCACTTTATAAGAGATCATGTTAATAATGGAGATATTAATCTTGATTTTGTTAATATTGAATTTCAATTGGCTGAATTTTTACAAAACCTTTGGATAAAAATAGATTTAAATTTATTAAAAATGAAATAGGTATGTCCTTTCCTTTATAATAAATTATGTTATTTTAGATAATCTAAAATAAAAAAAGAGGCTTCACATCTTCCTAACCATTGTTTTAACCTATACATGCAACGACTACTTCTTTAAAACACTTTTTCAAATATTAAAGCTTCAAAACTCCCCCCGTTCTCTCTATTACTCTAAACACTCTCTCAAACCCTAACTTTGTCTACGACCATGACACCACGAAAACCCGACAGAACTTCCACAATGCTCTCTTAAGCCAAAAAGAAAGATAAAACCACCATCGAGATTCAAGATGAGTAATCATCCATGTCATTATACCCTAATCATGAAAAATCTCAAGAAACCATACATAGCAAGGAACAGGGATCCTCAACAGAGATTAGAAAACATGACGACGGTAGTTTAAAGGAGATTGCCACAAATAGTGATTCTGAGAGTGAACAAGAAATTTCTACAGAATGTCTGAAAAGAAAGAAAAAGATAAACCCTAAACTTCAGTTTTCTTGAAAGCTTATATCGTTAAAAGGAAAAATTATAGATTGTATGACTTCGAATTCTAAGTTTTTTTATTAAGAATGGTTTCCACGTTGATAAGATGCTGGATAGAATTAGTTGCCAAAAACTGATAGGAATCAAAATCCAACAAGACTTATCATTAGGGCAAGAACCAAAGGATTTTGAATCTTGGCGATGAAGGCCCATTTTGAGCAAATCGACCCTGGAATTATTCGTCTACTAACCTCTTTTATCTTATTCATGTATTTTATATTCCAATAGGAATACTTATCATGCTTTATAGGGCGATGGACAAACTCACTCAGACTCAGTTTGTAGGTATTCCATGGACCGACCTGAACCGGCGATGAGTTGGGCCGACAAATCCTATGGAAGAGCTCGCATGATGAAGACTATTTTCTTTTATTTTGAAATTGTTATTTGGACTATTTTATGTTGTATTTTCTTTTGGGACACTTTCAATTTTTATTATAATTTCCACTTAGAACTGGCCACCTTAAAAGTAGCATAGTTGTAATTTTTGTCCATTTTCTAGCCCTAAAGGTGGCAAGTATAAATACTTGCTTATAGTAGGGTTTGAGGAGGCTAAAATTTTCAGAATTATCTTCACATTTTCGTGAGAGGGCTTAGGGTTTCCTTAGATCCAATTTCTCTTATCAATTTCAATTTCCAAGAGTTGAAATTATAGCGAGTGCAACAAAGGGCAATTATGAGTAATATCAATTCCTTCTTTGTTATGTTTCCTTTTCATCACTAGTGAGTCATATCTAGGGTTGATTTGGATGTTCTTGGTCAAATTTTGATAGCAATTGTGATCAATTATCATGTTATAAGATTGAAAGGTTTTTAGCATTGGTTATCATCATCAATTTTATTGAATCATTGTTGACGTGAATTTTCATTGTGGAAAGAGGAGAATCACGGATTGAAACTTGTCATCTTGGTGTAATTCAAGTGGATTTCACTTTTTTTTATTGTTAATTGGTGAAGTTTATCCTTATTGGATTGTTGATTGCATCTTTGAATCTTCAGATTTCATCAAATTTCCTTTAGGGTTCACGCAATTTCCTAATCCAATTGAACCGGTTCATCTTTGTGGTATAAGAGCTATATCATATTTGGATTTAAGATTGAACACATCCTAATTGAAGAATCGGTTATAAACATTGGAAATTGATGCCATTATTCTTGAGATTGAGACTAGTTTGATTAACATTGTTTGATTGTCTTTCAAATTGGTTTTGTATGTGTTTAATCTAGGTTTTGAGCACACCATGTTTTGGTATCAAAGCTTGTGGTTGTGAGAAGGGGTTATTTGATTTTGAATTTCAGAAATTTAAGGTTCTTGAGTTTACATTTTGATTCCGAAATTGAAAGTGGAAAATTGAATTGTTTACGTTGTTACTTGAAGTGGTGTGATTATCTTGCTTGGGGAGTTGAGCTTACTACTTGTTAGAGTGAGTTTTGAGGTCTTGTTGAATCTCCATTTGATTGATATTTTTGTGTAAAAAAAAAAAAAAAAAGAATAGTAGCACATCTTGTGATTCAAAAGTCATAATTTGAAGTTACCTCAATTGTGAAGAAGTAAAGGTGTATTTTTGCTTGGAGTGATTTGGACATAAAGGGGGCTTAGTGTACAATTTTCAGAAGTGAGTGTGTGGGTTAAGTTATTTGAATTTCAAAACACACATTAAGTGATAGAAGTAATTGTGTGTTCATTTGAATTTGAAAGTGGCACCTTACCATTTGTGGAATATTGCAATTAGTGATCTCATTTTGAATTTGAATTTGAGCTGCCTTTTGTTGTGAGTTGCGGTTTGAAATTTGTATAGAAGTAGAGAAATTCAAGTGTGGAAGAGTATGTATGTGTGTGCCACAACGTGTATAAAAGGTGCATGTGCATAGAGTTGTGTTTGTAAAAGTTTAGTGAAGTTATGTGTGTTTAGTGTAAGTGGCGGTGTGACTTGTTGTGTGTATAAGTGTGTGTGGTGTTGTGAATTTGTGGAAGTTGTGTGGAGTAAGGTGCTGCACATTGAGGCTAAAGTGTGAGAGTGTAGTGCATGGATAACAAACCATAAAAGGGAAGAGTGGGGTTTTAATTGTGTAGTGTGTGTTTTCAGAAAAAGTGGAGGAATCACAATTGTCATTTTCAAATTTGAAATCAAAATTGAAAGTGTACATCAAGAGGTCCATTTGAAATTTCAAACACACATTAAGTCATAATTAAATGTGTATCATTTGAATTTGAAAAAGCCTCTTACCATTTGTGGAGTTGTGCACTTATTGAACTTCTTTTGAATTTGAAAGTAGGTTGCCTTTTTTTGTGTTGAAGTTGCGATTTAATGTTTGCTTAGAAGTGGGGAAAGTGCACCGTAGTTTAAAGTAGTGTGTATGGTGTTGTATTTTGTAAATTTAGTAAAGGATTTGTGTATTTTTGGTGTGGTGTTTTGTGTGTTATATAGAGAGGTGTTGATTGGTGGCGTGAATTGTGTGGAACTAAGAGCAAGGGGAAGTTGTGTGGTGGTGAATGGTGTATTGTGTATGTGTTTAATTGCTGCCAATTGTGTATTTAAGTGGTGAGAAGTCAAGCCAAGAAAAAGGAAAGTGAGTAGTAGAATTTGAAATTCAAACAAGTCATTAAAGTGTGAAAGTAATTGAACTAGTTACTTAAATACTTGTTGTTAAATTTAATTCTATCTATTTGAAAGTAATTAAGTGTACTTCATTTGTGGCTTAGTTGTGTACTTGAACCTTGGAATTGTAAAGATAATTATTGTATTGTTGGATTTGAGCACAATCATGTCTATTGAAATGTTTCATTATACTAATATATTGCGCTGGACATTGACTACATTTACTACTAAGGATGACGAACAAAGGGAAAACTTATTCCATACTTCTTGTAGGGTACAAGGAAATTTATATGACCTTATAGTTGATGGTAGTAGTTATACCAATGTAGTAGCAGCATCGTTAGTGTCGAAACTAAAACTTGCTACTACTCTACATCCTAAATCGTATACAATACATTGGCTTAGTGATCAGAGGAGTATGCATGTGACCCAAAAAGCTAGGGTACCATTCAGTGTAGGGGATAAATCCTTTGATGAGATTGAGTGTGATATTCTACCTATGTGTACATCCCATATATTGCTTAGCAGGCCTTGGTTATATGACAGGAGGGTCTTACATGATGGCTTCAGGAATACTTATGTATTCCAGAAGGAAGGAAAACGAATTATTTTGGATCCAATGTCGCCTTTAGAGGTTCAAAGGGTTCAGCAACAAATCAGTAGACTATCAGTAGGCCATGAGTAGTTGAACTAACCCTCAGAGCACAAAATTTGTCAGACACAGATGTGCCAACCTTTAAAGTATCCTGATGATCATAGTCAGATGAGCAAACTACCAGAGGACCAAACTGTTCAGGGTTAGTTATGTTCTCCTTCAGAGATACTAGAGGTTCACAAGCAGTTGAGTAAACCATTAGAGGATTCTAAGGATCAAAGTCAGATGAGTCCATAATCAGAGAGCCAGAATGTTCAGAGATAGTTGTGTTCACCTTCAGAGGTTTCAGAGAGCAATGAGTAGTTGGGCCAACCATTAGAAGACCATGAGGATCAGCGACATACAGATGAGTTAGAAAAGGAGAAAACAATATCAGTGAAATGGGTTGAGATAGGGGATACCTCCATGGATAATGGGTCATTATTTTTGTTGCAGATGAGATACATCCTGGAAATGGAGGAGAGAAAACAATCACCACCTGTAGTATTTCAGATATTGGGATTCTGCAAAGTTACTTCTTCAAATGGATTGCTAGGAGAAAACAAAGTCTCTACTGCATTTGATCTGTCAGATTTGAGGACAAATCTTTTTGAGGCCCGAGGAGATGATAGGAATCAAAATCCAATAAGACTTATCATTAGGGCAAGAACCAAAGCATTTCAAATCTTGGCGATGAAGGCCCATTTCAAGCAAATTGACCCTAGAATTATTTGTTTACTAACCTCTTTTATCTTATTCATGTATTTTATATTCCAACAGGAATACTTATCATGCTTTAAAGGGCAATGGACAAACTCACTCAGACTCAATTTGTGAGTTATCCATAGACCGACCTGAACCGACGATGAGTTGGGCCGACGAATCCTATGGAAGAGCTCGCATGATGAAGACTATTTTATTTTATTTTGTAATTGTTATTTGGACTATTTTATGTTGTATTTTCTTTTAGGACACTTTCATTTTTTATTGTAATTTCCATTTAGAACTGACCACCTTAAAAGTGGCATAATTGTAACTTTTGTCCATTTTCTAACCCTAAGGGTGGCAAATATAAATACTTGCTTATAGTAAGGTTTGAGGTGGCTAAAATTTTCAGAATTATCTTCACATTTTCGTGAGAGGGCTTAGGGTTTCCCTAGATCCAATTTCTCTTATCAATTTCAATTTCCAAGAGTTGAAATTGCGGCGAGTGCAACAAAGGGCAATTGTGAGTAATATCAATTCCTTCTTTGTTGTGTTTCCTTTTCATCACTAGTAAGTCATATCTAAGGTTGATTTGAATGTTCTTGGTCAGATTTTGATTGCAATTGTGATCAATTATCATGTTATAAGATTGAAAGGTTTTTAGCATTGGTTATCATCATCAATTTTATTGAATCATTGTTGACGTAAATTTTCATTGTGGAAAGAAGAGAATCACAAAATTGAAACTTGTCATCTTGGTGTAATTCACGTGGATTTCACTTTTTTTTATTGTTAATTGGTGAAGTTTATCCTTATTGGATTGTTGATTGCATCTTTGAACCTTTGGATTTCATCGAATTTCCTTTAGGGTTCACGCAATTTCCTAATCCAATTGAACCGGTTCATATGCTTGAGTTGAGATTGTTTCTTTGATTCATTTGCATGTGCTTGGGCTTGGTTTTGAGCACATCATCTTTTTGGTATCAGAGCCATATCATATTTGGATTTAAGATTGAACACATCCTAATTGAAGAATCGGTTATAAACATTGGAAATTGACGCCATTATTCTTGAGATTGAGACTAGTTTGATTGACATTGTTTGATTGTCTTTCAAATTGGTTTTGTATGTGCTTAATCTTGGTTTTAAGCACATCAAAAACAATGTAACTTAAAGTGTTCTATGTTCAGTGAAGTGATTGATGATTATGAAAACCTAGACTCGAGAAGGAAAAATAGTTTAAAGTCTAATGTATGTGATCAAAATGTTGTGATTCATAAGAATGACTTCATTCATTGTTTATGACTCAAGAATGAAAGTGATGACAAAGATGTGCTAAACATGAATAGGTTAGAGCTGTTCCAGTATCTAAATGATAGTTTCAAGATTGAATCACAAAGAGATATACTTGTTATTCAATTCTCTTTACTAGTTAGGATGTTACATGAAGTGGTTAGTTCATATGTTCTGCTAAGAATTGGAAGTTGAACATATATCTCTATTGATGTGCCTAAAACCAAGACTAAGAACATACAAAACCAATTTAAAAGACAAACAAGCAATGTCAATCAAACTAATCTCAATCACATGAGCAATGGCATCAATTTCCAGTGAATGTAACTAATTCTTCAATTAGGATGTGTTCAATCTTAAATCCAAATATGATATAGCTCTGATACCAAAAGATGATGTGCCTAAAACCAAGGTCTAAGCACATGCAATGAACCAAAGAAACAACTTCAATTCACAAGATCAAAACCAGTTCAAAGGGCACAAAATTAACGTGAACCCTAAATGTAGGAGGTGAACCAATTGCTATATTTCATGAAATAAATATCACAATGATGTATTCCTCAATGATGATCATAAACTATACTTAACAATCACATGAATAATACACAAGATCAACAAAACAATTCTGAAATCCTCCTTTCCAACAAGACCCCAATTCACGCCACAAGATGAAGCAAAATTTGATGGTAATAACCAATGATAAGAACCAATCAATTAAGTAGTAATAATTTGATTACAAATGCAATCAAATCTGACCAAGAAACTTCCAATTCAACCCTAGATATTACACACTAGAGTAGAAAAGAAATCACAACAAAATGAAATTGATATAACTCACAATTCTCGCCACAATTTCAACTCTTGGGATTGAAATTGATAAGAGGAAATATGAACTAGGAAACCCCCAATTCTCTTACGTTAAAGTGAAGTGTATATTCTGAAAAAATGGCCTCGTCAAAACCCTACCTAAGCAAGTATTTATACTTGCTCTCTTTAGGGTTAAAAAGTCCACAAAATTACAACTATGCCACTTTTAGGGTGGCCAGTCCTAAAGACAATTACAAACAAATGAAAGTGTCCTAAAAGAAAATTACAACATAAAATGGTCCAAATAAAAATTACAAAATAAAAGAAAATAGTCTTCATCATGCTAGCTCTTCCATAGGATTCGTCGGCCTAGCTCATCACCGGTTCAGGTCGGTCTATGGATAACCCACAAGCTGAGTCTTAGGGAGTTTATCCATTGCCCTATAAAGTATGATAAGTGTGCCTGTTGGAATATACAATACATGAATAAGATAAAAAGAGGTTAGTAAACAAATAATTCCAGGGTCAATTTGCTCAAAATGAGCCCTCATCGCCAAGATTTGAAATCCTTTAGTTCTTGCCCTAATGATAGGTCTTAACGGATTTTGATTCCTATCATCTCCTTGGGCTTCAAAAAGATTTTTCCTCAAATCTGGAAGATCAAATGCAGTAGAGACTTGGTTTTCTCCTAGCAATCCATCTGAAAAAGTATCTTTGCAGAATCCCAATATCTGAAATACTATAGGGGGTGATTGTTTTCTCTCCTCCATTTCTAGGATGTATCTCATCTACAACACAAATAATGACCCATTATCCACTGAGGTATCCCCTATCTCAACCCATTCCACTGATATTGTTTTCTCCTTTTCTAACTCATCTATATGGCGCTGACCCTTATAGCCCTCTAATAGTTGGCTCGACCACTCATAGCCCTCAGAAACCTCTGATGATGGACACAAATGTCTCTAAACAGTCTAGTCCTCTAGTGATCTACTCATATCACTCTGACATTCGGTATCCCCTACACTAAATGGTACCCTAGCTCTTTGGGTAACATGCAAACTCCCCTGATCACTAAGCCAATGCAATGTATACGGTTCAAGATGTAGAGTAGTAGCAAGTTTTAGTTTCGATACTAACAATGTTGCTACCACATTGGTACAACTACCACCATCAACTATAAGGACACATAAATTTTCGTGTACCCTATAAGAAAAATGGAACAAGTTTTCCCTTTATTCATCATCCTTAGTAGTAACTGTAATCAATGTCCGATGCAATACATTAGTATAATGAAACATCTCACTAGACATGATTGTGTTCAAACCCAACAACACAATAATTATCCTCACACTTCCACGGTTTAAGTACATAACCAAGCTACAAGTGAAGAACACTCAACTACTTTCAAGTAGATAGAATTAAATTCAACTACAAGTGTTTAAGTAACTAGTTCAATTACTTTCACACTTTAATGACTTGTTTGAATTTTAAATTCTACTACTCAATTTTCCTTTTCTTACTTTGGTTTCTCACCACTTAAATACACAATTGGCAGCAATTAAATACATATACAATACTCTATTCACCACCACACAACTCTCCTTCTACTCACAGTCCTAATATGTTCATGCCACTAGCATCAATTATCTTTACAACACAAACAACAATCAACGCCAAAGATACACACCCTTCACTAAGTTTACAAAAACACAATACTACATACACTCCTCTTCAAGCCACGATGCACTTTCCCCCACTTCCACACAAATATCAAATCGCAACTTCAACAACAAAGGTAACTCAAATTTCAAATTCAAATGAGTTCAATAATTGCAATATTCCACAAATGGTAAGAGGCTTTTTCAAATTAAAAAGATACACAATTAACTATGACTTAATGTGTATTTGAGATTTCAAATTGACCTCTTAATGTACACTTTCAATTCTAATTTCAAATCTGAAAATAATAATTGTGATTTCTCCAATTCTCGAAAATGCACACACTACACAATTCTACTTCATAATTGAAACACCACTCTTCCCCTTCACTATGCACTACACTCTCACACTTTAGCCTCAATGTGCAGCACCTTACTCCACACAACTTCCGTAAATCCACACCGCCACACACACTTACACACACAACAAGTCACACCGCCACTCACACTAAACACACAACTTCACTAAATTTTTACAAACACAACTTTACACAAAAACAACCACGGTGCACAACCTCCCCAATACAACACACACAATACTTCAAAGTATACACTTCCTTGTCACTACACAACCCCAAAGCAATTCGAAAATCATACACAAAACAACAACAATTCAAATTTGAAAATCAAACCACTTCATTAATTGCAACCCTTCCATAATTGGTAAGAAGCAATTTTCAAATTCAAATGAACACACAATAACTTCTACCACTTAATGTGTGTTTTGAAAATCAAATAATTTCCTAATCTTCCACACAAATCAAATCTAGAAATTTCTCAATTGCATCCATTATTTTCGAAAAACAAACAAGTAAAGTTAACACTTCTTCTTTCTACACAATTGGAGATATTTCACACTTCCGAATTTACATTCAAAAGCACTAGCTTTCCTCTTCCTTTACGGTGAAGTCCACAACATGGAAGCTTCAACAAGTACTCAAAATCACTCCAACAAGCAGCAACTACAACTCCCCAAACAAGACAATCACGCCACTTCAAGTAATCACAACAACAATTCAATTCTACTCTCAATTTCGGAATGAAGATGTAAGAACATGAACCCCAAATTTTCGAAATTCAAAATCAAATAACCCCTTCTCACAACCACAAGCTCTAATACCAAAAGATGATGTGCCTAAACCCAAGATTAAGCACATACAAAACCAATTTGAAAGACAAATAAGCAATGTCAATCAAACTAGTCTCAATCACATGAACAATGGCATCAATTTCCGATGAATGTAACTAATTCTTCAATTAGAATGTGTTCAATCTTAAATCCAAATATGATATAACTCTGATACCAAAAGATGATGTGCCTAAAACCAAGGTCTAAGCACATGCAATGAACCAAAGAAACAACTTCAATTCACAAGATCAAAACTAGTTCAAAGGGCACAAAATTAATGTGAACCCTAAATGTAGGAGGTGAACCGATTGCTATATTTCATGAAATAAATATCACAATGACATATTCCTCAATGATGATCATAAACTATACTTGACAATCACGTGAATAATACACAAGATTAACAAGAACAATTCTGAAATCCTCTTTTCCAACAAGACCCAATTCACGCCACAAGATGAAGTAAAATTTGATGGTAATAACAAATGATAAGAACCAATCAATTAAGTAGTAATAATTTGATTACAAATGCAATCAAATCTGACCAAGAAACTTCCAATTCAACCCTAGATATTACACACTAGAGTAGAAAAGAAATCACAACAAAATGAAATTGATATAACTCACAATTCTCACCACAATTTCAACTCTTGGGATTGAAATTGATAAGAGGAAATTTGAACTAGGAAACCCCCAATTCTCTCATGTTAAAGTGAAGTGTATATTCTGAAAAATGGCCTCCTCAAAACTCTACTTAAGCAAGTATTTATACTTGCTCCCTTTAGGGTTAAAAAGTCCACAAAATTACAACTATGCCACTTTTAGGGTGGCCGGTCCTAAAGACAATTATAAGCAAATGAAAGTGTCTCAAAAGAAAATTACAACATAAAATGGTCCAAATAACAATTACAAAATAAAAAAAAATAGTCTTCATCATGCTAGCTCTTCCATAGGATTCGTCGGCCCAGCTCATCACCGGTTCAGGTCGATCCATGGATAACCCACAAGCTGAGTCTTAGTAAGTTTGCCCATCGCCCTATAAAGTATGATAAGTGTGCATGTTGGAATATACAATACATGAATAAGATAAAAGAGGTTAGTAAAAGAATAATTCCAAGGTCGATTTGCTCAAAATGGCCCTCATCGCCAAGATTCGAAATCCTTTAGTTCTTGCCCTAATGATAGGTCTTAACGGATTTTGATTCCTATCATCTATGGATAAAGCAAAAACTGTCTTAGGAATAACAAAAGGAAAGAGTGTGGATGTGGTTGATAAAATCTTGAAAATTTTGTTTGAAAATAAAAGAAAAAGACCATATGGAAATCTGATTATGTTACTCTTAAAAGAGAAGAGGATAAAGTTTCTTAAAGAGGATTATACTAGAATTCCTATTACGAAAATTATTGAAGAGATCTTCTATCATATGAATATACATGTTTGGAAAAAGGTTTAGTTTTCTAGAGATTGTGCAGTGTATATAGATCATAGGTATTCAATAAGAGATATCCTTGAATGGATGTTTAATGTACAAAGAGGAGCAACCTATAAAGAGAGAAAGAAAAATGATGAGACAGAACTTCTGAAAAAGAGTAAAAAAAAGGAAAGGAAAAGAGAAAGTTGCAAAAAAAAAGAAAGAATGATGAAAAGGAGGTTTGACAAAGGAAATCTGGAAATAAGGGATGAACCTATAGTTAGAATAGGCGGTTCTATAGATAGTTTAAAAGAGGATGTTTTAAAATCCCTTGTTCCTAAGAAAAATGATTTTGAAGCTGGGAATAGTAATGAGGCTATTAATCTAAAACGTAAGATTTCAGATTTGGAGAATTTTGTAAAGAAAATTTTTACGGAGATAAAATCTATGATGGAGCCAGTTACTACTAAACCCAGTGAAGAAAAATGTGATAGATTCCACCAACTCCTACTAGGACTAGATAATGTTTTCCAAAGACTCCTGTTCAAGAAGATCAACAAAATCATAATAATGAGGTTAGAGACACTATTCCAGTGCATAATCATAGCATGGATACTTCATATGCATAACAAAGTCTTCCTTAAAGTGATGAGACTGAGATTTTGGATCAAGTTGAGCAAGAAACCGCTGCAATCGATCTAGAGAATAATTCTACACTTGAAGTTGTTTAAGAACCTACTCCTAAACCCGTTCCTGAAGCAATCCAAAACACTCAATCTGAACCCCTTGCTAAGCAATCTACTCAACCACTTACTCCAACTGATCCATCAAAACCACAGTTAACTCCTGTTCCTACTGAAAACAATCTTGAACTTATCGAAAAGCAATCTAAAGCAGAACTAGTTCTAAAACAACCTAGCAGAAAGGTCAAGACAATAGCTAGAAAAGTTGTCAAGCCTCTAAAGAAAAAGAAAAATTAATTCTTTTTGCACTAATGTTTGTTATCTGTCTTAATTTTAAAGACTCATGCTACTCATTATTTCTAATTACCAATATGTTTAGTTTATCTTTTCAATGATGTTTATGCTTTTGTTAATTCTTTTCCTTTAATGGCTTATCAATTTATATCATATGTTGAGGGGGAGTAATATGTACTACTTATCCGATAACAAAAAGGGTGAGAAAGAAAAGTTAGTGATAAACCTGTTTCACAAATGTTTAATATATTATATAAGTCTATCACTTAAGAAAGGTTTTGTTATCATAAAAAAGAGAGAGAATGTTAAGTTCTCTTAAATAATTTTTTATGATAACAAAAAGGTCATAAGATATCTAGTGAATTTGTTTTAAGTGTGTAGAATAAAAGTATTCATTCTCACAAATACTTAAGCAAATAGTGGTTTATAGACACTTCATCTAATAATTAACAAGACAATCTATTAAACATTTTAGTAAACACTTAAACAAATAGTTTGATACTTCAGTTCGTAGAATGTATGCTCATATAGTTCTCATCTATCTTCAATACAAGTTAGATTTATTTGAAGCCCCAACTCTACTAATTAAGTATATTAAGGTAATGCACTTAATTCGTTCCACACAAGGAGGATTGATAATCTATGGGGATTTTCTTTGAAGTCTATTTCACAAGCATTCAAGGAAGCTTTTAATAGTTGCAACATCGTTCAGAGTTATAAAATTTTGTTTATCAAAATGTTGGAAAGTTGTCAAATTGAGATATTTAAAGATTTATTTTATCTCAACATGAATATCAACAAATGAAGAACTAGATAAGGATAAGTATAAAAAATATGGTTTGTCAGCTAAAGCTTATCTGCATAAAGAGGGATCTTTGATTTTTAATTTGAAGTTTATCTATACAAGATTGTTAAAGATTAGGACAAAGATAAATATCAACAATATCTAAAGATCATAAGCAAAACCAATTATATGATCAAGGAGTTCAAAGTTTGAATTTTTAGATAAGATTTTCATATCCCACAAATATAGGAATATTACTCTTATTCGTGCAACAAGGAAGCCATTAGAAGATTTTATGTATGTTTTGAAGTATTCCATCAAGAAGGATAGTACAAGAGACAAATATATAAACTCAATATTTCAAGTAGAACATAGAAGGGAATAGCAGCAATTTTTTGAAGCTTTCTTTCATACTTACAAAAGATTACTTAGTAATCTTATAGACACTTTGAGAAACACGACGAACTACTTTTACATTTTATTTTTTATTTTTTTGAGCTTAAACAAAAGAATTCATATTTTCTCATTCTTGTACAAACACTCTTTACTTTTCATGTGAGGATTAGCTTAGAAAGTAGGGTTATAAAAGTCTTGTAGTTTATGTTTAGCCAAGTGGTAGGCTAAAAAGATAGAGCAAGAGCTGTTGGTGTTTGTAACATTTTTTTGCTATTGGATTAGTGGAAAGACTAGTGTGGAACACCCAATCCCCAATAGTGTAGCTAGAAGAGAGGATTGACTCATAGGGAGGAAGCTCTATATATCATCGTCTTCTTTATTTTATTGCACATTAATTTCTGTCATTTTCTTTTTGCTTGTCATGTGCATTCTTCATTAGAAAAAGGAAATTAAAAAGTGTTCTTTTAATTAGAATTTCATAAAAAGTTTTGAACAAGAAATTCACCAGTTACCCCATTACCCCCCTCCCTTCTCTCTTGTTTGCCATTTTGAGGCCTACACAGACAATTAGAATGAGAAGCCAACTAGAAAAGAGAAAAAATGAAAGCGAAGTACCCTTATCTATTAGAAAACCCAGGTATGCTATAAAAGTTTTAAGTACAAAACATTTAAAGTGGAGGAGGATGTAAAACCCTGAAATTTATAGAAAATTTAATATCGTATTAGCATATAAATTATTTTAAAAGCCTTATTTACAACCCATATAACTTAAAATTAAAAGAAATAATAATATAAAAAGCGAACCACATAAAATTTCAAAATAAACGATAAAATAAATTAAAACCATAGGTTTATGATAATTAAATGAAAATTTTGAGTAAATATTTACACTTAGAATAATTCATTTAGTTTAGTTGCAAATTTTCATGATAAAACACTAAAATTACTATCCTTAAGTAAATTAATGCAAGCGACAAATGAACTTGGAAAATCCAGAAATTAACTTCATATATATAGTCTCTCTATAACCAACCTCTGCAAATCCCAATTCCCCATATTATCCATCAAATATCAATCTATCAAATTCGAGCGACAAAAAACATGAGAGAAAGCATAAGAAAAATAAAAAGAAAAGAGGGAAAGAAGAAGAAAAATGACGACAGATTACATATACAACATCCAAATTTCAATCTAAAACTACCTATGTGATCCTTAAGATGAGCCCTACAAAACTAGACTATACTTGTATGGAAATTTTTTACTTTCCAAATTTAAATACAATTTTAAAATGTATAAAAACAAGTTTTTAGCTTAGCAAATAGCTGAAATCACTAGGAATATAAAAACTAAGATGATACTAGTATGAGTAATAAGTAATAGTGTTGTTTTCTTATATTTTAGAAGAAGAATTTAATCCTTCCAAGTGAGTGGAAACTCTATGATATACTATTTGTTTGTAATGTGGTATATAGTATAACTGTGTATCCATGTATATATATTTGTTATTGTGAATTTCACATGAAAATGTTGTGGCCAAATTCCACACATAGATGAATTGGTGATGTCTGTATGTGTCATGCCTTGTTTTGTAATCTTTGTGTGTTTGATGTGTGCATGAATGTACTGTCCAATGGTATATCATGCGATGGTGTTGGATGGTATGTGAAGGAGTAGAGTGAGGAGTGCTAGTTGTGTGTGTTATCATGTGTGCAAGTGGTTTGCTGGTGCATGGCTAATGTGTGTCGCATGGTGTCTGAGCCATGCATGGAGTAGCATGTGTCATGCGTGGTATCTGGTGGATAGTGGGTGTGTTTGTGTCATGTGTGGCATCCAATAGATAGTGCGATGTCCAAACATGTGTGCTAGTGCATGGAAAGGGGCTATTAAGTGGTGTCTGAGCCATGCGTGGATGGTGTGTGTCGGGTGGTGTTTAAGCCATACATGGATGGTATGTGTCACGTGGTGTCCGAGTGTATGGGCTGGTGTATGATGGGATGTCCATGTTGTCCAAGTTTGTGTACTAATGTGTGAATATCGTGGTAGTGCCAAGTGTGAGAGGGGTGCGGTTGTGATCATGTGTGCGAGTTGGTTCGGCGATGAGCGTAGGAAAAAATCCAGCAAGCAAGAAGAAGATGATGATGAATAGGGATAATTATGTGTGTGTATATATATATATATAACATGGCCTATTGATTAAGGACAAAATTCCAAAATTTATAATTTTTAGCACTAGTATTGGTGGTTAGGCAAAATGATGTGGGACATTTAGGTATGCCCTAATGATCTATCTATCATGAAATGTGATTTTAATCGTGCCATTCCGTGACTATAAATTTCTACAGTTTTCCCTATTTTGTTGTTGGTGTATGGTTATACCATGTGTGATCACCCTAAAATAATAAATTAATTATTTTGACTTAAATAAAATTTGACATGTATTACATGGTACATTACACTGTAACTAAAAGCCATCACTACCACAAGACACACAAGTAATTACGTAGGGATTACTGTCTGCCATCGACAAACTACGTGACTGAGGGGGATTATCACGTCTTTGACAGAACCAAGTGAGAGTCTTACATGTCCTTGAGGGTGTGTACTTGGTGTGCTAATTGATACTTGGAGCTTAAAGCTTTTAAATTATAAGATAATCAATAATATAGAGATAAAATGGAAAATAAATGTTATAAGATATTCGGGCACAAATGGTAATAAGAATCCCCAACCCAAGGTCAAGGGGGGCATCAAACCTTTGACTTCACTCGAACTACCGGAAGGTCGCGTGTGATATTGCATTGCATAAGATGATCATACATAGCATATGATTGAAAACTTATTTGATTTGTTTGTGCGTGTGTAGTATTGAGAGTATCATACTCCCATCTCACTAAGCGATAATAACTCACTCCCTATAGATTTTATGATGTAGGTCACAACTGTGTGAACTTAAAGGGTAGACACATTACCAAAGTAAGTAAATCTCATTGTGAAACTTTTGGGATAAGGAGCAAGGTTTTGAAAGATAGAATAGATTTCTCATGTAAATTATGATAGAATACTAATGGACTACTTATTGTAAATATTTTAATATGAATTAGCAAAATTTCAGCTTGTGTTGTTATGGGATCTAGATGAGGCCTACTTTTGGAAGACATGTTTATTTTATTCTGATAAATATGGAATAGTTTAGATAAAATAGAGGAATGTTAAAGGCTGTTGTTTAAAATTTGATAGGTCAATAGATGTGATGATTGAGACACTTTGCGGTTGCCTATTGAGGCCAGTTAGCTGTAGTGGGTTGTCACAATTAAGGTACTTTATGGGGCGTGATAGTGGAAGTGGTAGTGGTGGGGAATGAGTTGAGGCATCATCATCATCATGCTTGAGTGATTGCATGTGCTATGACCGTTGCTATTGTTGATGCTACAACTCATCTACTCATGCATGTAAGTGCGTGTTCTCGGCTTGTAGGGTAGTTAGCATGCTCTCAAGGTAGGACGACCTATCCTCCTCACCTTGCTACCTATCTGGTTGTTGATTAGGTGGATTTTTTATGGTGTTAGCTAGAGGAATTGGGTCATATTATGTATAAGTGTGTGAAGTTTTAGTGGTTTTTTATTTTAACTTGCTATTACTAGCTATGGTAGTGATTTTCTAAAAGATAGTGAAAAATGTTGTTTGTGATTCTTTATGGGGATGTTATGGACCTATAAAAGACAAAGATATGAGCTATAAGAAGTGCCAGGGCTATTCAGCATAGCCACTCCGATGCTTAAGTTAGATTGCATGTAAATAGAGAGTAAGGTTATAATAACAAAGCTAGAGAGCTTAAGGTTTTGTATCCCTTAACCTATGGGCCGACTCTAGTATTTATAGAGGAGATAGAAGTGTAGTTGAGGTCTAAAGACATGGAGCACAATCTCTTAAGTACTTCTAAGATTTTTGGATCATAGAGTTGTGAGCAGTTATTCTATTCAACTATCTTCATTAGACTTTATCCTGAGTTTACTAGGTCAAGCAGACTTAAAGGGGATAAGCCAACCTACCGTTAAGGTCTAGGTGATAGGAATCAAAATCCTATAGAACCTATCACTAAGGCAAGAGCCAAAGGGTTACAAAATTTGGCGATGAGGATCCTCTTTGAATAAACCGACCCTAAAAATATTTGTAGACTAACTTCTTTTCTATTACTTATTTATTGTGAATTCCAGTAGGTATACTTGTCGGTTTTTACAGGGCAATAAATAAACTTGCTAAAGCTTAACTTGTAGGTTATTCATAGACCGACATAAACCAAAGAAGAACTGGCCCAACAAATTGTTCACTTAAATTGAAGAACCGACCACTTGAAGACCATTTGAATATGTAATTGTTGCTATGAGAATCGACTATTTTGTTTATTTTGTACTTGTGATTTTGATTTTTGGAACTGGCCACCTAATGGCAACTTTATAATTTTTTGGTTTGTTTTACCTTAATAGAAGTAAGTATAAATACTTGCTAACTAGGGTTTTTAGGGAGCTTTTTGATATTTTGACATAAACACACATTTGTTGCTGTGAGAGTCACCTCTTGCTAGCATCTACTCTTATCAATTTCTTTGAAAATTGTAGCCAGTTTGGCTTGGAATTCTTATAAGTTATATCAAGAATTTTCTAAGTTGCATCCTATTATTACTAGTGTGTAATATCTAGTGATAATTGGTTGATCTTTTTATTTGTTCTTTCACGTTAAATTAAGGTTCATGTATTAGCTAATTATAGAGATTAGAATTGCCTTGTTCCTTATAATTGATTGGTATTGGAATTCCCTTGTAGTACTTCTAATTTGGTTCATGCCATTTGAGATTGTTCATCCTTTAATTCACGCCAATTTTAAGTCCAATTGATTATTTGTGTGATTGATTAATCATTTGTATCTTGTGCTTGTGATTTGGATTCTTAAGAACATCATAATTTGGTATCAGAGCATAAGATTTAAGGAAGGGAATTGCATGAGCTTCATTTGACAATTAGGGTTCTTAAAGTTGATTTCTTGATCCGAAATTTTTGAAGTGATTTGTAGTAGTGATTGTGGATTTTGTTACATTCTAGTTGTTGTTGTTGAAGTGGATGTGGATTGCTTGTAATAGCATTTGTTTTCTTGAGCTTGTCATGAGGAAGGAGGAGTGTTCCTTTATGATCATTTGGGAAAAGTGGAAATTGAAAACAAAGAAGAGTGAATTATGTGTTGGTGATTTTGGAAATTAAGGTTATCATTTGCAAATTTTCATATTTGTCTTATGTGAGATTAAGGAAAATATTTGAAATTCAAACACCTTCTTTAAGTTGAAGAATTTATTGTGAAATAGTTGATTGAATGTTATTTGAATTTGAATTTGCTTCTTACCATTTGTGAAGAAGGTTACATTAAGAGTGGTATTTTGAATTTGTTGCCATGATTGTGTTGTGTGTGTGGCGAAGTGGAGTTGTGTTGTGAAGAGGTGTTGCAACATGTGGTGTTGTGTGTGTAGTGGTGAAAGGGTGTTGCATGTGAGGAGGAGTGGTGTTTGAAAACTTGCACCATGATTGTGGTGTGTATGAGTGTCGCGATGTGAGTGTGTTGTGAAGAGAATTGCAACTTGTTGTGAGTTTGTGTTGCAAAGAAGGTGCTACACGTAGAAGCAAAGGTGTGTTTGTGCCGTAATTAGAAAGGAAATCATAGTGGTTAAAATTTGAATTTCAAAACAAGTATTAAAGTGTGGAAGTTATTATGTATTGATTCTTAAACACTTGCTTAGTTGAATTCATTAACCTACTATTTAGAAGAGTGTTTAATTAATGCTTCAATTTGTTGTTGCCATAATTGAAGTGTAGAAGTGTGTAAAGTTAAGTGGAGTTTTGGTTTCTCTTTTGTAGTGGTTGTTGTGTAACATTAGAGTGTTGTTATTGACTAGAAGTGTGTGTGTTGTAGTGTAAAATAGAGTAAACCGTGTGGAAGTGTGTGTAGTGTGATTGTGGGAGTGTGTGTGTGAAGCCATTTAGGGTATGTGTTGCACTAGTTGTTATTGTACCGTGGAAGTGCCTTTGTGTGTATTGCACCATGAGTGTAGGTGTGGTGTAAAGTTGAGGTTTGTTGATTGTGATGTGGTGTGTAAGTGTGTGTGTAGTGTAGTATGTTATTGGCTTGTTGAAGTTAGTAAGAAACCATGTCAAATGATTTATATTTTTCTACTAATATACTATGTCGAGCTTTGACTTCTTTTCCGATCATTGATGATGGGCAGAGAGAAAATTTGTTTCACATATCTTGTAGAGTATAAGGTAATTTAAGTGCTCTTATTATTGATGGTAGTAGTTGTACTAATGTTGTGGCTACCTTATTAGCATCGAAATTACAACTTGTAACTACCCCATATCCAAAACCCTACAAATTACATTGGTTGAGTGAGTCTCCATGTAACCTAGAGAGCTACGGTACCTTTCGGTATAAGAGATAAATATCATGATGAAATAGAATGTGAAATTCTTCCCATGTGTGCATCCCATATATTGTTTAGCAGGCCGTGGTTGTATGATAGGAAAGTTTTACATGATGGCTATAGAAATACTTATATGTTCCAACTGGAGGGTAAATGCATAATATTGAACCCTATGTCACCATCAAAGGTCCAAGAGGTGCAAAGACAGATAAGTCAACTATCAGAAGTCCTTGAGGTTCATAGTCAGATGAACAACCTTCAGAGGACCAAGCGATTTAGAAGCAGATGTGTCAACCATTAAAGGGCCAAGAAGTTCAAAGACATATAAGTGAAATAGGGGAGGAGAAGACAATATTGGTGGGACAGTTTAAGTTAAGGGAGGTCATAGTGGATGATAAACTATTATATGTGTTGCAGATAAGATATATCCTAGAGATGGAAGGGCGAGAGCAACTACCTCCTGTAGTATCTCAAGTACTGGGAGACTATAGTGTTACTTTTACAGATAACTTACTAGGAGGATACAGAGTTTCTACTGCATTTGATGTTACAGACTTATCAATCTATCTACCCGATGATGTTTATGAAGACCTATCAGATTTGAGGACAAATCTTCTTGAGGCCCGAGGAGATGATAGGAATCAAAATCCTATAGGACCTATCACTAGGGTAAGAGCTAAAGGGTTACAAAATTTGGTGATGAGAGTCCTCTTTGAACAAACCGACCCCAAAAATATTTGTAGACTAACTTCTTTTCTATTACTTATTTGTTGTGCATTCCAACAAGTATACTTGTCAGTTTTTACAGGGCGATAGATAAACTCGCTAAAGCTTAGCTTGTGGGTTATTCATGAACCGACATAAACCAAAGAAGAACCAGTCCAACAAATTGTTTACTTGAATTGAAGAACCGTCCACTTGAAGACCATTTGAATATGTAATTGTTGCTATAAGAACCGGCCATTTTGTTTATTTTATACTTGTAATTTTGATTTTTGGAGCCGGCCACCTAGTGACAACTTTGTAATTTTTTGGTTTTTTTTACCCTAATAGGAGCAAGTATAAATACTTGCTAACTGGAGTTTTCAGGGAGCTTTTTGATATTTTGACATAAACACACACTTGTTGTCATAAGAGTCACCTCTTGCTAGCATCTACTCTTATCAATTTTTTTGGAAATTGTAGCGAGTTTGGCTTAGAATTCTTGTGAGTCATATCAAGAATTTTCTAAGTTGCATCCTATTATTACTAGTGTGTAATATCTAGTGATAGTTTGTTGATCTTTTTATTTGTTCTTTCACGCTAAATTAGGGTTCATGTATTACTAAGATTACAAACTAATTATAGAGATTAGAATTGCCTTGTTCCTTGTAATTGATTGGTATTGGAATTCCCTTGTAGTACTTCTAATTTGGTTCACGCCAATTTTGAGTCCAATTGTTTATTTGTGTGATGGATTAATCATTTGTATCTTGTGCTTTTGATTTAGATTCTTAAGCACATCATATTTTTAGTATCAGAGCAAGTTGTTTCTTACAATTAAGGTTCGCATGGCCATTGTTCATCATGCCATTTTTGTGAACTTAGTTTGGTTGAATTCTTCAATTGGTTTGCATTCATGTGCTTGGAATTTAAGCACATCACTAGGGCTCTGCCAATTAGCATGAATATTATCAAGTCAACTTAAGCATGGACCCAAGTCTAAGATAGCCTATCAATAGAAACCTTAGCTCATTTTAAAAGATTGCACAGTTTAAACAAGAAAAAAAAAAAAAAGGATTTAAAGATTAGGGCAAAATTAATTTTGAAGACATATAATCATATCAATCTTATGTGACTTGCAATTTTTCACGAAGAAAATGTTGAGACTTTAGACATATTTGTAAGGATGCCATCGGGTCAAGTTTGGACTAACATATTTGCAGGGATGCCATCAGGTCGAGTTTAGACTGGTTTTATAAAACTTGAACCCAACCCATTACCTTGTAGAACTACCCATGACTCGACCTAAAACCTTATAGGGTTTTTATTTAATACCTAAAACCTACCCTATTAAAGGTACTATGAACCCGTGACCTGACCCGCTGACCTACTACCATAATTTATGTAAAATATCTTAATGTGAAATAAAGAAATAATGCATTATCATAACTCTTATAATTTGTTTTTACCATTCATAAAAACATATACTAAGAATAAAATGACAATATGTTATATGATATGGTATAAATTGTTTATAGGAAAACAATTGTATTAAATATAACCACCTATAATTACAATTTCTATAAAATAATCTCATTGAGGTATTATTAAATTACACTTACAAACTTGGTGTTCAATGAAATAAACTTTATTAAATCATCATTAAAGCTGCTACAATAGAGAGTTAAATACACCGTATAGATATTTATCTAAATCCTAAATTAAATAAAGTTCAACTCACTAATCACATATTTCTACAAGTTTATAACATAATTTACTGAATTTTAAAAATTAATTAAATTCATCTCATCTTCTTTCTAAACATTTATCAAAATTAATTGAAATTCAACCTATTCTCTTCCTCAATTATATCTGTACTTACAAAGAGAAAAAAATTTACATAAAATATATTAAAAGAAATATAAAACTAGGGGTTACAGATATAGCTAGAAAGTGAGAATAGTGAGATTAAATAGAGATTCAACTAAGGTTTCATGGACTTTAACAAATAAAATAAACAAATAGGTTTCTTTAGTATGATATAATAGGTTGATTACAATCCTTAAGTTTTGAAATTTGAGTTTGTAAATATTATTATCTATTTTTTTTTAATGAATCAGATTTTCCTAATAAGTTTATTCTAAAACTCGAAACATGATGTAAAATTTTATGAAATTTTGAAATAATATTTAAATCTATTTCAAAATTTTATAAGATAATTAACGAATTAAACGAGTCAAATATCTTATAGCGATATTTAGTAACATTTGCATATTTCTATTCATTTCTAAAGAATTGGGTTGGAGTTACCCGTGCGAGGAGAATTGGGAGGTCAAGATCAGCTGATAACATTGTCCAACTTTTTTATCTTAAAATAATACGAGGATAGAAGAAAGAGAAGTTCGTGAAAACGACGCTGTGACAGTGCATGCCCCCATCAAAGAACTCATGTGGGAAGCCGGAGGAAGGACGAAACCGTCAATTCACTGAAACTCAAGGGCAACTCATCTTTTTCCTTGGCCAACTTCCCAGAATAGAAAATGTACAAATACGAAATCGTATGCCAAGCGTCGGTCATCTATACACCAGCGGCTCATGAATCGAAGAAACTTTGCATGTAAAATATTGTCAATAATAAGTGATAGGACCACGTAACCCTGGGAAGAACAAAACGGCTAGTGGTATTGGACATTTTAATATAAGAAGCCGGAAGTGGTATCAATCTCTCTCCCAAACACAAGTTCCCTCGTGTAGAATTTTACCAGCTGGATGTTCATTCAATCAGTACGGCCAAAGCCTACGATTGGTGGAACCTGCTTCCTTGTCTCCATTTCAAGCTTTCCTACCTTGTTGAAGAAAGCCCTCTTCTTATTTCTTCTACCACAGAGTCTTTTTAGCTCTTTTTGTTTCTTTGCTTTTACCTCCCAGTCTTTATCCTTTTAATTTCTCTCATTTTATTTCATGGCTTATCTTACGTTCGGTTGATTTCTCGCTTATGTCACTTTTTATTCTACAGGGTTTGGACTAGAAGATTTATGCACTAAGGTTTTTTTAGATTTAATTGCTTTTTAACTTTGTTTTTTTAAGTATTGATTTGTGCATATTTATGTCCATATCTTGAGAATTTAAAGGGTTAGTTTAATTTAAATGCATTGTACTAGGTTTTTTTAGTTGAGAATTTAAGGGGTATGAACTAGAAGATCTATGTACTTAGGTTTTTTTAGATTTAGTTGCTTTTTCACTTTGTTTTTTAAGTATTGATTTGTGCATATATATGTCCATATCTTGAGAACTTAAAGGGTTAGTTCAATTTATGTGCATTGTACTAGGTTTTTTTACTTGAGAATTTAAGGGTATGGACTAAAAGATCTATGTACTTAGGTTTTTTTAGATTTAGTTGTTTTTTAACTTTGTTTCCTAAGTACTAATTTGTGCATATATGTCCATATCTTGACAATTTAAAGGGTTAGTTTAATTTATGTGCATTGTACTAGGTTTTTTTACTTGAGAATTTGAGGAGTATAGACTAGAAGATTTATGTACTAAGTTTTTTTTTAGATTCAGTTGCTTTTTAATTTTGCTTTTTAAGTATTAATTTGTGCATATATATGTCCATATCTTGACAATTTAAAGGGTTAGTTTAATTTATGTGCATTGTACTAGGTTTTGTTACTTGAGAATTTGAGGAGTATAGACTAGAAGATTTATGTACTAAGGTTTTTTTTTAGATTTAGTTGCTTTTTATTTTTTGGTGGCATATATATGTCCATATTTTGACAATTTAAAGGGTTAATTTAATTTATGTGCATTGTACTAGGTTTTGTTACTTGAGAATTTGAGGAGTATAGACTAGAAGGTTTATGTACTAAGGTTTTTTTAGATTGTAGTTGCTTTTTAACTTTGTTTTTAAGTATTAATTTTTGCATATATATCTCCATATCTTGAGAATTTAAAGGGTTAGTTCAATTTATGTGCATTGTACTAGTTTTTTTTTACTTGAGAATTTAAGGGGTATGGACTAGAAGATCTATGTCCTTGGGTTTTTTTAGATTAGTTGCTTTTTAACTTTGTTTTTTAAGTATTAATTTTGCATGTATATGTCCATATCTTGACAATTTAAAGGGTTAGTTCAATTTATGTGCATTGTACTAGTTTTTTTTTACTTGAGAATTTAAAGGGTATGGACTAGAAGACCTATGTCCTTAGGTTTTTTTTAGATTTAGTTGCATTTTAACTTTGTTTCTTTAGTATTAATTTGTGCATATATATGTCAATATCTTGACAATTTAAAGGGTTAGATTAATTTATGTGCATTGTTCTAGGTTTTTATACTTGAGAATTTGAGGAGTATAGACTAGAAGATTTGTGTACTAAGGTTTTTTTTAGATTTAGTTGCTTTTTAACTTTGTTTTTTAAGTATTAATTTGTGCATATATATGTCCATATCTTGACAATTTAAAGGGTTAGTTTAATTTATGTACCATGTAGGTATGGGTAGAGGCAAGATTGTGATTAGACGAATCGATAATTCGACGAGCAGGCAAGTGACTTTCTCCAAACGGCGGAACGGCTTGCTGAAGAAGGCGAAAGAACTAGCGATCTTATGTGATGCGGAAGTGGGAGTAATCATCTTCTCAAGTACCGGAAAGCTCTATGATTTCGCCAGCACCAGGTCCTTTTGAGATCTTTTTAGCATTTATAATATCATGATTGCGTTATTTCACTTCTTGCCTTGGTCTATTATAAATACCTTGCTTATACTTGAGATGGTAAATTTGTACCAACTTTGTGGTCTGCATAAATGTGTAGGCACTATTTTCATTATTTTCAAACATTTCTAGGAAAATATTATAGGCATTAAATACGAACTTTTACGATAATTGAACTTTTAGCTTGCCTAATCTAGAAGATAACGGAAACTTTCAAATCTAAGTATATTCACAGCGCTAAACTGTGCTAGTGTAAACCTTCAATTAGTTTCTCCCTTCAGCTCCACTTCAAATTTGGGAATATCGGAAAACAAATGCATACTCGAATTAGAACTTAGGATATACTTTTGTTGGTCTCATTAATCGTCCAAGATTAACATTAATAATTGATAATCATCACAATATATAGAATGTCGTTTCTTTAAGACTTCGATCAGACAATGTTTCAATTTGAAAACAAATAAACCATTAGGAGTAAAATAAAGTATATTGAAACGGCTCGTACATACAAAGAAAGCATTGGAATAACCTCAAAAATTGATGAACTCTAGCTGAAGCATTTACCTGGATTAATCTCTTTCCGGGCTAGTTTTATAGACAGAAATTTTGGAACTCTATCTTCTTTCAGTAGCTGGGAAAATCAAGATATCTTGATTCAAATGAAAAGTAGTGGTTTGAAGAATATTATGAAGAAGGATATGTCTCTCTAATCGTTTCTTCAGTAGCTTCTTTATTGCCAAAAACATAGGGTCCGAGTCTCCAAGGCTTGTCTTCAAAAAAACAGGCTAACATAGAGGAGGGATTGAATGTAAACTGACGAAATACAAGTTGAACTTACATATTATAATAATTTGTAACAAGAATGATTTGAGTTCAATTTGTAGATTATGTATGAATATATGGCCAAAAGAACCTCTAAATCTCTCAGATTTTTTTCCATGAAAATTAAGAAAAAAAATGCGGCTAGAGGCTTGTTTAACATTGTGATCCAGTGTGATCTCTGAAAGATTTGCTCTCTCCAAGAAAAATTATTATAAGCTCCTCAAAATGAAAATTTTAGGGCAAAAATCAAAAGTCTAGATTTTCTTCAATATGGTAAAGTTGTATAAGCACATCGAGTTGAACTTTGAAGAATCCTTTTCGAATAAAATGTAACTGTTCAAAAGCCTTCAGATCATTATGGAAGATCGTTGAAGGCTAACTTGTCATCAATTAGGGCATAACAAAACATCTTAGGGCTAATCTCATGTGTTTAGGACTTGCTAAAGCATGCGTACTTTGTTATTCGCTTAAGGAACAACAACACGAATTGCACATCATTCACTTGGGTTTTCAAACTTAATGTATGCATTTATATTGTTCGCTTATCTTGCTTTCTTATCTATTGGATATTTAGATAGCTCACACATTAAAAAAAAATGTAGTTTATGGTATCATTTTTCCGTTCTTTGAATTATTTCCATATGTATATACGGTGAACAATCTGAAGTTGAATGGAGTTGATCACACTGCAGAAGATAATAATATAATATCATTCCACTTTAGCTTCACATGGTTGTGTAATTTGGAGGGAGCTAGGGTTAATCTTTCAACTAAGAGACCTTTATGGTGTTTTCATCTCACGTAATACTAACAAATAGTTGTATATTCTAAGTAATTGAGAGCAATAACTTTTCTAACTCGAGCATTAGAACTTCCGTAGCATTTACGGCTAGTAGACAAATAAATTTTAAATCTTTTAGAGAGAAATTGTTTTTGTTGTGCCATGTGCATCACATTGGCTCATATACTTGCTATAGATGACTCCTTTTTCATTTTCTTTTTTTTTTTTTATTTGCTTCTTTTGTCCTGTGCTTAATTGCAACTAAATCAAATATGTAGGGCTGCGAATTAGTTTATTCTTATGAAATCATTCTCGATGAAAGTTTAGTTATATTGTGGGAGTGATGATTTAAAAAAAAAAAAAACTGCTCCCATACATTCCAGTTGCTTGAAATACTAATAACTACATAAGTAAAACTATTTCTAAGGAAAGAATAATAGAAATTAAATTCCAAGCTATCCCATCTCATGGAATAACCAAAGAAGACATTAATGTAAACAATAAAGATATCAAAATTTCACTAATTTTTACTGCATGTGGTTACAGAATAAAATGATATAGAAATAGAATTGTAAGATTTAAGAAATGAAATAAAAAAGAAAAAAGAAGCAATAGCGGTTACTTATAATTCCTTTGAGGTCTTATGGGTATATTTGAAATATACTATTAATAACTAAAGATTAGCTATTCTCTAAATGCCAACCAAATGTAAAAATAAAACTATAGAAAAATAATAGTTATTCTATTTCATACTTATAGAGTTAATCAAATGTATCATTTTAGCATGTCTATCAATTTACTTAATATAGTACCAGCCAAATGATTTCATGTGCATGTTGACAAAGATAAATAAGAAAACATAGGTGTATATAAATAAATTAAGTAGGCTTGTAAACCGCCTTTAAATTCCATATAAGTCTCGATTACAGAAGATTGTGTTTAAAACAAAATATGTAGCTAGAATTCTACAATATTTTCAAAATAGCTTTATTTGGTGACCATATAATAGGTGGTCCTCCTCGTCATTGGTTGCACTTCCCTCCTAAAATTTTATAACCCAACATCGTCCTTTATGTCGTCCTTGAAGCAGCGCCAGTCTGAGATTTCTACTTTACGGGAACTTGAAGCTGCCATTACAATAAATGAGAGTTTCCAGAAGAATTATATTTTTCGAGAAAAGTAATGTTATGAAAAGGAAGGATAACTAATAGGAAGCGTCATTCATGTGACCAAAAGCAGGATTTTCGAACTTACATCAATTTCCACGCATAGGAAAGATTCCTATGTATCATATTCCAAACGTCAGGTTTCGATGTTTGAATTGATAAAAAGTTTTTTTGTTGCTCATTTCAGTGTTCATAGTACAGATATTTTATGACCATTATGCTAAAGTTATGAAACCTATGTTGACATTACTTTTTAGTACATAATCCATTATTTGTTTAATACATATCAATGCGCACGCACTCATAACATACGAATATCCTTAAGAGTTACCTTGGACAAATCGAGAATAAAAGTCAGCATCATGGCTTGTCTTGCTTGTTGAGTTGAAGTCCAAGGGGAGAAGGATATGAACAATGACGATCATCCAAAATGTTGTTCCATCCTCGTTCGTTCGTATCTTTCCCTACAAGATCTAGAATGAATTTTCTTTATTTCCCTTAAAAAATTCTCTAGTCCTACGGTGATATAATGGATCAAAAGTTCCAACCGTTGTTTTTGGAAAATTAGTAATGCTATAAGTGTATGTTTGTTTCACATAAAACATTTTCTAAACCTTCTTTTTTTTTCTTCGAAGTTTATTATATTCAAAGTCTTACAATTGTTATATATTATCATAACCATTTCAAAAGGTTGCAGTTACTAGTAACTTTTCACGGTTGATGAAGCAACAAATGGCTAGTAGTGGTGGGTTAATCATCAAGAAAAAATGTCAATGGAAAATAAGAAAAACAATGATTCCATTTTAAAAAGGAAAAAATCATTTTTCTCATTTTTTAATTAGCATTTTTCATTATTGCTAAGCACCACCATAGCCATTACCCTTGCTTGTGTACTAGTATATGCAATCTCTTGAGGCTATTACAATAATCTAAATGTAACAAATATTGAAAAAAAATAGAAAAAACATTTTCAGTAGAACAAATACAATCTAAGTTAGTAGTGATGGTAGTATATGAATGATCTAATCCAGCTATCTTAGTGAATCTCATTGGGGTATATCTTAGAGAAAATAAGTAGGTCTTTAAGTTAAATTTAACACGATTTTAGGTTAAGACTAGGTTTGAGCTTGATATATTTGTAGGATACCAAACCAATCACTGAATTATATAAGAAAACCTTCTTTTTTTTCCATTTCAAGCAATGGTAAGAAAAGTTATTGGCTAAAAAGTTACTCGTTTAAGTATTGGAGTTTACTAACCTTTTCATAAGCCATAATCTTTGCTACACCCTTCTTTAAGATAAGGTAGTATGTTTTGCCTTATAGGATGTTTGTTCCAATCTATAAGGAAATAGGCATTGTTAAGATAGTTTAGGCTTTTCTTTCATTTTGTTAACAACTACATAAGGGTACCAATTATATAATATATTGTCTCATATTGTGATTGCTCATTTATGGCCAAAAGATATTGGAATTGATATTGTATTGAGAAGCAATAAACTTGCCTTAACTTTTTGAAAGAGGCAACTCTAAGCCACTCATTTGCATACAACTTACCACTATTATCAACCATAAAGTATTCATAGAAATATATGTGCCTTGACCCCAATGGGTGAAAGCTCAAATATACAATAGCATGGAAGGGGAATACTTGATAGGTGGAGGATTTCTTCAAGCAAATAATCAGTCAACAAAATTGGCACTGATATAAGCAATGGAAACGTAAACATAACTAATATTAACATTTCAGGAAAAGAAAAGTGATAAATACTCAATCACTAGAATGACTTCAATGCACCCATGTAGTCTCCTGGGTGAATAACATGGAATATATTTTGTATATAAATAAGTGATGTACTAAATCCATTTTCTTTCATATATAAGTAAATTAGGAATTACTTCTTATGATTTTAGATTATGTCTAAACTTAAACTTATGAGATTTGTTGTGGTTTTATATTCATTGGTTAAAACTACCCATCACTAGTGCATTGAGTGTTGGAGTGAAGCCCATTAAGTGTACCACTTTAATTACATAGGGATGTAATGTGTATGTAGGTTTTGAAGTCATGACCTTCTTTAATACCATGGTAATTCTAATTCCACAACTAACTTGACTAGAAGCTTAAGTTTGTTAGATTTGATGTGATTTTATTTTTATCAATCAACAAGCTTTCTAAAGGGCAAAAAGTCCCACTATTCTTATCTCATCTTAGGAAAACAATAAACTTAATGGAAAATCTACTAATCGTTGGTGTGATGCTTAGTTTCACTGTGATTATTTATTTAACATGAACTGAATTTTGTTCTTCCAGTATGAAATTAGTGATTGATCAATACATCAAATCAAAAGGAGAGCATCAACAACTAGACAACCTAAACTGTGAAGTAAAGGTAAACATTTTCACCCATGGCACTATTAATTCTTATATTGGACAATATATTTGATGGCTTTTTTAGTTCATCATCAATCCAACATTAATAAGGGATGGTTGCTACAATAAATTCTAAATCTACACCAGCCTAACAATTAAAGTAAATGAGACCAACAAGAAAAATCATCATTTAGAAGAAAAGGCACAGAACAAAAATGGTGAAATTTGTCTCAACATTTCATTTGCACATAAACATATTTAAGGCCTCTTTATGAACCACAACCACATTGATCAATTTATTAAAACACACGCCAAAAACAAATAGTTATAATTCATCTAATACTCGTTTTTATACATAGGAAAATAATTACAAATCACTTAGATCCTCTGAACATTTGAAATGCCATCTATAAACTATATGTTTTGTTTTGAAAAAGAGCTACCTACATCTATTGCATGTGCCTTTTGTCATAACGTGCATGAGAGTGCAATTAGAAAATGAAGTGCATCGATTCGTTACTGAAAAATGGCTAAAAAATAAGAGGTAAAGATATTAGAAAATTTCATCAATTGATGGATTAAACAACAACAAGCAAATAGAAATAAAAACATCTTACCCAAAAAAAAAAAAAAACACACTTCATGGCTTTTTTTCTGCAAAAGAAAAAGGAGATCATGAATTGTTCAATGCACAAATCTAAGGTGATTTTTAGGTATGACTGATACATTTTTCACCCACATGAAACTTTACCAAGCATATTCCTCCATACTCTGACCAAGATGAAGGATTTTGTTTAGATGAACAACCTTGCATGTTTAGAAGGAAGAAACGAGAATTTGATTTGGTTCAACTTGTAGAATGACATTCATGCATATAACAAACTATTGTTCTAAAGCACACCCCGCGTAACATCTTCCAATGCCATAGCCCTCATTTATCCTCTTTTGAGCCTTTGATGAGACATTGTGAATTATGGTAAGATATCAAAACCATACATAAAACACTTACAATGCCATCTGTATATTCTTCTATGAAAGAAAATCAATATTGGCATGACATTAGAGAAAAGGGCAAATACCATGACTAGACTTCTAGGATACAGAGATGTTAATCTCTAAATGGAGGTTATAAAACTTTCAATATCTTCATTGGGAATGAGACAATAACTTCAATAATTAGCATTTTACTTGCACACCTAAGGGAAATGGGATAGACCGAAGAGTTAATGGGGGGAAATTTTAAATTTTGAAGTTCATAGTCTTAAGAACAACTATAGAACATCACTTTATATGCAACTACAAGGCTAAATGAGTTAAATACTTTTTTCTTCCATAAGAGACATGGTACACTATGGAGGAATATAAAAATAAAAAATTGAACACTAACAATGTGACCTCCATGGTTTCTATCAATATGTATATATATATATGTGTGTGTGTGTGTGTGTGTGTGTGTGTGTGTGTGTGTGTGAAGAAAGAAAAAAAGAAAACTATGATTAGATATCAAAAGAAGGCTCCAAATACCATTACATGGATTATGATTGAGGGATTATTCATGTTTGGATAAAGATTATAAACTTAGGAGATCCATGACTAAGCTGGTGAATACTAGTGTGGTTTTATGTTATTATTTGATACTCCCCCTTACTTTGGGGGGATATCATACTAGCCTATCAAAAGGATGAAATAATGGTGGAGGATTCACATACAACACTTTTTGCTCCCATACCATGTTAGATTTAGATTCATAAACAACTAGTCTCAAAGCTTAAACTTGTGGTTGCCAGTGTAGTTTTATATTTATATTGCAATATAAAATTTTAATTGTTTTCACTTGGGTTAAACAACATCTCACTTTCTTAATTCACTAAATTGGGATAAAAACTTAGAGTTCATGGAGGCAAACCTAATCGTCAAAGGTCACAAACTTGAGTAGAACATCTCTATAGTTTGAGGCAAAAGTAATACACAAGTAGCTGAAAGTTCATAAGTGAAATCTAACAATTTCATAATTATAGATTATAAGACCCCTATAACTTAGAGGTAAAACAACCAAAGCCATTTCATCAATAGATGGATAGAGAAACTAAAGCTTATACATGAGAAGGTAATACATTACCTAGAATCTCCTTTGATTCCCTGAAAGCTCTCATGAGAAATGGTTATCCCTCATTAGCAGAGATAGTCAAGAAAACTTCTAGGTTCTCATTCATCATAATAGGTTTCTCTGCACATGAAACAAAATGATAAGAGAAGGGATGACAAAGAATAATGTCCCTCCTATTATAGAAACAAAAAACCATTATGAAATTGTTAAAGCATGGCCTATTCTACTACTACTACTATTGCATTCTTTGCTTGTGTGATGCAAGTTCTAATGTGTTCTTATTTCTTTATACTCTTTTTTTGTAAAATCCAATATCCTCAATACTTGTATTGTTGATTAGGTGTAGAAGTATAGAGGAGCTTATCTTGTGTCTTAGTTTGACTTGATTAGAAAACTTAGCTTTTATGTATAAAAAAATGAAATCAATTAATGAGAAGCAGACAGAAAACACTTTTGCCTCTTCTTCTATTTTTTCTTCCTTTTTTTTTTCTCTGCTTCCTGTTGCTCTATTCTTCCTAGTTCTTCCCTACTGACTTCCATGTCCCTACTGTTCTGCCTTTCTTCTTCTTCTTTTTTTTTTATTTTGTTGTTTCCATCAATTGGTATCTAAGCCCTCTTGTTGTTAAGGGGCTAGGGAAAAAAAACACATACACGCACACACACACACACACACACACAAAAGGGACAAAATTATGGCCTCCAATTTTATTGTTTCTCTTCCTCCTTCTCACTTTAATGGTGAAAACTACCATGTGTGGGCAGTGAAGATGAAGGCTTATCTCAAAGGACTTTGGTTATGAATATATGTGGAAGAAGATAAAGCCATTCTCGCCTTAAGAGAAAATCCTACTTTACAAAAAATCAGACAACATGAGGAAGATGTTACAAAAGGCCCAAGAGTGTTGTCCTATATTCACGTGGCCATCTCCGATTTCATTTTCACCAAGAATAGCTTGTGAGTTAGCTCATGAAGCTTGGCAAAAGTTGAAAATGGAATACCATGGCTCCGAGAAGACAAGACAAATGCAAGTCTTCAACTTAAGCAAGGAGTTTGAGTTGTCAAAGATGAAGGATTCAAAAAAAAGTGAAGAAGTACATTGATAGGATTATGAAGACCGTCAACCAAATCAGAATGTTAGGAGAGTAGCTGGAAGAAAGACGTGTTGTGGAGAAAATCATGATGACTCTACCCGAGCACTTTAAAGCAAAAATTGTCTCTCTTGAAGACACTTGGACATGTCACAAATCACCTTGGCAAACTTAATGAATGCCCTTTTAGCCATGGAACAGAGGAAAGCCTTTAGGGAAGAAGAAAATGCAAGCGAAAAAGTCTTGGTGGTTGCCCAACCACAAGAGCAAAGACTAAGAAGCTAAGTCATGTTCCAAAGAGGAAAAGCTAAGAAACAAGAAAAATGGAAAAGCAACAAGGACAAGTATCCACCATGTCCTTATTGTAAGAAGATAAACCACACAGAAAATAACTGTTGGTTTAGACCTGGAGTGTAATGTCAAAGTTGCAAGCAATTTAGCCATGTTGAGAAGGTATGTGAAGCTAAACGTGACTAGCAAGCACCCGTGCAATCAGCCTCAATAGCAAAACATATAGACCAATAGGAAGAAAGCTTATTCATGGCTAACGTAATTGTTGAAAACATAGAAGCTGCTAAACGCATTGCAGAACATGCCAAAGCTGCTAGACGCACTGCAGAACATACAAAAACTGTTGGACGCACTGCAAAACATGCCGGAGCTGCTGGATGTTATGTTACTACTGAAAATCCTGATGTATGGCTGATCGATAGTGGTTGTATGCACCACATGACAGCCAAACTAAGTAGTTTTGAAGACCTTGATACAAGCTACTCCTCTAAGGTTAGGCTTGGAGATGGAAGACTCATCAATGTCAAAGGAAAAGGGGTTGTCCGTATCAAATTTATATCAGGTACAAAAATCATTGATGATATACTCTATGTTCCTTATTTGAATTTAAATTTGCTATTTGCTGGTCAGCTGTTAGAGAATGGTTATGTGGTTCCGTTTAAAAAATAATATGTGTGAGATTAGTAATTCTAGTGGCCAGATTATATTCTCTATTGAAATGAATAAGAGATGTTTTCCTTTAGTTTGGAGCAAGTCTAAGGTTGATATTTGTTTAAGTCTTAAAGAAGAGACATCTTTGTGGCATAAAAGACTTAAGCATACAAATTTTAAGACTCTAGAATTGTTAAGTAAGAAGAAATTGGTTGTGGGAATGACGCATGTGATAGAAAATGGTAGCATTTGTGATGCAAGCCAGTGTGGAAAATTTGTCCAAGGTTCTTTTCCAATTGGCTAAGCTTGGAGAGCCTTTGAAAAATTAGAGTTAATCCATTCCAATGTGTGTAGGCCTATGAGTATTCCTTCGTATAATGGGAGTGAATATTTCTTATTGTTTATTGATGATTACTCACGATATTTTTTGGTGTTTTTCCTCAAACAAAAAAGAGGTCTTCACCATGTTTAAGAAGTTTAAGGCCTTGGTCAAAAAAAATCCAACGCCATGATCAAATGCTTAAGATCTAAAAATAGAACCAAATATACATCAAATTAGTTCAAGGAATACTTGGGAGAAGCTGGGATCCATCATTAATTAACTATCACTTATACACCTCAACAAAATGGTGTAAGTGAAAGGAAGAATCGGTCCGTGATGAACATGCAAGATGTCTTTTGTTTAAGAAGAATTTTCCAAAAATCTTGTAGACCAAAGTTGTCAACACAATCATGTATCTTCAGAACTGATTGTTGACAAAAGTTGTACAGGAAAATACTCCATTTGAAGTGTGGTTTAGAGTTAAGCTCGGTGTATCACATCTGAAAGTTTTTGGAAGTGTGTGTTACACCCTTATTCCTAATGCTAAAAGAGGAAAATTGGATCAAAGGGCTGAGAAAGGAATTTTAACAGGCTACAGTAGTAAAGCCAAAGGCTATAGAGTCCTAAATCCAATCACTAAGCAATTTTCTATCGGTAGGAGCTTAAAAGTGGGTGAAGGAAGTGAGTGGGATTGAAACAAAATGGATTTGTCGACTCCTAAGCTAGCTGATAGCGATGAGCCATTTCATGAATTTCCTCAAACCAATCTTGAGGATTCTGAAGAAGAGGAAAATGGTGATGCAATCAAAGGAACAAAAACCTTGGAAGACATCTACAATTGATGCAATGTTGCCTATTCGGAGCTATTAATTCCTGATGAAGCATTAAAGATTCCAGAGTGGAGAGCTACAATGGAAGAAGAATTGAGGATGATTTTTAAGAATTCGACATGGATTCTAACTCCTAGACTAGCTGACAAGCAAGTAATTGGAATGGGGTGGATCTTTAAGCTAAAATTGAATCCAGATGGCTCCATCCACAAGCATAAAGCGAGGCTAGTTGTGAAAGGGTATGCACAACAATGTGGAGTAGATTTTTTAGAAATTTTTGCGCCTGTTGCAAGGTTTAACACTATCAGATTACTCCTTACCTTGGCTGCAAGTAATGGATAGGAAATCTACCATCTAGATGTCAAGTCAGCTTTCCTTAATGGTGACTTAGAGGAGCAATTTTTATAGAACAACCACATGGTTTCACATATGGAAGTGATCGTATATTGTTATTAAAGAAAGCCTTCTATGGTTTGAAATATGCATCAAGGGCTTCGTACGCAAAAATAAATGATTATTTGTTAAATGAAGGTTTTGCAAGGAGCTTGAATGAAGCAACCTTGTACATGAGGTATTAGCAAAGCGACATCGTAATTGTCTCCATCTATGTGGATGATATCCTCATAACTAGAAGCAATTTGAAATACATTGAAAAATTTAAGTTGAAGTTGCAGTAGAAGTTTGAGAAGAATGACTAAAGAAGGATGTATTATTTCCTTGGATTAGAAGTGGCTCAAAGTAAATTTGGGATCTTTGTTTCTTAGTCCAAGTATGCACGAGAAATGTTGAACAGATTTCAGCTTGATTAAGCTAAATCAGTGAGTACTCCAATTGTGCACGACGAAAAGTTGAAGAAGATGGATGAATCACAACCAGCAAAGGTCATTGTCTATAGAAGTCTTGTTGGTTCACTACTGTATCTATCCAATTCCAAACTAGACATCATGTTCGCCACAAGCTTACTATCGAGATTCATGAATTCTCCATCACAAATTCATGTCACAGCTACTAAAAGAATATTGAGATATGTTTGTGGCACTTGTGACTTTGGTTTATTCCATAGGAGATCAAATTTGCTAAATTTGTTGGGTTTTTCTAATAGGGATTGGCTGGATCAAACAAGGACATGAAGAGCACATCAAGCTATTGCTTCTCCCTTGGTTTAGCCACCATTTGTTGGGGAACAAAGAAGCAAACTTGTGTCATACAATCAACTACTGAGGTAGAGTATGTCGTTGCCTCCGCTGCTGTCAACCAAGCTCTTTAGTTGAGGAAAGTTTTGCTTGATTTAAGAGTTAAGCAAGATAAAGCAACTATGATTTGGTGTGACAACAAATCTGCAGTAGCCATGGTGAGAAATCCTATATTTCATGGCAAGATTAAGCGCATCAAGATCAAGTTTCATGCAATTCGTGAGGCTGAGAAGGAAAAGAAAGTTCTAATCAAGCATTACAATGGTGAAGACCAAATAGCGGATATCTTCACAAAGGCACTACAAAAACCAAGATTTGAATTCCTTAGAGATCATGTCTTAGTGTGTGTAGTGTAACTTGCATCATGGAGAAGTGTTGAAGCATGTCTTGTTCAGCTGCTACTACTACTGATATTGTTGCTGCTTTTTTTGCTTGTAGGATGCAAGTTTTGATGTGTGCTTATTTCTTTGTAATCTTTTTTTGTAAAATCTGATATCCTGCATACCCGGTATTGTTGATTAGGTATAGAAGTACGGAGGAGCTTATCTTGTGTCTTAGTTTGACTTGATTAGAAAACTTAGCTTTTATGTATAAAAGAATAAAATCAATTAATGAGAAGTAGACGAAAAACACTTTTGCCTCTTCTTCTATTTTTTCTTCCTTTTTTTTCTGCTTGTTCTTCCTAGTTCTTCCCTACTATTCTACCTTTCTTCTTTTCTTTTTTCTTGTTTTGTTGTTTCCATCAAAGATCTACAAGAACAGTGTTTTCAGATACAAATTTTGTACATAGCTTGCAACGCTAGGTATGAGATAAATCTATTCAAAGAATAATTTTATTTCACAATTATCATACAATGCCTTCATATACTAAATGCATACATGAGAAGTGCAAGGATTTAAATCACCTATACATAAAGTAAAATATTTGGTGGATTTATCAAATAAATAATTTTCAATAATTCCTATAAAATATGAGCCCAAAAATAATACTTCCTATAAAAGGTAAGTAGGAGAAGAAAATGGCATGCCTATCTCAAGTCAAGTTTGTTAGACTCCTAAAATAAATTTTTAATAAGGTCTTTAAGACATTCATGGGGATTCTTTCTTGCTTAGAGATATTAATTTGGAATATAAACAATTCTAAAAAGAGAAAAACGATGACAAGACTTTTCCTTATAAATTAAGTTGCCTATATCTTGAGTACAAATGCTTATTTGATGGTAAATCCACCTTTCTTGCTTAGAGATATTAATTTGGAATATAAAAAATTCTAAAAAGAGAAAAATGATGACAAGACTTTTCCTTATAAATTAAGTTGCCTACATCTTGAGTACAAATGCTTATTTGATGATAAATCCACCATGCTTCTTTCTCTTTAGTGAGTCAAGACAATGACTCTTATCATCTTCTTCTCCATGAGGTATAGATAAACAGCAGGATATTCATCAATCATCTTAAACCGACCTTCCCATCAGGAGCTAATTAACCAGTCTCTCAATAGAATCATGACCATCATAATGCCTCCTCTATATGTGAAAAAACACCTTAACAATACATTCACTTCACTTACCATGAGAAACTGCAATACTTGCCACTAATAGTCATTTATATATACTAAGTTGGTTAGCTATGTAAAGTCATTCAAATGCTTACACACCACTAACAATGCATTTTCTATTTGCTAGTTTTGGCAAAAGGAGGCAGCAATGCTAAGGGAACAACTACAAAACCTGAAAGAAACTCAAAGGTATATATCCCCATTCCCATACAAATTCTTTTACACTATAACACATGATCCCATGAGCATCAAAGGAAGAATATCAACAATCTAGGGAATAACAAAATATTGCATTAAGTTGCCAACTACCAAAATATAGCATCTTTGTTCGAATGATCAGAATCTATGGTAACTCATAATAACAAGATAATAGTGTAGGATATGCCCTTTAGACAAACTATTATTCCTATCAACATGCTACATTAAGGCATTTAAAATTATGTCCCTTAGTTAACCTAATAAATGTCCACAAATATTTTATCTAAAAATTTAAACTTATAAATGATGTATGGTTTTTTATGTCATTAACATTATCTTTGATGTATGGGCTAAGATACTAATTGACGCTCATCACATGAAAAAATCAAATGGGGATAAATTAATAACACAATGACTAACTATTAATTTCCTACTCTTACCATGATATCCATGACTATTGAATCTTTTCTTTTCTTTTTTTGTTTTTTTGGCCAAACATGACTATTGAATCTAAAAGCTAAAATTCGTAGATTGGTAAGAACTTTGCTGGTTAACTTTATCGGCACAACACATATTGAGTTTTTTTTTTTTTTTTTAGTTAATTAACACATATTGAGTTTTGCTACTACTAGTCAAGGATATCATGGTTAGGTATTAGCCTACTAAGGTTCTTGGGTGATTTATTTGAAACACTAAAAATGTGGAATTTTATAACATAGATAAAAGTCTTGCCACATGATACAAGAAAACCAACCAAAAAGCATACTTTCTCCAATATAAACATGCACCTTTCACTGTACAGACATCATTATTCTGTACACGTCCCTATGACAATATAATGACTAACTTCTAACTCTGCTTAAATGCATTTCCATCAATCGCATTTGATGCAAACGTCATGAAAGCCATAAATTTAATCCAGGCAAACTTCAAATCTTGATCCTTGTAAAGCTTGTACTTGGTCTCCACTTCATGATGTGGAGGTGACCCATTCAATAATTCTCATGCTTTCCTCATAAAATGGGCTTGACACGGATGGAACTCGCATCATCAGCCTTATGCAAAATCCACACGCAAAATGAAAATCCAATTATATATTTGCGAGATGTCATATGCATGTCTAGAATTCTAAGTTGATTTTAGATAGTTCATAGACACATATTACCTGCTATTTATCACATATAACAGGCAAATAATGGGAGAAGAGCTGTCAGGATTGAGCGTTAAAGACTTACAGAACTTGGAAAACCAATTGGAGATGAGCCTTCGTGGGGTCCGCATGAAAAAGGTTTCAGAAATCCCTTCCTCCCACCCACCCCACCCTTTGATATATTAACGCTAGGTTTGAAATTTGCAGGCTGAGATCTTAATGGACGAGATACAGGAACTAAACAGAAAGGTTCACTCCACCACAAAATGCAAAACTTGAGTTTCATAGTCTTCAATCAACTAAATGTGGCTGTCTATCTGCAGGGGTACATCATGCACCAGGAAAATGTTGAATTATACAAGAAGGTAAACATAATTCGTCAAGAAAACACGGAATTGTATAAAAAGGTAACTAGTTTAGAAAAACAGGTTTCTCAGAATCGAATGAAATTTAGAGAATTTGAATTAGCCTCAACCGAAAAGTTTTTCCATCCTAGGTTTATGGAACCAGGGATGCAAATGGACCAAACAAAAATCTTCTAACAAGTAGTCTAAGTATTGGGGAGGAATCTCATGTTCCTGTACAACTTCACCTTAGTCAGCCACATCAACAAAATTATGATACAGCAACTAGAGCTACAACTTTGGGGTACGCTCGTTCAATTCAACAGTTTTTACTAGGCATGCTAATTGTATTAGCTAACTGTCGACTGCAAACTATTTTGTTTTCATGCAGCAGATTACAACTGCACTAGCAAGAGAAAGCATCGACTCCAAATGGAGATCTCCAACTTTGAGCCAAAAAAAAGCGTGTGCTCACAAAATTGTGCTTCTATGATTGAGATGTTTTACCCATCACATCATTTAGTAAAAAAACTGAGTTTTGAATAAACTCTAGCTCTCAGGCATTACTGTAATTTGCAACTACTACTTGTGTAAGGACAAATCAACTACAATAATAAATTAAAAAAAAAATGTATTTATGCTATGGAGTGCATCAAATTTCCAACTAGTATCCAATGTAACTATTTTCAAGTAGAATTCGACAATATATTTGTCCCCATAATGCTAAAGCTATCCACATACCAGCTGTGAAACAGATCTCCAACATCAAGATGCGTCTTAAATAGACTTCTAAAGATCACAAACGTATACTGGCTTCAAATTTGCTATGTTTCACCTGTAATATTTTGATGATCAATTGCATGTCGGTTTTAAGATGCAGGACAGAAATTTGACCACTACCAAAAATTGCTTGCCACAATTCTAGTCAAGCAGTAGATTCAAATCAGAAAATTACCAGAGTATAAGTTGCAGAGAAGCCTACAAAGTGCTGAAAAGATAAAGAAACTCTGTGGCACATAAATAAGCAAAGAGAACACATAAAACTCCCAATAATTAAAGGTTATCCAAGAATGTAATAGTACTAGAACATAAATTGCTATAATGGGGTGATTTTTTGGCAAAATCGAATCACGCAATAATACCTCCATCCATCATACACAAGTAAAAATTATATATAATCACATCACTCAAATATTGCAGAAATCGCATGAAAGAATATCTTACAAGACAAAGACTAAGGCATGTGTCAAAGAAAACCTATTTTAAAAAGCAAACAAAAAGATGAGAATGAAATTGCATTCTACAAACTAACATTAGCAAAAACTAACACAAGGATTTCAACATTTAAGGAAAAAAGTGATGCCTACTAGTAGGAGTGTTGTATTACAGATAAATATAAAGAGTACATAAGTAATAGTGTTGGCAACTTGCAAGTGAGAAGACAAGGCCTAAAAACATGAGAACTTCTACAGTCCCATCGGCATGTAGACGGTAGTTCAGAAAATAACTGCACTTCAGAGAACTAGTCTGCACCTAAGAGTCCAAGACCTTCACTATGAAACCCACTTTGATATCATATTCTTCATATAGTATAAGACAGTAGGTAGTTTCTCATTTGTTCCTCAGAAAGGAAAAATCATGATCCTTGGTTCCACATTCCCAAAATTTGATGAATATCAAATCATACGTTCATTTTCTTATGGTTAGGGATGTCTATAACATTAAAAAGTATAATGTATATGCACTCGAGTACAAATACATGTAATCTCAGGCGATTACCTCTTGAAAAAAATGGCTCCTAAAAGTAAAAATTAAGTCAAGCATGGCTCTGCACATAACTTTAGCTTTTATAGATTTATCCATATATACGACCAATACTCTCGCCATGATATATAACAGGAAAAGTGAGATCAGAGAAGAAAATTCCCGTGCTGAATCAGGAAGAGGAGAGTTAAAGGTAACGAATACTAAAGGCTGAAGAAGAACTTAGAGAAATTTCCTACAAACAGAAGGCAGGACCTGGGAAACATAGACTTAAGTCAGCCAGAAGCTAAAATTGTTTTCTCAACAAATGATTGTTGGTATTGCTCTAATAAATCAATTCATATTTACTATTATTTAGTATAACAACCATTATGATAACTGTAAAAATTATATATTTTTATCCCAACTTTATACTATTCTTATAGGTATATTTTTATAGAAAAAAATGCGCAGATTCGAGAAGGATACACAAAAAGATTTTCAAGTACAAGAATTACATGGATTCTCTCTAACAAGCCCTCCACCCTATTTCATACCACTGTCGCTTGTGATCCATTACCAGCCAGATAACAAAATGCTCTCTCTGTTTCTTTATAATCAAGTAAACTAAAATGTATAGACAATAAAGTTGTGACAACGTTATCTTTAGTAGCAACCGACCTTATGAGATATGGTAGAGCTTACCAGCTCTCAATGAGACATCTTGGTTCAATTCATTGGCCCAGCTTACTTAAAAAAAAAAATAACTTTCTTTTAAAAAGCTTTCTTTACATTGATCCCTTTATATGCCTCTACCTTTTAGCTAAAATCCACGAATTTAGAATAAAATAATATCGAATTAGTTAAAAGATTTTATAAAAGTCTTAATTATAACCTGAATAAATTTAAATTTGTAGAAATAATTGTTTACAAAACAAACTGCAAGGTTTGATCATGAGTGTGACAAGAACTTCGTTTCATTTCTTGGTAAAAAGTTATCAATAGGAGCATTCTTATCCACCACAAGGTTAGATAATATTGCTCTCTTGAAGAAGACCAGGATCCCTCATGCCATTACTACTTCCACTCAACTACGGTTCCCGCACAAAAGCGAGATGGAAGTGTGGCTATGACTTACGATCCTTTATGCCATTACTACATCCACTTAATTGTAGTTCCCATTAAGATCCTTTGTGCCATTGCTACATCTGCTTAACCGTGGTTCCCACATGTGAGTGCGATGGAAGTGTGATTCCCATGTTTCTTCGAGGATTTGAGGGGAGATATCCCCAAGTTCTAGTTCCAAGCTATAGACAAGAGTAAGTATTCTCATTTTGTGTACTTACATGAATAAATCTTACATTGACAACTCATGTATTTTCTTCTATCATTGCAAGTGATAGAAGTTGGTTCGTCAATCCTATTAGAGCTAGAATGTCATAAGGTTGAGTATAGTAGGCCTCCAATAGAGTGAGCGTTACATGCAGTAAACCTCGGTAGGTCTCGAGCATAGTTAGCCTCGATCATGACATGTGTTGTGTGTAGAAGGACTTGAGCATAGTAAGCTTGGTGTGTAGTAAGCTTTAGTAGGTCTCAAACACAGCCAGCCTCAAGTGGATTAAGCCTTAAGCATAGCAAGCCTCAAGTAGATTGGAAGGTCACCATCAAAGGTGATTTGGTGTTGCACTTTAGGAATGAAAGAAGAGTGTTGCCTCTATTTGTTACCCAGACTGCACTCTCAAGTAATCACCCTCCGGGTGGGAGTCTTGGGTAGAATGTGTTAGCATGAAGTTAGAGTACATGACTCTTTTAAAGAAAACCGAGACAATTATTCTTTACTTCTATGTGCTAACTAGGGATTACATCCCTTGACTGGTTGTTATATTAGTCAAGCATCTTGGAAGCTTTTTAGGTTGACGATGGTGACAACTTTGAAGATTTGAACAATCCGATGAAGCTTCTTTGATATCGAGGTATAAGTTAAGGAGTGAGATTGATGCTAATGTTGATGAGCTGCTTCTTTGTGTACAGCACTTGGAATATCTCTCCTCCCCCAATTGCTAACATGTCTCATCAAGATGGGGTAGCAACTCTAGAAGCTATTACTGCTTTGGGTAAAACTTTTCCTCTTACGATTTTCTTGTACCATCCCATCTAATAGCGCCACCAGAGGGCCTCTTGGTAACCTACATTATTTAAATATGTATAAGTCATTGTACGCTTAGGAGGTGATGCCTTCACTTAGTAGTAACGATGCAAAGAAACTATAATTGAAGTTGGCATGGCCACCTATAGGCCATTAAGCTTATAGCATTATAAGGCTATTTAAACTTTTATGATCTAAAGATCCATTTAGAGGGGCATCATGGATATGAGACTGCTTAAACTCTTAAGATCTAAGAAGCCTCTAGAGTCATCTCATGCATTAGAGCAAAGTTCTCTCTTACCAGCAATGATGTATAAGAGATCTATTTTGAGAAAATATTCAATCGCACTTAAATAATGATAATGGCATTCGTTATCTAAAGTCATGAATTCTCTTTTACTAGTCATGGGGGTATTTCCCACTACTTAACTATTTAGTATAAGTTGCTAAGAGATTAAAAATACTCCATGATAAAAATTTTATGATTAAGCATAAGTGGATTGCCTTTCTTACTTAGCTGCAGTGGCTTATGATGCGCTTAGGAGACAACGCTCTTACCAGTCTACATTGTACATGCCTGATTTTCCATTGTGCACCTAGAAGTCAAAGCTCTGACTAGATAACATCAACATTTACATTACCCTTCATATACTTTGTTTCAGTAAATCATGAATACTGTGTAGATTCTATAATGAACATGATGATTCATTAGGGTAGAGAAGTAAATTGGTTAAGTGCTGCTCAAGTTGAGAAGTAGTTTCATGACTAGATTTAAGAGAATGAGCAAGTTTTGCTCATAATTGGAACATCAACGTGAGAGCCGAATGCTAGGGTTTTGCCTAGGCTTAAGACATGGAAGCTAAGATGCCAAGGGTTTGCCTGGGCTTAAGGCATGGAAGCTAAGATGTTAGGGCATTACCAAGGCTTAAAGTGCGAGTATATAAAACTATACTACAAAGATTAAAAAAAAAAACTAAAACTTTTATTATTTGTGGCGAAATCTGCTCTTTATTTACAAAATTAATGTCAAGTTTTGACCTTGATTTTAATGCTTAATAAATCACTAATCACCATCAAATGAGTCATGCTCCAATATGTGGGTATTGTAGAATGGAAGTGTTTTGTGCTAGACATCACTACCTTCAATGACAAGCTCCCCATTTTGAAGTCTCTCATGGAATATCCTTCTTAAGCCATGACAATCTTTAGTGGGGTGGTCTACTATTCTGTGATACTAAAAATACTTTAAATCCATCTTCTTTAGATCTCGTAGACCATCATAAGTAGTATACCTTTTGGCCATCTTTGCTAATGAAACTTTCTACTCCCTTGTTTCTTTTTTGCTTTTTCTTACACCTATGGGAGCCTTCTCTTCTTTTTCTTGTGCTTCTCTTAAGCTTCTTCCTAAGTGGGTAATGGTGTGCCAGAGGGTTTTGCAATAGCAGTCTCTCCCTCTTTGGCACATTCATCAAAGAACATGGCCTCAGTGAGGTATGACTCATTGTACTCAAGCGAAGTATTTGCAGTGGGAATGAATATGTCTTTCCCTTTTTAATAGCCCTTAATGCATTGGTGCCATGTTAAGGATATGAGATTGTGACCATGCAGCTACTTACTTCCAACAAATAGATGGTAGGATACAGGCACGTCAATCACGTGGAACCGTGTAGAGCCCTATATAGGGCCAACTTTAAAGTCCACATTGACATACCCTACTATGTTTGTAGACACATCAGTGAAACTATTCACAATAATAGGTTATCTCACTGGGTGCTAGTTGTATATCCCTGCAACCTTGAAAATAGACAACAGCATTATATTTATAGAGGAGTTATTGTCTATGAATGTCCTCTTAATGGGATGCCCATTGAGCATACTTTCTACATAAAGAGGACGGTTGTGGTTGGGATTCTTAACACACATGTCTACATTTGTAAGAAGTTTTGCATTCTCATGTACATTAGCCATTCTTCATACAAGCTGCACTAAACTATACTCCCCATACTATCTCTCGGTAATTTGGGCAAGTACAGTTGCTAGTACAAGTCGTGCATCCTCACTAAACCCTAGCAAGTAAAAAAAAAAAAATCTTCTAAAATTAGTTGTCTTCATTAGGGCGGCAACCACTGGCAAGCATGTGCCTTCATCATTCCCAATTGGAACCTCTTGCCCGTTATGTGTCTTAGTGTGTGACATATTTCCTTCTTCAGTGTTAGGATTGTGGCTGAGAGCATTTGTAGTGCCATGTTAATTATTATGTGCAAGAAATGGATTATTACAGACATCATTATTTTCTATGACAAGTTTCCTATTACGAACTCTGTTATTAAAAATCTTTTTTAAGTCCAACACTCTTTTATAAGGTGACCTACAGTCCTATAATATTTGCAAAACTTGGGATCGTTCTTCTCATTTTGCATCAATAAACAATCCACCCTTAGAAGCTTGATATTCTCAACTCGCAACCATTAGTCAAGCAAAACATATACCTTTCCCATTGGGCATGGGAAAGAGAGAGCGATGCAAAGTCCTCGTGATCTATCATTTCTCGGCTTCTTGTTGTCACTAGAAGTCTTAACTTGAGTCTAGCTAGCAGATGTTGCTCCTTTCCCAAACCTTCCATTTTCTCCCCGTTGCCTTACAACAAAGTTGTTAGTTCTTCTCCTAATCTCGACAAGTGTAGAAAAGAAACTTAGGTTGAGATTTTCTAAGTGGACCACATACTTGGTGAATATCCCTTGGATATAGATCTTCACTAACTCTCTCTCATCACATACATCTTGGATGTCTAAGGTGCACTCTCTAAAGCACTCTATTTAATTCATCAAGTCTTCCTTTAGGTTCTATCGTGTTCTTCCCATATCTATTATCGTGACCCATTCCTAGGGTGGAGAACAATTTCTCCTAGAATAGCTTGCACATAGACCCCCATGAATCAATTGACCCTATAACAAAATTAAAATACCAAGTATACGCCTTTTTGGTCAACGACTTGGAGAATTCTTTAAGCTTCAAGTCGTCATCCAACCTATATACTTCCAAGGTCTCGATAAACTTGAGTAAATGTTCTTTGGCACTCCCTTTCTTACCATTGAACAAAATGAACTTAGGACTAACATAATCCTTAAGTGAAGGTTTTTCAACTATATGTTGATGATAAGGGAGTCTTAACTCTAGCACTCTAACAGTCAATTTTTCTTATATTTCTTTTAAGTATATATCCAAGTCTTCCTTTGTTACAAAGGAGGTCCCCGAAGCAAATACTATAGAAGCGGGTGCAGGGATAAGCTGACAGCTAGATCCACCGAGAGCATTGGGAGGGGGAACATTGGTGGAGGGGTTTGCTCATGACAAATATTCTCCTCATTGATTGAAGGATTAGCTAGAGGAACTGCATGTGATGGAGTTGCATGAGCGACACTTTGCTACGCAACAATATTGGTATTTGGTAAAGCCACACCTTGTTGCACAGCAATAGTGGTAGCCAACCCTGTGACAAGCGGAGCAAGCATGGTCATGAGTTAATTCATAGCCCTTGTGTTCTCCTGCATAGTTTACATCATTTGTGCAAGATCTATCAGAACCTTAGGCTATGAATTACCCTGACTAGTATTTTGCAGTATTTAAGGTAGGTTTTGCTTTGTTAGTTTCGTGTTAAGATCTTGTTCTTAAAAAGTATTATCAGATGTTCCTCTCTTCCTAAAAGGTACCATTACTCTTTATTACTTAGCTTTGTCCCTAGTAGAGTCACCAAAAATGTAGTAAAGGGGTTACAGTAGGAGTAGTCATGTGAGTATCACGTGAGACCACAATGCATGTGACTTCAAGAAAGTGATGTGGAGATAGCACGTGATAGGATAACTAGGGAGAAAGTGGTAGGGAGGAGGAAAATGCAATCTTAAGAGTCTCAAATGCATATGTGACCGACAAGGGAGCTAAGGGGACCTCAAGCATTAACCTTACAATTCTTGGGTAATGGAGATCGTTTTTCACCAAAACTCTTATTTGATCCTTAAAAGTAGAGAATTCTTAATGAAACGCCATTTTTCTAATCTTTAGAATCCCGAAAAAAAAAAAAAACTTTTAATGAGGAGGAATGGCTAAGTATTTATAAACTCTTGGATTTAACAGCATCCATCAGATCACCTTAGAGATTAACGGACAAATACCCATTTTAGGGTTATCCTAATAAGCTTACTATAGGCTCAAGGTTAATAGCCTTCCTCGTAAGTGTATAAGCTCACCTGAAAAATGTTGGATGTGAACGATCGGTCCAACGATCCCTATTTCATGAATTATCTAAGCAAATTATGCCCGTGAAAATTGCTTGACTTTGAGCAAATTTTGTGCTTCATGCCAGGTCAAAGCCGAAATGAATTATCGAGGATGAATCAGAAACACAACAGAGAGAAGATGAAAGGCCGCCCTTCATACTGGAAGACATGACCGGGAAACTGTATGATGGAATTCAGTTTGCGTGTGAGTGCTTGGGAGAGGGTTCCAGAAATACATAAAAAGGAGGTGGGAGCAAGCAAAATAATGAACGCCACCACAAGGAGAAGCATGGCATGCAACATGCATAATATAAATGAGAGCTTTCGAAATCATATATAATATAAAATATGAAAAGAAATTATAATTCTAAAAGTATATAAAATAAGAGTTTTCGAACAATACAATAATATAATATAAAAAGGTATTATGATTCTAAAATTATATAAATAAGAAATTTTAAAACTATATATTATATTAATAATAATATGATATGAAAAAACATTATAATTCAAAAACTAAAGTTCCCAAAATTATATATTTTAATAATATGATATAAAAAAAGCATTATGATTTCAAATAGAAATAATAATTCTATTGAGAATGGAACGAGAAATTTATTTAGAATTGTCATGATCATCCATCCAATAACAATGGAACAAAAAATAATAATAGTAAGATAGTTATAAATTCCTTAGAATTTTCTTTTCTTGCTCAAACAATAGTCAATCACGTATGTTGGATTTGTCTTGATTTGCTTCATATTTTGTTCTTTCAAATATATGTTCATCATAAGAGTTATATGGGGATCAATATATGTCATGTTTGTTATTCAAAAATGGTCTGAAATGGAATGGAATAGAATTAAAACCGTAATGATAATTCTATTCTTATATTTAGAAACGGTTACAAAATGTAATACTAATATGTATATAGTAATACTTACCAAAAAGGTTCTTAATTGTTAGATATTACAATTAACTTAAAGGTTAAATAAGTAGTTTTTAATTAATGATAATCGATGAGAATGAAACCATGATTTCGGCCATTTAAAAGTAGAATCAAATTTCCCCTTCGAAAATACTGAAAGGAGCATAGAATAATAATGAGTCCATTCCGAATCTAATCCGATGTAGGAAACATGATAATAGAATTTAGTAGCGTCTTTTAGGACATGCGAGAAACCGTATATCTTACCAAAATATATTATTGACATAGGGAATTCATCGTTCGACGGCTGGGGTTTTACACCCAAATTTCATTTGAAATTTTCCATACAAACCATTGCGTATTGCTTCCATCCTTCCCAAATCCCTTTTCTTTTACCCTTGGTAGTTTACATCGCTAGGCTTCCATATTCAGGCAGAAGAATAACTACACAAGATGACAACAAGTTTTAACTCAGAAGAACATGAAACTTCCATAGACATACAAAACAGTATCGCACCTGCTCACGTGTTTACATGTGAATTAGAAGGATCATGTAAGCTTTTGAATATGTTTTTCATTCTACGTCTCAGAGCATTGTTCTTTGATGCTTTTCATCCACATATCGACAGAAGTCACTCCACATGCCCGGGCGATGGCTTTATGTTTAAATTTATAGGGTTTGGTGGTCTAAATTTATACGTTTTCGGCCCAAATTTTAACGGCTATTGATGATTGCGTTTCATGATTTCGACCGTTTTCTCAAAAAAGTCCGAAACCGGCCCACTCAACATCGCCAAAACGGCGTCGTGGCGTCGACTGAAACGAAATACGGGAAGAGAACGACAGCCTTGGAGACGAATCAAACGAATAACGCGACGACCAAGAAGGCGACTCCCCTTCACGGAACGGCGAGATAGATCTACGCGTCGAAACAGACCAAGGAGACCGGGTCTCTAAGTCCGACTCGTAATCCACTTGGGGTTTGGATTTGGGCTTATGCATCGTCATCTTTTTGCCCTCCTTCTTCTTTAGCAACGGCGTGGGGAAGCATCCGGGTGAGACGGATTCGGTTCGGGCGAGAGAAGGGTGGTTTAACCTCCAGCGTTCGGATCGGGTTCTCGGGGCGGAGCGGGTTCGGAGCTCGTGTGGGGGAAGAAACGGTGATGCGGATGGAGGTGTTAAAGGGGGTGGTTTCAGCTTTTGAGGGGAGGATAGTGGAGGGTCAAGGTGTTTAAGAGATGGCGATTGGTGGCGGTTGCGGTGGTGTTGGGTCTTGGGAACACCGGGTCGGATTTCCCACTTAAAAGGGATAGCTCCGGGTTTTTTGAAAGAATCGTCAAATGTCATCTTGACACAAGAAAAGGATAGTGAACTTTTTGCAAGTAAGAGGGTAAGTGATACAAATGTGGAAGTTGGTGTAAGGATTTATATAGAGGATTGGGATGGAAGAGATTAGTCAGGCGAGATTAGAGGCATGAAGTGGGGGTTGATGGGGTATGCGGTATGGATTTAGAGTAGATTGATGGTTAAGTCCAGGTCCGTAGTTTGACTACTGCGCACTGATAGTCCCTACGCTGATGGCTCCTCTTTTTTTTTTTTTTGTCAAAATAGAATTGATTGAGAATAAAATAAAAAATTATAATTTTTATTATAAATTTATCCTTATTTCGTAATTAATTATAATAATAATAAAAATATAATATTTATAAAAAAAATAAAAAATCCAATATTTTTTTAAGTAATATCTATTTTTAATGAAATAAAAATATAAAATTTTCAAATAAATAATAACTATTCTATTCTCACTCGACTACCTTTAAATAAACAACCCGTACATTTTTAAGTTTTAAATTTTTGCTCTTGTACCACTTCTCTCAAAATTCACTTCGTACACGTATACACATCGAAATATGAGGTTTGGATCGATTTGAATTTTGAATTGTAAGTTCTCAATTGGACTTTTACTTGATATGTTGATAATTGATGTGGAGCCCAGGATTCTCTCGATACTTCCACTTTCACGCAGGGAAATATCTAACTCGAATTATTCTAAAACACTACATTTAAAAATTTGAGTGCATATTTCAATATTTTGAAAAAAAAAATTACTAAAGACTGACGTGTGCTTTCTCCATTATACAAATAGGTGACATAGGGAATAGAGATTCACCTACATGTTTGAAATTAATGGTTTGTTTATTTTTTATAATGGAATAAATAGAAAATAAAAAAAAATAGATTTTAAGAATAACTATTATCAAAAAATATGATAAAGATTTATATTTTAATATTTACTTTGTATAATTTTTTATTATATAGAATAGTTACTCCACTAAAACAACATTAATTATTTTAATAAGACAACATTGTCGAATAAATTTAATTAAATAATATATTAAAAATAAATTTAAAAAAAATAAAAAACCACATTTACGCAAGACAACATGCAAACAAGAACAAGCACAAATCGCAACACAAAAATCTGTTCATTACAAACAAAAAAAGGAAGGCAAATTGGCGAAGGTTTACACCCTCTATTTTTGTCAAAAAAAAAAAAAAAACATATAAATATTTTCACGTTTTTCTCAAAATATAGTGAAATCTATTTGTAAGTTCCACGATTTACAATTGAAGTATTTGAATCCCCACTAAAAAAATGTTGATAGATGAAATACAAAAGACTTGAAGGATTTTGTAATAAAAGCGAGTATATAAAAATCTTAGAAATTTATTTATTTTACTTTTTTAATAAGTATCTCGAAACACCTATTAATATTTTTGTTATGATATATCGTAAAATCCCTACACTAAACAAATGATGATAACTATATTTTAATACAAGGCTATTTAACAATCTAAATATATTTTAATAGAAGGTTATTCAATATAAATTTAATTATAGAAAAATCATTATTTTCCAAATAATTAAACTTAATATAGTCAAATTTAAGCTCATTAAGTAACACTCCAAGTCATGCTAGAACTCAAATTTTCAAGTTCAATTAAACTCAAACTTAAATCTGTACAATGCTCAACTCAATTTGGTTTTTTACAGTGCTAGTTATTGCATTAAATTATTTTTTATATCTTTTCTCTGCTAACAGAAATGATTGCTAGATTAAATAAACAAACAGAAAAAAAGAAGAAGAGAATTATAAAACTTTGTAAGAAAAAGGGCAATGTGGCTGGGTAATTATTTTTAGAATGGGAAATGCACAGATACTAGATGATTAAGCATGGCAACCCAGGCTTCTTTGTCGCCTAATGATTGTTCTTCCATGATGCGAATAGAAGAAAGAGCAGGTTTAGGTAGAATTCTCAATCAACTCCACAACAATGGACCTACAAATTAATCAACATTGCCTCCCCACCTCTGACCTCAAACATTATTAAATAGGCGCCCTGAAGGACAGATATTACCCTCAACCTTTTTCTTTTCTTTTTTTTTCCAAATTTTGCCTATTATGATTGTCCACAGTGAAAAACCATCTGCTGCCATTGGACTCTAAAATTTTGTTTCAAATTCCATAGCTTAGTGGCAAACAAGTCCGATCAAGCATGCCCATGCCGACAAATTTGCACCATTGTCATCTATAGTGGGTATTCCGTCTGCCCAAGATCTAGATAGACAAAGAACTTATATACTATCGATGGAACTAATCTTAGATCCATCTTCCCAAGACTATTAGAATTTATTTTAAGAATAAGGAATTCGAGCCTTTTGGAATGGGAACCTCCATACTGGTTTCTATATTCTTCTATAAACTTTTATGTATATGAGCGGTACAAAAAAAAAACTTTTAGCCTTTTGGATGTGATTATTATTATTATTAAGTTATATAGTGGGGTTAGATGAGTTTAGAAAAGAAGTTATGAAGAAATTGGTAGTTAAATAAGTTATAGAGGAATATTGTTTTAATGATATAGAGGATAGAACGGACTGAGGGTTAGATATCACTATCTTAACAATAGCACTTCGCACCATCTTGCCAGTGCTATTATTACAAGCCTAATAACACAATTCAAAATCGTTTTCTTCAAACTAAACCAAAATATATAAACCTAACTTTTTCCTCTATAGCTACCGAATAGGTATGCATAACTGGAATAGATTATATGTATATCATTATATACACATATCAAAATCTACTTCCGGATATGTATATATGCTTAGATATGCTTAGACAACATTATTTTCCTATTATATTTATAGAACACATTTATGCATATAATTATACAAATCATAGATGAAAACCCTTATTTTCAATGAAATAGTTATATCCTCTTGCTTCTCTTGAGTACACGAGGGAAAAGCATTTAGCAGATCATCCTTTGGTTAAGAACAAGCTTTAAACCTATAAATATGTATATATTGTTATCATATATATATATGATACTTGAGGATTTGGAAGTGACATATACACTTATGGATACCCTATGTGACATTTGGGAATGCATAAAACTAAGCTCTCGAGGGCTAAAATGACATAGAGGTGTCATGAAATGATAATCGTAAATCAATCCCTAATGATTGATTCGACGTTTAAGTCAATGGCACATAAGTGTTAAGTTAACTAAAATCTTGTGTATAGCTGGATTGTTTCCATCTGCTTGGTTTGGTTTCCTTGCTTTACCTATGATGTGAAATGCACAATCTCTTCTTGTTGTGTAAAAGTGAATATGAGACGTAATGGATTTGTTTATGAGACTTCATTAGGTTCATATTTATTGTTCTTGGAGTGGTAGTCTTTAAATGCTTGGTAATTTACCTTATTGCCTTAAATTGGAATTAGTTGCGACCGTATATTGTTTGGTCACCTCGAATCAATTAATTAAAGAAGTGGACTCGATTAAAACTTGACATGCATTTACGTGAGACATTGCATGAGATTAAAGGCCATCACTGTTACAGGATGCGTCAGAAGTAATCAAAGGATCGTTGTTCCGCCAAGTACGAACTAAGTGATTAAAGGACTGTCGCACCTTAATGATTCCAAGTCCGACCTATCTCTTGAGGGTGTAATGCTCGGTGTATTAAGGCACCTGAGCCTAAATCATTAAAGCTAAGATACAAATATAATAAAGCGATAAGAGTAATTAAATTGTGTGTAAGACTCGGACACTGATGGTGGCTTCAGAATCCCCAACCTAAGGTCAAGGAGGGTATAAACCCTAGACTTCACATTGGTTACTAGAAGACCACGTGAGATGCTACATTCATATGGTTGTTTATGCATAACATATGATTTGATAACTTGGTTTGAAACTACTTGTGTGTGTATAGCAATGAAAGTATTATCCTCCCATTTATTAAGCCGTAGTGTGCTCATCCCACCACAGACCCTTTTGCAGATAAAGATTACGAAAGCTCGGAATGGGATAAGATGTGAAGTGTCGAGAGTTTTTTAAAGACAAGAACAGTAAAGTAAGAATTGTAAATGATAGATTGTTTAGATAAAATGTCTATATAAATAAAAATTGAATTTGTGAAATTTATAATTTTATTCCATTTTACTAATTGGTAAGGGTTACCAATCCTCTATTATCATGATTAATCGTGAAATACATAATCCATAATTATATTTTATCATGTAACTTTAAGCAATGATTAGTCATAACTTTAGCTAATTATTTAAAGTCTTACGATCTCTAGCTTGTAAGACGATAATCATGTAACAAGTACACATGTGCTATGATAATTTTTTTAGTAGAAACTTCCAAACCCCCCTTTGAGGCATGGCACTCCATATGTAATTTTCGATAATATGAAACCCACATATTCAATATACGATTTCATAACAATAATCCAAAAATTATTTTTCCTAGAACTATTTTTCTTTTTTAAAAGTTTACCCAAAAGGACAAACTCACACATAACTCTAAAACTAATCTTAGATCCATCTTTCCATGAATATTAGAATTTATTTTAAGAAAAAACAGAATTATACTTAGATTCCATCTTTTCGTATGCCAAAATTAAACGAAAGATGTACATATTCTTAACAATAGCACTTCACACCATCTTACCAGTGCTATTATTACAAGCCTAATAACACAATTCAAAATCGTTTTCTTCAAACTAAACCAAAATATATAAACCTAACTTTTTCCTCTATAGCTACCGAATAGGTATGCATAACTGGAATAGATTATATGTATATCATTATATACACATATCAAAATCCGCACTATGACAACTATTGCAAAGTAAACATTTAATTGGAAAATGTTATTAAGTGTTTGCAAGGCACTTGTTAAGAGTTAATTATGTACATTTTTACAAAAGTAAAAAGGTTTCTTTCTTTGGCTTCTTAACTATTACTTCACGGGTTGCTGAGTGTGTCAAGGAGATCCATGTAAATTAATACAGTAAGAAACCATTTCAAGAGACTAGCGCCAAGCTGTTGTGGAAATGATGCAGGCTCTGGGTGAGAGAGAGAGAGGGACCTTCCATTCTTCGCAAAAACCCAAATGAATACTGTAATGAAAATACGATTCCATTGGAAAATTTCAATGTCGCAAAAGGAGGCATATATTCACGTTACACTTCGCTGCTCCTAAAAGTTAATATGACCTTAAGCCTCATAAGAAAACTCTTGAGGCATATTGCATAAAGCTCTCATTGTATTGCTGGCAACATCCAAGAGCTGCAAGTACTCATCTGCTCCATCTACAAGAAACTGAACAAATAAAAGCACAAGTTAGGATAACCTATCAGATGTTACACACAGGTCATCAGCTTTGCTGCAAGTTTTGCATGGCTTTCGCAAGTATTTCTATTAAAGCAGGTTCATCTGCAGATATTGATTAGTGGATCACACAGAAGCCTGGTCTAAAGAAGACAAGGCCATTTATAAAAACCAAACAGGACATGAAATTGAATAATGCAAGTAATACAATTAAGCCCCGTTTAGGCATTTACTATCTCTAATACACTGCTTTTCATCGTCTACCACAGCACCGAGTGACATCCAGGAATTAGCACCTACACATGAACATTGACTGTGCACGATGTGATACTGTGAACAAACCATCAACTGGAGGCACCTTCACCAATAATCCTAAAGTATGATGACAGATGTAATTGAGACAAGCATATCCTAAGAAAACTGACCTTATCTGCTTCCGCCAATCGTTTGCATATTCTAGCCTTCTGTTCATCTGTTATATCAACCGCTTCCACAACCAACTCACATAGCTGAAAAAGAAAAAACAAAAAAGAAATCCATGTCATTAGAACACATGTATTTTCCCAGAGTGCCAGGAAACAACATGCAGAGCATGAAGCATACTTGAGAAAGCATCTGTGAAACTGGATAGGCCTCAGCAATGATGTTGTTGACTTCCTTGTTTGCCGAGTCAAAGTTCCCACTCCGGCATGCTGCAACAAGTGCCACAACTACCTCTTTGGGGATGACCTGATTATTAGCTCAGTCATGCATAAGTAATGTCAAATAAACAAATGGGGGCTGCTTCTTAAATATTTTCACCATCGTTCTTCCATCAATCATTTGAAGAAAAAACACCTTTATTCAATAAGCGTATTCAGTAACAGGCTAATTCAGGAGGAAAGGAAGAAAGCTTCACTTATCCATTTAACTCAGGAGGTAGAGAAGAAAGTTCCTTTATCTGTAACATTTTCCTAAATGTATTAACCACCACTTGACTGCAAATAATAAATCCAACATTACTAAACTAGACTATTGTTCAATCAACAATATAATTTAAAGAAAAAAAAAAAAGGACTCTCCATGCCTGTATTGTGAACCAAAGTCCAAGATCTAGTCAAGGGGTAATCAATGGCAAAGTTGCCAATGAGAACACCCAACAGCTTTTCCTTCATTTAGCCTCTCTTAGTGGAAGCTATAGCAGTTAGGATTAGGGTTAAGGTCTCAGTAAGAAAGAACCCTTTGTTATCATGCATGCATCCACCATCACAATATATCACCACCTCAATTAGCATTGGTTATGGTCATTATACAGGTCTTCCCTCCATGCCAATTAGAATTTATATGCTAGCGGCAAGCGTTTGCAATCTTGTCTGTGGTCGGTCTGAGTCGTGAGGGGGTCCCTTCGGTGAGTGATGTGTTTTCCTTCCGAGTTTTCCTATGATTAGTGTTAAGGATGGGCTCATTGAGAGAGAACCCAAAGATATCTTAGGGGATTTGTTTATTGATAAAGTTCAAAAGTGATTTTCATTACTTGCTAATCATAGAAATAGTAAAAGGAAATTATACTTAGTGCTATTGCTGCCCTGGCCTCTCGGCCCTACTTTCATGTCCCTACTAATAGGACATGTCTTCCCACTACTGCACTACTCCTACATGTCTCCCACCCTACTCTTCCTACGTGACCCTTATCCACTACTTGCCTTTCCTTTGTCCTTGATTGCTGGAGCATGGCGTTGGGACACACATGCAAAAGGGGTAACCTACTGTGCCATAACATTACTCCCCCCTTCGACTTTGCGCATGACCTCAAGCGCTAGGATAGGGTATCGTTGCGAGATCATTACAGTGTCTTCCCAAGTGGCTTCTACTGGCAAGTATCCTTTCCAGTGGATGAGGACCTCTTGGTGCGAACCTTTGGAGCGAGCTTCCAGGACTACTTGTGGGACCGGAATGAGGTGGCCTTATGTAGGCTCTAGTAGCATAGGTCGAGCTGGAAGATCCCCAATGAACCATCTGAGCTTGGATACGTAGAACGCAGGGTGAATCCGGACTTTGGGAGGTAGGTCCAATTTGTAAGCCACAGGACCTATGCGTCCAGCAATACGAAAGGGGCCATAGAATCTTGGTGCTAATTTAGGGGACTGTCGCTGGCCCACGGATACTTGCCTATACGGTTGAAGCTTGAGTAAGATAAGATCACCCACCACAAATTGGAGGTCTCGATGATGTGTGTCGTATTGGTGTTTCATAAGTTGCTATGCCCATTCTAGACGACCCTTCAACTCGAAGACCATGGTGTCCCGGTCTTGCATTGCCATTTCCACAGCTTGGAGCTTGGTTTTGCCGGGGACATAGGAAAGGAGCTGTGGGGGATCCCGACTATAGACTACTCTAAAGGGAGTGGCTTTGAGTGTTGAATGGTACCTGGTGTTGTAGTAGTACTCGGCCCAAGTGATCCATTCCAACCATTTGCGAGGGTGATCTCCAGTAAAGCACCTTAAATACACTTCCAATGTGCGGTTCACCACTTCGATTTGGCCATCGCTTTAGGGGTGGTATGCTAAGGAGAAAGCTAGTGTTGTGCCATGTAAACGGAAAAGTTCTCTCCAAAAGGCGCTGTTGAAGATGACGTCTCTGTCACTCACGATGGATTCTGGTAGCCCACGTAGCCTCACGATGGTGTCAAAGAAAAGCCTTGCAACTATTGAGGCATAGTATGAATGGCTCATGGCAGTGAAGTGACCATATTTCGAGAATCTGTCCACAACCACCAAGATGACGGATTTGCCGTTAGAACGTGGAAGTCCCTCGATGAAATCCATCAAAATGTCAGCCCAAACCTGGCTAGGGATAGGCAATGGCTGGAGGAGGCCGGCAAGTTGGAGGTGGTCTAACTTGTAGCTTTGACAAGTGTGTCATGCTTGCACCAGTTCACGAACCTTTCCCCACATGCCTTTCCAATAGAAATCCCTTGTGATGCAGTGGAGGGCTCGCTGGTATCCCTCGTGACATTGATCATGAATGGCACGTATGATGGCTGCATAGAGCTCCGAGTTGGGGAGAAGGAAAATGTGGTTTTTGAAAAGGATGAGACCCTGTCGTACTGTCCATTCCGTCCCTTCTGTGTTGGCCTAGATTCGAGCTATGAGCTGTTGCATTTCTGGGGAAGTACTAGTTTCATTCCACACCAGCTCGATCAAGTGGGGTTGAGGGAGAGATATGGCAAAGGCAGAAGCCTTTTCCTCTTCACGTCGGGATAGCGCATCAGCAACCTTGTTTTCCTTACCAGCCCGATACTCGATGTCAAAGTCGAACCCCAACAATTTACTAATCCAGTGCTGTTGGGGGGAAGTGGTAACCCTTTGCTCCAATAGGAACTTGAGGCTATAATGGTCAGTTTTGACCATAAACCTCCTTCCCCACAAGTAAGCCCGCCAGTGACGGATGGTTTTGGCCAAGCCTATGAGCTCCTTTTCGTAGGCCGCCAACTTGAGGTGTCGCTGAGCAAAAGGCCTACTGAAGAAGGATATGGGTCTAGTGCATTGCTGAAGGACTGCCCCCACGCCTATGTCAAATGCATCGCATTCAAACACGAATGGGTGGTTAAAATCGAGAAGGGCTAGAACTAGGGACTCCGTCATTGTGGTTTGGAGGGTCTTAATGGCTTGCTCGGATTCTAGCGTCCATGCAAACTTGTTCTTCCTAAGCATGTGTGTCAGTGGTTCAGCTATGATTCCATAGTCTTGAACAAACTTCCTACAGCCAGTGAGGCCAAGGAATCCCCTTAACGCTTGAATAGTGGTTGGCTTGGGCCAATTGAGCACCGCTTCGATCTTACTTGGGTCGGCCTCATCTCCTCTTTCCGAAATGATATGCCCCAAATATGTGACCTGTTTTTGTGCAAAGGTGCACTTGGAGGCCTTCAAGCGAAGGTGATGCTATCATAGCAACATGAAGACCTTGCTCAGGTGTTGCAAGTGCTCTACCCAAGTCTTGCTGTATATCAAGATGTCGTCAAAGAAGATAAGGACAAACTTCCGCAATTGTCCCTTAAATACTTCATTCATGAGGGCTTGAAAGGTTGAAGGAGCGTTGGTGAGGCCAAACGGCATGACAAGGAATCAAAGTGGCAGTGATGTGTCTTGAATGCCATTTTCTCCACATCCTCCTCCCTAATCCTAATCTGATGGTACCCGGAGCATAAGTCGACCTTGGAGAAATAGCAAGCCCCAAAGAGTTCTTCAAGGAGCTCGTCAATTACTGGAATGGGAAACTTGTCCTTGATGGTTTTCTCATTAAGCCCTCGATAGTCAACACAAAAGCGCTAGGAGGGATTGTGCTTTCTGGCCAGGAGTACGGGCGACGAGAAGTGCGATTGGCTTTGCCGAATCCACCCCTTTTTGATCATTTCCTCACACTACTGTTCGATCTCGTCCTTCTGCCCATGGGGATACTGATAGGGTCGAACCACCACCGGCGTTGCCCCCTATTGAAGTCTGATGGCGTGGTCACAAGAACGAAGAGGAGGTAATTCCTGCAATGGTTGGAAGATGTCTTGGAACTTGGACAATAGGCGCTGCAAGTCCCCTTCTTGCTTCCCTTCCTTGACCACTATGGCAATTCCTGGAAGAACCGCTATCCTTAGGTCGCCTTGTAACTCCACCCACTCTCAGTCTCGCACGAAGCTCATTTTCATGGCAATAAAGTCCCAGGAGATCGATCCCAGTGACCTAAGCCAATTAACTCCTAGAACCACATCCACTCCACACAACAACAACGTGTTCAAGTCTATGATAAATTCTCTTCCCCCTAGCTTCATAGAAACACCCCGACACACGCCTTCACTCCCTACCTTACTTATAGCCGTTGGCAACTATCACCCGCAGCCTCTCACAAGCAGTTAGCGGCAACTTGAGCTCGGAGACTAACTCCGCAAACATGAAGCTATGGGTGCTCCCTGAGTCTACCAGTACAATTACGGGGCGCCCTTGAACATGGCCACACACCTTCATGGTTTAGGATTGGGGAAGTCCCACCATGGCTTGCAAGGAAATTTCCAGTTGACTCTCCCTTCCTTCGGTCGCCTCATCCTCCTCCTGACCCCCCTCCTCCCGCTCGAGCCAGAAAAGTTTCTTACACCAATGGCCTATGGTAAAGGGCTCGTTACAATTGAAGCACAACCCTTTACTCCGCCGCTCCTCCATCTCAACTCGGCTCATCCTCTTTGCATACGCTAGCCTCATGGGAGGGTCATTCTGCAACGTGGCTCTCCTTCTAGCCTCTCCTTCCTCTCGGGGCCCCACATGCCGCTTCTCGTACAATCCAGTGAGACTCATGGCTTGAGTCAGGCTAGTGGGGTGATGGAGTTCCACTTCCACCGCGATGGCTTCCTTCAATCCGCTAATGAAGATGGCTACCTCATGTTTAGGTGCAAGGTCTCATACTTGGTCAGCTAACTGTTCGAATTTCCTCTAGTAATTCTCTACAGTATTCAATTGGCACAACTTAGACAATTCTCCTACCTTATTACTTCTGATTGGGGGACCGAATCATAGATCACACAGTGTCTTGAACTCTGGCCAAGTCAATTGAGGGTGATCCCTTTTCAGTTTAAAGAACCACAACTAGTCATCTCCTTCTAGGTGAAAGGCAGCCAACTTAACCTTGTCGTCCTCGACCACCGGTTGATGTTCAAAGAACTGTTTGCACCAGTTGAATCACCCTAACGGGTCTCCGCTACCATCATACCTGGGAAATTCCCACTTAGTGAGCCTTAGTAAGGCCGCACCACAGTTTGAATGCCCACTCTCCGCTTGGTTCTCGCCCTCTCCTTCTTGTGCTGGGATCGAGGCCTGTTGCGATGTTCCCTCGCGTATCAAGCCCTCTAGCTGCATGGCCAAACAATCCTGCCTAACTTCCATTCTTTCCAGGTGAGCCCGATCATCTTGATGCATAGCTAGTAAGGCTTCCAACTACTAATGAACCTTCTTCCAGTCCTCCATGGAACCTTGCTCTGAAACCAATTTGTTAGCGACAAGCGTTTGCAATCTTGTCTATGGTTGGTCCAAGTCGTGAGGGGGTCCCTTCGGTGAGCGATGTGTTTTCCTTCCGAGTTTTCTTATAATTAGTGTTAGGGATAAGCTCATTGTGAGAGAACCCAGAGATCTCTTGGGGGATTTGTTTATTGATAAAGTTCAAAAGTGATTTTCATTACTTGCTGATCATAGAAATAGTACAAGGAAATTATAGTTAGTGCTATTGCTGCCTTGGCCTCTCGGCCCTACTTTCACGTCCCCACTACTAGGACATGTCTTCCCACTACTGCACTACTCCTACACGTCTCCTACCCTGCTCTTCCTACATGACCCTTATCCACTACTTGCCTTTCCCTTGTCCTTGATTGCTAGAGCACGGTGTTGGTACACACGTGCAAAAGGGGTAACCTGCTGTGCCATAACATTATACTTTAATTGTACCACCTTAATATCCAGCTTTTGGGGAGTTATGTAATAATTTTATCAGAGATAACTACAATCTTCCATTTGCATCACTCAGCAAAAGTACCATCAATGGTTTTACAGTGTAGGCCTCAAACTGATAAAAGGTTAGGGCAAAGTGAATCCACATGGAATCTGGATTATGGAAAGTGGTAGATTCAGATTGCTAGAAAGTATGGAATTACGGTGTGAGGCCTATATGGCCTCAGGTTCTCTCTTCTAGGCAGCTAGCTTTTGAGCCTCTGAGATATGGCTATCCTAAGACATATATTATCCAAGTGCACAACCTCCAGTCACTTCAATATTGCACAATATCAATGACTCTTCAGTTCTTCACCATAGCAACTAGAAAGGAAAGGCCAAATATTTAATATTACCATCACTTCTGCTACTTGTATCATCCCATAGCACAACTATCAGCCATGCTACCAATGAGCTTCAAGATGTCGTAAAGAGCTTTTCATTAGCTTGAAATATAATTAATTTGCATGGTCTAAGGAGCCATAAACAGCAAAAAGAATTATGAGATTTAACATGCAATAAACTGATATTATGCATTCAAATATACTATGGAACACTGTCATTATAAAAACAAGTATCAATAGTAGCTGCCGTAACTGTCACATTTTAGGATGCATTACAGGGTCCTTTTACGCTTTGGAAATACCCACAAGTCTTCCTATTGACACTCGCATAATAGATCAAGACATTTCTTGGCAAATTGAAATACTAACCTAACTTCAATACTTTGAAAAAGAAAGTAAATAACTGCTTACATAATAAAGACCCAACTTAAATATTTTCTGAAGCATAATATTTAATATGTTGCTCATCAAAAGATAAAAGCCAGATATTTGCAAAAGAAAGTTCAACCAAAATGAATTCAAATCATAGAGTAACTTTGGCTTAATTCTAAAGATGGCTATATGAAAACAAGAAGTCAGCAAGGAGTGAAAAGCAAACCACTTGCACAACTAGAAGAAATTATTCTCTAAAACATGAAAAGTTGGGTCACAGTAATGGAGACAATTTGGTTGAAAAAGAGTCACCGCTATATCTCAAGATTTAAACAAAACATAAAGTTCAGTACATCAAATTACAGATCAAAGCAAGAACTCACCCCAGAAACACTAATGAGATCCTTCGAAGAAATAGAAGATCCAAACAATCGAGCAGCTCCCTGTGATATTTCAGAAGACAAGTTAGTTGTTATGGATGGACAAGAACACTCATGCTAACAAAAAGACAGCAACAAGAATTCCCCATCAATAAAAGTCAACACAAAATGGATGCCAATGAAGGGAAACAACTCATAATTAAAAGTGGTACACGTTACAGCCATGTAATTTAAATTATCCCAGATAAAAAATTCAAGCAGCAGGTTAAGAGTATTTCATTAAACTATTTCCTCCTTCAGAATATAGATCCATGCAGGACCTGAAGTGAATGAGCCATCTTCATCTCCAGAAAAGATGTTCAAAGCGTTCACTAGAAATGTACTGAAATCAAACTTGTATCTAAGCTATTCATCCACCCCATTTCCCCACATACAGACAGAAACAACAGAGTCAAATAGAATGTTTCATAAGTACTGGCAACAAATTATGGCAGATTTACAAATCAAATTGTCCCATTGGATATATTATTAAGTGCATATGGCAGCTTCAGAACACAGACAAAGCAAACTAGGAAAAAAGTAAATCTAGCAAGTTGCAATTCCCACATAGCAAGGATCATCAGGCAGTTCCATATCAATATTAGCATATAACACTAAAAAAAAAAAGAAAAGAAATCAATCGCTTCAAAATATAATGTCTTCTCCATCAAGATGATCGAAACTTTCCAAAATTTAGTGCAACATTTGTCACTTAATTTTTTTAATTCAGATAATTTATTTGACAAAAGTTCAGTATATGTTAGAATTTTATTACTTACTTACCACAATTAGCATTTTTACAAATGTACTGATAAGCAAGCCTTCTATTTTTTGCTGTAGTACACATGACAACCACATTGATTTCATTGGTAACCTTCTGTTACTCCTCAATATAAAGATTTCAATACAAAATGCAACATTTGTTTCATCTAATGATTAAAAATGAAGAAATTTGGACCTCTTTTCCCATCACTTTCATCAATTAAGACAGCACAATATTCTTCTAAATTTCTTTCAAGGTACAGAACACTAAATATAGGTATCCAACTTAAGCCACCGTCTGGAGACATTCATGGTATCATAACAAAGGGACGACAAGATATGCTATATCATGCAAGAATTTGCTCTTTGAAACTCCCCTTTCCATCTGTCTCCATCCATGTTCAACTCCCATTTGCAGCCAACCAAAAAGCACTAAATTTTGAACTGAATCAGAATCAGATGATGTTCAATTTTCTACCTGCAAGTATGTTATGGCCCGACGAAGATCACCTTGAGATATGGCACCCAATGTTGATAAAGCCTGTGGTAGCAGAACATAAGTTTAGAGGAATAAAAACACACACACACACACACGTGTGCACGCACAAATGTTATGTGAATTAGAGCATCAGGCTAAACCTCTGCATCCAAATTAAGACCTTCCTCCTTGCAGATGTGCATTATACGACTGGCCATTATTTCTTCAGAAAGTGGCTTGAATCTAAATTTCGCACATCTTGAAGCAAGTGGCTCTATAATTCTGTTAATGTCAATAGGTGACAGCTCAATAGATAAGCTTAATTTAGAATTTATACTATATAAATTCTGAGCAAACAGATTCTCCTGTAATAATTTCAATGTATCTTCAAAATGAAAGGGATAGAAGCTTAATGTGATATTCTTCTCAAACAACTATGAGTGCACTGACTGAACAGATAAATTAAAGGCTTAACAATTTCTACATTATCCTAATTTAAACTAGAGAGTTTCTAAGCCAAGGACTGAAGAAGAAAACCAATGTTAAAAATCTTCCTTAAAGGTTAGACACATAAACTTAAGTTATAACTCTACACAATATGACAACAATTATAATTCAAAAGAAGAAGATACTTCCAGTAGAAAGCCAAGACAAAAGATAAAACAACACCTGCTGATGTAATTACATATGAAGAAGAACCTCGTGACTTTTGAATATGTTTCCATAGTTCGTCTCAGGGCATTCTGCAGTAACATAATAAATATGATACCTTCATAGACAATGATGATACTTTTATAAACAAAATATATTCAACAATCACATACCTGGGCATCCTCAGTCATTGAATCTGCCTCATCTAGGATAATGATCTTATACGGTGGGCATGGATAACCACTGTATGCACATGTGCATCAAACAAAACAAAATTATTGACAAAGAAAAATCGGGAAGCCCTCAGGTTGTCAACATAATACTACATACCCCTGACGATGACCAGAACTCACAGCAACAGCAGCAAAATCTTTAATTTTTGTGCGGACAACATTAATACCACGATCATCACTAGCATTCAACTCAAGCACCCTAGACTTGTATAGTTCGGGCCTACCAAAGGAAGTTGGCAATGCTTAGCATTAAAAAGGCCACAAAAACATGCATAAGAGACTGATACATAAACACAAATACGCCAGAGACAGTTCATATTTCCATCCCCTCTGAACTCCGGAAAATCAGCTGAGACGTCAATTCCTACCTTCTACAACTCCTCAATCAAAATGAATAGCTAGTTGCATCTCATAATTCATATGCTAGTTCCTCTTTCTGAACTTTTCAGATCAAACAACGAACCTAAACTACAGCACACATACACAGGAAAAATGCAGTTTCATATATATATTATTACCCGAAAAGCTGGTGAGCAATGGCAAGAGCAGTTGTCGTCTTACCCGTACCGGGAGGACCATAAAATAGCATATGAGGACACTGCAGATTTGAAAACAAAAAATAACAGAAAATCTATGAAAATCAAAACTAGGGTTTTCAAGAGTACAGCAGGGAGTCCACACCCAAAAAAAAAAAAAAAAAAAAGATGGAAAAGATGACATTATACTAACGTTGGCAGTTTCGAGAGTGTTGGTGAGTACGCGAACAACCTCATCCTGGTGGGCCACATCTTTCACTTGCTTTGGGCGACTGGTAGAGCAAGTACAACAACACGAATGGAATTTGAAATCAATATACAAGGAAAAACAAAGTAAGTGGTGGCATAAATTAGGGCAAAGAGGAATTGATATAAGAGAAGTGAGATGATTGATGTTCTTACTATTTCTCAACCCATGGTTGTGAGCTCTGTAAAATTGGCGCCATTTTTCTCCTCCGCTTCGCTCCGTCCCTCTAAGGTCTGAAGTCACTGTTTTTCCCGCTTTTTATGAGGAAATGAAAGGGCTTGAGATGGGGGAATTCTAGTAGGTCCTTGTAAACCAAAGCTAGTTTATATTAACCGGTTGCCTTATATTTATTTATTTATTTATGCTTAATATTGATATTAACGAACCATGCACCCGCATTGAATTTGCAAATATGAAAACATCAATTAAATGTATGAAATTACAATAGTAAAATAATTAAACTATTAATTACATGCAATAGATATACTTTTAATATTAAAAATGTCATAGCCCATTTCCACGATATTTACATGTAATAGAAGATAAATAATTAAAAAAAATTAACAAACAAAATAAAGCAAACTGTAGTAATTTTTTGCAAAAAAAAAAAAAAGTTTTCGATAGAAACTATTTAAGAAGAAAAAACCTTTTTTATTTTTCTTTTTTTTATCTTTTCTATCTAAAAAAGTTGCAATTTCCCATATTTCCAAAAAAAAAAAACAAGATGAGTGATATAGTGAAAAAAGTTGCAATGTATGGTCTCAAAATAAAAATGGTATGGTAGGATAGTGGATTCAAAAGGGTTTATAATGTAAAATTACAGATAAATAGAAAAATAAATAATAAAAATTCACTTTAATAATGCATATAAACACAATGCATACATACATATATATAAAGAAATATTACTTCATTTAACTAAAACAACACTTAAACATCATACGAGGGTCCCACAATATGAGCATAACCAAAGTATTTGTAAAGGACTACTTTAGTAATCAAGCTTTTAGCCTACCATGACTGATTTCTTGAGATGATGACAAGACTTTAAAAATTAGGGCCAATTAGGGATGTTTTAGGAAAATTTAGCTTAATAGGCTCAAAATAAGAATTGTGGACCATTTTTCAACTCTCAGCTTTACTCAATTGTCTTACAAAAAAAATGTAATTAAAAAAGGTCTTTTTTAGTCCATTTAGCTTTAATAGGCCTTTACGAAGGCTTAATAAGTCTTATACTCAATATAAAAGGAAGTGAGTTTCTTTTGTGTTAAAAAATGAGCTCATCTTATTAGTAACTAGGCTTGCCTTAGCCTTGGCCCAAGCTTAAACCGAAACCCATGAGTTTATGCATATGATGGCTTCAATCTAAATCATTGATCAACATGATCCAATGACTCTCAACAATGTCTCATCTAATTCATCCACCTCACATTCATCCAATAATTGAGATCAAAGGCTAATATCTACATATACGAGCCTCATCCTCATCCCCCTCCCCATTTACAGCATGTGGAGAATCTGCAAGCTTCACATAAACATCATTACTTTGCCCATAAGAAATTAAACATCAAAATTTCTTAATAACAAGTCAAGAATACATCAAGAACATCATATTTGATCCACTACTACATGCACGCTTCGAGAAACCAAGCTTGTCCATCCCTCCTCTTTCATCTCTTTCTACAACATCCCTCTACATATCATCAAATCAAGATTTCTCTAAGGTCAATTGGCATACTCACTACACATGATTAGCTAACTAGAACAACTCCTCAAATAGTATTTTAGATCCTAATAATACATGCACAAACCTTTTTTTACCTTAAAATACATCAGATTTAAGTGTTAACTTTTTTTATAGATTGTAGAGAACATAGAAACATTAAAGTCTTATTTTAAAGTTATAATAGGTTACACAATAGTTACAATAGACCAGCAATTGGATTTCCCAATGATTTTGTGATATGCTATGGAAGTGTCTATTTCTAACATAATCTTACTTCAATTCTTTATCCTTATAAAAGATTGTTGCCTCTTGTATTGCCAAAGCATTAGGTACGTCACTTCCTATAGCTTTAACTTCCATAAATACACTACCTAGGAAAGAATCTTAATAGTCTTTAGCAATTGAACCAATACTAACCCTTTCACTACTTTTTGTCTAAGTTTTATTATGATTCATTTTATGATTTCAAGCTTTAGAATTGCCCATGCCTTTGTTTGTTAGTGTCGCCCTTTTGGGTGTAACAACTTTAGTGTGACTGTGGTGTTTTTTCTTTAGCTTGAAATTTGACTCTTTGATTGTAAGGATCAAAGAATTTTGATCAAGTGTCTTGTTGTTGAACACGTTGTTGCATCTACACTTCCATAAGAATTGTAGACCTACACTAACATTTGCTAATGCTTGTTTAGGAACTACCAAGCGTTTTGCAAAAATTTATGTAAGTCCATTAGTCATACATCACATGTAGAAATGATTGCTATATCAATTGTGCACCCTATTAGGTTTAAACTAAATTAGTTATATTAAGTGGTGTCGAGTCTAATTTCTGAATTCCCATTCCTAATCCGATCTAGACTAGACCCTATGCTCATCTAATATAGATCCTCGACTTGAGTTAGGAATTTTGTTTGATTTTTGGAGTCGCCACCCAACTGTTGTTGGAAAATATTGAATTAAGACTAAAGGAGCGGATTAGTCTTAATTTGGACTACTAGTCGTCGTTATTTCCTCTTCTCGTTTTTGTGAAAAGAGGAAAAGGGAAAACCAGAGTTTCTAAGTCCGGAGGCTAACCTATTAAAACCTTTACGGTTACCACCTAATCTCTTGAAATTGTTTCTCTTTAGAAATGTGTTTCTATTTTGTTTCTGTTACTTTTTATTATGTTTTTGAATTATTTCAAGAAAATGATTTTTCATTCATTTTATGGGTTGACCCGAATGGGTGCCTACGTACCTGCTACTCAGGATCAAACAAGCCGTAGTTCGCTTTTCTGAAAACTTTAAGTTGGTTTGTGAATTTTAATTTATGAAACCTCTTTTAGTTTTATGTTTTTATCATTTTTGGGAATTTTTTCTAAAACTTCTAAGCCTAAGCTTTGATTTTATTTTGAAAATGATTTTAGGGAAAAACATCAATTTTGGATTTATTTGAAGAAAAACGATTTTTCTAAGTGCTAAAACTCATTTTTTATTATTCTTTTATAATTTTTGAATTTTTTTTTATGATTTTTATGATTTTTTTGTTATTTTTGTGATTTTTGAGAATTTTGGGGATTTTTGTGATTTTTGGGAATTTTTGTGATTTTTGGGATTTTTGGCTTATTATCTATCCTATTTTGACATCTAAAATTTTATTATTATTTTCCTAATGTTTTTTATTATTTTTCTATATTTTATTTTTATTTTTTTATTTTTTATTTATCTATTTATTATTTTTTTTCTACATTATTAAATTCTAGAAAAATCTAATTTCTATATTTTCCTATCTATTAAAATAAAACATAAACAAATAAATAAATAAATAAATAACTAAATAACAAATAATAAATTAATTAATTAATTCAAAATAAATAAATAAACAAAATTAATTAAAAAAAATTCGGAAAATCCGACTTACCTGGATCCGGGTCGGTGCGCGGGTCGGGTCGATCAGATCTAATCGGGTCGGGTCGATCGGACACGACGGTAGGGAAGGCTCGTTCACGGCGTTCCGGTGGCCTTTTGCAGCGGGTGAGGTGTCGAATCCTAGCTTCTCGAGGTTGCTGAATTTAATGGTGGCGGTGGTTTGCTCCCAGAACGTCTCCTTGCGGTGGCTCTAGCTCCGGTTGGTGGTTTCGGCTTCAAGCTTCTCCGGTGTACTCCGATTCGCTCCTTTCTCTCACTTGTGATTCCTCCTCTAGCTTCCTCACCTCCTCCTCTATTTATAGGCACTTGAAACCGAGCTGGATAAGCTCGGATTTCTTCTGATCGAAGCTAATCGGATTTTCGGTTAAAAAAACCAACTTCGATTTGTGTCTATCCATCGATTTGTTGCGATTTGATTCCAATTAGATAATGTTTATCTTATTTTTGTTGAAGATCTGTTGGATTTGTGCAAAAAATCGAATCGAAACAGCCGAAATTCAAATTTCCTCTTCTGCCGGCGATCTCGGGCTCGAGGTAGGAGACGATCACGCGCCCAGCGCGTGCGCTTCCTCCAGCCAATTAGATGCTGCCACTTGTCCTGGGTAAATGAAAAAAATCGCAAAACGCGGAAACTGCTTCCCCCGCGTTTCAAACCCGTGACCGAGCCCCCCTGTGCGCGCCTTAGCCATGGTCCGGACCAGCTGGGCTAGCCCATTTTCCTGATTTTCTTTTATTCGCAAATTGCATATATGCAATGCGATTTTTTTATTTTTTTGTATTTTTTGAAATTTAAAAAATTTGTAAAAATTATTTATTATTCATTATTGCCATTTCTGAAATCATTTTTCAAAATTGATGTTTTTTCCTATTTATTTTTATTTTTTGAATATTTTTAATTATTTATGCTAAATTAGGGAAAAATTGGAAAAAATTGAAAAAAAATTGAAAATTGATTATTATTGATTATTGTGGATTCCTAGGGCAAAAATGAGGTGTTTACAAGTGGTTTTCACATATTCACAAAACTAGCAATTAGGAGTTAATTTGATTCTTCTCTTAAAAAGACGATAATTTGTGCTCAATGAATCTGTACATATTCTCCATAGTAAATGCTTCATTTTAGGTATACTATCCAAACTTCAAATCAACTTCTAAACTTCCTTACTAACTACAGGTGAAGATGATGGATGACTTGAAATAACATGTATTTAGGGTGTAAATATATCATAGTAACCTAATATTACAGTATAAGTTCCACTGTTCTCCAATAGCCAAATGATCTTATTGTCTACAGCTGCTATACCAACTGAGATTTGGCTCACCATGTCCTTAAGAAAACAAAAATGAAGGCTCCCTCTATCCCGTTCTCTTGTGATTTAGACATGTTAAATTCTTAACCACTTTAAATTGACTGTTAAGGGTCCTTATTGGACTCGCCTAATGTTTAATGCTACAAATGGAATCCATAGATATTCCCATTTATTCACTTGACTCCTTGTTTCCACTTACCATGTGTAATCATCCTTAATGATTTCTCTCCTGTTAAGGAGACTTTGCCATAGCTATGAAGCATAAGTCCCATATCAGCTTTCATTAATTCAAAATATCAAAAATAAGTACCTTTAAGAATCTTAATCCATAATTGACTTGGATTGTTATTACTCTCCAAACCAATTTGCTAAGGAGAGTGTCACGTCTTGATGCGTATCATAAATGTAACAACCCGCCACACGCTATATAGAAACCTAAGAATAACCCACTTGTTACTCTGAGATTTGCTATACAATATATAAGGCTTACTCATATCCAAATACCCCAAACAGAACTTAGTATTTCCAAGTAATAGAGAGAAAATATAATTAAAGCATAACATAATAAACATCATCATAATAAAGGACTAGGCCCCCCATTAAACATCCATGGGATACTAATATTATTTGGTAGGTAATAACTACTAAAGCAATTTATGTCTCTACTATAAGAGAAATACAACTAGAACACAAATTCAAAGTCTATAATAATATATATATAACAATGATTACTTTGCTCGCTCCTCATCCTTCACTCATCTTATCGTGCCTTGTACTATCCTTCGGCATGCGTCTACCAAGCTCTAATTAGATAAGCTCCTATAATAATGACACATTATAGGGGTGTAAGTTATATCCAATTTAGTAAGAAAACCCTCATATTGTACTGACAAGTAATTAATACACAAGTTATTTAAATAAATATATGAATGTATGATCACGTGTATGAATGCAACAGTATGTAAAATTATCCGAAAACCACATACAACATGGATTTGTCGCCCTTCGTTGCCTGAGTTGGGAAATCACGAACTACACATCAACTCTAGATTCCAATCACCCCAGGCTATTTCTTTTAAGATGGTCACAAAATTTTATTTTATTTTGCTATATTAAGATAATCTTAGAATATATATATATATATGCCCATACGAGATATGGATGTGAATGGTGCTCTTAGTCTTATCCAACTTTAAACGATGAATCCTCGTACTCAGTCTCAAATAGAGAGTGGCATTTCCCGATTTCAAGTAATTTCCAAAGGTCGAGACAAGGTTACACATGAAGTAAACCTCCATGCGGCCTCTTCATACTACCGCATGATGCCAACAACCTTTTTACATGCAGAAATGTGCAATGCATGACCCATTTTATTAATGCCAAATATAGTTAGATTCATTTATTGGGTGACTGGTAAAATTATCACAAACACTCACATATCCTTAATCTAGATGTAAGGGAATCCAATACTCAATTAGCTAAATATAGATTAGGATATTTTAACAATCAAGATCATATCAATTTAAATACAAGCAAATTACCCGACCCCACACATATTATATATATGTGCACAATTACAAACATAAAACAAGTATAATACTCATAGAATCACTCACCCAGCCATCTCACTACTGGTTGTAATAATTTGATGGTAGCTCGATCTCGAAATTGGTGTCACCTAATAGGAAAAATGATAATTTTATAAGTTCAAGTAGAACAACCTATCTAAGTGTGTAGACTAAATTTGTCAATTTTATCGGTTTAGATCATTTCGATGTTTTAGTCATAAGTTTTTCGTTTTAAGTCTACTTTTTGCATATTTATAGTCGTTTTGAAGGTTGTTATGTGTAATTTTCATTTTTGAAGCCATTTTGGTCATTTAGATTTTGAAAATTCAAGTTAGGTTTTAGTCAGTTTCAAGTGAATTATGTTTAGGCTCATTTTAAGGTCTTTCTCTCCTAATCAAGCCTAGTGTTCAAAGGAAGTTGATTCTAACCATCTTATAACCTTTTTAGGCTTTTTCTTTTAGCATGTTTAGACCATTTATCTTCTATGTACCTCTGGTATTTAAATCAAAGATTCAAGGTTGTTCATGTGGTTTATCAATTTTATTTACTTTTAACCTATGTATCGTATTTTTAACATATCAAGGGGGTTTATTTCCTAACTTTATTAATGATATTCTTCTAGTTTTACATTCTAGAAACGAGGAAAAATTTGAATAAAAATCTCCATTAGCACCAATCTTATGGTTGGAAGCTAGGTTATCCATTTTCTCATCTTTTTCCACCTCTCATGCATGTTATTCATCATCTAAAGCTTTTTAGTGTTAGGATTTTACTAACATATTAAAATAACTGCTTCCTACACTCCTTGAAAGTGGTGACCAGAATAGGCGATAAAGTATGAAGTGTCATTCATTTTGCTTACATTACAAATTTCACATTCAAGCTTGTTATAAGGGAGTTACACTACATTGTCTTATAATCTAGCTCAAGTTTATATCATATTTTTGAATTTCTTGTTTAGCAAAACTAAAATACATGACTAAAAGTTACAAAATTAAAAGGTTTCTAGCTATTCTACTCTACTTATACACGATTACATCATAAGAAAAAGAAGGGAACAAGTTCTAGTTAGTGCCTACTCTTGTTAGTCTTCTATATGTGCTTCATACTCCATTCCTTTCCTTCCCTTAAGCTTGGTGCTGATACTTGATTTCCTTTTGACTTTGGGATCCTTAAAGCTCTCCTAGATAGTGTGGAAAGCTGTTGTGGTTGGGGGAAATATGGTGGTTGTTAGATGGTTCTTTTCCCTTGTAGGTGGTGGCATGGGGGGTTATGTGGTGTAGCCAACTGGGGTGGTGATTGCTTAGCCTTTGGGGAGTGTTTTGATTATATTTTTTAGAGAGAAAATCAAAAAGTTGAAGGAGCAAGGTTACACATGTAGGTGGGGAGGGATAAAAGAGATTGAAGTTGCTTAAACACATTGGGTAATAGGATGAGTTGATTAATGGGTTTATTTGTTGGTTATGGGAGTGTTTTAGGTTAAATCATTTGATTTTTATAGTAATTGTCTATTCCATCAGAAATTTGGTCTTGTTTAAGCTTAATTCTACATGCCTAGGTGGTACTTGGAGGCTTGTGAACCTTTAGATCAAGTATGTTGTCACTTCCCTTACCTTTGGATATGGCTGGTGGTAATTAGGGGGGGTTTATGCCCTTAATTGCTTTGTCTACTAGTCAGTCAATAGGAGGTAATTAAAGCTTAATCGGGTATTTTTCAAATATTTTAATGTGGTATTTACTTAAGTTAATTAGGTATATAAATTGGCCATTTTATCTCCTTAGGTTTCACACCTACTAGAGATAGTTTAGGTGAAGTTATTTTCTACCAATTGCATTATTTTGTTTGATTAATCAGTAGGACTAATTCTCATTAGATTATGTGGTCTTTATATTATTCTTAGGGCAAATTACTGCTTTTAGAGTTTCAAATTCGATTAGGTTGTAGTTTAGGAATTCCAAGCTTATAGTTGGTTTCAACAATTTCTAATGTAACCTTAGAGTTTGTGATAGAGTCATTTTATACTCAATCTTTATAGTATGAATTGTGTTAATTTATTATTGATTTTATAGAAATCATAAGGAAATGGTACTTAATTTTATTATGGTGATAAATCAGGTTAAATGGAGTCAAAAGTGCTAATTCAAGTAAATTAGAGAAGTACAAGGATTTACACTGCCATAGGAAAGTACATGGGCGTGTAGTTGAAGTACACAGCCGTGTACTTGGTTTAGAATCAACAGAAATATACACGGTTGAAGTACACAGCCGTGTATCTGTCTTGAAGAATCAATAGAGGGAGGCACGGTTTGTGATCTGGCCGTGGTAGAAACTGTGCCATACACTGAACAAGAAGGAGGAAATGTAGACTATCAACAGAGAGAGGCACGGCTTGTGATCTAGCCGTAGTGGAAGACGTGGTGGAAGCCGTGCCATATACTGAACAAGAATGAGAAATTGCGGAACATCAACCAGAGGAAGGAACGGCTTGAGATCTGGCCGTGGTGGAAGCCGTGGCACACACTGAACATGGATGATGATATGTGAATTATCAATAGAGGAAGGCACGGTTCTAAATCTAGCCGTGCTGGTGGGCGTGCCAGGCGGACGATTATTCCCTTCTCGAGATTTACTTGAAAAAGGAAAGATATATTTGTATCTTGCGAGCTAAAGATCCTCTGTCATTCCTTTAACAATATAAATAGAACCAACCCTAGAGGACAAAGGGGAAGTTTTTGGGAGGAAGGAAGAAGGAGAGGCAGAGCAAGGGAAACCGGCAACAAAGACTTTTTTCATGTTTTCACTTTTAATTTTCGTTTTAAGGATGAACATGTGTAGCTAAGCAAATTTTCTAGCCAAAGGATCATCGAAGTTTAGTTCTTCACGAATTGTGAGATCTAATTGATTTGTCTTTAATCTATTCTTTCTTTTTGGATATTTATATATCTTCTGGAAGTTTTGTCAATATTATCTTTGTTGATTGGTATGAATTAGAGCTCTTCTACTCAATTAGCAAGTTAATATATTGTCAACTAGTACGTCAGATCCGTAATTGTTTGATAGTTCTAGTTTCGGTGACACAATAACATGTTTGATTATAAAATAGATAGTCGAATTCATGTTATGGAGATATATGATCTTGTTTAAATAGGTTATCTTATAATCTATTGGCATGAATTGGTAGTCTCTCTTGTTTTTAATGCTATTGATAGATTAAATCCTAAGAGCTTGTTTAGGGTTGTCTAATCAATAAGAGAAATAATCAAATAGTGTGTTTTGATTATCAAGAAAGTAAGGAGGGATAGGTTATTATAGCTTGTTAATAATCATAACCAGTTTATCTTGAATAAAGGATAGGAAATATTTGCATCGATGATCAATTCCTAGAATTAAACCATCTTGAATCCTTTAGCTAGGCTTTTATCAATATTCAATTTTATTATCTGATTTCAATATTATTTTGATTCACAAACAAAACCCCCAATTCTTCTTTTCCTTTCTATTCTCTTTTTAATAAAAATATATTTAACCAATCCCTGTGGATACGACCCTACTCACTACTATACACAAATCATATAATTGTCTAGGAGTAGGTTTTTATTTTTGTTGGATTCGACACCCATCAGTTTGCCAACCGATTTAGGGTTTAGAATTTCAAATTAGGGTTTTAGTTCAACCTTGGTCAGGGTTTATGACTCTTAATGTAATGGTCTAGAGTTAAGGTTCACCTCGGTTTTTTATTCCTTAGGTTTTGGTTACACTAGTAGTCAACTACCCTATAGCAATCTTAGGTTTAAAGTTGCACTTCGCATTCGTTTTTTGACATATGTCTCAATACTCCCACTAGACTTAACCTTTGAACTTAAATTTTTTTGGGATTAATAGAGAGCATCATTAAAAGTCTCTAAATCTCTAAATACTAATCCTCCATTATCTTTAAAGATTGATAACTTCCATCTCTTTTAATAAATCTCAGTGCTCTCTTAGTCATTCCACCGAAATTGAGAGACCATACTCAACTTTAGAATACCATTTTTTTTTTTGGGAATTCAATGATATACATGGACTAAGTTGATATCGCATATGTAATAGATTTGATTATTACCTCTTTACCTCCTTGAGAAAGAAGAGCACCTTTCTATCCTTGGGATTTATGTGATCTTCTCCTTCACAATTGAGAGAGCTATTGTTTTTTAACATCCTTAAATGTTTGGAACTCCTAAATAATCACCTAGTTGATTTGACACAAGGATATCTAAGAGTCTACAATAGATTCCCTTCTCCTCCATAGGGGTGTTTTTGCTAAAAAATATGGCTAATTTTTAGAAGCTAATTGCTTGTTTTAATACATGAAATACTTTTCAACTTATTTAAATTTGAGATATTAACTTCCATAAAAAATAAGAGTCATATATGGCTTACATGATCATCCTAATAGTACATCTACAACAAAAAGGAAAAGGTAAAGAGATAGTGACCTTATCTAATCACTCATGTAGGATGAATTCAACCAATTCCTTTTCCATTGGGCATAAGGTAATGGGATGCAAACTTGATGCTTTTTATAGTCCATTTCACCCATTTTTCACTAAAGTCCATCTTAATTAATACCTCTCTCAAGAAAAAAACAACCTACCCTATCTTAAGCCTACATCATATCAATCTTAATAGTATGTTTTTTTACACCTTTTCTTTACGTTAAGCTAATGGAATACTTTGTGAGCTATCACTACATGGTCATTGATTTATCAACCTAAGATAAGAGCACTTTAATTGGGAGATTTAATACCATCTAACAATGTTTTCTACCTATTTGCTAAGATCTTTAACATGATTTTGAAAAGGAAGTTACATAGGGTAATTAGTCAAAACTAATCAAATTCTTGGTGGCTCTTGACTTTAGGAATTAAGATTGGATTGGTTTCATTCAAATTAGTAGGGATAGTACCTCTATTGAAAAATTGTGATATTACTTCAAACCTCCAAGTCCTATAACATTTCAAAAAGTTTGATAGCATACTCCATTAAATCCACAAAAGCATAATTTAAATTTTAAGAGTTTTGCTAAAGTTCTTGTAGTTTAATAGTATGAATACTAATTTTCTAATGGGATAAACTAGGTTTGGTTTTCCCTACCCCAAATAGTTGTAACAATAGTTGGAAAAAAAATTGAAAGTTCTATAAAATTTCATAATTTAAATTAAAAACATTTTATATGAATAGAAGCTAAATACTTTATAATATCATTATTATTTATGCAAAAAATAGGAGTTTTAGTTGCAAACCACAAATTACCTTGAATTTTTTTTTTTAAAAAAAAAAAGGAAAAGAAAAGAAAAGAAAAATGAGCAAAAAACTAACAAGTCCCCTTAAGTGGTTGTGACCTACCATAACATTTAGCCTTTTGCTAGCTAGCTAGCTACCTAATGCCTAAGGGGTGGCCAATCAAAGTGGCTAGATGTCAAGTCTAATTTTGAATTTTTCGTCAATTTAACCTATATCAAATTCAACCCACTTAATACAAGTTACTTGACAATAAAATTAAGGAAAAACTCTAATTTTTAAAGTATTTTAGAAATTAGAGCTGCCACCAACTGAAGTTGAAAAATAAAAATGAGTTAAGATTAATTAAGTTTATTAACCTTAACAAACTACTAGTCATCAAAACATGATCTTTATTATAAAGATGCAAATGCCAAATTGGATTAATACTAGCGCACTCCACAATTCCAATAGTCATAAGACTAATCATTAGTGAAAAAAACTATCTTAATACACAATTTAAATTTCTAGTCATGTAAAGACTAAAACTTCAAACTAAAACCAAAAAACAATATTATCCATTTTTATTTGTTTATTTTTTTTTTGTTCTCAACTTTTCTATATATATATATATATATATGTATGTATGTATGTATATTAATTTGGAACTAATAATAGACCTAAAAATAAAACAAAACGAAACAAAACAAAATAAAAAGCTTAGGAGAACTACTAGGCTAAGTCAAGTACGAATTGATAAATGAGATTAGGTCGAGTTCGGAGTTCTAATTGGTCATAGGTTAGGGTTGGATATGCGACACGTGTGAAGTGTAGAAGGGCAACAACAACATTCAAGTGGTGGTTCGTGGTTCTCCAATGATCATTGAAGCTTCTAGTGGTGTCGGGAGAGATTTCCTAAGGATGAAGAGCGTGTTGGTGGTCACGGTTGACAACTAAGTCACATGGAGGTAGCAGTTCTTGAACATCCAAAAAGAATCCTAAGTTGCTAACTAAAATATAAAAAATTAGAGAAAAACCAAAGCAAAAGCTTATGTTTGTCGTACTTTACTAATTTCCGGGAGTCTATTGGTATCAATATCACAGTTCAAGGTGATGTGTGGAGCCAGGAATCCTAAAGAAAATCTTTGGGGTGTAGGTTTCCTAGTTTAGAGAGAGAAAGTGTATGGTTGGAAAAATGGATATCTTTTTCATCGATTCTAATTATTTGTTTCAAACTTATAAGATTGTTTTCTATTTATAGACATACATAATTGTAAACACCCCATTTTTGCCCTAGGAATCAATAATTTTCAATAATAATCAATTTTCAATTTTTCCTAATTTTTCCCAATTTTTCCTTAATTTAGCATAAATAATAAAAATATTCAAAAAATGAAAATAAATAGGAAAACACTTCAATTTTGAAAAATGATTTTAGAAATAGCAATAATGAATAATAAATAATTTTTACAAATTATTGAAATTTCAAAAAATACAAAAAAATAAAAAAATTGCATCGCATATGTACAATTTGCGATGTAAATAAAATCGGGAAATTGGGCCAGCTCAGCTGGCTCGTGTGTGCGCATGGGAACCGTGTGAAGGCTGAAGGTCGCGAGTTCGAATCCCCCCGCAGGCGCTCGGCAAAAAATTTTCGTTCTTTTCCCTGGAGCTGCCACGTGGCAGCATGTGATTGGCCGAGGGAAGTCACGCGCGTCGCGCGTGATCGTCTTCTTCGCGAGCCCAGCCGGAAAAAAAAAAAAATACGACAGAAGTCCGACGAGGGCGAAATCGGCCGTTTTCTTTTTAATCTTCTAGATTAAAGTCAAGATAAGGCCAAATCCATCAGATAAACCAAAGGAACACAAGAGATTAACATCAAATCGCCGGGATAAAATCGAATCTAAGAAACGGAAAAATATGGGTTTATCTAAATCGGCCGATTCGAGCTTATCCAAGAGGAGTTCGATGTGCCTATAAATAGAGGAGAACAGGAGGAAGCCAGAGCATGAAGAAACACGAAGAAAAAGTGAGAGAAAGAGAGAGAAAGGAGTGAATCGGAGTACGCCGGAGGAACTTGAAGCCGAGACCATCGATCGGAGTTGGAGCAACCACTAGGAGGCGATCTGGGAGTAAACCGCCACCACCATCGGATTCAGCACCCTCAAGAAGCTAGGATTCGACACTTCACCAGTCGCAAACGACCGCTGGAACGCCGTGAACGAGCCAACCCCGCCGCCGTCTCCGACCGATCCGACCCGACCCGACCCGCGTAGCGACCCGGATCCAGGTAAGTCGGATTTTCCAGATTTTTTATTATTATTTATTTTGTTTATTTGATTATTCTGAATTTATTTATTTATTATGATTATTTTGTTAGCCATTTATTTGTTTTTGTTTTATTTTCAATAAATAGGAAAAATGTAGAAATTAGATTTTTCTAGAATTAAGAAAAATGTAAAAAATAAAATAAAATAAATAAAATGTAAAAAATAAAAAAAAATAAAAAAAAAGAATAAAATAATAAAAAGATTAGGAAAAATAATAATAAAACTTTAGATTTCAAAATAGGATAGATAATAACTTAGGATAAAATGTTCTAGCATAAAAATCACAAAAACTTATAAAAAATCACAAAAATCATAAAAATCATAAAAATTAAAAAAAAATAAAAAATTATGAAAATAGAAGAAAAATTAAGTTTTAACACTTAGAAAAATCCTTTTCTTCAAATAAACTCAAAATTGATGTTTTCCTTCAAAATCATTTTCAAAAAAATCAAATTCAAAGTTTAGGCTTAGAAGTTTTAGAAAAATCCCAAAGACGTTAAGAACTTAAATCAAAAGAGTTTGCAAAATTAAAATTCACCAACAAATCTAAAGGTTTTCAGAAAAGCGAACTACGGCTTGTTTGATCCTGAATAGCAGGTACGTAGGCACCCATTCGGGTCAACCCCTAAAATAAAGAAAAATCATTTTCTCAAAATAATTCTCAAACAAAAAAAAGTAACAGAAACACAAATGAAACACATTTCTAAAGATAAACAATTTTGGGAGATTAGGTGGTAACCGTAAAGGTTTTAATAGGTTAGCCCCCGAACTTAGAAACTCTGGTTTTCCCTTTTTCTCTTCTCACAAAAATAAGAAGAGAAAATAACGACGACTAGTAGTCCAAATTAAGACTAATCCGCTCCTTTAGTCTTAATTCAATTTTCCCAACAAACAGTTGGGTGGCGACTCCAAAAATTAAACGAAATTCCTAACTCAAGTCGAGGATCTAGATTAGATGAGCATAGGGTCTAGTTTAGATCGGATTAGGAATGGGAATTCAAAAATTAGACTCGACAATAATCAATCTAGATAAGCTCTATTTGGTTGCGAATTGGATTTGGGATTAATGTAAATAAACCATAATCCAATCTATTTATAATAAAAATTGAAGTAAATCCATGTTATGAATAGTTGCTAATTGATAAGATTTCCAAAAAAGAAGAAGAAGAAGAAGAAGAAAAATGAATCAAAATGGTGCAAAACTAACTTAGACATCTCTCTCCTTACTCTTCATGCGTTATTAGTTTCTCTTTGGAGGTTGAAGATGGTTATGTGCTAGGCTCATGAACAATTCAACCTCATCCGACTCAAACTTACAACCATCAAATCCTTACTCACACATAACTAACACCTTAACTAACTAGACCGAGCTGTTTCTTAATAATAAACTAAAGCCAAACAATAATATCAGCTAAATTTCATTTAAGTAAGCTAGATCTAAACTTGACCTAAAATACCTAACCTTTATTTTTCTAATTCTATTTATTAACCTAAAAACAACATTTTTTATTCTTTCTTCATACATTTTTTTTTAATTTTGTATTATTTTTCATTTTTTATGTTTTTTTTTTAATTTTATTTTTATCTTATTTATAAACTTGCCCTATGTTTATGAAAACTAATTAGAAGGTGGCAAAAATGGTATGTCTACATTAGGGTTTAACTTCAATATTTCTACTATTTTATTTGTCTTTTTAATACCTTTTTTTATAATTTTTTATTATATTGTTTAAGTAAATATATTTATTTATATTATTTTATTAAATCAATTGTTATGAATCAATTAGAAGTTGACTTGTGTCCTCTAACATACATTTATGATATAATGCCTTAAGTAAAAAATAGCCAATAGCCAACCTAATATACACTAATGGACATTTTTCAACCACTTAACCCAAAAGTTTTTAATTAGTGTTGACATTTTATTCATAAATTGGCCTTATAAACTAAGACTAATTCTTTCCTGCAATCCATATGGATTATATTTTATAAAGGATACCACAATGTCCCCACTAAATATGCAACATCCCCATTGTGAGACCTTATAATTAGACTAAGTTCCTCCCCCTCTTTGGTATGGAATTCAGTTCATTCTTGTTACCCTTAACATATAGATCATCTTAGAAGCATCTAGGAGTTACATCATAGTGACACTCCCTACCCTCCTCAAACCTCTTCTTTAAATTGATTCAAAACAAGCCCACCGATTTTTGCCTCAGCTTATCCCAAAATTGTCTATGAACTAATGGAGGGTTAGTTCTAATAACATTTGTAATGCTCCAATCAAAGTAGTCAACAGTTAAACCAACAAACACTAATGATCTTTTTTTTAACCACTAGATCCAAAAGTTTCTAATTAATATTTGCATGGTATTCATTACCATAATCTTATATATCAATATCAATTTTCTCTCACAATCTACGTAGGACTATTTCACATTGGATATCACAATTTCTCCTATAAACATGTGACATCTTCATTGCAAGACTTTACAATTGGGTTAATTCTTCCCCCTTTTTGCTATGCAATTTGGTTCATTCCTACCACTCTCAACTTGTAAGTGATCCTAAAAGAATGTCAAGAGTCACACCTTAAGGACACCACTTGCCATTCTCAAACCTCTTATGTAAATTGGTTGAAATAAGCCTACCAGATGCCACCTTGGTTCATCTTTAAATCATCCACCTATTGATAAAGAGATGGCTTTGGTAACATTTGTGCCTTAAGTCAAAAGTAGTTGATAAATAAGTCAACAAACATTAATGGACTTTTCCTTAACCACTTAATCCATAAGTTTCTAACTAATGTTGACATGTGTATTCACTACCTTGATCTTATGAACTAATATCTATTCTCTCTCACAATCTATATGGCATTATATTTCACATCGAGTATCATAATTTCCCCCCTTAAACATTCAACGTCCTTATCACAAGACTTTACTAGTGAGCCTAGTTCTCCCCCTGCTTTTTCAGTGTGTGATTTAGTTCATTCTTGCCACCTTCAACCTATAGGTTATCATTGAAGCATGGGAAGAGTTAAACCCTAGTGACACTCCCCACCCTCCTCGAACCTCTTCTTTAAATTGGGTCGAAATTGACCCACCAACTTCCATCTTAGTTTAGCCTTGAATTTTCCACTTACCAGTAATGGAGTTGACTTAATATCATTTATATCACCACAAGCCAAAAATAGATAATAGCCAAGCAAATATTAGACACTAATGGGCTTTTTTCAACCACATTTATTATGGAAGAATATTAATATTGGTTTATAAGGCCAATGTGGTGAATACCATATTAACACTAGCTACAAACTTTGAGGTCAAGTAGTTTAAAAGAAAGGTTCATTAGTACTTATTGGCTTAATTATTGATTACTTTTGGCCTCAGGCGTTACATATGAAACATAGGTTTTGTGTTTGTTAAGAGAAAAAACATGGTCAATTAATTATAAGTGTTAAAATATAGATGATGTTTTTGTATTTTTTTTGTTGACAAAAAGGTAATTTCTCCCCTTTATTGTTTCCTAAAATCTAGTTGAAAACAAAGGTGAAGTCCTCACAGCATCTCCCCCTATGTATTGAAATGCTAGGTGTTAGTATCACATCCTTGTAACACTTTGTACATATTGTATGGTTAGGGTTAGGACTTATTGTAACTTACTTAGAATAGTAGTTTCCTTTTTTAGGCATATTGTCATTTCACCAATTTTAATGTCTCAATCAACAAAAGCTATAAACGTTCGTAAAACTCTTTACGAGGGTGTAAATACTCTTCTAGATACAAGTTCTTGCTCACCACTTAGCTGCTTATTATTAAGGAATTTATTTACACACTATTCTCTTGTGCACATACTGTAGTCCATTTGTAATCTTGAGATATTTTAATAAAAGTTTTATTCAATTATGATTCTTGCCCATGTCACGTTTACTTATTATTGCCTTATTGTTGCTCTTGTGTGTGTTGCCTTATATATATACAGGCCAATCTAGGTTTAAGCTGAGTAGAGAATAGGCTTGTTCACCACTATAGAGGTAAGACAGTAAATGTCATATGATCTAATTGCGCTAGCGAAAGCCAAGATTGTGACAATTAGCATCAAAGTGCATGGTTGTCAAAATTGTGAGTTGATCATACGATTCTATAAGTTTACAATTTTTAAAAGCTTTTTATAGTCAAAATGGATGAAAATTTGTTTAGGTATAAACTTTTGATAGAATTATGAGTTTAAGTGTATGATTGTACTAGTTTTATATGGTTTTATATGATTTTATTGATTCTTTACCTTCCGTTCCCTAGTAAAATCACGAGTTTAAAAACTAAGTCAAAGTTTTAGTTATTTCAACGAGAATAGCCATGATAGGCCAAGACAACATGAACAAACGTCTCAAGAGCCTAGAGGATCAATTCACTTGTCTCAAGAGCCTAGATGATAAGCTATTCTATTTCTATTTCTTAGAAGGGTTGAAGCCTTATTTTTGGAATAAGTTATAAAGGAAATGTGTGATGAACTTAGCTATTAAACAATTAGCAACCAAGCGCTTGACTTAAAACACCTATAATAATAGAGGGAAGAGCATGTCAATAGGGTATGAGGGTAGAAAGTCCTTCAAGCAAGGCAAACCTAAGATTGGGAGAGCCCTATGTTCTAGTAGTAGTAGTAGCAACAATGGAGGGGGTTAGAAGAAGTCTATGGCTCTCACCAATTTGGAAGAGGTAGAGCATTAAATGGAGGCAAGTGGCCAACATTCTTATGTTTCTTGTGCAATAGACCACACAAGATATTAGATTGTCCCTTGTAAAGCAACATTTAATGATATGGCTTAGAAGGCTAAGAATGTTTGTAAGGAAGAAGAATTAGAGAGTGAATGTGAGGAATAACCTAAGATGGGGGACCTTACACATGTTATTAATTGTGGGAAAGAGTTCCTCAACATAAAGCAAACCTAAATCAAATGACAAGTTGATGTATGTCCAGATGAATATAAATGGCAAGAGTGCTAGTGTAATGATCGATTTGGAAGCCATACACAATTTCATAGATGTGGCTGAAATAAAGAGGTTAGGGTTAGTGCTTATAAGAGACACTAGCCAAATCAAAGTCGTAAACTCCAATGCAAGACCCATCCAAGGAGTGGCTAGAGATGTTAAGGTGAAAGTTGGGGATTGGAGCGGTAATCTTAACATCATTGCTGTCCCATTAGTTGACTTCAATATAGTCTTAGGAATAGATTTCTTAAGGTGTGCCAAAATTGCTTTAATGCCAACAGTGGATTATTTGTTGTTCATGGGCGACAAGTTGTATTATATATCAGTGTAGAGAAAGAAGGTGGGCAATGGAGGCAAAGATGGTAAAAGTATTAGATTTATAATGCTATTCGTGTTCCAACTCAAGAGAGGGCTTAAGCACTAAGAGCCAATTTTTCTTGCCATTCTTATAGAGAAGAAGGATGGAGGAAAGATTAAGATATTAAGGGAAATACAAATTGTCTTAAGGGAGTACGATTTAGCGATGCCAAATAAGCTCTGAAAGGAGTTACCTCTTAGAAGACCTATGGACTAGGAGATAAAGTTAAATCTAGAGCTAAACCACCAGCCAAAGCCATATAGAATGTCACCCCTTGAACTTACAAAGTTGATAAAACAGTTAGATGAATTGCTAGAGGTGGGCTTCATTCATCCTTCAAAAGCACCATACGGGGCTCTTATTTTATTCAAGAAGAAGTAAGATGGGAGTTTAAGATTGTGCATTAACTATTGGAATTTGAAAAAGTTGATAATGAAGAATCATTATGCTATTCCTCTAATTGCTAATCTATTTGATCCATTGAGTGGAGCCAAATATTTCACCAAGTTAAACCTTCATTCAAGATATCATTATGTCTGCATTGCCAAAGGTGGTAAGCCCAAGACAACTTATGTGACCCGTTATGGCATTTATGAATTCTTAGTGATGCCCCTCAGTCTTACCAATGCTCTTATTAGATTTTGTACTTGATGAATGATGCATTTAAAGAATATTGATTATAGGAGAACATTACAAGACCATGTGAAGTATTTGTGGATGGTTTTTTAGAAGCTTCAAGAGAATCATCTGTATATGAAGTGTGAAAAGTGTGCCTTTGCCTAGGAACGCATCGACTTTCTTTGGCATGTGGTTGAGGTAGGGTAAATCCGAATGGACATAGAAAAGTGAAGGTAATTTGAGAGTGACTCATGCTAAAGAGCATAGTTGAGCTATGTTCATTTCTTGGTCATGCCAATTACTACAAAAGATTTATGAAGGGGTATTCTAGAAGAGTTTCTCCCCTTACATATCTGCTAAAGAAAGATTGAGTGTGGTCTTAAAGTGAGGAGTTTTGAGCTACATTTGAAGATTTGAAGCGTATTATGACTAAGGAGCTAGTCCTCACGTTACCTAAAATCTCTAAACCTTTTGAAGTCCATATAGATCCATCGGACATTGCTCTAGGTATAGTGTTAATGTAAGAAGGCCATCCAGTGGCATATGAGAGTTAGAAGCTAAATCTAAGCGAGCGTAAGTACTTGGCTCAAGAGAAGGAGCTTCTTACAATTGTGCACTTTCTTAGAACTTGGAAGCACTATCTATTAGGGTCTAAGTTCTTGGTGAAGATAAACAACTATATTACTAGTCACATTTTGACTCAACCTAAGCTCTCTATCAAGCAAGCAAGATGGTAGGAGTTCTTTACGAAGTTTGATATAAAGATTGAGTATCATAATAGGTGAACTAATTAGGTAGCATATGTACTGAGTAGAAAAGTGGATCTAACTTCACTAGCCCTAATGGCTCACTAGTCTGCAAGTCGAGTCACTACTAGAATATAAGAGTAGATAAAGGAGCATCTAGGCTAAGACTTGCAAGCTTTGTAGGTCTCAAATAGGGTTCCAATTCGCTTCCGGTTAGGGCTTCATGTGCTTTGATTGCATTCACTCTTTCTCAACAAACACGATTAAGCTTTCAATTGGCTTCGAATTAAGGTATTATGTGTCAAGGTTTGTTTCATCGTTTGGGGTTAGGGTTTCCACATAGAGAATTGGCATTTTTTGGATGAGAGCATCAAGGTTTCAGTAAAAAGGTTTTAACTTTCTACTCATTATTTTTTACTTGTGCGAGGGTCGAGTTTTTTCTTTTTTTCTTTTCCATAATTTATGGGTTGGTGCATATAATCTTTTTATTCATATTAATCCAACTCAGCACTAACGTGCCTATGTCTATTGTCCACCTATGCATATAATGTGCCACATAAGCTTAGATTAATAGAGTTGTAACAATCACATAATGAGATCTCCTCTTTGAATCATTAAACCAAATGTTTGTTCTCTTTTTTAACTACATAAAAAATTAATTTTCTATTTAAACTTAATCCAAACAATGATCTTTTGTATGTAATTTTCCTATTTAAGTTCTCTCCCAAATTGAAAAATAAATAAATAAATTGAAATCAAAATTGTGATGCTTGCCTTAGCTTTACACCCTTTGATAACTATTAGACAATTATATAAGCATAAATGCCAATGAAACTTACAAGAATCCTCTAAAAATTTTCATAAAATGTAAGAATAGATTGGGAAACTAGTGAGTCAAGTTCACATAATACCAAATCTTAGCTCGAATTAAAATGGCGCTCAACAAGTTCAAACTAGCCTTAATTAAGCTCGTTCAAATTTGATTTATCATCTAAAATGATATCTTCTAATTAAAATAATATAAATATCTTAAGCTGATTTTTTTTTTTTTAACCGATGATAACGTAACTAATTGAAACAAAATTATAGCATTACGTAATCCACTAGTGCACAATATAAATATATATATATATATATATATATACATATATACACACACACATCCAAAGTGCATTTAGCTAAAGCTAGAAATTTTAGTACATAGAGAAGGACGACCAGGCTTTCATGCAGCAGCACACCGTGGCTCGGCTTGGGAAGAAGACGATGCATTGAGCTGATAATACCCATTTGGCATATTGTTGAGCCAATGGCAATCCTCAAAGGAGCAAGGAGAACCATAATTGGGCCACTCCACATCAGATGGCTTGATAAAAGTGGGCCCCCACGCAGGAGTCCCATCTTCATACGAATTATAAGTTAGCCTCCTTAAATCTGAACCGTCCAATTTGATCGTAAATATCTCACCGTACGGCTGGTAGTGATGCATGTTCGAGATGGGTTCTGCCGATACACCCGCATAGTCCGAAGTAAAAACTATCCTCTCCCCATCCGGACTAAAATACGGGTGGTTAGTCCGTCCACCCGACCCACTTCGGATCAATTTCCTCAACCCGGTTCCGTTCGGGTGGATCAAATACAGCTCAAAGCTCCCACTGCCCGGGTTTTCTCGGTCCGAGGCGAACGCCATCCACTCCCCATCGGGCGACCAAGAGCACATCGTATCGGTCCACGGGCCCTCCGTGAGCCGCATGAGGCCGCCGGTCTCTCCCTCTGCTGCATCCATTATGTACAGGTTCTTGTGGCCCGTTCGGCCCGACCGAAACACGATCCATTTACCATCGGGTGATGGGGCGGGGAACGCATTGTTTTTGCCATTAGTTGTGAGCTTTCTGAAACCACCCGATTGGTCCACGTCATCAACGTCGATGGCAATGATATCAACGGCGGTACTCTCACTAGCAAACGTGGGACCGGTACTAGTGTATACAACTGCCTTCCGAACCGGGTCCCATGAGGTGGAAAATGCCATTCCTTGAAAGATCTTCTTCCGGTTCGAACCGTCCCGGTTCACGACGTAAACACCCGGGAAATCGACGTATGCGATTCGGTCACCCGTGGGTGAGAAAGAAGGAAATGAACCGTCGATCCTGAATATAGAAATCCCTCCTATTGGGCTTTGAAGATTCTCAAGTAACAGGTGGGGGCTTTTAACGCTTTTTTCTCCGTTGTCTTGTCCTCGACATTTGTGGTAACCAACTCGAGCTGAGTCGGGCGAGATAAACGGGTTGAGGTGGTGAGTTCGTGGTGACGCGGACCGAGTCAATTCTCTAAACTCGTTCTTAACGAGGTCGAAAATCTCTATGTGGCGAAAGCTCGAATCGGGTCTTCTCGTAGCAACGGCGATGAAGTTGTGGTTGCCCGGAGAAGTTGCTGGAGTGAACGCGTGCAGACCTGGTGGTGTGACACGCTGAGTCACAACTCGATGAGTCGAGATCGGTCCGTTTCTCGGTAGAATCGCTTTGTACACGCTCCACCACCCATCATCGCCCCTTCTGTGGAAGAAAAGAGTGAAATTGTCGACCCAACACGGCCAGCCACCGTGTTCAACAACCTTGACTCGGTGAGTCCCATCCCTAGTCAAGAAAACATAAATGTCCGTAGTGAGTTCCTCCACGTCACCACTCCAGCCACGCTCTCCGTACGAAGCGACGGCAGTCCAAACGCCGGAAGGAGACACGGATGGGCTGAAATCAGCTATTTTAGGAGGTGTGAGCCGCTGAGTGAACCCGGTTGTGAAGTCGGTGGAGTAGACAGCAGCCCAACTCGCTCTCGGCACACCCGGATCTTCGTGCGTCGAAACATAAATTAAATTCTGACCGCTCAAACTGGGTCTATCTTTCATGGAAATTCCAGTTTCTGCCCCCAGTAAAGGAACTTGGAGTCTTGATAAAATCTCCATAGCGGACCCTTTCCTACTATAACCATGATATATAGCATCATAGTATACGCTGGATGTTCCATTCCTCTCAGTAACGTAAACGACTTCAATAGATGGCGAGTGAGTGGACTGGATTAAGGTTTTGTTGTTGAGGAGAGAGAGAATGGATGATGGCGAGGGAAAGTGGCCATTGAAGTTGACGGACTTGCCATCGGTTAATCGGAGTTCCTTGCTGGGTTTTGGAGTGCCTTCTATCGGGAGGGTATATATGTCAAAGGCATAGTCTAGGCGGCCAAGAGTGGCAAAGATTATGCTGCTTTCTCCAGTGACATCGGAACCGGAGCCACCATCGTCGGCTGCTGATGCTCGGAGGAGCAATAGTGGTAAGAAGAGAGTGAAGGAGAGCAGTGTTCTGTTTCTGGGTTTCATGTCCAGGTCCACCATCGTCGGTCCCAAATGAAATTTCAGGAAAATGAGAAAATGCGTTTCTGCAAGTTTGTTTACATCATATGTGTTTATTATTAAGGAAATAAATATTACTTTAAATATAAAATTTAAGTGGGCTTGAAATTTGTATTTTTATAAATAATAAATTAAAATTAAAATTAATATTTTAAGTATTGATTTTAAATGATGTATTTTAAAATTATTTTTTAATTGATATACTTTTAAAGTTATTTAATAAAAAAATAATTATTTCCTTGTGTTATTATTCTATTACTTTATTAGTATCAAATAATACCATGATTTTTTTTCTTGATATTAAAAGAACATAACGTCATTTTAAAAAGGCTTACTTAAGGCTAATAACTAGTATTTTATTAATTTAAAAATAAATAAATGACATAATAGCATTTAAAAGGTACTTTAAGTATTGAATTTTAAATAATACATTTTTTAGATGAGTTTTTAAATTGGTATAATTTTAAAATTATTTTTTAAAAAATATAATATTTTTTCCTTTTCCCATTTAAAAACATGACCTCTAATTTTACAACAATATAGTAAATCCACAACTTCAATGATATAATCAATTTTATAAAATCTCTTATGTCTTTTCTACATATATATATTAATTTTTTTGATGTACTATCTCTTGGGTAATCTCTCTCTCTCTTTATTAAAAATAAAAAATAAATAAAAAGATGGATGCTTAGGTAAGTTTAAAGCATTATACCCTATTCAAGAAGAGAGAGTTCCCTTATCCCACTTTCGGTATAAATCAAACGTGGCTCTATATTATTTAAGGAGAAAAAGGAAGTCCTAATATAATATGAAATATTACCAAAATAATCCCTTCTTCCCTTTGAAAGCAAGTAAATACTTATAGGGTAATTATATATAATTATAATTTGAATTTTAAAAGCTTTAATGTAATTTTCTAGTTTGAAGTTTGAATAAACATTTGGCCAAAAAAAAAAGTTTTGAATAAACAATATTCATTTTAGATAATAAGAAACTAAATAGTTAACCTTTTATTACATGATATTTTAATTTTCAACACTAATATTAAGGATGAATCAATGTTAGTAGGATATTATTCACAACTCAATAATCTTGTTGATTTCCAATCATATATATGATATGGGAATATGTAACATAAAGATGGATTTGATGTTTTGGAATCATAGATGCCAAGCAAGTAGTGGTGTAAGCAATGACGTTTGTGGAGATTCACATTATCACAAATATGATATGGGGGTGTGAAAGAGGAATGGTGGCAAGACACTTGTTAACTGAGAGGATGATAGGTTGATAAAAAGTCTAGGATAGGGTTCTGTTTAGCTTTTTCCATCCTCATTTTTGGAAGGATATGCTTTTTTTTTTTTGTTCCTTTCTCACTTAATATTTTAGGCCTCGTACCCATTTATTTTATTCCAAACACATATGGAACATATATGCATATGTGAACTGTGTTGCTCTTACTAATCTCATGTACACAAGATGTTTTGGGACTTATAGAAGGGTCTCATGTTCCACCATACTTAAAAAAATTGAATATTTTCTTCTTATTAATTGATATTATATTAGACTATTCTCGTTAATTTTGCAAAATTATAAAAATTGGAATAAGTTATAATCTTCAAAAACTAGTTAAATCAATCTACCATATAAAAACTATACTCCTTTTTTCCATTCCAATACACATGTAAGAGGTTTTTTTAACACACACCTAGACAACCATATAACAAATGATGTAACGTGACATTCCACATCCGAAAGTTAATTAGAAAAAATAATAATAAAAAGGTAGAACACAAAGTAAGGCTATATATATATATTATCTATAAGTGAAGATTGCCACATAGCAACCATACATGATGACCATTACATGTACTCCTTTCATTGCCATTAACCTCATACACAACCAAACCCCCTTCCCTCTATATGTGTTAATATACATGCATAAATATGTGCATATATCAGAGGCTAGGCCTCTAAGTCCATCTTCACTTTTGTAATATATATATAATGGTCCATTCATTATAAAGCTCGTGATCAAGGCTTGGTTCATTATTAAGAATCTTCTAAAAGAGCTCAAACACTTGATAAATGGGGGTAGTTGACTAGGTTAGGTAGAATTGTATCATGACAGTTAAATTGAAATAATCTTGACTGTTCATTGACGGGAGTCTCTTGTATATAAAGGGAACTTTTCCTTATTTTTAAACCATTCAGAAATGCAATTACTTTCTTACTCTAGAATGTTTCATTCTCTCTCCAAACTTCTCTTTAATAAGTGTGTTATTGTGTGTTCTAGATAAGAAGGCTAATTTAGCCTTTTTTTACAGAAAGCTTGGAGAATCTGAGTGTTGCATGTGACGTTCTTGGAAATATTTTGCACGTGACAAGTGGTATTAGAGTAAGGTTCTTGGTGAAAATGGAAAGAAAGCTTATGTCTAAAATCTTAGTAGAGTATGCTAGAATCCCTATGACTCTTTTGGTATGTGAGGAGTGCTCTCTTCAAGGAAGGATCCAGGAAAGCAAAGCCTCTATGGAAGTTAAGGTGGCTAAGGTACAGTTAGACATGATTGACACAGTAGATCAGTTTAGGGAGTTGAGGAAGGCTTGGAAAGGCTAGAGGAGGAGTTAACAAGTGAGATGTTAACTACCTTGAATTGAGTTTTAAGCAATTTGCAAAGAAAGAATATTACCCTGTAAGAGATGGTTAAATCCTTGAGGAAGAAGTTGGAGAAGTTAAGGAGTTAGGTCCAGTAGCATTTTGAGGTTAGATATAGGTCGGCCAATACAAGGGTAACTACACCAGTAGAGGTACCCAAACCTTAGAACTTCAATGGGTTTAGGAATGCAAGGGAGACAGAGAATTTCCTCTAGAGCCTAGAGTTGTACTTTGATGCCATCGAGGTGTTAAATGATGCATTAAAGCTAAGAGCGACTTCAATATTCTTGGATGATGTGGCTACCCTTTGGTAGAGAAGACGGTCCAATGGAGCCATTTGAGGAGTTGGGGAAATTAGGACTTGGGAGGAGTTTAAAGTAGAGTTGAAGGCCCATTTCTACCTAAGTAATGCATAATAGGAGGCTTAGGCCATATTTAAGGTGGTTATAACACAAGGCATCAATCCGTGAATATGTATAGGAGTTCTTGGAGCTGTTATTGGAGATTTTTAACATGAGTGATAAAGATGCAATATTTACATCCTATGATGGGCTACAAAAATGGGCCCAAAGCCAGAATGTCTAATTAGAAACAGGCTAATAGCTCTAGTATTAAAGGAGAATGAAGAAGAAGATATTCAAGATCACCAACTTGAGGTGTTAAAGTAGTTAGGCTCCATCTAGAGCAAGCCCACTAGGGAAACTTAAAGCATACTGCATATGGAAGCAATTGTTGTGGGCTAAAGGATGAATGCCTTAGTGGACATTAGAGTAACCAACATCTTCATCTCAAAGGAGGTAGTTAAGAAGTTAGGCCTTAAGGTATAGAAAGGAAAGGGATTACTAAAGACGATGAACTTGAAGGAAGTTCCTACAATTGGGTAATCTAAAACATTAACTTTCAAGTGGGATAGTGGAAAGGTAAAGTAAAACTAGAGGTAATATGTATGGATGATTATGAGCTTGTAATTAGTATGAATTTCCTCAACTGAGTTAGTGCTTAAATCACCTTATTAGCAAAATGCATTATGATAATGGAGGAAGGAAAACAATATGTGGTATTAGTTAGCTAGAAACATTTATGCTCTATGCAAGGTGCTGATGGGTCAAAGTTAAAGAAGCTCGTAACCTAAACCTTGAGGATCATGGACTGGAAGACGCAAGAAGTACAGAAGCTAAAAGGGAAGGCTTAAGTAAAGATGCCTTAGAAGCTTCCTAGATCTAATCCACCCATGAGGAGATGGACATAAAGGAATAAGTGCCCATAAAGGAAGAGGAAGGTACTTCAGTCCAAGAAGTAGAGGACCCCAAACTTGGAGAAGTAATAAAGGAGATCAAGACTGGATTAGCTTAAGATCCTCAAGCTAGGATGGTGTTGCAACTAGGAGGCTAAACCAAAAAGCATTAGATGGAGGACAGGTTGCTACTTTACAAGAAGACGCAAAGGATACATGTTTCGAACCATGAGGGTCTATGGAGAAGGATCATTGAAAGGCTATATGACCTAAGAGATCTTAGACACCCAAATGTCAACTAAGGTAGAGGACAAGTTTCATTGGCCTAAGATGTTAGAGGATATAGAGGCATTTGTTAAAGCTTACTTGGTGTGCCAATTAGAGAAAGAGGAGACCATGGTAGCGATTTGAAGAAGAATTCTTACAAGTACTAGATAAGAAGGTTGGAGAGAGGTAGAGAAAATCCTCCAAGGGCACTTAACATGAAATCCAAGCCAATTGTCTTGCTTGGAGTATTTAGTGAAGTGGAAAAGTCTACCTTCAAATGAAGTTGCCTAGGAGAATGCATTTAATTGTGCACCATTTAGACACTTATTGGAACAATTCTCCGAGTAGCATAAGGTGATGGGGACATTGTTGACTTAGGTGGGGGTTAGGTTCTTAAGCCCATCTTTACTTTTGTAACATATGTATAATAGGGCATTCATTGTAAAGCCCACGATCAAGGCTTAACATATTACTAATAATCTTCTAAAAGAATCTAGATACTTGGTAGGTGAAGATAGTTGGCTAGGTTAGGTAAGATTATATTATAGTTGTTAGATCAGAATAATCTCAACCATTCATTGATGCAAGCCTCTTGTATATAAGTGGAGTTCCCCTCATTTGTAAATCATCCAAAAATACAATTACTTTCTTACTCTAGAGTATTTCTTTCTCTCTTTAAACTTCTCTTTAATAAGTGTGTTCTTTTGTGTTTTGGATAGAAAGGCTGACTTAGCCTTTCTATAGGGAGCCCAGAAAGTTTAAGTGCCAGACGTGACGGTTTTGAAATTATTTCGCATAGGACATGTGCATAGAGATGGGGATGGGACATAAGAGTGGGGTTAGGGGTTGGTGTCGGTAGTATATTACTTGTATGTTATTGCGTATTTATTTTAATTACAATTTTTTTTTTCATTTCATCACCATCTAAATCATGGCCCTTACTACCACCATCGCTATTGCACCACCACTACCATAATACAATTGACACAGTTGACTCCTTGCTACCTAGCATAGTCAAACCTGTTTTGACCCACTTGATTGAATCGGTCCAACCATGACCTTTGGTTAAAGATGGGTCGAATTGAATAAAAAAAAATCATATTAATGAAGACTCACTTAGACTTGATCAACTCGACCAATTCGATCCAACTTAGATGGCCCATGTGAATTGAATGGAACATAATGCATGCAAAGGTAAAAATAATAAAATACTATTTACTATATATATTTAAACATCAAAATTCCACATTATAAAATTAAACCATCTCTTCCCACTCGATACCACTAGAGATACTAAAAATGATTAACAAGAATTAGAATTAAGAGATGATGAATTCTAATCATGCTATTGATCTAAATATATAATTTAGTCATTTTTGTTTTATATTATATTTCATTATAAGTTCATGAATTTATTTAGAATGTATTTATTGAATTGTGTTTTCCATTTCCATTTAAATTTATGTGGGTTTGATTAAGTTTTGATTTATTTGAATATATTATTTAGTTGAATTCAAGATTTCACACATATTTAATTAATAAACGATATTTATAAAATTTAATGATTCTCGTTCAACCTTGGTTTAACCTTTTAACCCTTGACCTATTTAGCCTTGTTTAGGTTTGACTAACTTGTTGACACCTATATAACACCATTGTGGTCATGGTAGCATGCATTGATTCATTCATAGTTGCAATAGTGATGACAAAATGATAGCTATGTGAGAGCAATAGTAGCATAATGGGTAATATAGTGAAGGTGTTATGCAATAATTGTAGTGATTATGGTAGTGGTGGTGGTGGTGATAATATAATATAATGGTAGCCATAGTGTATAACGTTTTCGAAGTAATGGTAACGGTGGTGAAGGTGGTTTAGTGGTTGTGGTGCACACAATGGTGGCATGGGGGATTAATATAGTTGTGGTAATGGTAACTTGGTATTAGTGATTTATTGAAGATGGTGATGAAAATAGTAGTGGTAGCGGTGGTGGTGGCAATAGCAATGGTGATAACAATGGTAATGATGATGTTAGTGAGATTGAGATAGTGATGGTGAGGTGGTGGTGGTAGTGGTAGTGTTGAATTCATGCTATATCTCCAATAAAGGGGTTTTGTCATTATTTTATGTTTGATTTATGGGTAAATATCATATTTGGTATCTGAATTTTGTCTATTTTTATAATTAACAACCTAAACTTTAAAAGTGTCAATATATGACCTATAAACTTTTTTTTTATGTTATTTATAGCATCTAGATGGGATAGTTGATTGTAAAAATAGATAATGTTTGGGTAATTGATTGCAAAAATTGGCAAAATTCAGTAGTTAATTGCAAAAATTGGCAAAATTCAAATAGTAAATTGACACATTGAAACCTCAAATAGTTTATTGCAAAAATAAGCAAAGTTCAAATATCAAATATGGCATTTACCCTTAATTGATTAAAACATGTACAAAATGTTAATTCTTAATTACAAGCCCAATTTAGACAATTAAATTTAGGTACAATCAATTAAAAATTTCCAACTCCAACATTAAATTAATCAATTAAACTCTGGTTCAATCTACTAATATATCTTAGAGTGCAACTTTAGATTTCATAGTTTAGTTCAATTGTCTTAATCAAGGTCCAATTCGATAATTTCAAGATGAAACTTAAGTTTTCCAACTTAAATAAGTTCTCTCAACATCCATAAATTCCACATTTTTGTAATTTCTTTTATGGGTTTTTCTTTAGAATAAAACTCTTGCTACACACTTTTATCTTAGACCTTTAGACCATCCTTAATCATAAGGATCTCAATGAGGTCCTCAAAAAATTGCTATATTAACATTTTAAGGACTTCTCTGCTTTATGCTTTGGCTTTTTACAAAGAGATTCTTAACATTTATCTAGATTGTTTATGAGACTAACTCAATAAAATTAAAAAAGAAAAGAAAAGAAACTAAGTTGCAAAAGAAAGCAAAGCCTTCTATCTCGCATGAGGTATGAGTTAACTTGTATGATTATGTAAACTTGCAATTTTTTGAGGTTTCTCCTAATTAAAGTGGATAAAAAAAATGTTTAGATGTAAACTTTTAGTACAATTATAACTCTGGATATATGATTTTATAAGTTTATGATTTTATATGATTTTACCAATTCTAAATATAATTGTTAGTTTGACAATCATAACATGGAGCATGCCTAATTGTATGACAAAGTCAAATTTTTTTAAAAGAGAAAAAAAATTGAAGGAGCTAGGTCCTTCATGAAGGATCACTCATTCCCTAAGGTCTCTATTTATTATTTAAGGAACCCAAAAAAGGGGCCATCTACTTTGAAAACAAGGTCAACTATCCAACACTACTAATGATGGTTGTATTGCAACATTTCCCAATCACGCAATTCAAAATCTGAACTCTATTCAATTTAAGGCCCAATTTTAGGTAATGCCATTAAACTTCAATTTGAGCTAATCATTAAATATTATATATATCCAACTTAGTTTATTCTGTTTACAAGCTATTATATAAACCGGATTTAGTGATGTGATTAATTATTACAAACTTATTCGAGAATTTGGGATACAGTTGAGTAGAATCACATTGAACTAACTTGCAAAAATGTTTTTTTTTTTTTTTGTTTTGCATTGTAATTTAGTTAATGCCCTAAACCCTTTAAAGTGATTTATTCGGACATCTTTAATAAGATTTCTATAAGTCCAATAAGATCACATTGAAAGAAAATATATATATTATAAATCATATAAAAGAGTCTATTATACTTTATATTATTATTGATTTTATTTAAAACTACTTTGTTTCATTCAAGTATAAACTATCCAAGCCTAATAGTTTTTAATATTCATACTTCCATATAGTCTTCTTTTATATATTGAAAAAGTGCTTGCTTTTACATATGCTAGAAAAATGATGCAAAAGTAAAAATTTAATTTTAATCCATTTAAGAATAAAATATATCACAATAAGACAAGAATAACTTTCTAAACTTTCATTTCAATATTCTACCCCTTAGATCGGTGAAAACCTAAAGTAAGTCTTTAATGATAGGGTTCTATTGTTTATAGATCTTCTATAGGGTGCTTTTGACTTGAAATAGGTAGAAAGTAGAGTTTGTACAGAGTGAAATAAAGTTGCTAGAAGAGAGCAAGAGAAAAGTAGATTTTGGATCCCCTCACTTGAGGGTTGGCTTTGGTATTTATATAGGAGATAGAAGAGTAGTTGAGGTTAGAATACGTAGAGTACGCCCTATTACGTGGTTTCGAGATCTTAAGGTAGTAGAGTCATGAGTAGTTATAACCTTCAATTGCTTTCGTTTGGCTCGTCTTTATCTAGAGTTGATTATGTCAAGCTACCCTAATTGGATAAGCCAACTTGATGTTAGAGAGTTAAGTCTTACCAAACAGCTTGGACTATTTCAAGCCAACCTCGACATGGGGACCAGGCCCAAAATAACCTATCAACATTTAACCCCACTATCCTTGGTGACTGGTCGATGAAGAGAGTAAGTGTGAGAAGGGCTTCTATGTCCATAGGTTAGATGGTGTGAGGTAAGACTTCATCGAGATTTGACACTCAGAAGACAACTTGAGTGGAGTGACTAAGTAGTCGAGGTTGTTTGAGTTGGACCCTTGTGCTATCACTAATATCATTCCATTGAAGTGGATGGAATTGCTGTGAATCCTTTACATGCCCCCATGTCAGTGTTCCAAAGGGTCAACTAGAAAGTTTGTAATACTTTGGTCAAGACAAACTATTGATGATGAGAATTTTGAATTTTAAAACGTTGACTTCTCCAATAAGCTTTAATTTGATTTGTTTAGGGCATATAAATTTCAATGCATTTAATGTAGGGGATACATGCTATTAGTTTACTAGCAAATTATTGATATGATGGTTATGTACAAATAAATCTAAGCTGTTTACTCTTTTTGTAGGGTATGTAGCAAAATTTAGTCGATTGATATAATATCAATTGTTTCATAAGTGATTGTTGCTTCAAAATCTGTGCTCACCTATAAATATGCAAGCCCTAGGAGAGAGAAAACACTTTTGCATCCTTGTCTTACAAAATTCTTCTTTTCTCTCTCAATTTTCTTTTGTCTTTACTAAGAGCTTTCAATTTCTTCTTCGCATTTTCTTCTTGCTTCTAGCTTTCTTCCCATTGGATCTCTTAACTAGCATGTAATTGGTCAGCTAAGTTAGTTAAGGCTCCTCTTTCATAACGTTAACCTTGAGTAGCTTTTACACCTCCTCTTCTATTGTTGCCTACATTTCAGGGATAAAGTGATGTTTCTTCTTCTTAATGACCATGTTGGTTGGATCTATGTTGAATTAGAGTGTGATCACCTCTAGAGGAATGCTTGGCATGTTAGATAATGACTAAACAATGGCATCTTTTTTAGATTGGAGGAAATTGACAACCTACTACTTTAGCTCTACAAGTGTCGACTTCTTAACCTATGTAGTCTACTTGATGCTGTTATAGAGCTGAATTGTCTCCATTTCTTTAGTTGGTTCCTCCTTACTCCTTGACTTCTCCTTTAGTCCCACCTTAATGGCTAAGACCTCTCTCTTGGTTAAGGCTTGTAGGTAATAAGACCATGTTAGTTGTTGGTCCTTTTGGAAATGTTAACTGTTGTTGAGGTAGGGCATTTAGCTTTCAAATATGCCATGAAGGGAATTATCTTGAAGGCATGCTACCTTAGCCACCTTAAAATGACATTATAGGGTGACTAGTAGTCTACCATTAGGAAGTCAACAAGCTATTTAGTGATGTTGTTGTAATCGTTAAGCTCCAATGATGCTTGTAGCTTAGATAGGCTGACTGTTGAAACTGTAGAGGTCGTGATTATAGGGCTTCAACTTATCCTTCATTTTGTCATAGGTAGCTTTAAAGATGATATCCACTGTGCTGCTTGTGTTGGCAAGGATTTTGTAGACATCAAAGCCTACAATTCTAGCTTTGATTACTAGGGCATCATCATAGGGAGTTTGAACTCCCATCAAACCTTCATTCGAGAATGAGACTAAATTTTCTATTCTTGCCTTCTTCCTATGTAGGCTCATGATCTATTAGGGTTTGGTTTAGGTCTCATTACCAAAGCTCGATCGCCCTCCTATTGAGGGTCCCCTAACTATGGTGTTAACTACATTACACCATTAAAGGCCTCGTTTTTATTTGTACCCGAGGTGTTGAGTTAGTGGTCTAGTTTGGCTTTTGATAGGTCGTTATCTGATCGTATCGAATTATAAATTTATAAACCTAAAGAAATTTAACGACCTAGTTAGGCAAGTGCACCTATCTAATGTAGTATAAATTGCAACGAGTTTTGTCCTCAAGGATCTTAGAAATAAGTACTAATATTACTATTTTTCTACTATGTAGTCTAATTTTTAATGTGAGATTAATAAATTAAATTACTAATTAACTAATCTAGTAACCTTAAGATTAATTATAATCGTTGTAATAAATAAATTCAATCATAAGGGCATACCTTTTATCTTGATCCACTCTAAACCATAATTTTCTTATAATAAGGTATTGACTAATTAATTGTTTAGGCTTTACACTGCAGGAATTCTCAATTAAACTAATTATTCTATTGAGTTAATTAATTAATAACCTTATACGAAATAATGGAGACCTATCCCTCACTATTGCCTTATAAGATTTCATTAAGCTCACAATTCCCAATTAAAGATTAAATCTTTATATAGAAAATTAAAGTCTTCCTACCTCTAGGTAAAACATGTAATCTTTCTAATCATGAAGATTCATCCTATTAGATGAGACATCTCTCTATCTAACAATAATCATACATGTAATCAATTCGCGTACATAAATTAATTACATAGTAATAAAACACATAAATAGATACAAAGACATAAACTTTAATTAATCAATAAGTAATTCAATAACATGATTTAGAGTTTCATAAGATGCAGGACATATAAATCTATTCCTCCATGGAATCTATAGTAATAATGGGGAATCTAGAGAAGTAATAATAATTCATGATGAAAAGAATAAACTCTCGTAATCGTTTTGTGATTTTTGATAATGTTCCAGTGATTTTGCTCTCCAAATGTGTGATTTTACTCTCCTAGAGTTTTTAGAGTGGTTATGAGAGAAAATAAATCCAGATCTCTAATTTTCGTAATGAAGTGAGTATTTATAGTCTAGGAATTTTTGTCGCATGCATGGTCTGGTGCAAGCCCGTGGTCGAGGCCGTGCACTCTGGAAAAACATTAAATTTTGACTTTCCAATTTCTGCACGACCTCCTACACAATTGTGCTTGAGGTCATACACTTTGAGATTCCTACAGTTTCTTCTCTAGGTATATTTCTCACTTCAACACGACTCTCTGCACTACTTGTGTAGTGGCTAGGGCACAATTGCACTATGCGTTTTGATCACTTTTTGCTCCCCAGTATTAGCATCAGCACGACCATGTTGAAAGTTATACACATGTAAAAATCACTTTTTCTCATTTTTTCCATATTTCGCTTTGTTTTCACTTGAATCTTCTTTAAATCTTTAATTTGCACTCTTTAACTCTTAAAATCAAATATTAAGCACTTAAGTATCTTTTTCTTAATAAATTCATAAAAATTCATATTCAAAAAGCACTATAAATATGGTTCTTTTAACATTTATCAAACTTCACCACACTTAAATGTTTGCTTGTCTTCAAGCAAACAAAATAAGAACGAGAGAAAAACTCTATTATAAATTATACTCATCATAATCTTCAAATCACAAACAACATTCTTTACTCGATTAATTCTTAGTGACTCATTAGTGCCTATTGCTCAAACTTACCGTAATTGTATGTGTACTTAGCATTTAGTAGTTGGATCTTTCAGATTAATCCAAGCAAGTTAAACCAGTATCCTCACTATTTAGCAACCGCCTTCAAAATTACGAAGGAAACAACAAATCAAATAAAATCCAAGTTGCACAGTTGCATTTCGCCACTTACAAAAAAAATATATAAACCATTCAATTATTTTTCAAAGCACTACAACAAAAAGTGAAAGTACATGGCATCTATTATTCCCTTGGATTATTTTCCTTTTTCTTTCAAGTCTCTTTACAAGCCTTTTTTTTTTTTTTTTTGCAATTGGATAGGACTAAGTAACTCATGTAGTGAGCTTTCAGCTGATAATCTCAAGTTCATCACCCAAGTTAATAGACGTTATTCCCTTAATGAAGGGTGTCCCTACGGGTTTATTCCCTCAATGAATTTGCCTTTTTGATATCCCTTAAAGTTATGGTAATTTCATTGGTCAGTCGATCTTAGGTGATCAGGTTTTAAAGGGACCTTATCGAACCTCCCTTACCTTAACACATGGGGACTCAATATTAATATTTATTATTTTTAAAGATACCATTTCAAGAAAAATTACCAAGTTAAAAATTTCACATGCCCCTTTTACAAAAGGTTGAAAGAGCTCTCAAAATGATTAAATATTAAATATACTAGCTAGCTAACTTAAAAACACAACTAATTCATTTGAAACTAAGGATTTCCATTTACTTCATAACTCTAAATTCAGCTATTAAACAGCAAATATATTTACCTCAGTTGGATTTCATCCTAAAACTTTAATTAAGTATACCAAGCCCAACAATAGGTGAGTAAGGCACACAAAGTCACTACTTTTACATGTGTGTGTACAAGAATGCTATGTCTAAATTTTAATGAGTATAATTTCAAGGTTTCTACTTTGCAATAATAGATAATCAAGATTAAAGTTCAATTGCAAACTTGTAAATGGGAAAATTTGATCAACAAGAGCATAAGATACATAAATAATTTAGAACCTAATATCTTCTATGTTTATATCCCTTTTCCACACTTATTTAAGACATTGTCCCCAATGTCTTTCCAAAGCAAGCACACAAAGAAAAGAGATAAAAGAAAAATTAAGAAATAAAAGAAAAAGGACATTAAGGACTTCCCCTATTGTTAACACATACAAATTTGAATTTTAGCAAAGCAAAAGCCGTGCATCATCAAACCTAAAAAAAGAAAACATCAAACAAAAAAAAAATAAAAAAATCAAAGTTAGTCTATCTTAGTTGAGAGAATAAGCATTCAACCAAGTTAAATATAGAGTCTTCCTAGAAGGGAGCTCAATTAAGTACAAATTAGAAGCATAGAGAACTAAAATAGTCTGAAGAAAAGAAAAAAATATGGAAGGTGAAAATGTAAAGTAGCAGAATGGCCAGCGCTCAATCATCGTCTTCGCTGTTATCATCAAGGCCTATGGCTACTGTATCATCTCCCTCATCATCATCGTCGCCTTCATCATCTTCTCCGATATTGGCACTTTCATCATCTTCTTCTTTAGAACTAGAGGACTCAATTATAACTGGTTCCTTTCCCTTTCTCCTAGATGATGCTGGAGTATCTTCATGTGGTGAAGTAGAGTTAGGAGAGGAATCATACGTGGGGAGATCACTTGATGGTGGGGAGAAACAGCCAGCTAGTTGTCCAAGAAATGCCCATACTACATTGCAAAAGCATTTGTTTTTCTTCCTTTCCTTCTTATTTAGCTCCCTCTTTTCCCGGAATTATCTTTTTAAACCTTGGAGTTCATCTTCAAGAGGGTGGGCATTTTAAGTTGATCTAGCACTAGAAGTATAAGTTCCTTTAGTTCGCATTGAATACTTTGACGGAGTGGGATGTCAAGTAACTTAACCAACCTCCATAGCCGAAATGGGCCATATGAAATTTTCGTTGCAGGGGTGCCCGCTTCCTTAGGATTGGGAGCTTGAAAGATGTCGTATCCTTTTAAAATTTTAGTTATATAGCCTCCGCAATATATCCCCTTTGCCCCAAGGATCAGTGGCCTACTGATATAGGAACTTGGCAATTTCAACTCCTATATTGATCTGAAAATGGTTAGTCATACTATAAAGATGAAAAATTTCAAAGTTGTTTACCACCCCATGACTACTCTTTCTTCCTCCAATGGTGTGTGCTAAGAGGTGGTGGACCATTTTCAGATCACTATTCTGAATGGATGATGCTTTGGACTTTGACGGGTGATAACGGATTTTCGTTTCACAAAGTTGTTCCCAATGTCTTTGAGCGGACATGTCTTTAGGCCAAGATGTAGGCAATCTTTTGAAGCCCACTATGTTTACTTTGGATACAAAGTACAAGCCCAAATAACGCCCAAACTAGAATGTTGGCAATGTGTGTTTCCGTCCATAAACCTGAAAATTTAGACAGTGACAATCAAGTTATAAGGTGGAGAGAAACTCAAGCGTGACCTCTCTATAAGTCGACTTTTGAATTTCGAAGAAGGTAGCCCAAGGCCTAACACTAATTATTTCTTGAATATGTTCTTTAATGTTGTAGGCTTGAAGTATTCTCCAGTCGAGGTATTCGTTGTTTCCAAAAGGTCAAAGGCTTTAGTCATTTGCGTCGTTCTTTACTCCAATCTTCATTGAAGTATTTTGAAGATGCTTCATTCACGACGTCTCGTTGTGAAGGGGTTCACTGTCGTTTGTGAGAGCTGGAGGTTGGTTCTTGTGGTTGTTGGAATGTGGAGGTGTTCTGTGATCTCTTCTTTATTGTTGCCTTTTTTATCCTCATTTGGATGTTTGATCTAGAGGATCGAAGATGGAGTAAAACGCGAGGGGAAACGTGTGAAGTGTAAAGGTGGAGTTTTGTGAGGGGGGGTATAGGGAGAAATGTGTATGAAAGGGAAGCAAAATGAGAGAACATGTAAGAGAGGAAAAAAAAAGGGATTTATATATGGGTGCTTTGCATGGGCTTGTACACGGTTGTGCTCAGGGTCGTGTAGGGTGCCAAAAAGTGTCCAGAAGCGTCTCTTGAGGTGTGTACAACCTTGAGCATTGCTTGTGCTCAAGGTTGTGCAGGTGGTGGAAGATTGTATAGAATTCTAATCTCATTTGTCGAAGCTACTAGATCTATGGAGTTGGTCATAGGGCACCTTAACATAATAAAAGGTAAGAGAATAACTTACCAAGTGCACTTGAAAAGTTAGAGCTTGAATTTCCTTACTTGGTTAATGCTTCCCTACACTTGAAGATGACTCCCACTCCACACAAGTAAATGGAATTCTTCTCTGCACATCTTTTTTTTTTTTTTAAGGAGCAAAGTTAGCTTGATGAAGTAAAAGTAAAATAAAAAGGAATTTAACATACCTAAGTTAATCATGGGTTGCCTCCTACGTAGCACACTTTTTTAATGTCGTTGGCTCGACATCCTTCACTTTGGTTAATTAAATGTTTGGTAATTAGAGTTGAGACTCCTCACAATATTCATGTGCTATCCCATCTCTCATGTGTAGTTTGAGTCGATGGCCATTTACTTTGAAATTGTCATGCTCCGGGTGTTCAAGCTCCATCGCACTGTGTGGAAAGACTTGTTTAACTACAAAGGGGCCAGACCATCTTAATTTCAGCTTCACAGGAAAAAGTTTCAACCGAAAATTAAATAAAAGTACTTGGTCCCCTTCTTTGAACTCCCTTGGATGGTGGATGTGTCTGTCATGATAGTCTTTCATCCTTTCCTTATATATCTTCATATTCTCATATATTTGTCTCCTCCACTCATCAAATTCATTTAGTTGTAGTTTCCTCTTGAACCCAGCAGCTTTTGAATCAAGATTTGCTAACTTGATTGCTAATATGCCTTGTGCTCGATCTCCACCAAGAGGTGACAAGACTTTCCGGAAACCAATCTATAGGGGGTGGTTCCTAAGTGTGTTTTGTAGGTTGTTCGGTACGCCCACAAGGCATCGTTGAGCTTATTGACCCGGTCTCTTCTATTATACTGGACTGTTTTTTCTAAAATTCTTTTCAGTTCACGATTAGAAACTTCAACTTGTCCGCTCATTTGGGGGTGGTAAGGTGTAGCAATTTAATGGGTCACACCATATTTCCTTAGCACCTTCTCTAATTGCGCATTACAAAAGTGTGTTCCCCTGTCACTTATAATTGCTCTAGGAATTCCAAAATAGGAGAACAACTTCTTAAGGAACTTTATAACTACTCAGGCATCATTTGTGGGCAAAGCTTGTGCCTCTACCCATTTAGAGACATAGTCTACTGCTACCAAAATGTATTTGATCCTAGAAGAAATAGGGAATGGTTCTATGAAGTCAACACCCCATAAATAAAAAACCTCACATTCTAAAATAAAGTTTTGAGGCATCTCATCTCTCTTGGATGTGTTCCTTATCCACTGATATCTATCACATGTGACGCAACGACGGTGAGCATCCTTAAATATTATAGGCCAATACAAACCAGCTTCTAAAACTTTATGGGCAATCCTGTTAGCTGAGTGATGACCACCGGTAGGGCCAAAATGATAGTCTTTGAGGATTTGCCACCTTCTTCATGTGAGACACATCTCCTTATGACTTGATCTCCACAAACTTGAAAAAGGAACAGGTTATCCTAGTAGTAGTATTTGAGTTCTAAAAAGAACTTCTTTCTTGCATGGTAGCTAAGGTCATTCGGGAGGACTCTTGTCGCAAGATAATTTACAAAGTTTGCAAACTAAGGAATGCTCTTATTCATAAGCTAGAAAACTGCATATAATTTTTCTTTAGGAAAGGAGTCATTAATGTCTTCTTCCTTCAGCTCATCTAAATAGGGGTTCTCAAGCCTTGAGAGATGATCAGCTGCTAGATTCTCAGCTCCTTTTTTGTCACAACTTTCTAAGTTGAATTCTTGTAGGAGTAGAATCCATTGAATAAGTCTAGGCTTCATGTCTATTTTCGTCAGCAAAAAATTCAGAGCAGAGTGATTAGTGTAAACAATCACCTTGGATAGAATTAAATACAATTGAAATTTGTCAAATGCAAATACCACAACCAGTAGTTCCTTCTCTGTAGTAGTGTAATTCACTGGAGCATGATTAAGAGTTCTACTAGCATAGTAGATAGGTTGAAAGTATTTGTCTTACCTTTGTCCCAGAATCGCCCCAACTGCATAGTCACTTACATCACACATGAGTTCAAAAGGCAAGTTTCAATTAGGAGCTATCATGATGGATGCATGGTTTAGTCGTTCCTTAAGCACATCAAAGGTGTGCTTACAGTCAGGAGTGAAGTTGAAAGGCATGTCCTTTTCCAATAATCGAGTCAGTAGGCAAGCTATTTTAGAGAAGTCCTTTATAAAGTGTTTGTAAAAACTAGTGTAGCCTAGGAAACTTCTTATAGCTTAGACTGAATTTGGTGGTGGAAGTTTTTCAATCACATCAACCTTTGTTCGATTAACTTTGATATCCCTATGTGAGACTTTATGGCTAAGTACAATGCCCTCCTTACACATGAAGTGACATTTCACCTAATTCAGTACAAGATTAGTCTCTTCGCAGCGAATAAGCACCCTTTCTAAATTCTGTAAACAATTTGAGAAAGAATCACCAAAGACTGGAAAGTCATCTATGAAGACTTCCATAATTTTCTCTACCAGATCATCAAATATAGCTAACATACACCGCCAAAATGTAGCCGATGCGTTACATAACCCAAATGGCATTTGCCTATAAGCATATGTGCCATAAGGGCAAGTGAAGGTGGTCTTCTCTTGGTCCTCTAGAGCTATCGGTATTTGGAAGTATCCGAACATCCTATCGAGGTAGCAACAGTACATGTATCTAGCTAGTCTCTCTAGCATCTGGTCTCCAAGAGTAGTGGGAAGTGGTCCTTTTGAGTGACATCATTTAACTTTTGGTAATCTATCCAAACACACCACTTGGTGATGGTACACATTGGTATAAGCTTACTGTTCTCACTGAGGACCATCGTCATCCCTCCCTTCTTTGGCACCACTTGTGTTAGACTAACCAAGGGCTGTCTGATATTAGATATATTAATCTTGCATCAAGGAGCTTGATAACTTCCTTCTTAATTACTTCTTTCATATTGGGATTGAGCCTATGTTGTAGTTGTACTATAGGCTTGAACCCTTCTTCAAGTAATATTTTATGCGTGCAGAAAGAAGGGTTAATACCTTTAATAATTACTATTTTCCAAGCAATGACCCACTTGTGTGCTCTCAGGATTGTGAGCAATTGATCTTTTTGCTCTTTAGATAAATCAAAGGCTATGATAATCGAAAGCTTGGAGTCTTCTGCGAGGAAGGTATATTCTAAATAATCTAGAAGCTGTTTCAATTCTAACACTAGTAGCTCTTCTATTGAAGTTTTCAATCTCGCCTCTCTGCTAACATTCAAGTCTTCAAATCCTCTCTGAGGTGTAATTTCTTCTGCAGCGTTAAGCTGATCATTGAGTGTTTTGACCTCAAAGTTGTTCATATCCTCTTACTCTCATCTGATTAGACTTAACTCTAACTGATTCTTATATAAGATATCGTCAATATGCTTGTCGACCGATGAATCGACAATATCCACGGAATAGCAGGAATCATCCACATACATGGAATGTTTCATGGTGATGGCCATTTTGATCACCAGTTCTTCATCCTTTATTCTTAATGTAAGCTTGTCGTCCTCTACATCTATCACTACCTTAGCGGAAGAGAGGAATGGTCTTCCTAGGATTAAGGGAATATCCCTATCCTCATCTATGTCTAGAATCACAAAGTCAACTAGATATATGAAGTTTCTTACTTTTACCAATACATCCTTAATGATCCCCTTAGGGATTTTCACAAATCGGTCAACCAGCTGCAGACTCATTCTAATGGGCTTTGGGTTAGCTAACCCCAGTTTCTTGAAGAAAGAGTATGGCATGAGGTTAATGCTTGCTCTAAGATTAGCTAAAGCTTTTCGTCTAAGATGTCACCAACTAAACATAGAATATTGAAGCTTCTTGGATCCTTTAGCTTTAGAGGAAGTTTGTTTTGAATGATAGATGAGCAGTTTGCTCCTACCTCTACCGTGGACACTTCCTCCAACTTTCGCTTATTAGATAAAAGATCCTTTAGGAACTTGGCATATGTGGGCATTTGCAAAAGTGCCTCAACAAAGGGAATATTGATGTGTTGCTGTTTAAAAAGTTCGAGAAATTTTCCAAATCGTTCCTTGTCTTTGCTTTGATTGAGGTGAGTCGGGTATGGAATTTTTGGAACATACTCTTTGACAGCCGGTGGTGATTGTCTTTCGGGTTCTTACTTCTGAAGTTCTACCCTTTCCTTCTCAAGCATTTGGCCACCCTCTTGGTTCTTCTCCAATTCTTTTTTAGTTTGCAGTTCCTTCCCACTCTTCAAGGATATGGCTTTTGCCTGCTCCCTTGGATTGTTTTTAGTATTACTAGGGAGGGAACCCGATTGCCTCTCAAACATCATCTTAGCAAATTGGCCAATATGCTTCTTAAGATTATGAATAGAGGCCTCTTGGTCCCGATGTCTTACTTCAGAACTTTAATTGAATTGGCTCATTAAATTCTCTAAGTTGGTTTTCTTTTCTTGTTAAGGTGGCTAAACTGATGGATTGGGCATAAGTTGGTAAGGAAGCATTTGTTGCTTTTGAAATCCTGGTGGTGGAAATTTAGATCTCTAAGCATTTTGATTGCCACTGTTGAGTCTAATTTTTGAATTTTCCCATTCCTAATCCGATCTAGACTAGACCCTATGCTCATCTAATATAGATCCTTGACTTGAGTTAGGAACTTCGTTTAATTTTGAAGTCGCCACCCAACTGTTGTTGGGAAATATTGAATTAAGACTAAAAGAGCGGATTAGTCTTAATTTGGACCACTAGTCGTCGTTATTTCCTCTTCTCGTTTTTGAGAAGAGAAAAAGGAAAAACCAGAGTTTCTAAGTCTGGAGGCTAACCTATTAAAACCTTACGGTTACCACCTAATCTCCTAAAATTGTTCCTATTTAGAAATGTGTTTTATTGTGTTTCTGTTACTTTTATTATGTTTTTGAATTATTTCAAGAAAATGATTTTTTTATTTCATTTTATGGGTTGACCCGAATGGGTGCCCACGTACCTGTTATCCAGGATCAAACAAGCCGTAGTTCGCTTTTCTGAAAACCTTAAATGTGTTTGTGAATTTTAGTTTTGAAATCTCTTTCGATTTATGTTTTTACCATTTTTGGGATTTTTTCTAAAAAATCTAAGCCTAAGCTTTAATTTGATTTTTTTTTTAAATGATTTTTAGGGAAAAACATCAATTTTGGATTTATTTGAAGAAAATGATTTCTCTAAGTGATAAAACTTATTTTTTATGATTTTTTATTTTTGAATTTTCATGATTTTATGATTTTTATAAATTTTTGTGATTTTATGATTTTTTTATAATTTTTATGATTTTTCTACTATTTTTTGTAATTTTTCTAAATTTTCATGATCTTCATAGTTTTTTTATTATTTTTATGATTTTTTTTTTATAATTTTTGAATTTTTTGTTAAAAATTTTATCCTAAACTGTTATTTATCCTACTTTGAAATCTAAAATTTTATTATTACTTCTTCTAATATTTTTATTATTTATCTATATTTTTCTTATTATTTATTTATTTTTTCTACATTATTAAATCCTAAAAATCTAATTTCTAACATTTTCCTATTTATAGAAAATAAAACATAAACAAATAAATAAATAAATAACCAATAAATAAATAACAAATAATAAATAAAATCGGAATAAAAATAAATAAATAAAATAAATAAATAAATTGGAAAAATCCAGAAAATCCGACTTACCTGGATCTGGGTCGGTGCGCGGGTCGGGTCGGGTCTGATCGGATCGGATCGGTCGGACACGGCGACGAAGAGGGCTCGTTCACGGCATTCCGGCGGTCTTTTGCAACGGGTGAGGTGTAGAATCCTAGCTTCTTGAGGGTGCTGAATCCAATGGTGGCAGTGGTTTGCTCCCAGGTCGTCTCCTGGTGGTGGTTCAACTCCGATCGGCGGTCGCGGCTTTGGTTTTCCTCCGGTGCTCTCCGATTTGCTCTCTTTTCTCACTTTCTCTCAATTCTGATTCGTGATCTGGCTTCCTCTACTCCTCCTCTATTTATAGGCGTTCAAAATCGAGCTGGATAACTCGGATTTCCTCCGATTGAAGCTAATCGGATTTTCGGTTAAAAAACCAACTCCGATTTGTGTAAATCCATCGATTTGTTGTGATTTGATTCCAATTAGATAATGTTTATCTTATTTCTATTGAAGATCTGTTGGATTTGTGCAAAAAATCGAATCGAAACGGCCGAAATTCGAATTTTTCCTTCGCCGGCGATCTCGGACCCGAGGTAGAAGACGATCACGCGCCCGGCGCGTGCATTCCCTCAAGCCAATCAGAGGTTGCCACGTGTCCTGGATAAGTAAGAAAAACAAAACGCGGAAACTGCCTCCCCCGCGATTCGAACCTGCGACCGAGCACAGCCCCCCCTCCCCCCCACGCGCGCCTTAGCCCGTGGTCTGGACCAGCTGGGCTAGCCCACATTCCTGATTTTTTTAATTTCGCAAATTGCATATATGCAATGCGATTTTTTATTTTTTTTGTATTTTTTGAAATTTCAAAAATTTGTAAAAATTATTTATTATTTATTATTGCCATTTCTGAAATCATTTTTCAAAATTGATGTTTTTTCCTATTTATTTTTATTTTTTGAATATTTTTAATTATTTATGCTAAATTAGGGAAAAATTAGAAAAATTGAAAAAAAAATTAAGAATTGATTATTATCAATTATTATTCATTCCTAGGGCAAAAATGGGGTGTTTACAGCCACAAGAGAGGTTGGGGTGGTTTCTCATGCTAGGGTTGTAAGTGTTGCTATATGTGTTGTACTACTGCTCGTTTTGATTCCCAAGATAGTTCACTTACTCATATTGCTCATGGAGGTCCATATTTTCACTAGCATCCCCCACTTAATGTTACGATAATTGAGAATTCTTAAGGTTTGAGATTTGGTGACTGAGAACTTCCATCTTTGTCACTAAAGTAGTCATAAGATCTACTTCATACTTGCTTACCACTTTTTGCTTGCTCCTATTGTTGCCCCACTGATAATTATTTTTAGTCATATCAATGAAAAGTTTCAAAGATTCTTCTAGGGTCTTGGAATTCAATGTATCGCCAGCCGTGGCATCTACCAATTGACGAGTGGTTGGATTAAGCTCATTAAAAAAGGTTTGAACCTGCATCCATGTAGGTAATTGATGGTGTGGGCACTTTCACAACAACTCTGTCCATCTTTGCCAAGCATCGTACATGGTCTCACCATCTTGCTGCATGAACGAAGCGATGTCATTCTTGAGCTTAGTTGTCTTGTATGGAAGAAAGTAGTTATCTAGAAATTGCTTGGCCATATCATTCCATATAGTTAAAGCTCCAAGACCCAATGATTGAAGCCAATTTTTAGCCTTCCCCCTCAGTGAGAAAAGGAATAATCTAGTGCGTACAACTTCGTCTGTCACCCCATTATTCTTGAAAGTCTCACAGATTTTTAAAAATGTTTGAATGTGAGCATGGGGGTCCTCATCAAGTAATCCATCGAATTGGCAATATTGTTGCAAAAGTTAAATCACCACACCCTTAATTTCAAAATTGTTAGCCCCCAATGAGGGGCTTCACAATGGTTGGCCCTGTTCTATCTAAGGTTGGCCTTACATAGTCTAGATTAGTTTTGGGTGGATCCTTAGCCATGGTCTCCTGTGTTTCCTTTTTGATATTATCTAGTAATCCTATCCCATTATTAAAAAATTCTACAGTTGATTCCACGTCCTTCACTGCTGTTGCGACTTTTATAATAGACATTCCTCTCTTGATTTCCAATTGTCTAGAAGATTTAGCGGCTGTATTCTTGTGAATCTTGTAGAGTGTTCTCTTAATCTCAGGGTTTAAATCAAGAATGTTGGAGGTGACAGTCCTTGTCATACACTATAAAAGCAATAGCCACAAGTTAGAGTATTTCAAAGATTATGAGAGTAAAAAGAAGTAAAGCAAATAAAATAAATGACTAAAATAGCAGATAATAATGTTTTTCCTAATATTATTCTGTTAGATTCCCTGGCAACGGTGCCAAAAACTTTATGGGTCGTTATCCAATCGTATCAAATTATAAACAAAAAAAAATCTAACAACTCAATTAGATAAGTATACATATCTGATGTAGTATAGATTGCAATGAGTGTCATCCTCAAGAATCTTAAAAACAAGTACTAATATTACCGTTTTTCTACTATCTAGTCTATTTTTTAATGTGAGATTAATAAATTAAATTAATAATTAACTAATCTAATAACCCTAAGATTAATTATAATTGCTATAATAAATAAATTCAATCACAAAGACATATCCTTCATCTTGATCCACTTTAAACCCTAACTTTCTTATAATAAAGTATTGACTAATTAATTGTTTATGCTTTGCACTGTAGGAATTCTCAATTAAACTAATTACTCTCTTTAGTTAATTAATTAATAACCTTATATGGAATAATGGAGACCTCTTCCTCACTTTTGCCTTATAAGATTTCATTAAGCTCATAGTTCCCAATTAAAGATTAAATCTTTATACAGAAAATTGAAGACTTCCTACCTTTAGGTAAAACATGAAATCTTTCTATTCATGAAGATCTATCTTATTAGATGAGACCTCTTTCTATCTAACAAGAATCATACATATAATCAATTCGCGTGCATAAATTAATTACACAGCAATAAAACACATAAATAGATACAAAGACATAAACTTTTAATTAATCAATAAGTAATTCAATCACATAGTTTAAAGTTTCACAAGATGCAGGGCATATAAATCTACTCTTCCATGGAATCTACAGTAGTCATGAGGAATCTAGAGAAGTAATAATAATTCATGATGAAAAGAATAAACTCCCGTAATCGTTTTGTGATTTTTGATGATGTTCTAGTGATTTTGCTCTCCAAATGTGTGATTTTACTCTCCTAGGGTTTTTAGATTGGTTATGAGAGAAAATAAATCCAAATCCCTAATTTTTGTAATGAAGTGGGCATTTATAGTCTAGGAATTTTTATCGCATGCACGGCTTGGTGCACGCCCATGCTTGGGGCTGTGCACTATGGAAAAACATAAAATTTTGACTTTCTGATTTCTACACGGCCTCCTGCATGACAGTGCTCGAGCTCGTGCACTTTGAGATTCTTGCAGTTTCTTGTCTAAGTATATTTCTTACTTCAGCATGACTCTCTACAATACTTGTGAAACGGCTAGGGCACAATTATACGATGCATTCTGATCACTTTTTGCTCTCCAGCACTAGCATCAGCATGGTTATGCTGAAGGTTGTACACATGTAAAAATAACCTTTTCTCATATTTTTTCATATTTCGCTTTGTTTTCACTTGAATCTTCTTTAAATCTTTAATTTGCACTCTTTAACCCCTGAAATCAAATATTAAGCACTTAAGTATCTTTTTTTCTTAATAAACTCACACAAAATTCATAAAAATTCATATTTAATAAGCACTATAAATAAGGTTCTTTTAACAATTATCAACTCTTCATCTCTAAGTGGGCCTTTCCACCCCTTTACCTTGGTGGTTAATGCACTCTTTAAAGTAACCATAGTGAATGGCATCCTTAATGGCATTCTTTAATTGGATATAATTCTTGGTGCTGTATCCTTTGTTTCAGTAGAACTCGCAATATTTGTTTGAGCTTTGCTACAAGGGATTGCACCTCATTTTCTTAGGCCACGTAAAGATACCCTTGTTTTAAACTTCAAGGTGTATTTAGCCTCTAGATTGGTTGAGGGGCATGTGGTCCACATAGAAGGGAATGGTGCGCTTTTTTTCATGCTTACCATTATTCCCTCCACTAGATGACCCTTGGTTATCTCTTAGACCAAGTTGGTTTTTTTATAGAGGTTTATCCTTGTCGTCTTTTTTCTTCTCCAACTCGATTTGGTCAGCCTCCCTACAAGCTTTGATGTTGTCTTCCATGTTAATGAATTTTGTAGCTCACTTGTAGAATTCATAAAAAAAAATTGGCTTACTCTTTAATATTGAGAGGAAGAAATGCCCGGGTCATTAAACACCCATTATTGTAGCATTAAGGGTGACCTGCATGTTAAGGATAGGGAGCACGAGCATTACTATTGTGAAATGGGAGAGGTAATCTTTGATGGACTCATCTTGTTTTTGTTGAATGAGGTTTAGGCTGGACAAATCCTTTATGGGCATTTTACTCACCAAGAAGTGTTGGTGGAATTGTTTACTAAGCTCCTTGAAGCTGAAAATGGAGTTTGGTTTTAAGTGGCTATACTAAGTTCAGGCGACCTTCTTTAAGGTTCTTGGAAACACCTTACAAGCAATTGCATTGCCGCAACCTAACAACATCATCTAGGCCATGAAGTAGTTAAGGTGATCACATGAGTTTGTTGTCCTATTACAGAATTCCAACATTAGAATTTAAATATACGAAGGGATCTCCTATGTAAATGAAGATCAATTGAAAGAGAACTAATCCAGTGTATTAGCCTTCTTAGAGTCACGAAGGTTTTATAACTGCTTAATCTAATTCTCTAACTTGATGTTAGGGAGGCACTGCATAGCTGTGTGATGTAACTGGCAATGGGAGTTGTGGGGGAGTTAGTAAGACTGCATTTTGTGCAATAGGTGTTGGTGGTGATGGGGAGTGGGTTGATGCATGATCATCGTCATGCTTTTCTAACTGTGTATGCTACGATTGTTGCTGTTGTTGGTGTTGCAATTCATCCACACAAGCGTGTAGTTATTTGTTTTAATACTAAAGGTGGTGAGCATGCACTCAAGGTGAGCCAATTTGTCCTCCTCACCTTACTATCATGTTGGTTGTTGATGAGCCGAGGTGTTAGTGGCATTAGATGGGGGAGTTGAGTTGTTTTGTGTATTAGTATTTCAGGTTTCATTAATTCTATACTTGGATTTTTGGCTAGTAGCCATTATGGTGGTTCATTAAAAAATAGCACCAAATGTTGTTTATAGACCTTCAATAGAGTTCTTTTGATTAGAAATAGGCAGAAAGCAGTGAGATATGGGGGTGCTAATGTTGTTTCGATATAACTACTTTGATACTCAAATTAAAGTTTGTAGAGAGAGTAATATAGAATTGCTATAAGAGAGTAAGAGAGAGGTAAGTTTTGGATCCCCTCACCTAAGGGCTAGCCTTAGTATTTATAAGAAAGATAAAAGAGTAGTTGAGGCTAGAATATGTTGAGCGTATCCCATTAAGTAGTTTCGAGATCTTAGGGTAGGGGAATTGTGGGCAGTTATAACTTTCAACTACTTCCACCAGTCCTTATCTAGAGTTAACTAGGTTAAGCCACCTTAACTAGATGAATAGACCTGATGCTGGAGACCTGAGTCTTACTAAACAACTTGGACTATTTTAAGCTTACCTAGGCATAAGGCTTAAGCCCAAAATAACCTATCAACAAGTTCATTGTTTACTATAGCTAATGTAGGTTTCCTAAGGACTGTAAAAACCAAAGAATTCGATGACCTTGTTGGGTAGTAAGTAGTATAGTTTTCACTATTGTTTCTTTTTGTTAGAGAATAACCTGTGTACATGTGTATTACTTGTTGCCTTTTAGTTTGAATATCAATCTATGACCATTGGTCTATCACTATTGTGAACCTTACATCTACTATTGTTCTATATTATGTCATCTTATGTGGCATTTTCATGTCTTATAAATTTAGGGCATGATGTATAATAAAGCTAACATGATAATGGATGGTTTAGATTTAACTGGTACTACTTCAAAATCTTGTTTCAAGGCAATGCATAAAAAGAATCATTAACATCTCTCAAGATTTGAAATAAGGTCTCTTCATTCAAATTACATGTAAGAAGTAGCATAAAGCATTTATATGACCAAAACTTGACATTGGGCCGATTTAGAACTGGCTTGGACTCAGCCCGAAACCATCAGGTCTAGGGTTGTAGGGAGGGGGAACTGGAACCAGCTTGGGGGGGGAGGGCCAGGTTGGTTCCCTTAACCCAGCGGTTCAAAGGCCAGTTTGGCCCATAAACCGGCCTTTCGAGCTTTTTTTTTTAAATATTTTTTAATTAAATAGTTTTTATATTCTTTGAGATTATTTGATATTTATCAGTGTATATTTTCTAGTTGGTTTGGTTTTTTTCCTTACATTTATAAATGTTGAAATTTAATATACAATTTCTCAGGGCAATATACAATTTTTTGGAATTAATTAATGGTAATACCCCGTACCCCAATAAAATTATTACATAAAAAGAGAGGAATATTTAGCCTTACCTCTTGTACATGATAATAATATAGTGTAAGTAAATAACAGGATTAAATAAGAGAGTACTACTCTTACAAAATATGTCTAACTCTAACCTGGTACAAAAAATAAATAAGATAGTATAACTACCCTTACAAAACTATTTGGCTTACTCGATATCAGGATTCGAACCTACGGAGCTTCCACCCGATGGGACAAAGTCGCTAAAGTATTCATCTTCTTCACTGAACGTCCTATACGACTCTTGTGTGTGATTCCTTGCCTTCGACCAATCATCCACACAAGCCAGTGCCTCAACATTGATGGGTAACAGTCGTGATCACCGTTGGGACAGGATAAGGCCCGCCATGCTAAATGCTTGTTCAATAGCTACTATTGATGCAGGAGCTGCTGAAACCTGTTAAGCCATGCGAGAGAGTATAGGATACATCTTCCTATGCCTCCTCCACCAGTCGAGGATGTTGAAATCCATGATATTGCTATCACCAAATCCGGAGTGTGTATTGAAGTAATCATCAAGTCTAGTGTACCTAGTTGACCTAAAATGGTGCCATTTTAACTTTTGAAACATCATCCGTTGCGCAATGAGACTAGGATCATAGGTGGTACCGTGTGAGCCGAGGGACGGTAAGGGAGTTCGAGACACTTGACCACCAAATGCAATGTAAAAGTTGGAATATAATTCTTTTGTTGCCTTGACTGGTCGGCGTAGTTCTTACGTGGCGATAACTGTATAAGTGTCTTGCATGTCAGAGAATGTGTCAAAAATGGAATAATATAAATTAAGATATTCTAATAACATGTCTTTTTTACACTGTGGATCTAAAATAGAAGCAATTAGATAAATTGTTGGGATTTGTCTATAATACTACAACCATTTTGCAACCATATCATTTATAGCTACCTATAGAAAAGTGTCATATCGGGAATTAAGTAGCACCGACAGTATATTCACCACATTCATTAGGAAAAGATGAATACTAGCTTAGTACACTTGCAAAAATGTTATAGTATAGTCATGAAAAACTTTTAAAACATTCAACATTCTACTACATACATCCTAATCGCTGAGGTGCAGTGGAATGTCTAGGACATTCATGGTAGTGAAAGAACATAATGCATCTTCATAAACAAGTGTACTTTGTAAAAGTCGATAAGTGGAATTCTACCTATGCTTAACATCCTTTTAAAATTTTTTAGGTCACATTCCATTTTCAATACAAAATCTCCACCATGCCTTATTTACAGAAGGATGGTCAATTAAAAAACATACTAGTTGTCTTATTGGGGACATTTTAAAATCTAAACAATTCATACCATCCTTAACGCAAAGATTTAAAATGTGGTAGGCACATTGAATGTGGAAAAATTTCCCACCTAATGTGGGTTGACATAAAGATTGAAGTTCATCAATGGATGCCATGTTAGAGGCTGCATTGTCAAAACCAATTGAGAAAATATTTTTTGTCAAATCATATTCACCTAAAATAATACTTATAATACAAAAAATGTTTTACGCCATATGGTGATTGTTGAAAACCCTTAAAGCTATTAGTCTTTTTTATATATGTCACACATTGTCTACCTAGTGACATGTAACTCCCATGTATAAACCTTCTTGCCAGGAATCAGTCCATATATCTACACAAATGGAAACATGTGTGTCAAGAGAATTGAAAAGAGCGGTTAATTCTAGTTTATAGTTATGATACAGCTTAACGGTGGTTTTTTATATGGTTTTTAGGTTGTAAGTCCGTAAGTTTTGATTCGGCGCTTCTTGCTCATACTCTAACCGGTGCGGGGAAGCTGTGTGAATCTATGACATGTTACACTTTGCTAAGTATTTTGCAAGTAAAACTTGTTGTCTATTAGCAGAATAGCGAAATAAGCCTCCTCCTTATGATCCTGTTGACTGCGAAATTTGTTGTTGTGATTTATCTATGCTAAACTTTGTGAGGTGTTTCACTCGCATATGCCTATTAAAGGTGCTATATCCCTCTCCCTTTTTCCACACATAACTTGATTGGCAGTAGTTGCAATAAGCACGACTGCTACCATCTTCCTTTTGTAATTTTACAAAAATGTTTAGTAAAAATTTCTGATTTAAGTGGTGCTAGTAGCTTACTCGTGGAGCCGGATGGGCTACGTAAGTGCCTTGGAATTTCTTCCTCCGGTACTTTTTGCACATCGTCTTGCCCTTCTCCTTTCACCTCCTCTTCACTGCCATGTTGTGGCAGCAGTTCGCTTTGTCCATTAGAAAGCCTTTCGTGAAAGCCTAGGGGTGGCATCTTCAAGTCCTCTAGGCGTTCGTTAGTAAAATCGTGGATATCGTAATCATCCACTTCAAAATATTGTTAGGGTGGCTCTTGTACAGATTTATCACCTTTGCCAGAACAATCCCTCTTAGAAGAACCTGAACTGCTAAAATGACTTGCCATTTTTTAATATTAGGATAATTATAAAATACTGATATGGGTAGATAAGGAGACATAATTTATTTAACAGTTGGCAACAAATACAACATAAATTATCTAACATTGTAGAAGATGCGAGCACAGCAAATAGAAGAGAAGAGCACACTAAATAGAAGATGAGAGTATATAAATTTTAAGATGTGAGTAGAAAACAAGAGTAAGTACAATTTTTGTGCGTAGATAATTTTTCTCTTCACACTACACTATCAATTTATACAACACTTAATTTCTTCCGCTTCATTGCAATATTCAAATTTGAAAATTTGAACACTTGCACAATGTACCTACTTTAACAATTAAGACCTATTCCTTACTACCTGTAATTCTATCAACCTACACAATTTTTTTCTTCAAATTGTACTCCATGCTTTAAAATTCTCTAAGCATAAATTTCATTATTTTCAACCTACACCCTCTTTCCACATTTCTCTCCAGCTGTCTTATATTTTTCTTTGTTTTTCTTTCCCAACATTGCAGCCTTTAACATCAAATTTTTCTTTAGGAACTTCCTGCTTCCTTTGAAAAAAAATTTTCCTTCTTTTTCATTGTGTGTCAGGATATTGTTTTTCAATGTTTGCTTTTCATGTCATCTGCAATGTCATCCAAAGTTTGAAACTTTGCCAAGAACACATAGGATTGATAATTGAATTTTTTTTTTTTTGGTCTCATATGGCGAGTTGACCTGCCGGTTCGGTTAACCATGAACCGGTGGGTCGATGGACTATTCAAGGCCCATTAGTTCGTTGGGTTGCTCAATGCAACTCGAGCATTGAACCACCAGCCCGACGGTTCCTACCCATCGAGCTAAATCGTCGGAAGGGCTAGTTCACAGATCGGAACTAGCCCTCTCCCATGTCTAACCAAAACCATCCATATTATTTCTAGCACTATCCATTTTGTCATTCCTCATTAACCACTAATGAAATAACCCAACCGTCAAATAAGCATCAATCTCTCTAGACTTCAACATCATATTCCCCATTTAATTTAGTGAAGTTAAGCTAATCTTATATGTGAGTTTAATCTTAAGGAATACAAGAAGACCTTACGATGTTTCAGCATTCAATACCTTAAACGTTTAAATTGGATGGGAAATGTAAGGGAAGAAATAACAAATTATATATGAAAGTGAGTAATTGAAAAAGGCACAAAACAAATGTGATATATGTAATCAAAATGACAATTCTATACATTGTATATAAGAACTACACATCATATGAATGGTTTGCACGATCAAATAAATGGTAAAAAATAGTATAATTAAACACAAAGTAACTACATATAAAAAGTCACTCTTCTTTTATTTTGATCTCTAATAATTCAATAAAGTTTCCTTGTACTCAAACAATATGCCCTTCCATATTTCCTCTAATCATATCGCTATATATAGATTTGAGAAAAGGGTTGAACCAGCCTAAAATCCCTATATTAAAGTTTTGAAAATGATGGGTTGTGACTAACCCTTGGGAATCTGGTTCCAAGTTGGTTCGATTGAGTTGATAGTTCATGAGTTCGATTTGCACCCATGAAACAAAGCTTTAATTTTTTTTAACTTTTTAACTAAATTTAATTAAAAAGCTTAATTTTAAATTTGAATTTAAAAAAATATGAACCCAAAAATGATTTAGATTTTAGCTCATTTTCTAAACAAGATAGAGAGAATTTGCATCTATTTATATAAAACTATACTCAAATATAGTTGTAATACTAACAATGTGAAACAAAAGTTTAAAAAATAAGATTAAATGAAAAAAAATTATTTTTAACCACATATTATTAAGAAATAAGAACCTCTTTTAGTGAAAGTCTACAAATATTCAATTAGACATACTTTTAAATTCTTGTACTATTAATAACAACATAATAAATACTATGGATGGGAAATAAAATTTTTCATTTCACATGGAAATGGTTTTAATTTTCAATATTATTTAAGTTAATATTATGCAAATAAATGTTTTATTTTTAATTTTTTGTTAACTTTTTTTTTTGAATTGATATTAACCCACCAGTTTGAATGGATTGGTAACCTTAAACCACCATGACTCATCCAACCCGATGGATCACTAGCTGGTTCATGGTTCATGAATTGTCAACCGCTGCGAGTTTATGAGCCAAACAATCCCTTTACCTAAGTCTAGCCAAATATGTGAGAGAACACAAAGGGTGGGATCTACATAAAGTATTCTTCATACAGAACAGTATGCAATTAAAGGGATTACAAAAGACCACACCGATTAGAGAGAGAATTTTGATCTAGAAAATTAGAAAAGAGAGATTAGTGAGGAATTCTCAAAGGCCATAAGCTTCGCTAATTAATTTATAATTGAGCTACTTTGAGAAGTACAGATTTCACAGCATAAACACTTCCAATGATCATAAAATCAACCCCAAAAACACTTGCGGCAATTTCTTATCAAAAGCATAATGCACATGACAAATATAATGACAAATGAATTTCATCTACTTCCAGCATCCAACGCTCTCCTTTCATCATACGGTAGTACCATCCTTCCATCCTTCCAAGAATAGTTAATTAATCTATTATTATTATTATTATTATTATTATTATTGATGCTCAAGTACTATTTTGAAATATAATGAACAAGGGTAGATACGAGTCAATGAGGATTATAGTAATTTCAATGATCATCTCAAACTTTTTAATCAGTCTTAAGAATCACTGGAGCTGTTTTTCTTTTCTGTATTGTTAGCTTATCTTATCTCTTATCTTAAATTGACTTAATTAGATATATTCAAGATAGTAAAAAATCAATTGTAGAAGAATCAAAAGTGGAAATTTGGTTTATATATTTATATAAAATAAGGCCACCAAGGAGCTACACACACACACATACAAACACACCCGTATATAGACAGTAAGAGGCTAGCACATATATATCCTGTCTGGAAAAAGAAAGTACATGGACATGAAAATTTTTACCTGTATACTTGAATATAATGGTCCAACTTAAGAAGGATGCAGGAAATCAATTAGACACACACAGATCAAATAATTGGCACATACGGATCAAGTAATTATGTATCAGAGCCTTATCCTTATATCCAGGTAGCTCAATAAACCAAATCTACAAAGTTCTCTAGAGGCTGGCGAGGGCAATAGACTTCAAAACTCTGTCGGAGGTTTCAACCGTACCAACCTTTTTATTCTATCTTTGTCTGTGTTCTCCAGAAAACCCTTCATGACATAAACATTAAGAAAAAGGAGAAAACAGGATCAACATGGTAGTAAGCTCAACTGACACTCTGAATCAATAAAGCAGGCAGTTACACTAATTATCAGCTATATCTGTTTCTTCCATTCAAACAAAATGCTCTGTTCTTCACTTACCTTCCAGACGATTTCATCCAGACATAAGCATATTTTTCCGTACTTATCCAGGAAGAGGCGCTCTGATGGAGGCTTCCCACAAACATCCTTCACCGTTGAAGTTATCACAAAGATCACCTCAGCCACTAGAGAAAGGTCAAATGGAGAAGCTATCAGAGCATACTAACATAAGTTTAATACACAAGTTCTTCAACTTTAAGCATATTCAGACTTTGAAATGTGATAGCTCTTATGCCGCTTAGTGTAGTTTCCCCATTCCATTTCAAATGCAGATAAAATAAGCATTCCTATTTGTTTATTTCGTGGAAAATGTTTTTGGGACACTTCATTATTTGTGACAATCAAAACTTTCAAATCATCAAATATTATCATATTAATTGTAAGAGTTTGCAGATAATAGCAACTTTTTGCGTGAGTAGTGGTGGAAGACAATAGTAGTGATTAGCCCTCATTGGTGATGGTTATCCATGGAAAATATCAATAAACAATCAGGAAAATGATTTTCTCTTTTCAAAAAAATGTAAACTACATTTTCTGTGATGATTAACTATTACTACATAGCATCGGTTGTCATCTTTACCCTACACCATTACTTGCCGCTAAAAACTACTAGTAACTACAATCTCTTAAGATTACTACTATAATTTTAACAATATTTTATGTGTAAGAAACACTGAAACACAGCTAATAAATATCCAAAAAATTTTCAAAAAATATTTTGAAACACAGCTAATAATGGCATAAAAATCAGTTCTTGATCGATTCCCTACACAGCCCATGAGAGTGACCAGTCCAACAGTGCAAGCATCTCATTTGTTTATAATTTGATTAAAAAGCAATCAACACCAAACCAGGCAAATTAAATGTCATTTAAATGTCAACAAGCTAGCCAGAGTAGCTGAATAAACAGACATAAAACCAAAGAAGTCCAATCCGGAATGCAAATAGAGCAATGAGTTTTCTCTAATTTAAATAATATGCAAATTTTATCTACTCTATAAAAGCTTATACTATGGTAAAATAAAATTGTGTAATCCTTACAGGCTAGCTCATCATATTCATCCTTTCCCACAGTAAAGATGCTGACATCTCCAAATACTGTATATACAATATAAACTGACCTGAAATAAAAGAAAAATAAAAAGATGATCAATTAGATGTATTACACAAGGTATGTCAAAGTCTAAGATGAACCTTAAATCCAACAAAAAATTTTGACACATCGAATACTTACTCTCTTCCAAAAACAAGCGTTTATATTCACATTTATTTTGTTACATGGCCGGGCACTACACCTCAACAACAAGATGTTAGCCCTGAGTTCTATTGCCTCCATTGATAGATGAAATAAGATAGCGGTGGTAACATAGAACAAAGAGCTCCCAGTGAAGTGCTTATGCCTAATAGTACAACTTACTTCTAAAAACCTCTCTGCTCCCATTATAATGATTAGTACATAGGAATAGCAAAAGACCATCTGAGCTAGCGTTAGCAGCATCATATGAACAATCATAGTCAAAGAACATCCAACTGGTGCCATTTCATATCAACAAAGTGCTATCCTGTGAAACGGATAGCTAGACCAAATTTAGAATTGCCTCAACTAAAAGACAGGCATCGGTGAAATCAAAATTGGCTAGACTGATGATTTTCTCAAATGAGTCATCTTTAGCACTTACTCAGCACTTTACACGTACTGAAAACAACCATCAAGGAGAATTATATAATATCTCTTACCAATTTTAATTTACTGATAAAGTTTTTGTCCAATAATTCTGTCTCTTGCAATTCTAAGAAATGGTTTCCCAAAACCTTTAAAATTCAGTTTTTGTGTATATTTCATCAGAACATGCAGTCAAGTATCCTTTATGCCAGTTCTCATTTATAGCTGACTCCTTCAGAATAAATCCTCAAACAGAAAAGTTCACCATTGCCATGATAATTGCAACAAATATAACAACACAAAAGAGAAAGATGCCATCAGAAAAAAAAGGGGGCAACAGTGAAACATACTTGTGGCAAGCTACGAGAAGTTCTTCATTTTTAGCACCTTTAAGATTTTCTGCCCCTAACTTCACTAAAAATGATCGCCAATGCAGACGTTCTTCAGCAGGAACTCCATTAAACCTGAAGAAAAAGGATAAGACCTAGTATATGTTATGATTCTTGGCATAGGATCTAATTATGGAGCGATTCATTCAGTAATCCTGTTCTACTGTTACATTTAGTTTATTGGAATTTCTTCCTTGCTTGGGGTGGTGTTTAGGGTTTGGGTGCTCATCTAAGAGAACCCTCTAATTTCATAAACAATGAAAAGAAAATAATCAATAATGACTCTCTGCTTCTATTATTCTCACTGGCATAAGTATTTATACAAGCTTGTTGACTCTTTAAATCGCATAAATAAGCTCTTCCCTACTGTCCTAATTAGACTCAGGCTTTAAAATGGTAAAAATTGACTTAAATAATGAAAATAGACCCTATTTCCTCAAATAATCTCTCCCAACAAATGTGCCTATATCACAACAAAAACATTTTCAAAATGGTCCATAAAATAAGCAGCAATAAATTTTGCTGCACTCTCCATTGAAACCCAAAAGGAAAGAAAATGGATTCACTCGACTAAGAAAAAATACATGTAGAAGGACCGACTGATTAATACTATCTACATAAATGTTACATTTCGCTGGTAATGGTGACATGGCTACAGCCACTAGCTCTTAGTCATGAGTCTAAGGAACAATAGTCACTGATAAATAGAATTTACACAAATGTTACATTTTCCTAATTATAAGATGACATCTGAGAGCTGACAAATCAAAGGTCTAATACCTCAATTTCTCATTACTATACTAAAGAAAACAACAAGCCATATATTTAATATGGGAAATATGCTATCTATTCAATGAAGAGGTATAAAACTATAATTCTTGGTAGCCACAACAATGACAGAATATGAATATCATAAATTCAATGGGAAACTCATTGCCGCCGTAATTAAATTCAAGGGACAATTTGACATTAAAGCAGGACAGATATGCACCACTGGGCCTCAAAGCAGTAGGAATTGCCCAGTGTTTAAACACAGTTCACCTTTAGAAGATAAAATTTTCATGATCATTGTCGAAATTGTCAAAGGATATGAAGTATGCATATAACACACAGAAACACTGCCAAAGGAGCAACATATTCACTGTTGGTGTATCTTAGTTCAAGAAGGAGCCAGAAAACTAGCATTCTCCTCATAGTCATAGCATAGCCCATTTATACTAAGAACAAACAGCTAGACACAACAGCCTAACAAATGTGCTCTGTATATTTGCCAAGATAGACTAAAAGAGTCCAAACCTTTACATCATATGAAAGGAAACAAGTTAAAGAATATGATTCATTTTTTTGCCTCCAATCTTAAGAAATAAGGGTGAAACTTAGAACACCGCGAAACAAGCCCATTCTATCCAGTAATCGTATATACAAGGTCATACAAAAGTGCTGCATTTCATAACAAGAAATAAATTTCAAGAAATTATCTGAAATTCTCAAGCACATTTAACTAAAACATTATTTGATAGGAATTCTTCAGAAACTTGTTCCTGTGACAAGCTAATGCATTCTTGTCTGATACAATAATTTCACAAATATTCTCAGAAGAATCACGAAACAATTTTCGTACGAAAATGAAACAATTTACAGACAATCTATCCTTAAATAAAAGCCAGACCAAGCACTGATCCATCAAAACCCTAAATCTGGGAGCATACATGTGATATTAAACAATAGAATCTAATCAAGTCCAAGAAGAGATCACGAACTAGAAAATTCAATTCATGTGCAGATTGAATTTAAAGGAACATAGACTTGGAGGCATACGAATCAGCGCATTAGAGATAGATCCGACAAGGAAGGAGAGAAGAGATTAAAATAGGCGTAGAGGAATTTCATGTGAAGAAGATCTGAGTTTTCACCTTTCGACGAGAATGTTGCCTTCGGAGTTGGCAAACAGAACCGCCAGAATCATCTTTTGGTCCCGTTTATTTTTTCGGTTTTGAAAAGAAAATCGAGCAGGAGAAACTTTGGGTTTTCGAAGGGAATTGATGACTACTAACCAGCGGGGAAGATGTCGTACTTGTTGAACTTATGTTTTCTTCAATTAACTCCTCCGTAGACAAGGGAGAGGACAGATTGGGAACCACGAGTCGATCTGGACCGACCCAGCTAACTCAGGCTCGTGAATCGGCTCATAAAGGCTAGTTAACCATTGAGTAGAGCTGTTGAGCCAATAGTTTGAAGCCTAGGTTGCATGATATAACTCGGTGAACCAGCAGATTCTGAATCATGAATCAATCTATCGGTTTGATCCACCGGCTCATGGCAACTTGAACTGACGAGCCCAACCCACCGGATACAGCCAAATTTGAAAAAAAAAAAAGATTGGAGGGTTGACATTATGTGTCAGCAAAGAAAAAGAAAACAGAAAAAAAAAAAAAGTCAATGGAAACAGGAATGTGAAATAGGAATGAGGAACGCGGAAATAATAGTAATCAATGATGGCAGTTTTAAAGGCTCAACCCCGTAACCTTTGAGAAGAAAAAGAAAGAAAAAGATAAGATAACTAGAAAGAAATGCGAAAGGATAATGGATGAAGATGGTTGACAGAATAAAAACAGTAAAATTTATATTTAGATATGTTGAACACATTGAGTGCATTTTCAAAAAAATATTCACGTATATTTATAAGATTGTAGGCAGTGAATAATAGGTTTGAGTTGTTAGTGGAGGAAAAAAAAAACTTGAATGCAAAGGACTGACTTGGGTCGTAGGCTTGCAAGTGTAGGTGCAGCATGCAAGTGTTCAAATTTTCAAATTTGAATATTGAGAAAGAGTAGAAGAAATTAAACGAGTTGTTGGATGTTTTATAAATTCATATCGTAGTTTCACGAGCAGAATTATTCGTGTAAAAAATTTGCACTCACTGTTATCTTGAGCTCTCATTTTTAATTTTTTTATGCTCTCATCTTCTATTTTCTATGTTCCATCTTCTACATTGTCAATATCATACGAATAATTTCTATTATATTTCTTGTGAACTGTTAAATATATTTTCTCCCCTCATTTGCCCATATCAATATTTTATGATTATTCTAATATTAAAAATGACAAGTTTTTTTTACGATTTAGGTTCTTCTAAAATGGATTGTTATGGCAAAGGTAATAAGGGGAAATCTGTGCAAGAGACACCTGAACAATATTTTGAAGTGAATGATTACGATATCCACAACTTCACCAACGAACAGGTGAAGGACTTGATAATGCTACTCCCAAGCTTTCATCAAAGGCCTTCTAGAGAACAAAGCTAACCATTACCATGAGAGGGTAGTGAGGAGGAGGTAGAACAAGAAGGGGTGTGCAAGAAGTGCCAAAGAAAGAAATACTAGGCCATCTGACTCCACGAGTAAAACACTTGCACCACTTAAATTATAAATTTTTACTAAACATTTTCATAAAATTATAGAGGAAGATGGCAGTAGTTGTGCTTATTGCAACTATTGCCAATCAAGTTACACGTGAAAAAAGGGAGAGGGGTATGGCACCTTCAATAGGCACATGTGAGCGAAGTACCCCACATAGTTCGACATAGATAAGTTGCAGTAACAAATTTCGCAGTCAATTGGATCATAAGGAGGAAGCCTATTTCATTATTCTACTAATAGGCAACAAGTTTTACTTACAGAATACTTAGTAAAGTGTAACCTGTCATGGAGTCACGCATCTTCCTCGCATCGGTTGGAGTATGAGCGAGAAGCGCTGAATCCAAGCTCACAGACTTACGACCCAAAAACCATACAAAAAATCACTGTTAAGTTGTATCATAATGATAAGCATGAATTAGTTGCTCTTTTTAATTCTCTCAAGATGCTTGTTTCCATTTGTGCAAATATATGGACCAATCCGTGGCAAGAAGATTTATACATGAGAGTTACATGCTATTGGATAAATGATGCGTGGCAAGTATTAAAAAAAAAAACTAATAGCTCTAAGGCTTTTCAATGATTGCCATATGATGCAAAATATTTTCCGTATTGTAATTGTAAGGAAAAGAGAAAATTGTGTATATCCTTCATTAATCCATAGGTTACACATATATACAAGTTCTAATAAACTAAAAAAGGAAACTAAATTTCTATTTTAAGACTAATATATATCTAATAATGATTGTATCATAATTTAACTAATTTACAGCTTATAACACTCCCCCTCAAGTTGGAGCATAAATATTAATTATGCTTAGCTTGTTATACAGATAGTTAACCCGAACCTTATTTAGAGCCTTTGTAAGAAGATCTCCTAATTGTTCTTTAGTCTTCATAAACTTTATAGAAATTAACTTTTGCTGAATTTTCTCCCGAATAAAATGACAATCAATCTCGATGTGCGTAGTTCGTTCATGGAACATGAGATTCGAGGCAATATGAAGAGCAACCTAGTTATCATACCATAGTTTCGCAAGAAGTGAGGTGCTTAACTTGACTTCATTTAGGAGCTAATATATCCACATTACTTCACACATTGATTATGCTATAGCTCTATATTCTGATTTTGCATTAGATCGAGATACAACATTTTGCTTATTACTTTTCCATGAAACCAAATTTCTACCAATGAAAACATAATACCTTGAAGTAGATCTCCTGTCCTCCTTACATCCTACCCAATCAACATCTGTGAAATACTCAATACTAGTGTAACTATAATTTTTATACAAGATACCACGTCTATGTGCTCCCTTTAAATAACACAAGATCCGCTTTACAGCAGCCAGATGATCAACTGTTGGAGATGACATGTATCGACTTACAACACTGACCGAATATGCAATATCTGGTCGAGTTACTGTAAGATAATTCAACTTTCCAACCATCCGTTTGTATCTTTCAGGATCCTCAAACAACTCTCCCTCCTTTGTCAATTGCAAATTAGGAACCATTGGTGTACTACATGGTTTAGCACCCAAGTTTCTTGTTTCAGATAACAAGTCAAGTACATATTTTCTTTGTGATAGAAAAATTCCTTTCTTACTCCTCAATACCTCAACACCCAAGAAATATTTCAACATTCCTAAATCCATTGTTTGAAATTGACTTTGAAGAAAGGATTTGAGAGTCGAAATACCTATAGTATCATTGCCAGTGATAACAATATCATCCACATATACTACTAACAGAATAATACCAGCCGTAGATTATTTGTAGAAAACAAAATGATTAGATTTTCTTTTCTGCATCCCAAATTTCTTAACTGCTTGGCTAAATTTTCCAGACTAAGCACGGGGGCTTTACTTCAAACCATACAAAGACTTACGAAGATGACAAACCTTTCCAAACTCCCCTTGAGCAACAAACCCTGGAGGTTGCTCCATATAAACTTCTTCTTGAAGATCCTCATGCAAAAAAGCATTCTTGATATCTAACTGATGTAGAGGCTAATCATATATTGTAGCCATGGAAATAAATAGCCTGATAGATGTTAACTTAACAATAGGAGAAAAAGTGTCAGAATAATCTATTCTATAAGTTTGAGCATATCCTTTAGCAACAAGATTAGCTTTTTAGCGAGCATCAAGATTTACTTTAATAGAAAAAACCCATTTACAGCCAATGGCCTTTTTCCCTTCAAGTAAATGTACCAAATCCCAAGTATCATTCTGATTAAGGGTATTCATCTCCTCTACCATTGCACTATACCATCTTGCATGTGACAAGGCTTTATGAATGGTTTTAGGAAGGGAGATAGAATTAATAGATGCAATAAAGGAACAAGAGGAGACTGACAGATGATCATAAGACACAAAAGAAGAAACGAGATTAGTACACTAGTGTTTACCTTTATGAAGGGCAATGGGAAGATCGTCCCTTGAGATTGAATCTGATGACGAGGGAGCTGGTTCAAGACATGCATCAGGAGTTGGCTCAGGAGCACATTGCTTGTGAGAATAAACCTGAAGAGGTGGTTTAGGAGTGGAAGTGTTGGATGTAACTGTATAGATTAACATATCATCATGCTCCCCCTGGCCTGTATTATTGAAGGGTAGAGAGAAAGGGATACCTTCACAAAAAGTAACATCAGTTGATACCAAATACCTATCAAGGCTAGGACAATAGCATCTGTATCCCTCCTGAACATGAGAATACCCAAGAAATATACATTTTAATAACTTGGGATCAAGTTTTGTAACTTGGGGACATACATCCCGAGCAAAACATGTACAACCAAATATTTTGGGGGTCAATTGGAAACAAAGATTTTGTTGAGAAAAGAGTATGATAAAGAGTCTCACCATTCAGAATAATTGAGGGCATTCAATTAATTAAAAAACAAGTTGTAGACACTGCATCAGCCTAGAAATGTTTGTGGACGTGCATTTGAAACGACAAAGCCCTAGCAGTTTCAAGCAAATGCCCATTCTTTCTCTCAGCAACACCATTGTGAGATGGTGTATCTACACAAGAAGTTTAATGAATAATGCCATTCTTAATCATGTAGGATTGAAAAGATTCAGATAAATACTCTTTGGCATTATCACTTCGCAACACTTGGACAAAAACATTAAATTGAGTTTTAATTTCAGCACAAAAAGCACAAAAATGAGAAAACAACTTAGAATGATTCTTCATTAAATATAACCAAGTTACTCTAGAATAATCATCAACAAAGGTAACAAAATACATAAATTCAGTTTTAGATGTGACTGGATAAGGGCCCCATACATCTGAATGGACTAACTCAAAAGAAGCATTTTCTTGTTTATTGACTTTAGGGCTTAAGCTAACATGATGATGTTTTGCATACTGACATGACTCACAATGCAAGGACTCCAAACCATGAAATTGAGGACAGAGTTTCTTTAACAAAGAGAGAGATGGATGACCCAATCGACAATGTGCTTCAAAAGGGGTTACAACTCCAAAGCAGGCAACAAACTTTGGTATCTCTGTATTTAGTATGTAGAGACCCCCGGATTCATGTCTTTTACCTATAGTCTTCCTCATCATAAGATCCTGAAAAAGGCAATAGTCGGGAAAGAATGAGATACAATAGTTAAGTGGATGGGTGAGTTTATTGACAAATATTAAATTAAATGATAGATTAGGCAAGTTTAAGACTGAGGACAAAGGAACTAATAGAGTTGGATTTGCTGTGCTAGTCCCAAGGACATGAGATGTTAACCCATTAGCTAAAGTGACAGGAGAGCAGGAGGTATGAGATTGAAAAGTAGATAATAGACTGAAATTACCTGTCATGTGGTTTGTGGCACTAGAGTTAATGACCCATTTGGAAGATGAAGAGAGAAGATACATGTTTGGTTTACCTGATTTAGCGATGGCAGTTACGGGAGTAGATGAAGTCCTTAATGTTTCTAGATACTATGAGAACTTGGTAAAGTCATCTACAGAGCTTGTGATGGATTTTCCAAATGCATCATTGGAAGAGGCAATCTGTGCTGATCGAAATCCTTGATTCCAACTTTGTAGTTTCCTATAATCATGCTTCATATGCCCAGGCTTATGACAATAATGACATATACTTGCCTCGGAACTCTGTCATCAGGTATCAACTTGGTATAAATTATGTCCCTGAGTATTAACTCCCTTACCACTACTCTTGTATTGTTGTCTTCTAGCTTCATACTTATACTAACGACTTACAAGAGCATTACCAAACTGAACAGATTGAGAATTCTTCGTACTGAAAATCCTGCTATATGTATTTTACAAGGATAAGATCGTAGACCTAGAGAGAATATGAGATTTAGCTGCTTCAAACTCAGTTGGAAGCCCTGCTAAAAAACTCATCACAGCCATTTGCTCCCTTTGAGCCTATTAAACTTTAATATTAGGACTAAAAGGTAATAACATATTAAGTTCTTCATACGTCTGTTTAAAATCCATGAAGTAGCTCATGAGAGACCTATCCTGTTTCTTAGCACGATAAAAGACCTTGTAGACTTCATAAATACGAGAAACATTTTCCTTTCCAAAATACAGGAAATCCAAATATTTCATTAATTCCTTAACAAATTCACAATGATTAATTAACCTAACTACTTCATTATCAATGTATTTGCAAGAATAATCGAACATCTTCTCTAAGCTAAGTTTGCTTGGAACTATCATCTGTAGGTGGATCTTTAGTTAAATGATCATCTTTATCAATACTACGTAGGTAGAGCCTCACAGTTTTACTCCAATCTAAATAATTAAACTCATTAAGTTTATGTTCTGTAATTTTTGACATTACAGGTACCACATCTGACATAACAACAGATTTGTTATCCACTTTTTCACACATGATTTCAACCCAGATTCCTCCAACATAACAGACAGATGAACTAAAGTCAATGTACGTCAGCCCACTCTCGATTACTAACACACCAAATCAAACGTACCAGATCAACAGATTTGTACGTTTGCCCACCAATTGAATAGAATAAATACTAACGGATTGGTACGTCAATAGAATAAACACCAACAGTAACTAATTACTAAATGTGCCAAATTACAACCACAAGGACCAAACACACCAGATTAACACTAACAAACGATGAATTAATCATCAACAACGGACAAATTAACACCAACAAACAATAATTCGACAAGAGGATCGCAAACCGAAGTTACAAACCCACACCTAAATATCTATTAAACAAACAAACCACAAACCTAGGCTATACATGACCAAGCAAGATGATCGGTGAAAGTGAAGAGCAAATCAACACTATACATGCCTTCACGCATTGGTGTGTGAGATTGGTGGCCAGCGTTGTGGTGGCGCGTGTACGTCATGCGTGTCGAATTCTAGCGCCGAACTTTCCAGAAGCCCTAATCGGCGGGTAGCACGTCTCCTTAGGCCGGTGGTGTAAAAAAACAAAATGAAAACCCTTAGAAACTCACATTCTCTCTTGCTCTATGATATTCTCAATAATAATTTTTTTTTTCTTCCCATGGCTCTGATACCATGTAATTGTAAGGAAAAGAGAAAATTGTATATATCCTTCACTAATCCATAGGTTACACATATATATAAGTTCTAATAAATTAAAAAAGTAAACTAAATTTCTATTTTAAGACTAATATATATCTAATAATGATTGTATCCTAATTTAACTAATTTACAGCCTATAACACGTATTATAAGTGTTATTTTAGGTGAATACAATTTGATAAAAAATATATTTTCAATTAGTTTTGAAAATAGGCATCTAACATAGTATCTATTGACAAACTTCAAACTTTATGTCAACCTACGCTAGGTGGGACATTTTTTCACATTCGATGTGCTTACCACAGTTTAAATCTTTACATTAAGGATGGTATGAATTGTTTAGATTTTAAAATATTCCCAATAAGACAACTAATATGTTTTTTTATTGATCATCATTTCGTAAATAAGGCATGGGAGAGATTTTGTATTAAAAATGAAATACGACCAAAAAAATTTAGAAAGGATGTTAAGCAAATGTGGAATTCCACATATCAACTTTTACAAAGTATAATTACTTATAAAGATGCATTATGTTCTTTTGCTATCATGAATGTCTTAGACATTTTATTGCACTTTAGTGATTGGGATGCATATAGTAAAATGTTGAATATTTTAAGTGTTTTTCGTAATTATACTCTAACATTTTCGCAAGTGTACCAGGCTAGTACTCATTTTTTCCTTATGAATATGGTGAATATACTATTGGCGCTGCTCGATGCCCGATTCGACCTTTTTTTACTGGTGACTGTAAATGATATGGCTACAAAATGGTTGCAGTATTATGGATAAAATTCCAGTAATTTATCTCATTGCTTCTATTTTAGATCCGTGTTGTAAAAAAGTCATGTTATTAAAGTATTTTAATTTGTATTATTCCATTGTTGACACATTCTCTGACACGGAAAACACTTATGTCGTTACCGCTGTACAAGAACTCTACCGAATAGTCTAGGTAATGGAAGAATTATATTCTAACTTTTGCACTACATTTGTTGGTCAAGTGTCTTGAACTCCCTCACCGTCCCTCGACTCACATGGTACCACGCATGATCACACCCTCATTGCGTAACAAATGATGCAAAAGTTGAAGCAGCACTGTTTCGGGCTAACTGAGTACACTAAGCTTGATGATTACTTCAGTACATACTTCACATTTGGTAATAGTAATATCACATATTTCAGCATCCTCGATTGGTGGAGGAGGCATAGGAAGATGTATCCGATCCTCTCTCGAATGGCTCACTAGATTTTGGCTACTCCCGCATCAACGGTAGCTATTGAACAAGCATTTAGCATAGCGGGCCTTATCTCGTCCCAATAGCGATCAAGACTGTCACCCGTCAACATTGAGCCATTAATTGGCATGGAGGATTGGTCAAGGTAAGGAGTCGCACATATGAGTTGTACGGGACGTCTAGTGAAGAAGATGAAAACTTTAGCGACTTCGTCCTGTCGAGTGAAAGCTCTGCTGGTTCAGATCTTAACATCGAGTAAGCCAAATAATTTTATAAGGGTAGTAGTACTAACTTATTTATTTTTTGCACTAGGTTAAGCATATTTTGTAAGGGGAGTGGTACTCATTTATTTATTTCTGTTATTTACTTACAGAATCTTATCGTGTACAAGAGGTAAGGCCAAATGTCTCTCTCTTTTTTTAATAATAATTTTATTTAATTAATAAAATTTGGGGTTGGCATCCCCCCCTCCCCACCCCGTATATGGGGTATTGCCATCAATTAATTCTAAAACATCATATATTGCCTTGAGAAATGGTAGATTAAATTTTGAGATTTATAAATTTAAGGAAAAAAACTAAACTAACTCAAAAAATATACACGAATAAGTAACAAATAATCTAAAAAAAATATGAAAAATATGTAATAAAAAATAGGGATGAAAAAAAACCGGCAAAAAAAAAAAAGAAAACCCTCAGGTTCCCGTTCCCCCTCCCATCAACCCTTAACCCAGCGGGTCCAAGCTGGTTTCGGGCTGATTCTGAACTAGCTCCATGTTTACCTCCATATTTATATTAAAAATCTAATTAAGTGTTCTAAATTTTAGAAGTGTTATGTGATATTAATGTTTGTATTTTCACATTAATTTCCATTATCATTTTTTAATGGCCATGACATTGAAAATTTATTAGATGAGATAAAAATAGTATAAATGATACCTTTTTTTTCTCTCCCCCTCCAATGGGAAGGGAGGACTTCCACTACATTAGAGTTAAAACAAAAAAAAAAAAAAAAAAACTGGTAGGCTAAATCAAGATGGCCAAACCTAACAACACAGGGCCTCATAAAATCTATATTCTAAAAATAAATGTGATACGCTCAAAACGTATATATAAATTGGGAGCGTAAATTGCAGCAAGTGCACTGGTCGTATCAAGTAATAGAGTGGTGAAAAGTAAGGTTGTCGATCCCTCGAGGAACCAATAGAGTACTAGATCTATGGCAATCTTTATCAATATCTAGGAGATTAAAAAGGGGTTTTGAAATGTCTAAGCTAAAAATTTAACTTAAAGCAAACAAGGGGAATTTTATGAAGAATCTATCAATTATGAACGCGGGAAATTAGAATTCACCCTAGATCCATTAATCAAACTGCTACCATGTTATATCAACTAGTGGTTATAAGGTTATTCAAGTGAGTTTAGAAAATCCTTTTTAAGGATGTTAACCTTAAATCAATTAGTCGGCTTTCGCATCTCCAATTAACCAAGGAATCAAAATTATGTTCATACACCTCCCAATGTTACAAACAACTAATGCCTTAAATCAATTAACCCTAATCCCTTAGTGATTAATTAATAAGAAACATTGCATTGCGCCCTCCATAAACTCTAATTAAACCAATTATCGCAACTCCCGTATTGATAATCAATCTAATTAAGAATTCCTAACAAATCCTAATCAACTCCCGTATCAAAAGGATTTCTAACACTTATAATCAAAGACCAATTATAATTGAAATCAAAGGAATTGCAATCATATATAATCCTAATAATTCCTAATTATATAACATGGCTACAATTATCCTTTTAACATTCTAGGGTTTCATCCAATTTCCCAAGGAAAAGACTTAGCAATTCATGGAGATAAAGACATGATTATGATTCAAGGAGATTCGTGCAAAAGAAATCATATTCAATGGTTGAATCAAATGCTTGAATTGCATATAAGAAATAAAGTTCAGAAATCACCAATTCAACAATACAAATAATACCTTAATTGCAAGGAACTCCACAAATCCTTCATAAAGGATGATAATCTCCACCAAGATCACAAAGTTTTCTCCAAGATTTGATCTCCATAATTCTCCCTTAAAACTAGGTTAAAACTACTCTAAGAACACTAAAATTTGACAAAAGTTCCTCCACAAATCGACCTAGGACCTATATATATGCAAGGGGAGGCGAGAAGATGCAATTAAAACAAGACTGGCACAAGGCCGGCTAAAGGCCGGCAGCCTTTATTTAAGCCGGCCATAAAGGCCGGCGGGCTTCATTTAAGCCGGCCATAAAGGCCGGCAGCTTTGCTTTTTTTTTTTTTTTCCTTTGCCATCCTTCAATCTTTTCATGCTTCAATTTGTATGCAATCTCTCCAAATTGATTAAGCTTTGAACTCAAAGTCCTCCAACATCTGAAATGTAAAAATAAACATGATTAAGTACCATTTCCTTGTGATTTCTCTAAAATCAATAATGAATACTCGCAAATCGCTTAATGGATTATGAGTAAAATATGCCTTTATCAACTCCCCCACACTTAAACTTTTGCTTGTCCTCAAGCAAAATAAAACCAAAAAGAAATCCATCCTATAAAGTACAAAAAAATTTTATTATCATATGAATTTGAACATCTGTCATCTCTACTTCTGACTCACTACTTTATGATGCCCACCACTCAAACCAAACTGGGAATATGTGATTAGAGTACTATACTCAAAATTAACCAACTAATCTAGAGAAAACAAAATTTAATCCAAGCGTTTAACCTAAGAATTCTTATTCCAAAAGTAGATATTCAGTCCTAAAGGAAAAACACCCATTTAAACTTCACTGGCAATTAGCAAGCATATGATCATTCACATCACTTCTTTAAACAGGTCAACATAAAATGAAAGCATATGGTATCAATTCCTTTCCTAGATTTTCTCCCTTTTTTTATAAGTCCTGTAACTTATTGATGAGCATTCACTAAAACCCTACTTTTTTTCTTTTTTTTTTTCTTTTTCTTTTTTATAAAATAAGTTCATGTATTGAACTTTTGCTTCTCCGCCCTTATCGCTATAGTGAGATCACTGATTCGGCACATCCCGGGCTCATCACCCAAGTGACCAGGTTTTAAAAGGACCCCATCGAACTCTCCCTCACTCTAGCATTCAAGTTTGGATACTCTTAACTCAATTACCTGAGTCATTGGAGTAATGCAACTTATTTCATTTGAATGCTATACAAAATTAAGACTTTTTTATAAGGGATCACTAAGTGAGGAGTTTCCCTTACCTCTTTCATTAGATGTTGAAAAGCTTTCAAAGCAACTTCCAAGAAGATATACTAGCTAGAGAAGAGACCCGAAGTAGACCTATTTATCTTTCACAAGATGACACAATAGACTCTTAAACTTCAAATTATAAGGCTAAAAACATGGTAAATTTGATTTCTAAAGATTTTATTCATTAATTTTAACTAAGTACAAGAATCACAACAGTGGTGAGTAGGGCATAATAATTAGTTATTATTTTTAATAAATCATAAACAGATGCAAAAGGCTATTGTTTTTTTTTTTTCATCAAAATTTTTGAAAAAAATTGGCCTAAAAATTGTCAAATAACTCAGGGAAAAATACAGTTCAAGATAATGGAAGAGTATGATCATCAAAGCACAGAACAGGCAATACTCATCTCAACTTTAATACCTACATTCCCTTCCCCACACTTAAGAATAGACAGTGTCCACATTGTCTCACATCAATGCAAATAACAAAATAGGAAGGAAATAAGAAAAAAGGAACTGGTACTCCCCTGGTATAACATGTAGAAGCCATATTTAAATCCCATCAAAGCTGAACTTGGAGAGATTGGTCCTTCTGAACATCACCTTGCATTTTCCTAAAAACAATTAAAAGAAAACCAACGAAACACAATAAAGTAAACATAAATATGGGCTGCCTCCCATAGAGCGCTTGTTTTATAGTCATCAGCCTGACTATCAGGGTTTGTCATCTTAGCTTAAATCAAGGAGTTTAAACAACTCCTCCAACACCATCGTCTTCAGATTCGGATTCCAAGCTTCCTTGCATGGTATGGTGCCCTTCTTTTCAGCTTCCACCAATGTTTTGTAGGTGGATATCAACAAACTTACCTGCTGGATGTCTGCCCTTGACCACCTTAGGATTTCCCTATGTTCATCCAACTGGCCTTGAATCTGCTGCTGCAATTCTCTTGTCATAGGCGCTGGATTAATGTGAGGCCATGGATTTCCTGAATTCAGACACTCATAATCAAACAATTGATTAGAAAAGACATTAGGTTCAAGTGTCTGCATGGGCATTAGTGTCGGCATTGGTGGCTTCTCATAGTGGTCTGTCTTCTCAAAAGCAACAATATTTTCAGTCTGAGGTACTTGCTCACAGCCTTTGTTTTCTTGCTTATCCTCATTCCCCCAACCATCTATCTTATTCAAGACAGCTTCAAGAGTGGTTTGCCCTACATCTTCCTCCATATCATTGTTAGTAATTTCACTCTCAGCAGATATGTCATAATACATTGCTTTCTCATTAGACAAAAACACAGGATCATACATATCAAATGTTACCTGGTCATCTAGTGCTCTAAGGGTGAGCTTACCTTGTCCTACATCAATTAGAGCTTGACCTGTAGCTAGGAATGGTCTACCCAAAATGAGTGGAATGTCCTCATCTTCTTCCACATCCAGTATGACAAAGTCCACTGGAAATATGAATTTATCGACCTTGACTAAGACATCCTCCACTGTACCCTTGGAAAACCTTAAGCTCTTATTAGCTAGCTGCACAGTGATTGGTCTCCTCTTGCACTTTTGTGGCTCTATTCCAAGCTTCCTAAAAAATGAAAGTGGCATTAAATTAATACTTGCACCAGAATCAATCAAAACATTCTCAAAATCAATATTACCAATGGTGCAAGGGATATTGAAACTTCCCTGATCTTTCAGCTTTCTAGGTAGCTGAGCAGATTTTTTCTCTATGATAGTTGAACTCTCGCCAAGAAGCATTACTTTCTCAATACTCTCCATGGATCTTTTGTTAGAGAGCAGCTCTTTCATGAATTTGGCATAGGAAGGAATTTGCTTCAAGGCCTCTAAGAGAGGTATATTGATTTGAAGCCCTTTAAATATGTCAAAAAACCTGGCAAACTGGGCTTCCAACTCCCTCTGCTTGAGTCTTCTTGGGAAAGGGATAGGTGGAACATAAGGCTGCAACACTGGTGCTTTGGATGTGAGTTCCTCCTCCTTCTGTTTACCTTTCTCTGGATCTTTCTCTTGAATTTTTACCTGCCTTTCAGCTTTCTTCACCTCCTTACCACTCCTTAGCATGATGGCATTGACATGATGGTTGTTCTCCTCAGTTTTGCTAGGCAAAGACCCTGAGGGTCTAGTACTTAGCTGCTGTGCAATTTGACCGAGCTGACCCTCCAAGTTTCTGATAGAAGCTTGTTGGTTTTGCAGGGGGGTCTCAGTCTTTTGCATGTAGCTCCTCATGAGCTCTTCCATCTGAGTAGGTTGCTGTTGAGAATAGGCATTCTGAGCAGAGGCTTGTTTAGGAAATCCAGGGGGCGGGTTAAGTGCTTGATTCTCATTCCTCCATGAGAAGTTTGGATGATTGCGCCACCCAGGATTGTATGTATTCGAATATGGTCCTTGAGTGCCTCTCTGGAGGTTGCCTACAAAGTTTACCTGCTCTCCACTAGATGGAGCTGACAACTTTCCAGCCATGCACTCACTAGCTGAGTGAGGTCCTGAGCAAATTTCACAACTAGAAGATGGATTAGCATTAAAAGAATTTGAATAGGCGAGTCTACTTACTTGAGTGGTGAGGGCAGCTATCTGAGCAGTCAATTGAGCCATACTGACATTGTCATTCACTGAAGCTACTCTTGTACCACTTCTCTCAGTTTGCCAATTGTGTGCACTAGAGGCCATCTCGTCTATCAATTCACTGGCCTCTAAGTAAGTTTTTCCCATTAGTGCACCCCCAGCTGCAGCATCTACAAGAGACCTCAATGTCTCATCCAGACTCAAGTAAAAGATCTCAATGAGGAGATTGTCTGGTAAACCATGATGTGGGCATTTTCTAGTTGCTTCCTTGAATCTCTCCCATGCCTCATAAAGTGATTCACCACTAAACTTTGTAAAGTTAGTGATGTCACTTCTTAGTTTGGCGGTCCTAGTTGGTGGGAAGAATCTCCTCAAGAACTTGATTGAAAGGTCTTCCCAAGTAGTGACAGATCCCTAGGGCAATGAATAAAACCAAGCTCTAGCTTTATCCTTCAATGAGAAAGGGAAAAGTTGTAGTTTTATGGCATCATCAGTGACACCATTCTGCTTGACAGTGTTGGTGTATTGAAGAAACCCAGCAAGATGATCATCAGGGCTCTCATTTAAATACCCTCCAAACTGACTCGATTGCACCATTTGAATGAGTGCCGGTTTAAGCTCAAAATTGTTAGCTTGTATAGTTGGTCTAACAATGGGTGGTTCCTGAATCCTAGGAACAGAGAAATCTCTAAGTGCTCGCTGAACACCCTGAATCTGGCGATTATCCTCATTCGCCATCTCTTTTACTTGTTCTCTATACTTGTTGTCTCTTCTAATCTGGCGTAGAGTACGCTCAATCTCAATATCGAAAGGTAGGAGATCAGCACTCCTACTCTTGCACATGTAACACTTGCAAAGAGACCAAAAGCCAAGAAAAATGTAAAATTGCACCTAGACTACCAATAGAATTACGAAATCTAATATCTATTAGTTCCCCGGCAACGGCGCCAAAAACTTGATACGCTCAAAACGTATATATAAATTAGGAGCGTAAATTGCAGCAAGTGCACTGGTCGTATCAAGTAATAGAGTGGTGAAAAGTAAGGTTGTCGATACCTCGAGGAACCAATAGAGTACTAGATCTATGGCAATCTTTATCAATATCTAGGAGATTAAAAAGGGGTTTTGAAATGTCTAAGCTAAAAATTTAACTTAAAGCAAACAAGGGGAATTTTATGAAGAATCTATCAATTATGAACGCGGGAAATTAGAATTCACCCTAGATCCATTAATCAAACTACTACCATGTTATATCAACTAGTGGTTATAAGGTTATTCAAGTGAGTTTAGAAAATCCTTTTTAAGGATGTTAACCTTAAATCAATTAGTCGGCTTCCGCGTCTCCAATTAACCAAGGAATCAAAATTATGTTCATACACCTCCCAATGTTACAAACAACTAATGCCTTAAATCAATTAACCCTAATCCCTTAGTGATTAATTAATAAGAAACATTGCATTGCACCCTCCATAAACTCTAATTAAACCAATTATCGCAACTCCCGTATTGATAATCAATCTAATTAAGAATTCCTAACAAATCCTAATCAACTCCCGTATCAAAAGGATTTCTAACACTTATAATCAAAGACCAATTATAATTGAAATCAAAGGAATTGCAATCATGAATAATCCTAATAATTCCTAATCATATAACATGGCTACAATTATCCTTTTAACATTCTAGGGTTTCATCCAATTTCCCAAGGAAAAGACTTAGCAATTCATGGAGATAAAGACATGATTATGATTCAAGGAGATTCGTGCAAAAGAAATCATATTCAATGGTTGAATCAAATGCTTGAATTGCATATAAGAAATAAAGTTCAGAAATCACCAATTCAACAATACAAATAATACCTTAATTGCAAGGAACTCCACAAATCCTTCACAAAGGATGATAATCTCCACCAAGATCACAAAGTTTTCTCCAAGATTTGATCTCCACAATTCTCCCTTAAAACTAGGTTAAAACTACTCTAAGAACACTAAAATTTGACAAAAGTTCCTCCACAAATCGACCTAGGACCTATATATATGCAAGGGGAGGCGAGAAGATGCAATTAAAACAAGGCCGGCTCAAGGTCGGCCAAAAGCCGGCAGCCTTTATTTAAGCCGGCCATAAAGGCCGGCGGCCTTCATTTAAGCCGGCCATAAAGGCCGGTAACTTTGCTTTTTTTTTTTTTTCCTTTGCCATCCTTCAATCTTTTCATGCTTCAATTTGTATGCAATCTCTCCAAATTGATTAAGCTTTGAACTCAAAGTCCTCCAACATCTGAAATGTAAAAATAAACATGATTAAGTACCATTTCCTTGTGATTTCTCTAAAATCAATAATGAATACTCGCAAATCGCTTAATGAATTATGAGTAAAATATGCCTTTATCAAAATGGTATCTTCAAAAGAGTTACATAAAAAATCTCATCGATTATTTCTCATTTAACACAATTCAAAGATTGTAGAAGTAATGCCATGTTGGCAAGTTTCAACCATAAAGATCAAGTAAGGTTTAGAATGAAAAACAAGCTATTCTTCATCAAGAACAGTGGGGCAATACTCTAAAGTTAGCCCATCTATTATTTGTACATCTAAGCTCCCTAAGACTATATGTTCTTCCTTATTGCCTCTTTCTTCAACTCATCTTTCTATGTATCAGTCCTATGTCACTTCTTCAAGTTCACATGAAGTGTAAGACTTACAATACATGTACATGATCATATCAATCAAATCTCCTTATCTACAGCATGGCAACTACAATAGGGATAGAGCTAGTTGACAATTTGGCAATGACATCTAAAAAGAAGAGGAAAACTTGCTCAATTGATAACACCACTCAAAAGTAAGAAGTTAATCTTGAGATTATTAAGTAGAGTATGCAGCCATTAGAGAGCATCAATAAAGAAAACATGGTATAGGAAAGTGCTTACGAAATAGCACAAATAATGTGCATGCTATGGGTAAGTACTAGAGTTGTAAATTGGTTCCTAGTGATATTCTCCTAACTTGTACCAAGGATGATTACCACCATTACTATGCAACATGGTAAGGCTTTGCAACGTCCTGCTATTGCTATACAGTAAGGGGCTACTGAACTAGTTAAACAAATCAGCCTTCCTACCATTGGTGGAGACATCCCTCACAAAGGAGATGAGTAAATCCTTATGCTAAAAGTTGTAGCTACACAGCACCCAACACATGGGTAGGGAATGTAAGAGTTCAACTTTAGTGGCTTCTCATCCTTATATGTCATTCTCTACATATACTTGGTAGATTGATTAACTACCCAAACCCTCCTCTTGCAACACCTACAAAGGTCGTGATGTCTACTGCAAGAGCTTCTTTTGTTATAAAGGGGAACTTGGTCATATATCTAAGGGAGATACAAGTGAAGTCAATTGTAGGATTTTTGGATCTTAAATCCTATACCATCAGCATATTGTTATAATTTAGAGTTTATGTTGTTCAATGGCAAGAAGGGAGCGCTAAGGAACATTTATTGAAGTTTGTTCAAACTTTGAAAGTCGATGAATTGGACAATGACTTGAAGTTAAAGGATTTCTCTAAGTTGCTTATAGAAGAGGCATACACCTAATATGTTAGTTTTCTCTCCATCGTTGCTTACTCCAACAATGCCTCTTTTTATGCTACCACCACTGCTATTATTGGACTAAACCTAAATGACAATGTAATCATCACTACCTCTAGGGGGGAGTGGGATTAGAGGGGCTACCCATAAAGGTGCCACTCCACTCTTCCTCGATCTCTCCATGAGAAGTTTAAAGATAACTGAAAATGAGGAAAACATACTCATCACTTAGAAGAGAGAAAAGAATAATGGAAAATGAAGAAGTAGAAAGAGAAAAATAAAGCAAAAAAAGAAAAAGATTTTCTTGCGAAAGGGACTTGAGAGAAAATATAATGTAAAGAATGTTATGAAAAATTGTTAAACCTTTTATATAAGAAAGGAGGGGTATAAAAAAGTGACTACAGAAGCGAAGAGACACAAAAAGGATGTGATTGTTTATGACATAGATCCCTAGATGGCACTTCGTATTCATGGCTATCCATGTATCCTTATAGAATTTGGATGAACTAGATTGGTTGATGAAAACTGTATAAGACTAAAATTTTGAATTATGCATGCGAAGACAAAAGGAATTATGCCTCTTTATGGACATAAGACAATTTTGAAATTCGAATCAATGATGTGATAGCTATTAAAGAAAATGTAATTGCCACTTAGAAGTTTAGGCGGCACACTTCATTAACCATTCTAAACTGGGGGGTAGGGCATAAAATAATAGCTTAGCTTGATGTACTTCACTCCTAGTGCGGCGGCTTCGAAGCCTAGTGAAGGCTTTGCTTACTTTCACTGGCCATCTACCCTATTTTCCTCCCAATGCAATAGCTTGAGAGCTTAATGAAGGGTACACCTAGCCTCACTTGCCTCATAGGCACTTTACGCCTTTAGCTTAGGACTAAGTCAGCTATTGCCATGGAAACCTTACATATGCTGTGAGAGCTTGATGATAGGTTGGTCAACCTGTTAGTTAGGTTCAACTATACAAGTTGAACATCCGAGCCATAACCTAGGATATAGCTTACCCTTGACCACTTGAAGGCCCAATGAGTGAAGCCTCTCCTTGTTGACTAGCAACCAATGAGAGTAAGGAGCAGGTGTTGATGGTCATTTCTTATTAGTAGGTCTCTAAGCCTAAGGCCTATCCATCAGGGTACAATGATAGGAAGGGAGAAGTGTCAAGCATTAAACAGCATCAATCATGATTCTCTACCTTTTCTAAGATTCGCTCCTCATAATTTGATAATAGGAAGGGATAATGAGTGTTCATCTAGCTATGATTGCCAAAAGATATGGCGTATGTTAGCTAATAACCACCTTCACTACTTTGCTATATAAGGCTTCACAAATTACTATGCAAAGTATGTCCTCTATACCCATACACAAATTCTCAGGTATTCTAACAAACCTTAGTTGTAATGTGCTCTAACTTCAACCTTGATTGACTTAAGCATTGAAGTGGTTATGTTGAAATAACCTTCAATGCCCTTCTCCAACTTACCCCCCTCCCCCCCACCCCCCTAAAGCTTATGTGTATTCATTATTCAAGCCCATTTTCAATTCCTTGAGTGCCCCAAATAGCTTGGGAAAGACCCAAAACCCCATAGCGAAAATCATACAACAACAATCCCTAAATGCAAGATTAGATGATGCCCTAAATTAAGGAGGCTAAAGAGTTAGACTTGGTATAACTAGTGTAGTTGCCACAACTTGTTTTCATTAGCAAGAGACTCCCATAAGAGATAAAGGTCTATCTAGTTGAATTGTTAAAGAAGTACAGAGATATATCTAGATATATGGGGAGATACTAGGAGTAGACTCTATCTTGGTGGTGCATAAATTGAACATTGCACCAAGGGTTAAACTTATGAAACCTCATAAATTTGATAACAAAATAATGGGTTAACAATTTAATCATAATAGAAATTTTATATTAAATATGGGTAAACTTAAAACATGAGAATTAGGTGAATTACGGGTTTGCTAGGTAATTTATAACAAATAGATAAATGAAAATAAAATTACAGATTTAAAATAGTTAATTAGAAATTTTAAGTGTATATTTACATTCAAAATATTTTATTTAGGCCATATGTAAATTTTTGTCTAAAATATCATAGCTAGAACAATTAAATAAGATTATTAATATGTATGTTAACTGAACCTAATATCGGATAATTCTTAACCAACACCAGTTGCTTCATAAAGAGGGAGTTTACCTCAAATTATGAAATGTAACTTTCCCTTCTTTCTCCTTAATATATTTTCATTGTATGAAAAATTATCATTTCTCATTCTATAAACTTCCCATAAAAGTTTATATTTCCTTTGATTTTCAATCCTTGTAACTTCTTTAGATCTCCTCCAAATAAAAAACCAAAAACATTAGACTTAATAGGTAACAATTGAGTTTAAGTTTTGGTTGAATCGAAGCAAACGTAAAATGTTTTGTTTCTAAAGTTTTATTGAAGACTAATTTCTAAACTTGATTCTATTCAAGTTCCAATAACTTTAGTGGCTAGATATGGTTGTAAAATTGTTATTTTTTTATTATTAGGTGAAGAACTTAATCTTCTACAACTTTCTGAAGATTATTTTAAGTTTTTAGCTATGGGATTGAAGTAAGTGGAAAATTCAATGAGTTATTATAATACTTATGATTGTTACTTGATAGTTCGACATATGTGCCTTGTTTGAATATGTTGGAAGCTTATTTGATGAAATATATATAAAAAAAAAGTTGGAATAGGTTTTCAATGAACTTTAGCAATGGTTAATACATTATAAAAGGGGAAGATGACCATCGTTTGGTCACTATAAAAGTTAGCAACCAAATAGTGCATAAACTTTAGGGCACTAACTAGCTAGTACCATTTATATTAACTCGTTGATAGTTGAATAATTGGCTAATGAAAAAAAAAATCACATTGATCAGATAATGCTACTTCTACTAGTCGGTCGGTAGAGGGAAATTTGAATTTTTTCTTTTTTTTGCTTATGTGCTTTTTAACATGCTTTGCTGGTGAGAAACTAAATTGTAATCTACACCAATTCTTTGCTTTGTAATAGTCTATGTGAGGATTCTCTGATCAAATGATGTGTTTTAATAGTTGAATTATTATCATTATTGGAATGGTTTATGCATTATGATCTTGCCATGGATGTTAATGTTTTGTGAAATGGGTGATGGTTTGAGTATGTCTTGTTTGGCTATCCTTAAATGAATTATTAATGGATTGATTAGTTGGTTGATATTAAGGAAAGGTTAAGGAGCATCATGGGGTGTCAAGTTAGGAATGTCTCGAGTGCATCCTAAAGCATTAAGCTAAGGACATTATTTAGATAAGATTTTGAAGGATCCTTGGGCATTAGGCTAAGGATCATAATAAGATCACTAATACCTTTAGGATTGAGTGAAGTGGTTGATAAGCTATGATTTTATTGTAAATTTTTTTGCTTTATGATTAATTGCTTGCTTGATATATTTGGTTAGTCACCTCCAAGCTAACTGATTAATGAATTGATTTAATTTAAAATTTAACATACATTATATAAGACATTGCATTGATTGAAGGCCATCACTATCATATAGTAGTAAGAAAGGATAACTTGTTTGGTGATCTTACTCGCTATCTACGAACTAAGTGGTGTCGAGAATTATCATGCTTTTAGTGGAGCCTAAAGTTCTAGCTATCATTAAGGGTCCTGTCTATAAATCTTGGAGTGATAGGCCAAGGATGTGATAAGTGGATCTTGGGGCGACGGGTTAAGGATTGTGGAAGAGCACCCTAGGGTGATAGGTTAAGGATGTCTTGAGTTGTTCTCAAAACATCAAATTAGGGATAGTGTTGAGGTGAATCTTAAGGGCAACAGGCTAAGGATTATGTTAAGATAAGATAAGAAAAGACTAAAGTATTAAGATAAGACTGAAGGGCATCCTAGGGCATTTATGTTAGAGATGCTACTTATTTGGTTTACCTAGATACTAATGGTTGTGGTATTCCTAACCCAAGGTCAAGGGGAGGGAAGGTTGTAAACCCTATACTTCATGCTAATTATTGAAAGATTGTGTGCGATATTGAATTACATATGGTTGCTCATGTATAGCATATGATTGATAACTTTCTTATGCTTATATAATAATGAGAGTATTGCACTCCAATCTCTTTAAGCCATGATGTATGCTTACCCTTTAATAGATTATTTAGTAGGTAACACTATAGAAGCTTGGGATAGACTATGATGTGGTGTAAGCGAGAGTTACCTAAATCAAGATTGATAGCATAAGAAGTGTCATAGTAGATAATCTAGTTGTAGAATTTAGTTTCTTATTCTTAAGAACTCAAGTATATATATATATATATATATATATGTACTACTCATTTTACTACATGGTAGGAAATTTTGATTCTCTACGGTTCTAGTGAATTGTGGATTGTTGGATTTCATAGTTATTTTATGTTATATGTAATAGGATTAGATGAATTCATAGGCAATTATGTAAAGTCTTCTAATTTTTGACTTGTAGGGCAATTATCATGTAATAGGTGTATACGTGATATAATAGCTTTTAGTTAATCTTACTAGCCCTCCTTTAGGGTCTTTAGAGAAATGTTATAAGAGCTTTAAGTTGTCAAAGATAGGATTAACCTACCAAACTATGAGATGGGATCATGGGATAGCACTTGGGTAGTTTAGTTGGATTAGTAAATAAGAAAATTATATCATAGGCTATATAAATATATATCTATTTATCACTGTTGGATTACCATATGATCATACAAACATATGAATGTACAAACTCAAAATTTTACTAACCATATGAACTCGATATTTCGCAACCTTCTTTGAACACTTAGGTCGCATATAAAATGAGAAGCTCCAAAAGTACAAAATGTGAAACCAACAAAAAGTTCTAGAACAAATCGATCTACATAGAATATTAAACCTTCAAATAATAGATTAGTTACTTGAATTTACCAAACTAAGCAGGTATCTACATAGTGTTGGAGGTGTGAAGGAAATTGTCTAGGAGATTGTCCACAATTAGATGGATCGTTACTTTCGATGCGAAATGGATATGTACCAAATACAAGATCACTTAAGGAAATTCTTACAATATGTCTCAGTTATGAGTATAAAGGCCATCTTGCTAAAAGTTGCCCTCATAAGCAACGTGTTGTTGGATTTGTAATCATTACATCTTGAATTGTTATAGGCGGTCGTGTTATTTAATTTATGGATGGGGAAATTAAGGATCATTATTAGTCTTATACCCTAATAAAGGTGGTGAAATAGAAAAGAAAGAAGAGGAAGGAGTAGGATAGAGACTTAGAAGAGGAGTGGATGCTTAAAGAGTTATCGGGCCAAGAAGGAATGTCATAGTTTAGAGCATAGCTTCAAATGAAGTTGCTAAGGAAAGTGGAAAATCTAATAGGGTATAAAGTGAAACTGCTAGCCATAGTAGTAGATGAAGTGAAATTATTAATAGATAATAGAGTTGACACTTTTATGAAAGGGCAAGTAGGGCTCGTAATCCAAGGATGAAATTTTGTTATATAGTTAAATCATCCTTACTCATGATATAATGTTTGCATTGTTAATTTATATGTGTTCTAAGGGTAGCTTGAATGAAGTGAATGCTTTATGTAGAGAAGTTTTATTTATAGACTAAATGATTCAATTTACTTGACACTATTTATAGTGGTAGTATTAAAAACGGTAGGAGAGTCATGACCTTTACTTGATATTGGGATAGCTAAGAAAACCCTCCCTAGATTAAGCAAGATATGTAACCTAATATTCCTAGAGGAGCACTCGAAAGGAATCAAAGAAATGTAAACCCTCTTAACAAAACTAATAGGGATGATTAGATAGAATGATTAGAAAATATAGTTTAATAGTTGACTCAATAATAAACTTTGCTACCAAAAGGCTCTTACAGTAACAAAAACAACGGATGATATACTTAAATAATATAGTTTTTTAAAAAATTTGCAAAATAGGTTGCAAAAATTATTTAAAAAATAGGTTTTAAAGTTGTAAATCTGATCCATACCTTCAGTAAAATTTATATTGAAGGCGCAAGCCATGTGTGTGCCTTCAATAAATTAGTTTGAATTTTTTTTTTTAGCATTATCTTCTACAGTCCAATAATTTCATATAATACTGCAAATTTATAAAAATTATCATAAAATGACATTGCAAATTTACATAGTATCACAACATGTGAATCTAAATGTATAGAATTTTTTTTTGCACCAATATTTTTATATTATAAATGCAAATTCTTAGTTACTCAACTTAGTTTGCATACAACTATATCTCTTCTTCCATTCTTTTTATCCTTTGCAATTCATAGTTTGTGTTTTCTTAATTTTCATTTCATACAAATTTAGCTTGTACATTTGAAGCTGGGGAATATCAGGAGAAGATTTATTCAATTTGTTCGGCGAGAAAACGTGATTAGAATAAAAAAGTTTGATACGTATTTTTTTTTGTTATTATGTTACTTTTCGTGAATCTACATTTACTTAAAAGCAATTATTCGTAGTGTGCTATTTTTATTAAAGTAACAGTCGTTGTTGGTAATTAATGGTTAACTTACCGTTAATTAGTTGCTAATATGTCGTTATTTAAATTTTTAAAAATAATTAGTAAATTTTTTTGTATTGATTGTAAATGAAATGTGTTGGTTTGTTGTTGTGAAAGTTGCCATAAAATTAATCGTTAATTATTGAATTAGTTATTAATATGTGATTAAGTATTAGATAGAAAATTAATTATTAGAAAAATTCATATCGACTGTAAATGTATTTACTTAGTTTAGTACTATAAAAATCATAGTGAAAATTAATTTGTTGTTAATTAAACACCAATTAATGATTAATTAGTCATTAATATGTGGTTAGCTATTTGTTAGAAAATTAATCAGTACAAAAATTCATATTAATTGCTAATATATTTGCTTGGTTTATTAGTGTAAAAATCATAGCAAAATTAATGTGATGTTATTTAATGGTTAATTAGTCATTAATTAGTCGTTAATATGTAATTAATTATTTGTTAGAAAATTAATTAGTAGAAAAATTCTTTTCGACTGTAAATGTATTTGCTTGGTTTATTTTTGTAAAAATCGTTGTAACATTAATCGATTGTTAATTAATCACTAATTAGTCATTAATATGTAATTGATTAATCATTACAAAATTCATTCGTAGGAAAATTCGTTTTGATTAAAATTGTAATCTCTTGGTTTATTATTGTGACTATCATAAACTCATCCGATTATTAATGCTAACATTTTTTTTGTTTTCAATTATAGATGGAGCTTAGACCCTTTAATCTTTCAATTTTAATGTAGGAAAAAGGACATCGATCACAAACTATCTCAGATGGAGAGGTAAATGACATTTACCTTGTTCATTAATTTATGTTCCATTGCCAATAGACTAACATTTCACCTTTTCAAATGTAACATAAATCATGACTTGCCGTTCGACGACACAAATTATCACTCCATTGTGATGAAAACATCATCCTCATTAATCTTTAAATGGAGTCATTCTTACAGTTGGTTGAATTCCTTAGTGTGAGTCGCATGCCGTTCATACAACTTGATTGGTACATAATAACTATATTTAGTCAAGCGATGGAGATTGGAGACCTACAGTTTTCACATGCTAATTAGAGAGTTCACTATTATCCTTCAAGATGTTGAGGTGCAGTTAGGCCTCTCAGTTGTATTTGCCTAGAATGGGGTGTAAAATGTGAAAGATTGTTGGGGGTGAGGCTAAGGTCCAACTGTAGGGGGGGGGGGGGGGGGGGGGGGGGGAGGGGGGGGGTGCTTTAACATGATGTGGCTTCGTGACTTGTTCTGGATCCTTTCAACTCATGTTGATGGAGAGTGAGTGCAACACCACACATGTGCATATATTGTAATTGTTGTGAGGATTTATCTTCACCGATAAATCGAGTTCCCTTGTCCACGCGATAGTTTTATCTTTACTGGAGCATTTCAATGTTGCAGGGATGTATAGTTGGGGGTTTGTTGAATGTATCGCAATCACACAAATTAAAATCCTTTGTACTCCGACTCTTCCTTGCGATCAATTAGGCAAGTGCACCTATCGATTACAATAGTATAGAGTTGAGTTCAGGTATCGTCTCCTCAAGGATCAGCAAGTACTAATACTAACCTCAAACCGACTATCTAACCTCACAATTTCGAGGTGAATTGATTTAACCAAATTACTTAAATTAAACTAAAATATCTAATAGAAATGAAATCAATGGATATCAAACAATGAGTTAAATTATCAAATTCAACGTTCCAACGCATACCCCACTCTTACTACTCATCTAATTACTATGCGACTTCAATCCTTAGGAAACTAATTAATGAATACTGATTATCTCTGATCCGCGGGGCATCTAACACTAAGTTAATGTTTCTTCCAAAATCACTAACTCCTAATCCTAACCGTATTAACAAAGATCCCTCTTTTATTAACAACAATCAGAATTGCATGATTATACCACAACCCTCAATTAGATTAAATCATTACATTCAATCTAATACGGAAGACTTACGCTTTCTATCCCTAGATTGCATACAAGCCTTTTCATCCGATGTATGATCTATTCAAACAAGAGATTTTCCAATCAACTTATCCGAAATCAATGTAATCTAATGCTGGCCAAACATCAAATCAACAAATAATAATAAATAACATGGATGAAATTAGATATGCTCAATCGTCATTAATTTTGCAATAAACTCATTGTCACATAGTAATCAGACTTTCGTAAGATTTGGGTACGATATAATTAGCTACACATGGTTCTCAAAGAATAACAAAACGAAATAATCAAATCCATGTGTGAAACACTTCTAGAATTAAAGCTCGAAAATTCCTTTGGTTGCTGTTGTTCTCCCAAAATTCCAGTACGTATTTTCTGCCTTCTCTCCCCTCTTTCTCTCTCTTCAAAGACGACTATTTATACCTAGGGTAGCTTCCTCTCTGGCGTGTAGAAGATATCCTTCAAATATGGACGAAAGATTTAAAGATATCTTTCCCTCGATAGATACACGGTCATACTACACGGGCGTGTAGATAAACCGTGTATGTCTCTGAGTCAGTGAACTCTGGGCGTGTATATCCCACACGCCCGTTTGCAATAACCGTGTATATCTGTGTCTTCTTTTCGTACATGGTTGATTACACGGTTGTGTATTCCAACCGTATGTCCTCCTCAATGCACGGTTGGCTTACACGGGTGTGTATTCCAACCGTATACTGGTCTGTCCTGAAAACTTCTTCCACGCTGATACACGGGCGTGTATCCGAACCGTGTAATCTCCTGATTCCTTCACACGGCCGTTTATAAAACCGTGTGACTTCCCCTTTTTACTTGCTTTTATCTCCGATTCGTCTTGAATTAAATATTTTTCATCAAATCATCCTTTTCCACACCTGAACATGAAATATAAATCAATCAAGCATCATAATCTTATATTTTCACGCCCAATTATCTCAAAAATTGACTTAATCATCTCCAATTATAAGAGTTAAAATAGATTTATCAGGGTTCGTGTGTTTGGCATGGTTATATCGCCAGCTGTATGTCGTAACATCTTTAGTGACTCATAAGATAGGAGGGGCTATGATACTGCTATAACTTTAGGTATGGGATAGATTCCCACACATTGTGCCACTTAGCCAATACGGTCTAGTTATAGAGATTGGAGCTCTATTAGCCAGATGCTGGAATGCATAGAAGGACACTCAGCATCACCTTACCTATGTGGTTCGCACATATCAGGATGCTTTAGATAGGTAGAACAATAACTAGGTATTTTGGTAACTGTTTTTTTTTTTTACTCCTTTTTATCATATGGTTCACTGACAATGATCGCTAACTTGATGCCCTTTAGGTCGAATGGGAGCTATACGCTGGAAATCTAATTCATATCTTGCCAGCATTCTATAGAAGCGGTATACACAATTAGACCGCATGGGTGCCACCTATATATTTCTATATAGTGGAGTAGCATTACCCCGACCATGTTGTAAGGCAGTTTAAAGGGTATCAATGGATTCCATAGGAGGTGAACATGCAGCTTGAGCTCCATCAGATCGACCTACGTAGGAGGGTCGATGTTGATTGGCTAGTGTAACATGCAACATACATATCTATATGGGAAGATCGATTGTCCCGGATGGTGTACATATAGGGCCCTCGAGGTGCACATGAGTCATACATGTGGTGGTACGAATCCATCAACCGCAGATATGTAGGACTCATGGGGGTACTTATTGGATATTTGGTAAGTACAATATCAATACGTTCTTGTCCATCCATTTCATGTCCATTACTTAATCAATTGTATGATGCATTCTAACATGCAAGCTGATATTTTAAGAGAAATTCACCTATCATCGAATCATGACGAAGCTATTAATGTAGCTGGTCAGGATCTTCAATTCTTACATGACCACTGAGGTGGGATAACGCTATACCCGTAGGCTTAGCAACAACATGGCACATATGATGAGGTTGAGGCACAATCTGTTAACTTATGGCAACAACAACAAATTCCTATGCACTACAGGACCGCAAGACGTCGACGACCCTAAAATTGGGTTAAAGCACAAGAATATTCTAACATACAAGAGTAGCAGTTCCAACTGAATTCCAGTGTAGTGTACAATAGCTTGACATAACTACCAAACACATTTGTTACACCACATCGTCATTTCATCAGTGGTCTTATCCCAACATTACCTGCCCGGCATAAGAAACGCTTTGGTAAATAACCAATGTATCGGAGTGAATCTTTGCATTGAGCTATCGAGTGGACTCCAATGCCTCCATGAGAATTTGACAAAACCTCCCAGCACCATTTGACACAAGAGTTGCAAGCTCCTCTAGCTCAACATTTTAGGTCAGCGAGGGAGCCAACAAATGCATTTGCACAATTAGCTAGACATTTTCGAGGGAGAAGGAATAATTGGAAGATAGGATTCAACTTTTCCTTTTTTATTTGATATGTATGTCTTTTCTTTTTTTTTTTTTAAAAAAAATTAAATGTAAGCAACTAATTGAAATTGATAAATTTATATACCATTAAAGCAATGGTTTATTTTTTCTTATTGCAATTACCTATTTTATAACTTTTAAATTTATGAACATTACTTTTTTTTGGGTTATTCTTTAGGTAAACTTTTATTTTTTTTATAATAAAAAAAATTCTATTTTCAATAACTAATTTTCCATTAAAAAAAATTGCACTGAAAGCGTAGATCGAATTTACGACTTCAAAACCTATTTTTTGAATAATTTTTATAGGTATCTATTTCGTGAATTTTTTTTTAAAACTATATTATTTAAATATATTCCCCCTAAAACAACCATCAACATCACCCCTACCTCCTCTAGTCCCTGTTGCATCGATTACCCCAACTAGTAGACAAAATGATGGTGATCAAGGACAAGGGGAAAATAGGACACGAAAAAGAATCTTTTGTGATTTCATTCAGTCTAATCAATACTTTGATGAAACCATAGGTAAACTAGAAGATGTTGAAGACTAGATTGCACAGGTTGAACGATTGTTTGTGGCCTATGAAGTTTTAACCATTAGAAGGTAGCATTTGGGACATATATGCTATAAACGTGAGTGAGAATCTAGTGGGATGATAGAGAAAGAGTTTTGACTCATCATATTACATGGAACACTTTTAAAGGTGAATTTTTTAAGGAACATTTTTGGAATAAAAGGTATATAAAGTATCACCACTTCTTGATTTGGATAATTTAGTTTCTAATAAAGATATTACGTTGTATCTTTATATACTAAATTTCTAAAGAATAAAACTTTAAGTGCTAAATTACCTAAATTCAAAAATAGAAACATTCCATATTCCCTTTCCCCAATATATTTTGGTGCTGTTCTACGCTTCCCAAATAAAGTTCCTGCATAATTTTTCCACTTTTCTAATAAAACTCTTAGGCAAGGTGACAACTTGCAAGTAATAGCCAAAAATCTCTTCAAGAACTGACTTCAAAAGCACTTTTCGACCAGCCATATTGAGAGACTTTGCTTTCCACCAAATAATCTCGCGGCACAGTTTTTCTAAAATGAAATTCAATTCAGAAGAGTGAAATCACTTTTCCTTTCCTCAAAGTAAAACCTAAATATCTACCAAAGTTCTCCTCTATTCTTATTTTAGTAAATTGACCAATAACCCCCTTCAATTTCCTTGATACGTTAGAGGAGAAAATTATGCTAGATTTCTTATAGTTTACTAATTGACCAGAAAGCACTCCAAAAAACTCCATAGTTTCTATCATTGCTTTTGTATTAGGTAAACAAACCTCCCCCATTAATAAAATATCATCAGCAAAAAATAGAGGGGGGGAGGCATGTATTATATCCTCTTATCTTAATTGGCTTCCATTGAAGATTATTAACCATATTTTATATTAGTCTACTAAAAAATTCCATACCAAGTATAAAAAGGTATAGAGAGAGATAAGGTGTCTCCTTATCTGAGCCCTCAACTAGTTGGAAAATCGTCAGTGGTGCTACCATTCAGGACAACTAACATACATACAGTAGATAAGCAGGAACTAGTAAGTCGTATCCACCAAGATGGAAAATATAGTGCCTCTAACACCTTTCTCAAAAAATGTCATAGGCTTTTGATTAGTCTAACTTCAAAATCATCCAACCCCTTTTGCCTTTTTTAACACTTAAACTATGCATAACTTCTTGTAATATAATGGAATTGTCTGTTGCCACACATCTAGGAACAAAGTTAGATTGTATAGGAGAAACAAGATTCTCAAGAAACGGCCTCAACACGTGTACCATGATTTTCATAATAACCTTATATAAGGTGGAACACAAACTAATAGGACGAAAATCTTTAAGGCAATTTGCTCCTTGTATTTTTTGTATTAAAACAAGTGAAGTCCTATTGAGCTCTGCAGGCACTTCATAGGAGGTAAAAACCTTTTGAATTATATTAATCACAACCCCTTTAACAATGTTTTAGCGTGAAGAAAGACGTTTAGCATCGTAACCATCATAATTCATAACTAGGAGACTTATTTGGACCAATACTCTTCAATGCCCTAAGAATCTCCTCCTATGCAATGTTGCACAAGAACTTTTGTTCCTCCCCAACATAACCCCCCCACCCAACTAAATCGGTTAACTCATTTTCTATGAGAGTTATTTCCTAATACGCGCAAAGAAGCTTTTGGAAAAAAAGACACCACTCTTCAAGTATTTCATCCTTGGATGATATCCACTCACCTTGGTTATTAAACAGTCCAAGAACACGATCCTTACTTCTTCTAGCTATCACAAATGAATGGAAAAATTTATTGTTACGTTCACCTTCATTCACTTAATTAGCTCTTGCTCCAGTAGCCTAGAGTTTCTCTTCACATCTCAAGATCTCGAACAACTCTATTTTAAAAAAAAAATTCAATCTGTTTAAGAACTTTTGAGATGGATGATTTTCCAATTGATGTTTAGTTTCATTTAAAGCTTTTAACACTTCCCTCTTTCGGTGTGGAATATAACCAAACACTTCCTTATTCCACACTCTTAACCTTCGTGTAAACTCACCTGAATTATAGAAATAACTGATAGATGAAGGGTTTCAATTATTTCTCACCCAGTTAAAAAAAGATGAGTCGTCTAGCCACATGTTTTGAAATTGAAATGGCCTTGTTTCATTATTAACCTACCAAAAGGATGGGTGGGTATACAATAGAAGAGGAGACTGGTTATATTGTATCTTCTGTAAATGGAATATATATAGTCTAAGGGAAAATAGATTTCCAAACTGAGTTCGCCTGCCCTCTATCTGTCTTGGTTTGTGTGAGCTCCAAAAGTGTTTTACTTTTATTACTCCATGTAAAGTAGCCTCCTACATAAGCCTAAAATTGTTAATCCTGCTATAGCTGCACACACGACTGACATATAGGCCTCCGCTCTCCCTCCCTCCTCCCTCCTTACTTCTCTTCAGATGTCAAAATCTCATTAAAATCCCCTACAGCTAGTTAAGGGCCACGAATGATCATTGACATATTAACTAGACTTAGCCATAAAACTTTACGTTCCTCAAAATGAGGACCAGTATAAATAGTCGAAACATAACACAAAAAGTTATAATGATGTACCTCAATCATCGTATGAATCTCTTGGTTAGAGATCCTAATTTGGCCCACTTTTGCAAATGCATTACTCCAAAGAGTTAAAAAACCACCACCTAGACTTGTCGCTTTCGTACACAACATTCTAACAAATCCCAGCATTTGGTGCAGATCATCAACGTCAGCACTTCTCATTTTTGTCTCAAGAAGAATGATCAAATAAAGTCTATAACGAGCTTTCAATTCATCCACTTCTCTGCTTCTCTGAAATGAAACAACACCTCGGGCATTCCAACACGAAACCTTAGAACGGAATATGATGGGACTCCATATTCATAATATCCAAAAGCCGAGTATTAAGATGAGTCATAGTAATGTGATAATCAGAGTCCCTTAGGACAATTGGACTCTACATCTTGAAGACCTCCACTTGATACCAGCGAGGCCTCGCTAGAGTTTTTAAGATCACAAGTGTTGGTTGATGTTTCTCGAATATTAGTTGGCTTATCTCCTCCTCCTCCACCTTGTAGACCACTAGAAAAAGAGGCACCATCATAACATTGTTGCCACTTAGAAGGACAGATTCGACCACCTCCTTAACAGTCTGCTCCCACTTCAATAATATTTGAGATGGGTCTCTATTGTTCTCCTCAATGACAATGTAACGCCCTAAAACTTAAAACATCACAGTCCGTCACATGTCACTACTATTAAGCAACACGTTAAGGCTCTAAAACTCTATTATACTTCAAAAACTTGATTATTTACATTATTCATCATATTACTATAACTTTAATCAAATAAATGACTCTTAGATAAGTTATTTCAAATTCTCATTATTTAATAACAACCAAATATCAAAATAACAATTATCTCCATCACTTCAATTTGGCTAATAAAACTTCAAATTACGAAAAATCTTCTTCTACATAATAGTAAAGTTTTCTTCCCATTTCATTCATATATTGCCTCACCAAGTCTCCATTATCATCATATTCCACTTGCTCATCATTCTCGCCTGCAATAAAAAAAAAATGTAAGAAGGGGGGTGAGCTTAAACTTAATACGTGAGTACTACACTCATATGCACATGACACTCCACATTAATATCACATGCATATGTGCAACATTTATCCTCAATACATTCACAATTCAATTCACATATCAACACCAAATTGAATTATAACACATAGGGGTACTCATGACCTCGGTACACACGAGTTTTGTCCTAATGGGAATTGTCTCTATGGGCCCCATCTAACCCTAATGGGGTTAGTTATATATATATATAGTCCTGTTAGGAAAAGACAAAACTATCCCTTATCTTACATGTTCATTTACGATCTTGCCACTCGTTATATTTTTACACATATTTATTTATTTATAAAAAATAATGTATATTACATTCTCTCCTCTTATTAAAACTTTCGTCCTCAAAAGTCACATAGAATTGGAAAAGTTCTGGATGCTTTCTCTTCATTTCTTCTTCTAATCCCCATGTCACCTCTCATTCGATTTGATTTATCCACTGTATTTTGACATAAGGAATAATTTTTCTTCTTAAAACTTGTTCCTTGGTATTCACTATCCTCACAGGTCTTTCTATAGAAGACAAGTTTGGTTGTACCTTCAAAAGTTCCAAGGCTATTACTTGATTTGGATGTGGTGCAAATTTTCTTAACATTGATACATGAAATACAACATGTACTCTAGCCAGACTTAGCGGTAAAGCCAACTTATACGTAATTGTCCTAACTCTTTCTAGAATTTTGAATAGGCCTACATATCTTAGATTTAACTTACCCCGCAGTCTAAACCTGATTACTCATTTAGTTGGAGATATCTTGAATAAGACTTTATCTCCTACCTGAAATTGTAGAGGGCATCGCCGTTTGTTTGTATAACTTTTCTGGCGACTCTAGGCTGATAGAATCTATTGCCTTATGATTTTAACCTTGTCTATCATTTCTTGTACTATCTTAGGTCCCAATACCTGTCTTTCTCCCACTTCATTCCAATGTAAGGGAGATCTGCACTTCTTGATATATAATGCTTCATAGGGATCCATCTATATAGTAGCCTAAATAACTAATGTTATAAGAAAATTCTACCAAAGGCAAATGATCACTTTAGTTACCCCCTTGATCTAAGGTACAAACTTGTAGTAAATCTTATAGAATTTGAATAATCCTTTTAGATTGCCCATCTATCTGAGGATGAAATGCCGTACTAAACTAGAGTTTGGTTCCTAGAGCTTGATGTAGACTTTTCCAAAACTTGCTTACAAACCTAGTATCCCTATCCGATGTAATTGTGGTTGATACTCCGTATAATATGACAATCTCTCTAATATAAATTTGAGCAAGCTTTTCTAGTTTGTAGTCTACCTTAACTGGTAAGAAATATGAGGACTTGATCAATCTATTTACTATCACCTAAATTACATCATATTTCTCCTTTGTTCTTGGAAGTGCTGTGACGAAATCCATAGTTACATGTTCCCACTTCCATTCAAGTATAGGAAGAGGTTGTAACTCATCGGCTGGTCTTTAGTGTTTGATCCTTATTTGTTGATAGATGAGACACCTAGACACATATTCTGCTATCCATCGTATCATATTTTTTCACTAGTAAGTGTTCTTGAGATCCTTGTACATCTTGTTGCTTCCTAGGTATACTATATACTCTAAGTAATGGGCTTCCTTCATAATTTTCTTCTTTAATTCTATGTTACTTGGAACACACCATCTGTTACCATACTTGACCATCCCTTCAGTGTTTAACACAAATTCTATGGCTTCACCATGTTCTAATTTGTTCCTTATCTTCTGGATTTCAGGATCTTCTATTTGTGCAGTTTGAATCTGATCTATAAAATTGGGTTAGATATTAAGTGTAGCCAACCTATTTCTCACTTCTTGTGTCACTACTTCCAATTTTAGCTTTTCCATATCTTCTAGTATCTTCCTCTAGGATGTGATTAATCCTACAATGTCTATGTGCTTCTTCCTACTTAAAGCATCTGCAACTACATTTGCTTTCTAGGGATGATAATGAATTTCCACATCATAATCATTTATCAGTTCTAGCTACCTCCTTTACCTCATATTCAATTCCTTTTAGGTAAACTTTTATGGTTTGTGAATATTTTACACTTCTCCCCATAAAGATAATGTCTCCATAATTTCAGTGCTAAGATCACAGCAGCTAATTCCAAGTCATCAGCAAGATAATTCTTCTCATATTGTTTCAACTAGCGGGAGGCATATGCAATGACTCATCCATTTTGCATAAGCATACACCCAAACCTTGATTTGATGCATCACTAAATACTTCAAATTCTTGTCCCGTCTTCAATATGGCTAACACTAGAGTTGTCATTAATTTATTTTTCAATGTTGTGAAGCTGTTCTCACATTCCTCACTCCATATAAACTTGGCCTTTTTCTTTGTCAATTGAGTTAATGGCATGGCTAACTAGGAGGATCCTTCTATGAAGCATCTATAGTACTTAGCTAATCCTAGAAAACTCCTTACTTCTATTATAGTTCTTGGTTTTGGCCAGTTACTTACTACCTTCACCTTCTCAAGGTCTATTGATATTCCATTCTTATTCACCACATGTCTTAAGAATGATATTTGTTCCAACCAAAATTCGCACTTATTGAATTTTGTATAAAGTTTTTCTTCCCTAAGTCTATCTAGTACAGTTATGAGATGTGCTTCATGTTCTTCTCTAGTTTTGGAATAGATGAGGATATCATTTATAAAAACCATTACAAACTGATCTAACCAGTCTCTGAGCACTCTGTTCATGAGGTCTATGAAGGCTACTGGAGCATTAATTAAATCAAAAGGTATCACCCGAAATTCATAATGTCCATATCGAGTTCTAAAAGCAGTTTTTTTGTATGTTCTCCTCCTTGATTCTTCCATCATTCTTCTTGACAAATAGCACTAAAGCATCTCATGGTGAGACACTTGGGCTAATAATCCCATTATCTTGAAGCTCTTGAAGTTGACTCTTCAGTTCAGACAGTTCAGTAGGTGCCATCTTATATGGTGCCTTAAATATGAGTGCCATTCTCGATATAAGATCAATATAGAATTCTATCTCTCTAGTTGATGGTAAACTTGTCAAATTCTCAAGAAAAACATTTGTATACTCATTTACTACATGCATAGTTTTCGATTCCTTAACTTGTCCTATCTTTATTAATAAACCTAACAATCTTCCTTTATTCCATAACTCATATTTTGGAAGAGTCGCAGGCCTCTATGGATCTAACTTGTATATAATTTGCTCCTCATCAAGAAAATTAAACTTAACCACTACATTGTGACAATTTATAGTGGCATGATACTTATACAATCAGTTCATCCTTAAAATTAGATCAAACTTTATCATCTCTAATATAAACAATTCAGTTGGCATTTTCTTGCCATGTATTACAATCTCTATATCTTTACACATTTGATCTAATTTCCCCCTTACTCTAAATGAAGTATTTACAATCATAGCATTCTCTAATACAACAGGTTTTAATCCACATACATTCTCAAACATAGGTGATATGTAGGAATAGGTTGCACCCATGTCAAACAATACATAGGCAGTATTTGAGTTTATGAGCAGTGTATGTGCTATGGTATCTTGATCATATGCATCTTGTTACTGTTGCTATTGTAATGCAAACACTTTACTTTGTGCCCTCTGTCTTGGACCCACATTCTGATTTCTACCTAGTGGTCCTCTGGGTGCAGTTCTTATAGGCTGGTAGGCTTATAGGGTTGCAGCCGCCTGAGTATGTTAAGCACCACACTTGAATGATCTGTACCCTCTCTGCTTATAGGTATAGCAAAAGGTCTGAGGGAGGGTCCTTTTAGTGCAACTCTTATTGGAGTGTCCTATTTTGCCATAGGAGAAACATGCCCCTTCTGGCCAATTACACTATTGTAAATCATGCGGTTCTAAACATCTAGGACATCTCATACCTTGACCCGCCTACAGTGGGGGAGACAGTGCTAGAGGTGTAGGCCTAGTTTGAAGAAGTCTAGGCACATAAGCCATAGGTTTAGCTAGATATATAGCTAGCCTCTTCCCTTTGTCTGCATAAGGTATGTTAGAAACAAGCCTTTTTCCCAAAACTAATCCTGATTTGCGGGATAGTTGTTCCTCTGTTCTCTTTTTGCTCTGCTCCAAGTATTTCACTTTGTCAACTACTTATGCATAAGTAGTCAATTGGAAAGCCCCCACTTCATGTTGTAGGGTAAGCTCTAGTCCCTTCAAGAATCTTCTAGCTTGGGAGGCATCATCACCTTTAGTAAGAATTTGCTCAAGTAGTTCAGCTCTGCTTCATATGCTTCCATAGATCTATTGCCTTGCTGACAATTATAATAATCCGCCTCCATTTTATCTTTGGTGTTGCTAGGGAAGTACTTTTTATAGAAGAATTCCTTAAACCTCTGCCATTGGTTAAGAGCTCCTACTAATCTAGACATATTAGTCCACAAATCTTTAGCTGCTCCCTTTAGCATATAAGTAGCATATCTCACTTTTCTATCTTTAGGAACCATGAAGGCTTCAAAAGTCCTTCTAGTCTTAGAGATCTAATATTCAGCCTCTATTGGATCTTCAACCTTTGGGTGGAACTCCTTAGCCAATCTTACAAATTTGTCTAGTTCACAAGGTTCCTCTACAAGCTTGATAGGTCTCTTAGTCTGTTGTTGTTGTTGTGCCAACATTCCTACTAGAGCATTTACAGTCTCTAGCAGCTAAGCAGCGGTGACATTAGTCTGCTCTAGGTTTTCCTATTGAGGTGGTCTTTGAGGGTTCCTATCCTTTAGGTTATCTCCACCTTTTCAACATTAGATGAATGTTGTATGATATTTCTTTTTGGAGGCATTTTGTGTAAATTGAGATAACAGAACAATTCCGGAGTTAGAATTTATAAGGGGAGTTAGTGATAGTATACATCAATGTATACTTAAGCTCAAACATATGTATATACTTATACGTAATTAAACAAGAATATTCAATAAAATACTATTGCATAAAATATTTGGATTAACATAACATAATAGTTATCTCATAATTTACCCACTCTCTTCATTCTTATGGATCTATAGATCATTTACTTAGCCTTCTAATGATTCTACTCACTTTCTATTGATTGAATCCTATACTTTTTAGATCATTACTTAATTACAGAAGTCATCAACTGAATCTTTGTTTGATCACTTCTTAAATTCTAAAGATCATCAAAACCTAGTGTTCTAATACTACTTACTTATATTCTCTTGATCAAAACTTAAGCTTCTAAGGATCATTAACCTAAGCTCTGATACCACTTTAGCTGTAACGCCTCAAAACTCGGAGCATCACAACTCGCCACGTGTCACTGCTACTAAGTGACACGCTAAGGCTCTAAAACTCCATCATGCTTCAAAAACCTGATCATTTACATTATTCATCATAATACTATAACTTTAACTAAATAAATGACTCTCAGATGAGTCATTTCAAATTCTCATTATTTAATAAAAACAAAATCTCAAATTACAATTATTTCTATCACTTCAATTTGGCTAATAAAACTTCAAATTATAAAAAATCTTCCTCTATATAATAGTAGTGTTTTCTTCCCGTTTAATCCATACAGTACCCCCACCAAGTCTTCATTCTCATCATATTCCACTTGCTCATCATTCTTGCTTGCAACTAAAAAAAAATAGGAAGGGAGGGGGGGTGGAGTGGGGGGTGAGCCTAAGCTCAATACGTAAGTATCACACCCATATGCGTATGGCACACCACATTAATATCACATGCATATGTGCAACATTTATCCTTAACACATTCATAGTTCAATTTACGTATCAATGCCAAATTGAATTATAACACATAGGGGTACTCATGACCTTAGTACACACAAGTTTTGTCTTAGTGGGAACTGCCTCTGCGACCCCCATCTAACCCTAATGGAAACTACCACTGCAGGCCTCGTTTAACCCTAATGGGAACTGCTACTATAGGCCTTATCTAACCCTAATCTACCTTAAATCATTTTGATACACGGTTCCATTAGGAACAACGCGGCATATCAATTATTGAGGTACCCCCTAAGGATTTACCATTACGGGCCCCTAGGCCGAGCCAAGCACAAGTATCATATCTCCTTCAATTCATATAATACTGTATTACTTCATGATACCACTTAATTCACATAACACCTTAGTGTTTCATTATTTTACATACAACTCATTAGATAGCTTCCTAAAATCACATATAATAAATAAAGTAAACACGTACCTAGAATCCTAGCCTTGAGCACTTCTTGCCCCAAACTTAAGCTAAGTTGACATCTGTATAATTATGAACACATTAATCTTAGTACTAATCTAACATAATATAACTCTCCTAATTCATCTTAGTCTATTAGGTTATTTAAGGTTATACTAATTGTCTTGATTGTGTGGAACTTGGTTAATTAAGAAGATAATTTGATATACGATAATCATGTCCATCACTTAACATGACCATGTTGGAAGCTGTGTTGCCTAACACGAGCTAGTACACAACCATGTTAAGGGTTATGTATCTCTCGGTGAGATTTAGCTTCAACACAATTGGAACACAACTATGTTGGGAGGCCATGTTTCTTTTAATTCAACACGGTTGAAACAAGACCATGTTGGGAGGTCGTGTATCTCTTGGCATGACTTTTGGACTCAACACGATCGAAACACGATTGTGTTAGAAGGTCGTGTTCTTCTCATTTTAATACGAGGGCAACATGACCATGTTGAATGGTTGTGTATCTCTCTATACACTTTGTAAATCAACACGAGAGTAACATGGCCGTGCTGGATGGTTGTGTCTCCTTCAGTTCATTTTTCAAACCCTTATTTTCTCACTTAATTCGTCCAATCTCCTCATTTTCTAATCATAATCTTAGGTAAATAAAAAAAAAATATGCATTATAATCTCATACTTGATCCGAATTTCGCTTGAAACTCTAAATCCAACAGCTCATGTGCTTGTTCAATCCGTTCTTAAGCTCGATTCCTATGAATAACCGAATAGATTTCGTGGTTGAGTCTCTTCTAATAAAATACGTATTGAAATGACTAAAATTATAGCTTTTTGCTTCGCTGCGATGTTTCTTTGGATTACTCTAGCTTTTCTTGAAGAGGCTCTCTCTCTCTCCCTTTCTCTCTTTAGGATTCTCTAGCTACCATTGTAAAAATATGCAGAAAAGAGAAGAACCCTAAGTTAGTTTTACATATATATAGTTCCGTTAGGATAAGATAAAACTAGCCCTTATCTTACATGTTCATTTATGACCTTACCACTTGTTATATTTTTATACATTTATTTATTTATAAAAAAATAATGTGTATTATAGACAACTATTAGTTCTAAGACTCCCTCACACATTGTTGTAATCCATCTCCCCAGTGCTGTAAATGTTTCCCTACCCCATAAAATTTGTGTCTATGTACTCCACCCTTGGAACTTGACGTAGTAACACCCTTTGAGAAGCCATCAGCAACAAACCCCTTAGTTCCACATATACCTTCATGTAAGCTTGGAGAGTTCCTATCCACCACTGTCGCGCTTGGTTATGCGTCTATGGAAGATTTGATGATGGGTGTAGCAAGTGAACGACCAAGGAAATTTTGTGATGTGTAGCATGCTGTCGAGCCAATTTCTTAATACTAGTTTTCTGATATTGATTTCTAAGAGACGAAGAAGAAGAACCAAGTGCAAAGAAAGAAGATGATATAATAGAAAAAGAAGAAGAGGGGACTCCATCCTTCTCCTTGATAAGCATAGTCTGAATTTTTTACCTTCTAATGTAATCGTCGACGAAACTACTACATGCCCTTCAGTTTCTTCATTGACTTGTCTCTTCTGAGTAGATCGTGATGATTACATGATATCTTTTATGGTGTCCATGCCTCTTTTATCGACCTCCCTTCATAATATTACAGAGCTATTTTTTTGATGAAAACTATAATTTGTAGGGCAACGGCTATTATTAGTTTTCTTACTTTTAGCTAAAATCCAATGGCCATAGGGCTGACTATATTGCACTTTTTCCTCATAATATTTTTCTTGTTGTCTAAATGGTACATCGAAATATGTGTTCTTAGTCACATCTTCTAGTTCGATCTAGTGCATAGACATATTAGGACCATCCATTGTCTTGTTAGTTTCTTTAGTCGTCCGGGGATGACAACTTTCCTTACGATGCCCTACACAACCAAAACCAGTATAAAGCTTAGTAAAACCCTCATATTAGACTTGATACAGGTGATTTCCAACCTTTAAAGTATGGACGAGGGGTTTATCTAAATTCAGTTATACACAAACCAAAGTAAATCGACCATGCTCCACTCCAATTGTAAAAGCATCAAACCTCAGTAAAGGTCCTAGAGCTTCTCCATTTTTTTTTTTTTTTTTAATGTCATGAGAGAATAATACTTCGAAGGCAATTCATTAATTTGAGCCTACACAGCTATTGAATCAAATCTTGCCATAGATGCTCTAAAATTAGGTTGCCATTGTTGAATAGCTAGGAATTGGCCAGTGACGAACCAAAGGCCATTTTTAATAACCTCGGAAAGATCCTTCTTCGATTTAAAAGAAACTGTACAAAATCCACCCCCATTACAGATTATCGAAAAAGAACCCCCACTTTTCCATAGATTGCTTAATTTAGAGAACAAAATGTCATATCATGGATTTAAGCCTAGGAGTTTTATGACTAGGGTTGTTTCTATAGGATTCAAACTGCCTCTTTTTCAAATTTTGTAAATAACACAGTTTTAATTCCATGAGATGCATCCAACTTAGTAACATCATGATCAGAGTCATAAATTGCTTTATCTATGTTAATCCGATTAAAGAACACCCGTTCATATGCCCATGGAATATTGGTTATAACTATATTTCTATATGATAGAGTTCTCTCAGATTCACTTCCATCACTTTCCACATTAACAGCTGAAGTTAGCCCTTCACTTCCATCCAAACCCGTTTCTTATGATACTTCTCTCGATCTCTTTCCAAATCCTACAAAAAATTCAGCGTTAAGTGCGACTATTCATCTACCTCCATTCTAATGCTGGTTTTTTTTTGTTTCTTCTACTAACTTGGCTAAATCCTTCATCCACCTTAAAAAAAGAGTTGCTTGTACTCAGTAATTACATATAATTGTTGCTAACTTAAATAGATGATAAAATCACGATATTAGTTATATAAATACTGATTGACAATAGATACATACCATTAGGTGTCTAATAAATAGCTTGAGGATTGCCAATGCTCTTGTAGTTTGGTGGCATAGACATTAGTCTCCATGTTAGATGATTGGGTTTGAATTTTCTTGTTCTATTATAATTATCAAAAAAAAAAAAAAACTTGAGGAACATAATTACATAAAAGGCCATACTCACAAAAGGAACTAGGACAAAAAAAAAATGGAACTTTTGTAAATAATCATAATAATTAGATAGTAGGATTAACATGATAAATTTAAGTATTTCAATAAATTAGTTGTAACTTTGTTTGTATAGATGACAAAGAACAAAGTTTCATATTATATTTGCAGTCCATATTTATATGATGGACATTTTATTGATTATTCCTTCTCATTTTAGGTGTTTGAAAGTTCAACTTGATATATATGTGATTAATAATCAAGTTACATATGATTGTTGCTAACTTAAATAAATAATAAAGTTATGCCATTAATTTTATGAATACTAGTTGACAACAATTACATATTATGGATGCCTAATAAATAGCAAGAAAATGTTATTACATACTGGTTACATTCATCAAAAGAATTAGAGCAAAACTCAAAAATAAAAAAGAATTTTGTGAAAAATTATAATAGGTTAGATGTAGGGGTGAGCAGGTAACCTTGTTTTACAGGGTATTCACATGTACTTTACTTGATCGAGTAGGTTCTAGGTACATATTAAAAGTTACATGATAGTTTTTTAATATAGATTTTTTAGAATTTATTTCCATAAGATAGAGTACGATTATGCAGTCTTCCTATCTTATACCCACCCTAGAACCTATACTTTAAGATATACGAGGTACAAGTTCTAAATATCATATGCCTATCTTATAAAAAATTATTAAATAATATTAATAAAAAACAATAAAATTATATTTTTTACCAATAAATGTTTTAATAAGAAGAAAAATAAACGAGTTTAAGCTCACAAGTTAATAACCTAAATGGTTAAACTAATGCTACTTGTTTCATTTTACATTTTCCATTTTTTTCCTTATTCTTTCTTATTTTCCTCTTCAACTTTATATTTTTCATTATTTTCCCTTATTTTTTTATTATTTGTTAAATAGTAAAATCACATAAACTTCAAATAATGAAGAGGGAAAACATTAATTTTTTAATTTTACATGTTTTGCTATAGATTCTATAAGTTTTCCATATGAAGAACTTGTAACGTTACATTTTAATTACTCTTTCAATATTACATAAACTTCAAAATTTATAGAAAGAATGATAAATTTTATAAGTTTATAGGGTACCTTATAGGTTTTACAAAGTACAAGGCGATTCTAAAGCATTATAAGATAGGTTTGGGTTTCAAAATTTAAGAACCTATACTTTATAGGATAGGATACAAATAGAGCCTCGTACCTTATCCACCTTATACGTACTTGTAAACCCTGAGAAATTCTTAAGTTAAGACACTGATTGCCTAGAGATAATTTAGGAAAAAATTACAAGTAAGGAGATTAATGTTTAAGGTTAAGTTCAAATAGAGGATTAAACTTTTAATTAATTAATTAAAATAGAGAATCAATGTTACGTTTAGTAGTACAAAAAAGGAATTTCATTATAGTAACATTATGGATAGTAAAGAAATTTTCTTTTTGAGCCATTTAGTATATTTATGACACAATAACAAATCCTTTAGTTGAACCACTTAACATCATATTGATATTTTATTTTAATCATTTGAAAGTTTGATTCTCTATTTTAACTATTAAGTATAATGTTGATATTTTATTTTAATCATTTGAAAGATTAATCCTTTATTTGAACATGACTCTAAATGTTGATCTCCCCACTTATAATTTTTTCGATAATTTAGGAGTTAATATGAAACCTATCCCTGGTCTTAGAAATTTCCCTAATTCTACTCAACACTTAAAATGAGATCTCAAAAACCAAGAGTCAAAACCCTAATTGAGCTTAAACCCTAAATGCATAACCACCCTAACCCTAAAATGGAAATCTTAAACTCTAAGAATGACTTATTGAAACCTTAATTCGATCAACCAATGCCCTAACTCACAATAACAACTCTAGAATGAAGTAATACACTTTAAAGCCCTAAATTAAACTCTAAATTGGAGCCCTAAAAATGAAATTACCTTAAAAAGCAACCTAAATCACGCAATTAAATTGAGATCAACTTCACTAATAAATCAAACAAATCAAAATAATTCAAGGCAATTAACATCCCCTATCCACCTAAGTTACCATGAAATGCTTGAGGGTAGTGGTGACAATTCACTCATCAATTAACCATAATTTATGAACTAATTAAGCTAACCTAAATCATACTTAATTAGACCACTAATTGTACTCAATTAATCAACTAATGGACAAAATAAATTAGGAGCTTGGCACCCCCTATAGACCATTAGCCACTCATCATTGGCTACCCATGTGACACCACATTCAAATCCAAGGGTTATCATCCACTTAGGCTTAACCTAAGAGGTATACATAGACCTTAGAAAAGACTTAGATCATGTAATAAATGGCAATTACCATAAGTGAAAGGTGATTTAACTCAAACATTACTAAAACCAACTAACTAAGCCTTTATTTAACACCACCTATTACCCAATGTTCTAAATCAAGGAATTAAGCAAAGTAATACCCCTATAATCCCCCCATTTTCTAATGTGAAATTGCTCTCTGTCTCCCCACTTTCTTCTATTAACTTCAAGCTCGCAAAACTCTCCAAGGAATAAGAAAACCACCTACATCCATTGATAACCAATCACCACCACCCAACACCACACACATGCACCTAAATCACTACTAAACTTTTCCCACACCCAAGACCACCTTACTGAGCTTCTAGAAGGACATTTAAGGAGCTCAAAAGTGGAAGAAATAAGAAGTAAAGGCCAAGGATAGGAAGGGGACGAGAGTGGGAAGCAACACACACCACCTTGGAAGCTACCATTGAGAGTAGGGAATTACCTTGTTAATGTTATTCCTTTCCTTATAATATCTTATCCTATTTTAGGCTAGATTAGCATGTATCCTTTATTTGTAATATGTACTTTAGTACTTAGAAGGTAAGGGATAGATAAAATCTCAATAATGATGCAAATGTAAACCTCATTAGAAGGTAATACAATACTACACTCTTCTTAAGTTTTTAGATGTAGGGGATGGAGAAACATGCAAAAGCTTGTGTTGGATCTTCCTTTCTCTTGCTGGACCGAAACATATATAGTGTTCTAGGAACCATATTTTTTGATTTATCAAGTAAGTGACAACATTTAGTAGCCTTTAGGAGTGATAGAAAGGAATAAAAGTGAGATAGTTGGAAAATGTAGAAGAGCCACCTTCCGAATTCCCCAACCCAATGCCTAAGTATGTAGGACTAGTATGATTTCTAAACTTTCCAAATTTATAATTGTGATGAAATGTCAATGTGAAATAATGGGAATAAAACTTTATAGCTTAACACAAGTAATAAGGCCTTTAAGTGAAAATATGCAAAATCAATAGGAACAACCCTAACACCTCATGAATGGGCTGATAAACTTGGAACGTATAGTAACATTTCTAACCATTACACACTAAATGAAAGCCAAAATGAGTACAAATTAGATTAGAAGTGACTCCTTAAATTTTAAGCTCAAACAACATAAAAGACTACCAATTTAAGCTACTAAAGGTGACTTACAAAACTGTTTAAACTTTTCTAGAAAGTTGTGCAACCCAAAAAACCAAAATGACCTAAAAAATGAAAAGTACACTAAAAAAAATTCAAAATGACTAAAAACACGAAAAATAGACTTAAAAAATGTTATGATCAAAACTTGAAAACATTTAAAATCAATAATTATAGCGAATTTACTAACAATGTTTAACATACTTTGATACATCTAAGTTTGTACTTATGAATCATTATTGTTTTATTAGGTGATATTGACCTTGATTCTAAACTACTACTTGACTATTACGACTAGTAGCCAATGGCTAAGTGAGTATTCTTATGATTAGTGTACTTGATTGTGTTTGTAGCATAGTGCACATAATTATATGATTGAAATTGATTGCATGGGTGATTACATGAGTCACTTGTGAATGATTCGATGTGAATTCAACAATAAGTTACTTTAATATATGATAATCCCATGATTGATATTTTTATGCATTAGAACTATTGGATTTCAAGTATAAATTAATGGATGGTTGCCAAATAACCATTCTTAATTAAACTCAATCTTAATTAAGATGGATTATACATTTCATAAAATTTGCATACAAAAGGCCATTAATGTAACACGATGATATGGAAAAGTTGTGTGGAGGCATATCTTCACACTTAACCTTACCTTGACCTTTGGAAACTACTTGGTACTAGGAAATGCTGCCTTTTAATTAAGGTTTAGTTTGGGGATTTATCTCTTAGGAGTAGATATATATATATATGATGAAGTAGCATTTTTATTAACTTATTGGTAAGGCTAGCTTAGGGTGATTGGAACCAGAAGTTGATGTGTAGTTCATTATTTTTTAACCTTAGTAATGAAGGGTGTCAAATTCGTATTATATACAGTTTCTGGTTGACTGTCTAAGTTGTCGTATTATAGCTTACACTTCCATAATATGATTTTATTGCAAGAGTCCTATTGATTAGAGCCTAGTAGATGTATATTAGAGGTTAGTACCGAGATGATGGGAAAAGTGAAAGTCAAGCTAAGAGCATAAGAGATCACTTTTATACTCACATGGACTCTCAATGTTATGTTTAAGATGTATTTTGTTCTAGTAGATACTTAGATTATCTTAAATGGTTATTATCTTTTGGTAACTATTATTACTTATTGAGTATTTTGTGGGACCTTAGTACCTTAATATGCTATATGATGTGAATTATTATAATTTTATTATTCCTTTATTGCTTGGAAATGATAGGTAGTACTCAGAGTAACTGGATGTAAGTACACTTTATATATCGTATGGTAAATATCTGAATAATATGGGGATTATTCTTGCATTTCCACACAGTCTATGGTAACTTGTTACGTTTAGGGTACCCGTTGAGACGTGACACTACTCACCCCTAGTTAGAATGTAGTTTATCTAACCATTTCATCAAAAGTTGGTCTACCTTTATATGTATAGATAATAAGGTAAGACATACATAGAATAAATTCCTACATTACATTTGCAGTGCATATTCATAGATCGGGCATCTTGTTGATTGTTCTTCCTCATTTTAGGTTTTTGAAAGAATAATTTCATATATATTTGATCAAAAAATAAATTTGAAATAACAATAAAATTATACATAATTGTTGCCTACTTAAACAAATGGTAAGGTCATGTTGGTGACAGTCATGTATTATGGGTGCCTAATAAATAGTAAGAAAATTGTAATACATAAAAGACCACATCCATAAAAAGAATTGGGATAAAAATCATAAAAAATGGATTTTGTAAAGAATTTCAATAGTTAAATGGTAGGATTAACAAGCAAAATTTAAGTATTTCATCAAAAGTGGGTGTAAATTTCTTTCTATGAAATGGCAGTAAAATACAATTTATCAAGGTTTTTTTATATTGCAAATTTTAAAGAGTGTCCGAAATTTACAAGTTATGGCTATAGAAAAATAAAAATTGTCGCAAAAATACTTATTAAAAATAACATTGCTATCATAAATTGGCAATGGCAACTGCAAAAATTACTTATAGTTTCAACTACCCTATTAAGTTCCACATCATATTTTTAGTGCATATTTGTACAATAGGCATCCGGTTGATTGTTCCCACTCATTTTGAGTGTTTGAAAGTTTAACTTGATCAATAATTAAATTTGTAAAAAAAACAAAGAAGTTATATATATATATATTATATAATTGTTGTTAGCTTAAATTAATAATAAAGTCATGACATTAATTATATAGATACTATTCAACGACTGTTACCTATTATGAGTCACTAATAATTATTAAGAAAAACGTACTTAGATAAATAACTACAATGATAAAAGGAACTTAAGAGAAAATCATAATAAAAATGCAAAAGAATGTTGTAAGAAATTGTTATACTTAAATACTAAGATTAACTTAGTAAATTTAAGTATTTCATTAAAAGTTAGTGCACCTTTATTTGTATGGATTAGAAGGTAAGGCATACATATTCTTAGAACAAAGTCAGTAGAACGGGCATCCCGTTAATTGATCCTCCTCACTTTGGGTGTCTAAAAGTTCAATTTAATACATATGTAAATGGTAGTTAAATTATATATGATTGTTGCTAGCTTAAAAAAAAGGGATAAAGTTTTGCAATTAATTATATAAATATTAGTTAATGACGGTCACTTGTCTTGGGTACCTAATAAATAGCAAGAAAAATATAATTATACGAAAGACCATATTCATAAAAACATATTAAGACAAAAATCATAAAAAGAAATATAATAGTGAATAGTAGAGTGACTTAGTCAAAAGTGGGCGTACCTTTATCTGTATGCAAATAAGGTAAGACGTACGTCTAACGTATTCCTAGAACAGAGTGTCTTATTACGTTTGTACTGCATATTCATTTGATACAAGTCACATCCAGTTGACCCGCCCTCCTTTTCTTCGCCTGAAAGTATTGTAGCTACGTGTAATACCATATTAGGTTTCAGCATCCTCTCCGGATCGAGTTGCTGAAAATGAGTTTCTTGAGACCATCAGCCCTGCACCAGTTCTTGGTAACAAACTCGTCTTTTCGATGGATGCCTTGTCAGAGTTGGGGTTTCCTACGTTGTTCAGGATTCGATGGGTGGCTGAGATTACTGATTATGTTTCTCCTCTGGTCCACTTTCTCCGAGATCATGTTCATTCCTTCGTCTTCCATGTACCCAACCCTTCGCGTCGGAGACCGAGTCCTCGTCGAAAAGGTTCCTTTCTAGATTAACCTTGTTTGCCTCTCTCATCAGTCTTTCCTTTACTTTTCCTAGACATGATCTTACAAATGATGCTCGCTGTATCGGTCCTATTTGCTTTTATCCAAATGCTACATAGTAGTTTAGCTTTCCTAACTTTACATTCGGCCTAATGCTTATAATGCGGCTTTGTTAAGATGATCAAAGTGGTATTTTTGTTATTTTTGGGTCGTTGAAAATTTTCTTCGGGGTGATTCGGATGGTATTTTGTCAAGAATTCGGCTGCTTAAGATGCTTGCTTTGGAGTCTTATCTTCCTTGGATATTTATATTTATGTAGTGTTTCTAAAGGATCTTGATTCAACAGAACATCTTCTTCTTAGTGCTCTAATGAAATATGCTCCCAACAAATCGCAACTTTGAAAATGATCTTTAATCTAGCACGTTTGGTTAACTATTGTTGCATTTGGTTCATGGGGTCCGGGTTTGGGATCTAGTCACGTTGGTGCAATCTTTAATCATGAGCCTCTTATTAAAACTTATGATGGAACCCAGATCCGAGGACTCGTTAGACAGAATCCTCCAATCACTTGTGGGGACTAAAGACAAACTAAAAGACTAATATTACTATGCCAATTCATTTCTTATTCTTAAGTGAGGCCTTGAGGCCTATTTATCTACTAATGAATCTACTGAGATTTTGAATTAGCCTATTTATGAATGTTTACATTCATATGACCTGGATATTAAACTAACATTTTTCCCCTCCTGGAGAGAGAGCTTGTCTTCAAGCTCGAGCTATTGGTGATAGCTAAAGGCTTTAGGCTCTACTTCTGGTGTATCTAGGTTTGTCAACGTCTAGAAAACAAATGTTTACAACGATGTCCACATATGTATCTTGTCACACATGAAATGGTGCTTAGCAATCTCTTGATTGACGAATGGCTTTGCTCGATGTGCCAGTGCTAGCTGTATTGGATGTTGCTTCCATTTTGTGTTGAGTTTACTCCAGATACTAGATCACAAGAAGTAAGCGCCAATTCCCATATATTCTAGTTAAACTCATTGCGGTTTGTGGGTTGGGTGGACATTGAAAGCTCCACATCAACTCTGATCAACTCTATTAAACCAAAGAGAAATTTGAAGTTTAGGAGGGATGGGGGGTGCTTGCGCTAGTGGGGACTGGAACTTCCTTTGATACTCCTTGATTGTCCCTATTTGGTTTAGTTTGGCTAAGTTGTCAAACGGGTTACCATGTAGTGCTAGTCCGAATTTTAGGTCTCACAAGTGGGCAAACTTGTGCCTTGTCATGCCGTCTGCTTAAGCCTATAGAACCATATTTGCACTTCCTCAATTAAGTGGAAGGAAGCCAGGCTCACCCTTTTAAATTTCCCTTGATTTTGAATGAACTTCTCACAATAGTTTGACCAACTCATTAGTTCTTCAAAACCATTTTAAGTAGGAAATCCATTTTTGATGTTGGCAAGTGCGATATTGGTCCAACATGGGATCCATGTTCCTTAGAGCTTGTTGGTGAGGGTCAAAATGCACGCAATGCGGTCTGAGTCGACCCCTAAATCTTGGATCTGGCTATTCATAAGGGTTGAAAAAGTACCCCTTTGTTCTTTGGCTCAAAGTGGTCGTTCGTGAAGTAGATTGGTGGCAGAAGGAGGTGGCATGTGCACCTAGGGGCTACAATGTGTAGCATTTTGTGCTTGTCATCAGCATGCCTCATTTCTCGCGCGAGTTAATTGTAGGTCTCACCTCTATAATGCTGTGTGGCCTAAGAAGGAGGTGGTCACACAATTTGGGTGGTATTAGCACAGCTTGGGATGGTGGCTGCATGACTTAGGTTGGGGGGGTGCACGACCAGGGTTTGTGTGCGCTCCAAGTCACCTTCATAGTTCGGGTTGGGTTGTGCTTCTCCGCTGACTCTAGTCTCTCTTAAGCAATTAGACTTCAACCTACCCTCCAGTAAGGACACTTTCTTGGAGATCTTAGCCAAAGCAGCTGCTATGTTTCATTGTTCATCCTGTTGTTTTGCATGGTCTTGTTTTTGTTTTGCTTTGCCTTGCCTTGTTCATATTATTGAAGGAAGGCTTCAAATCGAATTTGTTCAGAACCACCCATGACGCTTGGCTTTGATACCAAGTTGTTATGACCCCGGGTTTAAGATCTAGTCATAAGTCAGTATACAGACAATTGTCAATTATGAGTGATTTACCTTTGCTAGTATTCCAGCCTTTCTTATCAGAACCTATGAATGGAGTAGGATTTGAGCGCTTCTTAAACAAAATAAAGATAAAGACTAACATTACCATGATAATTCTTGTCTTGTTCTTAAGTAAGGTATTGAGACCTATTTAAGTAGTATTTATCAATTACCCTCACACATTCATGTACATCGAGTCTACCTATTCATGGATCTATTCATACTTTGAGCTAATTTATTCATCTAATCTAGATATTATCCTAACAGTATTCTATGAAATTCTTTTTTTCTTTTTTTTTTTTTATGATTACAATGGAAAAAGGGGGATTCAAACCTGACCAATTTAACATGAAGACCAATGTCCATGCCATTAGATTATAAGGGCGTTGGTGTGGAATTCTTACTGTTACCAAATAAGGAATTGCAATTTTTTTCTCATTGCAAGGAAATAATTGTTGATGTGAATGTTAGCGTGGTTTGAGCTTCACTTTTTGGTGAATGAGTGTAGGATTAGTGGGCTTGATTTTTGGGTGTTATGAATTTTTTCTATGTGAGTGTTGTAAATTCTTTATATATGATGTGTGAATATAATGTTCGTGAAAGAAGAATAATGGAATGAGTATGTTTAAGATGCTAGAAAGTGGTGTGATTGGATAGGGAGAAAGATGAACTAGGCATGAATTGGTAGAAGTAATGGGGAGTTAGATGATTGAACGTGTGTTGAAATTATTGTATATGAATAGTGTAGATTGTGTTTTAGCTGTGTAGAAATAAAAAGAAAAATGATATGGATGAGGGATAGGGGTGTGGTGTGTGGATGAAGAAGAAAGTGGTAGTTACTTTTCCTTACGGTAGTTACAAATATGAAAATTTTTAAATGTCAAAAGAAAATAAAGGTATTTAACCAAGTTAAATCTTATGATTGATAAGCAAGTACTACAAACAAGATTTAAGCAAATTCATTGCATAAACCTTCCAAATCAATAAGGAGACTTGTCACTTAGCACATGGCTTGGTTACATCTAGGAGGCTTAGTTACATCTAGTAAGCTTGGAGAGCTCCTTTTCATTTGTCATACATGTTGGGTTATGCTTGATATTGTCAAATTCCCAATTTTGGAACTTTATCTTAATTAAACCAACAACTTGATATTGAAACATCTTCATTCATGCTCTTGTTTAGGGTTATAAGTAAGTTAAGTTGAAATGGTATAGTATTGAGTTTAACTCGAAATTTTAAAGTTATACTTTATTGAGCTTATAATTTTGAGCTCAAATTTGACTCGAGGTGGTACTCAACAAGCTTGAGCTCAATTCGATTAAACTTGTTTCAACTCAATAATTTAAAAAAAATTTATTAATTTAATTTAAATAATACTAATATATGAGCTTGACTTAGACTTGATTAACATTTAAGTTTTCGATTAGGCTTGTGAACTAATCGAGCCAAACACCATAAAGTTTGAGCTTGACTTGATAAACTGTTCAAGTAGCTCGAGTTTGAGCTTTACTCAACTGTAGTCAAGCTGAATTTAAGTAAATATCACATTGAACTTGAATAGTTTGCAAGTAGGCTTGTTTTATTTACACTTTTACTCTTGTCGTTGGAGCTTGATATCCATCAGCTATTCCTTGATATATATATATATATGCTTTCTTTAATGCTTTTAATGAATGTTTAATTAACGCTTCCACAATTTATTTCCAATAGCATTTCCTTATAATCTTTTATAGCTTATCCATCTCTATACCCTATACCTTAGGCTGTAGGCCCTCCGATCCTGCCCTTGATGGTATTAGAGCCAAGGGGGGAGTATATAGTTAGTTTGAATGTTTGTTGGAATTAACTCTTCTCTAATGCAATTTAAATCTGCACCATTATCAAATAACGCATTGGTTTCTAGGACAAATTCATTTTTAATCCTAATTGTAACATTAATAATCCATTTTTTAGTAGTTATTTCTACTAGTTGCATTAAGTAATCTAAATTAACTAAATTGTCTTCAAATTTTCTACTAATTGATTCTTCATATTCAGAATTATCTGAATATTCATCATTAATCATTCTCTCTTAGTTCAATGAATTCATTTTGTAGTTTGTTCTACATTAATTTTAATTCCTTGATTTCTTGTTTTTGAATCTTGATTTCATTGTAAAGATCATTCACCGTAACTGGCCTATGATCTTTTGATTTCCTTCTATTAAGGATATCATTGAGATTATATGTTAGATTATTAGAAAATGAAGTAGTTGGTTTGACCTTTTTTGAACATTTCAATTTTTCTTCATTATCTAGCATTTGATCTAATTTTAGAAGAAATTCTTCTTTTTCCTTAGTCAGCACATTGATTTCATTGCCAGAAGATGATGTTGATTCAATATCATGGATTTGAATCCCATCTTCATCAGAGGACGATGAAATGTTGTTAGAAGAATATATATAATATATATATATATATATATATATCAAGGAATAGCTGATGGATATCAAGTATATATATTCTCATTGTGTAATTACTATTCTATTTTTATCTTATTCCATTTTACTAATCGAACATTATATATTCTCCTATCTTAATAATATGTATAGTATTACCGATAAACTTTATGCTATGATTCGTTTGCTTGTATAGGTTATATCTTTCTGCCCTCATAAATGTCAATCTTGTATCAATCTTTGAGTTGACCAAATTTTGTTGTAATTCATCTCCAGCAATTTAATCCTAGCCGGCCCTCTGGAAGCTTCTTCAAACCCGTTGTAAAGAATCTGCCTTTCTGTATCTTGATTTGTTTTCCATAATTATGTCTCATCTTTTATCTCACCTTTAACAAAATTAACCATTAATGACGAATCACTTTAATAAGATTCAATTAGTTGCATCATTTAAGCTATTCGATAAAATACACTTATTTGAGTTAGCTCTTTTCCATTGTTACAACATAATTGTATTTTAACATGCTTAAGGATATAACAATTAATCCAACAAACATATCTGTATCGTGCTATTTGATCGGCTTAATTTAAATGCAAATCTAAATATATTTGAACATACTTGTCAGATAATTTTTTGAGATAATTGTAAATACTTCTATAGAATTTTTGGAAAAGTGGAATAGACCTCCTTAAACTTCTAAAGTGTCTCTGTGTTCCTATAACTTTTGAAAATATGAATTTACCTCCTGAACCATTGTAAAGCTCCCAAAACTATAGCTAAAAAAATCTACAAATGGTTATACCTTTGAGGCTTTAGCCATTGTTAAAGAAACGAGTGTATATTTTCAAAAGGTAGAGGGAAGTAGACACATTCTAATAGTTCACAAGTGTCCATCTGCTCCTAATCAAAAGTTTCAAGATAAATTTGCAATCTTCCTTTTTTTTTTCTGTTTCTTTCTTTCTTTCTTTTCTTTTTTTAATAATTATCAAAAACCATTTGTTATGGCATGTTGTATTTTCTTGGATTAATTATGTAAATGTATGCTATACAGGGCTTGCATTTACCAGAGAGGGGAAGAGGGTTTGACAGCTGGTATTAAAGTAGGCTTATGTCCTATCATATATGGAGAAGCGCTTGGAGCTTCTTAAAGTGCATAAGTAGAACCGAGGACTAAGTAATAGAATCATGTGGGTGGAAACCGTTGAGTGTATGTTACAGGATGGTAAATAACTTCTAGTTGCCAGTCTATTAACAATAAAATCATATTCTAACTTGTTATCAATATCTTTTCTTACTTTACGGTTTTGTCCATTATTTTAATAAGATCGAGCCTTTAATCTTACATCTCAAATATATATATTAAATTTCTATTGTTGATTACCGTTAAATTTTCATTATTAATATATAAATTAATGGTAAGATTGAAGGTTGGACCGGTTCTATAAGATTTCTTATTCCTTCTTCATTTCTGGTTACAAGAGGCAGATTTTTCCAAACTGTTTTCATCTATTTTTCCCATTTTTTGGACAAATATAATAGCTGCACATTAACTCCCCTATTGCACCATGGATGGCACATACAACACTGCACTAACCTAGACTTAACAGCACAACACTGTAACACATGCACTACATATACACAAAACTACACTTAACAAACACAAAGACTAGCCATAACATCATTCTCCCTTTTGAAAATATGTGTGACTTCACACGCAAACATGGATAGCTCTGGCATATCCCATCACGTGCACAATCTTCTTGATACATTGCCATAAATCTTTCAACTTGTTGCCAAATACGACAAAAGTCTCCCATGTGTTCTGACGCTAATACCAAATTGGTGCAGGACCATAAAAAGCTCTTAGTTGCTGGTCTATTAATACTAAAATTAGATTTTAACTTGTTCATAATACCTTTCCTTCTTTGTTTGCCTATTGAATGAATCCAAATTTGGGCTCATTTGAGAGAACCCAAGAATCCCTTAGGAATGCAATGGTTGAGTAGGCTTAGGGATTATTTGAGAGAATCCTACAATATGAAGGGCTCAAGTGAAGAGGGAATTCCTGACATCTTTTTTTGAAAAACAAATCTGAAAATTTTCTGGTTATAGGATTTCTTTGTCCTTCTCCATTTCTGATATATGTTGGTTACAAGAGGCAGTTTTTTTTTTTCATCTGCTTTCCCCTGTTTTTCCTGTTGTTTTGACAAATATGATAACTGCACTCTAACTCTCCTATGGCACCATGGATGGTGCATAACTGCCCTACATCACATGATCACAAGGCACACTTAACCAATACGTACAACACTACCAGTACAGTGTATCGGTGTGCTTGCTCATTACTTCAGCAGGCATTGTGCTTACTTTTTTTCGTATTGCTCTGTTTTAACTCTTATAATTGTCTTCAACTGTTGCCTCAATTGAAGTTTTTATCAGTATTGAAGTTCCAGAAATTCCATTGTGATTACTTTTTATCTTGCTTCAGTTGGCTGTAGTGGTTAAAAAATTTTTATGGGTTGACATCGGTTAACAAGCTGGTGTTGTCATTGGAATTGCCTGCATATATTAGAACTATTGTTACAAAGAAATTCTACGATCAGCTGACATGTAATGTGCATATTACTTCTCAGGCTTCCTATTACTTCAGAAGTCCTGCTGCGGGTGAGATAGTGACCTTTCAAGTCCCCATACAGGTCATGATTGTGTTCTCAAACTTTGCTTTCTGAATTTGCTGGCTTTCAATCTTACTAGTCACATTTCTGTTTCTACAGAAACCTGGATCTGGGCCGAGTGATATTTTTATCAAGAGAATTGTTGCAAAATCAGGAGACTGGGTGCAGGTAGAGTAGCATCGTTTTGACTGTTCCACAATGATATGCAGTTTTCTCCTTGCATAGATTGACTTGAGCATCTACTTAAAGTCTCAATAAAAGGGTCAGGTATTATGGTCAGCGTAATTAGAGTTATAGATTCATTGCTTCTTCTTAAGTCAATAGTGATTCTTAATAGTAAGGAATGCAGTTGTGCTTCTTATTTCTTTGTTTACAATATATATAATTATGTGTGTCATCTGGTTTTCCATTGATGAGTTTTTTTTTCTATAGAAAGTAATTGGACCGAGTTACAATAATTTTGCATCGATTGTAAGCATTTGAAATGTTATGGGATTCTGGGTTCATTTTAAATAACATCTGCTTTTCACTGCAGATTCGGGATGGGTTGCTATATGTCAATGGAATTGCGCGCAATGAACCCTTCAGAGCTGACCGGACAAGATACAAAACAAGTTTAACTGTATGCTTCCAGTTGATAGAATTATTTATGTGTTTTTCCTCTGCGAAACTCTTGATCAGCATTTGGATTTGGCTATTAATTGCCTTCCCTATCTTCAAATAGGCAATGTTAACTTAATGTTTCAGTACATCTGGGAACTGGCTCCCTTTATTGCATGGGTTAAGATCCATTGAAATCCACTTTCCTATTGTTTTAATGAGAGCTTGGTGAGGATAGAAAAATATTACTTCATGCTTCTTAATTCACTGAAATCTCAATTAAGAGTGGGAGAAATTAATCAAATTTCAAGGAATTGGAAGTGATGAGGACATTTTTTGAGACCTTATTATTACAGTCACCATGCTCTCATCAAAATAAATAGGAGATTGGTTTTCAGCAAATCAACAAAACACGAGTCCACATATGCATCCATGTAATTCAAGGTTTACTTTTGATTTTCAGTGGATGATTGTTAGATCTTGATGTCATTGCGCACAACCTTGATTTTTCTGTTATTTTGGACTTGCAGTATGTGCCTAAAGACCATGTATATGTCCTGGGTGACAATCGTGACAACAGCTATGACTCACATGTTTGGTTAGTACTCTCTTGCCCCGGTTATAGATTCAGTTCTTCTCCAGCTAATTTTTCCGACATGGTTCATGTATGTTTGATGGAAAGCAAATGCCATCTGTATCTTCAGATTCACTTTTTCTTCCGAAAAACTTTTATACTACTTTTACAAGATTAAGGTTATGAAGAAAATTTTCAATGGTTGCGAGACCCTTTAATGCATTTGTTTCTTTTGCTTTTCCTCTCATTAATGAAAAGTAGGATTTCTAACTTTTCTGGCTCGTTCTGCATCCGCCTATTAGTTATTAATGCCGAAAATTTCATGACTTCTAGACGTCTATTTCTGCAATAAAAACCTTATACATATTTTAGGCACTTACACCCTTGTAATAAGAACGTAGATTTGTTGAGGGAAGAAGATTTGAAGGTCTAGTTGCCGTTTACAGCTGTTGAACTCGTACTCTTTCCTTTCTTTTTCATGTCCTCTAAATCTTTTCTTTTTCATTGACTAACAGGGGGCCGCTTCCAGTTAAGAACATTGTAGGGAGATACATCACCTTCTTCCGAAAACCTTGATAATTTCCTGAAAATATCACTTCTCCAAGAAACCCTTTAAAGCGGGTTGATGGAGAAAGGCATAGGGCATGTGCTCGTCAAACATCTTTATTGGAGAGCTTTCTTCATAGGTGGTGGATGGAATGGAGCCTGTCGACGGTTTTTAAAGCAGAAAAGGGTGGTTATGCTGGATTCTGTCAAGGTAGAACTTTGTGGGGAGTGATGATAATGAAGTATATGTGGCTTGACTCAAGCAAATCAGATACTTTGTTTCTCTTCTTCCATGATTCACAAAGACATTTATGTGAGATCAGGCTGAAATGGAGATTATCATCTTGTGAGTTGGAATCTGGCATGGAGCAGTTGGGAAAATTATTGAATTTGATTTTTCTCTGCCATATGGTCATTTAGTCAAAGATTTTGTGAAAGTCAACTATGTTTGTCATATTTGCCATAACTATTGTCCAGAATCCTGATAATATAGGGGAAAATGTTGGAGGTTTTACTAGTGACTTTTGACCATTTAGTGAGTTATGATCTTTTATCAATTAGATTGTTGTTTGGTATTCCTTTTTAATCCTCTGCTCGATCATTCTACTGCATCATTGGGTGAACTTGGTGCAAAAGCTTTCACCATGTTCTTGGAAGGTAAAAAATTAATTAACAATATGTGGTTTAGATCGTTTCATTCTTCTTGTTAGCTTAACTTAGGGCTAGGAGAGTGGTAAGTTTGAATTTGACTTGCAAATTAAGAGTTAGAGATTGAGAGGCTCTACCCTTTTGTTTTTTTTTTTTTCCTTTTTATTAGTTTGAGATCAACCCTAAGTAATTATTAGCATGCTCAAGCTAATGAGTTCAAGTTCGGTCTAAAGTAATACTCAATAAGTTTGGACTCGATCCCTTGTATAGTTTGCAAATCAAACATTTTTAAGTTTCTAAGTTCAATTTAGCTAAGTGTCTAGTTTCTTGGATTCAAGTAATACCATATGAGATTGACTAGACAGATCATTTAACCAGTTAGACCCCAAGCTTAATTTGAGCAAACACTTCAACAAATATTTAGAGAAGAGCTTCAATAATTGAAGAGCTGTTTTGTTTCGACTTGCTTCTACCCTACCCTACCCTAGCTATATAAAACCCCAAAAAATATTTTCCTCCACATCATCATCGTTCTATATAAATAAAACTGGTGCTATTGCGATATAATGCTAATGTATTACATTATGGTTTTTGATAATGGGTTTTCTTGGTATCTGTTAAGAATTGTATGGTATAAGTTTTCTTTTTCTATCTAGTAAGATTTTTAAATATATAGATTTGCAGGCATTACAGAAAGATGTAATAACAATCATGGTAATTCCCATGAAGATAAAAGTCTCATATATTTTGCTCATAATTGAACCTACTAGCTATAACACATCAAATTTACAGTTGTTATGTCTGTAATTATTAAAAAAAAATTAAAAAAAAGCCTTGCAAGATGATCCAAATGCCCTCGGAGATAGGAAATTTGGATCATGATAGAAACCCAAATTCGCTTGAAAAGTTTGAAGCCATTCTCGACGAATTATGGCAAACGCCCTTCACGTAAGTCGATCATAAACTATAGTTAATGTTTAGAAGCTCTAACAATGATGATATAGGAAGTTCAAACTCCCTTCAAAAATCAAAAGTAAACCGGCGTTGAGGGTAGAATACATATTTATTTAAATAATTTTTAAAAATCTTATTAATATATATTTATTATATATATGAATTAAGAATATTTTTTATAAATATTATTACATATTATTCTATTATAGATTATTTGTATGATATAAAAAAATTAAATTTAATATGTGGATAATAATCTTTTGGTAATGATTTATGGTGTTAATTCAAGATATTAGAATTCAATTTGACCATTTTGTTATTCTCATCTTTAAAAATGTATCCATCACTATAGGCCTTAGAAATCAATTCAACAAGAAGGATGAAATTATAATTTGGCTTCTTCTTCTTCTTCTTCTTCTTATTATTGAAAGCTAACCGTTTCCCCCCATCCACTCACGAAATTATAGATAGTAGTAGTAGCAGCCCCCCTGTTCCTCTAAGGTAAGGTCCTACCTTTGTATCTCTTGAGAAGCAAGAAGCTATGAGCACTGGGGTAAAGGAAGTCTATATTTCTTTTATGGTATATTTGATATATGCTATATAATATTGATTCAGAATGAAATGGAGTGAAATCATGGAGGAAATAATAAAATCATTTTTATATTTAGAAATGTTTATGGAATCATAAATTTTATTTATGTATTATATAATTTATAATGTAATAATGTAATGTATATTAATAAAAGGGAAATGGAGGGGGTTTGGATTTTTTTCTTTCTTTCAAATACACCTGAAAAATATTAGAAAAAATTATCAACAATTTCAAAAAGCAAAACAAGTACCATCCTTTCCACTTTTTTTTTTCTCATTTTTAGAAAAATTGCATAACCTTCTTTCTTCTTAATCTCCTTCCTCTAATCCTCTCCAAAGTCATTGCTATTCATTGGGTTTTTCTTCCAAATATTCATATTGGACTACTTCTCTAGGAGAGAGAAAGTGGAAGACTAAAGATAGTTTAAACAAAACGCAAGTACCAAAATTCCATTAAATTCGACGACATATGTGCAATTTGTGCTAAAAAACAAATTCGAAGGTGTCACTCACTTTATAAAAGTAGTTTTTTTTTTTTTTTTTTGCTTCCTTCCATTTCTTTGTTTGACATTTGTGGATTTTTTTTCCTTTTTTGACGTTTTATGTTGAAGTGAATTGATTGTGGGACAATTTTAAACTCATAAAAGCAAAGCTTTGTATTGATAAAAAAAGGTACTAAAAGTACATTTCTTCCAAAGTATTCATTTCTAATTTTAGTGTTATTGATTTTTTTTATTGAGATTTTAATAAAACTCCACGGTACCCTCATCTTATAAAAATTGATTTTTCCAATCTTTTAATTTTTTTGGTGATGAAATAAGTTGATTATGTGACAAACTTAAGATTGGAATGATTAAAATGTTGTTCACTTTGACTAATGTAGTAGGATTAATTAATTATTTGATAGTTTTAGTGATAGAAAGACTCTCTCCTCTCAAATATGTTGTTTAAAGGCATCATTTTGGAGTAGTCTAAAATACATTTAGGCATTCGATTATAATATATAGTGCTCAAATAAAGGATGTAGTAAATTTATTTTTTTCACAAAATAGTTTACCAAAACATTAGTCAATCCCTTAAAAAGATTATTGGGAATCATTTGCTATTAGTGATAATACAGCACATATTGATAAGATGCATTGCAAATCAAATAAGTTCTCTTATGATATATATATATATATATATATTTGTATCTATATTATTGAAGTTGGAGGATAGGTTGTGGTGTCCATATCTTTCATTTACAAATTTATCCTTGAAAATATTTGTAAAAGTAATTAAAACACACATTACAACAATTTAGTTTAGAAATATTTAAGAATACAATAATAAAATTTATAGAATTTCTCTCTTTTTCTCTCTCCTACTTATGGCGGTAATTTTAAGGAAATTGTCAATTTCAAACTACCAATTTATACATTGCACGCTTTTAAGAAGAATAACCACATTTCATGATATCTACCTATCTATAATATTAAAGTGAATATATCCACTTTTAGTGTGTTTAGTGTTTTTAATTTTTTTAAAATTTTTATTTTACCAAAATAATCCTATAAGTCATTTGAAAGAGAATATTTTTGGAAAATATTACTTGCTAAAGTAAAAATAAAATCACTCATCATTATCATAAGAAGCACCCACTATCAGTCTATCCTTCCTTCCATTCTTCTTGCTTTTCAGTTCTTGCTGATCACCTTGATATGATAAAGCATTATTATTATTATTATTATTATTATTATTATTATTATTATTATTATTATTGGTGTTTATCAATGTTTTAACTAAAAAACTCCATTATTTGTAATATTAAAATGAATATCACCTCTTTTGGTCTCTTTAGTGTGAATTATAACTTTTCTATATTAAATTGGCAATCAAAGGTTATGATGGCAAAATAATTTAATAACCTATTGTAACGACCTAAATGACAATTTCTCTTACATTCTAAAATTTGTGGAAAAATGCACTGGAAGACTATTATTCATGTCATTAGGTAACTAAAACTTGATAGATATGGTTAGTTAATTTTCAAATTTTTTATAAGAAAGTTATATTAACTTCTCTTTTATTGTTGGTAATATTAAAGTACAAGAGGGTCTTATGGCATCTTTTTCAACTTGACCAAATTTCTATAGAAGCATTATTTGTTTGATGGTAGAGTAGATTTGTTTTTTTCTTTTTTTCTTCTTCTTCTATTTTTCAATGTCTAAATGCTATTTTGCTAAGGCTATAAATACCAATCTATTATAATATATAATTTGTAAAGTTTTACTTTTTCATATTCTACCTTTTATGTGATGTCATTATTAGATTTTTTAAAAAATTTATCATTAACATACAATATAAAAAATTAACTTTTTATATTATATTTTTTAAACTACCATTATTAGATTTCCTTAAGTTGTACTATTGATTGAAATTGATAATTATTAAATTGACTTAAACTTCAATTTTGTCATGCTATAATCTACACCTTCTATAAAATTATATTACCATTAAAATTCTTGTCGTTATATCTATTTTTATAGGAATGGATGGTGATTTCAAGAGTTCACAATAGAACTTATTGGGATAAACTCATGTAAATGATTTATATACAAAAAACAATATAGAAGTTGCAAATTATGGCAATTCAATTTGATGATTGTCAATACCAATTTAATGGTAGAACTCAATTCAATTTAACAGTTATTAATGTCAATTAATGGTAAAATTTAAGGAAATCCAATAACGACATATTGAAATATGAATGTGAGAAATCTACATATTAAACCAAACTTGAAATTAACTACAATGATTGATCATGGAAGTAAAAGTAGAAGACGAGAAGAAGTATATTAAGAGTTTGCTAAGTTTTATAGAAACCAGAAATCTACTATTTATACGAAAGCTAAACTAATCTAACTACTTTAACTAATATGTACAAAAGAGAATTTGGCAAATGGAAAAATATTAGATTGTCGCATGGAAAAAAACAAATGAACTAAATAACCTCAAGTTGGAGTTGTCCAAAGGCCTAACTTGGAGCATAACAACTATAAACATGTTTCTCCAAGAGACTTGGTCATAATATCTGCTAGCTATAATAGAGATGAAACATGAAAAGTCTTGAGGAAGCCACATGCAATTTTGTCCCAAGTACAATGCATATCTATGTCTATATGACTGGTTTAGCCATGTAAACAAGGATAGGCTATAATCTATGTAGCAAATTTCTTATCACAACTTAAAGTTATAGGAAGTTCAATAGGAACATGTAGGTCTTGCAAAATGTACAAAACCTATAGTAATTCTTTTGTTGTCATAGCCATACTTTGATACTTTAGTTGTCGAAGTAAAAATAGTTTGTTGCTTCTTAGTTTTCTAAGAAGCCAATCCCAACATGATACAATAACCCGTGATTGACTTTCTATCAATAGGATAAGCCCCCCAGCTGGAATCAAAACAACCTAACAAGTTTAGGGGGTTAGAAGAATAATAAAATAAACCTAAAGATGTAGAACCTTTCAAGTATCTAAGAACATGAAAAAGGGCTTGTAAGTGTAACATGCATGGACAAGACAAAAATTGACTCAGCTTATGAACCACAAATGAAATATAATGTCTTGTCAATGTAAAATACAACAATCTTCTAACTAACCTCTTGTAAGAACTAAGATTATCAAGAGCATCCCCCTATAGTATTATCCAATTTAATTCCAGAAGGAAAAGGACATTTCGCTAGTTTTGTAGTGGTAAGACTAGCATCAGGTAGAGCATATAAGATGAATGTCCTTTGATTCAAAAGAGTTCCTACACTTGTCTTGTAGATTTCTATGCTAAGGAAAAAGTTTGGTAAGCTTAAGATCTTTTATAGTAAATATTCTATCAAGTTGTTGTTTCAACTTAGAAATTAAGGACTCATTTGAACTAGTCAACAACATATCATCAACATATAGAAGTGCAACAAATAAACCATTGATGGTATAATGAATGAAGAGTAAATAATCACTCTTTGATAGTGAAAAACCATGATCAAGCAGAATTTGTGAAATTTTTGAGTTCCACTATCTTGATGCCTACTTAAGACCGCGAAGTGACCTTTTCAACTTGCAAACTTGATTAGGGAGTGCTTTAGGATAACCTTCATGAGGTAACATAAACATTTTGTTCATCAAGATAACCATATAAAAATGCATTATTTATATCTATTTGATGAAGTGGCCAATTATTTTCTATCGCTACTGGTATAAGTATTCTTACTAGTCCCAAATGTAGCAACTGCAGAAAATATCTTATGATAATCCTCCTCTTCAACTTGATAACATCCTTTTGCTACAAGGCGAGACTTATAACTTTCAACAATACCATTAGCTCAAAATTTGATCTTATATACCAACTTAAAACCTATAGCCTTCTTCCCTTCAAGTAAAGTGGTTAATTCCCATGTGTTATTTATTTCAAGTGCAGCTAATTCTTTTCGCATAGCCTTAACCCATTCCTTATGTTTAATAGGTTGAGAATAGCTACATGGTTTTTGATCAGTTAACACATTGAATATGCATACAACATAATCATTTAGGTAATTGGTAAATGTGTTTGAATTAAACAAAAGGTATATAGCTATGTATGACAAAGATTGAGATGTGCTTAATTCTAGAGACTATGATGCAATTTTAGAAGCTTGACTTGAATGTACTGAATGAGCATAATCTCTGAGCCAACTAGGTGCTCTACATTTTCTATTTGACCTTTTCAAAACTGGAATAGGAGAAGTTTGAGAAGAAGCATTATTATGAGCAGATTCTTGAAAGTGTGAAGGCGTTGTGTCTAAAGGAATATGTTACAACTAAGAATCAGACAATTGTGAAGAAGATATAAGAGGATCAAGCTTGAATGGAAAGACATTTTCATAAAAGATAATATCTTGACTCAACAAAATTTGCTTATTGACCAGGTTAAAAAATTTGTAACCCTTTTATTCATGAGCATAACCTAGAAAAACAAATTTAAGACTTTTGGGATCAAACTTATCTATTTTATAAGGTGGTTTGGCAATGAAAAAGAGGCATCCTATAACCTTAAGATGATCAAAATTTAGACGTTTACTAAACAACATTTCATAAGGTGTCTTCCAACTTAAAACAAACATGGGCTTTTTATTGATGTGATAGGTGGAAGTAAGAATTCACTCTCCCCAAAACTCTTTTGATGGGCTTGCATGTAATCTCAAAGCTCTTGAAGTGTCTAGTAAATGTTGGTGCTTTCTCTTGACTCTACCATTTTGTTGTGGGGTATAGGTCATTGTCTTTTAATGTATTATTCTAAAATTATGAAACATGGATTAAAATTCTTTAGAGATAAACTCAGACCCATTATTTGTGTGTACATATTTAGGAGTAATAGAAAATTGATTCAACACATAATGGAAGAATTGATCAAGAATAGTACAAGTTTGAAACTTATGATGAAGCAAGTATGTCCAAGTTGTACATATATAATCATCTAGAATCATTAAGAAATGTCTAGCTCCCAATATAGAAGAAACATGACAAGGACCCCAAATATTCACATGCAAAAGTTCATAGGCAAAAGAAAACATATGATCGTTTCTTTGAAAAGACAATTGACGAAATTTAACCTAATGATAGGTTTCACCAACAAAGTCTTGTAATTCCAGATGTTTACAAGCTTTTAAATGTTGTAATTTTGAAACTAACGAATGACCCAAATGAGCATGAAGTAAATGAATATAGTTTTTGCCTTTATCAGAGTGCTTGACTAGAAACAATAATGCTTTGATTAACTAACAAATTATAACACTTAGTAGTTTTAGATCTAAGCACATACAACCCATTACAAGCTTTGGCTTTTGCAACTTGTTTGCTAGTTTTCTAGTCTTGAAACACACATTCATATTTGTTAAAGATAGTAGTAATAAACTCATCTTTAACCAATTTGTTTACTACTAATAGATTATAGGTAAATTGAGGAATGACAAAACCATTATGTATGGTGAGTGTGGGAGAAATAGTGATGGATCTAATTCTATTCACTTGTAAAACTCTACCATTTGGTTAAGTTATAGGAATTGGTTGAGATAATTCCTGGATATCAAGCAAAATTGAAAGAAAAGGGATCATATGATTTGTTGCACTAGTGTCTACTATCCAAGATTCCATATTTCTATTCAAAACATTAAAACAAAAGTTGGAAATTGAGGTACCTACAAAATGGATATTATTAGTTGGTTCATGTATTTGCTTCTCTTTCAGCAAACGCATCGTCTCTTGGCAAACACTATACCCTAGATTTTGATCAACAACACTAACAATAGAGGGATTATAACCGTAACCTAAATTCTTGTGTGCATTTGTTTGTTCTATTCCATGCTCAAAAGTAGAAAAACCACTATCTACACCACCAAATGAAGCATTAATAGATTTGAACTTGTTCGTCACAAACTTCTTCCCTTTATATCAATTTGGATATCCAATTATTTGGAAGCAATTTTCTATAGTATGTCCATCATTTTTACAGTACTTACAGAACAACTTCATCTTCCCTTTCTTTCTTTCTTTTTTTTTTTTTTTATCATCAACACTCTTCATTCCTTCTTCCTTTTGAGACATAAAAGTTGAAGCCTCTAGCTTAGACGATAGGGTAGTAGTAACTTGTCTTTGTTTTTTGACTTGTTAGACTAAATAGAAAACTCTATTAATAGTAGGCATCGGTTCCATGGACAATATATGATTTCTTACTCCTTCACATGCCTCATTTAAACCCATTAAAAATTGAATAAGTTTGTTTTGTGATTCAAAACCAACCATTTTCTCTTTCAATTCACATGTGCAGTAATTCGTACGACCATACGTACACATTAGATAAGCATTTAGGGCTAGCAATTCATTCGAACATCATTTAAGTTTATTGAAATATATTCCCACAGCTTGATTACTATAGGTCTCAAAATTTTGGGGGGGTAGGATGGGTAAATTGTTTGTTAAAAAAATTTATCAAATTCTAATTAAATGGTCACTTTTTAAATTCCCTTCTTGATGAAGATTGTTCATAATGAGTAAAAATAACATGGAAAAAATTAATGTGCAATAGAAGTAAAGAAGGTTGTGATGTATAGTGGTTCCTTCTATTGAGTATGTTCTCTCTTCCAGCTATGTTGCTGGGGATTCGGTTTTCCACACCAGTTGTTCCTCTATTCCAATTGTTAAGAAACGTTACAAACACCAATATCTCTTGCTTTATCTTTCTAGCTTACAACTTGGCTAAGTATAGACTATAAGACTTTGTAACCCCACTTTCTTAAACTAATCTCTACGTGAAAACAATAAAGAAGATTTTACAAAAATGAGAAATATTGATTCTCTAGTTTAAGTTTGAGAAAATAAAGAATAATTGTTTTTGCTCTGTTCTTATTTTTTTTTTTTGTCTCTGCTCAAATATCTTTTTGTGTTTATTGTTATGTTGTCCTCTTCTTCTATCTTTAAATCTTCAGTTTATATATGTTCTTCTTTGTCTACAGAAGCTTTCTGACGTTTACATGGACTTCTAATATTCATAATATCCCTACATTTGTGGAATTTTAAAAAATCTTATCTAAAGTTCAAATTCAAATTCAAATTCAAATTCCTTAACCATATAACTAATTCTGTTTGGAATTTGAATTTGTCAATGTGTATCTTCATCTACTTTGTTAACATCCTCGTATGGGTTAGCCTTAGTTTGAAAATAGAAAATCCCTCTTATTGCGGATGTGCTTCAACTAATATTCCTTATCCTTTTCTTGTTCTTCTTCTTCAGATGAAAATGAGTTAAAATGAATCTTAAACTAATTTGATGTGTTACAAAAATAACTTTACTAATTGTAGTTACAAATAGATCAAATCTGTAAATCTAACTTGTATCATATATAGATAAGAACTGTATATGTATACATTCTTTAAATTAAAGTTTATTAACCACAATATCAGATTGCTTGTTTAAATGTCTACTTAAACATCTAGCAGATTATCTATATCAAATTGTCAGTATCTACTTAAACGTCTAACAGAGTGTTTGTATTAGACTGTCTATTCAAGTGTCTGTAAACAACTATCTATTTAAATGTTTGTAGAAATAAATACTTTTATTCTACAAACTTAATACATATTTGTTAATAACTTTTTGTTATTATAAAAACTTATTTCAGAGAACACAATATTCTCTCCCTTTTTAATGATAAGAAAACCTAGCTCAAGTGATAAATTGATATACAACTTTAAGTAGAATATTTGTGAAATCGGTTTATCACTACTTACTATCCCTTCTCTCCCTTTTTGTTATTAGACAAGTAAAATATATTACTCCTCCTTAATGGATGATATAAGTATAAATCAACAACCAAAAAATATAAAAAACATAAAGCATCATTGAAGATTTTAACCCTATAGATCAGCATCAATTAGAACCTTCAATCAACATTAGTCTTTAAAAGAAAATAAAATAGTTAACAAACGATTAACAATGACTGGCAATGGTCTTAAAAAAAAATAATCAATTCTTCTTCTTCTTAGGTGGCTTGATACTTACCTTTGGAGTTGTCTTCACTCTTTTCCTTTGTCTTTTTAGAATTTGGGTTTCTTCTGATTCGTTTTTTGATAGGATCAAGATTGATTTTAGTTGGAGTTGGAGCTAGAACTAGTTATATTTCAGTTGGTGTAGCAGGAGAAGATAGTTGATCTAATTGTGAAATAAGGGGTTCATTTTAAGTGGTGTGGATGGGTTTGGAAAAAAATTTAGGATCAGGTTCTTCAGCAGCTTTAGGATTGATCTCAGTAGTTCCTTGCTCAATTTGATCTAAGATCTCTATCCCACTACTTTGATAAATTCCTTGTTTCATATTTAGAGTCTCTAAATTTTGTTCGGTTATTGCAATAGTGTCGCCTGCTGTATCATATCCTGTTGTCCTTCTTCAACAAGAGTCTTAGGAGAACTATTATCGGTCCTAGTGGGAGTTTGTAGAAGTTGTTCTTCAAACTTCTCTTCACTAGGTTTATTAGAGATTGACTCCATTATGGACTTTATCTCCATAAAGCTTTTCTTAACAAAATCTTCTAAATTTGAAATCCCGCTTGTCAAATTTATCACCTCATTGCTTGTTCCAACTTTAAAGTCATTTTTCCTTGGAGCAAGAGATTTCAAAACAACTTTTACTAATCTATCTGCAGAAATGTTTGTTTTAACTAAAGTTTCATCCTTGATTTCCAAGTTTCCTTTTTCCAATCTTTCTTTTCATCTTCCTTTCCTTTTCATCAACCTTTTTCTTTTCCTTTTCTTTTTCTAGCCTTTTTTAAGAGTTCTTCTTCATCTATTTTCTTATTTTCTTTAAAAGATTGTTCCTCTTTCCACATTAGACATCCATTTAGGAATATCCCTTTTGGTATGTCTATGATTGATGTATACAACACAATCCCTAGAGAACTAAACTTTTCTCCAAACATATGTTCATATGATGAAGAATTCCTTTGTCAATTTTCTTAACAAAAAATTTAATATAGTCCTCTTTTGCTAATCTTATTCTTTTCTCTTGTAAGAGAAACATAACTAGATTTTTATAAGGTCTCTTCCCCTTATTTTCAAATAAATTCCTCAAAATTTCGTCTGCTATATCTACACTTTTTCCTTTAGTAATTCCAATAATAATTTTTACCTCATCAACTGAAATATATGTTCTACTCCCAATCCTTGGCATAAAACAAAAACTCACAATCTTATGTAGCATTCTGACCAACAAAGAAAATTGAATAAAAAGCATATCTTGTTGTGATTCAATTTCAAATCCATCATTTAAGTATTGAAATAACTCCAATCTATTCATGTTTAGAATATCTTCATCATCATTTTCATTTTTGAGTTCTAAACACTGAATTAGATAATTCTCGGTAATTTCAATATCTTGACCACAAACATTTGATTTTAACCTATCATTTCTCTTTGAGTCAAAATTTTCATAAAATTCTACTACAACTTCTCCAAATACTGTATATCTTAGATTGCATAGTTTTCTACATCCCATCTTATCTAGCATTTCATCTACATGGAAACCGTTCTTGATTAGATATTCAAAATCTAAATACATGCAATCCATTATTTTTCCTTCTAACAGAATAAATTTCCAAGTGAATTGTTGTCTACGGTGTACCTTTTTCTTCTTTCCCAAAGTGTCTGGAGGAATGTCTTGTTCACCTTTTGTGTCATTATCTATAATGGGCTCCTTCGAATTGCCACTTTCATTGGGTTTCCTTGGTTCCTTGCTATAGTTAGTTTCTTGAGATTTTTCTTGGCTAAAATGTTTTGATACAAATGATTCGTCATCTTGAATCTCAATAGGGTTTCTATATTTCTTCTTGGCTTTAGACATCATTGTGGTATTTGGGTAGATTTTCTTGGTGGCATTGTCATGAACAAAGATTAGGGCTTGAGAGAGTATGAGAGTGAGAGAGTTTTCAGAGTTGAGAGAGAGTGAGAGTGTTCAAAGAGTAAAAGAGGGAGTTTAAGGATAAAATAAGAAAATTTATTGAATTTTTCTCTTTTTCTCTCTCTGACTTACGGTGGTAATTTTAAGGAAATTGTCAATTTCAAACTACCAATTTATGCATTGCACACTTTTAAGAAGAATAACCATATTTCATGATATCTACCTATCTATAATATTAAAGTGAATATATCCACTTTTGGTGTGTTTAGTGTTTTTAATTTTTTAAAATTTTTATTTTACCAAAATAATCTTATAAGTCAATTGAAAGAGAATATTTTTGGAAAATATTACTTGCTAAAGTAAAAATAAAATCACTCATCATTCTCATAGAAAGCACCCACTATTAGTCTCTTCCTCCTTCCATTCTCGCTTTTCAATTTTCACTTATCACCTTGATATGATAAAAGCATGATTTTTTTTTTTAGCGTTTCTCAATGTTTTAATTAAACAACGCCATTATTTGTAATATTAAAATGAATATCACCTCTTTTGGTCTCTTTAGTGTGAATTATAACTTTTCTATATTAAATTGGAAATCGGAGGTTATGATGGTAAAATAATTTAATAACCTATTGCAATGACCTAAACAACAATTTCTCCTACGTTCCAAAATTTGAGGGAAAATGCAAGGTAAATAAGGTTATTATTATTATTATTATTATTTTATAGCTAACTATTGTCACAACTATAGAGAGAGAGAAAAAAAAAAAGTAAACCTAATACAGTCTACTAGAAGACTAGTGTTCATACCATTAGGTAACTAAAACTTGATAAATATGGTTAGTTAATTTTCAAATTTTTTATAAGGAAGTTATATTAACTTCTGTTTTATTGTTAGTAATATTAAAGTACAAGAGGGCCTTATGGCATCTTTTTTAATTTGACTAAATTTCTATAGAAGCATTATTTGATTGATGGTAGAGTAGATCTTCTTTTTCTTTTTTCTTTTTGTTTTCTTCTTCTTTTCTTTTTCAATGTCTAAATGCTATTTTGCTAAGACTATAAATACCAATTTATTATAATATATGATTTGGAAATTTTTACCTTTTCATATTCTACCTTTTATGTGATGTCATTATTAGATTTTTAAAAATTTTATCATTAACATACAATATCAAAAAATTTAACTTTTTATATTATATCTTTTTTAAAGTGCCATTATTAGATTTCCTTAAATTGTACTATTAACTGAAATTGATAATAATTAAATTGAATTAACCTTCAATTCTACTATTTATCAACAAATTGAATTGCAATAATCTATACCTTCTATAAAATTATATAACCATTAAAATTCCTGTCCTTATATCTATTTTTATAAGAATGGATGGTGATTTCAAGAGTTCATAATAGAACTATTGGGATAAACTCATGTAAATTATTTATATATAAAAAACAATATAGAAGGTGCAAATCATGGAAATTCAATTTAATGATTGTCAATATCAATTTAATGGTAGAACTTAAGGTTAATTCAATTTAACAATTATCAATGTCAATTAAAGGTAAAATTTAAGGAAATCTAAATATTCGACAGAACTTGAAATTAACTATAATGATTTATCATGGAAGTAAAGGTAAAAGATGAGAAGAAGTACATTGAGAGTTTGTTAAGTTTTACCGAAACTAGAAATCTACTATTTATACTAAAGCTAAACTAATCTAACTACTTTAACTAATATGTACAAAAGAGAATTTGAAAAATGGAAAAATATTAGACTGTCACATGGAAAAAAACAAATGAACTAAATAACCTAAAGTTGGAGTAGTCTAAAAGCCTAACTTAGAGCATAAGAACTATAAACATGTTTCTCTAAGAGACCTGGTCATAAGATCTACTAGCTACAACAAAGATGAAACATGAAAAGTCTTGAGGAAGCCACATGCAATTTTGTCCCCAATAAAATGCATATCTATGTCTATATGCTTGGTTTGGCTATGCAAACAAGGATAGGTTGTAGTTTGTTTAGCGAATTTGTTATCACAACTTAAAGCTATAGTAAGTTCAATAGGAACATATAGGTCTTGCAAAATGTACAAAACCCACAGTAATTCTTTTATTGTTGTAGCCATACTTTGATATTCAACTTTAGTTGTCGAAGTAGAAATAGTTTATTGCTTTTTAGTTTTCTAAGAAGCCAAAGCATTTCCCAACATGATACAATAACCCATGATTGACTTTCTATCAATAGGATAAACCCCCCCAACCAAAATGAAAATAACTTAACAAGTTTAGGGGGTTAGAAGAAGAATAAAATAAACCTAAAGATGTAGAACCTTTCAAGTATCTAAGAACATGAAAAAGGGCTTGTAAGTGTAGCACGCATGGACAAGATAGAAATTGACTCAGCTTATGAACCGCAAATGAAATATAAGGTCTTGTCAATGTTAAATACAACAATCTTTTAACTAACCTCCTGTAAAAACTAGGATTATCAAGAGCATCCCCCTATAGTATTATCCAATTTAATTCTATAAGGAAAAGGACATTTCACTGGATTTTTTGCGGTAAGACTAACATCAGGTAGAACATATAAGATGAACTTCCTTTGATTCAAAAGAGTTCCTACACTTGTCTTGCAGATTTCTATGCCAAGGAAAGTTTGGCAAGCCCAAGATCTTTTATAGTAAATGTTATATCAAGTTGTTGTTTCAACTTAGAAATTAAGGACTCATTTGAACTAGTCAACAACATATCATCAACATACAGAAGTGCAACAACAAACTACTAACTGTATAATGAATGAAGAGTAAATAATCACTCTTTGATTGTGAAAAACCATGATCAAGCAGAATTTGTGAAATTTCTAAGTTCTACTATCTTGATGCCTACTTAAGACCATGAAGTGACATTTTCAACTTGCAAACTTGATTGGGGAGTGCTTTAGAATAACGTTTTGGAGGTAACATAAAAATTTGTTCATCAAGAAAACATTATAAAATTGCATTGTTTATATCTACTTGATGAAGTGGCCAATTATTCGCTATCGCTATTGGTATAAGTATTCTTACTAGTCTCAATTTAGCAATCGGAGAAAATATCTCATGATAATCCTCCTCTTCAACTTGATTATATCCTTTTGCTACAAGGTGAACCTTATAACATTCAACAATACCATTAGCTCAAAATTTGATCTTATATACCAACTTAAAACCTATAGCCTTCTTCCCTTTAGGTAAAGTCATTAATTCCCATGCGTTATTTATTTCAAGAGCAGCTAATTCTTTTTGCATAGCCTTAACCCATTCCTTATGTTTAATAGCTTGAGAATAGCTACATGTGTCTTGAGTAGTTAACACATTGAATATGCTTGCAACATAATCATTTAGGTTATTGGTAAATGTGTTTGAATCAAATAAAGGGTATATAGTTGTGTGTGGAAAAGATTGTGATGTGCTTAATTCCGGAGACTTTGAAGCAATTTTAGAAAATTGACTTGAATGTACTGAATGAACATAATCTATGAGCTAACTAGGTGTTCTACATTTTCTATTTGACCTTTTCAAAACTAGAATAGGAGAAGTTTGAGAAGAAGCATTATTATGAGCAGATTCTTGAAAGTGTGAAGGTGTTGTGTCTAAAGGAATATGTTGCAACTGAAAATCAGACAACTGTGAAGAATATATAGGAGGATCAAGCTATAATGGAAAGATGTTTTCGTAAAAGATAATATCTCGACTCAACTGAACTTGATTATTGACTACGTTAAAAAATTTGTAACCCTTTTGTTCATGAGCATAACCTAGAAAAACGAAATTAAGACTTTTTAGATCACACTTATCTATTTTATAAGGTGGTTTGGCAATGAAAAAGAGGCATCTTATAACCTTAAGATGATCAAAATTTGGAGGTTTACTAAACAACATTTCATGAGTTGTCTTCCAACCAAAATCCAACATGGGCATTTTATTGATGTGATAGGTGGAAGTAAGAATTCACTATCCCCAAAACTCTTTTGGTAGGTCGCATGTAATCTCAAGGCTCTTGAAGTGTCTAGTAAATGTTAGTGCTTTTTCTCAACTCTACCATTTTGTTGTGGGGTATAGGTCATCGTCTTTTAATGTATTATTCTAAAATTATGAAACATGGATTGACATTCTTTAGAGATAAACTTAGACCCATTATTTGTGTGCACATATTTAGGAGTAATAGAAAATTGATTCAACATATAATGGAAGAATTGATCAAGAATAGTACAAGTTTGAAACTTATGTTGATGCAAGTATGTCCAAGTTGTACATGTATAATCATCTAGAATTGTTAAGAAATATCTAGCTCTTGATATGGAAGAAACATGAGAAGACCCTAAATATCCACATGCAAAAGAAAACATATGATCATTTGTTTGAAAAGATGATTGATGAAATTTAACCTAATGATAGGTTACAACAACAAAGTCTTGTAATTCCAGTTGTTTACAAGCTTTTAAATGTTGTAATTTTGAAATTGACGAATGATCCAAACGAACATGGAGTAAATGAATATAGTTTTTGTCATTACAAGAGTATGCCAGACTAGAAACAATAATGCTTTGACCAACTAACAATTTGAAACACCTAGTAGTTTTGGATTTAAGCACATACGACCCATTACAAGCTTTGGCTTTTGTAACTAGTTTTCTAGTCTTGAAACACACATTCAAATTTGTTAAAGATAGTAGCAATAGACTTGTCTTTAACCAATTTGTTTACTACTAATAGATTATGGGTAAATTGAGGAATGACAAAACCATTACATATGGTGAGTATGGGTAAAATAGTGATAGATCTAATTCTATTCACTCGTAAAACTATACCATTTGGTGAAGTTATAGGAATTGGTTGAGATAATTCTTAGATATCATGCAAAAATTGAAGGAAATGGGGTCATATGATTTGTTACACCAATGTCTACTATCTAAGATTCCATATTTCTGTTCAAAACATTAAAAAAAAAGTTGGAAATTGAGGTACCTGCAAAATGAATATTATTAGTTAGTTCTTGTATTCGCCTCTCTTTCAACAAATGCATCATCTCTTGATAAACACTACACACTGGATTTTGATCAACAACACTAACAATAGAGGGATTAGAACCATAACCTGATTTCTTGTGTGCATCCGTTTGTTCTATTCCACGCTTAAAAGTAGAAAAACCACTATTTACACAACCAAATGAAGCATTAGTAGATTTGAACTTGTTCTTCACAAACTTTTTCCTTTATATCAATTTGGATATCCAATTATTTGGAGGCAATTTTCTATAGTATGTCCATCATTTTTATAGTACTTATAGAACAACTTCATCTTCCCTTTCTTTTTTTATCATCAACACTCTTCATTACTTCTCCCTTTCGAGACACAAAAGCTGAAGCCTCTAGTTTAGACGATAGGGTAGTAGTAACTTATCTTCGTTTTTTGACTTGTTGGACTAAATAGACAACTCTATTAATAGTAGGCATTGGTTCCATGGACAATATATGATTTGTTACTCCTTCATATGCTTCATTTAAACCCATTAAAAGTTGAATAATTTGTTTTGTGATTCAAAACCAACTATTTTCTCTTTCAATCGACATGTGCAATAATTTGTATAACCACATGTACACATCTGATAAGTATTTAGGGCTAGCAATTCATTTTAACATCATTTAAGTTTATTGAAACATATTCCCATAGCTTGATTATTGTAGGTCCCAAAATGGCAAACAAGAGAAGGGGGGTGCACGGTACGGTGGGGGTGAATTGTTTGTTAAAATTTTTTTATCAAATTTTAATTAAATGGTCACTTTTTAAATTTCCTTCTTGATGAAAGTTGTTTATAATGAGAAAAAAATATCATAGACAAAATTAATGTGCAACAAAAGTAAAGAAGGTTGCGATGTATAGAGGTTCTTGTTATTGAGTATGTCCTCTCTTCTAACTATGCTGCTGGAGATTTGGTCTTCCACACTAGTTGTTCCACTATTCCAATTGCTAAGAAATGTTACAAACACTAATAACTCTTGCTCTATATTTCTAGTCTACAACTTGGCTAAGCATAGATTATAAGACTTTGTAAACCCATTTTCTTAAACTAATATGTACACGAAAACAATAAAGAAGATTTTACAAAAATGAGAAATATCAATTCTTTAGTTTAAGCTTGAGAAAACAAAGAATAATTATTTTTCTTCTATTTTTTTTTTTGTCTCTGCCCATATATCTTTCTATGTTTTTTGTTGTGTTGTCCTCTTCTTCTATCATCAAATCTTCAATTTATATATGTTCTTCTTTGTCTACAAAAGCTTTCCAATGTTCACGTGGACTTCTAATATTCATAATATCCTTATATTTGAGGAATTTTGAAAAATCTTATATGAAATTCAAAATCAAAATCAAATTCCTCAGCCATGTAACTAATTACATTCATAATTTGAATTTGCCGATGTCTATCTTCATCTACTTCGTCAACATCCTCGTATGGGTTAGCAGAAAATCCCTCTTATTGCAAATGTGCTTTAATTGATATTCCTTATCCTTTTCTTGTTCTTCTTCTTAAGCTAATTTGATCCGTTACAAAAATAACTTTGCTAATTGTAGTTACAAATAGATCAAATTTATAAATAAAACTTGTGTCAAATATAGATAAGAACTGTATATGCATACATTCTTCAAACCAAAGTTTATTAGCTATGGTATTAGATTGTTTAAATGTCTACTTAAACATTTAATAGATTATCTTTATCAAATTGTCTATTTAAGTGTCTCCTTAAACATCTAATAGAGTGTCTATATTAAATTATCTATTTAAGTGTTTGTAAACAAATATCTATTTAAGTGTTTGTAAAAATAAATACTTTTATTCTATGCACTTAATACATATTTACTTATAACCTTTTGTTATCATTAAAACTTATTTCAGAGAACTCAACATTCTTTTCCTTTTTTATGATAACAAAACCTATCTCAAGTGATGAACTCATATATTACTTTAAGTAGAATATTTGTAAAACTAGTTTATCACTACTTACTATTCCTTCGCTCCCTTTTTGTTATCAGACATGTAACATATGTTACTCCCCCTTAATATATGACATAAGTATGAATTAACTATCGGTAAATATAAAAAACATAAAGCATCACGAAAGATTTTAACCCTATGGATCAGCATCAATTAGAACCTTCAATCAGCATAAGTCTTTAAAAGAAAATAAAACAGTTAACAAATAACTAATAATGACTAGTAATAGTCTTAAAAAAAAAATCAATTCTTCTTCTTCGTAGGTGGCTTGATACCTTTCCTTGTGGTTGTCTTCACTCTTTTCCTTTGTCTTTTTGGAATTTAGCCTTCTTTTGATTCTTTTTTGATAGGATTAGGGTTGCTTTTAGTTAGAGTTGGAGCTGAAACTGGTTGTGTTTTAGTTGGTGCAGCAGGAGAAGATGGTTGATTAGATTGTGCAACAAAGGGTTCATTTTGAGTGGTTTGGATGGGTTCAAAAATAGATTTAGGATCGGGTTCTTGAGAAAATTCAGGATTGATCTCAATAGTTCCTTCTCAATTTGGTCTAAGATCTTTGTCCCACCACTTTGATGAATTCCTTGTTGCATATTTGGAGTCTCTAAACTTTATTTGATCACTAGAATAGTGTCTCCTACTTCATCATTAAGATCCTACTGTCTTTCTTGAATAGGAGTCTTAGGAGAACTATTACCAGTCCTAGAGGGAGTTGGTGAAGTTGTTCTTTAAACTTCTCTTCACTAGGTTTATTAGAGATTAACTCCATTATGGACTTAATCTCCATAAAGCTTTTCTTAACAAAATCTTCTAAATCTGAAATCTTGCTTTTTAGATTTGTCATCTCATTGCTTATTTTAGCTTCAAAGTCATTTTTCCTTAGAGTAGGAGATTTTAAAACAGCTTCTGGAGACATCCATTTAGGAATATCCCTTCTAGTATGTTTATGATCCATGTATAAGGCATAATCCCTAGAGAACCACACTTTTCTCCAAACATATGTTCATATGATGAAGAATTCCTTCATTAATTTTCTTAATAGAAAATTTCATGTAGTCCTCTTTTGGAAACCTTATTCTTTCCTCTTGCATGAGAGACATAACTAGATTTTCGTAAGGTCTCTTCCCCTTATTTTCAAATAAATTCCTCAAAATTTTATTTGCTATATCTACACTTTTTCCTTTAGTAATTCCTAAAATAATTTTTTCCTCATCAACTGAAATATATGCTCTACTACTAATCCTTGGCAAAACATAAGAACTCACAATCTCATGTAGCATTATGACCAATAGAGAAAATTGAATAATGAGCATATCTTGTTGTGATTCAATTTCAAATCCATCATTCAAGTATTGAAATAAATCCAATCTATTCATGTTTAGAATATCTTCATCATCAATTTCATTCTTGAGTTCTAAACACTAAATTAGATCATTTTTGGTAATTTCAATTTCTTGACCACAAACATTTGATTTAACCTATCCTTTCTCCTTGAGTTAAGATTTTCATAAAATTCTACTACAACTTTTCCAAATATCATATATCTCAGAGTACACAGTTTCTTACATCCTATCTTATTTAGCATTTCATATGCATGGAAATTGTTCTTGATTAGATATTCAAAATCTAAAGACGTGCAATCTATCATTTTTCCTTTTAACAAAATAAATTTCCAAGTGAATTGTTGTCTATGGTGTACCTTTTTCTTCTTTTCCAAAGTGTCTAGAGGAATGTCTTGTTTAGGCTCCTTTGAACTACTACTTTCGTCAGGTTTCCTTAGTTCCTAGCTGTAGTCCGTTTCTTGAGATTTTTCTTGGCTAGAATGTTTCGATGCAAATGATTTCTTGTCTTGAATCTCAATAGGGCTTCTATCTTTCTTCTTGGCGTTAGACATCATTGTGGTATTTTGGGTTGATTTGCTTGGTGTCATTGTTACAAATAGAAATAAGGGTTTCAGAGAGTATAAGAGTGAGGGAGTTTTTAGAGTCTTGAGAGAGTGAGAGTGTTCAGAGAGTAAAAGAGGGAGTATTGAATCTCGAACTTTTGAAAAAGAGTTTTTAAAGAGTGTAGTTCCAACTCGCATGGATTAATCTAGCGGCTAAGAGAATATGACACATCTTCCTTCCATTTTAATTTATTTGAAATAACAAACAAAAAATTATTATTATTTTTTTATTATTACAAATAATTTTTTTAACTTTTTTTTATATAAAGGAAAATACACACCTATTTCATTTCTAATAAACTTAAATCTATTCTTATCTAATGGTTTTGTAAATACATTAGCTAACTATAATTCAGTATTAACAAAATCAAGATTAATATCTCTATTATTAACATGATCTTTGAAAAATTGATGTCTTACTTCAATATGTTTGGATTTAGAATGATGAATTTTTTTTTTTTTTTTGTAAGATTAATAGCACTTATGTTATCACATTTTATTGGAATATTTTTAAACATAAATCTATAATCACACAATTGTTGTTTAACCTATAAAACTTGAGCACAACAATTTCCTATTAAAACATATTTAGCTTCAATTGTTGAAAGGGCAACATAATTTTGTTTCTTGGATGACCAAGATACAAGTTTGTCCCCTAAAAATTGATAAGTTCCTGAAGTACTTTTTCTGTCAATTTTGCGGCCTGCATAATCAGCATCTGAATAACTTATTAAATCAATATTTTGATTTTTTGGATACAAAATACCTAATTTTGTAATGCAAGATATATATTTGAAAATTCTTTTGAAAGTTAAATGTGTTTCAGTAGGATTTGTTTGAAATCTAGCACATACAAACAACAAACAATATGTTTGGTTTAGAAGCAGTTAAATATAACAAGGTTCCAATTAAACTTCTATAAAGTTTTTCATGTACCTTTTTACCAGTGATGTCAGGATTTAATCTTATTGAAGTTAGCATAAGAGTAACAGCTCCCTTAACATTTTCAAATCTAAATTGTTTTAGCATTTGCTTAGCATATTTTTCTTGGTGAATAAATATCCCTTATGAGGCTTGCTTGATTTGAAATTGTAAACACCCCATTTTTGCTCCTAATGATCAATAATAATCAACAATAAACAATTACCATTTTTTCCAATTTTTTCTCTAATTTAGAAAAAATAGGAAAAATATTCAAAAAATAAAATAAATAGGAAAAATACATCAATTTTAGAAAATGATTGCAGAAATGGCAATAAAAGGGACTAAATAATTTTTACAATTTTTTGAAATTTCAAACAAAATACAAAAAATAAAAAAATCGCATTGCATATATGCAAATTGCGAAAATAAAAAAAATCGCGAAAGTGGGCTAGCCCAGTTAGTCTAAACCATGGTCTGAGGCACGGGGAAAGGGGCTCGGTCATGGGTTCGAAACGCGGGGGAGGCAGAATCTGCGTTTTGCAATTTTTTTTTTCATCGCTTGGGACACGTGTCAGCAGTTGATTGGCTGGAGCGGACGTACGCGTCGGGCGCGTGATCATCTTCAATCTTCATCCGAGATCGCTAGCGAGGATGAAAAATCGAATTTCGGCCGTTTTGATTCGATGTTTTGTACAAATCTAGCAGATCTTTAATAGAAATAAGATAAACATCATCCAATTAGAATCAAATCGCAACAAATTGATGGATTTGCACAAATAAGAGGGAGGTTTTAACCGCAAATTCGATTTGCTTCAATTGGAGGAAATCCGAGCTTATCCAGCTCAATTCCTTGCGGCTATAAATAGAGGATGAAGGCAGCAAGCATGGATACGGATCAAAAGTGAGAAAAGGAGAGAAATCGAAGCCTCGCTAGAATTCTTCAACCCGCGACGGCTGATCGAGCTCGAAACTGCCACCAAGAGGCGCTTTTGGAGAAATGCACTACCACGGTTGAGTTCCCCACCCTCGAAAACCTAGGAAACGACACTTCAGTTGCTTCGAAAGGCCGCCGGAATGCCGTCAACGAGCACTCCTAGCCGCCGTGACCGATTGACCCGATCTTACCCGCTTTGACCCGACCTGCGCACCGACCTAGATCTAGGTAAGTCGGATTTTTTGATTTTTTATTTATTTCTTAATTATTTATTTTATTTATTTTTTCGCATTTCTTTAGTTATTTATTTGTTATTTATAATTCAAAAATAAAAAAATATTAGAATTTAGATTAGTTTTTTTTAGAATGAATAATAATAAGAATAAATAATAAGAATAAAAATATATATATAAAGAAAATGATAAAAATCTATATTAGAAAAAAATAGTAAAAATTTAGATTTTAGTTTAGAATAGATAAATAATATAGGAGAAAATCTTTCAATAAAAATTAATAAAAATTATAAAAAAATTAATTAATAAAAATTAAGAAAAATCAATAAAAAATAATAAAAACCAATAAGAATTTATAATATTAGAAATAGGTTGAAAAAATAGAAAAAATGAAACTTTATCACTTAGAAAAATCATTTTCTTAAATAAATCCAAAATTGGTTTTTCCTTAACATTATTTTTTCAAAAAAAAATCAAATTATCAAGCTTAGGCTTAGGTTTTTTTAGAAAAATACTAAAATGGTAAAAACATAAATCAAAAGAAATTTCATAATTAAAAATCACCAACACATTAAGGTTTTTCAGGAAAAGCGAACTACGACACGTTTGATCCTGAATAACAGGTATGTAGGCACCCATTTGGGGAAATCCTAAAAAGGAACAAAAATCATTTTCTCAGAATAGGTTATTCAAAAACAAAATAAAAAGACAACAAAAAATAAATAAATAAAAGACATTTTGGAAAAGGTTTAGATTTTAGGAGATTAGGGTGGTAACCTTAGGGTTTTAATAGGTTAGCCTCCGAATCTAGAAACTCTGGTTTTCCCTTTCCTCTTTTCACAAAAAACGAAAAGAGAAAATTACGCTGACCAGTGGTCCAAATTAGGATTGATCTGCTCAATTAGTCCTAATTCAATTTTTCCCAACCACAGTTGGGTGACGACTTCAAAACAAAACGAAATTCCTAACTCAAGTCGAGGTCTACATTAGATGAGTATAGGGTCTAGTATAGATCGGATTAGGAATGGAAAAAATAAAAAATTAGACTCGACAGTAATCCAAGAAAGAAGTTTAGTTCTCCCATAAAAAAACATCTCAAATTCAGCCTAAATCAACTTAGAAAATTCCTTGCAATATATTTGATTAATAGAACAAAAAATAATATCATCTACATAAATTTGTATCACTAAAATATCTTTGTCAAAATGTTTGATCAAAAGAGTTGTATCAACTTTTCCACTCGAAAAATTGTTTTTAATAAGAAAATTACTTAACCTTTCATACCAAGCTCTAGGAGCATGTTTAAAATTGTAAAGAGCCTTTTGCAATTTAAAAACATGATCTTCTTTTAATGGATCTTCAAACCCTAGATTTGTTTTACAAAAAAATTTTCTTTGATATATTCATTAAAAAAAGCACTTTTGACATCCATTTGAAATAATTTGAAATCTTTGTAACATGCAAAAGCTAATAATAATCTAATAGCTTCTAATCTAGCAACAGGGGAATAGGTTTCATCAAAATTAATACATTCTTCTTGTGAATATGCTTTTGCCACAAGTCTTGCTTTATTTATATCTATCTTACCTTGCTTATCAAGCTTATTTTTGAGCACCCACTTTGTTCCAATAATAGGTTTGGCCTATGGTTTAGGAACTACTGTCTATATCTGGTTTCTTTGGAATTGTGCTAATTCCTCTTGCATAGCATTAATCTAGTTACTGCCAATCAAAGCCTCATTCACATTGTTATGTTCAATTTCAAATAATAAAGCAAATTGATTTTCTATAGCTTGTAACTTTGGTCTAGTTTTGAATCCTAATTCTATTTTCCCAAGTACCTGCTCTTGTGGATGAAATGACTTAAATCTTTAAGGCTTAGAATAGCCGACTCTAGTCAGTTTAGGTTTAGTAGTACCTTCTGGTAAACTGTCTACTTTATTGTCTAACACACCATTTGTTGAAGTGTAGATAGGATTGTTTACTTGATTGTCTATCCTACCTTCTATTGAAGTCTCTCTAGGACTGTCTACTTTGACTATCTATCCTACCTTCTGTCACGCCCCACTCTAAGGGCCCCTCGTGATAACCCACCACGATCGCTTAACCTCTAGTTAAGCAATTGCGAAGTGTCTCATCACCAATAATGACCGGATTATCAAAGTAATAATATTCCTTGCTCATAAGATAATTAATTACACAAAAGTATCGGTGGGCCTCAGATGGGTCCCATTACACCACTACAGGTACACCCAAGATCAAATTAAATTGTTCGATCACATTCTCATTAATTACAAAAAGTCCATTCTAATGATGTTTATCTCTATCTAGGCCTCGCACACTTTTCACGACCATGTCAACCAGTGATGCGACATTTAATCACCTTAGTTCGTTTGTTCATCAGGAAGTTTAGGTAGTCCCTACCTACAAGACAAAATCTATAGGAAGGTAAGCCAAAGCTTAATGAGATAGGGTGCAATCTCTCAGTGTTGCAACACACATATCAAAATTCAATCAAGTTATCAAATAAGTGCTATGCATGAAGAAACATATGAATGTAACATCTCATGTGGTCTTCTGGTAACCGACGTGAAGTTTAGGGTTTACGCCCCCCTTGACCTTGGGTTGGGGATTTCGAAGCCACCATCAATGCTCGGGTTTTACTCAAATCTTTATTATTCTTATCACTTAATTAAGTTGTGTCTTAGCTTTAATGTTTTAGGCTCCAGGTGCCTCAATACACCAAGCATTATACCCTCAAGGGATGGGCCGGACTCGGAACTGTCAAGGAGCGACAATCCCCTAATCACTTAGTTCTCACTTGGCGGAACAGCGATCCTCTGATCACTTTTGACGCCTCCCATGACAGTGATGGCCTTCAATCTCATGCAATGTCTCGTGTGATGCATGCCGGGTTACTAATTAAACCTCATAATTAATTAAAGTTTTGAGGGTGATCATATAATCAAGTATAAGTGCAATCATTAATCATAGGAATAATCAATCACCATACACAAAATCATTTTAGGAGCAAGGCATAAATTAACAAAAACAAGTAGACAATACACATACAGTAGATGTGATATATTAATAAGCTACGGAGTACTAGTACAACTTCCATGGTTGCACTCTTCTTTTCCCATTCCCTCTCTATACTTACATTCATGACTAAAATTCCATGTATTATCCTCGAATATGCCTACATCAATACCATAGGTATTTAGTTGTTGAACTTGATTCACATAGCTCCTTTAGCGTATACATCTTAGAAGGATTTATACATGTTGTAATTGAGGTCATGTACTACCGCTCTTCCTATCTCATTTTTATATACCCATAACATATGTACATATATGAGAAGACTTGGATCATTGAAGCCTAGAATTTCTCTTCCATAATTTGTATTGTGCATAAGGGCTTGACTACATACTTCACATCAATTATTACTTTCCATAACAACATACATGACATAGTGACATTTCTTCCTACCACTTATAAATTCATACCTATTCTCATTAAGGGGTTAAATTTCACCTTTACATACCCCTACATGTTGTCTCTTAGTCTTATTCATGGGTCTTCACTTTTCTTCAAATTTCTTAATACACAAGCTTACAAGACAACTATCACACTATATCCTAATTCCCACTTCTATTTCATCTTATGTATCACATCTTTAAGTCTAACTTCTATTCCTCTTCTCATTATACCTCTTATACACATGAACCTATATATTATCTAGCAAGACGTCATATAACGTAAATTTTCCAACTCCTCCGTTCTTGACTAGCTAGCTTATTTCACCTATGTTTAATGTATCATTTCATACCTCCTTGAAGTGCACCCTGCCATCCCCTGTTTCCAGTTGCTTCACACCACAACAACAAAACAAGAACAAGGCACAGGGATGGCCAGCAAAGGGAAGATGATGGAATGCTACACACTCTCAACGCAATCATATGTATATACATAAGCCTAAGGTCACTTATTAGCAGCAAAAGAAGGGGCAAAACAACTCCATGTGCACGCTCCTTGCACCACGGGTCAGAGGCAGCAACCGAGATTTTTTTGTTATATTTATATATATATCTATATGATCCCATTTACGGTGGCAACATCTGGAAGCATCAATCATCACAGCATGTCCAACTACTACTTATATATGTATAGTCCTTGTTTACAACAACACAAAGAGGAACAAGTCCAACACAATCCAGCAATGAAATACTGATATACATTCATCGAAAGAAGAACGACACCTCAACGTCTTACATATATTTACGTGTATGTATCTATTGCTCAGCCTCCATGAGGAAGGAAGACACGGACGAGGATTTAATGGATCTTGCTCGCACAGCAAAATAACCCCAGCAATCCCAAAGAATTACATCTATATATATATATATATATTGCTACTCGCTCTAGGGGACAAGCCCACAAACGTTCACAGTACACGAAATAGTGTATATATATACATATCTATATATATATCTATATATATATATATATATATATATATATATATATATATATATATATATATATATGCAGCAAAGTCCATATTAAAAACACAAAATCAACAATATACATATAATACAACACATCACGGAATCCTACTCACCTCGATCTCATTTCATCAGGATTTATTCGAAGTAATCCTCGGGTATTCCCGAATTAAAACACTCTTTACCTAGAAAATTAGGAAAAAGCATATCAATACACTAAATACATAATTTAAATCACTTTATCTAGTGTTTCCTAAGCTATTACAACTAATTTTAAGTAAAGTACTAATTTTTACACTTATTTATTTTTCGTATATAACTTTTAGAAACAAACTCCGTTTTGCGAAAAGTTAGTCTAGTTGAATTGCACTCACCTCAAGGAACATGTGGATGGTCTCGTCTTCTTCCCCGTTCCCATTCTTGTCTTCTTCTTCTTTTCCTTTTTTGTCTGCTTCTTTTCTTAAATTGGGTTCTGTGCGTGTAAAGAGAATGGTCGTGGGTCCTTGGTCTCCTCTTATATATATAGATATACACTATATATTATTATTATTATTATTATTATTATTTAATACTTTATTAGATTAGGGTTTTAAGAAAATCCTAGTGTACTTTTATTCGCACGATGGTCTCCATAAAATTTAGGATTTTAACATGTGTGAATATCTACTCAAAAATCCAATTTAACAATCCTGAATCTATGATTTTGATCTACTTCATCGTTTACTCAAAATTTTCTTATGGTTTACCTCTAATATGTTTATTTCTATTATTATAACTCTATTTGAAGAGTGTTTTAAGGCTTTCAATAAAATCTTTTAATTATTTTGCTATTATACGAAATTAAAGTTCATGGGCTTTACACCTTCTAATTTTGGTTCAATAGGTATCCTAACAGTATCTTGTAAACTTTGTTGATGATTTAAATATTCATCTCTATTCTTTTTATTTATTACATCATTACTATCATCCATGATTGGATTATCAATAAACTTAACATTAATAGATTCTTCTACTAATAATGTAGTTACTTCATTAAAAATACGAAAAGCCATACTAGTTGTCAAATAACCATGAAAAATTCCTTGATCAGATCTTTCATCAAATTTACCAAGATTCTGCCCTGATTTCTTAATAAAGCATTTAGTTTTGAATATGTGAAAATACGACACATTTGGCTTCCTACCTTTGTACATTGCATAAGCTATTTTCTGCATCAAGGGTCTCACATAAACATGATTAGAAATATAACAAGATATAGATATTGCTTTAGCCTATAAGTATTTTGGTGCATTACTTTTATTTAGCATACTTCATGCCATTTTTTTGTATGACTTTGTTTTTCCTTTCTACCACTCTATTTTGTTATGGAGTATATGTAGCAAAAAAATTATGTTTAATACCATTTTTCTCACAAAACTTGATAAATTTTTTATTTTCAAATTCTCTAGCATGATCTGTTCTTAAACTTATGATTAAAAACCTTTTTCATTTTGAACTTATTTTGAAAAAGTTTCAAAGGCATTAAATGGATTACTCTTATTTCTAAGAAATGGAACCCATGAAAATCGTGAAAAGTCATTAACTGTTATTAAACCATATCTATTACCTCCTAAGTTCAAAATTCTTGTCGGATAAAAAAGATCAAGATGTAGAAGTTCCAAAGTTCTTCTTGTTGAAATAACATTTTTAGACTTATGATATATTGATACAATTTTATTCTTCAAGCAAGTATCACATTTAATATCTTTAATAGAAGAAAATTTGGTAATCCAATAATAAGTTTATTTTTTGAAAGTTTTTCTAGTTGTAAAAAATTAATATGTCTAAGCTTTTTATGCCAAATAAATAGTTATCATATAATGTTAAGAAACATTTTCCAACATCTGCTTTAGATGGTTCAACCATGTAAATATTTCTTTTTCAAAATCCTTAAAACAATTTTCTCTATTTTGATCATAAGCTTCTACTTTGTCTTTTCCAAAAATCATTTTGTAACCTTTATCACATAGTTGACTAATACTTAAGAAATTGTGTTTTAGACCTCTTATTAGAGATACGTTTTCAATTGTATTAAAGGGAAATCCTAGTATACCAATTGCTATTATCTTTCCTCCATTGTCATCATCAAACTTGACATAATCTCCATTTTTCCATTCTAGGATTGTGAACAAGGAAACATCTCTTGACATATGTCGTAAGCACCCACTATCTCGGTACCACAATCCTTTTAGCTTTGTTTTATGTTTCTACATATACAAAGGAAACGATTAAACCCATTTAGGAACCTAGATTAGCTTGTGTCCACTAAAATCCAAGCTCATGTTATTTTTATTTCTTACTTGTTGATTGAGCTTGTTATTCTTGTAATAACAAAATTTTTCTATATGTCTAAGCTTGTTGCAAAAATAGAATGCCTAAGTGTTAGATCGTATTAGACTTTTCTAATATTGATATAGTCTCCATTGATATTGATATGAGCTTATCATTCATGGATGATAATTATATAATCTGGTATAACCTTCATTATACTTTCTATAATTTCTTATGTAATACTATTTGTACATTTGTCTATAATTCTATTCGAAGTTTTGTCTAGACTACTGTCTAGAATACTTTCTAATATTCTTTTCATTTTGTTTAACAAACTTATTTTCTTTTATATTTATACTTTTATTCTCCTTCTTACTTATATCAACAATATCTTTAATGATTGAATATTTTCCTTTAACAAAAATGGTTTCCTTAGCTCGGTTTGAGGACTCAGCCTTATTGTATCCTAATCCTTCTTTTGAGTTACTTAGTTATTGAGATAGTATTAACTTTTGTAGTTTTTCATCACTTTCAAAAAATTTAGTAAACATGGAACTTAAATTTTTTGACACTTCATTGATTCTTACATTAAGTTCTTCAATTGCTTTTCTTAATTTGTTATTTTCATTTGATAGCATATCTTGTGCTTCTCGTAAGCTTTTATTATCCATATGTAGAATTTCCGTATCATTTTTGAGAATATCATTTTTATCAATCAATAACATATTAGCTGACATATGGCTTCTTTTTCATTTCTTAAAGTTTCAATCTTTTCATTGGCTTTAAATAAAGCTTTTAATAGTTGTTTTACTTATTTTCTAAAACTAATAGGCATCTCATTCTCAGATTCAGAAGATACCTTAGATAAAGCCATGAAGCACATATTTGCCACTTTTTCATTATCTGATCCAGCGTTTGACTTAACGTCTAACTCATCAAGATCACTCCATGTTGCCATTAAAGTTTTTTGTTTCTTCTTGTATTTTTCCATCTTTTTTATCAACATAGGACATTCATACTTAATGTGTCCCGACTTCTTGGATTCAAAACAAACTATTTCTCTATTTCTCTCTTTCTTTTCTTCTTTTTCTTTGAAAACCTTTCCAATACCATACTTAGATTGATTAGTAGAAAAAATGTTTAGATTGTTTAGAACGCTTATCATTTTTCTTAAATGCTTTTGTAAATCTTTGAACTAACATTGTTAAATCATCATTGTCTTCCTTAGTGTCCAATTCTTCATTCGTTTCAACGTCTTGTTTAGTAGCCTCGAATGCTATAGACTTTTTAACTTTCCCTTGGTCATTCATGTGCTTTAGTTTCGATTCATATGCTTGAAGCTTTTCTAGGAGTTAACTTAGTGTTAGTTTGTATAAGTTATGAGCTTCTTCAATTGCATTAGTTTTTTAATTCCATGAACTTGGCAAGATTTGCAAGATTTTGCTTACGAGCTCACCGTCATCAAAATTTTTCCAAGCAAAGCAAGTTCGTTAGTAATTAAAGTAAATCTATTAAATCCATTAGATACAATTTCACCTAATTGAAATCTAAACAATTCATAGTCTTGCATGAGTGCTCCTCTCCTACTGTCTTTGATCATTGCAGCACCTTTATAGGTTTCACACAATTTGTCTTATATTTCCTTAGCAGATTTGCATGATGAAATCATTGCGAACATTATTTGAGAGATGCTCATCAATAGCAAATTCTTTGCTGTGCTGTTTGCTTTAGCCATTTTCTTTTCTTCATCAGCTAGGATTGGATTGTTAGTGAGAATAATTTCTTGATCTCCATAGCTTATTATTTCCCACGAAGCAAAATCTGTTGCTTTAATATAAGTTTCTGTCTTACATTTCCAATAAGGAAAGTTAGTGCCGTTAAAGAATGGTATATGATTAGATGCAATTGTGATTGTATTGTCAGCCATTAATCCACTATTGTATGAAGAAGAGCTGCTGCTTTGATACCAAATGTAGGTCTCGAAATGGCAAACAAATAGGGGGGATTTAGGTGGGGGTGTGATGAATTATTTGTTAAAAAAAAATTGTCAAATTTTAATTAAACAGTCACTTTTTAAATTTCCTTCTTGATGAAGATTGTTCATGATAAGCAAAAATAACATGGACAAAATTAATGTGCAACAAAAGTAAAGAATGCTGCGATGTATAGAGGTTCCTCTTATTGAGTACGTCCTCTCTTCTAGCTATTGGGGATCTAGTCTTCCACATAGATTGTTCCACTATTCCAATTGCTAAGAAATGTTACCAATACTAATAGCTCTTACTCTATCTTTTTAGCCTACAACTTGGCTAAGTATAGACTATAAGACTTTATAACCTCACTTTCTTGGACCAATCTGTACACGAAAAAAGCAAAGAAAAATTTTCAAAAATGAGAAATATTAATTCTTTAGTTTAAGCTAGACAAAACAAAGAATAATTGCTTTTACTCTATTCTTTTTTTTTTTTTAGGTCTTTGCTCATACATCTTTTTGTGTTTCTTGTTGTGTTGTCCTCTTTTTCTATCTTTAAATCTTTAGTTTATATGTTCTTCTTTGTTTATGGAAGCTTCCCAACATTCATGTGGACTTCTAGCGTTCATAATATTCCTACATTTGTCGAATTTTGAAAAATCTTATATGAAACTCAAATTCAAATTCAAATTTCTTAACCATGTAACTAATTCTGTTCAAAATTTGAATTTTTCGATGTCTATCTTCATCTGCTTCGTCAACATCCTCGTATGGGCTAACTTTAGTTTGAAAACAGAAAATCCCTCTTATTAGGGATGTGCTTCAATTGATATTCCTTATCCTTTTCTTGTTCTTCTTCTTTGGATGATAATTAGTTAAAATGAATTTTAAACTAATTTGATTCATTACAAAATTAACTTTACTAATTGTAGTTACAAATAGATCAAATATGTAAATCAAACTTGTATCAAATATAGATAAGAATTGTATATGCATACATTCTTCAAACCAAAGTTTATTAACCATAGTATCAAAGTATTTGTTTAAATGTCTACTTAAACGTCTAATAGATTATTTGTATCAAATTGTCTATTTAAGTGTCTCCTTAAATGTCTAACAAAGTGTCTATATTAAATTGTTTGTTTAAGTGTTTGTAAAAATAAATACTTTTATTCTACACACTTAATACATATTTACTAATAACCTTTTTATTATTATTAAAACTTATTTTAGAGAACTCAACAAATACCTTGTTTCAAATTGTAGATTTCATGTTGTAATTGAAACACGAGAGGACCATTAGCTATTTCATATTGCTCACTTATTTCATTCCACAACTTAATAGCATATTGTGTATTAAAAATTTTTTGCGATAGTTCACTCATCATTGAATTTAAAAGCCAACATCAGACCATTTAATCACATCTAGTCAACTTTATCAAGTTAGGAGAATTCTTAGGTGGTTTTTCAACTGATCCATCTATAAAACCTGATTTTTTCTTAACTTTTAATCTCATTTGAATAGATCTATTCCATGCAAGAAAATTATTACCATTGAAAATAATAGTTCCATTAGTCATACTAAGATTATTTGATCCAGATAAGAAAAATGGATTAGCAATCATTTGATCTCATATTGAAGTTTGATTATGCTCCATTTGTACTCAATCAATTACTGACATTTGCATACAAGAGAATGTAAAGAATCGATACTTTAAGAGCTTTGATACCATGTAAGAAATTTGCATATTCGACCGAACTTGAAATTAACTACAATGATTGATCATGGAAGTAAAGGTAGAAGATGGGAAGAACTATGAGAGTTTGTTAAGTTTTACAAAAGCTAGAAATCTACTATTTATAATAAAGCTAAACTAATCTAACCACTTTAACTAATATGTACAGATTAGAATTAGACAGGTGGAAACGTATTGGACTAACACATGGAAATAAAAAAATAAAATAAATAATTTCACAATGAAAAGCTAAAGTTTTTGAAATTATACATTAATGGTAAAATTTGTAAAAAAATTATATAATAATGACATTGTACAAAAGGTAGAGTATAAAAAGGTAAGGCTTTCAAAATTACGTGTTATGATATAATTGACACTTATAACCCTCATAAACTACATTTAGATATTGAAAAAGAAGATAAACTATCTAATGGATCATCAAATAATTAATGTTTTTAAAGAAATTTAGTTAAATTGAAAAAATACCAAAAGACCTTGGCTTTGATATTATAAATAGATAAAAGAGAAGTTAATGTACTTTCCCTACAAAAAATTCAGAAATAAACTCACTTTATCTTTGAAACCCAAAAAAAAAAAAAAAAAAAAATTTACCCCAACTTTTGGAACGTGAGATTAGAGATCATGAGAGGGGTGGATGGAGCTTAAATAGATTGGAGGGAATTTTGTCTTGTGAGAAATCAAGAGTTGTAAATGAAGTTCTGTATATAATTCAGAAATGGATGATAGAATAGTGTGGCCTTACAACATAAATGGAGAGTATATAGCTAATGAGGAAAGAAGGATGGATATGGCTAATAGAGCTTACTCTTCGTATTGTGCAGATAGCGGATTGAGGAAGGTGATTTGTAATTTAAAAGTTACGCCAAAAATTAGCCATTACCTGTGGCATTTGTGCACAAATTCTTTTATATAGTTTTAAACACACTTCTAATTGCTATATATCGGTCTAGATAAATTCTTTCATCATTTCATTGTAGAATTGGATCAATATGGAAAAAGATATTTGACTCCACTGCCACTGTCATCTATTTTAAATTACTATGCAAGAATGAAAGAACCGACGATATTATCGTCATTAACTAAACTTACGTTAAATTATTATAAAAAAATTTCCATATGGTTATTGGTATTTTAAATTCCCACATACTGAAGGCCCAACCTCACCCATAATAGATTAGTAAATTGTTCCCAAAAATGCACATACCAGACTTCACTGAGCATACCATATATCCTACCCTTCTAGCGTTCTCAATCCCATTGTCAGGCGTCTCCCTCAAACACACAGCCCTCTTTATCCTTAAACTCTAACCAGTCTATTGCAGTCCAAAATACCCCGTGCATTTTGCATTCCTCTCCATCTAATACAATGCCAGTTGAGCCAAAAGAAGTGACTAGTCCAATCAAAGCTTTTACTATAGGCCAACTAAAAATCGCAAGAGGCCCAGAATTGAGCTATCTCAACGGCTCCATCCATATTTCAACCTAGTTACCATGTGGAGTTTCCAGAATCACCTCCTCATCCTCTTCAAAAGATGTACTGTTACAGTTCATGCAAGGAACACAAGAAAGAGCCACAAATTGCCAGTTAGATTTCAAGATTATATCATGTAACTGTTGTAACTAGAAATTAGTTTACATAACAAGATCGGGATGTAACAAACAATGGGGATATAAATAAATGACACAAAAGGGAAAAGGGTTTTTACCCCCTTCTGGAAATCGAATATCAATTGTGGAGCCCAGGACTGCTCGAAAGTCCCACCTGCATATTCCAACACATTCATGAGTTAAAGATTATCATAATAAGAATAACATAAAAGACAAATTAAAGAGGAGGATAGAGAGCATAGAGTTTATCTGAAACCCTAACGCGAGGAAGAGAGTGTGAGGCAGGAAGAAGCTACTGGAATAAATCATCGCTCCAGAGTAAAAATAGATACGGGCTTAGGCACGGGCTAAGGCAGTGTCGTGGGCTGGGCTTGGAGAGTTTTAAAAACCCAACATTCTGGTGCTCTCGTTATGGCTTCAACAAGATCACAGGAGGAGTTTTCCAAATTGCAATCTTTGGTGTTTTCATTAGCCAAGACTATGAAGGGAATGCAATCACAGATGCAAGATTCTATCAAAGCCAATTTGGTTACTCAACAATCTATGAATGATTTGAATTCCACTATCAATACTTCTATTCAACAATTTTCAGAGAAAATGGATAACTTTCAGAATCAGAATGGGATTTCTCAACAGGATGCAACTCAAGTTCATTCAGATTCTAACCATTCATCACATTCTGCAATTAATTCCTTATTGAGAGGCATCAAATTAGAAATTCCCAAATTTTCTGGTCAAGATGTTTTGGGATGGATCTATCAAACTCAAAAGTTTTTTATTTTCATAACGTACTGGATAGACAAAGACTGGAAATTGCGTCATTTTCCTTAGAGGGAGAAGCCTTACAGTATTTGCAGTGGCTTGAGCAAAATAGCCAGTTGGGTTCGTGGCAAGCTTTCTTGCAAGCTTTCAAGACTAGATTTGGACCTTTAGAATATGATGATATTCAAGGAGCCCTGGCAAAATTAATGCAAAAGAAGTCAGTAAGTGAATATAAAAAAGAATTTGAATCTTTGTCTAATCAAGTTGTAGGCATACCTCAATCTTTCTTGCTTTCTTATTTCATTTATGGCCTTAAAACTCACATTCGCAAAGAGGTTCAGATTTTTCGCCCTACATCATTACCTCATGCAATTTGGTTAGCAAAAATGCATGAATCCAAGTTTCAAGACCATTCTTTCAGACCTCAATATTCTATACCTACTTCTTCCAACCCTAATTCTTATCCATTATAATTTTCTAAACCTCATCCTTCTAATCCTACTTCTACAGTCGACATTTCTAAAACTACCTTACCTATAAAAAAACTCTCTAAAGAGGAAATGCAAGTTAGACGAGAACAAGGCCTATGCTACAACTGTGATGATAAATATTCCAGGAATCATAAATGTAAGGCAAAATTTCTCTTGTTAATACAAGATGAAGAAGATGGATCTGTTAGTGGTCCATGTGAAGAGCAGTTGGCAGAGGATTCGGGTTGTGGGAATGGAAGTGCAAATGATAACGGATTGATTAGTTATCATGCAATGTCAGGACATTTGGTGCCTCGTACCATTCGATTTTTTGGAATGGTGAATGGCCATCAAGTGACAGTGTTAATGGATTCGGGAAGTACGCACAATTTTGTGCAAACAAGAGTAGCCAAATATTTTAGACTAACAATAGCTTCTACAGCCAATTTTGGTGTTATGATTGGCAATGGTAGTAAGCTATGTTGTGAGGGTCAATGTTCCGATTGTTGTGTTGGAAGTTCAAGGGCTGGTTTTCAAGGAATTGTTCTATGTTTTGCCAATTCAGGGTGTTGATTTTGTTCTTAGAGTGCAATGGTTACAAACGTTGGGACCCGTTACTATTGATTACACAAATTTGACTATGCAATTTGTGTATCAAGGAGCTACAGTGACATTGCAGGGAGTTAACAATGGTGCCTTAGCTCAAATTTCGCATCACCAGTTTCGAAAATTACTTAAAAGTGATTCAGTCGCTTCATGTTTTCAATTGATGGCTCAGGAGGTTAGTTCTAATTCATGCATATCCACCAACAATAAAGATATTGATATGTTATTGGGCAAATATGCTTCTGTTTTTCAAACACCTTCATCATTGCCACCTTTGCGATCTGTTCAGCATAGGATTCATCTTATTTCTGATAGTAAACCAGTGATTGTTAAGCCCTATAGGTACCCTCATTTTCAAAAAAGTGAAATCGAAAAACAGGTGAAAGAAATGATGGAGTCAGGCATCATTCAACATAGTACTAGCCCATTCACTTCACCTGTACTTTTAGTTAAAAAAAAAGATGGTACTTGGAGATTCTGTATAGATTATAGGGCCCTAAATTAGGTTACTATCAAAGATGAGTTTCCCATTCCAACTATTGATGAACTTTTAGACGAGTTATATGGTGCTGCATATTTTTCGAAACTAGATTTGTGCTCAGGATACCATCAAATTAGAATGAAGCCGAAAGATGTGGAAAAAACAGCTTTTAGAACTCATGAGGGACATTATGAGTTCTTAGTAATGCCCTTTGGCTTAAGCAATGCACCAGCCACTTTCCAGGCTATTATGAATAGGATTTTCCAACCGTTTTTACAGCGTTTTGTGGTGATTTTCTTTGATGACATATTGGTTTATAGCAGGGATGTTACTACACATTTACAACAATTGGAGTTAATATTACAAGTGTTACAGCAACATCAGTTTTATGTCAAGGCTTTTAAATGTATTTTTGCAGCATCTACTATTGACTATTTAGGTTATATAGTATCCGCTGATGGAGTGAGTCCTGATCCTTCTAAAGTTCAGGGTGTTCAATAGTGGCTGGTGCCTATGACTCAAAAATAGTTGAGAGCTTTTTTTGGGATTGGCTGGATATTATCGAAGATTTGTCAAGAATTACACTGCCATTGCATCATCTCTGACGGATTTGTTACAAAGGGACGGGTTTCATTGGAATGCTCAGGCTCAACAGGCTTTTGAAGCTCTTAAAGTCACACTATTACAAGCCCCTATTTTGAGATTACTGGATTTTTCAAAGACTTTTATCATTGAAACTGATGCTTTTGGATTGGCTGTTGGAGCAGTACTTTTACAAGAGACTCACCCTATTTCATATTTTAGCAAAAAGATACCTTTACATTTGCGCAAAGCTTCTGCCTATGTAAGGGAGCTTTATGCTATTGTGGCAGCAGTACGCAAGTGGAGACAGTATGTGTTAGGCTCACATTTTCTTATCCGGACTGATCATAGAAGCCTTAAGGAGATTCTCACACAAGTTATTCAAACACTTGAGCAGCAGCAATATCTTTCTAAGTTGATAGGATATGACTACACTATCACTTATAAATCAGGACAAGAGAATCAAGTAGCTGATGCTTTGTCTAGACAGTTTATAGAGGAGGGACAGTTTTTTGGATGGTCTTCTCCACATTTCTGTTTTATTGAGACACTAAAGAAAGAGTATCAGACCATTCCTGCTTTTGTGCAATTAATTTCTGACCTTGCACATGGGCACACAATTAAATATCCTATAGTTTGGAAAAATCATTTGTTATACTATCATAACAGATTGTTTTTGGTGCCACAATCTTTTGTGATCCAACTTTTACTACAGGAATATCATGTGACACCTAGTGCTGGTCATTTTGGATTTTTGAAGACTTACAAGCGGATTGTTGGAGAATTTTTTTGGGACGGCATGAGGAAACAAGTTTATGACTTTGTTCGGAGCTGTATGGTTTGCCAACAGGTGAAATATTCTACTCAAACACCTGCTGGGTTGTTAGCTCCACTTCCTATTCCAGACCAAATTTGGGAAGACATTAGTATGGATTTTATTACATGTCTTCCTGAATCTGAGGGCTTATCTATTATTTTGGTAGTTGTTGACCGGTTGTCTAAGTATTGTCATTTGGGTGCTTTGGGATCTAGATTTACAGCCACTACAGTAGCAGCCTTATTCTTGCATATGGTCATTCGTTTGCATGGTATTCCAAGGACCATTGTGTCGGATAGAGACCCAATATTCATGAGCCATTTTTGGAAAGAACTTTTCAGATTAAGTGGGACTACTTTGGCCATGAGTAGTGCTTATCATCCTTAAATGGACGGGCAAACCGAAGTGCTCAACAGAACTATTCAACAATATTTGAGGTGCTTTGTGATGGATAAGCCTACTGGTTGGGTCAAGTTTCTACCATGGGCTGAATTTGCATATAATATTTCTTTTCATGATGGGGCTGGTATGACACCATTCGAAGTGGTCTATGGTAGAAAACCACTAGTTATGCCAGCATATATCAGGGGCACTTCCAACATACAAGCTGTTGATCAGGACTTAATTGCTAGAGATGAGGTGCTTAAGTTGCTCAAGATAAATCTACAGCAAGCTCAGAGTCGTATGAAGCAATTAGCTGATAAACATCAAAGGGATGTCACATTCGAATCAGGAGACATGGTATTTGTAAAGCTCCGACCATATAGACAACTTTCTTTAATGCAAGGACAACATAAATTGTCTAAGAGATATTATGGTCCATATAAGGTGCTTAGGAAAATTAGTTTTTCAGCCTATGAAGTGGAGCTTCCACCATCCTCAAAGATTCATAATGTTTTTCATATATCGTGTCTAAAAAAGGCTTATGGAGTAGATTTTCCATCTTTGGATTTACCTACTGGATCTGTCAACAATCAAACCTTGTTGACTCCATTAGCTATTGTGGATATTAGAGTTATTCGAAGAAAGGGTTAGGATTGTAAACAGCTATTAGTTTAGTGGTCGGGGTTACCACTAGAAGACACGACATGGGAGGATTTCGACTCTTTTGTTACAACATATCCGGATTACAACCTTGAGGACAAGGTTGTTTTTCTAGAACGGGAGCAAAATGTTACAGTTCATGCAAGGAACACAAGAAAGAGCCACAAATTGCCAGCTAGATTTCAAGATTATGCCATGTAACTGTTGTAACTAGAAATTAGTTTACATAACAAGATCGGGATGTAACAAAAAATGAGGATATAAATAAACGGCACAAAAGGGAAAAGGGTTTTTACCCCCTTCTGGAAATCGAATATCAATTGCGGAGCCCAAGACTACTCGAAAGTCCCACCTGCATATTCCAACACATTCACGAGTTAAAGATTACCATAATAAGAATAACACGAGAGACAAATTAAAGAGGAGGATAGAGAGCATAGAGTTTATCTGAAACCCTAACACGAGGAAGAGAGTGTGAGGCAGGAAGAAGCTACTGGAATAAATCATCGCTCCGGAGTAAAAATAGATACGGGCTTGGGCACGGGCTAAGGCAGTGTTGTGGGCTGGGTTTGGAGAGTTTTAAAAACCAAACATGTGCACTACCAAGGTCTCCCCTTCTAAAGTCATTCCGGTGATGAAAACTCTATCTATTAAGAGACCAACTAGAGATTTAACTATGGGGCCAGCTAGGAGGCTTAAATTCGAAGGAATTAGTAATGATGATCCTGCATCGACAATCAAGATGGTAAATAGAAGAGGTAGACTGGCAAAGAAGATACTATAAGGGTAAGAAAGAAGGTCTCTTCTCTTAAATAGCTAGCTTTATTTTAGGGATAATTTGATAATGTGCTTGTAACTCTTGGTGATGCTTCAAGCGGCTAAGATGGCTGGCTGGAAGTAGCCATAAGGAGCCATGATCATATTAAGCTAGAGCTATCAAGGACTGGGGTATTCCTTGATGGTTTAGCATATGAGAGACCTTGTTTTTAGGCATAAACCCAGTGTTCTCTATCTCCTGGAAACAAAGAATAAAACTTCAAACTATTTAGGTTAAGAAGAAGTATGCACTTTGCAAATGGGTTTTATGTCCTTCCCACAATAGATATAGGGGATCGCCTTTATGGTGGACTAATGATGTGGATCTCACCATTCATAAGACGAATAAGTACCATATCTTTTCAACTTTGGAACTATCTAATGGCTCTTTATTCTCAAATATTTCCTGGATTTATGGAGATCTTGACCCACAACAGTAGCATGAATTAAGGAAACATTTGGAAGGCATAGGAAGTAATAACACATAGATGCTATGGTTGTGTGTTGGTGAATTTAGCGACATTATGTACACTCATGAAAAAGAAGGTGGTGTTCCAAAGTGTAGTAAACTGATAGATAGGTTTTGTAACATGATCATGAGAGCAAATCTAAATGATTTGGGATTTTAGGGACTAGCCTACACTTGGTGGAGCAAGAGGGAAGGTGAAAGATTGATATTATAAAGAATAGATTGAGCTCTTGCTTTGAGTGAATGGCTTCACAAGTATCCTCATATACAGGTTCTTCATAGTGAAATGATTGGGTTAGATCATGTTGCCTTGGTGATTGATTCTTGTTAGATGGATAGAAGGGGAGAAAGAGTTTCAAGTTTGAAAACATGTGGATTACATTGGATGATTGTAGAGAGGTAATAAGTGAAGCTTGGAAGGTTAATCCTACACATGGCCATTAGTTTTTGTCGGGTTTTAAATTGAAACAATGTAGAATAAAATTGTTAAAGTGAAGTCGAAAGGATTTCCTAAATAGTGAAAGGGAAATTTAAAAATTAAAAAAATGATCTGGGTGAGTTGTAGAATTAGGGAGGTCATAGGGATGTTAAATGTGAAGCAAAGTAGATTGAGAAATTGGGAATTCTTTGGAAAAGATAATAAATGTATTGGCATCAAAGATTAAGGGTATCTTAGTTAAAGGAAGAAGATAGAAATATAGAATTTTTTCATTGGCCTATGCTGCTGTAGACGTAAAGGAATAAGATAATGAAGCTAAAAGATGGCAGTGGAGGTTGGATTGAAACTAAAGATGGTATAATGAGGGCCTTTGACAATTTCTATGAGGATTTATTTACCTTTATGGACATAGGTCATGGAAGAAATCCTAGAATCGATCCCTAATTTAATTAGTAGGGAGATAAATAAAGATCTACAAAACCCTATGACCTCTAAAGAGATTAAATGTGCAACTTTCCACCTAAGTTCTTTAAAGGCTCTAGGTCCATATGGTTTTTTTTTTTTTTTTTAGAATCTTCTTTTAGTGTTATTGGCACATTGTGGGCAAAAATGTGGTAGACATAGTTCATAACTTCTTGTCGATAGATAACACAAATGTAGTCCTCATTTTAAAAGTTCCTTCTCCTTAAGAAGTAGGTCACTTCATCTAATTAGTTTGTGTAATTTTGCATATAAGATTACTTCTGGAGTGCCTATGAATGATTTTTTCTTCATAATTTAGCATCAGAACAACAAAGTGCTTTTGTGTTTGGTCACATGACATACAATAATATATCATTATAACACATGAAGCATTTCACTTCTTAAAGACTAGGAAATCTAAGATTAAATATTTTTGTGGCCTTAAAATAAATATGAACAAAACTTATAATTGAATTGAATGGGACAACTTGAAAGCAGTGTTAATTCAATTAAGCTTCTATATGACTTAGGTTAATTGGGTAATGGAGTGTGTATCAATGGTCTTATATAAAATCATTATAAGTGGAAAAATATCAAATAGGGTTAGGCTATCTAGGGGACTTGGACAAGATGGCCAACTATTGCTCTATTTGTTTATCTTAATTGCAAATGTCTTGTTAAGGAGTGTGCCAAAGGTAGTAGAGGAAAATAGGATTGTTGGGATGAGAATGAGGCAGATGTGTCCCATTATATCTACTAATGAGTGGAGATTCCAATATCTACTAATCTTGGGTGAAATTTGGGTTTACTTACTCTATAGGGAAGAAAAAAATTGAAGGCTTTGGGATTTATTAAAGATAAGCTTAAGGTAAAGTTTAAAAGCTAGAAAAGGGGATTATTGTCAAATGTAGGAAGAGAAATACTTATTAAAGTAGTGGCAAATGCAATCCTAACTTATTTAATGAACTACTTTAAGTTTCTTGCCAAATGGTGTAGAGAAGCAAATTCCATCATTGCATGGTATTGGTGGGGACAAGTAGAAAAGGAGAGGAAGATACATTGAGTGAGTTAGGAGAGTGACTTTTCCAAAATCTATCTGTTCTAGGATGAATGACAAGCACAATAGATCAGTTCACTTGATTCACAATCATCTAGGACATACTTATGTATCCAAGTTACAACATTTAGAAATTTGTAAACATTTGGATGTTGATAATTTTTGTTGTAATACATGTCAAGAAGTAAAGTTTCATAGATTACCATTTCCAATTAGTTCTAGTTCCACTTCTTTGCCATTTGAGTTACTTCATATCGATGTTTGGGGTCCATATTCTTTACTTCTCTAGATGGTGCTAGATTTTTCTTAACAATTGTTGATGATTATATTAGAGTAACATGGATGTATCTACTGCATCACAAACATCAAATCTTGTTTGTTCTTGATTAATTTTTCCGATATGTTCTCAATCATTTTTCTATTACTCCAAAAGTTATATAAATTGATAATGGAGAAGAATTCATGTCTAAACTTAGTCAAAATTTGTTTCATAACCTTAGAATAGTACATCAACACACCATTCCATATACTCCTCAACAAAATGGGAAAGTTGAGGGGAAACATCATGATTTGTTACGTCGCTAGAGCTCTTCAAATTCATGCAAACTTACTAAATTTTTTTTGGGGCAAATGTATAATTACTACTACTTTTTTGATAAACAAAATGCCCGTGTCAAATCTTGGATGGAAATCACCTTATGAAATGTTGTTTCACAAATTACCAAATTATGAAAATCTAAGAGTGATGGGTTGTCTATGCTATGGTACACATCTTTCACCACAACTTGATAAATTTGATCCTAAAGGTGTTAAATGTGTATTCATTAGTTATTTTAATGGATAAAAAGGTTATAAACTTTATAATCTTTCTTCTAAATAGATAATGGTAAGTAGAGATATTATTTATTTATTTTTTGAGATATATTTCCTTTTTGAAATCAATCTTTCCAAAATCCTCATTATGATACTCTTCATCCTAGTTTAAATACACTTTCTTCTTCCTAAAAATTGTGTTTTGTTTGACTCAGATATACTTAATTCATCTTCTCCTAATTAGAACCACTTCGTTTTGTAGAATCTTGTCTGTCCTCTGATGAATTACCTACCATAGTTGATCATTTTTTCTAGTATTCTAGCAAATAATATTGCTGATCCTGAAGTTAGAAGATCTAGAATGCGAAAGCCTTCTTCTTGGCTTTAGGATTTTATACATTTAGCCTAATCTAATATGGTTATAGGTTACACTTTACAAATTGAATTACCTTCTATAACTACCAGCGATACTACTTATCCTTTACTTAATATTCATTCCTTTGCTAAATATCTACCAGATTTTGTTGTGTCATTAGCTAATCAATTAACTATAAAAGAGCCATCTCATTACTCTCAAGTAGTTAGGTAAAAGGAATGGGTTCAAGCTATGGAACAAGAGCTTAATGCTCTTGAATCCAATGATACTTGGGATATTACTTCTTTATGAAAAGGAAAAAAGGCTATTGGTTGTAAATGGGTTTATAAAGTGAAATATCGAGTTGATGGAAGTGTAAAAAGATATAAAGCATGGCTAGTAGTTGAAGGATATACACAAGTAGTTGGTGTAGAATTCTAAGATTCATTTTCTCTTGTTGCAAAATTAAACACTGTTCACATTGTCATTGTTGTTAGTATTGCTTATTCTTAGGCTTTGCATCATATAGATGTTAATAATGCTTTTTTCCATGGTCATCTTGATGAGGAAATCTACATGGTGCCACTCGAGGGATATGATAAAGTCCAAGGTAATCAAGAGTGCCATTTGAAGAAGTCTTTATATGGCCTTAAACAAGCTTCTTGATAATGAAATGTGGAAATATAAAAATTTCTAATTTCATGTGGTATTAGTTAGTTGAAACATGATCATTCTTTGTTTATCCAACGGTCCTCTATTGGTTTTGATGTGGTATTTTTGTATGTAGATGGCATTCTCATTACTGGTTCTAATGAGGTTTCTATCAATTTCTTGAAGACAAAATCATATGCTACATTCACCATAAAGGATTTGGGGTTAGCAAGGTACTTTCTTGGTCTTGAAATTTGTCAAACCAATACTAGATGTTTGATAAATCAAAGAAAATTTCTATTGGATGTCTTAGAGGCGGTTAGTCTCACTACTGCTAAACCAACGAAAACTCCTCTACCTATTGGTTTGAAGCTTGACAATGAACATGGTGATCTACTTGAGGATCCTACTTCTTTTCAAAGACTTGTTGGCCAGCTATCTTATATTAATCTTACAAGACTAGGCATTAGTTTTGCTATCTATCATCTTAGTACATTTTTGTCCAAACCACGAGTTGCCCATTTGTAAGTTGCATTCCTTGTTCAATGGTTTTTGAAAGGGACTATCTCTCTTAGGTTGTTTTATCCTACCAACAATGATCTATCATTTCATGCCTTCTTTGATTTTGATTGGGTGACTGACATTTTAGATTGAAAATCTATTAGTGGCTACTGTATCATGTTGGGGTCAACTTTAGTTTCTTGGAAAACTAAAAAATAAACGACTGTATCAACCTCTTCTATTGAAGCAGAATATAGAAGCCTTGCAGTTGCTACCAAAGAGGTTTTGTAGACTTCGTATATATTACAAGATTTACATGTGTCTATCACACTTCCTTTTCCTTTGAAGTGTGACAATAAATCTACACTTCTCATAGTAGCTAATCTTTGTTATCATGCATAGATAAAGCATATTGATATAGATATTCACTTTGTTTGTGATCATATTACTTCTGGGATGATACATGCTATTTTTGTTCCTTTTAAACTTCAACTGGCGGATTTGTGCACCAAGATTCTTCCTAAACAACAACTCCACTTCTTAAGATCCAAGTTGGGACTTCAAGAAGCATTAACTTGAGGGGGGGATGAAGAGTTTATATTAGTCCATGTGTCGATTATTGATTTGTCTAGCTAGAGTCCACATGTTAATTTTCTATTGGTAGTTAGTTAGTTAAATTGTTAGATATATTAAGCAAGTTGATGTAGACTGAGTAGTATTGATGAAATAGAGAAAATAGAGTTGTGGTATTTTTCAGTGTTGTTGTAGACTTGGTTCCTAGTTGAACTTTCTTTACTAATCAAATCATAGTTGTGTTTCACAAACCTGTCAGATGTTAAGTTGCTTAAAAGGGGTTGAATGTAGTGGAAAAGATAAGAAGATATTGTTTGCAAAAGTATGCACCATCCATTGGATTATTTGGAAAATAAGATGAGAAAAGTATTTTTAGTGGAATTAAGCTAAATTTCTGTAAAGTGAAGAGACATGCTATAGCTTAATGGTGGAAGTTGACTTGCTTACTAAAGGTAATTTTTCTAACGAACAAAGGGAACACATTGCTACATTTTATTTCTTTTTTTGTAGGTTGTTGTGTAGGTTGCACATATCCAATAGAAGACTTTGGTTTGAGCTTTGTTCAACCCCAACCTAATGCCGAGTTTAGGCATAATAGATCTCTTCCTCCATTTAATGGTGACATAGGTAGTTTCTTGGGATAACAGTAGCAACATGTTATAGAATCATATTCAAATGAAGAGTGTAGCATCTTCGATCCTACAACACTATGGTGGGCGGGTACATTATGTTATACCTATAGTAGTGTTCTATCTTGGGTTCGAGCGATAGAAAATGACTAGCAAGCTCCTAGAAGTCCTTTTATTAAAATTACTTTAGATGGAACTTTTTCTTCCATACAAGATGTTGTTGCCATAGGTATAATGACGAGAGATCATGTAGGAGTTGTTTTGGTGGGGGGGGGGGGGGGGGGTGGTTAAATAGATGATGTTTGGTAAATCTATTTATAATAAATAATTTTATAAGAAAAGACATATCTTTTGATGCATTTCTCAATTAGCTATAATTCTATAATTTTGGAAGCTTTTTGTTATCGTACATTTTTGGTATGACTTTTTTAAAATAGTAACTCTGTGCTATTAATTTTTTGTCATCATGATTTTCTCCAAAGCAACTAAATAGCATAAACTAGATTCCTTTCTTCCCTCACAAAAGGAATTAAAAAAGAGAGAGAGAGAGAGGAAAAATCATCCCAATGAATCATATTATTTTTCCCTCCATTCTTAACGAGAGATTAATAAGGGAAAAATGATCCACAACTAGGTGCCACTCATACCATAGATATACATATAATCTTAAGAAGAGAAAGAAAAAACAAACACAATAAAATAATCTAAAAATATGAAGAAAAGTGTACATCAGTCTTAAAAACACCATCAAAGTTGGCCTTACTCATGTCAATAATGATTTTACACTCCTTACTTTCATTCTCTCATTAATATTATTATTTTTTCACTATCCTATTATTTTTACATAGTTTTGCTCCATTATGTGATTAAATTACCAATCCTTACATGTTTTTATTTTATGAAATTTTCATTTTTAGGTATTCTAAATATGGGATTTAGATGTTGTATAATCAAACATACTATAGGAGAGTTGGTTTGAGTGCGGGGTCACACGCATGCTCTCTCTTGATGATTAACCAAATCCCATAATTGGAAGGTATGGATCATAATTTGCTAATTCAATTTTTGGGATGGTCCCATATTTCCATAGTTTATTAATTTTGATTATGTACATAAAGTAATTAATAAAAATATTTTCCCTTACATGTTAATGTATATGTCTCCCTCTTTGTTTGTTTGTTTGTTTGTTTGTTTTTAAGTATGTTTGCAATTTATATGTTTATATATGTTAGAATTGTTTTATCATCATATTATGTCCACTAAAAAGGAATCATTGTGTATGCAAAGTTGCATGAATGTAAGACATTTGATTTTGACGATTGAAATCCATGAGTAAGGTTTGGACCATTGCTTGTAAGACATTTGATTTTGACGATTGAAATCCATGAGTAAGGTTTGGACCATTGCTTTCAAGTTGAAGAGTTGTTGTGTTCTAGAGAATTCTTCTCCCCACCTAACTACAATACATAATTTAACTATTGATGTTGGGGAGGGAGAAAATAAATCTAGCTCATTCCATTGGAAAACCAATATTAAAGACTTATATGCAGCCTTAAGATTTTTGATGTAGATATAAGCATTCGTTTACATAATTGCTTTCCTAACCCCGCCTCCATACATGCATATATTGTACCAAAGGTGAACAAAAGGGATAGGCTCATGTAACCATCTCTAACTTTTAATATATGTTTTTCATTAATCTTAGAAAAATTAAAATTTGCCTAAATAATGATAATTACTATGAAAATTTCATTCCATCTAAATATTAAGATTTGTAATTTAACCCCTTGCCAAAATCCTAGATTCACCATTATTTGCATGTTTGATATTTATAGTTGAAAAATCTTTTATCTCTTATGACTTAATATATTTTGTAGGTTGTACCTTTTGTTTAATATTACCTTTTTGCAATATTTATATATTATTTCTGTTGCATATAGCTTTTTGGCACTAATATATTTCAATCATTAATAATTATTTTTATAGATACATCCTTTTTTTTTTTTTTATAAAAATGATAGTATTTATAGAAGAGTTGCAACATTTACATAACTTAGTAAAAAAATGATACAACTCATGATACATAATTACACTTTCATAATTTAAGGGGTTATAATTATTTGTATAAGGCATATCATCTATGTATTATAATATATTATTTTAAAAACTTTTATCATTTATAATTTTTTAGTAATTTACCTTTTGTCTATTTGTAAGTTTAATTTTTATGACTTACACCTTTTCGTTATTAGTATCTTTTGGTCACTCTTTTTTCAACTATGTAACCAAAAGATATGTCATTTGAATAAATAATGGCAAAAGTTGTAACTTTACATATCTTAATATAAACTAATATAATTTTAGATATTTTAAAAATGTTATAACCTTTTCAAATAACATAACATTTTTTTATACAAATGTAAAATGACCACTAATAATCATTTAAAACCATAATTTATATTAAATAATAATAATTATATCATATTTAAAACAATTTATGTACATTACTAATATTGTTAATGTATATATATATATATACTTTAAATTAGGAACCGTCCATGATGCATAACGTTGACCAGTTCTCCTTTAATAGCAGATGCAAATGCTTTAATGGATGCTATAAAGCTTGCTAAGGACCATCATTGGCTTGACGCAATCCTCGAGACTGGTTGTGCACAATTGTTTAAGGCTTTGCTTGTGGATAGTGACCTGCCATGTCAATTGTATACTTACGTGATGGATTTCAAATGCTCTCTGGAAAATTTCAGATCTGTCCAAGTGAGGTTAATCAAGCGGCAAGCAAATTTGGCAATGGATTGGCTAGCAAAAAATATTTGATAAAGTATTGGATAAAATACTTATATTTTATACTATTTAAAATATTGTATAAAAATCAAATTTACTGAATAAAAATATAAAAACCTTTATCTAGTATTTTGTATATCATATTTAGTATAGTACTTCATTTATCCAAATAGTTGATATTACAAAAATCTTTATTCAGTAAAAATTATACTAAATGTGGTATAAGATAATTGTATTGTTCTATTTTTCTTATTCTATTGTAAATACACGAGTAATATAATATATATATATATAATAATAATAATAATACAGCTAAGGTTAATATCATAAATAATTTAAAAGGATTAAAGGCAATTTGATAATTTGGACGAGGACTATAAATAGGTCGTTATAAACCCTATTAACCTTTTTCCTCCCTTTGTATCTCACAAAACCCTAAAACCTTCTTGGGTGAATCCATAGAGAAGGAGACGACCCTTTTTTCCACCACTAGCTTATCGGATTAAGGTAAGCACATCGATCAACGATTATGAATTGTGATTTACGTATGTATATGATAGCGTAGGGAGTAATGAATTAAGATCATTTACAAGTCAAGATTAATTTGTGTGACACAAGGTTTGAAGCAAGCACTTTAAGCATATCGATCACGATTCAAGTTAAGAAAGGGTATCTACTACTGTATTAGACTATAAATTTTATGTTAGATAGATTAATTAGATTAAATTGCTTAGAAATCGAGCTGATGGATCGATTTATGAAGTGTATAGTAAGATACATGGCCTCTCAGCATGACCGTGTTGGAATCGTGTTGAAGACTCAAAGTGAACCAAGAGATACATGGCTTCCAAACATGATCGTGTTAGAATCGTGTTAAAGACCCAAATAAACCGAGAGATATACGGCCTTCTAACACGATTGTGTTGTGACCGTGTTAAAAAAGAGAGAGTAAGATATACGGTCCCTTAACATGATTATGACTTCCCCGTGATGAGTTCGAAGAGTCATAGGAATGTACACGGCCTTTGGCATGATTGTGTACTACTATGTGTTCACCAACACGACCCCTAACATGGTCGTGTTGAGTTGAAAAGTTTCCCTTTTCATTTTATTTCATTGAATTTCAATTTTAAAAGCATGTACTTGGGATTATGTATAGGTTTGAAGGATTTATAAGGCTATAAGAAGTGTGAAGGATCAAGTATTACAATTTAGGTACGTGTATATCATGTTTGTTGCTTGTATTTGATAAATTAGATTTTTGCGTATAGGTTTAATAATATTATAAATGAACTTGACTGTGTGCATGTGATTGTGAATTGTTGGGTCCTAGAAACTAAGTGTGAGTCGATGTTCTTAAGATGGCACCTCGATGATCGGTATGTGACGTTGTCCCTAGTGGAGTCATGTATCGAAATGATCTGGGTCTTATGTAGAGGAGTTGTGTATCGAAATGATTTGGGTCTTATATAGAAGATTGTGATGTGAAATGTAGTGATGTAGAAGGTTGTGACATGTATTGTAAAAGGTTGTAATATATGGACTTATAGACTCATGGATAGTAGGGAGTACCCACTATCATATATATATATATATATATATATTATGTATGGTTGTGGAAGGTTGATGTGTGAGGACTCATGGACAGTGGGGTGTATTTACTGTCATATATGTATTATTATTATGTGTGGTAATAGACTCATGGACAAAGAGATATATCTTTGTTATATATATATATATATATGTATGTATATGTTGCTAGTGGATGGATTATGAAATGATGTTTAGGAATGTTATATGTGATGATATTTATGATGTGATCGTGTATCGGCTAAAGATTGTATAAGATAAATAAAAATTATGTATGAATATTATGATGTATCTTGCATGTGTTATTGTTTCTGGCATGACATGTGTGTATGTATAGGTATGCATTGTATTGGGTGTTAGCTCACCATTCGGGGAATTTTTTTTTTAGTTGCAGATGCTATAGAAAAGATTATAGGGTATGATAAAAACCTAATAGAAGCTAATCAGGATACGGAGAAGAATGTGGAGTATGTGTATTATGATGAGTAGGATCTTGATGAGAAGAAAAGAGAATATAGAATAATTTGTAATTATGATTTAGATTATCATGTTATTTAAATTGTTAAGGGCTTTCGCTATATTTAAATTGAGAAAATTGAATAGAAATTATGTTTGGAAAGATATACATTTCTTTAAAAAAAAAATTGTGGTATTATTGGAGTTTATAAATAATTCCACTATAGTAATTTAAGAGGTTCATTTATTATATTGAATAATTGAAAGATAATATTTGGAGAATTATAGCAATTAAGTCTTTGCGTGTCTTTTAGTACTAAGGACATATGACGAGCTATACCATACTTGAGTTTTGGGGCATTACATCTATACTATCTAATACTTTTTATACTACCACTTAAAGTCTTTCTCACAGTCAAAGCTCAAGCCCCGCCATAAACAGCCTGGTGGAATATGAGTCCTCGGCATCTCTACGCTACGTCCGACCAAACCAACACATTCATGGAGTAGACGGAAAACTCAACACTGCATATATTCCTGAGAACATCCAAGGGTTATCAAACAGCAATTACGTGCATATGATGAATCCATCATGGAAAACGGCCCAAAGTGTTCATAAAGGGCCTTTTGATTACTAGTTGAGCTTACTTAAAATAGACCAATGACCCGGAAAAGCCATCTTCTAAATCTCCATGTTTATTTTGGTCATATCACCACTTCCAAATAATTCGATATACTTGCACCGAGAGGATGAATATTTATTCCCAATTCTATACTTGATCTGATTGAATAAATTTTCATAGTAATGTATTAATTTTTTTATCTACATGGATATTTATAATTGGTGAGGGAACATACGAGATAAGGAATTAGGGATAATAAATATTTACCCGCACTAAAAATACAAGTGAGCATAGTAGATTTTGCGTTGTCCAATTTCGGTGTATATTTGCATTACTTTTAATTTTTCTTTTAATATAAGAAACTCTTATTGATGAAAAAAGAGTACTAATATATTAAGTGTTTGGTTACCGTAGTGAGCAAATATCAATAATTTTTTAATATACAATGGTCAATTGAATAAATAATAGCAAGGGTTGCAACCTTATATGTCTTAATATAAAATAATATGATTTTAGATATTTCTAAAGAGTCATAACTTTTTCAAATAAAGTAATATTTTTTTATACAAATGTAAAATGACCACCAATAATAATTCAAAATCGGTAATTTATATTAAATGATAATGATTATACCATATTTAAAACAATTTATATACGTCCCGGCACTTGGTGCATGACTTTAACTAGTTCTCCTTTAATAGTAGAACCAAATGCTTTAATGGATGCTATAAATCTTGCTAAGGAGCATCATTGGCTTTGATGTAATGTTTGAGATTGATTGTGCACAATTGTTTGAGGCTTTGCTTGTGGATAGTGACCTGCCATGGCAATTGTATACTTACGTGATGGATTTCAAATGCTCTCCGGAAAATTTCAGACTTGTCCAAGTGAGGTTAATCAAGTGGCAAGCAAATTTGGCAATGGATTGGCTAGCGAAAAATATTCGAATGGAGATGTATGTGTCTTTCAGACTAGGGTGTATCTATTCTTATCTTCACTTTTAGATATTCTGTGTCACGAGCTTTGTTCAGCTAATATATGAGACTATGTGTTTGTTGATGCAATGGGTTGTATTTATGATTCATGATTATCAATAGAAATCTTCTTTTAGAAAAAAAAAAAAAAATCTATGCTATACTTTATTGAGCAAAATAGCTCATAAATGTTACGTGTTGTTAATACATAGAATTAAATTATAATTAAATAGAAGCCTTCATCTTACAGAATTCTGGAGCTACTCACTTGACCTCTAGATTTCCAAATTAGTCTTTTTTGATAGTTGATATTTCTAATTTAAAAATACTGTAAGATTGTACTTGGACATTGTAACTAACATATTATAGTATATGTTATATGGCATTATTTAAATATGTGTTCATGTCTTCGCATTGTGATAATACTGTATAATAATATACATGAATTATAGAAATGCATGCTACACTATGAAGTATCACTTGGGGGCAATACTCAAGACGTAATAGACCCCGCTATATACATCATAATGCAATGCCAGTAGAGGCAAAACTGCACTTAAGTAAAGACTAACAACAGTTTGGTAGGTCTCCCTGTCTAGACAAACAACAACAATATAACGTAGTCTCGTACATGACTCTACTACGTAAGTCTTAATGAGAAAAATATATTAGAAGGGTTTAAGATTTTTCTAATATTTTCTATCACTCTCCTTTTCCCTTTTAAGACCTAAGTTTTAAAAATAAGTCAAGGTTGGATTTTTTTTTATTCTTCGTTACAAATATGATTAAAAGCTAGCTCCTAAAATGAAATAAACATATAAAAATTGATTCTAAAATGAAAAAATAAAAATAAAAATATAGATCCTGAAATAGAAAAATATGAAAGATTAGATCCCTCAATTATTTTTTAGTTCTTCAATTCAAGACATAACATTAACGATACTGTAATAAAGAGTAATGAAGACCATATTTTGAATGGTTTTAGAAAGCTTATGTTTGATAAAAATTTTCAAAATATAAGTCTTGAAACTAAGAAAAAAAATGGAAATGTTTAGGTTATTTTACCAATTTTTTTTTTCTTTTTTCTTTTTCCTTGATGAGTATAATGGGGAGAGTGGATTTGAACTTATACTATCCCTATGAATGAACATAGTTCATATTAGTTGGTGTACAAGGTCTTGGTCCTTTTACTGTATTTTTTATGTGGGCAAGATAGCTTTACAAATTAGGGAATACATAGATCATTAAAATACCAAAAGAGTACTTGGAATTTTTAGAAATAGAAGACTTCAAAGCAAAGATAGAAGCAATCAAAATAAAAAAGTTAAGCCATCAAAATTAAAAAATGGTCTAGCACATTTAGAAGTATGGGTAGTTTGAATCGGAAAATCAGAAGCCATCCACAAAGTCATTCGGAAGAAGAGGCATACTTCTATAATACAATTTAGCTTGATTTCCCAAGCTCACTGATTGATTTTTGAAGCTATTTCTAAAGCTTGCAGTTAGTCAAATTAACTTATGTTTAGCATATTTAGAAAAGTTAGTCTTTTATTTCCTTTTCCAATTTATTTTGTTTAGGAGAACTGTTTTCTTTTTTTTTGTTTTCTTTGTACTTTTATTTTTTCTTATTAAGTTTAGAAAAGTTATTTTAATATCTTATTTTCTTTTTATTTAATTCTAGAATTTTAAATTCATAAATACCCAATTTATTTTCTCTCTTTGAGTCAATTTTTTCCATTCATCAATCGTACAATACACAATGAGAATCATGGAGTCACTCTCATAGACAGCCGAGTGGAATATGAGTCTTCGGCTTCTCTACGCTACGTCCGAGCAAACCAACACGTTCAAGGAGTATACGGGAAGCTCGACACTGCATATATTCCTGAGAACATCCAAGGGTTATCAACCAGCAATTACGTGCATATGATGAATCCATCATGGAAAACGGCCCAAACTGTCCATAAAGGGCCTTTTGATTACTAGTTGAGCTTACTTAAAATACATCAATGACTCGGCGATCAATCTTTATGAGCCATCTTCTAATTCTCCATATTTATTTTGGTCATATCACCATTTTCAAATAATTCGATGCACTTGCAATAAAAGAATGAGTATTTATTCCCAATTCTATATTTTGAGCAAGTTCCCATCAATCATGTGAATATACTTAATGTAGTTGACTATGCATTATTATTTTTTTTTTTATCTATATGTATATTTATAATTGATGAGAGCACTTACGAGATAAAGAAGTATGTATAATAAATATTTATCTGCAATAAAAATACGTGAGTATAGCAGATTTTGTGTTCTCCAATTTCAATGCATATCTACATTACTTTTAATTTTTCTTTTAATATAAGAAACTCTTATTGACTGAAAAAGTGTACCAATCTATCACATGTTTAGTTTTTCTAGTGAGCAAATATGAATAATTTTTAAATATTGAATAGTGATAATAAGTATTTTTTTAAATAAGTATTATTTATATTTTTGCATGTTAGAATTTTCTTGGTACTGGCATGATACTAATTTAATGAATTTATATGGTGTGTTGATATCATCTACTCCCTTGGACATATCAATAAAAACTGATTAATGCTATTAAGTTGGAAAAAAAATTTATTGGTTGATATAAGTCATTTTAATATGTGGTGTATAAATATCAATAAGATTTTGATAAGTATAATAGTTAAATGGTAGTTTTTAAAACAAATTATTATTCATGTTTTATATAATTTATATTTATTAAAATTTTATTAATATTTATATATTATGTATGTATAACGTATAGTATATATATCAATAATTAAATCTTTTCTCGATAGATGGAGTAAAACTTGAGAGAAAGGGACTTATTTAATACATAAGTTAAGGATAAAGAAATTAAGTTAGAATATAAAATATTTAATTAAAATTTAGTCGGAAGCATCTATCGTAGGAAACTTTGTACCTGGTCTTTCCCCATACACACAATACAATACAAGACTATGACTATTGACTACACCCTTGTCGTCACGAGTCACGAGGTGAATCATGTTCACATGGCAATAAAAACTCTCTCTGTCATCATCGCCACCATCATTCACCGCCCATTCGCCGCGTGAACAGGTGAGTCAACACACAGTCTCCTCTCTCCACGCCATTGCAAGAGACTATTTTTGTCAGCATTTTCTGGTTTCAAAGAGGTGGGTACGAGGAGAGATATTTTGCTTGCAAAACAATAATTGAACAAATCGATATGTTGGTGGCATTTCGTCTGTATCTTTTATTTTATTATATTTTTTTGCAACAAGTTTACACGACACGCAGGCGGCAAATACGTCTCAATAATGATGTTATGTACGTATAAATGTAATAGGAAAATACGTATGTAGGGAGTCATCACAAAAATTTAGTTAGATTAAAAAGATTATTAAACCCTTCTATTATTAAGTGGGTCTCGACCAAAGAGAAGAAAAGAAAAAGAAACACGGGTTCTTAAGTGGTGTTCAATTCCAAAACCCCACCCTATGCTGTTGGGCATTGACTTCCACTCAGCCAAACATGAAGAAGCAGATTAGGAGCGATCAAGAAAGCATCTTTCTTGGGGCTGTAACCTGTGTTAATTGGCTGTGTTTCATGTCCACATCTAAACATTCGTATATAAAAATTGATTCATGACATCACTATTTTTTAAATATGTTTGAAAACCTAAATTTGTATCTTAATATGGTGTAATAAATATGTTTTATATTCGGATGTTGAACTAATTTATCAATGAAAAATATTATAAAATAAATCCGTAATATACCTATCCACTTTGTTGGTAACATATCCTTAAAATACCTTCTTCAACCTGCCCATTGCTTATAATAAAAGCCACATTAAAAGCTGAAAAAAAAAAAAAAAAAAAAAAACACTTGCAAACCTTTTGTTCTTAACCTATATGTATAGACAAGTCCGGCTAAACCATAATGCCTCAATAATTCAAACTTTGAGTACTACATGCCTAACTCAAATAAATTTGAGATGTTTGCTCTTTAGAAGTAAAGTGTAACATGTTATGACTAACTTAAACAAAAATTATTTGGCACAAAAAGAAGAAGAAGAAGAATAAAAAAAAAAAAAAAGAACAATTGAAGAAAAACTGATACATGACATTCAGTTACTATCAAATGTACTTAGTAGCTTTATTCATAAGTCAAAGAGTCTAAACAATAAATGGGTTTTATGCAAAAGTGGAGCTATTCTATTTTAGAATACAGGAAATTAGAGTTTGGGTGGAAACGAACGTTAAAATTGTTAGCCTTACCATTAAATCAACGGGGACAATAATGAGAGAGGACAAGAGTAGATGGAGATACTGTTGATGGTAGCAATGGATATGAGAAAGAGAGATGTGGAGGCACCCACTAGGTAAGTGACTAGAGTGTGTAGATAGTACAGTATAAAAGTATACTATAAGTGTTAGAATTTTTAATTTTTAATTGGTTTGCAGATCAGATTTGATTTATGAATGGGTCCAAAGAGCATATCCTCATTGTTAATAATGCAAAATCTTGCGATCTAATCTTATTTATAATCATATTGTATCCTATCTAGTTTGGTAGATTATGTATCAAATTATACATTTAAACTAGATTTATATATGGATTGTTCTCCTATCCCATATTATGGAGACAATCCTTTCTTGGCAAATTTTAGTAAAAATATGAATCTTTTAAATATTTTAATGATGATGGAATTTAGTTATAGTTCTAAAGCTGAATGCTGTCATAACTAGACACGGTTTTGATTGGTAAGATGCTAAGTATGAGCTAGAGGAAATGAACGAGATCAAATCGATATCGATATAATTACAATACATTATTTATATTTAATTATTCAATAATAAAGATGTCATCACACAAAATATATTTTAATAGAGTAAAATTATAAATAAAGTTTTTGTCGGCTTCATTAAATATTCTAACAATATTAGATTAAGGCACATTAATTAATGCTTTTAATATTTTTCAAAATTTATATCATATTTCGTTAAAAGAAAAATTCTAAGCCTGTTGATCCACTTCGGCTAGGTTGGCTGATTTTCAATATGTATACACATACCAGACAAATTCATATATATATTTAAACTAATTGATTATAATTATTAAATCTTCTAGCTATTAAAGATTGAGTGATTCTCATTCCAAATCAACAAATATAGAAAGAAGGATAAATTTGGAGGCATATGTAAAAAGTCAATTCTCCTTTCATTATATTTGGTATAGTTTATAGATACAAGGTCCTATTGTCTTACAAGTACATGGATAAATTATTAGTCTGTAGTTTTAATGTGCAAGTAGTCATAATATGAATTGGCACTTCATAGGTTTCTTGTTTCATCAGCAACATAGGAACCATTAATCAACTGTTCTCGAATGATGCAATATTAATCTAATCCTAACAAAGCATGAAACCCCTTCAAATTTTTAATTTAGACGTTAGTTTACACTTGCAAATGGGAGGAAGTGTTCTTCACCGGGTGAGATTCCATATCCATATAAATAATTCAAACTATTTGAGATACGCACGACTCTTACACCAATTTGTTTAGAGAGCACACGTGTAGGGAATCTACTAAAATAATATCGATTTTTTAGAAAAATTTGCAAAATAAAATACCTAGACAAATTATTTTAAAAAAAGATTTTGAAGTCACGGATTCAAAGTATACCTTTAATTAAACCAATTTTGGCACAATTAAAGGCATGGTCCGTACCTCCAATATAATCACGATTTTTTTTTTAATTTGAGAAAATTTAAATTTTCTCAAATAATTTTTTTTATTTAAAAAAAATTAAAAGTTTAAATAAAGAATAAAAAAATAATTTTCATAAATTTAAAAATTGTAAAAATTGATTTAAAATTTGTTAAAAAAAAATTCTCATCCCTTTATGCTTTAACGTATAGTATATGAACAAAGAAGAAGAAAAAAAAAAATGATACTGATACGATTTATTTTTTCAACTTTGAAGGGTTATAACTTTTCACTTATATAGAGTTACAGAAACCTATAATATATATATATAAAAACTGATTTGAGTCTATTATAAAGGGGACCAAGTAGGGTATTTTTATGAGGGTCAAATTGTTATATTTTCATGACCTTACTAGCCACTAGATTGAAAAAAAAAAAAAAAAAAAAAGAAATGAGGTTCTATTGAAGGTGCATTTCGGGTATGTGTTTTTGATACAAATTACTGAAGCTGTGAACCTATTTTTAGAATAAATTTTTTCAAGTACCCTATTTCACATATTTTTTAAATTGCATTATTTTAGTAGGCCTCCAAGGAAGTGTTCTTCACTAGGTGAGATTCCGTATCCATATGAATAATTCAAACTGTTTGAGACACACACGACTCTTACACCAATTTGTTTAGAGAGCATTCACATTTATGAAAGAGATAAACAAGAAAATGACAGAGAGAATGTGATACACAAAATCTAACATAGAAAACATCAAAACATCATGGATAAAAAAACTATAGATAGAAACGCAAATGGGTCCACTAGTTTAGCAACATGATACTTGTTTTCATAATGAGGAAATTATTTTTGAAACAAAATGTAATAGAAAAAAAAAATTTTGGAAAATTTTTTTTAGAAAATTTGATGAGAAGTACTGGAAAAAAAAATGTTGTGAACAAATCTTAGGTAAAATTGTTAAAAAAATAATTGAAAAGTTAGGATATAAAAATGGAAAAAATAACCAAATAAAAAAGTTTTAATAAATTTAAAAATTTTAAATATTGACTTAAAAATATTGTTGCTTTCTGAAATTAAAAAAAAAATGGAAGAAAATGTAAAATTTCCAAATTGTGAAAAATTTAATCTAAATTAAAAAAATTATTAAAAAATGTAAAATTTAGTATTCAAAATTTAAGTTCAAGAAAATGTAACTTTTTTATTAAAAAATAAAAATTCCAAAGGAATTCTTGCTTTAATGGTGATTTGTAAAAAAAAAAAGAAGAAGTTAAAGCTCCTGCTCCTTTAATTATGACTAAGAAAAAATTACTCATAATAAGACAAATATAGATGAAAAATAAGACAGATACAGATGAAAAAAAGGATAAGTATAATAATCTGTTTTTTTTTTTTTATTTTTGAGATAATTGTTTTTTGATTAAATTATTAATATGTTATTGATAACTCATATGCAGTAAAGAGTTTGTGGAGTTGTGCAATGAAGAATCCTTATATTAGCTATTGAAATGAGAAAGAATTTTTAATGGTAAGATTGAAAACTCTAAACCCGAGCTACATATTAAAGTAATTGCAAAACTTTGTAATACTAACTCCACACACATCACAATTTCACATGTGAATTGGAAACTTTATTGAAAAGCGTATAAATCGAAAAAAGTTATGTAATTAAGGAGAGAACATATGAGAAATGGTAAGAGCAACAAGATGTAAATACCCAATAATGAAAAGAAGATAAATTGAGAAAACTTACAAAACTTATATATATATAACTCAAAATTGTCAATGAAAAATTTACATGTCAAATGATATAAAATAGTATGTTATTGCCATCCTATGTTGTTCCTTTTCCCACTGAACTGTCATGTAAATCGTGAAAATGCATTTATGTACTGTTTAGCTAGCCTTAGATTTGGAGCAATAGGAACTTGTGACTCTTATGTTAGTTGGTGCTGGGGGGTATCATCGAAGTCATAAGGAGGCACCAGACGCCAATTCGTAGCAAGTTATAAAGATTCACCCTAATACATTGTTTGCTTAATTAGGTGTCTCTTTTGTGGATAAGGTGGTGTAGCAAAGGGACTATTGATGGAATGAAGATGTGATGTGACATAAGTGCTAGGTAGTGGAGTTGAGCTATTGGCCATCTCATTGGGATTAGGTGGGAGCTATTAGGCTTGTGTTGCATATTCTTGCGGTTGAGCTTGGTAATGGGTATTCTAAGTCCCCTAGTTTTATGGTGTGTAAGAGGTAGCTGTTGTTGTTGCCAAATGTCATCATGCTGAGCTTCTGCCTCAACCTTCAGGTCTTAACCCTTGTCAGCTTGTAGGTATAACATCACTCGCCTATACGTACAACGTCACCCACCTATGGTCATGTAGAAATTGAAGATCATGATTAGCTAGAGCAACAACCACAGAATGGTCGGGAGATAAGCGAATTTGTTGGGACGTATTAGCCTACACAAACAAAATACCATAAAATGAATTAGTATTAGTTACGCAATACATCACCCAATTAGTGTTGATGTTTTATTTACTAAATGTCCAAGAATTGCTCTTATATGTTCTATATGCAGATGGTTGATAGATTTATACTGTCTCATATACCTCTACTCTACCCCAAGAGGGCCCTCCATATGAACCACCTAAGCTAGCCGCTTGTCCAATAAGGTAATATAAGGTGTATGTTATACCGACCAATCTATGTCAACCCTCCTATGTAGGTCGATCTAATGGAGCTCAGGTTATATGTTAACATATTGTAGGATATGTTGAAAACCCTTAAACTGCCTAACAATGCAGTCTGGAAAATACCACTCAACTACATGAAAACATATGAGCAACATTTAAGTTGTTCAAATGTATCTACCTGCTTTACAAAAGGAGGGGATGATGTGAAACAAATTTCTCACATATAGCTCTCAATCGACCTAAAAGGTAGTAAGAGTTAGAGGTAATGATATATATAATCAATTGGAAATCATAATAAGGTCAAAGTGATAACTTGTGATAACTAACGACAAGCCATGATTGATCTTGAGTGAAAAAGTTAAATGTTATAGTATGAAAAATGGAACCTAAAGTCATCAATTTCATAGGTTGTTTGTATTTTACCTCTCCATCTCAGATGGCCTATAAACTATGTCCCTCCTATTGAGTTAAAACAAATGGATCATAAGGTCTAAGCTACAAAATGGAGCACCAAAACTGTTAGAATTATAAAATTAATGGTTCAATATCATAAATGTGTAAGGCTAAGCTAATGGTTAATGATTTATTCATTCGAAGATCTACCATTTATCATTATCATTTCTATGTGAGCACGTTCTTTTATTGTGTGCTTCTTCTTAGCAAAGTCTATATGTGATTCTATCTAGATGCTCAATAATATCTATTTCCATGTGCTATCTATTACAACTAGGTTTCCCCTTTTTCGATGTAAGTTTTCCTCTTGGATGGAGTAGTGGGAAGTCCAACTCCTCCCAATCGAGCTCATTGCCAATGGGAAGAAAATGGGTCCTATATGTCTATTCTTGATGTGTCCACCTGTATTAATCCGGAATAGTCGATGACATTTCAAGCTTGATGGAAGTAGCTATTGTAAATGTGTGCAAGTATAGGATTCAGTATATTTGCCACTTTTGACAAGTGCATGTGCAATAAGTGAAGTTTATAGTGTGCGTTTTCTTGCCTCCTCTCAACCCGCTCGCTACATAACGGCTGCTAGTTAACACTTCAAAAATTCTTTCTCAGCTACTGTTATCAATAACCTTGTGAGCACTGGGTCTTGAACTCCATCTTTCAATCATTTCAGTTGCATATTTGGTAAGAGCTCTATTCTTTACTATATTCTTAAGCTCCTTAGAATGTTTAGTCACAAAGTAGCTCATACAATTGTAAAAAGTCTTCTTAACTAAAGTAGCCACCAATAACCCCTAAGCTTCTTTCAACACCGAATTCTAGCTTTCAACAATGTTCAATGTTATGTAACCAAAGTTGTAGCAATCGTCATGGGATAGCTTCCACTTTTCTACTGACATGTCGTTAAACTACGTCGGAGCATTAGGCTTTACTGTCCTGACTTTCTCCATTAAATAGTTTAGTTTTTAAACTTGTGCTTGCATTCTTGCGTAAGTGACTAATTTCTTATGTTGAATATTTTTGTAAGCTTAGTTAAAGATGGTCGAAGTGTGCCTTATATAGAACCTCTATACTGCAAAGGGAGGTTTCCATCCATTAGAGGCTTGATTGAGTGCTAACATGATGTCGACGTATCTGCCTGAAATCAAACAAATGGTTTCACACCTTTTACAATTATTGATGACGTGCTACTTCAATTTGCTAAAAAACCAGCCCCATGTTTCGGCTGACTCCTCATTAATGAGGGAAAATGCTAACAGAAGTATGTGGTTTTTTTTATCAATGCCATAAGCAATTAGCAACTTGTGAGTGTACTTGATATATAGAAAAGTGCTGTTAATAGCGACAAGTGGTTTGAGGAATCTAAATGCTGCCATGCAAGGCCCAAATACCCAAAAAACCTACTTAAGGATGGACTCCCTAAGGGTCTTCGATCTTCTCCACCCCCAATTAATTTATGTTCCAAGATTAGTATTTTTTATTGCATTAGGTAGTGGAGGGAGCTCATTATAAGATTTTTCTCAATTTTTTAACACATGCTCAATTGCCCCTTTTTTCCCATCCCACACCCTTCTCTTGGATATTTTATAACCAAATTCCTGTTTAACAACAAAAGTGAGCTCAGCAATCTTCATATTAGGATTATCTTTAACGAGATTTACAAATTAGCTTGTAAGAAGATTGTAATCCAACTGTGGGTAATCCTGACTTATCATTGGATTGATGCATGTGTGTGGACCTTCAAATTGGGTAACTACAAATAATCCCTCTAACTTCTTCTTACATACCTGAAACCTTCACTTACAGCAGTTTTCCCTTTTTGAACAATAAATCGATTAAAGCAACTTAATGGCAATGACATCTAGATGAAGGGGTGGGTGATGGTAGCACTAAGGTTTCAAGTGAGAGAGAAAGTGTGAGAGCTTAGAGTCTTTCTTTTATGAGAAATCTAAGGATTAACTCTATTTAAAGAAAAGATTTAGGAATAGAGTAACCTTATGTATTTGGTTTTGAAACAATTATCAATGTATTTTAGTATGTAAAAGGTATTATATGCTCATTATAAGATAGCAAAGGATATTATGGGGCTACTTTCGAGGTGAGAATCATGTATTTCCATTGCATGCTAAAGTGGAAAAGAATTTTCATCTAAATTAGAAAATTCTATTTTGATTGGTGTCATTATTTATTACCTTTTATTCAATTACTTAATAGATTTAGGATTTTTAGACTATAAATATATAATGGACAGTGTAATCAAAAGATTATTATAGATACTTAAAAAATTATTTTCTCCCCCATATTTTGTATTATCGCTTCACGTTGCGTTAAAATCCTTACTACAATTATATTAATTTCTTATTGATAATATGAAAGAACAATTCGTATATACATGGATTTACATGTAAGAGTGTAGAGATTAATGCCAACAATGTCTAAAGAGTGGGGGGGGGGGGGGGGGGGGGGGGGGGGGGGGTTGATAGCACTAGGGTTTCATGTGAGAGAGAGAGAGCTTAGCATTTCTTTTATGAATAATCTAGAGGTCTATATGTTAAAGAAAATATAGGATTAACTCTATTTAAAGAAAAAACTTAGGAATAGAATGACCTTATGCATCTAGTTTTGAAACAATTATTGACATATTTCAATATGTAAAATGTATTAGATGTTCATTATAAGATAGTGAGGGTGATTATGGAATTATGAAATACTATGGTTATACATATCTAAAAATATTTCCTAGCAACTTCTGACTAACATAACTTTTCAGTTGTGCCCTATTTTTACAAACTCTGTACCCATGCAATGGTTATTTAATGCTATCTAAATACCCTTAGCTATATAAGCTTAAGCAACTATAAAATGACCAAAATCCTTCCATATATTTCATCAATCAAGCAAAACCACTACAACTATTCAATTTAAACATGCAAGAATCTATTCTTGATTTAGAGGTTGCTATAGAGCTAAATGCACTACCAAATTGAAATCAACGTCAAGATCATATCCATGTAACATAAAAGCTCACCTATATCCTTTGGTTTAAATCCATAAACTAATTCATTTACAATTGCAATTCAAAATCTATATTTACAACTAGCTAAATTCGTGTAAAACTTACCTAGAAACAAAGTTGCATGTAAATTAAGCAATTTTTAGCTTACCAAGGTGTTAATGGAGCTCAATAAGACTTGGTTTACTGGGCTTTCTTGAGATAGAGGGAAGTGATTGATGATGTTGGTGGCACCATTATTGGGAGCCGGTTTAAACTTCTTTGGTTTGAGTGGTTAGTGGTGTTTATGTCTAGAGAGAAAGAGAGAGAGAGGGTCAAGAAAGTATACAGGATGAGACTTTAAGGGGAATAAGAAGGAAATGAGGTTGTGGAGCTTTGGTTTTCTTATATTTGCATCGCAAAAGCTTGAAGACATATTTGACATTAACCATGTTTAATTTTTCTAGGTTTAGTGCATGTAATAGTTAAAGATTTAGGTTTCATTTGGAGTTTAGGCTTTAAGGTATAGTTTGATAGTCTATATACTTGATATAAGACTCACTTAAGCTTAAGTATGAGGTTTCATAAAGTTTGTGACCTAAACAACTATTGAGCTCGAGACTCATTACGTGAGTTTACCATAACCATTGCTATGTCATGTTGGAATAATTATCTCATATTATTTGGTGTCGAAACTTGTTTTAATGTTGAGCAAAAAGTTATGGTGTTTCATGATAGAATCTAGGGTAAGTAGGGGGCTTTGCGTTATACACTATCTTATATGTATAGGCTCCCTAGATTTAGCACTAGATTCTACTTTGTAACCTCATGAATCTAACTTGAAATTTATACCATATGAAATGACTATAGAATATCTTATGAAAGCTATAAAATTTTTCAATCTTACATATGTTGATATCATTTGAAAGAAGAGATCTCTTCAATATTATATTCGTTTTTTATGCTTAAAGTTATTAATGCCCATAGTATAACTTCAATGTTGATAAAAAATAAATTTAAACTCCAATTTTATCAAGAATGTGTTGTCATTATGATCTTTCATATCTTAAAATTTCAAGCTATATTAAAATAAAAAAAAAACTTTTTTTTTTTTTGTATAACTAGATGGTCATTGTAAGCTGTTACTTAAATAATTATTATAAAAAAAAAAGATTATTATATAAGTGAGGATATTTTATAGCATGTGTATAGTATGTATTGATAAATGAAATACAGGTTCTCATTGAATTTGAACTTATGGTTTATAAGGTAAAGGTTGCAAACAGATTTCGCATTGGTTTTAAGGTTGATAAAATGTGAGAACTTATACCCAATTTCCAAGTAGCAAGTTTTGAGGATTTAAAACTCTTACTCCATGACGTCTCTAATATCACCCTAAAATCAACATGGCCTACATGACCATACAGTTCCTTACGTATTTCAGTATCCAACAGGCTCGTTGATATTATTGCAAGTCATCAATAAAGGTTGTAAGGTGTTAAAGGTTTTGGACATACTTGTTTTTATCTAAGGCAATCATGCAATCACCTCTTACGTAGGATATTTGGCTAAAGCAAAGACAGTTGGATTTAAATAAAAGATAAGAAAATTCCTGAATTGGAATATTACCGCACAATTAGTGTATTTAATTTAAAGTATACTTTTTTCTTGAAAATTATTACAATAAGTCACCATTTGGAAACTTGTATAGATCTAAATATAAAAATTTAAAAGAAAAAGAGCTATTCACGAAAGATTAATTCATAAACTAACTAACGATTTAGATTAAAAACTCTTTTATTTATTTTTATTTTTTTATGTCTCCCATTGATAATTTAATCCAATATATCATATCACCTTTTCTTCCCATCCATTATTCCTTTTTTTGTCGTAAGGAATGAGAACACGAGTGTTTAAATATGAACAAGAGACCTTTATAGAAGCCATCAGGATGCGCACGAGGACTCAGAAGTCCACCTTTCTAATGCAAACAATTGAGTAGATGTCCAACCCGTCGCCACTCCCGTATCCATTGTCCATTGTTCTCGTCTTCTTCGACGGCTTCGAATAATTACAGTGACTTATTATCACAAGTGCTTTCTCAACCAATTAGACACCAGTGGCCATTCATTCTAGATTCCCGAGATTAGGTTTAAATCATGTCCTTCCCTCACCTAAGGCTCTCAACCACACAAACCGAGCCGATATAGTATTGAGATCGAGCTCGAGCACAACTTCAATCATTAAAATTAAAATCATGTCCTTTCCTCACCTAAAGCTCTCAACCACATAAACTGAACTGATATAGTATTGAGGTTGAGCTTGAACAAAACTTCAATCATTGAAACTTAAATCTGATTTAAATTTAATAGATTTTTTAATTTTAAATTTAAACATAATTTAAAATGATACTTAATGAGTTTGAATTTAATCCAATTAAACTCATTTTAGCTCAATTAATTGAAACAAATATAATCATTCTAATTAAAATAATAATACAATCTAATATCTAAATCTGACTTGAGCTTGATTTAACTATTTTCAAATTGAACTTTATTAAAAATCAAGCCGAACTTAAATAGCTTAAATTGGCTCTTCTCATTCGCATTCCTACTCTCACCATTCTTGCTATTGATAACTGTTATTTTATGTTTAGGTGCATATCACTTCCGTTTAAGAAAAAGGAAGATCCTAGTACGCTTGCATATCTTTGTCTTGTTGAAAATGATTTTGCATTTCCTTTTCCATTTGCTGAATTTAAAATTTTATAATTGTCAAATATTATAATATTATTCTCACTGTATTGTAGATACTTTATTCCTGAGAGTATGTGTTAGTCGAAGGTAGTAATAGTCATCCATTCTCGATAATTGCCATTAATATTTATATGAAATATTAAAAAAAAAACAATGAAAAAAATAATTTCCTTTTATCAGAAAAAGAAAATTATTTTTCTCATTTTGTTTTAGGATGGTTAACTATCGTTACTGGTCATTGGCAATTACCTTCATGTTTCACCATTGCTCCTTGCTAAATACTACGAGTAATTGCATCTCCTGAGAAAAAAAAATTAGAATTTAAAAAATTTGATTATTGTAACAAATATGATAAATATAAGTTAAAATCATTTTTATCAAATAAACTCATTTCGTTTGGAATCCTCAATATCTAAGATCAATATTTTTATCATCAAATAATTAAAAGTTGTTATTAAGACATTTATAATTTAGTGGTATAACTATTGGTTTTCTAATGAAATAGTCTAGAATTGAATTTCTCATTTACTATAAAATTAACTGAAAATAAAGGTTATATAGCTATTATCTCTGGAATATGTAATTTTTTTGAACCAGCTTTACCTCGTAATGAAATCTATTTTGGAGCAATTTCATGATAATACGTTTGCTTCCGCCCAGGCGTCAAATCATATCCATAACTTATTATTTGAGTATAACTCCAAACATAATTGATTTTGAAGTGTGATTTTTATACCGTGAACACAATACTTGTGATATTTATATGTTAATAATTGTAATAATGATAATAATAAGGGAAATAAACTAAAATAATGTTATTTAAAAAATATTACGAAATAAGGTACTAAATAAAATAATTTATAAAATAAGTAGTAGGTCCATGCCTTCACCATCTATCTTAGGAATTACTTCACTAAGCACCCTATTTTACGATTATTTTTAAAAAATCGTATTGTTTTAATAGATTTCTTTAATAATAAAGCATAAAAGATTGATTTTGATGTCACACATCTTAAAAATTATTTTTTTATTAATAAATTTCTTCAATTTCCCTTTACATTGGAAGTATACTTCTTATCCCACAAACAATTGAATGTGAATTCCTGTGAACTTGTAATTTTCTTCACTTTATTGTTTTCTACTTTTCTATGTATCATATTCTCCATTTTAGATTAGAAGACAAAATACCAACAAATGAGAATGTGGAGGTTTTTAAATTTTATGACAGTTTTTAATTCTATTATACATTATATTTGATATCTTTTATTTTAAGCATATAGTGTGTATTGTATATTTATAACCTCAAAAATTATATTGATATGTGGTTAAGTAAACCATAGAGAATACTATATAAAACGGATCACGGAATCTCGGGTGTAATTTCATGTTTGATTCCAACATATTTGAAGGACTATTTTTTTTCATAAAAGGCAACATTTGGAAATGGTGATTCAAATTAAAAAATTTCACTGGCTGAGGCAGCGGGCCTGAAGTTTGTTGGCTAGGTTTTACGGGGCTAGGGCTACCAAAAGGACAGAGACTAGAGAGGGTAATTTTAGGGAATACTCTTGAAATAGCTATTTAACACTTCTATGACTAAGGAATAGATTCCTTGCTAAGTAGAATTTCACACTTTGTGAGCTGGCTATTTCATGAAACAGATATGGGAATTGCCCTGATATAGGCCTTGAAAGCCGGATGGAAATTCTTTACTTCTAGCAATCATAATTTAATACTAGAGTAAATTAAATAGCCAAACATGAATATGTATTATCTGAAAAGATATTAATTCTTTAATTGAGATTTATGTGCTAGCTTAGTTTCATTTCTCTTCGATTGTATATAGAGAACATGTTTAGAATATCAAAGTGGACAGATGGTTATTTTATGAGCAGACAGTTATTTTGTAATAAAAACATTATTTTTCAGATGCTTTAGACAGCAAAATGGACCCTTACTTGAAATTTTGATTAGTAAGCAGAGCCCAAATTTACTTACTGCATGCTAATCCAAATTTTAAAGTAAGGGTCCATTTTGCTGTCTAAAGCATCTGAAATATAGTGTTTCTGCAATATATATATATATATATATATCACTTACTGCATGCTAATCAAAATTTTCGGCCATCGACCATGCTAACAAGTCGGGAACGAATCTTTTGCACTTCAATTTATTATGGGTCCCCTTTTCACTTTTCTAAATTAGCTTTGTAAGGTACCCTTCCATTTTTTTCTTCGTCAAAGTCTTCACATTAATTTTTTATTTCAACCATCATTTTTCATCTACATCTACTTTTTTGAATCCGACTTTTTCCCTTTGTTTGGAGCTATTTTCCAACACCTTTACTACTTTCCTTACTTTTCTTTATGGATACTTTTAAAACTCAGCGCCACATGTTTCTTTTTTAAGAATGTAACCCTTCCAGGAGAGTGGAGGTAAAATTTTTCTACCCTTGGCCCATTAGATTATGTCACTGCAACTGATCTCTTCTGACTTATGATGGATTTGGTAAGAAAGGGTGGGGTGGAAATTGGTGGACAAGATGCAATAATATAAGACACAATACGGTTAGAGGTATGACTATAGAGTGAAAACATGATTTGCAATATGATACACGAAATGGAAATATAATTATAATATGAATAAATATAATTATATTGTAATGTAATTATTTATTATTTTTACTCAATTCCGTGTATTTTTGATATTAACATGAAATCAAAACAAAATAAAAATACGACCACAACTCGTTAATATGAATTATCAACCTTAGGATAAGGTACTGATTAGACTGTCTATCTTATTTAATTATTACCCGCTCATTCTTAATTTGGATCCATCCTCAAAATAATATAGTGGGTTATCTTAAGAGAAAGGTATGGATATAATCTTATATACAATTATTAAAAAAAATGTTCCTACTAAAAGTATTTATAGAATTATTATAAAAATCAATACACCAAATGCATTTTTTCCTCCACTTTACACTATTTGATAAAGATCATAAAAGGAAAATGAGGGTAAATATCAAACTAGTTAGTTAGGCCAAGTTCACAAGTGGAACTAGCATATGGATATTAAGGAGGGCAAGTAGGATAAGACTAACCAAATAAGGGTTGACCAAGAGGTTAGCCCAAAGGATACTTTAAGGGAGGTCAATTTGGATGGTTGACCTAGGGGTGGCCAATTGGTCTAGGTTGGCTAGTTTACAATGAAATTAGCCTTTGGCTAGGCTATTCGAGCTTTTGGTTTATTCCAATGTTTTATGTTATTTACCTTGCTTCATTTAAACCCTTAGGTCCTTTAGTTATTTTTCAAGTACTTTTTGTATTCATATGATTTTATTAGTTACATAATTTACGATAAGAAACTAGGATTTATTAATAGCTTATAAATAGGCAAGTTAAGCCAAGAGTTTTTCTTTTGAGTTTTATTTATCCTTTCAATATTGAAACATTTATCATCGAGACTTTTAATTGAATATTATAAATTGATATTTTATATGTTCTTTTTATTCATGGCCATGTTCTTATCAATCTTCAACTAAATTATGGTAAACGCATTGATTGAATTAGTGTTTTCACTTAAATCTTTCAACACCTTATTAGAGTTTTACAAATCATGTCTAATATTGATTTGTGATTCAATCACAAAGTAGTTCAATTTAATTGTTGGTGCATAATATCCTACAAATTCTTTCATTCATATCATTTTACTTTAGCTTCATGCATAATCACCCAAAACCCTAAAATTACATATTAAAAAAAAAAAACTTTTATTATCCAAAGCCCTAAAGTCCCAAAAACAAATCATTCATTATTTTACTCTATGTATGCGTTACTATTACTTTTCACACCAACAAATGCACACACACATACACACATACACACACATGATATAGATGTTGGTTATTCTCTTTCCTTTTTTGATTAGAAACAAATAACCTCTAAATATGGTCCATGAATCCCATAATAAAGGAACAATATTATCCTACTAAATCGGGAACAATAAATCCCACTAAATTAGGAATAATAATATATCCCACTATATCAGGAAAGATATGTTCCAAATAAATCCTAATTTTGTGGAACAACTCATTGATGGAATGAGTTATAAATAGGAGTATTACGGGGTCCCTAATCCTGCTCACCACTATAGAAAATACACCATCTATATTGAGTGAGTTAAGGTTTAGAAGCACCAACCGTAACCGAGGCGTAACATCATTCTCCACCAAACAAGACACCTATTTGCTTTGCAATGGCTGGAGGTATGTAAATGATTTATTTTGTTTCCGTTGATGCATATGATTAAGCTTCTATATGCAAATTTTACATTTGGTATCAGAGCCCTTGACGCCTCTGCCTTGCCCTATTGAATTCTGTGGAGTTTGGCTTTGGTTTTTATTTGCCTGCTTAGCGGTGTTTTTAATTTTCTGGTGATTATAAATCATTAAGTGATGAAATTTTATTTCTCATGGCCTTTAATGCTATTTGGGTGCGAAAATAACCTTGTAACATGTTCAACCTTTAGCTTCCCTTGGCATACTGGCACATTTTTCCATGGATGAGCGTTAAAATAATGTCTCGAGAGCAATTAAAAATTTTTAATTTTTAATCTGTATGTACTTGTTGTTGCAAGATGTAAGTATGACATTTAGCAGAATAATTTTATATTTAAAATTATTTGCATTTGTCAATGAATGAAATTTATTAAAGGGAATTAATTCCTTTAGTATGCTATGAACTTAATTTGTGATGTTGCATGCTTATGTTATTTTAAGTGTGTAATTTATGGTTTATCATTATACATGCTTTATCATGAAATGCTGATTAGACAATATAAGAATATTAGAATATATTCATAGTATATTGCTTATGGTTTTTTTGATACACACGCGAAAATATCTGTTGTAACATACGGCTGTGCCTGGAGCCGTGCCTTTGGCCGTGTAAGCTTCTGGAAGCATATCTGTTGTAACATACGGCCGTGCCTAGAGCCGTGCCTCTGGCCATGTGAGCTTCTGGAAGCATATCTGTTGTAACATGGCCGTGCCTGGGGGCGTGCCTCTGGTCGTGTGAGCTTCTAGAAGCATATCTGTTGTAACACGGCCGTGCCTGGAGCTGTGCCTCTGGCCGTGTAAGCTTCTGGAAGCATATCTATTGTAACACGGCCGTGCCTGGAGCCGTGCCTCTGGCCGTGTGAACTTCTGGAAGCATAACTATTGTAATACGGCCGTGCCTGGAGCCGTGCCTCTGGCTGTGTGAGCTTCTGGAAGCATATCTGTTGTAACACGGCCGTGCCTAGAGCCGTGCCTCTGGCCGTGTGAACTTCTGGAAGCATAACTGTTGTAACACGGCCATGCTTAGAGCTGTGCCTCTGGCCGTGTGAGCTTCTAGAAACATATCTGTTGTAACACACGGCCGTGCCTGGAGCCGTGTTTGGAGCCGTGTGTGTTTCTGGGAGAGAGTCTGATTGGAGACACGGTCGTGCCTCCTGGCCGTGCCTCTTAACCTAAGGATTTAGTTAATGATTAAGTGATCCATATAATTTTAATGATTAGAGAGTAGCCACAACATCCTTAATTGATTAAAATTATATATTAAGGATTATTTAGGATCACATATTGATAATAAATATTGTGTGGACAAAATATCAAATTATATTTTCTAATTTACCCATAGGAATTAGAAAAGGGAACATAATTTGATAGTTTTATTGTAAGGCTTAAGATGAATCTAATTGAATTAGAATTTTAGCCCACAGGCAAGTTTTATGTCACTAGATTCATATTCTATCATGATAATAAGTCTTAAGAAGAATCTAATTGAATTAGAACTTTAGCCCACAGGCAAGTTTTATGTCACTAGATTCATATTCTATCATGATTTTACATTTAATAGTTTTATTGTAAGCATTAAGATGAATCTAATTGAATTAAAACTTTAGCCCACAGGCAAGTTTTATGTCACTAGATTCATATTTTTTCATGATTTTACATTGGTAAAAGCATGTCATATATTGATTAGCCTCGAATTTTGAGCATGTTCATTTAATTATTGCAGCAATTCAACCTGTCAATTTTTCTGATATGCGATGTGATGTTCCCGAGCTCAAAGGGGATAACTATAAGGTTTGGAAGGAGAGGGTTCTCCTTCATTTGGGATGGATGGACATTGATTATGCTATAAGGAAAGAAGAGCCCCTTGTAGTAACAGAAACCAACACTTTAGATGCGATAAGTCTTTATGAAAAATGGGAGCGATCCAATTGCCTATCAGTTATGTTCATAAAGACTAAAATTTCTGCTAGTATCAGGGGCTCTGTCGAGCAATATCAAAGGGTCTAAGATTTGCTGAAGGCTATTGATGAGCAATTTGCTACTTTAGATAAAGCAATGGCCAGCACCCTAATTATAGAGCTTTCAACTCTAAGACTCACCAATGTTAAGGGTGTGCGTGATCATATCATGCGCATGAGGGATATTGCGGCCCAATTGAAGGCATTGGAGGTTGAGTTATCAGAATCCTTCCTTGTTCACTACATTCTTTGCACTTTACCTCAATAGTATGGCCCATTTAAGATATCCTATAACACGCATAAGGATAAATGGTCAATCAATGAATTATTGACCATGTGTGTTCAGGAAGAGGGCAGACTGATTATGGAGGAAAAGGAAAAAGAGAATGTGAACTTTACTACTCATGGGAAAAACAAAAGGAGGGATCAAGCCAAGGACAAAGGGAAAGGGAAAATCCCTCCTATAAAAGACATTAAGAAGGAAGCTGTGTGCTTTTTCTGTAAAAAGAAAGGGCACATGAAGAAACAGTGCACCAAGTTCATGCAGTGGCTTGATAAGAAAGGTACTCAACTTTCACTTGTTTGTTATGAAACCAATATGATTGATGTTAATCATAACACATGGTGGATTGATTCTGGTTCTACAATTCATGTGACTAATTCATTGCAGGATTTAAGAAACCTGCGGAATCCAGTGGGAAGTGAGCGTAGCATCTATTTAGGCAATAAGATGTCCTCACATGTGGAAGCTGTTGAGACGTGCAACTTAGTTTTAAGTAGTGGTTACATTTTGCAATTGAAAAGGACATTTTATATTCCTAGGTACTCTAGGAATTTAATTTCAGTTTCCAGACTTGTATCAGATGGTTATTCCTTTAACTTTTCGGATTCAGGATTTAATTTGTTTTATAAATCTGATGTTATTGGATGTGGTACTTTGTCTGATGGTCTTTTTCTTCTTAGTTTACAAAATGATGATAACCATACTATTATGCATGTTCATGAAAGGATTGGCACTAAACGATGTGTTATGAATGAGGAATCCTCTATGTTATGGCATCGAAGATTAGGTCATATCTCCATTGATAGAATTAAAAGGTTGGTAAATGATGGGGTACTTAGTGCTTTAGATTTTACCGATTTTGAGACTTGTATAAGTTATATTAAGGGAAAACAAACTAACAAGTCGAAGAAGGGTGCCAAAAGGAGTTCTGAATTATTGGAAATCATACATACAGACATTTGTAGTCCAGACATGGATGCATACCGTAACAAGTACTTCGTCTCTTTTATAGATGATTACTCACGATATATGTATCTCTACTTGCTTAATAACAAGAATGAAGCACTAGATTCCTTTAAGGTATTTAAAGCAGAAGTAGAAAAACAATGTGGAAAACATATTAAAATCGTGAGATCTGATAGAGGCGGAGAATACTATGGTAGATACATAGAGAATGGACAAGCGACTGGTCCATTTGCAAGGTTTCTTCAAGAGAATGGGATTGTTGTCCAATACAGTTTACCTAGCTCTCCAGACCAAAATGGAGTAGCTGAAAGGAGAAACCGAACATTATTGGACATGGTGCGAAGTATGCTTGCAAACTCTAAGCTTCCTGAATTCTTGTGGAATGAAGCTCTTAAAACGGCTGTGTACATATTGAACCGAGTTCCAACCAAGGTTGTCTAAGAGACGCCATTTGAATTATTCAAAGGGTGGAAACCGAGCTTGTGACATGTACACATTTGGGGATGTCCGTCTGAAGTAAGAGTCTACAATCCACATGAGAAGAAGTTGGACCCAAGGACTATTAGTGGGTATTTCGTAAGATATGCTGAAAGGTCTAAGGGATACAGATTTTATTGTCCATCTCATAGTACTAGGTTTGTGGAATCAAGAAATGCAAAATTTCTTGAGAATGACTTGATCAGTGGGAGAGCTTGATCTCAAGACATTGGTTTTGAGAAAGACCATTCAGATGCCCAGTATGACACCTCGGGCAGTGGACTGATTGTTGTTGTTAACAACACGCCTCCAACACAAATGCGTGTTGAAAATTCAGTCCTTGAGGTACCACAAGCTGTCAATCCTAATTTAGTAGATGTTGAAGTTCAACAGATTCCCGAAGCTGTTGAACAACCAGCTGAACAATGTGATCCTACCCCTCAGGAGAATGTTGATACAACATTGAGAAGATCTACTAGAGTAAGGAAATCAGCAATTCCTAGTGACTATGTTGTATATCTACAAGAATGTGACTACAATATTGGAGCCGAAAATGATCCTGAGTCATTTTCACAGGCCATAAGTTCTAAGGATTCGAACTTATGGCATAATGCCATGAAAGATGAGATGGATTCGATGGCATCTAACGGAGTCTGGAATCTCGCCAAGTTGCCTGATGGTGTAAAAGCCATTGGATGCAAATGGGTCTTCAAAACTAAGAAAGACTCACAAGGCAACATTGAGAGACATAAAGCAAGACTCGTTGCTAAAGGATTCACTCAAAGAGAAGGAATTAATTACACAGAGACATTTTCTCCTGTGTCTAAAAAGGATTCTCTTCGTATAATGATGGCTTTGGTTGCACACTTTGATTTGGAGTTGCACCAAATGGATGTGAAAATGGCTTTCCTTAATGGAGATCTAGAGGAAGAGGTTTACATGAAACAACCTGAAGGATTCTCTTCTAGTGAAGGTGAGCACTTGGTTTGCAAACTTAATAAATCCATATATGGATTAAAACAAGCCTCCCATCAATGGTATTTGAAATTCTATGATATCATCACTTCATTTGGCTTTGAAGAAAACATGATGGATCAATGTATATACCAAAAGGTCAGTGGGAGTAAAATTTGTTTTCTTATGCTATATGTGGATGATATTTTACTTGCAACCAATAATAAGGGTTTGCTATATAAGGTGAAACAATTTCTCTCAAAGAACTTTGATATGAAGGATATGAGTGAGGCATCTTATGTCATTGGCATTAAGATCCATAGGGATAGATCTCAAGGCATTTTAGGTTTATCTCAAGAAACCTATATCAATAAAGTTTTAGAGAGATTTCGAATGAAAGATTGTTCACCAAGTGTAGCACCCATTATAAAGGGTGATAAAATCAGCTTAAGTCAATGTCCCAAAAATGAGCTTGAGCAGGAACAAATGAGAAACATCCCATATGCTTCAGCTGTTGGAAGCCTGATGTATGCTCAGGTCTGCACCAGACCTGACATTGCATTTGCTGTTGGGATACTAGGAAGATATCAGAGTAACCCAGGTATTGACCACTGGAGAGCTGCAAAGAAGGTAATGAGGTACCTTCAAGGGACAAAGAGTTATATGCTCATATATAGACAAACCGATAATCTGGAGGTTGTTGGGTACTCCGATGCAGATTTTGCTGGCTGTGTTGATTCACGTAAATCAACATCTGGTTATGTTTTCATGTTTGCCAGTGGGGCCGTATCTTGGAGAAGTGCAAAGCAGACCTTGACTGCTACTTCCACGATGGAGGCCGAGTTCATATCTTGTTTTGAGGCTACCTCACATGGTGTATGGTTAAAGAGTTTTATATCTGGCCTTAGTATTGTCGACTCTATTTCCAGGCCATTAAGATTGTACTGTGATAACTCAATAGCTGTATTTATGGCTAAGAACAATAAGAGTGGTAGTCGAAGTAAACATATCGACATCAAGTACTTAGCCATAAGAGAACGTGTTAAGGAAAAGAAAGTGGTCATCGAGCACATTAGCATTGAGTTAATGATAGCTGATCCTTTAACTAAAGGCATGTAACTAAAGACTTTTAAGGATCATGTGATGAGAATGGGACTTGGTTCCATAATGTAATTTTGATTATGTTTAATGTTAATGAAACTCTTACTCAGTTGATGTTTTCTCATTTAGCATTGTGTACACATTTGTTTATTCATTTATTTTGAGAAATATCATTAAGTTTGGACCCAGAATAAACATCGGGTTTATTCATCAAGTTCTATGAGATTGAGAAGCACAATGCATTGTAATACATGGGAGATAATACTCGTCATTAGAGGACCTATCACCATGATTCATGAATTTTGTTTCTCATTAAGATAAATTATGGAATACATGGACCAAGTGGGAGAATGTTGGTTATTCTCTTTCCTTTTTTGATTGGAAACAAATAACCTCTAAATATGGTCCATGAATCCCATAATAAAGGAACAATATTATCCTACTAAATCGGGAACAATAAATCCCACTAAATCAGGAATAATAATATATCCCACTATATCAGGAAAGATATGTTCCAAGTAAATCCTAATTTTTTGGAACAACTCATTGATGGAATGAGTTATAAATAGGAGTATTACGGGGTCCCTAATCCTGCTCACCACTACAGAAAATACACCATTTATATTGAGTGAGTTAAGGTTTAGAAGCACCAATTGTAACCGAGGCGCAACATCATTCTCCACCGAACAGGACGCCTATTTGCTTTGCAATTGTTGGAGGTATGTAAAGGATTTATTTTGTTTCCGCTAATGCATATAATTAAGCTTCTATATGCAAATTTTACAATAGATGTGTTCTATAATGCTGTCACTAAAAAGTGATAGCACCATACCATTACTTATTGACAACTTGTTTTACTGTTGACGAGTTTTACTATAATTTAGGGAGATTTATTGTTAAAAACTATTGACATGTTTTCATGTGGATTGTTGACAACTTTTGTTATTGTTTACGGACCCTTTTTTATTGAAATTTGGAAGATTTTATTGATATACGGGAGTGATGACACTGTAAATTTGTTACTTTCAAGGTGTTTTCCTAGCTCCTCCAAGAAGATGCAGTACAAAAGTATATTTGAATTGAATCACAAAATAAGTTCTTGTTTAAGAAATTTTTTGTGCACTAGTGATCACTCAACTAGACTTGGGTAAAGAGGCGGTTCAATCTATAAAATCGCTCGAAACTAGCTTAGTGGTTCATGGCCGTGAATTGACCCTTTTGGTCAATTTAGAACTGGCCATTGACTTGCCAACTAATAACGAGCAGTAGTGGTTCAAGGACCCAAACTCGCATGAATTGACGGGTCATGACTTGTTCTTAAAAAAAATTAAAAATAAGAAATTTATTTTAATAATATTAAATTAAATTTAATTAATATTAAAAATAAAAACTATTTCCATATGAAATAAAAAAATTTACTTTCCATCCACAGTATTTATTGTGCTATTATTAGCAATACAATAAATAAATATGTTTTAAGAGTATATCTAGTGGAATATTTATAGGCTTTACCTACAGGAGGTTATTGTTCCTTCACAATGTGAGACTATATATTTAAAAAGTAAAAGAAAAAAAAAAAGAAAAAAAAATTGAATCTATAATTTGCGGGTCTGGTTCAACTATATATTTATGTATATGAGTAAATAAATAAATAAGTAAGTAACTAATAATACATACATACATACATATATATGTAAGCAAATGAACAAATAAATAACAATAATAACAATTAAAATAAATAAATAAATAAATAGTAATAGAATCAATAAATAGGTGAATTATATATATAGATCTCCTAGGTTTGAAATGATTGTAAATGGGTTGGCTAAACCTTAAATACAGGCATAAGCTTTAATCTAGAATATTATTAAGAGTGTAAAAATGGAATATACCTTGTATTAAGAGTTGAGAATCGGCAGTTGGGGATTAGAGGCCGTGATTCAAATATGTGACCATTTGTTTGTCATATCATGTGTATTAGGTTTCAGTCAAAGAATGGAAGAAGATAAAGTGAAATCCCAATTGCTTGTTGTTTGTGCTTAGAAAATGCCAAAAGGATCTCTGGTGGTCGGTGATTTGCGTAATAGCTGACCCTCATGGATCTTTGTTTATTTCAGAAACAATATATAAAGGATCGTCATATTTTGACTACAAACATGGATTTGGAGTCAATATTAGTGTGCCAAGATAGGGACCTAATAACATTAGTTTGCTTCAACATGGCTTAAGTAGTTATTCGTTTAGTCAACTTACATTTATGGAGTTATAACATATTAAAAATAGCGGGTGTAAATGTAATATACTTTGTAATAATTGATGAATTTTGCAAGTGGTTGATTATTAGTTGTTTTGAACCTTAGTACATACTCATGTTGAGATATGAGTATGTGGTGAATTGCTCACGTGCGTTTGTTTTAGAGCATGATAGTATGATAAGCAAAGATTTTTTTATATTCTATCCCTTATTTTGTAATGTCTGGGTAAATTTTCTATATAGCAATTGTGTTTGAATTGCTTTGAATATATTATGATTGCTATGGAATAATCCTCTACATATCCCGCATTCGTTCTAATTATGTTATCTAAAGCTGTATTTAAATATCTCACATATCCATGCTATAGTTGAGGAACAGCGAAGGTGCCCCCATTAGAGAACTAGTCAAGTCTAGTCCTAAAGGCGCAATATATACTTTTATTTTAGTTTGATAGCTATCTTCTCTTTTCCTGTTTCGCCAGCCAGGGTTGATTGCTATCTGATTTATCGTTTAAACGAAGTGTCACTTCTTGGGAATTCGCTGAGGCAGCATGTAAAAAAATATACGTTCGGTCCTAAACTGTTGTTGGAGCAACGAGGAATATACCTCGCGATAAGGACTTCCATTTACATTTAAGATAAGAGCGTGTGGGATCAATATGACTAGCATACGTGATGCTTTATCTGTCGCTGTACATTGAAAAAAGGAATATATATATATATATATATATATATATAATATGACTAGCATACATGATGCTTTATCTGTCACTGTACATTGAAAAAAGGAATATATATATCTATATCTATATATATATATATATATATAATATGACTAGCATACATGATGCTTTATCTGTCACTGTACATTGAAAAAAGGAATATATATATATATAATATGACTAGCATACATGATGCTTTATCTGTCGCTGTACATTGAAAAAAGGAATATATATATATATATATAAAAGTAGGAAACTAAAGATAGTGTTGCAATTATTTTTTTATTACTTTTTAAAGTTGATTATAATCAGTGAAGAGTTTGAACCGGATTTATTTTACTGAAAGATTCATATTCCTATCATTAAATTTTAAGGGTTTCGATAATAATGTTGTATATTTTATATATATAATTTTTAAGGTAATGATGTAGCAAGAACAAAAGTATATATATACATATATATAACAACATGCAATTACTACTAAAAGAAATACGTGTCATCATCTCTAAAAATCACATGATACAAGTGTTTTATTCTTGTAGTAGCTAACTAAATGAAAAAGAGCTTCTTGCTCCTACTTTTATTCTGAAACAGGATCTTTTATGAAAACTCATGATTGATGGAACACAGAAGCTGTTGTATTGGGTTTCCAAAAGATGGTTGAATTATTTACAAAATGGAAACAAATTAGGTTATGAGGGTGCTAGGATTTGTTTTGGTATAGTTACTCCGATGTCTAAGTTAGCACAAGAAGAATGAGAGGGTCTTTGGAATATTAAAAATAGGAGAGTTCCCAAAGTCCTTTACTTGATTACCCTTCTTCTTTATTTATAGGTGTGGTAGATGATCTTAATTAGGGAAGTGTATTAATTCTCAAGATCCTCTCCTAATATAGCGGAGTATATCTTTGACCAACCCCTTTACTTATTTGTATAATTTCCATGTGTTTATCCATTGTGGGGGTAAGAGCACAAATCCAATATGGAGGAGGAGGTTGATGATTATATCAAGAGGCTCTCTAACCTAAAAGAGAGCAAGAAGGCCAATCCATAAGCCAAAATTTCCACAAATCAAACCCTCTTCACTCAAGCAATCTAAGAAAAGGTCTTACCTTTTGACTTTCACCTCCCACAACTTGACATATATGATGGGACTACTAACCCAAATGATCACCTTTTCCATTTCAAAACAATAATAAACCTACATGACCTTAGTGATGCAGTCGCTTGCAAAGCTTTCTTGAGCACCCTTCGCAAGGCCGCTCATACATTGTATCACAATTTACCATAGAACTTCATCTCTTCATTCAATGAATTAGTCAACTAGTTTTAGGAACACTTCCTGGCCAACAAGCTCCTTGTCAAAGACTCATCAATCCTAAACTTGATTAAATAAGGTCATGATGAACCAATAAAGGATTATCTTGCTCAGTTTAACATTGTGATGTTGGAAATTCCTAACATCAATAAAGGTGTTGCCTTTAATGTGGTCATTCAATGTATTAAGCCTATTGGAGATTTGATTAAATCCCTAGCGAAGAATAAACCTAATAGCTTTGAAGAGTTTAGGAAAAAAGCGAGCAAGTACATCCAGTAGGAGGACTTTATCTTCACTAAGAGATAGTTTAACTAGAGTAGGTCGGATAGAAAGAAAGATACTAAAGGATCCATTAAGGATTGCCTAGGTTTAAAGTAGGATGAAGGATCATCACATGATGATAGTATAAGAGATAGGAAGTGCTCCATTCTAAGCTTCAAAGCATATACCCCACTGAACCTATTAGTAGGGGACATGTTCATGGAAGTTTGCAACTCAAGTGTCATGCTTAAATCAATAAGACTATAGGGTAATCTAAACAAGAAAAACTCCAACAAATACTATGACTTCCATTGAGATAGGGGTCACAATACAGATGAATTTATTAGCTTAAAAATGCCCTTAGAGGTTTTGTCCAATGCAGATATCTCTGAAGATATATTGTTGACCCTTATAACTTCATTGAACAATTTACTCAAAGATAGCGGGAAGAGTAAGGTTGTAATGAGCTAGTAGAAGCTAACAATAATAACCACTCCAATTGAGCCCCCAATGGTGTTATTAACACCGTTGTTAGGGGGGCTCAGAAAGGAGGTTGACCAAGCTCTTTGAGCTTGGCTAACACCCCATCCAGATGGCAAGTGATGAGCCTATACGGCAAAATATCGAGAGTGGTTACATCTGTATCTTTCTTTGATGATGACCTTGAGGGGATTTAAACCCCTCAAGATGATGCCTTGATGATCAGTGTAAGGATCACCAAATTTGATGTAAGGAAAATCTTGGTTGACATAGGTAGCTCCGTGGATATAATCTTTAAAAATGCCTTCGACTAGATGTAGCCCATGCTCATGACCAATTTGAAGCCTTACAATCATGATTTGTATGAGTTCAATAACTAATCCATACGAGTAGCAGGCATTGTCACTTTCCTCATGGAGCTTAGGGATGATGACATTGTATCCCAGCACAATGTAGAATTCTTAATGGTAGACTGCTAGTTGCCAAATAATGAAATACTTAGATAATCAAGCTAGAACACATTTAAGATGATTTCCTCAATGCCACATCTAAAGGAAAAATTCCCAATACTTGAAAGAGTAGGTATGTGTAGAGGAGACCAAGAACTAGCATGCAATTAATATCTAAAGGCGTTAAAACAAGAGGAGATCTTTACCGTAGAAGCTAGACCAAAGGGGAAGCTAGGTTCTAGGGGAGAATCGGTTAAAGTGATAGAGGAATTCTAGCTTGGTATCAACGCTGAGTAGACAACGCAGGTAGGAGCATCAATTCGCATAGAATTCAAATGAAAGCTTGTTAACTTCCTCCATTTTAATAATGATGTGTTTACTTAGTCCCCATTGTATATGCTAGGAATTTTCCTAGAAGTGATGACACACAACCTTAACCTTGATAGCATTGCTAAAGTCATTAAGCAAAAAAAGAGATACTTTGCACTTGAATGATAGGCAACTATTGAAGAAGAGGTGCAAAAGCTGCTAAAAGCAAGAATCATAAGAGAGGAACGTTATCCAACCTAGCTAGCTAATTGCGTACTAGTTAGGAAGTCTAATGAGAAATGGCAAATGTGCATAGACTACATAGACCTTAATCATGCTTATCCAAAGGACTATTTCCCCCTCCCTCAAATTGATCACTTGTCAACTCTACCTTCTTCCATGTACTCCTTAGTTTTATAGATACTTTCTCTAGATATAACCTGATCAAGATGGAGTCGGAGGAAGAAGTATACACTTCATTCATTACTAACATTGGGACTTATTGTGGCAAAGTTGTGCCTTTTAGCTTAAAAAATGTTGGGGCTATATGCCAAAGGTTGGTGGTGAAGATGTTTGAGCAACAACTTGGGCGAAATATTGAGGTGTACGTTGATGATATGATCATCAAAAGCATAAGGCTTGGAGACTATCTCTAAGACTTGCAAGAGATGTTCGACACCTTAAAGTAATACAATAGGAAGTTGAACTCCCAAAAGTGTGTCTTTAGGGCTGCCTTTGGAAAGTTCCTTGGATACTTGGTCACGTAGTGTGACATCAATGATAACCTAGAGAAAATGTGAGCTATACTTGAGATTCAACCTCCTAAGTCAATAAATTATCGCACTGAATAGATTTGTCTCCAAGAGCGAAGACAAAAGTTTCGAGTTCTACTTTTAATGGATTGAACAATGTTAAATTGTATTCAACAAGTTAAAGCAATTCTTAATAACTCAAACTGTACTTTCTAAAATGGTTTTAGGTGAGAAATTATTCTTATATTTATTTGTAAGTGATCTAGCTCTCTCCTTTATACTAGTTCACACTAAAGGAAGGGAGCATAAGCTAGTCTACTGCGTTAGTCATGTCCTCTAAGGGCTTGAAGCAAGGTACTCAAAGGTGGAGAAATTTGCACTTGCAGTAGTGATCTTAGCTAAAAGACTATGACCTTATTTTGAAGCGCATTAAGTAACAATCTTAATTGATTAACCGTTGTGTAATATATTGCACAAGCCAGACACATAAGGTCAAATCATGAAGTACACCTTGGAACTTAGTGCTTTTAGGGTACAATACCAACTAAAAGATGCAATAAAAGACCAAGTCCTTGTAGATTTCATAGTAGAGTACACAGTAGGCAATGTTATGACGGATCACAATGACAAGCTATTGTGGACTCTCCATGTTGATGGCTCATTAACTTAAGGTGGTAGTGGAGCCGAGCTTATGTTACACATACCTCATGGGGTGGAAGTGTCTTATGTTCTCAAGTTTAGGTTCCTAGCAAGTAACACTGAAGTAGTGTACGAGTTCCTCATTAAAGGTCTCAAATTAGAAAAGAAAATAGGTGCTGAGAAGAGAGAGATATCTTTGGATTCCCAACTTATTATCCAACAAGTGAACAAAGAATATGTTGTTAGCAATGAAGTAATGAGTGATTACCTTCAGATTGTTAGAGATCTCACCTAAAAAATTCCCTCCTAGAGTATCACTAAAGTAGTTCCTTGAGCTGAGAAATCCGTGGTTAATAAGCTATTGAAGCTAGCATTAAAAAGCATTCCTAACCTAGACAAATGGGAGAAAAAGGGCTTCATTAAGTACCTTCCAAATAGGAGCATTAAAAAGAAATTGACTCAAGTCATGAAAATTCATCCCATGTTAGTTGAACTATGCTAGATGGACCTAATTATAGATTACCTAAAGAACGACACCTTTCTACAAGATAAAGAGGAGGCAAGGAAGGTCATGTATAAGGTCATAAATTACACTATTCTTGACGACCTTCATTATAGAAGAGGCCTGAGCATGCCACTCGTTAGACATGCTTGGCTAGAAGATGGCCAACGGTCATTGGAAGAATTACATGGTAGGATATGTAGCAACCATATCAAAAGTAGAGCCCTTTATGTTGAAGCACTTAGGCTTAGCTATTACTAGCCTACCATGAGGGAAGATTCGAAGTACTTCGTAAGCAAATGCATGCACCTGTTAAGCATATATTGAGCAACTACTTATAGTCCCCCTTTAGCCTTTGGCCTTTTGCTCAATAGGAATTAGACATTCTAAGACCTTCCCTTAAAGCGTTAGGATAGCGACAATTCATCATTGTCACCGTAGATTACTTCACCAAATGATAGAGGCCAAAGTTGTAACTAAGATTATCTAGAGAAATGTTGAAGTCTTTGTCCTCACTATCATCCTTAGTAGATTTGGTGCTCCATACGTGTTGATAATAGATAATGGGAATCGACTCGACAACCAGAGGCTTAGAAAATTTTATAATGACAATCATATCAAGATTTACTATGCCTTAGTAGCACATCCTCAATCTAGTGGACAAGTTGAGGCAGTGAATAAGATTATCTTCAATGGCATTAAAAAGAGGATGTATCAAGCCAAAGGTAGGTAGGCGGATGAGTTCCCAACCATTTTATGGGGATATTAAACTACTCACAAACCTCTACAAGGGAAATGCCATTCTGGCTTCCCTTTAGATCTAAGGTTATCCACCCCATCAAACCGAAGCTTCTAAGTATAAGAATGTAGAATATCGACTTGGCGACCAACTGACTAAGGCTACAAGCAAACCTCAACGTGATAGAGGAAATTCATGACATTGCTCAGATCCATGTAGCCTCATATCAACACTAAGTTACTTTCCACTATGACAAGAAGGTCAAACATATGGTCTTTTGACCTAGTGACCTATTTTATAGAAAGTTAGAAGTAACCGGATCCTGAGAAGGTCAAGGAAAGGTTGCACTAACTTAGGAGTTTCTAGTTAAAATTGTTGAGGACTTAACTAATGGGACATACAGGCTAAAATAATTGCATTGTCAATTTATTCCCCTCACCTGGAATTCTAACAACCTTAGACTTTACTTTGATTATAATTTCTTTTGTTTGTATATTCAACCATTTCAATAATGAATAAAATTTTTATACATTATACATCTGATTATGTTTTCATGCATTATCCCAACCTTTTTTGAGGTGATCAGACTTAGTAAACTCATCAAGTCCCAACCTATATAGGGTGAAAAGACTCTTCATTGCAATTGGTCCTGACCTTACCACGATTAATGGACTACTAACAACACTAAGTCTGTGCTTTAAAGTCAACAAGCAAGTGAACTCTTGATGGACTTTCTAGCTTTTAGACTATCATTGAATAATCACAGCATTTGATCTCCTAAGTCTTCTTAGAGATACTCCTAGGAAACTCATTGATAGGACTTAAGGTTTGGACATCTAAGGACACCTATAAGTAGGATTTTCACAATATATAAATTAGAATAGGATAAGGAACACAAATCATGTAACAAGTATAAGAAGCATTCAAGGCAAGCGAACCATAAAGGCAACAAAACACGAGCACATTGTATTCAAATTTAAAATCACAAAGGTCTATCAAATTATTCATCTTAAAAGTCGACATACTGACTTAGCAAATAACAAAACAAAAAGTAAAAATTTCCTCTCATCACTTGGGGGAAGGGATTATGAGAGTCTCAATTATCTCAACCACCTCAGTTGTAGGAATCTTCTCGGAGGGGTACGACTCAGAAGGTAGAGATGGATCTTCTAGAGGGTTGGAACTTGGAGGGGGTAGAGGAGTAGTATCCTTGGGCTGCTCCTGATTTGGTGCACAGCCTTAGTCCTACTCTAGCTCACCATAAGGGAATTTCTCTTGAGAAGGATCCCCAAGCACTCCCCCATTACCTTGATTAATCTCTTTAGCTGGCTCTTCTATGACACCTTCTTGAAGTTCATCACAGAAAGAAGGACAACTGAGATCATAATTCAAGTGTACTTTGAGGATTTTTAACCTAGCTATGGGGATGCTCTTGATAAATTTACAATCTTGGAGGTCTTCCCACTTTGTGCTATTCATGATCTTGTTGAAGACCTCCTTTTCTAAGGTAGCTCAATCAACCTGATCGGTAGCATAAGCTTCTAAGTCTAGAAAGTAGACTTTATCATGATCAGCTTTAAGTCAAAACTGTTTGATCTCATCTTAGAGACCTTGTTAGACCTTGGCTTGCCTATCTTCCCTCTCTTTGTGTACCTTATATGTTTCACAAAGCTAAGCAGTTAATTTTTTTTTTTTATTTCTTCGCATAAGCTTCTATTAGATTAATTAGCCTTCTTTATCCTCAAGGAAAGTTTAGTGTTAGCTTTTATTTCGAGCTCCACCCAAGTTCTTAAGGCCCCTAACTCTGCTTTTGTAAGCAGCTTTAGCTCTTGAAGTTCTAAAGCTTAGCATAGGGATTCCTCTTGAGTTGTGCGAGTTTCAACCTTTACATCCTTAATAATCTGTGATAGCACACAGATGTTGTTAGATAATTTGAGATAACCTCCATATAACCTTTAGTGCTCTGAGATAGGGAACTTATGCTCAGATTTGATGTTCCTTACATGTTCAAGCTCGGCACCCCATAACTTGAATGACTAGACCAAGTGTAATGAGAACTAAAAAAAAAAAAAAAAAGAAGAAGAAGAGAGAGATTAGATTCTTATTTATTGCATTCTACATCAACCACGGACATATCTTTGTGGACAAAAGACTTACATCATGGAGCTTTGAATAAAGCATCCCCTCAAGCGAATTCATGGGCACACCTAGCAAGCTTATTGTAAGGTAATAGCATCCCTTGGTAGCTCCTCGCTTTGTCTTGCATCCCGCATACCTCTATTGGTTGATGTTTATCTTCGTCTGGCTCTTTAATAGCTTCAAATGGATAAGTCTCAACTATAAACAAAAAATCCCCTTTTATTCGAATGGTCTTCAATTGATAACCATATTGGTTATTTTTATTCTTATCTTATTTTTCTTTGGTTGCTAGGGCCTTAACTTGATCCGTTATATGTATATAAAAAATTTGTAAACTGATGTTATAAATAATTCATACTAACAAATTCAAACTTTTATAAGAACATATATAATCAAAAGTTTACAAAATAAGTTAGCAGACCGTCTATATAAATGTCTAGTAAAATGTTTAACAAACTGTCTAAATAAGTGTTTACATGCTACCGTCTAGATAAGTGTCTGTATACTACTTTCTAGATAAGTATCTGTATACTACTATCTAGATAAGTTTCTGTAAAATTGAATACTTTTATTCTTCGCACTTAAAACATATTCTATATATTAATAACTTTTTTGTTATCATTAAAACTTATTAAGAAAACTCAACATGTAGGATTATGGATCTAACATGGTGAAGGGGATTTAAATTAGGTTTTACTTGATTTTCTTTGAAAATTAATGATTTTAATTATAATGAATGAGCAAATGGGAAAAATGCAAATGAAAGAGGAAGGTATAAAGGAGATCAAATACCAGCTTCAATACATCACACGAGCTTATATCACACACTATTTAGCTAAAACAATTATTTTGTGATAGAAATCTAATTCCCAATCTTGGGGACAAGCGAGATCAAACTAGATTCAAGATCTACGAAGCCTAGCTATTAATACTACAAGAAGGCAAAAAGTTGTAATTCTACAGTATACCATTTAGAGGGTAAGAAGAGCCATTCAAATAGTGTGAAGGACACTATTGACATCAAAAGGTATGTGTGTGCCATCTAGATGATCAATAGACCATTTAAATGGCACACTAAAGTTTAGCTTCATTGACTAAGCTTTATCTTATTTGATTTAGTTAATATTATTTGTATTTTCTAACTTTCCTTTAATAGGTTTTAAGGTTAACAAGTTAGAGTTTATCATTCAAAATTGATTATTAAGTCTTGTAAGACTTTGATTCTTGAGATTTCTTATTGAATATCAAGAGGTATTATTTATTCTAAATTGTATTTTGGATCTTTTTTATTACACAAGCATGTCTAAATTAAATTAACCTAAGAAAAAACTAAAATGAGAAGCGTGCCTTTCTTTGCATGCCAAGCATCATAATTATCTTTGTGTGTCCATCTTTGACGCAAAATAACAGGTTGTTTCCTCAGCCTACTATTTGTGTTTCTTTGTAGATGGGTTGAGTGCAACTTACTTATCTTCCTTTCTCTTTTTCTTATTTTAGGAGATTGTCACCAATTGAGCAAATTTTTTTTTTTTTGTCTTTTCTTACTTCATCATTTCCTCTTCTTCCAAACTAGGTATAATAAGCTCATTGAGGAAATATTTTTCCATTGATAATTATAGATCAACTTATATTGATTAAGTTGTGTAAAAGGAGATATCAAACTAAATGCACAAGTAAGTCCTATGCATGCCTTTAGTTTTGAATGAAGATGAGATATCTTCATGATATACACCTTTATGTTGCCTCTTCTTCTATACCACATTGAAATGAGATTTGCCAAAAGTGTACTTTTTACAGCCCCTTTGTTCTTGATAAATCTATTTTCAATTTTCTTAAAGAGGCCCTTGGTCATAGTATCCTCACCAAATGTAGTACCCTTGAAAGCCTTTGAAATGGCACACCTCATGATCATTAAACTCATGCGATTGGTATAACCTTACATCTCAAACTCCTTAAATTCCTCTGTAGAACTTTGATCATAATATTAGTAGGCTAATCCCTTTGAAGTGTAAAGTCTAGATCTATGACCTTTAGAACAATTAAAGCATTCTCTTTTCAACTCTTGAAATTTGTGCCATTAAGTGTAGAATTGAACTGACGTTGGTAAAAATATTATTAGTACAACTTGCAACTGAAAAGAACAAAACAAACCAATAATTCTCATGTTACTTCCATGTTATACTTTAATATGATGTGACCTATTACAAGATACCTAATACAAAATCAATGTTTCTTCTTTGAAAAAAAAATATTAACTATAGTGGTGCAATCTTGTTGCACAATCAATTATTGACATTAAATTTTGTCAAACAATAAGTCTATCTTTATACTAACTTATTAGTTATGTGAAAAACTTATATCATCACTATTTATTACCATAAGTGTATATATAATTAAGCTAAATATTGACTTTCTTTAAGGCTTATTAGTATTCATATAAATTACATACATACAATTATCTTGATGTTCTAAATTAAATTAACTTATGCAAGAGAGTTCACTTTGCTTAGGTTATATATATATATATATATAGTTGATTCATGTAGAACACTAGACATTTAACAGAGTATTGTTTGGTTCATTTTCAAAGTTTTAATGTAAACAATTGTGTATGGTAACTAGTTTAAGTTCATAATATTTTAAATATCAATAACAGATCTCAATAAAAAGTATTTTTTGGTTACTAAATACTCTATGCTAAATTATTGGATAATATATATACATATACACACATAACTTTATATCTATATATAAAAAATAATTTCGGACATTTGTATACATAAATATACATATATACATATAAAAAATATTATATGTATATTATGGATCTTGATTAAGCAATTAAAAAGGGATGAAATTGATTATTTTTGCAAATTGTAAACATTTTCATGTAAATTCCCCTTTTGATTACTTAAGCTTAATTATGGCATAAAGCAAATAAGTTGTAATGCCCTAGAACCTAGAACTTTATAGCCTACCACGTGTCCCTATTGGATGGAGACACGCAAAGGCTTTTATCACTCCTATTCTTCAACTTATTCATCTTCACTATACATTAATATAACTGTAACTCCAATAATAGAAATAAATTATTCATAGGAAAATCTTTCCAATCTCTATTAGTTAAGAAAAAGGCACATCAAACTTTAATCCAGCTACCATTGTAAACTTTCATCAACATATAATTAAATAACATGTGTACTAGTTTATAAACAATCTCTAGACTATCCACTCAAACGTCCTCAATGTTTAATAAAATCCTCCATAAACTCCAACTTTACTTATCTCTATAATAATAATGATAATCTTCCTTGTTCTTGTCTTGGTAATAGTAAACTAACATTCATGTACTCATTGTATGCAATTTACCTGTTATACACACTTGCAGCTAAAAAAGAAATGGGATGAGCCTAAGCCTAGTACATAAATACTCAAACACATGCACATGTCACAACAATACAAATTACACACATACATAATGTAGTACTTACTTAACAATTAATCACTTATCTTTATGTTAATCAATAAGCAACACAGGAGTACTCATGACCTCGCCACTTTCTTTCTTATTTAATTTAAGTATTTTAAACCTAGGTTGGGAATTTCCATCTCCAGCTCTAACTTTCTACTAATATCGGGAACTACCACCTTTGGCTCCAATACCCCTAAAATCTAGCTTAGATTATTTTAGTATAAAACTTCACTAAGGACAATGTTGTACACCGATTATTGAGGTGCCTCAAAGGGACCTACCATCTCCGGCCCGTAGGTTAAGCTACACAAAAATAGCAACCAAGTTCTTAGTTGAATCATTAATTAGTCCGTTCAATTTCTGATACTATCACATATAAATAACAAATATGGTAAACATGTACTTCAAAGAGTGATTTTGGATTCTACTTATCTGTAATTATCAAATTACTCAAAGCTTGTTAAGAAACAATAATTGATTCTTAGTTCAACTCTACAACAAGGTCTAAACTTCACTAGATTGATCAACTAAGAATTATTCACTTGATTCTCCTTCCTAGAGCTCTATCATAAGTAATACCAACTCAGAATTGAATAAAATCGAAATAAAAAGGTTAAAGGATTGTTCTTAGACAACATAGCCATGTATATGGATATGTATGTGGCCATGCAAAAGAACATAGGTAAGAATATGGCCATGTACCTAACTATACACAAAGTCTACTTAGCACACCTAATTACATTGTCATATACTTAGTTGTGTACTTCAACATGGGCCAGTACACACTTGTGTACCCAACCATGTATAGCCCATTTCATAAATTTGTTCTTCACATTATTCATAGGTAAGTACACAACTGTGCACCTTGGTTGTGTACCCCTTTAAACGTCACGAATCCTTAAATTTCCTCCCGATTCGACCCTTTCTCCATCCCATCTCTCACTAATCAATTAAACTCTCTAATTCTCACATAAAATCTACTTAACTTCATGAGTTTAAGTGTAATTGGAATGCTTAATTGTGTTGATTTGAATCCATAACATCAAACGTGTTTGATTTGGCAACTTTCACATCTAAATTGGAATATCTAAAAACCCTAAATTTCTACAACGTTATGTCTTAATCGAGTTCCCCGTTAAAATAGATAACATATAGAATCATTAATTTCATAAATGTACTTACCTTTGTGATCACACTTTGATTCAAGAATCCTTCTATCGTTGAAGTGTGGCTTAAGATGAGTTAAGGGTTGTGGGTTTCGGTTTAACCTACAAACTTATTTATGAAACTGTTTATTAAACAAATCTCATAAACATGTCATAGGTTTGACCTGCGAATTCATTTAACAATAAAATAACAAATAATACATACATACATACATGCATAGATATATAGACTATATACATAGACATAACAAATATATAATTTAAGTACATATGTATCAATCCATACATTACAATAACAAATGTATACTTTACTTAAATATAAATTATAAATCTATATAACATATATATAGAGAGAACATATATAACAAATATATAACTTGTATTTATGTATATAATATATGTATATAGATTATATAACTATTAGACACATATATGTATCTTACACACACACACACACACACACACACACATATATATATATATATATAATATACTATATTATAGATTATATAACTTTATTTTATTAAAATCTTATTGTGTTATAATTTTATATTTAATAGTTTAAATTATATCATTTTTATTTATAAATATTAGTTTTCTATTGCCCTTTTCTTATGTATTTATAACTATTTTATAATTTATTTATAACTTTTTAATCAACAAATGAGTCAAAGTCAAATATAAAACATGATTATTAAACAAATTAGGTTAAAAGTTTAGGTTTGGTTTTCATATACAATTAATAAACATGTTAAGTTATAAGTTGAGGTTTTAAGATACGAACTCGCTAAGACATAGATATGAGACACAACAGGTTAACGCAAATTATCAGCCTTAATTGGGTACGACATGAAACATAGTGAGGTAATGGTGAGTCAAGATAAAATTTATTACTCTTTTGAATTAGAGAGTTGATATTTGAGGTTGCCTGGCTAAAATAAGATTGATTATTAAGCTCGTGGCTATGACTAATTTTATCGAGTCTAATTTATTTTGGTAACTAAGTAAATAATTGACATTATATGTAATTATATAATCAAGATATAATTTGATGAAGAGATTTAACTATGTAGTAATTAATTTATAGTGGTTTATGGCTTACAACATTTTTATCATTGGGCGGTCAATAATTGTTGCTAGATGATTACCATAATTAGTGTATGGAGAAATACTGCCTTGGTATATAGAAATTTAGAGGGTCATATACGATAATTATGGTTAATAAGAGCTAGTTGAGTGACTAGAAATTTTAGTGAATACTAAAATTTTATCAATTATTTGGGATTATTCTAAAATTATGAAAGGATTCCTATAAGTTAAGTTAGAAGTTATTTATGTGGTCAAGTGGTCAAATTTGGTTTTCCATTATACAAACATAGATACATACATGAAGGGGGCTAATTGCCATTCAATTAAAGACTCACTAAATGGTTATACTTAAAGTCACCAAGTAAATGTGGGACCTTGCATGTGCTATATAGGAATGTGCTACATGTGGCTTAATGAGAGAAGCAACAGGTATAAGGATGATCATGGGGTAAATGAGATAGGGAGGAGTAGGCAGTCTCAATTGAGGCTCAACACTTTGGTAACAGGTGGATGTTTTTAGAAGTATTATAGTTTTAATCTTCTAAGGAAAGTTCAACAAAGTAACGATGTTTTTCTAAAGAAGTCTTATCTGAATGAGGATGCATTAATTATTTATAAGATTTTTCTATGAATTTCATTCATCAAATGATGATGATGATCAACGGTTCTAAGTGAATGAGCCCAAATATAGGCTTTTTATGGGTTTAGGCTCATTAGTGACCTCTAATGTGTGAACTTTATTAAGAAAGATTAGACTAAAATAGCCGATCTAATGGGCCCTACGCTAAACCCACCACGCCAAATCTCCCATGATCATCCTAAAACATAGACTTTACTCCTTGAGCCCTGGCACCTTAGTTTAAATAGTCAAATCCATTAAAATATCATGCTAAAAGTCTACAAATCGAATTTAGCCCTCTATAGATAGAATCCTACCTTTTGTGAGTTAACATTGCATTATTGTTTTTAGAATTATTATCCTAATCTATGTTACTAATAATATCAAGGATTAGGATATGTTCTTGTTACCCTGTGTGCAGGTACCACTAGAGGATTACATTTGAAGTCCTTGTGATGAGCATAAGTTTGCAAAAAAGGCAAAATGGCTCAAAAATCTTACTTGAACACCGTCTCTAAGAGAAGAAAGAACTTTTTCGTCATAAAAGAGGTATTTTCTTATAAACTTGTTATTCGTTTTATTTTGATTTACATATTATACATAAATCATGGAATAGCTTTTATAGTTTTATTTTTAATTTCCATGGCTTTTCTTAGATTTGAAAAACCTAAAGGGGATGAGCATGATGTATTTATAATACTGATTTGGGAACATGTCTTCTGGTACACTAATATTTTAACTAGTCAAATTTCTTATTTTAGCCCATCATAAAATTATAAATTAGATATATGAACTTTTACGCATTATATTACCTACACTTTATTAAATATTTAATGCCTAAAACTATATCACTTATATTAAGCTTGACATAATAGCAACTTATGATATGTCGAATTATTTTATTATATGCTAGGTCCATCAATATAACTGAAAATTACATTCAACAAATACCGTTACAATATATAAATATATATATTAGTAGAGTAGCTTATGTTATGCAAAGAAATTACCAGATAAGACCATATATAATTATATTGGTGGAAAATTGTGGGATGAAGAAGATTACATTAATACTCAAATATACATATAAACATTCAACTAGACTAAATAAATAGACCAAAGATCTTGCTGGTAAAGGGGGGAAATTTTAAAAATTTGTTCAATTAAATGTTTTCGAATGTGATTCATTCCATCCACCATATAAGGATGGGTCAAGGAATTATTAAAATTTCAATAATTTACCAGACAGGAACTAATAAACTGTCATTATTAATTTGGTCGTTTTGATTAATGTTTGAAAAAAAATTACCCAACCACAAGATGGACTATTTTGTCAGCGTAATAGGTTTATAAGCATCTATGAAAGAACTTTTATAGTAGAGGAAAATACGTAGTATTATATTTACTGGTTACATAATTAAATATAGTGATTTAAAAAAAATTAAGTAAATATTATACTTGTAATAATTATTCATAAAATAGGTTTCGAAGATGCAAATGGTATATATGACTTTAGAGGTATAAAAAAAAAATTAAACTAAAGACGTAGATTGTACAAAATGTACTGCAAATTTCACTTCAATCCTATTGTCCAATTTTGTATTCTTTTTTATACTAACTATAGATGAGAAAGAAAAATCACGAGATAACAGTACACAAAATAAAAATATAAATATAGTAACAATAAAATTTTTCACAGAAACATTCATATTAGATTTATTTTTTTCTCTTGTTCACACATAGGAGGAAGAGGAAGAAGAAGAAGTGATTCTGCATAGGGAACAAAGGATTTGAAGTAATTTATCCAAATCTAATCGTTTTCTTAACAAATAATCGATTTTTGTAGTTTTTTTTAGAAAAGTTTAAGTTTTTTTTTTTTATTTGTGTGTTGAATTTTTTTTATTTGTGTTTGATGTAAGATTTTAGGAAAATATTACTGTAATTGTATATTTTATAGAAAATGTTACTGATTATTGTTAGTTTGTAATTCGTTAAATATGATTTATATAGATGTTGTAATACGTAACATATGTTAATTTTTGTACTAGAATGAAGATTTGTTGTTATGTGAAATGTGAAAGAATGATTGGTTACGTAAAATTAATGATCTATACATTTGGAAATATTGTGACTAGTAAGTAGGGACCGAAGTATGATAGGGATTTGGTAAAGAAGTTGAAAATGAAGGAAAACGCCAACTACAACGAATTCTTATATAGAATTTGTTATAGCATCATAATTGATCAAAGCAAAGTTGGGGTTGAGACAATTCATGGACATCCTATGTTCCATGAGGGCAATACGTGTTATGTGTTGATGGCAATCAAAGATGACGAATATGTTGAAAATTTTATTGAAACGGCTAAATCATATGGAGATCATGGCATACAACAATTGTAAATCAAAATTTCTACCAATTTGGGAGGGGGCTCAGTAAGGCAAATATTTAATACAAGTAATCAACCATATTCATTACATGACATTGTAGAAATGCAGTCGGAGTTGTCAACATTTTAACCTTCAATTCCAACCCCAATGGAAGTGAATAATGAGGATGAAATAAATAGAGCAGTTATTCCAGTATTACAGTGACTAGACACATGGGATCCGTACATGGTTCGTGTAGGAGTGGAGGTTGCAATTGACACTGATGGTGGAATGGGTTGAGGAGTAGAGTAGTGATAATGAGATAGAATGGAGAATAAATACTACAACTGTGAACAAGGGAACCGAACAATTGAAGAGTATGAGGCAGAGCTGAATTGCCTCATTTAGTTCCTTCCTAAAAATGTATATAATGATGATAGGTCTCGAGTCAAAAGGTTCTTGACAGGATTGGAATTGGACTTACAACTTGCAGTAGGGGCCTTTCAACTAAATACATATGCTGAAATGGTAAACAAAGCGAAGTACCTTAAGTAGAATAAGAAAATTATAGAAGAACAGATGAGTCGTAGAGCAGTAATAGCTTTGAGAAAAAGACCCGCCTTTAGTGGAATAGGACAAGACAAAGTTAAAAGGCATCACTTGATGCAAAGCAGAACACCTAGAGCCATAGCTCCTCCTCTCTAAATCAAGTAAGTGCCTTTGGCACTCACTACAACAGGCACAAATGCAAAATGTCCCAATTGTTACAGACCTCATGAGTTAAGAGAGTGTGGATGGCCAGATGGGGCATGTTTCTCTTGTGGGAAGGCTAAGCACATTAGTAGACATTGCACTGAAAGGTTAGTTTTCTTAATCTTTTGTCATGTGTGCAACCAAAGGGGACACAAGGTAGTCAACTATCCTCAAGGACAAATTAGAAACCAAGCAAGGCCAGTTCAATAGGTAGCTAGACCTCCAATGAGAGGATAGGGAGGTAGACCATAGGCAGGAGGTCCTAAACAAAGAGTTCCTACTAGGGTGTTTGCCATTCATTAGCAGCAGCACTAGGATATCCCAAATGTGGACAACATTGTAGGTATGCTTCCAGTATACTCCTGCAATGCATATGTGCTATTTGATACCGGTGTGTCTATGTCCTGTGTGTTTGAGAATTTTTTCTGTGCATGTGCTTTGGATGTGGAAAATATAGATGAATGCTTGGCTATTAGTACTCCTTTGGGAGTAGGAGAAAGAATAAGTAAGATATGCAAAGGAGTGAGAATAGAAATACATGGTAGGGTGATGCTAGCAGACCTCCTGGTGTTAGAGATGATAGAGTTTGACATTATTTTGGGTGTCAATTAGCTATCAAAATATCATGCCACCAATGACTAGCACAACATGGTGGTACTGTTTAATATACCTAGGGATAGATATTTTGAATATAAGCTAGAAGTGCAGAGACCCACTAGATTGCCTACCTATGAGATGTGGGGAAAAAGTGTATTGGTAACCATATCTATTGAAGCTAGTGAAGAAGTTAGGATAGAAGAAGTACCAATAGTGAGGGAATTTCTTGGTGTGTTTCCAAAAGATCTTCCTAGTTTACCCCCCAGCCAGGGAAATAGAATTTAACATTGACTTGGTATAAGGTACAGTACCCATATCAAAACTAGTCTATAAGATAGCGCCAGAAGAGTTGGAAGAATTAAGGAAATAATTACAGGAGCTATAAGATAACGGTTTTATAAGACCCAGTGTCTCTCTTTGGGGTGCACCGGTCCTATTTGTGAAGAAGAAAGATGGAAACATGAGACTTTGTATAGACTATAGGGAGTTAAGCAAGGTCACAATCAAGAACAAATATCTTTTCCCAAGATAGATGACTTATTTGACCAGTTGTAGGGAGCTCAGATGTTCTCTAAAGTAGACTTGAGATCAAGCTACCATTAATTAAGAATCAAAGAAGAAGACATTTAGAAAAAAACATTCAGGACTAAATATAGGCACTATGAGTTTCTAGTGATGCCTTTTGGACTAACAAATGCACCGGCTGCATTCATGGAGTTAATGAATAGAGTATTTAGGGATTTTCTGGATAATTTTGTAATCATCTTTATAGACAACATCTTGATATACTCTAAGTACTGAGGAGCATGAAGAACACTTAAAATTGGTATTGGGTAGATTACAAGATGAGAAATTGTATGTCAAATTTAGTAAATGTGATTTTTAGCTAGAACAAGTAGTCTTTTTAAGTCATGTGGTTAACAGAGATTGGATATCTGTGGACTTAGAAAAGGTGAGAGTGATAGTAGATTGGCATAGACCGAAAACAGTTACAAAGGTAAGACACTTCTTAGGTCTAGTAGGCTACTACAGGAGATTTGTAGAAGGGTTTTCCAAAATAGCAACTCCTTTCACTAGATTGACAAAGAAGAATGTGAAATTTGAATGGGATGACAGATGTGAAGCTAGCTTTCAGATGCTCAAAGAGAAACTGGTGTCGGCGCCAGTTTTGACTTTACCCAAGAGTGGAGAAGAGTTTATAGTGTATAGTGATGCCTCAGTTCAAGGGTTGGGGAGTGTATTGATCCGAGCTAGTCAAGTAATATCATATGCATCTTGACAATTGAAGCCGTATGAAAAAAACTACCCAACTTACAACTTAGAATTAGCAGTTGTAGTGCTAACTTTGAAACTATGGAGACATTACTTATATGGAGAAAGGTGTAAAATCTTCACTGACCATAGAAGCTTAAAGTACATATTTACGCAGAAAGAGCTGAACATGAGACAAAGGAGATGATTGGAGTTAATCAAAGATTATGATATGGAAATACAATACCATCCAAGAAAAGCTAATGTGGTGGTAGATGCCCTTAGCAGAAAGAAACAGGGCAATGTAGCCACTTTCATCACTTCATAGAAAGAGTTATTAGAAGACATGCACAAAATAGAGCTAGAAGTCTTAACACAAGAAGTGGGAGCAAAAATGGCTACCTTAAGGATTCAACCAACCATAATGGACAAAATCAAATCGAGTCAGATGGAAATTAAAGACATTCAAGAGGTCAAGAGTAGAATGGAACAAGGTAAGGCACCGGAATTCAACTTAGATGCAGAAGGGACCTTAAGGTACAAAACGAGGCTATGTGTGCCAAATGATGCAGAATTGAAAAGAGAGATAATGAAAGAGGTACATCACTTCACCTACACAATACATATTGGAAGTACCAAAATGTACAAGGATGTGAAGAGCTCTTATTAGTGGAGAAACATGAAGAGAGAAATGGCAGAATATGTAGTCGGATGCCTTACATGCCAGCAAATTAGAATAAAACATCAAAGACCAGTTAGAGAATTATAGCCTCTTTTAGTATTGGAGTGAAAATGGGAGCATGTGACAATGGACTTTGTTACAGCCCTCCTAAACACTAGGGAGAAGTAAGATGCAGTTTGGGTTATAGTGGATAGATTGATCAAGTTTGCTCATTTTATACCTATTAGAGTAGGATACAAATTGGAGAAAGTAGCTTAGGTATATATAGAAGAGATAGTTAGACTGCATGGGGTGCTAGTGACATTCACATCTAATATAGACACAAGGTTTGTAAGTAGATTTTGGAACAGCTTACGCAAAGCATTGGGCACGAAATTGCAATTCAATACAACATTCCACCTATAGATAGATGGTCAGTCTGAAAGGACTATATAAATATTGGAAGATTTGCTCAAGGCATGTACACTAGACATTAGAGGGAATTAGAATGAGCGTATACCTCTAGTAGAGTTTGCCTATAATAAAAGTTACTAAGCAACCATCCAGATGGCACCATATGGAAGAATGTGCAGATCCCCACTACATTGGGATGATGTGGGAGAAAGACAAATGATGGGGCCGGAGTTAGTACAAGAAGAAGTCAACAAAGTGAAGCTAATCAGGCAGAAAATACAGATGGCCTAATCTTGACAAAAGAGCTATGTAGACAAGAGAAGGCATCCTTTGGAATTCCAAGTGGGAGATAAGGTATTATTGATGATTTCTTTAATAAAGGGAGTGATTAGATTCGGGTTAAGAGAAAAGCTAAACCCAAGGCATATAGGCCCATTTGAGATCTTAAAAAGAATAGGCACGGTGGCTTATAGGTTAACTCTTCTACCGAATTTATTTAGGGTACATGATGTATTCTATGTATCCATGTTGAGGAAGTATGTCCTTGACTCAGATTAGATAGTGGCCTTAGAATCAATGAATGTACAGCCAAATCTAACGTCTTTGGAAAGGTCAATCAGGATTTTGGACACTAAAGAATGGGTGCTAAGATGAAAAACAATCCTTTATGTGAAAGTACAATGGAAAAACCAAATGGAAAGGGAAATGACGTGGGAACTAGAAGCAGAAATGAGGAAGAAGTATTTAGAACTCTTCCAGAATCAGGTACTTTCGAGGACGAAAGTTTTTATAAGGGGGAGAGAATGTAATACCTGAAAATATTATCTATTTATTTATGTAATATATGTATTATCACAAAGAGCTAAGGACAATGATGAGAATTTAATAAAATTGGAGAGGCAATTTAGATGTTTTACACAGAGGATATAAATACTAAAATTAACCTAGAGACCCTCTTTTGTCATTTTGCGCAGTAAAATTAAAAATAAAAAGGAGAGACGCTCTCTATAGGAACCATAAGGCGACTAAAGGGAATTCACCGCCATTCAATCTGGTAGTACCAGGTAAAGATTTCTATGATTTATTAGATAATCATGAACAAAGAATTTAGATTAAATCAAGTTATTGCTACATCATGTCATTAGAATTGGAGTGAAGAGTGAATGTGAAGAATAAGAAATTTACGGATTAAGAACTTGATTCGCTGAAAGTTCGATGTAAGTATTCTAAATTATGTTAATTGAGGAGATAATACATGTTTTAGGGATTTGGTTAAGCTTAAGAATAAAGAGAATCAAGTTTAGCAGAATTTGGTGTAAAGGAATTAGGGTTTGTGGAATTGGCCGAAGGTAACACGGCTTACTAACACAGTCGTGTTTCAATGGTGTTGAATTCGAAGGTTACACCGAGTGATACACGACCCTCCAATATGATCATGTTTCGACTATGTTGAGTTAAGGGTAACATGGCCTCCCAACACAGTCGTGTTTAAATTGTGTTGAGTGTGAAAGTTGCACCGAAAGATACACGGCCTCTTAACACAGTTGTGTTTTGACCGTGTTGAGTCAAGGGTAACACGACCTCTTAATACAATCATGTTTCAACCATGTTAAAACCAAAATTTACATCTAAAGATACACAACGTTTAATATGGTTGTGCTCCAGCCATGTTGAGCAGCACGATCCCTAACATAGCCCTATTAAATAAACTATAAAGTAATTATATATTCATTTAACTTCAAATTAAACTAATTATATATTCATTTAATAGGGCCTCCTAACACAATCATGTTTCGACCATGTTAAAACCAAATTTTACACTGAAAGATACACGACCCTTAACAAGGTTGTGTTCCAGCCATGTTGAGCAACATGGTCCCCAACATAGCCATGTTGAATAAAGTATAAAGTAATTTTATATTCATTTAACTTCAAATTAAACTAATTTCCATGTAACTTAGATAACTAGTAAGGCCTTATAGAAATTTAATAAATAGGATTAAGAGAAATAAGAGAATGATATTGATTTTAGATTATGCACTAAGAAGAGCTTGTTGATGTGAATAGATTTCAACTTGGCTTAAGTCTAACACCGGAAGTGCTTAAGGCTAAGATTTAAGGTATGTGTAACTTGTGTGTTAAGTTGTGCTTGTTTAAGTTAGCCATGCATTGAAATTGATTAAATTGAATGATTTGGCTTAAGTGTTTAAGTCGTATGTTGTATGTGCTTGGCTCGGCCTAAAGGCCCATAGTGGCAGATCCCTACAGAGCACCCCTATGATCCTTGTATGACATTGTCCCTAGTAGAGTCATGCTTAGAAATGATCTAGGCTGAATGTTGATTAAGTGGTTAAATGTACATACATGTGGGGCCCATAGTAGCAGTTCCCATTACCAAGTTTAAGGTTTAAGTGAACATGGGTGTGGGGCCTATAGTGGTAGTTCCCATCATCAATTCATGCTTCAATGTGTTAAGTGGGTCATGAGTACCCTATTGTTGCTTGTGGACATAAATTGTCATATGAAATTGTTGTTTATGTTTAAGTATTACATAACGTATATGACACTTGTTCATGTTGTTCATGCGTATGTGTTTGTGTTATACGTACTGGGTATTAGCTCACCCTTTGGGGAACTTATTTTTAGATGCAAGTGTTAAGGGAGATGAGAACCTAGAAGATGACTTAGGTTTGGGTGAGCCATAGAGAGAGGAAGATGAACATTACTATTATTATTATGGTGATTAAGATTTGGGAAATTATGTTATTTAGCTATGATAGGCAATACCTTTTAAAGGATGTTAATTTTGTGTTCAAAGACTTTCGCTGCATTAGATAATTGATATGGTTTAAGTATTAATTGAATTTTAAGGATGTATGAAATGTCTTTATATAGGAGTTATAGGCTAAATTGTATTAGAGTTGTTTTAGAGTCTTAACGTGCTCTTGTAAAATAAAGACACATAGCGGATAGTAGCGCGACTTGAGTTTCAGAGCGTTAAACAACAAATACAATTTTTTTCACTAATTAATTTTATAACAATTAATTAACCACATATTAACGACTAATCAACTTTAATTAATGGATAATTAATAATTGTTTACTTTTATAACCAATCCTAAAAAACCATACAAATATTTTACATTTGCAATAAATATAAAATTTTTCACTAATTAATTTTATAACAATTAATTAATGATATATTAACAACTAATCACGTTTAAGTAAGGATCATTAATAACTACTTACTTTTATAACTAATTCTATAAAACCATACAAATATTTTATATTTACAACAAATACAAAATTTTTTACTAATTAATTTTATAACAATTTATTAATGACATATTAACAACCAATCACTTTTAATTAATGGATAATTAATAACTACTTACTTTTATAACTAATTCTACAAAACCATACTAATTTTTTTATATTTGCAACAAATACAAAATTTTTCACTAATTAATTTTATAATAATTAATTAATGACTAATCACCTTTAATTAACGAATAATTAATAACTACTTACTTTTATAACTAATTTTAGAAAACCATACAAATATTTTGCATTTGCAATAATTACAATTTTTTTTACTAATTAATTAACTATATATTAATGATTAATCACCTTTAATTAATGGATAATTAATAACTACTTACTTTAATAACTAATTCTACAAAATCACACAAATATTTTACATTTACAATAAATAAAAAAAAATTCACTAATTAATTTTATAGCAATTAATTAATGACATATTAATGACTAATCACTTTTAATTAATGGATAATTATTAACTACTTACTTTAATAACTAATTCTATAAAACCATACAAATATTTTATGTTTGCAACCAATATAAAATTTTTCATTAATTAATTTTATAACAATTATTTGCTTACATATGAACGATTAATCACTGTTAATTAATAGTTAATTAATAACAACTTAATTTAACGACTACGTTTACAAAAATACATTATAATAACATATAAAAATAATTCATTTACTAATGTTAATTAATCTTATATTAAAACCTAATTAATTACTAATTAATAGTTAATTAATAATAACTACTATTTTAATAAAAATTGTAAAGTATATATAATTATATTATATATATATATATATATATTTGCATTTATGTGAAGTCATATAACAATAAAAATTAATTTTTTCTTAAAAAAAATATCGAGATCTTGATGAAGATATTTCCACATACATATTTCAACAAAGTAAAACTTACGTGAGATAGAAATCACGGAAACAAAAATTTGCAAGTAATGAGATAGAGTAAAATTTGTAGAGGAAATTGAAAGATGGGAATATGAACATATGAACTGATGATTTGTATTTATATTACAAATTGTTGGTGCAAATTTTTTCCTGTGTATTACAAATCACATGTTATGATACTGTATAAATTTATTGTATCATTTTTATAAGTTTGCAATTGTATTTTCATAATAATTTTATAAGTTTGCAGTCTCTTTATAGGTTTATAGTAAATTTTTTTTTTTTGTAACTTTTATAAGTTTACAGAATAAATGTGTAAATTAAAAAAATAAAATAAAACTTATACTGAAAACGTAGATCGAGTCTACGCCTTTAGTTTAATTTTTTTTTTTTTTTTATATCCTGAAAGTCGTTGTGAAGTCCTAAAAATTTCAAAAAATTATATAAACAATTAAAGAAAGTAAATAAAATAATAAATTCTCTTAAACGTGATTTTTAAATGATATTTGGTTAAATAATGAAATCAATTTAAATTATAGATCTAGGAATTTTAAATGGAAATTTAGAGTGAATATTTATATTCGAGATAATTAGATTAGCTAGACGTAAGCATTCAAAATAAAATGCTAAAAATATAAAATTTAAAGATATTCTCACATGCAAGCGTAATAATAAAATAGGGACATTATGAAATATAATCTAATATAATATAAATATATATATATCTACACAGCCATAAAAAAAAAAGAGGGTTCATGTTGCGCTGGATGCACCAGCCTATCTGTTTTCCTATCTTATCCTTCTTTTCTGTTCTTATTCTTCTCCTTCTACCATCCTTTCTTCTTCTTCTACAGCACGTCTCCTTCCTCCCTTTACTTTTTGTTTTCTTCTTCTTCTTCTTCCCGGCTTCGACCGAGCAGCCCCGCATTCCCTCCCTTTCTTCTCCTTCCCTTTGTCCTTTTCTTTTTCTTTTCTTCTTCTTTTGGCCGAGTCCTTCTCCTTTACCTTTGAGCTACGTCTTCTTCAGCAGCTTTCGGTGGCAACAACAAAGACAAGGAGGATGACAGTAAAGGCAATAGTAACCACAACAACAACAACAGTAGTAAAAGTTGAAGAAGAAAGGGAGTATGGGTTCACCTGTGTGCAAGGGAAGTAGATAACAACAGCGACAACGATGACTCTGACCATAACAGCAATCGTGATGACCTTGACCCTAGCAGCAGCGGCCCAGCAATGACAACAACGACGACGACAATAGCACCCAGCTGAAGGAGAGGAGTGGAGATGTGTATGTATAGATATGGTGTTTGATGTGGGGATGTGTGGGTGTGTGAGGAACCATGACCAGTAGCCACCCAATGATGGCAACAACGACGACAATCACGACCGCAATAACCGTGATAGTAATAACAATAGTAATCTCCACAGCAACTACGACGGCGAACCTAATGACAGTAGCAATGGCGACCCAATAGCGGCAGCAAGTTGGTGCGGTGAGAAAGTGGAGAAGGAAATCCTTAGTGCGAGTGAAGGTGTGGTGCATATGAGGATGTGTGTGTTGTGAAGGATGGTGTGTACACAGGTGAAGGAAGATGCGTATGTGTGTACGTGTGAAAGAAGATGTGTATGTGTGCGTAGGAATATGTGTATGTATGTATGGGAAAGGGAGAGGCAAGTGTGTAGTGTGTGTATGTATGTATGCGTATGGAAATGGTGTGTGATGCAGATATACGTGTGTGGATATGGAAGGTGGGCGTGATGTATTTGAAGATGTGTGTATATGTGTATGAGGAGATGTAGGGTGAACGGGACGTGTGTGTATGTGTATAAGGATGTGTATATGTGTATGTATGATTGAAGGTATGTGAGGTGTGTAAGGATACGTGTATGTGTAGGTGAAAGTGTGCAGGATGTATGTAAGGGTGTGTATGTAAGTATGTGTGGTGCTGTGCAGAATGTAGGAGGATGTATGTGTACGTATGTGTATGTGATGGTGTGAGACGCGTGTATGAATGTATGTGTAGATGATACTGTATGGTATATGTATAAGGGTGCGTATGTGTGTGTGTGGGAATGAAAGTGTATAGTGTATGCGAAGATGGTGTATATGACAGTGGGTATGATGTATATGGAGATATGTGTAAATGTGGGTGATAGTGCAAAGTGTGTGTAGGGATGTGTGTAAGTGTATAAGATGGCATGTGATGTGGGTACGTCTGTGTATGGTGTGGGTATGTGAGTATGGATATGGGAGGTGTGTAATGTGTGTAGAGTATATGGGTAAGTATGTATTAGTGGTGTGAAGTATTTGTGGAGTATGTGTGTGGGTATATGAAAGGTGTGGGGAAAGGCATCAGGAAGTTTGAGAAGAAATAGGAGTTATCAAAAGATTGAGAAATCCAACGGAAATTGAGTAGAGCCGTTGTAGTTGACCCTTCGATATCATACTTGGAGGAGGGACTACACATCGAAATCACCTAATGATGGTTAGGATTACGATGACCCTTAACAGGTGAGTGGGAAACTCCATGATATGCTACAATGTTGTACTTGATATGGATGTGTATAAGTGTATGTACATATATGTGCTTGAATATACGTATTTTCGAGTGTGGAAGTACATGTTGTATGTGTGTGTATGTGTTCATAATGTGTGTATATGTATGTACACACATGAGGTATAATTATGTATAAAAAGTACATAGAAGTAATAATCCATTTATAGTTTTGCATAAATAAGGTCAGCATGGGTGTCATCATAGCTATGATCAAGGTAACTTTGCCCTTTCAATAAACTAGTTAACAAGCAATGGTTATCTTTAAACCGCGGAGTATCTAACACTAAGCTAATGTTCTTCCCAGAATCATTAGCTCCTAACCCTAATCGCTTTGATAAAGATCCCTCTTCAATCAAAATCAATTAGAATTGCATTAACACTCTTGAACCCTCAATTAGATCAAATTATCTAATTTAACCTAATACGGAAAATTCACGTTCTCTATCCCTAGATTACATACGAATTCCTTTATTCATGTAAGATCTATTCAAACAAGAGATTTCCCAATCATCTTCTAAGAAATCAATGCAAACTCAATGTTGGCCATACATCAAATTAGCAACACTACACGAACAACATGAATAAATTCAGAGAATTTCAATATTCATTAACTATGCAATCAATCCCATATTACATGACAATTAGAATTCATAAGGTTCGGGAATGAAACAACTAGCCACTAAGGATTTTCAAGATATAACTCAATGAAATAGAATGAAAAAGAAAGAGAAAACTCCTGTGCATGAGCCCTTCGTTGTCGTCTTCTTCCTTTCTCATCCTTTCATCTTTTCTTTTCTGTCCCTTTGGCCTCCTCAGCCTCCTCGGCCTTTCGGCCTCTTGGCCTCCTCTTTTGAAACTCTCTTTCCTCTCCTTGTTTTTCTTAGCTTCCTCTCTGGCGTGTAGGAGATATCCTTCAAATATGGACGAAAGATTTAAAATCGATTTGAAGATATCTTTCCTTCGATAGACACACGGTCATACTACACGGGCGTGTAGATAAACCGTGTATCTCTCTAAATCAGTGAACTCTGGGCGTGTATATCCCACACGACCGTTTGTAATAGCCGTGTATTCCTCTGTCTTCTTTGTTCTTCATACACGATTGATTACACGGGTGTGTAACTCAATCGTGTGTCTTCCTCAATGTGTTCCTATGCACGGTAGGCTTACACGGGTGTGTATTCCAACCGTGTACTGGTCTATCTTGAAAACTCGTCTTCCACGCTGATACACGGTCTGATACACGGGCGTGTATCCGAACCGTATAATCTCCTGATTCCTTCACACGGCCGATTGTAAAACCTTGTGACTTCCTTTAACTTGAAAGCATTCCCTTTTTACTTGCTTTTATCTCCAATTTGTCTTGAATTTAAATACTTTTCATCAAATCCTCCTTTTCCACACCTAAACATGAAATATAAATCAATTAAGCATCATAATCTTATATTTTCACTCCTAATTATCTCAAAAATTGACTTAATCATCTCCAATTATAAGAGTTAAAATAGATTTATCAAATTTCCCCACACTTAAGCATTTGCTTGTCCTCAAGCAAATTACACATATGGAAGTCTCAATTCTCAGAATTCTTAAAACTCAGGAAGAAATTCAATCATTAACCCCACTTTATACCAGGATAGCCACCATTTTCCACAATTCGCCTTGCTTATCACTAAATCTTATTAAGCACTTGTATTCAAAATACCAATAGTAGATTTCCAGTATTAATCCAAGTAAGTGAAACTTTTACCCTTTATCATTTAACCAAAAATCTCAAGGTTAAGATCAGACTTACAATCATAGAACTCAGGCATATACATCCACTTATTTCCTGGATCTTTTTCCCCTTTTTGGATTGGGAGTTCAACCTTTTAGTACCTTTTCTTAGTCAATTAACCCATGTAACGAACTTTTAATCGATAATCCTGGGCTCGTCACCCAAGTTAACAGACGTTATCCCCTCAAGCATAGAGGGCGTCCCTCGGATTTACTTGTTCGGGTTTAATTAACTAATCAATCCCCCCCCCCCACCCCCCTTTTTTTTTTTAATGAATAAGAGCGGTTTCCTTGGCCAGTAAGTCCCAGACCAGACGATCTTAGGCTACTAGGTTTTAAGATACCCCTTCGAACCTCTACTACTCGAATCCAAATATTCTAATTTAAGGCCTCATTTAGTTCAGTTTTCTCGGATTTTACTCATAACCCTTGTAGCGAGCTTTCAGCCAATGATCCGGAGTTCATTACCCAAGTCAATAGATGTTATTCCCCAGAAAGGGCACCCCTCGGACTTAATTACTCGAGTCAATGAGATCCACTTCTGAACTATTTGTTATTGTTCATCATTTTTTTTTTAAATTCATCAAATTACTCCCAATTTGTGTTCTATTCCATTATTTTTGTAAGGGAACGTCACCAAGCTATAAGTATCACTTGTTCCTTCATTCAAGATCACAAAATCAAATCCTAAATTTGAAATGAAAGCCTAAATAACAAGTAAGTCTCCCTCACATGGATACCATACTATAACTCTAAAAAGGGTAAAGAGAATACAAAATAAGAGAATAATGCAAAATTCGAAAAATTTTCCATGAAATAGCTGCCTATACAAGTGGAATTTTATGTTTCCTGAGCAACTATTTCTCATCATCATTAAGCTTCCAAATGTTACTTAAACAAGGGAAATTGAGCATTTAAAAGTTCATAAGTTCATTGCTCTTGTGATATCTTTCTATTCTTTCTATTCCCTTTCCCACACTTAAAATCAGACATTGTCCGCAATGTCTGCCCACAAAGTACACGAAAGAGGGAAAAGAATGGAAATAAAAGGAAAAGAGAAACAAGACTCCCCTAGATCGATATCAGAATCGCGCATTTAGCATCCACTTTTGCAGAAGCACTCCATTCAATAGCATTCATGTGCATAGGACCAAGAGTTCTTGAAAAGAAATCCCAACATGTAATATCCTCGACCTTCTCATGACTAAAGTCATGTACTCCACCCATCTAACAGAATCTCTGAAATGAAATAAAGAGTAATTGAATGGATTAAAGAAATAAAAGCTTACCTAAAGAAATGCATTGGTTAAAGTAGTTAGCGTTGAGCTTTCTTAATATTGCCGATCCCCGACAACGGCGCCAAAAACTTGTTGATTATGATCGTAATTACTCAAATTAAAAATCCCTTTCTATGACTCGCTGTTACGATCAAGTAGGCAAGTGCACCTATCGATTATAATAGTATAGAGTTGAGTACGGGTATCGTCTCCTCAAGGATCAGCAAGTACTAATACTAACTCTAAACTAACTATCTAACCGCACAAATTCGAGAGGGTTCAGATTAAATTAAGAATACTTAACAAAACCTTTAGCAATTAAAAATAATACTATAACTTGATTATTAATCTGATAACTAAGAATATACCCTACCCTTACTACTCCTCTAATTGTCATGTAACTTTGCCCTTTCAATAAACTAGTTAACAAGCAATGGTTATCTCTAAACTGCGGAGTATCTAACATTAAGCTAATGTTCTTCCCAGAATCATTAGCTCCTAACCCTAATCGCTTTGATAAAGATCCCTCTTCTATCAAAATCAATTAGAATTGCATTAACACTCTTGAACCCTCAATTAGATCAAATTATCTAATTTAACCTAATACGGAAAATTCACGTTCTCTATCCCTAGATTACATACGAATTCCTTTATTCATGTAAGATCTATTCAAACAAGAGATTTCCCAATCATCTTCTAAGAAATCAATGCAAACTCAATGTTGGCCATACATCAAATTAGCAACACTACACGAACAACATGAATAAATTCAGAGAATTCCAATATTCATTAACTATGCAATCAATCCCATATTACACGACAATTAGAATTCATAAGGTTTGGGAATAAAACAACTAGCCACTAAGGATTTTCAAGATATAACTCAATGAAATAGAATGAAAAAGAAAGAGAAAACTCCTGTGCATGAGCCCTTTGGTGTCGTCTTCTTCCTTTCTCATCCTTTCATCTTTTCTTTTCTGTCCCTTTGGCCTCCTCGGCCTCCTCGGCCTTTCGGCCTCTTGGCCTCCTCTTTTGAAACTCTCCTTCCTCTCCTTGTTTTTCTCTCTCTTAAGATGACTATTTATACCTAGGGTAGCTTCCTCTCTGGCGTGTAGGAGATATCCTTCAAATATGGACGAAAGATTTAAAATCGATTTGAAGATATCTTTCCTTCGATAGACACACGGTCATAATACACGGGCGTGTAGATAAACCGTGTATCTCTCTAAATCAGTGAACTCTGGGCGTGTATATCCCACACGACCGTTTGTAATAGCCGTGTATTCCTCTGTCTTCTTTGTTCTTCATACATGGTTGATTACACGGTGTGTAACTCAACCGTGTGTCCTCCTCAATGTGTTCCTACGCACGGTTGGCTTATACGGGTGTGTATTCCAACCGTGTACTGGTCTGTCCTGAAAACTCTTCTTCCATGCTGATACACGGTCTGATACACGGGCGTGTATCCGAATCGTGTAATCTCCTGATTCCTTCACACGGCCGTTTGTAAAACCTTGTGACTTCCTTTAACTTCAAAGCATTCCCTTTTTACTTGCTTTTATCTCCGATTCGTCTTGAATTTAAATACTTTTCATCAAATCCTCCTTTTCCACACCTGAACATGAAATATAAATCAATTAAGCATCACAATATTATATTTTCACTCCCAATTATCTCAAAAATTGACTTAATCATCTCCAATTATAAGAGTTAAAATAGATTTATCAGTTGTGTTGAACTGAAATTCTAACTTCCTTCATTCTTCACCAAATTTCATCTTGTCTTTTGTTCATATCATCCTTAAACCTTTCTTTTATTTCCATTGAAACCTGAAAATTGGACTTAATTCTATAAATACCCTCTTCTTTAACCAACATTGGCTTCGGCACAAGCTGTGCTGAAGTGAAATTCCAACTTTCTTCATTTATCACCAAATTTCATCTCGTCTTTTGCTCATATCATCCTTAAACCTTTCTTTTGTTTCCACTGAAACCTAAAATTAGAATTTAATTCTATAAATACCCTCTTCTTCAACCAACAATAGCTTTTGACACTTATCATATGTATAGAGATTGATATGTTTGTATATGTGTATTTGTATATTAAAGGTATGTATGTGTAAATGTATATGTATGTGCATGGTTATACCTGTGTTTGTGTATAGGGGATACGTTGTATATGTATGTAAGCGTTCATGTATATGTATGTATGCGTATTGATATATATATGTATTGATGGAAAGAAGTATGTGTTGGAAAATGTGAAAGTATACAGGGGATACGTTGTATATGTATGTATGCATTCGTGCATACGTATGTATGTTTATCGATAGATCTTTGCAACAATGAGTACTGAAAAAAAGCGAATAAGACTAAAGAAAAGGATCTGTACTCGAAAGGCTAATTTTTTCAAACATGGGATTTCATAGAAAAAATGGAAGATAATCGGATTACACAAAAGAAGAGGCATGTAATATTTTATGGATAATTGCATTTTCATCATTTTCTTATTTTTTTTCAGTCAAAGATGCTATATATATATATGTATGTATTGATGGAAAAGAGTATGTGTTGGAAAATGTGAAAGATGTGGGTATTGGATTCATATATGAGATGCGGGTATACGCAAATGGGAAAAGATTTAAGTGCATCGAAAACGTAATAGGTTTGATTGTGAGATTTGGATTAACATTTTTTCTTATGCTTGTTGTGGAATGGTCAATGGAATTGCTTTATTTTCTTATGTGGATTGGTCGTTATTATATGTTGATTGATCACCCTAAATCAAATAATTAAAGGTTGTGATTTAATTAAAATGAGACATGCATTATACGAGACATTACATAAATTTGAAGGCCATCATTGTCATAGGGCATCCGAAAGTAATTGTGATATTACCGAACCATCCTTAGCGAACCACTAGATTAGGAGATTGTTCGCGCCTTGCCAGTTCCTTGTCCGAATTGTCTTTGAGGGTGTTGCTCCGACTGTTGTAGAGGCACGAGAGCGTTCAGTGTTAAAATGAATGTATTGTGAATATCAGAGTGATGTGAAAGTAAACTAGGTTGTGAGACTTGGGCACTGATGGTGGCTTTGAAATCCCTAACCTAAGGTCAAGGGTGGCATAAACTCTAGACTTTACATTGGTTACTAGAAGACTACGTGAATTGTTGCATTCATATGATTGCTAATGCATAGCATATTTTTGATAACTTGATTTGTACTTTGCTTGTGTGTGTGTAGCATTGAGAGTATTGCATTCCCATTCACTGAGCCATAGTGTGCTCATCTCCTCACAGACTCTTTTGTAAGTAGTGATTACGAGAGCTTGGGATGAGATAAGATGTGAAGTGTTGAGAGTTTCTAGAAGACTAGAATGATAGAGTAAGAAATTGATTGATAGGCTTTCTAAATAAAATGTTATTTTAGGGCCTTGATGTAAGGTTTTATTTTATTTTACTGGTTGGTAGGGGATATCGACTCTCTACAATCATGGTTTACCATGAGGTATGAATTCCATAGTTATATTTTATTATATAATTATATGTAATATGACTAGTTATAAATGTAATTAACTAGTTAGAGTATTACGATCTTTGACTCGTAAAATGGTTATCATGTAACGAATGTACACGTGTCATGATGATTTTAGTATAAACTTCTAGGCTCCCTTCTGGGGTGTGATAGTCGCAAACGTCATTCGCGCTTTTAAAACTTATTTTAAAAATAATTATTATGGGTATAATATTTAATTTTTTTTTTTTTCAAAAATCACTTAAGTATGTAACCCTTATATTTACATCCATATCTAGGCTTTAACCAATAGAAAAAAATTAAGCCAACCTTAGATAGATTTAAAAATTTAGTAATGGGTCTTTCTTTTCGTCGGTCATCGGAAAAAGAAAAAAAAAAGAATTACTGTCTTTTCACCTTTCAATTGGAATCTATCTTCCTCACAACCATGTGCAACCTTGAATGGTTATGCAATTTCCAAATAAATTCGTATCCCATCACACGAGGAACCTACGTTTTGACCTAACTTTCTACTATATAGGTTTAATGGAAGTAATCATATTGCCTTCTTTGGAAATTGGTGCATAAGACGAGGCGACTCATCTGGGAATTTGTATCATAAAGAGGTGCTTTAGTTGAGCAATGGGAAATTACACTAACATAAAGTGGGTGATTTAGTATCAGAATTTGTAACATAAAGTGGTGATTTAGTGTTTTCTCACTTATATAAACTTTGTTTCTTTTTATATGATTAATATTATCAATATTATCTTTTATTTTGAAAGTATGAAGCCTTATTTGGTTTTTGGTAATTTTAATAAAGGAGAGAAGATTCAAATTCTGTTCATTCTATTTGAAAGACTAGCATCAATAATATTAGATTATAAAAAAAGTATCATTTGATTAGTAAAATATTTTCAATTTTCTTTTAAAAATGAAATAAGTTAGAAAATGTGCACGGTTTGTTCAAATGCTTTTAAATGAGAATAAACCTATGAAAAGCTGTTTCCCCATTAGCAAAAAGAAAACTATTTTCAAATGAAAACATAATAAAGCTATGATATTCTTATAAATAAAATGCACACTATCAACGCCTTTTTTGCTGAGAAATTAAACTACCTTAATGACTTTTTTGCCCATAAGTTAAGTCCTTTTAATAGCATTAATTATCATAGTTATATGAATATACAATTAAAGGTATGGACTTACTTCAATTTCTCCTTCTAGATCTTTTCTTCATCTTTTCATTAGACTATTAAAAGAGAGTTAGTGTAGAGAATCAAACATATTTTCAGAACTTTCGTGATTTACTTTATATATATATATATATATATAAAAGGTTAAATTTTTTAATTGAAAGTTTTCCTAGAAATAAAAACCAAAAATAGAACTGATGTCTTCCTTATTTTTGGTTTGCGTTATGATTCTGATCCTCGGTTGGATTCTCATTAAAGAATCTTAAATATATTGGGAAATAGCCCTTAACCAATTGTTCTTATAATGTTTAAATGATAAAAATTAAAAAATATTATTGATTAGTTTTAAATTTTTAATGAACTTTTTATTTTTTTTTTCATTGTTTATCATTTCTTTAACATCATTAATTAAATTCTTATCCAATACATAGGGTGAGCCAATACATGATAGATTGGGTATGGTGTGTCACATCCCATGGGCCCTTAGGATGTATAGTTTTTACCATACACTGCACAAAAACCTAGGGATAACCCTTCTATTATCTAAGAGTTTACCCTATAATGTACAAGGCGTACTCAAATCCAAAATTCCCAACTTAGGGTTTAACATTTTTCAAGAAATACAGAGATATAAACATAATAATTCAAAGTAACAACATTTTATAAAGTCAACAAGTACATAATAATAAGTTAAAGGATTAATAATCTTATTACATATCAATCTAGGCTACATATATGAGATTAAAATGAGAACTTAGACTAAATACATCTATAACAGCGATCTCTCTACTCCACTCCTTCACGGCTCCCTGACATCCCATATTAACCTCTGGCATCTGGTAGCCAAGATTTAGCCAGATGGGTGCCTGCAATAAAGGAAGTTAGTGAGGATCTAAGTTGTAAGGCTTAGTGAGCTAAATCCTCTTACAAAACCAACAAGCAAGTCATTTAATTCACACATGTGCCATACATGAGCAATCACATGAATGGAACAATATACATGGTTTACTGGACACCGCATGCAGCACGGATTTATGCCCTCCGTTGCTTGGGGTTGGGAAATTATGAACTACATGCCAGCTTCAGGCTCTAGTGACCCCAAGCTATCTTTCGAGATAATCCATAAAGTATATTTATACTTTTAAAATATACTTCCACAAACTTGAAAAGACATGCATACATACATACATATATATATATATATATATCATATTAAACCCTTCATAGGGTATGGATTGTAAAAGACTCACAATTTAATTACCTTTAAGCAATAATCCATATAGTATTTCACGGGTTTCGTTTAGTTCCCAAAGGTCAAGACAAAGGTTGCCCATAGAGTGTGTCCTTCATGGGGCCTTTCTATACCACTGTGTGATGCCAATAATCTTCTTACCTATGAGACTCCATGATGCATGATTCTTTATATTTAAGGTCGAAAAGTCTTAGTCAATTTATTTGGTGTTCACGGCAATCTATACAGACAATTGCAATTTCTACAGTCCAAAAGCAATTATCAATTAGCCGGGCATAATTAATGTAGATTGGCACTCAATCATAACATTCAAGCACAAAGGAACCCAATTGACCCCCACATACAAATCAAATTCATATATCAGATATTTATAGACACACGGGTACACTAACTACAAGTATAAGCAAGGAATAGTAATCATCGGATTGTCACTCACTCAGCCATATGGACCCTAATCATAGTAGTTAGGCAACAGATCGTCCTTGAATATCACGTCACTTGACAAGACAAAATATTTATATGAGTTGGGGTCAAAACTAACCTCTACTAGTTTGGTTATTTTTTGTTGGTTTTGTCGGTTTTAGTATTTTCTTCGTAACTTTTTTGTTTTAAATCCATTTTTCTCATATTTATAGTATTTTTAAAGGGTTTTGGATATTCTTTCCATTTCCAAAGTCATTTTTATCATTTGGACTTTAGAAGTTTGTGTTCTAAGCTAGGTAGATTGGGTGCGCCTAATGTAGATTTTGTTTGAGTTCCATTTCCATCTAATTTGACCTAGCAATCTAAGGGAATTTTCCTTTAATCTCTTAAAGTGTGTTTAGAGCTTAAAATGGCATGTAGATGCTTTATTATTTTCTAGAAATTCTTGAAGTTGTTCCAAGAATTTCGTTTAGCTTTTCTTAAGGCTTTGACTTTACTTTTTCTATTTAGTTTGTGTTAGTTTTATGTTTTCCCTTAAGATTTTTAATTCCAAACTATTTCTATTGATATTTTGGCATCTTTAGTTTCTAGAAATGAAGAGATTCCTAGGTTTAATTGGTCTTTAGTCATGGTTTGAGATTTTTTGGATATGTTTTCTATTGATATTTTAGCATCTTTAGGTTTTAGAAATGAAGAGATTCCCAGGTTTAATTGGTCCATAGTCATGGTTTGAGATTTTTGGATATGTTTCACCCTTTTCTCCTTATTTCTTACTACAAAAAGAGCCCTTTCTTTTTGTATGAATTTCCTATGATCTAACAATAATGAAGTGAGTCAAAAATACACTTGGTTAGCTCCTTATCTTAAGCATCCAAAAGCATCAAGAATCTCCCATTTCTAATTCTTATTGGTTTTTCTAAAAATTCCAATATACAAGCTAAAAAGAGGAGTAGTGTTCCATGGTCTACATCCAAAGAAGAGGGATTACATTTCTATTTCTTTTCCTAAGCTAAACATACTCCAATATACATGGAAAATTATAAAACTAAGGCAGCATGATCCTATTCTAAGCTGTGGAATGGAATTATTACAAGGAATAGAAAAGAAAATAGAACAACATCACCTACAATGCAAAGATTCTACTCAAGCAATTGGAGTTCCCCTTTCTTTTCTCACTTCTTGAAGTGGCTTTAGGTTCAATTTTCCTAGGGTCTTCAGCTCTTCCAATAGCCTCTTAAGTGTTGTAGATAATACAAAAAAAATGAGCTTGATTAGAGGTCATTTGGTGTGTGATTCGTGGGTAGATGTAGTAAAGGTTCAGTTAGGAATAATAAGAGGCAGTTTAGTTCTCTTCCCAAGGATGTAAATTTTTAGCTTTTATTCGGGGGTTTTTGGGAGTGGTTTTCTTGTATTAATGCTTGATATTGCTGGGGATTTTGTGTAAAAGTCCAAGGGTGACGAAATTAGGAGGAAAAGCTCAGAGAAAGTGGTTGGGATGTTGCTGTTTTAGGGAAATCCTTGTGCGATTGTTCTTCAGTGTTTGAGGGTGTTTATAGAGCTTTGGTTGGGGATGTTTGAGTGGATCTTTCTCCAGATAGAGGGGCCATGTGGGGGGGCTTTTGGGGTGTAAAATCAAAAGATTTGGCAGCTGATTTGGGAGAAAATTTTCCTTCAGTCCTTAACATGTGTTATTGGTCAATAGTATTATCCTTTGGATAAAGGGTCCTATCTTAGGGAGCATATCTACCATGTAGGGTAATTAGGCATCGGTTTTATCTCCCCTAGGCTCCTATTTAGTTAGTTTCTAGTTGCTATATCATTTGGTTAGATTAATCCTAGTTACATCTCCATTTAATTTCCTAGTTATCCAATTGGTAGTTCACATGAAGCAAGGGTAGATTGGGGCTTGCTTTAGGTTGCAATTTTTTCTTGTTTTCTTGTGGTTAATTGGTTTTTAGTTAAGGCTTAGATGGAGGAAAGTCAAATTTGGGCTTTGGATTAGAGCATTTGGTAGTTCAAATGTGACCATATTCCTTTCCTTTGACATATCACTTCTAAGAATTGTTAGGATTTATGTTTTTCAATTTTTGTTTTGCCTAATTTGATTTTTTTGTAGAGTTGCTTTTGATTAAGCTTTTGGGATTCTTTAGGCTAACTATGGGGTAGTTCATCATTGTTTAAGTTTTGATTTCATTCAGATCAAATTTTAGGTTTTTTCGAGCTCGATGTTGGTTGTTCTCGGTTCCAGAGGAATTCCTAATGTCAACGATTGTTTCTAAGAATTTGGGAATTGAATTTAGGCTTTTTGAACATCCAAATTCAATTTTAGTGTTCCTAGGGTGAGGTCCTATCGTCGAGGTTTGGCTAGGTTTTGAATTTCTTGGATTTAGGTATGCTAGTTGTTTCGTGTATCACAAAGAAAATACAATTTTGTAATCAGGTTTTCTTATCTACTTTTTGACGTATTTCTTTGAGATTTTTTTTCTTCATACTAATTCTTGATTTGGAATTTTCTAGGTTTTACATGGTGCCTTATCTATACCTTATCATATAAATTATATGTTTCTAAACTTTAAAATTGGAACCACCCTTAGTATACCCAATGAAATCTATAAATTTTATCTTTATTTCTATAAATTTCAAGTTTATATGATTTCAAAAAGAAATCTATATTTGATATTATAAGTTCTTCATGTATAAAACTTATAGAACTCATAGAAAAACTTATGAAATTAAAAAAGTAAATTTTTTTTTTTCTTTTCATGATTTTAGGTTTATATGATTTTACTATTTAACAAATAAGAAAAAATAAGGAGGAAGTGTTGAAAACATAAATTTGAAGAGGAAAATGGGGAAGAATAAGAAAAATAAAGGAATTCATAAAGTGAGAGATATACAATTTGTTTAACCATTTAAGTTATTAACTTATAAGTAAGGGCGAACCTAAAGTGCGTCTTAGCCCCCTCCTCTCAAGTTAGGAAAAATATTAATTTTTAAATTTCATTAAAAGGAGAGAAAGTACATATTATATATAATTTTTAAAAGAAAAATCTTATAGATAAATAAGTGGTGGGACTATATATATATATGAGGCCATAAGTTCAAATCTTGTAAAAATCAATTTACTTTTTCAAAATTGCATTTATTTTACATTACTTAAATGACAATCTCTCTTTTTTTTTTTTTTACTTTTTTCAATAGTAATTTATAGCATTAAATGTTATTGATTAAATGCACAAAATTCTTAATTATTTTTTCAAATATTTATTGTCCGAAAAATATAATGTTATTATTAATTATTTAATAATTTTTATAGTATAAGTATATTATACCTTAAAACCTATACCCTATATACTTTAGAGTATAAGTTTTAGGGTAAGTATAGGATAGAAAGATTTCATACCTGTATCCAGCCCTATATGATCATGTTTCAAAAACTTTATACTCAAAACCTATACTATGACCTTCAATACTCACTAAAAACTTATCCTGTTAAGTAGAAGAGGTGCTCAACTCTATCACATACATAAACATGGGTTATTCTTGCCACATGTACTACAAAAACTTGTAGAGAATCAATCATGTCAATTCTAATAAAGTATTATTAATATTAAAAAATAAAAGGCACGATAATATTATTAGTGATAAAATATTTGATAAAACCTTTATACTACATATGCATTTAAAGTTAGTGAAATCGGTAACTTCATTTAGAATTAATGTTTTTTTATGTTGTATAGGAGATTGAAAATAGAGAAATCTATCATGTTTTATCATAATAAAAAAGCAATAATCATATCATATGGTGTATTGGTTGGTGTACCATAAAATCCAAACAATATGGGTTTATATACCTTATACATTGTTACACAAATTAGTTTTAGTCAAAGAGTTTTCATTAAATCAAATGATAAACTATCTAATAAAATATAAAAATGAGGTATATATATGACTTCTAGAGAAACCTTAGTATGAAGGAAAAAATAAGAAGAAATGAAAACCCTACTAATTAAATAAAATAACAAATAAAACCCAAAAACACAAAACTATAAAATTTTGATCAATTAAGGATAAACCTTAAAATGATCATCATGTTTAAAAGTTGACAAACCATGTCTACCAGTTGGCCACCTAGCATTCTTTGCTTCACTTCAACCTCCCATTCTTTGAAAGAGCTCCCCCTAAATTCACATTCATGCATAGAAAACCTTATCAAGCTCCATTCCTTACTCGATTGGCTATTTACCATGGTAACCTTTCTTGAACATGAGAGCATTTCATTGCTTTAAGAACTTGTTGCTTAGTAAGCAATAATTTGCAACCATCTCATCCTTATTGATTCTATAAGTATTGTCCTCACCATACTGTGTATCCACATCATAGGCTATGTTGTATCTAGTGGCATTTGACATGAGTTTGTTTTGATGATGTTGCCCTAAACCTCTTCCTTGTATCCACTTAAAATTAATAGTATTCTATACTGCTTTGGAATGTTAACAGTCTCTCCTCTTCATATCCACCATACAATTTTGCATGTTTTTTAATAGGTAGTCTTGATTTCTTTACAATAGCTTCATCAATAACACATGTATAACTACCATTATCAATAAGAAGGCTAAATGCTTTATTAGTAATAATGTACCTCACTTCAAGGAGCTTGTGTTTTCTCTTCCTATAACAACTTAACACTTATCCATTGAATCACAAAATATCCTCGTCCCTCTTTAAAACTAGAGTTAAGGCTTCCACCATTCGATCCTCAATATTCTTCCTCTTGATCATCCCTTTCCATAATACTTGAAGAACATCTTTAAAATTAGATGATGAAATATCAAGAGTAAGGAAGTTGAGGCAAAAGGTAGGTCATTTTATAACTTGTTCACTTAGTTTAGATTCATTTATAAAAGGAAAGATTTGCACATCAACTCACTTCTAAGTTAACACCAAGAGCAAATGGTCCTTTTAAGGATTTGAAAAGGGTCCGTGATGAAAGCATATAAGATTAGCATACCAAAGGACCATAGGGTTTCAATGAATTTTCGCATTGTTGATTTATCATCAAATGTTACTAATGAAAAAGGAAGCACATTTAAAGCAAAATCAAGTACCCCAACATAACGATAGGAATCTAGCACATATAATCCAATCATTAGAGCTAGAGTGCAGAAATCACCTATTTGTCCAAAGAATAATGTCCGAGTTACTACTAAAGGAAGATTGAGTTTATTTGATGTGTTACTCAATGCATCTCATACTATTAGGGAGTTCAAGCTTCATTTAAGTGGGTGAAGACCAATTTGCAACCAATAATGAAGTGTCAAAAGCACTTTATTTGAGCCCCTACCCTTTAGCTTTTGGACAAAGTTTCATAAAATGGTCTTAGGATGTTATTGGACCACTTTTTCAATACACTCCTGAGGCAATTGGATGAAATGACTCTTTAACTTTTGAAATGAGCTACTTCTTAACTTTCTGCAAGCACCCATTTAAGGCATTGAAATGAAGTCTCCACTAACCAAGATAGTTAGCCACTACCTTGGTTCATTCAAATGCCTCTCACCCCATTCAAATGAACTTGTACCATTTAAAGGCGTCGATAGGGCGTTCTAATGAAGTGTCCAACTTTTCTAGACTTAATTTTTCTCAATTATTTTACTCATCACATTTTGGCTTCAATAATCCTAGATTAGTCTTAAAAGAATCTTTTAATGTGTTGATAAGATTAAGAACTTGATAATAACAACCCTAACAGAGTTTTACTCTTACAATATGTTCTTATCAATCTTTGATATTGGCGAAATTGAGTAATCTTAATTCAGCATGCAATAATTAGAATTATCATAGTTTAGTTCTACTAGTACGTATTACCTTGAAAGTAGTTCACATGTGATATAATTTGGAAAATCACATAGGAAAAATAATAGATTTCTTATTTATTTATTCAGTTGATGTGTTTGGTCTAGATTGGAGATCCCATATGCATTAAGTAGGCATCTCGGCGAACATATTTATTCGTATTGAAGTTCAGATAGCCACATTTAATTTGGACCTTATTCCATGTACGATCGCCATCGGGCGTTATGCGATCAGTGATCCTTGTGACTTTTGCAACCATTTGATCAATAATAGTCCCCAACATGTAAATTTGCTTAAAGATGATTTTCTACATTCTTAGTACAGCTGCTAATGAGAGGAACCACCACTTCCACTACTTTATTACCGATATCCTTTTAAAAGTTTGGATAGGGATATGCCCAAAGGTTTTCATGACCTCCAGTTGTCATCCGAGCTCTAGATATCATCCATCTGCTTTAGGTGACTCGATTATTGTATACATCACCAATAGTTGGCATTATTTCTAAATCAACACATATTCCTCGTGAGATGATTATTGCTTGCTGGTTGCAAGGGCATCGTTCTATTAACATGCCTATATGATGGTATCATATAAAAAGACTCCCACTGTGGTCGCTGAAAGACTTGTTTTGTTCATTTTAGTTGATGACCAAATTAAGCACAAGTCGTGTAAATATGACTTCACTCAGAGTGTCGAAAGTTATATGCCGGTTCATATCTTGTCCTGTATCCTCAAAGACTTTAGAAGAATGACATTCGGAGGCTAAAATGGGTGTTGCGTGAGCTTAGGTACAACAAGAAAAGGAAGCAAACTTGGGCTAACACTCTTAAATATTGTACTTTAAAAAAAAAATTATGTAAATATTGTATCCAAAATAACTATTTTTAAAATAAATTTCGAAGACTTGGACGTGGTTTGGTACTTTAGTAAAAAAAAAAAAAATACTAAAAACGTAAATTTAATACAATTTATACTGAAGACATAGACCTTGTTTGCTCCTCCAAGCATGTACTAAAGGCCTAGACCTCGCACGCACACCTTTAATACAATTATAGTGAGGAATATTTTTTTTACCTTGATGGAATCTTACAAACCCATACTACGTTCCTGTAAAATTATTATAATGTAACATTGCAAACCTATAAAAGGATTGGGGTGAGATATATGAAGAATTGCTGGGGAAGCCTAATGGTAGGGAGGGTCACATTAGTATGACGTGACTTCATGATATGTTCTAGATGCTCCCACTTGATACTGATGTTGAGCAAATCCATTGATGTACACGTACATACATAATATAGTTACTGGGGGGATTTATCTTTATTGATAAATCCAGCACCCTCATCTCGGCGATGTGATTACCCTTTTTAGAGCATTTCGATATTGCTGAGATATATAGCTGGGGATCTGCATGTCTGGCGTGGTTATATTGCCAACTTTGTGTCGTGTCATCGCTGTCGGCACACAAGATTGGAGGGGCTACCATTCTACTATAGTTGTGAGCCTAGGTTAGATTTCCCCCACATAGCACTCCTTAACCGACATAGACTATATATTGAAGCTAGTTGTCCATTAGCGGTACGTTAGAACACAAGGAGGGACACTCAGTATCACCTGACCTATGTTGTTGGTGCATATCGGGATGCGTTGGATAGACAAAACATGTCACATGCATTTCAGTAACTATTTTTTATTTTCCTTGCAATTCATCGTATTCATCATTTACAATTAATATAATTTCATATCCTTTAAGTGGAATGTGAGTCATACGATAGGAATCTAATTAATCTCCTACTTGATTTCTACAAAGGTGACATGTATATTTAAACGGCTCGAGTGTTACTAATATGTTTCTATATTATTGATTAGCATTTCCTAGATCAAGTGACTAGGCAGTTTGGTAGGTTCCAATTTATCCCACAACCGGTCAACATGTGGCTAGAGCTTTATTAAATAGACTTGTAGGGGAGGATTGACATTGATCGGTTAATCCAGGATGTAGTCTATATACACATGTAGGGAAGAGTGGGTTAATTGAGTGGTTCACACGGAGGGTCCTAGTGGTGTGCATGATAATAACATGTAGTGATATGGTTCAATTAGTCGGTGATAAATAAGCTGTGTGAGGGCTGTTCTTGGTTTTCTAATAAGTAAGATTTACATCAACACTCCGTAAGTGAATAATTGCGTGACCTTTTCTTATTTATGTTACGTTTTTTTCATACTTGCAAGGTGACACGTTACGACAAATCTTCTAATCGTTGAATCTGGAGACGGCCATGAGAATAACTGCTTAAGGTTTTCATTTCATGTGTTGCCACGAGGGGAAGGGGGGAGGTAACGCTGTACCCACAATCACAATAGCAAAATACCCAGGAGGTAGAATTGGAGCCACAATCGATTCCTATGTGGCAACGGATAGTAGGATGATGACAACCCTAAAACCGAGGTGAGACACAACAAAATCCAATACAAGACCAATAAATGCCTATTGATTCTGATGCGATGTATGCTATCTCGAGGCCAATTTTCAACCAATACTAGACACCACATTGGCATTCCATAAGTGGTCCTATCATAACACCACCGGCTCCATAGAAGAAACACTTTGGAAAACAACCTATGTACCAGGGTAAATCATCAACTTAGCCTATAGAGTTGAGTCTCATGCCTTAGTGAATGTTCAATGATACTCCCCAACAGCATCCAACACAGCAATCTAAAGCTCTACCAGATCCATGTCTAAGGCCAACCAACGCCTTTGCTCGGCTAGCTAGACAATTCACTAGGGGAAGGAAATGGGATGGGATGGGAACTAATAATATCTTATTCATTTCATATGTATATGTTCCATTGAAACGACAATGTTAGCATTTACCCGTTACACATGCAATATATACATATACAATTTTACAACTTTGAATATGTGAAAACAAATTAACAAATGTCTAAATAAATTAACATTTAATATAACTTCTTAATAAATTACAAAATTATAAATATATGTGCAAAACATCAAGCATCCCCTTTCTAGTACATCAAAACAAAGTCGATGAAGTGGTTGAGGATTCACCTAAATTGCAAAAGGGAAAAAGACAATGTTAGCATTGCAAATGTAATATTGAATGTGGTGAAATGTGTATTGGTAGCAATCATTTACCATTATCGCATTGACATGGGCACATTCTTCTATTATGGCCATACGTTTGGCAAAGTCCACATGTGATTTGATTTAGATGCTTCCAAATGTCCATCTCTATGTGGTATATTTTTTGCCTCGATTTTCCCTTCTTTTATGCAAAGTCTCCCCTTGGGCAAAGCGATAGGAAGTGTACTTGCTCAATCCAACTTGTCATCTATAGGCATAAAGTGCACCCTATATGTGTGCTCTTGATGCATCCATCTATATTAATCAGGTATAGAGTGCATCATATTGAGCCTAAGTGAGGCAATTGCTACATAAGCATGAGAGCATGAAATTTTATGTCTTTGCTACTTTTGGTAGCCACATGTGCTGCAAGCAAAGTCAATAACATTGGTTTGCCCCCCTCCATTTAACTCACTTACAACACGACAACTATCAGTGAGGACTTTAAAAACTCTGTCTTGCCTATTATAGTCAATGACCCTATAGTTACTAGCTCGTGAACTCCATCTGTCAATTTTTTGGGTTGCATATTTGGTAAAAATTATATCATTAGCCATATTCTTCAATGCCTTTGTGTGCTTCTAGATGAAGTATCCTACGTATTTGTAAAGCGTCTTCTTCACTAAAGCAGTCACAGGTAACCGCCGAGCCCCCTTCAATATGGAATTGTAGCTTTTAACAATGTTAGAGGTCATATACCCAAACTAATAGCAACTGTCATGAACTAACGTCCACATATCTAATGACACATTATTAAACCAGTCCAACGCATCAAGCTTAGTATTCCCCACCTACTCTATCACATAGTTCAACCTGCAAGATTGTGCTTGCAACCTAACATATGTAACCAACCTTTTGCATTGTATGTTTTTATGTACCGAGTTGAAGTTACTTGCAAGGTATCGTAGACAGAACCGCCACACCATAAATGGAGAGTGCCATCCACTTGCTTCTTCTTCAACAACTAATTTGATGCCCACGTGTTTATCCGATAAGAGGCAAATGGTTCCATGACTTGCACTGTCGTCAACAACATATTTATTTAATTTTCTCAAAAACCAATCTTATGTTTTAGCTATTTCCTGATCAACCAAAGCGAATGCCAGTGGAAGTACACGGTTGTTGCCATCAATGCTATAAGCGACTAACAACTTGTAAGTGTACTTATCATACAAAAAAGTAACATAAATGGTAACAACTAGTCTAAGGAATCTCCATGCTACAATACACAACCCAAATGCCTAGAAAACCTAAATTAGACACATCAGGGGTGGTTGATCTACTTTACGCCTAATCAATTCGTGTTCCAAGATTTGTATTTTCTACCGCATTAAGAAGTTTAGGCAATTCATTATAAGATTTCTCCCGATTCCCGTACACATGCTCAATAGCCCATTTCTTCCCCTCCCAAACTCGTATCCTACTGATCCTATAGCCAAATTCCTGCTCGACAATAAAAGCCATCTTGGCTATCTTAATAATACAAAGTGGCTATCAAAGAAATTTCAATCCAACTGTGGGTGATCTTGATTAATCAATAGGTTATTGCATATATGTGGACCCTCCAATCTCATCACTATGAACATGCTCTCTAACTTCTTCTTTTGGGCTTGAAGCCTCCATTTACAATCACCTTCTTTTCTTAAATAATAAATAAATCATAGTAATAGACTAGACTCTACAAGAGTAAAATTACAATAGTTCTTCACATGATAAGCTTTCACTGCTTGAATCACATCTGCTTTAGTTCTGAATTTCATGTCCCTATAGAAATCGTCACTATTACTCGAACCACTATAAATATTAGTTTGCTCTTACTCAAAATGAATGTAACCATTATCACCACCAACATTGTAGTATAGAATAGGATCTCTAATTGCCATGCTTGGTGGTTCAACTTACTTTAATTGATATATTACCTGTTCGGAGTACGTATGTATGGTTGGAGAGTCTTCTTCAGGTAATTCATATCTATCATTTTTAGTTTTCCCATTATCCTCATCAAAACTCTCCTTGTTATCAATACCTTCCTCTACAACACCCATTCTTACATCGATGTCAATTGCAACCTCTACTCCCAAACAAACCATGTATGGATCTGGTGTCTCTAGTGTTGTAATACTTGAGTAACTGCTTTATCTATTTCATCTTCATCATTCACTTTCATCAAGGTTGGAATTGAGGGTTAAAATGTTAATGACTTAGGCTGCATTTCTACAATGTCATGTGACAAATGTGGCTAATTGCTTGTATCAAACATCTACCTTATAGAGCCCCCCCACCCCTAAATCATTAGAAATTTTGATGTATAATTGTTGAATGCCACTCTCCATATGATTCAGTTGTTTTCATGAAATTTTCAACGTCTTAATCATCCTTAATTGCCATCAATGCATAACATGTATTGCCCCCATGGAACACAAGATGCCTATGGATTATCTCAACCCCCACTTCGGTTGGATCAACTCCAATTCAACAGCATATTCTGTATAAAAATTCGTTATAGTTCACATTTTTCTTCATTTTCAACTTCTTCATCGAATCTTTATCATATTCTAGCTTCTAGTTACCAGCCATAATATTTCCAAATGCATAGATCATCAATTTCACGTAGTCAATTATTGTTTCCCTATCCAGGGTATATATAAATTATGAGCTTTTAAAAAAATGATAATTTCCAATTACAATATTGTAAAAATTTGCACAAAAAATAAATTCCATATCATTTTTCATTTTAATTTTTTCCCATTATTTCCAAACAAAAATTTGCAAATTTAATTAACAACACTGTAAAAATTACTTCACAAACCATACCAGATATTGCAAATTTCCATCACAATATTTTTTTATAACATAACTACTATTTTCAATTTAAAATTTATAAATAATATCTAATACATACTAATGCAAAAATTAATATTACGTATTACGTATTACAGAATCTACATAAATCATATCTAACACATTATAAACTAACAATAAATAGTAACATTTTTAATAGAATATAATATTATTGCAACACTTTCCTCAAATAATAACATCAAGCATAATAAAAAAAATTAATTAAAAAAAACATACCACAATCAATAAATTGTTAAGAAAATGCTTGGATCTTGTTGTATTTGTACAAATCCCTCCTTTCTTTGCAAACACACTTCTTTTTCTTCTTCTTGCAAACAAGAGGAAAAAAAACATAGATCTAGTTTGGAGATATGGAAAATAACAGTAATTGTCTTCTGTTTTTGTATGTATTTATTTTTTTTGTGTTGTCCCATGAGTTGTTTTTTATATTGATAGTCGATGTTAAAGTAAAAAAGAAAAAATAGACAGTGGGATTACCTTGTGTGGTAGAACTGAAGGTGCAAATCCGACCTACACCTTTAGTTTTAATTTTTTTTTCTCCTAAAGTTGCAAACCATGTCCACGATTTCGCTACCTATTTTATGAATAATTATTTTAAGTAAAATATTTACATTTTTTTAAATCACTATATTTAATAGTGGAATTCAGTAAACTTGACTAAAATCGCAAGAAAAAGTAAGGATTTGAATCTAGAAATTGAAACTTACATTGTATCCATTGTGTTAAAAATCCTATTGATGAATAAAGGATGAACAAAAGATTAGAAATTATAGAGCAACCAATAAAAGAAATAAAAAAAAAAAAAAAGGGAATGGTTCTGCCTAAGGTATGTGAAAGTCTATGCTTCAGGATAATTCTTGAAGATGTTGCATGGGATGTAATATACCACCTCTTCCCTCTTTGGGCTGTTATCATCGCTGTCCCTCAAGGGTATTCTTTTTCTTTCTTTCTTTCTTTCTTTCTTTATATTTATTTATTTATTCAGAATATCCTTACAGATATAGATCCCATGAGTGTTGCCATTCCATTCGTGCCAACCGCGAAGGCATTTCATCAGCTATGGTACGCTTCGTTGTGTCATTGCGTTTCGTTATTTAGACAAGCTTGGGGACTCATCCTGACGTGCATGCTCATGGGCTTGTCTTTCCAAGTCCAGCAATAATTGAGTTCCAACAACCTTTCAACAATCTTTTCAGTATGTTCTTCTAATGTAATGCCAAAACTCTGCTGTATATATATATATGAACAAAAGGAAGACATTCATATAAAGACCAATGTATGGATATTTTTCATGATTCGAATTACAAGTTCTAGGACTACATAAGAATTTTCTCTTAAGATACAAGACATGTAGAGCCTCTTCACATTTAACTAATTTTTCTGTAGACACATATTAGATTAAGAACTTTTATAAGGTATTATTTCAAAAAAACATTTAGGTGTTCAAACAAAAACATATATAACAACAAAAGTTATTGTTAAATTTATTTTACATAAAAATAAAAAATAAAAATTTATATACGTTTTGTTCCATCCTCCTTTGAGTAGGATAGTACAACTTTTTTGTATCATGCTTGATATGTACACTATTAGATAAGGATTTTTATAATATTTATTGCTTAGATATACAAAATATTGTATTAAACATAATATATAGAATATTAAATAAGGATTTTTGTGTTTTATCTAATAAATTTAATTTTTATATTATATTTTAAATGATATAAGAAATAAATATTTTATCTAGTATTTTAGGATTACTTTTGTTTAATAATAAAAAATATATATAACTAAACAAATAATGAAATATTTTAACTGACCTAATACCATAAGTTATTTACAACAAAATAATATCATAATTACATGTTATTCACAGGAAGAAACGCGGGCTCCAATCAAATCAAATCGTTTACCCCGTTTTTTTTCTTCTTTGTACCATTATTTTCCAAGGAGACTCCGAGTCTGTGCTAGAGGGAGTAGTACCTAGGCCTATTTTGTCATCTATATCCTATTATTTTATTCATATACGATGTATATGGGTTTTGGATCTATTTTATCTCTACTATGTTTTTTATTTTTTTTAATATTCTTATTTTTTAAATACACTATTTTAGAATAGGTACACGAAAAGACATCACAGCTTAAGCCGTGAACGAATGTACTTCATTATCATGAAGAAAAGGGATAGAGAGAAGGTCAAAGTTGTGGTTGAAAGGTTGACAAGCGCGTCCATCCATGGAATGGTTTTCCCTGTGCCGCACCTTTTTGACGTCACAGTAATTTTGTTCTTAGCTATTGTCTTCACGACAGTTATAAATACCCGTTTCCTATACCTTGAATTGCATCGGCCAGTTTCAATTCTACAGGTCATTACCGACTCCTGTGGTTGAGACTCAGAGAGATAGAGAGAGAACTCTCCATTTATTCTCTACCACACGCACATTCCAACAAAATCTACTCCTCCTTTGAAACGCCTCCAAGTCCTGGCCAGCTCTGCCGGTCACAGTATAGCAATAATTAGTCTCCCACCTGAAATCTGAAAATTTTCTATCGTATATTAATTCTTTCGGAGTCACATAAGTAAAGTTGAGCTAATCTTTGTGCTGTTTCGTTTACTTGTGTAAACAAGAATGGTCGGTAGTAACAATATACAGAACCAAGCTTTTGGTGTTTCGCTTGATATGAATCCAGAAGTCGGGTCCAAATGTTTTGATGATGATGGTCGTCTCAAGAGGACCGGTAATTACGTTTCTCTCATAATTTTCTCAGTAACAAACGAAGCAACATAATCCAAGAAACTTAGCTAATTCAGGCTGTATGTAATGTTTTGAGTTGTCTGAATGATTCAAACTTATTATAGTAAGCTACATGAGTTTGGCTAAGTTATTTACTCGACTTTCGAGTTAGGCTTGAGGCGTTCTAACTACTTAAGTAGTTTATTGAATTAAGTTTAAATTTCATTGTATTTGGTTTAATTAACCTATAAGCTTAATTGAAACTGAATTGAATTTAAGTATTAATCATACATTTATAATATAATATATGAACCAAATTTAAATAAGCTTAATCAAATTTAAGCTTCTTTAATATTATTTTGAGTTGAACTTGTTAGCTTGATAGAACTCAATCTCTAAAAGTTCGAATCAAGCTCAGGATTATATTCTTAATAGCCTTAGTTTTGAAAAGTGTAATTAAGAGCTATTTGTGGAATTCTGTGCTTCTAGGGACCGTTTGGACCGCTAGTGCACACATCATTACAGCGGTGATAGGGTCTGGAGTCTTGTCCTTGGCATATGCTACAGCACAACTTGGCTGGATCGCTGGTCCTATTGTCATGTTATTGTTTTCCTTTGTCACTTTCTATACTTCTGTCCTTCTGGCCACCTGCTACCGAACCGGCGATCCTGTAACCGGCAAGAGGAACTACACTTACATGGATGCCGTTAGATCCCATCTTGGTAATTCTCAATGTTTCTTATAATGTATTGGTTTTAGAGTCCTAGCCTGAATTTAGAACTAAAATTTTCTCGTTGAATGGTAAATAAAGGTGGATTTCAAATGAAGCTTTGTGGTCTAGTTCAATACATGAACCTTTTTGGAGTTGCCATTGGATATACAGTTGCATCCTCTATAAGCATGATGTAAGAAAAAATTTGCGGTTCTTTCCTAAGCTTGATTCCCTAAAAATCCCTCTTCATTTAGTACACTATAAACTAACTGGCAATGTCATTGAAACAGGGCGATCTCAAGATCAGACTGCTTCCACGAGAAAGGACATTCAAATCCTTGCCACACAAACAGCAACCCTTACATGATTGCGTTTGGCGTCATACAAATCTTCTTATCCCAAATTCCGGACTTCGATCAATTATGGTGGCTTTCCATTGTTGCAGCTGTCATGTCTTTCACTTACTCAACCATTGGACTTGGTCTTGGAATTGCTAAAACCGCAGGTTGCTCTTTTTCCCGGTTTCGTCAAACTTAAAAACTTATTTGAAAGTGAAAATACTAATTTTGAAATTTTCGCTTCCAGCAAATGGCAAGTTGAAGGGAAGCCTCACCGGTATAACCGTCGGCACGGTTACTGAAACCCAAAAGATATGGAGAAGTTTCAAAGCTCTTGGTGAAATAGCTTTTGCCTACTCCTTCTCGCTCGTCCTCATCGAAATTCAGGTAATACCTAAATATACTCAGATATTTAACTCTAAACAAAAAGAAGATCATATTTTTATTCGGCTGTATTTTACATTTCACGTAAAGCTCAAGTTAACATGGTGATTTGGTTACTCTAGGACACAATTAAGTCTCCACCAGCCGAAACCAAGACAATGAAGAAGGCCACACTGACTAGTGTTGTAATCACGACACTCTTCTACATGCTATGTGGGTGCATGGGCTATTCCGCTTTTGGAGACATGGCACCCGGAAACCTACTCACCGGATTCGGCTTCTATAACCCTTTCTGGCTTGTTGACATTGCGAATGCAGCCATTGTAATTCACTTAGTGGGTGCATACCAAGTCTTTTGCCAACCCCTTTTCGCCTTCATAGAAAAACAAGCACAGAGAGCGTTCCCTGATAGCCAATTCATAACCAAAGAAATCGAAATCCCGGTCCCTGGATTCCGTCCTTACAAACTCAACCTCTTTAGATTGGTATGGAGGACGATTTTCGTGATAACAACCACTGTGATCTCTATGCTTCTTCCATTCTTCAATGACATTGTGGGCCTCCTAGGAGCACTTAGTTTTTGGCCTCTAACAGTATATTTCCCGGTTGAAATGTATACTAAACAAATGAGGATACCCAAGTGGAGTACCAAATGGCTATGCCTCCAAAGTCTCAGCCTAGCCTGCCTGGTGATTAGCATAGCCGCTGCTTCTGGTTCGGTGGCTGGAGTTGTTCTTGATCTCAAGACCTACAAGCCCTTCACTACAACCTACTAGCTCAGCACAATACTATCGTAATCATGGTTGAGAGCATAAATAGCTGGAAGGAATATGTAGCACTCAGATTAAAAAGGAAAACAGATCTGACCAGTCAAGGAAGGTAACCATCTACCAATACGATGGCTATGGATAGATAGAAGTCATATTTGCTTGCAGTTCCTTGACAGGATAAAATTTTTGGGAAACTAGAACTCTTAGGCACTTTCAAGCTGGTAAGTAAAAAAAGAAAAAAAAAAAAAGTATTTCTTGACTAGACCGCAGCGGCTTATAATCTGCAGAGGGGGTTGGCGCCATCGTGGTTTAACGTTAGATGGCAAGTGATTACTTTGGTCATGACGTAAGCTATGCCCAAAATACAGCTTCATATGCTTCCGAACTTTCAATAATGTGTATTTCTGTTGAAGGGTACATTAGAGCTCAGTCAAGTGTTTTTTTTTTTTTTTTTTTCAATAAAGAAACCTTCTTCTCTTTAATGTTATCGTAAAGCCTGATGTTTGTTATTATATGGCACCATTTCGCTTACGGGGAATGATATCAGCTTCATTGATTATTATTTCACTCATTGCTCAAAGTAAAATAAGATAGGACCAAGGCAAATTGTATGTAAAAATAAGTCTATCTTCCATTGTTGATTAGTATTTATAAAAATAATATATGGGTAAATTCGAAAGCTTACATATTAATATACCTTTTTTTTTCCATTAGCAAAAGAGGGGTGGGGAGAGGAGTGATTTTAGTCTCAAATTTTATTAATTATAAAATCAATGTCACAAAATAGGGGAGGAAGAGGATGTTGGGCCTGACCCTGCATCCTTATAATGAAGACCTATCCTATTGAAAAACAAATAAGAGATAGCTACTTCCTTTACAATAAAGAACTAGCAAAAAAAAAAAAAAAACCTAGCTTATTGTTCACCATGTGGTGCAAAATGAAAAGGAGACTAAAACAAAGCCCATAAGAAAGCAAAGAACTAGATCAAAGATGAATAATTAACAAGATACAATATGAAAAATTTGATAATCCACATTGATCTTACCATAATATTCTCTTGAAGTTCTTATCCAACTAATTGTCCTTCAAATGTAAAAAAATTAGATTGTGTGTCCTACGCTTTTTTGGCTAGCTAATCAATAGCTTGGTTCCCTTCTCTCCAAATATGGTCAACCGTACCATCAATTTCTTTAAAAAGCCTTTGAGCCCAGCATATATCATGCCACATGTCCCATCTCACTATTTTGGATTAAAGTCATTTTAATATCACTAGAGAATCTATTTCTATGCTTATCTGGTTGAAATTATATGTTTTGCAATATTCCAAACCCTTAATCAGGGGAGTTAGTTCAATACATTCAATAGATCTATGTGAAGAAGGCAAAGGAAAGGACAAAATTTTTTTCCTTTATTATCCCTCAAGATCCCTCCTCCACCACCTTTGTCCTCATTTAAGATTCCATCCATGTTCAACTTCACTTGACCCTCTAGAGGGTTTTTTCAAGAAAAAATTTGAGGCTTTTCCTTCCTAAGAGGTTTTATACAATTCTTGAATAAATCTTCATCACCTAAAACTTACTTTCTTGATAGTGGATTAACCCTCCCAAGATTTTTAAAATCTTCAATTACCTACAAAACAAGAGTTTTAGGTAGGTGGGTGTTGTTTTTATGCTTCATGTTATTTCTTTCAATCCATAAATGCCAAATTGTTAAAGTGGGCACAAATATTCTAACATGATATTTGATATTTCTAGCTTTCTTTTGCCAATACTTTAACATGACATCTATGGTAGTAATATTTAGAAGATTATGGATACCAAAATATGATGCAATCAAATTCTAAACATTAACAACATGCTTACAAGAGAAAAGTACATGCATAGCTGTTTCACCATCTTGTAAATAGGTATGACCTTTGGAGACAAGAGACATGCCCCACCTACATTGTTTGTCATTAAGCAATAAAAGAACAAAGAGCACGTCACATGAAAAAAGATATTTTCATTGGAATGTAATTGTTTCAAATAAGAGAGTATAAGTCGATAGAAGGAGAGTTAGCTCTTACATGGTTCCAAGCATTGGAGATAGAAAAAGGAACCATTTGAGGACAAATTCCAAATAGGAAAGTCATTTTTTTCATGTTCAATTCCTAAGGCAAAGATATCCAACACAATATCACAACAATTATTTACCTAAAGGTCCTTGACACTTAATCTAGGCCTCCTTACAAGAGCAAGGAGAGAAAGGTGACCCTTTGCAAGCCATGTGTCAAACCAAAAGTTAAGTTCACCTTTAAGAAGACCAAAGTAGATGTTTGCTTCAACAAAATCCCTAGCTTTGAGAAGTCTCTTCCAAATAGAAAACAAATCATGTGAAATATCAACTTCAATGGGATGCTTGCCCCTAAGGTATTTAGAGTGAATCAAATATGAGAATAAGGATGGATCAATTTGGAATTTCCATTAGAGTTTGATGTCAAATGATTTAGATACATCAAAAGCAAGCAAATACCCACTCCTCCTTCCTCTACTTAAAAACGTAATTTATGCTAAGAAGCCCATTAGGTAGACCTTGAAACCTTTAAGTGCCCTTGGAGAAAATTGGCAAACATTTTTTCAAGCTTTTTGATGACCCACTTTGGTGGTTGAATAGCTTGGAAAAGGTAGAGTGGTAAGGATGAGAGGACACTATCAATTAAGACAACCAAAGATTTTCCTACTTATGCAAATGCTAAGAAATGTTTTCAAAAAGATAATTGAAACTTTGGTGATCCATCTACCCTAGTGTCAAAGGATAACCAAGATAAGTTAAAGGGAGTTTTTGTTCATTCATACTTGTTAGGAGTTTAATTGGTATATATATAATATACTGATGATATAGTAGAATAGTATGTAAGCTTGTAAGTATATTTTATTTAAAAAAATAAAAAATATTCCTTTGATGGTTAGAGAGTACAATTCTATAGGTCAAAACCTAACGGATATGTGTGTGAAAAAGAAAAAGGTTTTTGAGTTTTTCAAATTAGAATTCAAAATTACAAAGATAAAAGAAAATTGTAATGATATTTTGGAAATATAAAAAATGCTCTCCATACCCTCCTTTCTTCCCTTCCCTTTCCCAATTTGGGGAATTTTATTATGTTGTTACTCAAAATTGATAGCACAATACCATTGTTGTTGATAACTTGTTTTACTATTAATAGGCCATATTTTTACAATCATTTGGAGTGATTTATTGTTATAAAAAATATTGATACATAAAAAGAATTTGTCAATAGCCTTTATGAAAACCTATTAATAGTTTTTGTAATAGTAAATCGTCCCCGAATAATAGTAAAAGTAAGATATATTAATAGTAAAATAAGTTATCAACAATGATAGCACAGTGTTGTCATTTTTTAATGATAGTATTGTAGAATTGGCTTTCCCGATTCCCATTTCATTTACTAACCGTATGTTATTTCCAATCACTAAATAGTCTCTTTCTACATAATAATGGAGCACTTTGTTGATACAACACAATTGTGGAGATATATATAATGTAATGAATAATTAATTAAATTAATACATGACATTAATTGTTGAATTTGATTATGATTAAATTTCATGAGATGGACAACTAATATTAGGTATGAATGTAGTAAGTTGTCCAAAGTGGTTTAATGATGTTATATCAATCTCAAAACCATCCACAACCACTAGAGTAATTAGGGGGAACATAAGCACCCATTGCAATTTTTGCTCCTAATTCATATCCATTATATAGGAAAGCTTGAGTTAACGAGTGGTCAGACATGACTTGCCTTATCAAGGGAATATTGCGTTAAGCAAATAGTGTCAAGAATAATCAAACTTAGGCATTTACAAGATTTAGACCCTAGAATTATTAAGGAAATTGAATGTCGGGGGGGGGGGGGGGGGGGGTTGAGGGGGGGTGTGGTGGTGGGGAAACCAAATCAATCAAAACTAAAATTTCCTAAGTGAAAATATTTTAACACCCTACTACTCCTTAAAAACACGAAATTTTGGTTTCAAAGATGGTGCCTAATAGTAAAGCAATTTCCATTGGCTCAAAGTTGACTTAGATCAATCTTTATTGATGTATCCAAATCGATCAAAACTAAAATTTCCTAAGTGAGAATTCTTTGACACCCTACTACTCCCTAAAAACACGAAATTTTGGCTTCAAAAATGGTGCCAAATAGTAAAGCAATTTCCATCGGCTCGAAGTTGACTTAGATCAATCTTTATTGATGTATTATAAGATTTGTAGCTACTCATAAACAAAAAGTTATGACCATTTAAAGTTATTTTTCTAGAGCTCAAAAATCAAGCCTTCTTCTAATCTAGCAGCTTCCAACTTCATCTAATTTTGACTAATGCTGTTTTTGATCACTTATGACTAGCTTTTGAATGAACTAGACCAACTTTTGGTTACTTGTTCCCTTGCTTCTAGTTCTTTGGCTTTTGATGATTCAAATGCTCCATAAATTGTATACCTAACTCCTTTGCATCAATAAACCTCCTCCAATTATTTTCAAACTCAACACAAATGCTTCTCTATCAAATGGTGCCGGTTTAGTGCAAGATAATTAGGCTAAATTGTTTTTACCGTTGGTAGACTTTTGACCCCAAAAACATTGCCATAGCAGATTTATTATCTACATAAGTTGGTCTCGGACCATGCATGCTTCAAAAACTAAGAAATATTGAAGTAAAGGTGGATTCCAAGATGGTAGTTGGTGGATAAGCAACATCTTAAATCCTCCACGGAAATTTTTCTATAATGTTAGAAGAATTAAAAATTTGATGAAACAATTGAAAGCTTCAATAACTCATATCTTTAGAGAAGAGAACGGTTTGATAGATTACTTAGCAATCAAGCCTAGATCCATTCATGCAGATTTTTTCACCATCAGTTTTTTTCCATTTAGATGCTTATTATGGAAAAGTTTCAAAAGATTGTTCATTGTATCTGAACATGATGTAAAGCAATTCTTGATATTGAATGAAAATCTCTTTTCTATTGTTGAAAAAGAGAGAAAAAACGTTTAATCAAATTATGGCACATTTTTATGATCTATATGACAACATAAACATAAGGGATAAATAAAAAATATGGATTTTTTTTTTATCAACTTGATAAATATGCATAAAAGTTTCTTGGCACTATTTCGGCGCACTGATAAAAACACATCGTTATTCAAGGCTAGAAAGCTCAAGTTCTACTTACTAGATTATTAATCTTGATCTATACTATTATATAATATTTTGAGACATGTAATGTCCTTATTCATATTTTATCTTCAAATCGGTATTGGCATGTCTCCTACGCATTGTGGGGCTTATAAATACTTGTTTTAGTGATTTACTGTACATGATATTTCACTTGTATCTTTTGTTTGGCATAGTGAATTTTATACCCCGACCTCTCATTGGTTTCCTCTGTGATTCTACTGGGGTTCTTATAAATATTTTGTTTGCGACTATTTTCTCTTTCTCTTTCCTCTATTATTATTGCTGTTGTTGTATGGCTAGACCTTGCAATGCAATGCATGTGTATATAATATACATATACGCGTGCTATATATATATATATATATATACACGACGAATGATGTAGTTTCTACTTGCATCCGTTCAACAGGAGATATATGAGCCACGCTATTAATCAAATATCCACATATACACACAAAACAGTCTTGTCGACACCGGCTCGCCGCATGGACGGTGGAGTCATCACCGAGTCGCATTCCCACCATTGGCATATATGCGCGCATATACTGTAAATCCGAGATATTGTCAACGACACGAAACCATTTTATCAAACGCACCCTGTAGTAATTTCAACGCGAGGTGACTTGGGGACAAAGAACAACTTGGAAGGGTGCCTTTTAAATCAAATCACTGTACTGCAATAATAATATAACCAAATTTCCAATGGATATATGATGCTGAAAAATGGGCGCCACAGTAGATACGGAGACTGCCATAGTTGACTCTCCCATCGTATTTCATTCTGTTGACTGCTCGTGCACCGCTCGAGGAGGACGACCCTGAGCTCTCTGTTTCGATAAGATATAGTGTGATTGTAGATTCACTTTTCAATTAGATCTATGAGCATAGATTTTTCTTTTTGTCTTCTTTCTATTACTATGGGTGCACTATGAATACAGACCTATTGTAGTGAACATAATTGGCCTTCGAAAGCCTTAAAACCTTCCTGCAATAAGGATACTATTGTAACGTTGCACAGTAATTATATTATTGTACCTTTCAGTCACACAGTGCACTGGAATTGAAGGAACGGATAATATATGAAAAATGTTGATTTTTTTTTTCCAATTATATGCACGTCTATTATTCATATTTGAGTCTTCGTATGATATTACTGTCATATATAATGCCATGCAAGAATCATGAGTATCCAACTATAAATATGTCACAGTGTCGATCCTATGGAGTAGAGTTTGGCTTGGGGTCTCGGTCCGAACTGATCCGAGCAGAATCAGCAGGCTGTGCGGCCCCTAATATGAGACCGTAATTGGCTCGTCTAGAGCCATTTCAGCCCGGGTCTTCAGGTCTAATGGTCTTGATGGTTCTTGTTATTGTTTACAGGACCGTCAGACCAAACTTTATTTTTGTTATTTTTTTTCATAGTAATCATTTCATTTATGAAGCGAAATTGTTTAAATTGTATATTTGTTTATCAGATTTGTATTTAATATGTATTTGATATATATAATTATTTTATTAATCTTTTTTTCATCTGTTTTAAGATAAATATTCATATTGAAATGGATATAAAACAAATAAAAAAAAGCAAAGAGCTAAATAGGCCCACAATTAAGTTAAATAGATAAGTGATTTGTTGGAATTATTTCATTGAACTGGAGCAATAGTTAATTTCATATTATTTATGGAAAAAACACATACATGGGATTATTATTCCCTTTATAACATAATATAAGTATGCCAAAAATATACAAGATATTATGGCTACTTTTAGTAAAAAAAATAATTAATAACAATAATAACAAAGGAATACAAAAAAAGTCAATAACATCCACAAGTTATCATTTTATCATGATTATATTTTACACACTTTATAAAATATTGTAAGTATCTCTATAACTTATATTGCAATCATTCTTTGGTCTTTTTTTGAAAATTTGAGGATTAAAGTAACATCAAGCAAGCTATAGAAATAAATAACTAAAAAGAGCTAATGACAATGATTTCTTTAATATTTTGTTCATTCCAATATTGATACTGTAAAACGATTTCAATTTTGGAGACATACATGGAAAGTTTCTAACTTACAAAGTGTGTTGCAATCAGTAATACTATCACGTTCTATAACTACTCACATCTATTAGGTGTAAATAATGGGTGCAACCAACTTGCATTAAATATTTGCTACCTAATCAATTCCTATCTAGTCATATGTTTGAATTACATTACCAGTCAAATCTTTCTTGAATTGTATAGATGTTTAAGTAAGTAACAAATTAGAGCTGATTGGGTAGCAAATATTTCATGCACATTAGGGACAACAAGAACTAGTACCTAATCAACAAAATTAGGAATATAGAAAGTATGGTAGTAGTGATTGCAATACATATTTAACTTAAGATATTTTTCATACATTTTTAAGAGTTTATATGTATCATATAATACTGAAAGTAAAATTAACTTTACATTAAAACAATCTTTGTTTTATTTTTTCTCTAATTCCTAATCTTTACATTTTATTTGATGCCAATCACTCACTTGATTGCTTAGGAGTTTAAAAAGACAATATGAGTAGCACTACTAAAACAGATGCTAATATTAATTTTGGTACCAATGTTATAGAGTAGTTGTAAAATTTAATATAGAAAAAAATTACCATTGGAGATACTTTGAAGGAAAAGGGGAAAAATATATTCATAGAAACTCTTCTTAAAAGAGCTGGGTAACATAGTCGGTATGTGTATGGGTGTCTTTGTGAATGGAAACAATACAACTAGGCAGGGTTGAGTTCATAGGCAAAGTTAAGTTCGTTTGCATGCATGTTTGATTTTGTTTTCTTATTTATTTATTTGCATGTGAGATGTGAGTAAAGGATACAAATTTGAAGCCATGCCTACCAAACGTAGGCTTTTTCATCTTTTATTTTTTATGTTTTTTGGGGTATGTATCAGTTAGACTTTGATGGGCATTGAACCACCCATGACCTATGGACATCACGGTTTGGGGACCTAGCACGATAGTTCATGGTTGAGGCACATGTTGGTTATTCTCTTTCCTTTTTGATTGGAAACAAATAACCTCTAGATATGGTCCATGAATCCCATAATAAAGGAACAATATTATCCTACTAAATCGGGAACAATAAATCCCACTAAATTAGGAATAATAATATATCCCACTAAATCAGGAAAGATATGTTCCAAATAATTCCTAATTTTGTGGAACAACTCATTGATGGAATGAGTTATAAATAGGAGTACTACGGGGTCCCTAATCCTGCACACCACTACAGAAAATACACCATCTATATTGAGTGAGTTAAGGTTTAGAAGCACCAACCGTAATCGAAGTGCAACATCATTCTCCACCGAACATGATACCTATTTGCTTTGCAATGGCTAGAGGTATGTAAAGGATCTATTTTGCTTCCGCTGCTGCATATGATTAAGCTTCTATATGCAAGTTTTACATTTGGTATCAAAGCCCTTGACACCTCTGCCTTGCCCTATTGAATTCTGTGGAGTTTGGCTTTGGTTTTTATTTGTCTGCTTAGCGGTGTTTTTAATTTTTTGGTGATTGATGGAGATTAGAAATCGTTAAGTGATGAAATTTTATTTCTCATGGCCTTTAATGCTGTTTGGGGTGCGAAAATGACCTTGTAACATGTTCAACTTTTAGCTTCCCTTAGCATACTGGCACGTTTTTCCATGGATGAGCGTTAAAATAATGTCTCGAGAGCAATTAAAAATTTTTAATTTTTAATCTGTATGTACTTGTTGTTGCAAGGTATAAGTATGACATTTAGCAGAATAATTTTATATTAAAATTATTTGCATTTGTCAATGAATGAAATTTATTAAAGGGAATTAATCCCTTTAGTACGCTATGAACTTAATTTGTAATGTTGCATGCTTATGTTATTTTAAGTGTGTAATTTATGGTTTATCATTATACATGCTTTATCATGAAATGTTGATTAGACAATATAAGAATATTAGAATTAAATTCATAGTATATTGCTTATGGTTTTGATACACGCGTGGAAATAAATAAATATACACGTCTGGCTGGAGCATGTACACGGTCGTGCCTCTGGCTGTGTAAGCTTCTGGAAACATATCTGTTGTAACACACGGCCGTGCTTGGAGCCGTGTAAGCTTCTGGAAACATATCTGTTGTAACACACGGCCGTGCCTGGAGCCGTGTAACCTTTTGGAAACATATCTGTTGTAACACACAGCCGTGCCTGGAGCCGTGTAACCTTCTGGAAACATATCTGTTGTAACACACGGCTATGCCTGGAGCCGTGCTTGGAGCCATGTGTGTTTCTGGGAGAGAGTTTGACTGGCGACACGGCCGTGCCTCCTGGCCGTGCCTTTTGGCCGTATAGGTTTCTAGCCTATGATGTCCGCATTAGTTTTATGCAATGATTTACCCTAAGGATTTAGTTAATGATTAAGTGATCCATATAATTTTAATGATTAGGGAGTAGCCACAGCATCCTTAATTGATTTAAATTATATATATTAAGGATTATTTAGGATCACATATTGAAAATAAATATTGTGTGGACAAAATATCAAATTATATTTTCTAATTTACCCACAGGAATTAGAAAAAGGGAACATAATTTGATAGTTTTATTGTAAGTCTTAAGATGAATCTAATTGAATTAGAACTTTAGCCCACAGGCAAGTTTGATGTCACTAGATTCATATTCTATCATGATAATAAGTCTTAAGAAGAATCTAATTGAATTAGAACTTTAGCCCACGGGCAAGTTTTATGTCACTAGATCATATTCTATCATGATTTTACATTTAATAGTTTTATTGTAAGCATTAAGATGAATCTAATTGAAATTTAGCTCACAGGCAGGTTTTATGTCACTAGATTCATATTTTTCATGATTTTACATTGGTAAAAGCATGTCATATATTGATTAGCCTCGAATTTTGAGCATGTTCATTTAATTATTACAGCAATTCAACCTATCAATTTTTCTGATATGCGATGTGATGTTCCCGAGCTCAAAGGGGATAACTATAAGGTTTGGAAGGAGAGGGTTCTCCTTCATTTGGGATGGATGGACATTGATTATGCTATAAGGAAAGAAGAGCCCCCTGCAGTAATAGAAACCGGCACTCCAGATGCGATAAGTCTTTATGAAAAATGGGAGCGATCCAATCGCTTATCAGTTATGTTCATAAAGACTAAAATTTCTGCTGGTATTAGGGGCTCTGTCGAGCAATATCAAAGGGTCCAAGATTTGCTTAACGCCATTGATGAGCAATTTGCTACTTCAGACAAGGCAATGGCTAGCACCCTAATTATAGAGCTTTCAACTCTAAGACTCACCAATGTTAAGGGTGTGCGTGATCATATCATGCGCATGAGGGATATTGCGGCCCAATTGAAGGCATTGGAGGTTGAGTTATCAGAATCCTTCCTTATTCACTACATTCTTTGCACTTTACCTCAACAGTATGGCCCATTCAAGATATCCTATAACACACATAAGGATAAATGGTCAATCAATGAACTGTTGACCATGTGTGTTCAGGAAGCGGGCAGACTACTTATGGAGGAAAAGGAAAAGGAGAATGTGAACTTTACTACTCATGGGAAGAGCAAAAGGAGGGATCAAGCCAAGGACAAAGGGAAAGGAAAAATCCCTCCCATAAAGGACATTAAGAAGGAAGCTGTGTGCTTTTTCTGTAAAAAGAAAGGGCACATGAAGAAACAGTGCACCAAGTTCATGCAGTGGCTTGATAAGAAAGGTACTCAACTTTCACTTGTTTGTTATGAAACCAACATGATTGATGTTAATCATAACACATGGTGGATTGATTCTAGTTCTACAATCTATGTGACCAATTCATTGCAAGATTTAAGAAACTTGCAGAATCCAGTGGGAAGTGAGCGTAGCATCTATTCAGGCAATAAGATGTCCTCACATGTGGAAGCTGTTGGGACGTGCAGCTTAGTTTTAAGTAGTGGTTACATTTTGCAATTGAAAAGGACATTTTATATTCCTTGGTACTCTAGGAATTTAATTTCAATTTCCAAACTTGTATCAAATGGTTATTCCTTTAACTTTTCGGATTCAGGATTTAATTTGTTTTATAAATCTGATGTTATTGGATGTGGTACTTTGTCTGATGGTCTTTTTCTTCTTAGTTTACAAAATGATGATAACCATACTATTATGCATGTTCATGAAAGGATTGGCACTAAACGATGTGTTGTGAATGAGGAATCCTCTATGTTATGGCATCGGAGATTAGGTCATATCTCCATTGATAGAATTAAAAGGTTGGTAAATAATGGGGTACTTATTAAAACCCTAAGGTTATTACCTAAACTCCTAAAATCTTAACTTTATCTAGAAATATCTTTTATTTTTTTTTTCTTTTATTTTATTCTTGAATATCCTATTCTAAGAAAATGATTTTTATTCTTTTTTAGGGTTGCCCCAAATGGGTGCCTATGTACCTACTATTCAGGATCAAACTTGCCGTAGTTAGCTTTTCCTGAAAAACTTTAGTGTGTTTATGAATTTTAATTGTGAAATCTCTTTTGATTTATGTTTTTACCATCTTAGTATTTTTTCTAAAAAAAATCTAAGCCTAAGCTTGATAATTTGATTTTTGAAAATGATATTTTTAAGGAAAAACCAATTTTGGATTTATTTAAGAAAATGATTTTTCTAAGTGATAAAACCTCCATTTTTCTATTTTTCAACTCATTTCTACTATTACAAATTTTATTGATTTTTTATTAATTTTTTATAATTTTTATTAATTTTCATAAAATTTTTTTAAATTTTCATAATTTTTATTGAAAAATTCTCTCCTAGATTTTTCATCTATCCTATTCTAAAATCTAAATTTTTATTATTATTCATTTTTTTTAAATTTTTTATCATTTTCCTTAAGAATTTTCACATTTTTATTATTTATTATTATTATTATTTTTTATTATTCATACTAAATCAAACCTTAAAAAAACAAATCTAATTTCTAACATTTTTCTATTTTTTGAATTATAAATAACAAATAAGTAAATAAATAAATTCGAAATAAATAAAATAGATAAATAACTAAATAAATAAAAATCGAAAAATTCGACTTACTTGGATCCAAGTCGATGCGCGAGTCGGGTCGGATCGGGTCGAAGCGGGTCGGGTCATTTGATCGGACACGACAATTGGGAGTGCTTGTTGACGGTGTTCTGGCGGCCTTTCGAAGCGGGTGAGGTGTCGATTCCTAGGTTTTCGGGGGTGGGTAACTCGGCTGTGGTGGTGGATTTCTCCAAAAACGTGTCCTGGTGGCTGCTCGATGCTTGATCGGTGGTCGCGGGTTGATGAACTCCGGCGAGGCTTCGATTCTCTCTTTTCCTCACTTTTGATCTGTGCTTCTGCCTCTCCACTTCATCCTCTATTTATAGGTGCAAGAAATCGAATTTGCGGTTAAAAACCCATCTCCGATTTGTGCAAATCCATTGATTTGTTGCGATTTGATTCCAATTGGATGATGTTTATCTTATTGCTATTGAAGATCTGTTGGATTTGCGCAAAAAATCGAATTAAAACGGCCAAAATTCAATTTTTCCTCCTCGCCGGTGATCTCGGATGAAGGTTGAAGATGATCACGCACTCGGCGCATGTGTTCGCTCTAGCCAATCGGCTGTTAACACGTGTCCCAAGTAGAGAAAAAATTTGCAAAACAGGGATTCTGCTTCCCTTTGGTTTCGAGCCCCTGACCGAGCCCTCCCCCGCGCCTTAGGCCATGGTCTGGACTAGCTGGGCTAGCCCACTTACTCGATTTTTTTATTTTCGCAATTTGCATATATGCAATGCGATTTTTTTATTTTTTGTATTTTTTTGTAATTTCAAAAATTTGTAAAAATTATTTAATCCTTTTTATTGTCATTTATGCAATTATTTTCTAAAATTGATATATTTTTCCTATTTATTTTATTTTTTGAATGTTTTTTTCCTATTTTTGCTAAATTAGAGAAAAAATTGAAAATTGATTATTGATGATTATTATTGATCATTAGGGCAAAAATGGAGTGTTTACAACTACCTCTCTTTATAGTAAAGTTTGAAAAACTTAACTACAAAGATAAGAAAGACGCCATTTTTGGCCTCTTGCCTGAATGGATAACGCCTTGGTTTGGCTAGTTATCTAGATTTGGGTCTCTAGTAGGAAAATGCTCCATGAGCTAATAATTCCACGAGTATTTTGTGAAGGTTGGTATTGCTTAGGAAATGGTCTTAAACAACCTAACAATCTAGGATAATGTATCATCCCAAAAAGTGCTCTATGGGTTGACTAATTGGTGATAAGAAACATCTTAAGGATTGTTTAGGAGTGTGTTAATGTAAATGGAATAGCTGATGATAGGAAGCGTCTTATCGGACTAGCAACCTTAAAGAGATGATTGTCTTAGGAAGCGCTCTTATGAGCTGGCTACCTGTCAATAGAAGCGTCTGACTAGACTAGTGACTATTTGAAGAGAAATACTGCCAAAGAGTGCTCTTATGGGCTGACTAATCGGTTATCGACCATTTGAAAAAGTGCTCCTATGAGCTGACTAATTGATAGATTCGAAAAGTGCTCCTATGAGCTAACTTATCGATAGATTTGAAAAGTGCTCCTATAAGCTAACTTATAGATTCGAAAAGTGCTCCTATGAGCTAACTAATCGATAGCTTCAAAAGTGCTCCTGGGAGCTAACTTTAACAAGGATGTTTAGGAAAGTGCCCCTTCGCGGGCTAACTAACCTATAGCAAAAAGGTACCCCTATAAGCTGACGTTTTTGAAGGGGTGTTTGGGAAAGTGCCCCATTGTGGGCTGACTAACCTATAGCAAGAAGTATCTTCTTAGACTCACGACCCTAGGGAAGAAATGTCTCGAAAGGTACCCTTATGGGCTGACCTTGAGATGAGACATTTTGGAAAGTGCCCCATTGTAGGCTGACTAACCTATGGGGAGAAACGTCTCAAAAAGTGCCCTTATAGGCTAACCCTAAGAGAGAATGTTTAGGGATGTGCCCCAATGTGAGCTGACTAACCTATGACAGGAAGAAATGTCTTGCAAGTTGCCCTTATAGGCTGACCTTAAGAGAGGATATTTAGGAAAGTGCCCAATTACGGGCTGACTAACCTTTTCAAGGGGATGTTTAGACAAGTACCCTATTGTGGGCTGACTAATCTTATGCTTTTGAACATGCTTCTATTGATTGGGCTAAATGATTTGATATTTTCATGATATGTGGATGATAGTTATTTATATTTTTGCCAACTTATCGTGGATAGCAACCAAACAACCGAACCTTTGTGTTGGTTTGCTCCTGCTTCGCTTACTCTTGCTTTGACACGGGGTTGAAGATCTTGATGTGCTTCCTTTCTTGTGCGCATGGCTTTTTTGACGGTAGTGTTATCCTACTAATGCACCAGGTTTTCATGCTTAAAAGTAGATAGAATTATATTACAACACTTATTGAGATTCATTATCATTTTAGTGTTTATCATTTATTGGTGAAGTGATGGGTAATGTGTTTAGGAATGTTTGTTGTAATTGGAATTGGTTGGAATTATTGACCATTTAGAGATATTAACTTTGCTTGTAAAAAATGAAAACTGGACTCAACGAAATTTGTATTGAATATTGGCTTTCACAAACATCAGCAAAATTTCAACTCCCTTGCCTAAGGATAGTATATCTTAACAGCATCTGCATTGATGGGGTCTCTCAATTCTGGACCGTCCATTTGAGTCAATATCAGGGCACCTCCTGACAATACCTTCTTCACCACATATGGACCCTCATAGTTTGGTGTAAATTTCCTTCTGGAGTCATGGGTATTCGGGAGAACTTTCTTTAACACCAGATCCCCTTCTTTGAAGCATCGAGGCCTCATTTTCTTGTTAAATGCTTGGGTCATCCTTTGTTGGTAACACTGGCCGTGACATAGTGCAATGAGTCTTTTTTCATCAATCAGATTCAGCTGATCAAGCCTCTTCTTCACCCAGTCTGATTCAGTTAACTGAGTTTCTGACAGAATTCTGAATGATAGTATTTCGACCTCGATTGGTAGCATTACCTCAGTACCATATACCAATGAAAGTGGGGTAGCTCCAATGGATGTTCTTATTAAGGTTCTATAAGCCATGAGAGCAAACGGCAACATCTCGTGCCAGTCTTTGTAAGTGGTTGTCATTTTTTTGATGATCTTTTTGATATTCTTGTTAGCTGCTTCTACTGCCCCATTCATCTGAGGTCGGTAGGGAGTTGAATTTCTATGGTTTATGTGGAATTGTTGACATAAACCTGTCATTGACTTGTTATTAAAATTGGTACCATTGTCGGTGATGATCGACTCAGGAACTCCATATCAAGCTATTATGTCCCTTTTCAAGAAATGGACTATTACCCCTTTTGTGACGTTGGCATATGATGAAGCTTTTACCCACTTGGTGAAGTAATCAATTGCTACTGATAGAGCCATTTTATACTCAATCTTTATAGTATAAATTGTGTTAAATTATTATTGATTTTATAGAAATCATAAGGAAATGGTACTTTAATTCTATCATCGTGATAAATAAGGTTAAATGGAATCAAGGATGCTAATTCAAGTATTTTAGAGAAGTCATCTACAACTTGGATCAAGACAAGGAATTACACCACCGGATGAAGTACGGTTTGAGGCACGGCCAAGGTTCAAACCGTGTTACACACTGGACAAGAAGACGGAAATGTGGACTTTGAACAGAGAGAGACACGACTTAAGGCACGGCCGTGGTGGAAGCCGTGGGAGAAACCGTGCTTGGAGCTGTGGTGGAAGCTAGACGTGCCAAGGAGAAGAAATTGTGGAACATCAACTAGAGGATGGCACGGCTTGAAATCTGGCCATGGGTGTAACCGTGGTACACACTGGGCACGGATGAAGACTTGTTGATTATGCACAGAATAAGGCACGGTTGGAAATCTAGCCATGGGTGGAGCCGTGGTACACACTGGACACGAAAGATGATACATGAAATATGCACAGAGGATGGCACGGCTTGACCCACAGCCGTGTGTTAGGGCGTGCCAAGCGGACGAACATTTACTTCTCGAAATCTACTTGGAAAAGGAAAGATATTTTCGTATCTTGCTAGCAAAAGATCATAAGCCATCTCCCTAACAATATAAATAGAACCAACCCTAGAGGGTTAGGAGAACTTTTGAATCTTTGAATCTGGAATCACCTTGGAGACAAGAAGGAAAGGAGGAGGCAGAGCAGGCAGCCGGAAACAGAGGCTTGTTATGTTTTTATTTTTATTTTTCGTTTTATTGATGAACATGAGTAGCTAAGCTACTTTTCTAGCCAAAGAATTATAGATGTTTAATTCTCCACGAATTGTGAGGTCTAATTGACTTGTATTTAATCTATTCTTTGTTTTCGGGTATTCATATATCTTCTGATTGTTTTGTCATTATTATCTTTGTTGATTGGTATGAATAGAGCTCTTTTACTCAATTAGCAAGTTAATATATTGTCAACTAGCACGTCAAATCTGTAATTGTTTGATTGTTCTAGTCTTAATGACGCAATAGCATGTTTGGTTATAAAAGAGATGATCGAATTCATGTTATGGAGGTGTGTGATCATGTTTAAATAGGTTATCTTATAATCTACTGGCATGAATTGGTGGTCTCTCTAGATCTTAATGCTATTGATAGATTAAATCCTAAGCGCTTGTCTAGGGTTGTTTAATCAATAAGAGAAATAATTTAAAGCGCTTGTCTGAGGTTATCGAGGAAGTAAGGAGAGATAGGTTATTAGAGCTTGTTAATAACCATAACCAGTTTATCTAGGAACAAGAATAGAGAACATTTGCATCAATGATCAATTCCTTGAATTAAACTATCTTGATTCCTTTGGCTAGGCTTTTTATCAATATACAACTTTCTTATCTTGTTTTAACTTTATTCGATTCACAAACCAAACCCCCCATTTTCCTTTTCCCTTTTATTCTCCTTGAATAGAAATAAATTTAACCAATCTCTGTGGATTCGACTCTACTCACCACTATATGCAAATCATATAATTGTCTAGGAGTAGGTTTTATTTTTGTTGGATTCGACACCCATCAGCTACCAACATAAACCTGTGGCCATTGGATGACGTCGGAGTGATTGGGCTGATTATGTCGATTCCCCACATGGAGAAAGGCCATGGTGCTGACAACAAGTGCAACTCGTTGGGTGGAGCATTTATTCGGTTTGCGTACACTTGACACAAATGATAGTGCTTGACATATTTTATGCAATCTGATTCCATGGTTAACTAATAGTATCCCAATCTCATGATTTTTTGGGCCAACATGTAGCCGTTCATATGAGGTCCACATACCCCTTCATGTACTTCTTCCATCAGTTCATATGCTTCATTTTTATCCACACATCTTAGCAAAGTGGTATCAGGCGACCTTCTGTAAAGTATAGACCCACTTAATAAGAAACGACTTGCTAACCTTTTGAGTGTTCTTTGGTCATTCTTGTTAGCCATTTCAAGGTATTTGCTCTGTTGGAGAAAAGTTTTGATGTGATACCAGGGCTTGTCATCTTGTGCTTTTTCAATTGCTAAATAGTTGGCGGGCCGATTTTCGATTTCTATTTTCATCAGTTGGACTTCGGCTCCCCCTGTTATCTGGATCATAGATGCTAGTGTGGCGAGTGGATTTGCGAACTAATTCTGAGTTCTTGGGATGTATGTGAAGGTGATTGCTTTGAATTCTTCAATTAGCTCTGTCAAATGCTAGTGGTATGGTACCAGTTTGGGGTCTTTGGTCTTATATTCCCCTCTTGTTTGTAGTATGATAAGTGATGAATCTCCGTATACTTCTAATTCATGGATTTCCATGTGGCAAGCCATTTTGAGGCCAAGGATGCATGCTTCATATTTTGCGATATTATTGGTATATGGAAATGTGAGTCTTGTTGCTATAGGGAATTGTGTTCCGTCTGGGGATATCAACACTGCCCCGATCCTACAACCGAATACATTGGCAGCTCCATCGAAGAACATCTTCCACTTGGGGTTCAGCTCTATTTCACGGTTTTCTACCGATGTGCCTTCCACTGTTAATATATTTTCATCAGGGAATTGAACTTGTGGCTCTTGGGAATTCCCCTCGACAGGGTGTTCTGCCAATTGGTCGGCTAAAGATTGCCCTTTCGTTGAGTTTTGATTTATGTATGTAATATCAAACTCCGATAAGAGCATTTGCCATTTGGAGATTCTCCCTATCAAGATGGGTTTCTCTACCAAGTACTTCAGAGGATCATGTCTTGTCAACAACTCACTATGATAGTAAAGGGTATACTACCTCAATCGGTGCATAACCCAAATTAAAGCACAACAGGTCCTCTTTACTTCTGAATACCTTTGTTTCCCGTCTGTAAATTTCTTGCTTAGGTAATATATAGAACGCTCTTTTCCCTCTTCATCTTTTTGCCCCAACACGCATCCCATGGATTCAAGGAGTATCGTGAGGTATAAGAATAAGGGCTTCCCTTGCTTCAGGACTATCAAGACTGGAGGTTTTATGCGATAGTCTTTGATCATCCTGAATGCTTCTTTGCATTCGTCGTCCCATTCTGCTGCGGCATTCTTTTTCAACAGACGAAATAGTGGCCGGCACTTATCTGTAAGCTGTAAGATAAAGCGAGCTATGTAATTTAACATTCCCAGCAAACTTCTTACTTCTTTGACAGTGCGTGGAGAAGGTAGCTCTAATATAGACTTTACTTTGTCAGGGTTGATTTTAATGCCTTCCTGGCTTATGACAAACCCCAACGATTTGCTCGTTGTGACCCCGAAAGTGCACTTCTCCGGATTTAACTTGAGCTGGAATTTTCTCAATCGTTTAAACAATTTTCTCAAGATATCTGTATTACTCTCTTCTTCTTTAGACTTAGCTATCATATCGTCAACGTATACTTCGACTTCTCGATGCATCATGTCATGAAGTATCGCAACCATGACTCTTTGATACGTTGCCCCGGCATTTTTCAAACCAAAGAGCATGACTTTGTAACAGAAAGTTCCCCATGTTGTGATGAAAGTCATTTTGGTTTTATCTTCTTCAGCCATTTTTATTTGATTATATCCTGAGAAACCGTTCATGAACGAGAAAAGATGGTTTCCTACAGTGTTGTCTACCAGAACATCAATGTGAGGTAGGGGGAAGTTCTCCTTTGGCGTAGCTTGGTTTAAGTCTCGGAAGTCTACGCATACGCGTACTTTTCCATTCTTTTTTATAACGGGGACTATATTCGCTACCTATTCTAGGTAATCGAACACTTCGATGAACCCTACTTCTAGCAGTTTCTTGACTTCTTCCTTGATCTTTAGTAATAGGTCAAGCCTAAATCTTCTCAATTTCTGTTTTTTAGGTTTGACATCTTCCCTTATGGGAAGCCTATGAACCACTATTGATTGGTCTAGTCCTGGCATATCACCATATGACCAGGCGAACACATTTGCATATTCAGTCAACGGCTCAGTCATTTCACACTTTTGCTCGGCACTTAAACTGGTCCCGATTTAAAGGTTTTTAGGTTTTTCAATGCTTCCTAGATTTACTGTCTCCACCGGCTTGTCGATTCAAATTCCACTCTATTCATGCTTTTTCCAATTTTCTTGTATTATTTCGTGGTCAAGGATATTGCCTCCAACAATTGACCCAGCAGCATCGATGACGATATCAACGTTTTTATTTTCTACCTACGCGAAATGTCCCTGATGTTCGATGGCAGGAGATTTGGGTGAAGTAAAATGAAAACAGAGATATATATATAAGTAAGACAAACTGTAATTGAATTATAAAGAAGTTTCAATAAAAATTGTTTAACAATTGTTCTCTATCCTTGAGCCGACCTAGAGCTATCAATAGGATAACAGAACCAATTATTGAGAGCTGGATGTTGTTCGGATGTGCAAGGAGTTGGGCTCCCATTATTGACGTCATCTTCGCTTATCTTTGGCTCTTGAATGATAGTTGCTTTTCTGAAAGATTGCTGGAGGGGTGGAATGCGCATTGGGGGTGTTGCTTGGCTTCTCTTTCGTCTTGTCTTTGACACCTTTGGCTTGTGCTTCTTCTCGAGCTGTAGGAACGTACCTTAGTCCAAACGTCCATTGCTGCCCCTCCTTGAACTGATGGCCTTCCTTGCTGGTCACCACATTCACTTCGTTGAATATCTGGAGACCAAGATCTTCGGACCCATCCTCCCCGATGTATAGTAGGGCGGTTTCTTTGTAGATGGCATAATCCTGCTCACCCAGCACAATGACTATCTGCCCATTTGTAATAAATTTGACCCTTTGGTGGAGATTGGAGGGTATGGCTCCGGCAGTATGTATCCAAGGCCTTCCCAAAAGTAGGTTGAAAGATCTTGGGATGTCGAGGACTTGAAAAGAGATGTAGAACACTTGCGGGCCAATCTCTACCGGCAAGTTTATCTCCCCTACTATATCTCTTTTTGACCCGTCAAAAGCCCTGACCACCGTCAAGCTAGGTTTAATATTACTTGGATCGATCCGCAATAAGTTGAGGGTAGCTAACGGGCACACATTCAGGGACGACCCGTTGTCGATGAGTGCTCAGGAGACGACCATGTCGTTACACCTTACCACTATGAATAGTGGTTTTGTATGTTGGTCTCCATCTTCTCCTAGCTCTTTAGGGGAGAAAGATATCTGGTCTATGGTGAAAATAGAATCCACCATGTGACTTATTTTGTCTGTAGTGATGCCTTCTGGGACCTGAATCTGTTTGAGTGCTTTGAAGAGTGCTTCCCTGTGGGGTTCAGAGGCTGTAAGGAGGCCCATGAGTGATATTTGTGCTAGAACCTTGTTTAGCTGTTCCATGATCTTATATTCACTTGCTTTGACCATTTTTGTAAATGTAGCAAGCCCCTCTTCTTCTTCCTCTCCTTTCTCCATGTTGGGCTCTTCAATTGAGATTTTATATTTCGGGTCATATACTCTCCCAGAGCGAGTGATTCCTCCCACCATAAGGGGTCGCTCTTGCTCGAGGGCCTTATAGTCAAAAGGTGTGGCCTTATACCTCTTTACCGGTATTGAGACATTGAACACATATCTCTTCTTCGGGATTTGTATCTCAGTTGACTGTCCCTCATAGCATTTTATGACTCTTGGCTTTTGATTTGAATTGATCATGTTTACAGATTTCCCCCCTTCTTTTGACGGGTTGTCCTCTTTTTCAAACTTGGGCCCCCATTCGCTAGGCGGCTGATATATAGTTGGGGTATAGGAATAGTTCACTAGGTATTCGAATCTCTTGTGTGATTCTCCCAAGGTGCCGACTATTGGGTCTCCAGCTAACCATCTCTTTTTGATATGTGACTTGGGGGTTTTCTCGGGGGCTTGACGGGAATGCCTTTTCTTCTGGTCCGTCGCCTTTTGCTTAAAGGCTTCTTTGGGAGCTGACTCTTCAAATGTGATCATATTGATGGTGGGCTTATGATTAGGCAGCGGATTGGTGTTGACGTTGAGTGCTGTGGTGTTAACAAAATCCAGCTGCACAATCCCAGCGTCGATCAAATCCTGGATTTTGTGTCGGAGCCTCTAACATCTGTCTGTAGAATGCCCCTCTTGGCCCATATGATAGTCACATTTGAGGCTCCGGTCGAAGTTTCTGGGCTTGTACCGGTCGTTTGGGATTTCGAAGCTAATCAAATTATCCGCCCGCAGCCGAACAAAGACCTGGCTGAGCGAGATCGGAATTGGGGTGAACTGTCTTGGGACTCTAGCAGCTTGGGTGTGATTTTCCGTGGAGTGCTGGGCTGGGGCACTCGTAGTCTGGAATGTCACACGAGTCCTAGCTTTGTCTGCTTTACTGGAGTTGACTGTGCTGACGGTAGACTCCTTGGCTCTATTACCCCCTAAGGGCCTTTGTGATGGTGTGACCTCGAGAGGATCCATTGTTTGGAGTCTTCCTATGGTGATGGTGCTTTCAATCCGGCACCCTGCAGCTACTACCTCTGCAAAACTGGATGATGTCTGGCCCACCAGATGTGAGAAGTAGGTCTTGTCTAGAGTGTTGACGAATATGGATGTCAACTCTTTCTCAGAAATTGAGGTTGCTACCCTAGCAACTTGAGCTCTCCATCACTAAGCATACTTTTTGAAAGACTCAGCGTGTCTCTTTCGAAGACTTCCTAGATTAATGACTGAGGGGGCGATTTCAATATTAAACTTGTACTGGTCATAAAACGTCTGGGCAAGCCTTTCCCAGGTGTTGACCTGATTAAAATCCAAGTGGGCATACCAGACTAATGCAGGACCTGTAAGGCTATCCTGGAAGGTCTGGATCATCAGTTGGTTATACTGAACATACTTGCTCATCTTCCGGGCGTATAGCCTTGTGTGCATCTTGGGGCATTTAGTACCATCATACTTTTCGAACTCTGAGTCTTGAATTTACCAGGGTACACCTCTTCCCCGTATGCTGGCAGACTGGTGATTCCGGCTTGCTCGAAACCGTCAGGCCCCTCTATTGTTTTCATCTTGTCAGCCAGCTGTTGAAAGAGTCTTTTTTCCATCTCTTTCTGTCTATCCTCCATCTCCTTTTTCAAGTCATCAGAGGTTGGACCCTGGTTGATTCTCGGTTCATACTCAAAGGCCTGGTTGAGGTGGGAATTGATTTCCTCATATTCTGGAGGCTGCCCCTCCACTGCCTTCCCTTTTCTAGCCCTTGAATGTTCTTCTTGAGTTGGCTGGGTGGTGCGCAGGAGGCCAATGCTTTCAATCAGGAGGTATACTTGTGCAGCTAGCAGCTGGACCGTTTGTTCCAAGGATACGATCCTAGAGTCTGAAGTAGCGTCAGCACTTGCGTTGTTGCGGTTGTCGCCACTGTTTCCCATTTTTTTTCTTGAACGTGTGCAAATTAGGCTTCTAGGAGGGTTCAGTTGTTTGGGAGCTATTTTGATACCTAGCATGCATTTTTTTCTTCTTTTAGTATAATGTATGCAAATGTGATGCATGTGCCACACGGATGCTAAAATAAAAGGGGCCAACAATTGATTGATGATGTGATATTGAAACTTTATTTTTATTAATACTGGAAACTTGGAGTTCAATACTTGAAAAAAATGAAAAAGTACAAAAGATTTATTTTCTAATTCTCTTGGTCTTCTGCTGCGTAGACTCAGGTTTCCCATTGATGGCGGCTTCTAATTCCTTGACCCTGGCTTAGGTCTTCTCCAGCTGGGCTTCTAAGGCTTTGTTTCTTTGGTCGGATTCTTTGAATCGACCTTTCCAGATGTCCTTTTTATAATCTGCAGCTTCAAAATATACTTCCATCCGGGCCCTGACCTGCTCTAGGTAGATTTCCAGCTAGGGGTTTACCTTGTCTGGCTTAGGTTGGGTGACATCTGGGACCTGGTATGCTCTTTCCCCTGCTTGATATAGCTGATGGATCACGAACTCCCTGGTGGCTCGATGTTTGCCCACTTCGCCATCCAGTTCTCCAAGGTCTACATTCAGGCTCTCGATTCGGGCTTCCCACAGTGCTTTGACCTCTGCTAGCTTAGCAAATTTCTCAGCTACTAGTAAGTTCGGATCTTGATACTCGAATGTGACTGCCTCTAGCGAGGGCTGATAAACTATGTCTTGAATAGTATAAAACTGGTGGACCACCGAGTTGGGATGATAACCTATACATCCGCTAATACCGATTAGAGGCACGGCTTGAAAGTTACTGCAGGTTAAAATAACTTTGTCGTAGCAACTCCATCTGGCTGTCCACAAAATGTCATCAGCACTGAAACTTCTAAGCACTTCTACCCAACTATGGCTGGTAAGATCACCGGATAGCTTTATCTTCTCTATGCATGAGTCTATGAGGTCCACTTGTTGAGCCAAGGTTTTCCGGACCATGCTTAGCCCAAAACACTTTAGGTGGCTTACAAACCATATTAGTATAAGGTTGATATTTGAGCGGAGGATCCTGTGGCCTTTTTTCTTGACAAAGTTTAAGTTCCTGATCTGTTTAGCCAATAGAGCTGGGATGTAAGATTTTCCTTCCAAGAATTAGGCCACCAATTCTGCAACTCGGTAGTGGACATAGAAAATTCTAGTGGGGAAAAGTATGGTGGCGAAAGCTGTCAGGATGAAAGCATTCACCCTTCTTTGTCTATAAGTTTTGGGGTCCCCACACAATGTCTTTCCTATCCCTACTATCTTCTCGGGCGATGAACCAGGCTTCCAACTCGTCCATCCGTATGCAGTATCCATTACAGTCTGTTCAGGCCTTGTTGACTGCTGTTTTGCGGATACCCAGGAGTCTATTGAAAATACCGGCTGGCCCGGCCTCAAGATCTGGTACATAGACTTGGTTGGTTAGTGCTGGAGCCTATAGCAGCTGGGTGTACTCTTCCAGAGTAGGAGTAATCTCATGTGGCCCGATGAAGAAAGCCGCGGGCTTTATTTCCCATAGGTGGAGCATGGCCCGTACGAAGGGCAAGTTCATCTCCATCTTCATTAGTGAGAGGATGGGCCCTATTTTCTACTGGATGAAGGCCTGCTCCTCTAGGTTGTATAGGGTGAACCAATGGTCTAGTACCAATTTCGGATCCAGAGGTTTGCACACTCGGATTTCTTTGCGGAGGAGGCGGTCAACTACGGTACTAACCATCTATTACAATAGAAATTTCCTATTACAACAAGAACTATATTACAATGAGAGCATTACAGGGAAATGTATCTGAACTCCGTGAACAGAATAAAAGTATTACATCATCAATCAGTTGTCAGCCCATGATGTCGTGTATGCAAATAGGTAGGTTCTACCAGGTTCCCAAGCTCTATGGCCTCCCGCATTCTCGGAGAAATGGATCTTAGGCCATATCAAAGCATTGGGTGGGGTAGCCTAATCAGTCCCGAACGGTGATCATATCACTTTGCTCGAAACCTACACAATGGCCCCTCGTCTTAGGGTCTTAAGACGGCCCAGGTTTGACTGTATCTACTCACACAATTGTATGCATGCATACTCAATAACTAAAGTAAATAGCTGAATTCTAACCTTTAGCTAAATCCCTACAAGGTTAGCAACAATATGACAAATCAAAAAACATTTCTCAAAAAGGAGCAATTTGAGGAGATTCAGGTGGCTAGCCTACTAGAGAATTTCTTCCCCAGTGGAGTCGCCATCTTGTCGAGTCTAATTTTTTATTTCCATTCATAATCCGATCTATACTAGACCCTATGCTCATCTAATGTAGACCCTCGACTTGAGTTAGGAATTTCGTTTTATTTTGGAGTCACTACCCAACTATGGTTAGGAAAAATTGAATCAGGACTAATTGAGCAGGTTAATCCCAATTTAGACCACTAGTCGTCGTGATTTCCTTTTTTCATTTGTTGTGAAAAGAGGAAAGGGAAAACCAGAGTTCTTGGATTCGGAGGCTAATCTATTAAAACCTTAAGATTACCACCTAATCTCCTAAAATCTTAACCTTATCTAGAAATGTCTTTTATTTTTTTAATTTTTTATTTTTTTTGTCTTTTATTTTATTCTTGAATATCCTATTATGAGAAAATGATTTTTATTCCTTTTTAGGGTTGCCCTAAATGGATGCCTACGTACCTGCTATTCAGGATCAAACTTGCCATAGTTCGCTTTTCCTGAAAAACTGTAGTGTGTTTGTGAATTTTAATTGTGAAATCTCTTTTGATTTATGTTTTTACCATCTTAGTATTTTTTCTAAAAAAAATCTAAGCCTAAGCTTGATAATTTGATTTTTGAAAATGATATTTTTAAGGGAAAACCAATTTTGAATTTATTTAAGAAAATGATTTTTCTAAGTGATAAAAACTCCATTTTTCTATTTTTCAACTCATTTCTACTATTACAAATTTTATTGATTTGTTTATTAATTTTTCATAATTTTATAATTTTTATTAATTTTCATAATTTTTTTTTAAATTTTCATAATTTTTATTGAAATATTTTCTCCTAGATTTTTCATCTATCCTATTCTAAAATCTAAATTTTTATTATTATTCATTTTTTAAAATATTTTTATCATTTTCCTTATAAATTTTCACATTTTTATTATTTTTTTATTATTCATACTAAATCAAACCCTAAAAAAAATAATCTAATTTCTAACATTTTTCTATTTTTTGAATTATAAATAACAAATAAGTAAATAAATAAAATAGATAAATAAATAAATAAATAAAAATCGAAAAATCCAACTTACCTGGATCCGGGTCGATGTGCGGGTCGGGTCGATCGGGTTGAAGCGGGTCGGGTCGGTTTGATCGGACACGGCGGTTGGGAGTGCTTGTTGACAGTGTTCTGGCGGCCTTTCGAAGCGGGTGAGGTATCGATTCTTAGGTTTTCGGGAGTGGGTAACTCGGTTGTGGCAGTGGATTTCTCCAAAAACGTATCATGGTGGCTGCTCGACGCTTGATCGGTGGTCGTAGGTTGAAGAACTCCAGCGAGGCTTCAATTCTCTCTTTTCTCTCTCTTTTCCTCACTTTTGATCCGTGCTTCTGCCTCTCCACTTCATCCTCTATTTATAGGTGCAAGAAATTGAGCTGGATAAGCTCAGATTTCCACCGATTGAAGCAAATCGGATTTGCGGTTAAAAACCCATCTTCGATTTGTGCAAATCCATTGATTTGTTGCGATTTGATTCCAATTGGATGATGTTTATCTTATTTCTGTTGAAGATCTGTTGGATTTGTGCAAAAAATCGAATTAAAATGGCCGAAATTCAATTTTTCCTCCTCGCCGGTGATCTCGGACGAAGGTTGAAGATGATCACACGCCCGACGCGTGCATTCACTCCAGCCAATCGGCTGCTGACACATGTCTCAGGCAGAGGAAAAATTTGCAAAACGCGGATTCTGCTTCCCCAGCGTTTTGAACCCCTGATCGAGCCCTCCCCCATGCGCCTTAGGCCATGGTCCGGACCAGCTGGGCTAGCCCACTTACTCGATTTTTTTATTTTTTCAATTTGCATATATGCAATGTGATTTTTTTTTTTTTTGTATTTTTTTGTAATTTTAAAAATTTAAAAAAATTATTTAATCCTTTTTATTGCCATTTCTGCAATTATTTTCCAAAATTGATATATTTTTCCTATTTATTTTATTTTTTTAATGTTTTTTCCTATTTTTGCTAAATTAGAGAAAAAAATGGAAAAAATTTGAAAATTTATTATTGATGATTATTATTGATCATTAGGAAAAAAATGGGATGTTTACACATATGCTCATGCATTGAAAGTATGCTAATTCCCACTGCTTACCCCTTTTAACCAATCCCCTTTCCATTCATATTCTCAATAGCCTTCATTTTGCCCCATGTCCACCACATCCCTATTTAAGTAATTATCACATGGGAAGGCCATCTATCTTCAAAATTAATGACAAATAAGCCATGTGTGATAGAAAATTTTGTTAAAAAATGCTTTTATATTTGTATTAAAAATTTCAGAATTAATAACAAATTCAATCTTCTTCAACCCTAATTGTGATCTAACACTTCTATATCTAAATTTGTATTAATTATAGTATTAAAACAATAATTTGCATCAAATTTGACCATTTATTTGTCTGGATTGTTCCAACAAACAAAGTCTCACTTAAAACCTTGAAGTGTTCAAAGTCGTTCTATACCATAACTAAGAAAACTAACACTCAATTATCCCACATGGATGAAAACATTGAAAAGAAGATTCACCTAAACATTTATCGTGTGGAAATTTAACTAACATGCTGAATTTAGCAATTGTCCTCTTCTACTAGGATTTCTTAGTATGAGAGGTTGTTAGCAAAAAGAGGAAAATGGTTAGTATGGTCTATTAATGGTGCTTTTATACCCTCTTAATTAAATGACCAAAATACATGCTTTATTAAATTAATGTTATTTTAATTTTCCTGTCTCCTTTATATTAATTTTTATCTTATTTTTCTCGAGTTTTACAATGACATTGTCTAGGTTCACTTAAAGAATGAGAGACTTTTAATAGGAACATGCAATAAACTCAAAGAAAGGAAAGTTAGCCCTATCAAATTCTAAAAGAGATCAGCAAGCATGCTTACATAGTTGAGTTACCAACATGTATGCAATCTCATAATATATTCATTCTATGCCATTGGACTCACGTTAAGGAAAAAAAGATTAGAACTCAAAGATAAGTTCTTTTGTACCTAAGGAGGTGATCCAAGATATGGTTTTTTTTTTTTTTTTTAGGCTTTGGAAATTAAAATGTTATAATGGTATAAGAATGTGCATTAGTACCTAAATTAAGTAGCTCTTGAATTGTTGGTTATTCAAGACAATTTATGAATTGGCTAATACAATATGAATGAGCATTGAAAACATGTTGATGAATGAATATTAAGTTGTGGATTAGATGGTAGCTAGATTCATTTTCTTTTCTTAATGTTCAAGTTAAAATAGCCTATAAGTACCTCGTACTAAGCAATGGAGGGCACAACTCATATCTTATATATGCTTATTTGAATGAAAAGAAATTGGAAATTACCTATTTTGTCTTTCAAAGCTCTCAAATTTATGAAGACGAAATTAGGATATTACTTAAAATTCTTCCATGTCTATATTTTCTTTCCTCACCAATATCTCCCACCACCCAGTGGCTAAGATTGTTTCTAGTCAAATAGGTAAATATAAAATAATTTGGTCATTTTGATACCTATCCTATTCTCATAGTCGTTGAGAGACCTCATTGCTATGTTAAGTGTTGCTTTTCCTTATTGGAATCATTAATTAATACGGCATAGACCGCCGTTGAAGCACCTCTCTCTCTCTCTCTCTCACCCCAAATTTGACATAGTGGCTCAAGATGAGGATGTGACTCTTCCATCTAAGTAGAAGATAAGATATGTCTTTCTTTCTTTTTCAAGTGTACACAGGGATATCAATGTGATGTTTGTGTACCTTAGGTGCATAAATCCCACTGAAACCATATATATTTGAAGGATTGAATTAGCACATGGGATATATATGTGGGTTAACCAATAGATAAAGAAAAAAGGAGACACATTTAAATCACCTTAATTAGAAGTATAGTTCAAGTGTGATATGATTTCTAATATATAAATAATTAAAAGTAAGAGATCATTGTCTTGTTTATTTTTCAAACCTTCCATATCTGATATCTTCTAACTTCTTTGTCCCTTGTACTTTAACATGATTAATCAAAAGTCTCTAAACTCTTTGATCTAATCAATTAAAAGTAAAGATGTAAACGGGTTGAGTTGAGAAAATATAATGTTGAGCTCAGGCTTGGCTTAAGAAAATTAGGCTTGTAATTTTAAATTCAAGCTTGACTCAGTTAAACTTGTTTAAGTTTGACTTATGTAAAAATTATTATTTTTTAGAAAAATAATATTAATATTTAAATTTAACATGAAACTCAACTAACTTTAAGATTTAATTTGAACTTGATTAGGTTCACAAATTAGTTGAGTTAAATATTATGAAGTTCAAATTCAACTTGATAAACTACTCGAATAACTCAAGCTTAAACTTTACTCAACTAGTTTGAGCTTGAGCTTGACTCAATTAATATCGAATCAAACTTGAGTTTTTATTATGCCAAATTTAAGTAGTTTGTGAATAATCTTGACTTGTTTACATCCTTAGTTAGAAGGATCCTTCAATGCTATTTTGCTATTGCCATACATATGACAAAAATTTATGGCCTACCAAAGAATATCACACTAACCTATTTATTAATTTTGGGCATGTTAACAAGTCTAATGTACTTAGGTATTTGTTGAAAAAGAAAAAAGAAAAGTTTCACACTTTCTAATATTAATTATACACTTTATGAAAACCTAAATATGCAAAAATATAGAAGATGTCTTTATTTGGATTATTATCAAATGATCCTAGAAAAAACCCATTAACATTTTTTGAATAATATTCAAATAACAGCAATGAACAACTTAAGATAATCCATGTCTATAATTAATAGCATGCCTTTATTATTGTGCTACTTAAGAATAATATTTGATAAATCACCAATCTAAAATAATATTATGAATGGGTAGTTAATAGTTAGTAATATTATAAATGTCATTGCTAGATCTCTAATTATTTATTTTCTTTTTTTCCTTTTTTTAAAGAAAAAAATTATGAGCATATAGTAATTGAATGGGTAATTAATATTCGACGAATGGATTCTTTAGCAATATCTTCATATTCCCAAAAAGTGAAACCCATCATTCTTCATCTTTTAGGAGGGAATAAAAAAAAATGAAAAAGAAAACTTGTTAATAGATAAGTGAGAGTTTATGATATTTTACATACAAGGGTTCTCTCGTGAACACGCCCCTTTTTTTTTGTCTTTTTGTGTTGTGTTTTTCACACTTTTTTGGTTTTATTGTGTAATTGCTACATTTTGGTGGGAGTTTGGAAGACACTTGCTTGGTTCCACTTGGCTTGGTGCTTTAGGGGGGAATAGTGTAAGCACAGAATCACCCATCTTCAATACATATGTTCATGTATTCAAAGTATGCTCATTCCCATTGCTAAGCCTTTTTGACCGATTCCCTTTTCATTCAGATTCCCAATAACCTTCATTTTGACTCTTGTCCACCACGTCCCTATTTAAGTAATTATCACAAGGGAAGGCCATCTATGTTTGGAATTAACGGCAAATAAGCCATGTATGACCGAAAATTTTGTTAAAAAGTGCTTTTATATTTATGTTAAAAATCAATTTAGTTTTTTAAGCGAATTATTTAAATTTTCTATATTTATATTAAAACTTGATTAAATCTTTTATATTTTAAATGACTTGTTTAAGTTTTCTATATTATATACTATATTAAAAACGTATATCATAGGAAGAACTAAAAGAAAATAAAAATTGATAGTTATAATAGCAAAAACATGAGAAAGGAAAAAAAAAGTACTTAAATGATCCATTTGAAACATAAAATACTTAAATTGAATTTTGACATAAATTTAGATGAATTAAGTTATTTAAATATGACAAATAGAATTTAATTAACTTTTGATACAAATGTAGAGGGGCTCTAACGCTATATTTCTACTTTTAGTTAGTTCAAATGTGTTAGAGTTGGTTTAAATAAGTCACTTTGTAAAAGGATTAATTGGTGTCTATGTACATTAATTTTAGACGTCCTTCACACTGTATTTAGATGAAATGTTTATATACAAAGGGGAAAATGTACTTTCAATCCTTAAACTATATAAGGTGTATGTAATAATTACGACTAATCTGATAAAATATACACAATAATATTAACTCTTTTTTTTTTTTTTTTGTGTTTGCATATACAAATATCAATTTCTATTTATGTCATGTTGCAAGGAAAGAGAGGAGGCAAAATATCTTAGAGAATGTTCTTGCATTAGGTATTTTATGTGAAACTGATATGGGAAGAAGATTTTTAAGTTCTTTTATCGAATCATATTTAATCCAAAAAAAAAAAAAAATGTTGCCATCGTGCTCGTACGCGGAGCACATCACTTAATTGACACATGAAATGATTATGATGCTTATTTTTGGTAACTTTTCACGCATTTTTCATATGCTGTCATTTCGGGGGGAGGCCGACTTAATGGTAACGTTCTAATCGTCGATGATTAAAATGGAAGTGAAAGGCATCACCATGGTTGGAAAGTGGAAACGCTTATCTATACCTACGATATTAAAGCGTAAGAAATCACTTTGATATTACATCTCCTAAAATATAACTATTTAACAATGAAAATAGTTCAATTGTCCTTTAAATTAAAAATACATACCCATTTCTTACTACATATAAAATTAAAAAAAAAGAAGAAAAATACAAATACACAAAATTCATAATTCATCAAAAAAATAGGAACCGTATTCACACAAATTATACAAATCCTTATACACTTTTCTTAATCCATCCTCAGTTAGTTGGCTCATCTTCATTCTTATTTTTCTTTTATTGACCTTTGTTTAGTAGGTTATTTGTTGTGGTTGTATAGTTTGAATCTCTTGCCTCTCCTTTACATAGACTTAATGTAAAACCCGCGAAATTTTAATTGCATATAATAGCGGAATAATTAAAAGATTATATTAAAAGCCTTAAAACACACTCCAAATAAAGTAATAATAAAAGAAATAATCGTACTAATGGCAAACCATAAGAAAATTTTGGGTAAACGATGAAATAGATTAAAATTATAGACTTAGGATTGTTAAATAGAAATTTAGAGTGGATATTCACGTTCAGAATAATTAAATTAGCATAAGCATAAAAGTTCGTAATAAAATGTGTGTAGGACCCCAACAAAATGAGATCGAGGTGAGTAGGACACCGTGACGTATTGTATTATGTGTATAATTATTGCTTACGTTTGCTTTATTGGGAAATTTGTATTACCCTATATATATATATATATATATCTATATGCATGCTGTGCGTGTTGCTAGACCCTCCCCTATGTACTTGCGTGTGTGAAAGCTCTCCCCTAGCTGTAGCGAAAGATATATGTGTGTATATATGTATAAACTTCTTGGGCTTGCTAGATGTTGCGTGCGTGTGTGGGGCGTGAAGCTCCTCTTGTGACTGATTCAATTGTCATATATATATATGTATACATGGAATGCTGGGATTGCTGGTCTTCTCCTCTCCATCCTTGTATGTGCTTGCTATAGGATAGGTGAATGTATGTATAATGGTCTGTGGATGTTGGCCAAAACCATGGGAGGGGATGTATATATGTATCCAATTGCTACAAGGGAGTATGTCGTAAAGTATATATATATATATATATATATATATATATGTGCAGGTGGATATATGTGTAGGGGTGGGCCCCCATTGTGTTGTGGCATTGTTTCCTTTCTTTCATTGTTGCTGGCTGTCGTATATAAAAATATATATCTAAATCGAACATAGTAGACTATGGGTTATCCTTTGTTTCCTTCCATGTGCGTGAGGGTGGACGGTTCCATTGCTGGCTATATGGTTGTAAGAAAATAAATGTATATGCTAAGGATATTGTTGGAAATGGGAAGAAGGGAAGCCTCTAGAGTCTTGTGCAACTTACTAATAGATATGTATATGTACATGACAATTGGAGGTTGGAAACATTATGTGTATATCTTGCATGTGCACCTTGATGGATTGGAAGGCTAAGAGGGAATGTTGTAAATGTATATATTATATGTGGTATGATGAAAGCGAAAATGGAAGTTCAACTTAAGAATGTGAGTTATAAGATGAAATGGAGGTAGGAGTTGGGATTATATTGATTTTATATTCTTGTGAGCTTGTGTGTTGAGGAAATGGGAAGTAGGATGGGAAAATCCGTAAAGGAAGATATGAGAAAACGTACAAGGGCATATAGGTATTGGATTCTTTTCCTTAGTAAGCGTATGTGGTATTACTAGTAGGAGGAAAGGGAGACATCATGGCATGATCATTGTTGACGATTGTTGAGATTGATGAGAAGATTGTAGACACATGTTGACATGGGGGTCGTTGGTGGCGAAAGCAAGAAAGAGAGGGTCTAGGGAGTTGATATGAACTACAAGTATGTGCATGCATCATGAGTTAAGATAGAGGATTTAAGATGCTAATAGTCTAAGTCCTTATCATTATAGTTATATACACTAGGTGTAAGCGAGATGGAATAAATAGGATATCGAAATGGGGATAAGCCATAAACATTAAGTATATATGTATATGTATCTAGGAACAAGGTATAATCATAATCACGAATAAGAGGCCCATTGTTTGACGAACTCTTGCAAGATTTATGAATGTTGTTTCCTTATTGATATTACATTTGTGCCTTGCTCCTTGAAATGATTAAATGTGTTATGAATAGATTGTTGACATGATTGCCATTTACATATGTGCTCGATCTTGGATAATCACCGTAAAACTCTAACCAAATATGAGATTTAATAAAAAAAAACTTGGCATGCATTGCACGAGACATTACATGAGATTGAAGGCCATCACTGCTACATGATACGCCAGAAGTAATCAGAGGAATGCTATTCCGCCAAGTGCGAACTAAGTGATTAGGGGATTATCACGCCTTGATGGTTCCGAGTTCGGCCTATCTCTTGAGGGTGTAAATGCTCGATGTATTGAGGCACCTGAGCTTAGATCATTAAAGCTAAGACATAAATATATTAAAATGATAAGAGAAATTAAATTGTGTGTAAGACCCGGGCACTGATGGTGACTTCAGAATCCCCAACCCAAGATCAAGGGGGGCATAAATTCTAGACTTTACATCGGTTACCAGAAGACCACGTGAGATGCTGCATTCGTGTGATTGTTCATGCATAGCACATGTTTGATAACTTGCTTAAATTTGTTTGTGTTTGTTGCAACACTGAGAGATTGCACCCTATCTCACTAAGCTCTAGCTTACCCTCCTATAGATTTTTCCTTGCAAGTCGAGATTACCTAAACTTCATGATGAACCGACGAACCAAGGTGAGTACTCGTCACATCAGTGATGGGCATGGTTGTGGAAAGGTTGTGAGGCCTAGATTGAAGTAGACATCTTTAGGATGGATTTTTGTAATTGATGAAATTGTAATTGAGTGACCTGATATGGTCTTAGGTATACCTGTAGTGGTGAAATGGGACCCATCTGAGGCCTATTGATATTTTATGTAATTAATTATCTTGTGAGTATGGAATATTATTACTCTGATTAACAGGTCAATGTTAAAGATAAGACACTTCACGGTTGCTTAACGATGGGTTAAGCAATCATGGCGGGTTGTCACGAAGGACCCTTAGAGTAGGGCGTAACACTTACTCTTTCTTGTGGTTTTCTTAGATCTATGACACTTCGTTAGGATCGCTAATCCTCTTGCTCTAAAGTTCTATGAGGTGTACTTAGGAAGTACAAATGATACGATAAGTGAAAGAAAAATTGGAAGATTACTAATAGTAGCTAAAATTATTGCAAATAAGATTCTTGGCAAATCTGCTGTTGTTAGAACTCTCACTAAGGCTTCGAAGGGTTACGGTGTAAACTCTATTTCCTAGCTTTAATATGTTTTTCTTAAATATTAGTGATAAATCTAATATAGAGAAATTGATGGGTGAATTCATTGTTATGGAAGAATGGAGAAGCAATTGGTTGTTAGATGACATTACATTAAAGTTTCTCACTATCTGGGTTTAAGTTCATGGTCTAAGGCTGGAAGATATGAACTCTAATAATGCTACTATCATTAGGAGGAAGCTAAGGGAAGTGTTAGAGATTGAACCTATCACTTCTTGCAAAGGCTAAAGGAGGGGTTTACTTTGTGTAAGCGTAAAACTCCCTATTTCTAACCCCCTCAAATCAAGAATTTGGATTAGTCGAAGAGGAGAAGAAGTATAGGATGAATTTCAAATATGAAAGGTTGAATGATTGGTGCTATAATTGTGGTAGCTTAGGCCATTTGAGCAAACATTATGAGTTTGATAAAACATTGGATAATGGTATAGGGCTTAATCTTAAAGCAAATCCCACTAACAGCCAATTTACTTGAAGATAATAGAAATATCATAGAATAACTATTCTCTCTTAACTATCAATTACCTTATTTACTTAGAATAATGAGGAGGGAATTTTAATTCTTAGAGCTTTTCTATTCCTACTCCATTGGGAATTGATATTACCTAATGTCGAGTCTAATATTTGAATTCCCATTCCTAATCCGATCTAAACTAGACCCTATGCTCATCTAATATAGATCCTCGACTTGAGTTAGGAATTTCGTTTGATTTTTGGAGTCGCCACCCAACTGTTGTTGGCAAAAAGTGAATTAGGACTAAAGGAGAGGATTAGTCTTAATTTGGACTACTAGTCGTCGTTATTTCCTCTTCTCGTTTTTGTGAGAAGAGAAAAAGGGAAAACCAGAGTTTCTAAGTCCGGGGGCTAACCTATTAAAACCTATACGGTTACCACCTGATTTCCTAAAATTGTTCATATTTAGAAATGTGTTTCATTGTGTTTCTATTAATTTTTGTTATGTCTTTGAATTTATTTCAAAAAAAGGATTTTTCATTTATTTTATGGGTTGACCCGAATGGGTGCCTACGTACCTGCTACTCAGGATCAAACAAGCCGTAGTTCGCTTTTATGAAAATCTTTAGTGTATGGGTGAATTTTAATTTTGAAATTTCTTTCGATTTATGTTCTTACCGTTTTTGGGATTTTATAAACTCTAAGCCTAAGCTTGATTTCATTTTGAAAATGATTTTTGTAGGGAAAACATCAATTTTGATTTATTTGGTGAAAATGATTTCTCTAAGTGCTAAAACTTATTTATTTATCTTTTTTATGATTTTTTATGACTTTTTATGATTTTTTTGTTATTTTTGTTATTTCTGAGAATTTTTGGGGATTTTTGTGATTTTTTGGGAATTTTTTGTTTATTATCTATCCTATTTGACATCTAAAATTTTATGATTCATTATTCCTAATTTTTTATTATTTTTCTATATTATTATTTTTTTTTATTTATCTATTTATTATTTTTCTATATTATTAAATTCTAGAAAAATCTAATTTCTACATTTTCCTATTTATTAAAAATAACACATAAATAAATAAATAACTAAATAACAAATAATAAATTAATTAATTAATTCAGAATAAATAAATAAACAAATTAATTAAATAAAAATAAAAAAAAATCCGAAAAATCCGACTTACCTGGATCTGGGTCGGTGCGCGGGTCGGGTCAGTCGGGTCGAATCAGGTCGGGTCGGATCAGTCAGACACGGCGACGGGGTTGGCTCGTTCACGGCGTTTCGACGGTTTTTTGCGGCGGGTGAAGTGTCGAATCCTAGCTTCTTGAGGGTGCTGAATCCGATGGTGGTGGCGGTTTACTCCCAGAACGTCTCCTTGTGGTGGCTCAACTCCGATCGGCGGTCGCAACTTTGGGTTTCCTCCGATCTACACTCTTTTCTCTCTCTCTCGCAATTCTGATCTGTGTTCTTGCTTCCTCATCTCCTCCTCCATTTATAGGCACTTGAAACCGAGTTGGATAAGCTCGGATTTCCTCCGATTGAAGCTGATCGGATTTTCGGTTGAAAAACCAACTCCGATTCGTGCCCATCCAACGATTTGTTGCGATTTGATTTTAATTAGATAATGTTTATCTTATTTTTGTTGAAGATCTGTTGGATTTGTGCAAAAAAATCGAATCAAAACGGCCGAAATACGAATTTTTTCTTCGCCGGCGATCTCGGGCTCGAGGTAGGAGACGATCACGCGCCCGACGCGTGCGTTTCTTCCAGCCAATCAGATGCTGCCGCGTATCCTGGATAAGTCGAAAAATTGCAAAACGCGGAAACTGCTTCCTCCACGATTCGAACGTCTGACCGAGCCCCCCCCCCCGGCGCGCGCGCGCGCGCCTAACCATGGTCCGGACCAGCTAAGCTAGCCCACTTTCGCGATTTTATTTATTTCGCAAATTGCATATATGCAATGCAATTTTTCTATTTTTTTGTATTTTTTGAAATTTCAAAAATTTGTAAAAATTGTTTATTATTCATTATTGCTATTTCCGAAATCATTTTTCAAAATTGAAGTGTTTTCCTATTTATTTTTATTTTTTGAACATTTTTATTATTTTATGCTAAATTAGGAAAAATTGGGAAAAATTAGGAAAAATTGAAAATTGATTATTATTGAAAATTATTGACTCCTAGGGCAAAAATGGGGTGTTTACACCTAAGAAAATGTGGAATGTTTTATTCCCCCTATAGAGGGAATAAAAAATTCAAATATTATAACGATTTTATTCTCATTGACACTACAACTAATGATTAAATTGAGGCAAACTAGTCATTTTATTCATATCCCTAACTTAATACTACAATTAATGAGGTAAAGTAAACACTGTAATGCATATTCCCTATAATAAAAAATTATACAAAATAAAAACTAGAATAAAAATTCCTAGTCTATTCCTGATAATAGTAATTCTCATGGTATAACTTTTCTATTCCCAATCTATTCTATTCTTAAAAGTAAATGGGCCGTAAAGGTTGGGTTTTTGAGTCCAAGTTTTCTACCAACCAAGAGATTGTGAACTCTAATGTTTCACCTAAATCATTTACCCAAACACAAATTACCCAATAAACCTTAGGAGCAAAGCCCCCTTCAAATTCCAAACACTTTGTTGTTGAAAGACGCACCTACTCCTCAATTGTTCTCCCAATCCTTATGTTCAGACATTTTAAGCCATATTCCAAAACCATTATTTGCACTCCTGCTCTTTCTTCTTCATCATATTAGCCAACTTCTAAAGATAACCCAAAGCATGTTATTTACAATCAATGTGAGAGGATCTAAGAGCAGAAGTTATAAAGCAGAGTAGCTTACCTTATGAGGAGGAATCCAATAAGGGTGTTCTTTAATCTCAAAAGGCATCTAGGGATCAATAGAACAATGTTTTTTATTTGGAACTTAACCTATCCAAGGTACTTGGGATGGTTACTAAAGCTGACTTAGGTGGTAATACAATTACAAACCATGTAGTATCTAATGCCCTAACCAAAGCCATGAGGAATCTGCATTTAAAAAGGGTTACAGATTAGTCTAAAATTCAGTTGTCTATTTGTTTAAAAAAAAAATAGAAGTGTAAATGCAAGCTCTCTTAACAGTTTGGATTATGCTCCTATTGATGTTGTGAATAGGAGTATAGAAGTAGAAAATAATGAGAGTAAAGGTAGTTGTGGAAAAAATGAAAAAAAAAAGGCTAAAAAAATATTTAAAAGATTAGAAAAATAGAGGGCATTTAGCGAGAAGGGGTAGAGAAGGCATATCGGTATCTATTGCTTGTGTTGCTATAGAAGAATGGGTGGATCTTCCTATCATTTGCTTCATGAAATAGCAGTGATGGTTAGCTTACTATAGCTACATGTGCACTATGATCTTCTTATATTGAAACTATTAAGGGATTGGGTCTCTTGAGATAGTTTGTAACCTAAAAGGTGTAATCAATAAGCTTAATCTAAGTATATTTTTTATTTTTATTTTTATTTTTTTTATGGAAACAAAAAACAAAATTGATAAACTTGAATGGTTAAAGTTCCATTTGAGGTACGAAGTAGTTACTATGTTGAAAGAAGAGGTATAAGGGATAGTTTGGCTTTATGGTGGAATGACAATGTTGATATAGATATTTTGTTTGCTAATGATTTTTAAATAGACTCTCTATTAAATGGCTGAATGGGAGTATTATTAGATAGATAATGTGGATACATTCCTCAATGGCTTTTGCTTTGAAAAAGAAACTATGGAATTCTTTAAAGAGCATAGCTAAATCTATTCAAGAATCGTGGCTTTTCCTAGGAAATTTTAATGCAATTCTAGATGATCATGAAAAGGAGGGAGGAAGGAAAGTTAAGGTTCGAGTTATGTCAGGTTTTCGTGCTATTGTAAATGACACAATTCTCCAAGATTTAGGTTTTGACGAACCTAAATTTACCTAATGCAATAATAAGGAAGGAAGAGGATTAGTTTTAGAATGTATTAATCAAGCTTTTAGATCCCTTGATTTGACTAAGCATTACCTAAAATGTCAAATTGAAAATGTTCCTACTTATGGGTTAGATCACCTTACATTTGTTGGCAATACAGAAGATGGTGATAGGAAAGGGGTTAAATATTTTTGTTTTTGAAAGTATCTAGTCATCTTCAGATGAATGTAAGGGTGTTGTAGATAAAAGTTAGTCAGAAGCAATGGATGAAGAATGTGTCTTAAGATGGAACTGGCTATTAATGGGACTGGATTAATGCAAGCAAAGCTTGTCATTTTGGAGTAAAAGTGCTTTTTTGAATAATAGAAGAGATTAACCAAGTGATAAAAGATTTGTCAACATTACAAGCTAACCTTAGGGGTTTGGACTAAAAAGAGAAGGAAAGGTTATTTGGAAGACTTAATAGCCTTTGAAAAAATGAGGAGATATATAAGCACTAAAGAGCTTAGGTGAACTAGTTGAATTCTGGTGATAAAAACACATCATTTTTTCGTCGAATCACCATTCGTAGAAGAAGCCACAATAAATTCATGAGAATCAAACATGCTAACAAACTTTGGATAAAGGAGGAAGAGGACATTTTTGAGAATTTAAAAGCTATTTTGAGGGTTTGCTCAATTCTAATTGGATTGATGGAGAAGAGGCCTATTTGGATTGGTTGAACGGCATAGTCACTAATGATGTGATTGGATTAAAAGCCCTAAGGCCCGATGGATCCCTACATATATTTTATCAAAAACTTTGAAGCATGGTTAGAAAGGCAATCACTAAAGCAATCCAATCCCTTTTTTTTATGTTAGGTTCATTTCCTTCCTCTACTAACTACACTAATTTAGTCCTTATCCCAATGATTTTGAACCCCTAAAATGTCTCCCACTTTCAATCCATTAGTGCTTTTATATCAAGGTGTGATTTATGATGATATTTTGATAGCACATGAATTGAAAAAAAAAAAAAGAAGGAGAGGGAAAGACATGTTTTATGCTTTGAAAGTCAGCATAAGTAACATATATGATAAAGTTGAATAGAGCTTCCTTTGGAAAGTGTTGTTAAAATATGGATTTGCTACTAAGTGGGTAGAAGATTGAGTCATGATGTATATTACTACTATGGAATTCAACTTAGTAGTAAATTAGAAAAAAGTAGGTCATGTGAGCCTAAGGAGAGGTTTGTGCTAAGGGAACCCTTTATCACCCTATTTGTTTATATTAGTCATAGATGTTTTGTTAAAGGGTATTGAAAAGAAAGTTGCAACTAGTGAAATTAGAGGTGTGACAATTAAAAATTCTTACCCTAGGCTCTCACATTTATTTATTTATTTATTGGAGTATTTTTGGATGACCTACTCGGTTTACCTCATGTAAAGGAGATTGAATTCAGCATCGATACAGTGCTTGGTATGGCTCCCATATCAAAAGCCCCATATCATATGGCACCCGTAGAGTTGAAAGAATTAAAGGATTAAATATAAGAGTTGTTGGACAAGAAGTTTATCTAACCAAATGTTTCACCTTAGGATGCATTGGTATTATTTGTGAAGAAGAAAGACAATAGCATGCGGCTATGTATCGATTACCGAGAGTTGAATAGGGTTACAATTAAAAATAAATACCCTCTCCCAAGGATTGACGACTTGTTTGATCAATTACAAGGAGCTCAAGTCTTCTAAAAAATAGACTTAAGATCCGAGTACCATCAATTGAGGATTAAGAAGGAAGACACCCAGAAGACCGCTTTCAGAACTAGATATGAGCATTATAAGTTCCAAGTAATGCCTTTTAGATTCGCAAATGCTCCGATGAGGTTTATATATTTAATTAATTGCATATTCAAGGAATACTTGGATAAGTTTGTCATCATGTTCATAAATGACATTTTAATATACTCTAGAAGTGAAGAAGAACACGAGCAGCACTTGAGGGTAGTATTGAGCAGATTGTAAGAAAAGAAGTTGTACGCTAAGTTTAAGAAGTGTGAGTTTTGGTTGAGGCAAGTCACCTTTTTGGGACATGTGATTAGTTAGGATGGATTATTTGTAGATCCTGAGATGATAAGAGTTGTAAATGAATGGCCCAAGCCAAAGACCGTAATAGAAATTAGAAGCTTCTTAGGTTTAGCAGGATATTATAGAAAAATTGTGGAAGGATTCTCTAAACTAGCAACCCCTTTGACTAAGTTGACTGAAAAAGGAGTCAAGTTTGTATGGGATGATCAACGTAAAGTAAGCTTCATGACATTAAAGGAGAGATTGACTTCTACACCTGCACTTGCACTACCAATCATTGGTGAAGAATTTGTAGTGTATAATAATGTCTCTACACAAGGGCTTAGATGCGTGTTGATGCAGAATCATAGGGTGATTGCATACATATCTAGACAGTTGAAGCCTTATGAGAAGAATTACCTGACACATGATCTAGAATTAGCAGCTGTGGTATTTGCACTCAAGTGATGGAGACATTATTTGTATGAGGAGAAGTGCAGAATATACACAGATCACAAAAGCCTCAAGTATTTCTTTTCCTAGAAAGAGCTAAATATGAAGTAAAGACACTGGCTAAATTTGATAAAGGACGACGACTTACACATCCAATACCATCCCGAAAAGGCTAACATCATTGCTGATGAACTTAGTAGAAAGAAACATGGTAATTTAGCAACAATGATCACAAGTCAAAAGAGAATATTGGAAGATATGTAAACTTAGAGATTGTTACCTAGGAAGTTAGAGCTAGACTCGCTAGTTTACGAATATAGCTAGTATTAATTGACAGAATAAAAGTTACACAGGTTGAAGATGTGGGGATATAAGAAATGAAGAAAAGAATGGAAGAGGGAAAAGCTGTAGAGTTCAATGAAGATGCAAAGGGGGTGTTGAGGTATGGTCATAGGCTATGTATGCCAAGTATAGATGAATTGAAGAAAGAGATATTGAAAGAGGCACACTATTCTGGGTACTATATACACCCTGGAAGTACCAAGATGTATAAAGACCTGAAGAACCATTATTGGTGGAGGAATATAAAGAGAGAAGTGGCTGATTATATATCTAAGTGCACGACCTACCAACAGATCAAGATAGAACATCAAAGACCCGCTAGTATGTTACAACCTTTACCTATACCAGAGTGGAAATGGGAACATGTGACCATGGACTTCGTCATAGCACTACCCTAATCGGTGACTAAATTAGACATGGTATGGGTAATTGTTGATCGGCTTACAAAATTGACACACTTCATACCAATAGGTATTAAGTATAAACTAGAGTGGCTCGCACAAATTTATATCAAAGAAATTGTAAGGTTGCATGGGATACCAAACTCCATAGTGTTAGATAGAGATACAAGATTTGTAGGGAGGTTTTTAAATAGTCTGCATAGAGCTTTAGGGATAAAACTATAATTTAATATGGCTTTTCACCTATAAACGGATGGTCAGTCAAAGCAAATAATTCAGATAGTGGAGGATATGTTGAGGGCGTATGCATTAGACCTTGGTGGAAATTAGGATGAACATTTGCCTTTAGTGGAATTTGCCTACAACAACAGTTATCAAGCTACCATCTAAATGGTACCATATGAGACATTGTATGAAAGAAAGTGTCGGTCATTGTTACATTGGGATGGGGTGGGTGAGAAACAAATATTGGGACTTGATCTAGTGCAAGATGCAGTAAATAAAGTGAAATTGATCAAGCAAATAATGTAGTCAACCCAAAGCCGCCAAAAGTCATATGCAGACAAGAGAAGACCTCCATTGGAGTTTCAGATGGGAGATCATGTGTTGTTGAAGATTTCACCTACGAAGGGAGTGATAAGATTTGGATTAAAGGGGAAATTAAACCCTAAATATGTAGGACCCTTTGAAGTCTTTGAGAAAATTGGACTAGTGGCATATAGACTAGCATTGCCACCAAGTCTGCCAAGAGTACATAATGTATTTCACATTTCCATGCTAAGGAAATATGTGCCAAACCCAAATCAAATCACTACACTAGAACCTCTACAAGTGAAACCAAATCTCACAACCATGGAAAAACTCGTTAGAATTGTGGATACTAAAGAGAAAACTTTGAGAAGATGGGTTATCAAGTATGTCAAGGTGCAATGGAGCAACTGGACACTTGAAGAAGCCTTGTAGAAGCAAAAGTGTGGGTCTAGAGAAGCGAGATGATGCATCATCATCTAGTACAAAGAAAGATGATGACAGTAATGTGGAAGACATGTATCTCATGTGCAATTTATCTCGGGTTGACCGCAGTGCGTGGATAATTGATACTAGAGCGTCTTTTCACATGACACCTCATAGAGATTGGTTCTATTGTTATAAACCATATCAAGGAGGTATAGTGCGAATGGGAGATGATTCGACACTTGACATTGTTGGTCATGGAAAGGTGAAGTTGAAGATGAAGGATGGGACAGTCAAGAATCTTTCGAATGTGATGCATATTCCTAGTTTTACTAGGAATCTTATTTCTGTTGCAACTATGGCAGATGCTGGTATTACTTTCATCAGTGATAAGTATTCATGTAAGCCAATTCGTGGATCTATGGTGATTGCTAGAGGCAAACGGTGTGGGAAGCTGTGGAAATTGCTGGGAAGCACAGTAGTTAGTGGTGAGAGCTATATCACAGAGCAAGTGAAAGAAGATTTTGCAATGTTGTGGCATCGAAGATTGGGTTATATTGGTGAAAAAGGATTGGTGACCCTTGCTTCAAAGAAGATGGTAGATGGAATCCCAAGTTGTTCTATGGGTTTTGGATTATGTGAATATTATCTACATGGAAAATAGAATTGGGTATCTTTTGAATCTATAGGAAGGAGAGCATAAGGGATTCTGGATTTAATTCACAGTGATGTCTTCGTTCCTTCACCTGTAGCATCATTTGGAAAATCTAAGTATTATGTTTCCTTTATCGATGATTATTCCAGATATGTGTGGATATATTTCTTGCAAAGAAAGGATGATATGTTAGAAAAATTTCGTGAATTTAAAGCTTTCATGGAAAATCAATTTGATAGAAAGATTAAAGTGTTGCGAACTGACAATGGAGGAGAATTCTATTCAGCGAAATTTGATCAATTCTGTGCAACCAGTAGCATAGCAAGGCAAAAACCCACACCATATTCACTTCAACAGAATGGGGTAACAGAGAGACTTAATCGATCTCTCATGAAGAAAGCAAGGGAATGTTAAGTGGTATAAACTTAGTAACTGAATTTTGGGTAGAAGCAGTGGCTACTGCGTATTATCTAAAGAATAGGTCTCCCACATCAGCTTTGAAGGATCGGACACCATTTGAGGCACTATTCAAGAAGAAGCCAAATATATCCCATGTTAGAGTATTTAACTGTGAAGTGTATGTGCATGTGCTTAAGGAAAAGAGGAATAAACTTGAAAGCAAGACTGAGAAGTGCATCTTCATTGGGTACAAAGATGGTATTAAAGTGTATAAGCTGTGGAATCCTGATACTAAACACATCATTTATAGCAAAGATGTGGTATTCAGAGAATCTATGATAAATCTAATTGTTTCATAGGCTCCTAAAGAACCACAGACGGTTGAGTTAAATGTTGGTTTACAGGGAAAGGTAGAGGCTACACAAGTTGAAACGGAAAATTTAGATTCTAAAAATGATGAGCCTGATGTGGAGGATGATATTGTAGATTCTGATACTGAGTTTGAAGTTGAAGCTCCACTTAAACCGGCCATAAGGAGGTCTACAAGGCAAAGAAGTTCACTTGAGAGGTATACTTTATTTGCTAATAATGAAGATTGTACTCTGACTATTATAGGTGATGATCTAAATAATGTTAAGGAAGCAAAAAGTGCTGAAGATGCAAAACAGTAGGAGAAAGCCATGACAGATGAGATGGACTCATTGGGTAAAAACATAATATAGAATTTAGTAAAATTACCTGCAGATCAGAAGGCAATTGGTTATAAGTGGGTATTCAAGAAGAAGGTATCTGCAGACGGAGATATAGAACGATATAAAGCTCGTCTAGTTGCAAAGGGATATTTACAGATAGAAGGAGTTGATTATGGTGAGATTTTTTTCTCCAGTTGCTAAATTAAATTCTATAAGACTTGTTTTATTTGTAACAGCTGCATACAATCTAACGGTAGAGCAGCTTGATATAAAAACAACTTTCCTGCATAGTAACTTGAAGGAGGATATTTACATGAAGCAACCGGATCAATTTGTGGTCAAAGGTAAAGAAGATTTTGTTTGCAAACTAAACAAGTCTTTATATGGCCTGAAACAATCTCCAAGAATGTGGTATCAGAAGTTTGACTCCTATGCCTTGAAGCTTGGCTTTGTTCGTTATGATGATGATCATTGTGTTTATGTGAAGAGGTTAGATGTTGATTTCATTATTTTAACCTTATATGTTGATGATATGCTGCTAGTTGGGAATAGTATGAGTATGATCAGTATTATAAAGGGATTGTTGGGAAAAGAGTTTGAGATGAAAGCCTTAGGCCCAGCAAACTTCATCTTGGGCATGCAGATAGAAAGGGAGCAAGAGAATGGAAAGTTGTGGTTAAGTCAGAAGAAATATGTTGAAGATGCATTAAAAAAATTCAATATAGTAGATTGTAAGCCAATAAAGACTCCTATGTCCACAAGTTGCAAGTTATTAGTGTCCTAATGTCCCAAGACTGAAGAGGAAATTGAAGAGATGGTAGTAGTTCCATATGCAAGCACAATGGGGAGCTTGATGTATGCCATGGTATGTACTCGTCCAGATATTGCTCAGGCAGTAAGAGCATTGAGCAGATATATGTCCAATCCAGGAAAGGAGCATTAGATAGCTACAAAGAGGGTGCTATGTTATCTTCGCGATACATCTGATTTTGAGTTATGTTATGAAGGCATTAAAAGTACAAATAAACAACAAGCATTAGAACAAAAGTGTTTTGTTTATGCTAATTAGGGAGGTGACATTGATAATAGAAGGTCGACCAGCAGTTATGTTATTTCCTTATTCAGTGGAGCTGTGAGTTGGATGAGCAAGAGACAGAGCATGGTTACTTTATCGAGTACTGAAGCAAAATACATGGCTCTAACTCATGCTGCTAAGGAAGTGATCTGGATAAGCAGATTGTGTAGAAAGCTTGGTTTTATACAAGGAAGAGTGAAGATTGGATGTGATAGCCAAAGTGCTATATTTTTGGCTAAAAATCCAGGTTTTCATGCAAGAACAAAGCATATTGATATACAATACCACTTCATTCGAGAGAAATTAGAACAGAAAGTTATAGTGTTAGAAAAAGTTGACACATAGGTGAACGTGCAGATTTTTTGACTAAGGCAGTGAATATTGAAAAGTTTGAATGGTGTACAACTGTATTAGGTTTAAAAAGGCATGGGAAGTATTCACCAAGTGGAAGAATGTTAGGGTGTGGCTCATACTTCCCTACGACCGGAAAGCACATAGGTCCCGCTCTATGCTAAGCGGGCGGGGGTCCGAGGAAGCCGCCCTGGACACTAGGGGGCTTTTAGCAATTATGCTCATATTTGTTTATTAAAAGTTTGGGCTTGGATTAAGACAGGGGACACCTCAGTGGAACGCGTTGAGACAGGGGAGACCTTAGTGGAATGGGTTGAGACAGGGGAGACCTCAGTGGATAATAGGTCATTATTTGTATTGCAAATGAGATATAGGGCGATGGATAAACTCACTAAGACTTAGCTTGTGAGTTATCCATGAATCGACGTAAACCTGCGATGAGCTGGGCCAACAAATCCTATGGAAGAGCTAGCATGATCAAGACTATTTTTATTTGTAATTATTTCTTCGGACTATTTATGTGTAAGCTTTTGGGAGACTTTTTATTTGGTTGTAATTGAGTTTTAGGACCGGCTACCCTAAAAGTGGCATAGTTGTAATTTTGTGGACTTTTTAACTCTAAAGGGAGTAAGTATAAATACTTGCTTAAGTAGGTTTTTGAGGGGTTAGCCAAAATTTTCAAAAATAGAAAACACTTCACGTGTGAGGTTAGTGTTTTTTCCTAAAATCCAAATTGTTCTTATCAATTTCAATACCAAGAATTGAAATTGTAGCAAGTTACAACAAAGAGAAATTGTGAGTAATATCAATTCCTTTTTGTTGTGTTTCCTTTTCATCACTAGTGAGTTATATCTAGAATTGATTAAGAGTGTTCTTGGACAGATCTTGTTTTCAATTGTAATCATTTTATCAAGTTATAATATTGATCGGTTTTGACATTAATTTTAACCATCAATTTTTTGCTTCATTTAAACCGTGGACCATTTTGTTGGGAAAGGGGATCTCGGATTGGTTCTTGTTGTTTTTGTTGAATTCACGTGGAATTCAAGTTTATTTAGTGTTGTTTTGAAGAATTTGATCATTATGGAATATTAATTTGTATGTTATAGCATTCGGATCTACTTGCATTCTAATAGGAATTACGCCATTTCTAGTAGTTTTGAATCGAAATTGGACTAGTCATTGAGGTTTACAAATTGGTTCATTTGTATGTGCTTAATCTTGATTTTAAGCACATCATAATTTGGTATCAAAGCACAAGTTAAGAGAAGGGATTTAATGTTGGTTGAATTTGTGATCTTCATTGACAATTAGGGTTCTTCACTTTTGATCCGAAATTGTGTATTGAAGAATTGAGTTGTTTGATTGTATTGTTGAAGAGTTGTAATTGTTGTTTATTGAAGTAGAAGTGGAGGTCTTGTTGTAGCTCCTTTGTTATTAAATTCACTATGAAGGGAATGGAAGAAAGTAGTGCATTTCTTGAACCAAAATTTAGAATTGAGAAGTATTTCAATTTGCGAAGAAAGAACAAGTGCAATCCTTACTTGTTTGTTTCGGAAATAGGGAGTTCAATTGAACATTTCTAGACTTGAGTTGCGTGGAAGATTTGGAAATTATTTGATTTTCAAAACAAACATTAAGTTGAAGAAGTTATTGTGTGGTCATTTGAATTTGAAAATTGCTTCTTACCAAATGTGGAAAGGTTGCAATTAGTGAAATAATTTGAATTTGAAATTTAAATTGTTGCTGCCTTTTGTGTGTAAGTTACAGTTTGCATTGTATTTTGTAGTGGTGAAAGATTATATATTTGGAAGTGTGTGTGTGTGCTACATCGTAAGTGAAGGGTGTGTGTATGTGGTGTGTTGGAGTAAAGGGATTGCAAGTGGTGTAAGTGGTGGTGGAGAGTGTTTGCACTGTGATTAAGGGAAGAAGTGGCCGTGTGAAATTGTACATTAGTGTGTGCGTTAAGGTGCTTCTCATTGTGGTTATTTGTAGTGTGAAACCGTGGCAAGAAAAGAAAGGTTTGAATAGTAGAATTTGAATTCAAAAACAAACATTAAAGTGTGTAAGTAATTTAACTAATTACTTAAACACTTGTAGTTGAATTTAATTCTATCTACTTAGAAGTAGTTGTGCGTGTACTTCATTTATTGAACTTTACTTGGAGAACTAAATTATTTCCTTGTACCTTAAAGTTTTTTTGAGACGTGAGCTATTGTATTATTGTGGTTGTTAAATGTGTGGGTTGGTGTTGTTGAAAGAGTGTGCCGTAAATTGTGGGATTACTTCCTCAAATCACAACATGTCCAATGAAAGTGTGAATAGCGGAATTAGCAATGAGGTCAATAGCCAAGTTGGTGGAGGTCAAGGTCATAATACTGTAGGTAGGAGGACTTTGGAAGAACAGCTCCAAGACCTTACTACTATTGTTGCTACTTTGGCAACTAAGATTGATAGGATGACATTACCACAACCACCAGTGGTGAACCCTCAGGCACCACCTCGGGTAGCTCCATAGAACTTCTAGAGAGAAAGGGTAGTGGGAGAAGGAAATCTGGGTGGAAGGATGGAGGGAGATCATCACCCCTATAAGGAAGAGAAGGATGACAACTTTGGGGCTATTCCTTACTCGAATAGGGATTTTAGGCCACCCCGAAGACTGGAATATGTAAAGTTGCAGATGCCTTCTTTTGATGGTAGGGGTTTAGCTGATGATTATCTGGATTAGGAAGATAAGGTTGAAGGTCTCTTTGAATGCTATGAGATTGATGATAACACTCGAGTTCGACTGGCTACTGTTGAGTTTATAGGATATGCTACCTTATAGTGGAAAAATCTGATTATTAGCAGGCATAAGGATAGGGAGGTTAAAATACAGACATGGAGGGACATGAAGAGGGTTCTGAGGAAAAGATTTATTCCTGAACACTATAGACAAGAACTTTTCATGCGTCTACAAACATTGAGGCAGGGAGGTAAGACGGTTGATGATTATGTGCAGGAATTTGAAACCCTTATGATTAGATGTAGGTCAATCGAGCCTCCAAAACAAACCCTAGCATGCTTCGTTTTAGGGCTGAAATATGAGATAGCGTGTGCTGTCGAGTTGTAGCGATACAATACACTTGATGAGGCTATTTAGTTGGCCTTGAAAGTGGAGAGGCAAAGGCAATCTAATTTATTCAAGGTTCTGAGTAGCAGGCCTAGTACTACTACTAAGCCCGTGGCAGCTGATGGTCGATCAAGAGGGACAAAGGTGGTAGGTGAGACAGTGAGGGTAGTGGACAAAGTTACCCCTAGCACTGATAGGGAAAATATACCCACTGGGAAGGGAAAAGAGGTAATAGCACCAGACGTAAGACAGACTGTTCCAGGATCTAGTGCAAAGATACGTTAAATCAAATGCTTTAAATGCGTAGCATAGTGTCCAAACAAGAAGGTTATAACCATTATGGAGGGCACTAGAGAGGATATTGAGGATGAGAAGGAACAGGCTGAGCCTACAGATCTATCTGTAGCACTGTAGGAGTACTATGATGATTAGACTGCAGAAACACATGAGGAGGGTACAAGTGAACAGTATTTACCCATTAATGTGTTATGCAAGACTCTGACCTTGTCTCCTGATGCTAGGGACATACAGAGGGAGAACATATTCCACACTTCTTGTAGGATCAGAAGTAACCTTTTTGTACTCATCATTGATAGTCATAGTTGCACGAATGTTATATCTACTGCACTAGTAGACAAATTACAATTATCTACTAGTCCACATCCTAGCCCTTATAATTTACATTGATTGGATAATCGGGGCAGTATGCATGTTACTCTAAGGGCAAAGGTGTCTATGAGTGTTGGGCAGAAGTATCACGATGAGATTCTATGTGACGTGATCCCTATGTGTGTGTTCCACTTGCTATTGGGTAGGCCCTGGATGTTTGATCGGAAGGTGTTACATGATGGTTTCAAAAACACCTAAATGTTCAGTATGGGAGGGTCTCGAATAGTACTATTGCCAATGACGCCATCTGAGGTGCACAAATTCCAGGGGCATATCAAAACTACTTCCATTACATCTAGTAACCAGGAGAGTAGGCCAACAAAGATATTCGGGTTCAGTTCCAGAAATGACCCTCTAGAATTGAGAGCAAATCTTTCAGAGGCCCGAGGAGATGATGGAAATTTTTTCGGCAACCTAGATGGTTATAGAATTCGATTTGGATTATGATCCAAATCACTCATATTTTACCCTTATTTCTTTTATATAATAAATATTTGAGTAATAATCTTATAGATACAATAATATTTCTCCACGAGATGCCAAATGACTTTCATTTGTTGATCGCAAAGGGACATCAACAAATTCTCATCCAATAACCCGTTGTGATCAACATAGCCTCGATGCATTGGTTCTTTGAGGATTCTTATTATTTTTGTATTGTAATTGTTTTTTTGGACTATTTATGTTGTAATCTTTCTTTTGGGACACTTTCATTTGCTTGTAATTGTCTTTTAGGACCGACCACCCTAAAAGTGGCATAGTTGTAATTTTGTGGACTTTTTAACCTTAAACGGATCAAGTATAAATACTTGCTTAAGTAAGGTTTTGAGAGTTAGCCAAAATATTCAAAAATAGAAAAAACTTCATGTGTGAGGTTAGGGTTTTTTCCTAAAATCTAAATTGCTCTTATCAATTTCAATACCATGAATTGAAATTATGGTGAGTTACAACAAAGAGAAATTGTGAGTAATATCAATTCCTTTTTGTTGTGTTTCCTTTTCATAACTAGTGAGTTATATCTAGGGTTGATTAGGAGTGTTCTTAGGCAGATTTTGATTTCAATTGTAATCATTTTATCATGTTATAAGATTGATCGGTTTTGACATTAGTTCTAACCATCAATTTTTGCTTCATTTGAACCATGGATCATTTTTGTTTGGAAAGGGGATCTCGGATTGGTTCTTGTTGTTTTTGTTGAATTCATTTGACATTCAAGTTTGTTTAGTGTTGTTTTGAAGAATTTGATCATTGTGGATTATTAATTTGTAAGTTATAGCATTCTGATCTACTTGCATTCCAATAAGAATCACACCATTTCTAGCGTAAAAAGGAGAAAGTTGATCACCACTGCCATAAATGTGGTAGATTGTTCTGCAGCAGCTACACTCTTCAAAGTTTGCACGACACACTGCATGTCACCAGCTCTACAATAGGCACAAAGTATTATATTCAGCATTATCAAGTCATATTTGTTGTATTTGGTTTCACAATCCCTAGCTAGAAGCTTGGCCTCTTCCAAAAGTCTACTATAGTAAAATGCTGATATCATGATGTTTGTGAGCATAGCCATCAGATTTAACCTTTTTTTTTATCTCATCGAAAACATACTTAACTTCATCTATTTGTCCAACCTTGGCCAAACCATCCATCAACAAATAGTGGCATCTTTTATTTTCTCAAGCCTCATCTGAGTATATTTTCTTCAAAATTCAAAGTCCTGTCAACCTATTTAATGTATGGATTGTGTACATGATTGGCATTTTTTGTTGGACATATAGAATCAACAAGGAGAAGGAGGTGTGCTCTAAAATACTGCCGTAAAGAGACACATGCAAGATGAGCTAATTGCTTCTCTTATGAAGTTAATACTTCAACAAGCTATCTACCATTATGTAGTAAGCTTGAAGTAGACAATGCCAATACACCAGAATTGGTTCCAAGTCTTATAGACGCGGCATCACTCAAGATAGTTAGTAGTTTCTATAGACCATCTTAAGGATCGAAGCCATCAAGAATTGCTCATGTGAAGTAATTATCATGTAATGATAATCATGTCACAGCATCCCATGTGATAGGCACTATATGAGAAAAAATCCAAGATAGTAGCCTCATGTAGTGAAAAAATTCCAATATTGATATTCCTTCAAATTGCAATATTTCTTCACATTGCACAAGAGGGGTATTGTGTATGAGTGTTGTAAGCACGCATGTCTCAAGCACAATGGGCTCGCAAATCGAGCATTAAGTGTATGCGTGTCAAGTATCAAGTGTTTGCATCGATGCATACTTTAAGCATCACGTATGGGTATTACATATTTTGAGTGTTGTAAGTGCCTCAAGTAATAATCATCATGTAAAGCGAACCACTTAATGAATCATGAGGATACTTCTTTACATTCCTAATAGTGGTACAATGACAATTTGGAGACTTTGTTAAAGCTTTTGAGGGAATTTGAAAGTCCCAATACCTTGAATGTTAGAATGTTAATTGCGAAGACGCACTTGTAATTGACCACTTGTAGTAGGGGGCACTAACTTAAGCTTTCCTTCATCATAACCTTCTTAATCATACCATTGTAACTTTTTTTTTAATGTTTGTCATATGAGCTAGTGATGATAATGATGAAATATGTAAAGTTGATAGTGATGATAAGATCCATTCATGCATTTAGGAACAATAGTTCTCACTTAGCAGCATGCTATCGAAACCCCTCAATATCTTATGATTGAGAGTAGCAGCTTGACTTCGTTGGATTAGTGCTAAGTAACATAAATAAAGATCTCTTTTAAAACTATCACAAACATGAAACACACTTAGACTCAATGATCTAAGGGGGCCCTTTTATTATTTGAAGCGCTGGAGCAAAGGTTTTTTTTTTTTAAGATTCTATTGATTTTAGCATTTTCTTTTCAGCATTCCTTTTTTTTTATTATTATTATAAGAGTAATCTATCTTCATTTGCCTTTGCAGGTTGTAAGGCTATCAGGAGACTTTCAACACTCTTCTCTCCTCCCCCTAAGTGGTAGTGATTAGATTCAATTGTTGCTACCACTTGCAATGGGTAAAGACATTGGAAATATTAAATTACGTAGTGGGATTAGTGATAGGGGTAAAGAGATAGTAGCATATTCCGACGGTCGCATACCAATGGTGCCTTCTTGTCGGAGTGAATGGCCTAACCCGATGATTAAAGAAGATTTCTTTTGGAGTTTCACAGGCAAAAGAAATACACAGGAGCACCAACATATCAATGGCGTGTGGCATTTCATAAGATGGGAGCCTAAGGTTAAAGCTAGAGAGAACATAGAGGGGACTTCTATGTTATGCCTTAGGAACAAAAGGGGGGAACTTCTCTTATTGGATACTCGATTTTGTATTCATAAGCAAGCTATGCCGGCTAGCGTCCCTGGGTAAATCACATTATGGGCAACCCAAGATATGTGAATACTATGAAGTCTGTAAAAATCTACTACCCTATAATGATTTCCTCCCGTTTTAAGTTTCCTGGACTAAATGAAATGGATTTTTGGCGAAGTATTATAACTCGCTGGAGTACATAGACATACACTTTTGTAACCTCTTAGGGTGAGATCACTCCTACATTAGAAGTAGTGTGCACACTCCTTCACTTTCGTGATTTTGGGTCAATGGACATTGTGATCACTGATGTCATTGAGGAAGATGAAGAAGTCATATTGGCCTTAAAAGTAGCAATGGCGATGGCCATTGATAGTCGCAAGAAATCTACTTTCTCTACATGGATCAAATACTTTTTCAAGCAAAAGAGTTTAGATGACTCAAATGATCGATACAATTAATTTTCTTAGTCCCACATGTGATGACTTCCTTTTCTTTTATCATTTAAGGTTTAGTTTAATTAACTTGCTTACCATATTTGTTGTTCTTAGGTTCGAGCTCGAGGCCTTCCTAGCATCTTGGTTGTCTTTGTATGTATTTCCTAGTGGTCCAATTGATGGTGTCAATTGTTGATTCTTTCATTTAGCCATTTGTATAGCACGTGGCATGCGTTTTGCCTTGGGATTATTTTACCTTGGGTCCTTATATCGACATCTGGACTTGTATCACGAGGCTTCAATTTGATCGAAGGGGCATTACACCGTACTATCACATGTCGATGTGGTGCTTTTGCAAGTGTTCTTCGCCGAATGGTTCAGAAGACACTTTGGTTCACCTCCGAATAGACTTAATCCTATGGAGCCCCGTGCCTTCGCATGGATTGATAGAAAGCCTTTAGGTTCACTATTCCATGTTATAGATGACATGAGGGAGGTGAATTTTTGACCTTACACAAGCAAATTAGCCAATTATTTGTGGTTTCCAAAGTTTTATCCTAAAAGGTTGAAGGTTATGGTAAACCTTCTTAAGGCTCATGAGAGACTTAATGCTGGTGAAGTGGGGTTTATCTTATAGTACTCGCCTGGAGGTCTTCCTTCTCTTTATGATTGGAGAGACTCTAGCTATTTTTTGGAGTGTAAAGTCATGTTATACTCGCCTCACAGAGTAGCTCAGCAGTTTGGATTTGACCAGGGAGTTCCTTAGACCATCCACATAAAGGAGGATTTTAACGCATGTTGCTAATCACTCAATCCTACAGATTTTAGAGATGTTGGTCTAGAAATGAGGCAATTATATTTCCCTTCTTCATCATGTTCTGGACTTGCTTCTATCGGGTGGTTGACATACTAAATTAATTGCTTAGATGATTTTAAGAAGTACGTAGATACGTCTATTGAGGAAGAGCTACTCAAGGAGCCTATCTTTAAATATGACTTTCAATTTCGTCTTTCAAACGAAAAGGTAAAGTCATCTGCTAATGCGAAGTATAAGGCATCGAGTAGTCATCCTACACCTTCTTCATTGATTATGAGGCAAGTAAAGTGATTGTGTGTTCAAGAGGTATTACCATTATTTACACATATCTTATTTCTCCAACATTCAACTATTACGATGCACTCATGTTAATTTTTTCCTTTCTTTTGTTGTAGGACAAGAGAGATCACATTACTACCGATCCCCCCATTAGCCCTTCGAAATTAACTCCTCCTAGTATTGCACCATTCCCTAATAGATACGGTGTTGGGAAAGAGCTTCGAATTAGGGATCGTCTTGCTATCATTGATGTTACAAATGAAGAAGATGATAATAAAATGGTTGATTTAGAGGATACACTTGAGCATAGTATTGATAGAAGTAAAAGTTCTCCAATGCATGTTAGTGATAAGGAAATTGAGCCCTTACCGACCAATAATGTTGAGTCAAATGCTACCATTTATATAGATGTCATTGATAACGATGATATTGGACATTTCGATGAACATGACATTCAAGCTTATGCGAATGCCTTGAGAGGTAGGACTCTTTGATAATCAGATAGATGGGACACTAAATGAAGCTTCAATCAAAATTGCTATGTCCCATGACACACTTGCTCTTTGCAGCATGGTCACTTCACCTATGACTCCTCCTAGCATCAGCCATCCCCCAATTATTGAAGTGCCAAGACAGATTGAAGAGGGCTTCTTGAGTGTATTACAAGCGGCTTCATTTCATGGGTTCGTGATTCATTCATAGCTTTTGCCTTCACCAGAGTGCTTATACAAATTGGAGGGGGAATTCTAGTCTGAAGCGATTTGCCAGGGTTCTAAACTAAGCACCACTATGGTATCTATGCTTGAGCAAACTATGTCTCTACTAAATAGACATTGGAATTCATTATCTGAAAAGGAACTGGAACTCATCATTAATAGTGTTGAAGGAGCATAGCCCTTGAAATTCAAAGTTGGTAGCATAGAACCTATCGCAATTGAGGCAAGGAAAGTTTTAGGTTGCCAAGACTTAATGGAATAGCATAAGGGAATCTTAGAGGAACTTGCAAAGATTGAACTCAAGATAGAGGCAAATTTAGCTAGTTTGGATATTAATTCCTTAGTCGGATCTGTTGTGGGTTCTTGATTGGACATTACCCCTTTTATGTTTTTTTTTTTTTGTATGTGATATGCACGCTCATTTAATGAATGGTGATTTTTGCCTTGATTTAAAGGCTAGCTTCGTGTCTTTATAGATTTTCTTTTTTTTTTTATGTTTGATCTTATATTGATAAATGATATGTTGTTCATAACACGCTTAATAGTAGTTGCACTTATATAAAGAACATGATAGGGGATGAGTCAGTAACATGTCTCCCGACTTTTTCAGAGAAAATTGCTAAAGGGGTATTACCCACTACTTAACAAGTCACTCGTAGAATTACTAGAAAGTACATTAACTAGCAAAATCATCACATTTATTGAGGGTGTTATGCTATGCACTTAGGAAGTAATATTTTCACCGATTAGCATGGCATAACTCACAGGACATTACGCATTCAGGAGATTAATCTACTACTAAACTACAGCAATGTAATGTGTGTAATGTGTGCTAAGGAATTAAATTTCTATCCTTACAACAACAAATGAAATCTTTGACACAAGAAGTTGGAAGCAAGCTCTCATGACTTAAGATGCATTTTCATTGATCTTACATCTCATGTTCATTCAGCTTATTACAAATGAAACTTTTTGATGTACTGGAAATCGATAAGAGCTATGATAGCATCTGTCTTTGGATTACGGAGCTTATAGTAACCACTATCGTGAACTTCTTTAATGATAAAAGGTCTTTCCCATTTTGGTGTAAACTTTGGCATTGGAAAACCTTAGCGCACATAATCTACTGCTCAAAGTACAACATCGCCCTTTTGAAATGATCTTCTCCTTACCAAGTGATTATAATGTACACCTAGTTTCTACTGGTAATGAATTAGCATATGTTTAGCGATGTCTTGCCTCTTCTCCAAGGCTTCTAAATCCAGCATACTTAAGGTGCCTGGTTAAAGCTCAGCATTAATGGCTAAATGTGTGGATGGAATCAAGACTTCCATTGGGACTATTGATTCGATGCTATATACTAGAGAGAAAGGTGTCACTTGAGTTGGCTTTCACTTTGACGTTCTGTATACCCAAAGTGTTAATGGCAGCTTATTGTGCCATTCTTTATGATTATCATGAACTATACGACTTAACACCTTTAACAAACTCTTATTGGTGGCCTTTACTTAACCATTGCCTTTTGGGTAGTAAGGTGTAAACTTAACATGATTTATACCATAGGAAACCATCAATTGTCGTACATGACTATTGATGAAAGGAGTACCATTGTCAGACAAGACGTGCTTCAAAATGCCGAATCTACATATAATGTTCTCCTTCATGAAATTTACAATTACTAGTCCTGTAGCCTTTTTCAAGGGGGTAGCTTCTACCCATTTTGTAAAACATTCAGTTCCTACCAAGATCCAAATACACCCTCTTGATGGCGAAGGAATGGAGCCAATCAAATCAAATGCCCAAGTATGATGGGGCCACGGCATCGTCACGCTATGGAGTGTAACTACAGGAACATGAATGGTGTTGCCATGCTGTTAACAAACGCGACACCTTTTAACAAAATTGCAAGCATCAGCTTCCATAATTAGCCAGTAATAACCCATATCAAGCAATTAGTAACATAGTTTTCTTCCTCCTTGATGCTCTCCACATTCTCCAGCATGCGCTTCAGTCAATATCGTTTCTATTTCAAGAGATGCAATGCATCTAAGAGGCTTTCCTATGAATAAAACCATGTATAGTTTATCTTCATGCATGAGATATTTTCTTGCCTTTGTCTTTATAAGCTTTGCATTTGTACTTTCAGTAGGTAGTCAATGTATGGATGTCACCAATCACCTACACTAGCCACAAAGTTACATTTCTTCTCATCAGGTAACTTAGAGCACTTGGGGCAATTTGCTTGTACTTATAATGCATCCTTGGACATCAATGGCTAATAGTATCTCATGCGTTGAATGCGAAGGTATAAGGGTGGCCCCTCTTCTCCACACCAAATCTTGTGGTATTTGTCCAACCTCAATTGAGCTTCCTTTACTCCAACACAACAAGACAAAACAACCTTTGGTCCCTTGTAATATAATGCTCTATTGACTTTAATGAAGTTCTTCGATGTTGAAATAGAAGTTGTACCTAGATGCACTAGCTGCTTCATTAGTGATATACGCCAATCATCATGTGCTTCTTCATTCTCATCAACAAGATCAATGCAGTACATGGCATAGATTTCTTAAGTACTTGAATATCCAAAGCATTACTCGCATCCTAGATCGGTACTTTTGAAGCTAATGTAGCTAGAGCATCTACATATCTATTGGTGGATCGAGTTGTATTCTCATAGGGTACTGACTGGAATTTTGCCACCAAAGCCTGCATCGCAGTCCTGTAGGGTGCTAGTGCAGGTTCTTTGAGTCCAAACTCACTATTAGCTTGCTTAATGATCAAATTGGAGTCACCTCAAATGCATAGCTAACTCGCTCCCACCTCTTAGGCAAATGTCAATCCTAGCAACAAGGCTTCATATTCAGCCTCATTGTTGGTGCAATAAAAATCAAGTTTGAATGCCATTGGTATTTCTTGACTATTAGGTGAGGTTAACACAATTCTTACCCCCTATCCCTTACTTCCTACAAAGCCATCAAATTGAAGTGACCACTCTACTTCTGATTCAATCATGAGGGAATCTTCATGAAATTCTATTAGGATAGTATCCAAAATGAAGCTTTCACGTGCATCTGGGAAGTGTACTAACAAATCGATTAGAGCTTGTGACTTGATGGCCTTAGGGAAGTAGATTGTGATGTCAAACTCTCCAAGGAGGAGTAACCATTTAGCAACTTGACTTAATAAAGCTGGTCGAGATAATAAATACTTGATGGGATCTGAATGCATGCTGAGATTGACCTTATGCACCAAGAAATAGTGTCATAATTTTTGCAAGGCAAATACCAGCGCGAGATAGTGCTTTTCACAAGCTAAGTAGTTGACCTCACTCCCTTGAAGGGTTTGACTCAGGTAGTAAACGGGCCTTTCTTGCTCATCTATTTCCTACACAAGTAAAGCTACAATCAATTTGTCGGTGGAGGTAAGGTACAAGATCAACGGTAATCCCTTTCACCGGCATTGTCATAGTTTGAGGAGAAGTCAAGATCTTTTTAATCTTTTCAATTGCTCTCTCATGTATTTCCTTCCACTCAAACAAGACCCCTTTCTTCATAAGTTGATGTTGAGGATATAAAATCTTTGCCAATGCTAGCATGAGTCTCCTAATGTAGGAAACTATTCCCACGAAAGTTTTCAACTCCTTTAGGGTAACAGAGGACAACATAGATAGTATAGCTTGGATTTTTGTTGGATCCACATCAATTCCCTTCCTATGGACTACAAATCCCAAAAACTTCACTGAAGCTACACCAAATAGATACTTTAGAGGATTCATGCAGAGTTTACACAATCAAAATTGCTCAAAAACCTTTTGCAGGTGTACCAGGTGATCAGGTGCTCTCCTTAACTTGATGACTATATAATCAACATAGTCTTCCATAAAGTCATGCATCATATCATGAAATATGATAGTCATAGCTCTTTAATAGGTTGCCCCTACATTTTTTAGTCCAAAAGGCATGACAATGTTCCTACTAGTTTTTTTAATGCAGTACGCTTAACATCCCTGATAGCCATCTTGATTTGATTATAGCCACTAAAACCAACCATGAATGAAAATAGTTTATGTCCTACCATTGCGTCAACTAATGTGTCAATATTTGGTAAAGGAAAGTCATCCTTTGGGCAAGCTTTGTTTAAATCATAAAAATCGACACAAACACATATTTAGCCAATCTTCTTCTTCACTGGTATGACATTAGCTAACCACTCAAGATGTTTAATTGGCTTAATAAAATTGGCACGGAGTAACTTTTCAATCTCATGCTTGATTTGAATTTTGATCTCAAGACGGAAAATCTTCTGTGTTTACTTCACAAGCATAACTCTTGGGGCAGCATTTAACCTATGTTCCACTAAACTAAGATCGATCCCTAGCATTTCTTCGTACGTCCATGCAAACACATCTTGATATTCCCTTAATAACTCTATAAAGGGAGCCTTTATCTCATGTAACAAGCCCTTACTGATGAAGATTAGCCATGGCAACTCTCCAGGTTATGCTAGATCTAATTCTTCTATCTCCTCAACTTAAGCTTTTAATTGATCCTGTAATTGATGCGGGGTAGGCTAGATGTCTTAGAGTGGTATGGGATCTAATGAAGATAAGCATACCTCATCAAATCCTTGTGACCATCATAAGCGATACATTGTCCACCCATCATCCCTAACATAACTTTCAATTTCAGTTGGCTTCTTGTTTTCTTTCTTCCTCTACGACATCCATGCATTTTCCTCTTCTTTTGCTGGCCTTCTTGAATCTCGCCCCATGTGGCTAATGGAATTTCAGTAGGTCGTGCAATGGCTATCTCTCTTTCTTCAGCAAACTCATCAAAGAAGGTCGATTTTATGAAATACAATTATTATTCTCGAAGGGATTCTTAGTAGCAAAAATAAACACATCTTTTCCTTTCTAATGGCCCTTGATACATTGATATAATGTTGAAGGAATCAAATTGTAATCTTGCAGCCTTTTGCTTCCCACAAGTAAGTGGTAAGATATAGGTGCATCGATCACTTGGAAAGTCACAGAATCATGTATAGGACTAGCCTTGAGGTCTACATTAACTAGTCCTAGTGGTGTCTTTGTAGGAGAATGACTAAAGCCATTCACCAAGATGGGTTATCTTATAAGTTTTTGAATATCAATTCCTGCAGCTCTAAAGGTGGACAATGGCATGATGTTCAAAGAAGAACCAACATCAATAAATATCCTCTTCATTGAATAGCCATTAAGCACTCCTTCAACATACAAAAGACGGTTATGATTTAACCTTTGACACACATATCAACTTCGGTGAATAAGATTGCATTTTCACGGGCATGAGTGATAGAGCCATTTTATACTCAATCTTTATAGTATGAAGTGTGTTAATTTATTATAGATTTTATAGAAATCATAAGGAAATGGTACTTAATTCTATTATGGTGATAAATCAGGTTAAATGGAGTCAAGGGTGCTAATTCAAGTAAATTAGAGAAGTCATCTACAACTTGGATCAAAGACAAGGATTTACACTGCCGAAGGAAAGTACATGGGCGTGTAGTTGAAGTACACGGTCGTGTACTTAGTTTCGAAGCCACAGGAAAATACACGGTTGAAGTACACGACCGTGTATCTGTCTTGAAGAATCCATGGGAAAATACACAGTTGAAGTACACGACCGTGTATCTGTCTAGAAGAAGGCACGGTTGGAGATACGGCCATGGTGAAAACCGTGCTATACACTGCACAAGAAGGTGGAAATGTGGACTATCAATAGAGAGAGACACGGTTCTTGATTTGGTCGTGGTGGAAGTTGAAATGAAAGACGTGCCAAGGATGAGAAATTGTGGAACATCAACCAGAGGATGACACGGCTTGAGATCTTGCCGTGGTATAAGCCGTGGCACACACTGATCACGGATGAAGAATTATAGATTACCCACAGAGGAAGGCACGGCTTAACCCAAGGCCGTGGTGTTGGGCGTGCCAGGTGGACGATTATTCACTTCTTGAGATTTACATTAAAAAGGAAAGATATTTTCGTATCTTGCTAGCTAAAGATCCTCTGCCATTCCTTTAACAATATAAATAGAACTAACCCTAGAGGGTTATAGGAATCTTGGATTATCTTGGAGACAAGAAGGAAGGAAGGAGGCAGAGGAAGAAAACCGGGAACAGAGGCTTGTTATGTTTTTACTTTTAATTTTTGTTTTGATGATAAACATGTGTAGCTAAGCAAATTTTCTAGACAAAGGGTCATTGAAGTTTAATTCTCCACGAATTGTGAGATCTAACTGAGTTGTCTTTAATCTATTCTTTGCTTTTAGATATTCATATATTTTCTGAACGTTTTGTCATTATTATCTTTGTTGATTGGTATGAATTAGAGCTCTTCTACTCAATTAGCAAGTTAATATATTGTCAACTAGCACGTCAAATCCATAATTGTTTGATAGTTCTAGTCTCGGTGACACAATAACATGTTTGATTATAAAATAGATGATCGAATTCATGTTATGGAGATGTATGATCTTATTTAAATAGGTTATCTTATAATCTACTGGCATGAATTGGTGGTCTCTGTTGTTTTTAATGCTATTGATAGATTAAATCGTAAGAGCTTGTTTTAGGGTTGTCTAATCGATAAGAGAAATAATCAAAGAGCTTGTTTTGATTATCGAGGAAGTAAGGAGAGATAGGTTATTAGAGCTTGTTAATAACCATAACCAATTTATCTAGAAATAAGAATAGAAAACATTTGCATCGATGATCAATTCCTAGAATTAAACTATCTTGATTCCTTTAGCTAGGCTTTTATCAATATTCAATTTTATTATCTTGTTTCAATATTATTTTGATTCACAAACAAAACCCCCCATTTTTATTTTCCTCTTTATTCTCTTTGAATAGAAATATATTTAATCAATCCCTGTGGATACGACCCTACTCACTACTATACGCAAATCATATCATTGCCTAGGAGTAGGTTTTATTTTGTTGGATTCGACACTCATCAATGAGCCATTCTTTTCACAGGTTGCGTCGCATGACATTCTACATATTGATCTTCTAAGCTCTGCATGAGTGCAGTTGTTGCTATAAGCCTTGCCCTCTCATCAAACCTGAGAATGTTGAAGAAATTTTTGAAACTTGATATCTTCATGAGTGCTGCAATAGCAAGAGGGTACTCATCCTCCTTAACTTAAGCTTGGTTTCCCTTTTTCTTATTTGCCTCAGCAAATGGTTCCTCATTTACTTCAATAGTAGTAGGGTCATGAGTGATGGCATTCACCACTCCTCGCTAATTGTTATAAACTGGAAGAGGGTTGTTACGAATATTGTTATCTTCAATAATGAGCTCCCTAGTCTGTACTCTCTCATTAAATATTTTCTTCAAAGTAAAACAATCTTTGGTAAAATTACCCACAATTATATGAAATTTGCATAACTTTAGGTCATTCTTCTCTTCAGGAGTAAGAAGGTGCTTAACCCTTGGGAGCCTGATATTTCCATCCCAAAGCCATATGTTAAGCATCGCATGTACCTTACCCATCACGTACGGGTACATAGAACTTCCAAGCTTGGACTTCTCCACTCAAGGTTTCTTTCTTACCTTAAGCTCCTCCCCTTGAATAGAATTCACAAATGGACCTTGTTTATTAAACCTTGTATGCTCACCCCTTTACCTCGTAACCGAGTTATTGGTTTGTCGCGCATTTTCAACTAATGCTACGAACGAAACCAATGATAAATTCTCTAAGTGAACGACATACTTAGTGAACATCCACCATATGCAAATCTTTGCCAATTCTCTCTCATCACAAATATCTTGGATATCGAGGGAGTGCTCTCTAAACCTCTCAATATAGTCCTTAAGGTCTTCTCTCAACTTTTGGCATATTCTTCCCATGTTAGTGAAGGTCACCCTTTCTTTAGTCAAGAAAAAATTTTCAAGAAACATCTTACACATGTTCCCCCACAAGTCTACCGACCTTGGAAGAAGATTGACATACCATATATATGCCTTCTTAGTGAGAAACTTAGAGAATTCCTTAAGTTTCAAGTCATCATCCAACCTATAAACTTCTAATGTCTCAATGAACTTCAGCAAATGCTCCTTAGCATTTCCTTTCTTGCCATTAAAGAGCATAAACTTAGGACTTACATAGTCATTTAGGTAAGGCTTTGCAGCAATACGCTGATGATAGGGGAGCTTCAATTATGGAATCCCTATAACAGATTTCACTTATATTTCTCTTAGGTATGCATCTAAATCCTCCTTTATAACAAACAAACCTTTCGGAGTAGAGGCTCCGAGATCTACTTGTGTGACAAAGATAGGGTTAGGGTGATTCAAGTGTTCTGCAATAGTAATACGTGGGGTACTGTGTGAAGATAAAGGGCCCTAATTTGAATTCCTACTTCTCTCCCTATAGCAGCCCAACATTATGCAGGTGCAGGTTCTTGGACTAGTGCTTGCTCCTCAGTTGCTACTTGATCATTAATGATAGCAGGGTTAGCTTGCTGAGGTGCCTGAGAAGTGTGCTGTAATGCAACATGTACAGGAATTAGAAAGGCCCCACTCTGATGAACATTAGTAGTAGTGGCTACTGCAAACATAAATTGAGTCATCATAGTAATGAAAAGGTCCATCTTCCTATTATTCTCTTGGATCGCCTATATAACTTGAGTATTATCAGGTACGTTTTCTGGTGCAATATTCACTTGGTTTACATCACCAACAACAGGTGTGATTTGCTCGGTAGTTTCAACATTGGTTTCTAATTCTTGATTGTTCTTGTCAATAGAGTCAGGTATTCTTCTCCTTCGAACTGCCATATTATCAACTTCCTTACCTCCCTAGTGGAGTTGCCAAATAAATGTGGAGGTTTTGGCTCGAGTACAGGGTTACGTGGGTGTTATGTGTAAACACACTACGCACTACCTGACGAGGAAGTGACACGTATAAAGATGATCAAGGGGTGATTAAGATGAGAGGAGGATTAGGCAATCTCAAACAAGGCTTGACTATATGGTAACAGGTGTATGCTCTGTGAAATGAATGTGGGAATGTGGTAATTCTAGTCCTTTGAGGAAAATCCAGCAGAGTAACAACATTTTTTTTCCAAAAGAAGTCCCCTTTGAAGGAGACGGTATAGAGTATTTATAGTGTTTGGTTATAAATCTCATCCGTCAGATGGTGATGGCGATCAACAGTTCCTAGCAAATGAGGCCTCATATGGGCCTTGTATGGGTCTAGGCCCATAAAAGGTCTTTAGTGTGTGTGTGTGTGTATGTGTATGAGCCTTATTTAAAAAAGGTTAGATTGAGCGAGCCGATCCAACAGACCCTATCCCAAGCCCACCATGCTAAGTCTCTCAGGATCATCTTAAGACATGGACTTTACTTTCTGAGCCCTATCACCTCGGCCTAAAGAGTCAAAACCATTAAAGTAATAGGCCATAAGCCCATAAATTAGATTTAGCCCCCTATAATGTCTTACTTTAATATGTTTGGATCTAGAATGATGAACTGGATTTTTTATACAATTAATAGCACTTGTATTATCACACTTTATAAGAATATTTTTATACATAAATCCATAGTCACACAATTGTTGTTTAATCCATAAAACTTAAGCACAACAATTCCCTATTAAAACATATTATGCTTCAATTGTTGATAGGGCAACAAAATATTATTTCTTGGATGACCAAGATACAAGTTTGTCTCCTAAAAATTGACAAGTTCTTGAAGTACTTTTTCTATCAATCTTATAGCCAGCATAATCAGCATCTACACATCCTATCAAACCAATATTTTGATTTTTAGGATCCCAATTTCCTAATTTTGTAGTGTAAGATATATATTTGAAAATTCTTTTGACAGTTGTTAAATGTGTTTTTGTTGGATTTGTTTAAAATCTAGCACATACACAAACAATATGTCTGGTTTAGAAGTAGTTAAATATAACAAGGATCTAATTAAACTTCTATATAGTTTTTCATATCCCTTTTTACCTATAATGTCAGGATATAATCTTATTGAAGTTAACATAAGAGTAGTAGCTCCCTTAACATTTTCAAATCCAAATTTTTTGGACATTTGCTTAGCTTACTTTTCTTGTTAAATAAATATTCCTTAAGAGGTTTTCTTGATTTGTAATCCAAGAAAGAAGTTTAGTTCTCTCATCAAAGACATCTCAAATTTAGCTTGCATCAACATTAAAAATTCCTTACAATATATTTCATTAGTAAAGCAAAAAATAATATCTTCTATATAAATTTGTGCCACTAAAATATCTTTGTTGAAATATTTTATAAAAAGAGTTGTGTTAACTTTTTCTTTGGAAAAACTGTTTTGATTAGAAAACCACTTAACTTTTTATACCAAGCTCTAAGAACTTGTTTCAAACCATAAAAAGTCTTTTGTAATTTAAAAACTGTCTTCTTTTAATGGATCTTCAAATCTTGGGGGTTGTTCTATCAATACTTCTTCTTTGATATATCCATTTAAGAAAGAACTTTTTATTTCTATTTGAAATAATTTAAAATCTTTGTAACATGCATAGGCTAATATGTAATGTCTTGAAAATTTTGAAAAACTATATAAAAATTAAAGAAAATAAGTGAAATAATAAATACTTCTAGTTCGAGGTAGCAAGAATGACAATTTTGTAATATTAAAAATTTTGAGAAATTTATGATGAAAAATTTAAAACATCACAATACATCAATATTATTTTAATAATCTATGAATAACCAAAAACTTATGAGAAAGAATAATAGGCTTTAAAATAGAAAAATGAGAAAGACATGAAATCTATTTGATAAATATAACAAACAATAAGAAATAGATATTTAAAACAATTGGAAAGAATAATCGTATGCAAAGGAAAAAAATAATGAGCGTAGAATTTCAAATTGTATGAATTGTATTACTAAATAAATTTAGAAAATGAAATAATTAAAAAATATTTGTTTATAGGTATATAAATAAATATATATATAAATAAAAATAATTATAAGTACTAATTGTAGCTCGTGCAATTTAAATTAAAAAGAATAAATTCATCAAAACATAAATCATGAGCAATAATGAGTTAAATAATGAAATTAATTGAAATTATAGATTTAGGAATTTCAAATGAAAATTTAAAGTAAATATTTATATTTGGAATAATCAAATTAACTTAGACGTAAAGTTTTGTAATAAAATACTAAAAATACAAAATTTAAAAATAACGTCGTACACACGTAGAATATTAAAATATAAATAATTATAACATAAAATATAATATAATATATATATATATTTAAATTTGAACATAGAGGAGGTAGTAAGTCAAAAAAAAAAAAAAATCAAAACGCTATAAAGGAGGAGAAGCTCCTAGAAGGCCATGGAAATCGCAAGAGAAAGCAAGGGAGAGGAGAGAAAACATGAGAGGAAGAGAAGAGAGGAGAGAAGGGAAATTTGAAGAAAAAAATTCATAATTTCTACATATGTCCTCCGATTCATGATCTGAGACCATTAACGTGTTTCTTGAGGTAAGTACAACTCAACAAGACTAAGTTTATGCAAAATGGAATTATTTTTTTATAGTATAGGTACTAATGTCAAATATGTAAAAATTTTAGTATTTAGCTTAGCAATTAACTATATTAGTTAGAATACTATAGATATGAGTATCCTGAGTTTGAATAATATATAATAGTTTATTTTTACTTATATTTTAAGTGAGGAAAAATTGTTTAAAAATATACCTGAAATTTTTTTAGTGAAACTAAGGAAAGCGAAACTTAGAAGTGGAGATCTTATGGTGTGTGTGAGGATGAGGAGGTGATCCGGTGTGTAAAATTGTGAATGGGTGTGTCGGTGTGTGGCGTGGAGGTGAAGTGTATGTGTGTGTGTATATGTGCGTGGTGTGTACATGTGTGTGCGTGAGGTGTGTGTGTGTGTGTGTGAGTATGTTTTTGTGTATGTGTGCATGTGTGCGTGAGTATATGTGTGTGTGTGTGTGTGAAATGTGTATGTGTAGGTGTGTGTTGATGTGTGCATGGTGGGTGTGTGTGAGTATGTGTGAATGTATGTGTGTGTGTGTGTGTGTGTACCGATGTGTGTGTGCTGAATCGTATGTGTGTATGCTGGATCATGTGTGTATATGCTAGAGTATGTGTGAGAAGAGAATGTGTGTGTGTATATGTGTTAGTGTAAGTGTGCGTATGCGTATGTATGCATGCACTGGTGAGTAAAGGGGGTGTGATGTGTGTGTGTGCTAGTGTGTGTATATGTGGGAAAATGTGTGGTGTGTAGGTGTAAGGGAGATATGAAGGTTCATGAGAGTATGTGTGGAGTGTGAGTACGTTGTATGTGTGTGATATTCAAAGTGCAAGTATGTAGCAAAGAGTAAGAGGGAAAAGAATTGGGAAAAGGGGAAAGAAGGAATGAAACGGTGAAGCCAAGGAGGAAAAAGGGAATTGTATGAAGGAAGCAAGTGTGTATGTATGTGGAATTGAATAAAAAAGAAGAGATATTATTAGTATAGAAACGGCGGCTCGAGTAGATTGACCAAGTGATCAAATTATAAAAGGAAGTTTCGGAAATGCATGCATGCCATCAATGAAACGATTGTGTGTATGAGTGAGTGTGGAGATGATATAAAATTATAAAATTATGAAGTACTAATGTAAAACAAAGAAATTATACTAAAATAATAAATTAGGTATAAGTAAAATATAAACGAACCTTACTTAGTATCTTTAACTAAATTAAGGCTCGGCTTACATTTTAGACATTTACCTTATTTTATTTTATCTTATCATTAGGTAAAGGGATTACATGTCAAAATCACTCGACGACAATTAGGACTAAGATGACCATAAACAAGTGAGTGGGAAACTCCATGATGTGCTACAATGTTGTGATTGATTTTGATATGTTTGTGTATGTGTATTTGTACATTAAAGTGGTGTATATGTATATGTGTATATATGTGTAGATGTATATGTATGTGCATGGTTATACATATGTTTGCTTATGGTCGTATACATTGTATATATACATATGCGCTCATGCATGTGTGTATATGCATATGTATGTGTATGAAATATGTGTATATGTATTGATGGAAAGGAGTATGTGTCACGCCCCCCAAGGGGCCTGGAAGTTTTCGCTAATATTATCATGGCACGTTTGCACCTGTTATATGATAATCGTCTTACAAGTCAGAGATCATAAGACTCTAAACAATCAATTACATTTATGACTAATCATATTACATATAATCATATTGTAAAAATATACCTATGGATTCCATGTTCCACGGTCAACCAAAATCGCAGAAAGTCGGAATGCCCTGCCAATCAATAAATGGAATAAAACCTTAAGTCTTACAGATTCAAATTTTACATCAAGGTCCTAAATTGGCATTTCATCTAAATAGCCTACCAATTATAATCCTTACTTTATCATTCTCGGCTTCGAAAAACTCTGGACACTTCGTATCTTATCTCATCCCAAGCTTTCATAATCTTTACCTGCAAAATGGTCTATAAAGGGGTGAGCACACTATGGCTCAATGAATGGGAGTGTGATACTCTCAATGCTACACACGCACAAGCAATCTCAAATCAAGTTATCAAATCATATGCTATACATGAACAACCATATGAATGCAGCATCTCACACAGTCTTCCGGTAACTGATGTGAAGTCTAGGGTTTACACCCCTTTGACCTTAGGTTGGGGATTTCGAAGCCACCATCAGTGCCCAAGTCTCATTACCTGGTTTATTTATCTTATCACTTTGATAATTATAATATTTTTACTTCAATACTGAACGCTCTTGTGTCTTTGCACAATCAGAGCAACACCCTCAAGGACTGGCCGAATTCAGAACCGTCAAGGTGCGACAATCCCTTAATCACTTAGTTCGCACTTAACGAAAAAGTAATCCTCTAATTACTTCTGGTGAGCCCTATAGCAGTGATAGCCTTCAATCTCATGCAATGTCTCATATAATGCATATCCAGTTTTATTTGAGTCCGATCTTTTAATTAATTGGTTCAAGATGATCAAACAATAGAAAATCACAAGCTAATCCATGCTCAAGGTAACAAAGTAAACTAACAGCCTTTAAGGAATGTAATTCCAATGACAAACATTAAGGACCCAATCAATCCCACAAGCAAGACAATTACACCCTATTTTCGCATTTTCCACAACAAGACGAGATCATACATTTCACATCATAGATAAGGCAATGAAAGCCAGACCAACCAGATGGAATGATCAAGCTAAACACAAAATTTTAGTTAAATAATAATATAATATAGTTCAAATCTCCTCGACCGTCAATCAACCACTCTAGTTTGAGCTACAGTCCTCATTTCTCAACACATCTGTGCCATTTCACTCAAACGTCAAATCAACCCTCAAGATTGATCTACAATTATCATTCCTTAACACCTCTATGTCATTTCACCTCTCATGTGCTTAGTTTTATGCATTCAAAAGTCAAATAGGATAGCCACCTATATATATCTCTTCCAAGTCCTCAAATACCTATGCATACAAATATATATAGAGATTTATAAACGTATTCTTTTTTAACTAAAGAATAAATTTGTTAAATATTTTTCCTCGTATACTCAAGAGATGTAAGAGGATAAAATTATTTCATTGAAAAATAAAGACTTTCATCTATGATTGTATAGTCTTAGGTATGAATGTAACCTATATAGATATAGTAGGGAATTCGTTCATCCAAGCATATATATATATGTATTTAGAATTAGATCCTTATACATATACACAATGATACTGATGGGTGTCGAATCCAACAAAAATAAAAGCCTACTCCTAGACGATTATATGATTTGTGTATAGTAGTGAGTAGGGTCGTATCCACAGGGATTGGTTAAATATATTTCTATTAAAAGAGAATAGAGAGGAAAAGAAGAATGTGGGGGGGGGTATTTGTTTGTGAATCAAAATAATATTGAAATCAGATGATAAAATCGAATATTGATAAAAGCCTAGCTAAAGGAATCACTATAGTTTAATTCATAGAACTGATCATTGATGCAAATATTTTCTATTCTTTATCTAAGATAAATTGGTTATGGTTATTAAAAAGCTCTAATAACCTATCTCTCCTTACTTTCTTGATAATCAAAACAAGCTCTTTAATTACTTCTCTTATTGATTAAACAACCCTAAACAAGCTCTTAAGATTTAATCTATCAATAGCATTAAAAAAACTAGAGAGATTACCAATTCATGCTAGTAGATTATAAGATAACCTATTTAAACAAGATCATATATCTCCATAACATGAATTTGACTATCTAATTTATAATCAAACATGTTATTATGTCAGAGAAACTAGAACTATCAAACAATTACGGATCTAACGCACTAGTTCACAATATATTAACTTGCTAATTGAGTAGAAGAGCTCTAATTCATACCAATTAACTAAGATAACATTAACAAAACATTCAGAAGATATATAAATATCAAAAACAAAGAATAGAGTAAAGATAAATCAATTAGATCTCACAATTCGTGAAGAATTAAACTTCAATGATCCTTTGGCTAGAAAATCTACTTAGCTACACATGTTCATTCTCAAAACGAAAATTAAAAGTGAAAACATGAAAAGTCTTTGTTGTTTGTCTCCCTTGCTCTGCTTCTCCTTCTTCGTTCTTATCCCTTGTCAAAAATCTCCCTTTCTCCTCTAGGGTTGGTTCTATTTATACTGTTAAGGGAATGGCAGAGGATCTTCAGCTAGCAAGATACGAATATATCTTTCCTTTTCCAAGTAAATCTCGAGAAGTGAATAACGTATGCCTGGCACGCCCACCAACACAGCAAGATTTCGAACCGTGCCTCCCTCTGGTCAATAATTCACAATTCTTCATCCTTGGTCAGTGTATGGCACGGCTAACACCACGGCTAGATCACAAACCATGCATCCCTCTGGTCAATAATCCACATTTCCTCATCCTTGTTCAGTGTATGGCACGGCTTCCACCACAGCTAGATCACAAACCGTGCCTCCTTCTGTTGGTTCTTCAAGACAGATACACGGCCGTGTACTTCAACCGTGTATATTTCTGTTGATTCCAAACCAAGTACACGGCCGTGTACTTCAAATACACACCCATGTACTTTCCTCCGACGATGTAAATCCTTATCTTTGATCCAGTTTGTAAATGACTTCTCTAAATCACTTGAATTAGCATTCTTGACTCCATTAAGCCTGATTTATTACCATAATAAAATTAAGTACTATTTCCTTATGATTTCTATAAAATCAATAATAAATTAACACAATTCATACTATAAAGATTTAGTATAAAATGGCTCTATCAAATTCCCCACACTTAAACTCTTGCTTGTCCTCAAGCAATTGAATCAAATCAATTGAGAAATCCGTCATAGATTATATGAAATTTCTTTTCATCATTTCAAGCATCTATTCTTTTATAATTCATAACTTGTAATTTTAATGTATACTGCTCCAACCAAACTGGTTTCCTGTGATTAAATTACCATAGACAAAATTTAATAGCTAATCTAAACAAAACAAACTTTAATTCTCCTATTTAGCAAAAGAACTTTTATTCCAAAAGTAAATACTTAATCCAATAAGGAAAAACACCCAATTAAACTTCATTGAATATTAGCAAGTATATAATCTTTGCAACTCAAAGTAAAAGCATATGGTATCTACTTTTTCCCTAGATTTTCTCCCTTTTTATTATAAGTCTTATTTCATTCAATGAATTTTTACATTCATGTTCTTTTGATTTAATCAAGCACCTATTTTGACGGGTTTTTACCTGCTTCTTTTCATGAAATTTCACCTTTTCTGCCCTTATCGTTATAGTGAGTTCATTGAGTCGGCAACATCCCGAGCTCGTCACTCAAGTGGCCGGGTTTTAAGATACCCCTACGGACTCTTCCTCACTCTAACATTCAAGTTCGAATACTCTTAACTCAATTATTTGAATCATTGGAGTAATGGCTATGCTTGATTCTTTTTTCACACTTTTTTTTTTCAATTATTGCTAGAGTAATAATAGTTATTCGGTTTAAAGGGTTACTAAGGAAAAAGTTTCTTCAACATCTTTCACTAAGTGTTATCATTGTTTCAAAAACAACTTCAAAGAGTATACAGTAACTAATATAACCTAGAAGTAAACTTGTTTATTTTTCACTTAAGAACTAGACTTACTCTTAGATTTCCAATTCTAAAGCTAAATACAAGGTAAATTTGTTTCTTAAAGATTTCACTACTTAATTTTAACTAAGTATTCTAATCACAGCAGTAGGTGAGTAAAACACTTGAACAAGTCAATTTCACATTTTGTAGATGCTTATTACAACATTTAGTACAATCTCTAGATTTCATGATAATTTTGAAAAATTTGGTTTAAAATTGCTTTAGGACAAACATTCAAAGTATGAGTCAATTCTCTATTCTCTATATTTTTTTTTATCCTCTCCCCCACACTTAGTTTGAATAGTGTCCGCATTGTTCCTAATTCAGCACAATTAAAGAGGAATTAAAAACATAAGGAACATTAGAGAATAAGAGAAAAGGAATACTGGTACTTCCCTGGTATAAAGTGTAAAGTGATTGGAGTTCTCCCCTTAAGCACTAGAGAGTGTCATCTGATGATATGTGCCCATTCTACAGCTAATCAAAAGAAAAATCAAAATAAAACTAAAATAAAATAAATTGATTTTTTTTTTTTTTGACATGGGTTGCCTCCCATGAAGCGCCTTTCTTTAATGTCTTTGGCTAGATGTTCAGGTAAGGGTTTTAATTCCAGCTTTGGTGCTTATGTTGATGGGTCAATAACATCCACAACAAAAACAGGAGAGATATCGCTAGGATATTTCATGGCATCATAAATGTTAAATTTAATCACTTCACCATCAAATTCCATAGTGAGGGTACCGTCATGTACATCAATTTTTGTCCTGGATGTCTTAAGAAATGGTCTCCCTAATAATATCAGTGATGAATTATGATAATCATCATCTTCCATGTCAAGCACAAAAAAATCTGCAGGGAAAACCAACCCATTAACTTGTACTAAAACGTCTTCTAGAACTCCCTCAGGATAAACATTGGACCTATTAGCAAGTTGAACAATAACACCTGTTTCCTTCAAGGGACCAACATTCAAACATTGATAAACAAACAAAGGCATAACATTGATTGAAGCTCCTAGATCACACATAGCTTTAGTGATTCCAAGATTACCTATTTTGCAAGGAATAGTAAACATACCTGAATTCTTACATTTAGGAGGAAGCTTCTTTTGAAGAATAGCCGAAACATTCTCACCTACACTAATCTTTTCATTACCTTTCAGCTTTTTTTTGTTAGCGCACAATTCTTTGAGAAATTTAGCATAACGAGGTACTTGCTTAATTGCATCAAGCAAAGGAATATTTACCTCAACTTTGTGAAAAGTTTCAAGAATCTCTTTTTCTTCAACTTCATTCTTGGATTTTGCTAATCTAAAAGGGAAAGGGGGTGCTGTCACCATGACCTTTGGTGGTTCAACGAGGGATCCTCTGGTCTGGTTGTTCTACTGGCTCTGAGTTGAAATCTCTTTCTCAGTCTCTTCCTCCAGATTAGTTCAGTGTTCTTTCTCATTTGATCCCTGCAATTCCATTATACTTCTCAAGGTAATTGCATTAGCGCTTTGCTTTAGATTTATGATAGTTTGAGAAGGTAACTTACCTTGAGTTTCTAACCTGTTTATAGAAGAAGCAAGTTGACTTACCTGATTTTCCAAGTTTTGAATGCTCTACTTTGTCTCATCCTGAAATTGTTTTGTATTAACAGCAAGAGATTTAACAATTTCCTCAAGAGGCATACCTGAAGTGGAAGGAGCTTGGGATACTTGGTTTGATGGCTTAAGCTGGAATTGTTGGAAATTTTGTGGGTTATTGCCATATCTGAAGTTAAGATGATCCCTCCATCCAGGATTATAAGTATTCGAGTAGGGATCATATTTCCTCTGTGGTTGTCCTGGGAATCTTCCTACAGCATTGGCATGCTCATGATTGTCATCTTGCAATGTGGGACACATGTCGGTAGGATGATTAGGAGCAGCACAAATTCCACAAACCTTCACTTGCTATGTATTTCCAAGAGCTATTTGCTGTACAAGGGAGGTTAGGTTAGAAATTTGATGTTCAAGGTTAGAAACACTTACCTCATTTACCTTCCTTAAAGATGAATCATGCCTATACCCAAATTGTTGCGAATTAGCAGCCATAATGGAGATCAATTCCCTAGCTTGACCAGGGGTTTTATTCACTATGGCGCCTCCACTAGCAGCATCCATCATCTTCCTCTCCATCGGAAGCAGGCCTTCATAGAAGTATTGAATGAGAAGTTGTTCAGATATCCCATGTTGTGGACAGCTTGCACAAAGTTGCTTGAACCTCTCCCAATACTCATGAAGAGTCTCGATATCCCTCTGTTTGATACCACAAATCTCTCTTCTTATGCCAGCGGCTCTAGACGCAGGGAAAAATTTGTCCAGGAAAAGCCTCACCATATCTGTCCAAGTGGTTATAGAACCTGGGGGCAAATAAAACAACCAATCTTTAGCTCTAGTACTTAAAGAAAATGGAAAAGCACGTAACTTGATTTGATCGTCGGTTATTCCTTGCAGCCTCATACTAGAACACACTATATGAAACTCTTTCAAATGTTTGTGAGGATCTTCATTCTCAAGACCATGAAAGGTGGGTAGCAGATGTATCAAACCAGATTTCAACTCAAATTCAACAGCCAATTCAGGGTATTGAATACAAAGTGGTTGTTGATTCACATCCGGTGCGGCCAATTCTCTTAATGTTCTTTCAGGATTTGCCATATCTTCTTCTTTTTCAGAATTAATGGATGAATCAGATAAATCCAATGCCAAGTTCAATCCAGGGGATGAAGATGATACGGTTTCTTTTTTACGCAGCCTAGCTTCTCTTTGCAGTCTCTTAAAAGTCTTCTCAATCTCTGGATTATAAGTGAGTTCACTTGTATGAGAAGAACAAGTCATGCAAGAATAGAAATAAATTTGACACCAATCCCCGGCAACAGCGCCAAATTTTGATGGGTGTCGAATCCAACAAAAATAAAAACCTACTCCTAGACGATTATATGATTTGTGTATAGTAGTGAATAGGGTCGTATCCACAGGGATTGGTTTAATATATTTCTATTAAAAGAGAATAGAGAGGAAAAGAAAAATGTTGGGGGGGGGGGGGGGGGGGGGGGGGGGTTTGTTTGTGAATGAAAATAATATTGAAATCAGATGATAAAATCGAATATTGATAAAAGCCTAGCCAAAGGAATCACTATAGTTTAATTCATAAAACTGATCATTGATGCAAATATTTTCTATTCTTTATCTAAGATAAATTGGTTATGGTTATTAACAAGCTCTAATAACCTATCTCTCCTTACTTTCTTGATAATCAAAACAAGCTCTTTGATTACTTCTCTTATTGATTAAACAACCCTAAACAAGCTCTTAAGATTTAATCTATCAATAGCATTAAAAAAACTAGAGAGATTACCAATTCATGCCAGTGGATTATAAGATAACCTATTTAAACAAGATCATATATCTCCATAACATGAATTTGACTATCTAATTTATAATCAAACATGTTATTGTGTCAGAGAAACTAGAACTATCAAACAATTGCCGATCTGATGCACTAGTTGACAATATATTAACTTGCTAATTGAGTAGAAGGGCTCTAATTCATACTAATTAACTAAGATAAAATTAACAAAACATTCAGAAGATATATAAATATCAAAAACAAAGAATAGAGTAAAGATAAATCAATTAGATCTCACAATTCGTGAAGAATTAAACTTCAATGATCCTTTGGCTAGAAAATCTACTTAGCTACACATGTTCATTCTCAAAACGAAAATTAAAAGTGAAAACATGAAAAGTCTTTGTTGTTTGTCTCCCTTGCTCTGCTTCTCCTTCTTCCTTCTTGTCCCTTCTTGTCAAAAATCTCCCTTTCTCCTCTAAGGTTGGTTTTATTTATACTGTTAAGGGAATGGCAGAGGATCTTCAGCTAGCAAGATACGAATATATCTTTCCTTTTCCAAGTAAATCTCGAGAAGTGAATAACGTATGCCTGGCACGCCCACCAACACGGCAAGATTTCGAACCGTGCCTCCCTCTGGTCAATAATTCACAATCCTTCATCCTTGGTCAGTGTATGGCACGGCTACCACCATGGCTAGATCACAAACCGTGCATCCCTCTGGTCAATAATCCACATTTCCTCATCCTTGTTCAGTGTATGGCACGGCTTCCACCACGACTAGATCACAAACCATGCCTCCTTCTATTGGTTCTTCAAGATAGATACATGGCCGTGTACTTCAACCGTGTATGTTTCTGTTGATTCCAAACCAAGTACACGGCCGTGTACTTCAAATACACGCCCATGTACTTTCCTCCGGCAATGTAAATCCTTGTCTTTGATCCAGTTTGTAGATGACTTCTCTAAATCACTTGAATTAGCACTCTTGACTCCATTAAGCCTGATTTATTACCATAATAAAATTAAGTACTATTTCCTTATGATTTCTATAAAATCAATAATAAATTAACACAATTCATACTATAAAGATTTAGTATAAAATGGCTCTATCAGATACATAGTTTGTTCCATACGTCTATACGTATGCACCATTTATACATATATATATAGAAAAAGTTAAGTTTACATGTATTAATTTAGTTTACGAAAACAAACCTAAATTTATATATTAGGTAGAAAAAGTTATCTACCTTAGCCTATTCTGGTCTTTATATTGTTACAATAGTATTTATCCATAATTTACCTAATTACTAGTTTCTTTGTATGACTTCCTTTCTAACTTCTTTACCCTATTGTTTACTAAGGAAATAATAAAAATTACAACAATTGCAATCATAATCAAACAAGGAAAGACACATATACCACATACTAAGATCCAACATAACATATCAAACAAATCACAACATTGTAGCATATCATTAAGTTTCCCACTCACCTGTTTATGGTCGCCTTAGTCATAGTTGTCGTCGAGTAGTTCTAACATGTAATCCTTTTACCTAATGATAAGATAAAATAAAATAAGGTAAATGTCTAGAATCTAAGCTGAGCCTTAATTTAGTCAAATGTATTAAGTAAGGTTCGTTTATCTTCTAATTATACCTAATTTAATATCTTAGTATAATTTCTTCGTTTTGTTTTAGTACCTCATAATTTTATAATTATATATCCTCTCCACACTCACTCGTACACATAATCGTTTCATCGACGACACGCATGCATTTCCAAGACTTTCTTTTATAACTTGATCAATTAGTCAAGCTACTTAAGTCGCCATTTCTATACCAATAATATCTCTTCCTTTCGGTTCAATTCCACATACATACACACTTGCTTCCTTCATTTCCTGGACTACTCCACCAACAGAGCTTCCAATCCTCTCTACCGGTCTCTACACCCACTCACGCTTCCATCACTACACAAATACACACATCTCCACATTCACACACCTTACATCCCCTTTACTCATCAACACATGCACACATACACGTTGGCACACTCATACACACACACACATGATTCAGCATACACATACATACACACACATTCACTCATGCACACACATACCTACACACCACACATTTACGTACACATACACATACACACACATGTACTCACGCACACATGCACACTTACACACCTACACACTCATCTCATGTACACACATACATGTACACACCACGCACATACACATACACACACACACACTTAGACATGCACATATACACACACACATTCTCCTCCCACACATACTCTAGCACACACACACGCACACGATCCAACACACACACAAACACAATTCAGCATACTCACACACATATACACACATCAGTACATACACACACGCATATATTCACGTACACACCATGCATATACACACACAAACATACACTTCACCTCCATGCCACACACCGACACACCTTCATACAATTTCTCACATCGAATCACCTCCTCATCCCCACACACACCGCAAGATCTCCACTACTAAGCTTCGCTTTCCTCGGTTTCACAAAAATTTCTGGTATGTTTTTAAATAATTTTTTCTCACTTAAAACATAATTAAAAATACACTATTATATATTATTCGAACTCAAGATACTCATATCTATAGTATTTCTAATAAATACGGCTAATTTCTAGGCTAAATACTAAAATTTTTACATATTTGACGTTAGTACCTATACTAAAAAAAATAATTTCGTTTTGCATAAACTTAGTCTTGTTAAGTTGTACTTACCTCAAGGAAAGTGATGGTGGTCTTGGATCATCGATCGGAGGTCATATGCAAAAGTTATGAATATTTTTCTTCAATTTTTCTTTTTCCCTCTTTTCTCTCGTTCTCTCACTGTCTCATCTCCCCTATCTACTCTCTCTCTCTCTCGATTTCTTTTCTGGTGCGTTCTGGAGCTTTCCTCTTTTTGTTTTTCGAGACCTGCCACCCCCCCTTTCCTATATATATATTATAATTATTTATATTTTAATTTTTTTTAGACCTACCACCCCCCTTTCATATATATATATATATATTATATTTTATATTATAATTATTTATATTTTAATATTTCATACACTTAAGACGATATTTTTTAAATTTTGTATTTTTAGTATTTTATTACGAAACTTTATGTCTAAGCTAATTTGATTATTTTAGACATAAATATTTACTCGAAATTTTAATTTAAAATTCTTAAATCTATAATTTCAATTAATTTCATTATTTAACCTAATATTATTCGAAATTTATGTTTTAGGGAATTTATTCTTTTAATTTAAATTACACGAATTAAAATTATGACTTATAATTATTTTTATTTATATTTTTATTTATTTGTTTATATACCTATATACAGATTTTTTTTTCAATTACTTCGCTTTCTAAATTTATTTATTAATATATTTCATAAAGTTTGAAATGCTACATTCGTTATCCTTTTTCTTTGCATATGGTTATTCTTTTCCAATTGTTTTAAATATCTATTTCTCATTGTTTATTATACTTATTAAATGGATCTTATGTCTTCCTCATTTTTTTTCTATTTTTAAAGCCTACTATTAATTCTCATAAGTTTTTTGTTATTCGTAAATTATTAAAATAATATTAATGTATTGCAATGTTTTAAATTTTTTCGTCATAAATTTCTCAAAGTTTTTAATATTGCGAAATTGTCATTCTCGCTACCCCAATCTAGAAGTATTTATTACTCTGCTTATTTTCTTTAATTTTTGTGTAGTTTTTCAAACTTTTTGGGACATTACAGTATGTGTTGGAATATATGAAGATATAAGTGGTGGATTCGTATATGAGATGTGTGTATACACAATGGAAAAGGTTTATAGGTGTGAAATGTAATGGGTTTGATTTCGAGATTTGGATGGATTATTGATGTTATTTATGAATCGTATTGCTTGAATTGTCCGTAGATTGCTTTATTTTCTTTATGTGTATTAGCTTGTTATTAAATACTAATTAATCACCCTAAATTGAGTAATTGAAGGCTGGGACTTAATATAAACGGGACATGCATTACATGAAACATTGCATAAATTTGAAGGCCATCACTACTATAGGGGCATCCGGAAGTAATTATGATATTACTGAATTGTCCTGTGCAAACTAAGGGATTAGGAGATTATCAACGCCTTGCCGATTCCTAGTCCAATATATTCCTTAAGGGTGTTGCTCCGACTGATGATAAAGGCACAGGAGCATTCATTGTTAAAGTAAAGATATTATAAACATTAAAGTGATAAGATAATTAAACCAGGTAATGAAACCTAGGCATTGATGGTGGCTTCGGAATCCCTAACCCAAGGTCAAGGGGGACATAAACCCTAGACTTTACATCGGTTACTGAAAGACCACGTGAGATGCTGCATTCATATGGTTGTTAATGCATAGCATATGATTTGATAACTTGATTGAAATTTCTTCTGCGTATGTAGCAATGATAGTATTGCACTGCCATTCACTGAGTCGTAGCGTACTCACCCTTCTACAAATTGTTTTGCAAGTAAAAGTCATAAAAGCTTGGGATGGGATGAGATGTGAAATGTCGAGTGTTCTCGAAAGCCCAAAATGATAAAGTAAGAAATTAATTGATAGGCTTTCTAGATAAAATGTTATGTTAGAGCCCTAATGTAAGGTTTTATTCCATTTTACTGGTTGGTAGGGAATACCAACTCTCTACGATCTTGGTTGACCATAGGATATGGAATCCATTGTTATATTTTATTATATAATTATATGTAATATGATTAGTCATAAATGTAATTAACTATTTAGAGTCTTATGATCTCTAACTCGTAAGACAGTTATCATGTAATGTATGCACACGTGCCATGGTAACTTGTAGTAGAAAATCCTAGGCCCCCCTTTGGGGCATGACAAATACTAATCTAATAGCTTCTAATTTAGCTACTAGAGCATAAGTTTCATCGAAATTAGTATCTTCTTCTTGTGAATATCCTTTTGCCACAAGCATTGCTTTATTTCTAACTATCTTACCTTACTCATTAAGCTTATTTTTGAACACCCATTTTATTCCAATAATGGATTTGTTCTTTTGTCCTGGAACTAGTGTCCATACCTAATTTCCTTGGAATTATGCTAATTCCTCTTGCATGCCATTAATCTAGTTACTGTATGTTAAAGCCCCATTCACATTGTTAGGTTCAATTTCAAATAATAAAGCAAATTGATTTTCAATAACTTGTAACTTTAACCTAGTTTTGACTCCATAATCTATTTTGCTAAGCACCTATTCTTGTAACTTTGATTTATTTTGTTATTTGAACTTGAAATCTTCAGTATATATATTCTTCTTTATTAATAGAAACCTTCCAACATTCATAGAGTCTTCTAACGTTCATAATATCCTTGCATTTTTAGAATTTTGAAAATTCTTATTTGAAATTTAAATCTAAATTCCTTAATCATGTAACTAATTCTACTCGAAATTTGAAATTATCAATGTTTATCTTCATTTGCCTCTTTAATAACCTCCTATGGATAAGCCTCAATTTGAAAACAAAAGATCCCTCTTTATGTAGATGAGCTTCAACTGATAATCTTATCCTTACCTCCTTCTTCTTCCTCAATTGATAATTCATTAAAATAAATCTTAAACTAATTTGAACCGTTATATAAAAAAGAACTTCGCTAGCTGAGTTACAAATAAGTTAAACTTTTACTGTCATGCCCCGAAAGGGGGCCTAGATGTCATGCCCCAAAAGGAGGCCTAGAAGCCTCTATTAAAATCATCATGGCACGTGTGCACCCGTTACATAATAATTGTCTTACGAGTCAGAGATCGTAAGACTCTAAGTAAATAATTACCTCTACAACAAGTTATAGTACATATAATTAGATAATAAAATACAACTATGGATCCTGTACCCCATAGTCAACCATGATCATAGAGAATCAGTATCCCCTACCAATCAATAAAATAGGATAAATCCTATGTTCTCCACTTCAAAATCTATTCACATGGGGGTCCTAACATTTCATCTAAATAAATCTATCCTTCACAAATCTTACTTCATTGTTTTGGTCTTTCAAAACTCTCAACACTTCACAACTTAGCCTATCCTATGCTTTCGCTATCATCACCTGCATAAAGTCTGTGAGGGGGTGAGCACACCATGGCTCAATGAATGGGATGGTAACGGTTTCAATGTTATGTACACACACAAACAAACTTAAATCAAATATTAGACCTATGCTATATACATATACAAGCAAATTCAAATTCAAATATTAAACATATGCTATGCATGAACAACCATATGAATACAGCATTTCACGTGGTCTTCCGGTAATCGATGTGAAGTTTAGGGTTTACGACCCCCTTGACCTTGGGTTGGGGATTCTGAAGCCACTATCGGTGTCCAGGTCATTACCCGATTTATTTATCTTATCACTTAGTTACTTATGATATCTTATTAACTCAACAGTGAACACTCATATGCCTCTCTACACCAGATGGAGCAAAACCCTCAAGGACAGGTCGGACTCAGAACTGTCGAAGCGCGACAATCCCCTAATCACTTAGTTCGCACTTAGCGGAATAGCGATTCTCCTAATCACTTCCAACGCATCCTGTGACAATGATGGCCTTCAATCTCATGCAATATCTCGTGAAAATGCATGTCAGGTTTTTAAATCAAGTCCTCTTCCTTAATTAATTTATTTAGGGTGATCAAACAACATTTACAATCATAATCAATCATACCACAAAAGTAAACATCAAACATCCCATTTCACTCATCACAACAAGCACAAATCATGTTTTTCTTATCACTTAAGACAAACACCAAACCTAGACCTCGTGGACACAGACATATCCAGTTTTACAATGGATTAAATTATCTCGGTACCTCTCTATGCCATTTCTTTTAAATGTCAAACCACTCGAGTCGACTTACGATCATCAGATCTGGCACCTCTGTGCCCTTTCTCTCGAATGCCGAACCACTCGGGTTGGCTTACAATCATTTCTGACACCTCTATGTCATTTATCTCACATGTCAAACCAACTACTCAAGGTTGATTTACATTAATCATCTTTAACACCTCTGTGCCATCGCACTTCTCAAATGCTTTATCATTTTCACACTTTTGAGAGCCAATAAGGTCATCTCGTTTTCTCTTTCGATATCCTCAAGACATTTGTATATGATATATATATATATGTGTGTGTGTGTGTGTGTGTGTGTGTGTGTGTATACATATTTTTGTCACATCTCTAATTAAGGATAGTTACGAACTTAAGAGAGTAAGAAAATAAGATCGTTATGTTGTAAAAACTAAGGTTTCATTCATGATTTATATGATTGAGCTCATGAGTGTATTTTGTAAATATAATATGAAAATAAATTTGGTTAAGTATATGTATGCACATTCAGGAACCAACTCTGACATGTATACATAATGATACATATACACCCTATTCTCACTAAGCTCACCTACTCGGTAGCTATAGAAGGAAAAACTAAGTTTTTATGTCCTGGTTTATTTTGAAAGAAAACGATTTGTAAAACATGGGTTAGGCTTGTGGTTATAGCACTAGCGATATAGCACTAGGTGCTATCATTAAGGTAATGACACCTATACCCTCAGACCATTCATTCCTCTATATTCATTATGATTTTCTCCCAAACTCTTCAATCCCCACTATGACTTAACTCAACAACAATCATATCAAATAGCAACACAACAAACATCAGTTTCACATGCATAGCATTCAACTTTCAACACAACATAGTAGCATATCATTAACTTTCCCACTCACTTGTTTAGGGTTGTCATAGTCCTAATCGCCCTAAAGTGATTCCGACGTGTAGTCCCTTCTCCGAGCATGGTACCGAAGGGTCAGCTATGACGACTCTCTGCAATTTATGTTGGGTTGCTCGATTCCTCGTTCACTCCTATCTCTTCTCAAGCTCTTTGATGCCTTTCCCCATACTCTCATACACTAGCACATTCCCACACACCACATGCACACCAACATACACATATTCTTATCCATTTACATGCACACTTCACACACCACACATACACCTATACATACATGCACACCTACTCCTTTCACCTTCCACACCACTATCACACACACATACACACATGCCCTACATATACTTCACACTACTAATACATACTTGCCCACATACTCTACACACACTACATTCACCTTTCGCACCTATACTCCATACATCATCTTATACACATACATACATACCCATGTACACCACTCCTCCTCTATACACATCGCATACCTACTTACCACACGTCCTTCACACATATAGATACATATCACATACTCCACCTACCATCTATATACACGCATGTACCATATACCCACTGATGCGAGATCGGTTTGATCGGATTCCTAACTGATACGAACCACGCCAACGTGTGACGAAACCCAGTACCAATACGCTCGAAGCTCGTTACCTAAGATGCCAAACACCTAAAGTGGAAACCACGACCCGTTGTCTATAAGCAAGACAAGAACCTTGGTATAATGTGAAGACGCCACAATCGGGATGAAAGACCGATTGATAAGTCGGGTTGAACGCTACGGAAATAAAATTCGATAAGTTCTAGTTAGTTCTTGAAGAACCAAGAGAGGAGCCTCTCAAAAAAGTGTTGTTAATGTTCTATGATCTATCTTATGTTCTAAACCCTAGGAGCTTTATACTAGGGTTTACAATTCGTAACAATAAAGCCCAAAATGACAACACTTCAATAAGTTGCGTAAAAATAACAAAAACAAAATATGAAGGCCGGCGGCCTTGAGCCGGCGTTGGAGACATACATGGCTGTGTACTTCTAGACGTGTATCTTTCTGTGGATTTTCTTGACTCCATACACGGCCGTGCCTTTTGGCCGTGTATATGATCGTGTATGATTCTGTGTAATCTTGAGATTCCTACACGGCCGTACCTTATAAATACACGCCCTCTTCACCCCGTATCCGATATGACTTGTACAAGAACAAGGGTCTTCCCATGGTTGTTCCAATCCATTCTAACTTCATGATTGCTCCAATCCTTTCCGACTTCATGGACATCCTTTATCAACTCGTTAAGTGCTTCCTTGAGTCGTTTCGCTCGATTTCTTGTGATCGGTCCAAGCGGCACTTCAAGAGGATCCACATTCCTTCTTCTGGCTTGACTCTCATTATAGATCTCATCATTCCCCTCCTCTTGAAAAGGATTTGTCTTCAAATCATCACCTACATCAAAAGGACTCAGATCAGTAACATTAAATGTGGCACTTACTTGATACTCACCAGGCAAATCTATCTTGTATGCATTATCATTGATGCGCTCAAGAATTTGAAATGGTCCATCGCCTCTAGGAAGTAGTTTAGATCGACGCTGTACAGGAAATCGCTCTTTGCGCATGTGAACCCAAACCCAATCTCTAGGTTCAAAAACAGCTTGTTGACGACCCTTGTTGGCTTGTTTCACATACTGCTCTGTTCGTCGCTCAATGTTCAACCTTGCCTTCTCATGGATTTGTTTAACAAATTCGGCTTTCTTCTTGCCATCTAGATTAACATACTCAGAAATAGGCAAAGGTGATAAATCCAAAGGAGTTAGTGGATTAAAACCATACACAATTTCAAAAGGAGTAAATTTAGTAGCAGAATGCACTGTACGGTCATAGGCAAATTCAACATGCGGCAAACAATCCTCCCAACTTTTAATATTCTTTTTAATTACAGCCCTCAACAAAGTAGATAAAGTTCGATTCACTACCTCAGTTTGACCATCAATCTGTGGATGACAAGTAATAGAAAACAATAACTTAGTTCCTAACTTAGCCCACAAGGTCTTCCAGAAGTAGCTCAAGAACTTAGTATCTCTATCAGATACGATTGCTCTAGGCATACCATGCAATCTCACAACTTCCCTAAAGAATAAATTAGCAATATTACAAGCATCATCCGTTTTGTGACAAGGAATGAAATGTGCCATCTTAGAGAATCTATCCACAACTACAAAGATAGAATCTCGACCATGTCTAAACCTGGGTAATCCTAACACAAAATCCATGGAAATATCTACCCACGGCTCATGAGGAATGGGAAGTGGGGTGTAAAGCCCTTGAGGTTAGACTCTAGATTTCGCTTGCTTACACGTGACACATCGCTCACAAATCCTCTCAACATCTCGTTTCATGTGAGGCCAATAGAAGTGTTCCTACAATACCCCTAAGGTTTTAGCTACTCCAAAGTGTCCCATTAAACCTCCTCCATGAGACTCCCTCACTAATAATTCTCTTAAAGAACAATTTGGAATGCATAGTTTATTCTCCCTAAACAAGAATCCTCCATGCTTATAAAATTTACCATGTCCACTCTTCTCACAATGCACATACTCCTCACAAAAATCTCGATCAGCAGCATATAATTCCTTAATGTGCTCAAAACCAAGCACTCTAGAACTAAGAGTAAAGATAAGAGTATACCTTCTAGAAAGTGCATCAGCAACGACATTCTCTTTACCTTGCTTATAGTGGATGACATACGGAAATGTTTCGATGAACTCCACCCAACGAGCATGCTTTTTGTTCAGCTTGTGTTGCCCCTTCAAGTACTTCAAGGATTCATGATCAGTGTGGATCACGAACTCTTTTGGCCAAAGGTAGTGTTGCCAAGTCTCCAGGGCTCGAACCAATGCATATAACTCTTTGTCGTAAGTAGGGTAGTTCAAGGTTGCCCCACTTAGCTTCTCGCTAAAGAATGCAATCGATCTTCTCTCCTGCATAAGCACTGCTCCAATACCTAATCCTGAAGCATCACACTCAATTTCAAACGTTTTAGTAAAGTTAGGTAAAGCAAGTAATGGCGCCTAACTCAGCTTATTTTTAAGCGTCTGAAAGGCCTTCTCTTGTTGCTCTACCCATCTGAACCCCACGTTCTTCTTAATTACCTCAGTAAGTGGTGCTGCAATGGTGCTGAAATCCTTCACAAATCTCCTGTAAAAGCTCGCTAGTCCATGGAAACTCCACACATGACTTACAGTAGTTGGACTAGGCCATTCTTGGATCACATGAATCTTTTCTTCATCAACCTATATTCCATGTGCACTAACAACAAAGCCAAGAAACACAAGTTTGTCTGTGCAAAACGTGCACTTCTTGAGGTTAGCATATAATTGTTCCTTTCGAAGAACTTCTAAAACATCCCTCAAGTGAGATATATGATCTTCCAAACTCTTGTTATAAATAAGAATATCATCAAAATAGACAACCACAAATTTTCCAATAAAAGTCCTCAAAACATGGTTCATAAGTCTCATAAAAGTACTAGGTGCGTTAGTTAAACCGAAAGGCATTACTAACCACTCATACAATCCATATTTTGTTTTGAATGCGGTTTTCCATTCATCAACTTCTTTCATTCTAATTTGGTGATATCCACTTTTCAAATCAATTTTGGAAAAGACACTAGACCCATGTAACTCGTCTAACATATCATCTAAGCGAGGAATGGAGTGACGATACTTTACTGTGATGTTGTTGATGGCGCGGTAGTCAACACACATTCTCCATGACCCATCCTTCTTAGGCACTAAAATCACAGGAATTGCATATGGACTCATGCTTTCTCTCACGTACCCCTTCTCCATTAATTCGTCAATCTGGTGCTCAATACCACGAATAGGTGGTAATCCCTTTGGAATCTCCTCAGGGAAGACATCTTCAAAGTCCTGCACAAGAGACACAACCACACTAGGCAAAGAGTTAGATAGTTCGTTAGTAGTCAAACATGTTTCTTTAAAAACCAGCAACAACATAGGTTGCTTTATCACTAACGCTCTCCTCACTACACTCGCTCTTGCCACACAACTCTCCTTTTGCAAGGCTGCCCTCTCCTTTTCACTCACCACCAAAGTTGATTCCCCTTCATGATGCGAACCCTAGGTATATTAAACCTAGAACCCGTCGATCGTGATTTGAAATCGAATTCCCAAGAATCGTCTTGAACAAGTGAAGAACGAAACTAGACCCCAACCACACCTGTTGACTTGCAGCTCCATCACTTCAACTTGGTCTCTCACACTCTTTCCAGCCTTCCTCTCTTTTTCCTTTTGATATTGACTTTTGTATTCCTTTTCTTTGTCATTGTCTTTTGCTCTCTCACTCTCCCTCTGCTTTTCACTCACCTTATGTTTTGCAAAAGACTGTTGTAGCTGCAACTGATCCTCAGACACTTGTTTAGGTGTTAACGGTTTGAGATTAAAGCTTTTCCCTTGGTGAACAAGCGTATACTTGTTAGAAAAGCCATCATGAATAACCTTCCTATCAAATTGCCATGGCCTCCCCAACAACACATGATATGCTTGCATTGGCACTACATCACATAAAACCTCATCCTCATACCTACCAATGCGAAAACCAATCAAGGCTTACTTACTCAGCTTAGTCTCACCACTATCATTCAACCACTGCAATTTATATGGACTAAGGTGTCTAACAGTTTTGAGCCCCAGCCTCTCAACAATAAAATTGCTCACTACATTGGTGCAACTTCCTCCATCAATGATCAAACTGCAAATATGATCTCCTAGATAACATCTAGTATGAAATATATTCTCCCTTTGCACCTCCTCTTCTTCCTTCACCTGCACATTCAAAGCTCGCTTCACTACTGCCACTAACTTCCCTACTACAGGCTCCTCATCATCACTAGCATCCTCTAATGGAGGCATATCATCTTCCTCACTATCCCCCTCAGTCTCATACTCACCATCATCACGCAAAATCATAACACGACTATTTGGACATTGACTAGCAATATGGCCTCTACCTTGGCATTTAAAACATCTAATGTCACGATTTCTAGAAGTAAAAGAATCGGGGTTACCTTGGTTACTAGGAGTAGAACCCACTTGTCTCAGCTCTCCTTTTGGTTTGGTGGGTAAAGGCTTTTCTTCCTTCTTCCATTAGTTAGTCTTCTAGGTAGATGAACCAGCACCCTATTGAAACCGTGCATTACTAATACCTTTCCGCCTGTGTTGGTTCTCAACCTTTATAGCCATATGAACCATATCCTCTAATTCTACATAATGCTGCAATTCAACAACATTTTGAATTTCTCTATTCAATCCAGCAAGAAATCTAGCCATGGTAACCTCTCTATCCTCCTCTACATTCGCCCTGATCATCATAACTTCCATCTCCTTGAAATACTCATCCACACTTCGGCTTCCCTGCTTAAGAGTTTGCAATTTTTTGTGCAATTCACGATAGTAATACGCAGGTACAAACTGCTTCTTCATCACCCTTTTCATCTCTTCCTACGACTCAATAGGTGGTTCGTCGTTCCATCTTCGATTCAACATTAGTTGATCCCACCACACTATGGCATAATCCGGAAATTCAATGGCAGCAAGTTTCACTTTCTTTCTCCCACTATAGTTATGACAATCAAACACCATCTCCACCTTCTTCTCCCACTCTAAGTACGCCTCGGGATCATTCTTCCCTTGGAAAGGAGGAATCTTCATCTTTATGCTACTTAATTGATCATCCTCTCTATTCCTATCTCCTCTATCTTCCCAGTCCTTAGTTCCTCTATTCCGACCACTATAACCTCTATAACTCCCAATAGAAGGCTCATCAAATTCATCTTCCGACATTTCATCTCCACCCCTCAGTGCTCTTCTAGAATGACTCTCCCTCTTACACCCTTGGAAGACGTTTGTAGATTGTTCTAGTCTTTGCTCTACCATCTCATGAATTTGTTCCATTCCCTCTTGAAACATTCTCTTCATTTCTCCCCTCAACGCCTCAATCACTAACCTAGCATCAAACCTTCCCCTCTCACCTTCAGGAGAATGTTGCCTCGACATAGATACCCTCACACACTACATGGCATCCATACATACACACACACAAATCGTACCTACCACCCACCATCCATATGCATACACTCTTCTCGCACACACCGCATATCATCCCATACACATACACTACATACACATACCGCATACCTTACATCAGCTCATGCACATACGCACATCCTCACATACACTATGCACTTGCCTCCTCTTTTCCTGCACATACACACATATTCCTACACACACACCACCCACCGTCTCATACCTGCATCTTTACATACACTACACACCTTCATTCTCACACTACATACACATCCTCATTTAAGCACACTCACACACACATTCTTCCTCCACATATACACATACGCATCTTCATTCATGCACACATTCCCATACACCTCTTCATTCACGCACACACACATACACATCTTCATTCATGCACATACACAAATATATCTCCCCACATTCCACACACCACCACATACACTTACATACACACATACACACTCGCACACACGTTCACCATCCTTCACACAATTCTCTCTTCTCCCTTAGATTCATCTGCCCATTTCCTCTTCTTCCTTGCTACCCAACATACATTCGTATATACACATATATATGTCTTTCTCTTCCTCTCATTTCCCCTTTTCTTTTCTCCTTCGAAACACAATTGTTGTGGCTACCATTGCTGCTGTTGTTGCTGTCGCTAGCAATCGCTGTTCTCCTTTCTTAACACACATGACACCTTCACCTGCACACACACATCCCCACATACCATTCTTCACCCGCACACACACCCACACACCTTGCTCCTTCTCCCCTTTCACATATACACCCTACCTTATGCACATGCAAACACATCGCAGCACCTCGTAAGCTTCCCTCCTCTGCTAGTCCATCATCTACCTACGCCGAAGACCAGATCACCATGGAGGCTTGGATGTTGCTGTCATTGTTACGGCCACTGCTACTGCCATGGTCGGAGTTGCCACTACTGCCGCTATCGCTACAATCCTCCCTTCTTGCGCACACTCAACCATCCACCGAGCCTCCTTTAGTGCCCACCAACCGAAGCATCCGCAGCCATGATGTCGTTGTTTCCTGTTAATGAACCTTGCCTAGGCGTCATCCATCGTTGCTACCATTATAGGTGCGGTTCGCGATAGTCGCCATCGTTGCCATCGCAGTTATTGTCTTCACCACAATCACTGTTGGACTCTTCTCTCATACACACACGTCCTCTTGCCCACTCGCATACAACACCAGCACACCCTCATGCACACACACTCACGACCTCCATCCACGCACACCCACACACACCTACTTGCTTCACTTGCACACACACACCTCTTCACACACATATAAACACACCCTCACACACCATCCACCGCCGTTGCTGTTGAGGGCCATCATTGATGCTGTCGTTGCTGTGGTCGGGGTCTTCATGGCTGTTATTGCCTCTGCCATCATCATCACGGTTGTTGCTGTTGTTAAGGGTTATGGCTACTGTCATCATGGTTGTCACGAATGCCGGTGTGGTTACTATTGTGGGGATTGTGGTCATTGTTGTTGCCATGATCGAAGTCGCCACCACCACTATTGCCATGGTCATCTTCATCATCACCATCAATAGCATATTCATCTGAAGAGAAGGAAGGGAAACGGAAGGCAAGGACATGGTTAGAGATGACGAAGGCCATGGGACGGCAAGAGGAAGAAGGTCAAAAGGAAGGGTAATGTGGTGCAAGGGATGAGGGTTGCACGGGTTGACCAAAAGAAGAAGAAGAAGACAAGAAAAAGTAAAGAGAGAAAGAAGAGTGCGATCGGGGAAGAAGAAGAAGAAAAGAAAAAGAAGAGGAAGAGAGAAAAGGGTAAGGGACGGGATGGCTAGGGATGATGTGACCGGCATCGACCTATTGTTGCTGTCGCTTATCTGACGTAACGGGTGGATGGGACGGCAGCAGAATTTTTTTTTTATTTTATGAATATATATTATATTATATTATATTTTATATTCTAAATGCCTCTATTCTATTATTTTGCTCATATGTAAAAATATCTTTAAATTTTATATTTTTAGCATTTTATTACAAAAGCTTACGTCTAAGCTATTTTGATTATACCGAATATAAATTTTTACTCTAAATTTTCATTTAAAATTCCTAGATCTATAATTTAAATTAATTTCGTTATTTAACCCAATATTGTTTGAAAATTACGTTTCGGATAATTTATTATTCTATTTATTTTCTCTAATTGTTTATATAACTTTTTGAAATTTTTAGGACTTCACATTTACTGAATATCGATAAGAACTGTATAAGCATGCATTCTTCAAACTAGAGTTTACAAGCCAAAGTATCAAATTGTCTATTTAAATGTCTACTAAAATGTCTAACAAATTGTTTATATCAAACTGTATATTTAAGCATCTATTGAAATGTCTAACAAATTGTCTATATCAAACTGTCTAATTTAAGTGTCTGTAAACTACTATCTACTTAAGTGTCTATAAAAATAAATACTTTTTTCTATGCACTTAATATATATTTACTAATAACCTTTTTATTATCATTAAAACTTATTTCAAAGAACTAAACATTGTTTACTTTTTTGCCATTTTAAGAAATATTACATACATGTATATATATATTCTCATTTATGTATTTATTTTCTAATTGTCTGTATAGTTAATTATTATCATCATATCTATTCTATTTTTCCATTAAATTGTTACCCACCTTAATATAGTAGTTGTCATTATCTATTAGTAGTTTAATTTGTTTCTTTATTAGATATCACTTATTAATTGCTATTCACCCATTAGGTAGTTATAAAGATGTAACTAATTATATGTATTACATTATGTCTTTTACATGTTGGTAGATGTATACTTTTATATGTGTACACGTATATGTTATGTTATTTTACATAATTACTATTTTATATCACTAGAAGAAATTTGATATTTAATAATGGAAATTCAATGTCACTAAAACTAAAATAAACATTATTAAAACTATTTTATAATGTTTATTAAACATTTATAATAGATGTCACAAAACATGTCATAAAAAAGTAATAAATGAGGTTAAAAGATAGATGTTACAAAAGATATAAATGTCATAAATAATATAATATTTAGTGATGTTTAAATGTTACCAATAAGCATATATTAGTGAAGTTTAAGTATTACTAAATTTTATTATATATTTGATATAATAACATGAAATGTCACAAAAATACTACATGTAGTGACATTTAAGCGTCACTTATCATCAACTATTAGTAACATTTAGATGTCACTTATCATCAGCTATTAGTTACATTTACATGTCACTTATCATTAACTTTTAGTCATGTGTATATGTCACTTATCAATAACTATTAGTTATGTTTAAACGTCACTTATCAACATCTATTAATTATGTTTTAGCGATACTTAACACAAGCTATTAGTTACATTTAAATGTTACTTATCCCCAGTTATTAGTTATGTTTAAACACTACATATAAGCAATTGTTTCTTATATTTGAATGTCATTTACATGCAATTATTAGTTATGTTTAAACATAACCAAACTATGATCATATATTTGATAAATTTGTAAAAAACGCTATAAACAATTACTTTAAATGATATTTTAATTTTTCAAAGTCATAGAAAATTAAAATATTTAATGTGAATAAATGTTACTAATGAATATATTTCATTACATTTATATGCTATAATGAATACTAATTTCTTGTTGCTTTAAGGCCTTTCAAAACCCCATAGTTAATGTTTAAATTGCGTAAAATTATAAATAAAATAGATGACATAGATTGCCTTTTTCAAGTAAAACCATTGGACAAATATGTGAAAACTAAATTTATTTGATAATTGATATATTCATAACATTTGACATGAATAAATTTTTATGTTCAACAAAATATCATCAAACACATTATTCAAACTCATAAATTTGTCCAAACAACGGTACTACACTATTGAAATAAATCATCTATCATTGTTTACTCTCATCCTCATTTTCATTACTCTCATCTCCACTTCCTTTTTCACTATCACAACTAGGTGACATTGGAAAATGAGCAAACTCCTCATTATTAAGACCTTCCGTAACACAAAATGTAAGAAGTTACCAATTACTTGATTTATATTGATATAATAAATATAATAACACTGTTTGATAAATCACCTAAATTAGACAATAAGTTTAGGTAAACCCCTTGTAATATTTGAAAGAATTGATTCAGTTAAAAAAAAAAAAAGAAGAAGAAAGAAGAAATATTAAAATCTAATCATAAATTAATTTTGTTAAGTGTGAGAGATATCTAGCTCATCAAAGAAAATAGAAAGACATCAATAGCTGCTAATGATATTATTTACCAAAAAGTATAAATTCAAAAATTATCAGATTGACATAATTGAATCTTAATTTAGCCTTTACTAAGAAAAACACAAGAAGCAAATCGACAATTAAAACACTATTTCAAAAACAAACTAATAACTTAAAAGAGAAATACACTTCAAAGTAAGATAAATCATAAATTGTACCTTATTATCCTGTGATCATTGTAATTGATGCATTTCTTCTACATCAACATCTTGACTTTTAAGTAGTTGAGCCTGTTCTTTAACTTTTTGTTACCATCTTTAAATTTTGTTATTCTTGGAGTTCTTTTGCTTGGATTCTCCAATGGATGGTAGTCCGTAACTTTTACCAGGATGGTAATCAGACCTAGAGTTTACATTCATATATTCATTAACAATTTCCATTAAGGACTTTTGCATATTCGAAGATTGCGACTCTTGAAACAATCGGACTATCTCAACTTATATCATTAATAACAAAGGACAAAATTTTGGAACATTACATTAGATAATTTATAATAAATTTATTAAAAGAGACCATCATTCATTTTAACATGAACATCAGTAGCTTGCTAATAGACCCAACCTCCAATACCATCCAATTTAGGCTCATAACATCGCGTTTGCTTGAAGAACTCAATTGCATTAAGTGGTTAATGGTGTTGCTCAATCTAATTTGACATGGAATAAATAAGTAAATACTAAACCAAATTTAATATCAAATGCATGAAATTATATAAAATTCTTACATATTCAATCCTTCTTCTTTCAAAAGACTTAGTCCCAATTCTATGCAAATATTTCACACATTTGTGCCTCTTTTCCAATCATTGACTTGGTTTTCTATTATTCCAAAAAAAAAAATTTAATAATTTTCTATAATCCTAAAAAAAATCTTATTTATTACATCTCTTCTTTGCAATCTTTATTACACATATCAACAACTTGTTTCCAATCTTCATCATTATTGATCATAGGTTGAGCTTTATCACCCTCAATTTTCCAATTCTTCCGAATATCACTACGACTCTTTCTATAAAGATGGCCCATCCATCGATTAGCAAGACTATATTTTCTAGATTGTTCATGACATCATCAATATTGAGTTGATTCTACAAAAAACAAATGTAAACAATGATTATTGAAAATGGAGGATAGATGCCTACATAGTAATTTATTTAGATAATTTTTGATACATTATGATTGTGAGATATGGTAGGTATTTTAGTTAAACTATAAAATGAATAACAAGTTGTACTATATGATCATTAATATATTTCAAATGGTATGATCCTCTTTTCAAATCTTAATCGTTTTAAAAGCCTTAATCATGTAAACAAGTTAACCTTCATCATCATTTTGGAACAATGGGAACAATTTCACTAGCATTTTTAAGGTGGTTAATACGTATTCTACATTTTGCTTATTTGTGTTCATGTGTTGTGGGTGAAGTTTTATATCAAATGTGCATTAATGTTAAAATAGGTAAAATTATATATATAAATGTTTATTTCTTACATTAATTTAAACAGTATAGCAATTTTCCACTTTTTAGACCAATTAAGATGTTTCAAATTAGTATTAGAATACAAAATCAAGAACCAAAATATGCAATACATAATATAATAGTAATTTTATTCAATAACATTGTACATACTACACCATAATCAACTAAAAACTATAATTTGGTTAAGGAAGATGTGAAAAGTTGTAAATCATATGATATTATAAATATTAAATATCTAACAAAAGCATACTAACATATTTTGAATACAAAATCAAGTGACACAAATGCTCACATAAATGTGAGACTTAAAATATATGAGGACACACTTATTATTATATTGATTCAAGTTTACAAAGAAACTTGTTCATACAATTATTAGGGTACCAATTAACAATTTGATAAGTGTGTCTATTATATATGAATCTATGAACTAAAGTACACAAAAGCTCATGAGCTTTTAATACACAAGTATAATGTAACTTGAGCAAAATTTTTATAGCAAATTACTATCAAGCATATCTTGCACCTTAACATCATTCACTTTAATGACTTAATATAAATACAAACAACTTCTAGCAATAATAAATTAGATCAAATAAGCATGTAGGATGTTGTAGTGCCTTTCAAGAGAAAGCTAGTTATCATTGATTAGTAGGTTAGCAAAATTGTAATAAACATTGTAATCACTGGAAAAAGAAAAGAAAAGAAAAGAAAAGAAAGGGGCACCATTAACATAGTGATGAGACCTTTTACGGCCCTGTCCAACATCTTAATAGGATTGATCTAACCTTCCATCTCGTCATTAGTTTACATATATTGAATCTCCACCATTAATCACCATTAATATGCAAATTAGTGATAAGATAAGATAAATGGTTGAATTGATCCTTAAAAAACATGGGAAGGATCATAGAAAATTCCAAAATTATATATACTAATAGATTAAAAAATAAAATATGTAATTAAATGCTTTAAAATATATTTGTAAAATGATTAAAATCCTTCAACCTTTAACTTTTATATATCATAAAGTAAAATATTTTAGGCTTTCAATTTTATAATTATCAAATGTACTAGTGTAATTAAAGGGACACACACAAAGGATTGTCACCAATTAAGAAAGTTTGTGTGGTTATGGTTACATTATCATACAAAAAGGGTCCACTATTTTTGTATATCCCTACCAAGGTTATTATAACCTTTGATTCAAAATTCGTCAACGTGTGGCTAACAAACAAAAAAGGAAAATGTGTCAACATTTTTTTTGTAGTAAAATTTGTCAATGTTGTATAGCCGGTCTATATACAAAACATTAATTGACATATTAGGAGCAACCATTAAGATAAGTTTTAATACATTTTTCTTTTATAAAAGTTGTAATAAATATTACCAAATCTAACATTATTTTTACAACACTAATAAGTTTTCGAGGAACATGCTTAGACAGTGAGTATGTGAAGCAACTGAAGTCATGTATTATTAGCAGAAAGTATTATTAAGAGATTAAAAGCTTATGAAATATCCTACTAGCAAATAGCTTAAGGAATTTTTTACTATTGTAAAACATTGAGTGTCTTTCTTTTCGAAAGAAGTATCTCTCATAAAGAGTGTATAACGAGCCTTATTTTGATAGGTGATTTAGACTTAAAGAATTAATGCAAGAAATGAAGGCATTCTATGTCGAACGTAAAGGGTTAAGACTAGTGGAGAATTAAGAGAAGTCGAGAGAACCATAAAAGACACAAGAACAATAACTTCTGCTAGGTGTTGCTAGAGTTATCACAGTTGCAAACTTCACTTGTACTTGTTTTTAAAAATAGATAGTAGATTTTCTAACAGTTGAGTTAATAGGAAGAATGTATGTATCTAGGCTTTTAAATCTCTCCCTTCCTCTCTTACTTTACTTTACCTTATTATTTTCTTATTACTATGCTTTAACTTGTGAATCCAAGCGTTACTACTTAGGAAGAAGCAAGCAAATGCGCATAATTTTGATATTATATTAAGTGCTTCTACAATATAATCTAAAAAGGGAGTTAATTGAATTTGATCTCTAATTTTATTAAATAACCAATTCACTCCCCCTATTGGTTACTTGACACAGCGTAACACATGAGATTAAAATAGGATTTTATCAAAAACCGTTGATTTTATGAATACCTAATGTGCGATCTTCAAATATCAATTGATTTTATGAATTCCTAGATATTTGTCATCCAAATCCGATAATTTTATGAATTCAAGAATTTGGGAGAAAAATAGAGCAATGATGGCTCAAAATTTTGTTAATATTCAAATGCTTCCATGTTTAATGCCCTAGGGCATATAAGTAATACCAAGCACAAAGCTACCCAAAATAAATCATGAAAATTTTCTAAAAATAGAAATGTCTAAAATTTAAGGATACATAGCAAATTAAAAGACAAATACAATGCCACAAATGAAACTCAACACAGAGGTGTCTATAAAAAGTTATAGGTAATCTAAAAATTATCAAAAATAACAAATTCGATTGTTTAAGAGACTAAACAAAGGAATTTACCCTTAAAATAGTCTGGCTCAACACCAAAGGTACTAACTTCTTCGAGCTAGCTCATTTCCTTTAAAATAAGGTCTAGAAATCAAGATATCGCAATCAACCCATTTTTGTCCCATCTCATCACGTACCCATTTCCTAATACCTCCACCTCATCATTACCTATCTAAGTACTACAATTGGTGTCAAAGCTTTGGTACTTTCTTGATATAATGTGTAACATCTCGCATTTTTATAAAAAGTGCTTTACTTTTAAGAAAAACATCAATGGCAAACAATGGTACTTATCTACTAGAAGGCCAATTTACCTCACATCCACCTTTGAATATTTGAGGTGCAAGATGAAAACCTTCATTAAGGTAATGAAGTCAAGTGTTTGGTCAATTATCACAAAAAGGAACTAACTCTTCAATTTTTTTTTTTATATTTTTTTTCAAATCATTACCTTTTTTTTATTTAAATGAAATCATAATGCTAGGGTGCATACGAAAATATATGGTTATTTTACAAAAGCAATGATGATGGAATCAATAAACTATATAGCATATATGTAGTATACGTTGATGTAAGAAAGCCAAGCTACTACAATGATGTAATCATAGGTTTAAATGAATTAATTAGAAATTTACAATAATGATTTTGTAAGCTTTATGAATCCTAAAGCTTCATTACGTTACATGGGAGTCGATACAAGTGGAGTTACAAAGCTACTGTTTAAAACTACAACTAAGTAGGTTTATACTTTAGTCCATGTATGAGTATGCTCTTTTGTACCTAAGGATTGTAAGTTATTACACCTGCTTGTGCTTGTAAATTTTAATACCAAAATTTTTAATAAATCATTTATAAATATTATAGCATAAAACCAAGGCTAAGGATGGAGATTTCATAAAATTTGAGGGGTAAATGGGTCATTTTATGAACAGAGTATAAATACTATGTTATGACCTAAGACTCATCTTTTTCACCTCCTCATAGTAAAACAATAGTAAGACAAGGAAATGCTCTAGAGAAGACATAAAGGTGACTAAAGGGAAATTAACAAGATTATAATCCAATCTTGTCTAAGTAAGGTTTTACTATGAAAGTATTAATTAGAATACCAAATTGAAAATTTACCCATTTGACATCATCTTAATCACTCAAAATCCAAATCAAGGAATAGGATGTAACAAGCATAAGAATCAACAGATTAAGGATTCAATTTACAGAAATTCGATGTAAGTATTCTAATCTATGTTAATTGAGTGGAAAATACATGTTTTAGGAATAAATTAAACTTAGGAGTAAAAAGAATTGAAATTAGGATGAATTAGTATAAAGGAATTAAGGTTCGTGAGATGTACCAAGAGATACACAGCCTTATTTCGACCGTGTTAAACCTAGGCATACTGAAAGATACACAACCTCTCAACACAGTTGTGTCACGCCCGTGTCAAACTAAAACCTTATAGAAAGATACACGACCTACCAACATGGTTGTGTTTTATCTATATCGAACCTAAATTTTACAAAAAGATATACGACCTCCCAATATGGTCGTATCTCACCCTTGTTAAACCCAAACCTTACAGAAAGGTACACGACTTCCCCAACATGGTCGTATCCCACCCCGTGCCAAAATATAATATACATAGAAAGGTACATGACCTTTGACACGGTCGTATATTATCCCGTGTTAAGCTACATGGCCTCCAACATGGTCGTGTTGAGTGAAACATAACCTAATTGTGTACCTATTTAACTTCTAATTAAATTAATTTTCACGCAACCTAGATAGTTAGTAAGACCCTAGATAATCTAATAGGTTAAGAGAATTAAGGGATTAAATTATTCTTACATTAGTACTAAGAAGGACTTATTAATGTTGTATAGATTTCAACTTAGCTTAAGTTCAGGACCGGATGTGCTTAAGGCTAGGATTCAAGGTACGTATGACTTATGTGTTTCTTGTGATTGCTTAAGTTAGAATATATTGTTGAAATTGATTAAGTACAAAATTGATTAAGTGCTTAAATGTATGTTGTTTGTGCTTGGTTCGGCCTAAGGGCTCATAGTGGTAGACCCCTAAGGAGCACCCTAATGATCCTTATGTGATGTTGTCCCTAGTGGAGTCATGCTTGGAAATGATTTAGGTTGGTATAAGGTTTAAGTGTTTAAGTGATCATGGGGTGGGGGTCGTAGTAGCAGTTCTCATCACCAAGTTTAAGTGTTTAAATGATCATTAGTGTGCAACCTATAGTGGCAGTTCCAATCATCAAGTTTAAGTGTTTAAGCGACCATGGGTGTAGGGTCTATAGTGGCAATTCCCATCACCAAGTTTAAGTGTTTAAGTGATCATGAGTGTAAGGTCAGCAGTGGTAGTTCCCACCACCAAGTTTAAGTAGTTTAAGAGATCATAGGTGTAAGGCCCTATAGTGGCAGTTCCCATCACCAAGTTTAAGAGTTTAAGGGATCATGGGTGTAGGGCCCGTAGTGGCAGTTCCTATCACCAATTCATGTTTCAATTCTTTAAGTGTGTTAAGAGGGTCATGAGTACCCTGTTGTTGCTTGTGGGCTTAAATAATATCATGAAATGGTTGTTGTTGTTTAAGAACTACAGAATACATGTGATACTTGTTAATGCTTGTTCATGCATATGTGTTTGTGTTATACTTACAGGGCATTAGCTCACCCTTTAGGGAATATTTTTTTAGATGTAGGTATTGAAAGAGATAATAACCTAGAAGATAACCAGGGATTGGGTGAACCACAAAGAGAAGGAGAAGATGGTTGTCATTATTACTATGGCAACTAGAAATTATAAAGAACTTTACTATTTAGATGTAATAGTTAGTAGTATATGAAGGATAGTAACTTAGAGGTTTTATATACTTTCGCTGCATTAGTTATTGATTGTAGATTTATGCTAGATTGGTTTCAAGGTTTAAATGATGAATTGTAATGTTTTTACATTAAGTTAAGAAGTACTAGATATAATTGAATGTTGATGTACAGGAATTGCAAGATTAAGGGGTACCATAGTAAACTAAAGCCTTAATGTGTTCTTATGTGATAAGGACACATAGCGAGCAATAGTGTGACCCTTGTCTTTAGGGTGTTACAACTTATATGGTATCAAAGCCTTGGTTTATGATCTTTAGAGGCTTAAGTTTGGATCTATAGAGAATAAGTTTATGATCTTTAGGAACTTAAGTTTTGATTTATAGAGAACAAGTTGATGATCTATAGAGAATTAGGTTTTGATCTATAGAACATAGGTTAATGATCTTGAAGAACTTAGGCTTTTTGATCTTTAGAAAATTAAGTATATGGTTTGTAAGATAGTGAGATATGAAGAGAGTGGGAAAATATGGGACGTGATTTATTCAATAATTTATTTTATTATACTACTATTTTATTTTCATTTATTCCAACTGTTAAGTTATATATATGAGTATGCATTATGTGTAGAGGTATATGTATATATACCTACATGATATGATTTTAACATTAAATGATAATGACCTAAGTACATCTGGTTATCTCATCTTAAATAGAATGCCTCCAAAAAGAATTGTTGGATTAGGAGTTGGAAGGGGTACTAGACATAGTAACCTTAATGAAAGGAATAATTAGGGTCAACAACCACAAGCAAAAAGACGCTCGATGGCTAAAGAGATAGTCCAACTGCTATAAACTATGACCTAATTAGTCAGGCTATTGACACAACAACAACAAGCCCCCAATCTCCTAGAGCATAAAACTATCAATTAACCTATTAACTTTGATAGTTTCATCAGGGTAGCCAAAGAATTAAACCTAAGTGTGGATGACCTAATTGAAGTAGAAGATTGGTGATGTGCTTTAAAATCCGAATCACAAGCACACAATTGCAATTAAAGAATCAACTAAACAAATTCCATAAAGTGGCATGATTCCAATTGCCTCAATTATGACTTAATCTGATACCAAAAGATGATGTGCTTAAAAAGAGAATCCAAACACATGAACATAATTCCAAATGATCAATCAATCTCAAATGCACAATTGGACTTACAAATGGAGTGATGCCTAGTATAACATAAACCCAAATTACATGAATCAATTGGAAAGTAACATAAAGGACTTCAATACCAATCAAATTACATATAACATCCAATTCTAATCTATTAAAATTAGAGCAATATGAACCCTAATTAGCGTGAACAACAAATGATAGAAAACAACCTATTATCACTAAATATTACACACTAGTAATAAAAAGGAAGCAACTTGGAAGTTTTTTATACTACTCATAAGAGATTTCAAGCCTCACTAGCCACAATTTCCTAGAAATTGATAAGAATGTGTATATTAGCAAGATGACTCACTCTCTCTCATGGCAATAAGATGTTTTTGTTCAAAATGTCAAAAGCTCCCTAAAAACCTTAGTTAGCAAATATTTATACTTGCTCCAGTTAAGGTAAAAATGTTCAAAAATTACACATATGCCACTAAGTGGCTGGTTCTACACAAATTATAAGTCCCAAAAATGAACAAAAAATGGTCGGTTCAATAAAGACAAATACAAGTGTAAAAGATGGTCTTCAAATGGCCAGTTTTTCAAGTCAATTGAGTAATTTGTGGGCCGTTGGATGTGACTCCAAAAATGTCCCGCAAGTTGGTCATTAGTACATGTTATTTGGCCATCCCATAAAATCGATCAATGTACCTACTATAGTGCAAAACCAAACATTATTAGATAAAAAGTGAACATATGTGGATATCTTGGATCATACATCCAAATTAGGTTCCCCCACTGCTAGAACTGTAGGGTAGATTCCCATCATCTCCTCGGGCCTCTGAAAGATTTTCCCTTAAATCTAAGGGGTCATCTCTTTGACTAAAACTCGATGTCTTTGTTTACCTATTTGCCTGACTTTTAGAAGAACCAGAGGTATTTCTAATTTGTTCTTGGAAAGAGCGTACCTCAGATGGAGACATAGGTGTCAAGACTATTCATGTACCATCCTTTTGAAACATGTAAGTGTTTCTAAACCCATCATGTAACACCTTTCTACCAAACATCCAAGGTCTACCCAACAATAAATGAAAGGCGCACATAGGAAGCACATCACAAATAATCTCATCATGGTATTTATTTCCTACACTGACTGGCACCTTTGTCCTTTGTGTAACATGTAGACTACCATGGTCATCCAACCAATGCAATTTGTAAGGGCTAGGATGCTGGCTAGTGGCTAGTTGTGATGAGAGCCATGATGGGAGCCAAGCCGGAAGATGGAATGTGGATCCTCTTGAAGTGCCACCTGGACCGATCACAAGAACTCGAGCGAAATGATTAAAGGAAGCACTTAACGGGTTGATAAAGGATGTCCATGAAGTCGGAAAGGATTGGAGCAATCATGAAGTTGGAAAAGATTGGAACAACCATAGGAATGCCCTTGCTCTTGTACAAGTCATAGCGGATACGAATTGAAGAGGGCGTGTCTTTACAAGGCACGGCTGTGTAGGAGTCTGGAGGTTACACAAAATCATACACGGTCGTATACACTGTTCAAAGGCATGGCTGTGTATGGTGTCAAGAATTTCCATAGAAAGATACATGACTAGAAGTACACAGTCGTGTATGGTGTCAAGAATTTCCACAGAAAGATACACGACTAGAAGTATACGATCGTGTACATCTCCAACGCCGGCTCCAAGGCCGCCGGCCTTCATTCCCACGCTGCCAGCCTTTAAGTCATTGTTTTGTTATTTTTACGCAACTTATTGAAGTTATGTCGTTTTGGGGCATCATTGTTACGAATTCTAAACCCTAATATAAAGCTCTTAGGGTTTAGAATATAGAATATACAACATACAAGTTTGAAAACACTTTTGAGAGAATTCCTCTCTTGGTTCTTTAAAGAACTACTCTAGAACTTATCGGATTTTCTTCTGTGGCGTTCATCCCGACTTATCAATCGGTCTTTCATCCCGATTGTAGCGTCTACATAATATACCAAGGTTCTTGTCTCACTTATAGGCAACGGGTCGCGATTTCCACTCGATTGTTTGGCATCTTGGGTAGCAATTCCGAACGTATTGGTATTGGGTTTCGTCACACGTTGGTATGGTTCGTATCAGTTTGGTATCAGAGCAAACCGATTTCGTATCAGTTTGGTATCAGAGCCTAGGTTTGTTAAAACATCAGTTTGGTTTGAGGAAGGTAACATCAAAACCCTAACTCCAATCGTTCATATCAATTGTTCGTATTCAATTTCATAGTGTTACTTATCTATTGAAAGTGTAGTACCTACTATTCAATTTTTTTATAAAAAAAAAAAGAAGAATCACGACAAAAAAAAGGAGGAACGTGATCAAGAGCAACAAACAAAGGCAACAAAAAAAAAATCTAAAAGAAAAACAGGAAAATTTCAAGCTCTAAAGTTGAATTCTACGGAAGGGAATTGGTATAGTTTGGGTTAGTTTCAAGAGAATTGAGAAGAGGAATTGGCGAATTGATATCATTATTACTTATGAGAATACACGAGTGATTGTATGATATCATCATTTGAGGGAAATACTTAAGGGAGTGTATCGTGAGGCTTAATTATATATATTTGTGTTCGTGCTAACCTTTTTCTGTAGGGACGATGTCGAGGCAACATTCTCCTGAAGGTGAGAGGGGAAGGTTTGATGCTAGGTTAGTGATTGAGGCGTTGAGGGGTGAGATGAAGAGGATGTTTCAAGAGGGGATGGAACAAATTCATGAGACGGTGGAATAAAGATTAGAGCAATCTAAAAACGTCTTCCAAGAGCGTAAGAGGGAGAGTTGTTCTAGGAGAGTACAAAGGGGTGGAGATGAAATGTCTGATGATGAATTTGATGAACCTTCTGTCGGGAGTTATAGAGGATATAGTGGTAGGAATAGAGGAACTATGGATTGGGAAGATAGAGGAGATAGGAATAGAGAGGATAATCAACTAAGTAGTATAAAGATGAAGATTCCTCCTTTCCAAGGGAAGAATGATCTCGAGGCGTACTTAGAGTGGGAGAAGAAGGTAGAGAAGGTGTTTGATTGTCACAACTATAGTGGGAGAAAGAAAGTGAAACTTGCTGCCATTGAATTTTTGGATTATGCCATAGTGTGGTAGGATCAACTAATGTTAAATCGAAGAAGAAATGGCGAACCACCTATTGAGTCGTGGGAAGAGATGAAGAGGGTGATGAAGAAGCGGTTTGTACCTACGTATTACTATCATGAATTACACAACAAATTGCAAACTCTTAAGCAGGGAAGCCGAAGTGTGGATGAGTATTTCAAGGAGATGGAAGTTACTATGATTAGGGCGAATGTAAAGGAGGATAGAGAGGCTACCATGGCTAGGTTTCTTGCTAGATTGAATAGAGAAATTCAAAATGTCGTGGAATTGCAGCATTATGTAGAATTGGAAGATATGGTTCATATGGCTATAAAGGTTGAGAACCAACACAGGAGGAAAGGTAGTAGTATTGCACGGTTTCAATAGGGTGTTGGTTCATCCGCCTGGAAGACTAACCAATGGAAGAAGGAAGAAAAGCCTTTACCCACCAAACCAAAAGGAAGGCAGAGGCAAGCGAGTTCTACTCCTGGTAAACAAGGTAAACCTGATTCTTCTACTCCTAGAAATCGTGACATTAGATGTTTTAAATGCCAAGGTAGAGGCCATATTGCTAGTCAATGTCCGAATAGGCGTGTTATGATTCTACGTGATGATGGTGAGTATGAGATTGAGGGGGATAGTGAAGAGGATGATATGCCTCCATTAGAGGATGCTAGTGATGATGAGAAGCCTGCAATAGGGAGGTTAGTGGCAATAGTGAAGAGAGCTTTGAATGTGCAGGTGAAGGAAGAAGAGGAAGTGCAAAGAGAGAATATCTTTCATACTAGATGTTATCTAGGTGATCATATTTGCAGTTTGATCGTTGATGGAGGAAGTTGCACTAATGTAGTGAGTACTTTTATTGTCGAGAGGCTGGGACTCAAGACTACTAAACACCCTAGTCCATATAAATTGCAGTGGCTGAATGATAGTGGCGAGACTAAGGCGAGTAAGCAAGCCTTGATTGCTTTTCACATTGGTAGGTATGAGGATGAGGTGTTATGCGATGTAGTGCCAATGCAAGTGTGTCATGTGTTGTTGGGGAGGCCATGGCAATTTGATAGGAAGGTTGTTCATGATGGCTTCTCTAACAAGTATACGCTTGTTCACCAAAGGAAAAGCTTTAATCTTAAACCTTTAACACCTAAACAGGTGTATGAGGATCAGTTGCAGCTACAACAGTCTTTTGCAAAATATAAGGTGAGTGAAAAACAGAGGGAGAGTGAGAGAGCAAAAGACAACGAGAAAGAAAAGGAACACAAAAGTCGATATCAAAAGGAAAAAGAGAGGAAGGCTGGAAAGAGTGTAAGAGACCAAATTGAAGGAGGATCAACTTTGGTGGTGAGTGAAAAGGAGAGTGCAGCCTTGCAAAAGGAGAGTCGTGTGGCAAGAGCGAGTGTAGTGAGGAGAGCGTTAGTGATGAAGCAACCTATGTTGTTGCTGGTTTTTAAGGATACTTGTTTGAATACTAATGAATTATTTAACTCTGTGCCTAGTGTGGTTGTGTCTATTGTGCAGGACTTTGAAGATGTCTTCCCTGAGGAGGTTCCAAAGGGTTTACCACCTATTCGAGGTATTGAGCACCAGATTGACCTAGTACCCGGAGCATCGATTCCAAAAAAACCGGCTTATAAGAGCAATCCAGAGGAGACAAAGGAACTCCAAAGGCAAGTCAATGAATTAATGGAGAAGGGGTACGTGAGAGAAAGCATGAGTCCATGTGCAGTGCCTGTGATTTTGGTGCCTAAGAAGGATGGGTCATGGAGAATGTGAGTGGACTGCCGCACCATCAACAACATCACGGTAAAGTATCGTCATCCCATTCCTTGCTTAGATGACATGTTAGATGAGTTACATGGGTCTAATGTCTTTTCCAAAATTGATCTGAAAAGCGGATATCACCAAATTAGAATGAAAGAAGGTGATGAATGGAAAACCGCATTTAAGACAAAATATGGATTGTATAAGTGGTTAGTAATGCCTTCCGGTTTAACTAACGCACCTAGTACTTTTATGAGACTTATGAACCATGTTTTGAGGACTTTTATTGGCAAATTTGTGGTTGTCTATTTTGATGATATCCTCATTTACAACAAGAGTTTGGAGGACCATATATCTCACTTGAGGGATGTTTTAGAAGTGCTTCGAAAGGAGCAATTATATGCTAACCTCAAGAAGTGCACTTTTTACACAGACAAACTTGTGTTTCTTGGTTTTGTTGTTAGTGCACAGGGAATACATGTTGATGAAGAAAAGATTCGTGCGATCCAAGAATGGCCTAGTCTAACTAATGTAAGTAATGTGCGGAGTTTCCATGGACTAGCGAGTTTTTACAGGAGATTTGTGAAGGATTTCAGCACCATTGCAGCACCACTTACTGAGGTAATTAAGAAGAACGTGGGGTTTAAATGGGGAGAGCAACAAGAGAAGGCCTTTTAAACGCTTAAAAATAAGCTGACTCAGGCGCCATTACTTGCTTTACCTAATTTCTCTAAAACGTTTGAAATTGAGTGTGATGCTTCAGGATTAGGTATTGGAGCAGTGCTCATGCAGGAGAGAAGACCAATTGCATTCTTTAGCGAGAAGCTAAGTGGGGCAACCTTGAACTACCCTACTTATGACAAGGAGTTATATGCATTGGTTCGAGCATTGGAGACTTGGCAACACTATCTTTGGCCAAAAGAGTTTGTGATCCACACTGACCATGAATCGTTGAAGTACTTGAAGGGACAACATAAGCTAAACAAAAGGCATGCTCGTTAGGTGGAGTTCATCGAAACATTTCCCTATGTCATCCACTACAAGCAAGGTAAAGAGAATGTCGTTGCTGATGCACTTTCTAGAAGGTATGCTCTTATCTCTACTCTTAGTTCTAGACTGCTTGGTTTTGAGCACATTAAGGAATTGTATGCTACTGATCGAGATTTTTGTGAGGAGTATGTGCATCGTGAGAAGAGTGGTCATGGTAAGTTTTATAAACATGAAGGATTCTTGTTTAGGGAGAGTAGACTATGCATTCCAATTTTTTCTTTAAGAGAATTACTAGTGAGGGAGTCTCATGGAGGAGGTTTAATGGGACATTTTGGAGTAGCTAAAACCTTAGGGGTATTGCAGGAACACTTCTATTGGCCTCACATGAAATGAGATGTTGAGAGGATTTGTGAGCGATGTGTCACGTGTAAGCAAGCAAAATCTACAGTCCAACCTCAAGGGCTTTATACCCCACTTCCCATTCCTCATGAGCCTTGAGTAGATATTTCCATGGATTTTGTGTTAGGATTACCCAGGTCTAGACATGGTCGAGATTCTATTTTTGTAGTCGTGTATAGATTCTCTAAAATGGCACATTTCTTTCCTTGTCACAAAACAAATGATGCTTGCAATATTGCTAATTTGTTCTTTAGGGAAGTTGTGAGATTACATGGTATGCCTAGAACAATCGTATCGGATAGAGATGCTAAGTTCTTGAGCTACTTTTGGAAGACCTTGTGGGCTAAGTTAGGAACTAAGTTATTGTTTTCTATTACTTGTCATCCATAGACTGATGGTCAAACTGAGGTAGTAAATCGAACTTTATCTACTTTGTTGAGGGCTGTCATTAAAAAGAACATTAAAAGTTGGGAAGATTGTTTGCCGCATGTTGAATTTGCCTATAATCGCTGATAGAGCCATTTTATACTCAATCTTTATAGTATAAATTGTGTTAAATTATTATTGATTTTATAGAAATCATAAGGAAATGGTACTTTAATTCTATCATCGTGATAAATCAGGTTAAATGGAGTCAAGGATGCTAATTCAAGTATTTTAGAGAAGTCATCTACAACTTGGATCAAGACAAGAAATTACACCACCGGAGGAAGCACGGTTTGAGGCACGGCCAATGTTCAAACCGTGTTACACACTGGACAAGAAGGCAAAAATGAGGACTTTGAACAGAGAGAGACACGGCTTAAGGCACGGCCGTGGTGGAACCCGTGGGAGAAACCGTGCTTGAAGCCGTGGTAGAAGCCAGGACCAAGGAGAAGAAAGTGTGGAACATCAAACAGATGAAGGCACGGCTTGAAATCTGGCCGTGTGTCTAACCGTGGTTCACACTGGGCGCGGATGAAGACTTGAAGAATATGCACAGAGGATGGCACGGCTTGATCCACGGCCGTGTGTTGAGGCGTGCCAGGCAGACGAATCTTCACTTCTCGAAATCTACTTGGAAAAGGAAAGATATTTTCGTATCTTGCTAGCAAAAGATCACATGCTACCCCCCTAACAATATAAATAGAACCAACCCTAGAGGGTTAGGACAACTTTTAAACTTTTGAATCTTTGGATCTTGAAGAACCTTGGATCATCTTGGAGGCAGAGCAAGCAACCAGGTTCATTATGTTTTTACTTTTTATTTTCGTTTTATTGATGAACATGAGTAGCTAAGCTACTTTTCTAGCCAAAGGGTCATAGATGTTTAATTCTCCACGAATTGTGAGGTCTAATTGACTTGTATTTATTCTATTCTTTGCTTTCGGGTATTTATATATCTTCTAATCGTTTTGTCATTATTATCTTTGTTGATTGGTATGAATAGAGCTCTTCTACTCAATTAGCAAGTTAATATATTGTCAACTAGCACGTCAAATTCGTAATTATTTGATTGTTCTAGTCTTAGTGACGCAATAACATGTTTGGTTATAAAAGAGATGATCGAATTCATGTTATGGAGGTGTGTGATCATGTTTAAATAGGTTATCTTATAATCTACTGGCATGAATTGGTGGTCTCTCTAGATCTTAATGCTATTGATAGATTAAATCCTAAGCGCTTGTCTAAGGGTTGTTTAATCAATAAGAGAAATAATTCAAAACGCTTGTCCGAGGTTATCGAGGAAGTAAGGAGAGATAGGTTGTTAGAGCTTGTTAATAACCATAACCAATTTATCTAGGAACTAGAATAGAGAACATTTGCATCGATGATCAATTCCTAGAATTAAACCATCTTGATTCCTTTGGCTAGGCTTTTTATCAATATACAACTTTCTTAACTTGTTTTAACTTTGTTCAATTCACAAACCAAACCTCCCCCCATTTTCCTTTTCCTTTTATTCTCCTTGAATAGAAATAAGTTTAACCAATCTCTGTGGATTCGACCCTACTCACCACTACATGCAAATCATATAATTGTCTAGGAGTAGGTTTTATTTTTGTTGGATTCGACAACCATCAAATTTTGGCGCCGTTGCCGGGGATTGGTGTCAAATTTATTTCTATTCTTGTATGACTCGTTCTTCTCAGATAGGTGAACTAACTTATAATCCGGAGATTGAGAAGACTCTAAAGAGGTTGCGACAAGAAGCTAGATCATCCCCCGGACCGAACTTAGTATCGGACTTGTCAGATTCATCCTTTGATTCTGAAAAAGAGGACGACATGGCAAATCTCGAGAGAACCTTAAGGGAGTTGGCTGCACCGGATGTGAATCAACAACCACTTTGTATTCACTATCCTGAACTAGCTGTGGAATTCGAATTGAAATCTGGGTTGATACATCTGCTACCTACATTTCATGGTCTTGAGAATGAAGACCCTCATAAGCATTTGAAAGAGTTTCATATAGTGTGTTCTAGTATAAGGCCGCAAGGAATAACCGACGATCAAATCAAGCTATGTGCTTTTCCATTTTCTTTAAGTACTAAAGCTAAAGATTGGTTGTTTTATTTGCCTCCAGGTTCTATCACCACTTGGATAGATATGGTCAGACTCTTCTTGGACAAATTCTTCCCCGCATCTAGAGCCGCTGGTATAAGAAGAGAAATTTGTGGTATAAAACAAAGGGACACCGAGACTCTTCATGAGTATTGGGAGAGGTTCAAGCAATTATGTGCAAGCTGCCCACAACATGGGATATCTGAACAACTCCTTATCCAATACCTCTACGAGGGCCTACTTCCGATGGAAAGAAAGATGATGGATGCTGCAAGTGGAGGCGCCATAGTAAACAAAACCCCTAGTCAAGCTAGGGAATTGATCTCCATTATGGCTGCTAATTCACAACAATTTGGGTATAGGCACGATACGTCTTCAAGGAAGGTAAATGAGGTAAGTGTGTCTAACCTTGAACATCAAATTTCTAATCTTACCTCCCTTGTGCAGCAGCTAGTTCTTGGAAAAATGCAGCAGATGAAGGCTTGTGGAATTTGCGCTGCTCCTAATCATCCAACCGACATGTGCCCCACATTGCAAGATGACAATCATGAACACGCCAATGCTGTAGGCGGATTTCCAGGACAACCGCAAAGGAAGTATGACCCCTATTCAAATACTTACAATCCTGGATGGAGGGATCATCCTAACTTCCGATATGGCAATAACCCTCAACATGTCCAACAATTCCAGCCAAAGCCATCACACCACGTACCCCAAGCTCCTTCCACTTCAGGTATGCCCCTTGAGGATATTGTTAAGTCTCTAGCTGTGAATACCAAACAATTTCAGGAGAAAACAAAGCAAAGCATTCAAAACTTGGAGCATCAGGTAAGCCAACTTGCTTCAGCTGTTAATAGGTTAGAAACTCAAGGTAAGTTACCTTCTCAAACTATTCCAAACCCGAAGCAAAGCGTTAATGCCATTACCTTGAGAAGTGGAACAGAATTGCAGGGATCAAATAAGAAAGGACATCCGTCTAATCTTGAGGAAGAGACCAAGAAAGAGATTTCGACTCCGAGCCAGCAGGGCGACCAGATTAGCAACTCTCTAGTTGAGCCATCGAAGGTCACATTGATACCACCTCCTTTCCCCTCCAAATTAGCGAAATCCAAGAAGGAAGCGGAAGAAAAAGAGATTCTAGAAACGTTTCGTAAAGTCAAGGTAAATATTCCTATACTTGATGCAATTAAGCAAATACCGCGCTATGCTAGATTCCTCAAGGACTTGTGCACTAACAAAAAGAAGCTGAAAGGTAATGAAAAGATTAGTGTGAGTGAAAATGTTTCAGCTATTATTCAGAAGAAGCTTCCTCCTAAATGTAAGGACCTAGGTATGTTCGCCATTCCTTGCAAAATAGGTAGTCTTGGAATCGCTAAAGCCATGTGTGATCTAGGAGCTTCTATCAATGTCATGCCTTTGTCTGTTTATCAACGTTTAAATGTTGGTCCTTTAAAGGAAACGGGTATTATTGTTCAACTTGCTGATAGGTCCAATGTTTATCCTGAGGGAGTTCTAGAGGATGTTTTAGTTCAAGTCAATGGGTTGGTTTTTCCTGCTGATTTTTATGTGCTTGACATGGACGATAGTGATTCTCATACTTCATCACTGAAATTATTAGGGCGACCATTCCTTAAGACTTCTAAAACGAAAATCGATGTAAATGATGGCACCCTCACTATGGAATTTGATGGTGAAGTGATTAAATTTAACATTTATGATGCCATGAAACATCCTAACGATATCTCTCCTGTTTTTGTTACGGATGCTATTAACCCATCACCACAGGCACCAAGGCTGGAATCCAAATCCTTATCCGAATATTTAGCCAGGAACGTCTAGCCAAAGACGTTAAAGAAAGGCGCTTCATGGGAGGCAACCCATGTAAAAAAAAAAAAAAAGTTTTGTTTTGCATTAGTTTTGGTTTGTTTTGTTTTAGTTTAGTTTGTTTTGATTTTAGTATAGTTTTGAACTCTTTGGATCGGCTGCAGCAAGGATACATATCATTAGATGACACTTTCCAGAGCTTAAAGGGAGCACTCCAATACCAGGGAAGTACCAATATTTCCTCTCTCGTATTCTCTAATGTCCTTTGTGTTGTTAATTCCTCTTCAATTGTGCTGAATTAGGAACAGTGAGGACACTGTTCAAGCTAAGTGTGGGGGAGAGGATAATAAAATATAGAGAATAGAGAACTAACTTATACTCTGAATGTTTGTCCTTAAGCAATTTTAAGCCAAAGTTTTTCAAAATTATCATGAAATCTAAAGATTGTACTAAATGTTGTAATAAGCATCTACAAAATGTGAAATTGACTTGTTCAAATGCTTTACTCACCCGCTGCTGTGATTAGAATACATGGTTAAAATTAAGTAGTGAAATCTTTAAGAAACAAATTTACCTTGTATTTAGCTTTAGAATTGGAAGTCTAAGAGTAAGTCGAGTCCCTAAGTGAAAAATAAACAAGTTTACTTCTAGGTTATATTAGCTACTGTATACTTTTTGAAGTTGTTTGTAAAAAAATCATGACACTTAAAAAAAAAAAAATCAAGCATAGCCATTACTCCAATGATTCAACTAATTGAGTTAAGAGTATTCAAACTTGAATGTTAGAGTGAGGAAGAGTCCGTAGGGGTATCTCAAAACCCGGTCACTTGAGTGATGAGCTCGGGATGTTGCCGACTCAATGAACTCACTATAACGATAAGGGCGAAAAAGGCAAAAGTTCATGAAAAGAAGCGGGCAAAAACCCGTCAAAACAGATGCTTGAATAAATCAAAAGAACATGAATGTAAACATTCATTGAATAAAACAAGACTAGAAAAGGGAGAAAATCTATGGAAAGAGTTGATACTATATGCTTTTACTTTATGTTGCAAGGATTATATGTTTGCTAATGTCTAATGAAGTTTAATTGGGTGTTTTTCCTTAGTGGATTAAGTATTTACTTTTGGAATAAAAATTCTTTTGCTAAACATGAGGATTAAAGTTTGTTTTGTTTAGATTAGCTATTGAATTTTGTCCATAGTAATTTGATCACAGGAAACCAATTGGGTTGAAGTAGTAGACATTAAAATTACAAGTCATGAATTACAAATGAATAGATGCTTGGAATGATGAAAAGAAAGCTTGTATAATTTATGACAGATTTCTCAATTGATTTGATGCAATTGCTTGAGGACAAGCAAGAGTTTAAGTGTGGGGGAATTTGATAGAGCCATTTTATACTCAATCTTTATAGTATAAATTGTGTTAAATTATTATTGATTTTATAGAAATCATAAGGAAATGGTACTTTAATTCTATCATCGTGATAAATCAGGTTAAATGGAGTCAAGGATGCTAATTCAAGTATTTTAGAGAAGTCATCTACAACTTGGATCAAGACAAGAAATTACACCACCGGAGGAAGCACGGTTTGAGGCACGGCCAATGTTCAAACCGTGTTACACGCTGAACAAGAAGACAAAAATGATGACTTTGAACAGAGAGAGACACGGCTTAAGGCACGGCCGTGGTGGAACCCGTGGGAGAAACCGTGCTTGAAGCCGTGGTGGAAGCCAGGACCAAGGAGAAGAAAGTGTGGAACATCAAACAGATGAAGGCACGGCTTGAAATCTGGCCGTATGTCTAACCGTGGTTCACACTGGGCGCAGATGAAGACTTGAAGAATATGCACAGAGGATGGCACGGCTTGATCCACGGCCATGTGTTGAGGCGTGCCAGGCAGACGAATCTTCACTTCTCGAAATCTACTTGGAAAAGGAAAGATATTTTCGTATCTTACTAGCAAAAGATCACATGCTACCCCCCTAACAATATAAATAGAACCAACCCTAGAGGGTTATGACAACTTTTAAACTTTTGAATCTTTGGATCTTGAAGAACCTTGGATCATCTTGGAGGCAGAGCAAGCAACCGGGTTCATTATGTTTTTACTTTTTATTTTCGTTTTATTAATGAACATGAGTAGCTAAGCTACTTTTCTAGCCAAAGGGTCATAGATGTTTAATTCTCCACGAATTGTGAGGTCTAATTGACTTGTATTTATTCTATTCTTTGCTTTCGGGTATTCATATATCTTTTAATCGTTTTGTCATTATTATCTTTGTTGATTGGTATGAATAGAGCTCTTCTACTCAATTAGCAAGTTAATATATTGTCAACTAGCACGTCAAATCCGTAATTGTTTGATTGTTCTAGTCTTAGTGACGCAATAACATGTTTGGTTATAAAAGAGATGATCGAATTCATGTTATGGAGGTGTGTGATCATGTTTAAATAGGTTATCTTATAATCTACTGGCATGAATTGGTGATCTCTCTAGATCTTAATGCTATTGATAGATTAAATCCTAAGCGCTTGTCTAAGGGTTGTTTAATCAATAAGAGAAATAATTCAAAGCACTTGTCCGAGGTTATCGATGAAGTAAGGAGAGATAGGTTGTTAGAGCTTGTTAATAACCATAACCAATTTATCTAGGAACAAGAATAGAGAACATTTGCATCGATGATCAATTCCTAGAATTAAACCATCTTGATTCCTTTGGCTAGGCTTTTTATCAATATACAACTTTCTTAACTTGTTTTAACTTTGTTCAATTCACAAACCAAACCCCCCCATTTTCCTTTTCCTTTTATTCTCCTTGAATAGAAATAAGTTTAACCAATCTCTATAGATTCGACCCTACTCACCACTATATGCAAATCATATAATTGTCTAGGAGTAGGTTTTATTTTTGTTGGATTCGACACCCATCAATCGCACAATGCATTCTGCTACTAAGTTTAATCCTTTTGAAATTGTGTATGGTTTTAATCCACTAACTCCTTTAGATTTATCACCTCTGCCTATTTCTAAGTATGTTAATCTAGATGGCAAGAAGAAAGCAAAATTTGTTAAACAGATCCATGAGAAGGCAAGGCTAAACATTGAGCGAAGAACAGAGCAGTATGTGAAACAAGCCAACAAGGGTCGTCGATAAGCTGTCTTTGAACCTGGAGACTGGGTTTGGGTTCACATGCGCAAAGAGCGGTTTCCTGTGTAACGTCAATCTAAACTACTTCCTAGAGGTGATGGATCATTTCAAATTCTTGAGCACATCAATGATAATGCATACAAGATAGATTTACCAGGTGAGTATCAAGTAAGTGCTACATTTAATGTTACTGATTTGAGTCCTTTTGATGCAGGTGATGATTTGAGGACAAATCCTTTTCAAGAGGAGGGGAATGATGAGAGCCATGATGGAGCCAAGCCAGAAGATGGAATGTGGATCCTCTTGAAGTGCCACCTGGACCGATCACAAGAACTCGAGCGAAATGATTAAAGGAAGCACTTAATGAGTTGATAAAAGATGTCCATGAAGTCGGAAGGGATTGGAGCAATCATGAAGTTGGAAAGGATTGGAACAACCATGGGAATGCCTTTTCTCTTGTGCAAGTCATAATGGATACGGGTTGAAGAGGGTGTGTCTTTACAAGTCACGGCCATGTAGGAGTTTGGAGGTTACACAGAATCATATACGGTCGTATACACGGTTCAAAGGCACAGTCCTGTATGGTGTCAAGAATTTCCACAGAAAGATACACGACTAGAAGTACACGGCCGTATATGGTGTCAAGAATTTCCACAGAAAGATACACGACTAGAAGTACACGATCGTGTACATCTCCAATGCCGGCTCCAAGGTCGCCGGCTTTCATTCCCACGCTGCCGGCCTTTAAGTCATTGTTTTGTTATTTTTACGCAACTTATTGAAGTTATGTCATTTTGGGGCATCATTGTTACGAATTGTAAACCCTAATATAAAGCTCCTAGGGTTTAGAATATAGAATATACAACATATAAGTTTGAAAACACTTTTAAGAGAATTCCTCTCTTGGTTCTTTAAAGAACTACTCTAAAACTTATCGGATTTTCTTCAGTGGCGTCCATCCCGATTGTGGCGTCTACATAACATACCAAGGTTCTTGTCTCACTTATAAGCAACGGGTCGCGGTTTCCACTCGATTGTTTGGCATCTTGGGTAGCAATTCCGAATGTATTGGTATTGGGTTTCGTCACACGTTGGCGTGGTTCGTATCAGTTTGGTATCAGAGCAAACCAATTTCGTATCAAGTTGTAATTTATCTACTAATGCAGAAGATATGACATTAGTGCAACTACCACTATCAATGAATAGCACACAAAGGTTACCTTAAATCCGACAAGGTATGTAGAATAGGTTCTCCCTTTGTTTGTCCTTAGCATCTAGAGATAAAGTCAAAACCTTATGGAACACATCAATAGGTAAGTAATGTTCACCTTTTTAATCCTTATGTGTCTCAACGTTCTGATCATCATAGTGCTCCTGCAAAGCCATAGACAGATCTGTAAGCTCGACAGCTTCTTCATCTTCTTCTTCAGTACCCTCTATGACTGTCATTACTCTCTTATTAGGACACTATGCATCCATATGTCTAAATCACATGCATTTGAAGCATTTAATCTGGCGCATCTTCCCACTAGTCAACCCCGGTACTGTCTACCTCACATCAAGTCCAACTACCTCTTTACCCTTCCTAGAAATCATTTTCTCTTTATCTATGCTAGGGGTAATTCTATCTACTGCCCTAATATGCTCACCTATTCCCTTTGGTCGACCCAACTGACCATCAGCCCCCATAGTCTTAATAATAGTACCGGGCCTATTACTAATAACCCGGAATGGATTAGATCGCCTCTACCTTTCCACTTTCAAGGCTAACTATATAGCCTCATCAAGTGTACTATACCTCTGAAGCTCCACAACACAAGCTATCTCATACTTTAACCTAGACACAAAACATGCTAGGGTTTGCTCAGGAAGCTCTACTAACCCACTTCTGATCATCAGAGTTTCAAACTCTTGGACATAATCATCCATTGTTTTGCCTCTCTGTCTCAAAGTCTGTAAATGCATAAACAGTTCCTGCCTATAATGCTTAGGAATGAACCTTTTCCTCAGAACCCTTTTCATGTCTCTCTAGGTATGAATTTTAGCCTCTTCATCCCTTCGCCTGCTGATCACCAAATTTTTCCACCACAAGGTGGCATACCTTATGAACTCAATAGCAACAAGATGAACTCTGGTGTTATCATCTATCTCATAACACTCAAAAAGGCCCTCAACCTTATCCTCCCAATCCAGATAGTCATTTGCTGAACCCTTGCCATCAAATGAAAGCATTTGCAACTTCACATATTTTAGATCCCCAGGTGGTCTGAAATCCCTATTTAGGTAAGAATTGACCCCAAAATTATCATCTATCTCCTCCTTAAAGGCATGATGATCTCCTTCCACTCTCCTTCCCATGTTTCCTCCTCCTACTGCTCTTTGAACGTTTTGAGCAGCTACTCTAGGTGGTGGTGCCTAAGGATTTACCACTAGTGGTTATGGCATTGTCATCCTGTCAATCCTTGTTGATAGTGTAGCAACAATGGTGGTAAGGTCCTGAAGCTATTCCTCCAAAGTTCTCCCACCTGCAGTACGACTACCCTGTCCTCTACCAACTTGGCTATGGGCCTCATTGCCAATCCCCCCATTTATACTATCATTTGACATGTTTGTGGATGTGATTTGCTGAAGTACAAATTTAATCTAAAACAATTGTAGCACTCTCCCTTCACTACATAACACTTCACCCGCTACAACAATCAAATCACCTACAAAATAAACATAACTCTATTTAACTTCACACACCACATCAACATACACACACTTGTACACCCACGGTGTAACAAGCAACCAAGGCAACACACACTTCCCTACACTTTAATTATAGCAACAATTAGTTTGAAGCAATAATTAAACACTTCCAAGTAATAAGTTATTGAATTCAACTAAGCAAGTATTTAAGTATCAATACTTAATAACTTTCACACTTCAATGCTTGTTTTGAAATTTAAACTTTACTTCTAAACTTCCCTTTTCTAGTCATCGCACATACATAATCCTATGCCCCATGTACAGCACCTTCCTTACACACAACTCCATAACAATTTACAACACTTTCCACAACACACTCACATCGCCACACACATAACACAAACATGGTGCACTCACTTCAAACAACAACAACACTTCAAGTGTAGCACCTCCTTGCCTCAACACACACAACACCATACGTTGCAACCTTTTAACTCAATATATACTTACACCGCCACACACAACTCCCTCCAAAGATTACGGCAACAAAAGACAAATGGAAGCAAATATGGACACTAACTCCACATGGCAAGCAATTCAAAATGTTACAACCTTAATGCAACCTTTTCCACAAATGGTAAGAGTCAATTTCAAATTCAAATGAAATGCAAATGAATGTGTTTGAATTCAAATGATTTCCCATTCTCCACACAAATTCAAATCTGAAAATTGTACACTTCCACTTCCGAATGCAAAAGGAAAACACACAGCACACTCCATAACTACTTCAAATTATGGTATTCCAATTATGGAATTCAAATTCAAATAACTTCCCCTTTTTCTACACATAAGGAGCTCACAGGAAGATGATAATCACAAAGGACTAAATCTAAAATTCCACTTCCAATTTCGCAAACAACAAGTATGTCATGGCACAATCACACACAATTACTTCAATTCCTCTTCAAATAACTTCAAGTATGAAATGGAAGAACAAGAACCCTAAATCCCCAAATCAACAAATACAAAATTCCCTTCTCAAAATCGTACTCTGATACCAAAAGATGATATGCTTTAAAATCCGAATCACAAGCACACAATTGCAATTGAAGAATCAACTAAACAAATTCCACAAAGTGGCGTGATTCCAATTGCCTCAAATATGATTTGCTCTAACACCAAAAGATGATGTACTTAAAAAGAGAATCCAAGCACATGATTACAATTCCAAATGATCAATCAATCTCAAATGCACAATTGGACTTACAAATGGCATGATGCCTAATATAGCATAAACCCAATTGCGTGAATCAATTGGAAAGTAACGTAAAGGACTTCAATACCAATCAAATTACATATAACATGCAATTCCAATCTATTAAAATTGGAGCAATATGAACCCTAATTGGCATGAAAAACAAATGATGGAAAAAAACCTATTATCACTAGATATTACACACTAGTAATAAAAAGGAAGCAACTTAGAAGTTCTTGATACTACTCATAAGAAATTCTAAGCCTCACTCGCCACAATTTCCTAGAAATTGATAAGAGTGTGTGTATTAGTAAGAGGACTCACTCTCTCTCATGGCAACAAGATGTTTTTGTTCAAAATGTCAAAAGCACCCTAAAAACCTTAGTTAGCAAGTATTTATACTTGTTACAATTAAGTAAAAATGTTCAAAAATTACACATATGCCACTAAGTGGTCGATTCTACAACAAATTATAAGTCTTAAAAATGAACAAAAAACAGTCGGTTCAATAAGGACAAATACAAGTGCAAAAGATAGTCTTCAAATGGTCGGTTCTTTAAGTTAATTGAGCAATTTGTGGGTCGTTGGATGTGACTCCAAAAATGTCCTGCAAGTTGATCATTAGTGCATGTTATTTGCCATCCCAAAAAATTGATAAATGTACCTGCTATAGTGCAAAACCAAATATTATTAGATAAAAAGTGAACATATGTGGATGTCTTAGATCATACATCCAAATCAGGTTCCCCTACTACTGGAACCGCAGGGTAGATTCCCATCAATTGGATACAAGAAATAGAGAAGACCTTTGTTCTCTTTCAGATACCAAAAGACAAGAAGTTCAATTATGTTGCATTTATGCTAAAGGGAACTGCAGCAAAATGGTGGGTCTTGATTCCAGACTTGCAGGGGAATACATGGATTGGAACATGTTTAAGGAGCTGTTTTATTAGAGGTATTTCCCTACCATCTCTAAAGATAGGATTGAAAACGAATACGACAACTGTGAACAAGGGGACCAAACAATTGAAGAATATGAGGTAAAGCTGAATAGCTTCATCCAATTCCTTCCTAGGAACGTGCGTAATGATGATAAGTCCTAAGCCAGGAGGTTTCTAAGATGCTTAGATTTGGACCTCTAACTTGCAATGGGGACCTTTCAACTGAATACCTATGCTGAGATGGTTGATAAGGCCAAATACCTTGAGCAGAATAAAAAGAGTATAGAGGAACAGAAGAGCCACAATGTAGCAATAGCTCTAGGAAAAAGACCTGCCTCAAGTGGAATGGGGTTAGACAAGGGCAAAAGACACCATGTGCAGCAGGGTAGAACATAAAGTATTGTAGCTCCTCCTTTACAAATTAAACAAGTGCCTTTGACACTTCTTGCAATAGGCCTACTTGTTAAATGTATTAGATGCTATGGGCCTCATGAGCCAAGAGAGTGCAGATAGCCAAATAGGGCATGCTTCTCCTATGGGAAGATAGGACATATTAGTAGACACTACACAGAGGTTAGTTCCCTTAATTTTCTATCATGTGTGCAATCAGAGGGGATAAAAAGCAGTCAACTGTCTTTAAGGACAAGTAAAAAAGTCAGGTAGGCCCAATCTAATAGGCAACCAAACCTCTAGTGAGAGGATAGGATGATAAACCATAGGCAGGGGGTCTTAGATAAAGAGTTCCTACCAGAGTGTTTGCTATCCAACAACAATAGCACCAAGACATTTCTAACATAGACAACATTGCAAATATGCTTCCAACACACTCTTACAATGTTTATGTGTTGTTTGATACTAGTGCATTTGTATCCTGTGTGTTTGAGAATTTTGTATATGCATGTGTATTGAATATTGAAAACATGAATGGTTGTCTAGCTATTAGTACTCCCTTGGGAGTAGGATGAAGAATAAGTAGAATATGTAAAGGAGTGGGAATCGAAATACAAAGTAGGATAATGCCAGTAAAACCCCTAATATTGGAGATGATAGAGTTTGATATTACTCTAGGTGTCAATTGGTTATCAGGATACCATACTACCATTGACTGTCAGAACATGGTGATGCAATTCAATATACCTAGGAAAGAATACTTTGAATATAAATTAGAAGTGCAAAGACCCACTAGATTGCCTACTTATGAAAAGTGGGGAAAAAGTATGCTAGCAACTGTATCTATTGAAGCTAGTGAAGAAGCCAAGATGGAAGGGGTACCTATAGTGAGGAAGTTTCTCAAAGTGTTTCCAGAAGACCTTCCTAATTTACCCCCAGCCAAGGAAATAGAATTTAATATTGACTTGGTATAGGGTATAGTACCCATATCAAAACCAATCTACATGATAGCACTAGTGGAACTAGAAGAATTAAGGAAGCTATTATAGGAGTTACAAGATAAGGATTTCATAAGACTTAATATCTCTCCTTGAGGTGCACCAGTCTTGTTTGTCAAGAAGAAAGACGAAAGCATGAGACTCTATAAAAACTATAGAGAGTTAAACAAGGTCACTATCAAGAAAAAATATCCTCTCTCCATGAAACATGACTTGTTTGACCAATTGCAGGGAGCTCAGGTGTTCTCAAAAGTAGATCTGTGATTAGGCTACCATTAATTAAAGATCAAAGAAGAAAACATTCAGAAGACAACACCTAAAACTAAATATGGGCACTATGAGTTTTTGGTGATGCCCTTTGGATTAACGAATGCACCAGTTGCATTCATGGACTTAATGAACAAAGTATTCAGGGATTTTCTAAATAAATTTGTAATCATTTTCATACACGATATCTTGATGTACTCCAAAAGTAATCAAGAACATGAAGAGCACTGGAGGCTAGTATTGGGTAGGTTATAAGAAGAGAAGTTATATGCTAAGTTCAGTAAATGTGAAACCTAGTTAGAATAAGTAGTTTTCCTAGGTCATGTAGTTAATAAAGATCAAATATCTATAAACCTAAAAAAGGTGAGAACAATAGTGAATTGGCACAGACCGAAGACAGTCACAAAGGTCAGAAGCTTCCTAGGTCTGACAAGCTACTATAGGAGTTTTGTAAAAACATTTTCCAAAATAGAAACTCCTCTCACTAAACTGACATAGAAGAATGTAAGATTTAAGTAGGATGACAAATGTGAAGCCAACTTTTAGATGCTCAAAGAGATACTTATGTCAATGCCAGTTTTGACATTACTCAAGAGTGGAGAAGAATTTACAATGTATAGTGATGCCTCCACTCAAGGTTTAGAGTGTGTGTTGATGTGTGTTTTGACAATGCAAGGTAGTCAAGTAATAGCTTATGCATCCCACTAACTAAAGCCTTATAAGAAAAATTATCTAACTCATGACTTGGAGTTGGCAGTTGTAGTACTAACCTTGAAGTTATGGAGACATTATTTATATGCGTAGAAATGCAAGATCTTCACTTATCACAGGATCCTGAAGTATATGTTTACATAGAAAGAGCTGAACATGAGGTAGAGGAGATTATTGGAATTGATCAAAGATTATGACCTAGAGATACAATACCATCTAGGAAAGGCCAATATGGTGGCAGACACCCTCAATAGAAAGAAACAGGATAATGTGGCCACTCTCATCACTTCATAGAAAGAGCTACTAGAAGACATGTGCAAGTTGGAGTTGAAGATTCTAATACAAGAAGTGTGAGAAAAAATGGCTACCTTAAGAATATAACCAACCATAATGGACAAAATTAAAGCTAGTTAGATAGAAGATAAAGAGATTCAAGGGATTAACAAAATGGAATAAAGCAAGGCTCCAGAATTCAACTTGGATGCAAAGGGGATCTTGAAATATAAAATGAGACTATATGTGCCAAAGGATGCAAAATTGAAGAGAGAGATAATGAAAGCACATTACTTAGCCTATACAATACACCTTGGAAGCACCAAACTGTATAAGGACTTAAAGAGTCATTACTAATGAAGAAACATGAAAAGAGAGATAGTTGAGTATGTAGCCAGATGCATCACATAACAACAAATCAAAATAGAAAATTAGAGACCGATTAGAGAATTACAGCCTCTTCCAATAGGAGAATGGAAATGGGAGCATGTGACAATGGATTTTGTTACAGCCCTCCCGAATACCAAGGAGAAAGAGGATGTAGTTTAGGTAGTAGTGGACAAGTTGACCAAGTCTACTCATTTTATACCTATCATAATAGGATATAAGTTGGAGAAACTGGCTTAGATATACATATAAGATATAGTTAGATTACATGGAGTGCCAGTAACCATCACTTCTGATAGAGACATCAGGTTTGTAAGTAGATTCTAGAGCAGCTTACATAAAACATTATGCACCAAACTACAGTTTAACAGAACGTTCCACCCCCAGACAGATGATCAGTCTATGAGGACTATACAGATACTAGAAGATTTGCTCAGAGCATGTGCACTAGATTTGGAGATAATTGGAACGAGAACATACCTCTAGTGGAATTTTCCTATAACAACAGTTACTAGGTAATCACCAAATGGCTCTGTATGAAGCTCTTTATGAAAGAAAGTGCAGATCCCCACTACATTGGGACAAGGTGGTAGAAGGACAGATGACGGGACCAGACTTAGTACAAGAGGCAATGGACAAGATGAAGCTGATCAGGTAGAGAATACAGATAGCTCAATCTAAATAGAAGAGCTATGCAGACAAGAGAAGTCACCCTTTAGAATTCAAAGTGGGAGATAAAGTCTTGTTGAGGATTTCTTCAACTAAAGGGGTAATCAGATTCGGTTTGAGAGGGAAGCTATACTCGAGGTATGTAAGCCCATTTAAGATCTTAGAAAGAATAGGTGCGATGGATTATAAGTTAGCTCTCTCACAAGTTTGGTTAGGGTACATGACGTGTTCCATGTATCCATGTTAAGGAAATATGTACCCGACTTGAATCGGATAGTAGCTTTGGAACTATTGAATATGCAGCTAAAGTTGTCATCTATGGAAAGGCCAATCAAAATTATAGATACCGAGTAAGTACTACGACGAAGAACAATTCCTTACGTCAAATTACAATAGACCAACTAAACAAAACGAGAAGTGACATGGGAATCAGAAGAAGAGATGGGGAAGAAATATCCAGAACTCTTCCAGAATCAAGTATTTTTTAAGACAAGTTTTTGTAAGGGGAAGAGGATGTAATACCTGAATTTTTAATAAATCATTTATAAATATTATAAAGTAAAACCAAGGCTAAAGACTGAGATTTCATAAAATTTGAGGTGCAAATAGGTCATTTTACGAATAGAGTATAAATACTTCATTATGACCTAAGGCTCATCTTTTTCACCTCCTCACAGTAAAACAATAGTAAGATAAGGAAGCACTCTAGAAAAGACATAAAGGCGACTAAAGGGAAATGAAGAAGATTCTAATCCAATCTCGTCTAGGTAAGGTTTTACTATAAAAGTGTTAATTAGAATACCGAATTGAAAATTTATCCTAGTTATATCATCTTAATCACTCAAAATCTGAATCAAGGAATGGGATGTAACGAGCATGAGAATCAATGGATCAAGGATTCAATTCGCAGAAATTTTGATGTAAGTGTTCTAATCTATGTTAATTGAGTGGAAAATACATGTTTTAAGAATAAATTAAACTTAAGAGAAAAGAATTGAAATTAAGATGAATTGGTATAAAAGAATTAGGGTTCATGAGATATATCGAGAGATACACGGCCTCCCAACACAGTCATGTTTTGACTGTGTTAAACTAAGGCGTACCGAGAGATACATGACCTCCCAACACAGTCATGTTATACACATGTCAAACTCAAACCTTATAGAGAGATACACGACCTCTCAACATGGTCGTGTTATGACCATGTTGAACCTAGATTTTACAAAAGGATACATAGCCTCCCAAAATGACCGTATCTTACTTGTGTTAAAACCTAGACCTTACAAAAAGGTACACGACCTCCTTAATACAATCATATCCCACCCCATGCTAGAATATAATATACATAGTAAGTTATACGACCTTTGACACCATTGTGTATTATCCTGTGTTGAGCTACATGGCCTCTAATAGGGCCATGTTAAGTGAAACATAACCTAATTGTATACCTATTTAACTTCTAATTAAACTAAAGTCCATGCAACCTAGATAGTTAGTAAGACCTTAGATAATCTAATTGGTTAAGAGAATTAAGGGATTATATTATTCTTAGATTAGTACTAAGAAGGACTTATTGATGTTATATAGATTTTAACTTAGCTTAAGTTTAGAACCAGATGTGCTTAAGGCTAAGATTCAAGGTATGTGTAACTTGTGTATTTCTTGTGTTTGCTTAAGTTAGAATATATTGTTGAAATGGATTAAATACAAGACTGATTAAGTGTTTAAGTGTATGTTGTTTGTTCTTAGCTCGACTTAGGGGCCTGTAGTGGCAAATCCCTAGGAAGCATCCTAATGGTCCTTGTGTGACATTGTTCCTAGTGGACTCATGTTTGGAAATGATCTAAGTTGGTTTAAGGTTTAAGTGTTTAAGTGTCATACATGGTTCTAAATATTTTATATACAAATTTAAATAATTGTAATTATTAAATAAATAAATAATATAAAATCGAAGGCAATCATGCAAATAAGGATAAAAGACAAAGGCATTTTTGTCTTTTTTAATGGGACTATATATATATATACTAAACTAACCTAGGGTTCTCCTTTTTACATATCTGACCATTCATAACAGCTTAGAGAGATCGAGTGACACAAAAAGAGAGAGAGAGAGCCTCTAGGAAAACTTAAAGTAATCAGAGGAGATATCGCGATGTAACAAAGGGTAATGGTTTGGAATTATTGCAAGAACTATTGTAACAAGTGAAGACCCAACCACGGAATGATTTTTAGTTGTGTATAGGGAACATAAAAACAAAGGAATTCCTAGATCAAGGAGTTAATACAAGGGAAGTTCGATGTAAGTATTCTAACTTATGATAATTGAAGAGTATTTACATATTTTAAAGATTTAATTAAGTCTAAGGATAAAGAGGAGTGAATTTAGGAGAATTTTGAGTAAAATAATTAGGGTCCGTAGAATTGGCCGAGAGATATACGACCTCCTAACATGGTCATGTCACGACCGTGTTGAATATAGAAGTTATGCCAAAAGATACATGGCCTCCCAACACGGTCGTGTTTCAACCGTATTGAATTCAAAAGTTATACCGAGAGATACATGGCCTCCCAACACGGTCATGTTTCGACCATGTTGAAGCAAGGGAAACACGACCTCCCAACACGGCTGTGTTCTAACCGCGTTGAAGCTAAATCTCACCGAGAGATACACAACCCTTAACACGGTCATGTAATAGCCCGTGTTGGGAAACACGGCCTCCAACATGGCTGTGTTAAGCGATGAACATTATCAATATATACTAAATTACCTTTTTATTTAACTAAGTTCCACACAATCGAGACAATTAGTATAACCTTAGATAACCTAATAAATTAAGAAGAATTAGGAGAGTTATATTACGTTTGGATTAGTACTAAGAATGATGTATTTATGATTATACAGATATCAACTTAACTTAAGTTTGGGACAAGAAGTACTTAAGGCTAGCATTCCAAGTACGTGTTTACTTTGTTTGTTATATGTGATTGCTAAGTAGCTATCTAATGAGTTATATGTGAAATAATGAAATGTTAAGGTGTTATGTGAATTGAGTGTTATTGTGAAGTAATACAATGTTATATGAATTAAATGAGATATGTTGCTTGTGCTTGGTTTAGCTTAGGGGCCCGTAGTGGTAGATCCCTAGGGAGCACCTCAATGATCTGTATGCCGCGTTATCCCTAGTGAAGTTGTGTATCGAAATGATCTGAGGTAGATTAAGGTTAGACGGGGGTTGTAATGGTAGCGCCCATTAGGGTTAGACGGGGCCCACAAAGGCAATTCCACTAGGACAAAACTTATGTGTACCGAGGTCATGAGTACCCCTATGTGTTTGAATTCATTTTGATGTTGATGTATGAATTGAATTGTGAATGCGTTGAGAATAAATGTTGCACACATGCATGTGATAATAATGTGGTGTGTCATGTGCATGTGGGTATAGTACTCACATACTGAGCTTAGGCTCACCCCCCTTCTTATATTTTTTTTTAGCTACAAGCGAAAATGCTGAGCAAATGGAATATGATGAGAACAGAGATTTAGTGGGGCATTTCATGGATGAGATGGGAAGAAAACGTTACCATTATGTAAAGGAAGAGTTTTTGTAATTTGAAGTTTTATTAGATAAATTGAAGTGATAGAGATAATTGTTATTTTGAGATCTAGTTGTTATTAAATAATAAGAATTAGAAATGACTCATCTGAGAGTCATTTATTTTATTAAAGTTATAGTAGTATGACGGATTATGTAACTGATCAGGTTTTTGAAGTATAATGGAGTTTTAGAACCTTAAAGTGTTGATTGGTAGTAATGACATGTGGCAGGTTGTGACACTCTAAGTTCTGGGGCATTACATTAAGTGATCATAGGTGTGGGGCCCTCTAGTGGCAGTTCCCATCACCAAGTTTAAGTAATTTAAGAGATTATAGGTGTAAGGCCCGTAGTGGCAGTTTCCATCACCAATTCATGTTCCAATTCTTTAAGTGTGTTAAGGGGGTCATGATTATCCTATTGTTGTTTGTAGATCTAAATAATATCATGAAATGGTTGTTGTTGTTTAAGTACTACATAATGCATGTGATACCTATTAATGTTGGTTCATGTGTGTGTGTTTGTGTTATACATTCTGAGTATTAGCTCACCCTTTAAGAAATATTTTTTTTTAGATGCAGGCATTGAGGGAGATAATAACCTAGAGGATAACCTAGGATTAGGTGAACCACAAAGAGAAAGAGAAATAATTATCATTATTATTATGGTGATTAGAAATTATGAAAAACTTTGCTATTTGGATATAATAGTTCGTAGTAAAGAGAAGGAGAAAATGGTTATCATTATTATTATGGCGATTAGAAATTATGAAGAACTTTGCTATTTGGATGTAATAGTTAGTACTATATGAAGAATAGTAACTTAGAGGTTTTATAGACTTCTGCTGCATTAGTTGTTGATTAAGGATTTATGCTAGACCGGTTTCAAGGTTTAAAGGATGAATTGTAATGTTTTTATATCAAGTTAAGAAGTACTAGATATAATTGAATGTTAATATATAGGAATTGCAAGATTAAGAGGTACTAAAATAAAATAGAGCCTTAATGTGTTTTTGTATGATAAGGATACATGGCAAACAATAGCATGGCCCTTAGTTTCGAGGAGTTACATAAATAGTAGTAGATATGCATATATGCTATGCCTGTGCATGTGATTGGTCACACTTTAAGCAATTTAACAATAATCAAGTTAAACTTCAATAGGACATGCATATTAACTCATTAAGGCTAAATTTAGCATTGTGGCACCAATTATCAGCATTTTAAGGAGACAATTAACATTTTTTTTCCCATGCCTTGGTGAGCTAAGTGGTAGGTGAGGAGGCCACAATGGTGAAGAACTTGCTTTCTAGGTCTTTAGGAGGAGTTAGAATGTCTCCATTGCATATTCTTGAGTTTATTGTCAAATCTTATTTAAAGTCAAACTCCTTAACCTAGCATATAGTAGTGTTACTTTCTCTAACTTCACAACAAACCGAACGACGTCGTCTAAATGATATTTGCTTTAAAACATTACACTTTGGAAACTTGTTTGCTATTGTATATTACGTATAACACTTATTTTTTATCCCTTATTAAGCTGCGGTTTGCTTATTCCCCATAGAATCTTCTGTAGGTGACTTTGACTAGAATTTTGGAATCCTTAGCGAGATAGGAGTAAGATACAATGAGTTGTAGAAGATCATCAAGTTTTTAGAATTCTTGTACTATTTTTCTATTTTCTTTAGTTTGTGTGAACTAGCACAGCTATGATCTAGTCAACAACTATTGTAAATATCTTCTACAAATAAATATAAACAAGTTATGCTAATATTGTTTGCGTTACATTTCTATTGAATAAAGCTTCAAAGTAGTTTGGTTATAATGTCTTGTGTACATCTCTCTACGTAGCGAGTAACTTATATCATAGATTTTTGTACATAGCGGACTGTTACAATGAAACTGCATTTGGGATGTGATGGGAATCTTCCCTAAGGTTCTAGTAGTAGGGGAACCTGATTTAGATGTATGATTCAAATCATCCATATGTGTCTACTTTTTATCTAATAATGTTTGGTTTTGTCTACTTTTTATCTACTTTACAGGATGGCCAAATAACATGCACTAATGATCAACTTGCGGGAAATTTTTTGGAGTCACGTCTAACGGCCCACAACTTGCTCAATTGACTTGAAGAACCGACTACTTGAAGAACATTGTACTTGTAATTGTTGTTTTAAGAACCGACCATTCCATTTAGCAATTGTAATTTCTTTTCTTGGAACCAACCACTTAGTGGCATATGTGTAATTTTTTTGAACATTTTACCCTAATTAGAGCAAATATAAATACTTGCTAACTAGGGTTTGTATGGAGCTTTTGACATTTTGAAAAAAAATACACTTTGTTGCCATGAGGAATTCCCTTGCTTGCAATTGATCTCTTATCAATTTCATTTGTGAAATTGTGGCAAGAACCAACTAGAGTGATTGTGAGTAATATTAATCATCTCTTGTTATTTTTACAAATTGTGTTTAGTGAATAATATCTGAGTATAATTTGTTGGTTCCTTATCCATATACAAGTGAATTAGGGTTCATATTTTCATATTTGAAGCCTTTCAATTTGAGTGGAATCTTAGTTCATTTCCTTTGTTATCCATTGATATTCATATAATTGTTTGTTCCATACATCAATTTGGCTTCAATTTTTGTGAATTAGGGACTATTTGTGAAGTTGTTAATCAAGCCAATTATTGGTTGTAATTTGTTGTTCAAACCATTTGTATTGGTGTTCATGTGCTTTAGATTTTCAACACATCATATTTTAGTATCAAAGCATTGGTTTTTGAGAAGGGAATTTCGTGATCATCAATTGAAATTAGGGTTCTTGAATTTTACTTCTTGATCCGAATTGTTGAGGTGGAATTGAAGTACTTAATTTCGATTTTGTTGTGTTAAACTTGTTGATTATTAAAGTAGAAGTGGAGATCCTATAGTAGTCCCTTTGTTCTTGAACTTACCGTGAAGAGAAGGGAAGTAGGAAGTACATTTCTTGTGTCATTTTCGGAATTGAGGATACCTCATTTATGGAAGAAGAGAAGTGTAATTCTTGCATGATTATTTTGGAATTGGGGAGTACCATTTATAATTTCCAGATTTTCATTATGTGGGAGAATAGGGAAATTATTTGAATTCAAACACATCCATTAAGTTTGAAGAAGTTATTAAGTGATATTGATTGCATTCTATTTGAATTTGAAATTGATTCTTACCTTTTATGGAGAAGGTTGCATTAAGGGTGTATTTTTTAATTGTTGCCGTGATTGTGTTGTGTATGTGTGGTGGTGTAAGTGAGTATTAAGTTGAAGGGGTTGCAACGTATGGTGTTGTGTGTGTTGAGGTAAGGAGGTGCTACACTTGAAGCGTTGTTGTTGTTTGAAGGAGTGCACCGTGTTTGTGTTGTGTGTGTGATGATGTGAGTGTGTTGTGAAAAGTGTTGTGGAGTTATGTGTAAGGAAGGTGTTGCACGTAGAGTATAGGATTGTGTATGTGCCGTGACTAGAAAAGGGAATTTAGTAGTAAAGTTAGAATTTCAAAACAAGCATTTAAGTGTGAAAGCTCTTAAGTATTGATACTTAAACACTTGCTTAGTTGAATTCAATAACTTACTACTTGGAAGTGTTTAATTATTGTTCCACTTGTCGTTGCCATAATTGAAGTGTGGGGAAGTGTGTGTTACATTGGTTGCTTAATTTCACCGTGAGTGTACAAGTGTGTATGTGTTGACGTGGAGTGTGAAGTTAAATAAAGTTGTGTTTATTTTGTAGGTGATTTGATTGTTGTGGTAGGTGAAGTGTTATGTAGTGAAGAGAGAGTTTTGCAATTGTTTTAGACTATATTTGTACTTTAGCAAATCACATCCATAAACATATCGAATGATAGTGTGAATGGGAGCATTGGCAATGGGGCCAATAGCCAAGTTAGTGGAGGACAGGGTCATTATACTGCAGATGGGAGAACTCTGGAGGAACAACTTCAGGACCTCACCACCACTATTGCTACACTAGTAACAAAGATTGACAGGATGACAATGCCACAACCACCAATGGTGAATCCTCAAGCAACACCACCTACAGTAGCTCCTCAAAACATTCAAAGAGAGGGAGCAATAGGAGGAGGAAACATGGGAAGGAGAGTAAAAGGAGATCATTATGCCTTTAGGGAGGAGAGGGATGATAATTTTGGAGTCAATCCTTACCCAAATAGGGATTCCAAGCCACCTAGGGGTCTAGAATATGTGATTGGGAGGATAAGGTTGAGGGCCTTTTTAAGTATTATGAGATAAATGATAACACCAAAGTTCGTCTTGTTGCTGTTGAGTTCATAAAGTACGCTACCTTATAGTGGAAGAATTTGGTGATCAGTAGGCGAAGGAATAGAGAGGCTAAAATTCACACTTGGAGAGACATGAAAAGGGTTTTGAGGAAGAGGTTCATTCTTGAGCATTATAGGCAGGAACTGTTTATGCATCTATAGACTTTGAGATAGGGATGCAAAACAATGGATGACTATGCCCAGGAGTTTGAAACTTTGATGATTAGATGTGGGTCAGTAGAGCCTCCTGAGCAAACCCTAACACATTTTGTATCTAGGTTAAAGTATGAGATAGCTTGTGTTGTTGAGCTTCAAAGGTATAGTACACTTGATGAGGCTATACAGCTAGCCTTGAAAGTGGAAAGACGGAAGCGATCCAATCCATTCTGGGTTACTAGTAATAGGCCCAATACGACTACTAAGCCCATGGGGGTTAATGGTTATTTGGGTAAACCAAAGGGAACAGGTGAGCATGTCAGGGTAGTAGATAAAGTTACCCCTAGCATAAACAAAGAGAAAATGATTTCTGGGAAGGGCAAAGAGGTAGTTGGACCTGATGTTAGACAAACAGTACTAGGGTCGACTAGTGGGAAGAGGCACTAGATTAAATGCTTCAAATGCATGGGATTTAGACATATGGCTGCACAATGTCCCAATAAGAGAGTAATGACAATCATGAAGGGCACCGAAGAAGAAGATGAAAAAGAAGTTATTGAGCCTACAGATCTGTCCATGGCTTTACAGGAATACTATGATGATTAGAACGCTGAGACGCATGAGGATAAAAAGGGTGAACATTTTTTACCTATTAATGTGTTACGCAAGGTTTTGACTTTATCTCCAGATGTCAAGGACAAACAGGGGGAAAACCTATTCCACACACCTTACCGGATTCGAGGTAACCTTTGTGTGCTATTCATTAATAGTGGTAGTTACACTAATGTCATATCTGCTGCATTAGTAGATAAATTACAACTAGCCACTAGCCCGCATCTTAGCCCTTACAATTGCATTGGTTGGATGACCGAGATAGTCTACATGTTACACAAAGGGCAATGGTGCCAATCAGTGTAGGAAGAAAATACAGTGATGAGATTATCTGTTATGTGCTTCCTATGTGTGCCTTTCATTTATAGTTGGGTAGACTCTGGATGTTTGATAAAAAGGTAATACATGACGGGTTCAAAAACACTTACATGTTTTGAAATGATGGTACATAGATAGTCTTGATGCCTATGTCTTCATCAAAGGTGCACTCTTTCCAAGAACAAATTAGAAATACCTCTGGATCTTCTAAAAGTCAAGTAAACAAGCAAACAAAGGCATCGGGTTTTAGTCCAAAAGATGACCCCCTAGATTTGAGGGCAAATCTTTCAGAGGCCTGAGGAGATGATGGGAATTTACCCTGCAGTTCCAATAGTAGGGGAACCTAATTTGGATGTATAATCCAAATCATCCACATGTGTCTACTTTTTATCTAATAATGTTTGGTTTTGCACTATAGCAAATACATTGATCAATTTTATAGGATGGCCAAATAACATGCACTAATGATCAACTTGCAGGACAGTTTTTGGAATCACATCCAACAGCCCATAACTTACTCAATTGACTTGAAGAATCGGCCACTTAAAGAACATTGTACTTGTAATTGTTGTTTTAAGAACCGGCCATTTCATTTAGCAATTGTAATTTCTTTTCTTGGAACCGGCCACTTAGTGGCATATGTGTAATTTTTTTTGAACATTTTACCCTAATTGGAGCAAGTATAAACACTTATTAACTAGGGTTTGTATGGAGCTTTTGACATTTTGAACAAAAATACACTTTGTTGCCATGAGGAATTCCTTTGCTTGCAATTGATCTCTTATCAATTTCATTTGTGAAATTGTGGCGAGAACCAACTAGAGTGATTGTGAGTAATATCAATCATCTCTTGTTGTTTTTACAAATTGTGTTTAGTGAGTAATATCTAATTGCAATTTGTTGGTTCCTTATCCATTTACACATGAATTAGGGTTCTTATTTTCATATTTGAAGCTTTTCAATTTAAGTGGAATCTTAGTTCATTTCCTTTGTTATCCATTGATATTCATATAATTGTTTGCTCCATATATCAATTTGGCTTCAATTTTCGTGAATTATGGACTATTTGTGAAGTTGTTGATCAAGCCAATTATTGGTTGTAATTTGTTATTCAAGCCATTTGTGTTGGTGTTCATGTGCTTTAGATTTTGAGCACATCAGGATGTGACAATCGGAGTGTGTTTCTTAAGAATCAAGCTTTGAAGCATCATAAATAAAATAAAGTAGGCAAATATAGGATTTTAGGGTGAGTTAGTACAAATAAAGATAAAAAAGCTTTAGACATAGAATTATACATCTATAAGTGTATAAGATTTAGTAGTAGGAAATTCGTAGCGAGAGTTAGAATTTCTAGGATAGGAATTATGGGGCGACATCATAAAACCAATTAATGGTAAATTAAAAAGTTAATGCAATTTCATTCGATTAATGGACAAAATGGATTGTATTATGTAATTTCTTATGAAATGCTAATGGGAATGGTTGATTCATGCTTAAAATTATAGCTTGAAATGGATAGTCCACTTTCTTATGTTTCATATGTGGATTCAAATTCTGAAGAGGAGATATCGGGAGAAGTATATAACTCCAACTATGAAGAAGCATATGAGAGTGATTACTCTTCCTAGGGAACAACTAATGGGGACGATGATGAGGTGCGGGAAGTAGTTAATATTGAGTCAAGCCCAACAGTTTTAATCAATTTAGGTAATAGTGATGAGAGCAGAAGCGAGGGAAGTTCTACCTCAACCTCTAAAGATGGCTCCAGTAGCCGTAATATGTCATGCGATGCCAACCTTTGCCATACTGATATTGAATGGACCCTTTGCTCTGATGAGGACCTTATGGATGCCAACTGCATGTGCACCTTTGACACCTACTTATGACAAATGATGGGATAGTTATGTTCTACATATATGTATGTTTTGTGTTTAGTAGATGTTTGCAGTATGTATATGTCTATATTGTATGTTAGTTAAGGAAGTTACATGTGTTTTTTTTGTGTTTGAGTAAGATAACCAAGACCTACTCAATATGCTAGTGATGTAAAGGTTAATTTATGTATTAGAACTTCGCAATGTAAATCGTATGATAAGTTAAGTAATGGAATGATGGTATATACCTAGTAATATAAAAGTTAGCTATAAAATTATGTGTATTTATGATATTATATGTATTATTTCTTGTACTAGTTAAGCTAGAATTAATCACTCCATCATGAATCGCAAGTAGTAAGATAGTATAATAAAATTCAACACTAAGATTGTCAAATGATAGCTAAGATATAGAAGAGGTAAAGCCCAGGCTAAGAAATGAATAAGAAGATATCCAGGACAATGTATCTAATAATGATCACCATCACTCTCCATCAGTTTCGTCCACAGCAACAGCAACAACACCAACATCCACAGCAATAGCAACAACACTAACGCAACAGCAACAGCAACACATCAGGACACCAACGGATCAGCAACAATAGATCACAACAACATTATCTTACTCCTAATTTTGTGTAAATTCAATAAACACTATTAACAAACACAAATGTAATCAATGTATTTATTTACATCAATAATTAATGAAATAAGGTACAGCTTCAACAAAATTGCATCTGTCACTTGCAACTCCTTTATGGTATCAGAGCACCCAATCTAATCAAACCCAAACTCAACAACCAAACAACTGTTCATCATTCATCATGACATTTGAGGACACATCAACAATTATCCAAAACACCCTAGAACCCACCTAACCACTCATCATGATCACAATTCACAACTCGATCAAGCTCAACACAACCAATTACCTCTTAAAAAACCCAAATCGAAGCCATCCTCATTGGGTACAACCTTCACAAGTTTATTGATGGCTTACATCCACCGCCACCTACCACTATCATAGTGGATGACACCACTTCTCCCAACCCCGCCTATCACACTAGGCTCCGGCAAGATAAACTTATGTTTGGAGCACTCGTTAGTACCCTCTCCCCTAACATCATTCCCCTCATCACACAATTAGCCACCTCTCATCAAGCACGGCAGACCCTTGCTAAGACTTATGCTAAGCCCACTCAAGGTCACATTAAACAACTCAAAGAAAATTTGAAAAACATCACGAAGGGCTCCCATTCCATCACTAAATACATGCAATCAATCGAGCTTTGTGCTGATGAGCTAGCAGCCCTTAGAAAACCCCTCGACCCCAAAGACTTGATTGAGAAAATACTTGATGGCCTCGATGACAACTACCAATCAGTCATTGATGTTGTCAACGGCTGTGATTCCACCATCTCCTTTGATGAGCTCCATGAGAAAATCATCAACAAGGAACTTTCCCTCCAACATACCTCCATGCCCACATCTGTCCTACCAGCAACTGTGCACCTCTCACGAACACGTCCAAATCGCTGTCCTAAATGCTCTTGTGCCTTCCGAGTAGCTCTCCCCTCTCCATAGGGTGCCCCTGCTGACACATTGTCCACTAGACCTTCTTCCACCAGAGATCCTCGCCCACCTCGACCCTTCCTTGGAAAATGTCAGTGGTGTCGTAAACAGGGGCATGTTGTCTCCCAATGTCCTCTCTTTCGCCAACAGTATCCTCAAGCTCGACCCCCCCTTACAAACTCCCCTATCTACTCCACCTTCCCATCTTCCACCTTGGTAAACGCAAGCTCATGCTGCCTTCACCACATCTATAAATAACTCCTAGCTACTGGATAATGGTGCCTCTCATCACGCTACCACAAACCTCAACAACCTCGCCATTCACAACTCCTATGATGGTACTAATGAAATCCTTATTAGTGATGGCTCGGGTCTCTCCACCATACATACTAGTTCCAATTCTCTTCCTACTCCCTTTCGTTCCTTTAATCTTTCTAATGTCCTACGTGTTCCCTCTATGCAACGTAACCTTATTTCCATCTCTCAATTTTGCACCACCAACAATACCTCCATTGAATTCTCACCATCTTCATTTCATGTGAAGGATCTCCATACGAAGGCAATTCTCCTCCAAGGTCAAGCTGAGGATGGTATCTACATCTAGCCCTCTACCATATCACCACTCCTTACCTTTTCAAGCGTTGTCGCGTCTCTCCCCACCTGGCGTCACTACCTTAGTCATCCCTCACTACCTGTTCTCAAGCATCTCCTCTCATCCAACAACTTAGCTTTTCCAATTTTTCTAATTTGCAACTCAATTGTAATTCTTGTCATTACAATAAAAGTCACAAGTTACCATTTGCTTCCTCCATGCTTTCCACTTCTTTCTCGCTTAAAGTTGTATTTACTGATGTAAGGACTTCCCCAATTACGCCTGTCAATAATTTCAAGTATTATGTAATCTTCGTAGATCACTTTACAAAATACATATGGTTGTTTCCTCTTAAACGCAAATCCGATGTTCTCATTATCTTCATGCAATACAAGACACTTGTGGAACATCACTTTAATTACTCTATCAAAACAATCTACTCTGATAATGGCGGTGAATATCAAGCCTTAACCACTCATGGCATCTCCCATCTCACCACTCCACCCCACACACTAGAACATAATGGCTACTCCGAACGTCGCCACCGTCACATTGTTGAAACTGGTCTCGCCTTACTTTCTCATGCTTCCATGCCCTCACCTACTGGACCTATGCCTTCCTCACTGCCACTTACCTCATCAATTGTCTTCCCACACCTACACCTACACTCAACAACATGTCTCCCTTTGTTAAACTCTTTAGTACAACTCCTCACTACGACAAACTTCGTAGATTTTGATGCCTATACTATCCATGGCTCAGACCGTACACAACTCACAAACTTGAAGCTCAATCCTCTCCTTGTGTGTTGGTAGGCTACTCCTCCACTCAAAGTGCCTACCTCTATCTCCACATTCCAACCAACAGAATTTATGTCTCTTGCCATGTTCACTTTGTTGAGTCGGTGTTTCCCTTCACTACATCTCATCCTAATCAATCTCACATCTCCCCAACCTCCCTCTTTGATTGGTGTTCCCCTACACTACCTCTCCTCCAGCAACCTAATGAGTCCCACCCAAGCTCTTCCCCAATGCCCTCTTCCTCCACTCGATCTCCTTCCCCTCTCACTAATCTTTAACTCACCTCACACTCCTCTCCACCCCCATAGCCCTCTTCACCACAAGTCATCATGATTTGTTCCAAACACAACATTCACAAACCCATCCAAAAGCTTAATCTTCTTGCAACCCTCCCACCTCCCAACTACGAACCTTGTACCATCACCCAAGCCTTAAAAGATCCCAAGTGGCGTACTGCCATGTCTGAAGAGTTTAATGCTCTCATCCGCAATGGCATGTGAGAACTCACAGCTCCCCATCCAACCCAAAACATAATTGGTTGCAAGTGGATTTTTCGCACTAAATTTTTACCTAATGGTTCTATTGACAAGTACAAAGCATGCCTTGTTGCCGAGGGATTTTATCAACGACCCGGAGTTGATTACATAAAGACCTTCAGCCCTATCATCAAACCTGTTACCGTTCGCCTCATTCTCAATATTGCTGTCAGTCATGGATGGTCTCTTCGACAACTTGATGTCAACAATGCGTTTCTTCAAGGACACCTTATAAAAGATGTCTTCATGTCTCAACCTCCCGGCTTCACCAATCTAGATCATCCTCAACATGTATGCAAACTTCAAAAAGCTATCTATGGACTCAAACAAGCTCCTCGCACTTGGTATCATGAACTCCGACAATTCCTCCTCACATACGGCTTCATCAACTTAGTGGCTGACTCCTCCTTGTTCATCCTCGACTCTCATGGCGCCATACTTTATCTTCTTGTCTATGTTGATGACATCATTGTTATAAGTAATGATACACAATCGGTCAACAAATGCATTCATTACCTCGCAGGTCGCTTCTCCCTCAAGGACATGGGTTCCCTCTACTACGTAATTCATCATGTCAATGGCCTCTTTCTCAATCAAAGGAAGTATATTGCTGACCTCCTTCATCAGTCTAATATAGCTAATGCCAAGCCTGCCTCCACACTACTAGCGGTCACACCATCTCTCCCCCTTCATGATGGCACGTCTTTAATAGATCCTACTAAGTATCGACATGTTGTTGGCAGCCTCTAATATCTATACCTAACGAGTCCGGATATTGCGTACATGGTCAACAAGCTCTCTAATTTATGCATCGCCCAACAACAACACACTAGCAAGTTGTTAAACTCCTTCTTCGATATCTTTGTGGCACCTTAGATCATGGAATTACACTTCGCAACTCCTCTTTCCCTGTCTTACATGCATTCTCAGATGTTGATTGGGCTGGCAACAAAGATGACTACACCTCCACTAGTGCCTACATCATTTATCTCAATTGCAATCCTATTTCATGGAGCTCCAAGAAACAACGAACAGTGGCCCGCTCTTCTACTGAAGCAGAGTACTGAGTCGTTGCTACTACAGCTACTGAAATCCATTGGATCTGCTCTCTTCTCACTGAACTATGCATTCAAGTTCCTCGTCAACCAATCATCTATTGTGATAATGTTGGCACCATGAATCTGTGCTCTAATCCAGTGTTTCGCACTCATATGAAACATGTCGCACTCGACTATCACTTTGTTCGCAAACAAGTTCAAAATGGCTCACTTCGAGTATCACATATCTCCTCCTCTTATCAACTAGCGGATGCACTCACAAAACCCCTCTATCGCTCTCAATTTCAGTATCTGAAGAACAAGATTGGACTAACTCCATCACCATCCATCTTGTGGGGGCATGATAATGATCATCATCACTCTCCGTCAATTTCATCCACAGCAACAGCAATAACACCAACATCCACAGCAACAACAACAACACCAACGCATATGCAATAGCAACAACAACACATCAAGACACCAATGGATCAGCAACAATAGATCACAACATTATCTTACTCCTAATTTTGTGCAAATCTAATAAACACTATTAACAAACACACATGTAATCAATGTATTTATGTACATCAACAATTAATGAAATAAGGTACAGCTTCAACAAAATTGCATCTGTCACTTGCAACTCCTTTAGTATCCTAACAGGTAGAGTCGCATGGAACATACTAAGGTAGGTGTCCAGCAACCAAGCAATCAAACACCAATGCCTGTTGAGCAAATGTTGAATACAATGCATATGACGCTCCAACAGTAAGGAGCCTTGATACAACATCTTTTGAACCGGGACAGTATATAAGGCCGGAGACCCTAGGAAGTTGAGAACCAAGAAGCCCTACCTCTAGAAGTAAATCGGTTTCGTAATTTTATAAACATTAATAAGTTCTTTGAAGGGGAGACCAGCCAACTTGTAAAGGCTGATGACTGGTTGGCTCGAGTTGACCAGTCTTTTGGTGCATTCCGAATACTTGACCGTCAAAAGGTTTCATATGGCACATTTATGCTCATGATGCAAGGCATAGTATGGTGGGTTTCGAGAAGTCACGTTCTTAGAGAGCCGATTGCATGAGAAAGATTTAAAAAGGAATTTAAGAAAAAGTTTTTCCCAAAAAGTATGCAAATGAAAATGGTTGCAGACCCATTTTTGTTATGCAAATGAGTGGAAGTATGAGCATAGCGGGTATGAATCGGAGTTTAACAGGTTGCTACAATATACTCCTCCTAGTCATCGGGATGATCAAGAGTCAAAGAAAACCTTATTTTAAAATGGTTTTAAACTCTGCATACAGTGTTGCCTGGAAGATTACGATTTGCCCGCTTATAATGATGTTGTGAATAAGGTGCCGCAATTGGAAAACAATCGTCTGAGGTAGTTACAGCTGGGAAATAAAGGAAGTGTGAGTAGTTAGTGTCAATTAGGGATTCAGAGGCCTAGTAGTGGACCTAGACGAGTAGATCCCAGAAAGAAGCCAACAATTTTAGCCAGTCTTGTGCAACCCATGTTGAGAAGTTTCTACGATCGCGATGGAAATATGAAGTGTTGGAAGAGTGGTGGACATTTTCCAAGGGAATGGCCCAGCTACAAGGAAAATGTTATATGTATGGAAAAGAACGTAACATGTCTCGAGGCTACCCTGTCTAGAAGGACGTAAAGTATAGGTGATGTGGAAGGAATGGGCATCTTCCCAAGTATTGTCCTCATAGCATTGGGGAGGGTAGTTGGCCCCAGTGGAAGTCGAAGGATCAAGCCCTCCTACATTGACTCCAAGAGTTTCTGCCATTGAAGGTACAGAAGAAGCTAACGATTTAGGCGATTGGATGAGTGAATATTGTGATGATTAGCTCATGGGTTAAGTGGAATTTGATGATGGAGAAGAAGATGGTCTAATTACAAGCACATACTAACGACTAATAATAGATTTTAATTTATAATTGATCTTAAAATACCTTGATATATAAGTGGTTAATATTGTTGGAAATAAGTGTGAATTGATAAATATTTATTATATAACTATGACCAGGGAAACCCGTAATCATTGAATGTATCACTGATGTTTTATTTGATATGGGTGCATTGAGATCTTTTGTTAGTTGAGGATTCATAAATAAAACCAGTATCGTTTTGGTAGAGGAATGAACTATTTTCAAAATAAGTACCCCACTAAGGAAAAGATCACAACTCGTGAAATATTATGTGATGCATAGATAGAGGTAAGGAGTTTCCTATTAATTTGGTAATATTGCAAATGAGAGGATATGATGTAATATTGGGAATAAATTGCCTATCAAGATATCAAGTTACTATTGTTTATAGAAAGAAGAAAATCATACTCAACAATGATCAAATTGTGTTCTATGGTAAGACTACAAAAAAGAAAACAATAAGATTAGCCGTGATGGAGGTAATTGAGGATACGATGAATGGGCTTTTTGTTGCTGCAAGGGATGAAAATTAAAAAGGAAACCCCATCGAAAATACCTATAGTTTGTGAGCTTTTGTTTTATGTATTTTGAGCTGATTTACCAAGTTTGGCTCTACATCATGAGTCAAACTTTACTATTGAATTAATATTAGGAACTGAACCTATATCTAAGACTCCATATCCAGCAACCCTAGCAAAATTAAAGGAACCAAAAGAAATAATTACAAGAGTTAATAGATAAGGGTTTTATTCAACCTCCTGTGTCACCATGGGGAGTACTTGTGTTGTTTATAAAGAAAAAATATGGTTCAATGAGACTATGTATCAATTATCATGAGCTTAATAAGGTGACTACTGAAAATAAGTATCTGTTGTCATGAATTGATGAATTGTTTAATCAATTATAAGGAGCAACAATTTTCTTAAGGATTGATCTATGTTTAGTTATCATAAACTATGGGTGAAACTAGAAGATGTTCCTAAAACTACTTTATGTGCAAGGTATGGGCAATATAAATTCTAAGTCAATGTCCTTTGCGTTGATGAATGCGCTAGCAATCTTTGAGGACTTACTGAATTGAATTTACCAACCATGTACGGATATGTTTGTAGTTGTTTTATTAATGATATCTTGATATATTACTAAAGTAAGAAGGAACATATGAGACATTTATGATTGGCGAACAAAAGCTAAGAGAGAATGAACTATATGGTAAATTATCAAAATGTGAATTTTTGTTTGATAGAATAATGTTCTTAAGACATATTGTATCAAGAGAAGGGATATCTATAGATTCTAAGAAAGTAAAAGTGGTGATGGATTAGAAATAGCCAAACACTATATGAAAAGTATGTAGTTTCTTAGGATTAGTGGGACATTGTTATCACTTTATTAAGGATTTCACTAAGATTGCAAGACCATTAACAAGGTTAACATTGAAGAAAATAAAGTTTGAATATGATGATACTTGTGAAAGGAATTTCTAAGAAATTAACCATCTAGTTATAATTGCTTGATATTAGTATTACCAAATTCTAATGAGCCATACAATATTTATGGTGATTCATCTCACAATAGGTTAGGTTATGTGTTGATGAAAATTGAAATGTGGTAGGATATGCATCTCAAAAACTAAGACTACATGAAAAGAGCTAACTTATCCATGACTAAGCGTTAGCCATCGTGGTTTTGAACTAAAATTTGGAGAAATTATCTATATGGTCAACATTATAAGATATACACTAATCATAAAAGTCTAAAAATACTTCTTCACTTTGAGGGGACTTAACTTACAACCATGAAGGTAGTTGGAATTGATCAAGGATTATGATTTGACTATTAACTACCATCTTTGAAAGGTAAACATTGAAATAAATGTTTTAAGTTAAAAGAACTATAATTAAGTGGCCTCTCTATTAACCAACCAAGTGGAATTGATTAAGGAATTTGAAAGGATGTAGTTGGAATTTTGTTAGCATGAAACAGATGAGCAACTGATGAATATAAAGGTGGGACTAACTTTATTAGATCAAATAAGGCAATCATAGTTGAAATATGATGAACTATGAAAAATTAGGGGAAAAGCAACCTAAGGAAGTATGCTTAATTTCATTTCAAGGTGGATGAAATGAAATTGTTGAGGTTTTAAGGGCAATTTTATATTGTCAAGCTTCAAATTTTTATTTTTTCTTAATTTAATTTATATTAAATTTGACCTACTCAATATAAGTTACTTGATAAAAAAATTTACAAAAAAACTTAATTTTTGAAAAATTGTTTAAAAATATTTTAAATATTGGAGTCACCATCAATATAAGTTAGAAATGAGAAATTAGGATCAAATGGGTATATCAACCCTAATTTGAAACACCAATTTGCAATTTTTCTAAAGAGTAATTTTTAGAAAAATAAATAACTAGAGATGATAGACTTAGAGAGCTAATCTATTAAAACTCTAACATTATAATATAAATTTTTCAAAATAATTAAAAGGCTTTTAGTAAAATTCTCTTCCCATTATACGTTTTAGAAATAAATATTCATAAATAAAAAGATAAGAAAACAAATAATAGAAAGAAAAAAAAGGTTTTTTTCAATTTTTTATATTTTTAGAATTTTCGTTAAAAAAAATTATTGGTTGCCTTATAAATTTCTACATGTCCACTAATTAGAATTAGATTGTCATAGTTTTTTTTTTTCCCATTTTATAAGACTTTAGTGTGTGTGTGTTTATTTCATTCATGAAAGCCACCTAGTTTATGCGATTAATCATTTTAGTTTCATTAAGAAAAATCCTAAAAAATCTAGTTTTTCTTTGTCTCCCAAATTTTGTAAAAGGTTTAAGATGTTTAATTTTGAAAAACTCCATTTAAGTTTCTTTTTCTTTTTTTTTCCCTAAAAAAACTACCTAAGTGACAATTTCTTTTTTTTTTTTATCGTCAAGCCCTAAATTTTGATTTTTCCTCAAATTAACTTATATTAAACTCATTTCACTCAATATAAGTTGCCTAATAATAAAATTAAGGGAAAATCACTTTTAAAAGATGTATTGAAAATGAAGTCACCGCCAACCTAAGTTAGAAAAAAATGGGAAATTAAGGTCAAATGGAATAATTAATAGCAAAGGCACAACTGGTTTCTCTCATTTTCACGTAAGAAAAAATTCTTCTTGTAAAAGGCCTTAGACATACTTTGTTAATCATCAATCAACTTTGTGATAAAGGATACAAAGTGATTTTCAAAGAAAATAAATGTATTAGTTTTTATAAAAAATCTCACAAAAGAATTTATGAAAGAGTAAGACAATGAAATATATATATATATATAATTAGACCTTTAGAAATAAAAACTAAATTGTTTTGATTCTTTAAATAATAATTTTTTTGTCATGAACAGTTAGGTTATGTTAATTTTAAATAGTTAGAAAACTCAACCAAAGATTATATAATTAACAGTTTGCCCATAGAACACATCCATTGCCCCTTTTTTTCAAAAAAATGAAATAATCATATATCTTACAAAAGTTAAAATGTAATTTCTACAAAAAAAAAAAAGGATCCTTAAACCTTATACATAAGCTTATTTAGTCCCAAGTTTTTAAGTCTAAATGATAAAAAATATTATATAGTCATTATAGATGGTTTTTCAAGATATACTTAGATTATTTATAGTAAGAAAAATTATAATAATAAACCAAAAATAACAAATAATAATGAATACTAGGATTTAATGTGGAAATCCTTAATAAGGGAAAAACACATGAGACCACAACACAAAAACTTTCATAAAGGTTAGTAAATTTTCATAAGAAAGAGTCGTGTGAAACAACTTTGATCATCAAAACAATCCTACTAATGTCAGAACAAACCAGCATCCACATTAATAAGACTTAGACGATTGTTCGTGAAATAGCAATTCGAGTAAGTCCTCTAAAACTTATGTAATTAGTGTGAAATTAAAGTAACTTAGGTGGTAAATGAAGTATGGGAATACCTAAATTGCAATTGTAAAAAGGATTGAAGAATAATCATGAAAATGGAATTGGAATTTTTAGAGAAAAGTGTCATTTTCCTAGAAATGGAGCATCCCAAAGTACACAGTCCATAACATGGTTGTGTAGCACCCATGTATTGAAAGTATATGGCCACTTAGGTAAGTTACATGACATGAAGTGCATAGTAGGGTACACGAGCAAAAGACATGCCCGTGCTAAAAATCAAAATGTGTACAGTAAGATACATGGGCAATAAGCACGCCCATGCCAAAAATTGGAAAAGTGAACAGTAAGATATGCGAGTAATAGATATGACCATGTATTAGGTTGTGTCTAACCCCTACAATAGCACACAAACAAGAACACGCCCTGTGTACTTGGACATGTTAGACCCCTGCTTTCCAAAGTCAAGTTTTTACAACTTCTTACTTCCCCTAACTTAATTAAATACCTAAACATAGATTAAGACAATTGTTATAGACTCTCCAAGCATACATTGTTATGAATTTGAATAGGTTTTAGGATTAAGGGAGTACAAAATCATGAGGAAAACACTCATTACTTATCAAGTACGTATATATTGTGTTTATTGCTTATGTGTGTTAGGTTAAAAGTGTAATTTAATCTCAAAATGAATGAAATTGATCATTGGTGTTGTGTGATTGTGCTTGGCTAGGCCCGACGAACCAAAAATGTCGATGATCATAGGGTGACAGCCCAATTATTGATATGTGACATTATCCTTAGTGGAATCAAATACTAAAATGATCCGAGTAGATTTAGAGTGATATGGAGTCATGGACAATAGGAGGTACCCACTATCATATATGTATATTATGTATAGTATGGACTCATAGACAATGGGAAGAACACATTGTTGTATATATATATATGTGTGTGTATGATATAGCCTCATGAACAGTGGGGAATACTTGCTATCATTTATGTATAATTATGTATGGTATGGACTCATGAACAATAGGGAGGACCCATTGTCATATGTGTGTGTGTGTGTGTGTGTGTGTGATGTGTATGTAGGAAATTGTGATGATGAGAATTGTGTGTTGGAAGAAAGAATATGAAAGATAACAAATTGTTGTTTGAATACCTTGTTGCATTATGTTTGTATTGGTATTTTTTACATGGCATGTGTGTGTGATTATAGGTATACATTGTATTGAGCATTAGCTCATCCCTCATGGGACCATTTTTTTTAGTTACAAATACTTTGAGTGAAATTGTAAGGCATGACGAGACGCTTGTGAACACAAACCAAAACTTGGATGAAGATGTAGAGTATGAGTATTATGAAGAATGACATGCAGATTAAAAGGAAGATTAACATTAAAGTATGGTGCTTATGATATTCATTTGGTGGTGTTACATTTAAGATTTTGATTGTAATAGAGTTTAATATGCTTCCAAAATGATATGATTGTAAGAGATTAACTATGGTTGTCTATCATAGATAGATTGTTATTTGCAGTTTCTTTTATATGGAGAGATAGAGTAAGATGTATTAAACCACTACTTATATATGTGGAGAATTATTACTTAGCTAGCATGGTTATTTAGACACCAATTGTGAAATTTAGTAGAGTCTGAGCCTTTGCATGTTTCACCTAGTGAGGATACGTAGCAGGCTATACTCACTCTAAGTTTTGGGGCATTACAACTTAAGTAGTATTAGAACCTAGGTTTATTAATCCATAAACTACCTAAAAATAAAATCTTTAGGACGATGAGACATGATGAGAGTGGGTAATGAGTCACAAAGGAAAGACAAATTTAAACAAAGCAAAAGTGGCATAGTCACATCTCACCACTTACTAGCAAGCATATAAACCTTTCAAATACCTCTCTAAGCATAACAACCTAAAGTGAAAATACATAGCATTCATCATTCCCATGGATTTTTTTTTTCCTCTTTTTAAATATCTTCATAGTTTTTTTTTAGCCTTTAAAGGGGGAAGTTGTTAACTCCATCTTTTCTTGTCCTCTTGACAAGTTTTGGCCCACTTCTTTTTGGCTTAGCATTTTTTTTTAAATGCATACTTAGTCAACAATGGAGTTGAAACTTCACACTTCTAAGGGACCAAAGCCCACCCATATTGACCTTGCTTACTCTTTTTTTTAGAGATTGTTTAAGAAGAATCACCAAGTGATAAATTTCATATGCCCCTTTTGCAAAGGATTAAAAACGCTCTCAAAGTTGTTGAAAAGAAAATATACCACTAACAAGCTTAGAAACATAACCATTTAACTTTACACTAAATTCAATCATTAAATGACAAGTAAATTTATCTCACTTAAATTTTATCTTAAAGCTTTGACTAAGTATATCAAGTTCAAAATAGATGAGTAAGACATATAAAACCACTATTTTTTTAATACTAGCCATCACAAAAATATGAGTATAATTTCAATATTCTAAACTTCAAAATATATCAACTTTAAAAGCTCATTTGAAAACTCATAAATAGGGAAATTTTGATTAACAAGTGCATCATATGCATCATTAAGCTCAAATAAGACCTAAATATTTTCTTTTACTCTAGAATATCCCTTTCTCACACTTAAATAAAACTTTGTCCACAATGTCATCCCAATCAAGCACAAGTAAAGAAAAAAGGCAAGAATGAATGGTAAGGAAAGGACACTAAGAACTTCCCTAATCCATGTAGAGATGGCAGCATAAATTTTCCTAAACCAAGATAAGAAAAGAGAAATTGGAATTGCAATGATCAATAGCAGCATTGACATGGTTGTGAAACCTATTAAAATAGAAGTTCATACTTGTAGACAAAACAAAGCAAAAACAGAAAAAATAAAGCGAATAAGAAATTAGTCAATCCTAAGTCTAACAATTAAGTATACAAGATTCCAATAAAGATAAAAGTCTTTCCATAAGTCGAGAGCTCAAAAGTACAAACCAAAATATTGAAATAAATAACAAAAAAAATAAAATTAAGCATTCCCATCAATTATTTTTTAGTTGGGGCTAGCAAAGATCAACTCGCCCCACTACTCGGCCATGCTTAGGGCTATGGTGTGATCAAAAGGTACATCAAGTGGCCACACAGCTACATGGGCAGGCAGGGGGACTATGTTAAAAAACAATGCTTATAAGATTCAACCCCTCCTTTTACCTAGTCATGCTCGGGGTTAGGTCAACTCTAGATCACAAAGTTTTCCCTTTGGTAGTGTCAAATTCCACCAAATAACTAGATATTTTTCAAATTGCCCAATTTGTGGTAGAAAAATTTAAGTTTCCATCATTAATCTAACATGTAATAAGCACAAAATTCTTGAAAAATTAGATGAAAACTATCAAGTCTAATTTGAAAATTTTATATTGTTTTCCTAATTCGACTCATATTAGATCCTATGCTCATTCAATATAAATTCTCGACTTAAACTAGGAATTTTATTATTTATTCGGAGTCGCCACCCAACTGGAGTTGGGAAAATTATTGAATTAGAATTAATTGAGCAGATTAATTCTAATCTAGATAACTAGTCGATGAAATCTCCCTTTTAAAAAAAAGAAGAAAAAAGAAAAACCAGAGATTCTCAACTCGGGAGCAGTCCTATTAAAACCCTAAAGTTACCATCTTATCCTTCTAAAATCCGAATTATGTATTTATGTTATAATACCCTTTTTTAGCACAAGAAGAAAATATTAGAAAAAATGATACAACTATGATACTAATAATGATTTAAAAATATATTTTTTTTATTTTTTTAGAATGGTCCCATAAGGGTGCTTACGTACCCGCTATTCAGGATCAAATAGGCTGTAGTTCGCTTTTCATAAAACTTTAATCAATTAGTTAATTTTAATTACGAAAACATGCAAGGTTTATGTTTATTACCATTTAAATTTATTTAAAGAAATTTCTAAGCCTAAGTTTTATTTCTTAATTTTGAAAAAAACTAAAACCTCTAATTTTGAAAAAAAGTCAATTATTATTTTTTTATCAAAATCCCTTTTCTAGATGATAAAACATTTTATACATATATACATACATATATATATATATTTAGAAAACTTATACCTTAAACTAAAAAAAAGTTTTAAGAGAAAAACAAAAGAGAAATTCTAAACCCGATTCTCCTTTATTAAGATTCTCATTATTTTATCAATAACAAAAGAAAATTAATTTATGAAATATATGTCTTTTATCATTATTATTGTTTTTTTTTAATTATTAATATTATTATTAACTAAACAAGTAATAATAATAATAATACTAATATAATAATATGGACCACACTCACCTGGATGCGGGTTGGTGTGGTTCGAGTCGGGTCAGATCGGGTCGGCCTTATCTCAATCACAATGGTTGCGGGTTGGTTTGAAACTGCCATTGGAGCTCGTAGATTTGCGAGTTTGGGAACAGCAGTGCCACTGAACACAACCATAAGCTCTCTCTTATCCTGCTCGTAGTTGGTGTTTACATGGAAGATGTCACCAAAAGCTAGATCAAGCGATTCGACCATGGAGGTTTAGAGAGAGAAAGTGGGCGTGGAGTTTGATTTTTTGCAACCAGAGATGAGATTTTCCTTCCTTTTTTAGTTTATGAGGTTGACTTCTATTTATAGACTTGTTAAATCAATCCCGATAAGCCTCCGTTCTGATTCGAATATGATTTAGATGAGAAGGAATAACCTCCGATTTAACCGATTTATATTTGTTTTTATCTAAATCTTTATATAAATCCTTAAGATACACCTAAATCCATTAGTTTGTTAAAAAAATTCAAATAGAAACAATTTTTTTTTTGCTTTTGTTTTTCTTTTTTTTATTTGGATCTACTTGGGGAAGAAGAAGATCACGTGCAATGCACATGATTTCCCTAGCTAATAAGTTGTTGCCACGTGGCAGCTTGTCTTAAAGTAAAAATGAAATCTCGTTTTGCTGCAGCGTGAGAACTCGAACCTGTGACCAGCAACTCTCCATATCTTGCAAGGCTTGGACTTAAACCGATTGAGCTAGGCTTTTTTTGAATTTTTATTGTAATCAATTTGCATTTAAGCTATCGATCCTAATTGATTTGAGGTTCCCATATTTTTTTAATTTTGTTAAAACATTTATTATTCTTTTTTGGTACTTGTTATTATTATTTTTATTTTTACTAATCATAAACCAGGCCTTTTATTACTATTATTTTATCATTTTTATTTATTTATTTATTATTTAAAAAATCTAGATAAGGGCAAAAATGATGTGTCTACAGCTGCCTCTCTTTATAGTAAAGTTTGAAAAAACTTAGCTACAAAGACAAAAAAGTCGTCATTTTTACCTAAGAGAAAGGATAGATAACACTATAATCAACTGACTATCCAAACCTAAATCCACTAGAGAGTTATTTGACCAAAAGTTTAAGTAAGGAAAATACTCCACGAGCTAACAATCTCATGTTGAAAAAGAAGATAGTTACTTTATGATGATTAACACTCCTTGAGGAGTGGTCTTAGACAAGAAACATCTCACCAGATTAGTAACCTGGAGGAGGAGATTATCTAGAAAAGTGCTCTTATGAGCTGACTAATCAATGATAGGAAGCATCTCATTAGACTAACAACCTTAAACAAAGATTGTTTAGGAATATGTCCTTATGAGCTAACTAACTAATAATAAGAAACGTCTTACAGGACTAGCAACCTTAAAGAAGAGATTGTTTAGGAAAGTGCTCCTATGGGCTAACTAACTGATAATAGGAAGTGTCTTACAAGACTAACAACCTTAAAAAAATCATCTAGAAAAGTGCTTTTATGAGCTAACTAATCGATAATGGGAAGTGTCCCACTAGACTAACAACCTTAAAAAGAGATTATTTAGAAAAGTGCTCTTACGAGCTAACTAATCGATGATAGGAAGCGTCTCACTAAACTAGCAACCATGAATAAGAGATCATCTAGAAAAGTGCTCTTACGAGTTGACTGATCAATGATAAGAAGCGTCTCACTAGACTAGCAACTGTAATAGGAGGATATTTAGGAAAGTTCCCCATTGTGGGCTAACTAATTGATAGTGGAAAGCAACTCTTTGGACTTGCAACCCTAAGAGAGGATATTTAGGAAAGTGCCCTATCGTGGGCTAACTAACCGATAGTGGGAAGCATCTCTTTAGATTTATAACCCTGAAGAAGAAAGTTTAAGAAAGTGCCCCATTATAGGCTAACTAACTGATAGTGAGAAGCGTCTCTTTAGACTTACAACCCTGAAAAAGAAAGTTTAGGAAAGTGCCCCATTATGAGCTAACTAACCAATAATGAATTCCTAAGTGAGAATCTTATTTTTCCAATAATAGTCAAGACTTTAGGATGACATAAAACTTTCGAACAAATGATAACTAGAACTTTTCTAAAAATCTTCAAGACAATGGCTCTTCTAAACTTAAGGATAAAGTAATAAGGTATTAAAGTATTTTCTAGCAAACTTTGAAAATTTTCTCTTTTTAAAAAAAAAAATCTAAAATAATTGTTTTTTTATTTATTTTTTTATTTTTTAAACGTTTCTAACAAGTAAAAAGTTTGATAAGGTTCCTTAAAATATAAATAAAGGATAGGCTTCCCCTAATACTCAATAATCACTTACTCTTTTGCCTGATTTTACTTGGAGGGTTTGGTTTAATCTTGAAAAAAGTGGTATCTTGGCTTAATCAATCACCTCTTGAGAGGTTTCTTACAATTAAGACTCACATCTTCTTCTTAAGGGGGCATCAATATTTAAAATTTGGGCCAAACAACGCCAATGAGGAATGACTTTAAATTCCCTTTATTCTATTTGGAAGTAGATATCTCATTCTCAATTGGTTTAATCTAAGAAAACTTCCTTACAATCTCTCAGTTTAGATGTCACTCTTGACTTTTATTCCAAAAATTATGATCTCTCTAGTAGGTAATACGCTTTGATCAATCTGTTAGGCCTTTTTGGGACTTGTAATGCAATAGGCTTTTGGTTTCAAAAAAAGTACCAATATTAAGGTCTTATTTTAAAAGAATCATCATTTCAAGCTGGGTTTATAAGTCAAAAAAACTAGAATAGTACTTGCTCTAGCAATTTTTGCTTAAGATAAATTATTTTCAATGATTTGGAAAAGTCTTCAAAGAAGGGTAGTATATTTTTTAGCTATAATATTTAGGTTCTTGTATTTAGTCTTGGTATTTTCAAGTATTGTTGGGTTTTTTTATTGTATATAGGTTTAACTACATTATTGGGCTTCTATCAATTCTTTTCTTTTCTTTCTTTTTCTTTCATTTTCTTTTTCCATCTTTTTTTTCCTTTTGTTTTAAGCCCAATGGTGATTATCTCTTATAGGTCATGTGTATTTTTTCAAAATATGGACTTTTCTTCATTAAAAGAAATAAATTAACCACGGCAAAAATTACCCTTGAATTGTTGCAACTAGGGTAAGCACTATTTAGTTAATTCCTTTTTTCTTGATTGATGTCCTTATCTTCTTAATCATCCCATTGTAGGGTAATTCTTGACATAGTTAAATTTTGAGAGTCTTTTTATATAAGCTCAAATGGGGTTGGCAAAGGATTATTGTGTTTAGGATAGCAAAAATGAATGCCTAACATTATTTTGATTAACGTATTAAATTCAAGATAGACCTCCTTTAAGGAATGAGTCAAAAACCTCACATTAATAACACTTAACTCTCGAGTGTTTAAGGGTTAGTATTTGGGATGTGGTTTAGCTCTTGTCATCCTAAACCACTCGAACAAATGAGATATCCTTCCACTTTACCAGATTTTCCCATATTCACCATGTCTCATGATGTCTTTAGGAGTTATGTACCCTTGTCAAGTGATTTAGTCTTAACTTAGCTCTCTTGGGAATTTAGTTACCCAAGACTTAACTAGTTAAAATAGTCTTCTTTATGCCCTTGTTGGTAATTGACCATAGCCACTTCGAAAATGTGCCCCAAAATTAATTGTCTTTGTGTCTATTTTATATAACTCCTGATTGAGAGAAAGTTCAAATGTAACCCTTAGGATTGGAGAGAGTTGGAAGGTTTTTTATTTCGAGGCTAAATCAACATATTTTGAAGTGAATGGGGTCTTTCAAATTGAGAGCAGGTTATAAAAGACTTTGGCTTTATATTCAGAGTAAGTGACTATGAGCCTTGGGTTAAGCTAACCATTCAAAAGCAACTTTTAGGACTTTGAAAGGATCTTTTATTGTTAGCAACTCTTCAATTTTCTTGGCTTTGTTCTTTTCTTTATTGTTATTATTTTTTAGTGATTATGCAAACAAGATGCTCACATAGATGCAAAAGAACCAGCATTTAATTAACTATGTGATAATACTGAAATCTTATTAATATTGTAAACTTATGGTTCAATGCTTTTATTGAAAACATAAGAAAAGAATTCTATAATCTAACTTCCTAATTTCTAAGCTTCTTCTTCTTTGGCTACGTAGGTGTTGACTCCCCATTGATGACGGCTTCTGGTGCTCTAACCCTTACCTGAGTCTTCTCCAACTAAGCCTCTAATGCTTTGTTCCTCTTATTAGATTCGTTGAATCTACTCTTCCACACATCTTTCTTACTATTTGTGGTCTCAAAATGGACCTCCATCCAAGCCTTCACTTGTTCCATGTATTTTTTTATTTCTGGGCCTCGGTTGATCGGCGTGGGCTAAGTGACATCTGAAGCACGATACATCCTCTCTCCTATCTTGTACAGCTGGTTGATAACAAAATCTCTAGTAGCTTAGTGTTTGCCTACTTCACCATCCAGTTCTTCGAGGTCTACATTAGGACTCTCAATTCAGGTGTCCCATAGGACCTTGACCTCTGCTAACCACTAACACGCTCGAGTCTTGATATTTGAATGTGATTCCTTCTAATGATGGTCTATAAACTATGTCCTAAATAGTGCCGAACTGGTAGATTATTGAGTTCGAGTGATAGCCTGTACACCAGTTAAGCCCGATTAATGGAACTACTTGAAAGTTTCTGCACATTAGAATAACCTTACTGTAGCAGCTTCACTTGGTAGTGCACAAAATATCATCAACATTGAAACCCTTGAGCACTTTCACCCAACTATAGCTGGAAAGATCGTCTGGCAGCTTCATCCTTTCTATACATGAATCTATGAGGTCTACTTGTTGGGCCAATGATCTCCTAACCATGTTTAGCCCAAAACACTTAAGATGGCTCATGAACCAGATTAGGATGAGGTTAATGTTTGAGCGGAGAATTCCATGACTCTTCTTCTTCATGAAATTTAGGTTTTGAATCTGCTCAACTAGTAGGGCCAGGATGTAAGATTTTCCTTCCAAGAACTGAAACACTAATTTCGCAACTCTATAATGAATATGAAAGATCCCAGTAGGAAAAAAGATGGTCGCGAATGCTGTCAAGATGAAAGCATAAACCAGTCTTTGTCTATAACCCTTGGGATCCCCACACAAGATATATTTCTTGCTTCCATCATCACATCAAGCCACAAACCAAGCTTCTAATTCATTCATTCGAAGGTAATACCCATTACTATTTTCCAACGCTCGGTTGATCACTGCTCTACGAATTCCCAAAAGTTTGCTAAAGATACCTGATGGCCCAGCTTTTAGATTTAGCACATACACCCCATTGGAAAGTGGAGGGACCTACAGAAGCTGAGTATACTCCTCTAGGGTTGGCGTGATCTCGTGTGGCCCAATAAAGAAAGCTGCGGGCTCAATTTCCCAAAGGTGTGATATAGCTCGAATCAAAGCTAGGTTGACATCCATTTTCATCAGTGAAAGGATGGGCCCTATTTTGTTCTAGATGAAGGTCTATTCCTTATGGCTATATAAGGTAAACCAATGGTCTAGTACCAGTTTAGGATCTCAAGTTTTACAAACCCGGATTTCCTTGTGAAGGAGATTATCGATTACAGTGCTAGCCATCTAGTAGAATTACAATAAAAAATTCTAATTACAAACAAATTTCTTACAAAACACCATAAAAAAATTTCTTTTACAAGTGACTGCATTCGAACCCCAAAGAAAGGAATTACATCATTAATCATTTGGCGGTTCATGATTTCATGTATGCAAAGAGGTGGGTTCTAAAGATTCCCAAGCTCTATGGCCTTCCACATTCTCGAAGAAATGGATCTCAAGCCATATCGAAGCATTAGGTGGGGTAACCTAATCGACCCCAAGCAATGAATATTTCACTTCACCCAGAACTTACACAATGGCTCCCCGTCCTATGGCCCTAAGATGCCCTAGGTTTAACTGCATCTAATTACACAATTGCATGCAAGAAAACTCAATAATAAAAAAAAAAAAACTAACTTTAATAAATCCCTAGATCACGAGTAGATACAAACAATAGTGTAGATGATATTTTACAATATAAGAGCTAATTAAAGATATCTAGAAATGATGATTTCAGAAGGTTTAGGTGGCTAACCCACTACAGTCCCCAGTGGAGTCATCATCCTGTCGAGTCTAATTTGAAAATTTTATATTACTTCCTTGATTCGATTTATATTAGATCTTATGCTCATCCAATATAAATCATCGACTTAAATTAAGAATTTTAGTATTTATTTAGAGTCGCCACCCAACTTAAGTTGAGAAAAATTATTGATTTAGAATTAATTGAGCGGATTAATTCTAATAATATAGACAACTAGTTGATGAAATCTCTCTTTTAAAAAAAAAAAAAGAAGAAGAAAGAAAAACCAGAGATTCTCGACTTAGGGGCAGTCATATTAAAACCCTAAAGTTACCACTTTATCTTTCTAAAATCTGAATTATGCATTTATGTTATGATACCCTTTTTTAGCATAAGAAGAAAATATTAGAAAAAATGATACAACTATGATACTAATAATGATTTAAATATATATTTTTTACTTTTTTAGAGTTGCCCCATAAAGGTGCTTACGTACCCGCTATTTAGGATCAAATAGGTCGTAGTTCGTTTTTCATAAAACTTTAGTAAATTAGTTAATTTTAATTACGAAAACATGTCAGTTTACATTTATTACCATTTAAATTTATTTAAAGAAATTTTTAAGCTTAAGCTTTATTTCTTAATTTTGAAAAAAACTAAAACCTCTAATTTTGAAAAAAGTCAATTATTATTTTTTTTTCATCAAAATCCCTTTTCTAGATGATAAAACATTTTATACATACATATATATATATATATTTAGAAAACTTATACCTTAAACTAAAAAAAAAAGTTTTAAAAGAAAAACAAAAGAGAAATTCTAAACCTAATTCTCCTTTATTAAGATTCTCATTATTTTATCAATAATAAAAGAAAATTAATTTATAAAATATATGTCTTTTATCATTATTATTGCTTTTTTTACTTATTAATATTATTATTAACTAAACAAGTAATAATAATAATAATAATATAATAATATGGACCTCACTCACTTGGATGTGAGTTGTTATGGTTCGAGTCGGGTCAGATCGAGTCGACCTTGTTTCAATCATTGTAGTTACGGGTTGGTTTGAAACTGTCATTGGAGCTCGTGGATTTACAAGTTTGGGAACAGCAGTGCCACCGAACACAGCCATAAGCTCTCTCTTGCCCTGCTCGTGGTCGGTGTTTACGTGGAAGATGTCACCAAAAGCTAGATCAAGCGGTTCGACCATGAAGGTTTAGAGAGAGAAAGTGGGTGTAGAGTTTGATTTTTTGCAACCCGAGATGAGATTTTCCTCCTTTTTTTAGTTTATGAGGTTAAGTTCTATTTATAGACTTGTTAAATCAACCCCAATAAGCCTCCATTCTTATTCGAATCTGATTTAGATGAGAAGGAATAACCTCCAATTTAACCAATTTAGATTTTTTTTAATCTAAATCTTTATATAAATCCTTAGGATACACCTAAATCCATTAGTTTGTTAAAAAAAATCAAATAGGAACGATTTTTTTTTGTGTTTTTTTTTCTTTTTTTGTTTAGATCTGCTTGGGGAAGAAGAAGATCACGTGTTATGCATGTGATTTCCCCAACCAATAAGTCGCTGCCATGTAGCAGCTTGTCTTAAAAAGAAAACAAAATCCCATTTTGTTGTTGCGTGATAACTCAAACCGGTGACCAGCAACTCTCCATATCTTACAAGGCCTAGACTCAAACCGATTGAGCTAGGCTTTTTTAGAATTTTATTATTATCAATTTGCATTTAAGCTATCAGTCGTAGTTGATTTAAGGTTCCCATATTTCTTTAATTTTGTTAAAACATTTGTTATTCTTTTTTGTTACTTGTTATTATTATTTTTATTTTTACTAATTCATCAACCAGACCTTTTTATTACTATTATTTTTATCATTTTTATTTATTTATTTATTTATTATTAAAAAAATCTAGATAGGGGCTAAAATGAGGTGTCTACAAAAACTTACCTCACCATCTTTTAAAAATTAAATCATACCAAAATATGCTTCTCCTTACACTTTGGATTGAACTTGGATTGTCTCATGATTAAGCAAAAACGTCTAAGCACCTGTAATTTTGACATAAAAATGGACTTAGGATAGTGAAAAATAAAGAAAAACAAAAGGAACTCAACTCACTAAAGTTAGACATGGGTTGCCTCCATTAGGCGTACTTTTTTAACATCGTTGGCTCAATGTCCTTCAAATTTCTTAGCTTCACAGAGCTGGTGATTAGAGTTTAAACTCCTCTCGGTTTTCATGATCCATTCTGCCTCTTAAATACAACTTTAATCTCTTCTTAAAATTTCTTAAGATGACAAATGTGAGAATCATGATACTTTTGATATAAAAAATTTTCCAAGCAATGGCTCATTTATGTGTCTTGAAGACCTTCAAAAGATGAGGTTTATGTTCAAAAGACACATCTGAAGCAATAATGATTAGTAACTTTGAATTTACTGCTAAAAAAGCATACTTCAAATAATATGAAAGTTGTTTTAATTCCAAAACCGGTAGGTCTTCGATAGAAGTTTTAAGCCTTACTTCAATTCCCTTCTTCAATTCTTCAAAACCACCTTAAGGATTAATTTCCCTAGTTGAATCAAGTTATGATAACAATGATTCAACCTCTAAATTTGTCACATCCCTTCCTTCTTCATGAACTAAGCTCAATTCTATCTTATCATTGCTTAGTATCTCTTCAAGGTGCTTATCTACCAAAGAATCAACAACATTAATGGCATAACACGAATCATCCACACTCATTGGACACTTCAAAGCTAGAGCAATGTTCACCACCAATTCTTCATCTCGTACCCTCAAAGTAAGCTTGCCTTCCTCTACATCAATCAATGCCCTAGCTATTGTAAAGAAATGTCTTCTCAAAATTAAAGACGCATCTCTATCCTCATCCTTATCTAAGATTACAAAGTCAATGGGATAAATGCAATTCTCAACTTTCACCAAAGCATCTTCAATAATCCCCTTACAATTTTTAAAGAACGGTCCACAAGTTGCAAACTCATCCGAGTAGGCTTAGGTTCAGTAAGTCCCAACTTCTTAAAGAAAGAATAAGGCACCAAATTGATACTCGCCCTTAAGTTAGCCAAAGCTTTATCAGCAGTAATATCACCAACTACACAAGGAATTGTGAAACTACCCAGATCTTTCAACTTTGGAGAAAGCTTGTTTTGAATAATAAATGAACAACTAGTTCTAACTTCAATAGTAGAAATCTCCTCCAATCTCTGCTTGATGGACAAAAGTTCTTTCAAAAACTTGGCATACTTTGGCATTTATGAAAGTGCTTTAACAAAAGAAATGTTAATGTGCAATTTTTTGAAAAGATAAAAAAAAAAAATTACCAAATTGCTCTTTGTCCTTGGTTTTATTAAGGCATGATAAGTATGAAATCCGCGGTTTATACTCCTTTGCAGATAGAAATAGTGATTGCTTTATAGGCTTTAACTTTTTAGGTATCACTTCTTCTACCATAGGCCTTTGAATTTCTTCTTCGTTTTGTTCTTTTGGCTTCTCAGATTGTAAATCCTTCCCACTTTTCAAAGTAATAGCTTTTGCTTGTTCCCTTAGATTATGCTTAGTATTACTAAGAAGAGAACCCAGTTATCTCCCAAACAACATCTTAGCCAATTGGCTAATTTGTTTCTCAAGGTTGTGGATAAAAGCTTCTTGATTCCAATGTCTTATCTTAGAGCTTTAAAAAAATTAAGTCATAAGATCGTCCAAATTTGGCTTCTTTTCCAATGGTGGTAAAGTTGGAAGTTGAGGCATTGGTTGAGGTGGTGGCAATTGTGGTCTTTGAAATCTTAGAGCTGGATAGTTAGCTCTTAGTGTGCTTTTCTTACCATAGTTGAAATTGGAGTGATTCCACTAGCCTAGATTATATGTGTTACTATAAAGATTGTTTTGTTGTTTATTTTGATTGCTTAAATAGTCAACATGCTCTTGATGTTCAAAGAAGCTACTATAATCTTCAAATGAATCTCCAAATTAGATCATTAGTGTTGATGCATTCCTGATACTAGCAACTTGTTTAATTAATGCATCCATTTTCGCAATAATAGTGATCATAAGATCCACCTCATATAATTTAACTACTCTTTGCTTGCCTTGGCTATTCCCCCATTGATAATTATTCTTAGTCATGCCTTCGAAAAGCTTCAAGGACTCTTCCGGTGTCTTAAAATTCAAAGTACTGCCAACTACAGCATCAACTAATTGTCTAGTGACTATGTTGATCCCATTGTAAAAGGTATGGACTTGCATCTATGGTGGTAATTGATGATGTGAACATCATATCAACAACTCTTTCCACCCTTTTCAAGCATTATATAAAGTTTCAACATCATTTTGAACAAAGGAAGAAATATCATTCCTTAACTTAGTGGTCTTGCATGGAGCAAAATAATTGTCCAAAAATTACTTTACCATTTCTTCCCGAGTAGTAATAGCTCCAACACCCAAAGATGTCAACCAAGTCTTAGCTTTCCCTCTCAATGAAAAAGGAAACAATTGCAATCACACCGCATCATCCACAACTCCATTATTCTTAAAAGTCTCACAAATTTCTAAGAAACTTTGAATATGTGAATGTAGATCTTCATCTAGTAATCTATCTTGACAATATTGCTGCAAGAGTTAAATCACAACACCTTTTATCTCAAAATTGTTAGCTCCAATGGGAGGCTTCACAATGGTTGGACCGGTGCCATCAAGTGTAGGCTTAGTATACTCCAAATTGGTTTTGTGATGTTCCTTACCCATGATTTTTGTTTCCTCTTCACTACGCTCAAATGATTCTAATTTATTATCTAAAAATTCTCCAAACAATTTTGCCTTTGCTTTTGTCTTGGCTTTAATATCAAAAGCCTCTCCCTTAATTTGTGATTGCCTAGAAGTATTAGCAATAGTGTTCTTTCTAATCCTATAGGTTGTCCTCTTGATCTTAGGATCTAGATCAAGAATATTTGTAGGGAAACTCCTTATCATGCACCAATAAGAGTAAACAATCAAAGATTAGAATTATTCAAAAATAGGGGAAAGAGAAGAAAATAAGAAAAATGACTAAAGTAGTAGAGATACTAAGGCTTTTCCTAATATTTCTTTACTAGATTCCTCAACAACAACGCCAAAAACTTTATGTGCACTTATCGATCATATCAAATTCTAAATTTATAAACCCAATTAAATCTACAATCTAAGCTAATCAAGTATACCTATCTAATGTAGCATAGATTTTAGGTGTCATCTATAGAGATCGTGAAAACAAGTACTAGTATTACTATTTTTCTACTATTTAACCTAAATCTTGAAGTGAGATTTATGAATCAAATACTAAACAACTAATCTAGAAACCCTAAGATCAATTATTTATGCTTTCAAAAGATGAATTCAATCATAAGACATACCCCTCACCTTAATCTACTCTAAACCTTAAAATTCTTATGCTAATGGATTGATTAATGAATTATCCATGCTTTGCACTGTAGGATCACATCAACTAAATCAATTACTCCCTCAAATTAATTAATTCCTAATCATACATGAGATAATGGAGATCACTTCCTCACTAACGTCACATAAGATTGTATGAAAGTTCATGATCCTTATAATAAGAATTAAATTCTTATAACGGAAAATCAGAATTTTCCTACTTATAGGTGAAACATGCAATTTCTCTATTCATGAAGATCAATCTTATTAGATGAAACTTCTTTCTATGAATCAAACATACAATTAATTTGCCTACAAATCAATCACAAGACAATGAAATCACATAAATAGATACAAAGGCATGAACTTTTAATTAATCAAAAAGAAATTCAATTCACATGGTTTAAGGTTCTACAAAGTGCAGGGCATGAGAAATCTACTTCTCCATAGAGCTTACAATAAGCATATAAGATCTAGAGAAGATAAAAGAAATCATGATATAGAGATAAAACCCTTGTAATTGATGTCTTGTGATCTCTAATGATGTAAAAGCAATTTCTTCCTTGAAGTTCTTTGTATTTTCTCTCCTAGGGTTTAGAAAAACTAATCTAAAACTATCTAACTCTAAAACTAAACTCAAACTTCTCTAATATGAAATTAAGGCACCATTTATAGTATTCTAGTGATCACATGTCAACATGGTCCGCTGCATGGCCATGCTTGGGGCAAGGCTAAAAAACAAAGCCTTTGTTTTTTCCTCTGATGCTTTATGTGATCATCCCTACCATTCAGCATAACCATGCTGAAGATAAAGCTAAAAAGAAAATTTTGTTTCTTTTTCAAAATTGACCCAAACTTATTTAATTTGCATTGATTTCTCTTTAATTATCATGAAATCTTCCAAATGAGCTCTTTAAACCCTGAAATGAATTTTTTTTTACAAAATAAGTATCCTTTTCTTCAACAACTCACAAGAAATACATAACAAATATGTTCAAATAACCACAAATAACAAGGGTCTTTTAACACTCATCAGATATGGATGTAGAAGGCATGCAACTTAGAACATGAGGTCTACTAATGAGCAAATCCAAGAATCGACCATTATTGTTGCCAATCTCGTTGTTATTGTGTAGTAACTGGTTGATAACCAAGCTAACTAAGCTAATGAAGGCGTTAAACAAGCTTAGGATGATGAGGAACCAACTGATTCACCTCAAAATGTTTGAAATGGTGGTGGATTGATAAGAGACCAAGGTATGAGAAGACCTGTAGAGGTTGAGGATAATTTCAATGAGGGATCTAGGAATAACTTTAAATAAAAGTATGTTGTGCAAGGTGCACAGGCTTCTAGAGGATTAAAAAATGTGAAGATGTAAATTCCTTCATTTTAAAGAAGTGGAGACACAGATGATTATTTAGATTGGGAAGATAAAGTCAATAAATTATTTGAGTGTCATGAGTATAAAGAGCCTATGAAAGTAAGACTCACTACCTTAGAATTTTCTAGGTATGTAGCCTTATGGTGGAAAAACTTAATGAATGCTCAAAGAAGAGCTAGAGATCATGAAATCAGGTCATACATTAAAACAAAGAGTGTTATAAGAAGGAGATTTGTCTCGAAATATTATCTATAGGAAGCTTTTAAGAAATTGCAAACATTAGGCTAAGGTAGAATGTGTGTAGATGATTATGTAAAGGAGTTTCAAATGCTAATGATTTGTAATGAGGTAGAGGAGCCTTAAGACCAGATCATAGCTTAGTTTATAGCTAAGCTAAAATATGAGATTGCTTATGTCATGGAGCAACAATGTCTGAATACCCTTGACGATGTAATTAGATGGCACAAAGGGTTGAGCGACAAAGATGCAACAATCCGACCTAAGTACTCATGCCTAAGCTAGCACCTCTAACCCGACCTATGTGTCACCAACTAAAAGTAATTATTCAAGGCACTAATGACGAGAGGAAATATAACTAGTGTGCGAAATTCACTGTTACCCTAGCTAGGCCCAAAAAGGAGGTTAAGTAGAGCTCAAGAAGAAAGACAAATCAAATTACATACTTCAAATGCTTGAGTTGAGGCTAAGTAATGATAATGAAGAGAGCAAGACCATAGTTTGATGTGAACAACACTGATGAAGAGGAAAAGATTAAGGAAGACTGAAACCATTGAAGAAGTTCTCACTAAGTACCATGATGACAAAGATGCTATAGTCTACACTAAGCAAGGGAAATACTTCAGTATGGTGAGCAAGGGAGAACTTGAGTGTAACTCCATTAGATGAGGAGGAGCAAAGGGAGAACTTGTTCCACATCAAATGCAAAGTGAAAGGCCATTTATGTGTGATGATCATTTATGGTGGAAGTTATACCAATGTAGCTACCACATCATTGCTTAATCAACTCAAGTTACCAACCACAAAGAATCCCTAACCCTATAAGTTGCATTGGTTACATCAAAAGGGGGCTTTACATGTCACATAGCAAGTGTGTACTAATCACCATAGGGGACATGTATCAAGACGAGGTCCTTTATGACTTGTTACCAATGTGTGCTTGTTATATTCTGTTTGGACGACCTTGGACATTTAATCGATGTCTACTCCACAACAGCTATGATAATACCTATGCCTTCTAAAAGGATGGTTAGAGAGTTGTCTTACACCTTATGACCCCTAGGGAAGTATAGGAAGCTCGAGCATAGATCACATAAGCTTAGAAGCAAATTTTAGATATCTAATCATTTCCTATCCTAGCCTTACCATAATTACCAGCAGTGTAGGTTAAGAAAAAAATCACTATGTGATGTCACATGAAATGAGGCATCAAGGTCAATAACCCAATCACTATCATAACATGCAAGGCTAAGACAATTATCATCCCAAGAAACAATTATTTCACCATAAGTTGATGCCGCCATCACATCTTCCCCTAGCTTGCTCTCTTGTCCATATTCTACACTCCCACTTTAAATGTCTTGGCTTGTCATAATGATAACATTTAATATTCTTTCTTGATTTGGAACTTTCCCTGGATCTATCAAATTTATCAAATGAATCTCTAGTTGTACTTCTCCTAAATCTTTCCTATTTATCAGTAACCAATGCCCAAGTCTTATAATTGACACTGTACTCCTTTCTTTTGGCTTCTTCATTCGTCAAACTATCTTATGTCATTGCAATAGTAAGCTTTCTTTTTGAAGTAGAATTACTAATAGACACCGTAGGTGTTCAAAATTTTCAGGTAGTGAACTCAACAAGTATAATGCTTGTATCTCATCATCAATAACCAGCTTCATGGTAATCAACTAATTTACACGACCCTAGAAATCATCCAAGTGCTCTATTGTACAGTATCCATCCTCATACTTCAAATTAACCTCTCCCAATCAAGGAGGTTTTATTCAAGGCAGTTTGCCTATCATACATAGACTCCAATTTCATCTATAAAGCATCTACTCTGGCTTCCTAAGAAATATGATGATATACTGTGATTTACCCATTATTAGATATAACCAACAATTTTTTTATGCATGATTACCTAATCTCAATCAAATTTACCCTTTAGCTTTGGACTAGCACCACCTAAAGGTGCATACAAATCTTTATAATATAAAAGGTCTTCCATCATCAACTTCCAAATAAAATAATTTAATGAATTTCATTTTATCATAGTACCTAATGATTCCACCATGCTTACAACATAGAAAACCAATAATGTTTTTGTTTTCACTATTTCTAGTTCTGATACCACTTGTTGAGAAAAATTATAATAATAAACAAAAAAGTAAAAAGTAATAATAATAACTAAGATCTAACATGAATAACCCTAATAGGGGAAAATACTACGAGACCACAATGCAAAAATTTCCACTATCGATAGTTAATGGAATTACAATGTATCTCCTCACTAGTTATACTAATAGATATCATAAACTTCACCAAATCAGTGTATATTGATAAAATTATAAAACAAGTCAATTCGCGTAATTGCAAAAACACAAATTTAATATGAACAACCAAAAAATAATAGTAAAGAACGAAAGTAATAACTCCATAGTACTTCACACCACAAGTCCAATGGTTAAAGTTTTGTCACAAATGGGACTTAATAGGCTATCCAATTGTGAATCCAAAGTCGCTCAAACAGATTATGTAATGACAGAAATTAAATCACTTTAATATACTAATTTAATAAAATACAATGGGAATTTATAACAAATAATTAAGAGTAACTTTAAAATGTTGATATTATTATAACAATCTAAGCATGAGAAAAACCTTATAATAATTAACAATTAGCTTTAAAATGCATATGTAAAAAAAAAAAAACAGCAACAAAATCAAACTCGCTTATCCTGCTCAGCCCTTCCCTCCTACGCTGGTCAACAGAGCAGCAGCAAGATCACATCAGTTGGCCTCCATCCCAACAGCTACTATTGGTCACGTCGTCGTTCCCTGTCATCCCCCTTTCCCATGCTTCTTCTACCCTTCCTTCCTTCCTTCCTCTCACCTTTCCTTTAAGCTCCGACTAGACAACCCAATCCGTCCCCAACATCCTTCGCTCCATTCCCGGTTTCTTCTTCCTTCCCTTTTCTTCTCTTAGCTTTTCCTTCTTATCTTCCCCTACTGTGGAGAGTTCCCTGTCCCGATGTTGTCCTTCCTCTCGTCCCTCCCCAAATTTCCCTTCCTTCTCTTTGAATCTTTGCCTTCCCCCTCTAAATCTATCACCCCAAACTAGACCTAAGACACAAATCCCGCAACCATACCCTAGGAAACCCTAGTTTCCCAACTCGAAAAGAAAACCTTATTGTCTACACTGATGAGATCTTCCTCAGCAACGAGCTCGAATAGCTTGAAGCTAACCCCACGTCCACTACAAAGACTCGCTAGACCGTGAACCAATAATGTCTAGGCAACCAGGTGACCAATGGCGAGCGGCAAAGCGAAGAAGAGGGGGAAGTGGGGTCTGTGGCTGTGTGCAAGGTTTGTAGTACTCTGTCTTAAGATTTGAGAATACAAGCCTTGCCCTAGTTAGGTCATGGTGGCTACTCTGTCCAGGTGGCTGGTGTTTTGCGTGAGGTGTGTGAGGAGTAATGTTTCGATGAGGGAGGGACGCATTTAGTGCCGTGATGTGTTTGTATGTGCGTGAGGTGGAGTTTCCCTATTGCAACCATGTGTATGTGTGTGTGAAGGGGGAGAACAACAACCGCAATAGCAACAGCGAAGATGAAGATGGAATGGTGTCCTCTAGCTTCCAGGCGAGAAGGCATGGCATGATATGGTTAGGCATCCAACTAAAGCAAGCCACGTTCCAGGCGAGGAGATGGATGATATGGACAGCAACAACAACAAACAGCGAGAAGACTCATGACGTCCCAACAAGAAAAGTGTCCAACGTGATCTAGTCCCAGCGAAAATGTCTAAGCATCTAAAAGCAAGGGAATGAAAGGAGTCTAGTTGGGGAAGGTGAAAAACGAGAAGGAGAGAGCTAATGGCATAATAGAAAACCATGGCCAACAACAAGAGAATATGTGTATGTGTGCGTGATTTGGTGTTCTAGATGAGAAAAATTATAAATAAATGTATGCATATAGATGTAAGGTGGAGAGGACAATAAGAGGTTGAAAGGGAGCAGCTGGATGTTGAAATGGAAAAAGAAGAAATAAGGAAATAGAGACGTCCAATTGAGGAGAAGAAGTTGAGGAGATTATGTGTGTGAGAAAAGAGAAGGTGTGTGCGAGGAAGAGAAGAGAGGGTTGTGAAGTGCAATTGTGTGTGTTTGTGTTCATGTGCATGGTATGATTGTGTGCGTGTATGTGTAGGTGTGTGCTGATGTGTTTGCATGGTGTGTGTGTACGATGTGTATATGGTGTTTAGTGTGTAGGAGACATGAAGTAGAAGAGGGAAAAGAATTGGGGAAAAAGGATTGGGAAATAAAGAACAAGGAATGAAAAATGGAAGATGTCTAGAAAGAGGAAAAACATAAAGGATTAGAAGGGAAGATTTGAAATATACACATGCATAAGTGTGGGCTAGAGAAAAGTGAAGAGGAATGAGAAGAAGTAGGAAATTAGAGAAGTCCGAGGGGTTGAAGGGAGCTTGGCAAGGAAACAACGGGAAAGTTATGGTAAGGGAGTCAAAAGGGAAGAAGAGAATAAGAAAAAGAGAAAAGGAAAGTTAAAAGAAGGAGAAAGTGAGAATTGAAGACGAAAAAAGGGTGAGGAAAGGAGAAGAAGAGTCGGGAAAATAAAGGCAATGAGGTATTGATCTTGTGTACGTACGTAGGTGAAGCTTGCGTATACGTATGAATATGACGTTATTACGATGGAGGTGGGTATGTATGTGTATAAAGAGTAGTTGATGTATGTATGGTGATGGAAGCATGAGTGAGGATGAAAACCAGTAGAAAGGACGAGAGACCCTATAGGTGGAGATGTCAACAAAGGAGAGAAGCAAGAATGGAAAGGTGAAACTAAGGAGAAAGAGGGAATTGTGTGAAGGAGGTGAGTGTGTCTGTGTGTGAAAGTAAATGGGAAAAAGAGGTGTCACCAATGTGGTAGCGATGGCTCTAGTAACTTGATCAAGTGTTCGAGTTGTAAAAGAAAGCCCTGGAAATGCAATGTGCCATCGGTAAAATGATTGTGAATGTGAGTGTGGAAAAAGGCATTGGAGAGTTTGAGAAGAGATGGGAGTTAATGGGAAATCAAAAAAAATCCAACGAAAATTGCGTGGAGTCGCTATAGCCAATCCTTTGATACTATGTTTGATGAAGAGACCACACATCAGGATCACTTAATGACGATTAGGACTATGACGACCATAAGCAGGTAAGTGGGAAACTTAATGATATGCTACAATGTTATGTTATGTGTTGATATGCTATGTAGGTGAATTTACTTGCTTGGTTGTAGTTGCAAATTGGATGTGATTATTATTAATATGAAGTTATATAGTGGGGTTAAATGAGTTTAAAAAAAAAAAAAGAAGTTATAAAGAAATTGGTAGTTAGATAAGTTATAGAGGAATACTACTTTTAATTATGTAGAGGATAGAACGGACTAAAGGTTAGATATCACTATCTTAATAATAGCACTTCGCACCATCTTACCAGTGTTATTACTACAGGCCTAATACCACTATTCAAAATTGTTTTCTTCAAACTAAACCAAAATATATAAACCTAATTTTTTCCTCTATAGCTACCGAGTAAGTATACATAACTGGAATAGATTATATGTATATTATTATATACACATATCAGAATCTACTTTTGAATATGTATATATGCTTAGACGATATTATTTTCCTATTATATTTATAGAATGCGTTTATGCATATAATTATACAAATCATAGATGAAAACTTTTATTTTCAATGAAATAGTTATATCCTCTTGCTTCTCTTGAGTACATGGAGGAAAAGCATTTAGCAAGTTATCCTTTGGTTAAGAACAAGCTTTAAACCTATAAATATGTATATACTGTTATCATATATATGATACTTAAGGATTTGGAAAGGACATATACACTTGTAGCTACCCTAAGTGACATTTGGGAATGCATAAAACTAAGCACTCAAGGGGTAAAATGACACAGAGGTGTCACGAAATGATAATCGTAAATCAATCGCTAGTGATTGATTCGACATTTAAGTGAGAGGGCATAGAGGTGTCGAGAAATGAGAATTGTAGATCAAGCCCGAGTGGTTGATTTGACGTTTAAGTCAAATGACACAGAGGTATCAAGTTAACTAAAATCTTGCGTATAACTTGATTGTTTTTATCCGTTTGGTCTGGTTTCCTTATTTCTTCTGTGATGTGAAACGCATGATCTCTTATTTTTGTAGTAAATGGGAAAATGAGATGTAGTGGATTTGTTTATGGGACTTCACTAGGTTCCTATTGATTGCACTTGGAGTGCTAGTCTTTAAATGCTTAGTAGTTTACCTTATTGCTTTGAATGGGAATTGGTTGCGACCGTATATTGTTTGGTCACCATGAATCAATTAATTAAAAAAGTAGACTCGATTAAAACTTGACATGCATTTATACGAGACATTGCATAAAATTAAAGGCCATCACTGCTACAGGACAGACCGGAAGTGATCAGAGGATCGTTATTCCGCTAAGTGCGAACTAAGTGATTAGGGGATTGTCGCGCCTTGACGGTTCCAAGTTCAACCTATCTCTTGAGAGTGTAATGCTCGGTGTATTAAGGCACCTGAGCCTAGATCATTAAAGCTAAGACACAAATATAATAAAGCGATAAGAGTAATTAAATTGTGTGTAAGACCCGAGCACCAATGGTGGCTTCGGAATCCCCAACCCAAGGTCAAGGGGGGCGTAAACCCTAGACTTCACATCGGTTACCGAAAGACCGCATGAGATGTTGCATTCATGTGGTGGTTCACGCATAGCATATGATTTAATAACTTGATTCGAAATTGCTTGTGCGTGTATAACATTGAAAGTGTTACAATCCCATTCACTAAGCCATAGTGTGCTCACTCCTCCATAGACCCTTTTTGTAGGTAACGATTATGAAAGCTAGAGATGAGATAAGATGTGAAGAGTCGAGTGTTTTTGGAAGACAAGAATGGTAAAGTAAGAATTGTGAAAGATAGATTATTTAGATAAAATGTCAGGACCCCTATATAAATAAAATTGAATTTGTGAAATTTAGAATTTTATTCCATTTTACTAGTTGGTAGGTGATACCGATTCTCTGCGATCATGGTTGATCGTGGGATAAGAGATCCATAGTTATATTTTATTATCTAATTATATGTACTATGATTAGTTATAAATATAATTATTTACTTAGAGTCTTACAATCCCTGGCTCGTAAAACGATTATCATGTAATGAGTGCACACGTGTCATGATAATTTTTAGTGAAAACTTCCAAACCTCCTTTTGGGCACGGCAAATTATATTTCCCACTTATAATTTTGTAAAATTATGAAGAGCGGTTTCTCCTCTTTCCCAATTATCATTCTGTCGCTCAACTTTCACATTCCAACATACCGACTTATGTTCACAATGTCGCTGGGTTTTGATTTTTTATTTTATTATTTTATTAGCTATGGGCCCATATGTGTTTGATCCAAAGTCCAACAATGTGTTTGTAAAACAAAAGTAATGCTCTAAAATAATTTGAAAATTTTGCTATAAAAAGGTACAAATGAAAAAGATTTTCGATGGCTAGGTTAAGAATTGACTATGGTCAAGATTTGAGAACTTTGATTTTTCAAATTTTTGTGATGAGAAGATACAAATCACAATTTTTTTTGCCCCATTACTCTATAGAAAAATGGAACTGTAGATCGTAAAAATCTTACCATATAGGAAACCGCTAGAACTTTGCAAAATGAAAGTGATGTTGAAAAATAGTTTTGGGTAAATACAAATTCTACAACTTCTTGTATTATAAACAGAGTTTATATAAGACGTTTAACGATCGAAGCAACTTATGAGCTTTATAAAAGCATAAAACCTACAATTTCATATTTTTCTTGAGTTAATTATTGAATAGCAAAGCTTTCAAAGTTTTCACAGTAATGTTCCTAGACAAAAGAAGAATCCATAAACACAAAATTCATTGATGAAAGAAAGGCTAATTTTTTATGAAGAAGATGTTTTTCCTTTGTTTAACAGAAATATCTTAAAATGAATAATATTTTAAATATAGAAAGAAAGGCTAATGATTCTATGCCCAATACAGAAGCTTTTGCATAATCAAAATAGATACTAATGGAGATGTTGCTAAAGAAACTCTTGGAGTAACATCCGGACCTTCTATACTTTGGAGATCCTTAAGCTCTCATCCATAAGATTTGATAATCAAAGATGCCAGAATTGGAGGTAGAACAAGATCTTCTTATAAAGATATTGAAAATTGGTTTGCTTTGTCATTAAAAGTTGAATCTAAGTCAAATGAAAAGGTTTTAAAACACAAATAGCAGGATAGAAGCTATACAAGAAGAATTGAACCAATTCAAAAGAAACAATGGTCTGACTTTAGTGGATTAACCAAACAATAATTATATAATAGGAACAAAATCATTTTTCAAAAATAAATCAAATGAAAATGGTAAAATAACAAGAAATAATGCTCGATTAGTTGCGAAAAGATATTCTTAGAAGAATGTACGGACTATGATACACTAGTAGTTTGATCAAAAGCAATCAAATTATTGTTGGCATATGCATGTTTTAATATTATTAAATTATATCAAATGGATGTAAAAAGTACTTTTCAAATGGACACATAAAGGAGGAAGTGTTCATAGAATAAAATCCTAGCTAGTTTTGAGGATCCATTTAAAGAATATGTGTTTAAATTACAAAAAAAAAAGAAAAAGAAAAAGAAAAAACATTATATGGTTTAAAATAAACACCACAAGCCCGGTATGAGTGGTTTAGTGAGTTTTTAAGCCAAAAGTAGTTTTTATAGAGGAAGGTCAATGCAACCTTATTTTTAAACTATTTGATTAAAATGTATAGATCATACAAATACATGTTGATCTACTAGCAAGAAGAATTACAGAGATGTTTCTATGATTATGAAAATAGAATTTGAAATATGTATAACGGCCAATGGGTGAAGTAAACTTCTTTCTAAGCCTACAAATTAAGCAAATATAAGATAGAATTTTCATTCAGCAGGATAAGTATATATACTAAATAAATTCTAAAGAACTAAACTTCGGTTTGCCATATTATTGATCATTTGCTGCATGTCCATATGGCTTGCGTGGATGAGTTCAAAAACCCCGATTTATCAAAGTATCTTCTGTGAAGTAATGAATTATTATAAAACAGCCAGATTTAGTTCCAGCCCATTTAGGGTTTCGTACAGTTGATGAAGATGACATATTTTCTTGTTTCCATAAAAATACAAGAAATATATGTCGGACTAGTTTATTATAAGCGTGTTCAAATAATTAGTATATTAAGGTAGCCATTACCATCTTCTTCCCAGTTGATAAGGATAGTTAAATACATCTGTGAAAGATGCTTAATAATTGCAGAATAACTTTTATTGGTGGTCCTCAAATGAAGTTGAGGTATAGTTTGCTTTCAATTCCCCTTTTATCTTCATTCCATTCCCAAATTATTAAGTGATCAAAGTGGATTGGTCAAAGCATTTTACTTCGGTTCTTCAATTATTAAGCCATCTTAAATTCCTTCCCACCAGACTTTTCTTTGGAAAAGGATTTGTTTCATTTTTTTTATTTTTTAAATAAGATTCAAGAAAATATATCAGTGCAAAAAAAAAAAAAAAAATCCCATAAATATTTTATATGAAATCGAAACCTGAAATCGTTGGAATGTGCCATATCGTTTAACATAGCTTCGTCCACAAATACATATAAGTACATATAAAGCTTAGCTTGGTAGCTAAAATGGAAGATTTTTATGGACTCAATAAAAGACAAAAAACAAAAAAGGATGTATACATAAATGAACTTTTAAGGGAAATCGACGCTAGTTTAAAAGGTGCTCAATGAAAATGAAATGAAAGATGGACACGAAGCTAGTCAAAGAGGAAAAAGTATTGCAACATGTGCGGTTGTGGTTCCACGATGCGTACAAGCAAAATGAATTTAATTCCTAAACGTAATTAGCTCATTCACCATTTGTTCGTAATGATAATGAAGTGGAATATAGAATAACTAAAAGAGTAGGCTACATACACGGGTAACCTGTTACAAGAAAATCTATGAGTATCAACTTGGCAAGAAAATTATGTTACAATTTGACAAATTTACTCATTTTCATGCTCTAGCAACTAAAATAATATAGTCTCATAACTGATTGCACCAAAAACAAACAAAAATCAAACAATACTATAATAGAACGAAGGAAGGAGGGGAAAAGCATCTCGCCCCCTAAACATGTAGTGTCTCTTTTGGAGTGTAGCAAACTCAAAATCTACTCTATCTATCTCATCATTTACAAATACAACAAGAGAGAGAGAGAAATAACATTTATTAGTCAGAACTATTGTAGATATAAGCAAAACAAAGAACTACATAAGATTCACAAGAGAGAGGACAAGAGGGAGCATGACGGTCTGAGGAATACCTAAGAGGCTTTAGGTTTAGATAGGTGGGCTTAGGCTTTAGACTTATAAGCCTAACATTTTGGTGCTCTCATTCATCATGGCTCTAGGAACTAGGCAAACTACAATAGAAGAACAATTAGCTAAACTTTCATTGAATATTCAATAATGTAACAAAATGTTTTTGATTAAATGAATAAAATATTTTAAGATGTCATCCCAAATGCAAATTTGATAATAAGAAAATTACATAATCAAACATCTTCAATTTCACAATAATTGAATAATCATTAGATATCATCTTCTTCTTCTTTAGATAGTGTCGATTAGTTACTTAGAGGCATCAAACTTGAAATACCAAAATTTAATGGTAAAGATGTTTTGGTTTGGCTTTTTAAGACTAAGTGGTTTTTTCAATTCCATCAAACTCCAAATGAACAACATATTTCTATAGCATCATTTGCTTTAGAAGGACAAGCTCTCCATTAGTATTTGTGGATGTATAATAATAAATAACTTAGTTCTTGGTCGAAATTCTCAAAGGCGTTAAAAGCAAGATTTGGCCCATCAACCTATGATGATCTAGAGGGAGATTTATTGAAACTTACCCAAGTAACAACTATGGTTAATTACCAATCTAAGTTTGAAGCATTATCAAATTGTATTATTGGTGCTCTAGATAGTTTACTTCTTAAATGTTTCATTTTGAAACTCTCTCCTCACATTCAAAGAGAAGTCAAGATAGGTAGACCCAATGATTAGTTACATGCCATTTCTTTAGCCAAAATGTATGAAGCTAAATTTGCATATGAATTTTCCATTTCTTTGCCTAAACCATATACTTCTTATAATCATAAATCTTCTTCCATCCAATTTTCTCTTAGGCATTTACCTATTTCTTATAAACCATTACCTGTCTCATCATCACCGCCATTGCCTATTTCTTCTACCCAACCTTAATCTTATTCTTCTAAACCATCATTACCAATAAGGAAACTATCTAAAAAAGAGATGTTAGCAAGAAGAGAAAAGGGTTTATGCTATAATTGTGATGAGAAATATCACATGGGACATAAATGTAAACCTAAGTTTCTCTTATTATTAACTAATGAAGAAGAAGAAGAAGATGACACTAATATTGATTTCACTAATGAGAATGTTCATCTAGAGGATCATACATAGAATAGAGACTCTTGCACTATAAGTTTTCATGCTTTTTCAAGAATAGTGGTACCAAGGACTTTACATTTTTAAGGTACTATTAATAATCATGGGGCATCAATTTTAGTGGATTTGGGAAGTGCACATAATTTTCTTCAAAGTAGACTTGTCAAACACTTGGGATTAATAGTATTTCCTTCTCTAGGGTTTCACAGCATAATTAGCAATGGTAGTAAATTGGTCTATGAGGTCATTGTCCTAATGTCAATTTAAGCATTCAAGGATTAGAGTTTGATGCTACATTTTATGTGTTGCCTATATAAGGTGTGAAAGCCATTTTAAGAGTCTAATGGCTACAACAGTTGAGGCCAATAACTATAGACTATGGCACTATTGAATTATCTGAATTCTGAAATAAGTTTTAACAATAAAAAAAAGGTTATTAATATATAGATTGTGGATTAAGTGTGAAGAATAAAAGAGTTCATACTCATCCAGACACTTATCCAAACAGTCTAAACAGTTATCTAAACAGTCTATTAGACATTTCACCAGACATTTATACAAACAGTTTAATAGTTTGTTTTGTAAATTTTTATTTTATATGTTCTTATACAAGTTTAAATTTATAAGTCTAAATTATTTATAACATCAGTTTACAAAGTTTGTGTATATGTATCACAATTAAGTCAAAGTTGTTCCAACCATAGAAGAACAATACGAGGATAAGAATAACCAATATGGTTATCAGTTGAAGAACATCCAAATAAAGGGGGATTTTCTATTTACAACTGATACTTATCCATCTAAAGCTATTGAAGAGTTAGATGAAGATAAACATCAATCAATCTGAGATGAATCTATTCCATGTCAATCAATTTGAATTTAAATTATAGTGAGAATTTTTCAAATTTCCATAAATGTAAGGATATGAATGTTAGAAAGCTCGATGAACTTTGTATGCAATCTATCAATAGAACAAGGAAATATATGTACAGAACAATTCAAGTTGAAGATATAAGAGATACTACACATAATAGATAAGAGATGCGAGATATACGACATAAAATAGAGATAGAATACAGAAACAAGATATAGAGATACAACACAAAACAGAAAAGAGATACAGATATATGAGCATAAAGAATAATCAGAAAAGAGAAAATCAAATTTCCTTGTTTACTCGAGCTTACCTTAGAGAAATTATATTTTTTTCATTTTTGTAAAGTTATCTATGAATTTCTATGTAAGGTTAAGTCTAAAAAGTGATATTACATAGTCTTGTAGTTTGTGCTTAGCTAAAGAAAGGGCTAGAAAGACAGAAAAAAGATTAAAAAAAAAAGCTATTAGTGATTGCAACAAAATTCTTAGTAATTGAAATAGTGAAAAACTGAATCCTCAGCAATGACGCTGGTAAAGAGGACATAGTCAATTGGAGGAACCTCTATAAATTGTTGTTTTCTTTATTTTACTGCACAACATATCTATTTATCTTATCATTGTTCATCATGCATAACCTTCACCATACAAGGAAGATAAATAGAATTCAATTAGATCAATTTCATAGAATACTTTTTTTTTCAAACAATTCAACCCCCCCACCCCACCCCCCCCCCCCCCCCCCCTCTCCTCTTGTTCAGTATATCAGGACGTACAAGTACTTTACATATACAATTCATGCATAAGGGTACTAAGGTGTCTCTTTGAAGAGATAATTTTGCAAATGTGGCTCCTATTTCAAATCATCAGCTACAAAGAATGGTGCAAACCGATGCTATTGTATCTTATTATCAATTGGTGGCTTAGCCAGTTAACTCTTCAAAGAGTACTACTCTCTTGAATATTTGAGAAACCTTCATCATTGACACCATTACGCCAAGTTCAACATTGAATTCATTTGAAGGAAGGAACTCTGCTAGTGAATGTTAAACCTTATTGATATCCTCATTTTCAAAAGAATGAGATAGAGAAATAGGTTAAGGATACATTAGCACAAGGGATCATTCAAGATAGTACTAGTCCTTTTTCATCTGCAATTTTACTAGTTAAGAAAAAGGATGGAATTTGGTGCTTTTGAATCAATTATAGGGCACTTAATCAAGTTACTATTAAAGATGAGTTTCCTATACCTACTATTGATGAATTACATCATGCAAGAATTTTCTCCAAGTTGGACTTATGAGTTGGATATCACCAGATTAGAATGCATAAAGATGATGTTGAAAAGACTACATTCTGAACTCATGGACATTACGAATTCCTTGTAATGTCTTTTGACTTGAGTAATGCCCTAACCATATTTTAAGCCATTATGAGTAAACTTTTCAAACCATTTCTTTGAAGGTTTTTCATTGTATTTTTTAATGACATATTAGTTTACAATCTAACATTGGAATTGCATATGGATCATCTTATGCAGGTTCTTTAAGTGTTATTAGATAATGATTCTTTCCTTAAAGAGAGTAAATGCTCTTTTGGTCAAATAGAAATTGAGTATTTGGGACATATTGTATCAAATGGGGGAGTGAGTCCTAAGTTAACCAAAGTTAAAGTTACTAAAAAGTGGCCACTGCCATCATCTATTAAGAAATTAAGAGCATTCTTAAGATTATCTAGTTATTACCATTGATTTATCAAAGGATTTACCTCAATAGCTAGTCCTTTAACTAATATGTTGGAAGATGATCATTTTAATTGAACTCAAGAATCATTGTAAGCATTTGACATATTGAAGGGGGCTCTAATTCAAGCACCCATATTGAGACTATCAGATTTTTCACAGTAGTTCATTGTGGAGACTAACGCTCTCGAAGTTAGAATAAGAGCAAAATTATTATTGTTGGGACATATTGTGGCATATTTTAGTAAGAAGCTCCCTTCTCATTTGAGAAAAGCTTCTAGTTATGTCATAGAATTATTCACTATTGTGGAAGCTGTAAAAAAATGGCATTTATATCTTTTAGGTGTTCATTTTATTATTCTAACAAATCATAAGAGTTTGAAAGAAATATTGAATCGAGTGATATAAACTCCAAAACAACAGAAGTACTTATCTAAATTGCTTGGATATAATTACACTATAGTTTATAAATCTAGTAGTGAGAATGTGGTAGTAGATTGTTTATCACGATAAATAGATAGTACTTGTGAAAATTTTGGGATTTTGTCACCTTTTTGTCAAATATTGGATGTTTTGAAACAAGAATATATGACTCTTCCCACTTTTAAGAAAGCTATCTAACTTGAATTCAAAGAAACCAATCAAGTGGACTCTTACATGGTGCAATGGACTCTTATATTATGATAAAAGATTGGTTTTGGTGCCTCAATCCACTGTTATTTCAATATTTTTGCAAGAGTTTCATGGTTCCCTAAGTTCTAGACATTTTAGTGTACTTAAGAAAAATAAGAGGATTGTAGCTCAATTTTATTGGGAGGGAATATGTACTCGTGTGGAAAATTTGTTCATGACTATGCAGCATGTCAACAAGTTAAGTATTTGACTAGATCACCTACTAGATTACTCAATCCCCTACCTAGATCTAACTGCATTTGGGAAGACATTAACATGGATTTTATTACTCATCTACCTAAGTCTCATGGCTATATAGTAATTTTGATTGTGGTTAATCAACTCTCCAATTATTGCCACTTGAGAGCCTTAGATACTGATTTTACCGCAACCAAGGTAGCTGCATTATTTATACAAATTGTAGTTAAGTTGCATGGATACCCCAAGACTATCATATTAGATCGTGATGATCCCATTTTTCTAAGCAAACTCTAGAAGAAACTTTTCACTTTTAGTGGGAGAAGATTAGACATGAGTAGTGTTTATCACCTACAATTTGATAAATTGAGGTCCTCAATCATACTATATAACAATACTTAAGGAGTTACGTAATGGAGTGTCCTAGCCAATGGGTAAAATTTTTACCGTAAGCTGAGTATGCCTATAACATCTCTTTTCATGGCGGAAGTCAATTTACCCCTTTTCAAATAGTATACAATAGAGAGCCTCCTAACATACCAACTTATGTTTGCAAAAATTCTTTCATAGAAGCTATTGAAAGTGAGCTTAAAGATCATAATGAAGTACTAAGCATACTACAAAATAATTTGATAGTGGCCTAATAAAGGATGAAAGTTCAAGTAGATCATCATAGATCTGATGCACAATTTTAGGAAGGTAACATGGTTTATGTTAAATTGAGGCCTTACAAATAGACATTTGTGTCTTAAACTTTTCATAAGCTTTCTAAGAGGTACCATAGACCTTATCCAAAAGGCAAGAAGATTGGTGCTTGTGCTTAAGAAGTGGGTTTACCTTCATACACTAAGATGCATAATGTTTTTCATGTATCTACCCTTAAGAAAGCTCAAGGTCTCACTACACCATCATTAGACCACCATAGGAAGCTACTTTGAGTCATCCATTGTTAATTCATCTTAATATTTTGAATCAATGAGTTATTTCTCGTAATGGTCAACAAATCACACAAGTTTTGGTCTAGTGGTCAAGTTTACCACCAGAAGACACAAATTGGGAAGATTTTGAAGCATTCCAACAATTATACCCAGATTACAACCTTACGGATAAGGTTGTTTTTCCAAGCGATGAGCTATCTATTACAAAAAGATCTATGATAGACAGAAGAGTGCTAGCTTAGCAAGAAAATTATGTTACAATTTGACATATCTACTCATTCTTATGCTCTAGCAACTAGAATAATATAGTCTCATAACCAATTATACCATAAACAAACAAAAATCAAATAATATTGTAACAAAATAAGGAAAAACATCAATATAAAAAGAAATAAAGAAAAGGGAAAAGGCATCTTGCCCCCTAAAAACGTGATGTCTCTTTTGGAGTGCAATGAGCTCGAAATCTACTCTATCCATCTCACCACTTGTAAATACAATGAGAGAGAGAGAGAGAGAGAGAGAGAGAGAGAAATAACATTCATTAGTCAAAACTATTGTGGATCTAAGTGAAATAGAGAACTACATAAGATTTATAGAGAGAAAATGTAACTTTGCAAGAAACCCTAGCACAAGAAAGAGGACAAGAGGGGTTGTGACAATATGAGTAATACCTAAGAGTCTTTAGGTTTAGATACATGGGCTTCGGCTTTGGGCTTATAAGCCTAACATAATCACATATATATATTTTTGTAGCTAATAATGATGCTTTGCTTTTGATTTTTGTAGGCTAATTCAAGAATTTGAGACAAATTCGTTAATTTGTAATTGTAATATAAGCATAAGGAGTTATATTTAAGGTTGCAACTAGGGCGAGTTTAGGACTGATTGTGTAAAACTCAAAATTGCCCTAATACCCTATAGGGTTGCCCAAACTTGGTAGAAAACCCTATAGGGTTTTGCTATATAACTCTGAAATCCACTTTGATAAACAAATGAGAAATTCAATACCTAACTCTGAAATGTGGCAAGGAAGCTAATTTGGTGGGAAGACAAGGGTGTGTGGCTATATGCAAGCAACAACAAGCTACTTACTCCAACATCGAAGTGGAAGCCAAAAAGAAACGAGTCTCTACTATCAAAATAAAGACAAACATTGTACAACATTGATCATTGCTCTTAACACCCACTTATAAGCCTCACTGGCTTTGATTTTTAACTCTCAAGCAACAACTTGCTTGCACATGTGATTGATAGGAGTGTGTGTGATGTGTCGTGTGAGATTCACCATGGAAGTGGAACAGAGGACAGTGGATTAGTGTGCTATGTGGCTGTGTTATGTAGAGTGTGGCATGTAGCTTGTGGTATGTGGTGTGTGGTGGTGGACAATGGACTTTGGACTATGCTATAACTTTAGCATGTAGTCTCTTGTACTGCTATGGTGTAGATGCTAGATACGGACAATGTGAGCTTTCTTAGTTTCATTAGCTTAGCAAGACTATTGGACTAAGATAAAGTAAGAGTTATTGAGTTAGAGTTACTCAATTGAGTTAGAGTAAGACCATGCCATGTGCTATTGGAGTGTAGACTCTACTTGTGTATGTGATGTGATGTGATGTGATGTTATTGTAGTGTTATGCCAACGTCTAGTACTCTAGTCTCTAGTCTCTAGTCTATCATTATAACATGCCTTCTTAACTTAATAGTCAAACTTCAAGTGAAATTTCCTTTAAAGTCTTAACGCACGACTTTTCATCTTTCTTTTCTATATATTATGGAATTATTCATGAAACTTAAAAGATGTTGTTGACTCTAAGGTTCTTTGGCAACTCTAGTAGGAGTGTCTTTGATCCCTTCTATTGGTGTATTGTCCTATCGGATTGGGTTTTTATCGGGTAATCTCTCCAAACTTGACCTCGATCCAAAACCCTATAGGGTTTCAAAAAAAAAAAAAAATCCCATAACTCTATATGGTAAACCCTATCAAGTTTTTAACTGGTCAATCAGGTTAGATACCTTATAAAGATCCACTCAATCACATCTCTAATTAGATTTGACATATAAATATATTTAATTACCAGATATCTCTAAATTACGGATTAAGAATGTATAAGTGTTATTATGACTTAAGAAAGATATTAAGAGCATCGAGCCATGGCCATGGGTAGCAACTATTAACCCGAATCACGATATATATTATTGTGTGTGAAAGAGCCTTAGCGAAGGTAATGGACTACTTCCTAAGAACCCAGCGTGACACACAGAAGCGGGTCTCCATAGGAGGAGTGGTGACTAGTGTGATGCTGAACCTGCACATAAGATTGAATATATAGCATCAAAGGGAAGTGATGAGGACATCGTAACTGACATGGGTTAATACGGGTGTGTCTATTATAAGCACAGTCGTGTATGATGTCAGGGAGCTTCCAGAAACACACACGGCTGCACGCACGGCCAGAAGGCACGGCCGTGTGATATACCAGGATAATTCCTAGAAACATACACGGCCAAGAGGCACGGTCGTGTGTTCCGTCAGGATCTCTCCCAGAAACATGCACGGTCTCCATACACGGCCAGGGGACATGACAATGTACTATGTCAAAAATATTCTCAGAAGTTTGCACGGCCTGCATGCACGGCCGTGTACATGCCAGATGACGGACGTGTATACTTATATTTATTTCCACGTGTACATATTTATTTCCTTTTTTACGTGTTTTCCTGAGGAGTATAAATAGTTATTAGGTCATTTTAGGGTTAACCATTATTCATTATTCAATATACACTTTTTAGAGAAAAGTTTCTTTGCATTCTTGATTGTGCGCAATTGAGATTTGTTAAGGAATCAACGCAGATTCCTCTTTGTTTATTTTGAGTTCTAATCCTAGAATTGGTCTCGGGATTACGCTTTCCTCGCTACGTCAGTTTGTATCAGAGCAAGGCAAATTCCTGCGGATATGTCGGCTAACGATGGTGTTGACGGCGGTCGCGTTCTCGACCTTAATCGGGATGCGGAAGTCCAAGGAGTCAATCAATGGGCTCCAAGGACGGTGGTCGAAGCCATGGAACAAAGGCTTGGGCGCGTAGAGCAACGGTTGGAAGACCTGGTTGCGCATTTCGACGCCATGGTGATAGGCCATAACGAAAACAGGGGTGTTGTTGGGAATCGACCGGGAGTAGCAGTCGCTCGTGGCGATCCTATCAATGAACTTGTTGTCGGGAATCAGTGGAACCAAAGGCTTGATGAAAGTTCCTTTGAGGAAGAGGGTGAATTTTTGCAAAGGAGGGGATAACCACAGAGAAGGGGTAGCGTTGGTGGTGGCAGGTACCGCGGGGTGGATGACCGAATTGATCAGGAGTATGGTGGCGGATATCGACGAAACCACCAAGGACTCGATCATACCGATGGTGGTGACTTCCGTCTCAAGGTAGATATTCCATCCTTTAATGGTAATCTCAATATAGAAGATTTTTTGGACTGGCTTGCAGAAATCGATAGGTTCTTCGACTATATGGAGGTACCTGAGGATAGGAGGGTAAGGTTGGTTGCTTGTAGGCTGAAAGGAGGGGCGTCTGCATGGTAGGATCGTTTGCAGAATCGTAGGCAAAGAGAGGGGAAGCAACCTATAAGAACATGGTACCGCATGAAGAATCTGTTGCAGAGGGATTTCCTACCACCCGACTATGAGCAAATCCTTTTCCAGCAGTACCAACGATGCCGTCAAAGACAGAGGACGATGCATGAGTACACCGCCGAGTTTATGAGGCTGGCGGAAAGAAATGATCTAAGGGAGACTGAGGGTCAACAGGTGGCACGATTTGTAGATAGATTGAAGCCTCAAATTAGGGACAAAATAGGGGTAACGGTGTTTAGAACCGTTAATGAGGCAAAGAATTTAGCCCTTAGAGCTGAGATGATGATCCAAGAATAGAGTGCAAGGCTAGGTGGAGGTAAGAGAAACTATGTTTATGATAATCTCGGCAGTAGTAGCAGGGTGGTTGGTGAAAGGGCTAGAGGAGTAGTTAAGAAACTAGCGGGAAGCATGGAGAGAAAAGAAGACAAAGTTGAGGGGAAGAAGCCTCTGGAGAGCAAAGAAACCCCGAGGCAAAATAATCCATATGCCAAACCTATTTTGGGAAAATGCTATAGATGTAATCAAACAGGACACCGATCCAACGAATGCCCGAATCGATGAACTATAAACATTGTCGAAAGGGAAGAAGAGGAGGAAGTGTGCTGTGAGCCAGATCGTGACGATGACTACTATGATGAGGCTGATGATGCAGTGGAACCAAACTATGTGATCAGGAGGATGATGCTAGCACCGAAACAGGAGGGTAGTTCACAACGACACCATCTGTTTCACACTAGGTACACGATCGGTGGGAGAGTGTTCGACTTGATTGTTGATAGTGAGAGCTGCGAGAACATCATCGGAAAAGAGGTTGTGAGACGACTCCAACTACCGATAGAGAAGCATCCAAATCCTTACACCATAGGATGGATTAAGGTAGCGGAGCGAATCGAGGTGAAGGAGAGGTCTCAGGTTCCCTTTTCGATAAGCAAGTATCGGGATGAAGTATACTGCGACATTGTCGATATGGATGCTTTCCATTTGTTATTCGGATGGCCTTGGCAGTTTGACGTAGATGCCCAACATGCCAAGAAAGAAAACAAATATAGGTTGGAGAAAGGGGGCGTGAAATATACATTGCTGCCATTGACGGATAAGCAACCTAAGACCCAAAGGGCGGAAGGAAAATCTTTTCTGCCGACCACTCAGTCAGAAAAGGAAATGACCGAAGATATTAAAGAATCCCGTTTAATGCATGCTCTTGTGGTGAAGAATGTGGGAGAGGACATAGGTAGTGTAGAGGCTCCAGAGGAAGTAAAAGGGGTATTAGAAGAGTTTAAAGAGGTAGTGCTGGAAGACTTACTAGAAGGGTTGCCACCATTGCGAGACATCTAACACCACATCGACTTAGTGCCTGGAGCTAGCCTTCCTAACCTCCCTCACTATCGGATGAGCTCGAAAGAAACGGAGGTCCTACAAGAGAAGGTCCAGGAATTACTAGATAAAGGATTCATCAGGGATAGCATGAGTCCATGTGCCGTCCCAGCGTTGTTGACGCCCAAGAAGGATGGGAGTTGGAGGATGTGTGTGGACAGCCATGCGATCAACAAGATCACGATTGGGTATAAATTCCCAATTCCGCGCATTGAAGACATTTTAGACAGGCTGAGTGGAGCGGTAATCTTCTCAAAAGTGGATCTTAGAAGTGGGTATCATCAGATCCGGATCAGACCTGGGGATGAATGGAATACCGCTTTCAAGACAAAAGAAGGGTTGTACGAATGGTTAGTTATGCCATTCGGCCTCAGCAACGCACCGAGTACCTTCATGCACGTGATGAATCAAGTAATTAAACCATTCATAGGTCGGTTCGTAGTTGTATACTTTGATGATATCCTGATATATAGCAAGACTAAAGATGAGCACGTAATGCATTTGAAGAGCATATTGACTGTGCTAAAAGAAAATAAGCTCTACGCCAATCTCAAGAAGTGCATATTCATGTCATAAAGGCTGTTGTTCTTAGGTTTTGTAGTGAGTGGTGAGGGTATCACAGTTGATGAGGATAAGGTAAGGGCCATTAGAGATTGGCCCACTCCCAAAACCATTACCGAGTTGAGAAGTTTTCTGAGGTTGGCAGGATTCTATAGACGTTTCATACGGCATTTTAGTACGGTTGCTGCCCCATTTACTGAGTGCCTGAAGAAAGGGAAGTTTCATTGGGATGGGGAAGCTGAGTCTGGGTTTGTGGTGCTCAAAGAGAGAATGTGTAGTGCGCCGGTGTTGTCCTTACCAGACTTTGACAAACTATTCGAGGTCAACTGTGATGCCAGTGGCGTGGGCATTGGCGCTGTGCTATCTCAGGAGAAGAGGCCTGTGGCTTTCCATAGTGAGAAGCTCTGTGAAGCTAGGAGAAACTGGTCCACATACGATAAAGAGTTCTATGTAGTCAGAGCTCTGAAGATGTGGGAGCACTACTTGGTTGGAAAAGAGTTTATCCTATACTCGGATTGTGTCGCCCTGAAACACTTGAGTAATCAAACCCGCATTTGCAAAGATATGCATGCCAGATGGATACAATTTCTACAAAAGTTTCCATTTCGCCTGATGCACAAATCCGGAATCCAAAATAAGGTGGCAGACGCATTAAATAGAAGGGCAGATTTATTGGTCACCATGAGGGCTGAAGTGGTAGGCTTCAAGCAGTTAAAGGAATTGTATGAAAACGATGCGAATTTCGGAACTATATGGAGAAAATGTACCAATCAGGAACCCAATGACAGTTACTATATTCTGGAAGGTTACTTAATGAGGGGTAACCAACTTTGTATTCTCGAATCCTCCTTGAGGGAGAAATTGATTAGGGACCTACATGGAGGGGGATTAGCCGGACATCTGGGGCGTGACAAAACACTAGCAACAGTGGCTGCAAGATACCATTGGCCTTAGTTAAGAAGGGATGTAGGGAGAATCGTGCAATGGTGCTACATTTGCCAGACATCCAAAGGACATTATCAGAATACTGGGTTGTACACTCCGCTACCAGTACCTTGAAATATCTGGGAGGATCTATCTATGGACTTCGTGTTAGGTTTGTCTCGTACCCAACGAGGTGCTGACACTGTTTTTGTGGTTGTAGACAGGTTCTCCAAAATGGCTCACTTCATTCCTTGCAGGAAGACGGCTGATGCACAAGGCATTGCCAAGCTATTCTTTAAGGAGGTGGTCAGGTTGCACGGGGTTCCCAAGTCAATCACTTCTAATAGAGATACTCGGTTTCTTAGCCACTTCTGGAGAACGCTATGGTACATGTTTAATTTTTCCCTCAATTTTAGCAGCACAGCCCACCCTCAAACCGATGGGCAGACAGAGGTGACGAACAGAACCCTTGGAAATTTGATACGAAGCATCTGTGGAGAGAAGCCGAAACAATGGGACTTGGCACTTTCTCAAGCTGAGTTCGCTTACAACAATTCCATCCATAGAACTACTGGGAAATTGCCTTTTTCAGTGGTCTATACCAAAGCGCCGTCTTACGCCTTGGATTTAGCTTCTTTGCCCAAGGGTGTTGAAACCAATGTTGCTGCTAAACACCTGGCGGAACAATACCACACGATGGCATCTGACGTGAAAGAGCGAATTGAGAGGGTTAATGAGCAGTATAAGAAAGCCGTAGACAAGCATCGAAAGAAGAAATTGTTCGAGGTGGGAGATCAAGTGATGGTGTTCTTAAGGAAGGAACGCTTTCCCGTGGGCACGTATAGCAAGTGGCAACCAAAGAAGTATGGCCCCTACAATATTGTCGCTAAGGTCAATGACAATGCCTATGTGGTTGGGCTCCCAAAAAGCATGAAAATCTCAAAAACCTTCAATGTAGCTGACTTATCCCCATTCTACGTGGATGACGAACCCTTATATCCAGAAGAGAACTCAGGGTCGAGTTCTTCATTGGTGGGAGAGAATGATGAGGACATCGTAGCTAACACGGGTTGATACGGGCGTATCTATTACAAGCACGATCGTGTATGATGCCAGGGAGCTTCCAGAAACACACACGGCTGCACGCACGGCCAGAAGGCACGGCTGTGTGATATATTAGGATGATTCCCAGAAATGTACACGGCCTCTTACATGGCCAGGAAGCATGGCCGTGTGTTCCGTCAGGATCTCTCCCAGAAACATGTACGGTCTCCATACACGGCTAAGGGACACGACCGTGTATTATGTCAGAAATATTCCCAGAAGCTTATACGGCCTGCATGCACGGCCGTGTACATGCTAGATGACGGACGTGTATACTTATATTTATTTCCACGTGTACATATTTATTTCCTTTTTTACGTGTTTTCCTGAAGAGTATAAATAGTTATTAGGTCATTTTAGGGTTAACCATTATTCATTATTCAATATACACTTTTTAGAGAAAAGTTTCTCTGCGTTCTCAATTGTGCACAATTGAGATTTGTTAAGGAATCAACGCAGATTCCTCTTTGTTTATTTTGAGTTCCAATCCTAGTATTGGTCTCGGGATTACGCTTTCCTCGCTGCGTTAGGAAGGAATAATGTCAAAAAATAAATAAATTTGAATTTAAACTTGGTAAATGTAATAACCCAATTAAAATGATTTCCCTTTTTTACCTCCATAATTATCCCTTCTCTTCAACTAACGAAGGCTCCCAACGCCATCTTTTCAAAATTGACAGCTTGACAAAGAAAGTTTGAACGGCAGTTTTAACATCGAAATTTCAGGTAAGCTTTAGCTAGCTGTTATGCAGCTATATGCCGCCATTACCTATCAAACACTATTGTTTATTACCACTGGATGCACTTCTTTCTCCTCAAGCAACAACGAATCTAGTGGAGAGAACTTCAAGCAGTGACCGTTGGTATCATATGTTACATCGATGTCAAAATACCTATAGGAAATTAAGGGAATAAATTTACAAATCAATTATCAAGTGTCATGTAATCGCATGTATTTATAACTTCTGTTGTCTTTTACCTTAACGAGCCTGGTGACGATTTTTAGTTTTGGGGTAGTAATGCATAAGTGCGACGTTGTCGGTTTGATTGTCCCTCGTAGCTTTTATCCAAATATCCAGCTTCTAGTAATTTAGCTTCTATCACTCCATACTACGTACCAGTTTAGTGGTCCTTATATGTATATAAAGCAACATCGAAGAACTTTGGAACCTTAATTACCAAACTAAGCAATCCAATGTAAACCACCCCCACCCCCTTTTTGATATGTTGGATGTAGTTTGAAAAACCATCGAAACCCAGCCCAGACCAACTCAAAAGGTACACGCTCCTACTTATTATATACTTAAAAGGCTTTTAACAAGTGCTCTCTCCCTCAAAAATTGAGGGCCTCCCATTCCTCAGTCATTGGGATGCTAGAGATGGGAATAAGATACTGCTTTCCATCCATCGATTGTGAATTTTCTGCACACACACACTATGATGAGACCTTGAACGATAATCCTAATCTTTGCAATATTCTAATAAATCACACAAGAGAAAAAGGTATGCATACTTGAATGAAATTCTTGTTTAAACCATCTATTACTGAGAAGAACCATATTCGATTCACTGAAGCAAAACGATGGATGAGAATTAAAGCCATGATTCTGACGCACTGGAGAATTTGGGTTCAAAGGTGGTCCTTTAAAGCGAGTGATCGATGACAATACAAAATTCTGTGTGCTCTCTTCTTTCCAGTACTTATAAGTTATATATGTAAGTCCCTCCCTGCATGTCAGACCCAGAGCCATGCATACATACATATAAAGACTGTAAAAATAAAATCATAAATAGGATAAGAATATATATGTTGGTAATAAGAAAAGGAAACTGTTGGTGGTGCAGAGAGTTTCAGTGGAAATCTGGCTGTTTAAGCTAGCATGCTTTATTTAGGGTGAATTATTAGAATATAATAATAAAGCAAAAGATTAATAGGTATTCAGTAATACTTGTTAAGATTATAAATTAAATATATATATATATATATATATTAAAGTTTTTATAACTTAATTGTATGAATGTTATAAACCGATCGTATCGTAGAGTTTATAATTTAATACCGAAAGTGCAAAGATATGAATGGTTATAAAAATGTTTGGAGGCACCGCCAACAGAACTGGATCCAACAATATAAAGTATCCTGTAATAATAAGCCAGTCCTGCTGGGTTGGCGCGGAACACACCGAGCGACTTCATGGAATTCCACTTGAGTCACTGCTAGTAGTGCATTGCATTTAACCACCACCACTAATGAAAGCCGGTCAATAGGTCTAAAGAGCTCAGCCGGTCCTCGTGATTGCATGTAGGTAAACAGTATAGAATAAAAAAATAGAATAATACAATTTTTTTTACCATATTTGATATATACAAGTAAATATTTTTATAATTTAAATAAATTAAATTTAACGACTTAAACTCAAACATCCTACTACACAACTCATTTACAATCCAAATAGTTAGTTACACACGCAGAAATTAGCCGATTCATAGGCTATGTTGATATCAAATCTTTGAACACTATTTTTACTTGGAAGACAAATGAGTTATTATACGAATTTCAATTTTTCAGACAAGGGAAGTACTCTGATAGTTATAGTCGACTGGGTGTCACACGTACCCTCCATGACTATTTTCCCACGCTTCACTTCTAGTGTTGATCCCCTGAACGCTAGGCACGTTTTAACATTTTCTCTCTATATATACGTCCCTTGACTACTACCCATATCCATCCTCATCCCGTGAAATGCATTGAGTTTCGACTCCACAACTCTAAGTCCCTCCCTGTGATTCTCTCCCTCTCTCTTCTTCCTTTAAAACGCCAAAAGACGGAAACCACCCATTTGGGTTTTTGCGATTCTTGGCGTGCGTGTGTGCCAGTGGAAGCTGAAAGTTGAAACAAACCGACACTGAATACCTAACTTTCTGCACTTTTACTTCATTTTAAGCCCATTTCCATATATAGCAAGAACCTACATTAAATAGGCCTTCTATACTCCACCACAAAGGTTTCCCGAAAGAACTTAGCTAATATTGTGCTCCTATTGCCTGCCAAAGATGGGTCAGAGCAATGATGCAAAAAATCTACACTACCAAGTCTACGACATGTCCATTGATATGCATCCGCAAGGTGGCTCCAAATGCGTTGATGATGATGGTCATCCCAAGAGGACTGGTAAATATCTATATATTTCTCTCTTAAAGTTCTTGCTCAACAATGAGAAATTCAGCTGATTTTAACTAGGGTTGTGTGTGAAATGTGCCTTCCAGGGACTGTATGGACAGCCAGTGCACATATTATAACGGCCGTGATAGGGTCAGGAGTGCTGTCCTTGGCATGGGCTACAGCACAACTTGGCTGGATTGCTGGCCCTACTGTCATGTTCTTGTTTTCCTTTGTCACTTATTATACCTCTGTTCTTCTAGCCGCGTGCTACCGTTCCGGCGACCCCCTCACCGGCGACAGGAACTACACTTACAAGGATGCAGTTAGATCCAATCTCGGTACGAAACTTGACTAAGAAAGAAATAAGTGAATTCATTGTGTACTTAATCTTGCTTAGCATGGGCTGTATGCTAAACAGTGTTTTTTTTTTTATTTATTGATATAAAGGTGGATTTCAAGTGAAGATATGTGGGCTAGTACAATATTTGAACCTTTTTGGGGTTGCCATTGGATATACAATCGCATCCTCTATTAGCATGATGTAAGTGAAACTTTGCGGTTGTTTCCTAAACTGGACTCCATGAACCTCTCTCTCTGTTTAGTACACTTGAAGTTAACCAGCATTGTCAATGAAACAGGGCGATCCCAAAATCGAACTGCTTCCACAAGAAAGGACATTCGAATCCATGCCCCACGAACAGCAATCCTTACATGATTGCGTTCGGTATCATGGAAATCTTTTTATCTCAAATTTCAGACTTCCATCAGTTATGGTGGCTCTCCATTGTTGCAGCTGTCATGTCTTTCACTTACTCAACCATTGGACTTGGTCTTGGAATTGCTAAAACTGCAGGTTGCTCTCCTTCCCAGTTTCTTCAAACTTAGAACTTATTTTGGAAGGAAAAGACTGACTTTGAATTCTTTGCTTCCAGCCAATGGAAAGCTCAAGGGAAGCCTCACCGGAATAAGCATCGGCACGGTTACCCAAACCCAAAAGATATGGAGAAGTTTCCAAGCTCTTGGTGACATAGCTTTTGCCTACTCCTACTCACTCATCCTAATCGAAATTCAGGTATATATATTTTTATGTCTACAAATTTTAACGCTTTGAAATCAAAACGGGTGCTACTTTTTCAACCTAACATACTTAACTCAACGTGCCAATTTGATCTAAACAGGACACTCTCAAATCCCCACCAGCAGAATCGAAGACGATGAAGAATGCCACACTAATAAGTGTCGCAGTGACGACTCTTTTCTACATGCTTTGTGGATGCATGGGCTATTCCGCATTTGGAGACATGGCGCCAGGCAATCTTCTCACTGGTTTCGGCTTCTATAACCCATTCTGGCTTGTTGACATTGCCAATGTTGCCATTGTCGTCCACCTTCTTGGTGCATACCAAGTATATTGCCAACCCCTTTTTGCCTTCATTGAGAAAACAGCCCAAACTAAGTTCCCAGATAGCCAATTCGTAACCGGGGAGATCGAGGTCCCAGTACCAGGTTTCCGCCCCTACAAACTTAATCTGTTCAGATTGGTTTGGAGGACAATTTTTGTGGTCGTTACTACTGTCATCTCTATGCTTCTTCCATTCTTCAACGACATTGTTGGATTACTAGGAGCACTAGGCTTCTGGCCTCTGACTGTTTATTTCCCAGTTGAGATGTACATTAAACAAATGAACATACCAAAATGGAGCACCAAATGGCTCAGCCTCCAAATTCTCAGCCTAGCTTGCCTCATCATCACCATAGCTGCCGCGGCCGGCTCAGTTGCTGGAGTTGTCCTTGACCTTAAAACCTACAAACCTTTCTCAACAAGCTCCTAATCAGCCAAAACTTCAAAGTGGGGAAAACATCGAAGTCGAGATTTCTATGTATTGTTCCACGTTGGTTAGTTTGAGATAAAATTACTGTAATTGATGCTAATGCACCAAATTTAGCTTCAAAGTGTTTAGGCTAGGTTTCTATTTGAAGTCAAGCAGAGGCATACTCAGCATCGTAATGTAACTCACTTTCAAATGAAAAATTTGGAATCTTTCTGCAAAATTGACGTTGACACAAAGACAACCAAAAAAACTAGTGAGATATCATAATAAAGTTGCATGGCTCTTTCAGTACCCAAATACACTTAGAAATTTAGCTTCTATCACCTCCTACTAAGTACCAGTTTAGTGGTCCTTGCATATATAAAGCAACATCGAAGAACTTCGGAACCTTAATTACCAAACTAAGCAATCCAATGTATTCCCCCCTTTTTTTTTCTTTTTTTACAAGTTGGTATGTTTGATATGGTTTAAAAAACCATCGAAACCCAGCCCAGACCAATTCAAAACGTATACGCTCCTACTTATTATATACTTAAAATACTTTTAACATGTATTCTCTCCCTCAAAAGTGAGGGCCTCCCATTCCTCAGTCATTGGGAAGCTAAAGATGGGAATAAGATAATTCTTTCCATCCATCGATTGTGAACTTTCTGCACACACACCCTATGATGAGACCTTGAACGGTAATCCTAATCATTGCAATATTATAGCAAATCACACAAGGGAAAAAGGTATGCATATTTGAATGAAATTCATGTAAGTTGTAACCCAATTTGTTTAAACCATTTATTCGATTCACTGAAGCAAAGCGATGGATGAGAATTAAAGCCATAACACTGACACACTGGAGAATTTGGGTTCAAAGGTGGTCCTTTAAAGCGACTGATCGATGACAATACAAAATTCTGTGCTCTTTTCTTTCCAGTACTTATAAGTTATATATATATATATATATATATAAGTCCCTCCCTGCATGTTAGACCCAGAGCCATGCACACATACATATAAAGACTGTAAAAATAAAATCATAAGCTTCAAGTACTGGGATCTCTATTTCTTTTCTGGGGGTTATTTCCTTCAATTCCTCCGCAAGTATAGCTATATCATTGCCTTCCATGTAAGGTATTGTAAATGAGAAAACATTATGGCTTTACTGACCTGTCATTCACCAATTAAACTAAATAAAATAAACTAGACTATACTGGGGATATTTTATACGTTCAGTTTCTAGTACTTTCAAAATAAGCCTTCTATCACAACTCTTTTTCTAATTTCTAAATGGACATCCGATTTAAAATCTATATTTAAGGAGAATTGAAAGATAATGCATATATATATATATATATATATATAATGATAATATTTCTAAGCATAGAATATTTCATCACGATCATTATCAAATGGAACTATTTAGTTAATTACAAACGATGAACAGAGAATCATTAGGTATAATATTATTTGGTTCATAATATCCGAGAAGAAATCAATGGAAGCTTCCCCTCCCTGCTAATCCAAGGTGAATTAAATAGGATAAGAATATATATGTTGGTAACAAGAAAAGGAAACTGTTGGTGGTGCAGAGAGTCTCAGTGGAAATTTGGCTGTTTTAGCTAGCATGCTTTATTTTCTCTTTTTAGGATGGATTATTAGAATATAATAATTAATAAAATATATTAATAAGTGTTAGAAAATACTTATTAAGATTATAAATTTAAAAAATATATATTAAAATCCTTATAATTTAATAATATAAGTTACCAAAAGTACAACATAACAGGATCCAACAATATGAAGTATCCTGTATCAAAAAGCCATGGCTGCTGGGTTGGCAAGGAACACTCCAAGCTACTTCTTGGAATTCCATTTGAGTTACTGCTAGTAGTGCATTGCCTTTCACCACCACCAATAATGAAAACCGGTCCATAGGTCTAAAGAGCTCAGCCGGTCGCATGTAGGTATCGGTGCAAGCGTTATCGAAAGCATGATGGTAAGATATTTATTTTGGTGGCCTAAAAGTTAGGAAGTAAAAGCAGTTGGTCAGACCAGCCTTTAGCTGATCTTTTTCCTCATTTCATGTGTTCTTTATATGACTTCTCTCGTTATTTTGTTTTATTATTTTGTTAAACGCAGTATCTTACTAAATATATTTGCTATATTGATGTAAATATAATGAAGGTAATGAAAATGAAATACAAAAGAAAAAGGAAATAATCTTCCTATCACGAGCTCTTTTTATTCTATCCGATAATTCTTTATACCATGAGTTCCACTCTGCGTTTACCGACGTGAATGAGCCGAATTTATTTATAACAAATCTAATTAAGATAATGTTTCGATTAGGGTATTGAATATTACAAAAAGAATTAGGTAGCATAAAATAAATAAAAAATAAGATAATATAACTTTCTTGTATCATATTTGGTATGTATATATAAGGACTTTTGTGATATTTATTGTTTAGATATACAAAATATTGTACTAAATTTAATATGTAAGGTATTGAACAAAGATTTTTGTTTCTTATGTTTAGTAAATTTGATCTTTATATCATATTTTAGATAGTACTAAATTAAATATTTTGTCCAATACTTTAATATTATTTTTATCTAGTAACCAAAAATATATATATATACAAACCAAACATAGTATAAAATGTTTTATCTAATCTAATACCACAATTTTTTTATAATCTAACGGTACCTTAAATTTAATAGTTATCTTATTTTGATTAAAGTTGGAGTGTACAAAGGTCTAATCCAACTTGACTTGCGACAAAAATAAATTTATTTTGAATCAAAATTAAATGTTAATATTATTTTAATTAAAAATAGAATTTTTTTTTTTCATAAATGGTTGTTAAAATGACAAATTAACTACACCATTCTATAAATTTACAATTTTATAAAACTTTTTATAATTAAAACAAATGAAAAATCATTTAGATACAACAAACTTTAAAATTAAATTATAAGTTAAAATTTATAATTTTATAAATTTTCCATTTTATATATTTAAATTCTTATGAAATTACAATTTTAACAATTATATTTTAAAATAAATTAAATTTAACAAATTAAACTCAAACTTGCTATACAAAATCCAAATAGTTAGTTACCCATTCAGAATTAGCCCGATTCAAAGGCTATGTTGATTTCAAATCTTTAAACACTATCTTTACTGGGAAGAAAATTGAGTTATTACACGAGTTTGAATTTTTCCGACAAGGGAAGTACCGGAGAGGGAGATAAGGATAGCGATAGCGATAGTCAACTGGGTGTCAATGACTTTTAAGAATACGCGTAAACTCCATGATTATTTTCCCACATGGCACTTCTAGTGTCGCTCTCCTGAACGCTAGGCACGTTTTAACATTTTCTCTCTATATAAACCTCCCTTAACTACTAGCCTCATCCATCCTCATCGCGTGAAATGCATTGAGTTTCGATTCCTCAACTCCAAGTCACTCCCTCAGAATCTCGCTTTCTCTTCTTCCTCTGAAACGCCAAAATACCAAAACCACCCATTTGGATTTTTGTGATTCTTGGTGTGTGTGTGTGCCAGTGGAAGCTGAAAGTTGAAACAAACTGACACTGAATACCTAACTTCCTTCACTTTGAGCCCATTTCCATATATAGCAAGAATCTACATTAAATAGGCCACCCGTTCTTGTACTTCATCTATAATCCACCACAAAGGGTTCCCGAAAGAACTTTAATCTTGTGCTCCTATTGTTTGCCAAAGATGGGTCAGAGCAATGATGCAAAAAATCTACACAACCAAGTCTACAACATGTCCATTGATATGCATCCGCAAGGTGGCTCCAAATGCTTTGATGATGATGGTCATCTCAAGAGAACTGGTAAATATTTATATTTCTCTCTTAAAGTTCTTGCTCCACAATGAGAAATTCAGCTGATTTTAACAAGGTTTGTGTGTGAAATGTGCCTTCCAGGGACTGTATGGACAGCCAGTGCACATATTATAACGGCTGTGATAGGGTCAGGAGTGCTGTCCTTGGCATGGGCTACAGCACAACTTGGCTGGATTGCTGGCCCTACTGTCATGTTCTTGTTTTCCTTTGTCACTTATTATACCTCTGTTCTTCTAGCCGCGTGCTACCGTTCCGGCGACCCCCTCACCGGCGACAGGAACTACACTTACAAGGATGCAGTTAGATCCAATCTCGGTACGAAACTTGACTAAGAAAGAAATAAGTGAATTCATTGTGTACTTAATCTTGCTTAGCATGGGCTGTATGCTAAACAGTGTCTTTTTTTTTATTTATTGATATAAAGGTGGATTTCAAGTGAAGATATGTGGGCTAGTACAATATTTGAACCTGTTTGGGGTTGCCATTGGATATACAATCGCATCCTCTATTAGCATGATGTAAGTGAAATTTTGCGGTTGTTTCCCAAACTGGACTCCATGAACCTCTCTCTCTGTTTAGTACACTCGAAGTTAACCAGCATTGTCAATGAAACAGGGCGATCCCAAAATCGAACTGCTTCCACAAGAAAGGACATTCGAATCCATGCCCCACGAACAGCAATCCTTACATGATTGCGTTCGGTATCATGGAAATCTTTTTATCTCAAATTTCAGACTTCCATCAGTTATGGTGGCTCTCCATTGTTGCAGCTGTCATGTCTTTCACTTACTCAACCATTGGACTTGGTCTTGGAATTGCTAAAACTGCAGGTTGCTCTCCTTCCCAGTTTCTTCAAACTTAGAACTTATTTTGGAAGGAAAAGACTGACTTTGAATTCTTTGCTTCCAGCCAATGGAAAGCTCAAGGGAAGCCTCACCGGAATAAGCATCGGCACGGTTACTCAAACCCAAAAGATATGGAGAAGTTTCCAAGCTCTTGGTGACATAGCTTTTGCCTACTCCTACTCACTCATCCTCATCGAAATTCAGGTATATATATTTTTATGTCTACAAATTTTAACGCTTTGAAATCAAAACGGGTGCTACTTTTTCAACCTAACATACTTAACTCAACGTGCCAATTTGATCTAAACAGGACACTCTCAAATCCCCACCAGCAGAATCGAAGACGATGAAGAATGCCACACTAATAAGTGTCGCAGTGACGACTCTTTTTTACATGCTTTGTGGATGCATGGGCTATTCCGCATTTGGAGACATGGCGCCAGGCAATCTTCTCACTGGTTTCGGCTTCTATAACCCATTCTGGCTTGTTGACATTGCCAATGTTGCTATTGTCGTCCACCTTCTTGGTGCATACCAAGTATATTGCCAACCCCTTTTTGCCTTCATTGAGAAAACAGCCCAAACTAAGTTCCCAGATAGCCAATTCGTAACCGGGGAGATCGAGGTCCCAGTACCAGGTTTCCGCCCCTACAAAATTAATCTGTTCAGATTGGTTTGGAGGACAATTTTTGTGGTCGTTACTACTGTCATCTCTATGCTTCTTCCATTCTTCAACGACATTGTTGGATTACTAGGAGCACTAGGCTTCTGGCCTCTGACTGTTTATTTCCCAGTTGAGATGTACATTAAACAAATGAACATACCAAAATGGAGCACCAAATGGCTCAGCCTCCAAATTCTCAGCCTAGCTTGCCTCATCATCACCATAGCTGCCGCGGCCGGCTCAGTTGCTGGAGTTGTCCTTGACCTTAAAACCTACAAACCTTTCTCAACAAGCTCCTAATCAGCCAAAACTTCAAAGTGGGGAAAACATCGAAGTCGAGATTTCTATGTATTGTTCCACGTTGGTTAGTTTGAGATAAAATTACTGTAATTGATGCTAATGCACCAAATTTAGCTTCAAAGTGTTTAGGTTAGGTTTCTATTTGGAAGTCAAGCAGAGGCATACTCAGCATCGTAATGTAACTCACTTTCAAATGAAAAATTTGGAATCTTTCTGCAAAGTTGACGTTGACACAAAGACAACCAAAAAAACTAGTGAGATATCATAATAAAGTTGCATGGCTCTTTTCAGTACCCAAATACACTCAGTATGTACTGAATCTTGTAATCCGGTTCGGCCAGGTTCTTCCATTTAAGTTTTTAACTTAAAGCTGAGTTATCCACAATTTGCTTTTTGAGTTCAGAGCAATCCCTAAACAAAATTCTTGTTAATATCTACCCCTGGATGTGATGGTACTGTACACAAGTTCCCTAATATTCTCAGCCGTTCTTTAAAATGTTACATCTCTCCATAATCCAGCGTACGTCTCTCATCATGTCAAGCTGATAAAAATGCCTCTTTATGTGCTTAGTAATGCGTTTTTTTCCAAGATGCCCTCACAAGACACCAGAATGGGCCTCCTCTCTAGTCAGAAGTTCCCTCAGTCAACCACTAGAAATACACATTTGCCGAGTTTAATTATGAAGCACTCTACACATAATAATTATCCATAGCAACTCCTTGCTCATAGGTAGAGCTGGTAATGCGGGCCAAATGGGCCGGCCCATCCCAACCCACACCAGCCCGTACGTCGTTGCAGGCTGACCCGTAGTGGTTCGTAAGTCTAGCGGGTTAACAAAATTGGCCTATCCCGTCCCGCAAGCCAATGCGGGTTGACTCACGATAACCCACAAATTTTTATTTTATTTTTTTAGATTTAGATTTTATAATGTATTATGTAAGAATAGGACATGCTAAGTAAAATTTTTTGTTTTTTCTTAGATAAACCTTTTTTTCCTTTGCAAATATAATTTATATTATATATATTAGGAAAAAAACTATTGAAAATTATTTAAATTAATGTTTCTCAATTCCCACATCTAAATAAACTAGGTACATTGCAAATTGCAATCGCTCAATTTTTCTATTCACTTTCCTTATACAACTTCGATTTATAAGTACTTACTCTTAAATCTCATTCTCATACGATAGAAAAGAAAACAACCTAAAATGATAATCAAGCAATTATAGCAATTATAATAAAGTACTTTTCAGTTTTCACTAATTATATAGGAAAACAAATACAATAATGAAGCAGATAAAATTACATATATAAATCAATCATTACTATCATCATCATTAATAACCAAATTGGAGTCTCCCTTTGATGAAGTAGTTGCACTCCCACCCACACTCCCATTGTCTTCTTCTTGATCTACAATTTACAAGATTACACATATAATTAAATTAGATGATAAATGCTTGAAACAATACGTTAAAAGAAAATATTACCAACAAAACAAAAAAAAATTACCTTCACATGCAAATCCTTGTAACCAATTTCGTATACAAATTAAAGCTTCTACATTGGCTGGAAGCATAGAACTACAATACTTATTAAGTACACGAGCACCGATACCGAAAGCTGACTCTGACGCTACAGTAGTAATTGGAATGCTAAGCACATCGGAGGCCATTATAGATAAATCAAGATATATCTAGCTTTGACTCTTCCAATGTTGTAACACATCCAATTCTGAGTAGAATTTCATATCCATTACTGGCTCATCTAGATAAATATCCAAAGAAGATTTACCACAACTTTGTACTTTTACTTAACGGTATCAGAATTCCTACATTATTAAGAAAAAAATTAATTAAATACTAATATATATTATGAAAAAAAATATAATTGAGAAAATAAAAAAATTATTAAACTTACCACCAATGTAGCAAAATCAATCTCCAAGCCCTTCTCAGCTCTATGTATTGCTGCTCCTTTACTGCTGCTACCTCTAGATGTGTCTTGTGCTTGAAAAGATGATCCAACCTGATTGCTTCTAGTTCTAGATATGTGATCTATTTTGCTCTTCTCATATTCTCCATAGAGTTTATATAACTTGCTCTTTATGTAAGCCAACTTCTCTTCACAAGTGAGGGGATCAAGTTTATTGAAACGGAAGTTCAAAAAATCAAACTTCATTCGAGGATCAAAGATTGCTCCAAGTTCAAGGATAACACTATAATCACTCCAATACTTATCAAACTTCTGTTTCATTCTAATAGACATCTCCCTTATGACATGATCTTCACTACTTAAATTTTCATTCATCAAACATTCAATCCTCCATACTTACAAAAAATAGTGGTTTGATGTTGGATATGATGACCCTGACATCAAATTGGTGATACTATGAAATGGGCTCAGAAACTTGCATATCTTTTCTGCTCTTTCTCACTCATCAATGGTTGGACAATATTTATAATGACGATCTTTCAATTGAAAGCAAGAAAAAGCATGTCAATACTTGAGTGCGCTATCAAGCATAAGATAAGTGGAATTCCATCTAGTAGTTACATCCAAGCGCAAACCAACATTAGTATCAATGTTGCCAACCTATTCAACACACTCCAAAAAGTGTTTCATTCTACTCTCGGAACCCTCTACATACTTCACACTTTCCCTTACTTTATGCAATGCTTCACTACTTACAGTCAATCCTTCTTTAACGATCAAATGAAGAATATGAGCACAACATCTAATATGAAAAAACTCACCACCACATAACAAAGTATGCTATAAGTTCAATTGCTCTTTCAGAAAATCTTGCATACAATCATTTGCAGATGCATTATCCAATGTAAGGGAGAATATCTTCCTATCTATGCCCCAATCTTTCAAAAATTCAAATACTTTTTTTGACAACTCAAACCTTGAGTGAGGAGAGGGCATTTTACAAAAAGCAAGAATTTTATTATTCAATTTCCAATTGTCATCCATATAATGTCCAGTCAAACAAATATATCCCTCGCTAGTGAAAGCAGTCCATACATGAGAAGTCAAACATACTTTCCCTGAAATTTTTTGCAAAATTTGCTTCAAATTCTTCTTTTGAGTCAAATATAAATTCCAAACATCTGATGTAGCAGTTTTTCTACTAATTAGCTTATAATCAGGATTATATAACCTTATGAACTGTGTAATCATCTTATACTCAACAAATGAAAATGGCAGATCATGTTCAATAATAGCCATAGCCATTACCTTACGAACAAATTTAGGGTCCGGTTTTCTTGATCTTAACTTGCCAGCATGATCAATTATCATATCACCAACATCATTATATCTAGGAATTTGACTCAAACGACACTTCTCTCTATGTCGACGTAAAGATGAAGTTCCATATGAATGTGTTCCAATAACATATTCCTTCCCACATGCTTTACACTTAGCCCTATTTTTACCATCCTTCCTAATACCAATTTTTGTAAATATTTCCCAAACCTGAGAAAAAGAGCTACCTACTTAAGCTTTATTACCTGCACGTTCTTCAAATTGAGAAAATCCTAGTTGTAGATTATCGTTATGCTCATCAACTTCAGACACATCATCCACATTAATAGGTTCCATTACAATCTCATTACTTGGAGGATCCATTCTGTAAATATAGAAAATGTTATTAATAGTAGTACACTTATTTATAAAATATAAATAATTAAATATAGTCACTCCACGTCTCCACCGGCCACCGCATCGGCGTCATCCAAGCCACGACCAATGGCCACACGACCACATCACACCCCACACCATCCAAGCCACGGTCGGTGACCAAACGGCCACACTACACGCTCTAAGCCACAGGCGTCACCCCCACTCCACACAGCTACACCATACTGCACCACAACCACACCACACTCTCCATTCTCCAAGCCGCCACCACCGGTGTCACCCCCACCCCCACACAGCCACACCACACTCTCCATTGGACCGCCGTCACCCACACGACCAAACCACACCGCACTCTCCATTCTCTAAGCCACCACCACTGGCGTCACCCCACCCCACACAACCACACCGTACCACAACCACAACCACACCACACTCTCCATTGAACTGCCATCACCCCACACGACCACACTACACCACACTCTCCATTCTCCAAGCCACCGCCACCGGTGTTACCCCCACCCCACACTACCACACCACACATACCGCACCGCACCACACCACACTCTCCAAGCCACCGACGTCACCCCATATGACCACACCTCATGACACCTTACTCTCCAATAAGTAAAAGGACAATAGACTATTGCTTTACCTTAATTAACATCTAACAAGGACAGTGGCATGAAGGAAATCGAACAGGCGGCCGACGGTCAGTAGAGTAGAGACGGACGACGACTGTCACTGTGATTGTGAGCTAGAGCCGATAAGTGTCTCCTGTTCGTGTCTGCTGTGGCCTGTGGAAGTGGAAGAGGACGAGGACGATGTTGTCATCTCTAGTCTGTAAGGTGACTGTGAGTGTGGAGGGACGACTGGACGGGGAGTCGAGGACGACAGACGACGACCGAGGGAGTGTGAGGTGTGACTGTGTGAGTGTGTGACTATGGTCTGTGACTGAGTGTCTCATGTGAGTGACTGAGTGTGACGGTGTGGGTGGGTGTGGATCGTGTGGTGTGGGCTGCTGCCGTGCTGCTGCGTGCGTGCTACCTGCTGTGGACAGTGCTGTCGAGTGTAGAGTGTCGTTCCAGTCGTCCTCAACTTTTCGCCGAAGTCTAAAGTCTTCAGCTGCTACGGTGTTGTCCTTGTCTCGTCGCTTCAGTCGGCATTGTCTCGTCGTCAGTCGTCATCACAGTCCACCAGACACAACTAACAGCAACACGTCAACACAGTAAATTTTTTTTTTTTTTGGTCAGCGCCTCAGCGGGCCAATCCGCGCCTGCGAGAACTTGCCCGCCCGCCCTATGGGTCAAGCGGACGCAAGCCAAAATGGCCCGCCCCCGCAATTACCAGCTCTACCCATAGGCACTAGCAATAAGAAACAAAATGTGTATCAATGGCATACTAATCTACAATCATGGTAAAGCTAAGTAATCTTTCTTGCATCGAGTTCACAAAGCGCATACTTAAGCGATAATGCATCGACTACTACACATAGAGATGACACAACCAATGGACTCCAGAAACTTAATCCACTTCACACGTCACATGGAGAGCTTACTCTGCGACTTCAAATGTTTCAAGAGCTCATGGTTAGTATATATAACAAGCTTCTTAGGTTAGTAAATAATGATGCTGTCAGACCGTGAGTGTTTCCACAAGTGCTGCGACTCCCAGTCACAAACTGGGTAATTTAATGTTACCCTACTCAGTTTCTTGCTAAAGCAATAGGACAAGGCTCTTGCATAACTACTGTAGTCAATATTTGGTCGATCATCTTAAAGCTGTGCGGAACTGCTTTTCACCATCTAGACCCTATGAACTTTTTAGTCAACACCATCGAGTGTGCTGCGAAATTACTGAAATTACGGACAAACTGCCTACAGAAGGATGTTAAACCATTAAAACTCCATGCATCTAGTGTAGATGTTGACACTAGCCACTCAGTAATTGCACTAATCTTTTCTTCATCTGCTCTATCTTCATCTACAAAAACAATAAATCCTAACAATACCACTACTTTCTCGGAAAAGGTGCATTTCTTTAAATTATCATAGAAATTCTCTCGTCTTAGCGCCAAAAATACCTCTGCTTTACATGATCCTCAATATCACAGCTATCACTAAGTATGTCCCCAGACTCCCCAAATTCGGGAAAAAAAAATTATGTAAATGTTTTGAAAAATAGAAAATTATATACGTTATATGATATTTTAGAAGCAATTATTAATAGAATATAACTTATAACTTGGTGATAAGTATAATGTTTTGTACAATAGAGGTCAAGGATTTAATTCCCATGACATATATTTTAATTTTTTTTTAACTAACATTTATTGCTTTACTGTAATTTGCTTTTTACTTCTTTCTTTTATATATATATATATATTCACAATAACTAATAGCACTAAACTCCATTCATTGTAAAATTATAATAAACTAACTAAATTATCTTAAATTGTTATTTATTTGTTAGTAGTATATCATAAATAATAATTACATTGATATTATAAATATTTCAGCTTTATTATATAAAATATTAGTAAATAATAGCAATCATATTACTTGATATATTTTTCTTATAATTGATATTATGAAAATGAATGTAGATTCTTAAATCAACGATTACCTAATTAATTATATGAAATTGATAATTTTTATAGTATTGCTGATAATACAATTTTATAGTCATTATTCAAGAAAAAAAAAACATATATTTACATCATATTGTTCTTTTAACTCTACTTATAACTTTCTATTTAAATATTTGTATGTTATATTTCCATTAACAATGTTTAAGGGTGGAAAAGTAATACCCCATGAGAATATCAAGTTCCCCATGAATTGTAAAAGATGTTAAGTAGTGGTATATAGTCAAAAAAATTTAAGCTAAATGATTTAAAAAAGGCTAATCAATATTTGTTAGCTCAATTATTGGCTACTTTTAACTTAGGACATTATAAATGGTATTAGAGTCAGCCTCACTAGTAGGTGTTAAATTTAGGAACAATGGATAAGGGAGTAGATATGAGCCCAATTCTAAGGTTTTATGACAAAAGCATTGCATTTTGGGGAGGTAAGGTAAGGATCATGATACCACATGTGTTTAAAGATGGGGAAGTGATACCCCATGAGAATATGAAGTCTCACATGAATTGTGAGAGGTGTTGAGTAATGGTAGTACATAAGGCTAAGTAATAAATAATATGTCAACATTAGTTACAAATTTTTTAGCCAAGTGGTTTTAAAAAGGTCCATTTGTGTTTATTCAGTAGTGTTTTGTCACTTGCAAAATTTTATTTTATGTATATAAGTAATTTCAATTTCGGTTTAAATATGATAAGCTCCCCATCCCCTAGAACTCAAAAACAACAAACAGACTAAATAGTGGTGTTTGAAATCAATTTTTGATTCATTCCCTATTTTTATGTGGATTTAATGATACTTGCTTTTCAAGTCAACTTTTGATAAATTCTTGCTACATGCAACTCATACAACATATTGATAGCTAGGGTATTAAGCATTATAGTCATACCCGAACCAGCTCAGTCAGTTCAACCCAGCTAAGCCGAAACTAACCATGAGAATAGGTTAATCCTTCACCAAAGACCGAATTAGCATTGACTTGGTAAAAACAAAAAGGTTCATGTGGTGTAATGTGTAAAACCATTACATTAGATTGTACAAGTTACAGATAGCAACTGTAATCAAGTATGAGTAGGAAATAAGTAGAATTAGTTGGTAAAACTTGCTAACAAATCATTGATTTCTTGTTTACAGTGTTCTAATTGTTGACCTATTGACTAGTAGTTAGGCTAGGCAGCCCTTAAGCCCTAGACTTAGCTTCTGGTACCACTCATCCGTGAGTGCTCCTCCTTCTTCTTACTAACCCTCTTCTCCTCTACCTCCGGCCTCAGACCCTCGGCCAAAACTCTTACACTTTCTTTCTCCTTCCACTCTCTCTCCTCTCTCTCTCCCAAACACTAACCAGGAGTCATCTACTATGGTTGATGAACCATAGGCCCTAAGTATGCGCTACCCGACTTACGCTCTATCTGCAGGTTTTATGCGACTTACACGGCGGAACCTTTACTCCCCTATTGCCTAGCGCTGAATTATACCTAAGTATGTCTGCGTACTTAGGGTCTATGGTTCATCAACCATAGTAGATGACTCCTGGTTAGTGTTTGGGAGAGAGAGAGGAGAGAGAGTGGAAGGAGAAAGAAAGTGTAAGTATAAAATGAGAAATAACAGAAAGAGAGATAAATGCTATGCCTTAGATCCTTTTGGAGAAAGAGGTGAGAGTGGCAAAATGTTTTATTTTATTAGGATTTGGTTTGTGTGATATGTAGGCTAGGCTTGAATAGGTTTGGTCTTATCATTTGATGCACTCGCAGTATTCATGGCACTGAAAACACCAAAATGATTCATACTTTGGTCTCAATTAAACTTTCTAAAAGCAATTTAAAAAGGGCCGTACGTAGTGTGTTAGGTTTTAGGTAGTCAACACCACTCCACGCCAAGTGCCGTCAGGGCGGAGACTGGTTGCAATCGCAACTTGCAAGTGGTGAGGGCACTGCACTGGGCATATTTTCTAATTACTTTTTAGTCGTTATTCAAATTTGGTTCCTTTTGGAGGTCTCAGCCGACGTGAGCTTAGTGGGTTGGCATACGCTTTTTCAGATTTTCCAGGAAGCTCTCTTCTATACTTTTTCTTTCTTTCTTTTCTTCTTTTTTTTTTTTTTTTGATAGAAAAGAAGGTTTACTTTTTGTTTAATGTCATAATCTCCGGATATTCATTTTTGACTACCAATGATATCAAACTGTGTTTTAGAAATTTCAAAATCAAGCTTAGTGAGTAATTAGTTTGACTATGCATCTGGTTAAACATATATTTATAGCAGCAAATGGAATGTTTAAGTAGGATTGAAACTCAAAGTTTTATTAACTACATAAAAATTTATTGCCTCATTCTTAAGGTATATAGAACTTTAAATTCAATTTAAATTTGTTGTTTCATTCTAGAGGCATATTGAGCTTTAAATTTAACTTAAATTTATTGTTGTAAACCTTCCAAATCAAATAATAAAACATATAAGTTTTAACTATCAACCACTACAATTTTCTCATTCACCAATCTAAACCCTATTGGCTCCTCCTATTCAAAAGCTCCACCAAATCCCAGATTTGGTCCTTATGCAATGATTCTATCTCCTCCTCTATAGCAATCATGTAGTCTCCTAGCCTCCTAGAAACTACTGTAGTATACACTAATATGGTTAATGTAGAAACAACCGAATCCTCTAAACACCTAGCTTGCAGTTTCAATTGATCCATGTGCGATCAGTTCTTTCATTTAGGCAGACTTTAAGATCCTATATATTTATAAATTAATACAAAATACACTTAAAATTTTATAATCAACAGACTACACTTCCATTCTCTAAAAAGAATCTATTTCTAAGTAGACATATAAGACTTATTCACTTAACAATGAGTCTCGATCCTAATACCAGGTCTCATATCACTGCAATTAACATGTATACTTCACCCAGATGCTTTGTAAAAATAATCACTTAATAACCAACTCGACAAATCCAGATCTTTTTCCCAGTAAAAAACGCAACCAAACACACAGAATAACTCTTGTACTCTTTATGTTACCAAACAACCGTTTTAGAACTAGCACCGAATACATATCCAAACATTAGATATCTTATGATTTTCATCCTCCTCACCCGGTTTCATCTCCTAATAAAATATGCTAAGAAAATGAAATTCATCATGCATTCCCTAGCCATGAAACACAAAGTAAACCACCATCTAAGCCAAACTTTAGACTCCTGCTCCCCTTTGAAACATGAAACACAAAGTAAACCACCATCCGAAGTAGTTGGTAGCTTTCTCTCAGGTAAAAACATCGGAAGGCATAAACAAGCTTCCCTAGCAACCTGTTGAGTACTCTTACATGCTTAAGCTCTGTTTGAACACAAAAGGAAAATCTACATAATTTATTCACGAGACGCGCCACTCGCCTACTCTTATCCCTGCTGATGCTTTCCCTATGCACACCCATCCTATCTAAACTTCTTATACAAACGTTCAAAGGCAATGTACAGGTACGCAAGCCCAATTCCATTCACTCTGTATATAGTATGAGAAAACGAAGAACCCAAATGAAGAAGACGAATCAATGAAGCAGTCTTCGCTAGCCCAGATTAAAAAAAAAAATGAAAAAGAAGCAATGATCACAAGCCTGAGAGCATCATCTTTCAGAGAAGCATTTTCTCAAGAGAAAAGATTTAAAATAAAGACCAAATTAAAAAAAGCACCTCACCTTTCTTTCCTATCTCAAACTAGGATGAGGTACAAATTATACCAAGCATAATACAAAGAATAGAACACATATCTTACAGAATATCTACATATAATGGTGAAGTAGGATTCAGGACACTTTTAGTGTTGCAGAATTACACGGACCAAGTGTAATACCATAGATTATTTGTCAAGCATCTTTCATCTCATTCTTTTGATATCTCTATTCATCGTGGAATAAGCAACACAATCTTCAAAGGGATTCATCCCCTTAACAAATGTATCACATTTGGAATTTCTTTTTTTTTTTTTTTTTCTTTGGGGGAAATTTCAACACCTTGGCCATTTAGCAAATTATCGGAGCTCCTCCATTGAAAATTTTGTGTATGCTTCCTGCGTAGTATCAGGTCAAATATCAAAGTCAGAAGTAGACAAAGATGGATAATGCAAAATAGGGCAAAAGCACATATGGCCCTTTCCGAAGAAAGTAAGATTTACTCCAGACACGTTCATCTCTGGCAAAAGGATATACTATCAGCCAATATATATTGTAGATATCATCACAGACTCAGAATGCATGGTACCTCCAGTCGTGCCTTTCCAACACGCTATGTTGAAGTCATTGCACGAAATATTTTCACAGCATAAAGATTAAGTGGAGGAGACATCAGAGTTTAAATGAGTGCTAGGCTCCATGCATTTAGATTCTAAGCTCATTCACTGATGGTGGTTTTAACTTTTGGTAATTGTAACATATTTGCCAGAGCTCAAACCTACGTTCTCATCCGGAGTCCTATATATAGTAAAATAATATAGACTTAGGTGCAGAGAACATTTATGAAATTTACTGAAAGTTGGTGCCTCAAAGGACACTGTCAACTATCTAGATGAAATTCTTTGAAATCTGACAATCTAGCATAAAATCACTCCTCTAATATAAAGTACATGGTGCACCATTTAGGCCATGTGTGGTTTATTCTATGGAATAGGGTTCAACGGAATACAACTAACTATTGTTTCAAGTAAAACTATTATCCATATGTAATGATCGTTACAGAGAAACATGGTGTCACAAAATGTACTTCTAAGTAATTGCCCCATCAATCCTATATCTATCAATATGAAAAAGAAAAAATGAAGAAATTAACGATACTTCTCTATCTTTTGAGTTGTTCTTGCCTAAGTATGTAGAATCATAATTAGTGGAAAGAAGAAATCAAATTCTTGGAAGCAGAGCCTTGAGTTCATATTTTTTGTCATTACCCCTCCATTGACACCAAACACACTAAAATAAATAAATAAATTACATTCCATGGAATAGAATATATTTCAAATGAGGCCTTACAGTTATACTCACCAAAAAAAGGGAAAGAAATTTGAAAGATAGAATAGACAGCAAGTACATAGATAATATATTTTTCTACAAAATACAGAACTGGTCTCCTCCCATGCATATTTGAGGAGAATAAAATATGGAACTCTAAATCTAGATACATGTCTTTAATGCAACATATTTATAGTCACTTTAGTGATAAGAAAATTCCATCCTAGATCATATGAAAATGTAAATTTAAGCACTCTGTATGGGCTTGAAGCTTTGTACCAACCCCATTTGATCTATTTCACATTTTTCTATTCCAAAAATTGAGACAATAGATCATAATTGAATAAGGATTAAGCAATTTGAATTACTCAAGCACAGATTTCCTTCATAAAGGTTCTGGAGCCCATATTATACAGAAGCAAGTGGAACAACAGTTAACAAAGTATGACCTAATCCATCATCCTCGTTCATAAGTAAATAAGGATAAGATACCTTTAGAATATCAAAAACTTTCTCTGCAATGTATTTCTGTTGTAAATTGGCACCTTTTTGTTGAACCTTGTCAGGATGAACACACAGGGTGGCCTTTCTATAAACTTTCTTGACTGACGTAGATGTTATCAGATCAGTTATTGAAACTGGCTCCCACCCACATTCAGGCCAAAGCAACTGCCAAAAATAGTGTTAAACATGTACAATAAAACCAGATCAGAGAGGCATAACCAAAATTTGCGCATGTATTTCATTACTAGCACAGATATGACACTTCATTATATTAGACATATCCTACATATTATTTAAGCTCTCAAAGATTACTCATTAACCTCAGAGCCAGCGGCCTGACAAGGCTCTACCAGAAACTCCTGCAACATGCAAATTCAGAAAGTACAGCATTGTTGCACTTCCTGAATATGGAACGATGCTTGTTAATTGCTGTGCAACTTAGCATAAGTCTAGAGGATCATTGTTTAAATTGGTATAATTTTGGATAGAACATCAATTGACATCCCATCCTTCAACCACAGCTATAATCCTAACAAACTAAGATCTCCGCAAAATGCTCAGTGACGGTTGTCAAAGTTTCTCATAGATAAACTTCTACGGTATGTTCCCTTTCATCTCCCCCTCCATCCCTCCCTGTTGATAGGTCATGTTCATCTCATCAGCTTGACTTTTTCAGACCTTATCTCCACCAACCAGCTGACCATAAAAGACCATTTAACATCCTTTCATATTTTTAAATGCCTTTTAAGTCATTGCGTTGGTACTTTTGTTTTACCTATTTTTGTCCATTAGACTTGTACCTGTACCATGTCTAATATACATCTAATTTGTGTATGCTGTGTATTTTACGTGTGTTTGTTACTCAATTTTTTTTATTGGACGAAAAGTCAAATTTTGTCGCTTAAGTTTTTGGATAACTTATTTTTCAAACACTTGATTTCAAAAAAGTACCAAAACAATGAGCCAAATAAACTTCAATACTTTTTTTTTCCCTTTTCTGGCCACAGAAGAAGAAGAACTAGTGCAGCATGTCATGTTATATGTTCATGTCATATTTAAACTAGGATGTCAGCATGTTTGATTTATTTTCACATGTCAGTTTGTTGTTGTTTGTATGTCAGAATGTGTGGTTATGATGTTAGCATGTAGTCCTATTTTGTGGCATCAATTACTAGAGTTAGTGGGGTCTAGGTGGTTCCTACTTTTATGTGTCCTGTTATGATTATGGGGAAGAAATTATTCTTCCCACAACTACGTACAGGAATGGAATGAAAAACAAAATCCGCATTTCCAAATATTTTTTCTCAAAATTTACTCAAGAGATCAGGGTTTTTTCTAACAAGCCTTGCCTGTTCTTAGCAAAAATGGGGCAACAAGGAAGAAAATTAACAAAAGAAGGGATGACCTCACCCTAAAAACTCCACAAACTAGAAGTCAAACAAAATCCTGTAACAAATTGGTATCAAAGTCAGGCAATATGAGTGAATCGCAAACTTTGCAACAGCAATTGGAGGCATTCATGGAGATGTACCAGGCTGATAAGGAGAGAAACCGAGCAGAGAAGGAGTGTGGGAAGAGAGTTAAATGAGATAAGATGGCAAGAGTTATCCATGCAAATCCAAGAGCTATCGAGAGAGCTGTCAGAGATGCATGCATTGGAACAAGATTTTGGAAGCAGCAGCAGCAATAGAGGGTCACCAAAGGCGAGGGCTGGACATGTAAGAAACCAGAAGGTTGGAAACATAGTTCCTAAATTTGCAAGGCTGGATTTTCCCCTTTATGATGGAGCTACTGATCCCATTGGATGGGCGAATCGTTGTGAGCACTTTTTTTGGCATCAGCACACAACAAAGGAAGAGAAGATGACCATCACATCTTTTCATCTTGAAGGCAATGTGCAACTATGGTTCTTAAAACTGGAGAAAGACAGGCCAAACGTGACATGGGATGAATTCAAGGAGTTATGTCAACAAAGGTTCAAGCACCCCTCCAGCAAGGACCACCTAGAAGAGTTGGTGAAGCTACGGCAAATGGGCAGTGTAGATGCATATCAGCATCAATTTGAGCAACTTATCACCCGATTGAGTCCTTTGAGAATTGATCAGGAAGTTTCCACTTTTATTAGTGGGTTGAAAGAACACATAGAAATAGAAGTTCGGCTGCAAAGGCCCTGTGATTTGATGCAGGCAATGAGTCTTGCACAAGTGTATGAACGTAGGGGGCTAAGGAAAGAGGAAGCAATGGTGGTGAAGAAGTCTGAAACAGTGGTTAAAAAGAGCTACAAAGCTGGGTCACAAAGTGGATGTGTTCCTTTCATGAGAGGCCTGAATAGGGAAGAGTTAGAAGAGTGATGCACCAAAGGCCTATGTTTTAAATGTGATTAGCCATACTCGATTGAACATAAGTGAAAAAGACTTTTCTGGCTTGAACTGGAGGAGGAGGGGGAAGGTGAATATGATGAGGATGAAGGTAAACAACCAAAGATATCCCTACATGCCATTACGGGCCTATCCAACTCTCAGACTATGCAAGTGAAGGGCGCCATTAATGGGGTTCCTATTCTTGTCTTAGTGGACTCTGGGAGCACTCACGGTTTTATGGATGAGTCCGTTATTGCAAAGGTGGGATTAAAAGTGGAGGCCAAAAGAGAGTTGCGTGTGGTAGTTACTAATGGAAAGAAGCTAAGCAGTGCAGGTATTTGTCATTCCATGCCACTGAGCACGGGGGAGCAAGTTTTCCCAATCGACTTGTACTTATTACCCTTACATGATTATGGGGTGATCCTTGGGGTAAACTGGTTAAGGCGTCAAGGCCCTATTCAATGGGATTTCTCCAAAATGCTAGTGAAGTTTACGTGGCAGGGAAGAAAAATGGCAATCCAAGGGGAAATACCAATTGCTGAGAGTGAAGTTGCAACTAGGCTGGTGACTGTGAAGGTGGGTGGGAGAGAGAGGGATTTGCAGCAAGTGTTAGACGAGTTTCCACAGCTTTTCCAAGAGCCCAAGCGACTTCCTCCATCAAGGGCATGCGACCATTGTATTAGGTTACAACCAGGCACTTTCCTAGTGGTGGTTCGGCCATATAGGTATCCTCATGGACAAAAGGATGAAATAGAAAAGCAGTGTACTGATATGCTAAAGAGGGGTATTATACAACCAAGTCAATCACCCTATTCGTTACCTGTCCTATTGGTGAAGAAGCATGACGACACATGGCAGTTTTGTGTCAATTAGACAGTAAAAGACAAGTTTCTAATTCTCATCATTGAAGAGTTGTTGGAAGAGCTTCATGGTGTGAAATATTTTTCCAAATTGGACCTCAGGTCCAAATATCATCAGGTTTGTATGAATGAGGCCAATATTGAGAAGAGCGCATTTCACATGCACCATGGGCATTTTGAATTCTTACTTATGCCCTTCGGGCTTACTAATGCCCTATCTACATTTCAAGCCCTTATGAATGAAGTGTTTCAACTATATTTGAGAAGATTTGTCTTAGTTTTCTTTGATGATATCTTAATATATAGTGCCTCATTGCTTGAACACTTGCGGCATTTACAGGTTGATTTTACTTCACTGCATAAAAATGCTTTATATTTGAAACAATCCAAATGTTTGCTTGCACAAGTGGAAATGGCCTACTTGGGACATCTTATATCAGCTAAAGGAGAGGAGGCAGACCCTAGCAAGGTAGAGGACATGCTGAAAAGTATCTTCGTGGATTCACTATCATCATCCAAAGAAATGGGCAGATTGGATTTCATGGGCTGAGTATTACTACAATTCCAGCTACCATTCAGCCTTGAAAATGACACCCTCCAAGTTGTATATGGTTCAGCCACCCCCACACTTGTTATCATATGCTCCAGGCCTCTCAAAGGTAGCTGGACATAGCTTTACAAGACAGAGACAGTAAGGTTAAAGAATTAAGGGAAAAGTTGCTGCAAGTTCAAGACAAGATGAAGCACACTTATGATAGCCACCATCGTGAAGTCCATTTTGAAAAGGGAGATCTAGTGCTCGTCTGCATACAACCTTATGGGCAACAATCACTAAAAGGTTATGTTAATAGGAAATTGTCCCCCAAATTCTATAGTCCATTTCCAATTGTGGAAAAAAATAGGGAAGGTGGCTTATCGGTTGTCCATTCTAGAAGAAACATAAATTCACCCAGTTTTCCAAGTCTCCTATCTTAAGCATTTCCAAGGTACTCCAACAGGTCCCCCACATCTGCCGATTGTCAAAGAAGGACAAGTATTGCAACTTCAGGCCTTAATAGATGTGAGGAAACTTCAAAATCATGACTATGTCTTAGTACATTGGGAAGGTCTTTCACCAGCTGATGCAACATGGGAGTCAACAGAAGATTATGTCGCAACTTTCCTTCCATTGCACCTGAGGTCAGCCGCAGCTTAAAGGGCAAGGGCAATGTTACACACCCTGAGGATATTACACAGGAGACAGATACCCCCTTTAAGCAGGAGTATACACAGAAGAAGAAGAACTAGTGCACATGTCACGTGGTATGTTTATGTCATATTTAAATTAGGATGTCAGCACATTTGATTTATTTTCACATGTTGGTTTGTTGTTGTTTGTATGTCAGCATGTGTGGTTATGATGTCAGCATGAGTCCTGTTTTGTGGCGTCAGTCACTAAAGTTAGCAGGGTCTAGGTAGTTCCTATTTTTATGTATCTTGTTATGATCATGGGGAAGAAGTTATTCTTCCCACAACTATGTACAAAGCTGCAGGAACGGAATGAAACATCCGCATTTCCAAATGTTTTTTCACAAAATTTACTCAAGAGATCCAGGGTTCTCTCGAACGAGCCCTATCTGTTCTTAGCAAAAATAGGGCGACAAGGAAGGAAAACTAACAAAGGAAAGGAAGACTTCACCCTAAATACTCCACAAACTAGAAGTCAAACACAATCCTGTAACAGCATGAGGCAAAAGAATATACCAAAGAGTTATGCACAAATAAAAGTCAATACACTAAAATGGTTGATCTAATAAACACCCACCTGTTGCAGCGATGACAACAATGCACGCATGTTGCTTTCCTTTCCTGCTGCCCAGCGCTTTATCTCGGCATCAAGAGCCTCAGCAATTCTCTGTGCACGTGAAATATGTAGGATAGTCAAAATAAGAACTAAAGATTAAAAGTCACTGAAGTCAGCCTAAATTTCTTATGTGAGAAGCCAAATACTCACATGCTTCTCTTCTTGCTCCTGCTGAGTCTGAAATTCACGCTGATTCATCTCAGCCACTGCTTTTGCCTATTGACATCAATAATTAACTCTCAGGAGTTCTCAACATTGAAACAGCAAGAAATATTAAGGACATCAATACTTATCGATCTATAATCAACAAGCCATCTCCAGAAACTCAAAAGACAGATAAGATTCAAACATGAAGGTTCTTGCTTTGATGTTAATAAATAAAAGTTACTAGATCTATGTAAGAGAAATTGGAAGATCATGCTAGTCAAATGAAGTAAGGCAGGAAACCCTACAGATGATGGGACTGAATTTCAAAAGGAGAAAAAAAAAAGAATAGAAACAACAATGAGAACTTCAGACACATACCACTCGCTGTTGGGTTCTCCCCTGACGTCCTAGTCTTGCCCTCCTCCTTTCTTCACTTTCCCCCTCAACTTCCTCAAAGTCTCCAAAAAAGGATTCGTCTGTTTTTATGATAATAGAAGATATGATATCAAGAGGTAATAAGTAACACATTCCAGCATTTGCAAGCACTCATGTGCAATGTAAATTACCTCCAAATATTGATGAGAGGTTGTCAACAATATTTGTTGCTGAAGAAGCTCTCTTCATGTTGGATGAGTAACCAGAGGTAGTCTTCTGGGAAGGCTTTGGCACTGCTTTAATATTCACATGAATTTTCTCTGCAGCTATCTTTACATCACCCGCAGATACTGCCTTGGCCATCTTTCCATTTGTTGCCTTTGCATTAACATTTTTCTTGAACCCACCCATTGCAAATGCTTCAAGTTCATCTATGGAAGTTGCATCAGGACTCTTTTCTGCATAAGAAAAGAAGACGGCAGAAAAACAAAATGAGAAATAGAAAGTTTATAGATACGTTCTAAAAGAGTGATTAGCAAGCTTTATGCAAGATTCAACATATTCCGTGGAATGGAATGCAATGGAACCTAATTTACTATTTCTTTTAGTGAAAACTTGATCCAAATACAAGAACCATGATCAAAGGACATGACCATATGCCTCCTGAAATTCTAATAACTAGTGAAAGAAGAAACCAAATTTGAAGGAATTGGGAATAATGTGTTACAGAATCAATTTTTAAATAAATTTTCGGGCTCATTAGAGAGAAAACCCAACTTTTTAGGGCTCGTTATAGAGAAAACCCTATGATCTCTTGGAACTTTAAAGTTCTAAAACTTTTTTGGAGAAAAATAAGCTTGTTTTCTTCATTATTCCTCTGCATGTTAAAGTACAAAGGTGGCAGTTATAAACATACCCCACTTACCTATTTTCCTCACTACTCCTAAACTTACTCCAAGCACTACACACATGATCTGTCACTAATTAACCAAATCTGTACTGACACAATTCCTTATTGACCAACACCTTCAGCTACAATATGACACCCAGCACTAGCGCTTACACATGCCTACACAAAGCACATAATGACATAAATAAATGAACAAAATAAAAACATAGCATATCAGTAAGACTTTACTGCTCATAATACAATGAGGTCATATTTTTCATTCCTCATACCTTGATTCCCACCAAACTCTTCCTGAAATGACTAATAATTTAGATTCAATAAAATAAACCAAACAAGGCCGTATAGTATAAAGGAGGCAACCTTTATGTACATCACCGTTTGCCCTTCGAAAGTTACCAAACTGACTTAGTTCTTCCAATGGATCTGAGGAAGTATGTATTTGCCCTGAAGTTGATTCTAACACTACAAAAGGATCTTCAGACAGAACAGAATTTGATTTAGTAGACCTCATTGCTGATTGCTGGGGCTGACTCGCATGACTGTATTAAAAAGGTAATTTTATCCCATTATCAAGAATACACAATATGTAAATGAGTAAAAAACGGAAAAGATGCACATAATTGAAAAAACAAGTAAGAGGTTGATGAATATGGATTAAAACTGCTATAAAGAAATGTATACGCTAAATGCTATTGGGAATTTCAGAACACCATAACCACAAGATCACATGTAAAACTGAACCAACCATATCATATAATCTAAAGTAGTTTCTACTAAATACAGAAAAAGAATGCAATCTCAAATTACATTATGCATCACTTTTTTCTTTCAGGTAAGTATTTAATATGTATTGACGTAAGGATAGATGTACAAAAATTAACTTAGCTAATAACAGCCTATAATAGGCATCATATTTTCACTCTGATACATCAATAACATAGGCATAATATTAGTGCCATTCAGCAATATATTCAGAGACAAACAGCATACATGCATGACCAGAACCTGAAAGATAAACAATTAAACAAAAACAAATTTGTCCAGGGTGCATAAGGTTATTAAACTACTTATGGCTTATGATTATGAAAGTGTTTATTAAACACATATCATTTAGGACCTCAAGACCTCAAGAAGGTAATATGCATAGTCTTATCAATCAGTCAAACATAAAAGGAAAGGCCAAATACTACCAAAAGATGGTATAGCTGTGATTAAGGTTGCTATATTATTGTTGCCAAGCAGACATTGATGATGGTGATACATCATGCAAGAAAGGCCCACACAACCATTATGATCCTCTAGCTATTTGAGGTTAAATAGCAACCTCAAGTAAACACTAGAAAATGGTCAAAGATGTTAACTGCTCAATTACCAATAGAACATATTGTCCCTTGATTTTTCAAAACCTACTTTATCAGATTAACATACTAAGCCTCTGCACCTAAACCTCCCCAAAACATCAAAGTAAGTTCATCATGACAAAATAAGCGGCACAATAAAAGCAATGTGCTTTGTCCCAGTTATCACCTACAATGTAGCTTACAAGAAGCATACAGCTTCCAAAAGTGTCCAAAGCATTCCATAAGCTCATACAGCAGTCCCTCTTACACATACATATACACAAATGTATGTATGTGAGTGTAAATATATATAAATATTTGAACCTGATCTGTAAAATTTTGCGATAACTTAACCCTATCTTTTGTTCTTTTTGGTTGTTGTTGGGGATGGATTGGGTTTACTTTGCCTCTTTCTTTTTTCCAGGATCTGAATAGATGAAACACATGAATGAAAAGTTCGCTGAAAAGATGCCAACATTAGAGGAGAAGGTCTTTATTATGTATGATTCACTTTGTCACTTACAAGTGTTTTCAAGCTGCTACACCAAATTTATGTCCCCCCACCCCCCACAAACATTAAAAACACATGCAACCTTGAAGATCCCCAACATTTAATAAAACCATGGGGCCATAGAATTAAAGTTCATATGTGGCCATTACTATACTTCAATGAACCTAGCCTAGTCAAGTGAACATGGATATCTGCAGTGGCATGTGCCGCATGGAGTGATTACATATCAGAAGATGTAGTACTATGCAGAACAATATGATCTCTGGACAAGGAGAAAAAAAATCGTGGGTATGCACAATAACATTGAAAGATTGAGTCATTACACTTCATGCACCTTGAAGTGAGTGGTTTACATGATGAGGCAATGGAATTGAACCCTGAGATTTAGTTTTTGCAAAACACAAGGATAAAGAGAAAAAAATGCCTCACTGACACACATGAGAAATGTAGCTGACAAGTGCACCTAGTAAGAAATGCTGAAGATGTAGGGATTAGGGAATTAGCATGTGCAATGTATACAAAAATAGAATATCCCTAGAATGAAAATTCAGTGAAATCATCCTCAAATAGATTACTCGGATTAAGTTTCAGCAGCAACAGTATGTCTTTTTGCCAAAATCCATGCAAAATGTGGGGCCAACCTTAGGGTCATGGCTCACAGTCACACTTTGAGACTAAAATACTAGATCAAGAACATAATAACTAAAAAAGCTTTCTATGGTAAGTCTAATACAATATGTCCCAATTAGTAGTCAATAATCAAGCACTTGTCAAAGGGATAAAATCAACTCAATGATTTTTTAAACCTTTAACAAGTAGATAACCAATGGTTGAGCACAAATTGAACAGCAACATAACTTTGCACAAATGCACTAATATTACTAGTAGAAGAGAAGTGTATATAACATTTGTACATTGGATAAACTAATGACTAATGAGAACACCTGCTTATGTAAATTTGAAGTAGGTATTGAAACATAACTAAACAAAAGCAACAGGAGGAAGAGTTTTTTGAGCTTTTCTGGTAATCCAGTCATTTCAGTTTCAGTTTTTTTTTTTTTTTTCAATCCCCTGCTAGCTGTCCTTCCTACGCGCTTGAATGAATCCCGAAGCAGAAAGAACTAGACTCCTTTTTATTTTATAACTGGAAAATCCCGAAAAGGAAAGATGATGCTTTACGGAATTCCATTACTTAGCCTTAGGAGCGGAACATATTCCACTTTCAAACTCAAAGATTAAATAGCTAGCTTACTTAAAAATTTTTAACAGCCTTAGGTAGGTAGGAGATGTGGATCCAATTAATAACATAGCAGAACTTTTTTTCTCTTTGATGAGTCAAGAGGGGAAACAAATAAAAACCAAATAAAAAAAATCATCTAAAAAATAAATAAATAAATAATTGATATGCTTTGATTCTTCAACTCAAAATTACTAATACCTCTAGAATCCACTTCTTCTTCCCTATACTACGAGTGTAAGAAAAAATGTAAAAACTACCATTAAAGCAGCCCAAGCAAGACTTACTATTATGTCTCCTATTTCTATCAAGGAATTATTCCATTATTGTTCACTAATAATAGTGGAATCGGATACTCGCCTCAACAAAATACCAACGAGTACACATGCAAATGACAGAAATAGATTATCCAATAAAGTGTAACCCTTCCATATTCTAGTCATGCAATGTTAGCCAAGGGGAACTCCAACCAAAGATCAGTTCCTGTAAAGGCACGCCTCTAAAATTGCTAAATGATCACAGCTGGATTCAGCATTCAAATACCTAATCATATACCATGTACACACAGTGCAGACATGTCATCAACCAAAAATCAAGCAAGACTTGTCAACAAATGAATACACTACGATACCTATTGTCACTTGGAGAACCGGAAGAACCGAAACCAGGTATCAAATCATCAAATCCACCCACATTTTGATTCTTCCTCCCATTAACTGATCCATTTGAGGTGGTCTCACTATGGTTATTACGAAAAACACCAAATACATCATCGTCTTGGCCACTATTGTTAAACCCACCTAACAAATCATCAATTGGAGAACTTTGTTTCGGAGGCGAAGCAAAAGAAGGAAAAACATCATCACTTTTCTTATTGCTATTTGAGCTATTCAACCCAGTCAACCCACCAAAGATATCATCTTGATCACCATAATCACAACTATTGCTCTTAGATGTTTCCACACCCGAATCGAATACCGATTCAAAACCAAAAGAAACCCCATTACTAGTATTAGTATTGCCCTTTGATCCACCAAAGATATCGGCATAATCATCACCGGCTCCAAAATTTTGATTGGTCTTAGATTGAGGGAAGTCAAAGGAAACATTATCATCAGGGGAATTGAAATTGTTTGAGGCTGCGGGTCGTTTGGATGAATTCATTGGAGCGGCTTTTCCTTGAGGTTTCAGTCCATATCTCTCAGTCAATACACCAAACTCATCCATTCTTATGGTGAAATTGAAGCCTAACGAACAAACAATATAAAATGGGGATTAAAAAAAAAAGATATGATCTTTGATCAGATTTGCTGTTATTGGATTGGTATCATTAATGGGTATTGGAATTAGGAAGCAAACAAATGATGGGTATTGGAAATTTGGGAAAATAAACCGACATTAGGGACAGAAAGGAAAAGAAAAGAAAAGAAAAACAAAAACAAAGAAAATTAGACGAAAAAAAGGGGGGGATTAAGAAGAAACTGGCTTAGACGGAGTATGAGAAAGAGAGAGAAAGTTGAATTGGCGGGAATATGGGGGAAGGCAAAAAGGGCACCTAAGGAAGAAGATGGGCGAAGATAAAATTACGGAAATCGTAGGGAAGAGGGTTTTCTTTTCTTTTTGTTTTTTCCTTTTTTTTGTCTGTCGGTGGCTTTTCAAGTCTCGTCCGGCAAGAGAGGAGAGTACTCTCTCTCATTGATTTGATTAAGGCACCTACGCTTTCCGTAGAACGCAGCAGGGAAAAGCAAAAAAAATAACGGATTTTTTTTTTTTGTAATGTGAAAGCCGAAATCATTCAGATTTCCAAGTTTTTTCTTTATATATATATATATTATTTTTCATCTTGTACTGTGGAAGCAAAGTCATCCTATGTTTGCGCAATTAAGTCCACAGGCTCAGTAGTAATGGTTGAACAAAACCACAACAATCCATCCACTATATGGCCATTATATTTTTGCCAGAAAAAAGGTCTCACATCGATTAGTTTCCCTAAGAACCTCAGCATGCAAAAACCATGTGATTGGCTGTGGAAAAACTACAAGTCCCAACTGTACATAATACAATTTTGAAGCATCCACTTCCACAATCATTTTTCAAAACCCCCTATTCCATTTGCAAGCCAAGAAAGACATCTATCTTTATACTTTGTACATTGTAAAGATTTCATATGTTTTAAAACATTTTGATGAGTTGAATTATCAAAATTTCAGATATCAATAACTTTAGATGACCATTTAAGATTGTAATAAAATAGCGTTAGGCATCTTGAATTTTTTAAATCATCAAGATTAGAGCTTTCGAGAAATGAATAGGATCGTTGTTCAAACTTTCCGATGAAATTGCAAAAATTAAAAAATTAATCCCAAAAAAAAAAAATTTTGAACCTTAAGGAAAAAAGAAATTTAACCCAATAAAGATTTGAAACCCTAAACTTAGGGTTAAACTACAATGAGCTCAAATTAAACAATGAAATATGTCAAGCTATACCAATTACTTATAATAAAGTCATAATACTAACCGATATGATTTTAAGCATAAAAATAACCCTATATTCATGCTTGCAGAATATAACCTACGTAAGAACAAAGTCAAGGCAAAGTTCTACATAAGAAGGATAACGAATATTTTATTAGTTGCAATAATAAAACAAGATTGTGAAAATAAGCAATTAGAGGCTTTAGACAAAATATTCGCATGTAGTAAAGAGGAATAATGAAAATAATTAAATAAATAAACTTAGGGAAGGAATCCAGCCCGTTTAAAACCGAAAGGATAATTTAAGACGCATAAAACTCTAGTGTAAATTACAAATAAAAAATTCTATGTAACTAGACTAAAATTGATGAATTTAATTTATAAGTATGACCAACATAATGCTTGCAATTTCTAGAAATAAGGTAAAAGAGCTAATAAAATTTTATGAAGCACATATAATATTTGATAAAATCCTTAACTCTATATTAAACGATAAATTTTATAAATCCTATACGGTAAATCTAAAATCTTAAAACCTTGCACAAAATCCTAAATTTAAACCAAAAATGATAGAAAATATTTTAACCCTAAAACAATCTAAAATAACTAATTTACGGATATTATATATATATATATAAAAAAAATAAGGTGCAAATGAAGAATTTTAATTACATTTTCTTTCTCTAAGCCCTCGCAACATATGCCCTAACCCCATAATCTCTTTTTTTTTCTCTCTCTCTCTCTCTTTTCCAAATATATGGCCACATTCTAGTTATGACAATCAACTAACTAAACTAAACAATTGAACTTTAGTTCCTAAGATCCCATGTGTCCAACCCCTTTCAATCTACTTTATTTTTGCAAATCCACATCCCATGAATCAAGGAAGGAAAGGACACCAAATATGTCTTAGCTTGAACAATGTTTGGAATATAATCCAACAATATCAAATTAAACATTAAAAAGATAAAGCATTTGCCTTATTTGAATTGCTTCTCAACTTCTAATTTCACACCTTCTTTGATAGCTACTTCCTCCTACATTTATTTTTTTTTTTTCAATTCTTCTCCCAAAGCTAGTTGCCCTTTTAGTTATCCATTTTTTTTTTCCTTTCTTTTCGTTCAATTGTGATTTCAATACTTATAGCATTCCTTCCATTCTTTTCCTTCTTAACTACAACAAGACAGCAACCACTTCCCTTCTCCCCTTTTATTCTTTTTTAATTTTTTAAAAAAGCTCTACCATTGAAGAACAGTATCGACCAACCACAACATCCTCTTCTAGCTCTCATCGTTTTTGTCTCTACTATTGTCTTCCCCTACCATGGTTTAACTTCAACCTAGTTAAACTAAGTAAAGCCACCATCAACTCTTATTTTCGCTTCTTCTTTTACCTTTATCATTAAGGATTAACCTCAGCTTACGTAGCAAGAATATAGCAGCGACCTTCACCAGCAAAAACTCCATCCTATTTGTTGCAAGGAATAATAATGAGTCAAGCTAAGTTAAGGTAAACTTCACTCTTGAAAATTAAACTCCCTAGATGATCAAGTGAGAGATTCCTTCTTGGTCTTGGTCATGCCCTATTTTGGAAGTGCAAAACAAGGAGTGTTGTCATAAGAACATCACATCTCCATTCAAAATTGAACCACCATAGGTTTTGAAGGTTCAAAGCTATCTTAGGTAAGATATAATGTCCTATATAGTATTTTTTTTTTTATCCAATTTTGCCTTTAAACTAACTCTAAATCACATCTTTTCACAAAAGAGATTGTTAAGCAAAGTAGAAGGGGGGAGGATAGTGCATGGTGATAGCAAGTGGAAGGCAGTCTTGTCTTATAAGCTAGACACATAGCTTTGTTTAGTAAATTCTTTCCTAGCTTGAACTCTATGGTCTATTTAAGTTGTTTGATGGTTGTAAATGCTAGAGTAAAAATTTAAATATATATATATATATATATATATATATATAATGATCCTAGACTATCCTTTATTAGTTGAACTCCTCTATACATTATGCAAAGTTTTGTTTTAAGGAGTTACAATAAGTTTCTAAGAAATTGGTCTAAGTTACGAGAGTTTCTATTTAGACTATGGTGTGATTATGTTGTTGACCAAGCACCTTGTGTTGAATCGCAACCTACCATTTTTTTAAAAAAGAATGAGATTCTATTTTAAAGAGTATATAGAGTAGCTAGGAGTTCCCCCTTTAAATTATGAAGTTGGATCTTGTTGTTTGACCTTAGAAATTTTGTTGTTAACAAGTGTTGAACTAACTACTATTAATTGCTATAAGAATGTGACACTTAAAAGCTAGCGAGATTATATGATGAATTGAGTCTTAACCGTTAATATAGTATTTGAGTTATAGAAGAATTGTGAGGTTGGTTCAAAGTTCAAACTTGTAGTTGGCTTGAACAATGATATTTAATAAAGATTTAGGCTCAAGATTTTTTTATAAATAGTCGAAGTAATAACATGTGCTATTCTTATTGTAAATACCAGTACCACAATTTTATTTAATATATGAAATAATAGAAAGCTATGGTTGGAAGTGGAAATTTTATATGATATGGGGGGTAAATTGGTAAATTATAGAAAGGATATAAATACCCCACTTTGACCTAGAGTGCCTCTTTTACCATTTTGCATAGTGATATAATAAGAAAAGGAGACAAACACTCTCTAAAGGACAAGGCAATCTAGCGAACCACTAGGACAAATACGAATCAATCAGGTAAGAGTCTAATGACTTAATGGTTATTGCGTATATGGAATTGAAGATTTAATCAAATTACATTGCTTTGTTCGAATAGAATCCGGATTGAAGAAGGGACAAGACAACCACGAAATTCATTTGATTAAGAATTCAAGAGATGAAAATTGCAAAGTAAGTATCATAAGTTATAATATTTGATTATAAATTACATGTACTAGGATTAAATTAAGCTTAGAATTAAGGGATGTTGGAATTGGATTGAATTTGATAAGAAAAAATTACGGTTCATGGTGAAAATTAGGAAATACGGTCAAGTACACGCTTGTGCACTTAATCATGCCGGAATGCGTATGTGTACAAAGGGTACACGGCTGAGATACACACCCGTGTTATAAGGCGTGTTAAGGAAGTTGAACACGACTAGAATATGCGTCTGTGTTAGAGGGCGTGTTGAGGAGATGTCAAACATGGCTGGATACAAGCCCATGTTTTAGGGCATGTCAAAGGGGAAATTTCATAGAAAGGTATACAATCATCAACATAACCATGTACCTAGGCGTGCTGAAGAACATTGTTCTAAATTAGGAAAAAAAACTTGTTTCTTGAATTGACTTCCAATTAAACAAATTTGCACACAACCTAGATAATTAATATGACCTTAGAAAATCTAATAAACTAAGAGAATTAAGAAATTAGATTATTCTTATATTAGTACTAAGAAGGAATCATTATTATTTTGATAGATTACATATTAGCTTTAAGTCTAGAACCAATTGTGCTTAAGACTACAATACTAGGTATGTGTAACTTATGTGTTTCCAGCATTTGTTTAACTTAGTCTATATATTGAAATGGATTAAGTAAATGATTGGTTAAATGGTTAAGTGTTTACTGTATGTGTTTGGCTCGGCTTAGGGCCCATAGTAGTAGATCCCTAAAGAGTACCCTAATAATTCTTATGTGATATTTTCCCTAATAAAGTCATGCTTGGAAATGATCTTGGTTAGGTTAAGGTTTAAGTGGTTAAGCGTTCATGGGTGTAGGGCCCATAGTGGTAGTTTCTATCTCCAAGTTTAAAGATTATGTGATCATAGGTGTAGAGCCCGTAGTGATAATTCTCATCACCTATTAAATGACCAAGTGTTTGAAATATGTTAAGAGGGTTATGAGTATCATATTATTACTTGTAGACTTAAAAGTATATTATGAAATGGTGATTTGCTGTTTAAGTATTGTATAATGTATATGAAATGTATCCATGCTTGTTCATGCATGTGTGTTTGTTTTATATGTACTTGGCATTAGCTTCACTTTGAGGAATATTTTTTTTAGATGCAGGCATAGAGGATCATGTTAACTAGGACAATGAGTAGGGAAGGAATGTACAAGAGGGGGAGGAAGAAGAATTTCAGTATTATTATGGTGATTAGAATGTTAGAGGAGATGAGTTATATATATTTAGTTAATATTGAGATATTGAAGGAATTAGACTAATGTTTAAGATTATTCCACTGCGTTAGATGTTGATGATGAATTCAATGTTAAATTTGTTTCAAGGTTTAAATGATGGATCGAAATGTTTTTATATCATGTTGCTAGTATTGAAGATAATGAATTGAGATTTACAGGAATTGTATGATTATATGGTATCAGAGTAGGTTCAGAACCTTAACGTGTCTTTGTATGATAAGAAAACGTAGCAAGCCAATGATTAACATATGATTAATGCTAATTGCAGTATAGTCTCTAGTGTTTTTCTTGAAATAATCATTTACCGTAGAAATTGGAGTATTTAGAAGAGATAGAAGTTGGACTAGAAAGTTAAGAGCTGCTTTATAAAAGTTAAAAGGTAACTGGAAGAAGTTAGAAGCTCAACTAGAATAGGTAGAAGGTAGAGTAGATGTTAAAATGGTAAAGTAGAAACTTGATCTGAAAGGATAGAAGATGACCTAGAAAAGTTAGAAGGTACTATAAAGAATAGTATAGAGACTCCCTCACTACAAACTAAAGAACACTTAAGCTAATCCACTTTTCCTAATACAATATATAAATAAGTAATTAGAATCTCTAGATAACAAACAAAAAATTACCTAGGAACTATGTTTTGAAACATGATTCCTTAAGTCTTCAACAACAATTAAATAAACAAATTTAGCTAAGCTATCTTTAATATGAACCAAAATCCTACTCCCGATTAAGATATAAGTAGCCGACTATATCAATATTCAAGCCTAAAACTCTTTAAGTAAGATAACCCTTAAAACAATAGACTATGTTTAACATATAAAATTAATTTAATTAATAAACTATTTATAAGATTGGGAAAACTTGATGAGGCTAAGCACCAATACCAAGTCTAACCCAAGTTAAGTAATCTAACCCTTGATTGATAAACTATGTTTAACTTGTAAAATCATTCAATCTAATTTACTATTTAAATGAAAACAAAAAAAGACCCAAGTTGACCTATCAAACAAATTAGACAAACACCTTTGAAGTTATACTTCTCTTAAGTTTCAAAATGAGTATTTAATTAAAAAGAGTAGACAATGTTCACTCGACATTCTAGGTTCAAAATGAGAAAAGTGAGCAAATCTAATCAATTATTTGACTAGGAGACACGGACTTCAAGGATTCCTCTAGAAATTGCCTTCTAAAGAATTATTTTGATTAGATATAATGGATAAGTGAGTGACTCTCTACAATTGTTATACTTGGTTATATTTATACTTTAGTTACACCCTAATTTAATAATGACATAAATATGAAATGTGTGGGGAAATAGGTTATGTTTGTGTTTGATAATTGGTTGCTTTGTGAAAATACTTTAAATATATGGAATGGAATATTGAGTGTTGCATCACTTTGCATATCATCTTTTGTAGAGTGTCTACTCTATAGGATGGTCACCCTATAAGGCACCTAATAATTATCAAAACTAAAAGTAAGTTAGACATGCATTGCGTGACTTGTATATAGAATGTCATCAGCTTCATGTAGTGGTATACAGAGATCAAACGAAAGTGATTATTTGCCTGATGTAACCTCACCTCAATCTCTAGAAACAACTTAGTATCAAGAGATGCCATCTTTGATTAGGGCTCCATTTGGAGATTCACCACTAAAGGGTGAGAGAGACTACATGTGCTGCTCACATCTATACTCATAGGCATATTTATGTATTATTAGAACTATTATCTTTAAAAGGAAATAAAATATAAAATAAAAATAATTTGTTTAAGCATTGAACTTACAATGTGATAACTGATTCATGAGCTAAGAGGGTCATTACCCAAAGTGATTGGAACTTGAAGTTGACATGTTGGAATATATTTCCCAACCCTAAGTAACTAAAGTGTGTAAATCTAACATGTGCATAGTTTCTGGATGATTATGTATACTATTGCATTCATATGATTATTTCATCCATAGCATATCAATAATTAATAACTTGTTTACTATTATTTGTTATATGGTATAAATGATGATCTTACTAAGTAGTGGTGACTTACACCATAATAATCTTTCTTGCAAGTTATACCAAAGTTGGAAATAGATTAGGATTCAAAATATGAATGCCCTAGACTCTAATCTTGAAGAATAGGTGTATGATAGAATATTATTTAGTCTAAACTTAGATCATATGATAGGAAATTAAAATATATATATATATATGTTCTTTTATTCCAAAATTTATTTTCTTTTAAACCTTGTTTAAACCTAAGTCTTCTAAGGTTGTGACTACCCAATTCTATAATTTGGTAGGAGATTTCAATTATTTGTAGTTTTTGTGAATTGTGAATTATTGGTTCTATAGTTACATTCATACATAAATCAATTATATGTATTATAAATGTGATAAATAAATATGTAGGTAAAGTCTTGTAAATTCTAACCTGCAAGACAATTGTCATATTATGATTACACACGTGATATGATAACTTTGAAGTGTTTCTATTAAATCCCCTTTAATGTCGTTACATTAATGTACAACCCTAATGATTTCCTCGTGCTTAAGTCAATATTGCCAAGCCCCTACTTAATCAAGTTAAGAAGAGGTGTTATCATCTACCATTCAAGTAAACTAAAGAAATTTTCCATCATATTTGTGTTTAAGTTATTATAAAAATAAGAAAACGAATAAATATATAAAGATACTCAACCAATAAGAATATGCCAAGGTTTTTAATTTGGATTTTAATGCAATATTTGCTTGCCCTTTTTTTCTATTTAGAGGAAATTTAGGTAGAAAATTTTGACATAAAACAAGACATTAGAGATACGTGAATTAACATATAAAATCGATAATTATAAATGAAAATATACTCTTAAGGATATAGAAATGGCATAGGTACGTATCATTCAAATTCTCTCAAAAAAATTCCTAAAACTACTAATCCTCAACTATTCAATTTTCCTAGACTTTGGCCTCTTGTAACATTAATGAGATCTTTAGCAGTAAGAGACAAGGAGGATTTAAGTGATTTCTTTCAGAATTTAGCAAAGAAAATAGGGAAACTATAGAAATATAGTGCATGGAGTCTAGTCGTGGATAGTTAAGATAGTTGACATAGTTAGAGTGGAGCTGCTATGAAACAATTTGGGAATCTGAAAGTGGAGGTTGAGTGGAGTCTAGCCAACAAAGTGGTGGCTACCAACTATGGCCAAAGGCTAGCGATCGGTTAGGTATCAAATTCTGCCAAAACTTTGGATAAATTATTAAAAATATTAAATCATGTTAAATAATTCTAGAAAAAAAATTATTCTGGTCTTATTTTGTGTTTAGATTATTATACTATTTATGTTTTAATGGAATTGATGATGAATATATATGCTCCTTAAGGAATCCCTTGCTATGGATGGGAATTAGTTCTAATTTTAGGAATAGTAAATGATATAGTTTCATGGTGACTTTTAGTTTAGACACTCTTAAGATATTATATTAAATTTACATGATAATAATTTTCAAATGGAAGCTCATTTGATATTTATTAAAATTATTTCTACAAGTTTACCATGTTTTAAGAACTCAAGAAATTAATGGATTTTTATCAATTCACTTGATGAATCTAAGTTGATGGGATTCCATAAGCTTGACAATGATTATGGAACGTTTGATTTTGACTTTATGTGAGAATTTGGTTATTTAGGTGATATGTGACAATTATGAGTGAAATTGAGGTTAAAGTGGTAATTTTGGAAAATATACATGATGAGCCAATTTGGAATTCACAATTGGTAACATTGGAAGCACATATTTTTAGGAGTTAGCATTTTTTGTGAAATTATTTGCAACCATTTACTATTTATTACATAATTTAGTTTGTATTTACCTATATGAAGATTAAATTGGTGAATTTCGCATAATTTTAGGATGATTAGGATGATAATTAGGCTACAAATTGATTTCTTTTGGTTTAGTAGCAAACACCAAGTTAGGTTAGGAAACCTTATTCAATACAATAGGACATGCAAACAAAGCAAGGCCCATGTTGAATAGTTTGATTTAGGAAGGAAATGGGTTATGCCTGATTGATTATCTTGCTATCCAAATAGGTTAATTATAGGAATATTGTGACTTAAGAGTGAATCAATGTCTCTAAGGGGAGTAATTTAGTTAGTTTAATTAAGATGTATTTTAGCATACTCTTGTACCTCTTAAAATAGCAAGCACAATAGTATATAGAACACTAAAATTGATAAGAAATGAGAAAATTATGAACAATAGGAGTAGTAGTAGTGTAATAATAAAGACCAAGGGTAAGAGGTGTTTAACTCTTATATGTGCTTAATATTTATGTTTTACTAGCTTATTGAAGCACATTTTAGATAAGCATGGACATGAGGATTAATCCTTAAATTCATTTACAAGTTAGCTTACGGGTTTTATTTGACCAAGTGAGTACCCTTTAGCTTAACTGGCTGTGTTGCATTGTGGTTGACAATATAAGTCACCACTTGTTTTGTGAACCTTGTCACTTGTTGTGACCATTATAGGAGGATTTAAGATAGACTTAGCTCTGCTGTTGTGCTTGAGTGTTGTTATGTAGTGACTGTGATGCGTACTGATTAATGGATATTGAATACATAGCAAAGCATACTAGTATCACTAGTATATAGAGCGGGGTATTGGGAACTAAGATGTTACAAATGTACTATTTTTTGGAATTGGATTTGAGATGTTTTAGTTCTTCAATTATAAAGTAAAAAAAAAAGGTGTTAATGAGTCTATAACTTGATTACTATTTGAATTGAATGTTAGTAGGAAACTCACTTAATTGTATTTTAGATTGAGAATGGTGTAATTGTAATAGGAGCTAATTGAGTTTTTGTTAATCCTTGTTTAGTTGTCATGACTAAGTTCTCAATATTCTTCATTGCACCTATGGCATGGTATGACAAGACACAAGGGTCCTATATGATGAGTTTAAAATTCAATCTCTATTTTTAGCATATAGATTACATGAGTCTTCCATGACTTTCTTCATTTAAGTCTTTTGCAACTCTCTTGGTTATATTCTTGAACATCTTGGATGTTTTTAGTTGAGCCGCCAAGTGCTGCTCAATAGGATACTAGCTAGTGCATTTTACGAGCACAAGCATGAGCATAACATTTCTAGATATGTTAGTACTTGTAATATCCCTTAGCTAATGATTGTATGCTTGTTTATGAGTTCACTTCACTAGCCTTGATCTTATATATATATATATAAAAGGAGCTAAGGGGTTGGTGCTTGTTGACTTATGTGTAGGTGTAAATAGCTGAAGTAGCATTTTAACCTTTAAGCTTTCTAAAAGCACTAGTTCAATTTGGAAGGCTCACATTTTGATCTACCTTTTGGTATACTAGATCACCTTGTTACATTGTAAGTAAGTGGGAAATCATCTAATATATAAAGTTGTAATTTTTACTTGTGGTGATGAAATCCTTAATACAAGTGGTCTAGGTTGATTTGTTAATTAGTTATGTTAGGAAGCAAGGCAATAAGTTAACCTTAATCCATGTGTAATTGATATAATTGAAATTTGAATATGATAAGTGATGATATGCCTAATAGGTGAGTATATTTAGTATCTATAATATAGGTTAAGCACCTTGGATACACAGTTTATAAGTGCCTTTGAATGATATGGAATATTGTTGATTGTGAAAAGTAAGTTCAAGATTATGATTAGTTTTGCCTTATCCTTACTTTAAGGATGGCATAACATCTTGTCATTTAGGTACTAAAATCTGTTGAACAGGTTAACTAGCAAGTTAAAACGCCTAGAAGGTGGGTCGTTACATAAGGTGCATTTTATTATTATTACCAACTCCTTTAAACCCATATTATAGTGGAGTTACTTTATTCAATTTCACAATGGACATAATAGGATGTCAATTAGTTACAACATTATGTTCTAATATACCTTATTTTTAATGATTTGCTAAATATGGTGCTTATCCCTTGCCACTTACTAATTACATGGTTATTTACTAACATTCCAATAAAACTTTGTAGGTTAGCAAACTTAAAATAGAAATAGTTGGAAGCTCATCAAATCAGTTGGTGCACAAGAAGACTAGAAGTTGAGTGAGGATGAAATAGTAGCAAGATCATAAAAATCTTTTTTTTTAAATGTAATTTGGTTAGGCCTTCCTATGAGGACCTAAATGAGTTTGTAAATGACAATTCCTTGTGTTAAATGAATATTTATTTCTTCAGATAAAGTAGATTTTATTTACTATTCTACTATAGATCTTGTATGCACTTATGTATTTAACCGATAGTGTTTTGCATATACTTATTTTATGATTGTAGGCCTCATACTGTCATAATCAGTTAGTATGCATGATAGGACTATTATAATTAAGCTACCCGAACTTGATGCTAATCACATACATCTCATGTGGTCTTACACCTCACATGAACTTGAAGAAATATTGATCTTATGACATGTGGAAAGATGTGATTATAATGATACATGGGATGGGAAATCGACAATTTCAATAACTCTCGGATGCATGTAGCAAATCCAATGTTCTTAAACAGAAGTCAAGTGTTCTTTATTTGATTAGTTGTTCAATATTCTAAAGCATGATTTCAATAGTATGAGGACATTCTTTTGAAGCTTCTTAGGTGTCAAATAAAGAGAGGGAGCATCTATCTAATGATTTTGGAGTTCATCATTTGACAAATTGACGAACGAGATAAGCCTTTCATGACACTTGTCATTCTAGTGATCAATGGACAAGGTATATCCATGATTTAACACAATTACTCCTCTTTTGAGCCTTAATAAAAGTGATTTCTTATTGGGCTTCTCATGCCCCAAGTGTGAATAAGTCTTCTATTCATGCAAGCTATTTAAGAAAGGTCAAGAACAGATAGACCAATTCAGCAATCCTCGTTCTAAAACCACTAAGTCAAATCTCCTTAATACATTCCTAATATATGGGTCTAACTCCTTAAACCCTACTACTATCCTAAAGAGTTAGTATGAAATAACCTTAGCCTAAGCCTAATGCCAAATAGGTCCCTTACAAAACCTAACTTGTCAAAAACCTTAGCAAACTTTATATAATATAGTTTTCTAAAAATCTAGTCTTTTTACTCCTTTAAGTAGTCTTAAACCTAATCAAGTGTTTCAAGATTAATTAGTTATTATTATATATTATTTTTAATTACACCTTAAGCAAATTTTTCATAAATTAGTATTTGTTATTGGTAGCTCTATATAAGCTACTATTTACTTTATTATTGCCTACACTTCTTTAGGCAGTACTAATGGAAATTATATTCTATTTGTTGCTCTTGTTGTTTATTTTGTATTATGAGTTGTTAATTTAGATTTAGTTTATTTTTTAGTCTTAATTTAGATTTGGTTTATGTTTTAGTCTTTGTTAGTTTAAATTATGGGTTTTAGGCAATATTGTAGTTGAGTTCTTGGCTTTTATGTAATGCTTTGAGAAATTTTGATTTAAATGTTTTATTGTTAAGTTCTAATAAGTTAAGATGACCTTTAGAAACCTTTTACAGAATCTAAAAGTTATATAATCGTCTTATTTAAAAGTTTGCTCTCAACATAGACTTTACTATAGATGAAAATAACCTACTAATTGTGCAATCATTATGATGCTATAAGTCCACACGCAATTAAAATATTATCATCATTTATGTTAGATATTACAATTGTTTAAATAGGTAAGGGAATAGATAAACATTTTCTAAAATTTGAGACTATGTGATTAATTTCAACTTAATTTTTAAGAAATATGATGTAGAATACATTTTTGAGTCATACTAAATATCAACCCACAATGTCCATTTAAACACTAAAAACCTTTAACAAGGAATAATGAAGAAATACAACTAAATTTTCTAATACTCCCCCTCAAACTAAAGAATAAATATCAATCATTTCGAGTTTTCTTAAGATAGATTCAAAACTAGACTAAGCTAATGATTTGGTAAACACATCAACTTCTTAGAGTCTTATAGGAATGTACCATAAGATGATATTTTCCTCATCAATCTTAGATTTGATAGTGTCTATCAATGTGAACACGTTTTGTGCAATCATGTTATATAGGATTCTTGACAAAGTTGATCATTGAGCTACTATCACTATAGACTCTTATTGAGTTGGAGTATATCATATAAGTGTTCTTCATTACTTTTTGCACCCGAACTACTTCACAAATTCCATGATTAATTGCTTGAAATTCAACTCAGTTATACTTCTTAGCATTATAGTTTGTTTCGTACTTCTCCATGTCACCAAATTTTCTTAAACCTTAGTGCAATAACTTGAAGTTGACTTACTGTCCTCACAATTGCTAGCCCAATTAGCATCTAAAACCCTCTCTATAGATTTATTCTTACTTTTCCTAAATAATATACCTTTACTAAATGTTCCTTTCAAGTACCTTAAAATATAGGTAACTTCCTCCACATGCTGCTTTGTTGGAGATTGCATGAATTGACTTACCAAGCTCATAGCAAAGGCTATGTTTGGCCTTGTAAGAGATAAGTAGATGAGTCTATCAACAAGTCTTTGATACCTTCCCTTGTCTACTAGTGATTCTTCACCTACTTTGCTCTTTTAATGATATTCTAAAGGAGTCGTTGTTGGTTTACATGCAAGTTTACTAGTCTCCTACAATAAATCAAGAATATACTTTCTTTATGGAATGAAAATACCTTTCTTACTTTAAGAAATCTTTAATCCTAGAAAGTACTTCAAATCTCCCAATTCTTTCAATTAAATTTCTATCTTTAGTCTTGTTTTCAAACACAACACATCCAAACACTCTAGAAGAAAGAGAATCGAAAGTACAAACATGTAGATATGCCTCTTATAAGACACTCAAAGGAGTTCAAAAGTTTAGTGCTTTAGATGGGAGTTGATTGATTAAATAGGTTGAAGTCAGAATAGCATCCCCTCAGAATGAATTAGGAATAGAACTAAAGATCATTATGGAATAAGTAACTGCTAGCAAATGTTTATTTTTTCTTTTAGAGACACCATTCTATTGTGGTCTATATGGACAAGGACTTTGGTGAAAGATCCCATCTTCAATGAGGTATTGATTGAATTTTGCTTTAAAATATTCCTTACCATTATCAGAACGTAGAACTTAGATAGAGGTTTGAAACACATTTTAAAATAGTTTATGAAATTGTTTGAATATGCTACAAGCTTCTGACTTTCCTTTAAGTAAATAGACAAAACAAACTCTTATATGGGCATCAATGAAAGCAATGAACCATCAAAAACTAGTTAGGTTAGGAATTCTTAAAGAACCTTAGATATCACTATGAATCAAGTGAAGTGGTGGTGATAGCTTGTATGGCTAAATTGGATAATGATTTTAAGGAAGTTTAGTAATGACACAGTGTTGACAATAAAAATTCTCATTGTTTTTATTAAAGAACAAATGTTGGTATAAGTGTTTCAAGTAAGAGAATTTGGGATGCCCTTAGAACTTATGTAAGCATTACATCTAAATTAGAGACAACTAACAAAAAAATTTTGGATCAAACTGTAGAAAAAGATGTCTCTATAAAATAGTATAGCTCATTTTGCTCCTCAGGATTGCCAATCATCTTTATTAAGGACAAATCTTGAAATTCGCAATAATGAGGGGAAAAAAGGCCATTTTACAATGTATATCTTTTTTTTAATCTACTCACCAATAGTAATTATGTCTTAATTGTAGCACAAATAATGTTGATTCCAATTTATAAGATTAGACAATCAAACTAAACCATATCCTTTAGTATATGATACACTTCCTTTAGCTACCAAAATCTTCATATCACTAACACAAGGCTTGTATGTTTGAAAATAATCAAGAGAGTTTGTCATGTGGTCTGACACACTTGTATTCATTATCCACCTTTTTTTTGTCACAATCATAAAAGAGAAACTCGTATTACCTCTGTGTGCACTAACAATACTAGGACTTGTTTCACTCTGACTTTCACTACCCTTGTTTTGGTTCAATAGTTGTTGGAGCATTTCAATTTGATCCGCAATCAAATTTACTATGGCTTAGGTAATTCAAAGTGACTGTTAATTCCCTAAATGTGAGTATTAGTTTGTTTGAACAATATCATGTGCCTTTTTGGGTGTAATACCCACAGTTAGTCACACTAAAGCTTTATATCAAACTAAAGCTTCGATATCATGAAGAAATATGATGTAGAATTTAATTTTTTACTCATACTAAATTGGTACACATAATAGCCTATTTATAGGTCCTATCACAATTGGTAGCAACATTTATTATAGTCCTAACCTTAACTACCTCTTTAATTTTATCAACCTATAATGTCCATTCAATTACTAACAAATTTTAACAAGGAATAATAAATATATATACATATATATATAACACTAAATTTTCTTACAATTTTCAATATGTGTGTGTGCACACACACGCACATGTGTGCATGTCTGTGTGCTCATATATATAATCCATAACTCAAACTAAAGGAGGATTAAAGCATGAACCCTTGTTATTTTATGCTTTAGCTTAGCTTATATGATTCACAAAAGTAGAATTATAATTAGTTTTTGCTTAAACTTTTAATTATTTTGCTAAACAAATCCACTCTAGATCATAATGCAGTAATCATTTGTAATTTCCTCTCTCACCATCCAATTTATAAATTTTGAAAAACTCATATATGATAAACCATCGTGTACTCATATTGTTTCAAACCATCAATGCTTTCAGCATCAACTTTTGGGTGATTAGATAACTTTATCTTAGTAATCTAGAATATGTACTGTAATGCCCCATAACTTGGAATATCACAACCCGCCACGTGTCACTATTACTAAGTGACACACTAAGGCTATAAATCTCCATACAACCTCCAACCTGTTCATCTCCACAAACTCATTCATAAAATACAACCTTACTATCATAAAACAGATAACTCTCAGATGAGTCATTCCAATCCATAATATTAAAACAATACAGAATTCTTCCTTTAACATTCAAAATAACCTCTGTACATATATGAACTTTAAAGTAAATAAAAGTCCACTAATATTTTCATAATCTCAATTCGATTACTAAAAGTCCTAATCACCAGTCTTCCAATTTCCATCACTCCTCATCTACAAAGTAATAGTGCTCTCTCCAATTTTCATCCGCATAATATCCTACCAAGTTTCCATTCTCACCTACAGCTAAAAAAATATATGAAGGGGGCTAAGCTTAAACTTGGTACAAGAGTACTACACCCACATGCGCATAACACACCACATTAATAACATATGCATATAAGCAACGTTAATCCACAACACAATCATACATCAACTTACACATCAATCATAAGCAATTTTACAATATAAGGGTACTCATAACTTCGATACACATGATATTGTTCTAGAGGGAACTGTCACTACGGGCCCTATACAACCCTAATCTACCTTAGATTATTTCGATACATGGCTCCACTAGAGATAACGCAGTATGCTGATCATTGAGGTGCCCCTTAGGGATCTGCCACTACGGGCTACTAAACCGAGCTAAATATAAACTTCATGCAACAATTCATTCACATATCACCTTATATTACATAATTTTCATATCTAATTTATTTAATAACTACCTAACAATCACAACTAACAAATAAGGTAAACACGTACTTAAATAGATGTCTCTACAATGATCTTGCACGTCTCTAACCAAAGTAGGTAGTCCTATTCAATTACAAGGAACTACGCTTAGCTTAATTCTACAAGTAATTTAAGTTCACTAAATTTTCTACTTCGTTCAAGTCATTTAATTTCCTTCCAAAAAGTATCTTTGTGTTTAATTCATATTTTGAAATGAGAATAAAATAAAGTAGAGTTAAATAGGACATATTATTGTGTAGCACGGCCAAGAAAGTAACCACATAGGGAAGCACAACTTGAAGCACGGTCGTGCTAGAGATCATGTATCATTCTATAAACTTTAAGCTTCAACACACCCACATATACGGCCGTGCTTATGATCACGTACATTCACTTTCCAACACGCTTAGGTACATGGCTGTGCTTGTGGCCATGTACATTCAAACTTCAACACGCTCAAGTACACGATCGTGCCTAAGGTTATGTACCTTACTGTACAATTTTTCCAATTCAACTCACCCTAGTACATGGTCGTGTACTTAACCATATACCCTCTTGTTCATCACAAACCCTATTTTTTCCCTCGAATTTCATTCCCAATCTTAATTTCTATGATTTTAAACCTAATAAATCACTATATTCATCAATTCTAATGTAACTTTGGGTTTTAAAATACTTACTTGATTCAAATTACACTTGGAACACCGAATTTGGTTGATCTTTCATTTGTTTCAACCCAACCTTCGATTCGGTCCCTATGAACAACCAAATTAATGTTGTGATTTTACCTTAATTGTTAGAATAGACTCCTTTTTACTAACCACAATTCTTACCTGCTGAATTAGCCGCTTGATTCCCCTTTAGATCGCCTTAGGTTTTTCTGTAGGGGGTTTTCTCCATATGTATCTCTCTAGGCTGCTATTAGAAATAGTAAAATGAGCAAAAAGGAGAAACCCTAGGTCAGAATAGCTTTTATACTACAACCAATAAAATACAATTTTGCCCCTAACTAATACAATTATTTACTAGATTGATCTCCTGTTATATTTTATTTTATTTTATTATTTTGTAGTAATAACATATATATTTATATATTTATATGCCTATATATATTTTATTTAACCATATATTACATTATCCCCCCTCCCTTATTAAAAACTTTCATCCTCGAAAGTTACCTAGAATTGGAAACAGTTATGGATGCTTTTTCTTCATTTCTTCTTCTATTTCCCGTGTTGCATCTTGTTTTATCTGATTTGTCCACTATACTTTGACATAGGGAATTCTTCTTCTTCTTAATACTTATTCCTTTGTATCAACTATTCTCATAGGTCTCTCTATAGAGGATAAGTCTGATTGTACCTTCAAAGGTTCCAAGGCTACTACTTGATCCAGGTTTAGTACATACTTTCTTAATATCAATACATGAAACACATTATGTACCCCGGCCAAACTTAACGGTAGGGCCATCCCATAAGCGACTGTTCCAACTCTTTCTAAAATTTCAAATAGACCCATGTATCTTAGATTCAGCTTGCCCCACAGTCTAAACCTGATTATCTCTTTAGTTGGAGATATCTTCGATAAAACTTTATCCCTAACTTGAAATTCTAGAGAGCATCACCATTTATCTACAGAACTTTTTTAGCGACTCTAGGCTAATAGAATTCATTGCTTTATTATTTTGACCTTGTCTACTATTTTCTACACTATCTCTAGCCCCAATATCCGTCTTTCTCCTAATTCATCCCAATGTAAAGGAGATCTAAACTTCTTACCATACAATGCTTCATAAGAAGCCATCTGTATAGTAGCTCAGTAATTGTTGTTGTAAGCAAATTCTACTAAAGGTAAGTGATTACTCTACTTACCCCTTGATCCAATGCACAAGCTCGTAGTAGATATTCCAAGATTTGGATAGTCCTCTCAAACTACCCATTTGTTTGGGGATGAAATGCAATACTAAACTGGAGTTTGGTTCCCATAACCTGATGTAGACTTTTCCAAAATCTGCTCATAAATTGAGTATCCCTATCAAATTTAATAGTGACAGGTACCCTGTGTAATATGATGATTTCCTTGATGTACATTTGAGCAAGCTTTTCTAGTCTATAGTCCACCTTAATTGGCAAGAAATGGGCGAACTTGGCCAATCTATCTACTATCACCAAGATTGCATTATATTTCTCCTTGGTTCTCAGGAGTGCTATGACAAAATCTATAGTTATATGTTCCCACTTCCATTCAAGTATAAGAAGTGGTTGTAACTCACCAGCTGGTCTTTGGTGCTTAATCCTTATTTGCTAGCATGCGAGACACTTAAACACATATTCTCCTATCTCGCATTTCATATTTCTCCACAAGTAATTATTCTTGAGATCTTTGTACATCTTGGTGCTTCCTGGATGTACTATATATCCTAAATAATGGGCTTCCTTCATAATCTTCCTCTTTAACTATGTATTATCTAGGGCATACCATCTGGTGCCATACTTGACTACCCCTTCAACGTTTACTACGAATTCTGTAGAATAACCTTTGTATATATATGAACTTTAAAGTAAATAAAAGTTTACTAATGTTTTCATAATCCCAATTTGATTACTGAAAGTCCTAATTACCAGTCTTCCAATTTTTGTCACTCCTCATCCATAAAGTAATAGTGCTCTCTCCTATTTTCATCCACATAATATCTTTAAAAGTTTCCATTCTCATCATACCCTACTTGTTTGTCATTCTCACCTATAGCTAAAAAAAATATAGGAAGGGAGTGAGCCTAAGCTCAGTAAGTGAATACCACACCTACATGCACATGACATACCACATTAATAACACATGCATATATGCAATGTTAATCTACAACACAATCATACATCAACTTACACATCAATCATAATTAATTTTACAGCATAGGGTACTCATAACCCCGATACACACAATATTATCCTAGTAAGAACTGCCACTGCGAGCCCCATCTAATCCTAATCTACCTCAAATCATTTCGATACATGGCTCTACTAAGGACAACGCAACATACTAATCATCGAGGTGCCCCCTAGGGATCTACCACTACAGGCCCTTAGGTCGAGCCAAATGCAAGCATCATGCAACATTTTATTCACATATCACCTTACATTACATAATTTTCGTATCCAATTCATTTAATAACTACTTAACAATCACAACCAACAAACAAGGTAAAGATGTACTTGAACAAACAACTCTACAATGATCTTGCACATCTCTAACCAAAGTAAGTAGTCCTATTCAATTATAAGGAACTACACTTAGCTTAATTCTACAAATAATCTAAGTTCACTAAATTTTCTACTTTGTTCAAGTCATTTAATTCCCTTCTAAAAAGTATCTTCATGTTTAATTCATATTTTAAAATGAGAATAAAACAAAGTAGAGTTAAATAGGACATATTATTGTGTAGCATAGCTAAGAAAGCAACCGTATAGGGAAGCACGGCTTGAAGCACAGTCGTGTTAGAGATTGTGTATCGTTTTGTAAACTTTAAGCTTCAATACGCCTACGTACACGGTCATGCTTGTGACCATATACATTCACTTTCCAACATGCTTAGGTATAAAGCTGTACTTTTGGTCGTGTACATTTAAACTTCAACACGCTCAAGTACATGGTCGTACTTAAGGTCATGCACCTTACTATACAATTTTCTCAATTCAGCATGTCCCAGTACACAGTTGTGTACTTGACCGTGTACCCTCTTATTCATTATGAACCCTAATTTTTCTCTTGAATTTCATTCCTAATCCTAATTGTTATGATTTTAAACCTAATAAATTACTATATCCATCAAATCTAATGTAACTTTGGGTTCTAAAATACTTACTTGATTTAAATTACACTTAGAATGTCGAAGTTTGGTTGATCCTTTGTTTGTTTTAACCCAATCTTCAATTTGATCCCTATGAACAACCAAATTAATTTTGTGATTTTACCTTAATTGTTAGAATAGACTCCTTTTTTACTAACTATGATTCTTACCTATTGAATTCGCTGCTTGATTCCCCTTTAAATCGCCTTAGGTTTTTCTATAAGGGGTTTTCCCTATTTGCATCTCTCTAAGTTGCTGTTAGAAATTGTAAAATGAGCAAAAAGGGAAAACCCTAAGTTAGAATAGCTTTTATACTGCAGCCAATAAAATACAATTTGGCCCCCCGACCAATACAATTATTTGCCAAATTGACCTCTTGTTATATTTTATTTTATTTTATTGTACTAACCACATACATATTTATATATTTATATGCCTATATATTTTTTATTTAGCCATGTATTACATGTACTCTTATATCATTTACTATCTTCTATAATTTAAATTCTTAAATAATGTTGCTAAGATGTGCTCATGATTATATAATACTGATGTTCATACTATTACATGGATCTAATTGTCAGGTTTTTCAAGTAAGCTCTACTATTTTTATTAAATTATTATTATTATTTTTTAAATATATGCTTCCACCTCACTTGAAATCTTAACAAGAAGAACATACTCTCTTAATTTTGAATAGTAAGTCACTCTTCGACCTTGTTTTGATTAATCATTGTAAGATACTTCATAGTATGTGCTTGATTTTTATATTTCATTGATATAAAAATATTGGAGTAAAATATTTGTTTTGTATCAATAAATATAAAATGATTATTTTATGAGTACAGAGATACAACTATGATAATAGTAATTTGGATTACATAAAATCCAAATAATTGAAAGTGATGTAATCATAATAATTTTTTATCATCTTAGCTTATATTTGTCAAAATGATAATACTAGTTTTGATTCTATAAAATTACTCCATAAAATTGAGTAACAAATTGATTGAATTGAGGAAAAATGATAGATAACATGAATCCAAAAGCATGAAATAGAGATGAATTACTAAGCTTTGGCACTTATACAAATTATAAAGATAGTATATGTCTATGTAAAACTCATTTTAGATGCATTACTTTTTCTCAATCATTTCATGCATTAATTTTCTTGGGATATATCATTGTTTGATAACTTACATAAGATAGAGTGTGTAACATATGAAAAACCCGAGTTTATGCCCCTCTTTATTGCATTTTTGTGGTTTATGTAATCATAAATGGATAAAAAATATCGAGTATCCATAACCAAGGGGCATGGACCAAGACATATGATTGATGGGAATCAAGTCATCTCAATTACAAATGCATCTACCAGTGCTTTAGGATGATAACTGAGTAAACTAAATGATGCAAAACAAGCATGGAATGCTGCCTTTAAAAGCTGGCAGCTTAAGTTGTTAAGCTAGCGACCTTCCTTGAAGAACTGACGGTGTAGGGCGTAAATCTTAAAGCCGACAATGTATCTCCATAAAGGTCGGCGGTGTGGAAATTTCAGCTGGCAGTTTTGTAATTTAGGCCAATGGCTTTTCCTTGGTGGCTTACAATTTTTCTAGGCCGGTTTTGCTTTACATATTTCTTTTGTTTTCTTAGCCAATATTTGTTTCTTTTAAAGACTACTATAAATACCTTTTTGTCATAGAAAGATAGACGAACTTGGACATTTCAAAATATATAAGTGGAGTTTACTCCCATTTTCTTATACTTTTATCAATCTTTGTATTGTGGCGAGCGACGGTATTGGGATTGTTGTGCGTCATATTAACAAGACCGTGCTAGGACTATTCTCTTGCTAATGCATCATATCTGGTAAAGGTTTAAGGTTTTTATCGTATTATTGTTATTTGTTGATTTTGGAATTGTTTATTGAGAATTGTTGATTGGGATTGCCATTGCTTGATTCTACATTAGGATTTAGGCACATCATAATTTGGTATTAAAGCAAAGTTGAGAGAAGGGTTGTAACGTGGGATTGCTTGAGTTGGAAATGAAAAATTAGGGTTTATATCGTGAGCATCTTGAATTGTTTGATTGTTAATTGAAGATGGGAATTATTGCATGATTTGTGCCATGATTAATTGAGTATTGTGAATTGAAATTAAGGTTTATACTGTGGTTTATGTTATGGTTTGTGTGATTGTGATTTGGGGATTGAGCGAAGGTTGAGAATTAGGGATTGTGATGTGGTTGTTGATAGTGAATTGAAATTAGGGTTTATACTATAAATTGTGCTGTGGTTGAATGAATTTGTATTGGAATTGAACAAGGGTTGAGAATTTGGGTTATATTGTGATTTAAGTGATTATGATTTTGGGAATTGAACAAGGGTTGATGTTAGGGTTGTGTTACAGTGTGTGTGTGTGATCGTGATTTAGAAATTATTGTGTTGAGACTACAATTCAGTGAAGTATGCCGAATGATAGTGTGAATAAAGGAATTGGGAATGAAGCTAATAGTTAAGTTGGAGGAGGAGGTTAGGACATTGTGCTGCAGGTGGTAGGAGAAATTTGGAAGAACAGTTACAGGATCTAGCCACCATTGTTGCTAATCTAGCCACATGGGTGGATCAAATGACCTTACCCTAACATCTAGTGGTAAATCCACATGCACCCCCACCTTAGGTAGCCATTGATGGTGTACGTAGGGAAGGAGCATTAAGAGGAAATAAGAGAAGGCGAGTTGGAGGAGATTATCATGCTTATCAGGAAGGAAGAGATGATAATCTTGAAGATGAATTCTATCAAAACCGTGAGTTTAGGCCACTTAGGGGTTTTAAATATGTAAAATTACAGATGCCTTCATTTGTTGAAAGAGGATCTATAAAAGATTATCTTGATTGGGAGGACAAGGTGGAAGGACTTTTTGAGTGTTATGAAATTAATGACAATACACGAGTATGTTTGGTAGCAGTTGAGTTTATAAGGTATGTTACCTTATGGTGGAAGAATATTATGGCTTGTAGGAGGAGAGATAGTGACACTAAGATCCGTACTTACCAGGAGATGAAGCGGGTCATGAAGAAGAGATTTGTTCTAGAGCATTACAAGCATGAGTTATTCATGCACCTCCAGACCTTGAGGCAGGGAGGCCAAACTATGGACGAGTATGTCCAAGAATTTGAAGCGCTGATGATTTGATGTGGAACCATTAAGCCTCTTAAACAGACGATGGCATGATTTGTGTCAAGCCTAAAGTATAAGATTGCATGTATTATGAAGCTGCAGTGATATAAAACCCTTGATGAGGCCATCCAATTAGCTTTGAAGGTTGAAAGACAGAGACTTTCTAATCCTTATGGAATGACGAATAACAGGTATGGATCCTCTAATATGTCGTATAATTCAGAAAGTAAGAATGTAGATAAAGGGGGATTTGGTAAGGATGCAGAAAAGAATGTAATTGATACATATGTTAAGGGGGAGAAGAGTATTTCTGAGAAAAGGAAAGCAGTTGCTGGGACTAAGAATAAATAGATAATAGCCAGTTCATCAGGAGGAAAGACTCGTCAAATCTAATGCTTAAAATGTTTAGGTTTTGGACATATGGCTACTCAATATCCAAACAAAAGGGTGATATCTGCTATGGAGGTAGAGAGTAAAGATGACGAGGAAGAGATACATGAGCCAACGGATTTATCAGCAGTGCTAAATGAGTATTATAGGGATGAAGATGCTAAGGCACATGAAGACAAAGAGAATAATCAATATTTGACTATCAATGTGTTACATAGGGTGATGACTACTTTTCCTGCTAATGAGGAAGAACAGAGGGAGAACCTATTCCATATTTCTTGTAGGGTCCAAAGTAACCTTTGTACTCTTATTATTGATAGTGGCTGTTGCACCAATGTAATGGCTGCTTCATTAGTTAACAAGTTGAAACTGGATACTACTCCACATCCTAAACCATATAAGCTACACTAGTTGAGTGAACAAATAGCCTACATGTTACCTAGAGAGCTAAAGTCCCATTCAATATAGGAGAGAAGTACCATGATGAGATTGTCTGCAATATTCTTCTTATGTGCGCATCACATATACTACTTGGTAGACCGTAGTTATTTAACAAAAGAGTATTGCATGATGGGTTTAGGAACACCTATGTGTTCCAGAAGGATGGTGAGTGAATTGTTTTGAATCCTATGTCACCAGCTAAGGTGCAAGAGGCACAAAGACAAATTAATAAAACCACTAAAAAGAAGTCCTTATTTGTGGGGCGGAAGGAACTGGAAGAAAGCTTGAGTGGAGTGAAGCATTCTTAGGAGATTCAAAAGCTTCATCAAAAGGCTTCTAAACATCTTAAGAAGACTCAAGAGCAGCAACGACTTCAAAGCAATAAACACAGGCAGACCAAGATTTTCAATCCAGGTGACTTAGTTTGGATTCGTCGTAGTAAGGATCGGTTTCCCTACAAGAAATCACAGAAATTTTTACCTAGAGCAGATGGACCATTCAAGATTCTGAAGAGCATTAACAACAATGCTTACAAGATGAAGCTACCAGGAGAATATAGTGTTTCTACTACACTCAATGTTGCAGATCTATCACCTTACCTATCAGAAGACCGTCACAAAAAACCATCAGATTTAAGGGCAAATCTTCCACAAGCCCAAGGAGATGATGGGAATCAAGTCATCTCAATTACAGATGCATCTGCCAGTGCTTCAGGACGATAACCGAGTAAACTAAATGATGCAAAACACGCATGGAATATTGCCTTTAAAAGCTGGCGGCCTTCCTTGAAGAATCAGTGGTGTAGGAATAAAGGCCAGCCATAAAGGCTGGTGTTGTAAATCCTAAAGCTGGCAGTATATCTCCATAAAGGCCGGTGGTGTGAAAATTTTGGCTAGCGGTGTTGTAATTTAGGTCAACGACTTTTCCTTGGTGGCTTACAATTTATCTAGGCCGGTTTTGCTTTGCACATTTCTTTTATTTTCTTAGCCAATATTTATTTCTTTTAAAGACTACTATAAATACCTTTTTGTCATAGAAAGATAGACAGACTTGGACATATGAGAATACACAAGTGGAGTTTACTCCCATTTTCTTATACTTTTATCAATCTTTGGATTGTAGTGAGTGACTGTATTGGGATTGTTGTGCGTCATATTAACAGGACTGTACTAAGACTATTCTCTTACTAGTGCATCACATCTAGTAAGGGTTTAGGGTTTTTATCTTGTTATTGTTATTTGTTGATTTCAAAATTGTTTGTTGAGAGTCGTCGATTGGGATTGCCATTGCTTGATTTTGCATTGGGATTTAGGCACATAAATGATTTTGGAAGTTAAGAAGATTTTATTTAAGTGACATTTGAACTAAATGCTAGGTATACTTTGTTTGGATGTCCTTTTCAAGATTTACACTAGTCCCATTGCTACTTTAATTGTGTTTACTAGAATATTATGCAAGAATACATATTCGAATGAAGATGAATGACATTTGAACAACACAATCATATTTGATTCAAATCTCACTAATTATGTTTAATGAATCCATAAGAATAAAAACTAAGAAGATTTGAAGACATCATTCAAATGTTTGTTAATAAGATTTGCATGAAATCTAAAAGCCTATATGTATATTCTTTTAGTATAAACCCTATTAGTTGTTAGTTAGTTTGTTACTTGATTTGGATACTTTAAAATCCTAAATTTATTTGTAAAATTTGTTTAGCTTGTATTAGTGCTTGCAATTCATGTTTTAGCTTTTCATAGATTTAGCTTGTTTATATCATTCTCTATCTTATGTATCATTGATTTCTCTTTCTAAACAACTTTAGCTTTTGAAAAAAATGATAGTTTAGCTTATTCAAACTATTTTTGTGTCTATTTCTTGTAAAATGTCAGTAGTTTGATTTTTAGTAGTTACTAACATTCTAAAACTTATTTTGGTTATGAAAATGGATTTTATGTAAATGAGTCTCCATGTTGTACATGATTTTTTCTTTTGTTGTCCTTACTGCTCTATTTTAATTTAGTTAATAAATATTTAGATGTTTTTAAACACTAACATGATATAATGGTTGACTTATTGCAAAACTTTTCAAAACCGTAATGCTCTTTTTTCGTTAATTTAATTTAGTATATTAGTGTTTAAAGCCAAAACACAATAGTCAAGTTATTAAAAGCACCATACATTTGCAATATACATTGCACTTATAATGAGAGTACCAAGTAATTTGTGTAATATTTTGTTCCTAGATTCTTAATGTATCTGCCATTTTTTTGTGAATGTGATGGTTGGATTGAGGATATAAGCTCACTATTTCTTAAGAGGAAATAGGTGAATATTTTGGAACAATTAAAACACATTTTGAAAAACTTATATTAGAACCTTAATGTCCATAACCGGCTAAATGTAAGCTATTGCATCCCAAAATTATTTTCCATGTAGAGTTCAACTAGACATAGCTATTGCTTATCTTAATCTTATGTTAACTTTGGGTTTGCCAAGTTTTTAACAACTATATTACACTGACACGATACACTTGTCAAAATTGAATATAATGCACATCACTATCCCATAAGAAAAATGATAGATGACATGAGTATGAAGTCACAAAAATAAAATACAAAAGTCAAACCATAACTCAAATAAAGAACGAGTCTATGCGATATTATTTGTGCATTTTCAAAAGTAGTCGAGGTGAAAAATATGCTTTGGAAGTTTTTTCTCTTTCTTTTTTAATGTTTATTGTTGTCTATATCTGTTAACAAAAATCCAAAAGCATGAAGCAAAGCAGAAATTTCTGATCTCTGACCCTTGGCTACAACTTTTGCAAGAAAAGATTGTAAATGTGCATGTAAATTACATTAGTTTATTTTCTTCTAAAACTAACTAACTTGGGCCTCCCTTCCAGCCTCTGCGGTCCACAAATGCGGCGTCAAACCTTATCGTCAACTGGCGGCTGCACATTATTCATATGGTGAAGGCTTTCGAAAGTTCCTACTGGATTGTAATTGTACGTTCGTCGAGACAACCTTTGACCAGGAAGCTTACCAACTAGAAATAATATAAAACTAAAATGGTGAAGGAAGAATATTCGACTGAAGCAGCCATTTTTAATAGCCCCCCTCCTTCATAAACCAACACCATAACATCCATCCACACCATTTGTTATGTCCAGATAAACCATGCACATCTCCTTCTTATCTTTCTCTCTCGTTCTTTCCTCCTCCTTCTTGCTCACTGCCATCGCCAGTAATGTCTCTGAACCACACGCATCTTCATGTCCCATAGACCTTAGCTATGTAGAAACATTCCCATGGGACACTTCCTTGTGCCGGGCTGGATCCAATGACTGTTGCCAGACCTTGCTAAGCCTCTTTGGCATTGGCCTTGCTCAACACCTCAAACAAACATCCGTGTTTGAACTCCCAAACATTACATCCGCTTCGGATTGTTTGTCCAATTTCATGACTAAGCTTGCAGGCTTGTCGATCCAGCCGTCTCTAGTTCCTTTCTGTTTCGAGAATTCCACTCGTTTTGTTGCCAATGCTTCTAGCTGTGATGGGATCCTGACGGTTCAAGATTGGACCGAAAAAGTCGGTCCCATGAGTCCTCTGGATACTTCTTGTAGAGGGGACATGGCAGGTACTAGGTGTAGCTCATGTCTTGAAGCTGGCATGAAGGTCAACTCCCAATTGTTGGCTTTAGATCAAAATGCAACCGATTGTTTCTACTTTGCTGTTTTATATGCATCTGGAATCGTCAATGAATATGGTCCAACCAATACTACAACAGCTAGTTGCATACTAGGATTGCCATTATCTAATACGACAACCGATTCATCAAAATCTTCCAATACAAAGAGTTGGTTGAAGTGGGTTGCTGCGTTTCTTGGTGCTCTCATTGTTGTTCTGCTTGCTTTGGGTGTAGCCGTCCTGTATAGAAACCGAGCGAAAAGGAAGTTACGAGATGCTTCTCATGAGGAATATATCAACAGCTTCAAATCCAGCATATTACCAAACCCAGGAGCAAAATGGTTTCGTATTTCCGAGTTGGAACAAGCCACTAATGGATTTTCTCAGAGGAATATGATAGGCCAAGGTGCGTATGGTATTGTGTACAAAGGAACTCTCTCTGATGGGACTTTGGTTGCAGTTAAGCAGATGCTTGATCTTGAATCCAAAGGGGACGACGAATTTGCCAATGAGGTTGAGATAATAAGCAAAATTAGGCACAGAAATCTCCTCTCCCTCAGAGGGTGCTGCGTGTCAAGCGACAATATACGAGGTAAAAGGAGATTTCTAGTCTATGATTACATGTCAAACGGAAGCCTGAGTGACAATTTGTACTATCCTAGAGGTGAAGATCCTGAAAGGAGCAGGATTATACTGAGTTGGCCTCAGCGTAAGAATATAATCCTGGATGTAGCTAAAGGGCTTGCATATCTACACTATGGAATTAAACCTGCCATTTACCATAGAGATATAAAGGCCACCAACATTCTTCTTGACTCAAATATGAAAGCTAAAGTAGCAGATTTCGGGTTGGCAAAGCAAAACAGCGAAGGCCTGTCCCATTTGACCACTCGGGTTGCTGGCACATATGGATATCTAGCACCGGAGTATGCTCTTTATGGGCAGTTGACTGAAAAGAGCGACGTCTACAGTTTTGGAGTAGTAATTCTTGAAATAATGAGTGGGAGGCAGGTACTCGACACATCAAATTCTTCGATTCTTTTGATCACAGATTGGGCATGGACGCATGTGAAGTCAGGAAATGTAGAAGAAGTTTTCGATGTTTCAATGCGGGAAGATGGGCCTAAAGGGATTATGGAAAGGTTTGTCCTGGTTGGGATTCTCTGTGCTCATGTAATGGTTGCCTTCAGACCTACCATTGCCGAGGCACTAAAAATGTTGGAAGGTGATATTGACATTCCCAAATTGCCAGATAGGCCAATGCCATTTAGTCATGAATCATTTAGATCTTTTTAGCATAGTTTGTCTTGGAGTTACAGAGCATCATCTAGCTCAAGCATGTACACAGGACGGGCAGAGTCCCACAGAGAGTATGAGCAAGTCTAAGGTTCATACTAACTTGTGAAATTCAATGTCTGAACAGTTATACAGTGTAAAAATGCATCACGGAAAACAAGATTGACACGGAATGCCCACGTGAGTCATTGCATGGACTCTTCATCGTCATTTACTTTATTCAAACCGACATGCTTCCAAGCATGCGCAATGTAAATAAAGCAGTCATGACACCAACCATACGAGTTAACACAAAATGCCGCTTTACCGATTAGACCATACACTGCAAATCATCAATTTAGGGGTATTATATGAGTCAAGCTTGTTCAAGTTCTGACTCAATATTTACTCAAATTTGATTCACAATAGTTAAATCGAGCTTAACCTTCATTCTATTTAACTCAACTCAATTAGATGGTAATCCTAATCAAAATAGAGTTAAGCTGAGAAATTAATTTAATTTGAACGAAATTTATATATTAATATTATATGAATTAGAAGATAATTACTTTTTTAATAAATCAAATATAAACAAACTTACTCAATTTAAATTTCAATTTATTAAACGATATTTCAAGTCGAACTAAAGCTTAAAATTCTAAACCTTACTAAGCCTACGTTTGAATTAAAGCTCTGAAATTTCCAGTTAAGCTTGAGTTTTATACTAATACCGTCTCCACTTAACTCATTTACAATCTTGAAATCAATTTAGATGAAATTATCCAACGCAGGTGCATCCATGAATCACTGCAGAGAATGAACCGTACGTACGCGAAATTCGATACTTACAGGTTTATAAAGTTCCTATATTTTATTTTAGGCATGTTTAGAATAGAGGGCAACCCGCATGCCAAATACCTTTGAGATTAAGAGCATAGCTGTTGGTGTTATCCACAAAACACAAGAACGCTTGCTCAGTGAAAACAACGGAGAAATAATGAACATGATCATAGTCATACTTTCAGGCCAGCTAACTAAAAGTGCAGCAACAGATACTCGGATGTGGCCCAAAACGGTCAAAGGACCCGTATCAAAATAAGTTGACTTCCACCTTCTAGATGATTGCTCGCTTAGAACTTCTCACAACCCTTTTCCCTAATAATGAACACCATCAACTGACAGTATCATTAACATCCCATCCACTTGCACATCAGAATCCTCAAATTGCCCTTGATCATCCATTATAAATTCTGCAAATATTAGACAAACCTGGGTTCCCTCTCATTACATGCATATATATTTTATATTCTATGTCTTGCTAGTCAGGTCAAAAAAAGATGGAGATGAATGAGGGTTGATTTCGGATATAGATTTCTTTCATTTTTCCAAGGCCCATTTAACCACCAGAAGAAGCTGGGACCAGTCTCAACCAGATCCTTTCAAGTGTTACATATCTAGTACATCTCAAGGTACTACAATTACAAAATTTTGAAGGCAGAATCCAAATCTATTCAATTGACCATTAATGTCTCCTTGCTCTTGCTTCGCTTTTAGTAAGCATGGAGCCTGAAATCTTGTTGATTTCGTACAGTAAACCAATGGAGAATAAGAAGCTGCCAATGCCATGAGTCGCAAGACATCAGTACATATAAATATTTCGGATCAAATGCACAAGGAATAAGTAAAAAATAATTCACAAGCTCACATATAGATCATACAGAATCTATATATAATCCAGCTGAAGCATGGAGGAAACTCTTAACACTGAAACCAAGATGCATTTCATTAGCATTATATTAGTTGTAACCCACTTTCAATTGTATGGCTTGTTTTTTAGTTTTTATCACTTACTTTTCCTGTGTTTCCCACCATACTGACACCATTGTACTTAGCTCCAGAACCATATGCTTCTAGATCGAAATTCAACATGGTATAAAAGTAAGGGGTCTTGAGTCAAATTACCCACATTGTCCTCTGACTACCCATTTAGTCATTCCACAAAGGAATGGGGAATAAAGTATAAAATACAAATGCCCACACCAACCTATAAGCTCAGACTTTTGATCATATTGTTGTACATCAATGCACCAGAAATGTTTACTCTTCCATGAAATAATATATATATATATATATATATATATAAACCAAAACAGAAATAATAAGTTCGATACCCAGATTTCTTGTTCTCTACCTACTTGAATAATATTTAAAAAAAAAAAGAAGTTCAAATCACAGATTCCACTTGCTAGCTTCTTAATCCTTCCCAAGTGCGATTTTATTCAGAGGTAAATCATGCAAAATAAAAAAGAATTTAACTGTATGAAGTACTGTTCAAAGAAGTAGGTGACATGGAGAAAACAATGTACAAAGTGGTCTTTTCAGCTTGATAAAGAAGTCAGTACATGGAAGAGTAAATTATCGGGTTGGTTCTTTTTAGACTGGAGTATGAAACAAGCATGAGAGACCAAGAAAATCCTCAAGAACAAGCAAGAACCTGCATACTGTGAAGCAGCCCAAGATGAGGCATCAAATCATCCTTGTTAGTCTTATTTGTTTGTAGTCAGGACAAAAAGCAGAGTTAATTAATAATGTATACACTTATTAGCTGTAAATGGAGCTTTACAAATTACAGAACACAATTGAAAATGGAAACAAACACAAGTTGTATAAGTCAAAGAATGTCCAAACACGAGTAATCCAAGTGTAGTTTACCCTAAAACCTAGAACTCCAATCCCTGACTTTCCATCATTTCCTGTACGAATGGATCTTTTTGAGTAGTCAGCTGAGGGGAAAAAAATAATATTTCGAATTGAAACCAGGTGTTGGATATTGTTATTAAATACAAATTCTATATAACTTTCTTCCATTAAGAACTGATTTTCTTGACATAATTAGAAGACTTGATGGCCAATAGCAGGGGACACAAGGTTTTACAAAATCATGCTTTTGAGTAGAACCATATTGGTGCATAACATTGCAAATCTCTGGAAGATCTAGCTGCTAATGATATGAATAGCTGCAAACTCTAAATGCAATCTGACCTAGGTAAATAAATGAAGATAAGCTCCCAAATTCAAAACACAGCATAAGTTAAACTCAAAAAGGATGTCATTCTAACATCATCATCAGGACAATCTGTTGATGCCAATGCTTATGGAAACTGAGGCTTTGACAATCAACACTATTTTTAACTGCTAATTGTAGAGGAACAAGAATCACTATATGTACCATTCACTGTAGATAATGAAGCAAGCACTTACAAGAAATATAATAAACAGCAAAATCATGATTAATGATTCTGATAAAGATGTAAAGTCATCAAACATAGTGCATTACCATGTGGTGATACAAACTCTGTGAACAGTGCTAGCAGCAATTAAAGCCACCACTTCAGCTACCATAACTGCAAAATCAAAAACAAAAGTCTTAGTTTCCTTTCCAATAATAATTTTGTCATTACTGTAAACTCTGCTGATGACAAAAATAAATGGAACTATGATGTTTCATCAAGCATATTCATCTTAAAAGCTACATATGATGGGAAAAAAAAAAGAAAAAAAAAAGAAAAGAAAAAGAAAAAGCATGGACAGATACCAATCACCATGTAACATTCCTTTTGCAACACTTTTACATTTAGGATCCAGTATACAGGTACTCACAAAAATCTGATTTGGAAGAAGTGAAAAACCAATAATGTGCACATCAAATGTAGACAACCATACCATTGTAAAGTGAATAATATCAGCTTTATTAATCATTTGAAAAGGAAGAATAAGAATAGTGCAATTGAAACAAGGATTCATATTCGCTAAACCAACCATAAACTCATTGATACCATTTTGAACCACAAAATGTATCATCTTAGTGGGTTTTGAGACATCTTCTATTTCCAGTGCTTTTATCTAGTAATTCAGCTCATATATGGGGAAACTAGAATTTCAATTGTCTAAATTTGCCTATTTTAATTGCAGAAGAAAAATTCCCTTATTGTCATCACTAGAAGTGGGAAAAAAGTGATTTTGACAAATTCATCATGCATTACAATTCAGATCATGAATTCATACGACACCAATATGTGACCTCAATAAGACATAGCCATAGTAAACTTACCAGCACCCCATCCAGTCTTCATTCCACAGCCTTCCTGGAAATTTCCAATGAACTGCAAAATACATCCAAATCAATGCAAAACCATAGTACAACCCAACAAATAGGTTTCTGAGAAACTTTTATCTAGTTAGATGTAATACAAACTAGAGCTTGTACATAAAAAGCTACATAAGTTGTAATATATATCGCTATTGACCTTAATTGCTGACAAGATCATATAAAAAAGGGCAGAAAATAATATACAGCTACACATTACAAATAGAAAAACCTCTATAAGAACCCTTAAAATGTAGAAAAGGTTGAGTGAAATAGGAGATGGAGATCCTTCATATTTAGGGTCTCTATAATCAAAATATTTCTTAAAGTATTTCCAGAAACAAATGCATGTTAGCACTTTAAGCTGAAATGTGCTTCAAGATTGCACTAACAGTTAATCATGTCACGAAAGATATATTAACCTGTTTTAGAAATTAAAGATTATTTAGTATTTCTTTTATCCTTAACAGTAAATCGTAGGAACTTCTCAGAAACACAAACTTGGTTTCCTCAAAACAGGAGGGAAATATAGGAAGGTCACTTACAAAGACTAGGACATAAATAGCACTACAAATTGATGGTCATGCCATATACACCTTTTAACAGCAGACAACAATGCAAGAATGCCTCTCATCATACAACTGTTCAGTTGCTACCAAATTGAAACACGCCTTACTTTAAAAAAAAAAAAAACAAAAAAGAATGCAACTGCAATGTTAAAACAAGACCATTCACTGCCAATCACCACGAAAAGATTCAAAGAAAATTTTTATTAAGAACAGAGACGTGTTGAAATGAGTATGATTTTTCTCAAAATATCACATCATACTTAAAGAAAACTATTTAAAAAATGAAGATACTTTAGAGTTGAAGAATAATGAACAAAAGAAAACCCTACATCAGGATCATAGTGTAAAACCAACTGAGTTTTTTCTATTTGTTTATAAAAGAGTGGGACAAAAACAGTATCAAAACTCACTGTTAGCGAGACAAGAAATAGGAGAGAGCTGGTGAATCCTCCCAGTATAGTAAACAACTCTGATGATGCTAATTTTCCTCGATACATCTCTTGGAGAGAAAGAATGACAACAAACAGAAGAAAGGAATATAACATGGAGCTTCCTGACCCTGCCATGGACTGTATGTAGCAGAAAGCAACAACCAACGAGCTGTCAGGACACATAAAATCAATAGAACTAAAGTAGAGAATACAATCTCCCATTCACTATTATCAAAACTGACCAAGCAACAAAAAGCAAGTTTCCATCGCAACATATTTTTATTCAATTTGTAACTTTTCATATAATAACCCATACAAATAATGAATCCCCATATGACCGGAATGTCTTCAAGCTTAAACCCATTAACAAATGTAATCCCTCCCATGAATGAAATGATAAACCAGCACTTCAAATGCAGTTGAGTGTAAGAATATTTTCAGGTTCTGCAGTTAATATAAATGAACACCATCACATGCAATGAGGTATAAACAACAAAAGCCAGTGTTTCATAAAATACAACATTATCAAGGGATCATTACCAAGTCCTCGGGGCACCTGTTCAGGGCCAAAAGGCGCTTTTCAAGCTTTCTGACATTGATTATATGCTTTACAAAGAAACAAAAGCATGAAAAGGTAAGCTTTTTAGTTACCAAATTTTTTTTAAAGGGTACCAAAAATACGATTATTTCTTCATTTGCCCCCGTAATGGATAAGAATTACGAATGTTAAATCACAGTACGACAAATAGTAGGTTCAGCCTAAATCAAATCGAGGCAAGAACAGCTATTTATAAACCAGATCAAGACTAAAGACAAAACCTTTCACGAGATCTAACTAACGTCAATTCCAGATCAAGTACGATGATCGTAAAACGTAGAACAGAGAACACGCCATGGAAAACCCTAGACTTCAGCTACCATAATTCAATGCAGGAAACCGATCCATTAGATAGGGGATGATTATAAATCCAAAAATGGTTAAGCTAATTTTACTCGCAGTTCCATAGCTCAAACTTTCAAAGTGAATGAATCACAGTGTGGATTCAAAACAAGAGGAATATCGGGGTTAGACATACCTCAAAAACCCTAGCTTGATTCGATTTGGTTCGAGGCTTTGCTTGACGGAAGTCACACCAGTCGGATCGGGGCCGTGCCTGTGCGCAGATAACTTTAAAATGACGGGGCAAATTTTGTGTTTTCCGAAAACTGGCAAGGACAAAATTGTCCAACAATTTTGGTGAAGGTGGACCGTTTTTGAAAGTAAAAAATAAGATAGCTTAAACCCATATTAACAGGGGTGGCGTGATTCGCGGTTCGTCCTTGCACTGAACCGAACTATATATTACAATTCTGTTTTTTTTTTTTTTTAATTATGTGATTCGATTTATAATTTTTTCGATCCTAAAAAAGAAGTTCAGTTCAACTTGATTTACTGTTTGAATCATTTTTACACATGTTATTAATTTTTTTTCTATATACAATTTAATAAGTTATAAAAAATTATATTTAATTTTAAAAAATTAATTTATTATTATTTCTTCAATATTATTCATTATCTTTGATGCCTATTTAATATATTTATAGAGATTTTATTATCTCTCTCAAAATAATTATAGTTTTTTATTAATAATAAATAAATATACAAAATAAAAAAATAGTAAGCTATTTAATGAAATTCAAATAAGATGAGTAATTGAATAAGTAATATGAAATTCTCTTTTTTAATCATATAATTTTTATATTTTTACCACAATTTTTCTTTATTTCTTATGGTTTGGTTTGATTTGAAATGTTTAGTTCATATCTTCATTTTTTTTTCAAATTAAAAAAAGGGGTTTAGTCGATTCTTAATTTTTTTTTCAAACCTAAAAAGATGATTCACATTTAATTTACGGTTCAGTTTGGTTCAGTCCAATCTAATTCACAGCTCGATCAGTTTTTTTTTCTCACCCCTACATGTTAATAAGTGTATTTTGTATCTATGCCTAAACGAGAGGTATCTAGAAACCTTACCTGTTAAGTAAGTGTTATATGTGAGTTCAACCCATTTTTCGATTAAGAAATTCTAAAATGAATATATCATAACTATTAAGCTTCTATGTAAGACGACATTATTCAAGTAAATACTTATAATAGAAATTCCATTAAAAATTATACTATATTTGCAAATATAGCTTTTAATTTCTACACTAAATATAAATGGATAAGTCCAAAAATAGCATTATAGTTTAAGAATCTAACTATTGGTTCAAATTTTGAGTGCTACATGACTAAATTAAACAAAAAATCATGATATAATTGATCTTAGATAGATCCACTACATTACATGGCTAATTTAAACAAAACTAGTTAATAAATTCAATTTAGTTTTATTAAAAATAGCAAAATGGTTTCACTAATGAGGTTGAGACTTAGTAATAAAATACACCTAAGTAGATTTGTATACATGCTCAAGTGTATTATACTATGTTTCTTTATAATGTTAGAGATTAGAAACAAAACTAGGATCAAAGTGGATTAGAGCAATACTTACAAAGAAGCAATGACAACTAGAGAGACAATGGCGAAATGTTAGTGATAGATGATGATAGAGGAAGAGGTGGAGAGAGATACATAGACTCATGAGAAGAGGTTAAAGTCAAAAGAGAGTAAAATATAAAATTGAATTATAAATATTAAAAATCTTAATCTTAAATGAATTCATGAGTCAAAACATATGTATCTGAGATGTTTATTAAACAAATTTATACACAAATTTACATGCTAAACACAAACTTGACACATTTATAAACATGCTTAAACAAGTTTGACCTATTTATTAATCGTTTCAAATTTTGCTTATGTAAACTCATTTATAGCATGTTATATTGTGTCAGATTAACAAGTTAAGAGCCAAATTACCAACCATTGTTGCAATACATGAAAGTTTAGTAAAGATTTGAAATAGATAATATGGAAGAGAACATTGACTAGCTTCATGAACTCTATAAATTATACTCCACTTTTTTCAAAATATTATATTTACACCTCTACTTTTACTTGCATGGATGCTAATGTGACATAAATGTTAATGTCTCATCTCTACATCAATTTTAATTATATATTATATTTAATATTATAAGCATATCTAAATTAATTAACTTAAATAATAAAAAGCTAAAATAATATTTTTTTTAAAAAAAAAAAGAAAAAATGCTAAAATTTTCATTTTGTAAAATAGGAACCTACTCTCTCTCTCTCTCTCACGTACATGCATGCACAGTCACACACACACACATGTACATGTACACATATACGTGTAAATATATACATATACGTGCACATGTACACACATATGCATGCACGCACACACAAACACACGCATGTGTGCGCGCACACACACACATGCACATATAGATTCATACACGCACCACGCACACCCACAAACACATGCATGCTCACAAGCACACACGTATATGCACATGCACATGCACATGCATACCCACACCCACAAACACGCGCACACATGCAAACACATGTGCACACACACATATGTATTACAAATATATATTTAATAAACTAATCTAACAAAAAAATAAAAAAATGTGAATTAAAAAAAAAACGTTTTCAACCACCCTAAAATCAAAGGGTGTTGAGTGGTCAAAGCGGCCACAACAATCGAAGTAGGTTGCAAAATCCACTTCACAATGGGTTGTTTAATTCACTAATTGTGATAGGAAACCCTAAATAAATTCTATGGAAAAAAAAATTGAAAAATTGGATCTATGCTCAATAGATCACAACTACTAGAACAAAAGTATTTTGTATTAGTTCAACCTATAGTAACATATAAAATATCGAACAGTATAAATTTAGCAACACTCTTCCCCCCAGATCTGTTCCAAGATAGGGATAATCAGCGTTTTAGTTTTTTACATCAAGGACCATTATATAAATTCCAAGTGATGCAGTGTAATTACCTTCTAGAAATAATTAGGTTACCCATTAGATTTTTATTTTTATGTTAAAGCTTTTGAAAAATCAGTCTTTAGGTTCCTTTTATAAATATAAAATTGTTTTTCCACTTAGAAAAGGTTGTTTTGATAATAAAATTTAATTAGTGTTTTTATTTGTTTTTCAAAGTTAAGGGCCCTTTAGGTTTTCAAACAATTTAAAAACTAAAAATTAGGTTTCTATAGAATTTTTCTTAATAAGAAATAAAATGTTAATAAACATAAACCTAATTTATTTTCATATATAAATTTAACTAATACATTAAATTTTTTATAAAATAAAGAAACTACAATGATTTGATTTCAATTAGTAGATACATAGGTACTTATGGTGTGACTAATAAAAAAATAAAAAATTTATATCCCTAAAAATCCTATGACAATAATAAAAAGTAAAAAAATAAAATAAAATCCTTTTTAGTTTATTTCTTGTTATTCATTTTTTGTTGTAGTTGTTTGTTTTAAAGAAAAAAGGGGAAGGGAATTTCAAATTAAGCTTTTTAATTATTATTTTTGAAAATTTTCAAGTGGAAACATTAGGTTTTCAATAGGTTAGCTCATGGGCTCAAAGTTTCTGGTTAAAGTTTTTCTAAAAATTCATTTTAGAAAATTTATAGACTAATAGCTGAATTAGGATTAATCCACCTAATTAACTTTAATTTATCATTTTTCAGCTTAGGTTGGCAACGATTCCATTTCTAAAATACTTTTCTTTAATTTTATGTCAAATAATATAAATTAAATGAGTCAAGCTTAGTATGGGTTAAATTAAAGAAAAATGAAAATTAAGAGCTTGATAGGTTATAATAAGAACTGTGATTCCTTTTGTAAGTCTTATATATATAAAGTCATTGTAAATCTATGATTTATTATATAAAACATCTTTCATATAACTATATACTATTGAATTGGAGATGCTTTAGAGTAGTTAGTGGTATGCTCCTTGTGTGTATCAAGACTATAATAATAGTTGAGTTGTTAGCTTCTATCATCGGTTAATGTATACAACGTGATTATTATAACTATACCACTATTGGGGCATAATAATGCACACAGAAACTTAAGAATTTCAAAAGAAATTTAAATTTAGAGTTTCTTTGTGTTTTTAGTTTTATGAATTTTTATTGGTTTTAGGTTTTTGATGTGAACAATAAATCAAAAGGATATAAATGCATCAACTTTAGATATTATGCACGAAATTTAATACAAGCTATGGTTTCATTTGTCTCTTACTAATATGGTGTACAATTGAAGATAAACAAAGGGTTTTAAAATAATTAATTGATATGATAGTAGAACTGATTCATTCAAAGAAACTTGTTTACCACAATTTGATGGGAGTTTTGACATTTTCAAGTGGTTTAACTTGCATATGTCCAAAATTTGCCATCAAATGGTTCAATTGAGTGTAGGTTTAATAGTTACATATTGTCTTGGTAGGTAATCTGCTTTTATAGTTTGACTAATAGGCTAGTCTTATATATCACACTATGGGATTGTTAGAAAAACACCATGGAATAGATTCCTTAGGAGTAATAGGAACTATGTGAAAATAATTATTATACAAACCAAGTGTAGTATTAATTTGTAAGGAGGGAATAATTATTTTTTTCTAAACTATGAATTTAATCAAATATGTTGTTAAAAATACAAAAGCCAAAAATAAAAGTAAAAGACTTTATTAATACATGCTTAGGTGTCTAAGGTGCAATGTACATGACTTAATATGATGGCTCAAATGTATATCCAAACACACAATTGAATCTTAAATCCAATTTATGGTATATAATTTAGCATTTGTTTAAAAAAGTAAGATAATTAAAAAAAAATGGAAATGAAATAACATATCATAAGAATACCTTATCAACAACAACAAAAATAACAAACAAAACAGGATTACTTAGGAATAAGTAACAAAATGAAAATAATGACTAGAAAATAATTTAGATAACCTTAGCTCATCTTTTGTATAAATCTGGCACCTTTTCTTACTTTGAAATCACTTGAGTTCCTCCCCCCAAATAATTTCATAAGGTTATAATAAGGAAGTTTTCAATATTATAAATTTTCAGTATTCATTAAATAAGAGTATAATTATTATGTTAGGTTTAAATCATATTATATTTTTAGATTGTTTAGTCAAAACATAGGTTACAAGGTCATACCTTCTTTAGAATCAATCATTGGCTACTATATACCCTTTAATTACCCTTTGAATTGAAGTTTATCTTTTACCTTACCTAATAAGGTTATTATCACAAACGGAATCCGAAGGACATTATAGTTTACCATGCGTCCTCACCACAATCAAGACAGCATATACTTCAAAGACTATAAAACTTGATCATGAGTTCTTGCAATTAACCAATACCTAAAAAATAAAAAGGTTTGTAATGGGTAAAGATGTAAGTTAACAAGTAACCTAAATTAATTGACAACAATGACATTCAATACTTTTGTTGTCACATACATTATAATTAGACAAACAAATGAACAATTTAACAAAATGGTAATCAAGTTCTTATTCACGATTCCAATTGCTTTTATCTAATTGCACTAAGCAAATAAAAGCCACTTCCTTCTGTTTTCTTAGTAAGATTGTGCCTTTAATAGTCATTACATAGCCTCATACCATGTCCTTTATGAGGCAAGAGGCACTCAAAGTGAGCACTTCTCTTCAATTTTCCCACTCATAACAAACACCAATAATTAATCCACAACCCTTCAATCGCATATAGATGTTGGCATTGAACCATAGCCTCAAGTTACTTCTTCCTAACATTCCATCCCACTAAAGTGACCATTATTAGTCATTACATCACATATTTTCTCCACTACATTAGGATCAATCTCCTATGTCTTATCTAACCACTTCACCTCAATTTTGGGGATCCTCTTAAATGATTATCATTAATCAATACATGACTTGTATACTCTTCTCCCCATGTTAGGAGTAAGCATCCCATATTTAAATATACTCAATCACTTCATCCTAACTTTTAGCCTATTGTAAATGGCCATTATAGGATGGTCTATAATCTACACATGCCACCCCATGTCAAGAGTATGTGTTTAGTGACAAGCATAATTAATAGTAACTAACACTCAATGTGATTTTTTAGTACAAACCTTTTATATTCGAATTTAAGGAACATGAGTATATACATAACTATGGTTATAAACACATTCAAAATAAACAGTCTAGAGAGCCTTTGTTACCAACTAAAGTCTTCATTAATGCATTAAAAGACTTGATTGCCTATACATAAGAATGTGAAAAGTTCCTTAAGTATTTATCGATTATAAATTCATGTATTTACTACTACCAACTAACATTAGATCCAATCTTTTCATGTTAATTTGGTCATGGAGAAGTTTCAAATGCATTTATAGCCAATTTGGGTTGCCAAAAACTTATACTAACTTTGATAGAACATAACTATTGGATGAACTTTTCCTAACAAAAACAAATGATAAAAAATGATCAACACTTGGCTAGTAATTGATCTTCAATCAACCAAACCAAGTCATAATGATAAACTTGTGTCTACATGGGATAAGTCAATCATTCTAATAGTTTGGTCGGCTATCATTCTAATAGTTTGGTTGGTTAAACTATTATCAATTCCTTAACTCAGTTTAATTATGCTTAGAAAATCTAATTAGTATAATTACTAGATTGAAGAAATTTGATCAAACTAATAACGAGATGGTTAACAAGCAATTTAATGTTTTAAGAATTATAAGTATTCTCGGTAAATGGAGGTTATGTTAATGAAAATATGATTATCCTATCGAATCAACTAAGAACCATAATTTTGGTCCTATGTGGTTAGGGATAAATTGAATCACAAATTTGAGAGTGAGTGAAGTAAGAGCTTTAGGAATGGATCTTAAGATTAAAAAAAAAAAAAAATTGAGTTCCATAGATAAGATTGAGTAGATATGTAGACCCTAAATGGGATCATCTCTCACATTTCAATTAAGTTCTACATTCAACACGTGAAGAATCTAACCAGATACTACTACTGAAAATTTTATAATTCTAAATTGAACATAAAGGCAAAAGGGCACCATTTCAATGTTTTGGTATTTGCACTTTATCTTAAAATATTACATCAGCTATCAACTTTGAATCTAAAGCTTTTTAAAATCTTGAAATTGAATCAATTTTACGTACATTTTACACACACTAAAACATAGAAGCTGTCATGATTAATGTTAATATTTTCTACACACTACGGAATTTTACAAGTAGTTTTATAACTCATCTTGTAATCACCATTAGTGTCTTGTTTTTCCTAAAGATCCATTCCAATTGAAAGAAGTGAATGGTAATGCTTTTTATATTGGTTACACATAAGTATTCACCATCTCAATTTTCCATGGATTTTCTCCATCGCCTAATCCACTTTATGCCGACCACTTTTTCAACCTTTAGCATCAATCAGGTCTTTCTTAAGTGATATAAATGTTCAAAAAAATGTTCAACATAGAGCAAATTAGGAAATTAGAGAAAATATATGGAAGTTATGAACAACGACCACTTGTATGTACCCGATACAATTGAGCACTAAAAAGATATGATAACACTATTTGCAACACATATTTTATTTTGAATTTTTTCATTATATTCCACCATAAGCTTACACATACAATGCATTGCTTGTAGTGAAATCAATGTTCCATAAAAAGTAGTCACTTTTTGTGTCTTTCCTTAATTCTTGACTCATGCTATCAACTTCACTCTAATCATTTGTTTCAACAACTCATAATTTTATGAAAAATGATAAAAGAAGCATTACTTAAAGAGATACTAATGTCTATTGCAATATCAACACTATGCATATCTACCCTATAACATATACTTTAAAGTATACAATATACAGGTTCAAGGTGCCATATATTGATCCTATAAAAATTATTAATTAATAATAAATATAAAATAATATTATATTTCAACCTTCTAAGCTCTAAAAAATAAATTAAAAAAAAAACACAAAGAAATAAACATACATATTAAACCCATCATCCATAAGAAACCTTAAAGCATTTCTTAATTAATTCTTTCTACCCCAACCTTGTCTCATTTCTATCTTTCTATCTTCCTTCTCTCTTGTATTAGTTCTTCTCAATTACCAAACCTAACTTTACAAATTCCTTTTTTGCACCAACAGTCTGGGTGCACACAATATCCTTTAAGGTAATCTAATCTTTGTAACCTAATTATCACTTTTGCCTAAATGTGCCATGTTGAAAACTCATAGAGGCTATGCATTTTTCATGAGACTTAAAACATTTAGGAAATAAAGATACTCCTAAATAACTTAATTTTACAAGAATGTACTAGTTACAAAATTATGGAACTACTATCAAGTTGTCGAAGAATTATCTTAGAAATTTTAATAATATAAAAATATAATAAAAAAAAATTTAAGTTTCACATGATATTATATATTCTATAGGTTTCATAAGGCACACACTTCAAGGTGCTACAGTAACAACTTTTGAGAAACTTTGGTTGAATGCCTTTTCATAATTCATGTTCAAGTATATATATACATCAGGAGAATATCTTTTCCCAAGCAACTATATCTTACAAACTAGGAAAATAAATCTCCCTCTACTAAAATATAAAATACAAAATATACATGCCATATTTACAAAATAAATTACGAAACAAATATCTAAAGATTCACGGTCGTGTTACACGGCTGTGCCTTCTAGCCGTGTATCAAGCTGTGTATGTTTCTGGTAGCTACCTGACACAATACACGGCCGTGCCTTCTGTCTGTGTATCCGGCCGTGTATGTTTATGGGAGGTACCTGACATAACACACGGTCGTGCCTTCTGACTGTGTATGTTTCTGAGCTTCCAGACATTCTTGATTGATATCCCCCTCAAATTGATGCTGACTAATCAAGAAGCATCAATTTGCCAACAAGAAACTGATGACACTGCCGAGAAAGAGCCTTAGTAAATATATCAGCCGTTTGAAGATCAGAAGAGATATGAGGAAGAGAAATAACCCCACTATCATAAGCTTCTCGAATAGAATGATAGTTCACTTCAATATGTTTCGTACGCTCATGAAAGACAGGATTAGCAGTAATCTGAACAGCATTAGTATTATCGACATAAAGAGAGGTAGACCCGAGTTGAGGAAAACCAACCTTGGCCAACAAACCTCGAAGCTAAATGATCTTAGAGCAAGCAGACGACATAGCACGATATTCGGACTCAGTAGAAGACTTAGACAAACGATCTTGTTTCTTACTCTTCCAACAAATTAAAGAGTTACCAAGAAACATACACCAACCAGTAATAGAGCGACGTGTATCAGAACAACCAGCCCAATCAGCATCACTATAGGTGGTTAAGTGAATAGGAGACTCCGCAGAAAAGAACAAACCACAATGAGAAGTCCCTTTTAAATACCTAACAATACGGCGAACTACTGCTAAATGAAGATGTGTAGGTGCCTGCATAAATTAACTAACTTGTTGTACAGCAAATGAAATATCAGGACGTATAATAGTCAGATAATTGAGACTTCCAACAAGTTGTCGATATAGAGATGAATCAGATAGAAAGTCATCATCATTTCGTTGATATTTAACATTCACTTCCAAAGGAGTATCAACAGAACGTCCCTCTTGGAGACCAGTTAAAACAATAAGTTTCTCAGTATATTTATGTTGATGAAGAAAAATACCAGCAGAAGAAGAGTGAATCTCAAGACCTAAAAAATAAGTTAACGATCCCAAATCCTTCATATGAAAAGAACCTTGAAGGCGCTCCTATAACTGAGACATCAATTAAGTATCAGATCCTGTGATGACAATAACATTAACATAGACTAACAACAAAACAATTCCCTTGTCAGTCTTGCAAAGGAATAATGAAGAATCATACTGGCTTTGAATAAAAGAGAAGCTAAGAAGAGTATTACAAAACTTCTCAAACCAGGCCCGTGGAGCCTGTTTTAAACCGTATAGAGATCGTTTGAGCTTACAAACATCATGTAAGGGTGTGGAAAACAATCCTGGAGAAGGAGTCATATAGATATCTTCCTTGAGGTCCCCATGCAAAAATGCATTCTTAACATCCATCTGTCGTAAGAACCATCCTTTAGATGCAGCAATAGATAGAACAAGCCGGACAGTTGTCATCTTAGCCACAGGTGCAAAGGTCTCTTCATAATCAATTCCATATTCCTGTCGATTGCCAAGAGCTACTAACTTTGCCTTATATCTGTCAAGGGAACCATCAGATCGGATCTTAAGAGAATAAACCCATTTATAACCAATGGGTTTAACACCAGCAGGACATGAAATAATATCTTAAGTGTGATTGTCTTGAAGTGCTTGAAGTTCCTCTTGCATAGCTTTTATCCAGCAAGTCTGTTTAGCAGCCTGAGAATAAGAGGTAGGAATTGTAGTATTAGTTACAATTGCAGAGTAGCCATATCTATCCGGAGGACGAGTGTGCCGAGTTGATCATCGAAGAATCATTGAAGCATTTTCAGGAATAGGGTCAGAAAGGACAAGTCCAGGCTTGAACCGTTTCTCAAAAGAAGAGTCATCAAAGTAAGGAAGTACAATAGTATCAGATGTCAAAAGATGTTGCTGAAAATAGTATTCATGTTCAAAGAAAATCACATCCCGAGAGATATGCCATCGATTATTAATCGAATCATAACACACAAAACCTTTATGATCAGGACTGTAACCCATAAAGGCACATCGAACAGACTGGGCTGACAACTTATGACGTTCATGAGTAGGTAAATGAATGAAACAAACACATCCGAAAGTATGTAGCATATGATAATTAGGATGTTTACCAAACACTCGTTGATAGGGAGAATCAAACTTCAATTGTTGAGATGGTAAGCGATTAATCAGATAAACTGTAGTAGATAAAGCTTTGGTCCAAAACTTAGCTGAAACAGAAGATTCTAACAACAATGTGCGCACTAGATCTAACAAATGTCGATTTTTCCGTTCGGCAACTCCATTTTACTGAGGTGTATAAGGACATGAGCATTGTGAAACAATACCCTTGTTATGAAGAAATGCTTGAAACTCATGAGAAATATATTCACCACCATTATCAGACCGTAAGATTTTAATACAAGTGGAAAACTGAGTTTCAATATATGTCACAAAGGTTTGAAACACAGTAAACACGTCTGCTTTGGAATGCAAAAAATAAATCCATGTGAATCGACTGTAATCGTTAATAAATGTCACAAAATATTTATACTAATCATGTGAAATAATCGGTGCAATTCCCCAAACATCACTATGAATAATGTCAAAACATTTATTGGCATGACTACCTAAAACAGGAAAATGCAATGTCTTACTTTTGCCCAGTTTATAAGGAGAACAATCAACTAATAAACTCTTATCTATGGATCCGAGAACACCAATTTGCAATAAATGATTCAAAACAACATTATTTGGATGACCTAAGCGTTTATGCCAGATGCCAGCCTTATTTTCAACAACTGAAGAAGCTAATGACAAAGTCCGAGGAACGGTAAATTATAATGGAAATAACCTGCCCACTTTAGGCCCCTTCGCTATCACCTTCCCCGACACCTGATCCTACACAGTACAACCATCACGAGAAAAGTGGACATCATAGTTATTATCCACCATTTGCCTAACAGAAAGTAAGTTAGTAGATAATTTAGGAGAAACCAAGACATGTCGAAAGGAGGAGCTAATATCACCAACTGTCGTAATTGGAATATTATTTCCATCAGCAACCTGAATGTGTTGAGTACCAATATATGGATGTTGATTATGCAATAACTCAGATGTGCCAATCATATGATTTGTGGCACCGGAATCAACAAACCAAGGAACAGAATTAGTAGTCTTACCTTTCCCTTGAAGACCAAAAGCAGAGAAGGCAAAGAGAATCATCTGTTGGACCAAATCTGGTGTGAGAACAGATTGATTATTGCCAGCAATTGTGGATGTCAAACCAAGATTGCAAGAGTCGGATATCGCAGCATGAAAAGTTTGTGGCCTTCTGTTTTGAGACTTTGTAGGACACTCCTTAATAATATGTCCTTTTTTCTTGCAATAATTACAGAACTTCTTACTACAATGACGGGCAATATGACCAAATTCTTTACAGCTGTAACACTACATTGTTCCCTTTCCTCGGGTCTGAGCAGCATATGCAACATTAACTATTCCTGATGATCCACCAGTTGCACCAATAGCGGCTTATGTCGCCAATCTTTGTTCCTCGCGCAACAATTCACCAAAACATACATCCAAACAAGGAACTGGATTTCTATTCAGCAACCCAGCCCGAGCGGTTTCAAATTCAAGTCTGAGCTTCATCAAAAACTGATCACGACGACTCACTTCATGAACAGCCTGAAGACTAGCCAAATTCTCCTTTGACACCTTAGCATAGATAATACTAGAATATTTGCTCCATAAATTAAGAAAGCCAGAATAATATTGTTCAATTGAGAGATTACCTTGACTATAATTACTCATATGAAGTTCCAATTGAAAACGTCTTGCAGTATTATCTTGATTGTAGACGCGCTTCAAGTATTCCCACATTTCTTTTGCTATGCCAAAGGATCGTAAATTGTTCACCAAATGAACCTCAATAGATCCCAAAATCTAAGAAACAATCCAGGCATCCTTTGCCTCCCATTGACCACGATCTTTCGACTCTGTAAGAGCTGGAGAAGACCCATCAATATGACCCCAAAGCTCCTTCCCTTTCAAAAACATCTTGAACCGAAATTCCCATGTTGCATAATTCTTTCCCGTAAATCTAATAGCTAAGATTTCATGTGTTTTCTCAGAAGACATTCTAAACAAAATTGTCACTCACAACTTGATTATCAAGAAAATTGTTGATTGGAATTAATCAACCTAAAGCCAAAGAAAACCAAGAACAAACCAGCAATTCCAAGAACGAAAGAAAAACTATCGATTCAACACAATACTCAGTTGTGTGGCTCTGATACCATAACAACTTTTGAGAAACTTTGGCTGAATGCCTTTTCATAATTCATGTTCAAGTATATATATACATCGGGAGTATATCTTTTCCCAAGCAACTATATCTTACAAACTAGGAAAACAAATCTTCCTCTATTAAAATATAAAATACAAAATATACATGCCATATTTACAAAATAAATTACGAAACAAATATCTAAATATTCACGGCCGTGCCTTCTAGCCGTGTATCAGGCCATGTATGTTTCTGGTAGCTACCTGACACAATACACGGCCGTGCCTTCTGTCCATGTATCCGGCCGTGTATGTTTCTAGGAGGTACCTAACACAACACACGCCCGTGCCTTCTGACCGTGTATTCGACCGTGTATGTTTCTGAGCTTCCAGACATTCTTGATTGATATACAGGACATATCTAATTTTAAAATTTGAAAACCTATAACTCTAAGATAGGGTGAGAAAAAATGATTAAAGCTTATATCTAATCTACTCACCCTAATGCCAATCTTATATAACAAATCTAGTCAATTTCCAAATAAATTCCATATTGCCATTATAATTTAAGATAAACATTTTCTAGCTATCAAGGTATTTTTTTTCCTTTTCTTTCTTCCCCCCCAAGATAATACGACTTTATTTATAGCTATCTAGTTTAGATTGAAAAATATAGTAGTACCTAGTTGTCTAATCTTCGTTTAATCAAGACAATAGCAAGATTAAGATCTAACTGTAGAAAATCTTAGATGAGTAATCTTAGGAGGTATTTCAGAGTGTACGAAATCAAGGCTAATAAGTTAAGGGAATTAGTTGTAATTAGCTATAGACTTTCCTTTTTTTGGTATAACAAAAATTGTGTATATAGACTAGAATAAATTATAAATGATAGAGAATTACAAAATTAATAAAATCCTTTTCTTCTACTTGGTATCAAAGCAAGGTTAGGATTTACGAAATTTGATTTTTTTTCTTCTAGCCTTCATCGCTAGAATTCTCATCTATTTCTAGCTTTCATTGCCAAAATTTTTTATTTATCACTAGTTTTTTTTTTTAAAAAAAAAATCAAGCAATCCTTCAACAAGTTGTCTTCTATGAGTACCAAAAGCTGAAGCTTGGCCTTCTGCGACTGCGACACTCGTCCTTCTTTGACTACAACATAGATTAGGGTTTGAAGAACGGAAATCAACACGTTCAGCATACCACACCATTCCTTCTCTGGCACTAACCACTTTTTTTTGCAATTGCGACACCCGACACATATTAGGGTTTAAAGAATGGAAATCAACACGCTCGATATACCACACCCTTCTTTCTTCGACCGCAACATATATTAGGGTTTGAAGAATGGAAATCAACACGCTCGACATACCACACCCTTCCTTCTTCGACCATGACACAGATTAGGGACGCTTTACATTGATTAAGTTATGTTTCGTGGAAAAAAAAACAAAAATCAAAAGTAAAGCTGATTAGGGTTTAGAGAAGCTTGGACACTTTACATTGCTTCATCATTTCTTGACTTTTTGTTAATCCTAACCTTAATTGCCGATTCATTTCATACTCTTTCCAGCCTTCATTGATGTGTGTGTTTGTGTGTGTGTTTTCACCTATTATTTGATCATATTCCATCATAGAGGAAAATCATATTACATGAAGCACAATAGAGCTTCAAAATATCCAGACAGCATCTAAACTAAATGAAAAAAATTATTTGAAATGGTCTCAACTAGTTCAAACATTCCTAAAAGGAAAAGGAAAGCTGGGTTTTCTACTAGAGATGGCACCAAAGAGCGGAATGCCAGGATTTGAAGCGTAGAAAGAAGAGGAATCAATGATCATGTCGTGGTTATGGAATTCCATGACCCTTGAAATCAGTAATACGTGCTTATTTCTTCCTACTGTAAAGGCGATTTGGGATGCCTTTCATAAGACGTATTCTAAGGTCAATGATGCAGCTTTTATATATGATATCAAGACAAAGACAACTAGAGCAAAACAAGGGATGAAAATAGTGATGGAGCACGCTAATTTTTTGCAAAACCAATGGTAAGAACTAGATTATTACAAGACACTTGATTTGAATTGTAATAAATGTGCAGTGGTCATCAAAAAGTTTATAGAAAGGGATCCAGTTTATGATTTTTTTACTAGTCTAAATTTTGAATTTGATCTTGTACGAATTCAGATTTTAGGTAGACTTGAATTTCCCTCTCTAATTGAAGCAATATCCCTAGTTCGTGCAGAAAAGAGCTATAGGGGCATTATGTTAGAGTCGCCTTCGATTGAAAATTCTACTTTTCTAAGCTTTAAACCTCGGGGGCTATTGTTGGACAAAACTGCTGTAGACAAAATCAATTAGTCAAGTGTGAAAAAGGATCGTGAAGAGTTTTGGTACACGTATTGCAAGAAGCCACAGCACACCTTAGAATGATGCTAGAAATTACATGGGAAACCATCCAGTCGTGAAAGGGGACATAAAGGTAGTCAACAAAGGTAGGCTCATGTGTCAATTCAAGACCTAACTTAAGCGTTTGGAGGATTTAATATGGAGGAAATTGAGAAGATTAAAAGTATGCTGAGGACTGTTGAAAAATCGACCACTAACAATTCTCAACCAACGAATTAAGGTATGTGTTCATTAACCCTTTTAGGTGAGGATCTAATCTCTCTTGGGTTAAATGCTTTAAGTAATGAGTTAAGAATGCTTGGATCCTTGACTTTGGTGCTATGGATCATATGACCCATATTTTGAATAAATTCAAAACCTATAACCCATGTTCTAGCAATAGAAAGATTGTTGTTGTTGATGGTTCTATAAACACAGTAGCACGAATAAGAGATGTTCAGGTTACCCCAAAATTGGTGCTTAAAAATGTTCTTCGTGTTCCCTAATTATCTAGAAATTTGGTTTCCATATAAAAACTTAAAAAAGATCTAACTAGTTGTGTTATATTCCATGATTCTTGTTGTGAATTTCAAGACCGGTTCGAGGAAGAAGATTAGACTTGCTAAGGAACATAATGGACTCTATTACTTAAATACATCAAGTCAACCGAAATTTGGTAAATATACCATGTCTACATTATTTTCTTCTTCAAATAAGGATGTCATCTAGTTACATCATAGGTGCTTAGGTTATGTGTCTTTTTTTGCATTGAAAATAATGTTTCCCTCTTTGTTGAAGGTATTTGATGTTCAATCTTTTCATTGTGATATTTGTGAGTATGTGAAACACACGTGTGTACCATTTCCTATCAATAGTAAAAGATCTTCTTTCCCTTTCTTTTTAATACATAGTGATATTTGGAGACCATCAACTATTCCAAACATCTCAGGGTCTGTGTGGTTTTTAACATTTATTGATGATTGCATAAGAGTCTCTTAGATTTATTTACTCAAAAATAAGTCTGATGTAAGTCATATTTTTCCTAACTTTCATGCAATGGTTCAAAATCAATTTGGCACCAAGATAAAACACTTTCGTTCAGACAATGCTTGAGATTATTTTAATCGAATCTTGAGTCCGTATTTCCAAAAAAAAAAAAAAGAATCATACACGAATTATCTTATGTCACCACTCCACAACAAAATGGAGTGACATAAAGAAAAAACTAACATCTTCTTAAGTGCACTAAAGCCTTATTGTTTCAATAAAATGTGCCAAAAACATATTGGGGAGAAGTTGTACTTACATCAGCTTATGTCATAAACAAAATTCCTTCTAGGGTTTTGGGGTTTCAAAGTCCACTAGAAAACTTATCCAAATTATACTCCGATATTCGATCTTCATTCAATCTCACTCCTCAAGTTTTTTGGTGTACTTCCTTTGTCCATGTTCATAGTCATAACCATGGGAAATTAAATCCTCATGCTCTTAAGTGTGTCCTTGTAGCATACTCATCTACTCGAAAGGGTTACAAATGTTATTATCCAACTACTAGAAAACTCTATGTCTCAGCTGATGTTATATTTATTGAAAATAAACCCTATTTCACCACTTCTTATCTTTAGGGGGAGTCACATACACTTGAAGATAAGGAGCCAAAATTTCCACCACTAGAGTTGTTTAAATCTGGATCTCAAAAGTTAATTCCATAATTTGATGGGTTGGAAGAAAAAAAAAAGGAAGGAGATGGTAAAACGTTTTAACTAGTTTTAGTTTGACCAAGTGTATACAAGGAGAGGAGATCCCGTCGTGACTACAAGGCAAGAACAATCTTCTGAGCTAAGCTTTGGAAATGAGGTAAAAATGAGTGAATCAAATTTGAGCACTAGCAACTCCTCATCGTTCTACCAGCCCTGAACCTCCTTGTCCCAAGCCACTTAACCTTGACCAAGACCTACATCTGCCTATTGCTATAAGAAAAAAGACCCAAGAATGCACCAAAAGACCCCTGTACCCATTATCTCACTTTGTGTCTTTTGAGAAGTTTTCTCCAAGCCATCAAAGTTTCCTTTGCACCCTAAACATGGTTTCTATTCCTAGCTCATTGTCTGAAGCATTATCAAAGAAAGAATGGAGACTTGCTATGGAAGTAGAAATGGATGCATTAGAGAATAATGTGACTTGGGAAGTGGTTGATTGACCAAAGGGCAAGAAAACAGTGGGCTGTAAGTGGGTGTATGCAGTAAAATTTAAGGCAGATGGGTTCCTAAAACGCTACAAAGCAAGATTAGTTGTGAAAGGATGCACGTAGACATATGGAGTAGATTATCAAAAAAGATTTGCTCTAATAGCAAAGATGAATACAATGAGGATTTTGCTATCCTTAGCTGTTAATTTTGATTGGGAATTGCAGCAATACGATGTGATAAATGCCTTTCTTCAATGAGAATTAGAAGAGGAGATCTATATGAGCATTCCACTAAGATTTAATGGGATCGACAAGAACAAGGCTTGTCGATTAAAAAAGGCATTATATGAGCTGAAACAATCCCTACGTGCTTAGTTTGAACGGTTTGCCAAGGTAATGATAGCTAGTGGCTACAAGCAAAGTCAAGGAGATTGCATACTTTTCATCAAGCATTTAGTTGGGTGGAGGAGGAGGGTCTATGTTTTAAGTATGTACGTAGATGACATTATTGTGATAGGAAGCGGTGAAGTAGAGAAGGAGGCCTCTAAGTGATGTCTAGCCAAGGAATTTGAAATAAAAGATTTAGGAAGATTGAAGTATTTCCTTAGAATTGAGGTGGCTCGATCAAGGTGGGGAATTTTTATTTCTCAACAAAAGTATGTTATAAACTTACTTAAGGAAACAGGCAAGATGGCTAGCAAATCGGTTAGAACTCCCATTGAACAAAATCACAAATTAAGTGAGGCACATGGAGATAAAGTAGTAGATAGAAAGATGTACCAACAACTTGTTGGAAAACTTATCTATCTTGTTCATACTAGGTCAGATATAACTTACTCAATCAGTGTTATCAGTTAATTTATGCATGGTCCTAGAGAAGTTCACCTACAAGCAGTTTACCGAGTGCTTCATTACTTAAAGGCACATCTAAAGAAGGGAATTTTGTTCAAAAAGGAATTTGCATTTGATCTAGTAGTTTACATAGATGCGGACTTTGCAAGGTCTTCAGTCGCTAGGCGATCAACTTCGAGTTGTTGTACCTTCCTTGGAGGAAACTTGATATCCTAGAGAAGTAAGAAACAGAGTGCGGTAGCAAGGTCAAGTGCCGAAGCAAAGTTCAAAGCTATGGGAATAGGAGTATGTGAATTATTGTGGGGTCAAAATTATTCTAGAGGTCCTGGAGATTCTATGGAGCAAACCAATGAAGCTATATTGTGATAACAAATTAACTATAACTTACAACCTAGTGCAACATGACTGAATGAAACACATAGAGGTAGATAGACACTTTATTAAAGATAAGCCAGACAATGGATTGATTTGTACTCAATATGTCTCAACAGGACTTCAACTTGCAGATGTGATGACAAAGGGATTGTGTAAGAACATGTTTCATGAGAATATTAGCAAGCTAGGAATGCCAGCTAAATTAGTCGTAATTAGCTGCTGTATTTCACTGTAGACTTTTCCTTTTTTGGTATAACAAAAATTATATATATAGACTAAAATAAATTGTAAATGATAGGAAATTACGGAATTAATAAAATCCTTTTCTTCTACACTAACAATAAAAAAAAGATAAATAGCTTCCTTCAAGTTTAGGGTGCATTTAAAACTCGAACTCAAAGCAAAGGTAAGCATGAAATGACTGGAACACGAGAAAAAACGGAGTAATTTATGAATCAACTCACCTGCAGGTATGGTTGCAAGGTGAATAAAATTAAGGCAGGATGGTCTGTTCTTAATCCCACGTTAAATTTAGCACACACTTCCATGAGAAAGACAATGCAAGACAGAGAAACAAATATATAGATCTTTATTGGCATTATTGTATGGCTACCGAAAAATTACAAGTTCCATTCAATGAAGGAACTTAGGAAAGCTTGAGAGCCTACGCAGTGAATAAATTATATGCTCTTTCTATATGTTAGATTTTCTGTGGTCTCTTATCAATTTACCATCTGTACACTAACTACACGAACCCGGCTTATGGATCAAGATTGAACTAGCTTATCTTGGGCTACAAAGAACTTCAGAGGGCTTTCTGATCAAGTCTTTCATTCCAATTTAAGCACCTAATCAAGCTGTGGAACCAGTCGCCAGTTTGGTCGAATTTGTTGACTGTTGGAAGCGGGTGCTCGCTCATGGATATTTTTACGAAATCTCCCCTAGAGAGTTGCTGCCTCCTCTTCCCATCAAAAGAAACCCATGCATTACTACGCGCATCCTCTGGGATCTGCACAGAAACACAACTTGAGACATCAAAAACAATTCACCATGCTGCAGCTAGTTGGTTCATAATGGATATTTTAAGTTTCCATTTGATTTTTTATTTCAGCAAGCAACACCCCTATTAACGCTGATCAATATGATAAAACTGATATGCAGGGTTCCCTCCTTTTCACTGGGGGCAAAAGCTCATGCATTTTCAATGGACACCCAAGAAGTAAACCGAAGCAGATGTGAAATCCAAAAAACAAGTTAGGTGTCTTCTGCTATTCTGTATTACTGAAATCTGGCATATAATAACAGCTTTTAGTGTTTAAGCCTTTTCATCATCACCAACATTAAAATTAACAAATTCCTCACCTTTAACTCCAGTTGTGCAGAATCTGGAAGAATTACAGGTCTGAAAGAGAGAGAATGCGGGCAAATTGGCGTAAACAGCATACAGGGAACATTTGGATGCACCTGCAATGCATAAGAGGTATCATTGTCGAAAAGCACCACATTTTTGGCCGAAGTGGAAAAGCGTCAATAACAAAGAGTTACTTTAGAAAATCATCTCGACTGGAAGAAAGCTCATCATGGCACTAATTGCATAAATCAAATAGAAGTAGTCTCCTCAAGGATGTGAAGAGAATAAAGAAATCAAACCAAATGAATAAAGAGACCATGTTAGTTAAATCGTAAACCCACCATTCTCTCACATGTCCATCAAGATATACCAAAAGTTTCATCCAGCTAATTACTGAAGTTGAGGTCGGGGGGGGGGGGGGGGGGGGGGGGGGGGGTGGTGTGGAGGAAAAAAAAAAAAAAAAGAGGGAGAGAGGAGTAAAGTTGATGTCATTTTTGAAAGGATATATTGGCCCATTATTGAAATTTTTCTTGATTTGAATAATAACCACCAAACCTGTTTTTCATAGGGAATTCAGTAGTAGAATATATCCAGATCATACTTTCACCTGAGGATTTCTAAAATGCGTGAAGAAGTCCTGGGCATGCTGTCTTAGTACAGTGGTATGTTGTTTAGTCGATTACAGAAAGACAAAAGTATAGTGACAGAAAGAATAATGTCCTATCAGAACTAAAGCGTTAAACTTAAGATAAATCATTAATATATATTTGAAACATATTACAAAGGGAGGAAAGAACATCTTGCTATACTAGAGTGCTGAGAATTTTTGAAGATGCCTTTTCAAAGTTAATTCCCAGTTACGTACCGGAAAGGGGGAGAAAAAGGAAAATGTGACACAAAATGGACAGATTGCTCTCTCAAATCACCTTGGCATGGAACTTATAGACTTGGAACTACACTTAGCATTCTCCAAGATTAATAAATCTTACTGATAAATTACTAGATAGACAATACAGGTTTCAAAATCGTGTGCCACAAAAGGACTGAAACTCAATAAACAAACTTACCATGGAACCACCAGCAGCAGTTGAATAAGCAGTACTTCCTGTGGGTGTTGCTACTATTACTCCATCACCTTGCACCTAAAACCAACAGATTACAGTTAGCCTTTGTCAAACCCATGATACATTAGCTCTAAGCAAACATTTCAAAAGGAACTTTAGCATAAATGCTTACAACTGCAGCTCACTGTACTTTACAAGGTATAGAAAAATTAGTCTCACCTTCGTAATAAGACGCCCATGTTCATAGCACTCTATTTTAGAAAGATAAGGATTGGAACCCCGATCAACGACAACCTCATTTAGCACATCAAAAACTTTGCCAGGCATTGCTTTACCATTCCGAAAAATTTTACAATGGAGACGCATTCTTAAAGTTATATAAACTCCATCTGCTGTGTTATTTCCATGAATCACCTGTCTTAGATCCTTCCTATAATCTTCAAACTACACGAAAAGAAAATCAAATAGAAATACATATCAACCTAATCAAAAAATGCAAAGCTATCAAAAGACAAACAGAATTTGACACTTACTGTATGGGAAGTCAAAAATCCAAGAGACCCTAGGTTAAACGAAACAACAGGAGGAACGGCACCTCTAAATAAATTTGATGCATGTAATATTACACCATCACCTCCCAAGCATGCTACAAAGTCAACCCTCTCATGGAGATCACTATGAAAATGAAAGAAAAGATATGGATAAATTCTGGATGATGAATCCACATAGCTACAGCCAACTTGGTGCTTCCTTAGAAATTAATGCACAAGAACATGCTTTACCTGGTATCTTGACTGTAGAATGTTTGAATGAATCCAAAACCTGGGACTCTTGCAAGTATGTCATGCACATCAGGCTCAACAAGAATATTCATCTTCTCTTGGTAGTACAAGAAAGAGGCAACCTGGACTTCGAGAAACAAAAACAGAGTGCCAGGTATTAACTATCCGGCAAGATGAATTTTGGACAATTTCACAGCTTCAGCAGAGATATCGCAATCCTGTTTTATACTGAATATTTTTTAAACGGCAGTACATACTAAAATCTTGAGAAAGGATTATTAGGAGGGGAAATCTACATTCATTTTTCACTGTCAGATGTAAGGTCATTTTCCATGGAGAATGGCACGTATTACTGTACTGAAGACTAAATCAACTGAAATCAGCAAAAACAACAAAATTTTCTGCATTTTCTACAAGGCTATATCAAGCAAGACCACAACTAGACATGCATGAAAACATGATATGTGTAATAGACAATGAAATTTTGCAATGCATGGAATGAACTTCTGCTCTTCCATTTTTTTTTCTTTTTTCCATAAAAAATGAACTATTTTGGTACTATCTAAAAATCATGCAAAAGGAATTCGCTTTAGATAGTACCTCTTTAGTTTCTTCCATAAGTTCGGGCCCAAGTTTCTTCAATAATAAAACAGTCTTGGGAGTAGATTTCCACATAAGCATCTGTTGCTGGGTACTAGGATGGGAGAAAGCCAGTGAGGATTCAGTAACTTTTTCTCTGGTGCAACAAAATCCATCCGTCCGAACCAAAAACATTTCAGCTTTCCTTCGCGATTGCACTCTCACAACGCCAGTTGTTGAAGCACACATATCTCCTTCAATTGGGCCCAGGTTACCACCTTCTGTGGTCGTGAAGATATTCCCATTCTCCCCCGGTGGTAAAATCACCTGTTTTGTATGATCTCGATCCCCATTGTATTCTAATCTGGTAGACCTGTTAAGAGTAGTAGTTGAAGCAGTTATTTGCATGTCTGAAGCAGGACTGATGCCATCAAAATTACGATCCCACTGTTTCATTTCATTTCCTAAGGATGTAACTTTTAGACCTGAGGATGAACCACTACTTTGAACTGACCCATTTACATTCCCTGTATTCATGGAATGTGAAACTTGATCCAAACTGAATGTTTTGTTTCTCTTCATCATCTCAGAATATGACTCCTCAGAAGCTGGAGTTTTTCTCTGTTGACTCATGAAATAAGTTGAAGGTGAAAATTTTTTTCTCCTAAGAAAATTTGACATCTCTTTCTTGGAGAAAATGTCATGAGGAGGAAACTGAGCCTTCATTGGGTCAACCATTCTGAAGTTATTTTGAGATGCAGCCCCCTCATTATTTGGTCCCGGTGGCACCACATCTTGAATGGATAAAGCATCATCAAATGTTCCATTTTTACCTTCCATTTTATTACCAACAACTGGAGGGGGGTTATCGAAAAAAGTTCCATTCGTATGATTTGAACTATCCATTAGCACACCATGACCAAACTCTTTGCTAGATGATCTATCATGCAATGTGGAAGATGCTTGTAAATCATCCATTTGATTCGGCTTTTTAGAATTTGAATTCATTGGGTTTACTGACTGCAGTGAAGCACGTTGAACTGCAGATCGGCTCATGTACTGCCTCCATCTTGAAACCATAGCCAAAGTTCTCCAAATTCCTTCCTTGCTGTGGAGATATATAGGCCATTTGCTGCTATCGGATACTAATGATGCAAACTTTTCTACTTGCTCCATTGTTGGTGCAGTACCAACTTCAACAGGGAGTTTTACCAATTCAATTCTCCCAGACTGGACAGCTTCAATTAACACTGCTTCATAAAAGCTATCCTTAACAGTCTCTGCCCTAAGATCGATGATAGTTTTGTATCCTCTATCAATCAACCATTTCAAACCCTCCTCCGTTACCTGACCACCCTTCCAAAATGAAACCTTGATGTTATCCTCCTCAGACTTAGATAAATAAACTGGAGACCAATTTGCCAACAAGGAATGGCAAGGGTAATCATCTCCACGAGGAAAGCCAGTATCATAACATACATTCTTCAGTCTCTGAAGCTTTCTCCATATATCCAAATTCTGATCATCATCTGGTGTTAAAAAGTTTTCAAGAGCAACATGCAGACTCTCACAACATCGCTTCATCTCTCCTCTGAAAGCAGCCAGCGGAGGTAAATTATCGTCCAACGTATTTGCATCTGTGACACGAAATGTATTTGAGAGAGAGGATCTTCCTGATAGAACATCCTCTCTCCCTTTGTTCAAAAGCGATACTATACAACCAAGAACTGAGACTATCTTATCTTCAAGTAGTGGTTTTTCCTCAGGTTGGAAATCATATGGAACACTACATACTCCCGTCAATGGATTGCACAATGTGTCCATTAACGAAGAATGAAGCCCCTCTGCAGCTCTAAAGATTCGGCAATAGGCTTCAATTTCAGCAATATCCCCAGGAAGAGGACCAATCCAATGTAACCGTACCAAATCATTTGAGTAGGTATTTTTCTGATACAAATTCCATCACGATATGTTAATCATCAATTTCACATGCACAAAAAGCAGGGTAATTGTGTCAACAATGCAAGCAAAAGAACGCCAATGACAAGTCCAATCACAGATGGACAACACAGGCTGATAGTTAGGATTCCAGAGATATCTTCGGATTGTAGACATTAGCAAGGTATAATTTTAACTTTAATTTATCAACCATACAAACACATAATTACATGAAAGCATCCCTAGCCCAACTTTTTCATGAATATGTTTATTCTAACATGTTAAACCTGTGGATATAACTGAGAAAAGTGAAACCAATGTCATCTGAACAGCATCAAGGTGAAAATTAAGCTGTAGAGACGCAAAATGAAGTATATAGCTTAGCAGCTACAATATTACTGAATGCCATTATCAGTAACAAATTAGATTCAATTCCTGTGAAGAGATAAAGCTCTTGCGAGTTGATATTATTGCTATAAGCTTTTAATGAGGTCCTCTCTCAAAACTAGTCAAAGATCATGCACCTCAAGTTCCGACGCTAAAAACAGTTGACTTCAGAGCAAATGCTCCATTCTCATATCATGTGTGAGGAAGCATTTGAGCAAGCCAGACCCATTTAATTACCAAAATTTAAATCTAATCCACTTCGTTTCGTGATTTGAGTAATACATACTTGACCCATTTTTACATGTCATGTCAACAACATAACAAAATTATGAAACATTCATATCGAAGCCATAGGATAAATGAAAAGAACCAGAAACATCCTCACTTGAAACCAAGTTTTCAAAAGCGAAAAATTACAAAATTATATTGAATACACGAAATCTCAATTAAAAAAATAAAAAGGAACTTAAAGTAGCTAGTGCAACACCAAGCCTAGAAAAAAGAAAAAAAAAATCATCAAAAATGAGAAATCGAAGTAGAAATTTACCTGAGAGTGTGAGTCCAATCCAACAATGATGGAGTTATAAGGCTTTGAAATCTCAGCACAAACAAGGAACTTAACACGTTTGTTGGTGCTGGGCCATCCATAGTTTCTACGGAAGTAAGGTCGGACCCGGTAACCAGGGTGGAAATGGGTGGTTGTAGATGGCGATATTCCGGCAAGAACCGGAGGTGAGCACTTGAGGTCGACGACAAGAGCCACGTGGAACATCAAGAAGTGACACGACACCGTAATAAGCACAGCCTGACAGGAGTAGAAGAGATTCTATGTTAATGTTCCGTTGCAATCGGTTCTGTTTATATTGTGTTGTATTTTAATTTATTTTTGTGTTATAATTTTATTTTGATACGTGATATATGTGTGGCTTTGAATGCCAGACCCAGAAGATTTGGTAGCACACAGGAATAATAGGAACAAAATTCCCTAGGTAAATTGCGATAAGAACATCCAGTCAGCATCCAGTTGACATCTATTTATGCTTGATTAGTCAAATTAAGCTGTCAAAAAAGATAAAAGTATATATATATCATCTTTATAAAATTAAATATTTAATATATGTTTAAGAATTTTACGTTACTTATCTATTATTTTATTAATTTGTATAAAAATACCAATAATATCTCTTTTTTTAACTTACAAAATATATTTTTTAAATCTTTTCTCTTAAAAAAATAATTGAATTTTTACCTTTAAATTCTTATTTCTCTATTAATATTTTTATAATAAAAATAAGATGCAGATAAAACAGTTTTCTAAATATTAAATTTTAAATCAAATACATATAAGATATAGATAAAAAAAAAAAGAAAAGAAAAAGATAATCCAAATATACCTAAAGTTCTATTAGATAAATGTTGTGTAGTGAAATTCAAATTTATTGTATTTTCAAGATTAATTATATATTTTATTAAAAAAAATTAAATGAAAAAAAAAATTGATAGTATAAAGAAGATACACCAACATTAATAAAAGTGGTAAAAAGGATTAATGTCTGTTATACATGGCTAATATGGTATATTTTATATTAGCAATATTTAACAGAGTTATAATGAGAAAAGAATGTCCTCTATTTGCTTTTCTTTAGTGACTTTGTGTTATTTTCATATTATAAAATCTTCTATCTTTCATTTGAATTTGAATATAGATAAACTTTTATATTATATAATTTTTCCAAAACACGTGTAAAATAATTCTTTATCCAACATGTTGCACTGGAAGCATCTTAACACTTTCCTTTGTATAATAAGTATCATTTTTTATTTAGAAAATGTATTATTTGAAAGGAAAAGTATATAGTTGGTTTTCGTTCCTACTAGAATCCTTTTTTTTTTTTAATTCTTAAAATTTCTAAACTTCTATTTATAGGATTTCCCTCAACTCCATCCATATTTGATACGTATTAGCTTAATTTTTTGCTGCAACTTTTCTTTTTTTTTTTTTCCTAACTTGTTTGTATTTTTATTATTATTATTATACCAGGTAATTGAATGTATTAAATATTATTTTATTATATTATATAAGTAAATACATTTAATATTATTATTTTGTTACTTAATTATTATAGTTCGATATAAAACTAGTATGTGTAAAGAATGAATTAAAAATTTAATAAAGTTAATAAAAATTTTATTTTTAAAGATTTTAAAAACATTAACATTTTTAGTTATATAGATTTACACAATTAAAGTAACAAAAAATTAAAATGTTTACGATGGATGAGATAGCACGAGCTATTTATATGACATAAGAACCATAAAAAATGTATATGGAATAAAAGGCCACAAATAGGTTATGCCAATAGGTGGATCTAATTTTTTTTATATTTATATTATATGTAATTAATTCTATTATTTTTAAAACTAAGTATTTAGACCTTTTAAACACACATATGACCATTTAATAAAAAAAATTACTAAAATTAAGAAATTATATTAAATCAGAAAAAAAAAAACAAAACTAATTGCATTTTTACAATTTATCTTTTCTTAGTTTATACTTTTTTTTTTAACTTCTATCAAGAGAAATATAGTTGCACCTATCTTTTAAAAATTGAAAAATTTAAGAGTTCAATTTTAAAATTAAGAGAGCAAAAACATATAAAATAAATATAAATAGATATATTTGCAATTTACATTTGAGATAAAAGGGCATTGTGCTAGTTATTTAATTTTAATGATTTATTATTATTGGTTTACGTTTGTGAGTACTTTTTCCAGATATTTGGTAAACATTATCAATAAAAGATGTGGAAACATTAAAAATACAGGCCATGCGCTTTAGGGAAAAAAAAAAAAAAAGGTCTTGGAATCTGTGGGGTCAACCATTTTGGGCTGTCGGTTACGGACGAGTGGTGGCACACGCATATTGTTGTCTTTTTGTCCTTCGGTGTTTTTGTCTTCCGAGATATCTTCGACAGCATTTTGATTTGACCGGCGAATACGCAAGTGCTCGACCCATTGTCAACAATTTAAAACGAAGACTTCTCGATATGATTGTATACGTTTTGAGGTTTTTTCTTTTTTCTTTCCATTTTAAACCTTTGGTTTAGTTAAACTCAATTCAAGATTCGAACTATGATTGTCTAAAAAGAAATTATATATATGATATAAAATCTTACATTAAAAGTATGAACAAATGCACTATTTTTGTATAAAAGTTTGATTTAAGTTAAGAATAGAATTTTAAATGTACGATTGCTAACTTTATTAGTAAACCTAACTTAATAACTAAAATTTTAAGCTATTTTTGTTCAAGGAAGGAGGAAGAGGGAATTGGACATGTACAACTCGTATGAAAAATAACATTCACATCAACTAGGTTAGGAAGTCTTAGGTTGCAACTTTGCAGCAACTAATACAAAACTTAACAACTAATAACAGTCAAATGCACATATTCAATCCCGATTGTAGCATCTAGCTACGACATTTTTATTTAAATGTTATAAGTAAATACAAGGAAATAGACAAATGTTCAAGAATCGAGTTCAAAGATGAAAAATGACATGAAAAAGCCTAAATAGCTAGTTACGCAAGGTTCCTTATGAAGGAGATATTGGATGAACCAAAAAGCATTTAACAACAAAGGTTGATTTCTACAAACTAGACTTCTTTCAAAATGTGGATTGCCTAAAAAATCTATTGGAAATGTGATCAAACTCAATTTAAAATTGGTGAATAATTGATGCAAATGAAGGTTGACATCCATTGGATGAAGTCGACTCAAAAAGACAATTTTAACCAACTATATAACTTCATCTAGAATAAAGTCCACAAACCATGGATTTCATATGACTTGTACACTAAGAGACTCTTGTACCTTTTCAACACTCTCTAAAACCTTAGTTTGCAAATGAAATCTAAATTAGGGCTTCTTAGTGGTTTTAGCCTAGATTAAGTTAAGGTTAGGTACAATGAGTTTGTAACTCCTTAGTCGTGTATACATTTTAATTGATGGACAAAAACGAGTGTGCAAATCAAGTTTCTTAGCAGTTTGATTTAGGTGCAAAATCTTGTAGCGGCTATAGCTAATTTATTTCCAGAAAATTTTAGAGAACAAAAAAAGTTGTAAGAAAAAAATTACTCTAGTTCAATGAACCAACTAGGGCTCTAAAATATGATGAGTTGGTCCAATTTCTAAGGATTACATTCACACTTAAAATTTAGGTGATAATAGAAACATATCATAGATTTTCTCTCATAAGGAAAGCACTCACTCTCTCTCTCTCTAAGGAAGAGATTCTAGAAAATAATGTATTCAAATTCAATAAATTGTCTTACAAATTACTACTAAGGTGTTTTAATACCTCGGTGAAAATGCACAACCTTTAGATAATGTAATAAGTCACCATTGATTTTATCATGTCTTATAAGGTTGGTGAATCTTGACACAAATAATTGTTACTTATAGACTCTAAAATAGGTCTTGAGTCCTACAATAACTAATAAATTGACACAATATAAATAAAAAAGGCAAATACACGACTCTTCAACTTTGACACATAGGAGACACTTAGTTGAAATGACCTTAAAACATCTAGATATCACTAATTCTAGGATACTTGATTTGAATGGAGTAATTGTTTAAATGAAGTGGGGGATTTATGCCTTAGCATGCTTCTACCTCACTTTATTTAGATGGCATATGATGTTGTTTGAATGATGTGAGCTTTCCTCTAACCAAGATATATTCTCTTTGATTTTGTTCAAACGGGGAAGGGTCCCCATAAAATGAAATTCCTCTACACCAAGACTTTCCTTTGCCAGTAAACTCTACCCTATAATCTTTAACTTGACCCAACTCCGTGCTAAACTTGTTTTTCATGATGAAAATATTTTCTAGAACTCTAACACCTAGCTTATTCTAGTCTTCTTCGTTTACTCCACAAGCTACCGAGGTTTTTCCAAGTAATTCAGATCTTAGATCTTGCAATCAATCTTTGATACCTGTAATCCAAAAGCATATTATTCCTCCTGGCTCTTTTTGGAGTTAACCTCACATCTAAGCCTATCTTCATCTTTAAAGTAGGGGAATGAGGCGTGGACACTAAATGTTGTTGGTAGATTATTCATTTTTCAAATCTACCATTTTATGCAACGTTATATACTTTCTCAACAATTTGAAAAGGACCTTCTGCTCTTAGCATCAACTTTGACTTGCAATTGTCTAGAATTGCTTAAATGGATCCACACTAAGTCTCCATCCTTCGTCTGTCATTAACTTATTTCTCATAATACTTGTCTTCTTTTATATTGCTTGTTTCAACTTCTCATTCATCTTCTTGACAAAGTATTTTATCCTAGCCATTACGATTAACCTTTCATAAAAAAGAAGTGGCACCGAGTCTATGGAAGTAATGATGTTCAACTCGAAGATAACCCCATAGGTTTGATTAGCAGCACTAGGAATGTTTCTATTTTATGCAAATTCAATGTGTGGTAATTGAATGTCCCACTCTTTCATAGCTATTACCAATTACATCCCTTAGTAATGAACCAAGAGTGTGGTTGACTACTTTTATCTAGAAAATTCACTAAAATAATATTATTATTTTTAAATATTCACAAAATAGGATACCAAACAAAATTAGTCTAAAATAAGTTTTGAAATCATAGATCCAAAACATGCTTTCAGTTAAGTGTGGTTGACTACTTTTATCTATGCAATTTAATAAAATAATTTTTTTTTTAAATTTACAAAATAAGATACCCGAAAAAATTAGTCTAAAATAGGTTTTGAAATTGTAAACCCATGACGTGCCTTCAGTTGAGTGTGGTTGACTACTTTTATCTACAAAATTCACTAAAATAATATTATTTTTTTTTAATTCGTGAAAAAGGGTACCTAAAAAAATTAGTCCAAAATCGGTTTTGAAGTTATGGATCTGGAACGCATCTTCAGTTGAACCAAATTAGACAAAGTTAAAGGCGTGGATCTTATCTACACCTTCAAGACTGTATCGCATTTTTTTTTTTTAATTTAAGAAAATTTATCACTGAATTTTTTTTATGAAAAATTATGTAAAGAAAATTAATTTAAAAAAAATTAAAATCCTATATAAAGAATAACAAAAAAATAATTTTCATAAATTTTAAAAATGATAAAAATTTATTAAAAAAATTTATGCATCTCTTTATACTTTATCTTATAATATACAAAAAGAAGAAGAAGAAAAAAGCTAATGTTGATTCGATTTGCTTTTCTAACTTTAAAAGTTTATAATTTTTTGCTCGTGTAGAGTTATGGTGCTCATAATATATATATAAAAAGATTTATTTGATTCTACTAAAGTTTACTGTTTAGTATTTTTATAATGATCAAATTACTATATTTTTATGACTTATTTGCTACCGGATTGAAAAAAAAAAGGGTTTCTATTGAAGGTGTATTATGGATACGCATCTTTAATACAAATTGTTGAAGGATCAGATGCAGTTCGTATCTTCGTAATCTATTTTTAGAATAATATTTTTAGATATTTTATTTTTTAATTTAAAAAGAAAATTACAATATTTTAGTTGGTTTCCACCTTTATCTGCCAATTGATTTGTGGATGGTATGATAAATTGAAAAGCAACTTTGTTCCCAATTTCTTTAATAACGTTTCCCTTACGTAACTCAAAAGTTTGGGATCTTGGTCAGCAATGGCTATTTGTGGACAGCTAAGAGCCGAAGAGCTTTGAATATATTTCGCCAATTTTTTTTTTTTTGGATGAATATGAAAAAAAAAATTGGTAAAAAGTTAAAAAATATATTAAATATCTGCATATTTAATATTGGTGAAAAAATATTAAATATATTTTTCACTAATTATATATATATATATATATTCTTAATTTCTTATTTTTTAGTTAATTTAATATATCTAACAATATTATAGTAGTGACAAGATGAAGTGAACTAACGTATGCAAAGGGTTAAAAACAAAAATACAGGTTTGAAAATTGAGAAAAGGGTAAAAACTAGAGTATTTAAAAGTCATAATTTTATTATCACTTTTTTTTTCCTTTGTATTTATCATTATTTTATAGATTTATTTCACAACCTTTTCATTAATAAAGGGATTTAATCAAGATATAAAATATGCTTATACCAGGCCTAGGTTTTCAAACACAGTTTCATATTACAAGTTTGAATTTTTCAACATAAATCTATTTAGACATCGATCGCCATACATTTGTTGAGATGGTCCATGACCTAGCATTGCGTGAAAACCTAACACACAACCCAAAAGTGCGGCTTGGATCTTCAATTAAGGAAATTGATAATTATGCCAAAGATGCAGTGTGAAATCCATGCTCCAAATGAAATGTGTATTGATAAATGGCTGTTTCGCTTTTGCTATTCCAAATTTTCTTTTGGGGCAGTAATCATTGCTCTTCAATTAAAGACTCAAAAGCTCTGTCAAAACCAAAACGACCAACTTTTAATTTCGAATGATATCAAAACCCAGCACGCTATAAAGATAACTAGATGGTGTCATCTAAATCTATTCAATGACTAAGTTGAAAAGTATCAAAAAAGGAATCTATTGCAAGTGGCAAAATTAGTAAGGAGCTTTCAACTGGATTGATCAAAGCAGTAATTCGTATATCGCTAAATATGATAATTTGTAAGTAGTTCAAATCTCTAAGGTGACTAAACAGTAAACAAAAGAAAGTCCCCCAGAACAAAGTTCAGTGAACACGACAAATTCAATGAAAAGAGCCATTACCAAAGATGAGCTTGAAGAAGCAAAAATCATTAACTCCAACGTCAACAAAACCCAAATGAATTAAGTGTACAGGGCATTTGAGGTAGCGAGAGGGACATCGTTGGTGACTTGACCGCTTGGACTCCAGCAGCAGTACCATCCTCATGAATGCAGAAGTAAGAAAGAGACAGGAAATAGAACCTAATTTAAGATCTGCGGACATTATCAATTAAGTGAGAAAAAAATTCAGTTATCCTTAGAAGTTTTTGTAGCGGGTTTCGGAACTGCCCATGTGCCTGGTTTTTTCATATTGACCCACCACCATTGTGTGTGTAATACCTTGATGGTAAAACATGCAGCTATATTTTGACTTTGTCGTGGTGATGCACGTAAAGAACTCATTTTTTCTGCTCGAGCAAGAATGACTTTGCATGAAGGGGACAAACAATAAGATAACTTGGTTAAAGATCTAAACAAACAAATCCATGAAAACTATAGGTTGTGCAATCATTAGGGCAGGACATAGAGAATTGGGTATGGATATTGGGAGTGCCAGATCGGTTATATCTCAAATGGCACCTGAAATTTGCAAAATGTTTTTCTTATGTAATTATCCATCTATGGGTGCAAAAGTAGCAACTAACAGTAAAGCAACATGCAGGAGACTATTTTATTGGGAGTGGTTATGGATTCCTCTCTCCGTCTGGATCTTTTATTATGTAGTGTAAAGTGGTCCGAAATAAGACTAATTTGCTCAGACAATATTTCATATTGTGGTTAGCTTGATTAAGGAAACTCCCTACACTTGATAGATTGTGCAATTGGGGTATTGCGACTTCATCTACTTGCTCGTGATCTTGAAAGAAACTTTTGAAGTTAAGACCTATTATTCGTAGTAGCTTTCAATGGGGGGTCAATGATGACTTATCTATTTCTCTGGTCAAACTTTTGGCTACTAATAAGACCTCTTGACTTAGTGCATAGTGCTCAGGTTATAGTTGGCTTAGGGCTCAACTTAAGCACAAGGCCATGTTCCATCATGGAGGGATAGGAATGGAACCTTCCCCTGGGTTCATTTTGGTCTTCTTTCCAAATCTCTTAAAAAATAAGGCCAAACCCTTATAAACCGGATAATCTACAATGGATCCATGCAACATCAGGAGATTATTCCATTGGGAGTGGTTATGGATTCTTCTCTCTGCCTGGACCTTCTTTTCCATGGTATAAAGTGGTTTGGTATGAGACTTCTTTGCCTAGACATTTTTTCATATTGTGGTTAGCTTGGTTAAGGAAACTACCAACGCTTAATAGATTGTGCAACTAGGGCATTGCGGCTTCATCTACTTGTTATTTATGCTCAAAAGGTATAGAAGCTTATTCCCATCTCTTTTTTAGCTATAGCTTTGTATCCTATGTTTGGATTATGGTTTGTAATTGTCTTGGCTGCCCTCCTACCTTTCTTGATTGGCAAGATGTTACAACGACCCTCGTTACTTCTGCAAACTCTAAAGCACTCATTTTAAAATGGTGGAGAGCTTCCTTTTCTACTGCTATCTATTTATTGTATTTGAAGAGTCCACAATAGAGCGCCTCTGAAATCCTATCCTTAGTTCTAGTTTCATAGCTAACCAAATTTTAGCTTACTCTAATAACTATTTTGGTTCTTAAGGAGTTCACCTTGTTTCACACATAGTATTTTTGTTTACTCTTTGAAAGAACAGCTGTCTTTTGTAAACCTTGGTTGTATATTTTGCGATTAATGAAATTATTTGCTTATCCGAAAAAACATACAGGACCAACATTTAATGAAAGTCAGTAACATAGCCGCATGTAATTTAACATTGAATGAAGTTGTATTGTAATGAAAATAATCAAAGATGTTATTCCCCTATCATAATTTTTTATATTTAATTTACAAACTTGTCAGGTTTCAAATTGGCATTGTATTGCCAGAGAATTTGAGCAAAAGAATGAAACACTTCTCACAACAGCAAAAGGTACAGAGAAAATATTAAATTAAAAGGGATTTGCATGCTTGAAAGTTGTATTTTTGGCCCATGTCAAACCAAAAGTTTTACCACTGTTTCCAGCCACTAGGTTGTCCCCTGCAGTGGAAGTAACTGCAATATACAAGAGTAATACATGAGAAATTGTTGATAGTTCTACAGTCAAGGTAGCTGGTGGTTCAGATGCTGGATATGACCACCAGGAAGAATACCTATGGAGGGAACGTCACTCTGTCCACCTCAGACTTCAATACATTTTTTGCTTCAAAAGATTATACACTCCATACAATTTCTTTGATGGAATAGAGAAGACCAAATTGGTAGGACAAAAAGCTGAGGAAACTGGAAGACCGTGCAACTTGAACTGGATCCTCTCAGAACCTTACTGGAGAGTTGCTGCATCAGAACTGCTGTGTTCTCAATAAGTAAGAACAAATCAACATATATCATATGTTCTGCAAAAGTATTTCCTCATTAATTAGCATCAAAATTGGCATAGGTTGTCTTGCACATAGAGGTAAGCAGGAACCACATCTGCTTTGGGTGAAGAAATCTGATTGAAATATGATCCATTCCTACTTTTCTTTAGCTTGAGCTCTCTTGTGTGCAATCAGTTGCCATAGGGAGGTCAACTGCAGGGATGCTGCCCTGTACAATAAGCTCCAGGATGCTTGAAGATGTCCTAGCATCTCCCAACAATTTCATTATAGCATCTCTTAAAACTGAATAGTTCTTATCTAATGGATTTGGAAGGCTTCCTCTATTGATCAACTCTTTTAGTATCTCATAAGCCATGAGCAAGTTCTCGTCAGATATGAAAGCACTGAGCAGTGATACATACACAAAGCTGTCAGCTTTCATTCCCTTCCCTTTCATCTGGTGGAAATACTCCAGAGCTTCATTGGGCCTACCACACTTGCAAAGACCGTGGACAATGGCCATAAAAGATATTTCATTGGGGTTGAAATTCTTTGTCACCATTTCCTTCCACAGTGAAATTGCATCTTCAGGTCTTCCTGCATTGCATAAACCATCGACCAAAGTTGTATAAGTAATCACATTGGGCTCTATGTTTTGTCCAACCATCCTGAAAAGATAAAGCATGGCATTATCAATATCACCAGCCTTGCAGCAACCATCTATCATCAAGTTGTAGGTGACAAGCGAAGGCACAAGCCCCACCACCTCCATTTCATGCATGAGCTCTTGAGCTTCTGAAACTCTTTCCACCTTACAGAGCCCCCCTATCAGTATACTATAAGCTACAACATCAGGTCTGCATCCCTTGGCACATAAGTTTCGAAATAGCTCCAATGCTTGATCCACTTTGCGAAACTTTATCAGACCAACCATTGCTGCAGAGTAAGAAACTATATCAGGAAGGAAACCCACTTCAGCCATGTGACTGAGAAAGTTACAAGCTTCTAACGCCCTGCCATTTTTACAAAGCTCTTTGACAAGAGATGTAGTATGTTTTATCCATGGTTGATGCCCATGAAGGCGCAACTCCTTAATCATATCAACAGTTCCAGATACATCCCCTCTTCTACATAGACAACCATAAATACAGTTGTAGGTAAATTGACTTGGTTTGCATCCCGAGTTCCTCATCTCTATCATAAGTTGGATGCTTTCCTCCAGTCTATTTGAATTGCAAAGACCTTCAACCAAAGCATTATATAATTCCACCGTTGACTTACAGCCAGTGTATAACATTTCTCTAAAGAGAGAAAGGGCCATATCCAATTTGCCAACCTTGAGAATACCATTAATGACAATGCAAAAAGACATAGTATTTGCAAACTTTGTTTTCTTACCCCTAAGGAGTGTATTTACCAGCACTTCATTATTAACATCACTATCCTTATTAACATCACTATCCCCCATCATTACACGGAGCAATTGATAAGCTTTGTCAGTTTCACCATTACTAACATAAAAACTCATGAAAGAATTACAAAGAAAAGTTACAGCCTTTTCATCTGTCAAGATATGTTCTGGTATTTCCTCAATCAATTCAAGGATTTTTCCTTGTTCATAGAAACAATTCACCATTTTTGTAAGCAAGCCAAAATCAGGCTGGATGCCCTGGTCTTTCATTTTAAAGAAAAAGTCAAGAGCTTTCCCAAATTTCTTATCCTTATATAACCCTTCAACAATCACATCATAAAGCGAAATGTGAGGATGAAAACCAGCCTTGCACATTTTATCAAGCAACACAATAGCCTTATCCACCCTTGATTCCTTTACAAACCCATGAATCAACACACAAAATGTCTTCTCATTCAATGTAATACATTTCCTCTCTTCCATAGTCTCGATCAATTCAAAAGCCTTATCCACCTCACCCAACTTACTAATAGCCAACACCAAGATAGAAAACACATGTGCATCGACCCATCCTCGCTCCTCCATCTCTTTGAAAACACCCATAGCCATGTCAAACCTCCCTGAATTACAATAAACCTGCAAGACAGGAGTCAAACTATACTTGTCCAACTTACAACCCAAATCTCTCATCTCCTTCAATCTCCTCTCGACAATTTCACTCTCATTGGACTTGGAAGCTGCCTCAAGCAAACAATTGTAACTATAACCATCTGGAACACACAAACCCTTCTCCTTAACTTGATCAAACACCTTACTAGCTTCTTCAACCATACCCAGTTCACCCAATCGCCTAACAAAAAATCCCAAAGCACCCGGCGTTAACAAACATCTAGAATTCAACAGCTCAAAAGCCAATTCCCTCATTGGGACAATTTGTCGAGCACGTGACAGGATGGAGGCCATTGTGTTATAAGTATAGCAATTATGCTCATACCCATTTTGATTTGAAGCCCAAGTGAAGAATTTACGAGCGGTTCTCCAACCTTTGAGTTGGTTTAGTACGGATTCGACTATTTTTGTGGTTAAATATGGTGCAAAAGATTGAAGCTCCGGGTTTTTTGGCGAAAAGGGTCGATGATTGGTTATGATAGTAACGAGGTTGGTGACAATGTTGTCGGGGGATTGTATAGGATCAGGATTGCGTGTAAAGAAACGTATTTTAGGGCAAAATGGAAGACGTAGTCGGATCGATTGGGGTTTGATGTTTCTGCTCATTAGTGTTAACGTCGCCAGTGGAGGGGTTTTGGTTGGGTTTAAGACATGAATGAATATGATTTTGTGCGGGACGTCGTTTTGGGAAGATTACATGCCACTCCACAGATTTTAGAAATTCGTTGTCCAAAAAAAAAAAAAAAAAAAAAATCACCAAACGGTTGCTGAAAAACGCACCTCTAAAATATATATGCTGAAAAAACAAACAAACCAAAAAAAAAAAAAAAAACCTAAGTACAAATAATTAATTGACTTAATATTATAGTATTAAATAAAGAAACTAGAAAATGCGACATCCATGTCAAAATTACATACATCAAATTAGCAAAAGTAAAATATAGAGAAACTTACAAAAATTAGAACACATATTATATTTTTACTCTTTTATAAACTTATAATCAACGTCTTCTTTTTTTTTTTTAAAAAAGAAGAAGAAATATGGTTAGAAATCTTACTTCACTTGGTAGACCAACCCAAAATATGAGATATTGGCCACCATTGGGAGGGGTGCAATTGCATGAGGCCTACTTCGCATCTCATGGTAATGGCCAACAAACTAAATCTTAACAAAGTGGGTTATATGATTTACTTATATTTTAAAACGAGCCTAAACATAACTCGAAGGAGAGGGACAAGTTTTGAAGGTTTTCTTTTTTCCTTTTCCCTTTTTAGTTTTCATGATGGTAGTTTGCATTAAGTCCACGCGATTCTTTAATTAAATTTGTATAATTTATTATTTTATTAAATTAATTACTCTAAACCAATCATAAGCCGATATGTATCCCCAAACTAGCATTAACACATAGCAATGAAATACTAGTTATATGTTTGTTAAAAGAAAAAACCATACGTTATGAGTTTACAAAAGTGAAAAAAAAAAAACACAGATTTATATAATTTTGACTATAATATAGATTAATTATATGAAATGTTTAGTCTAAAAAATAAATACATTAAAATTACAAAAGTAAAATAAAATAAATATATGTGATGTTATGATAGACTAACACGGTATGTTGCTCCGTGATTCTTGATCCCTAGATGATGGCACATGTTTTTGTAGTTTGCTACAAGACATGAAAAGATGAGCATTGGTTAGTTATGTCTAATTATTTTTAAATTATATTGTTATAAGGAAGGAGTAAAGAGTCCAATGCTTTTATATTGTAACATTACAATAGCCAGAATGCTATAATTTGCTACGTGTCACTACTATCTAAGGACACACAAAAGCTTATCTTTAGATTTACAAACTTTAAACTTGTTCAACTTTAACCTTAAGTTTAACAATAGCAACTCCAAATAACAAAATGAAGGACTTGTAAGTGAGTGATTCCAACCATAATTATAATCAAAAGTCAACTATAATCTAGCTACTATTACAATTATCAAATTATTTAAAAAGAAAGAACTCAATAAACTCACCTAAATTTCTCCACATAACAAACCATTGGTTAAATCTAAACTCCACAATGTTAATTATCATCATAGTAGCAATAGAAGTCACTACTCTCCCCATCCAAGTAATAGTAATAAGCATTCCTTGAATCATCATAGTTAGTATACTCATTATACATTCCTACAGTTAAAAAAATTAAAAGATAAGCCTAAACTCAGTACGTGAATACCACATAAATATGCATATGTCACAACAATCACAATTTACACATGTAATGTAATAGATAAATTACAAACTAACAAATTATTTATCTTCAATTTAGTCCACCAAGCACCATAGGGGTACTTATGACCCCACCACACTATTTAATACATACATACACACACACACACACACACACAGGTTCTAGGTTGGGAATTGCCACCTCCAACCCTAATACCCCTAAAATCTACTCTATATTATTTTGGTATGAAACTCCACTATGGACAACGTCATATACCAATCATTATGGTGCCCCTAGGGATTTGCTACCTCTTACCCCTAGGCCAAGCCATGCAAAAACAACAAGCAAGTCCTTAGCCAAATAATTAATTAGTTTATTCAATTTCTACTACTATCATACACAAACAGCAAACACGCTAAACACATACTTGGAGTCATGCTATACATTCAGTAACAAATTCTACTTAATTTGACACTTGATAAAGAATTACACGAATAACTAACTTTAGAACTCTAATTAGTAATAATCAAACATATAATTATTCTAGAGTAGCTAGGAAAAGCTTTAGAAAAACATCAGAAGATAAAAGGTATAAGAAGATAAAAGCCCTTAAGAATTTCAAAAAGCTATACATGTTACGGGATCTAAATCAATTAAGAAGATTTTAGGTTCTCAGGTTTTTATTTGCCCAAACTTACAAGGTGAATATAGGTCATTACCAACATTAGATTCAAGATTGTTAATGACCACCTTAAGAAGTGTTAATTCAACCACCCTCTGCCACTAAGCTCATTGTTGGAACTCCTTTAACTACCTTCATACCATCACATGTGTTGAAGCCCTCTTAGATAGTTAGAATTTTGTATTTTGTATCTTTTTTTTCTTTTCTTTTTTGTCTACTATTTGTTTTGTAAAATGTAAAGAAAAAATAGAAAGCAAAAGAAAGCCAAAAAAAAAAAAGGAAAAAAGAAAAGAAAAAGAAAAAGAACATGAAAAAAAAGGTGCAAGAGTGTTGCTTCTTGCATATTTAATATATGTTTAATGAGTTTAATTTTTACATTTAACATTATTTGTGTAGTTAGGTGCACATTGAGTATGTTAAATTATATGTTTAGCAAGACAATTTGCATAATTGATTATATATCTTGATTAATTAATTGCATGTTTTATAAATTGTGTTGGCTTTTTCTTTTTTATAATTTAAATTAGTTGCTTTAATGTTTTCAAATTATTTTTTTTTTAAAATTGCACATTTTTCATAGAAATTGCATTCTTTAAAGAAAAAAAACGGTTTTTTTTTATTACATTTTGAACTTTTTGCATTTTTCTTAGAGAATAATCATGTCTTTGGACATCCTTTGCATACTCACATCATTCAAGAGGAATTGTCCTCTTACAAGTTTAATGTCTTAATTCTTATGATTGTATGGTTAAGTTTAGCATTATTGGTTTGACTTTATTTTGCATGCTTAGTATTGATAGTTTTGCAATTAGTTTGGTTGGTATGATTATTTGCATAGCTAACAATATGATTCAATTTGTTGATTGCATATTTAGTGTTATTTTCATAATTGCACAATTGAATGGTTATTATTGCATATTTATGTGCTTAATTTAATTACATAACATTTTATATTAATTTTTGTGCGGCATTTCAATGTGTCTTGGATTTTTTAATAAATTTCATTAGCAAGTTTTTATTTGGTTAATAACATATTTATATGGGGAAAAAATTATTATTGTTTGCATGTTCAATTGATAGCTTGCTCATATAAGAGAAAGATTTGCATTATTTGTAGGTCTTAGTTTTTTTTTTTTTTGGGTGAATATTTGGTGAAAATTGCATGTCATAGGGTTGTTGTATGATTATTGCATACTTAGTATAAATTGCATCAATATTTCATATTTAGTGTCAATAACATGATTATTATACATTCACATTCTGTTTGGCTTGTTGGAGTGGAATGAGACTGTAATAGAATTGCAATTCCTTTAGCATTATTTTGTCTAATAATAGGGGCATTTTTTGAACAAAAATTACATTCCTTGAGGAATAGCTATTCCTCCGGTAAAGGGAAGTAATTAGATGTCCTTATTTAGTCCATATTACATGGAATAAGCACTTTTTGCAAACCAAACAAAAGAATGACCATTCCATAGTCTTAAAATCAGAATGCTAATTCCATTCCACTCAACCAAACATACTATCATTGTCATTTACGTGATCATCGGTGTTAATTGAATATTTACTATTCATAGTAAGATACTACATATTTAGTGTCATTTACATAATTATTAATATTTGTTGTAAATTGCATGATTATAACATGCATAGTACTAATGGCATAAGTATTATATATTTAGTGTCAATTACATGTTTATTATATATTGTCAATTACATGATTATTACATATTAGTATTAATTATTATTACATATTAAATGTGTCAATACATATTTAACTTAATTGCATGATGAATACATATTTGCATGTTCTAGTGTTAGCTACTTAATTGCATATTCATGGTGGTTTTGCCAAATTATATTTGATACATTGCATTGCATTTATTAAAATCCCTTTCCATGTTTCCTTTTTTAATAATCAACATGTGTTCCTTTTTATGGCTTTAAGTTTCAATATAGATGGCATCTCGACATATTTTCTGTCTATGCATAAAAAGTCATTTTTTTAGCACTTTACTTGTTGTTACTCAATAAATGGTTTTTTCACTTGAGTAATATCTTTAGTCATGTTAGGTTTTTTCATAGAATCTTCAAGTAAGGGATCAAAGTTAGTATTTAGGCTTTTTGTTCTTTTTTTTTTAAAAAAAAAAAGGAAAAAAGAAGTACAAATATATAATGTGAAGTAGTTTTTCATAAATGAAATGAGCAACATACGAAAGGTTTTATAAAATAAAAAAAAGAACCACGTTGGCTTGATTGCAATTAGTGGATATGTAGGTTTCTTTGGAGTGGCCATCTTAAATATATATATATATATATATATATATATTTTCCTCATAAAAAAAACGAAAAAGGAAATCAAATAAAAAGGAAATTAGTATTTCTTTTTTTCATTTTTTTTCAAATCAACCCCTATGTGATAACCATACAGGTTTTAATAGGTTAACACCCTATTTTAGTGTTTCTTTAGTTTCCAAAATTTCTTTTAGAAAGAATTTTCGCAAGTTAATGGCAAAGTTAAGGTTGTTCCACCTAATCAATTTTGGGTTTTCTCTCTCTCTTTTTTTTTTTTCAACTTTAGTTGGTGGTGACTCCAAATTTATTTAAAAAAAGAAAAAGAAAAATGATAATTTTCCTTAATTTTGTTGAACAGTTTATATTGAGTGAATATGGTTTAATATGAATTCAAATTAACGAAAAGTAAGAACGAAACTTGGCTCAACACTTATCATCTATTATATTATGCCAAAACTTTGTGTTTGGTTGCATACACTCCAAAATATATTTTTATGCATAATATTTCATCATTTGCCCCTAGGATAATAACACATGGTTAATGTGGATTTTCAAATAATATCCTACCGTGATCAACCACATTCTAAACCATATCCCTCCCTTTATCTCTTTCTTAGTTACTCTTTTCTTCAACAAAACATAAGAAACCCTCTCTCTCTTCTTGCTCTTTATACAAGTACTCCACTTTCTTTGACAAAAGTAGAAATTTCATTTTGATACGCCTATATTCTACTGTTAGCAAAGTTAGTCAATTAAATAGTTTCAATCTTTGAGCTAAAATGCCTTTTCATGAAGTTTTTTTTTAATGTGTTTGTGTCACATATATGTCTACATTTATCCTTATGTCATCTTTTTATGAATCGAAATTCCTTCTAGATATGCTTATGTTTTGTTAACATCTATTGTGTATATATATGTGTCCATATGTATGTGTATAATGTGATATGCTATTATTGCGACTTTTATGTCAATGAGTTTTGGTCCATGAAGTTTCAATCATTTCTGTTGTTATACAGCCAAAGTTGAGATAATATTGCAAGTTGTTCATGTGACTTTTATGTCATTGGGTCTTGGTATAAGAAGTTTCAATTAGTTTTTTTTTTTTTTTTGTTATGTGTGACTCAGTTTTCTCAAATCAACTCTATGTTTGTATATTTATTAGAGAATTGTCTTTTGTTTCTACTTTTGCGAAATATTTTTCATGTAATTGATTTAGCCTATATGTGTTTCTTCCTAATATCCTATTTCTTTGGTTAATCATTCCCTCTATTCACACTCTTTTTTTAAGGTAATTTTTACTATAAACATTTGTAGTTGATTTGTTAAAACTACATGATAAAAACTTAGAATAAGTGATCTTGAATACTAACAACAAATGAATTCATGATACAACTATTTACTTCTATCTTTAAGTTATTGATATTTGTGAAAAAGAAAATTATTATGAATGATTGTAAATGTGATAGAGAAGGCTGCCTCCTACATTTTTTTTTTTTTTTGCAAAGGATGTTATCTTAGATTAATACTTTGTCATGAAAGACTAAAATATATGTTGCATTTAATGCAGATTAGAGGAGTATTGCAGAAGAAATCAAGGAAAGGCCAAAATTACCAAAGTAAAAGAATGGTTACAGCGAAGCTTTAGATATATTATTTTGCAATCATACTCTATATTGTGACACAAATTTATATAATGTAGTGTTTGTGCATTGTTCTAAACAAACTCTTAAAGAACAATCTTCTTCTTCTTTTTAATTTTTTTTTGTATAAAATATTTAATAATTAGTTGAAAATGATTTTATATCTTTTCTATCAAGGTATATCCATTCCAAGAAAATTGTTAATTGTATGGTTATAATTTTGGTGAATAGGTTTGTTTTGTTGCAGGTTTGGTTTTTATAGTTTATTTTTGGTCAAATATTATGATTTCATCATTTTGTCACAAGTTTTCACTATAGGTCATAAAACATACAAGATTTGCTAAATGTTTGTAGTAACTATGTGTTATATCAACTAGCTATAACATTAACCTATCACAACGAGAGAGTCTAAACTAATGTTATATTTACATCGTACATAAGTTCCACTTTTTATGTATTGAATTTTGGATTGTATTCCATATTTCTTAGTTTAATAGATTAAGATGTTTACTTTCAACATGCTAAGAGAAAAGAATCTATTGCAAAGTTATAAAATAAGAAGAAAAAATTTCATATGAACATGAAAGATAAATATAAGTGCTTGAGATTTTTCCTTTTTCGTAACATTCAAATGGAATTTGTTCTTGTCACTTTCTTTTTATATATATGTTGGATAGATAATTTCTTGTCTATTTCCATAATATGAGTGCAGTAGTAAAACATTTATTTTTCAACGCATTATGGTTTGTATAATATTTATTAGATGAATAAATAAAATATTTATACAATGGTCAACTATTGTTAGTGAGGATTGTATAAGACATTCTTTTGGTTATTTTATTTACCAAGAAACATAATTGAGGATGGTATAAGATGCCAAAATGTAAGGCTAACTTGAAGCAAAAATTGAACTTGTTATTTGAAGGGCCTTAAACTTGATTGAAACTCTAGGTAAACCTTCTTTCTCTTCTTGGCTAGCACATTTCTTTAAGGATCATAGATGAGATGGCCTTAGTGTTTGAGGCCTAGGTTTTGGGTAGGAGTGAGTACCTTTACCTTTACCTTTTACTTGTGAAAGTATACATATATATGCATGAATCTTGTATTAGTGACTTGTGTATTTTCTTCTATTCGTACAGGTATAAGATCATGACTTTTATGTTTTAGCTATCTTTGTTTGTGTTCCTTGGTGAGCTAAAGGAAGGTGTAAGCTCATGGCTCTTCCTCTTAGCTATAAGCATTGCTTTGGGTGAGTACTTATGTCTCTTATACCTAGGTTTATTGTATGAGCATTTGGACCTATATCATCAAGCTTCCATGGCTCAAAAGGTTACCATATGAACCTATCACATGTAGACTCGGTAATCCTTTAGCTCTTATTTTATGAGTGGTTTTGGAAGGACTTTACCACTTTCGTTGCTAATGCCAAACCTGACCGTATCCTCTTTAGAACATAGGCATAGATTGAAGCTATGCAACTCATTAGCACTAAAGGCAAATTTACATGCCTTTATGTAGAGCAGATGATAGTAGTGAATTCTATCCTTTAGACTAAAGGTGAATTTACATGCCCTTATGTGGAGCAAATGATAGCAGTGAATTCTATCCTTCAAGCTTGAAGGATGTGGTTACCTTGGTGGAAAACCACAAGAGTCTACAAGACTCTAAAGCATGATTCCTTTTATGGTACATTTCAGGAAGCTTACTCTCTAAGTTTGGCAACATAGACTTACCTAGATGCTTCTTAGAGTAGAGTGTTACTACATACTCCTTTCATAGGGTTACATGTCAATTTGGCTTAGACTATGGAGTACCATTGCTTCAAGCTCTTAGCTCAATGGGGGATCTTACTACACTTGTAATAAGCTTAGGCTATTGATATAGAGTTGGTAGATTATATCCCTAGTCCATTATGAAGATAACAAGTGTGATGATGATGATAAGAAGATGGCATTGCTCTTAACATTTATGTACCAATTAGGGAGAGGGTGAGGTTGATAATTAAGCTAATGCGCTACTTTATTCGGGTACCTATGGAAGTGAGTTGTGTACTACACCTGGTGATATCCTTCCCCTCCCAATTGCCAACATGTCTTGTTGAAACAATGTAGCAACTTTAGAAGCTGTTAATACATTAGAGGAAACTTTGTCTTGTCAACGTTGTGTTGTGTCATCTCATCTCTTGGTGCCACTAGAAGGCCTCTTGGTGGCTTAAGTTAATTGAGTATGTTTAATCACCATATGCCTAGGAGGCAATGTCTTCACTTAGCAATAGCAATGTAAAGATTGCTATAATTGGGGTTGGTGTGACCTCTTATGGTTCAGTAATCTTATAACATTATAAGGCTACTTAGACTATCATATACTAAGGAGCCACTCAAAGGAATATCATGAATATGAGGATACTTAGACTCTTATGACCTAAGGAGCCTCTAAAATTATCTTGCCTATCAGAGTAAAGCTCTCACTTGCTAACATGATGTTTAAGTGATCACTTTTGATGAAGTAGCTTCATGTCGAGCTTTAGGAGAATGAGTAGGTTTCGCTCTTAATTGAAAACATTTTGCCTTTTAATGCAATTGCAATATAAGTTATTTGCCAAGGTATCACCTAAGTATGGAGCATGATAGATAAGTCCTAGTTAAGTGCATATGCTTAAAGCATGAGAGTTGAGGTTAGCACGGCTACAAGATTTACCAAGCATAGTATGTGGGGGGGTTTGTTCACCTTTTCCTTAAAGGGTGTCCTCCCAAGTAATAGGAAGGTTGATTAATTAAATTAAGGGTATGGCACTTTGATGTGCAACAATGGTGTGTTTGGTAAAAGCTGTATCCTATTGCACTGGCAACCAATCATGGCATGAACTAGGAAAACATAGCCAAGAATTGATTCATGATATTTGTGGTCTCTTACATAGTTGACAACATCTATGCCACTTTAGGAGGACCTTTAGGTGTTGAATTATCTTGATTAGTGCTCTTAGGTGGCAAGAGTAGGTTCTACTCAATGGCTTCAATGTTGATATCTTGTTCCTAATAGGTAGTATTAGGTTTGCTAGTCATTCTCTTCCTAGGAGGTGCCATCACTTTACTACCACTCTACTTTATTCCCCAATGGAGTTGCTAAAATGTAGAAATGGGGATCTAGTTCGAGTGATCACGAGAGTGTCATAGGAGTTTTGCATTACATGTGACTTCAAATAAATGATGTGGAGATAGCACGTAATGAGAAAGCTAGGAGAGAATGATAGGGAAGAGGAACGGGTAAACTTAGTGTCTTAAATGTGCAAGTGATAAATTGAAAAGTCTAGGGAATCTTGGACGTCAACTTTATAACTAATGCGACTATGATCTATAATTGCTTGAATTGATTGTTTGATCTTTGAGAGTATAGATTATGTAATAGAATGCCATTTCACCAATCTTTAAAATCTTTATTTCTTAAATGAGGAAGAGTGGCAAAGTATTTGTAGGCTCTTAGGCTAGACCATATTTATCAAATCATCTTGGTGATTGAAAAATGTTTAGTGATCAACTAGTGAGATGGAGCTTGCTCATTTTATGGCTATCTTGAATGAACTTGTTAAATGGGTATAGGCTAAGGCTAATAACTAACCTCATGAGTACATAAGCTTAATTGAAAAATGTTAAAGTTGGACATACTAGTCCAATGACCCCTATTCTAAGCTAATTCTCCTTGAGTCATGCCAAGTATAGACTAGAACCCTTAAACCTTACCGCTTAGCTTATGGTGTCAAGCTTGAATCAATAGTCGGCTTAGCTCAACATTTCAATAGAGAAAATCTAGCTTACTATAGTAGTTATTGAACTCTCGTCAAATATTATAGTTGAAGTTATGAATAAAGTTAATTAATTGAGACTTTAGATGATTTATTTGATAAATGTAACTTTGGAGAATTTAAATGATGGCTTTAAGTTTTGCATACCTTTATTATGGCAAAAGTATGAAATGCAATTGTTATACCCTCTAGTCTTAAAGCATCCGACCATATAGATCTAAACTAGTGTGTAAAGTTGAACAATAAGACACTTCATGTTTTGGTGAACCTTTGACATAGATAAGTTAAGATTACAAGTTATAGAGCAATATGAACACCAAAAGCAATAGAAGCAAAAGAATTAGAAGCATTAGAAGAGGTAATTGGAATTGGAAGTAGGAAGACATAAGCCCTTCAGTAATAGTGCTAGTAATGTTTTGAATAAGCTAGAAGCTGTCGAAAACCATCAAGAGAGGTTAGATATAGAGGATGCTTAATTCTCGAAGTATAATACATTTATTTTCATTCAATGCTAGAAATTCAAAGAATCTTCAACTATATTAGGAATGTCTATTTTAATTGATTTAATTTTCTATTACATTTTATTTAGTTTCCTTTTAGTTTTAGGCTTTCTAGCTTATAAATACTTGATAAACAATGTAACTAATGGTGATTATCGACTATTATTCATAATTACAATTTATTTTATCTCTCGTATTTAGGTATGCATGCTTCACATTACATTGGTTGGCATTAAAGTTAAGATGGCAACTAAGGGTGGTGTAGGCAATGACCTTCTTGATGGTGATTAGGAGGCTAAGGTTCATCTTAAGAGGAATAGTGCATTGCAATACTTGGGGCAATGTTTAGAGTAATAGATGGATCTTAGATTCCAGCATTTCGATGAACATTTTAAGGAGATTGTAGAACATTTAGATGCATTAGGTATCGATGCATACGGGAGGCAGTATGATAATAGAAGGCCAAGTATAGATTTAACCTGTTGTGACCTTATTGATAGTCTTGCTCCTATTCATAGGCAATACACCTATGATGATGATGATGGGGAAGAGGATGATTGATTGGAATCCGACCTCTAAGACAATCACTTGAGCTAAGGCATGTGGACTTTAGAACCTAATGTAGAGAATGCTCTCTAACCAGCCGACCGAAGATGAAGTTGCCTACCTCCACTGGTCTCACTTCCATCATTTACCGAGTTGCTATCAAATGCACATCTCTCCGAGCTAAGGAAGCACCACCAAGCCAATCTTAGGAATCCTAGTCAAACAAACCTTAGAGCTTAGACAACCTAAACTAACCTATCCTACCATCCATTGACCCTTCTAAAGCCAAACAAGTGACTATTTAACTTGTTTAATGAAAGAGTTAATCACATCAACCTAGAGGATCGCTTAAAACTATTTGTCTTTTTTTTTTTGCTAGGGTTGTGTCTAGTATTGCATTGACACTTATCTCTAAGACTTAACAACTGCATGTACCCCTAAGAATATTCATTTTTGTCTCTACATTTTTACCCCTTTTATTTTATACTAAGAATGTGTTTTCCTGTATTTGAAAGAATTTTTCTCTTTTAGTTTGTAACCTTAGGGACTTAATATAAATAGTCCCTTAAACGTGTCAACTGAATCCTTATTACATTATTGAATACATAATTAACCTTTTTCTGACCTTCTCTTAATTTTTTAATCTCTTGAGTTCGTCTTTACTCTTATCAATAATCCCTTTAGCAAAGATTGTGGCAAGTGCCCCTAAGTGTTGTTGCTCGTGCATCATATTGAGTAGCGATCTTTGGTTATGTTGTGCTTGCAAGTGTGTCATATCTTGCAAGTAGTCATGGATTTAGCTAAACCCCCATTCATTTTCATCATTCTTATTAGTGTCCTATGATACCCTAGTGATACTAAGCTTCTAGACATATCAAAGATGACATTATTTATATAGATAAGGTCATTGACTTTTTTATCAGGGGTAAAGGGGGAGAGATTCTTATAGAGATGATAGAGATTTTGGGGGTTTTCAATTAAAGATTGATATCCCATATTCTAATGGTTACTTGGGAATAGAAGAATTTTTAGATTGGATTATAGATGTAGATTGATTCTTTGATTACTTGGAGACTCCTTAAAGAAATGAATCAAGTTAGTGGCACGCAAATTGAAGGGAAAGCCATTTTCTTGGTGAGAAAGATTCAATCTAGAAGGGCAAATGAATGAAGATGTCCTATGTGAACTTGATATAAGATGAAGGATATTTTGAAGAATGAATTTCTACCCCCCTGACTATGAATAGATCTTATTCTTACAATATCGAAGATGTTAATAGTGGAATGGAACTATGAATGAATATATAATGAAACTTACGAGGTTAGCTGAAAGGAGTAACTTGCTTAAGTTAGAAGGGCAACAAGTTGTTAGATAATTAGATGTCTTGAAACCAATGTTAGGGTGTAGAATTGCTGTTCAAGTTACCTGTATGTTATCAAAAGCCAATAATATAGCACTAGAAGTAGAATTTTTGCAATATGAAAGAAGTACGATGAATTATAAGAGTTATGATGTGCATTTAATGATGCCTAGATTTGAAAGAATTAGCAAGCAATTGTAGGTATGGATGTAGGGGAAAATTTTAGGGTATTGTGCTTTCCTTTAAAAAATAAAATAAGGATATGAATGTGAATGTAGCTGGATATGACTCACCAACAATAAACACAAGTTGGTTTTTGTGACTAGAATATGGTTTGATATTACTCAGAAGCACTAAACTAATTTATCGTTTTCAATAGAAGATAGGTATAATACACTATCAAATAAAAGAGGGTTTACCACAACCAATGAGTAACTAATAAGAACATGGGGATTAAAGAGGAAGGGGCTTAGGTTGGGGTGGGGGGTGGTTTTGGGGTGGTGTTGAGGAGGTGGGGGGGAAGGGGGTAAGGGTGGGTTTGGCTAAAAGTTGCATTTTCATTACTAGCTCAATTGAGATGACATTGGCACATTTTCCACTGTCCACAATAAGAGAACAAGTTTTTCCATTCATCAAGTGGTAGGTTTGGAACAAGTTTTCTCTCTAGTCAAATTCTTCTATCGATTGGTCGTTAGGAGCTAATTAGTCTACTAGGGTTAAGAATTCTCCTTCTTCTAGTTTAACATGAATATGTTCTTCACTCTCCTCAAAAGTATTACCTTTCTACTCTTCTTCACTCTCACTTTCAAGTTCAACTTCAAGTCCGTTTCCGTTAATAACCATAAATGGCTTGTTTGTTTGGGCATTGAGACATAATGTAGCCATACCTAAGGCATTTGAAGCACTTTAGTTCATGTTGCTTCATTTTGGGCACTCTTCTTCTTAGACTTTTTAGGTTCGGTTTTAGCTTAGTTGAACTCCTATTTTTTAGCTTTCTTCCTTTCTTCATGCTTCTTAGAGTTTGTAGGTTGGAGTCAGAGTGGAGGTAGCCACCGGTGTCTCTTTTGACATTATCTTTTAACCTTAATGGCTAAGTTAATGACATCATCAAATGTATTATACGGTTGTAGCTCAACCATGTCGATAATTTCATCCCTCAATCCTCCTAAAAACCTAGCAATGGTTTTTTTTTTTGGTGTCTCATATAGTTCATAGTGCATTGTCAAAGTTTCAAAATCCTACAAGTATTCTTTTACATTGGACCTAACCTATTTGAGACATTAGATGGTATGAAGCATCTCTTGTTTAGATTAGGTTGGAACAAGACATTGGCTCATCATCCTCTTCATCAATCTCTAAGGTTGAACTGGTTCTTCTCCTTCATCTGCTCTTTTGGTGACTATCTTGTCTTACCATAGACTTGCATGCTTAACAAACAATAGAGAGGCTAGCTTAACTTTAGTGCGATCGTCACACTCATAACACTAAAAGATCTTTTTGACTTGGGGAATCTAGTCTAAATATTCTTTAGGTTAACTACTTTCACTATGAGTAGGTAATTTGAGTTTAATATTCTCTAGACCCTAATTAGCAATCCCGTTCTCACCTCTTCATCTCTGAGCTCTAATATTTACCTTGGAAAATTTAATATCATTGCTTCCATACTCTTCTTGATTTCATTTAAGCTCATTAGAGCCTCTTTTAGTTCACTTTTCTTGGTCCCTTCTTCTTTCACCTCATTTGACTTTGTGTTGACCTTGGATTAACCTAGTCAGCTCTTGTAATGACTATGTGATGTTCTACACCTGGTATTCTACATCATTATCCTTACATCTTAAATTTCCTCTAGGACTATCCCCATCATCTTGCACACCTTTACTCGACATGGTAATTATAATAGCTTAAACAAAACATAAAGACAATACAATCATAGCAACACAACTTGATTTAAATACCCACTTCAAACCTATAGTTATATGATACTCAATCCACATTGTTAAAATGTTACTAACAAATTCCACTGATAATTTCAGTAACACCCAACTATATCAAGCTCAAAAATACAACATAAACATAAAAAAATAACAACCTATAAGACAAAAGAGCTCTAAAATGCAATCTCCAATAAACCCAAGACTCCCATAGTTAATACCCACAACAAACAAAGGACTATTTAAGAGTGCTTGACGTGTCGATAGCCAAGCTTTGATACCACTTAAAGATGATGTGCATTTAACAATGCCCAAATCCTAAAGAATTAGCAAGCATTTGTGGGCATGGATGTGGGAAGAAAATTTTCAATTTTGTGCTTTCTTTTAAATAATAAAATAAAGGTATAATTGTGAATGCGGGTGGAGATGACTCACCAATGACAAACACAAGTTGGTTTTATGATTAGAATAGGGTTTGATATTACTCACACACACTAAACTAATTTATGGTTTCTAATAGGAGATAGATATAGCACACTATCCCCAAAAAGAGGGTTCACCTTAGTCAGTGAGTGACTAATAAGAACATATGGATTAAAGAGGAAGGGTTTAGGGGGGAGGGTGAGTGGGGAGGGTGAAGATTTCACTCAATAATCGAGGTAAATAATATGTTGAAGTGTAAAAGATTCTTCTTTGTTCATTAATTCATGTTTGCATCTTACAAAGCGTTTCTATTTATACCAAGTCTAAAACCTTAGTGGTAATTCATTAAATATATATAAATGTCTTGAACCCTAATGTTGGGCTAAAGGGGTAAATTAGTAAAATAATTGAGCTATGTAAATAAAACCATGCATTTTAGTATAGATCTAAGTGGGTTAGGTGTGTTGTTGAGAGCATCTAGGTAGCTCAGTTCTCAGTTTGCTAAAGTTAAGCTGTGGTGTGGGTTGGACCCAAGTAGGGGATAGCTTGGTAAAGTCTGAGTTGACTTTGGGGTGTTGAGATCTTGTCTCTTATAGCTGAGGTAAGGGCTTTGAGCTAATCATTAGCCTGGGTAAGGTTGGTGACCCCCTCCTATTGTTGGCCAACTTGAACAACTCGTCCTTTCTTTACGAGGTAGAGCTTAATAAGACCTAACCTAATAGGTTGAGGCATCTTGGTAGTAGCCATGAGGTCTTGCCGAAACCCGCCAAGGTCAGATAAACATAAGCTCGCGCTTTTGCCTCCTCCTTAGCAAACCGAATCTCTTCCCTAATCTTAGTATTTGATTTTCAACTTAATGCTTATGGTGAGAGGTTGAATTGATGACCTCATCAGGTTATAAGGCTGCAAGGACCAATCGAAAAGGTTGAAGTAGATGAGGAGATTTGTTGTGAGTTAGATGGAGATGTGGAAAAGGAGTATGAAGAAGGGGGTCAAGCATATGCACATAAGAGGTTAATGCTATCTCCTAAGCATAAGGATCAAACTCAAAGGTACTAACGATTTCAAACCAAATACACTATTAAAGATAAGGTGTTTGGACTCATTAATGATAGTGGAAGTTGTGAGAATATCATTAGAAGGGATGCAATGAAGAAACTAAAACTTCCTTTAGAGAAGCATCAAAATCCCTATGCAATAGGGTGGATCAAAACAAAGGCAGAGAAAGTATGGATGACTGAACATTGCAAAGTTCCCTTTACCATTAGTAAGTACATGATGAAGTTTATTGTGATGTAGTTGATATAGATGCCCAACATTTGAGTCGAAACAATGTATATAGGGTGGAGAAGAATTGGGTGAAATATACTTTGTTACCTTTGAAGGGTAGGATGAAGTCACTTAGGAAGAAAAACAAATTTTTATCCATCACACATGAGTTTAATTTAAAGTTAAAGAAATAAAGGGGGTTCATGTAATGGTGGAAATAATGCCAAAAGAGACACCTAACGGACTCCCACCTTTGAGGGATATACAACACCATATTGACTTGATCCCTAGGGTAAGTTTACCAAACTTACCACATTACAAGATGAATCCTAAAGAGAGTGTGGTTTTAAGGCAAAAGGTAGAGGAATTTTTACAAAAGGGACTTATATTGGAAAACATTAGTCAATGTTCTATTCTTACATTACTAACTTTAAGGAAGATGGGAGTGAGAGGATGTGTGTTCGCGGTATAGCTATCAACAAAATCATAGTGGAGGTATAAATTCCCTATTTCAAGGTAGGATGATATGTTAGACCAACTGCATGGTACCAAGTGGTTTTCAAAGATTGATTTGAAGAATGGGAAATATCAAATTTGAATTAGACTAGGAGATAAATGGAAGATAATGTTTAAGACAAAGGAGGGACTATATGAGTGGTTGGTGTTGCTATTTAGATATTTTAATGCTCCAAGTGCCTTCATGCGCTTAATGAACTTTGTACTAAAACCTTTTTTAGAAAGTTTGTTGTGTTGTATTTTGATGATATCCTGATCAATAATGGTTTAGAGGAAGAGAACTTGATGCATTTAAGATAAGTGTTATCTACATTAAAAGAACATAAGTTGTTATTCTTTGCAAATGTTGTGTCTACTGAGGATATTCAAGTGGATGACTCTAAGATTAAAGCTATCAGAGATTGACCTACACTAAGGAATGTGTTGGAATTGTGTAGTTTTCATGGATTAGCCACTTTCTATAGGCATTTATTAGAAACATTAGCATTAATACTACTCCAATGATAGTGTTTGAAGAAAGAAAAATTACAATGGGTAGAAGGAGTAGCTAGTAGCTTTTCCATTCTAAAGGAGAAGTTATGTATGACTCCAATTTTGACATTATCACATTTCAATAAGTTGCTTGAGGTAGAACATGATGCTAGTGGAGTAGGTGTCACGCCCCAATGGGTCCCTTAGACGTAACAGCTCGTCGAACATTGTACAGAAATTCAAGAATAACCCATTTGCTATTTAAGGCTTTGCCTTACAATATACAAGACATACTCACATCCAATTAGTCGAATAAGATTTAGCAATTCCAAGTAGTACAAAGACAAAATAAGTAAACATGGCATGATGAGCATCATAATATTAGGGGACTAAGGTCCCATCAAATATCCATGAGGCACTACTACTATCTAGTGGAAATAACTATTGAAGCAATCTAAATCTCTACTATAACATAAGTATAACTAAATATATATGTATAGTGGTGATCACTTTGCTCATTCCTCATCCTTCATACATCCCATTGTGCCTTGTACTAACATCTGGCATACGTCTTTCAAGTTTTAGCCCAATGGGCTCTTATAATAATGAAACACTGTTGGGGTGTAAGGTACAACAACTTAGTGAGAAAATCCCGACAAGCAATTACACACAAGTTATTTAAATAAACATATGAATGCAACAATATATACAGTTATCCAAAAACCATATACAACACAGATTTATCGTCCTCTATTGCCTGGATTGGGAAATCATGAACTACACATCGACTCTAGGTTCCAATCACTTCGGACTTTCTATTTAAAGATAGTCACAAAAGTTTATTTTTTTGTGCTATATTAAAATAAGCATAAATATAGATATATATGCCCATTTGGGGTGTGGACATGAATGGCCCACAAGCTCATCTATCCCTTAGTGATGAATCCTTAGAATCGGTTTTAATCAGAAGGCAGCATTTCTCGATTCTAAGTAGTTTCCAAAGGTCAAGATGAGGTTATGCATGAAGTATACCTCGATGCGGCCTTTCCATACCACCACGTGATGCCAACAACCTTCTTAAATGTAGAAATATCCAATGCATGATCCATTTTATTAAAGTTGGATATCATTAAATTCACTTATTGGGTGAATAACCAAATTATCACAACTTGTATTATCCTCAATCTAAATGCAAGGGAAACCAATAATTAATTAGCCAAATATGATTTAAGGTTATTTGGCAACCATAACCATATTAATCACACACAAGTAGATTTCCCAACCCCCATACATATATCTAATTTCATAAGTATCAATTACATACGTATATGAGTGCACTATGTTACAAGCACAGAACAAGCACAATTGTCATTAGAACACTCATCTAGCCATGTTGCTATTGGTCATAATAACCCGAGGGTAGCTCGGTCTTGAAATCAGTGTCACCTGATAGGACGAATAGTGATTCTATAAGTTCAAGTAGGATATCAATTATAAGTGGTTAAAGTAAATTTGTTAATTTTATTAGTTTAGATTGTTTCGATGTTTTATTCATAACTTTTTCATCTTAAGTCAGTTTTCAAGTATTTATAGCCGTTTTAAGGTTTCAAGTGTACTTTCCATTTTTGAATTCATTTAGGTCATTTGGATTTTAGAATTTCATATTTACTTCTAATCAGTTTTGGATGGCCATGTTTGAGGCTTATTTTGAGGTGCTTTTCTAACTAAGCTTAGGGTTTAAGGATAAATCAACACTAATTAATCTATAGATCTGTTTTTGCCTTTTTTTTAGGCTTGTATAGGTCACATGTGTTGCTGAAAACCTTTGGTTTTTTACCAATGGTTCAATGGTGATCACTAGGTTTTTGGTTTCACTCACCCTTCATCCATATGTCTTGCTTTTCATCCAAAATCAAAGGATTTAACTTTCCAACTTTTCCTAATGATATTCTACTAAAATTACATTATGAAAATGTTGAAAAATATGGGTGGAATTCCTCCTTGGCGTCGGTCTCCTTATAGGGAACTAAATCATCTACTTTCTATCTTTATTCATCTCTAATGCCTGTTGATAGGAATAAAAATCCGATAAGACTTATCATTAGGGCAATAACTAAAGGATTTCGAATCTTGGCGATAAGGACCCATTTTAAGCAAATCGACCCCGGAATTATTTATATACTAACCTCTTTTATCTTATTCATGTATTTTATATTCCAACAGGAATACTTATCATGCTTTTCAGGGTAATGGACAAACTCACTTAAACTTAGCTTGTGGGTTATCCATGGACCGACCTGAACCGGCGATGAGCTGGGCCGATGGATCCTATAGAAGATCGGCATCATGAAGAGCATTTATTTTATGTATTTTTCATTTTATGAACTATTTTAGTTGTATTTTGGTTTTGGGACACTTTTATTTCTTTGTAACTTTCATTTAGGGTTAGCCACCTTAAAAGTGGCAAACTTGTAATTTTGAGCACTTTTTAACCCTAGAAGTAGCAAGTATAAATACTTGCTTAAGAGAGGGTTTGAGGAGCTTATCATTTTGCAGATTATACACCTCCTTTCACGTGAGAATTAGGGTTCATACCTTGGTTCCAAACTCTTATCAATTTCAATACCAAGAGTTGAAATTGTGGCGAGTGCAACATCTTGAAATTGTGAGTTATATCAATTTCATTTTGTTGTGATTTCTTTTCTTCTCTAGTGTGTCATATCTAGGGTTGAATTGAGATATTTCTTGGTCAGAAATACTTGTTGTTATTCACGAATTCTTGTGATTATTTGAAGGAATTATCATATTGATCCAATTCATCTTTAAGGATTTCCTTGATAACGTGATTTTCACCATTGGGAAAGGATTCATATTTTACGGTTTCTCTTTGTCAAATTGAGGCTTCATTTGCTTGGATTACATGAAATTAGAGTGTTGTTAGAAGGCATTTTCATTGAGGTATTCTGATTATATCATTGGTTGTTTGAATTTCATCCTTTCATCATTAGGGTTCATTTGAAAAGTGCCATTTTTAGATCCGATTTTGCCTTGACTTGAGATAGTTATTCTTAAGTCTTTTGGATGTGCTTTTAAGTGTGTTTAGGCACATCATCTTTTTGGTATCAGAGCACATGTTGAGAGAAGGGAATTGGTTTTATTTGATTTCGTGGAGTTAATCATCAATTAGGGTGATTTAGTGAAAACCGCAAATTGTGTTGTTGTTGTGGTTTTGGGATTGCGAAATTACCTTAGCTTGGAATTTAATTTGCTGATTGTTGGAGTTGGATTGGGAAGGTTGTTGTATCATCTTATGATTAATAATTTTCGTGGAAGGAAGGAAGAATAGAAGTGTTGTTAATTCAACAATTGTTTGAGCTTAAAAAAATTACCTTGTTCTTGCCGTGACTAGTTTTGGTGTGAAGGAGGTTGTGTAGCTTGTTGTTTTGATTTCCGTTGTGTAATTCTGAATTGGAGGAGTACAATTTTCAAATTACATTAAGTTTTGATTAGTAAGGAATTATTTGAATTCAAAACATATGCAATTAAGTTGTGGGAGTTAATGATTGCTATTTGAATTTGAATTCATTATTACCAATTGAGGAAGGCTTTCAATAAGTGAAGTGGTTTGAATTTCAAATTGAAATTGCTGCCTATTTTGTTGTGAGTTGCGGTTAGAACTTGTGGGGAGTGAGGTATATTTTGTTATTATTACCGTAGAATTAGAGTATATTTGTTATTGTTTCCATTTATTATTTTTGTCGTGGAGGTGGAGTGCAATTTGTTGTTGTTGCCGTGGGAGTTATTGGTGAAGTGAGTGCACCGTGATTGAGGTGTGTGTAGTGGTGTAAATTTGTGGAGTTGTGTGGATTAAAGATGCTGCACATCAAGATCAATTATAGGTGTGAAACCGTGGCAAGAAAGGAAAGTTGAAGTAGTAGAATTTGAATTCAAAAACAAACATTAAAGTGTGAAAGTAATTAAACTTATTACTTCAACACTTGTGAGTTGAATTTAATTTCTTAACTACTTAGAAGTATTTATTTGTGCTTCACTTATTCTAATATACTTGAAGTGATAAAAAGTATTTATTGCATTGGTGACTTGTTGCACTGTGGGTGTATAAGTGTGTGTGTTGTTATCCAAACTTGTTATTGTGACGTGGTGAAGTGAAGGGAGTGTGCTACAAATTATTTGAGATTACATTTGTACTTTAGATAAATCGCATCCACAAACATGTCATATGATAGTGTGAATGAGTACATTGGCAATGAGGCCAATAGCCAAGTGGGTAGCAGACCAAGTCATCGAAATACAAATGGAAGAACTCTAGATGAGCAACTTCGGGACCTTTCCACACTTGTTACTACATTAGCAACAAGGATTGATAGGATGACATTGCCACCACCACCTGTGGTAAACCTTATGGCACCACCTAGAGTAAAGGGAGATTATCATGCTCTTAGGGAAGATAGAGATGATAATTTTGGGCTTAATCCATACCCGGACAGAGAATTTAGACCACCTCGAGGACCAGAGTGTGCGAAGCTACAGATGCCTTCATTTGATGGTAGGGGTTCCGTAGATGATTACCTAAACTGGGAGGACCAAATTGTGCAGACGCAAGTATGCCAACCTTCGAAGGTTCTTGAGGGCTCTAGTGACACGAGCCAACCCTTAGAGCATAAAATTTGTCAGACACCGATGTGCCAACCTTTAGAGGATCCTGATAATCATACTCAGACGAGCAGACCACCAGAGAGCCAGACTGTTTAAAGACAGTTATGTTCACCTTCAGAGGTTTTAGAGGGTAATGAGTAGTTGGGCCAACTATTAGAAGACCCTGAGGATCAGCATCATATAGATGAGTCAGAAAAAGAGGAAACAAACTCAATGGAATGGGTTGAGACAGGGGAGACATCAATAGATAATGAGTCCATGTTTGTGTTGCAGATGAGATACATCCTATAAATGGAGGAGAGAAAACAATCACCTACTATGGTATTCCAGATATTGGGATTCTGTATAGATACTTCTTCAGATGGATTGCTTTTAGAAAATAGAGTCTCTACTGCATTCGATCTGCCAGATTTGAGGACAAATCTTTTTGAGGCCCGAGGAGATGATAGGAATAAAAATCCGACAAGACTTATCATTAGGGCAATAACTAAAGGATTTCGAATCTTGGCGATAAGGACCCATTTTAAGCAAATCGACCCCGGAATTATTTATATACTAACCTCTTTTATCTTATTCATGTATTTTATATTCCAACAGGAATACTTATCATGCTTTACAGGGCAATGGACAAACTCACTTAAACTCAGCTTGTGGGTTATCCATGGACCGACCTGAACCGGCGATGAGCTGGGCCGATGGATCCTATAGAAGATCGGCATCATGAAGAGCATTTCTTTTATGTATTTTTCATTTTATGAACTATTTTATTTTTAATTTGTATTTTGTAACTTTCATTAGGGTACCACTTTAAATTTGCTACAGGAAAACAAACTTGTAATTTTGAACACTTTTTAACCCTAGGAGTAGCAAGTATAAATACTTGCTTAAGAGAGGGTTTGAGGAGCTTATCATTTTGCAGATTATACACCTCCTTTCACGTGAGAATTAGGGTTCATACCTTGGTTCCAAACTCTTATCAATTTCAATACCAAAAGTTGAAATTGTGGCGAGTGCAACATCTTGAAATTGTGAGTTATATCAATTTCATTTTGTTGTGATTTCTTTTCTTCTCTAGTGTGTCATATCTAGGGTTGAATTAAGATATTTCTTGTTCAGATATACTTGTTGTTATTCACGAATTTTTGTGATTATTTGAAGGAATTATCATATTGATCCAATTCATCTTTAAGGATTTCCTTGATAACGTGATTTTCACAATTGGGAAAGGATTCATATTTTACGGTTTTTCTTTGTCAAATTGAGGCTTCATTTGCTTGGATTACATGAAATTAGAGTGTTGTTAGAAGGCATTTTCATTGAGGTATTCTGATTATATCATTAGTTGTTTGAATTTTATCCTTTCATCATTAGGGTTCATTTGAAAAGTGCCATTTTTGGATCCGATTTTACCTTGACTTGAGATAGTTATTCTTAAGTCTTTTGGATGTGCTTTTAAGTGTGTTTAGGCACATCACCTGTTAATCATCATTTGAAGTTTCTAAATGTTAGGATTCTCTTAATATAACAAAGATAATTACTTCTTATACTTCTTAATAGTCACGACCAGAATAGGGAGTGAGTTCAAAGTGTCATCCTTTCCATTTTCATTGAAATTTGCACATGTAAGTTTGCTTACATGAGAGTTACAATACATTGTCTTTTATCCAAGCTAAAGTTTACAACATATCCTTTGAAATTATTGAGCAATATGGCTAAAATACATTGCTAAGGTTACAAAAGTATAGAGTTTCTTAACTATTCTAACCTACTAACACGTGATTACAATATAAGAAAAGGAAGGAGTAAGTTTTAGTTAATGCCTACTCTTGTTGGCCTCCTATTGCACACGCCTACTCCAACTTCTTTGCTCCCTTTTCTTGGTGTGGACTTGTGTTTTTTCTTTTAATTTGGGCTCTTCTAAAACTCCTTTAAGTGGCATGCGAGGCTATTGAAGTTGGGGGATTTAAGTGAAGGTTTTTCGACGGTGGTTTCTCCTTGAAGGTGGTGGTGTGGAAGTTTAATGGTGGTTGTTAGGCCCTTTTGGAGAGTGTTTTGTTGGTGAAGAAAATCATAGGATAAATGCCTAAGCTTCATGTGTAGATGGGAGCTAAATGAGGGGCTTTTAGTTGCTTAAGTGATAGGTTGAACACATTAGGTAATAGGGTAAGTTGGTCAAAGGACTTACATGTTAGTTAAGGATATGTTTTAGGTTAAATCACTTGATGTTTTTGGTAATGGTCTTTTCTATTAGAATTAAGGTCTTATCTATGTCCTAAACCTACACACCTAGGAGTACTTAGTGAATTACAAGCCCTTGGACTAAGTGTGTTGTCTCCTCTTCCTCCCTAAGATGTGGTCGGCGGTCCTTGATGGGTTCCTAGGCCTTTAATTGTTTTGTCCATTAGTTAATCAATGAAGGTTAATTAGGGCTTAATTAGGGTATTTTTAGAGGTCTAAATGGATCATTTGTTTAAATTAATAATAGGTGTGAATTGGCCAAATCGTCCCTCTTACTTCATGCCATTTAAGAGTGATCTTTAGGGGAAATTATTTCCTACCAATTATATTTTTTAATTTGATTAATTAGTATGACTAATTCTCACTAAATTATGTGATCTTTTATATTATTCTTAGGGTAGATTATCACTTTTAAGCTTTCGGTTCCAATTGAATTGGAAATTTAGGTTTTCTAAGCTTAAAGTTAACTTCAACAATTCTTAATGTGGGTCTAGGATTTGTTAATCGATTTAGGATTTTAGAATTTTGAATTTGGGTCTTGAGTAAATTGTAGTTAGGGTTTATGATTCTTAATGTAAATTTTAGGGTTGGGATTTGGCCAGGTTTTTTATCTTCTAAGTTTTAGGTACATTAGTCATGTTGATGATCCTAGAGCAAATCTTAAGTTTAAAGTCGTACTTTCATGTTCATTTTCTAATATATTTTCTAATACTCCCACTAGACTTAGCTCTTGATCTTGAAATTTTTTCAAGGTTTACAGTAGGAATAGGAGATGTTTTGTCTTAAGAGGATTAGTAGCAGTATGCATGCTAGGTGGTGTCAATTAGATGTTTCCTTTCATATTGAAGCATAAATTTGGTGTTTAGAATCGAGTTGATGTTTTGCGTAGAAGAGCATCTTTATTACTCACATGAGTAATGAAGTTGTAGGACTTGAACAACTTAAGGGTGAATATTGGCATAATGAAGACTTTGCTAATATTTGGATAAAAGCTTCTTAAAATTTGCCAATTGATGGATTTTATGTGCATGATGGATATTTGATGCATCAAAATCAGTTGTGCTTGCCTAGAACATCCCTACGTAGACAAGTGATTAGGGAGTTACATAGAGAAGGTGTAGCAAGACATTAGGGACGTGATAAAACACTTGTAGTAGTAAATGAGAGATTTTATTAGTCGTACTTAAGAAGAGATGCTTATAGGTTTGTTGAAAGATGTATTATGTGTCAAAGGGCAAAGGGATAAATCAAGAATATGAGCATATACATATCTTTACCTGTACTTATCCATGGATTTTACATTGGGATTACCTAAAACTCATAGAGGAGTTGACTTTATTTTCATGTTGGTTAGTATATTTTCAAAAATGGCTCACTTTATTCCTTATCAAAAGACTTTTGACGTGATTAATGTTGCAAAATTTTTTTTAAGGAAGTTATACGATTGCATGGAGTTTCGAAGTCAATTACTTTTGACTAAAACAACAAGTTTGTGAGTTATTTTTAGAGGACTTTGTCAAAGATGTTTAACTCTTCTTCAAACTTCAATAGTATAGCTCATCCACAAATTGATGGGAAAACTAAAGCAATGAACATGACATTAGGGAATTTGATTCGAAGTATCTGGGAAGACAAGCCTAAATAGTGGAATATTGCATTATCACATGTAAGGTATGCATATAACAATGTTATGCATAATGTAACTAAAAGATCACCAATTTCAATTGTGTGTATTAAGGCTCCTTAGCATGCTCTTTGGATCTAATCAAGTTGCCTAAGGTTGAAGGAACCTATGTTTCAGCTAAACACATGGTAGAGCAAGTTATTGAAACTCACATGAAAGTGAAAGGAAAACTAGAGGCTGCAAATCAAAGGTATAAATCTACAACAAATAAACATAAAATGCTTGAGAATTTTAATGTGGGTGCTCAAGTCATGATACATCTTTAGAACGAAAGGTTTCTAGTGGAAATTTATGGTTAATTGCAACAAAGAAAGTATAGTCCATATAAAGTGCTTCAAAAGATCAATAATAGTACTTATGTAATTGATCTTCCTAGCAGTTTGGGCATTTTCAAAACATTTAATGTAGTAGATTTATCTTTGTTTCACGATTCTCCAATTCCTTTATATCGAAGCTCAAGGTCAAGTTTTTTTTCAAGTGAAGGAGATTGACATAAACAAATTAGGATTACAAGTTATGGAGTAATATAAACATCAGAAGCAGAATAACTAGAAGTATTGGAAAAGACAATCAAAATCGGAAGCTAGAAGACATAAGTCATTTAGAAATAGTGTTAGTAATGTTTCAAACAAGCTAAAAATTGTGGAAAACCATTAAGAGAGGTTGGAAGGTATAAAGAAGGGTTCATTTGTAAAGTCTAATTTGCTTGTTTTCATTGTATGCCAGAAAGTCAAAGAATTTTTAATTAGATTAGGAAAGTCCATTTTGATTAATTTGACTTCCTATTATAATTTTATTTAGTTTCCTTTTTGATTTTAGGTTTCTAACTTATAAATACTTGATAGAAGATGTAACCAAGGATAATCATTAACTATTATTTATAATTATAAGTTATTTTTTCTCACATGTGTGGGTATACACGTTTCACGCGGAGTCATCCTTGAAAGTTTCCTCATTGTCAAATTGGAAATAAATTGTGTCCAAACCAAGTGCCCAACACCAAGCAAGTGGAAAGAAGGGATTTTCTGCTAGGAAGGAGCCCCACGGATCTTGCTTTCTGATTCCAACAATAATAGCTAAACAGACCCTTCCAGTCGACATGTTGTCAAATCACAAGTTTTGCTACCACTATGCCATATGATATATTACTCTGCAGCCGCCAAGTGAAAGGCCACCCGTGGCCCTGTCAAAGCTGCATTCTGTTCTTTAAAATTAATCTCTACACATTTATTTATTACTGTAAGATCCATCGTAATTCTTAAACGAACTTCTCCTTATAATTTCATATGCCATCACTGGAAAACTTATGTAGTCTAAACTAAGGAGAAGTCCCCCAAATAATAATAAGAAGAATGATACAATATATATAAAATGGAAACCCTGAGCCAGTTAAGCTCGTTCGATTTAATAATTGAATCTCTGCATCGCAAGTTTATAACAGCGAAGCAAAGCACAGCACACACCAGCTTTTGCATATGCCTTGCCTGTGACTTTCATCCCTTTTGTTTGAGGGAAACTACTTATTATTATTAATGATTTCACTTGTGTGCATGCATTTGTTGGTAACAATACGCTCTTAAGAGACTTTCCCCACTTGGCTCATGATTTTTCTTAATTATTATTATTATTATTGTAAAATATAGTAATACTTAGATAAATTATCATCAGCATGTTATTACAAGTATATTATATTTACGGTGAAAGTAAAGAAAAATATGTACTATTACTTGTTGCCAATCACCTCCTAATCTTGAATCTGTTGGCTCACACCGTACTAACAGTCTTTTTCCAGCAGCTAGTTAGCTAAAATTCAATTACTTTGAGATAGAGAGATGAGTCAAACCAGGGACACGTACCAGAAACGTCGCATCGTCAAGTGCGTGTAACATCAACACTCTCTCTTGTACACGACAATCGCTTTCTTACCTTAAAGCAAAAACATCCCAATGAAAAAGTATATTTGATACAATATTAGATATGTTCTAATCCTACGGATACAATATTAGATATATTTGAATTTGATCCTAACACGTTTTAAGATATTTAATAAAAAAAAGTATTTTAATTTAAATTTTGTATAAATATATACGATTATAGTAAAATAAAGAATCAAAGTATCGTAATATCATCATATATTAAATATTAATTAGAATTAATTTAACAATAAACTGTAGTTTGAGGAAAGACAATAGATATGAATAAGTAGCTAACATATTCAAGAGTCACACATTTATGTTTTTTTTTGCACCCATTGCATGGGACATGCAAATCGTGTAAAATAGATCCACTGAGTAGAAGAGAATATACTCCAGCACAGTGTGCACACTAAACCTCCTTCTCAACTCTAAAAGGAATCTCCGTAGGCATAATCATGACAAGTATTGAAGATATAAAAAAATGGAATCTGCACGCCCTGTGCAATTTCTAGATTTTCAAAGAATTAACCTTAGTGTAACTAGTAGGGTACCATACATCTCACATTTCGAGCCCTATAAATACCCTAGCTAGGAGGCATTCTATTTTGAGCATCACCACTCCTAGATCTTGATTACTTATCATTTAGGATTTCATAATATTATATTATATTGTTCAGTTATATAGCTTTTGCCATGGCAAATTCCAAGCTTTCTATTGCTTGTGCTTTCATTATTCTTCTAGTGACATTATCAAGTGATCATATAATTTACGGTGAATCTAGGCAATTGAAGGATACATTTGATGCAGCCACGATGGGAGGGTTGATAAGTGAACAATCCGCCTTGCGCCACCACGCTTTCCAGCATCAAGCGCGACTCGAGGGCACCAACTCGGGTCATAGCCCGGGTGTCGGGCACATCATGATGCAAAGGGATGATCCTGAAATTTCAGGCCAGAGTCCTGGTGCCGGTCATCCCATTGGTCCCCGTGGAGATGCATATCCATAATATGGGTATATGTAGCATTTCATTGATCCTCGTGGAGATACATATCCATAATATGGTTATAGTAGCTATCTACATATCCATAATATGATTATATATAGCATTCCATTGATACCCGTGGAGATGCAGATCCATAAAATGTTCTAGTAGCTACGTATATGACTAGATATGCACAAAAAAGAAGAAGAAGAAGAGTGTTCTTATGACTTTGTAAATAGAATGATTACAAGCATGCATGATACTTATACGTGATTATATTGTATCTATGTTCTTAGCCTGTACTATATTGACTCTTTTAGAAAATTCTTGTATATATTGAAAATATTATGCATTTAATTCCTTTTTTTTTTTTTCTTTTGATGTTACTCTCTTACCAGCTCAAACTCATCATGCTAACAGAATGATAGTGAAAAAGGCACATGCACCTTATCACAAAATAATGATGCCCTTAAAAATATATTATAGAAATGGATTTTTTTACTTTTATTTTTCAATTTCAAGGGAAAAACTTAACAAACACTTATCTTCTCAAATGACACACTCTTTTTTTATATACTTTGAAAATAAGAAAATCATCATTTACAAATATTCTTATTTCTTTAAATCATTGCCCTTGTTATAATTATTTATCTCTTCTATAAACTTTTGTTAGTTCTTTTATTACATAAAATAAGGGAAAATTATAAGAGATGAGATCAACTTTTGGAGTCAAGTTCAAACAAAGGATTAAACTTTTAAATAGTTAAAATAGATAATTGACATAATATTAAATGATTAAAATAGAAGATGAATGTTTTGTTAAATAATTAAACAATGGATCTGTTACTATCCTAGAAACATGCTCAATGGCTCAAAAACATAATCTATTACTATTTATAATAATATAATAATGGGATTTCCTATTTAAATCATTTAGTATAATGTTGATATTTTATTTGAATTATTTTAAAGTTCGATTATTTATTTGAATTTGACTCTAAACATTGATCTTTTCACTTGTAGTTTTTCCCATAAAATAAGCTAATATAATGATAAAAAAAATTAACAAAATTCATCAATAATTTAAAATGAAATAATAATATTTGTTTTAGATTTTATCATCTAGAAAGCATGCGATGATAAATGATTCAATCTTTATTAAATACATAACTCTTAATGAACTTTCTCAATTTCCTTTCTCATTATTTATCATTTTTCCCAAACCTAATCAAATGCTAGACCTTAAATCTGAAGTAAGATTTGAGCGTTATTTAAACATTAGATATCAAATGAAAAAACAGGCAAGGATACAAACAGAGAAAGTCTAACCAGAGACACTTGTATATTGCTTGCAATGCTGAGACTCGTAAACATATCTTTTGTGAGATTCGTTATTCATCATCCTTGCAATAACAAGGACGAGTGATGCAAAAAGCTGTCGTCAAAAGATATTAGTGACACTCCTTCTATCGTAACAAGAGAAAGATAGATAGATAGATGGATGGATGGATAGTGTGATGTAAATTATGGGTGATAGTTATTTTGAAAATTATTTATTTTAATATTATATATATGTAAATTTTATTAATATTTATACATAACTTATATATAATATCATGTATATATCAATTATTATTATTTTTTCATCTAAAACCAAAATTACATAACTCCTTGCTCCGATTTTGGAAAGTAATATGTTTTTCGCGTGCAAATCATGATAACTTTCATTTTATTTGATTCGGTTGTGGTTGGGAATTCATTATATAAATCACCCTCTTGCCGTTCATGAAGCACGGTTCTTCCTGATTGAAGAACCTGACAGGTAGTAGTGGTTGCAACAAGAGACTATTATTTTCGTATCCTCGTTCTTGTATTTTTTTTTCCCTTTTTTTTTTCTATGAAATCGCAATTAGGTATGAATTTACTCTCTAAATTTTCAAATATCGCAAATAATCCCTCTAAACTTTAATAAATTAGTAAAATAAAAGATACTTACTTTTCTTAATTTAATGAAGCATACTAGATTCAAATTTTAATGGGTATTAAAGCACATTTTGACAAATCCAAGGGTGTTGTCACATTAAAATCAAAGTTTATAGGGTCATTTTTCAAGAAGAATTGTCGTGCTAAGTAAGTTTGTGTCCAAGAGCGATGATAAGTGCTCAAAATTTTTCATGGTGCTAAAAAACTCAGCAAATTTTCAATGGGCCAAATAATGTCAAACTACCTTCGACAAACTAAAGCAGCTCCTAATGAACTCACTTGTGCTTTCTAAGCTAGCCCTAGGTGAAGACTTGTACCTCTACCTATCAATCAATGACTAGGCTCTCTCATTTGTATTAGTATGAGCAAAGGGAAGAGAGCACAAACTCGTATACTATGTCAGTTATGTCCTCTAGAGGTCAAAAGCCAGATACATAAAGGTAGAAAAGTTTTCCCTCACAGTGGCAGTCTTAGCGATAGCCTCACTTTAAAGCCTACGAAGTAATAATCTTAACTAACCAACCACTAGGAAATATCTTACACAAGCCTGATGCGCCATAATGGATGGTGAACTACATGCTCAAGCTCAATGCCTATGGAGTCTAATACTGATTGCACGAAGCGATTAAGACCTAAGTCCTTGTAAACCTCATTGTTAGATACATCGTGGAAGAGGAAACATCGAATGACAGTGACAAACCGATGTAGACTCTCCATGTTGATGACTCATCCACTTGAAGGGGGAATGAAGCAAGACTTGTCTGACATGGACTACATGGGATTGAAGTATCATATGCCCTCAAGTTCGGATTCCCATCATGCAATAACAGGGTGAAATACTAGGCCTTAATAGCTAGCCTCAAACTTGCGAAAGACATCGGTGTAGAAAAGCTCGAGATTTTCTTAGACTCCTAGCTCGTAGTCCAGCAAGTTAAAGAAGAATACACAATGAAGGATAGGGGTCTGACTAGATACCTTTAGGTTGTATGTACCATCACCTCTCTGTTTTGTTCTCGAAACATTACTAAAGTTCCTCAAGTTGAGAACTTCAAAGTAGGTAAGCTTTTAAGGCTGCATCTACTAGTATTCTTGACCTGAATAAATGAGGCAGGAAGGTCTTCACTGAGTACTTCCTTAACAAGAGCATCAACAAGAAACAAGTTCAAGTCATGAAAATATAAATTGCATCGGTCGAACTATGTTAGATGGATACAATTCTTGATTATTTGAAGAATAGCATTGTCCCATTAGATAAGAAGGAAGCAAAGAAGCTCATGTACAAGGTAGAGAATTACACTAACATTGACGACCTCCTTTACAAGCGAAGTCTAAGCTCTCCCCTCCTCTGATGTGTCCAACCTAAAGAGGTTTAATAGATACTTGTAGAGCTCCATGTTAGGGTGTGTAGCAACCACATCAAAAGCCAAGCACTCTATGTTTAAGCTCTCTAACTTAGCTATTACTGACTTACCATGAGAGAAGATCCTAAGCAGCTCATTTAGAGATGCCCACAATGTGAAAAGCACATACCGTTATAGCGTACACCGAGTAATTACCTACAATCCCTCATAAGCTCATGGCCCTTTGCCTAATGGGAAATCGACATCTTAATACCTTTTCCCCAAGCTATAAGTCAACAATAGTATTTCATCATAGCTATCGATTATTTCACAAAGTAGGCAGAGGTCAAAGTTGTAGCTAAGATAACTATGAAGTATGTCTAGGCCTTTATCTTCAACAACATCTTGAGTAGATATGGTGTCTCTTAGATGCCTATAATAAACAACGAGACCTATTTCAACAATAAAAAATTCAAAAAGTTTTGTGACGAGCACAACATCAAGTTACATTACACCTTAGTAGCACACTCCTAACCTAATGGGTAAGTTAAGGCTATAAGCATGATAGTGCTCAACAACCTTAAGAAAAGGGTGGACCAAGCCAAAGGCAAGTGGGTGGATGAGCTCCTAACTATTTTGTGGGGATACAAAATAATACACAAGACCTCCACTAGAGAGAAACCATGTTCAAGCTCACATTTAGCTCAAAAGCTATCTTCCTTGTCAAGTTGAAGCTTCCCAACATTAGGACTTAGAACTTATACCCGATGGCAAACAAATTAGACTTCAAGCCAACCTCAACACGATAGAAGAGATCCAAGACATTGCTAAGGTTTAGGTAGATCCATATTGGCTTTAAGTTGCCTACTACTATGACAAAAGGGTCAAGCATAAGGTCTTTCGACTAAGAGACCTAGTTTCCAAAAAATTAGAAGCCATCAGATCTCAAAAGGGGTAAGAGAAGCTCACACCAAACTGGGAAGACCCAATCAAAGTTGTAAAAGACTTAGGTAATGAAGCGTATAGATTAGAAGGGCTTGCTAGTTGGCTCATACCTTAAATATGGAACCCTGACAATCTTAGACCATATTTTGACTAAGTATAAAATGAGTTGATGTACGTAATCAATTATAATGAAAAGTTTTTTCTTTACATTATGAGCTTATATTACACTCCATTGGAAATTTTTACTCAAGTCCTAGCCTCCATCTAAGGTGAACAAACTCTTAACAATTAAAGAATATTAAGTCCATACTTGCACCCTGACTAATAGGACCTTGGGCTTATGCCAATGCCTTAGCTAATGGACTTTTGATGCTACCAAGTTCACACCTACACTTTAACAAACAAACCTCTAAGTCTACGCTAGTGCCTTGGCAAATGAACTTCTAATTTTTCCTAAGTCCACACTTCCACAAAAGTGATTGGACCCCATGCTCCTTGAACACCCTAGAGTTTGAGCACTTAACCTCTTTAGAGCACATCAAAGGAGCAACACCCTTCAACCATACTTGATGCTCATTAACAGGACTTAGGTCTGAACATCTAAGTACCCCAAAACCTATGCTTTTTGACCACCTAAGAATCTAAGCACTTAACCTCTTCTAGTCACATCGGAGGAATGATACCCTTCAACCATGTTTATAACTCATCAACAGGACCTAAGTCCAAACATTTGAGCAACCATAAAAAGTACAATGTAAAGATACATAATATAAACAAAGAAGATAACAACACATAAGCAATGGGAGGAATGCACGGACAACAAACACTTAGAAAAACTTTTCCATTGATTAAAGGGCAATTACATAATACATCCAATAAGGCTAAAATCCTGACCCCAACAAGCAAGAGAAAAATGCAAAAAGAGGTAAAGGAAAGCACTATGAAAATTACAAAGGCTCCCATAATCATCTAAGCTAGCCTTAATTAAGCATTAGAAAACATCATCAACATTCGATACAATAGCCTACTTGATGGGTGTTGGCTCGATAGGAAGTAGAGGATTAGAACTCAGTGGAGGGGGAGGAAGATCTTCAACACTTAAGTCTTGGCCCTACATTATAACAAAGCCTAACTTTACAATAGCTTAGCCCTACTCCATAATAGCCTAGCCTTGCTCTTTAGTAGGAACCTCCTCAACCATGCCCTAACTTTGACCAATGGGTAACGCCTCTTCTTCAAGTTCAACCTTCCCAACAACTTCTCTGCCTTTAACTGCCTCGAGAGCCATGACATCGTCATCACCACAAAAGGTTAAGCAGCTTAAGTCATATTCTGAATGCACACTCAACACCTCCAACCTAGTTGTCCCAATGTCCTTTGTGAACTTCTTGTCCTATAACTGCCCACTCGTCATTGGCCATGATCTTGTCAAAGATCTCCTTTTCCATAAACACCTTATCCTATTCAACAGCAATCTTAACTCAACCAACCTTGGCCTAGAGCTGCTTGATCTCCTCCCAAAGGCTTCTCTTTATAGCTACATAGCCTCTCTGAAACTTGTAGCTAACTCTATACCTTAACCAACTAACTAAATAGCTACTGATTACACTCCTCTAACTGGTTAACATTAGCATCGAAGTCCACATTCAACTAGGCTTTACTCTTCAGCCAAGCTTTAAAGGTTCCTACCTTAACTTCATCCCTCATCCGAAGGTTGTTAGACGTAGCAACTCTTTGCTAAGCCTTAGCCTAGAGTCTCCAAACCTCTGCCTTTGTTCTCTACGTAAGGTTAGATAATTCATTAGCAAATTTCACATAACCTCTGTAGAGTCTTCAATGTTTTTGCACAAAGAGTTCATGCTCCTTACAGAGCTCCCTTACTTACTTGAGGTCCAATCCCCAAACATTGAAAGACTTCATCAAGTATGATGAGAACTTTAAAGAGACAAAAAAAAAAAAGAGTCAAAACAATGTACTAATTCAAATAAAAACAAAGAAAAAGACAAAGTACAAGATACATACATCGTATAGTTTAGCGCAGATTAGCCTCTCTACCAACTCTTTGGTCATCAGATGGAAGCTCTCCTCAATGGTAGCCACATCTTGGGGTAGCATGAATCCTCTCAAAATTTCCCAGCTTTTCTTACCATCCCCTAACATAGAATCTACGTTGGAGACTTCCTATATATGTCAAAAGGTATTGTCTTTAACCTTAGTAGCTTTAACACCCTAAAGGCTGGTACAGTAGACTCCTTTCCTCTCATCGTAGAATCAATGGCCAAACTAACCTTCATTCTCTAGACTTGATGCTCAAGCAAATCAACCTCATCCAGTTAGATAAGCTCCACCTAGGGTCTCTTCTTGCTAACCCCCTCACCACCTTTGCTCTTCAGCCTTAGCTTGGTTGGGGCATCCATCAAAGGATACAGAGCAAATTTTTAGGTAGGAGCACAAAGTTCTTTATCCTTATAGATAAAGGAGCATCTCGGGACTTCAGAGGGAGTGCCCTCTTCTACATAGTCGGAGCAGCAACTTTCTTGCCTTTCTTTACAGTGATAGTAACCTTACACTTGGCAAGTCTATCAACAACAAAGCTCTCCCTAAGTTGCATGTCTGCATAGAGCAGAAAAACACATTAAAAAAAGAAAAAAAAAAAAAGAGAAAACAAAAATACAAAGGAGTAGTTACCATGCTGAGCATGAGCTTTCAAGGAGACCCATCCCTTAGTAGATCGAATGAACAACTTCTCCACAGTAAGCCCACTTTAGCATGGCAATTGTAGCAAGCATACCTTCTTTACCTTCAGCAAACATGTTGTTAATTAGTTTCCCATTATAAAGGTATTCATATACAACTCTCAAGGTGTTTTAGATATCTCTTAACCTCCACTTCATCTCAGTAAGGATCTAATCAGTAGCAAATTATTACAAGGACCCAAGTAATGGATCGCCACTAGCCTAATTAGATCTACCCACTCTATCCAGGAGCTTGGCTCCTCCTTGGTAGACTCCACTAAAAATTTGCTCTTCCAACCATGCACTAAGGAGTCCAACTCAACAAATTGCTTCTAGCCTAAGGGACTTGTCAAGTAGTCCCATTGTTTCATCAATCTCTTCAACCCATAGAAATACTTAAGTAGCTAAGGAGTAGCATGCAACACAAAGTGCACACACAATGCCTCAAATGCGATTAGTAACTTACATATGTTAGGCATGTGCTGTGTGGGTGAAACATGGTAATACATGGAGAATGCCTCCTAAAACTCAGAAAATGGAGGTCGTAGTCCAAACTTAGTGCTTTACATATGGGCAAAAGTGGTGCCCAATAGTAAGAGTGACCCTATTGTTAGCTTAAAGACACTCCAGCTTCCATCCTTGAGGATGAATGCAAAAGTATGCCCTAATGTCCATGAGCTTCTCATAAGTAAAAGTACTCCAAATGCCATTAAGAGTGTTCACGTCCTCTACTGTGGTGTAAATAGGCCACAAGGACCTCTTATCCTCACCGTTATCGAGGTAGATGTCGTGACGGATCCTAGTAATCTCAACCGCAACATCAATCTCTCTCCCTGTATTCCTACTGCTCAATTCCTTAACCATATCAAACGAACACTATGAGACTTCCTCCGTCACTAGAGGTGGAGTACTCCTCTCACTTTCCCAGTCTAAGAGAGTTTAAGAAGATAAAGATGAAACAATCACCATATCTACTTGAATCAAAGAAGAACTTAAACCATGTGAAAATCAAATGAAGTTTGAAGGCAAGGTATGGAATCTCGCACTCAATGATAAAGAGAAGTGATTGCAAAAGTTGAAAGTGTTGAAATGAATCTATCAACCGTTATTTGTAGGCAATAGCAAGGGAAATGAAGGAAGCAATGTGATACGATACAGTTTGACTCGATCTTAACATGTGTCCCACATTTCAAATGGACAATGAAGATCTCGTATGCATGTTTAACACATGAAAACCTCACCTAGTATAAGCATTGTCGAGTCTAATTTTTTGCATTCCCATTCCTAATCCGATCTAGACTAGACCCTATGCTCATCTAATGTAAATCCTCGACTTGAGTTAGGAATTTCGTTTGATTTTTGGAGTCGCCACCCAACTATTGTTGGGAAATATTGAATTAAGACTAAAGGAGCAAATTAGTCTTAATTTGGACCACTAGTCGTTGTTATTTCCTCTTATCTTTTTTGAAAAGAAGAAAAAGGAAAACTAGAGTTTCTAAGTCCGGAGGCTAACCTATTAAAACCTTACGGTTACCACCTAATCTCCTAAAATTGTTCCTATTTAGAAATGTGTTTTATTATGTTTCTGTTACTTTTATTATGTTTTTGAATTATTTCAAAAAAAATGATTTTTTTTTTAATTTCATTTTATGGGTTGACCCGAATGGGTGCCTACGTACCTGCTATCTAGGATCAAACAAGCCGTAGTTCTCTTTTTTGAAAACTTTAAGTGTGTTTGTGAATTTTAATTTTGAAATCCCTTTCGATTTATGTTTTTAACATTTTTGGGATTTTTTCTAAAAAATCTAAACCTAAGCTTAGTAATTTGATCTTTTTGAAAACAATTTTTGGGGAAAACATCAATTTTGGATTTATTTGAGAAAATGATTTTTCTAAGTGATAAAACTCATTTTTTTTTTCTATCTTTATAATTTTTGAATTTTTATTAATTTTTATGATTTTTCTTTTTTTTTCTGTAATTTTATGATTTTTTATCATTTTCATGATTTTTATTATTCTTCTACATTTTTTTTATAATCTTTCTAAGTTTTCATGATTTTTATAGTTTTTATGATTTTTATTGATTTTTATAATTTTTGTGAATTTTTGTTAAAAAAATTATCCTAAATTATTATCTATCCTATTTTGAAATCTAAAGTTCTATTATTATTTTTCTAATATTTATATTGTTTTTCTACATTATTATTATTATTTTTTATTGAATTTTTGAATTTTTATTATTATTTTTTTATTTTTCTACATTATTAAATCCTAAAAAAAAATCTAATTTCTAACATTTTCCTATTTATAGAAAATAAAACATAAACAAATAAATAAATAAATAACCAACAAATTAATTAATAAATAAATAATAATAAATAAAATCGGAATAAAAATAAATAAATAAATAAATAAAATAAATTGGAAAAATCCGGAAAATCCGACTTACCTGGATCAGGGTCGGTGCGTGGGTCGGGTCAGTCGAGTTCGAATCGGTCGGTCATGGTAGCGAGGAGTGCTCGTTCACGGCGTTCCGGCAGCCTTTTGCAACGGGTAAGGTGTCGAATCCTAGCTTCTCAAGGATGCTGAATCCAATGGTGGCGGTGGTTTTCTCTCAAAACGTCTCCTGGTGGCGGCTTGGCTTTGACCGGCGGTTCGCGATTTTGGGTTTCCTCTGATGCTCTCCGATTTGCTCTCTTTTCTCACTTTCTCTCAATTGTGATTCGTGATCTGGCTTCCTCCACTCTTCCTCTATTTATAGGCACTTGAAATCGAGCTGGATAAGCTCGGATTTCCACCGATCAAAGCAAATCGGATCGACGGTTAAATAAACCAACTCCGATTCATGTAAATCCATCGATTTGTTGCGATTTGATTCCAATTGGATGATGTTTATCTCAATTCTGTTGAAGATCTGTTGGATTTGTGCAAAAAATCGAATCGAAACGGCCGAAATTCGAATTTTTCCTTCGCCGGCGATCTCGGACCCGAGGTAGGAGATGATCACGCGCCTGGCGCGTGCATTTCCTCCAACCAATCAGATGCTACCACGTGTCCTGGATAAGTAAAAAAACTCAAAACGCGGAAACTGCCTCGCCCGCAATTCGAACCTGCGACCGAGCCCTCCTGCGCGCGCCTTAGCCCATGGTCCGGACCAGCTGGGCTAGCTCATTTTCCTGATTTTCTTTTATTCGCAAATTGCATATATGCAATGCGATTTTTTTATTTTTTTATCTTTTTTGAAACTTCAAAAATTTGCAAAAATTCTTTATTATTTATTATTGCCATTTCTGAAATAATTTTTCAAAATTGATTTGTTTTCCTATTTATTTTTATTTTTTGAATATTTTTATTATTTATGCTAAATTAAAGAAAAATTGAATAAAATTGGAAAAAATTAAGAATTGATTATTATTGATTATTGTTCATTCCTAGGGCAAAAATGGGGTGTTTACAAGCATGATAGCTATCTTTGCCATACACACAAATAAATTCAATTAAGTCTTCCTCAAGAAGCCACTACAACCTTAGATCAAACACTCTCAAAAGATCCTCAGAATACTCAATCTAACGAAGAGCCTTGTTTAGCTAAGCTAATCTCGAAGGGGGGTATAACCCAGCATACCGCTTGCTTAACCTCGATCTTTCTAATGCCAACTCAAGAAGATTCTCTCCCCAAGTTAGTAGTGCTCAACCCAGATACCTACCTACTCGAACTATTTATGATAGCCATTACCAATTCAGCTGGACTTAGGGGGGAAAACACAATAGCTCGGTAAATCGCTTACTCGCCCTCACTCCAAAAAGGCCAACTAAAGACTAATTCCTCTTCATCAATTTTGTTACCATAGGTGTAGCCAAGCTTAGCATTGGTTGCTTGGTCACTCCACCCATACCTAAGTGACAACACACCAAGTTAGAAGCTAAGTTAGAAACCCTAGCTAGGAGCTTAACTCAGTTGTTAACTAACCTTGAAGACCTCAAAAGCCCAACTCATCTTAAACTCCCCCTACTAAACAATCATTAGCAAGAGTTGGGGGGTATGGGGGTAAAGGTGGGGGAATAGGAGGCTGAGTTACAAGTTTTGATGTTGCATTTTGGAATTGGGCCCTTTAGGCCTAATCCAACCTAATCAGCTGTAACCAAGCTTCAAAGACTAAGGATTGGAAGCCTAGGACTTGGTTCTAGAATTAAAGATTAGTCTGAGCTAAGGTAAGCAACTCGAATTGAATAAGAGCTCAAATTGGCCGCACTTACCAGATAGACAAGAGGTTCTAAGGAAGTCATGGCTTGCTTAGGGAAATAACAAAGACATAAAATACGAGATAGGTCTACCTATCATGTCTTAATGCCACCTACCTAATTGTCTCACCCCTAACACCTATAAATAGGGATTAATAATACTTAGATTAAGGTTGGAAATCTAAGCTCCTTACTTTCTCTTAAGCTTATTGACTTCACAATACTTGTTGTGCTGACTTAAGCATTAGAGTGTTTATGCCAGAATCACCATCGGCTTCCCTTTAAGCTTACGTCTATTCTCTTACAAGTGTTTCCACCTAGGAGAAATCTTAACAACATTTTGTAACCTTAAAATTGTCAAACTAGACTAGGTTCCCAAATATTAAAATCTAAAAAAAAAAAAACTTAATATTTCACTGAAGACTTGGAAACTGTTAAATCGCATATGTGTATTTTGACTCAAAAATTGATCCCTTGACCCAAGAAATCATTTTTTTACCCTAAAATGTATTTTTCCTAACTTTTCATATTTTTAACCTTTTTTTTCCTAATTTTTTCTTTTTAATTTTTTTTCTATATTCTTATTTTTTTTTTTTTGGTTCGTAACTCGGCAACATTAATATAAAAGGAAAGGCTATAACTAGAATGCTAACTTAGCTTCTTCGTACCATAGATAATTAGACACACTCTTTCTTTATGTAACCCTATTCATCTACACCTCTCTCTCTTCCCATTGTGACATAAATCTACCAATCAATTTCAAGGTAAGAAATTTATCTCTTCAACTAAAGATTTGTGATTCTATCCAAAGTGCTATAATGTTTTTAACAAGAAATATGTTAGCTAGTTTAAGGGAATAAGGAGTGTAGTGAAAGGCAAAATTTGTGGAGGTGTTTCCAAAAAGGTTAAAAGAAAATTACCACCTTTTCACGAAAACTTTCAAGATACTCTAAATTGGATTATCCTTAAATCATTTTTAACTAGTTTTGAGTGCTATTCAAGGAAAAATCCAAAGGAATAGTTGTGATTTTCTAAGAAAGATCATAATTCTAGTCCCATCTACATTATAGGGCTTTTGAGACACTCATTATAAGGTAAAAAAGCAAAATTGAAACTCGCTTAGATTTCATTAATTCTAACGTAAACAAGTTAAGATTACAAATTATTAAACAACTTAAACATTGGAAGTGATAAAAGAAGAAGGATTAGAGACTCCAAAATAAGCCATCCGAACTAGAAATGTAGAAATAGTGTGCCAAACATGTTGGAAGGTGTCGAAAGTGAGTTTCCTATGACAAAAACTTAATTTTAGAAGTTCAACTTTAAAACTTCATAACTTTTTCTTATGAAGAATTACGAAGCTCATAATATATTAATAAAGACTTATTTAAGTCTACTTTGATTTGGTGTGAAGTGCTTTGCCTTTTGGTGCAAGAATTATGGTCAAAATCTTTTGTTCTTATATTGCGTCTAGATTAGAAAAGTCTATTTTCATTTGTTTGATTTCCTGTTTTATTTTTGTATTCAATTTCCTTACTGCTTTTTAGGGGTTTTAGCCTATAAATACTTGTTAAACAGTGTTACTAAGCATGATTATGGGATTTTTATCAATATTACAAATTACTTCTTAGCACAAATTGTGTGATTATTGTTTCACATCATGCTAGTTGATATCAAAGTAAATATGGTAACTAGTGGGGGTGATCATAACAACCTTCATGACAATGATTAAGAGGCTAGGGTTCCTTTTATAGAGGAACAACGTGTTGCAACGTTTAGAGCAACAAATGGATCTCATATTCTAGTGTTTTGAGGAATGTTTTGAAGAGATTACAAAACATTTAAATATTTTAGGAATTGATGCACACAAAAGGCAGAATACCAATAGAAGGCCAAGGGTAGATTTAGCTCGTGGTGGCCTATTGAAAGGTTGCTCTTGCTCGTAGGCAATATGCCTATGATGATGATGATTCAAAAGAAGAAGACGACTTTGATTTGTATAGATACACTCTCCAACAACCTTATCAAGGCAATGAGTGGAGAGATGCCTATAAAGATGATAGGGATTTAGGGGATTTTTGATTGAAGGTTGACATTCCCTATTTCAATGGCTTTTTGGGAATAGAGGAATTATTGGATTAGATTGTGGTGGTGGATTCATTCTTTAATTATTTAGAGACTCTACTAGAGAAGAGAGTTAGATTTGTGGAATGTAAATTGAAAGAAAGAGCATTTGCTTGGTGGGAGCAAATTCAATCCAAAAGGGCATGTGAAGGAAAAGATCCTATACAAACTTGTTATAGGATGAAAGATTTGATGAACGAGGAATTTATACCCCCCCCCCTGATTATGAATAGATTTTGTTGTAGTAATATCAATGCTATCAAGAGGGGAACAGGTCTGTGTATGAGTATACTATGGAGTTTATGAGGCTTACAGAGAACAATGACCTTCTTGAGTCAAAAGGACAGCAAGTTTCAAGAGATTTGGATGGCTTGAAAGTTGAAACCTATCTTGAAAGATAGGACCGGTGTTTAGGTTATCCATACATTATCAAAAGCTAAGAATAAAGCTCTAAAAGTAAAGCTTATGTGGTATAAAAGGAGTAGGAGGAATTATGAGGGTTATAAGGATGGCGGGACTAGTGAGAGATTTAAACCAATGTTGGAATCCATGGTAAAGGTAATAGTAATGGTGGAAATGTATGTTATTAAGATGAAAAGGCTACGAGTAAACTTCATTTGATTGACATAAAGGAGAAGGAGACCAAAATGGTTGGGAACCTCTACACTAAGCTTATAAACTGAAAGTGTTTCCAATGCAATCAATCAGGACACAAATCTAACAAATGTCCTTTATGAAAGACAATGGACATTATAGAAAAGGATGAAGAGGATGATGAAATCTACTATGAACCTAATGGAGATGAAGAAGAAAAGTATGAAGAAGAGGGCCAAACATATGTGCTTCAGAGGTTGATGTTATCTCCAAAGCTAAAGGATTAAACTCAACAACACTAACTATTTTGAACTAAGTGCACCATTAAAGATAAAATATTCAAAGTCATCATTGATAGTGAGAGCTATGAGAACGTCATCAAAAGGGATACTGTGAATAAGTTAAAGCTTCTTGTAGAGAAGCATCTAAACCTTTACACATTCGGATGGATCAAGATGGAAGCAAGAAAGATAAAGGTGACAAAGCATTGTAAGGTGCCATTTTTCATTAGTAAGTATCATGATGAAGTTTTTTTTTTTTTTTTGATATAGTTGATATGGATGTTTGTCATTTGTTGTTCGGAAGACCTTGAAAATATGATGTAGATACATAACGTTCAAATCAAAATAATATATATAAGGTGGAAAGGAATGGGATAAAATAGACATTGTTGCCTTTGAAGGGTAAGTCAAAATCTCTTGAGAAGAAGAGTACACTTTTGTCTATTATTCATGAGTTTGATTCCAAAGTTAAAGAAATAAGGAAGGTTCATGTGCTCGTAGTAAAGCGAGTGTTAATGCGGGAAGTTGAGTTATGAGTGGATGAGCACCCAAAATTAATGTGTCCTTTACTATAAGAATTTAAGGAAATAATGCTAGAAGATTTACCTAATGGACTACCTTTTCTAAAGGACATCCAACATCATATTGATTTGATCCCTGAAGCAAGCTTGCCAAACTTACCACATTAAAGGATGAATCTAAAGGAGAGTGAGAATTTGAAGGAAAATGTGAAAGAATTGTTGTAGAAAGGATTTATATAGGAAAACATCAACCCATGTACTGTTCCTACATTATTAAGTCCAAGAAAGGATAAGAGTTGAAGAATTTGTGTTGAAAGTAAAGCCATCAACCAGATCACTATGGGTTATAAATTTCTAATTCCAAGGTTAGATGGTATGTTAGATCAATTGCATGGTGTCAAGTGGTTTTCTAAGACTAATCTAAAGAATGGATACCATTAGATCCAAATGAAACCAAGGGATGAATAGTAGACAACATTTAAGACAAAGTAATGGTTGTATGAGTGGTTAGTGATACCATTTAGATTGTCAAATGCTCACAGCATCTTCATGTGCCTTATAAACTAGGTACTAAAACCTTATATTAGGAATTTTGTTACATAGTGTATTTTAATGATATTTTAATATATAGCAATTCAAAGGAAGAACATTCGTTGTATTTAAAGCAAGTATTATACACATTTTACAAGAGAATAAGTTGTACATTAACCTCAAGAAGTACAGTTTTATATGAATAAGTTGTTATTCCTAGGGTATGTTATATTTGTTGAGGGAATTTAATTGGATGACTCTAAGACTAGAGAAATAAGAGATTTGCCTATGTTAAAGAATGTTTTAGAATTACAAAGTTTTCATGGATTGGCCACTTTCTACAAGCTTTTTATTAGAAACTTCAACACTATTGTTGCTCCAATGATAGAGTGCTTAAAAAAAGGAAAGCTTTAATGGGATGAAGAAGTAGCCAATACCTTTGCAATTTTGAAAGAAAATCTATGCATTACAATAGTTTTAGCTTTGCTAGACTTTAACAAGTTGTTTGAAGTAGAATGTAGTGTTAGTGGAGTGGGGATAAGAGTTGTTCTGTCTTAAGAAAAGAAACTAGTGCCATTCTTCAATGAGAAGTTAAGTGTGGCTAAGCAAAAATAAAGTACTTATGACAAGGAGTTCTCCTCTATAATCAAAGCTCTTAAGACTTGGGAACACTACTTGATAGCTAAGGAGTTTGTGTTGTATTATGACCATGAGGCCCTAAAATACCTCAATAGTTATATCAATTTCAATTTGTTGTGATTTCTTTTCTTCTCTAGTGTGTAATATCTAGAGCTGAATTGAGATATTTCTTGGTCAGATTTGCTTTGTAATCATTCGAATTTTTGTGCTTAATTGAGTTACTCTTACATTTTGAATTCGGTTAATCCAGTTGTGCATGTTTCTTGAGCTGTGAAAGTATTGGTTGGGAAAGTGGATCACAGAACTGGATCTTATTGTTTTTGTGTGTAATTCACGTGGAATTACTTGTGATTATTGTTATATTAGAGGAAATTATCATTGTTGAATTGTTAACTGCAACTTTGAGCATTCGGATTTCATTGCATCTCCATTAAGGTTCATGCAAATTCTACTAGTTTGAATTGAGATTGGTTTAGTGCATTTGAGGTTTATAATTTGCACCAATTGCATGTGCTTAACCCCTAATTTAGGCACATCATATTTGGTATCAGAGTTGCACATACTTAGTTCATTTCAATATTGATCACGTGGTATTGTGGAATTGGTTATAAATCTTGATAATTGACGCCATTGTTCATGTGATTGGAAGCTAGTTTGATTGATATTGTCTAATTATCTTTCAAATTGGTTTTGTATGTGCTTAATCTTGGTTTTAAGCACATCACTTACATATGGATAAGTTTTTTTTGTCTATTTGTTTGTTGCCAAAATCTAAGTATTTCAAATCTTAAGACGCTAAGGTTATGTTATTTGCTTCCACTTAAAATTATTGCTTAAGTAGTATCATGTTATTGCATGTAGTGTACTAGGAATACGTGCGGTTTGACATATAGATGTGATCATGCATAGGAATTTATGTATTAAGCTTTGCTGCTCACCCATATTTGGCATTTTGTTAGTTTCAAGTAATGATGACATTTATGATTTTAATCTCTAAAGCTATTTGAGTTATGATTTATACACTAAGAGTGGGATCTATGTTAGTTATTGTGAAGATTATAAAGAGTAGAAGGCTTAGTTGTGCCTTGATAGAGTCATTGTTGATTATTTGATTTATATTATATTTGGAAACTAGGTTATTCCCTTGATATGATTCAATTGGAATAATGAATAATTTGCGGTCAAAATTATAATTTGAGAGTTTAGAAGACTTTAGGATATGGGAATTCATTCATAGATTTAGTTTTTGATTCTTGAGGCTTGCATATTCTGCATCCCCGATAATCTTGAGGCAGAACAACTTTAGGTAGATTAGAGACTAGGTTAGGTTATCTTTAGTAAACTTAGAAAATGATATTTAGGATGGTGATCTAAAGTGCATGGGTAGAAATAGGCTAAGGTTTGGCCTTGAAAGCAATAATATGCAGATGATTATTACACATACATACATATATTAATATTTTTGGAATTAGTTGGAAGATTATTTATATTTTATATATTTGAGATAATAGTTTACTTACCTTACCTTACCCATTTCCCTTTTCTTAGAGAATGGCTAAGAGGATAGGAAACTTTAACAACCAAGTTGCTAATTAGGAGCCAATTCCTTCGTTAGGTGCAACAATGCAGTGATGTCAATCTGACATTAGGTAGCTTATCAACCTATTACAAAATCTAGTAAGGTGATATAAGGTCAATCGCAGCTAATGCAACATAATGTGTCATTGATGTAAGTGAATGTCACGTTGATACAACACAAAAGCCATTAAAGCCTAGCCTTTTTCAAAGAAATATACTATAAAAATAAAATTGAAAACAAGGAAAAAGGTTGTGGATATATTTAACAAGATGGCATTGTTATCTTTGTAATCCTCACATACTGCCTTCAAATGTGACTTTGGGTTTTACTAATTGATTGTTCTAGAATTGCATGGAAAATTTAATGAAGTTTATGAAGGTTCAATTTTTCTAAAAACTTAAATAGAATAATGAAATAATTGAGAAATTAAATGTAAAAGTAGTATTGAGGATTTAATGTGCACTTTGCTTTTTCTTTTTTTCTTTTTTCTATGGCCTTGATTATTTTAAGAGTACTGCTACTTCTCAGTTAGTAAAGTCGACCCAATCAGTTAAGTGGCTTACATTGGAGCGCGATATCATAAAACCCAGAAGAGTGTCTAATAATGAACTGAAACCTGGAATATTGATCATAGTATTTTTATGCATGTTAGAATGAATAGACACCATTTAGAGCTTAAGATTAGCCGAATATAGCTAAAAAAGGCGAACAATGTTTGCAATTCTTTTTTTTTTTTTTTTTTTTTACGGTACATAGGATTGTGTAGTGTAAAAATGAAAGATTCCCCAGCAACAGAAAGAATATTCCTATTGAAAGGAACAAGTTGAAAAAAGAAAATCGTCAGAAGATACGAGACGAATAAGGGGATCCACTTCCCGTTCCATTCCTAAACCGATGCTTTAAATTTTCAAGTAATGTGGGCTCAAATGATCAATTAGGCAACCGATAAGACGTATACTATCAGGTGAAGGGGCATTTTGCATGATCATCTCCAAACAGCTGAGAATGCAATGTACAAAGGTTCATTTGGTGAGAAATGATCAAAATTTTCGATCAAAATAAAAGGCATAATCCTGCTGCAGTAGAGAAAAAAGCAGCAGGCACCTAAAGAGCTGTCAAAAATTAGCTTGACCGCCGAAAACTAATTGCAACAGGTTCTACGATTGACTTCTGTGAAAGACTGGCGTCTTCCTTGATAGACTTGCTTCTCTCTTCACCTTCTTGACCAGATAGCTTTTCACCATGGGAAGGCATCTTATTCAAATCTACTCCAGGCTTTTTCTTAACCTTCTTCTTGGGCAATGACCCATCTGCCTCTCTAGCGTTATCAATGGACTTCCTCTTGATTTTCTCCTTTTTAACTGCATCTACAGCAGGGACATGACCTGATGGGCTAGGCAGCTCGGCAGCTCCAGCAGTATCTTGAGGATTCAGCTTGTTTACTGATCCAGAGCTTAGATTACCAGGATCAACTGCTGCCCTCTCCTCCACAGGTGCTGACCTGGGAATTGGATTGCCATCACTTCGAACTATTTTGGCTGGCAATATCTTCCTAGGTTTGGTAGTCTCTCGATCCTTAAAATATTGGAGAAAATAAATCTGTTAGAATAATAATATCAACCCATCAAATCATCTTTGACAAAGCACATAGAGTATCAAAATATCAACACCAATTTTTTCAAATTTGTAAACATCACTTAATACTTGAACATGGCAAGTACCAAACTACAAACATAGCTAACGTCAACTTTAAGTTGAATACAGTTTGTGTTCATGTACTGCACCACTAACTTCCAAATGTTTAGGCTTGTGTGCGAAAAGATCATTTCCAAAAATATACTACCATGATCTAGGATGACTGCAACCACACATTGTTGTTTTAGTCCTCGTACTTTCAAAGGTAGAAATCCCCTAATTTGACCTTTCAATTTTGAAGTTTTCCAATATCAAGAAGCTTCCAGTTTGCTGTACAACAGATTCTTGTAGCAGCAGTTAAAATAAATTGTAAGTGAGGGATATCTATTGGCATCAAGACCTGTTCAGGAGCAGATATTTTGATTCATCTTACTTCCCATATTCTTTTTGCTAGTCACGCTATAATTTGGCCTGAGTAAAACATTTTTATCATAGCCATAGGATAAAGGACTTGAGTGGGACACGGAAAAAAAGCCCCTACCAAGCAAACAAAAGAATCCTTGGGTGTCATTAAGAAACACAAAGGTGTTATTCTTCTATAGTAAACATTATTTAATGGAAATAATCATATAGAAGCCAAATGAGTAAAACCAACATACCTTATGGCTGTGCATTTCCCTTCGCCTCTCTTTTGCCCTACAAATTGCACGTTTAATCCCATGGTTATCCATTATACCAGTTGGCCAGAGTGCTGCAAGCTGGATAAAATATAAGAAGTCAAAACTTGGTGAACACACACATAGATTAAGCAGCCATACATATGTCATCCAGTGATCATTTTTGGTAGAAAGGAACAACAAAGAATATTGTACAAATACATAACTTAGTGAATAATATCTGACCAATCTGATATCAAGTGAAAGTATCCTCAAGCAATTTACGGTTAGCAGTTCCATATCTTCCAAAATGAAAAGAACCCATGATGAAAACATCATTGAATAACAGCAAAAACGATATTCGTGACAGAATAAGCAAGCTCAGTCCCAAGTTTTCATAAAAAGGAGAGCCATGAGTTAAGTAAGCAGGGTCGATCGGTGATCCATAGAATGGCATCTGATAAGTTATAAATTTTGTTGAAGTACCAGAGTCATCTAAGCTACCATGAAACAACAAATTAAGCACCAATTTTTACCTAATTGTATCCTGATAGCAGTGATTTCATTGAAAAAACACAAAATAAAAGGAAGTTAACCTCCACATAAAATTTTCTGACTTGCGGACCAGCATCTTCATCCAGACCCTAGATAATAGGTTACAGGAAATGTTAGTAAGACTAAGATTAAGAAACAAAAAGCAATAACATTACAAGCCAATGTTGCAAGCATAGATCATTACATCTACAAAGAGGTCATAGAGATCAGAAATTTTTTCTTCAATTGCAGGATCCAAGTTCTTTTTCCCCTTCAAAACACCCTTTTCTTCAGAACCCAATCTGTTCAAATTATCAGCTGAGACAGCCTGTTGATTAACCTAACATAAAAAATATTAAACAGATGATTGATTAGAAACAAAAAAATGTGTTTGCAAATCAATAAAAGCATTTGCATCACAGGAAATACAGGTTGCACTCATTTTGCAAGTATGCAACCTTCCAAACAACAATTAATGACTAAGACTTCTTCTCCAAGTCAATAGCAAATCCAACTTATTTTGACAATTTTAGGAATACAAACCTTAAAATCAGGGGCGGGGCTGTGCATTTTGACCATATCAGCAACTTCCTGCTTTATCTGTTGAAATCTATTTTCTTTCTCTTGTTTTAGAGACAGTCCTGTTGTAATCATGACTTTCAAGTTTCTCTGGAGAATGAAACACAATGCATTATTGCTAGAGATAATAGAATATTTCAGACCAATTAAAAAATCCAAACTATTCAGCTGAACAATACTAAAAAATATACAAGCATATCAGGCTAAAATTGAACCCTGAGATCTGATTCACTTACCCAGCCAAATATGGATATTGAGAGGTCAGTTGCATGTGTACATTATATCATCCTTACACTTGCAAAGAGGTTTCTGTGCCTCAAACCCGTGACTAATTAGCGACCATGGGAGCAACTTAACCAGTTGTGCCAAGGTTCACCCCGATTTCAAACTTTTCATAGGTGCCACAAAAATTTATTGAAGTGAAAAGTCAACAGCAGAGCAATAACCATCTTTGATGCATGGTTATGATTACTCCTACTGCTGCCACCAGAATTCCGCCTTATCTAGGAAACAAATGTGAATATCCTCGTATATGAGTCTTTCAAGACTACATCTACCCACTTGTTTGTATTGTGTACTTTCCACCTATTAGACATGTGAAGTTCATAATTGTTCCAAGTGTTAATTGAGACAGGGCTACCAATCTAACATGAAATTGGGGCAAAAAGAAAGAAAAAGACAACTCAAGAGATAGCTCAGTTGATTTGCTTAACACAATATTGCACTGTCCATGTATAATTGTAGGTTAAGCACTAGTTTCTTCATGCCATGTCAACTTTTGCAAAAAAAAAAATTTCTTTTGAAGGGTTCTACATCAAATCTATAGTCATGCCACATCTTAAAAATGTAGTTTCTCATACATCACCCGTAAGGTTTATAATTTTGACCCAAAAAAAAGTTGACGGTTGAGGTGTTTCTTTCAAAGCTCATTTTAGTGGTCAGTGTAATTTACTCATCAATTAAAGACAAATTCGATATTACCATTTCCAAAACTTATGGCTTAAGATGAGAACATACTCTGTCATTATTCTTAATTCTTGTTTTTAACTCATCTCACATTCTACAGTTAATAAAGTTGTGGCTCCTATATCACCAATAAAGATTTATAATTTTAAAAAGAAAAGAAAAAAAAAAGTTGAGGGTGGAGGCGTTTCTTTGGAGAAATGCCCATCAAAGAGAAAATGGTAGAAACATGATTAAGATGGTTCAGCCAAATGCAACAACTTCTAGGGCAACTTGTTGGACATTCTGACATGTCAGATGCGATACTCTAGAAACTACAGGGTAATCAAGGGCGTGGGATACAAAAAAGAAGTTAGGGGAAACAGTTAAAACAAGATACAATATTTTAAGGTTTGAAGATCCACCTAGTGGGAATAAGGTTTGAATGTTGTTATTGTTTGAATTTAAGCCTATTGAATTAGCCAAAAGGAAGAAGTCTTCTGTATCAAGAGTCGAGACCATCCAAACTATTTGCAAGATTCATAATGTTACATGTAATGGTTCTAAATAAAATTTCACTTATAAACTTTACCCAAAAGTAAGTTTTTTTTTTTTTTAATTAAAAAGAGAGAGAGAGAGAGAAAGAGAGTTTATTTTATAATTAGTGTGCATATATTCATAAAGGATATCACGTAAGAACTTCAGAACACAAAGAATAACGAAAGAAGATTCAAAGGAACTAATTACAACAAAATAAAAAAAAAAAACAAGGGAGCTAGATATTTGCCAAATCGTATAATGCTAGTGTTGAAGCATTGCATTTAAATTTCAACTGAATCAGAAATTAAAAATGAAGATATACCTTCAATGTTCTCAACTGCACAAAATGACCTAGAGAACTCATGAGGCGATTTATAAGCTCCTTGGATAATTTTCCGTGACTAGCCTGCAAAAACCAATCAAGACATGTTTAAAATCCTTCGAAATTTCCAGCCAGAAGGTCAGAGGAAGACTTTTGACAAAGTTTGTTATATCATACCGCTAGTCTTGCTACTTTAGCAAGCTTCACCTTTATATCACCAGGGAGCCGCCTCTTCACTGCTTGAGATGAAACATCAATTTCCTGGTTCTCCAGAGCACGTGGTTTTGCTGTAGGAAACCATCAATAAATAAATCAACTTATTAAAACAGTAATGCCAAAAACCATCAAGATAAAGACTAGTGAACAATATTGTATTACTACTAACATTCTTCCACTGCCTTCTCCAAATCTCTGATGGCCTTCTCAAGGATTGAACTTTTAGGCTTGACATTAGACCCATCCTTTCTTTGTGTGTTGGGACTTTTCTGCATGTTGAGGAAAGCAGACTTAACACAACTGAAGCATACTAACAATCGAAAAAGTAAAATAAGATATTTTGAACAATTCATTACAAGCACAACATGGCAATTGAAAGACTTTTCTGAAGTGTGAACTGCTGCTCGAAGTCTATCTCCTGAATTTGGTATACCCTTGTAAATAAAGCATTGTATCCACACTATTTGGCTGACAACTTACAGAGCTACCCATGCATAAAAGGAAATAGAAAAACTACTTACAGAGATTTGTGTTGCATGCTTCCCCTCAGGGATGTTCAGATCAGGAACTTCTGAAACACCATTTCCTTCCTGTTGCCGCTTGGATGCATTTAGCATGTTATCAGATTTTGGTGATCTTTCAGAGAGAGGGTTCATCTGCATAGATGCAGTCTTATCATGGTTGTTATGTTGCGAAGCATTTGAGAATCCGCTTGGATCTTTCAACTTCCTACTTGAATTCTTTGACTGCTGGTTCTTTTGCTTATCCTTCTTCACCCTAGCAGTGGAAACAGAAACATTGCCATTTGCAATTTTCGCAGATGGAAGAGGCTCTGCTGCAACTTTATCATCAGAGTATCTCTTCTTTGAGCCACTGCCATTCTTCAGTTTCAACTCTCCATGTTCACCAGTCACCAGAGGTTGAGATATGCCATGTGATGTTTCCACAAGTGATGATGTTAGTCGTTCAGATCCTGCTACATCCATTTTGGCATGCTTGCTTGGTTGAAAATCACCCTCATGGGTACCACTTCTCATCAAGTCCTTTCTTTTTCTATGCTTGGGCTGTTCTTTACTTTGTAAAGTTGGTTTCTCTCTTCATATAAAGGCAGCAAATAGTGATTGAACTAATCAGAAATCACATCAGAATATCTTTCCAACAAAAAAAAGGGCTAGTATAATGATCAGGAATGTTTACCGATATCAACATACCACATTCAAGCAAATAATCACTTACTAAAAAGTTGAAATAAAGATACCAAGAATAACAGAAATAAAACAAATGTGCTTTTTTGGTGAAAAAGGTTAAGGCATTCGATAGACTAGCTATGTTTGGGCACATGAACCACCCCAAGACCCATACACCAGCAAACTGCATTTCGCATTGTGAAGGTGACCCAGGAAATGGCCTTGGTGGAAATAGAATGCTAGACCCCATGGGCTCTATCATGATTGTGCTTGGCCTTATTATGGAATCAACGGTGCTATAAAAACTCCTGAACTATTAAAGGCTTCCTTTAGATGCCATGAGAGGAAAGATACCTCATGTGCAGCAAAGGTTTAATCAGGAAGAATGAGGTCACAAAGTTGCTGTTTGAAAAAATTTCGAAGAGACATTTAATGGAAAATGCAAAATAAGAGCAGAAATTAATATCTATTCCGTTATTCCACAACAGCATTCTAATTCAAACACAAGGACCTTATGAATGTTTACATTGAAAGGCATTACAGCAACCTTCAAGGGACAAATAAGTATGGACTTTGGTGACAAGAGACCAATAGGCAATCTCATGACAGCAAATCAAATCAGGGAAAGTCCCTTCTACCCCTAACTTATTAAACAGCATTCACTTGGAGGCTGATAGCAAGAACTGTGATATGACTCCGAGGAATCCCCCTATTTTGCAAGTTTACAAGAGGAGATGTAAGGTGTCGCCAGGCAGCCCATGACTACTCCTAACTATTCTAGCTAGTATATGTGGCTGTGTGTATGCACGTGGTGTTGTAGTGGTATGAGTTGTGTTGTAGCGAGTGTTGTTATTTTGGAGTAATGTGTAGTGATGTGTCTGTGTCGGTAATGTGCAGTATTGTGTCTGTGTTGTGGTGATGTAGTATGCAGTCTTGTGTGTGAGTTGTTGTGGGTTGTACATTTGTAGTACAGAGTGGGGCCCAACAATTGTTGAGTGGGGAATATTCCAGAGATCAGCTGACATGTTAGGTGGAATTCAACTATAAAAAGGGAAGTTTGAGTTAGTCACGGGGGAGGAGAGAGAAAAGCAAACAGATATCTTCCTTGGCTGAGCAACTTACTCAGGTTTTCTTCAGCTGAGCTCTTTTATCTTCTTCTATCTTAGCCCTATTTCATCTAGAAAAATCAATTGAGATCATAAGAGAAGATTGAGGATCTATCAAACTGGCTATGCATTCCTACCAATCAGCTTCAGTTGTACATATACATTACACAGGAGTGCAAATATAGTTGGATTGGCTACTTCTAAGCTAATAGCACCCTTAGAAGCCGTGCACTGGATAAATCACGCTTATGCATTGTATGCAGTCCCAACAAGTAACCTTACAAAAGTAGACCCAGGTCCTCATGCAAACTGCTATGTTGGTGAACCTTAACCACTAGGTGAACCAATAGGTTTAACTAAGTACAATTTCCTAGATATACAACACTACTCATTGAAGAGTAGCAACCAGCGTTCCCTCAACCTAGATAACCCCAAAAGGAACAATATATGTCCATTATTGTGCTTAATTGCCATATCTGCAAAGGCATGATTGGAGTCTCATGATTGGCTGTGCCCCTCAATCTTCTTAACCACGGTAATCAACTACTACAAGAATCGGGAGATCCTTTCTAGGAAGAGAAAGATTTATGGAGCCAATAGATCACAAGCGCAATCTTGTAACAATTTGGCATCAGAGCTAGAAATAACGGGAGACTTACTCTTCAATAATAATTAGAAGCAATCATATACACGTATCAAGAAGATCGAGCAAGAGATGGCATGAAGCATTAGAAAAATAGGTTGTTGTTTAAAACTACGCAACAAGAGGTTCTTGCCAATAGAACTATCCAAAGGCTTAGTGGAGCAGCATATTAAAAATCATGATCTGGGAGAAGTGAGCAATAATCAATATTGGCAAAAAGGAGAACAGCCCCTGCAGAACACCATGATGGAGGAAGTCTTGTGCCTCCAAACTTAATTCCCCTTGTCATGACAGAAAATTAGACTCCTTGGATCGGGTGAGTCATTATGAGCAGTTTTCCCACCATCAACACACTCCACAAGAAAAAAAAGTTGCATTGGCTCCATTCTACTTAGAAGGTGACACTTAGTTGTGGTTCTTACACTGGCAAAGGATAAACCTAATTTGTCATGGAATGACTTCAAGGAGCAGAACAATCCACAAATTGGGCATCCTCTAGGAAACATATTAGGAAAATTGTCCAAGCTTAGCCAAACACATTATGTGGAGGATTACCACATAGCTTCAAAGAATTAGCAACAAGAGTGGGCACTTAAAACAATAACAGGAAGTAAGAAAATGCTGAAAGGATAAGCAGCTTTTTCAGATTGTGTAACCAAATTGGATCTTAACCCCAAAAGTAGTAGATGTTAGAATTCATAATTGCACAATAAATCATCACTCATACAATAAAACATTCATTCCATTTCCAATATGGAATGGCATTACTTGTATTTATGCCTCTACCTAGTATCACATATGAGATGCCAATGGAAAATTTTAATTAATCTTGGATACTATTCCTAATTAAGTAAAGAATGTGTTTGGGGGGAGAGAGAGAGACGTTAGTTGACCATCCCCTATAGGACCAATCTATATGTTGCTTTTAAACCCATGTTGCATAGTTCATACATAGATTAAATTCAATAATTTTAGAGGCATTACTTTGTCACTTCTTCACTGATGATCACTAGAGCCCCTCTTTCCTGTTATCTATAATGGGTCCATATTGCCACAGTTAGGAGTATACCTATAATGAATTTTTCAGGTCAAGCTCTTGGCAAAAACCATGTGCTGAATTTAACAAGGACTGAAGTTCCATCTAAAATAAGTGGCATTAGTTCTACATTATAAAAACGGTCTGCCAACAATATCTCCCACTTGCGCTTTTTAGAACTTTAGGGGCAAGACTCCCTAACTTGTGCCCAAAACAGAGGGGAACGTGGTAAAATGAATATATAGAAAGATATTGCCATTTGAGTATTCAACCATTAAAGGTTAAAAGATAGGTTAATATGAAGAAGCAAAAAGGGCTAATCCTACAAAATTCTCTTGGAGACCCTTCAAGCTACTCTAGAAGTACCCACATCCTCATCTTTCTTCAGAAATTATTTTCCTATCCAATCAAAGGAGTTCTTCATTATAGTTTACATTTTAGCGTGCCTTTCAAATACTATATTCATCAGATCTTCTGCAATAGCTTAGAAACAACCTGAGTTGCCAACCCAGCTTCTGCTACTCCTCAGAACTGGTGTTATTTTCCCCTGGAATCTACTGCTGCTTCTTACTGCACCAAAAATGACGTTGACAGTTGGTTACCATTTTTTGAGGCTCGAAGACAGTTCAACTTGATGAGGTTAATCTCCCGGACCATCATTAGCTTAATTTGAAGGGAAGAATAGGCAAAACACATATGTTTAATATTAAAGGATGGAATTAATACCACCATTTTCCCCTCTATTATCAATGCATATTTAGAAGACAATAAATTGCAGTTTACTCCACAGTCAATGCTATTGGACAAGATTCTGACCTACCAAAATTGACACAACCCATAACTAAATACATCTCTTAGATTCTAGGGAGAAAAAAAGAAAAAAGAAAAAAAGAAAAAAAATTGTAGGACAGCAAGATTGTGCTGTATATTAGTTAGCAAGTGACAAATAGAGGATACCATCATGCACTATCAAAAATCTCTTTTTTCTTTTTTTCAAAATCCAAGGAATTATGTGTATAAAGAAAGATACACTTATCTAGAGCATAGAGAATTAATTAACCAAAAAAGAAATGCAGAGAATCAAAAATGCCTTAATCCGTTCTAATCTCAAGCAGAATATTTGTAAACATGCACACACTAAAGATCCAGGCCACCATCTGCAAGTATTTTTTTAGGTTTGTATATGAGGGCAGAGAAAAAGAAAGTGCATATAAATCAAAAAAAGCAAAACAAAGTCGGAGGACTCACACTCTTTCCAGCTTTCCGCGGTTGACAAAAAATCCATCATGCTTTATTGCTGAATTGTCAACTTCAAAATATTCGTCCTGACCACAGCATAAATTTACAAGGATCATGCTGATTTTTTTCTTTTTAAAATCAGACATTATTAATGGTTTTGGAATAACATATGAAAAAAGAAACAGGAAAGACAATAAACAAAATGTGGAAGTACAAACCAGCTCAGTGTCATCAATAAATGAATCTTCTGTATCATACTCATCATCATCAGGGAAATCATTAAGATCTTCCTCGTCACTACTATCTTTACCCTTCAAAGATTAAGTGAATGTAAAAAGAAAAAAATCAAAATCAGTTGATAATCTTCGTCTAATAAACCAATGCCAGTCACTAGGCACTAATGTAGTTTTTAGCACTGGGAAAACCTGTAGGTTTTCATAAACCAACTCACAAATAGACCATAATATACCTTGTAAAGACGCTCTATCTTTTCAATCACAGCACTGAAACGATTTGGGGGATCTGACTCTTTTGCTTCAGCCTTTGTCTTTGCCTGAGAAAAGAACTCATTGAAATTTGGGTTGCAAAAAATTGAAACAGTGGCTTCAATTTGAAGCCTAAAAAACCAAGAGCCCTTGTTTAGTGATACTGACATACAATGATCCTTGCTGTTCCCAAACAGTAATTTCATCACAAAGTCAAGGTTATTTACTGAAGTACATTCTGCATATGTATCCAATATCTAAAACGCACAGGAAAAGTAAATTCTCATCCTCTGGAGCAACGAATCAAATAACAATCATACATGCCCATGAAAATGGAAAAAGGAAACAAAGGAAGTATTCTCTAGAGTCTTAACAATAGTTTAAGAACCTCAAAGATGTGCCCCACATACTGCTCCTCTATAATAGGTAGCTCCTCATATTGCTCAACTATCATAAGTAAGGTCATCGACAAAACAACTGCCATCAACCAAAGAGTGAAAAGAGGAAGGAAAAATATAAAAAGGGAAAAGATATTCTTCCAAAAAGTTGAAAACTCTAGCATGTGAAGAAAACTCTCCTGCAGAATCTGCCTCCACAAGCATAAAACTGTCTTTAAGTCAATCTAATTACAAATATAGAGATCAATTAGACTATTGAAAAGTTGCATCCAAAATTTCATGGAAATACAAATTCTCCACTGCAATCTTCAGTAAAACCATTGAACCATATCGTTAGGTTGCTACTCTCTTCTATTACAAACGCTCAAGGCTACATTTGAGAAAAATTCACGATAAGCCTCCAAAATTAGATGCATTTTCGCCCTTAAACTTTTTCTAATAACAAATATTTCAAATGAAACATTTAGAATTTGTTGCCTTATTCCACCACTACACCAATGTACCTCACCAAAAAAATAAAAAATAAAAAAGCCATGCACCTACAAACCAAATTCCAAGATTCTCATCTTCGTAACGCCACTACAGTTCTCAATCACAAGTATCGATCACCTCGCAAGCCAGCAAGAATTACATGATTTAACTTCACCGCCAACAAACAAAATAAAAGGCATTTTTCCCTATCACCGTCGAACCTTACCGAGTCGAGAGCAGACGGAAGAAGAAAACCGGGGTTGGAAGGAGCGGTGGAAGGGTCCAGAACCGATGAAACTCCTTCTTTTTTGGTCTTATTAGCGTCTTTGAGAAGCCTTTTCCATGATACGATTGTGGTTTCACCTGGATGGAGTTCAACCTCGAAAAGTTTCCTATCACCGATTTCAATACACTTGGACTTAACCCTAACCGACGTATCACCACTACCGTCAGTCTTCTCTTCTCCCATGGACACAATTGTGAGACAGCAAAATACTCTCAAACCCTAAATTTCAACTGATTTCATAGAAATTAAAGAACATAGAGAGAGGGAATAAGGGTTGATTATGACTGGTGAAGAGAAGATAGGAATGAAAATTGTGAAAGGAAAGTGGGAAAAGATAATAATTAGGGTTATTAAATCAAGATTTGAAGCGTTAGGGGAAGTGAAATTTTGAATTGGTTTGGGTTATGAGGCGATGATGGAGGTGGAGGGAACTGAAAGGTGCGAAACAATGAAACGTTCCGAACAAGCGGGGGCGCTCGTTACACGAGAAAAGCTACCGGATCCGGGTATCCGGGTCAAGTCCATTAACAGAAAAAGGGTTTTCGTTCTGATATGGTAACTTTTTTTTTTTTTTTTTCAAACGATTTTTAGAGCCAGGTGTGTTACAGTATCCGGGTCAACTCACATAAAAATAAAGTTTTTTCTATTTGGTTTATGCAGTCAATTAACTCGATAAAAAAGGCATTAAGATATTCAATAAAATAGAAAAAAAATTATATCGTATATTTGACAAGAAAAAAAAATTATTTTACGGGATGAAATAAGCACAACCTCAAAATAAAAAATATAATAATATATTATCATCATTTTTTATTGTAGTATTAATGCTAAAATCTTTTTAATGAATTCTCTTATTAAAGTAAAAAATAACTCGATATAATTAAAAAAAATTATCCTATATTAAACAAACCAAACATATTATACGAGAATTATAGTATATTGTTCTTTGTATACAATACTATTATATTCTCCTTACATTATCCCAATTCATCAACTAAACGTTATATGTGTAATCGATCAATTTAATTAAAGATCCATACAAGTTATATACTTTATTTATTTACCCTACTTAACATATCTTTTCCAATCATTTTCTTACTTTCAATAAAATTCTCTCAAAAAACTCTCTGATTATCATTCTTTTCACTTACTATCACTCAAACACTTTTTCACATCTACATTATTGCAACTTCAAATCATAATTTTTCACTCAATTTTGAGAATATATATATATATATATATATATATATATATATATATATATATATGTATATATATAATTTCTCTTAATATTAACAAATTTTTATATTCTATCTACGGTTTATGAGTATATGGTAAAGCCTCATTCTCTTTTTATGCTTTAGTTTCTCTCTCGATTGCTTTGTTGCATCATGCAACTTCTATTGCACTGCAAATCCACGAATTGGTCGTACATTTGTTTATTATTTAAAGTATTATTTAATACATGTACTAGTCGTGCAAATTCACATAATGGTAACTTGACACTCGATTTTTTTTTATAAAATTGACTATTTGATTTCATCCTTTTTTTTTTAATTTTAAAACAAGCTTCTCATTTTTAATGGTAGTTTGGTATACAAAATCTTGAGGGCAAAAAAGTAGGAAATTAGATACACGTATTGTCAATAATATACTAATACTATTGCTCAAATGATAAACACAAGTCTTTCATTCTTTCAAATCCAATAAAACTTCATAGGTCCATGAATATAAGAAATAGTCAGAATTCTTGATCTCTCTCAATTTGAAAATCCAAGATTTGAGTCAATATGCTTTCATGCTAAATTTGATTGATTTTTCCTAAAGATTTTATTTCAATTGAAATTTAGTTATTCACCACATATGAGGATCACCGCTAAGCATCCATAGCTGAATGATTAAAGTACCTAACTCATAAAAATGGTGAATATGTAGGTTCAATTCCTACCGGATGCATGCCAATGGGACACCTTGTCTTTGCATCCAATTTTTTTTAGTTGCTATATATAAAATTATATACACAAGTAGACAACTAATAGCCAACATGAACAATCCTTTAATGAACCACTTCCTATGATAGAATTGTCATATATGCATGAACATGCAAGGAAAATTAATAATAACAATGAGATAAATTGAAAAATTCATTCCTAACTGGAAAAAGAAGAAGAAGAAGAAGAAGAAGAAGCATGTATGTACAAATTGAGATGAGTTTGATACCATATTTTGAGAGTACTTGTGTTTGGAAAGTTACTATACTTTTTTAGTGTTTGTATAAAATGACTAATTTATTTCATGTTGCAGTAATTGATTAAAAATGGTAGGTTTTATGAAATTTCTTGTATATGTTTATAGGAACATTGTAAATGGAAATGAGAAGTCATAATACAACATGGATCCGATGGAAGTGCTCTCTCAACAACTCACAAGTTCATTTCTTCCCAAAATAACCAAACAAACCTCTAAAATGCACTTCCTTCACCAATAATTCCCTAACAAAAGTAGATGGAACACATAACTTCCCCTTTATGAGATGATAACAAGTAATAATTGTAAAACCCTAAAATTTCAAAAAATTATATAAACAATTAAAGAAAATAAATAGAAGAATAAATAATCCAAAACGTAATTTTTAAACGATATTTAGTTAAATAATTAAATTAATTTTTTTTTAAATCTAAGAATTTTAAATGGAAATTTAGAGTAAAAATTTATGTTCGGAATAATCAAATCAACATAGACGTAGAATTTTGTAGTAAATTTTCAAAAATATAAAATTTAAAGGTATTCTCGTACGCGTACGAAATACAAAAATAGAAACAATTATAATATAATATAATATAATATATAAATATATATACATAACTGTTAAAAAAAAAAAGCTGGCAGCCGCAACAGGGATGTGACCGGCCGTCACATCGCCATCACATCACGTCCCATCCGGCCCCCTACTCCCTCTCTTCCAATTTCTGCTCCCTCTCTCTCTCTTTCTTCCTTTTCTTTTTCTTTCCTTTCTTTTTCTTCTTCTTCCTTTCTTCTCCTTCTTCCGAATCTTCTTCTTCTTCTTCCGGATCTTCCCCCACACTTCCCTTCTTCCTGTTGTCCTTTGCTCACCCTCCCATCGCCCCTTCCTCTCTTCCCATTCCCTTCTTTTCCCTTTTGGCCAGCTACCACACCCCGTCCCTCTCTCTCGCTTGATCTCTCTCTCGTCGTCTCTCATGTGTTAGAAGTGGCAATGACGAACAACGACAGCGTCAGTGATGACCCTAACGATAGCAGCCACGAGCGTCCGTCACGTCCCCAGCGTCAGGTCTCCGACCATGTTTACGCGAGGAAGCGAGTTCGATAACAATGACGGCGAGCAATTTTGACAACAACAACAGTAGTCACGACCATAGTAGCGTCGAACAATGATAGCCATCGTGATGACCTCGACCCCAGCAGCAATGACGGCCCTCAATAGCAATGGCGGTGACAGATGGTGTTTGTGTGTGTGTGAAGAAGTGTGTAGGTATGTGAGGAACCACGACCGGCAGCCACCCAACGATGATGGCAGTGACGACCATAGCAACGACAATAGTAATGATGGTCCCAATGACGACAACAACCGCGACTCTAATAACGGTAGCAACAATGATCATGACGATAACAACAACTGCAACAACATCTACAACAATCGCAACAGCGGCAGCGAAGAAGACAACAACAACATCCACAAGAGCAACAGTGGCAACTCCGACCACGATAGCAGCGGCGGCCACAATGATGACAACAACATCCAAGCCTCCATGGCGACCTGGTCTCTAGTGTAAGTAGACAGTAAACCAACAAAGGAAGGAAGGTTACGAGGTGCCACGACGTGTTGGTGTGTGCGTGTAAGTGTGTGTGGTTGTGTGCAGCTGTGTGCGTAGATGAGGAAGATGCGTGTGTATGTGTGGATGATGGTGTGGGATGTACGGGAGTGTATGTGTGTGGAGGAAGGTGTGCATGAGTGTGCGTGAATGGAGATGTGTATGTGTATGTGCATGAAGGAGGGTGTGCATATGAGTATGTATGTATGAGGATGCGTATGCGGACTGTGTGTGTGTAAGAGGATATGCGGTGTGTAGGGAGTGTATGCACATGGATGGCATGTGGTATGTGCAGTTTGTGTAAGTATGTGGATTGCCGTGAGGCTTGTAAGGGTGTGTTTGTAAGTATGTGTGGTGGTGTGCGGAATGTAGAAGGATATATGTGTGTGTATGTGCAGTGATGCGTGATGTGCGTAAAAATGCGTATGTATGAGGATGCATATAGTGTGTGTGTAGGAATGTGTATGTATGCGTGTGTGTAAATGAGGAGGTGTATGGATGTGTGCGAGGATGAAGATGTGTATGTGTGTGTGTGAATGGAGGATGCGTGTATGTGTGGGAATGAAAGTAAGTACTGTATGTGTGTAGTGCGTATATGTAGGTGTATGTATGATAGAAGGATGAGTGAGGATGAAAACCAGTAGAAAGTATGGGGAACCAGTAAGTGGAAATATCAACAAAGAAGAGAAGAAAGAAGATGATACAAAACCTTTAAGGACTACTAAATCCTACGGGTTATCCTACAAGTAGTTAATTGGAATATATTAGAGACAATTGGATAAATGAAAGGTTCAAAAATGCTTCATGAATGAGAGAAGAGTCTATGATGGTGTAGATGGTGAAAGGAATGATTCAAGCAAGATCCAAAATAATGGCTTGGGAGATGTTTGGAATGAAATGGATTTCACAATGAAATGTTCAAAGGATGTTGAAGAAGATCATTCTTGGCCAAATACTCTAATGCAAGATCTTCAGTTGTCCTTTTCCAAGGGTATCTTGCATATGTGGAAGAAGGAATTCCAAATTTGGGTAGTAAAAAACATTCCATTGCTTGACTTCTACACAAGGAAAGTAGACAGTCGATCACAACAACTTGGGGTTTTGGAAGCACAGATTCGTAGGGAGTCTAACATTCGAATCTTGTTGGCCCAAAGTTCCTTAAGGAGGAAACTTCACGCCTTTCCATCAAACACAAGATGAGTAAAGTACACATATCGGGTGCTAGAAGACTATCAAAATCAAGTGTAGATGCGACCTTATACGATTGGGTTGAGGAAGCATCATAGAAGGGTACTAATTTCAAGAGGAACGCAAAGGAGTTACCCGCTGGAATTGCTCAACTCCAGCTAGGATTACGATAACCCTAAACAAGTGAGTAGGAAACTTAATAATATGCTACTATGTTGTGTTGTATGTTGATTGTTATGTATGTGAATTCTACTGCTGCTTGTGGTGTTTGAAATTGAATGTGATGGATTGTGATTATTGTTGAGTTGAGTCGTAGTGGAAATCGATGAGTCAGGGAGAGAAGTTATGAAAGTGTAGAGCATAGAATGGTCGGAGAGTGTAGGTGTCATTAACTTAACGATAGCACCTAACGCCATATCGCTAGTGCTATAACTATAAGCCTAACCCATGTTTTTCAAATCGTTTTCTTCTAAATCAAACCAAAATATAGAAACTTAGCTTTTCCTTCTATATCTATCGAGTAAGTACGCTTAGTTGGAATAGGGTATATAGGTATCATTATGTATACATGTCAGAGTTGGTTCCTGAATGTGTATATATATACTTAATCAAATTTATTTTCATATTATATTTACAAAATATACTCATGAGCTCAATCATATAAATCATGAGTGTAACCTTAGTTTTTATAACATAACGATCCTATTTTCTTACTCTCTTAAGTTCGTAAGGGAAAGTGTTTAATAAACTGTCCTTAATTAGAGATGTGTCACAAATATGTATACACACACATACACATACACACACACACACACACAACACATATCTATATATATCATATACAAATGTCTTGAGGACATCGGAAGATAAAACGAGATGACCTTGTTGGCTCTCGAAAGTGAAAGTGATAAAGCACTTGAGAAGTGCGATGACACAGAGGTGTTAGAGATGATGAATGTAAATCAACCGTGAGTAGTTGGTTTGACATGTGAGATAAATGACACAGAGGTGTCAGATATGATATTTATAAGTCAACCCAAGCGGTTTCACATTTAAAAGGAAATGGCACAGAGAGGTGCCGAGATAATTTAACTGTATATAAGACTAGATAAGTCTATGTCCATGGGGTTTGGGTTCAATGTCTGTCTTGAGTGATAAGAAAGACATGATTTATGCTTGTTGTGATGAGTGAAAGGAATGTTTGATGTTTACTTCTATGGTATGATTGATTGTGATTGTAAATGTTGTTTAATCACCCTAAATCAATTAATTAAGGAAATGGACGAGATTGAAACTTGACATGCATTTTCATGAGACATATGCATGAGATTGAAGGCCATCATTATCACAGGAGGTGTCGGAAGTGATCAGAGGATTGCTATTCCGCTAAGTGCGAACTAAGTGATTAGGGGATTGTCGTGCCTTGACGGTTCCAAGTCCAGCCCGTCCCTTTAAGGTGTAATGCTCGGTGTATTAAGGCACCTGGAGCCTAAAACATTAAAGCTAAGACATAGCTTAGATGAAGTGATAAGAATAAGAAAGATTGAGTTTCACTTGGGCACTGATGGTGGCTTCGGAATCCCTAACCTAAGGTCAAGGGGGGCGTAAACCCTAGACTTCACGTTGGTTACCGGAAGACCACGTGAGATGCTGCATTCATATGGTTGTTTATGCATAGCATATGTTTAATATTTTAATTTGAATTTGCTTGTGTATGTATATAGCATATGTCTAATATTTTGATTTGAGTTTGCTTGTGTGTGTACGTAGCATTGAAAGTATTATTGTCCCATTCACTGAACCATGGTGTGCTCACCCCTTCACAGACTTTTTGCAAGTAACAATAGGAAAGCTCGGGATGGGATAAGATGTAAAGTGTCGAGGGTTTCTAGAAGACTAGAATGACAAAGTAAGAATTATGGATGATAGATTGTTTAGATGAAATGTTAAGACCCCAACGTAAATAGAATTTGAAATTGAGAACCTAGGGATTATCCTATTTTACTTATTGGTAGGGGATACCGATTCTCTGCGATCATGGTTGACTGTGGAATATGGGATCCATAGTTATATTTTATTATTCAATTATATGTACTATGATTAGTTATAAATGTAATTATTTACTTAGAGTCTTACAATCTTTGACTCGTAAGATGATTATTATGTAATGGGTGCATACGTGCCATGATAATTTTAGTAAAGACTTCTAGACCCTCTTTCGGGGCATGGCAATAATCATGGACCACAATCCATCCTTACATCTTGCTACAATAGGACCAAAGAAAACATGTGTCTCCATCATATTGTCCTCTCATCTAACTAAAGCTATGCAACATAGATTGTAAAGTGGTAATCAAATCATACCTTCAAGATCAAAGCATCTACAATGACATTTGTACTATCCTTCTTTAGAAACTCCTCCCATTTAGCTTACCTTTTGGATAACTTCTACTAATTCTTCAAATACTTCAAGGCTTCATAGTCAATATAGATGTTAAGATCCTTTAAAAGCAAATAATGCCACCAAATGGTAAAAGCTTTAATCAATTAATAGAGTTCTTCATCGTATAGTATATAATTACATGTGGCTCTACTAAGTTCCTCATTGAAGTAAGTAATCGGTTTCTTCTACATTAGAACATCTCAAATACTCACACTTAATACATCACATTAAAGCTCAAATATCTCCTTAAAATCTAGTAAAGTCAGTATAGGAGTAAAAGTATGCCTCCATCAAAACTCTTATGCTCTTTCTCAGTCCACTTAAATACCACATCTTTCTTTGTAAGTGCAATCAAAAGAGCTACAAGATTACTAAAATTCCTCAAAAATCACATGTAGAAAGATGTTAAGCCATGAAAACTTTGTGCTTTTACTACAGACTATGGAATTAACCACTCTACAATGGCTTTATTCTTCTTTAGATCAACCTAAGCTCCTCATTTGGAAAGACATACCTTAAGAACACCACTTTCGATTGACAAATTGTACACTTCTTCAAATTTCCATACAACATTTCAAACCTCAATGCTAGGAATGCAAAATATAAAATGCTTCTGATAACTATTCAAATCTCTACTTTATACCAAAATATCATCAAAATAAATCACAACAAACATACTAATAAAGTCTTTCAAAACATAGTTCATCGGTCTCATGAAAGTACCATGCTTCATCCACTCATAAATCAAATGGTATGATTGTCTACTCATAGAGACCATGCTTCATCTTGAAAGTTGTCTTCAATTTATCTCTAGGTTTCATACATATTTGACGATGGTCAATCTTCAAATCTTTCTTTGAGAATACCCTAGCACTGTGCATCTCATCTAATATATCATTGAAAAAAAGGATGAGATATTTGTGCTTAATGGTGATCATGTTTATGGCTTTTTTATGGACATACATCTTCTGCGAACCATCTTTCTTTGGAACTAAGAGTGCTAGTACAACACAACAACTTATGCTCTCTTTAACATAGCCTTTGTCAACCAATTCTTCCACTAGCCTCTTAAGCTCCTTTACTTCTTCTAGATTCAAATGATAAGCTAATTTATTTGGTAATATGGTTGGTAAAATGGCCCTAGGCACAAGAATAGTATTGTGATCAATGCCTCTTATAAGAGGTAATCCCTTAAGCAATTAAAAATCCACAAATCCCTCATGCAACTTCTAAACAACCTTTGAAATTAGAACTTAAGCTTTTCAATTCAAAACTTCTCAAATATATAACAAGTATGTAAATCTTCCGAAGTTAATGACATTATGAATGCCCTTTAAAGTTAGTAGCAATCAATCTTTCCTATTCTTCACTAAAGCTAATGACATTATGAATGCCCTTTAAAGTTAGTAGCAATCAATCTTTCCTATTCTTCACTAAAGCTAGTTGAGTATTGCTAAATTCAGTGGGACTCATAGGTAACAATAATATTTTTCTTCCATCGTTTGGTGAACATACAAGTACTACGATACCTATTATGCATCACTCTACTATCAAATAATGATGGCCTCCCCAACAAAATATGAGAAGTAATCATGGGAACAACATTGCACTCAACCTCCCCTATAATGATTTGAAATAAAAATCAAAACTCTTACTCGTTTAGTAACATGTACAACTCCCCTGTCACTAAGCCAATGAAACATGTAAGGTATTGGATGGTTAAAAGTAAGCTTTAACCTCTCTACTAAGGAAGTTGTAGCCACATTCACACAACTTCCTCCAACAATAATAATTGTACATGTATGTCCTTGAATCCAATACTTAATATGGAACAAATTCTCTCTTTGCTTTGCTATTGACACAACTTCCACATTTAAGGTTTTTCCTCAATACCAATGGTATAACATCTTTTTCAGCACCCTTAGTACTATCCTCTTCGTAATTATATTGTTTAAGGACTTCCTTAGGATCTTTAGCTAGTTCCTCTTTGTCTTCTTCACTATCTGATCCTCTGCCTTCTCTCTTCACCATCACTTTTTTGTTTGGACAATGTGCAATAATATGCCCAAAGTCTAGACACTTAATACCCTTAAGAGAATTACTGCACTTGTCTCTTAGCTTTTGTTCACTTCCTCCAGCTTCTAAACTAATAAAAACTTTGCTTTAGACATCCACCTTATTTTCTATCTGGCTTTCTTCACTTTTTCCCATGCTTCTTTTCTTATTCTACCATCTCTATTCCTACCAAGCCTACTAGTTTCTCCAGATTTAGGTGTAAATGTAACCCTATAGGAGATCTAATCAATTACTTCTCTACCTTTGTAACTAATTGAATGGCTTCCTCTATGGTATCAAACTTTTAAAGCTCCATAATCCTTAAAATACCATACTTCAACATTGCTATAAATTGAGCAATAGTTCAGTTTGTAGTCTCCATAACTTCACACCTTACAATAAGCATCTCAAACTCATTAACGTAACTCTCCGCATTTAATTCCCCTATCCAATAGTCTAAAGCTTCATATAGATCTCTTGTTTACAGTAATCAAGTAGGCATCGTTAATGCATAAGACTTATCGTCTCTTCCCATGCCTCCAATTCAACTTCTCCTCTTCATAACTTCGGAGCCTTAAGACTCTTTTATCAAAATGTAGCATAACCTATAAACACTAGTGCTCAATATAACATTTGTCTCTTCATTATAACTATAGCATTTAAAGATCTTCTTAACTTTATGCTCCCAATCAAAGAATGTTTGTACAATTTCAAATCCTTCAAAAGTTGAAATCTTCATCTTTATATTCTCTAAGCCTCAATTTGATTGATGGGCTCTAACGTTCCTCTTAATATTAAAATTATCTTTGTTGCTTTCATCATACTTTTCTACCACTCTTCTATCATGACTACGCTTCCTTCTCTTTATGCCTTTAAAGCACTAGGCCTCATGTTCATAGTTAATAGATTTAACTAAGTCCAACAAAGTATCTTCAAGTGTGACTTTTAGAATGTTCTTTGCTCTCCTATGCCCATTACCATCTCTAACCCGCTATATATTACCATCAACACCACCACGCACATTATCTCCAAACATCTTTAAATTCAACCATGTACTCTATTTGCCAAACCTTTGCTTTAATACCAAACTATGAATATTCATTAAACCAATTTGACCACTAGACCAAGTTAACCACAAAGCAAGTGTAATCTCAAATATAGGGAAATGACCACTAGATCTCACGATTTAATATGTATTTTATGGATTTTTCTATTAAGAATGTAATAAATAAAGGAAATTATCAAAAATTAGTTAAGAGTTACACACATACGACATGTACGAGGAACAAGATTGAGTAGTAGTGGTCAATCCCTTTGTTGTGGTCCTTTAGTGGCGATCAAAGGCAAGAAGGGCATTGGCTCAAGCTTCTTGAGGGTGAAGATCAATGTGGTGGTAGTGGTTCCAACCTAGCATGCATAGAGTGGTGATTTTCCAAGGTAGCTACAATGTAGGTTTTAAACATTTCTATTAGATCACTTGGAGCAAAATGGATCGAGAAAGTTTTGGTTTTTCAAGAACTAAAGACTTAGGGTTGAGTGTTTGTGGAGAAGAGAGATGGTGGTGGGTCTTGGTGAAAGTTGTGGAGAGAGAAAATAGTTCGTCATGCCTAGTGGAGCAATTTTGTGTGATTTTGATGTTGTTCTTGAACTTTTCATGGTCAATTCTATATATAGGCACTATAGGATGATGTTGATAAATCCTGTATTGATTTGAATCAATTATGCATTTGAACTAATCAAAACCCTAATTATATCTCTTTTAGATCTAATCCATTTAATCCATATTAATGTAAATCTTTAGTATATTAAGAATTTATGAGGGTTAATCTATAGATTTGCATAAAAAATTAGGTTTGATTTAGTTAGATCCCTTGATTTGATGAAACTTTCTCTCTCTCTCTCTTTCTCTCTTTCGCGTGCACACGTGTTAACTATCTAAGATGGGAAATGATCACATGCCATATATATGATCACTATGGCCAATAACAAAGCGCCACATGGTGCTCTATGACAAAAAAATTAGGAGCAAAGCGCGGAGCCAAGGATCAAACTTATGATGTTTTAAACCTCATTCACGTGTGACCATGCCTCTAATTATAGAGCTATGACTTGTTTCTCAATTTTTATTGCAATTAATGTTTACTTAAACTAAAAATTGTACCTAGGCTGATTTTAATTTAACCAAGTTTAGATTAAGATTGGCTGAAAAGCTTAGTCTACAATTTTAATATCATTTTTTATTTTTAAAAATGATATTTTATTCCTTTCCACATTTTTTATTTTTTATATTATTTATTTCTTTGTTTTTATTATTTCCTTTTTCCCATTATATTTTATTATATGTAAAGCTGGCCTAATTTGAAAGGAAATAAATAAAAGAGGGCAAAAATGGGATATCTACAATTGTCCTTATTTTTAGTGAAGTTTAAGTAAAACTTTACAATAAAGATAAAAGAGACTCTCATTTTGCCTTAAAAAAAATTCTCATAAATAGTAATCAACTTTTTAAGGGGAGATTTCTAAAAGAGTGATCTAAAGGGTGCTTGTCAAATTTCAAATTCAAATCATCATTTCATAAGGGATTGATCTTAAATCTAAGTCACTCTCTCATAAAGATGGATTTGTTAACTGTAAAGGGCAAACACAAATTTTTTTACTCTAAGTTGCTATCTGATAAGGATAGATTTTCTAATCTTTAAGGATAAACCCCTAAATTCAAAATTTTCATATTTTAAATACTACCTTATAAGGATAGATTTTCTAAATCCAAGTAAAATTTTCATAACCAAAGCACCATCTTAAAAAGGGATAGATCTTGTTGAAAATATAGAATGATGTGAGTTTTGAAGTGTTTTGATGTTTTCAAAATTAACAAAGTATATGAATAAAAGTTGGAAAATAAGTTTGTAAATTTTTTAATAAAGAAAAAGGAAAGAGAATAGTAAAGGGAAGAAATACATAGTTAAACTAAACAATCAAAATTATCATTTCGATATCTATTGACAAGACAAAATTTTTTTGAAGAGAAGTAAAGGGAAGATACACATTGGAATTTTGATCTCAAATACCATTTTATGAAGATAAAAAATAAAGGAAATTATTAATTATAGTTCAAGATTCACCTCTACAGTTTGAATATATTTGACCCGTTCTATTAAAGTTTGATTTAATATCATAGGATAATTCTTATTAGTTGGAAAGATAGTTATTCAAGGAAAGCAAATCATTAACTTTAAGAACAAAAAGGAAGGATTTTGAAGAATTAATAAGAGATTAACAACATTTAATATACATAATTATCTAAATTTGATGAAGGAAGAAATCTGAATAAAGGAATTAAAGACAAAATATTAAAAATGGCTATGATTAAGGAGAAAATCAAGACAATACATTGCCTATAACATTTATAAATATGGAGTTGAAGCAAGGCAAAAAAGACACAATAGGAACGAAAACAAGAGAGAAACAAATGTAGATTATGAGAAAATTTTATTTTAAGCTAATTTTGTAGATGATCACTATTTGTTAATCCTCATAACTAGAAAACTTCATTATGCAGTTTTTCTTGTTTTGTTTTTCTTTGTAGTTTATGTGAGTTAGCTTGTGTTTTGAGTGTAGAGGAAGTAATTGTAAGCTATATTGGAGTGATTGTAAAGTGGCTAACCGTTGTAACACTCACCAAGTTTTATTCTTTGATATAGTGGAACAAATTCCTAAAGTTAACTTGAATCCTAGAAATGAAGGTTAGAAAAGCAGCCCCCCACCCCTCTTGATTACTAATTGGGACCAACAATTGAAATTAGAGTTTATCTCAATAATGATTGAGTTTAAAGATCAATGGCAAAGAATTTGGTAGTTCAGACTAGTAAAGCACCTTACTTTGATGGATCTAACTTTACTTATTGCAAATAAAGGATGGAAACTTTCAACAAGGCATTAGACTATGAAACGTAGGACATCATTGCCACATGAGATTAAGCAATTTTATGAGATATCAATACTCCATATGAAAAAAAAGAAGGTAGAAGCAAATTTGAAAGCAAAAAATCTTCTATTTACAACCATTGCTCCTTTAGAATTCTATGTGATCTCATCGTGCAAAAAAATTAATAAAATTTAGGATACACCATGTAAATCACGTGAAGGGACAAACACCATCAAGAACATTAGAATCAATTCCTCTATGCAACAATATGAACTTTTCAAGATGTTACTTGGAGAAGATATCTCTGGTAGACTTACAACAATCACAAATGAATTGTTATCCTTAAGTACAAAAATCAATGATTAAGATCTAGTTAAAATTTTTTTGAGGATTTTACCTAAAGCTTGGGATCCTAAGAAAATAACAATTGAGGAAGCATGTGATTTGATTAAATTAACACTAATTAACTCAAAAGCAAGTTGATGACTTTATGAAGTTGATGTACTTAAATTGGAAAGCAATAAAAACATAAGTAAGACTATTGTGTTCAAAGTAAGAGAAATGGAATAAGATTCCAATGAAGAATCAACTAGTGAAGATAAGGAAGTGATAATGCTTCTTTGGAGGCTAAACAAATTGCTTAGGAAAAAAGGTAAGAAACTTATCAATTACAAAAGATCTAATAAAAACAATGTTAGAAAAAAAGCAACAATGAAGAAAAGAAAAATGAAAAGAAGGACTGCTTATGCTATGAATGTAAAAGGCCCGGATATGTCAAGTATGATTGCTCATTTATCACAAAAAGGATGGAGAAATAAAAAAAGAACAAGAAACAATCACTTATGGCTACTTTGTATGACCTTAACAAATAAAAAAAAAAATGAAGTAGAGGAATCAGAAAGGGAAGATGAAGAAGCTAATCTCTATTTATGGCAGACTCTAAGGTAAATTCTAATTTAGGTTTCAAAACTATGTCTGAAGATATATATGTTAAGATGATGGATGCTTTGTTAAAGTCTAAAGCTAAAATAGCAAATTTGGAAAATGAAATTAAAATTTTGAAAGAAGAAAAGAAAAAATTGTCAGAAAAAGGTAAACAATATAAAAATTGAAAATAAATTACTATAGGTTGATAAGAAAGCATTTTACAATGAAAATTTAGTTTTTAAGGAAGAAATAAAAAATAGAAAAATCTGAGTTAAAGATCTATCACAATCATTAAAAGTTGCATTCAATAAGTTTAATGAAAATGACAAGAAACTACAAATGTTAATATCCGGTCAAGGAATTGGCTCATCAAAACATGGTTTAGGATAAGAGAAAGGAGATTTTTTTAATGCAGTTGAAAAAATGGTATTTATTTAAGCTAAAAACATAGTACAAACAAATCGAAGGATAAACATAAAATAGAAAGAAGAAGACTTACCAATAGGTAGCTTGATTGTGATATAATATGGTTAATTTCTATTTAAGGATTTTAAAATCTAATAACATTATGAATATTAATGTGATATAATAACAAAACAATATAAATTATTATTGTTAATATTGATATTCTTTTACTGATACAAGATATGATATTCTTTATACCGCCACTTTATATTATTAAATTGTTAGCTCTTATTATTATTATAATTACTTGTGCCATCAATAATGCACTCTAAAGAAAATCTATGTTAATAAATTATTAAATACAACTTAATTATCTAGGCTTTAATGATGATAGTTTGTCCAAGTAACTTAAATAATTTACATTCTAAGATGATGCCATATGTTATTTGTTTTCCATTCATAGTCCAATCATAGTATAAGATGAAAAATAATAATAATAATAAAAACTTGTTTAATTTTTCGATTCGATGATTGATGGCCATGGAATTAGGAAGGTAATTTGATACCTCCTCTATTTTCAATTGAGTAGGGTATAGTTAGAAGGCTATTTAGAAGGTTTAGTGTAGGGTGAGTTGAATAGAGTATAGTTAGGAGGTAATTCAAAAGATACAATAAAGGCTTAAGATAAATAAAGTTTAGTTAGAAGGTTCAATAAAGAGTTAAGGGAAGTAAAAGTCAGGTATAAGATCAAATAGATGGTTAAAGAAAGAAAATTGATTTATGACCAACTTGAATAAGTACAAAATGAGTATATTTATGTTCTATATCAGGTGTTAGAATTTGCAAAATCTAAGAATTATTTTAGCTACCTATTCTAGGTTTACACATACCATGTTCACCAATTGTGCCTATTATGTTAGAATCAAAATGAGATTAAAATATATCTAGCTTACAAATGATTGTTGCTTGTACAAAATTGGGTTTGAGTGACTGGGAGTACCAATGATATCAGGGGTGGTATCCTGATATTTAGTATATGACATAATCCTTGCATGGAGTTGCATATTAAAATGATTTAAGTAGATTCGGGTGACTCATGGATTAATGGTTGTTAGGAATACCTAACACTATGTATATGTTATATATGTTTGTGAATGGGGTCTTGTGTTACCTTAAGTCTTGAGATGCCAGGATTGCACTGCATGTAAGACTAACTACAAGATAGCTAAATGGTTAATGTAATTCACATGTTGTGCATATATGTATGTGCCAATGATTTATTTTACATATGAATGTAATTGTGGTATATGCATACTGGGTTTTGACTCACTCTTTATATAGATCTTTTTTAGTTGCAAGTATTTTTGTTGATGTTAACTATACTGATGAGCTAAGTTATAACTTGTATTATGATCTAGGAGACGATGTGGAATACGTTTACTACAAGGGGTAAATGGTGTAAGATTTCCCTAGATTGGTGTGATAATTAAATGTTTAGTTGTGTTTGGAGATTAGACTTTCTATGTTAGTTAAGTTTAGTTATATTAGTTTGATTGGTTAACAATATTAATGTATCTAGCTGTTTAGGAGCCAATGTAGACTCTAAAATCATGCTTATGTTTGCTAGTGTATTGATTAGATAGAGTTAAGCTTTAACGAGCTAGTTAGTTACGTAAACTTCTAGAGATTATTTTAGTGTGATATATTTGTAATTCTTATAAGTATTATGATTATGTATAGATAGATTCTAAACCTTTATATGTTATCAAATAATAACATGTAGTGGATTGTATTGTTATGAATTTTAGAGAGAGATTTTACAACTATATACACTCCTCGTACACTGATAGATAATTAGCTACGCTTTTAAGAGTAAGAAAAAAGCATATCAATGTCAACGGAAATCAATTAGGTAATGACATTAACATGCAAATTGCAAAGCTCCAATTGGTTACTACATTTAATTATTGGCGAGTTTAGTAAATTAAAAAGCTAACTACTGTTCTAGGAGTGATTTTGACATAACCTATTTGTTTGTCTTTTTTTCTCTCATAGGACACTTATCACAATTCTAAGCATAATAAAATACACTTCACACACTAGAGAACATGCACTTGCAATGCACGTACACACATATAAAAGTTGAAAATTATTCAATATAATCTATCGATACAGGTGTTTAATGTAAAACTACTTACAAGTGATAGTTCCTATTTAAAGTATATTATAAAATACATGGAATCAAATGGCAAACTTCAGTGGTAAACGTTTTCTAGATTCAAATTCGTACTTACATTTCTTTCAGATATTAAAACAAACGGATAATAATTATCATTACGTAGTTAACATTTCTTGAACATACATGAATCAATTTCTCTTCTTTTAAAAAAAAAAAATAATAAATAAATACAGGAAAAGACCTTTCTATTTTCAAACCATCAACCAAATTGTACCAAATTGAAATTGAATGATTTTGCAAAGAATTTTTAAACTAAATAGTAAATAAAAAAGTTAACTGAATTTAATGTTTTAATTCAATTCAAGAAGCAAGCTCAACTGTACTGCAATGAGTTTGTACCTATGGTTATAGTTTGTAGACTAAAAAAATGGAAAAAAAAAAGGAAAATAACACGCTACATAGCATCTTAGTTTTTTTTTTTTTTTTTTTTTTCTTCAAATGAAGAAACGTACTAAGAGACTTGCCACATTAAAAAAATAAAGTCCTACCATTGTAATCGAACAAGTTCAATTCTCCCTCTAATCCCAAATAATATAGAATCAGGGGGAAAAAAGAAAAAAGAAAAAAGAAAAAAAAACGATATCAACCCTTACTTTCTAACATTGCCGATTATCAAATGCCTAGTAAGTACAATTCAATCATCTTGCAAGAAATTTTCTGCTAAAGCCGTAAAAAAAAAAAAAGGAAATGGACGAATGCTACGAATTTTTCACAAAATCTCAAGGAAAAGACTGCAAAGTCCATACCCATCCTTTAACTTAACAAATAAGAGGCACATCGGTAGAGGAATTCATAGAGATGCAAAATCGCCGGATTCCTCCTTTCTGAACTATTCAACTCCCGTATCACTGCATTGACAGCTAGAGCTATCCAGGCATCCATCCGGACTCCTGGAGATCTAAAGTCCTAGTTTTGAAAGAAGGTCTTGCCATTTCGGGGTTTCTTCGTCAAATATGTAGGTGAGTGGTGAAACTAGAACCCCGCTTCCTCCAATCTGAATTGCATAGTTCAATTAGCAGAAAGGGAAAGGTCACAAAATATTATCAAACTAGTAAAAGTCCTTGCAAGCCTAATCAGACAGAGCAACGGAATGCCCCAAGCTCGCTAGGGATTCAATTATCATGATATAACTTACGGATCTCAACTGTTGCACGGATTTGTAGAGTGCTTTCTTGGGAACACAAATGACTATTGCATAGTAATCTACAGCGACACCTCCTTCACGTTTGCAGAAAACTGGACTGACGGTTGGTCCCTGTTTGCAATAACCAAAAAGGGAAAAGGCTTGAGGTATGGAATCGGACAAACAGCAAGTCCGCCTCCTTTCCAGTATATTCAACTAGAAGATCAATTGCAGGAAAATAATGTGCAAACTCATAAATCAACTGCACCTGTAAACCGGCAAGAGATGGTTGACTAAGCACTCTTTTAGCCACTTCATCTGCACTACTTCCCCTCATGTTAGCAACGACCTTTAAGAGAGATGTAAACACATTTCCACCTCAGCAGAAGCATAAGAAATGGATAGGGAGAAAAAAGATAGATGTATTTGTAAGGTAGGAAAAAAAAAAAAGAGCAGGCTGATAAATTTGAGTCCATACCGTGAACTGGCCAAATGCCCTCAGGTGTGCCTCCAATCTTTCCAGAATCTCATGACTTATGTCCAGGACACCTTTTCTCTGGACCAGCGCTTTCCTGCTTGCAACAAAAACAGCCTGAAGAACATTCAGCGCCAAGGGAGATGAATAACAAAGAAGGTCATAGAAGACACAGGCAATCTCTTAAATTGTGCCATACCTGGCTTTCCAACACAGTTCCACCATCAATCTCTTTCAAGTTGTTTTCCCTCAAAGTTGTTCCACTACTTACAAGGTCCAAAATAGCATCAGCAATTCCCATCTGGATTGACCATGAATACAGTTTAGTAGTCAAGTAGAAAAACACAAGGAAACAAAAATCATGCACAGAAAGAAACGAATATCACTATAATTGAAACTGCCTAAAAAGTCAATTTTTTCTTTTATATTTATCCCAAGTTCAAGGATGACCAACTGTTCGTAACTCCCTTTTCCACAAGCCAAAACTATATGAAACGTGCACATTCCTTGACCTATATTTCTATTAGAAACCTACTTCTAAGCAACAGCCTGTCTGATGCAGCAAAATGCAATACTATAAAGTGCATAAGAAAACCTATGAATAATCTCACTGCAGTGCTGACTAAAAATGAAGTCACCTCATCATCCACAGAGGCAAGGAGGAAAGGGGTGGGGTGGGTGGGGGTGGAGGAGTTCAAAAACATATATGAAATTACTTCACAAGTTGTCTCATAAAGTGAGATACAATTGTTTTTGTGGTTTAAGATCATCTTGATTGAACAAAGATTTGTTCAAGTTGGTCAATTCCCTAATTGTGAAGAGGTTTGATTTTACTGACCAACAAAACAGCACTCATCTGAGTCAACTGTGTGAATGCTTTAATATGATGGTGCTGTGTTCCAACGTTATATAGCTGAAGCTGTTGATAACTATTCTAATTTCCAGTTTCAACAGTAAAGTCACATGTTTCACGAATCATCTGAAATGATTGAATGAATGAAAGAACTACATGAAAATCAGGCAAAATAAAAGGTCATGCTGATCACTTGATCAGCAGATAAAGGTCACCATCAGAAATTCTAAAGGGATTTGGGCAATTATTTATGTAGCAAATCATATTATTATCTATCAGATAAATTTCTTCAATAAGCTGGCTATCAATTCCCTGGCAAAGAGGTGCCTCTATAGATTTAAACACTGATGACACTTAGCAAAAAAGTGCTGCTTCCTCTCACTGTTGGCCCTACTGTTGTGACAGAGTAGCAAATAGCCTAGAATTTTCATCATGCCACAGAATCAGAATGTGATTATTGAGTTCAAATAAATCTAGTACATGAAATAAATTATGAAGGTGAGGTAAACTTACTGCAGGAGCAGCCTCCAGGGCTCCATCGGCGGTTGAAAATATTACATGCTTCAACCCATTATCTTTCATGAATTTGGGACCAAGCTATACATGCAGAGAAAATTTTTCATGAAAACGGAATAAAAACTGAAAGCCTGATAATTAGCTCTAAGGATTTCTTGAGCCAAAAAGATTTAAGAACTAATTACATAAATGCCAGTGCAAAAAACATACATAAGTGAAGCCAGTGGCGACTCTCAAAGGTCTCTCTTCAGTCCATTGAGGCATTTGTGCGAGCTCCTTCACTGAGTTTATATTCTCAAAAATTCCATATTTTGGTATCTAAAGAGAAAAAGAATATGTCAATACTATTTTCTTCAAAATCAGCACAACATTGTGGCTCTTAGGAATATGCAAGCACTTACTGCAAGTGACAAGCGACAATCCCCATAATCCAGAGCATCATGAACAACAATTAGATCTTCATTGCCCTGAAAAGAGAAAGCAAGCTCTTGAATTATTGATTATTTCACCTGTGCAAGAAAAAATTGAAAGATATTGCCAGTAGCTTACCACTGATTGAATAAAGAAAATATCCACAACGGCATAAAAACTTTGTATGCATAGCATAGCATTCATGTTTGAAACATACGATGATGAACTAGGTCTGAATATCCATCATTTGAAGTCTTCAGGAAAATTAAATACTGAGGAAAAAAATATTTTAGTTGATTGTGACTCCATCCTTTGAGCAAAATAACTCAGTGACCCAACTGCCAACTGGAAAACCCACTTTTGCAACTGTAGCTTTGTAATTTTTAGTTCAACTATTACATTATTAGTGAATACAAAATTTTGATTGATAGTACAATTTATCAGGAACCAGGGTGCTCAATATATGAGAGTCAAATATTCTAACAGAGAAACAGCAAGTCAAAGGAAGTTCTTTTTTTTTTTTTTTGTTTTTTTTTGTGGTGGGAGAGGGTTGGGGGGGAATGCAAATGACCCTCTTAAACTTTGACCTAGGTACATATATACCTCCTGAAATTTTGATAAATTGGCAAATAACCCCTCTAATCTTTGACCTTGGTGTGTAAATACTCCCTTAAACTTATCAAAAAGTGTTTTAACATCTCTTAAACTTTGAAAGATAAGGAGGTATATCTACACTTAGGTAAAAGTTTAGGAAACTCTCCACAACACCCACCCCCCACCCACGCAAGAAAAACCTCTCTTTTTAATAACTAAACAAGTTTCTATTTCTTCTTTGGAAAGTCAGTAAGTAGTACTGACTAATAATAGGCATATACATAGCAGGTTCCCTCTTTACAATATCATAAGAATGCAAATAAGAGAGGGTAATTCCATTTAAAGACTGCCCCTGACAATGTTCAATTCAAATAATTCCAATTCCAATAGAATAACTCCCATTCCCCAGTTGTCAATACATGGACGCCATTATCTTTTGCATAATTGCCTCTACTAAGGTACTACTTCAATTCATGTGGCACCATTCCTTTTACCCCAAATGTAATAGATACCAGTTGCAAACCTGATGTACTACATTGGAATTATTGTGTGTAAAAATTCACACATAGATAAGATATGTAGGCCATTGAAACCAAGTAGCCAGCATCCACCCTATAAATCTTGCAAATTTGCACCTAAAGGATAAGTGCACATGGTCTTCATGATCCACAAGATGCTTGTAACAAGTGTTGTAGTGAACCACATACTCAAAGTTTCTTGCACTACAAGCCACAAAATGAAGTGGTGCCTGGTGATTTGTCATTTGAGTGGTCAAGGACTTCAAAAGGGTTGATAAATCAACTTTACCCGGTGGGAGCTAAACAACCTGTTAATATGCCGCTTCTTGGATGATATCCATCCATCCTCAGGCTTGTTTCAGTGATTGCCCATAGATTCTCTTGAAGCCAGTCCTAGGTATCTCAAATTGTTGAGTAGAGACTTGCTTCCTTTAGGAAACCAAACATGTAAATGGCCCTCAACAAGGGGGCTTCATTATGTTAGTTATCATACCACATAGAAATCGGATTATCATTTCCTACTTCCCAGGCAAAGAATTACTGATAGCCAAAGAAAGTTTTCCACCAAGCCCATGCGTAGCCACTCTATGAATTTATAACCCTTAAGCCTTGTTTGGTTTCCGTTCTTGGAATCCAAGTATTAGAATATAATTTCTATAGTCTGGTTCTTTGGAATATGATTTGCAATCTATTATTTATTAATTATAAAAAATGGAGATGGAATGCTATTATTTTTGTTGGGTAGACTTAATGTGCACAATGGAACTATAAGTAAGAGAGAAGGGGGGAAGAGAGAAAAACACAGGAAGAACAAGATGGAGGGAGAGGGCAGAAGGGGGCAGGGGAGGAAGATGGAGTTCGAAGAGAAACCAGAGTGACAGAAAACAGTTTTCTTGAAAGAGGTGAAGAGATATTTTAGGAAATAGAATCTAAATAACAGGGCTTGAAGAGGAATGAGATTCCATCGATTTCAAGCAATAGGATTGATAAAGAAATTAGATTCATATATTACCTTTGCTTCCAAACAATATAATAACATTCTTTCAATAATTGGGTTCTATTTCGGGAAAACCAAACAATGCCCAAGAGCTAAGTCTCATCTTACAAGGCTTTAATTACTTGTCATAATCATAGCATTTTAGATCCATTACAAGCAAATATACCTATAATACCCAAGCTACCTCCTCTTTTGGTACATGAATCTGTTCGCAAGATATTGTAGCATCAACCTCCTCATGGTCATTCCCATTCCATAAGAAACGCATAACTCTCAACTGGATTTTAGTATACTCCTAAGAAGCACAACATTGGAAGGTCCATGGACTTCCATAGCAAATAATCCTAATTTAATTTGTTGAACCATGCTGGCAGGATAGGATCTTCGGGGTCCAATGGCCTATTCTGCAAGATAACTCTGTTGATTACTTCTTACATATTCTTAAGAGAGCTTTGATGATATCAAGGGAGAACACATGTAAATATCTTATATGCAGTCTTCGCTTCTGAAACCCAAGTATAGCCATCATCTCAAATTTTATCTGCTCAAGCATACCTTGACTCACTTGGATTAGCACTTAGGCCCGACATTTTTCTAAACTCCTCAAGGCCCTCTTAAATCATGTTTACCAACTGCAGTCTCATGGTGAATATGAGTAGGTCATTAGCAAAGCTTAGGATTGTTATCCTCTCTCATCAACATCTTCAATGGTATGTAAAACCTAGCTCTCTATCCTTTTCTTTTACTAAAGATGAGAATTGATAAGATCCCAAGAGTGTCTCATCCTATTTGTGATGTGTACAATTTTATTTCTAGGGATTTTGTTGAAAGGATGCAATTTCCTATTCATATTACAACTTTTCAGGTTGCCTTGGGGGATGGGAAAATTATTACATCCACGGGTAAGCTCTTAAAGTTGTGTGTTGCTACGTCACATTTACCATTTCTTGTTATGTGTTAGACTTTGGTGGTGTAGATGTGATTTCGAGAATCCAATGGTTGCATACTTTAGAAGAAGTTTAAGTGGATTAGGGAGCTAGGGCCATGAAATTCCTATTAAGGATGGCAAATTTGTAGTGCAAGGAGATCCTAACTTGTGTAAATCTTCTATTTCAATAAAATCCTTATATAAGTTGCATGATTAGTAGTATCGGAGTTTGCTTTGGCCAATTGAATGGTTGAAGGTTGCAAGAGATGTTTGTGATGGTAGTTGATAAGACCTGACAAGTAAGTAAACAGACCAAATACAATACACGAGAACTAGAGAAATTATATGAACAGTAATTCTTCACAAGATCAAGCCAATCGACACATGAACTGGGAGTTACTTGAGCTAAGGCTTAGCCGGAGAGAAAAGTTCTCCAGGATCAATGTCTAACTAAATTGTTCTAGATGATTCATAACTGTTTTTCCCTCCCAAATTGGCACTATTTAAACCCCCCAGCTTGTCCACATCATCTCACTCCTTTTATCCACGTCAGCTCCCACACCTCTAGCAAATAACACCCTGGCCTCTTGGCCATGTCAGCAACCACATCACTCACACTAACCAGGACACACAACAGAACACCACACACCCAACACACCCCCACAAGTTACCCCTCTCCTCCGATACACATTCTCAAAGGAGCATCAACCTACGGGATCATATCAATTACCTCACCTGAAACAATGTCCTTATCCTCAAGGACAAAATCTGGATGTTTCCATCCACGTCACATCAAGAGAAGATTGCCTCACTCACCCCACCCCTGCTGCTGCTTGCAACTCTTCCCACTCTTCTCCTTCACCAATTTGCTCCTCCTCCAATACCAATAATCAAAGAAATTTATTTGGACAACAATGATTATAGTTAAAAGGTTGATTACACTTAAAACACAATCCCTTAGCCTTCTTCTCCAAGAATTGAGCATGCAAGAGTTGCTGCTGCCCGTGAGAACGCCGACTGCCTTCCTTGATAGAACCAGAACTGGATGCCACTTGAGAATTGACACCACTGGCTGTCTCAAATTTTCTAGGCATACAAACATTCTCCCCAGCTATCCCAAACGAATTGCTCTCCGATCTCATCTCATCTCCTCCAAGAAAATGTGAATTACGAGGAATATAAGGCACCGGTGAAGCTGTAGGTATAGAATACCCCTGATACAAGAACCTGGTAGGAGGATTGGAATGGAAATAATTTTGTCTGATATCAGCTTGACCTCCATTTACTTGGTCTGATGCAACAAAAATATCATTCTCATATTCTTTTACAATTTTCAAAGCTAATTCCATGGCTAGTTCCAATGTTGATGGAGAAAAAGTATCCACTCTAGTCTGAATTGAATTTGCAGACCTCCCAGAAAATAGCACAGCAGCTGCATTTTTGGCATAGCCGGAGCTTGGGACATCAACGACTTAAAAATCTCCAATATATTGGAATACCGACCTCCCTTGTTAGAGCTGAGAAAGGCACTTGAACAGATTGGAGGCCATCTATCCACCATAGCGCTTCATCATTACCATCTTTAGTTTTTGCCAGTCCAGGTCCGTTTCTTGACGTTGAAGCATGTGAAACCAACGGATGCAATGACCTCGCATACACAGCTGTTAACGACACCTTTCGGTCTTCGCAAGTTCGTTGAGCCAAGAAATATTGCTCTACCATTAGTATCCAGTTTGAAGGATCAATACCATCGAACAACGGAAGGACAAGCCTAGACGCATTCAACCAATACTCCTCGTCTAGATCCCCATCTTAAACTTCTTCATTCTGGAAATCAGAATTAATTTCCATATGGCTAACTCCTTTTGGTCGTTTTCCATGTTCCTTCACCATGTTCGAACTCTCACCGGAATTGATTTCCGTATTCCTACCTGACCATATTTCCTTAAGCAATTTCTGCATTCGATCCATTTTTCCTTGCATTGTAGTAACCTCTCCAATCATTGATTTTTATTCATCGTCCATGGAAGCTAGCTAATGTTGAATCTCCACCACCTCACTATGGATATCCCCTACATTTTTCTCCAAAGCCTCCACTTGTGCTTCCATCCGAGTCATGGTGTAAATCTCAAATTATGTTTTCCGAGGAGATACCACGAAGCAGTCTCTATCGTGGTTTCCCGATGTAATGACTAACAATGAAATTTTGCACAACAATGTCCGTCAAAATTCTAGCATTGGCTGTTAGATTTGATAGATTTCCTAGCAACATTCAACCAATTGCCAAACATGTTTTCTGAAAAATTTTCAAACGTGATGTTTGTCGTGTCTCCGGTCGTGAGTCCTGACAAGTTTCCCGGCAGTGGAACCAATTGATAAGACCCGGTGAGTAAGTAAACAGACCAAATACAATACACGAGAACTAGAGAAATTATACGAATAGTAATTCTTCACAAGATCAAGCCAATCGACACATGAACTGGGAGTTACCTGAGCTAAGGCTTAGCCGGAGAGAAAAGTTCTCCAGGATCAATGTCTAACTAAATTGTTCTAGATGATTCATAACTGTTTTTCCCTCCCAAATTGGCACTATTTAAACCCCCCAGCTTGTCCACGTCATCTCACTCCTTTTATCCACGTCAACTCCCACACCTCTAGCAAATAACACCCCAGCCTCTTGGCCACATCAGCACACCCACATCACTCACACTAACCAGGACACACAACAGAACACCACACAGCCTACACTATTAACATATTACACAGAAACACTACACAACACACACCCAACACACCCCCACAAGCTACCCCTCAGCCCCTCTCCTCCGACACACATTCATCAAAAGAGCATAAACCCGCGGGATCATATCAGTAGTGGCTGTTTTGGGGAGTTACAAGTGTTTTCTGGCATTCCTTTCAATCTGCGGTAATTGGATAATGGTGGAAAACAGTAGGGTTGTGATCCATCTTGGGTCACTCTTACGGATCCAAGAATTGAGCAGTCATTAGAAAAATTTTCTAATATACTTCACGATAAGGTTGGTTTGCCTCCTTCAAGGCCGATGGATCATCATATTCCACTTAAATAGGGGTAAGAACCTACAATTGTTCATCCATATCCCTATGCTCAAGTTCAGAAGATAGAAGTTGAGAAGTTGGTGATTGAAATGCCAAAAACTGGGATTATTCAAACTAGTACAAGTCCATTCTCGAGTCTAATGCTACTTGTAAAGAAAAAAGATGACTCTTGGAACTTTTGTGTAGACTATAGAGCCCTAAATAAGGCAATAGCAACCGACAAGTACCCTATTCCCATTATAGATGGGTTATTAGATAAGCCTTATGGAGCTATGCTGTTTGCTGACATTGACTTGAAAGTAGGTTAACATCAGAATCGGGTAGCACCTGAGAATGTTCCTAAAACCACTTTTAGGACTCATTAAAGCTATTATGAGTTCCTTGTCATGCCTTTTGGGCTTATGAATGCTCCCGCAACATTTCAAGCAATTATGAATGACTTTTTTCAACCTTATCTTTGAATCTTTGTTCTTGTATTTTTTGATAATATATTGATATTTGAAGAATTTAGGAGGAAAGAGATAAGTTTATTATTCCTCTTCTTCTTAATCTTTTTACATAATGACATAGTGTATATATACACTTACAAGAATGCTATATTAGGAAAGAAAGTAAAATCTCTTATTTAATATTTAAATTTTACAGCTAGCACAATAATATTACATATATGTCAACACTCCCCTTCAAGTTTGAGCATATATATCACACATACCCAACTTGTAAACTAAAGTATGATAGGTCCTGTGACACAACCTTTTAGTAAATACATCAGCCAGTTGCTTATCAGATGCCACATAATGTAAGCTCAAGATGCCCTCAGTCAATTTCTCTTTAATGAAGTGTCGATCAATCTCTATATGCTTGGTTCGATCATGTTGAACTGGATTTTGTGCTATACTGATAGTAGCTTTATTGTCACAATACAAGGATGGTGCTTTTTTATCTGACAAATTTAATTCTTCCAATATCTTCTATAACCACAGAAGCTCACAAACCCCCTGAGCCATAGCTCTGTATTCTGCTTCAGCACTTGATCGAGCAACTACACTTTATTTCTTGCTCCTCCATGTTACAAGATTCCCTCCTACAAGTGTGCAATAACCAATGGTGGACCTATGGGTTATGGGCCCACCACGCTTCCGCTGCGCCACTCTGATCTGATCAAATTCATTGTTTAACCCAGGTACTCTTTCTCTTCTAGAAACTTCTAAGAACCCGTGCTTATCAAGAAGTCTATCCCCAATACAAAGAGATGGGGTGAAATCCCCTTTAACTGTGAAAGAACTCCATCAGATTACCATTTAAGTTGATAGAAAGTCTAGGAGTCATCATGCATTGCATCATTCATCCAACAATATGGCTAGGAAAATCCATTGTCAACAAGACCTGCTCCAAAAACTTCCAATTTAAAATATCTCAAGCTTCCATAATATCAATCATACAATAACACCTAATCTAATCCAATCTAGTGTAACCTTGCAGAAGTTCCTGGGATAATAGAAAAATAATTTTCTATAATTTAGCCTTTAATGAAGGGTATTTTCTCTCTTTCCACCAGTAAGGAGGAATGACTATTACCACATGAGGGGAGCTAAAGTAGAAGTATCATGGAGTTCTATGTGGCATTCTCCAATTATTCCTAAACACACGTTTATTACATGGCTTGCACTCCAAGGTAAGCTATACACTGTCGATGGACTCAACCAGTGGGGTATTTTTTTGGATAAGGAAACCAGTGGGGTATTATGCAACCCACTACATCATTTATGCAGAGTAAGACCTCAATCACATAAGCAGTATTGTCATGAATGCCCATATGGTCAAGAAGTGTGCAATTCTGCTCAGTCTCCATATAACATGCTTCAGGGACTTACTGCTAAAGCTGCTTCCCAGAATTCCAAAGATTATTAGCTGGAGAAAAGTTTTCTCAGCTGAGATCTACTATATTTAGTGTGAAAGAAATTTGTGAAGACTCTGTGATCACAGCCTGCACATGCCGCGATTATTGGCTTTTTGCAAGGGTAGATTATTTGACCTCACCACAACAATGCAGATTTTGGAATTGCTGAAAAAGGAGGGGAGGGGGGAGTGACAAAGGATTGCAATAACAGTTTTCTCCAAGAAAATTAGGGATAGTGATCATGCTTCTTCACATATGAAGAAATGTTTGTTCAAATATTGTTGAAACAAAAAAGCAGGTTCTGCAACATCTCACAATCCAGATACATAAGATAACTTTAAAACAGTAAAGTACATATGTCAGAGCATTCAAATTGATAAAAAGCCTTACATTATTTGACTTTTATCAATACAAATCTAGATCCATCATTGTCAAAAGAATAAGAGCTCAAAGTGATCCCCAAATTTCTCAATGCTTACCAGTCCATATTCACTAACTGTGTCAAGTCCCACTATTCCAAGGTCCAGATCACCTGATACCAATTTCCTAACAATATCTTTTGGTCTTTGAAACCAGACCTCCAAGTTTGAAAGCTGCAAAAGGGAGAAGAAACTCAGCCTAATATAACAATATAAAAGCACAAACTGCAGAGTCACAAACATATGTATGATAAGATATATATTTGAAAATCTGATGCCAATTCAGTGAATGCTATACATCGAAAGAAAGCTACAGGTAAGAGTCCTGGGAAAACAACCAATTATATGAAATTAATATGCTACCCACCAACGTTAACCCCAGTCCCTTTCTTGTTTTGAACTTAACCATTTTCATATAAGATAAGGGGTTGATCAACACTCACTCTTCATATTTGTGTATTTCGATAGTTTGAAGCAGATGAAATGCCAAACCCATTTAGTGCACTCCTTTGAATCCATGTCACTCAAGCATTGTATACATTGCGATACTTAGGCTTAGACATTGATACTTGAGGTAAAGATCCATGCATGCAGGTATTTGCAAGCTTAAGATTCCCTATTATTACTTGCTCTTCAAGAGAAAATTCTAGACAGCTGGTTATCAACTTCTTCAAACAGAGAAACAAAAACCCCCCCCCCCCCCCCCCCCCCCCCCCCAACAACTCCCCAACCCAAAAAAAAAAAACACACTCGCGCGCGCGCGCGCACAGGCAAGAGAGACCGAACCTGGGGAATATCAGCAACATACTGTCGAGGATTGACCTGCCTGACGGATAATTGACAATCCTACAAGAAATAAAGGAGTTTAGAATTCAACAAATATGAAGTATCAGATGAAAACTATGCGTTAATTCCACCGAAGTGACAATAACATAAAGACGAGTCGCTTTCTCTGGATTTATATAAAGCTGATCAATCGCTAAAGCTACCTAAATCGAAAAGGCTGGAATATCAACGAAGCTACCCAATTTAACTAATTCGTGCTAATAGATCAAATTTCAAAATTCAAGTCAATGATTTTCCACTATCGACATACACATTTAAAGCAGTAACAATTATAAGAGGGAGAAAGAAATGCAATGAAATTAGGCTTATAGTTTTAGCACCTTGAGGAGAGCAAGGGTCTCATCAGCCATACGACCTTTGCTGGGCAAACCGAGCCGAATCTCACTCCGCTCAGTAGTACTGAGGTCTGCTCTGCCATTCACAACATCAACTTGCGAAGAAAAAGAAGAAGACGAAGCAGAGCAGGTGATGATAGTGAATGAGCAAGCAGAAGAAGAAGAAGAAGAAGAAGTGGAAGATTTGGCGAGTCGGAATCGGCAAGAAGGGAAACTGGAAAGAGATGGAGAGATGGAGGAAGTGGCATTGCAAGTGTATGCATGCGGGTAATACAGGGAGTAGGATGAGAGTAGAGACATAGATGGTGAAGTTGCCATTGCTAAGGAGAGGCTGCAGAGGGGGAGAGGAGAGGAGAGGAGAGAGAGAGGGTGGCAATTTAATTTGGGGCGGGGGATTGTAATAATGTATTACACGCTAAGCCGTTATTTTAGTCTCAAATTGTCAGCGTGAGCTATCGCGAACCGTTGGATATGGACGAGCAGCCATTTGATCAGTTTAACATTATTCACATTCCCACGATCTGTTTCCTTCCCATCATTTACATTTCACATTTACACGAAACCGGCAGCGGACATGTTTTTTAGAGCCGAAAATGTGGCCAAGGTGGGCAAGCCGGTCCGCTTTGGCCCACATCCAAAGTAGGTTGAATAAAAACATCCAACATGTCCCGTGGGTTAATATGGGTTAGGTAGGTCAATTTATAAAATCATAATATTTTTTTAAAATTATATATTTTAAAAATAATAATATAATTTTAATACTTAACAATATATAGATCACACAATTCCTAGATTAAACCAACAAATACTAAGTATAAATTTAAACAAAAAAATTTAAATCTTATATAATAATAAAAAAAAATCAATCTCAAACCATAATTAAGAAAATATGGCAATTATTACAAAGTCTTTTTTACCAATTATAAAAGAAAATAAAGTCAATAATAAAGGAGAAAAAAACTATTGAAACACCCGTCACCGCTTCTTATTCTTTATATATCTATCATCAATCATCAATCATCATCATCATCAACTAAGTTCGAGTCCCCTTTTGATGAAGTTGTCCTAGTGTCTTTTTCTTCATCTATAATTTATGAAATCACATGTATAATTAGAAGTTAAAAGCTTAAAATAATACATTAAAAGAAAATATTGCCAAAAGAAGAAAAAGAAATCATCTTCACAAGTAAATCTTTTGTAACTAATAACATATATAAATTAAAGCTTTCACATTTGTAGGGAGTATAGAATTGCGATACTTATTAAGAATACAGATACCGATATTAAAAGCTGACTCAGATGTTGTAGTAGTAATTAGAATGTTGAGCACATTAGAAACTATGATGCACAAAATAGGATACTTTTGGCTTTGAGTCTTTCAATATTATAATACATAAACTCTAAGTAAAAGTTCATATCCATTACTAACTTATCTAGAAAAAGATTTAAGGAAGACTGACTAGAACTTTGTGCTTCTACTTGGCAATATTCCAACATTATTAAGGAAAAAACTAATTAAATACTCATTAAAAAAATATAAAATTATTATTGAACTTATATCTAAAGTAGCAAAATCAATCTTCAAAGCTTTTCCAATTTTTAAGTTTCATGCTACTGCTCTTTTGCCTCTACCTCCAAATGTGTCTTGAGTTTGAGAAGATGATTAAACTTGAAGACTTCTAGATATATGATCTATTTTACTCTTGTCATATTCTTCAAAGAGCTTATATAACTTGCTCTTTATATTAGCCAACTTTTCTTCACAACTGAGAGGATCAATTTTATTAAAGCAAAACTTTAAAAAATTAAATTTTATCTAAGTTTTAAAGATTGCTCTAAGTGCAAGGACAATACTATATTCCTTCCAATATTTATTGAACTTTTGTTTTATTTTAATACACATCTCCCTTATGACATGATCTTCACTACTGAAATTCTTGTTCAACAAACATTCAATTCTCCATATTTGCAAGAAGTAGAGATTTGAAGTTAGATACGAGAAATCTAACATCAAATTGGTAATAGTATAAAAAGGGTTAAAAAACTTACATATTTTCTCTACTCTTTCCTATTCATCCATTGATAGACAATACTTATAATGAGAATCATTCAATCGATGGTAAAAAAAAGCACATTGATACCTTAGTGCACTTTCAAGCATAAGGTAAGTGAGATTCTATCTAGTAGCTACATCTAAGTGTAAACAAACACTAGTATTAATATTGCTAATCTATTCAACACACTCCTAAAAATGTTTCATTTTATCCTCTAAGGCCTTAATATACTTCACACTCTCCCTTATTTTATGCAAAGCTTGATTAGTTACCACCAACCCCTTTTTAACAATTAAATGAAGAATATCGGCACAACATATAATATAGAAAAACTTATCACCATATAACAAACTATTTGTAAGTTGAGTTGCTCTTTCAAGAAATCTTACATACAGTCATTTGTAGATACATTATCCAATGTAAGAGAGAATGTCTTTTTATCTATGCCTTAATTTTTCAAAAATTCAAATACTTTCTTAGATAGTTCAAAACCTAAGTGGAGAGGGGGCATTTTACAAAAAGAAAGAATTTTATTATTGAGTTTCCATTTTTCATCCACAAAATGACCAATCAAACAAATACATCCTCTTCACTAGTGGAAGCAGTCCATACATTAGAGGTCAAACAAACTCTCCCGTGATTTTTTCACAAAATTTGTTTCAAATTATCCTTTTGAGCCAAATACAAATTCCAAACATCTAATATAGCAATTTTTCTACAAATGGGCTTATAATCAGGATTATATAACCTTAGAAATTATGTGATCCCCCTATACTTAACAAATGAAAATGGGAGATCATGTTCAATAATAGTCATTGGCATAATCTCATGAGCAATTTTTGGATTTGGTTTTCTTGACCTTAACTTACTAGCATGATCAATTATCATATCACCTACATCATTATATTTTAAAACTTAACTCAAACGACACTTTCTAAGATGTCGAAGTAAGGTTGAAGTTTCATGTGATTGTCCACCAATAACATATTCAGTCATACACTCTTTACATTTGGCTCTATTTTTATCATCTTTCTCAACACCTATTCTTGCAAATTTTTTCCAAACTTCAGAAGTACTAGATTATGACTTTTTACCTATGAGTTCTTCGGATTGAGAAGATCCTGCATGTACATTAACATTAGGCCCATTGACTTTCGACCCATCATCTACATTAATATGTTGTATTATATTTGTAGTATTATTGCTTGTAGGATCTATTTTGAAAATATATCAATAAAAGAAAATGTAAGATTTTCTTAAATAGACTAAGATATAATTCTTCTTGAAGTTAACATTTGAATATGCTTTGATTTGAAAAGAATAGAAAAAAAAAAGTGCATTATAGAAAATAGAGAATAAATGTTTCTATTCCTAAATAAGCCTGTGAAGAATATTTTTTTACTAGAAGCTTAGTTGGGTAGTCCAATTTTGCACAATTGAGGATTGGTGATCCTTGGTCCTAATTATTTTACATAATCATGTAAGATCAATTTATTTAAGTAATAAACCTTAAGAATAGATCCCGACTGACTTTGAACTTAGTATTTTATTCTTAAGGAGGGCATGGTTTCTAGTGGTTGATCATTTTACAACCTTTAAGTAGAGTACATGATTGTTAGTTGCACTAAATGTTCTGTATTACCATTTACATAAATCACTTTTTTTCTTCTATATAACTTATAATGGGAATAGATTATTCCCTGGAGTTTTCTCCATCTTTTCAATTAGCATAGAAATATTATAACCCATAACCAAACATGACATCATGCATGTCCCATTTTACTACTTAAGGATACAGGTATAAACTATGAAGAAACAAACTATATTTAATCAAACTGAAAAAAAAAATTGTAACTTCTTAAGATCGGAGTATACTTTCACCTTTCTTGTTAGGAACATTAGAACTCGGAGTTAGGACTTAGGAGGCTACTACTGGCAGTGGGTAGAGCTAGGAATGCGGGACGGGCCAACTCACCAGGGGTGCTGGTTGGCCCGCACAGCCCGCAAAAAAAAAAAAAAAAAAAAAACTCAAATTAGTTCACTAAGCTGTCTAATACCAATAGTAAAACTAAAAGTAAAGTAAGTAAATAAACTAAAAGATAAAAGTAACAACTAAAAAGGAGATGCAACATATAAACACAACACAAAACTTCTATACTCAGACTGTGATTTTATGCTTAGTCACCGCTACTAGAATATGGAAGAAAAAAAAAGTTTGACATTGCATTAGAGTTAAACAAATTAAATGATTGCGAAAAGAAAATGAGGAATGAGAAATAAAAAAAGAATCTATGATGAAAATGATTTTTTTTTTATTTTGTAAAAAAAAAAAAAAACTCTATGTTGGGCGGGTTGAATTTTTAGACCTACAACATGTGTAGGCCAATGTGGGCTGGCCTGCTTCGACCCGTGAGTTGGTGTGAGTTAAGGTAGGCTAGCCCATTCGGCCCACTTTCCCAGCTCTAGGAGTGGGTGTCTGATAAAGGCATATTTTATCATGTTGTATATTGTGATTGGTATATATATTATTGTCAATTATTAGAAATTTCCAATAAAAAGATACTTAAATTGCATTTATGTTAATATCTTAGGGATTAATGGACTTGAAGATGTACATGATGCAAAACATGAAGAAATCACAAGCAAGGGATGAGATATGGCCATGCCTTATGTAGTGTTTTTCCTTTCCACAATTATTAAAGAAAAACAAAAGATGGGAGGCTTAAGGGGATAGCTCACGACCGTTCTTCATGTGGTGGGTGTGTTTACCCCCTGAGACACGGCCGTGCCTAAAAGAAGAAGGAAAGAAGAAAATTCCGAGAAGCTTATGGAGTTATCCCACGGCCGTGGTTTATGTGGTGGCAGTAACAACCACATTACACACGGACGTGCCTCATGTGGTGGACTGCCGACTTTTCATATTCTTGTGAAATTTGTACGTTTCTACAGAGCATAAAAGCAGGGGTGAGAAAGAATAGAAAAAACACGACCGGGGGAAGGAGGGGAGACTTTGAAAAATTTAGATTTGAGAACTTTGTTTTGAGAAATTTTAGCTTTTTACAAGGGAATTGAAGATTGAATTCAATTGTACTTCCATCAATTGAGATCAAGTCAGAAATCTCTGAAGAGTTGTTTTAGTATCTTATTTCCAGATTTGCTACATATTGGTGACTTCTTATCCTAATCATATTTTGCATGGCTGGCTAATTTCATTTGTGGAAATAGTGGATGAAGCCCTAGTTTGCTAAAATGATCAGTGTAGTTTGGTTATGAGATTGACATATATATGGAGTATTCATGTTGTGAATTCCTATAATTTCAATTTAATTGTGATAAGATTAGATTGTTAGAAATCCAATCAATACGAAAGTGGAGATAGGATTTGTTAGGAATTCTTAATTAGACTAATGAAACAATGCGAAAGCGGCGTTAATTGGTTTAGTTAGGGTTCATATAGAGATTAAAGCTATGTTCTAATTAATTATTCACTAAGAGATTAGGGATAATTGTATTAGGGCATAAGGCGATCATAGCATTGAAAATGTATGAGAGTATATCAGAATCCTCTGTTAATTAGAGATACGAAAGTGGACTAATTGATTTGAGGTTTAAAATGTTGAACTCACGTGAATAACCACATATAAGTTGATTTCAATAATTTAACGGTAGTTTGATTAGCATGACTAGGGTGAATTCTAAATTCCCGCTGTTCAATTGGAAGTATTTATAAAAATCTTATAATTCTCATTAACATAGAACTTAATTTAATCTCTTTAGTTAAATATATAAAAGATTCCTATTTGAATTACCTAAATATCAGTATAAGTTATTATAGGTTTGGTAATCTTTTTAGTCATCGAGGGAACGATACTCTACTCATCATATATTACTTGATTGCGACCTAGTATACTTGCTAGCGGTTTCACTTATACATTTCACGAGTGATCAGTATCGAAATTAGGAGACTAGAGTTGAGACTTAAGAGTCGGAGTCCAGTTTCCAAGGGGGAGGGGGTGTAGAGGAGATTTTTCACGAGAGGATGTAGCCTATGCCTATCTACTAGTGTGTGGCCGGGTGGGAGGTTGGCATTGGGAGTGTGAGCATTGGAATAAGGAGTGGGAGACCGAAGTTGGGAGTTTAGGACTTGGGAGTGGGAATCAGGTTTGGGTGAGTTGTGAATATGTGATTGTGAGTTGTGACTATAGCTTATGTCAATGTGATAGAAGATTGAAGAACTAAGGTCGGCCATAGTAGAAGATTGAGGAGACTGTAGAGGAAGAGGACTCGGAGTTAGAGTAAAGGAGAGATTTTTTTTTTACTTGCTTTGTAAATTTTAACTTTTGTACTTTTGTTTTGAATCAAACTAACTTAACATGGATGCTAACTTGCTAAGCTAACCAGATCCAGAAGGTCTAGAACTAGAATTAACTAAATGAGAATGCTCTCTCTCTCTCTCTCCACCTCCCTCCCTTTTTTTTTAAATAATTCTATAGGCTAACTTGCTTTACATCGGGTTAGCTCGCATTAGCCCTCGGGTCACGTGGAGCGAGTAAAAAAGCCTGCAATTTATGCAGGCTTGATTTTTTTTTTTTTTTTGGCTCAACTTGCAAAAAATTGTAGCTTAAATAGCCTAGCCTACATGGCCCATCCTGCATTCCCAACTCTACATGTTACCGACTGTCACGTGCCTGCATCTCTCCAAGGTTAATAAATAGACAATGTCACAATATGAATCGGTCTAAAAACGGTAAACCTAGCTAGTGTCATGGTTATGAATCATTTTAAAATTGCTGATTCATAGGTCGATCCTTAAAAGAACTGTACCTAGAATCAACTTGTTCTTTGCAATCTTTAGTAAATTTTATAATGATGTATTTTATTTATTCTTTTATAAGAGCCTTCAATGTGTTCTCTAGTAAAATTCCTAATCCTAATCATAAGTTTGACTAATCAATGAAATTAATGACCACAAATTTAGATTATATGTTTTGTACTAATGGTTGACAAAACGCTCGTACACAAGATAGGAGAGCCACCTTAAAACTTTATTAATATTAAATCAAATGGTACAAATATGAAATACAGACGTAAAACCTTACTTTTGTTGTAAGCGAATCTTATTTCTAAATAATTGAAATAAATAAGGAAGTACTACTCTCCTTATAGGCAGATCTTATTTCTAAATGATTGAAATAAATAAGAAAATACTATTCTTCTTACAATTTTTTAATGAAGCTAAAATAATAAGCAAATTTGAAAATAAACACTAACCTAAACTTTACAGCATACCTCATTTGAAGTGGTTGCGATCAGGGGTTGTTCAAGCCATATTTCTATTGGACGAGTTGAAATTGCTAAAGTAGTCATCTGTTTCACTAGAAGTGCCACATGGTTATTGTTCCCAAAATTATGCTCATGCGAGTGCTTCAATACTAATGGGCAAAAGATTATGCCTCTAGCCTTCCAACTATAGACTCACTAAAGTAAATATTTGCTCAACAACAACTATGGAAACTAGAGTCACCAACATTTGTCATGCCATATAAGATAGGATTGAATAATTGTTTGCATTTCTTCTCCACCAATCTAGTATGTCTAACTTGCAAACACCTATATTGCCACCAAACTCAAATGTAGTTAGATAATTGTTAAGTTTCATATAAGAATTGCTCCCTTGACCACCCTTATGTTTTATTTATCTTTTAGTTAGAATATTGTTTGTGTACTTCGTTCTTCAAGTGGAAGTTTGGGGGGGGGGTGAGGTATGTGTTGTTGTGGAGCAGTTACCAAAACTTGACCACCATATATAAGAGAGAAAGTAGAAAATAACTTATTTGCTATATTAGTCACATCTCTGACAACTTATGTACACTTACCGAGTATGCATTTTGAAGGTTTGAAAAATTATCAATATTATCATAATAAGTATTTAAAATATCAATTAAGCCTTCAATTTTACAGCAAGGTTCCAATATAGGAGCAACAAGATAAATAGTAGATGCCCTATAATTTTGCAACTATTTAAAATATCACTATTATGTTTGGTGCTTCCAAAGTAAAAAAGATGAACATTTAGGTGGTACACTTGAGAATTTTTTTTTGTACTAATACAAAAAACTTTAAATATGTTTAATAGCCTTTAGCAATCATCATTATCATTAAGATGAATATTTGATATATGTATCATCGCAAAACTATATAGTACATCTTTATAGAGAATTGTACTATGTAAAAGTTAATATGTTAAATTCCATTTATGTCGTACATCTTGTTTAAATTTTTTAGGTCTTAGTTAATTATTTGTACAAAATTTTCACCACACTTTATTTAAGGAAGGGTTATCTAACATAAAATCAATAACCATTTTTTTTATAGGGGAGAATTTAAAATCTAAAATTGTCATACCATTTTTTACGCATAAATTTAATATGTGACATGCATATCTAATGTGAAAAAAAGTGCCACTAAGGTGGGGTTGGCCAAGATTTTGCAATTCTAAAATTGATGCAGTGTTAGCTACAGTGCTGTCAAAACTAATAGAATTTTTTTCTTAATCAAATAATACTCATCTAAAATAAGACTAATTATCTTAAAAATATTTGAAGCGGTATGGCGATCATTAAATTTTTGAAGTGATAAAAGTCTTTTTATGCAGTACTCATGATTCATCTATTCAGTGTGTGGTTATTCCCATATATAAATTTTGTTGCCACTTATTTGTCTATATATTAGCACATATGGACACTTGTGTATCTAAGGTGCTAAATTTAACTTGAAGCTATTGTTTACCAAAATTGTATTGTTTAATAGTATCTATATGCATGGTTGATAAAGAAAATGTATGTGCACTAGGATTTAGAGTTCCTTGTTCATACCTCATTCGAATTAGATTAACCCCTACACTAAATGAAAGATAAACACTTGCTATCATTTAGACCAAATCCTGTTTTTGCTGCTCAACACTATATCGAAATAGTGATGTTGGAAATAATATAGAGTACCTGGTTGAGATTTGTTGCTGCAACTTATCCAATCCCGTATTTTGTCAAGTGTTTAGACCTCATGTGTTGGTGAATGTGCCATATCCATCTCTTTTTTTCAATGCTTAACTTGCATTGCAATAGTTGCAAGACGCTCAAATCTTGCCATCTTCACCTATCACTTTATGAAAATGTCAAGTAAAAATTTCAAATTTGTAGGGTCTAGGGGTAAACCTATTTATTGGCTTCCACTAACTTCTTGTTCCATTTTCTCTTTTGGTGGTTGCATTTCTTCACCTTGAGAATCCTATACATTGTGTTATGTTCTCTTTAAAGTATTTTGATGACAACAAAATGTACTAAATGTTTTTAATAAGTTCATTTAGTGTATATGAATAATTATATTTACAATTTGACTAAGAGTTAGAAATCAAAGAATAAATGAAGAAAAGCTAAGTTGTTTTTAATTACTCAAAAGACAAGTCAGAAGATGTTCATTATGAGGAATAATAGGAACTCAGAAGATAAGTCAAAAGGTGTTAGTGTTACGAGTTCATAAGAACAGAACAACTTTATATATAAATTTAAGTTAGATAACTATCAATTTCGAAGACCCAACTTTACTTATTGAATATATTTGGGTAATATGTTCAATTTGTTTCACTAAAGTGGCATAAATATTCATGGAGATCTAAGTGATTAATTTTGGAATTAAGAGATTTAGTTAAGTTATGATAAATTTTGCATAATTGGTTTTGCTACAAGAAGATCAGTATTAAAAAAATTATATCAGATATTTTAGAGATCACATATTTTCGGAATTCAAATTTGAATTCAAGGATAAGAGAAAGAGTTGTTAGATGTTCCATAAAATCAGGGAGTGGTTGATTTTGTCAACAAATTTTGTGCAAATGATATTTATCACAATGGAAGGATGTATCTAGACTATTTTTAATGACAAATTTGAAAGAATTTCCATATTATATTATGAAGATATTAGATTTAAATTCAAAATTAACTGGATAACTTCAAATCTCTTGGGATATTTTTCAAATACTCAAAGTAAGATTACAGCAACAAACTTTCAAGTTACAGACAAATCAACGAAGTAGCCGTTACTTTTTAGTGAATAAATAGAGTTGAAGTTCAAAAAGTCAAAAGATACAAGATACAATATATAAAAATATAACATTCTTTTGTTAGAAAAGAGCATTATCAGAACTTAGAGACTAATTCAGAAACTACTCCATCTTTTACACATTTTCATATTACACTCAAATTAATTTTTGGAAGATATAAATTCTCATTTCCTCGTTTGTTTTTTATAATTCTTGAAAGCTAGATACGTGTATTAGTGGGAGATTACTTGTAACTCTATAGATTTGTGAATAGGCTTAAAGATAGGCTAGATAGGTAGAGCATGGTGTTTTTGAAGGTAAAGTGTTGACAAAACGATTGTAATATCTCAAGTTCATTTTGGATTAGTGGAACGATACCGGTGTGGAATATCGGATCCCTAGCAGTAGAACTGGAAGAGATGACTAATGCTTAAGGTGGAACCTCTATAAATTGCTTGCCCAATTCTCTTCTCTCTATCTTTTAATTTCTGTTCTATAATAGCTTGTAATTGTTTACAAATACCTGTTTTCATGCCATAATTAAATTGAGTAGTTAAAGTGGTTGTTTTTAACTAGCAATTTTTTTTTTTTAAATTTAGCAAATAATCATTTCACCCCTCTCCTCTTGATTACTTAATTTGATACCAACATTTGGTATCAGAGTAGGGGCTCTAATAATACTTTAAGTTTAAGATCTTATGGCTAAAAATAGTGTTTATATTTCTACTAATTATGCTCCTTACTTTGATGATACTAATTTTGGTAATTGGAAATTTAGGAGAGAAACTTACATCAAAGCAATAGACTTTAACTCATGGGAAATCATACAATTTAGAGATGAAATTGTTGTAGAGGATGGAGATCATACTCTGACAGAAGTTGAGAAGAGAAAGCTTGAAAAGAATCATCAAGCTAAGAACTTGTTACTTGCTACAATAGCTTATTTTGATTATTACTTAATTTCTTCTTGTAGGACTGCAAAGGAAATTTGGGACACACTCTGTAAAACTCATGAAGGAACATCAACAATTAAAGACATTAGGATTAACTCATTAACGCAGGAATATGAGTTGTTTCGGTTTAAGCCTGATGAAAATATTAAGGAAGCTTTCAATCATTTTATAGCAATTGCAAATCAATTATCTTTACTTGACCATAAATTGAAAGATGCTGACCTTGTACGAAAAATTTTAAGGATTTTGGCCAGATTATAGGATACTAAAAAGATTGCGATCGAGGAAGCTCAAGACTTGAACAAACCGACATTAAGCTAGTTGAGAGAAAAACTAATGGCATATGAATCTCACATTAAGCATACTTCTGATCAAGACAACAACAAAAGGAACATAACATTCAAAGTTAAAGAAGTGGAGAACAATTCTGATATAGAAGTAAAAAGTGATGTGGATGAAGACATAAATTTGCTAGCTAAACGTCTCAGTTGATTTCTCAAAAAAAGAGGTAAGAAAATGTCATTTAATAAAAGGTTAAGTTCTAACTATGGAAAATGTGATGCGGGAAAAAGAAGAAAAGAAGGAGAAAAAGAAGGAATTTATATCTAACAAATGCAAGAAACAAAGTCATATAAAGTATGAATGTTTGATACTTATCAAGAAACTTGAGAAGCATAAGAAGAAACATAAAGCACTGTTTTCAACCTGGAGTGACTTGGAAGACTCAGAACCTGATGCAGAGAGTTCTAAAGATGAAGATGAGGAAACAAACGTGTGTCTCATGACAATGTATGAGGTACATTTTGATTCTAAATTAGATGGGAATATACTTGATGATGTTTATATTGAGATTAAAAAATTGTTAAATGCATTAACTAAGGCAGTTGTTAAAATTAACAAACTTAATTTAGAAAATATAGCCTTAGTTGATGAGAAAAATGCATTAAGTCAAACGAATGCACTCTTAGTTGATGAGATTGATATAGTAAAAACTGATTTTGAAGTTCTATAGATTGATAATGACAATCTATGCATAGCAAATGATGCTTTAACTAATGAGAATGTTCTATTAAGAAAAGAAATTAAAGATCTCAAAGTTAAAATAAATGAACTTTCTCAAACACTTGACAACACGTTTAGTAAATTCAGTGAAAGCGATAAAAAATTATAAATGCTAATTTCTACTCAAAGAGTTGACAACTCAAAATCCGGTTTAGGATATAATAAGGCAGAATACTCAAATGCTGTAAAAAGGACTATTTTTGTTAAATCAAATGAAACTCTAATTCAAAAGAATGATGAAAATAATAAAGATAAGACAAAAGCAAAGTTGTGTCACAAGATAAAAGGTATATCGAAAGGTACCTAGATCATAATAAAAAATATTCTGTCAAGGGATATAATAGGAGACCAATAAGAAAGTATGTTAGAAGGTAACCTAATCATTGGCAATCAAGACAGGTAAGTAACTAGTATAATGTAACTAATACCTATGCTTGTTTCTTCTTTAACAAGTTGGGGCATATTGAAAAGCATTGTTATTATAAATATAACAAGTTTAATTCATATCAAGTGAATTAACTTAACAATACGAGCTTGAATTTAGAGGGCCCAAGTTTGTTTAGGTTCCAAAAAGGGTATGATCCTTTTTTCTGATGATTGCAGAAACACAGAGCAAAACTTAAGGGTACGTGGTATCTCAATAGAAGGTGCTCACGTCATATGACTAGTAATGCTTCGTTCTCAACAAGTCTTGAGTGGAAGGAAAAAGGATATGTGAAGTCTAGTGATGATAGTAAAGGAAGAATCATTGCAACTGATGATGCATGCAGAATTTGAGATGTCACTAATGGGAGAACTCAACTTCTTTCTTGGAATCCAAATAAAGCAAACAGAGGATGATACATTTGTACATTAATAAAACTACACCAACCAAATATTAAAAAAGTTTAATTTTGGAAATGTGAAAGGTGCAACAACTCCTATATCAACTTTAACCACGTTAAATGTTGATTTAGAAGGTAATTGGTTTATAGAAGTTTAATTGGTTCCCTATTATGCTTAACCGCTTCTTTACCTGCCATATTATTTAGTGTTTGTTTGTGTGCTTGTTTTCAAAGTAATCATACTGAAACACATTTAGTAGTAGTAAAAAGAATTTTTAAATATATTGCACATACCACTAAGTTGGGTATCTAGTATCTAAAAAATCAAAATTATGATTTAATTAGATATTCCGATGAGAATTATGTAGGTTGCAAAATTAATAGAAAAAGTACATCTAGTACTTGTCAATTTCTAGGGGACAAGTTAGTTTCTTGGTCCTCCAAGAAAAAAAATTTAGTCACTCTTTTTATTATTGAAGCGGGATATGTTTCTATAGGAAATTGTTGTACACATATTATGGATAAAACAACAATTGATGGACTTTGGTTTAGTATTTAAGAATATACCAATAAAATGTGATAATACTAGCGCAATTAATTTAACAAAAAATTCCAGTGAATCTTTCTAGATCTAAGCATATAAAAGTTAGATATTATTTTATTAGGGATCATGTAAATAGTGGAGAAATAAGTATTGAATATGTTTCAACTGAAAATCAATTAGTTGACATCTTCACTAAACTGTTAGATAAGGTAAAGCTTGAGTTTATTAGAAATTAAATTGGTATTTGTTATCCCTTTTAGTTATCTATAGTAAAAAAATAATATTTTTTTTTCACATGCATACACTTAAAGAAATATTCAAACCAATAATAATAATAAGAGGGTCAAATGTTTATTCTGTCTAAGTCTAGCCGTTTTTTAAAATTTCAATTTAATGTCATTCTCTCTCTCCCTCTTACACTTTCCTCTCATTCTCAAGTATACTAATAGTCATTGTTCTTCATCGTTATCTTCTTCTCTCTCTAACCAAAATCACCATGGCTCCTAGAAGATCAAGTAGAATATAAAATTGAACCTTTAAGACCAAAACTTCCTCCAAAACCATTGACATTGTTGATGAACCCATTGATTCAGAAATGACAGTGAGTCAAAACCAAAACTCTCAAATCGAAAAAAATAGGTGTAGAGAATCAGAAGTTAGATGTTAAGAAAAGGAATGAAAAGGTTGATGAAAATGAAACTCAGAAAGTTTCTCAGAAGTTTAGTTCACAAAAGAGTGGAGGAATTGAAAAATTAGAATAAGAAGGTGAAGCTTTAGTATATGAAGATAGAGAATCTTCCTTACAAACGAAGAAAGTGAAACCTAGAAAGAATGTGTGATTTCTTCTATGGAAGTGAATCTTAGACATCATGAAAAGAAACATGGGGCTTCCAAGAAAGAGCATTATGTGAAGGTAGATATTATTGAATCCTCTTATTTGGATTTCAATTTCTTTAAAAAGAATGGTTTCTATTGGAATGAATTTTTAGATCATACAAGTTGTATTAAGCTATGTAATTTAAGAGTAACTGTGCTTGGAGAACCAGTTGTTGAATTTTATGAGAATTTAGAGGATATATGGAGTTCGGAAGTACTAGGAAAAAAATTCAGATTTCAAAGAGGGATATTGTAGATTGTTTTGGCTTAACTGATGTAAATGATGATCCTGATGTAGGGAACATGAGTAAGGATGAACTTTTTACAGAATTGAATAATGGAGTTAAAGTATCAAAAGGAAAGGATGTGTTTATTCTTGATTTTGAATTAATAGTGAGAATCTTACATAAGGTAGTCATTATTTGTATCTTACTAAAGAAGGGAAGTACAACTACACTGACTAAAGAAGATGCTCTAATCATTTTGGCAATGAAAAGGAAAAGAATAATAGATATTGCTGCTCAAATGATCAAGCATCAGTAGAGAAATAAGAGGAACATGCCTTATGGAAGTGTGCTCATGAAACTTTTTGAGTTTAAGAAGATTAGATTACCAAATGTTTCTAGAGCACCTCAACTAATTAAGAAAATTGGAGAAATGGTGTTTAAGCATATGAGTATTTTAGTTAGAAGTAAATTGTGGTACGCTAATGATAATGCTCATTATGTATATTCTAAACGCAAAAGAAGAAGGTTTGTTATGGATGAATTGAATGCATAAATAAAGGAGGAGGATAATGAAAATGTGAGTGAACAGAATAAAAAAGGAAGGAAAGGGAAGGAACCAATTAAATATGTTAAGAAAAAGAAGAGCATTAATTTGTAATACAGGACGAAAATTCCAAATCAAGGAAGGAGAAAATCCAGAGGGTGATTTTGACTCCAACTCAGAGGGTAAATCAAAACATACCATTCTTAAGGAGAAGGAAACTAATGGAGCCTCAATAAGCTTTGATTTTAAGACATTCAAGGTCAATCTAAAATTGGAACTTGAGAAGATGATTGATGAAAAACTGGAAAGCTTTATGAAAAACCAAAAATTAATTTTGATGGATAATTTAGAAGACATGTCACTTATTGTGTCTAACAAATTTGATAGGTTCTTTAGTCAATCAGATAAAGCATTCCAATCTCAATCTTCTTCTTCTCCTAAGCATAATTCTCAACTAGAACCTGATCCTTCTGCACCTCAATCTGAAAATGAGGCAATCAAATCTCCAAGTGTAGATCATTCTCAGTTTTCGAAGAGTCGTGAAATAAATCAAGTTCAAGGTCAATCAGTTGAACTCATAGAACAAAGAACTCAAGTTCAACCTGAATCGAATGAAGAACGAATCATTCTCTTTCAATCTGCTCAAGATGATTCGAAGAGCAAATAGAAGTTTCAAAAGAAGTGCAATAAAGAAGAAATAGAATCATTTAGGAACTTATTCTCATCTAATTTAATGTACTTAATTTCAAAGACTTGGTTTTAGCTTCATTGATGAATGTGTTCATATTTGCAATATTTTATATGTTTTCTACTCTTTCAGGATTCTGATATATATTTGTATGTTGATTATCTGATATATTATATTGAGGGGGAGTTTTATTACTTGATGATATCAAAAAGGGGGAGAATTAAAATGAGAGTATAGGATTGTGATACATGAATGAAGATGGGAATGTTGAATAATGATTGCTATGAAGTATACAAAACTGACTAGTTTGCAGCTAATTTTTTTTTTGTTTGTTTTATGAGAAAGCGTTTTGCTATTATAAAAAAGAGAGAGAATGTTATGTTCTCTCTACAAAATATACTAAATGTTTTTAATGAGTTCATTTAGTGTATAGGAATAATTATATTTACAATTTGATTAAGAGTTAGAAGATTAAAGAATAAATGAATGAAAGCTACATTGTTTTTAATTACTCAAAAGATAAGTCAAGGGTGTTCATTATAAGGAGTAACAAGAACTTAAAAAATAAGTCAGAAAGTGTTGGTGTTACGAGTTCATATGAATAGAACAACTTTATATATAAATTTAAGTTGGATAACTATCAATTTTGAAGACCCAGCTCTACTTATTGAATATATTTGGGTAATATGTTCAATTCGTTTCACTAAAGTAGGGTAAATATCCATGGGGATTCAAGTGATTAATTTTGAAATTAAGAGATTTAGTTAAGTTGTGATAAATTCATTCTGCATAATTGGTTTTACTATAAGAAGATTAGTATTAAAAGAATTATGTCAAGTATTTTAGAGATTACATATTTTTGGAATTCAAATTTGAATTTAAGGATAGGAGAAAGAGTTGTTGGATGTTTCACAAAATCAGTGGGTGTTTGATTTTGTTAACAAATTTTGTGCAGATGATATTTATCACAATGGAAGGATGTATCTAGACTATTTTCAATGATAAATTTAGTAGAGTTTCCATATTATATTATGAAGATATTAGATTTAAATTCAAAATTCAACGAGTAACTTCACATCTCTTGGGATATCTTTCAAACATTCAAAGCAAAATCACGGCAACAAACTTTCAAGTTATAAATAAATTAACAAAGTGGTTGTTACTCTTTAGTGAATAAATAGACCCGAAGTTTAAAAAGTTAGAAGATACAAGATACAATATAGAATAGTACAACATTCTTTTATCATAAAAGAATATTATCAAAACTCAGAGACTAACTCAGAAATTACTCTATCTTTTAAAAATTTTCATATTACATTTGAATTAATTTTTGGAGGATACAAATTCTTATTTCCTCATTTGTTTGAAAGCTAGATATGTGTATTGGTGAGATGTTGCTTGTAACTCTATAGATCTATGAATAGGCTTAGAGATAGGCTAGATAGGTAGAGCAGGGTGTTTTTAAAGCTAAGGTGTTAGCAAAATTATTATAATATCTCAATTTATTTTGGATTAGTAGAATGATACCGGTGTGGAAGATCGAGTCCTTGGCAACAGAGCTTGAAGAGAGGACTAACGCTTAAGGCAGAATCTCTATAAATAGCTTGCTTGATTCTCTTCTTTTTATCTTTTAATTTCTATTCTATAATAGCTTGTAATTGTTTATAAATGCCTATTTTTATGCCATAATTAAATTGAGTAGTTAAAGAGGTTGTTTTTAACTAGCAATTTTTTTTTTAAATTTAGCAAGTAATCAATTCACCCCTTCCCTTTTGATTACTTAATTTGGGACCAACATAGTGTATTATAATTATGATGGTATTACATGGTCAAAACCAGGTGTTGAAGTAGGTTGATTTAAATTAAATTTATCGGCTTCGTCATCATTGAAGTCGTAACATTCAAACTCACCGTCCACTTCATGGATATATTGTTATGGTTTTTCTACTGCTTTCCCATAACTTGATCTTTCTCGCTCTTAATTTTTTTGCTAAAACTAGTACTAGTAACATGACGGAAAAAGCTAGCCATTTTATATAAAACAAAATAAACTAGTAGCACAGATGGTTTTAAGTAACCAAAGTAGGAAAAATATTTCAGCTATAATAAAAACAATTTTTTTTGTGGAAAGTTAGAGTGGAAGAGTAAAAAAAAAAATAGTATGATAGCAAAAACAAAAACTTAAACAAGTAGAGAGCAATGGATTGTGGATTGTGAAAGCAAATATTGAGCACAAAGAGGGAGGGAATTTTTTATAAGTTTTGTTCTATTTTCCTTCTCTTACATTACCTTTTATATTGCCAAACGTGAATGTTATAAAATGTTTCACTCTAATATTTTAATTTGGATTTGCATGGAGTGTCTCATTCTCCTATTTTCAATTTGAATTCACTGCCTTGACAAAATAATGTTGATTCCTTCTAGCTTCTCTGCTTTTCGAATATCCTTGTGTTTTCAAATTTAAATTCACAATACATTACATTCACACATGAATGTCTTTATATTTGTTATGTTTTCTAGGAAATCCTATAATTGCCAATTCTCTTCAATAATTTGGAGGCAGTAGTCAATGTCATTCTTCAATGACTTAATCTCATTTTGGCTTTTCTTGCTTGGACATGGAGAATGTATTCTTTGCATGCCTTTGTCTCACTCATCACTCATGTGCTATGTGCATAGTTTATGTCCTTATGTTTTCCCATGTGAATGTACCTTTGAGTAATTAGGTTGGTTTTTTCTTTTTCTTTTTCTTTTTCCTTTTTTTTTTTTGCTTTGTTAAAAAAAATTGCGATTTGGAATTAGGGGTTCCACCAATTTTCGCAGGTAAACTCACCGAAGAACTGTGGAATCATTGGTTCTAGCATGAATTGTGACCTGTGTTGGCGATCTATGGTTTCAGTCTAGAATCACTAGGCCAATTCTAGTCCAGTTTGTGATTCTTAACTATCCCATGGGGGTATCTAAATAAACCAACCCACTTGCAAGTTATTGATTGATATTTACTCAATCTTTAATTTAGTACAAATCAATTTGAATTCATGTTATAATACCTGAAAATTTTAATAATTCTATTATAATATTATAACGTAAAATCCAAGGCTAAGGATGAGAATTTTATCAAAATTAAGGGGCAAATGGGTCTTTTATGGTTAGAGTATAAATACTCTATCTTGACCTAGCTTTCCTCTTTTTCACCCTTACAGTAACAACACAATGAAAAGCAGGAAAAGGAGGAGACACTCTCTAGAGAAAACCTAAAGGCAATTGAGAGAAGGACAACAACGTTTAAATCTAATTTATATCAAATAAGAATATTAATGGATTTGTGATTATTTCATGTGCAATTGAGGATATGATTGTTTTCAATCCTTGTTATATCAAATGTTGGAATTGGGAAAAGGCAAAACGAGCATGGGAATCCATCAACTAAGGATATGATCTGTGGAAGTTTTTGAGGTAAATAAATTAATTCATGCAGTTTAATTAGATAGTACGTGTTTTAGGGTTAAGTAAGCCTAAGGATAAAGAGAGTCAAATTTGGAATAAAGAAATTAAGGTTTAGGAAAATTACCGGGAGATACACGACCATGTTTTGATCGTGTTGAATCGAGAGATACATGGCCTCCCAACACGATTGTGTTTCAACTGTGTTGAACCTTAAATATATCGAGAGATACATGGCCTCCTAATATGACCCTGTTTTGACCATGTTGAATCGAGAGATATATGGCTTGTTTGCATGGTCATGTTTTGACCTTGTTGAATGCAAAGCTTACTGTTAGATACACGACCCATCTATACAGTCATGTTCTAATCGTGTTAAAGCCAAAACTCACCGAAAGATACATGACTTTTGACACGGTTACGTATTAGCTCATGTTGAACCACACGGCCTCTAACATGGCCGCATTGAGTGAAACATTACTTAATTATATATCTATTCAACTTTAAATTACGCTAATTTCCATGCAACCTAGACAGCTAGTAAGACTTGAGAAAATTTGAATGATTAAGAGTAAGAGAGTTAAGAGAAGATATTAATCTTAGATTAGTACTAAGAAGGATTTGTTGATGTTGTATAGATTTTAGATTAGCTTTAAGTCAAAGACTAGAAGTGCTTAAGACTAGGACTCAAGGTACGTGTGACTTGTGTGTTGTTCTGTGCTTGTTTAAGCTAGTATATGTGTTGAAATTGATTAAGTTAAATGATTTGGCTTAAGTATTTAAGTTGTATGTTGTATGTGCTTGGCTTGGTTTAGGGGTTCGTAGTGGCAGATCCTAAGGGAGCACTCCAATGATCCTTATGTGACGTCGTCCTTAGTAGAGTCGTGCTTGGAAATGATCTGGGTTGAATGTTGAATTAAGTGTTTAAGTGGACATGAGTGTGGAGTCTGTAGTAGTAGTTCCCATCACCAAGTTTAAGGGTTAAGGGATCATAGGTGTGGGGCTCATAGTACCAGTTCTCATCACCAATTCATGTTCCAATGTGTTAAGTATATTAAGGGGGTCATGCGTATCTTGTTGTTGCTTGTGGGCTTAAATTGTATCATGAAACGGTGCCTGTGTTTAAGTACTAAATAATGCATGTGATAACTGTTCATGCACATGTGCTTGTATTATATGTACTGGACATTAGCTCACCCTTCGAGAAGCGTTTTTTTTTTCTAGATGCTGATGTTGAGGGAGATGATAACTTAGAAGATAACCTAAGTTTGGGTAAACCACAAAGAGAGGAAGAAGATGGTTATCATTACTACTATGGTGATTAGAAATTTGGGAAAAATAAGTTACTTGAATGTAATAAATAAAATCATTTGAATAATGTTAATTTAGAGTTTTATAGACTTCCACTGCGTTAGACGTTGAATATGGATTTATGAAATTGATTTTGAAGTTATAGGATGTATTGAATGTATTTATACAGGAATTTTAGAATAAAAAGGTATCCTGGTTGGTCTAGATTCTTAACGTGTTCTTATGAGATAAGGACGCGTGGCGAGTAGTAGTGTGGCCTGGGTTTCGAGGTGTTACATATGCTTAAGCCACTCTAATAGTTTTTGAGTTAAGTTTGTGTTTATGATATTTAATTTTGTTAGTTTACAATCCTAACCAAACATGAGTTAAGTATACATATATCTTGAGTTCGAGTCAAGTTTAGGTCATTATAATTAGAAAAAATATATTTATAGATAAATAAAATTTAAATGAACTTAATTGAATTGAGCTCAACTTTGGAGTTTTATTGGAAGTTGAGTTTGATTTTGAGTTGAGTTCAAACTCAAAATTCTAAAGTTGAGTGAGTTTGATTAGAGCTTGAGCTTTAGAATCACAAGTCAAACTTAAGCGCAAGCTTTGCAATCTATTATCTCGATTTAAGTCAATCTATGAATTGGGATCCTAATGTATATAGATACAAAATGTCCAATGAAAGTAGGAATTTCTAAGAACATTTGAAATATTTCGTTTCTACTGTTTGGTTCACAATCCTAATCTTCCTAACTAGTTTAATGGACAAGCTAGATTTCTTTTAGCTCAACTTGACTGATCATATTTTAATTAGCAAAACAAATAAGTTAAGGAGTAGGAGCTGTCATGGGATAGAAGGATATGGGCTTTTAAGGAGTGCCTCCATAGGGGTTTGGCAATTTTTAGATTCTTTTTATTTTTCTAATAGCTGTAATTATTTTTGTATTAAATTATTTAATTAATATATTTAATAATAATATTTTATTAAAATAATTATTATGAACTATGTAAAATGGACGAATTTTTTGACGAACTCAACAAAAGTTTTCTTTTGTAAAATTAGAAAACTTTGAGGAGAGCACAAATACGTAAATGTTGAAGAATAAATATTTACTTTTTCCAAAATAAATGGTAAATTAAAGTGAAAATAAAAGAGTAGAGAATAGGGGAATTGGATAAAGATGCATAATGCCCTATTATAAGTCAACTTTTCCCCCCTTAATCTATCTCTTCGATGTTCGACTTGAAATAGTCTTCAAAATTTTTGGGAAATAATCCTTAAGCATCAAGAATGTCTATTGATTTTTCTTCTTTCTCGTTTGAGATCATTCTCAAGTTAAGAAGCAATTCCATCTGATCTTGTTGCTTGAATTATGATTCCCATAAAATCAACAATTGTTATAATCGAGTTTCATGCTTGGAGAAAAGCCCTATCTACATCTAAAATCATTTGAGAACCCAAATTGATATACTTTTGACATATAAACTGATATTCACGTTGATTTCTTCTATAGTTGTCCCACAAAATTTGCATATCTCAAAATCTCTTAATCTGAACTTGAAAACCACAAACCATGCTCTGAAATTTTGAATGAGATAGTAGCTTGAATGTGAATCTTATTTATGTCTTGAACTTGAGTCAATGCGTTTTGATGTTCCTTGATAAATACTCTAGGATATTCACTTGAAACTTACTCTGAAGTTTGATGTTGTGAATTTTATTGAAAAATTCCCTCAAATCTATATAAATATATACATAAGGATTTAAATTTTTGTAAAATTCAATTAGACATATTAGCCAAACATATCTCACTGCTGGAGTTAGGACTTGAAATGATTTTGACCAAACTTATACTAAAAATTTTCAAATATGATATAATACACTTTGGATTTTAAAACAACTTCCATATTTAGTCCGAAACCTTCAAGAATTTCTCAGTAGCTTCTATTTTTCAGTGCACCTTGCTTCTACCATCGAGTTCCATTATACTATGAAAAACTACATATGTATACTTTGTAAATTTTATTTAAACTAAATCAACTTCCTATAATCTAAGTGGGCCTTGCATGAATTTCAATAAAGTTTGAATCAAACTCACTAATCTACCAAATTAACATTCCCATAGACATCTTTATACAATCTTTTATTTATAAAGCAAACCTAAATTTCTAATTTTGGCCTGTTGCCAAAACTCCCATTTTTCTTATATTGGCCAATTTGAATCTAAATAAGGTTTAGTTTGAACCTACATTTAATTAAAAAATTTCCGTTCTTGCAAAATAATTTAGCATAGCTTAATATAAGAAATTCACTATCAACAAAATCATGTTTATACTAGAATGTGCACTAAGACCTTTTTTTTTTTTTTTTGGTGGTGGGGTGGGGAGAGATTGAGATATTTTAGTAATTTTCTATCTATTATTTTATTTATTCTTTTTCTTATTATTATCTTATTTTCATTTTATTTATATTTTTATTACTTAAGAAATTCTCCCTTATTTATTTATTTACATATTTTAAGAAGAAAAGGGGAGCAAATATGGGGTCTCAACAATACTAAAATATGATGTGCCTAAATCTATAAACTAGATCTAAACATGATCAATTCACTCTAGGATCTCTACAAAGGAATAAGCTTAGGACACTCAATCACTAAACAATGAGAATCAGAGATTAAAACTATTCAATCTAAGGAGAATTCAATCACTAGACCAACAACCAACAATATCCTTTTTATAGGATTTTATATAATATTCGAAATTAGTAAAATAGAGGATATGAATGACGACTCCAATAAATATAACGCACCAAAGAAAGATTGAATTACACACAAACTACTTAATATGGCACATGGGTAGATTATATGGTTTGCTCACCACAACTTGAGAAGACTAATAATAGCAGAATATTGAATAAGAAGAACCTACACAATATAGACAATGGACAATATCATTCAACTTAACTATTCTTCATAGACTTATATGAAATTATATATAATAGTTGTTACATCTAGGGAATAACAGTAAAAGAAAGGTAAATAGATATAAAACAAGAAAGAAAATATTAGCTAGTATCCTAAAGTAATTCCTATAAAGATCAGTTATTATAATAAAAATAAATGTTGAAAGATTTAACTAGTTTATATTTTATCTGCTAACTTTGTATAATTTACACAAGGTAATGCCCTAATATTATATATTTTGAATGACACTTTCGTGATTTGTTGTTATAAATATGTAGTATTTGTGAGTTTTAATCTATGCTTGGTTTTTAGTTAGCCTTATCTTCAACTTGAGGATGACATAGCGTATCATCTCTTAGGCAACTGTGTGCGTACGAATAGGCCTTAGGAAGTAAGGCGCTACATTTCCCTTATATGTTTATCTAGGTACCTAAGTTTGAACACTCTTGTTAGACTCTCCTAGCTTTGGCTTATCTTAAAATTTATCCTTTATAGACTCAGTTTGGTTAAACATAGAAAATTCTTTGTTTAGTTGAGTTTCTTGTTCTATCAAAGATTGATTTTTCTTCTTTAAGAGTCCTATTTTTAACTTTTAGTTCTTTTATATGTTTTCTACTATTCTATTACTAAATTAAAAAATTATCCATAAATATGAAGAATTTCATCAATAAAGTTTTTAGAAGATACCTCTTTATTTGCCAACAAATAAATGTTGCAGTCTCCTCTAACCGTGCTTTAGATTCTAATTCTTCCAAGGCACTCCAAGTTGCCATCATAGCCTTTTTCTTCTTTGAGTGGAAGAATTTCTTAAGCATGGACAATCAAGTTTGTAATGTCTAGGTTGTTGCATCCGTGACAAATAGGTTCCATTTTATCTTATTTTAATTCTTTGTTTCGAGAAACCTTCGAGTCAAATTTGCTCTCCTTTTTAAGTTTATGCTTTTTAGCACTTTTGTTTTGTTTGTAGAACTTTTAGAATTTACTAGTAACTAAAGAAAGCTCATTGTCATCCTCTTTAGGTGTATCAACTTCTACTAGTTTTAGAGCTACTCTTTTTTGCTTCTTTCTTCTAAGACTCTAATCTCAATTTCATAAGACATCAAGGATGATAAAGGGTTGTTGAGAGGAAAGTACTCAAGTCCTTACTAGCCTCTTCTATTATTACCCTCTTGGCATCCCATAAACAAGGTAGAGATTTGATAATCTTTCTTACAAGTTTAGCATCACTTATATTTTTTGCAAGAGATTTTAGATCCTTTACAATTCAACCTATCATAATTTCAAATTATATTGTGGCAATACTTAAAATAATATTAGAGTTATGTGTGTCTATTTACTTTTGCACAAGTAATAACGCTCGGATTTGTAAGTTATAACATGAAGTGATATGGTAAAGTAAAGTAAAGTAAAGTAAAGAGATAAACCTTAAATATATAAAGGTTTAGTTTCCCACTTTTGTCCTTTGTACCAGCACTACCGACTCAACTAGTAATTCACTACTTTTCAAAAGCAAATATAAGTAACTTTTGCAATTTTAACAACTCTAGTAACATCTAGTAAAAGTTATCATTCCCATGTCCTTGTTATCTTGGGCTCCCCTAATTCTCCACTAGTCCTAACCCTTAACCTTTCACACATAATGCCTTCATTGCTCACACTAAGTTTCTAAGACTAATTAGTAGTCTAAATAGAACATTATTTGTGAGCTCTCCACATGAATTTGAAAAGAAAAATACTCAATGTTTACAATGGTCTAAAATTCCCTGAGCTATCTACTAGTAAAATATCTTGTAAGCTTTAAATCTCTCAAAGAGCACTTCTTGTTAGCAATACATAGCTTCATGTGATTGTTAATCTCTATCAATTTCTCTAGTCATCTTTTGATCTTCATCTTCTATTTAAAGAAAGGATGAGCCTTTGCAATAATGGAAAGATCCATGTACACAACCGCTAGATAGTTAATTCTTCCTCAATTTAAAAAATCCTTATTTTAATTGATAATAGCTAAATTCAAATTAATTCCTTAAAAAAAAACCTCCTTATAGAAACACTTAGATTCTAGATGCTAGCAAATACACTTACCGAAAATAGTTTTGATTCTTTCTAAACAAGCATGAAGCACATCTCATACTTTCTTTAATAAACCTTTTTACCTATGGCAAAAACATGCAACATCTAGTATTCATCAAAATACTTTTTTCAGCTTCATAAATCTTTTCAAAAACCTTCTTTTAATCTCAGAGAAAACTCGTTATGTACTATCTTTAATTATTTCTTGTTAAAAATTATTTTTCACTCGAAAGTTTCTTAATAAATATTTTCAAAACATTTTCTAAATGAAGAATCTTAGATTTAACTATTGATAATAAGATCCATTTCGGGCCTCATACCTAAAATGTACTTGGTTGATAAGTGTTTGGTCTTCTAGTTTAATTCTTCTAGACTCTCCTTGTGCAATTCTACTATCTCCTATCAGCACTCAAAACAATCTATTATAGCAACAATGAGCTTCATAAAAAGCCATGTTACTTACACAATCATTGAATATGAAGTTAAATAACTCATATAAGTGGTCAATGTGTTCTTGATCCTTAGTCATATAATCTTAATCTTAAATATGTTATTATGTTGATGTGTGAATATACAATACTTTTATAATTATGCTATTATTTGGATCTAGGAATAGGGTTTTGAGTTGAAATTTTTTTCATAAATCAATTTTTTTTTGAAACTAAGTGTTTTCATTTACACAATATCCAAATGCTTTCTTCATCTATGCACTAATCATCATACTTAAATATTGTTAGACAAATAAAAAAAATGTGATACAAGAACCCCCTAACCAATTCTCTATTGTGGACTAACATCTAATCTTAGCTAAGATGTTACCTCAACATGTAAATATGTGATTCTAAATGTGTATGCATTAGCGGCTTTTATATACCAAGTGGTGATGGGCGATAAATTGGATCCCATGAGTTTCAATTGACTAGCTTCTATTATCTTAATCTTAATTTTAATTTATGGGTATAGATTTTGTGAAATTTTAAAAAATTTTCCTTTGCATTTCCCATAGCTATATCTAACATATAAATGGTGTATCATTTTGATGGTTTTCAAATATTTTAACTTAAAGCCAATTGAATGTGAACTATGAAGAAGTGTCTAATAATTGAAATCATACATTTACCACACAACTCTATTTCATTGTTGAAATCATGTGATTTCATTTCAAATCATTGAATCTTGTGTTCAATGCACAATTTAAATTGGGAAGAGTCGAAATCATGGGTTTAACTCAAGAATTTCTCACAAAATTTGATTTGATTTGATTTGATTTGAATTTACAATTTCATATGTTTAGTTTAAAATTTTCTTTTTTGAGCTAACATTTCTTAAGAATATTTATTTTATTTTATTGAAAATTATATACATAGACCTATATAAATTGTAGGTTTCAATGGCTTATAAGTTATTAAAATATAGAGTATTGTTAAAATTTTCAACTTGTTTACAAATGTTTTTTTAGACTTGACTCATGCTACATCAACCATTGTTTTTATGGGGTAGAGAGGGTCAATTAATGGAGTTGACTTGCTTTTCAAACACTTAAAAATAATACTTTAATTGCACATTTTATAAAAATCACTTTTGAAGCAAGCTAAACCAGCAATTGTACTAGGTTATGATTGTAGTATAGTATAGTGAGTCAAGGTCGTACCCATAGGGAAAGAGTAGGTTAAGTATTAGACTGATTATTATCTACTTTAATCTAGGTTTACTCAATGAAAACTTCGAACAACAGTATTAGAAGGTATTAACAAGCACTACTAGATTTACTTTGAGAATAATGCATGTGGATTTGTGATGACTAATCCTTTAGAGTTACTAGTAAAAGATTGTTATACTGGGTATGTTACTAGGTTTTGAATTGGAATTTAGCAGAATTCACATAAACCTATCTCCCTGGCTAGGTAGATGGAAATCACTATATAGCAAAAACATCTAGTTACGTCAGATTTTCCTATATGATTAATTAAATATTTAGCCCATCTCATTAACCAAATACTCTAGTTAAAATGTGGGTCAATTGCTTGGTCAGTCTTATAAACCATATTTATAACTGCGTAAAGTGAATGAATTCAAGTGTATTCATAAAACCCAATAAGACATCCTAGTTAACTCTAACGATATTCCAATCCTTTGTAGGGCATTTGAAAACACTTAACCTATAAAATCTATTGGTAATGCAATTTTATAACTTTCCAAGGATAATTACGCTAAATACAGAATTCAAAATACTAGCTCATACTTAGGTAACAAAAACTATATCAATAGTTCCATCAAAACACCACAAAATCCACTAATAATGGTTCAACTTATAATGTAAACAATAAGAGGGCAATGAAAAGACATCATAGAATGCATATTAAACATTAGAATAAAAATATATGAGTTTAGAATGCACTACATGAACTCTAAAATGATTTGCATAATTTAAATTGAAATAAATTCTATTAGTTGTTTTCATAAATTAAAATTGGAAAGTAAACCATCAAACCATCCTATTAAATAGTAAAGGATTTATTTCATAAGTTTCAAAAGGAAGAATAGTTAGGAAGCCTTAGCATGTCTTATTTAAGTGTGACATGTGGTAGGTTGTCATGCCTTTTCTAGGTTCTAGGGCATGACTCTGCTAGACCATCTACATTACATAATAAATAAGTTGAGAGGAGAAAAAAAGACTATACACTTAAAGAACGTCGAGGTTTGATGGTCTAGAGATTGAGGAGAAATTGATAGATAAGAGCAAGACTACAAGAGTATTAGGAATTGAGGTTAACATAAGAGACGAGAGTGAACTTAGTGAAAGCACAAGTTGAGAGTGTGCGTTTAATTATATATAAAGACTAATATGCATTTGAGTAGAATGAAGGAAGAGTGGAGGCAATAGGGATTGAGAGAATGGGAGTTCATGCCTTAAGAGTAGAGCTAAATGTAGTTTTTCATTTTCCCATGGTGGTTGCCAAGTTGGATCTATTTGGTGGTATTTTAAAATCAAAATTTGCCACTTCTTTTTTTCAAGTAAAAAGTAGTTTGGTTCATGTTATAATTATTTAGTTTAATTCAAACCCCTAAACTGAGCCATGAATTATTTGGACATCTTTAAACTAAATCATGAATTAAAACAAACTTTAGAAGAACCGCATATCGTAATTTAGTTCGATTTGGTTTTATAAACAACTGTAAAATCAATTGGACCAATTACCAAGTTTGTATAATGTTTAAAGAAGATGAATATTAATCATGGGGCAACTCTATTTCCCATTGCCAACTAAGGAGCACTTGTAAAAAGGGTGAAAAAGGAAGGATTAAGTGAGGTAATAAACTTAACAGCTTATTATAAGTATGTGTATTAAACAAAGCAAATAAAATGTTCAAATAACATATATATGCCTATCATTTTTTCCCCTTAAGTCATATTGGTTAAGAGTAAGATAAGAGGAAATAGATAGGTACTTTAACTCATTGAAAGGGCAAATTTGAATATTGGAAATGATCATAGATAATCAATATATTGTTTTTATGTGCCAAATTACAGTCATATAATGTGTGTTTTCGCTTTCTTTTTTCTTTTTAATTTTTTTTTTTAAAATCATCATAACCTACCCTACCCTTTTCTTTGTCTACTCTCACATTACATGAGTCATCCTATAATGGAAATCATAAATCCTTCCTAAGTTTTGCATGTGAATCACTCATAAGCCTCATAAAACCTCTAAAGCATGTGATATATCTCCATTCCTCCTTTAAACAAACAAACCCTAGCTTTACTTCCAAACAAACTCATTAACTAAATTATACCTATAAAATTAGAGTCATAAAAGTAAACTTAGGGTCTGTTTTGAAGAAAATAGGAAAAGACGATATGTTGGAGATTTAATGAGTATTTTATATGATTCATATGTAAATTTATCAAAGGCTTTACATTTTAAGGCTAAGGAATAACTCGAGTTTTGTGAGTGAAATATAAGAATATAAGTTATAAAAGTGACAAAAAAAGCTAAAACATATGTTATGTGACACAGTGAATAAGCGTGTTTAATTAAGATCAATCAATGATTGATCCAAGAAGTTACAAGAAAAATGAAAAAAACTTCTCTCTCAAGCTATTCAATTTATAATATTAGTGATAAGTGTTTTGAAAACAAAAGGAATAACATAAAAACCATAATTCATGATTCAGCATAGTCTTTAGCATGGGCGTGTAGAAGCTAGTGTTGCATTATGTGGAAGTCTACGCTTGGATGCCTTCGGCACGCCCTCTAACATGGGCATGTAGGCTCTTGTGTTGATGGACACACCTATTGACATGAGCATGTAGGGAGGCATTTTGAGTGGCATGTAGGGAGGCATGTTAAGGGATCTTATGTTGTTTAGTGGTATGCGTTCCATAGTTGTGTTAGAGGGCATGTTTGGGGTATCTTGCTCCGCATTTTTTTTTTCCACTTGAGAAGAACTCGACCTCGAGTTCCAATTCGAATACAAAAGAACATCATCTGGATAAAATGGAAAGATGTCTGCCATATTGAATGTCTTAGAAATACCTATACTATTAGGTAATCCAATGACATATGCATCGTCATTAATCTTCTACACTATTTGATATGTGCTATATTTCTTCTATTGTAGTTTACTGTATTTTCCTACTGGGAACCTCTCCTTTTGTAGGAACACTATTACTTGATCACTTACTAAGAATAATTTCTCCCTGTGATGCTTATCTGTTGCTGCTTTGTATTTAACATTAGACTATTCTATCTTCTCGCGGACCTTTACTGTCACCTTTTGCTAATCTTCTACTAAGTTCTTTGTTGCGACACTGAACTCAAGAGTCTTGGGAAGCTTGATCAAGTTTAAGGCATGTTGAGGAGTTTTAGTGTAGACCACAGAAAATGGAGATGTTCTTATTGTCCTGTGAACTATGTTGTTATAAGTGAACTTTGCCAGAGCTAATGCCACATCCCACTACTTTGGATTCTCCCCATAGATGCTTCCGATAAGATTACTTAGTGCTCTATTTGTAGTTTTAGTGTACCCATCTATCTGAGGGTGAATTATGCTACTGTAGTTTAAGGATGAATAAAACATTTGCTACAAGGTCCTCCAGAAGTGACTTAAGAACTTACTGTCTCAATTTGAGGTAATAGATTTTGGTACTCCATGGAGACGAACAACCTCTTTGAAGAACAACTTGGTAATAGCCTATGCATCTGCTATCTTCTTGCATGGTATAAAATGGGTCACCTTGGAAAATTTGTCAATAACAGGCAACTCGAGTATAAAATCCATAGACAAGTCTTCCTAGATATTCTTTAGAACAAGCAAAAGCATGTATAATATAGTATTTTGGGATTGCCCCTTAGTTGTCTAATAAACATAACAACACTGCACCATCCTGCTCACATCTCTCCTCAAATGAGGCCAATAAAACCTATCACTAATTGCAATAATGGTCTTATCTCTACTTAGATGGCTAGCTAATCCACTCCTATGTAGATCATGAATCAACTTTTCCCTTAATGAAGACTTAGGTACACAAAGTTGATTTCCCTTCATTAGATAGCTGTCATGGATATGGAAATCATCACGGGGCTACCTACTCATACACCTTTCCCAGGCCTCCCTAAAATCAGCATTAGTCTCATATAATTCTTTTAAGTATTCAAATCCCACAATTTCAGCAAATAAAGTGATCATAAGATTATCTCTCCTACATAGAGCATCGATTACCTTATTCTGCATACCTGACTTATGTCTTAACTTGAAAGGAAGCTTTTACAAGAATTGGATCCACTTTGCATGCATGTCCTTACTAATTCTAGTTTTGTTATTCAGTTATTTGAGAGCATCACAATCTGAATATAGGATAAACTCCTTCCTAACTAAATAATGTTCCCACATTCTTAGGGCACGCATTACTGAGTAAAACTCCTTATCATATGTGGACCAATTTCTTCTCGAATCACATAACTTTTCACTAAAGAATGCAATGGGTCTCTTCTCCTAAGATAACATAGCTCCTATACCAACCCCACTCGTATCACAATTTACCTTAAACAACCTGTCAAAATCAAGTAGTGCTAAAATTGGTGCACTACATAGCTTCTCTTTCAACACAGTAAAAGCCGACTTCAACTTCATCACTCCACTGAAATCTACCCTTCTTCAGACATTTAGTCATAGGTGTTGCAATAATGCTAAAATGTCTAATAAATCTTATTTAAAAATTGGCTAATCTTAGGAAACTACGTAGCTTAGTGACAGTTCGTGGGATGGGCCATTCTCTGATAGCCTTAACCTTCTCTCCATCCACTTGTATCCCATCACCACTAATTGCAAAACCTAGAAATAGTAGCTTTCTAGATAGTAATATACATTTCTTCACATTTACATAGAGTTTGCTCATTTTCAGCACATTTAACACTTCCCTCAAATGCCTTAAATGCTCATTCTCAAATTAAGTATATATGAGGATATCATCAAAACAGACAACAACAAAGTGATCAATGCAAGGTTTTAATATCTAGTTCATGACCCTTATAAAGGCGCTTGGTGCATTGTTGTGGCTGAATGGCATGACTAACCACTTATACAAGCCCTCCTTGATCTTGAAAGCTGTTTTCCACTCATCCCTTGGCTTGATCTGGATTTGATGATAGCCACTTCTCAAATCAATCTTTGAGAATATAACAGCTCCACTCAATCGATCCAACATGTCTTCTAGCTTCGAGATTAAAAACTTATTGCCAATGGTGATATTGTTAATAGCACTGCTATCCATGTACATCCTCCAACTCCCATCTTTCTTTGGAGTTAGTAAGGCGAGTATGACACATGAGCTCATGCTTTCCCTAATAAAACCCTTTTGGATTAACTCCTACACCATGTCCTATAGTATTTCTGTTTCCTTTAGGCTCATCCTATAGTGTGGTAGATTTGGCAAGCTAGCCTTAACAATTAAGTTAATGTGGTGTTGTATGTCCCTCATGGGAGGTAAGCCTTCTGGTAAGTCCTCAAGTAACACTTCACTAAACTCCTCTAGCCATTGTCAAGTAACACCTCCTCCGCCTGCTTATCCCTATCTATTGTCAAGATTTACTTTACAATTAATGCATGTACAATCTAGGATTCTTTTATAGCATCCTTTATCTCCTTTTCAAATTGGGTGATCGTGAGGAAAGAATGTCCTTCCACCTTAGAAGTCTTGGGACGATTTGCTATCTTTAAAGGTAAAAGAGTAAATTTCACCCTATCATTCTCTAACTTATATACATTTTCCCTGCCTGCATGCTGGGCATTAACATCATACTACCTAGGTCTACCAAATAGCAAGTGACAGGCATTCATATCAACTATATCACAATATACTTTGTCCCCATATTTATCAATAGAGAAAGGTACCTCACGTTGCTTTTTGACCTCATCTTTTCTACAGCTTTGATCCACCCAATGGTATAAGGGTTGGTATGTTTCTCAACTAGTAACTACAATGCTTGTATGGCCTCCCTACTTATGATATTTTCACAGCTATCACTATCTACTATTAATTCAAATATCTTTCCCTCAGTAGTGCACTTAGTGCGAAATAGTTGATGCCGCCGAGTCTGCTCTTTTTGTTTTAGTGCTAGCATTAATTTTCTAATTACATATGCCTATATGTCATACTCATCCTCCTCCTTATAGTACTCATCACCTCTGTTTGGGTCACAGTTTATCCCTTCTTCCTCATCTCTCTCCACTATGTTCACTACTCTCTTGTTGGGGCATTCATTGGATCTATGCCCAGGCTGATTACATCTGTAACACTTTCCCAGTATCGGATTTGCATGCGAATTGTTCTGTCTCTATGTTTCTTTTGTTTCAACTGGTTTCTTGCCTGTGGCCCTTTCCTCTTTCTTTTCAGCAACCACCCCTAGCAACTTAAACATGGGTCTACCCTTCTCAACTACAGACCTACTAGAACCTTCACCCCCCAAGTCTCTTATTTCCACCATCAAACCTGTTGGTCTTTTCTTATAGCATCAATTTAGCTCTCAAGGCCATATTCTTAGACTCATTCAATGTGTGCAAAACATGTATCCCAATTTTGTCCCTAATCTGCATTTTCAACCCATCTAAATATCTAGCCACTTGTTGACCCTCACTTTCCTACAAATCATTCCTTTTAACTAATCGCATGAATTCCATGGTATAATCATGTACAGTTCTCTACCCTTGTCGACACCTTTGGTACTACTAGAATAGAATCTGCTCATAATCGAGAGGGAAAAAATCTTGTTACAATAACTATTTCATTCTATATCGAGTCCTAATGGGTTGTTTACCTTCATGATAATGTTTACTTTGGATCCTTTCCCACTAGGCTGAAGTACCCTCTTTTAGTCTACAGGCTACTAATTTCACTCTCCACCCTTCAAGTATTTCCATATACTCGAAAAATCTATTTATCTTAGTAATCCAATCAATAAAATTCTCATTATTTAAATTATCATTAAAGTTGGGAATGTCTACCTTTAGTTTGAACTCCTTGCTGTCTCTAAAGTCGCACCCACCATCGTATCTATGGTATCTGCCATCATCACCACTTCTCCTGTGTGGTTGCTCTTCACCAAACAACATCTAGTCTTTCTCCTTCAAATCATCATCATATCTTTGTAGCCCACAATTTGCAGCTACAAGTTTGACAACAGGATCGTCATGCACATACTTTACCCTTAGTTTAAAACGTGACTATTGACTAAATTGCCATCTCTTAACATCTCGGCAAGGATTTCCTGCTCTGATACCTACTGATGCAATGAGTAACATGTTTAATTAAGATCAATCGACGATTGATCCAAGAAGTTATAAGAAAGTGACAAAAAAATCTCTTTCAAGCTATTCAATTCATAATATCAATGATAAGTCTTTTAAAAACAAAAGGAATAACATAAAAACCCTAATTCATGATTCAACACGGTTTTCAACACGAACATGTAGAAGCCTGTGTTGTGTTTTCTGGAAGTCCATGCTTAGATGCCTTTGGCATACCCTCTGATATAGGCATGTAGGTTGCTGTGTTGATGGACACGCCCATGTCAATGGGCATTTAGGGAGGTGTGTTGAGGGATCTTGTGTTGTTTTGTGGCATGCGTTCCATAGTCATGTTGGAGTGTATTGCTCTGCATCATTATGTTAGTGTAATTTATTAAATAACTTTATCATCTATTCTTCATGATGTGTTCATATCTCCATGAGGCATGAGTCATAAGAAAAGGAAAAAAAATTATAAAGCGAGATTGATAATATATATATATATATATGTAGCAATTTATCATTAGTGAAAATATAAAATTGATTTGTAAATTAATGCTACAAACCTATTTGGCCTAAATAAAACAAGTGGGGGTGTAAAATTGATTACTATTTTAGGCAAGGAAGACTGAGAGCAACGAGGAAAATAATGATAAAAGAAAAAGAAAATATCTTCTGTAGTTTTGTACTCAACCATTTTAAACTGTATTGATGTTTACATCTGTCGTGGACAAGCAAAGGCTAGGGTTTGGTTACAATTTCGATGGTTTTCTTCAATTGTCTTGACAGTTTTCTCTCTCCCACACCATATATTACAAATTTTGGTGTACTTTCCCTTTATTCCCTAGGAGTAGTCACATGAAATCCGGATGTTCCCTTCCATTTGTTGACCTTTTCTTCTCTAGCACTCTTGTCCATTGCAAGCAGCTCTTTGATTTTGATTTGACGGTTAGGATCTGATTGCCGTAAACATAAAACACACATCACTCAATCAATCTCAAACCTTGGACATGACCATCGTGCACTTCAATGTTATGAACCCATGTAACCATCGTACTCTTCAATATATATGTACGAACACTTACCCGTGTATATAAATTACATGTATATGTATTTACGGATTGAGATATGGTTTTGTCGAGCTAACTTCTGACTTGCATGTTGATTTTACACCATTTGATGATGGCAATCATCATAGCAAAAAGTCGCCATCGGATGTGCCAATATATTAAAAATTAATTGAAGATATATCTAATTTTATAATTCGTTTTATATATATTTTAGTTTTAAATTTTAATATATTTGTATGTCGTGTGAATTAATTAATAAAGATAAGTATCAAATTTTGATATGTAGTAATATTTGTAAGATAGTTTTTGAAAACTATCCTTTATCATTACACATATCTAAATATAATTAATATTTATACACTACTCTTCTATTCACCTAGTATGTTTCTATAAGAACATTTTCATTCTTGGTTTTGATACCAAATTCAAGATTTATAACCCATTTCTTATGATTCTTAAGGGATTGGGAGAGATCCTTATACTTCCTAAGATCTTTTATTATATATATATATATATATATTTTTTGACAAAAGAAAGATTTTAAGTCGTAAAATGTTAAGAGTGGTGGTTAAAAATGCTTGATGCAAAAACCACAAAAAAATATAAAAGAAAGAGGTGGTTAATGAAGAGAGGTGATTGGGGGTGGTAATACCCTAATAAATGTTTTTTCATTAATTAGACCTCTACCGAAAAAACAAAAGGAAAAACATTACCAAGGATAATGGTATGTTGGTTTGGCTCTTTCAAAAACCCTAAAAAATCCCTGACCTTCTGTGCCCATCAAAAAGTTTTTCAACCCAGTAACCCATTACAGAAATGTTCTTTTGGTAATAAGTCTTCCATTTTATCACTTTCGTTCTTGTTCACCATCCTTTACCTACTTTATTTCTTCTCTCCTCTCGTCTCTCTTTATCTACAGGCAAGAAGAGCATACAGGTAAAATCAAAGCAAGTGCAACTAAAAAATGGGTAGAGGAAAGATCGAAATCAAGAGGATAGAGAACTCAAGTAACAGGCAAGTGACTTATTCAAAGAGAAGAACTGGGATCATAAAGAAAGCTAAGGAAATATCTGTTCTTTGTGATGCTAAAGTCTCTTTAGTCATTTTTGGGACTTCTGGGAAGATGCATGAGTACTGTAGCCCTTCAACACCGTACGTATATATAAGACCTAATCTTTAAACTCATCATCTTTCTGTCTTTTTCTTTTTCCTAAAGATTTTAACGTTTCTCTATGTACTTGATCAGATCTTTGATGATTTTTTTTTTTTTTTAATTATGTTCTCTTTTTAGATTGATTGATATATTGGACAAATATCAGACCCACTCGGGGAAGAGGCTTTGGGATGCTAAGCATGAGGTAGATTTCGGCTTCTTCTTTTCCAATTTCCTTTATTTGACAAGCAAATTATTTATAGATCCATACGTACTTAAAAGGGCGTGTTTTTATTTTTCATGTACAATAAAAATAATAATGAAAAACCACCCTTTTGTTTTCAACAATTATGCTAAAAAGTGCAGAAAACCTATTTGTTCAGCAGATCTAAAATTCCGATGTCCTCTTTTTTAATTGTAGAGAAACAAGCACCTGAAGCTTCGTATATCTTAAAATAAAAAATTATATACAAGATATTGTATAAAATGCACTTCAACTTCTTCTTCTTCTTCTTTTTTTAATATCGTATTTACTTCAAAATAATATTTAAAAGATGCATCTTGCGTTAGTTTCATGCTCAAGCATAGTTATAAGAAATTAATACTACCATCTGTAAACCCACCTGCGCATCTTTTACATCTTTCCTTTTAAGAATTCATAGATCTTCAAATTAGTAAGTTTATTTATCAATAATCTTATAGTTATTCGGATCAAATGAGTTCATAGATGTTCATGTATCCCCTTCGTCTGTTACCATGCAATGCTTATAATAGTTTTCTTTAATTATCTTTTCTCCTTGCCAGAATCTTAGTAATGAACTGGACCGGATTAAAAAGGAGAACGACAGCATGCAGATTGAACTCAGGCAATTTAATCGTTCACCATATCCATTAATCATTTGAGATACGTATCTCCAGATGCTAAGCTAAGTGGCTAATCCATAAAGCAAAATGGGTGCTGTATATGTTTGTAGGCACCTGAAAGGGGAGGACATTACATCTTTGAATCATAGAGAGCTGATGCACTTTGAGGATGCCCTCGAGACTGGCCTCCGGCACGTCCGAGAACAGCAGGCAAGTCTTATTAAGTTTATTAACCTTTAAACCATTAAAATCTCATGATTATTTATAGTTTATTATTAAGTTTTCATATCATCTCCTTGATTTGTGCACATAAAACACTCTCAAGATGTCTGTGGAGTTAAAATGATTAAAATAACCTTCTTTGTTGCATGTTACACACATTTTTCTCTAACTTAAATGTTTTGATTTGACAGATGGAGCTCGTCAAGGCAAAAAGGAGACACGTACGTATACACGAAAAGCCCTGCCTTATAATAAACGTTAATTGCTTAACCGTATCGAGATTCCAAGCCAATGTTAGAGATTAGATTCAAGACACATATAAATAATCACATATTTAAAAAAAAAAAGTTCAACTTATTTCAAAAATATTACTGTTTTTTACCAAAATTTTATAACCATTGGAATTATTCACTAATTATGTCGGATGGTTGCCATTAGATATACATTATTCAAAACTAAGCAATATTTATCTTAAGTGTAATGTAAGTCCTACTTATATAGGTGGTTGCCATTAAATTAAATATACTATGAAACAAAACCTAACAATATACATTACAATATAAGTGTAGTATAAATTCCTACACCTACTTGCAAATGCTCAATTTAGTCGACAATATTTGAGAATAATCTATTTATTAGGTCATAAGTGTTTTTTTTTTTAATTTTAATTTTTTTTCTTTTCTAAATTGCAATTCGATTTGATTAAATTGCACACCTGACATCTCATGTGTCATGCCGAAAGGAAGGATGATTCCAAAAGTGAATTGAATGGAAAGAATGTAAAATTTTAGATATTGTTTGCATATTTTAAATGGTCTAAACTAAATTAAACATCAAAGAAAAAGGTTTTTGAATGGTAATAAACATTACAATCCAAGTTTTATATAATATTATGATAATAATCTCAAAAGATTGTAGATGTGAGTGGCTTGTATAGGTAGATGATAATGAAAAGCAGGCCTACTAGAAGTGGCTAGCGACCACAGAAAACACTAATAGAAAATGAGGAAGATGATTCCTACATGTAAAAAGGGATATCATTTTGTATTGATATTTTTTTTTTATATGATAGTTAATCACTACCATTGATCATTCAGCTGAATCTTTTCCTCCCAACATTAGATTCACTAAAAGCCACAAATATTATAGTAATATTTGATAATTTAGAGTTTTTGATTGTAACAAATATCGAAATAAGATCCAATGAAAAAAGGTTCTTCTCCAAACAAACACACCCTGAGATATAGTTGATCTTTCGAAGGATGAGCTTTCTGATTCTTTTCTTGTTATTCCTTTGGGTTCACTTTCCAGCAAAAGCTCTTGGAGGAGGAGAACCGCGAACTTCACTTTTATCTGGTAATTATTTCTTCAACTTTACTAAATTTGGCAAAAACGAGCTTCACTGAGTAGAAGGTCTCATGGTGCATGCGGTTTGCAAGATATAAAATCTGACATCTTATGTACTAATTGATGAAAGCAGTGCCCCCATGCAACAAGTTCTAAAATTTAAAATTCTGGTAATTATATATGTCTATGCGTGTGACTTGTGATGATAAGCCACGTTATAAAACATGCTTTCTCTCCACCACATGACATGGTAGAATTCTATCGAAAGACTTATTATTTGAGTCGAGGAATTACAAGGGTCATGCTATATTTATCATATATAAGTAGGTTTTAAAATTTAAAATTGGAACAAAAGGTACCTTATATCCCGTGTAACCTCATTTTAGGATTTCCACAATAGCAGTAGCATTTCATTATTCGTTTCAATGTTTTGGAAGGAAAAGTCTAAATACTTATGATGATATATATTCAAAATTCAAGTATAGTAATATATAGAGTTCACGTACTCTCATAATGAGTGTAATGCAATATATACTATTGCTAACTTAGTAATTTGAGAAACAATTATTTATCTCTTATTTCTTCAAATAACAATAGAATATCTCTTATTCTGGCTTCTGATTTCCATTATGCTTACATATGAAGTTGCATGGTTTCTCTCAAGCATATCGGTTTTCTTGTATTTTGTATTAAATTTGAATTGATTTTAAACATTTCATTTCATGCATTGGATATTCCGTATCCCCCCCCCCCTTTCTTTTTTTGGTATTCAGTTGAATCCACTGTTTATTTATGTAATCAAGACATGGATTTTAGATTATAACGTAACAATCATTAGGAATCTTAAAAGTCTCGCATGAGATGGGGCTGAATATGAATTAATTCTCTCATTTTATTGCTTAAAAATGTAGATTTGCATTTATTACTACGCATTCTGTGGTTACGAGCTTGCAATTTGATGCATTCTTTAAATGATTCAATTTAATGTTCTATTCTTTCTTTGCATGGTCCATGTACCATACTACAGCAACAGCTAGAGATAGCTAGGGCGGGAAATAATGGGAAAGGTGCGGATGATGGATATCAACAAAGGCTTCGTGACTACACTTCTCAGATCCCCTTCGCATTTCGGATTTAGCCAATACTACAAAACCGAATGACTATTAGGACATCCTCATGCATGCCTTAGCGGCATTATATTATTATTATCACTTGTTTTATGGTATTATATTAAAACCAGATATGTGTCGGGACAATTTGCGGTGAAAATGCTCGCCTAGGGATATCGCAAAGCCCTTTATATGTTATGTTTTCATGCCATGCACTATTATGTGGTGGAGATCCAAAACTCTATCGATAAGAACTTGTGGTAAGCAGTCTTATATAATAGTGGAGTGCTTTCTGCTTTGTGTGGACCAAAGTGTGCAACGCTTGGCTGTTTGTATGTATCCTTGGATTATTGGACCGTATAATACTACCTTAATTTAGGGCATCGGTAGATGCGAAAGCATGGCAATTTCAGCAATTTGTGTAGATTTTAATCTTTTATAGATTATTGTGTAATGACCAATTTTAGAATCGCATGCTTTTTCTTTCTTTTTTTTTTTTAATTACTTTCTTTTATTGGGTGAAATTGATATAAGCGCACTTAAAAGGGCATATTATTGAAATGAACCAACATAAATATCGCTTTTAGTTCAAACAAACTCTAACCTGGAGACAAGGATAGCGAGAAAATTGTTGCCACTTTAAAATGTCAATTTGTATAAGAAGCAAAAGAAGGATGAGAAAGTTGAAAATAAGATGGAAACTTTGGTTCTACCATGAATCAAGACCACTTTATCGCAGGAACACAAGCAAGCAGTCGATTACACCCTCTCAATGCTTGAAGATACTTATTCATGACTATGTGTCTTCAAATTAAGATCTAGCTGAAAATCTACTTCATGATTTCACCTGTAGGCAATTCAGCAACAAAGAAAAGCAAATTAGTATGAAAACCAAGATATATGATTTAGTGGTAATTATAAAATACATCCCTTAAACTATTGATTAAGTACGAATACATTGTATAACTTTAACCTCTTATGGCTTTTTAAAATATGCAACTATTAGTCAAACCGTTGCTAGATCCTAAAACTATTGTTGAAAGATTTTAGAGTTTTTACGACAGTTTAGGATGCTTGTACATTTTTAAATGTTATGCAAGATGAGATCATACTATAAAAGTTTAAAAGGTTTGTCAAAACCTACCAATAGTCTAGGGAGTATATTTGCAATTTATAGTATAATTTATAATGTAGTAAGAAACTACAGTTGTTCTAGTCACAGAGAATAGGTAGAAGTACATGGTTCAAAGTTTGCAACACATTTCTGAGGCAATTGAAGAGCCATGTTTCTATCAACCCCTGATATTGGAGGTCCATTTACTACCACACAAAGACATGGTTGGCCTAAAGTTTTGAGGGCATTACAGCAGGCCTCGCTTGGTGGGATGGGACTGAAGGGAGCAACAGCTGCTCGACACGGGATCAACTGAACAAGTGCGGAGAAGAAGGTACTGCCACAGGTATGGCCCTCTACATGCTCCAATACACCACCCACAATTAGCAAAGACAATAATATGGGCATGGTTGTCTTCAGGTGAAAAGTCTCCATCTTAAGCCCTCAATAACTTTTTATTTACCTTTTTTGCTGATTATTTTTCAATATAGAGAAGTCGGTGATGCTAGGGAAGGATAATTCTAAATATATAGGGGGTTCGATGAGGATCTCTTGCAATAATAACCTTGTTTCCCAACGCTAAGATGCTAGAAATGACCATGCGAATGGTATTAACCTAATCCTATCTAAACAACATCTTCTGAGGAATGCAAATGGTGTGCTCATGGAAACAGTTTGAAGGCTCAGACTTCATGAAATTCGCTTTTGTTTATCACCTTCTATTTTTATTTATTCATTAATTTTTCTAATTAGAATTTATGACTAAGAACAACTCTTGCTATATCTATAGCCTATGTTGCAGGACACGGATGCAGACGTGGGACCATTGTTATGATACTCTCAAGGACTTTGTAAAAAAAAAAAATGGTTTGAGTATGAGATTTAATTTAAATTAGACTAAAGCCGTCCCGAAACCTATTTCATATCCACTATAATACATCATGTTATCAACCGGATACATGAATATAGAAAAAATTAGGTATTATATATCACGTGTTACATATATTTAGCATGCAAATATAATAAAATTTTTATATACATGGTAGTGAAATGGTTAGTTTTCAAAATAATTGCTGCTCATATCTTGTATAAACTTTATATATTAAATTTCTACTTATATTTACACACTACGTATATGTAATATATAGTATATAATTCCCAATGAACCTTTTTTCATGAATATAAACTACATAGTAAAGAATACAATGATAATATAAAGGTAATGTTGGGTTAAAGCACATTGAAACAAACTTTGAGTGCTAAATAGAAATACAAATTTGCCAATGTGCTCTATCCGTCTCTCAAGTTGAAAACACATCTATTTTATATTATCCTTGAGCCATGGTTAGTTACTTGATACAGGCTACAACTGCTTTTGCTATTTGATGCGTCTCACAAGTGACAATAATTTGGCGCTTACATGTATTCTCTTCAAAATACAAATCTTGGCCGTGTGGTGCAAACTCCCTAAATTTACAATTTTCTAACTGTTTAGTGTCTCTTGGATGGCATTCTTTATTTATTACAAGGTGTCTCCTTAGAATTCTAAAGGGATTTTATTAACATAAGTTGTCATATTGTAGCTTTTTTTTCAAGTTGTGTGTATTGATTGTTGGATGTAGGTTCATTAAATTCTAGCCATTAGATTAAAAACTAGAGTTTGAAATTGAAAACTTGCAACCGGTTACACTAATGGAGAGAGTGAAAGTGTGAGGTAAAGCAAAAAGGAGTGAGCTAACGCAAGAAACCCTAATGTTCTTTGCTTAGAAGCACATTTGGCGAGAAATCCTTGCCCCTTCTACCAAAAAACCCTAGTTATTGAAACCACAAAAAAAAAATCCATTATATCGAGCAAATCCATGTACATGCAAGTCCTTGTGTGAGGTGTGTATTTGATCCTCTTACATTGCTTTATTTGGTGTTGTAGGAGACGAACTAGTGGACACTCATTTGAACTTGAAAAAAGTGGATCTTTTGTAGGAGAAGATGCCATATACGTACATATGATCCTTTATAATGTAAGTTGTTGTTGAGATTCTCTATTTTTGGCAACATGCAATCTTTTTTTTTTTTTTTTAAGATTTTGACATGCTCTATGTTCATTTTGCAGTTAAATGACTACCTTAATACTTTTGTTGAACTTTGAGAAGTTTTTATTTTATTTTTTCCCTTTATGGTTGAGCTCAATGAAGAATCAATGGAATAAGTGGTGAGATGGCAACTTGAAAAGCACAATTACCTAGTTTGGGCCTAGTCCTCCATTTTTAGGAACATCTTGCTGTGTGATTTTAGACACGTTGTTCTCCTTTGATACCTACCAATCTAATCTTTTCTATAAATTAGGCATGGTACGGAATTCCCCATTTATAAAGTTGATCTAATCTTGAGAATGCCTTTTCCTTTCCTTGCCTAATTATGTCTCTTAGGCTTACATAGCATGTCTTTACTAGTCTATGCTTTTAGGCCTTCATTTTGAAAATGCATGAAGTTGTTCAAGTGTTTTGGGGTCATGTGATTCAAGCTTAATCTTAAGAATAGCCCAATAAAACCTAAAACCATTAAAAGATGAGCATTCACCTTAGGTTTTTCAAGAGTTATATTGGTCTTTCCAAATAGTAAGATGTCAATTTAAATTGAAATGGCTTGCTTGAACTTATTCCACAAAGATCATTAGGTAATATTTGTCATAATATGTTGTTAGATTTGACATTGATGATGTTTTTGGTATGTTTGAGGTAGTAGAGGTTTTGACTCAGATCTATCCTTTGCATGGAAGAGATTTAGCCTACAAGATTGAAAAAAATGTAAGTTACAGTTTGGCATTTGTACTTTAATGCTTAAGTTAGACAAAGGCTATAATGACAACAAGAGAGTAAAAGTGAATGAAGAATATTCGATCCCTTACTTTGGTAAAGTGATCACCTATTTATATTGAGGGTGTTGTGAGATATTTATAACTAGTAAATCTTTCTTATATCAATATTTATCTAATAAAGATATGTTCTTTCCATTTGTAAAGTTGAAAATAAACCTATTTTATATTATCCTTGAGCCATAGCTAGTTGCTTGATATAGGTTGTAGCTGCTTTTTTCTATTTAATGCGTATCATAAGTGACAATTATCTGGCACTTAAATGAATTCTCTTTAAAATGAAAATCTTGACTATGTGGTGCAATGTCCTTGAATTTACAACTTTCTAACTATTTAGTGTCTCTTAGATGGCATTCTTTAATTATTACAAGATGTCTCCTTAGAATTCTAATGTGATGTTATTAACATAAGTTGCCATATTGCAACTTGTTTTTGAAGTCACGTGTGTTGACTATTAGATGTAGGTCTATTAAATTCCCGTTGTTAGATTAAAAAGCAAAGTTTGAAATTGAGAACTTGCAACCAGTTATCTCTATGGAGAGAGAAAAAGGAACAAAAAAGAAGTGAGCTAACATAAGAAACCCTAATGTTTTTTTGCTTAGAAGCACACTTGGTAAGAAATCCTTGCCTCTTCTACAAAAAAAAAAAAAAAAAAACCTAGTTTTTGAAACCATAAAAAAAAGAGCATTATATTGAGAAAATCTATATACTCCATGCAAGTCCGTACTTGAGGTGAGTCTCTGATCCTCTTGAGTTGCTTTATTTGGCATCATAGGAGACGAAGTATTGGACACTAGTTCTAACCCCCCAAAAGTGGATATTTTGTAGGAGATGACATCATAGATGTTCATATGATCTTTTATAATCCAGGTTATTGCCAAGATTCTCTATTTTTAGCTACATGATTTTTTTTTTAAAAAAGATTTTGACATGCTCTATGTTCATTTAATAGTTAAATGATTTCCTTAATACTTATGTTAAGCTTTGAGAAGTTTTTATCTTTTCTCCCTTTATGGTTAAGTTTAATGTGGAATTAGTGGAACAAGTGGTGAGATGGTGACTTGAAAAGCAATATACTGACCAAGTTTAGGTTGAGGCATCCATTTTTAGGAGCATCTTGTTGTGTGATTTAGGATAAGCTGTTTTCATTTGATACCTACCAATCTAATCTCTTCTAGAAATTAGATAATGGTGTAGAGTTCCCCAATTATAAGGTTGATCTAATCTTAAGAATGTTATTTCCTTTCCTTGTCTAATTATGCCTTTTACGCTTATGTAGCATGTCTTTACTAGTCTGTGCTTTTAGGCCTTCTTTGAAAAATGTGTTAAGTTGTTTAGGCTTTTTGGGGCAATGTAATTGAAGCTTAATCTTAAGAATTGCTCAATAAAACCTAAAACCATTGAAAGATGACTATTCACCTTAGGTTTTTCAAGAGATATACTAGTCTTTCCAAATAGTAAGATGTCATATAGAAAGATAGACATTTTATGAGCTTATCTCCTCTAATCTTTAAATTGAAATGGTTTGCTTGAACTCATTCCACAAGCATTAGGTAATATTTGTCATAATATGCTGTTAAATATAAGTGAAAAGTATTTGGTCCATTACCTAGGTAAATTGATTATCTATTTATAGTGAGGATGTTGTGAGATATTTATGACAAGTGAATTTTCCCCAAAAAATATCCACACTTATCTAATAAATATATGGTGGAGTGTATCCTAGGATTTAAATAAACTTTCCATCCTTATCTCAACTATCTATAAGCATCATAACTTGGTAATTGAGAGGTCAGCTGAGCTAGGCCTTATGGCCCAAAGCCGAATGGCCTAATAATAGGAGGTTCCTCGCAATATTGTTTGAATGTTAAATGGATAATAATAATGATTGGTGTTGGTTCCGTTTAATAATCAAGAGGGGGTTAATTGATTGCTCAAGATTAAAAATTTCTCTAAATTATTCCTTTTTTTATTACTAAATTAGCAGGTAATAAAATTATAATATTGTAAATAAATTGTGTATAAAATAAATAGAGTAAGGATAAGAAGCTCAAGTAAATCAATTTATGGTGGTTCTACCTTATATGTTAATCCACTCTTCTAGTTCTATCTACTGGGGACTTAGTAAATTAAATCCATTGATAAATTATTTTTCTTTACCTATGCACTTTATAAACTCATCAATAAATATTTAATACATGTTTTGTTATCATCAAAACTATACTTAAAAGACTTAACATTCTTCCTCTTTTTTATGATAACAAAACAATGTACAAATAATAATGAAATTTAAAATTGAAAACCGTTAATTTGCAATTATATCTATATATATATATATATTACCTTTTCTCTCCCCTTTTTGTTATCAATAAAACTAGAGTTTTTCCTCTCTCTTTTTTCTTAAATGCAAAGCATAAAGATATTCATTTTGCAAAACAAGATATGGGGAAAATAGTGTTCCGTTTTTTTTTTTTCCCCTTCTTATAAAAATTATGGACATCAATGATCCATATCTCAATGATTTTCATACCGTATTATAATGTGTCCATAGATCATTTTATTCAAAATGACTAATTATGCATGTCAAAATATTCAGGTCTTCATATATGCATATAATGACAATTATCGTTTGCAACAGACACATAAACATTTCACAAAGAAAATAGCAAGTTTTTTTTTTTTTTTAATAGGAAAGATGTAACGGATCATAAGACACATTCATAAATCATTTGCATAATATTCATATTATGAGTTTCCATGAACAGCAATTATAATAGGTTATAACATGTCTCATAAAGGCCTTTAAAAATATGATAGCACACATAAGGAAATAATTATAAATATTCTATTATACCAAATATATGCTTATCTATTAGTCATAATTGTTCATTTAGTGAATATTCACAACAACAATTCATATTAAGAAATTTCATATTAATCAACCTTTTATGAGAAGGATTTTTTAAAATCAAATTAAATATCTTATTATTTATCATGGGAAAACATTTAATTGATGAAAACTTTCTCCGCCTTAGTATGATACCCATTTGTTAACATCTTCTTTTCTCTTCCTATAGAATTATCTTTCTTAAAATATGCTCCTTCTCAATATGATATGATTTTATATTACTTGATATTGGGGATAAAGGCACAATAAGTGCTTCTACTTTTAGATTTAGGTAATTTAGTATCTGAAGTTTTATTTTTTTTTTTTACATTTAGTATCCATACTTTAAAATAATGTATGATATAATGTCATCATTAGACACTAAATTTCTAAAAAATAAAACTTCAGGCACTAAGTTACCCAAATCTAAAAATTTAGGCACTTTATGTGCCTTCTTTCCCTTGATATTGTAAGTTTAGATATAAAAACCTAATATTGAAAGATTAGAATAAAATTACCTAATCTTATTCCAACCGAGGTTTTTCAAAAATTGTCTCTAATTATGCTTTGTCTCAAACACTTGTAATTTGCTAAAACGAATTATCTATTTTTAGGAACCCAGAAGAGCTTGGGTCATTAAAATTCAAGCTCATAATTTTATCATTGCTAACTTGATTTTTATTGAGCTTGTAACTTTATAAAAACAATATTTTTTTTTTATTTATAGAGGGCTAAAATTATTATATAAATATATTGAGCTAAGCCCATTATTTATTTGGCTTAACTCATTAGGCTAAGACAAGGCCTAACAAATTTAGTCCAATTATTGGGATGACTAAGAAAGAATTGGCTAGGTGGCTCGAAGTAAGGATTGTTGGATTGGTTGTCCTTATCCAACTTTTCTCAAGTAGGCTCATGCAATTGTGAGGAAGGCTACTGGCCTTAGGCCTATAGCAAGCTCATTAAGATAATCCTAGAATGAGTATACTCTATCTTGTCCATTGATCACTAAGGCAATTTGATGAATGTCATTAGGCTTAAGAATCTATAAATACTCAACCATTTTTCCTTATTGGAAGAGATTTGAGAGATTAGAGAAATGATATTCCACTAAAAATTCTCTGCTCTCAAGGATCAGGTAAGAGTTTAGGCGAAAAAAGTTTCAATTGCTCAAGAATTACAAGGTTGATACTTGAGTTCCCTTAGCTCCCTTGTTTGTCACTTGTGCATTTAAGACTCTTGAGATTTCCTATTCCTCCTCTCTGCTACTCTCTCCCTAGTCATCTTATCATGTACCATCTCCACATAACTTCTCTGAAGTCATGTACAATGCGGTACCTACGTGATACTTACGTGACTACTCCTACAAAAACCCTCCATCTACACGATATGACCTATTTTATTACAAAAGAAACACATATAGGGGGTTTAATGAGCATACCTATCTTTTGCTAAGTGGTACCTTTTATCTTAAGTAAGATGCCTTCCATATTGACTATAATACCTTTTATATTGATTTTGATATTTTCCTTGTTGTGTACCTTTTAGGTCAAATTGTATAGCTTTTATGTTGAATAGGATATCTTATAAGTTGTTCAATAACCTTACTTTTTTTCATTTATATTTTTGTGTTCTACCTTTTCATTTGTTATTACTTCTTTAGCTTTAATAAAAATTGTTCATGTAGAGGCTTTTGAACATTCACCTTTTTCAAAACCTAAATCAACTCATTGACTTACTAAATGTATTTGAAGTTTTTTGTCACTTTCATTAAATTTATTAAAAGTATTTTTAAAAGATTGTGAAAGATCTTCAACTTGTACTTTTAATTTTTTTTTAATTTCTTCCTTCAAACCCAGATTCTCATTTGATAATGCTTCATTGTTGTCATGTAATATTTTGTTATTATTTTTCAAATTTTCATTTTCATTTATTAAAATTGAATTTATTTGACATAATTTTTTTTTTCATTTTTTAATGCCTTATAAACATTTTTTAGTTTTGTGTGTGTGTGTGTGTGTGTTTTTTTTTTTTTTTTAATTTTAGATTTTCAAAGAGAATTTAAAAGCTTTTGCATTTCAACATATGCATCATCATGTCTAGAAATACAACAATCAAAGTAAAAAAATACCTTTAAGTCAACCATAAAACACATGTTAGTTATATCTTCATTTGCTTCTATGTCCTTTACTTCATTTTTTGATTCATCCAAATTGGTCCAAGTGGCCATCAAAGACTTGCATTATTTGTTTTTCTTTTTAACTTTTCTAGCTTCATAGCAAGCACAAGGCACTCATATTTGATATGTTTTGACTCTTTGCACTCATAGCACATAACATCTTTCTTTTCTTTATTGTTTTTATGTGCAACATTTCACTAGTGTTATAATTTTTGCAATTAAATGATCCCTTACTTTGTCTCTTGAAAATCCTTTTAAAACATTGAGCTAATGATTTGAGATCATCCTCCTCATCACTAAATTTAGCATGAGTATCTTCTTTAACTTTTCTTGCTTTGAAGGCAATTGATTTATTTTTGTATTCATTGTTTTTAGCTCAAAGCACAGCCACTTCACAGGTCATCGATTTGCTCTTTAATTGACTGAGTGTAAGCTTATTCATATGGCACATCTCTTCTATAGTTGTTTTCTTAGGAGTCTATGCTTTTGGTAGTATTTGTAGCACTTTTGTACTTAATCTACATCATTTATTTTCTTGCCAAAAGAATTTATTCATTAATTACATTAGTAAATCGACTAAATTTGTTTTTAATTTCATCACTAGGTTGAACTTGAAATAGCTCATATTGCCGCATTAGGGAATTGATTCCCATTTCCCTTATAGTATATGTCCCTTAGTGAGTTTCTCAAAGTGTATCCTATGTCTCCTTAGTTGTATTACATAAAGATATCAAATAAAATTCAGAAAGAGCTATATTAGTGAATAAAAGACTTTTAACATTGAAGTTCTTTTCAGTTTTCTTCCAGACAACGTATCTTGTAATAGGATCCTTGATTTTAATATCTCCATTTTTTATAATTTCCCATGTTTGATAATTTGTTCCCTTGACAAACGTCTCCATCCTAAATTTCTAATAAGAAAAGTTATTCCATCAAAAAAAGGTACCTTCAATGTTTAAATGGTTAAATTATCCACCATTGATCTTTAAACTTAAAAGCTATCAAGCTAAGGTTTGGATTGATTGCTTAAGATTTTAATAAAATTATAATATTGTAAATAAATTACATATAAAATAAATAGAGTAAGGATAAGAAGATTAAGCAAATCAATTTATAGTGGTTTTACCTTGTGCATTAATCCACTCATCCAGCTTTATTTGCAAGGGACTAGTCATCTTTGCCAATTTCATTTTACTATAACAAATCAAAATAATTTACAAAGGTTACAACAATTAAGCCTTCTTAGTACAGTCACTCATTGTTTTGCCCATCTAGCTTTAACATAAGCTATTTACATATTTACAATGAAAAATATGTAACCCTTCACACAACATATCAATCACTTCCTCTCACATATACAATTAAGGAATAAAAATTAGGTATCATCTATAATTTTAGTAAAATTATAAAATAAACACTATTTGTAATATATGTCACTCAGTAATTATATATTTTTATTGTTTTTATATTATTTTGCCTAATACTCCTTTATATAGTTATCATTCATCACTTTAATATAGAAGTAGTTATTGCATGTTAATTGAGCTTTCCATTTTCATCAATATCCATATCCTTGAGATTCTTATATATCTTCTTTAATACTTGTAAGGAATTGTTTATCGTGTGAGATTCCATAAATAATATTTTTTGTAATACTTGTCTTCTCTTTTAAATCCTCTTTTTATAATAACTTTTATAATTTTTTTTTTCTAAATTCTTTTTCAATTTTCTAAAACTATTTCGATAAAGTTCCAATTCCATGGTCTATCCCCTCATGTCAATCTCTGATTCTTCTTATTTAATAAGTGGGGCTCTCTCTATGAGATTCAACAAGAATAGATCATGGATATAGATAGAAACTAGAGTATAATTGTTTTAATGCATTGTGATCTAGAACAAGTAGAATGTATAACTTCCAAAAATCATAGTTTATACAATTCGGTGGTTCAAGATTGTGCTTTCATGGCTCCCTACCTTTAATGACGACTTACAATAAGTCAGTACCTCTCGATTTTATACTATGATTCTCTTATATTATACATTATATGTTCTATAATGGATATTCATTTATGGTACACAAAATCCTCATATAAAGCAAGTATAGAGTATACTTCGAATATTAGAAGATAAACCATGCATCTAAATAATTTCTTTGTTACAAGATTGAGGGAGAGAGAGAGAGTTTAGAAAGCCATAGAGTTTTGTGAACACAATATTATTTTTTGACGAGGCCAAGTTCTGCTTTCTTCTTACAAGAGTCTTTCTCTTTATAGTAAGAGGGAGATAGATACAAACGTTTTAATAAACAATACATGGTGGATATAAAGTAGATTCCTTAACAATATATAGTAGATATAAAGTGGATTCCCTAATATAGTAAGTATTCCTTGATAAGATAAAGTGATGAATAATAGAGATTCCTAGTCAACAATTGAAATGCATTTAAATCTTGTGAGATGAAAGAGAGATTGCTCTATAGTGCTCAATCTGAACCATCACTGTTTTATTCTAGGTCTAACTACGTGGATATTCCTTCACTAGTTCCCTCGTAAGGGCCACATGCTTCAAGATAGTCTTCATAGGGGTCTTGACTATCTTGATAAGGATCTAAAGTTGGATTCAAATAAGATTGGCTAGATCCCCTTTGGCTTAGTGCATGATAATCTATACTCATATCTTGATTTTAATTTTAGGCATTATATTGGGCCAGTGCCTGTTCTCTTTATGGTCTCATCTTTTCATAATCTTGGCTATAATCTCATGGGATAACCTTTTCATGGGCTCCTAACTAGATTTTTTTTTTTTTAGGATTACCATATTGACTATGTAAAGCTTCCTTTGAAGCTCTTTATGATGATGATCACTTTCTTCGATGTCAAAGAAGAGACCATCTAATACCACATGATTTGAGATGGGATGATATGAGAATCTCTTAATCTCAACCCATTCTTGTCATAATTAGACAATCAATCTAAGATCCTCTTTGTTGAATCCTAGACATTTTCTTCCATATATTCCACCCATGCTTAGATAAAGGACCTCCATATATCTATGGGTTGAAACCATTTGAATAATTCTCCAAGATGTGAGGTTAGATTTCCTCTTTTAAACTCAACACTAGATAAAAATCTCAATGCTTTAATGGTTGGAAACTGAATGACTATGGTATAATGATGCAACAAATACCAATAAAACCACTTTAACTCTTCAAGAAATAGATCCTCAAAATAGAATATATGCGAATGAATGAATAGATAATTTAGATGGAGCCCATATGGTCTAAGATTTAATTCTCCATGTTGACTGAAAATAAGATACTGATATTCCTAGATTTTTGTTTTAGTATCTTCAAAGAAACTGTTTCCTATTATGAGTCTTCTCATTTTTGGAGGTGCTACTTCCCATGGATATCTTGGTTTATTTATGATGAAGATATCATTAAAGATGAAGAGTTTTCTATGGAATAATGATGTTCTCGTTGCTCTTGGTAAAGGTAAAGGCTTAGTATTTGCAAATTTCTTGGAAAATGAAAAGTCCTTGGAATTGCAAAAAGGCCTATACATGGCTATCATCAACTACACTTTCCCGCGCCCTTTCTATTGGAACTTGTAGATTCAATAAAGCTTGATGATTTTGTTAAGGCTTGGAGAGAAAGTTTGCATAGAATTTTTCTATCCTAAAATGTGCTTGACCTCATATAAGTATTTAGAAAACCATTCTTGCCATCTTAATAACTACAAATGTGATACTATCTTTTACTTGAATCTGAGCATCTTGTGAAAAGAAGGTATATCCATTTTAATCTTAAAGTGAGAACCCATTAAATGGTATTCAAAATTTTAGATGACATTTTTTACTATAAGGATTTCTTTAAAGGTAGAATGATAATAAATCTCAAAATTCTTAAGCCTACTACTCCTATAATTGCTAACATGCCTTTTTCCATTGGCTTATTATAGCAAGACAACTCCCCAATGTTTGTCACTAACATTAGTTTGCAAGAAAATTCTTTGCTTCAAAAATCTTGAGTGGTGGAAAATCTTATAGTTTCTTTTTCAACAACTGGACAACTTTGGTTTGATGTCTAACTCAGTCTAGGTGTTCTTTCTTTAGCATCTTGGAGAGTGGGCCGGTAAGCCTAAAAATTTATGAAACAAAGTCTCCGAAGTAGTTGACTATGCCTAAAAACTGCTAGATCTACTTGGTAGTGAGATTGGAATTAGGGAACTTAAGTAGTTCTTATGCTAGTGATGGTTCTGGTTGTTAACAACCATATTTTATTTTCATGCCTAAGAATTCCATCTCAGTCTAGACTATCTTCATCTTTCTTTTTTCTAGCATTATTCTTTTTGAGATAACTATCCCATTGAATTTTGAGAGTAACTTAGCATGTGCTTTTTCATTTGGATTGTAAAGAAGGATGTCATCTATATAGATGATCGAGATAACTACTCCCTTGATGGTATAAAGCCTTAAGAACTCTTTATATGGTCTAAAGTATTTTTTGAACCTTAGTCCTTCTGCATGTATTTTAAGCTTTGGTATTCGCTAGAGCATATCCCATCTAACTACAATATGCTTATTTGGTAATGGTAACCTAAGGATTGGTGAGATGATGGAGCATCTTAGATAGAATTGAATTTTGATAAGTACACTTCTCAAGTATACCTTCAATTTTTTATTTGAGGCTATCACAATTGTCTTGTTATAAGGTTTCTAAAATCTTTTAGGCAACACTTTAGAATTGAGAATGCTTTCTACTACTCCTATATCAATGAATCCTATCACTTGGATAGGTTTATCAAATTTACTAGTGATGATTTGGATCTGGACATGTGAGGTCTGTAAAATGCTTTGGACATTAGGTATTCTTTCTTTTGTTGGCTACACTAAGTATGATTCTTCTCCAAATTTTGATAAGTCTAGACTAGAAATTTGTGAGTAAACTTTAAGTGAGAAAGAAGTTGTTTTTGTAGGTTCTTCTTCTTTTAAGAATAAGGACTTTAAATCCTTTTCATCATTAATTTTGATTATAGTTTGGTGAAAAATTTTCCAGATCATCTTTTGTGTTCCTTTGGATGGACATTGCTTAAAATAATGTCATATCTTGTTGTAGATGAAGTATCGAGAAGATTTTCTTCCTCTTTTTGTTTTTCTCCTGAAATGATTCCATTTTATTCTCCTCCTTTTTTCTAGATTTGTAGGGCTTCGCTATTGAAACCTTTTTGTGATGCTTCGTTTTTTTTTTTTCCTAGTGAAATAATTGTATTCTCTATTAGAGTGCTTGCATTTAATTTGCAAGTCTTTTTTCTTGCACATCTTGTTAAGGATTTCTCCTCCCTTTAGATATCCTTGAATAGTTGTCTCTTCTCACACATGTCATCTATTACCAAGTGCAAGACTTGTTGAATTTTAATACGCTCAGAATGTATATAAAATAAAAGCACAATAGCAGCAAGTGCATTGGTCGTATCAAGTAATAGAGTGGTGAAAAGTAAGGTTGTCGATCCCTCGAGGAACTAATAGAGTACTAGACTTATTGCAATTCTTATCAGTATCTAGGTGATTAAAAAGGGGTTTTGAAATATCTAAGCTAAAAATTTAACTTAAAGCAAATAAGGAGAATTTTATGAAGAATCTATCAATTATGAACGAGGGAAATTAGAATCCACCCTAGATTCGTTAATCAAACTGCTACCATGTTATATCAACTAGTGGTTATAAGGTTATTCAAGTGAGTTTAGAAAATCCTTTTTAGGGAAGTTAACCTTAAATCAATTAGTCGGCTTCCGCGTCTCCAATTAACCAAGGAATCAAAATTATGTTCATACAACTCCCGTTGCTACAAACAACTAATGCCCTAAATCAATTAACCCTAATCCCTTAGTGATTAATTAACAAGAAACATTTCATTGCGCCCTCCATAAACTCTAATTAAACCAATTATCGCAACTCCCGTATTGACAATCAGTCTAATTAAGAATTCCTAACAAATCCTAATCAACTCCCATATCAAAAGGATTTCTAACAATTATAATCAAAGACCAATTATAATTGAAATCAAAGGAATTGCAATCATGGATAATCCTAATAATTCCTAATCATATAACATGGCTACAATTATCCTTTTAACATTCTAAGGTTTCATCCAATTTCCCAAGGAAAAGACTTAGCAATTCATGGAGATAAAGACATGATTATGATTCAAGGAGATTCGTGCAAAAGAAATCACATTCAATAGTTGGATCAAATACTTGAATTGCATATAAGAGATAAAGTTCAAAAATCACCAATTCAACAATACAAATACAACCTTAATTGCAAGGAACTCCACAAATCCTTTACAAAGGATGATAATCTCCACCAAGATCACAAAGTTTTCTCCAAGATTTGATCTCTACAATTCTCCCTTAAAACTAGGTTAAAACTACTTTAAGAACAAGAAAAATTGACAAAAGATCCCCTACAAATCGACCTAGGACCTATATATATGCAAGGGGAGGCGAGGAGATGCACTTAAAACAAGACCGGCCCAAAGCCAGCTCAAGGCCGGCCAAAGGCCGGCAGCCTTCATTTAAGCCGGCCATAAAGGCCATCAGTGTTGCATGGAAAGCCGGCCATAAAGGCCGACGGCTTTAAATGTCATTTTGCCATCCTTCAATCTTTTCATGCTTCAATTTGTATGCAATCTCTCCAAATTGATTAAGCTTTGAACTCAAAGTCCTCCAACATCTGAAATGTAAAAATAAACATGATTAAGTACCATTTCCTTATGATTTCTCTAAAATCAATAATGAATACTTGCAAATTATAATGCAAGTCCAAGTCTTTCTTTCTACATGAGCAATACTTTCTCTTGAAGAATTCCTTTCATTCTGCCTCTTTTGAGTCATCTAAGTTTCCTATTAAGAAAGTATGTAGGATTTTAATCACATGGTTATAGAAATACAAGCTAGTTTGTGGGATATATTGAATTCCACTAATCTTTCAGTATTCCCATGAATCTTGCAATAAATTCTGGTAGTATTTCAAAATGATTGTTGTTTTTCAAGGATTTTGTGACTAGCTAAGCATAAAATTCTTGTAGTCCTTCATGCCATCTAGAGTAAGGAATATCATTAATGATAAATGCGATATTACCATTTGATGATCTTCTATTGGCAATTATAGGCCTAATATTAGATGTTTTTTATTTTATTTCTTCTTCTTCTCCCCCTATCATGAAGATAAGGGCTCTAATGGCTAGTCTCTGAGAGTTAATAGGTCCTAAGGAATTGTTAAAGCTTTGTTCTTCTATATTTGATTCGAGCTATTTCTCTAAGTTGGATGATGACCAAGCACTATTTATAGTATTTTTGGTGCTTCGTTTACCATTGTATTATTCTCCATATAAACTTTCTTTTATTGATTCATTTGGATTATTTGTTGAATTTTTCATCTTAAACTCAACCATAGCTATTCTTAGGATTGGCTTGGGTTAAAGCTAGTTAAAAGTTTCAATAGGATGTAGCATCTCATGAGTTTTTGCCATGAGAACATTTGGATTTTTGGGATTTTGTCCTGAGTTGTAATCATCTTTTTTGCTGCTTAAGTCTTATGTTTGGTATAGGTCTTAAGGGTTAGGAGAACTAGTTTTCCTTCTGTTCTTTTTTGCTGCTTAAGTCTTATGTTTGGTATAGGTCTTAAGGGTTAAGAGAACTAGTTTTCCTTCTGTATCTCAAGGAAGATTCCTCTCTAGTTTTCTTCTTCTCCATTTCCTTCTCCTTTTGATTTCATCCCTCAATTCTACTATGGTCTTTTTTCTTGGAGATTGTTATGGTTCTAGCATAAAGAGTGAAGATCTTAAGGTCCTAATTTGACTTTGGATACTTATTCCCACTCCAAGAGTAAACATGTCAAAGTTAAAAGGTACATTTTTTTTTTTTGCTTAGCTTCTAGCATGCTTATTTATTCCTTCAGTTTTCTGACTTCTAATTCATTCTGATTGATGAACTTAAAAAAAGACATTCCTTAAGTGGGTATGGAATATTTGGCTTCCTCCAGTTGCTTTTGTAATATAGATGTCTTTTTGGATGTACCATCAACTATCTTTTTTATTGAGGAAAGCCTAGTATGAACTTTCTCAATATTAGCTTTAATTTTTTTTAGCATTTGATTTTGTGCCAGAGTGTTATCAATTTGTTAGTTAAGAACAGCTTCTGCTACATTTCTCTTCTTTTTGTTCCCTTAATAATCCCTTTTACTTGAATTTCTGACTTTGGAAACATGCCTGTATTCATCATGTTCATATTCTTTAAGGTGAGGGAACTCCCCTTCTCTTTAGTTTCCTCAAATCATGTAAATACCTCTAGGTAGAGATTCTAACTGCTTGTCTTTTCTTATTAGTAAGGACACTTGTTGTTTAGGTGTGGCTTTAAGGACATTTTGAGTGAATCCTTTAATGATTCCATTACTCCATTTTCTTTAAAGGAAGATATCAAGGATGAGTCTGTACATACCTACCCATCAACAATTTAGATATAGATTGAGGGGATGTGGAAACTTCTTCCTTCTTTCTTTTGGGTACCCAAATCTTTCTTGGTACCCTAGGCATTGGGTTTTTTCTTTTCATCATATTTTCTTTAAGAGGTTCAGGAGCTAGATGACAATTAGTTTGTTTAACTACTAACTCTTCAATCCTTAAATCAACCCTCTGAAGATCCATGTAAACATCATAAAAGGATCTTTAGGGTAGTGATGGAGATTGATACCATGGTGGTTGGGCCAGCAAATCATCATCAGAGTGAGATTCCTTTGGTGGTTCCTTCATAGGTTCATCATAGGAGATCATATGTTGTCATCTTCTATAGTATTCTCCAAGAGTTCCTATAGTAGGGTTCTCTTATTGATATCTCTTCTAAAAAATGGAGTTTGAGACTTTTCTTCTCTTCTTTTTTTCTTTGATATTTCATCATCATTAGAGACATTCCTTTTTACATAGTAGTCATCATAGGGATATTTTGGATTAAAGAATTCATGTCCATTAAATGGATCCTTTCCAAAGCACACTGGTTTTCCTTCTTTCGTAAGGAATTGTATGATTTGTTGTAATGTTTTGTTTGGCTCAGGATTAGCTAGATATTCATCTATAGGGTAGCAGATTGCTTGGGTAAACTATATCATGAACATAGTAGAGAAGATAGATGGTGTTTTCTTCTCTTTCTCTTCTTTCTTTTTTAAACCAATGTTAATAGAACCAACACTTTTCCATTGGATGTTAGATCAGTGGACTAGATTGAGGTAGTACTATGATACAATTTTTCATAGCTCATAACCTATGTTTTAGGTAGGAGCTTATAGAATTCCCCTTTCTCAAGTTATCTTAGAGCATGCACAACTATTAATACATGCTTAGTATCTATGGAGGTAAAAATAGCATCTCTTCCTTTCTCTAAGAGTGTTAAATCCCATGCATGATTTTGGATCTTATAGGCCATTTGATAATGAAGTGTGATTGATAGAGATCCATCAACCATAGGTGCTCCAATTATTTAAACTTAGACTTTCATTGTTTCTAGTAGCCTATTTTTGCTTAAAGGGGTGTAATAGTTGGGGAATAGTATTACACATATTGTTTTAGCATTCAATGTCAACTCAATTGTCCTAATGCATGCTTGTTTCTATTGTAAGTATCTTGAATCTAGTAAGTCCATTTGAACAACTACCAACATGTCCTTTCGTCCATGGAGAGTTGGGGCTAACCTCACTACCCCATAATGGAGATGAGAGTGTATCTTTTTGCAAGCTAATGGCTTGGTAGTTTGGGAGGAATTTGAGGAGTAACAAATTGCTCCTTCTCAATAGCTCTTAGAAAGCATTGGTTAAACCTGGTGGCTTGAACATATTCTCTAACTTTGGATGACTAGGATCTGGTAAGAGACCTTATAGATGCAAGGACATTATATTGTGGTTTTATGTAGGTAGAATATCGATTTATAAGGGGGTAGGGATGCATTATCTATTCTTGATTCTTTATAATAGGTTATTTCATATAGAATATTTATCTTACTAGCATGAGAGAAGTTCAGAATGGATTGTCATGCCCTTAAATTGAAAGTGGCTATTTGGTAGTTTAGTGTGTTTATGATATTGGGGGTACTCTTAGTGTTTTCATTATTATCTAAGTGAACTCGTTTTACAAGATCTAATAATAATGGATCATGGATATGGATAGAAATCAGAGTACTCATGTTTCAATGCAACATGATTCAAAACAAGTAGAATGTATAACTTCCAATAATCATAGTTTATATAGTTCATCGTTTTAAGATTACGCCTTTCGTAGCTCCCACCTTCAATGGTGACTTACAATGAGCTGGTACCTTTTGATTCTATATTATAATTCACTTGTATTATACATTCTATGTTTTATAATGGAAATTCATTTTTGATATACAAGATCCTCATATGAGACAAATGTAGAACATAGTTTGAATCTTAGAAGATAGACCAAGTATCCAAACAATTTCTTTTTTACAGGATTAAAGGAGAGAGAGAGTTTAGAAAGCTATAGAGTTTTGTGAACACAATATTATTTTTTAATGAGGCCAAGTTCTGCCTTCTTCTTACAAAAGTCCCTCCATTTGTAGTAATAGTGTGGCATATATAGACATGATGTGCCTAAAACCAAGGTCTAAGCACATGCAAATGAACCAAAGGAACAACTTCAATTTACAAGATCAAATCGGTTCAAAAGGGACAAAAATTGCGTGAACCCTAATTGAGGAATGATGAATCAAATGATAAAATCAAGGAGATGAAATCTACAAAGATGATAATCCTCAATTGAATCAATTAACTAACTTAAATTCCAAGAGAATCCCAATCAACAATACAAAAATTCAAGCCATGATCCTCCTTACAACAAAGAAGTTCATCGCCACAAGTATAATTACAAATTGATGGAATTAACAAGTGCTAAAAACCAATCAATTATGCAATGATAGTTTGATTACAAATGCAATCAAAATCTAACCAAGAAGACTTCAATCCAACCTTAGATATGACTCACTAGAGATGAAAAGAAAACACAACAATAAGAAATTGATATGACTCACAATTTCCCCTTGTTACACTCGCCACAATTCCAATTATTGGGATTGAAATTGATAAGAAAAATTGAACTAGGAAGAACCCTAATTCCCTCACGTAAAGTGTATGTTTAAATCTGAAAAAATGGCCTCCTCAAATCCTACTTTAAGCAAGTATTTATACTTGCTCCCTTTAGGGTTAGAAAATGCACAAAATTATAACTATGCCACTTTTAGGGTGGCTGGTCCTAAAACTCAATTACAACCAAATAAAAGTGCCCCAAAATGATTACAACATAAATAGTCCAAGTAAATAACCAATATATATATAAATTAGTCTTCAAGATGCTAGCTTTTCCATAGGATTCATCGGCCCAACTTATCACCGGTTTAGGTCGGTCTATGGATAACCCACAAGCTGAGTTTTAGTGAGTTTGTCCATCGCCCTGTAAAGCTTGATAAGTATTCTTATTGGAATATACAATACATGAATAAGATAAAAGAGGTTAGTAAACAAATAATTTCAGGGTCGATGTGCTCAAAATGGGCCCTTATTGCCAAGTTTTGAAATCCTTTGGCTCTTACCCTAATGATAGGTCTTGACGGATTTTGATTCCTATCATCTCCTCGGGCCTCAAGAAGATTTGTCCTCAAATCTAACAGATCAAATGCAGTAGAGACTCTGTTTCCTCCTAGTAAGCCACCTGAAGAAATATCACTGCAGAATCCCAAAATCTAAAATACCACAGGTGGTGATTGTTTTCTCTCCTCCATTTTTAAGACATATCTCATCTGCAATACAAATAATGCTCCATTATCCACTAAAGTCACCCTTGTATCAACCCGTTCCACTAAAATCGTTTTCTCCTTTTCTAACTCATTTGTATGTCGCTGATCCTCATGGCTTTCTAATGGTTGGCCCAACTGCTCATTGCCCTTTGAAACCTCTGAAGGTGAACACAACTGTCTCTGAATAATCTGGCTCCCTGATGATAGACTCATCTGACTCTGACCCTCAGAATCCTCCAATGGTTTACTCAACTGCTCATGAGCCTCTAGTATCTTTAAAGGTGAACACAACTGCCCCTGAACAGTTTGGTCCTCTGGTAGTTTGCTCATCTGACTATGGTCATTAGGATCCTCTAAAGGTTTGCACATCTGTGTCTGAAAAATTTTGTGTTCTAAAGGTTGGTTCAACTGCTCATGGCCCACTAACGGTCTACTGATTTGTTGCTGAACCCTTTGAACCTCTAAAGGTGACATCGGATTCAGAATAATTCGTTTTCCCTCCTTCTGGAATACATAAGTATTCCTGAAGCCATCATGTAAGACCCTCCTGTCATATAACCAAGGCCTGCTAAGCAATATATGGGATGTACACATAGGAAGACTATCAAACTCGATTTCATCACAGTATTTATCCCATACACTGAAAGTTATCCTAGCTCTTTGGGTCACATGCAAACTCCCTTAATCACTAAGCCAATGCAATTTATACGGTTTAGGATGTGGAGTAGTGGCAAGTTTCAGTTTTGATACTAATGATGCTATTACCACATTGGTACAACTACTACCATCAACTATAAAGACACATAAATTTCCTTATACCCTACAAGAAGTATGGAATAAGTTTTCCCTTTGTTCATCATCCTTAGTAGTAATTGTAGTCAATGTCCGATGTAATACATTAGTATAATGAAACATCTCACTAGACATGATTGTGTTCAAACCTAACAACACAATAACTATCCTCACACTCCCACGATTCAAGTACACAACCAAGCTATAAGTGAAGTACACTCAACTACTTTCAAGTAGATAGAATTAAATTCAACTACAAGTATTTATGTAACTAGTTCAATTACTTTCACACTTTAATCACTTGTTTGAATTTTAAATTCTACTACTCACTTTCCTTTTTCTTGCCTTGGCTTCTCACCACTTAAATACTCAATTGGCAGCAATTAAAACACATACATAACACACCATTCACCACCACACAACTTCCCCTTGCTCTTGGTTCCGCACAATTCACGTCACCAATCAACACCTCTCTATATAACACACAAAACACCACGCCAAAAATACATAAATCCTTTACTAAATTTACAAAATACAACACTACATACACACTGCTTCAAGCCAAGGTGCACCTTCCCCACTTCCACACAAACATTAAATCGCAACTTCAACACAAAAAAAGGTAACCCACTTTCAAATTCAAAAGAGATTCAATAAGTGCACAACTCCACAAATGGTAAAAGGCTTTTTCAAATTCAAATGATACACAATTAATTATGACTTAATGTGTGTTTGAAATTTCAAATTGACCTTTTAATGTACACTTTCAATTCTAATTTCAAATATGAAAATGACAATTGTGATTCCTCCACTTTTTTCCGAAAACATACACTATACAATTCCACTTCACAATTGAAACACTACTCTTCCCTTTTATGGTTTGCCATCTATGCATTACACTCTTACACTTTAGCCTCAATGTGCAGCACCTTACTCCACAAAACTTCCACAAATTCACAATGCTACACACACTTACACACACAATAAGTCGCACCGCCACTCACACTAAACACACACAACTTCACTAAACTTTTACAAACACAACTCTACACACATACACCTTTTATACACGTTGCAGCACACACATACACACTCTTCCACACTTGAATTTCTCCACTTCTATACAAGTTTCAAACCGTAACTCACAATAAAAGGCAGCTTAAATTCAAATTCAAAATGTGATCACTAATTGCAATATTTCACAAATGGTAAAGAGCCACTTTTAAATTCAAATGAACACACAATTACTTCTATCACTTAATGTGTGTTTTGAAATTCAAATAGCTTTCTTAACCCACACACTCACTTTTGAAAATTGTACACTAAGCCCCCCTTATGTCCGAATCACTCCAAATAAAAATACACCTCTACTTCTTCACCATTGAGGTAACTTCAAGTTATGACTTTTGAATCACAAGATGTGCTACTATTCTTTTTTTTTTTACACCAAAATATCAATCAAATGGAGCTTCAACAAGACCTCAAAACTCACTCTAACAAGTAGCAAGTTTAACTCCCCAAGTAAGATAATCACGCCACTTCAAGTAACAACATAAACAATTCAATTTTCCACTTTCAATTTTGGAATCAAGATGCAAACTCAAGAACCCTAAATTTCCAAAATTCAAAAATCAAATAACCCCTTCTCACAACCACAAGCTCTGATACCAAAAGATGATGTGCCTAAAACCAAGGTCTAAGTACATGCAAATGAACCAAAAGAACAAATTCAATTCACAAGATCAAATCGGTTCAAAAGGGACAAAAATTGCATGAACCCTAATTTAAGCAAGTATTTTCAAATCTGAAAAAATGGCCTCCTCAAACCCTACTTTAAGCAAGTATTTATACTTGCTTCATTTAGGGTTAGAAAATGCACAAAATTATAACTATGCCACTTTTAGGGTGGTCAGTCCTAAAACTCAATTATAACCAAATAAAAGTGTTCCAAAATGATTACAACATAAATAGTCCAAGTAAATAACAAATATATATATAAATTAGTCTTCAAGATGCTAGCTCTTCCACAGGATTCATCGGCCCAGCTCATCACCGGTTTAGGTCCGTCCATGGATAACCCACAAGCTAAGTTTTAGTAAGTTTGTCCATCACCCTGTAAAGCCTGATAAGTATTTCTGTTGGAATATACAATACATGAATAAGATAAAAGAGGTTAGTAAACAAATAATTCCAAGGTCGATGTGCTCAAAATGGGCCATCATCGCCAAGTTTTGAAATCCTTTGGCTCTTGCCCTAATGATAGGTCTTGACGGATTTTGATTCCTATGAAGACATTTTAATAAATAATACATGGCGGGCATAAAGTAGATTTCCTAATACAATAAATATTCCCCGACAAGTATCATATATGTAGGGAAATTCTAGTATCATTGTCTAATGAGGTTTATAGAAGCTTTATCAAGATTATGTAATCAATAATAAGTTTTTCTTTTTTCCTTTTACTTTTGGCATTAATGGCTTTCTATGTTGTGTAATATGATGTTCTTAAAATCGATGAAGCAAATGTTGTATAATGAGACTTTTTCTCTAGTTTCATCAAAAGACTCTTTGAGAATTATCGTGGCATTTATTGCTCGTAATGATATAGAGCTCCATCAGATGGATGTAAAGACTATGTTTCTCAATGGCAACATTGAAGAAATGATATATATGTGCAGCTAAAAAGTTTTGAATTAGGAGAATCAAAACATTTGATATGCAAATTAAAGAGATTGATCTTTGAATTAAAGTAAGCATTTTGTCAATGGTGTCGAAAATTTGATTAAGTTAATGTTGTTGATCAATGTGTACATCACAAGATTAATGGGAGTAAATTTGGTTTTCTAGTGATATATGTCAATGATATTCTGCTCACAAGTAATGATAGAGGTATATTGCATGAGACCAAGAATTTTCTTTCAAATAATTTTGAAATGAAAGATCTTGGGAATGCATCCTTTTTGTTAGGTATACAAAATTATCATGATCGTTCATGAGCTATATTAGGCTTATCATGAAGGGCATATATCAATAAAGTACTTAGCAGGTTTGGCATAAAAGATTGTGCACCAAGAGACACTTCAGTGGCACAGCGTGATAAATTCAGTTTGAATCAATGTCCTATGAATGATATTGAGAAAAAGGAAATGGAGCATATCCCTTATGCATCGGTAATAGGGAGTTATATGTATACTCAAAGATGTATGCGTCTAGACATTGCGTAGATTATTGGAATACTTAGCAAATATATGAGTAATCTTAGTATGAATCATTGGAAAGTAGCAAAATGCATCATGCAATACCTATAAAGAACAAAGAATTTTATGTTTACATATTGGAGATCTTATCATTTGGAGATCATGTGGCATTTCGACTCGAACTTTGTTGGATTCCTTAATAGTAGAAAGTCTACTTTTGGTTATATTTTTATAATGGCTGGTGGAGTTAGTCATGGAAATGTGTCAAACAGATGCTTATAGCTTCTTTTACCATGGAGATAGAATTTATTTATGAGGTATCAAACTAGGGAATATGGCTGTGAAATTTTATCACATGATTACAAATTGTTGATGGTATTGAAAGACCATCAAAGATTAATTGTGATAATAAAGCTATAGAACTGTATTCTAAGGACAATAGGAGTTCGTTAAAATCAAAACACATAAAGTTTTTTGTTGTTAAAGAGAGAGTTCAAAGTTCTCAAGTATCAATTGAACATAATAGTACAAATCTCATGATTGTGGATCCGCTTATTAGAGGTTTGACACCTAAAGTATTTCATAAGTATGTCGCTTGCATGGGTATTATTCATCTTGATGATGTGGTGGTATAATGGGAGATTTGTTTTCAGTTGATGTTTAGTTTTATATTACATTTAACTCATATATAGTTGTTTTGAATTCTCTAAAATAAAATATATATTCCTATTACAATTGTATATAAAGTAAGGAATATATCATGAGTTATAAAGTAGGGCCTATTGGAAATAGGCATGTTAAGGATCACATTGCATGTAATTTTCATGTTACACATCCATACTTGATTTATGTCGTTAATTGTATTGATATTGGTAACCATTGATGGGTCTTGTCATGACTAATAGTGACAAAGGCTGCTTTGATTTTATATTGTATGATTAATGGACCGGATTGTTTAGAGAAAAACTTGGTATTGACAATAAGAGTTGAGCTCATAAGGATTTAATAATATACAATTATTAGGTAATATGTGTGGCCCAAGTGGGAGATTGTTGTATATTTTTGTAGTCTACAATATCAATTAATTGTATATTGTGAATTATCTAATTGAGTTAGGGAATTAAGCTATTAAATAAAAATGATCATTCAATTAATTAATAAATAAGGCTATTAGACTCATCTCGTGATTTTTTGGTTTAGGCTATAATGTGTAAAAATTCATATATTGTAATGACCTAAAAGTTTAAGAAAATTATATTAAAATAAGTATAATAACAATTATTTCTAGGTTAGGTGTAAAGAAGTCACTTATGAAATTCCAACATTTTGGTAAAATATTAGTAGTAAAAACAAAAAATTCAAATTTGCTGCATTGTACAACACCCTATCCCTCCCACTCACATCAGACGGTAGCAGCAACAGCAGGATTGATCTATCACCTCCATCATGTCGCCTGCGTTGAGTCACGTCAATTGACCATCCCCGTCCCTCACATCTTCTTTCTTCCCTTTCTTTTTCTTCTTCTTCTTCTTCTTCTTCTTCTCCCTCGTCTTCTGGTGGCACCGTCCCTCTCCACCCGAGATGCAACCATCCTCTTTCTTCCCTTCTTCTTCATTCCCTCCTCCTTTCAACCTTCTTCGTCTCGTCTTTTTTTTTTTTTCTCACCAGTCGGATTCCCACTCGCTCCACATGACCTCACCACCCTGAACCCTCTCATTCCCAGCCTTTCTTCTTCCCGTGAAGTCCTTCTCATATTCTTCCATCTTTTTCTCACTTCCCCTGGTTCAGTGAGGTAATCATCCAAAGCTCTAGGCGAGTTCCAAGAACGTCTTGGTTCCGGCGGACTGTGAAGGAAAGTGTCTGGTAATGTCCGGTGTCTAAGAAAAAAGGGGAAGTTCTAAAAACCTTCCAAATGCAACGAAATACGAAGAACTGGAGGAACCCGCTGCAGTTTCTACCAAGTCCGAACCTACAATGATATCCTTTGCTGTTGAGTCTGATAAGTCGCCCAAAGGAGTCGCACTGTGAAGGAGTTGAAGGAAGCAGGTGAAAAAGGGAACGCTTTGGTTGGGAAAAGAGGCTAAGAAATGCCATGGTCGCATCTACCACCTCCATTGAAACTTAAATTTTGGTCTTTCCCGCGCTTCTAATCGTCCTAGACATGAAGCTTATAAGTTAAGCAATTGTATACTCGCTTTGGTCCAACTGCTCATAGAGGCCTAAAACAGGTCAGCCTTGGAATCGACGAAGCACTTGAACTCTACTTCTGGGTCGAGTCCCATTTCGGGTTCAGCACAATGAGATGACGAGTAGAGAGATGGCCATTGTGTTAGCTAAAGGGCGTTGAAGCTTTTGATGATATGTGCAAGAAGAGCTTCATAAAATAGAATTTGATCGTTCTTATATACACTTAGAGTTGATATCTCAGGGATTGGTATCGGGTAGTTAGGAAACTGGTGATCACATGGGAGTCTATGCTGAGAATTGTGATGGGAATGCTGAAGAAGCTGGAAAGTTGTTGGGTCAGCCTTTAGATATCCTGTTCTCAATCTACGCCGACAATGAGGATGGTATGCTAATGGGAACCTCGGTGTTGACTCCTTCCCTTGCTTCATGCACACTTCGATCTACACCAGCACGCTATGCAAATCTTTTGAACCCTCCTTGAAAGGCTGCTTTGATTACTCTGGCTGCACATGTTACCGATTCCGTAGAAGTAGAGAGACTCAAATTCTAGCATCGCCTCAGGGGAAAGATGAGTATTCAAAATGGATTGTTGATGGCCAAAGGAGTCTCCTTGAGGTTATGGTTGAGTTCCCATCCACAAAACCATCACTTGGCATGTTTGCTACCATAGCTCTTCGCTTATAGCCACACTACTATCCCATATCGTCTTCTCTTAGGTTTGCACCAAATAAGGTGTATGTAACTCGTGCTCTAGTTTATGGCCCCACTCTAACTGGGAGAATTCATAAAGGGGCTTATATAGGCGGCTTCATAGAGGAGAAGCAGAAAAGCAGATGGCTTAGGTCCGCTTCATGGCTTCGGGAGCAAGTGCTCCAGCTTGGTTCGACATTCATATTGGGGCAACTATCTTCAATAAGGTCTAATTTATTTCCTCGTGAAGTCATAGATGAACTTGCCAAGTTATAGGATAGGGTTCTAGCCTTCTCACCAGCAACGGAGAGCTCCGGCAAAAGTTTTTGCTTCCTCGTTTTCCTTGGTCGGCAAGGAGACAAGCAGCAATGTCCAAGTGAAGAGAACCGCAATAGGCAGCGACATCTAAGCACTCCAGGCTAGCATGAAAGGAGGTGAGTAGCAAGTGGAAGAAAGCCAATGAGGGAGTGGTGTGTGTATGTGGACTTGAGGAGAAGAGAGGGTTGAGAGGTGCAGTTGTATATGTGGTACGATTGTGTGTGTACGTGTGGGTGTGTGGCTAAAGTGTGTGTGTATGTGGTGTTCGGTGTGTAGGAAAAGAAGAAGTAAGAAAGTGGAGAAGTCTGACGAGTGAAGAGGGTCTAGCAAGGAAACAAGGAGGGAAGTTATGAGTAAGGGAGCCAAAAGGAAGAGGAGAGTAAGGAGAAAGGAAAAGGAAAGTTGGAAGATGGAGAAAGTGAGAATTGAAGACTGAAAAAGGGTGAGGAAAAGAGAAGAAGAGTTGGAAAATAAAGGCAAGAAGGTATTGATCTTGTGTATGTGCGTAGGTGAAACTTGTGTGTACGTGTGTGTATGACGTTATTATGATGGGGTGGGCATGTGTGCGTGTTAAGGATGGTCGTTATGTGTGTAGTGATAGAAGCGTGAGCGAGTATAGAGACCGAAAGAGAGGATAGGAAGCTTTGTTGGTGGAGATGTCAACAAAGGAGAGAAGAAAGAATGGAAAGGTGAAACCGATGAGGAAGAGGGAATTGTGTAAAGAAGGTAAATTGTCAGTGTGTGAAATTAAACGGGAAAAAGAGGTGTTTATGTTAGTGTAGATGGTGAAGAGAATGATTCAAGTAACGTCCAAGATGATGGCTTGAGGAATATTGGGAATGAAATGAATTTCACAATGGAATGTTCAAAGTATGTTGAGAAAGATCATTTTTTGGCTAAATACCCTAATGTAGAACCTTTAGTTGTCCTTCCCAAGGGTATTTTACCTACGTAGAAGAAGGAATTTCGAATTTGGCAGGTTAAAGACATTCCATTACTTGACTTCTATATAAGGAAAGCAGACAGTCGATCATAGCAACTTGATGTGCTGAAGCAATGATTCCTAGGAAGGTCGTTCTTTCTGGAACCTTGTATCAAAATCACGTTAAAGTGTTCAACATTTTGAATCTTGTTTACCCAAAGTTTCTTAAGGTGGAAACTTTACGTCTTGCCATCAAATGTATAATTAGCAAAGTACACATATCAGGTGTTAAGAAACTACCAAAGTTAGGTGGAAATGTTGCTTTCTATGATTTGGTTGAGGAAGCATTGCAGAAGGACACTGATTTCAAGAGGAAAGTAAAGGGATTACCCGTTGGAATCACTCGATTTCGGTTGGAACTATGATGACCTTAAATAGGTGAATGGGAAACTTAATGATATGCTACAATGTTGTGATTGGTTGATATGTTGTGTTGAATCCTAGTATATTGCATATGTGTCATTTCTTGCTTGTTTGTGATTGTAAGTATAGTGAATTATTTACTTCCTTAGCCAACCATAAGGTAAAGGAGTTGGGTAGAAAATCATACGAAGAAACTAGTAATTAAGTAAATTACGAATAAATACGAGAGTAACGATATGAAGATTAGAATGGACTATGGGTAGATAACACCTTGCCCTAGTTTGCTAATGCTAACCATACGGATGTAATATCCAAATTTAGCTTAGGTTTCTTAAAATGAAGTAGTACATGTAAACTTAATTTTTTCTATGTATATATGTATAATGGGCGTTTACGCATAGACGTACGTGATAAATTAGGTATCATTATGTATATGTATAATAATCTAACTCCGAGTATATATATATATGCTTAGATAAACGGTTTTCCTACTATATCTATATAGGTTACTGTCACACCTATAATTATACAATCATAAGCTAAAGTCTTATTTTTCAATGCAATCATTTTATCCCTTTACATTTTTTTGAGTATACAAAGAAAAATATTTAATAAATTTATCTGTCAGTTAAAATGCATTTATAAATCTATATATATATATATATATTGTACATGTAGGTATTTGAGGATTTGGAAGGGATATATATATATGTAGCTACCCTAAGTGACGTTTAAATGCATAAAGCTAAGCCCTCGCGAGGTGAAATGACATAGAGGTGTCACAGAATGATAATCGTAAATCAATCTCGAGTGATTGATTTGATGTTTAAGTGAAATGGCTAAGAGGTGTCAAGAAATGAGGACTGTAGCTTAAACCCAATGAGTTGATTTAACGGCAGATGAGATTGAGCTATATTATGCTCTTATTGATTGTTTTATTATGACGACTCATTTTAAAAATTTATTCAATCATGATTTGTGTCAGGCTTGACTGACTTGTATTGGGTTCGTTTAATCTCCCCCATCACATGTGTGACATGTAATGGTTGATATCTCTTGTCGTGATGAGTATGGATGTAAGGCATAATTGTGTTGCTTGTGGGATTGATTGGGTTCCTAATGTTGTCATTGGAATTGTATTCCTTAAATGCTAATAGTTACTTATTACCTTGAATGTGGATTGGTTTGTGACTATATATTGTTTAATTACCCTGAACCAATTAATTAAAGAAGTGGACTCGATTAAAATTTGACATGCATTTACACGAGACATTGCATGAGATTGAAGGCCATCACTATTATAGGGCTCGCTAGAAGTAATCAGAGGATTATTGTTCCGCTGAGTGTGAACTAAGTGATTAGGGGATTGTCGCGCCTTGACGGTTCTGAGTCTGGTTGATCCTTGAGGGTGTTACTCCGACTGTGCAAAGACACAAGAGCGTTGCGTCGACTAATGTAAAGACACAGAAGCGTTCACTGTTGAAGTAAAAATATTATAATTATCAAAGTGATAAGATAAATAAATCGGGTAATGAGACGTAAGCACTGATGGTGGCTTCGGAATCCCCAACCCAAGGTCAAGGGGGGCGTAAACCCAAAACTTCACGTTGGTTATCGGAAGACTGCGTAAGATGCTGCATTCATATGGTTGTTCATGCATAGCATATGATTTGATAACTTGATTTGAAATTGCTTGGCGTGTGTAACATTAAAAGTATGGCACTCTCATTCACTGAGCCGTAGTGTGCTCACCCCTCCACAGACTATTTTGCAGGTAAAATTATAAAAGCTTGAGATGTGATAAGATGTGAAGTGTTGAGAGTTTTTGGGAGTTAAGAACGATAAAGTAAAAATTGCAAAAGATAGATTATTTAGATGAAATGTTATTTTAGGACCCTAATGTAAATTTTGAATTTGTGAAACTTAGGATTTTATTCCATTTTACTGGTTGGTAGGGGATACCGACTCTCTACGATCATGGTTAATCGTGGGATACGGAATCCATAGTTATATTTTATTATGTAATTATATGTAATATGATTAGTCGTAAAGGTAATTAATTATTTAGAGTCTTACGATCTCTAGCTTGTAAGACAATTATCATATAACGGGTACATAAATGCCATGATGATTTTTAGCTAAAACTTCCAGGCCCCCTTTGGGGCGTGACATATATCTTATGTTATTTATCATGATAGGCCATAATAAAATAAAATATTAAATGTTATAAATAGGGTTGGATCCCTAGTCTAAGCAGTGTATGTAGCATTAAGGTTTCTTTTCTTTCCTTTCCCTTTTGTCTTTCCTATATCCATCGGTGAGAAAATAAGAAGAGGCACTACCATAGAAGGAAGGCAAAACCCTTCAAGATTTACTTCTATTACAAATTTAGGTACACTTCCACATACAAATTTAATTATATTCATGGTGCTTTGAATTTATATTTGAGATCTTCAAATTTTTTTTATGGAAATATAAAGTTTTATTTCCTACAATAAAATGCTATTATGGGATGATGAAATAACTTCATGGATAATTAATTTACGATTGTTTTATTTATTATATTTCAATTATTTGTAAGTTATAATTTACTAAATATCATGGTCTATATTTTATTATTAAACCAATATAAGTTTTTATGTATCAAAATCTAGAAACTAGACATTGAATGTAGGGTTTACTAGATATGTAAGTAATTTTGATTTAATCATGAGACAAATATATGCATGTCAAATTGAAATTAGGGTTTATGGATTCACTACGATTAACTATGCTTATCTTTATACAAAAAATATTGGCAATTAGAATCATTTAGTAATGTTAAGTTTATGAGGGAGACTCAATTATAAATGGGAAATTACAAATTTGATAACTTTAAAGTGAAATTGATGTTCTACTTTATTCACAACTTAAAAGGGAGGGGTTACATACTTAAATATTGTTTTTTTTTTAAATTTCATAAAATATTATACCCGTAAAATATATTTCTAAAATAGATTGTGAAGGCGCGGATCATGTATGTGACTTTAGGGATACCGAAAAATTTTAGGTTGAAGGCGCAGACCTCGTCCATGCCTACAAGTATTTTGCTTGAAGGCACAGATGAGGTCCGCGCCTTCAATACTTTTTTTTTTTAATCCTAGGAATCTATTACTACAAACCTGCAAACCTATAACACTACAAACCTACAAACCTATAAAATCATGCTTGCAAACCTATGAAATTATTGTAAAAGTATGTCTGCAAACCTAAAAGTGATACAATAAATTTACATAGTAATACACAGGAAAAAATTTGCACCGACACTTTCAAATATAAATACGAATCCTCAGTTCAGTTTATATGTTCACATTTCGATCTTTGAATTTCCTCTGTAAACTTCACTTTGCAAAGTTTTGTTTTCACAAATTGTGTTTTTACGCAGGTTTTAGTCTACTCAAATACGTATGTGGAAATTTCTTCATCAAGATTTCGATATGTTTTTGTAAGAAAAAAATTATTTTTATTTTTGTTATATTACTTTGGATAAATGCAAAAAAAAAAAAGACATGCAAATATATATACTGCATAAATTTTATTGAAATAGTAGTAATTATTAATTAACAATTAATTAGTAATTAATTAATTATTAATATATGATTAATTAACATTAGTAAATGAATTGTGGATATATGTTATTATAATGCATTTTTGTAAACATAGCCGTAAATTAAGTTATTGCTAATTAACTATTAATTAGTAGTGATTAGTCATTAAGATATCGTTAATTAATTGCTAAGAAATTAATTAGTAAAAAATTTTGTATCGGGTGGAAATGTGAAATATTTGTATGGTTTTGTAAAATTAGTCATAAAAGTAAGTAGTTGGTAATTATCCGTTAATTGAAGATGATTAGTCATTAATATGTCGTTAATTAATTTTTGTAAAATTAATTAGTAAAAAATTTTGTATTTGTTGTAAAGTGAAAATATTTGTATGGTTTTGTAAAATAAGTTATAAAATTAATTAGTTATTAATTATCCATTAATGAGAGGGGACTAGTTGTTAATATATCGTTAATTAATTATTATGAAATTAATTAGTGAAAAATTTTGTATTTGGTGGAAATGTAAAATATTTGTATAGTTTAGTAGAATTAATCATAAGAGTAAATAGCTGGTAATTATCCATTAATTAAAAGTGATTAATTGTTAATATGTGGTTAATTATTTGTTATAAAAGTAATCATTGAAATATTTTGTATTTGTTGTAAGGTGGGATTATTTGTATATTTTTGTAGAATGAGTTATAAAAGTAATTAGTTATTAATTATCTATTAATTAAAGGGAATTAGTCGTTAATATATCATTAATTAATTGCTATAAAATTAATTAGTGAAAAATTTTGTATTGGGTGAAGATGTAAAATATTTGTATGGTTTTGTAGAATTAGTCATAAAAGTAAGTTGTTCTTAATCATCTATTAATTAAAGGTGATTAGTCGTTAATATGTGGTTAATTATTTGTTGTAAAAGTAATTAGTGAAATATTTTGTATTTGTTGCAAGGTGGGATTATTTGTATGTTTTTGTAGAATGAGTTATAAAATTGATTAGTTATTAATTATATGTTAATCAAGGGAGATTGGTCATTAATATATCATTAATTATTTACTATTAAATTAATTAGTGAAAAAATGTTGTAGTGGGTGGAAATGTGAAATATTTGTATAGTTTTATAGAATTAGTCATAAAAAAAAAAACATTTGACATGTTGTTGGCATGGGAGCAAGTAACCCTAGCTGTGCAACGATGTGAGTTGTTACTCCGTCACGATGAGTGTACGATCCCATTCGATGCTTGAATGGAGCCATATTTGTAGTTGGCTGGATTCGAAGGTATAAGTTGCCTGCCATATATACCCTTTGATCAGCACATGATTACAGCACTGGTGGAGAGATGGTGTCTGGAGACGCATATATTCCACATGCCGACGAGGGAGTTTACCATCACGCTATAGGATGTGGAGATCTAGCTAGGACTCCCCATGGATGGATAGGCAGTTACAGGGAGTAGTTGCCTAAATTGGGAAGCATTTTGCGAAGAACTGCAGGGGGTGAAACCGGGGTCTAGCAGTTTGGGGGGCCACATTAGTATGATATGGCTCCATGATATGTTTTGGCTGATCCCATCAGACGCCGATGTGGAGCAATACATTGAGCTACTCGTGCATACATTCTACAGCTCTTAAGGGGATTTATTTTTGTGTATAAATCTAGCTCCCCCATCTACACGATATGGTTACCTTTGTTGGAACATTTTGACATTGTTGGGACATATAGTTGGGGGATCGCATGTCTAGTGTAGTTGTATCGCCAACTATATGTTGCGTCCTCACCATCGACACATGAGATTGAAGGGGCAACCATATTGCTTTAGGTGTGGGCTTAGGATAGATTTCCTCACATCGCACCCATTAGTCGACACGGACTATCTATACCGGCTGGATGTCCATTGGCGACACAGTGGAACATGCAGAGGGATACGCAGTTTCAACCCACTTATGTAGTTGATGCATATCGGGATACGTTGGACAGGCAAAATATGTCGCATGTATCTCAGTAATCAAATTTCTTTCCTTGCAGTTAATCATATTTATCATTTGAAGTAAATAAAATTTCCTATTTTCAAGTTGAATGGGAGCCCGTACGACATGAATTTAATTAATCTACTGCCATATTTCTGCTAGGCTAGCATGCACGTTTGGATGGCTTAGGTGCCACTTATTTGTTTCCACATTGTTGAGTGGCATTTCCTAAATCGAGTGGCCAGGAAGTTGGTGGGTTCCAATATATCCTGTAGCCTATAAACGCGTAGCCGGAGCTCCATGAAATCGACCTGCGTGGCCGGATTGATGTTTATTGGACCGTCCTGCATGAAGTGTATTTGAACATGTGGAAACAATGGGTTGGTCAAGTCATTCATATGGAGGCCCTTCGCAATGTGCATGATAGTTACTTGCAATGGTATGGGTCCATCAACAAGAGATGCATTAACCGTACAGGGGTAGTTCTTTGATTTTTGGTAAGAACGATTTACATACCTTCTAACTAATGTCTAAATAATTACATAATCATGTTAACCTCAATTTACGTTTTCTTCATACTTGCAGGGTAACAACTTACGACAAATCTGCTTGTCACCAGATATAGACATGGCTATGAGAATAGCTGCTTAAGGTCTTCAGTTCATGCTTTACCATGGGGGGTAACATTATACCCGCAACTGCAACAGCAGAACCCTCAGGAGGAGGTAGAACCGGTTCTAGCGCGATGATGAATGGGGGGACAACACCAACCTTGAAACCGTGATGAGGTAGAGGAAAATCCTAGGTAGGACGAACAGATACATGTTGATCCCGATGCGGTACATGCTAGCTCAGGGTCGACGTTCAGCCAATGTGAGACATCGCATCGACATTTTATCAATGGTCTTGGACTAACACTGCCAACTCCATGGAAGCAATGCCCTGGAAAACAACTTATATGCCAGGGTAAATCATTGAATCAGCATCTAAGTGGAGTCCCATGCAGCTGTGAGCGTTCGACAGTTCTCCCCGCTAGCATCTAACCCAAGAGTCTGAGTCTCCTCTAACTCCGCATGTAAGGCCATCCAACGCCTTTGCTCGGTTATAAAAATCTCCATTATTGCTCGAACTACTGCAAATATTGGTTTGCTCCAGCTCGAAATAAATGTAACCACTATCGCCCCCATAATTGTAATACGAAACAAGATCTCTTATTGGTATGGTTGGTGGTTCAGCCTGGTCTGCTCGATATATTGGCTATCTCAAGTAGGTATATACGATTGAAGACTCTTCATTTGCTACTTCATCTCCCTCATTCTCACTCTCCTCATTTTCCTCACCGAAACTCTCCTCATTATCACTACTCTCCTACTCAACACCCATTTCACCATCAGTGTTAGTTGCAACCTCCGCTCCCACATGAACTATGTACGGATCCTATGTCTCTAGTCGCTATAACACTAAAGTAACTGCTCTATCTATTTCATCCTCATCGTTCACTTCCATCGGGGTTAAAATTAAGGATTGAAATGTCGACAGCTCTAGCTTCATTTCTACAATGTGATGTGACGACCGTGGTTGATTGCTTGTATTGAATGTTTACTTTATCGAGCACCCCCACCCGCTACCCAAATTGTTAGAAATTATGATGAATAATTGTTGTATGCCACAATCTCCATATGATTCAACCGTTTCAATAAAATTTTTAACATCTTTGTAGTCTCTGATTGTTATCAACGCATAACATGTATTGTCCCTATGGAACGTAGGATGTTTGTGAATTATCTCAACCCTTACTTTGGTTAGATCAACTCCGATGCTGTGACATATTCTGTATAAAAATTCGTTGTACCTGACATTTTTCTTCATTTTCAACTTTTTTACTGGATCCCTATCATACTCCAGCCCCTAGTTACCGGCCACAATATTTCCAAATGTATAGATCATTAACTTCACGTAATAAGCCATTTTTTCCTTATCCATAGTATTATAAAGTATAAGTTTTCTAATAAATATGACAATTTCCAATAACAATATTCCAAAAATTTCAAGAAAAAAAATTAAATTTCCATAACATTCAAATATTAAATTTTTTCCTCATTATTGGCAAATGATTTTTTTTCTAAAAATTTATCAGATGTTATTTTTTAATAACATTTTTGCTACTACAAATTCCAACCATTTCCATATCATTTTACAACACTGCAAAAAAATTTCACATTCCAGATATTACAAATTTTCATCACAATAATTTTTTTCATAATTTTCAAAAATATTTATACACAAAAAATTTAGAATAATATTTATACAAAAAAAATTACATGTCATTTCTCATTTTAATTTTAAGTTTAAGTTTAAGTTTAATTTTAATTTCAATTTTCCTCTAATTATTTACAAACAATTTTTTTTCCAAATATTTGTTCGAAATTATTTTTTAATTATATTTTTCCACTAACTATTTCAAAATTTTCATATAATACCACAACAATTATTCCACATTCTACACATTTCACATTCCTTATAGTAGCCAATTCTCATTCTAATACAAAAATTAATATTATACGTTATGTATGCAATATTTATATAAATCATATTTAATAAATTATAATATAATAATATCGAGTAATCTTTTTTATAAAATATACAATTATACTAATATTTGTCTAAAATCTTACATCAAATATAAACATAGATAAAAAATTTTAATACAGATAAAAAAACTTCAACTTAAAAAAAAAAAAAAAACATACCACAACTAAGATTAGCTATTTAGAAACACTTAAATCTGGGTAAATCTTTCTTTCCTGTGCAAAATCACTCCTTCTTCTTCCTCTTCCTGCATGCAAATGAGAGAAAAATGAGATTTAGGTTAGTGGGTATTTTGTGTGTGTTGTGTGTTTCGTAGTGTTAATGTATTTATATTCTTTCGTTTTTGTATTGTTATTACGTGTTTATAAATTGATAGTGAGTATAAATGGAATAAAAAATTAGACAGTGAGATGTGAAAGTGGGTTGTGCTGAAGGCGCATATCAGGTCTATGCCTTCGTCCTGCAATTTTTCAATATCTCTAAAATCGCATACGTGATATGTGCCTTCACAACGTATTTTAGGAATATGTTTTATGGGTACAATATTTACGCAATTTTTTTTTTTAAATATTTAAGTATGTAATCCCAAAAGCGAGGTGAATCCTTTAATGAACTTATTTAAAATACATGAAATAAACATGAGATTTCCTAATGATGAGTAGCATTTGTAGTCACTATGGATCATAATATAGCTTTATCAACAATAAAGGTTAAATTTGTGGCATTGTGAGCAACTTTACAAAAAGTAGTTTAGCTCGGATGATTTATGCAACATATGAGATTTCTTTCATTAGAGTAGCAATGCAGTTAATTGGGACAATCAAGCAACAAAAAGGATTCAAGTACCATCATAGGATAAAGTATATTGACACTAAGTGTAATTTTGTGAGAGTAATATTGCTAGGAAGGAGATTACTTTACAATACGTATCTTTACATAAAATGATTATTGATCATTTTACTAAACCCATACATAAAGGTGTTTTGTTTAGGACATGTTAGATCTTTGGGTTTACATCAATCATGTTGAACCAATGATATTTGTTTTAAGCGAACATATATGTCTGTAAAGATGAGACTGTAGTCAAATTTAGTCCTCATTAACAAAAAGTAAAGTTAAGGTGTATTGTAAATAGCCATATAAATAAGTCGTTTATCCATTAATCATGTAAGATTCACTATTGTGAAAGGTTATGATATATACATTATATGAAGGAAAATGTAAACACCATATCATATGAAGATGTATTAGATGTGCCAAGATAACTAAATGAAAAGAAGTGAACAAATAAATCCTTGCTTCTTCACCATATAAATCTTTTCTTAGCATTATATTTTAAATTAGTATCTTATATAGCTTTGTCAATATTACAAAATAATTGTACAATGTTGCTGCTTTAGTCTGTTAACTACATGCATTAATAATTCTACTTTAGAGCATGTCTAGGAAAGCAATTGTTTAATCATTGATTAATATTTGTTTGAAAAGGAAGATAATGTTGTTTTATGTTGATATGTCTTCACAAGGCAATCTTTTAAGTCATCTTTTGGAAATTTAGCTTAACCTTAGATACATGTCTAATATTATGATTGATCACAAGTCACACATAGCTCTTTAAAGTATATTATCAAACTAATGACACATTGACTAATCTAGAGAAATAATAATGAGATATGTATTAAAGTGGTATTCACTATATTACCTCGAATAAATTCATAAAGCTCCCACAATTTTATGACTTGTTCAAAGGTGCGCTTCCTAGTCGTACAACTGATTTGCTAATGGTATTTAATATATGAATACTGAGGATTTTCACATTTCTATTATGTGTAAAAGGGAGACATTAATTGAAATCTATGAGGAAGTGCAATGTCAGTAGTTGTGAAATGTTGTAATTGTTCCTAATGCATCTATGGTGGGGTGCATTTTTAGATTGTACAATAATATTTTTCCAAAAGATAAAAACTAAGAGTTTTAAAACTTCCTAAAGACATGTTATTTATTACTAACAGTGACATACCTACGATATGGCTATTGAGAAGTATAAAATAATTGAGTAAGTAAAATTTAAACATATATAATCATATTTTTGACAATTTATAGTTAATAAACTATAGAACAAGTATAAGAAAGACTTATTGTTGTTTTGTAAATTCAAATTATGAAGAATTTATTATATAACTATTAAATGTAAGAATTATCTCTCTCTTTGTTATTTTTCTTTTTAGTTGGTAAAAACTATCTCTTTTAAGGGAAATGGAAAATTGAAGTGCTATATCAAAACTACAGGCCATTCAATAGTTTTATGCTTTTTGTTATTCATGAATCATAGGAAACGTTCAATAAAGTCACCCATGATAATTGGAAAATATTAGAAGTTGTATGTCAAGTCTCAAAACCCTAAAGGCACCACAATTCGTTGTATGCCCATGTAAGGCACACAAGGCTCAATCTTACACCCTTCTATTTCTTCATTTCCATTTTATAATAACTTGAAAATAAAAAATTCCCCAAATGAGGGGAGCAAAGTTTAGCAAATGACTATTTGTTAAAGCAAACACATATAATATATATATCACACCATATACAACTTAACATGACTAATGAAATAACATATATAACAAGTACACAAATATAAACTCAATTAAATTTAATCATGAATTGGATAAGGAAGACTACCCAATGATCGCATAGAATTAGCTTTTAGAGTTAAATTTTGTATGTATGGACCTATGTGCACTTAGAGGTTGGTTTTGGAAAGTATAGACCCTTAACACTCTCAAGAGTCTAATTTTTTTTTTGAAAAAGTGAACCTATAACACTCCTTATAGTTTGGTTTTTGAAATATTGAATCCATAATGTTCTATGGAGTCCCATTTTGAAAGTGTAGATATAACAAATCCCTAATATCCAATTTTAAAAGTGTGGAGTGAATCTATATAGGCCAAGTTTTGAAATTGTGGAGTGGGTTCTTAGAGGTTAAGTTTTAAAATTGTGTGGTAGGTCCCTAAAGTCCAAATTTAAAAAATGTCGAGCAAGTCCCTAGAGTTTGATTTTTGAAAGTGTGGCCTATATGATTCAATTTTCTTACATATCAGTCACCCCATGCCCCTTGACTAGTTTATATTATAAGGTCCCATGCATACATACAATAGAAAACCTTAAAAATGAATAATTTAGAAAATTGTCCTAACATGCATCAGCAACGAATAGGCATAAGTATTCACCTTTGTGATTATTAATTGCCTTCTTTAATCCTTGTCACCATTGGATCATGCCATCGATGAATAAATTTTAGAATTAATTTCAATATTTATTATTGGTTTATGTTTTACATAGTTTTATTTAGGCTAATTAATAACTTCAATTATAAATTATTTAGAATTATTGGTAAATTAAATTTAAAGTGGTTGCTAAGGTTAGAGGTGTGGTTGACCTAAGGGATGGCCTATGGTTTTTCCCCTTTTTATTTTATGTTAATTCCTCTAATAGGTTACCTCGGATTATCGAACATAATTTTTTCCTTGGATGAATTTATTAGAGCATCTCCATCCTTGGTTTTTAACACCAAATCCAAGACCAAGGATTTACTTTTTAGGATTCTTGAGGGATTGGGATAGGTTATTCTATTTTTGGAGATTCTTTATGAATGGCCTCAAAAAGTAGTTTAAATTTATTATTATTCTAACTTTTTCTGATAATTATCACCTAAGAACTCTCCTTTAAGGACCTAGGGATAAAATGAGCAAATTCTTGAGGAAGAAGCATCCTTAAGGTAATAATGTAACATGTAGGGATCTTAAATGGGGTACTTAGGATTGGCCCTTATAATTATTAAAGGTCTATTAATTCTTGCTATTTAATATTAATAAATTCTAGTCTAGGTATTGGAAATAAATTCTTTACTAAATTTGAAATCTAAAACTTGTGCATATAAAATGTTCGACCAAAAGATTAATTATTGCTTATGGATTTTGTTTTTTCTATCATTCCTTTCTTTTAAAACACAGCAAGAGAGTATTTATTGAAGTGGTTTGTGAAGGAAAAGAAGATACCTATTTCATAAATATTATCTCTTTTACATATATGTAGATATATCTATTATAAATATTCTGAGATACACATTGTCATATATTTATCATGTTTTATTAATTATTCTTACCTAAATTTGGCTATCATTTATAGTTGTTTGCTATGGCTTATTTAGTAACATGTCATCAATAAAATTGGGGGAAAAATGTGTATTAAACTAAGGATAAGCATTTATAGCATGAGTAAGATATGAGACTTTATCTGTACTTTACTATATAAGGTACAAATTTACAAATTTTGGAACCAGAATCTATTTTGAATACTTAGAGATCACCACAAAAACTATACCTTATGAAATTTATATGGTATAAGGTACCTTATATAATATGTAAATTTTACCGTCTTTTATAAATATCAAGTATATGAGATATTAAAAAAATAATATATATATTATATTATATATATATATATATATATATATATATATGATATTCTAAGTTCTTTATTAACAAAACCTATTAACCTTATAGTAAAATTTATGAAATTAAAAGTAATAATTTTTTTTTCATTTATTATTTTAAGTTTATATGATCTTATTACTAAGCAAGTAGAAAAGAATAAAAAATATAAATTGAAGAGAAAAATAAGATAGAATAAGAAAAAGAGTGAAAAACTAAGAGAAGTGACATCAGGAATTTAAACTTATTTTATGGGCTTGAGCTTTTTTTTTTTTTTAAATATTTATTAGTCGAAATAAATTTCAAAACACAATTATAAAATAAAAAAATCTCATACTTATACTCTATATATGAAATCAAACTTCAAAATTTTTTTATCGTCCAAGGGTGTACAATACAAGGGTACCATTTATTGTAACTAAGTTAGTCGGCCGCGTTGTGTGTCGACAGCAGTGCAACCACTAAATTGCGAGTGGCTAGTGGCATGGCTTGGCTCGATTAAGTTAAGATTAGAGGGAATATGTTGACCGAAGGTGGGAGTGGTACAAAAGACATTTATGGTTGTATTTGGATTATATCATATCATTGGTCGGTTATAAGTGCCTTTACATTACAATTTCCTGAAATTTTCCGATCAAGCAAACCATAAACCCAGACGAGTTGTTGCTTTAGCTGATTCAAGATTCTATATTTTATTCCCCTCCCATGTGTGTTTGCCACCACGAAACTCACGCGGTTTTTCTAAAACTCTCTCTCTCTCTCTCTTTTTTTTTTTTTTTTTTTTCTGTTTCTTGCTGCATATGGATTGTTGATTCTAATTATGGTTATTTTGTTTGTCTTTTGAGTGTTGAAGATATCTATTTTCATGGGTTATCCTATTTTAATCGAGTTGCATATGTACTTTCTGTATTGGTCGAAGGGTACTTCCATGATGGCAATACGTTTTATGCAAGTCATGTTTTCTTTTACCTTTTTATGGGAATTCCTTTGTTATTTTGGGTTGTAGTATGAGTTTAGTAAGTGACGCTAGGGAGGTTTTTCGGTCCTACTAAAATTTATGATTGTGTATGCAATGCTTGTCTGGGTAACGTATGGACTAGTTCTTTGTGTAGAGAAGTATGAGGTTAACTCTGAGTGATAAATTTCCATAAAAGTTTTCATATAGAAGCAGTTCATTGCTGCAAAACTCATATTTCATCCTGCTTCAACAAATGCCGTGAAAGTCGATTTCTATACTTACTCACAGACACGGTTTATTCTTTTGCGTAATTAAATTGACATTTCTGATGCTAGACTGTCCAAAAACGCTATTCGCCATAACACAAAATAATCTGCACAAGATAGTGAGAGTGCTTTTTAGCTGACCCAAAAATGTTTCTCATGTATGGTTTTTGTGTGTCACTTTTGAAATAGCATTTGGATTGCCTGGTATCTTTGTTTTGGGTAGAGCTACACTAGACTATCCAAAACTATTCTGAATGAGTGCTTTTTTCAATCATTTTTCAGGCAAAAGTAAACATCAGCATGCAATCTTGACATCATTTGCTGTTTATTAACCATAAGCACATTCAATAATTCCAAGGAAAGAAGCTCTTCACTTTATAGCCATGTGGTCTAGTGGTACAGTTTAGTCCCAGGTCTAGATTTTAGTCCAAGTCTCTGTTTGTTAGTTCTCATAGGAATGTTGAGCTATTGGCTGTATTTTTGCATGTCTTGGTGGTGCCTTGAGTTTATAGGCAGTTTCCTTTTACAGTTATGGATACACACATGGCGTACGATCCTTGTCCTTCAATTGTGCAGTTTAGGGGCATTTATATCCGGCTTTGTTTCTGAAATTCCATGTATAAAAAGGGAATGATAACATCAATGAAATAATAAAAAAAAATTCAGAATAAGTTGGATCTTGAAACTAAATGAGCCCATAATATTCTGCAATAATAGGTAGAAAGACCAATGTTTTTCCAATTTGGGATGAATTTAGATCTGATTTCAGTTTTGGAAGACCCATAACTTGATCCTGTGACAAGATGTTTGCTCTATAGTATTGTGCTGGCTCACAAATGGTTATGCACTCACATAAAGGTGAAATTTGAAAAGCTTTTGAAACCAAGGTTGCTTTTTCTTGTGCTTCACATGGACTCCAAAGTTGATTGTTCTTTCAGTGCAGAAGGTTGTTCTAGGCTGTATGTTGTTTAGTGACATTGCTAATATTGATATTTCTGAGGTATGAAAGCCAAAAGCTATTGAGAGATGCTTTATAAGGTGGAAAGGCAATTTATTGTGTCTTGTTTCTTTCTCTTTTTCTTTTTTCTTTGATTTTTTTTTTATTTTTTCTCCTCTTCATATTTATAATGGAATACTGATTTGAGAAACAAACCTTTCTCTTTTGCCCTGAATAATTCTTTCATATTATCCAATTGCACAATGTGACCTATTAAGTTGTGTTGGTTTTATTTGCAGAGTATCAATCTTTCGTGTTATAAGTGGTGTAACTTATATTTGAAGTCCGTTTCATTTTCAACTCTTCGTGAAAGTGGACGTAACAGGAGCTAATGTGCTTGTGAGTCATGCAGTTATATCACCACCCATATTCTTTGGACAGCCAAAAAGTGAGGCTGGCTTTGGAAGAGAAAGGCATTGATTATACATCATACCATGTCAATCCGATAACGGGGAAAAACTTGAATCCATCATTCTTCAGAATAAACCCTTCAGCAAAGCTCCCTGTCTTTCAGAATGGTTCACACATAATCTATGATACTATAGAAACCATCCAGTATGTCCAATGTCTACTTAATGCTTTATTTAGTCTGTCTCCTTGTGCTTTTTGCAATTTTTCCCATTTCAATCATTTGGGGCATGCATTTTTCATCAAAGAGTTATGAGCTGCATTTTCTTGTTTTGTTACTGCATTTTATAGAGATCGTAGAGGATCTAGAATGACAGTCTTGTGACTTGCAGGTATATAGAAAGGATTGCAGTTGTCTCCTCAGGCAATGACAACATTCCTCCAAGTAATGGAGAAATTCTTGAATGGATGCAGAAGATCCAAGAGTGGAACCCCAAGTTCTTTACCCTATCCCACATCCCTGAGAAATATTGTCTCAGTGTCTCCAAATTTATACGGAGGATTATTATCGCTCGAATGGTTGAGTCACCTGATCTCGCCAATTCATATCACCAAAAACTAAAAGAGGCATATGGTATGGAAGAGAAGATGAAGAATGCCGAGTTTGCTAGACGAAGCAGGGAGCATCTAGTTAGCATTCTCGATCAAGCTGAGGAAAAACTAAATAATACAGCCCATTTAGCGGGGGATGAATTCAGCATGGCAGATTTAATGTTCATTCCAGTTCTAGCTCGGTTAGCACTTCTAAATCTGGAGGATGAATATATAAATAGCAGGCCCAGTATTGCTAAATACTGGGTTTTCGTGCAAGAGCGACCCAGCTACAAGAAGGTGGTTGGAAGGTATTTTAGTGGGTGGAGAAGGAACAAGACCCTTTTAAAGACTTGGTACTGTGTTAAGATTAGAAGCCTGCTGAAGAAGTATTGATGCTTGCCTCTGTACAAGAAACATATGTGCGTTCATAAGTGTAAATTTGTGAAGACCAGGTGACAAGTGAATATGCCTTTTTCCCCTTTCTTTTCTTTCTTCTTACTAATAGTTCTAGATAGTTGAGATTGTTACCATATTTCAAATGTCCAATTGGCATACAGATTGTATAAACACTGGGTTTGGGCTATGAGGGTTACAAAATCCAATATGCTAGGAACATTGCAGTTCATGCTGGTGCATCATGCTTCTGCCTGCATGTTATGATTGGTGTAGGGAGTGATCTAGGAAATGGTGCTCTTTTGTATAATATGTGGTTGCTGATCATGGCAATAAAAGCTGCATTTTGTTGATAAACTGCTTCACCTTGCTTGCCCTTTTGTTTTGGAACTTTTAGAAACCTTATATCTGGACAGATTGGTTTCTTGAATGGGTATAGCAAAAGTTATCCAATCTTTGTTTCAGTTCAAGATCAATGTTGAGAAATAAGTCAGTTTGCCCTTTGTTGGCAAACTAATTTTTCAAAACTGGTTTAGGTAAACTTAATTTGCAAAATATGGTTACCAAATCACGGCTTCTAGTGTGATTTTGCTTGAACCATTATGGAGACAAATTTACGAGGAAATCACAAGAGCTAGTTACAATTTATAAATCACATGATTGAAATGCGATTTACATATTGCAGCTAGGGCTTGCAATTTTTGTATAGAAATTGTATTTACAATATGCAATTTATATATAGTAGGTCTACTACTCCATTTTGCAAATCTCCCAAAAAAAAAAAAAAAAAGGTGAAACAAACCAAATATTTGTACATCCACCCAACACAAAAGCAACATAAAACCAAACATGGAATGAGAATATCACAAATTCTATCACACAAAACCAAACTCCAATACTAAAGGGTTGATTTACAACTCTATTGCAATAATAATTTATCATAAGGACAAATGTTTAATAGAAGTCTTGATTACACAAACACTATATATATAACTAATAACAAAGAAAATAGTTAATTCCTCCTTACTGGGTACCTTTGATACTGATGTGAGATAGTTTGTCCTGTATAGGAGATGCTCTACATCCCCTTAGTTGGACTATGCATAAAATGGCAATTCCTCCCATACAATAAGGTGCAAATCTATCTACATTATGCCCTCTCCCATACTAGATGCAGCTAGATCTCAAAACCACTATGGGGTAGGCAAAGTGAGCGTAACACTGGGAGGTATATCAAAATATCATGTCGAATATAACATGGAAGCTGATTGGATCTCAAGATCAATAGTAAGCTTTATAGCACAAGGTAATGGGGATGAATGGCCATTGGAGGAGTTATTAGCTTGCAATGGATTTAAAGGAGCAGGTGACTAATCTAGTGGTAGACCCTAACAATGACTTCCACCATAGCCCTACCCTCTCCTCCCATGTCCTCTACGAGGTACATTAATCTAAGGCTTCTCTTAATGCCTCACTCAATATGGTTGAATGTATTGACCTGCATGGAAAATAAAGTAAAATACATTAACACCTTAGTTATATTCAAAAGAGAAAGAGACATATAAATCATATATCATACTAAGACTTTGATAATGCCTCGTGATGTTTTGATACAATACTTGATACTTAAGATCAATCAAATTTGCCAAGGTATCATCGTACCTAAGCTAGATGAACCTAGCTCATCTTTCCTACCACATGCTTATCCAAGTGTGATGTCACCTTAGCTAATCTTCGTCAATCTTCTCTTTAAAATCAATTTTATGATCCTTTGTGCATGACCATACTAATAGGCAACTCGATTTGGGAAGTACCACTCAATGGTATGAAAACAAATAGGCATCACATGAGTAAGCTAAACACCACTACCCATTCTATAGTACTGAGGTAATGTATCAAGGATATTAGCATTTTAAGGCATCTAATTGATCTACAAATAACATATTTTGATAAGTCTGCAAAACATTCACATAGTTAACTTTATTAGTGATGTAAGTAATCATACCTAATCCATTGTCTACCTATATAAGGCATCCCTATATTGCCTGATAACATGTGTGAGAAACTATGTGGTGTCAAACTTAGTATGCCAACCAAGAATTAATGGACCATGCTAGGGGATGTACATCTCGCACTGAATTAGGGCAATATGTGGAAAATTGTCCCATGTCTAAACCTGTATAAATATTGCAGCACCTTCTATCTCCTAAGTGGAAGCATTAGAAGCTCGGCATAGATACCTATATAACTATGCCAAGCATGTATCCTCTTGTAGCTCCAAAGTCTTGTAAAAGAGGTAAGACCAATAAGTGGGTAAAGTTGGATTATGTATCTGGGAAGATGATCCCACCCATCAACTCAAGTATATACGCTCATGCGTATTATATGATGGTGTCGTGGTCAACAAACATTAATTGTATAATCACTGTATCGAAAAAACATTATGAAACAATATATAACAATCCATAGACCTTGTGTCCTTTGTGTGGTACCACTTAGATTGGGGCCTACCTTTTTCTTGGATAATCTTAGTATTCGAATGTATAAATGGCATTAGCACATTCAACCACCTACTCTTATCTTCAAGAGGATGGAAGCTAGCACGATATACAAGTAGCTGATGCATCTAGTGATGCCACTTTGCCACATGCTACATGCTATCCTTCCAACATGAGCCATGGTAGCAAATGCCTGTGAACATGGTATCTTGTAAATCTACCATTTGTTACAACTACATTTATCTCTTGGGATGTTCACCTCATGGCTATTGCTAGTATCTATATCTTATCATTCTTATACCAGTAACAACCTTGAAAATCCCAATCGCTTTATCAAAAGTGATGACTAGCAGCTTACCACATTTTGTATTTTTTAGTGGCCCATGATGTGAATACTTCCCCTTTACCAATTGTTTTAACTGCTTTATCATGCTACCGTCGCCAGTACTTAATGCAATTGTAAAAGATCTTTAGAACTAGGTTTAACACAGTTAAGCACTTTGCATCCATTTAACATGGTGTTATAACTTTTGCTAAGGTTAGTAATCATAAACTTATATTTGAACCCCCCATCATATGCTTGTGTCTACTTCTCTTTAGGGATATTTGTAAAGTAATTGGGTGTAGATTCTTTTCTTTTCCTTATTTCCTCTTTGTAGGAGTTTAAGCCCACTACAGGGACAAGCTTTTTCAATGGGAGACTTTATGTTTTGTGTTGAAATTGCTAGCCACGTGTTGAATACGAAGATGTCATTGTGAAAAAGGGGCTTACCATCCAACTTCTTCATGCCTAACTATCTCTACTATACCTTGATGTCGATATGAGATAAGACATATGGCCTCCTAAATTCACCAATGCCCAACAATAGATTGCTTTAGCAATGATAGAAACCATGGCCATAAAGCAAATGATTCCTTGTCCACCAATGCAAATACCAAATGGACTATGAGGTTTGCACCATCCATGCTATATGCAATTAACAATTTATGGCCATATTTCCCACACGAGAAGGTTTCATCGATGCTAACAACCAACTTATAGTATTTAAATGCATGTACATAAGAATTAAATGTCCAGAACACTCTTCAAAAAATCACTTCACCTTCTTTAGCAATTGGCCAACTATGCCAATAGACATGTGAACTCGGGTTACTCATTTAGATAGCATTTAACAGCTTTGGTAGCTCCATGTATGACTTATCTCAGTCACCATAGACAGCTTTGATCGCTCTCCTGTTTCCATCCCATACTTGCATTTTTGTTACTATATACCTGAATGTCTAGAGGACAGTTTGTTTAAAGAAAGAAATCTTCACATCGGGTTCCAACCTAACATGATATAGGAAATAGCATGCCATGAAGCTTGAGTCCAATTGTGGATGGTCATAATTCAACACGGGGTTAATACATGTGTGCGGGCCTTCAACAATAGTGACAACAAAATCTATATCCATGCGTTTTTATCATACATAGAGTTGCTATCAACAATTAGAATCCCTATTTGTACAACAATGGGCTATACTCTCTTATCTAACTTGTCAACATGATAGTTGTGGCGATGTTTAATGCATAATGACTTCATTGCACATTTCAAATAAGATTTTCTAGCAAACTGCATCCCCTTCTTCAACTCATCACCAAAACTGAGATCATCACAAGATAAAGTATTCTCTTCAAATGTTATGTAACCATTATCACCATCCATCCTATTAAAGGATGGGATTGGATCCACAAATGAGAGGACAGTAAAGTCAACCATAGTAGAGTTAGGCATCACGATGTCTTCCAGAGTAGTTTCTAATGATACTATAAATGGAGGATTGTCATGTGTCCAACTCAAAGTTGATGCAATGCCCACCGCTTGCATCCTCTTCATTTACTACCTCTTCTTCTGAATTAGAGTACATAGTTTGGTAGACCTCCTCGATCTCGCTCTTAAGATAATCTCCAATAGATAAATCCATGTTTTGAGGATAAGTTTTAGGATCGACATCTCTTTGTTCAAATGTAGCTAACACATTCACAGATTGTTACACTTGCGATAAAGGGGACATGAGAGTCCTATTCAGTGTATTTTCCTTTTGAATCATGATAGAGCTACCCTGTAACTTGGTAAACAACTTTCAAGTGAACTACTGATCCACTAATTTAGTAAATTCAATAACACCCTCTATATCATCATCATTGGTGATAGGCATCAATGAATACTATGGTCTAACAAAACCCAGGTTGAAAATTACGGGTTGCTTGTGAAATACCTCCACTTGATGGGTACTAGGATCAACTCTAATAGTTGAACCTAACTTATCCAACAATTCTGAATAGCTTGTATCTATCTTTACTTTAATTTTCTTAAGCGCCCCCCTATCATAATATACCTCTTCTTGATCGTGCAAGATATTCCTATGAGCAAATATCACAAATCTTACAAAATCCTCCATTTACATTACTAACTAACATCAACACAGTAAAATAACATAACCACTAGCAATTTACATTCTACATAAAATTATAATTTACCACTTTGAGCTACAAGTGCACATGACTAAAGAATTCCATATTACATGAAAAAAAAAATCAAATACTTTTCTATTTACCTTTATCAAGTGATTGTTCACTAAGGTGCAGCACTACCAGTAGTGAGCTAGAACCTCACCTACAACATAAAACCCAAAACATATAAGTTTTTAGAGTGATAAATTAAACAAGGCTAGTACAAAGCGTAACAAATTAAATTGAAAAAACTTCACAATAATGGGTTTTACTTAGAATACCGCTATAAAGTGATTGAAGACCAAAAGGTGTGAGTTTTGAAGTAAAAAAAGGCTTGAAATTGATGAGTGAGAGAGAGAGAGAGAGGAGCGTGTTGTGTTGTTGTAAAGAGAGAGTGTGTGTTTGCGAATGAATGAGGAAGAAGGTGGGGGAGGGTATAAGACATGACTAAATTGCATGACCTAGATGCGATTTTGTTTATTGTCAAAATGACTTGTTTAGATAAACTCGCAAATCATAGGCATTGGTTGCGATTTATAAATCACCTATTGTGAATGCGATTTATAAATTGTAACCATGTTATGTGATTTCTTCACAAAATACTATCCAAATGTGCACCAAGAAAAATCCCAGATACAAGTTGCTATTTTTCAACAATATTTCCCAAATTAAGTTTACTCGAACCCCTTTTTAAAAAGTAGTTTTCCTACAAGGGGTAAACTGGCCTATTTTTCTATTAATGTTTTTCTTTCTTATGCAAAATACATAAGTTGTTGGAGCTCTACCTATTTTTCAAACAAGGTTGTAAACTTTGTACAATTAAGCCTTTGTAATTTCACATTTATTTAAATTGACTCGAATCAAATGAAAGCATTTTGTTGACAATTTGAGCTCCAATTTTGCCTTGCTTTTATGCTAAGTAGGATACATTAGTACTTTAAAAAAAATAAAAAATAAAAGATAAAAAAAGTGCACACAAACTATTGGTTATTCATTTGTAAGGACTTTTGACCCCTTAACATTCAAAATGAGGACTTACACTATCTATAGCTTTACAATTATGCTTATAAATCAAGAAAAATGATTAAAAAAATAACACAATTTTTTTTTTTTTAAAAAAAAAGAAAAATGGAAGGAAAAAAATGCCTTCCCTTCTCAAGGTTTTCAAATTCATTAGTAATGAACAAAAACTTAAAAGGGCATTGTTTGGTCAATAGAAATTTCTACTTTAAAATTTTTTATCAATGTGTTTGGTTGTTGGTTGTTGAGATGTTTTTAGATAGAATGGAAATGTGAAAATTTGTTAGTATTTATAAGGGGAAGACCACTTTCAAATGGAAAGATAGTGTTGTTTTTAAAAATAAGTTTAACTTCTTTAATAGCAAATTCGTAAACAAAATGAATAAAATTTTTGCAAATAAATCAAGCCCTTTTATGGTATTATTATAATTCTATAAACATACAATCAAACCTACACATTTTCTCTCACCTTCTTCCATTTCTTCTAAATATAAATATTTATTTATTTATTTATTCATCTAGTAAATGTTGTAGTTAGTGGTTACAGATATTGTAGTCTCTAACATGTGTGGGCGTTATTAGTCTCATATCTATGTGTAAATAGATTCGCATTTAGAAAACCTTAGCCCATAATATAACCCATTTATTAATAATGTCTAAAAATCTAAACCTGTAATTAGATCCATTTAATAAATAAGTTTTGTGTCTAGATTGTACTCACTTTTTGATTAAAAAAAATACTACAATAACCTTACCATAATTATAATGTCTATTAAAATGGTTAAAAAAAGTCTTTATAAAATTAAAGTAAAAAAGAACAAATTACTTAAACTTTTAAATATAAGGAACTATAATATGACAAACAAAAACTTTATAAAAAGTAAATCTAATAGTAACATAACAAAATAAATTATTTATTTACTACATTACATCAACTTGTTAAATTAAGCCATGACCTAACCAAGTATTAGTGCCAATATTTAAATTAATCATATCCTTTGTTAACTCTTTAAGAAAGATTGTCAAACGGTATACATTGAAAAGAGTTACTAATATAGTATCAAAGACATTAAAGAAGATGATTCATCATCCTCATTATTTATTTATTTTATTACTTCTATATCTCCAAAACTTAACCAATATACTAAAAGGTCATTATATTCAAAATAAAACTTTGAATCATATAAATTTATATACTAATCAAAAGCAAGTTTATTTGTATAAAAAATGTTTAAAAATTTAAAACATTAAAAATTTTATGAAATGGAATCCTATGATATAAACTTGTTAAAGAAATATGCTTAATATTAGGGAAAAATTAAAACCACATTCTGGTATAGATATTAGAATCATAAAACATCTCAAAATAGAATTCACATATATATTAAAAAGAAGACCGTAAATAAAACTCATAATATATAAAAATTAATCATTATAATTTATGACCATTCGATTCTATATGTTAAGGAAACTTCCTCTTATAAGCAAAATTATTGAAATCTTTAAATTTCCACTTAAAAACATTGCTAAAAACATAAAACTAAAATAAAAATATAAAATATGATACAAAATTATTAGTTATATGAGATTTCAATTAGAGTTAAGTTGGAATCAAAGTAGAACATAGGCTAGGAACTCAAAAAAAAAAAAATGCTAACAACTCTAGTCTCAAATGGGTTAGGCATGCCTGTAAATGGGTTTAGGTGCTAAACCTACACTCAGACATATTTATAAACTGGTTCAAATGGATTTAACTCATTTATTAGTCATGTTAAGTTTTTCTAACATAAATTCATTTATAATCTTATCATGTCATGTTCGAATTGGTAGGTCGTGTAATAAATTGCAAGCCATAGTCACATGATAGTTAGTCAATTTTGTTATTTCTTTTCATTATGATATAAATTTAGAGTCAAATTCTCGGTTAATAGAATGATCATTTTTCATCTTAAAGACTTCCTAAGAGAATGCATGAAACATTTATGGATCAAAAGCAGTTGTTGTAGTAGAAGTATTAGTGCCCACTTGGTTAACCATTTGATCTAAAGGTGTATCATAGCTAGCCTAGCAATTAGCAGTCATCTTTTCACTTGTCTTCTTACTCTTTTTTCCTTTGTACCATTTTGGATATCCTATTATCTCAAAACAGTACTCAATGGAATGTCCATCAATAATATAATTTCTACTATGCAACTTGGTTTTCTTATTCTCTCTTTTACCACCATTTGACCATTATCTAACTCTCTTATTGGCAAGATAAGCACTCCTTCATTGGAGATACAGGTTGTTACATGCCTTTGTTTTTCCACTAATAAAACTAAGTAAAATGCACTATTCACTATAGGCATTGGGTTTACTAATAGAATTTGATTCCTAACTAATTCATACGCATTTAATAATCCCATCAATAATTGCATTAAATTATTTTGTTATTCAAACTCTATTAACCCCTCTTTCTAACCACAAGTATAATAGTTGAGTCTTCTATAACTATATATAAGATATCCATTCAAAGATTGAAATTCATCCCAGCAATGTTTCAACTTATTATAATATGCAAAAATTGATTGATTTCCCTATTTCGTATTGGAAATCGCATGTTGCAATTGGAAAGTTAAAGAACCATTTTCTACACCATATTACTTATAAATTTCATTCCACAATTCCATGGTCGATTGAGTATAAAGAAAGCTTTATGACAATTCACTAACCATTAAATTTAAAATCCAACACCGAGCCATGTAATTGTATCTCATCTAGTGAATCAAATCACTAGAATTCTCATAAGGTTTTCTTACACCACCATCAATAAATCCTAATTTAAGTTTTGTACCCAACAACATTCAAGTTTACCTACTATATTTAAAGAAATTTATGCCATTAAAAATGATATTACCTATCATCATCCCAAGGTTATTAGATCTTGATATGTATAAAGGATCAACATTTGCTCATTCATTATTAGATGTTCAACCAATATCTCTGATAACATCTATTTTTTAATAAGGCTAATGCAACAGATAGATTTAGACATAGAAGGAAAGGATTTAAGGATCTATACTAGTTTGCTTTGATACCATGTGAGAAGTTGAATCACACCATTAGCGAAGACTAAGTCTAGACCTAATAGTAATCAATACAAATGCACTGGATAGAAATGAAAATTGATCGTTCTATTAACTAAGAGTTAGACTCTCTATATTTATATTATAGTGAAAAGAAATAACCAACTAAACTAAGTATCATGTGATTATGAGACTAATAATACCCACACATGCTAAAGACTACATTAGATACAACCACTAACTACAACACTACATCATATCCCTTAATCTTTCATATATATTGATATGCCGAATTCAAATTAAAGATTAAACACATATAAAATTCCAAGACAATTGAACAATCCTAAATTGAAAAGACCTAATTTCATGCCAAGAACAAAAGGAGATCTAATTTCCTTACTAGATATTACACACTAGTAAAAGAAGGATCGAGCTTGGTGTTGTTGATATAACATACAACAATCCTTAGCCTTTTAGCTCACTACAATCCACAAAAAAGATTGATAAGAGTTGGATGAAAATGAGGAGCCTCACTCTTGTGTATGTTTTATCTTTTGACTAAAAATAAAAGTGTCTTTTTTGTATTCCCTTAACAAGTATTTATGGTAGCCCCCTATAGAAACAAATGTGAAGAAAATAAAGGAAAAAACATAAAGCAAGCGGTCGACTTCAAATAGACTATTTCAGTTTAAAGGTGAGCCTGTGAGCCGTCTTCTAATTTGTTGACTTGGTCATCGTTCCGAAACACTAACAATTGCACTTGATTAAGTGTAAAACAATAATGTAAAAGGAATAAAGATACTATGTGAGTGTCTTCAAGTTCCCTTTGGTCAAATAGGATTCTCAGTGTAAGACTTTGTAGTTCTTTGGCTCTAGCTCGAGTAATGGGTCCTATTATTGAAATGGTTTGATTCCCATCATATATATATATATATATATATATATATATATTTATGTTTCTCTAGAATATTTTAAGGAACTTGATGGAGAAAACTAAACATGTTTTTAGCATTTTCATAATTTTTATTTAAGAAAAAAAATTGAAAAGAGAAACAAAGATTTAGACAATTTCTATCTAAAAATTTTCTTAGAAAATTCTTATAAATTTATAAAATTAAATAACACCTAAGAATTTTTAATTTTAATGTATTAAAGCCTTTTATTTTTAGCATTAAAACTACCAATGGATTTGTAAAATACAATTAAAGTTTAGCGATTTAAAATAACCATCATATAAGCAAAGAAATGATAATTTGATTGAAACATTATATAATAAGTTAATTACCATGTGGTTGCATCCATTCATCATGTCATGAGTTGATTTTAGACCTAGGCAATGAATGTAATATCAGCTTTATTCCATCATGGCTTTGATTCTATAATATATTATTCTAATATTTAGCTCACTGAAGATATGTGTGAATTTCAATCAGGTACATTTCAATGGATGAGGTAATGGTACAAAGTGTTTTAGCATTTAGGTTCAATTTTTATGAGAAGTACAATAAGAGGAATCTTCACCCTTGTAATCCCTTTAGTATAGATTTACTATTTTTGACTTCACTAGTTGTACATATATACATACATATATATGTATGTATGTATGTTATTTTCAACTATTTGTGCTAAAATCTATGTTAATTATTGTCATATTTCAAGTAGCCTTTGGAAAATTTTACTTGCATATGAATTTCTGTTATGCCTCCATTTATGTTGGTAATTCCAACTTGTCAATTATAGATAATACATGATACGATTATAAGTGGGCTCAAAATTTCATATGAATAAATGGTTCACCCATTTTGACCCATTTATAAATGCATTGGGGTTCAATCCATCTCATCACCTAAACCCATTTAATAAACATATCTCTTGAATGTGTTAGGGTTTAACCTATGAACTATTTAAGGTTAGGATTTCTAGTATTTATAATTTAACATTGTACTTTGCTATCTACTTATCTAGTCTTTTTTATTTTGCTCGTTCATCCCTCTCTCTATCTCTTTTTCACACACACACATTATCCATAGCTATTGCTTTGCCATTGGTCTCAATAGCTGTCATGATTCTCACTTCAATCATCATCCTCATTTGTTTTAAAATGTTAGGTTAAATTAATAAAATAAGGTAATAAAAAGGAATAGTAAAATAAGGTAATAAAAAGAATAATCAAATAAGGAAATAGCTTATGAGGAAGATAATGCTAAATAATATAAAACAAGTATTAAATAATACCTTTATAGAATAGGAAACTAAACCCACTTAATTAACCCTCCTCTATTACTACAAATAGGAGACCTCTTCCTCTTCACAAACCACTCCAACAAGATTTATTTTGCTGCGACATGGAGAAGAGGAAGGATAGAAGAAATGCATAGCAAACTTGAACCCTCTCTTTTATTAACTATATTTAGAATCTATTAAAGCCTTAATTCAAACTTTATAAATAAAACGCTAGTTTTGATCTATTAAGACAATCTTTAAACCCTTCATATAGAGTTTCTATTAACAATGATTGAAACTTTAGAACCATGAACATGAATGAGACCCTTAACTCAAGTCATAGCATTAGAAAAAGACCTAATTGTTATAAATAATTTAATTAAGGTTTTACAATGGAATCTAATTTAGAAAGCTAAAGAATAACCTAGCAATTAAATTTAAAAGAAATATATTAAATTTTATAGCTAAATCAACTTAGGGTTTTATAATGAGATTAGAAACCATTAATTAGATAAGTTATGAGAAAACTTAAGAACCAATTTAAAAATAACGAGTAATAGAAACTAAATCTTAATAATATATTAACACATAGAATTAAGGATCAACAAAACACAAGGTTATAATCTTAATTAAATAGTTAGTAGATAAACATTAGAATCAATAGTTAGAGTAATATGGGATAAAGAAAAGATGAAAGAAACCCATATGAGGCAAGGTGGTCAATTGTCCCCATGTTCAACTACCCTTGCAATTGCCCCTAATTAACCACCCATTCAACCGCCTCTTCCACTAACCCTTCTCCTTGACCAATTTAATCACCCCACCAAAACTAGTCAACCCTTCCCCTTTCTTAACCCAATTGATCTTTTAATATTAACTAAAGTACAAATAAACCAATGATTAAGTAAAACAAAACAAAATAAAAAGTAGTCTTGCAAAGTGGTCAATCACCCTTTCTTTAACCCATAGGAAGCAAGACTGCCAACTACCTTTGTAACCATAACTTGATTAAACACTCATTCAATTACCTCTTCAGCCGACCCTTCTTCTTCATCAAGTTGACTACCTCCTACCAAAATTGATTGATCCCTCCCTTTTCTCAACCTAGTTGATCTTTTAATATTAACTAAAGTACAAATAAATTAATGATTAAAAATAAAGAAACTAATAAGTAAGCTTAAACTAAACTAAGTAAAGACTAAGCAATAAAAAATGAAGTTAATAATATAATTTATTTGATTATACTATAAAAATCAAATGATGATATAGAACCAAGATAGCTAAACGTAACAGTAAAGGTGAGCAGCTTCTGTTTGTTTGCTGTTTGTACTTGATAGGTTTATAATATATAAATTGATTAATATGGTTTTGATATTAATTATTGTGTGTTGGTTGTGCTTAAACAAAAGTGAGATTATTTATGAAACCTTTAGACAGTTAAATACCCATACTTTCTATAACCTGCTTAGTATATGTTTGTTTATTAGTTCTCTTGGGGTCTACACTATACTTTTGAAACTTGGTTCTCTTGAAGTCCTATGAATATAAGATTCGCACTTTCAAATTTTGGTTCTCTTGGGTGCATTATAGGTTCACACTTTCAAAAATTGGTTTTCTTAGGTGAGTTGATGGATCTATATATTTTGGTGTTTAGTTCTCTTAAGGGCATTAAGGTTTTAAATTTTAATATTAGCTCTCTTTGGGTCCAGTCCAAATGGATGATATTGTTGTGTCGATAGATTAATTATATATATATATATAAGTCAACATATGTTATGTTTCATGTTATTTGTTACATTAGCATTCTAAGTACACATGTGGCATAGCATGTACATGGTATGTATTGATTCTTAGTCTTGTTGCTAGGGGTCATGAACATGATTCAAGCTTTGAATTGAAGGTAACAAAGCTTACAAGAATGAGAAAATGTGAGCAATTGGGTCTTAAAGCTGTCTTTGGCATTTACACTCTAAAGCTCAAGTCCAAAAAATGCTAGTAAAGAGATAATGATGGCAAGAAAGAGAGAGAATGTGAGAGTTTTGGTTCTCTACCTTAGTAAAATGACCACCTGTTTATAATGAGGGAGTTGTGACATATTTATATGGCAACTTGAGAAGCCGACCGAGTTAGGCCTTAAGGCCTAAGGTTAAGGTCTAATGGCCTAACAACACTTTCCCCCCACCCTGATTAGTGACTAAGTGGTAGGGAGAGTAGAGAATAAGGTAGGCCTCTAGGCATGTTAAAATCCTTTAGCTTCTTCAATGTAAGAGAGTGAAAGACCTAAGATTGATCTTTTACCCCCATTAACTGCAATTTTCAGAGAAGTGCTCATGTTTACATTAGGAATTTCAAGCATAGCTTTATTAAACTTAGAAATGTAGTTGCGAAGCATCTTGTCCTATTGTTGATGGATCAAATTATGGGTCGAAGAGTCCTATTTTAACATCTTAGTAGTCAAAAAGTGTTACTAAAACTACATGTCAAGCTCCCCAAAGCATGAGATAGAGTTTGTCTAAATGCCTCTATACCAAGTATGGGTAGCTTTTTTTCAATGTTTCAGGTAAGGCCTTATAAGCTATGGCATCATAAATGCCTAGAAGGTTCATCTGAGTTATGTAGTAGCTCAGATGCTATGATGGGTTGGTGGTCTTATCATAAAATTCCAATTAAGGAATAAAAAAAAATGAGTAAAGAGCTACTCATCTTGAATCTCCTTAGTGGAAAGTTTTCGATGGTGAACATATCCCATGGGTCACTTTTCTTCAATTCCTTAAGGTCATTGAGGTGCTTAATCATGTTGTTGATCTCGTCAATAGTCGGGTCAACTAAAAAATGAGTCAACTAAGCCTCAAAATTATCTTGCTTATGAGTTTTCACCTTAGTCCTAGGGGTAGGAGCTCAAATTTGCTATTATGGTGAGTTCCTTTAATGGTGTGAAGTGATATCATCGTGGTGTACACTGCAAGGTTCAGAGTTTTGTTGGGAACATTCCTAAATTGCATTCACTTGTTCCCTCAAGCACGTGTTCTCAGTTAGCAACTTGACTATCAGCCGCTCGAGATGTGCAACCTACTCTTCGTTTGCTTGCTAGGTAAGTTATGGCATCGGTGGTGTTAGTGAGAAAATCGATGGGTTCACTAGCGGCTTGGTGTCATCAATAATGTCTTTATCAAAGTTCCTTGTGCTAGCCATAATGGTTTATTGGCTATAAGTGGTGGGCACCAATAGTTAATTCTTGGTCTTGTCACTAGGGGTCTTAAACCTAATTCAAGCTTCAAATTAAAGGTGATGAGGCGTGCAAATGTGAGCAAATGTAAGCTATTAGGCACTAGAGTTGTCATCACTGTTTGCAACTCGATGCTTAAGTAAAAAAAAATGCTAGTAAAGAGATAATGATAGCAAGTTAGAGAGCAAATGTAAAAGTTTTGGTCCTTTACCTTGGTAAAGTGATCACCTATTTATAGTGAGGGTACTATGAAATATTTATAATAAGTGAATCTTTCTTAAAAGATATCCACACTTATCTAACAAAGATATGATGAAATATATCTTAGGGATTAGATGTACTTTTCTTATTCGTGTCAACTTCCTATAATCATGATAATATGGCAACTTAAGAGGTCAATTGAATGGCTTAACAACAATATGTGTTTTTATTGTGGTTATCACTTAGTGGGTTTTACTTACCCCTTTCAGGAAAACTTTTTTAAGTTAATTGCTAAACTTGGCTTGAAGAAAATAGGAGAGTATAAGGATGAGCCTTCTATGTCCTCCAAGGATCCACAACAAGCTGTGGCACCTTAGATCATTGGATAACTTAAAGAAAGTAATGAAAGAAATAAGTGCAAATCTTAGAGCCCTTAAGAGGTGCAATTAGAAATTGGATCGATTAAGAAGCTTAAATCTTTTGTGCCAAAACCAAAGGTACTCAAACCAAAGGAGCCTAAGCAAGAGACTAAGATTAAAAGTAAAAGACCCCATGATGAAAAAGCCTTAAAAGAGGTTGAGGTTGTGGTTGCGGTTAAGTGAAAAAGAAAAAACAAAAAAGATTGATTTTATAGAAACTCCAAGAAAAACTATTGAGATTAAGCTTAAGTGTGAAGTTGTGAAACTTCTTGAGGAGGTTGTTGAAGAGAGTGAGAAGTTTGTTGAAGGAAGCCATGAATGATGCTATAGAGATTCCTAAGGAAGTGGTTAAGAAGAGTGAAAATGAAGTTGCCAGAGCTCTTAAAGAAGAGGAACCCACCATTGAACTTATTGATATCGACTATGTGATTGAGAACAAACCTCTTATTGTTGGGGGAATTGAACTTATTCATGGTTTAGCTAGGAAGGAACCACCTACACATGTCATGAATGGAGTTTATTGTGTTGTACTAGCTCCCTTGTATCATGATTATCCTATATTAATGACTGTAGTTGATTAGTACATGACTAATGGATAGAGATTGAGTTATATTGCCTTATTAGAGGAATAAAGTGTTTAGATATGTTGGCATTATGAGCATACCATGAGCAAAGATTCATTAGATTTCGTAAGTTTAGTCAATTGAGCATACAACAAATGGAAAAGGTCTAATTGATTTTGTGATTTCATACTTATTATCCTTGGATTTGTATATTTAAATTTATTCCATGTAGGTTTATGTTTGATCTGAGAGGATTGTGAGTTGATTTAAGCATCAAGATCCAAGATTGAATCTCCTCTAAGAGGGAGGATATGATGTCATTATGATTAGAGCCTCAAGTGTCAACCCAAAAATGTCAAGATGTGACTAGGAGTCATCGACAAACAAGTCTGATCCACCCATCATTTGTGTAGGAAAATAGGGGAAGAAGGCAACATTTTACCTTACAATCAAGATGAAATAATTTACCATTTAGATGGTGTAGAGATTTGGAACCACCATCTAATGGTAGAATCAATCATTTGAATCATAGGCACATTTGTCATCCAAATAACAAGAAATTGTCCTTTAAATGGGAGCAAAAATCTTTTGATTAAAGAATGTTCTATCCATTATGTCATGCCCTAAAAGGGGCCTAGAAGTTTCTGCTAAAATTATCATGGTAAGTATGCACCTGTTACATAATAACTGTTTTACAAGTCAAATATCATAATACTCTAAATAATTAATTATAGTTATGACTAATCATATTACATATAATCCTACCATAAAAATATAATTATGGATTCCATGTCCTACAATCAATTAAGATCGCAAAAAGTCAGAATCCCTTACCAATCAGTAAATGGAATAAAACCCTAAGTCTCACAAATTCAAATTTTACATCAAGGTCCTAAAAGTAACAATTAATCTAAATAGTCTAGCATTTACAATTCTTACTTTATCGTTCTTGGCTTCCAAAAACTCTCAACACTTCACATCTTATCCCATCCTAAGCTTTCATAATCTTTACCTGCAAAACGATCTATAGAGGGGTGAGCACACTACGACGCAATGAATGAGAGTGCAACACTCTTAATGTTACACACACACAAGTAATTTCAAATCAAGTTATCAAATCATATGCTATGCATGAACAACCATATGAATGCAGCATCTCACGCAGTCTTCCGGTAACCGACATGAAGTCTAGGGTTTATGCCCTCCTTGACCTTGGGTTGGGGATTCTGAAGTCACCATCAATGCTCGAGTTTTACACACAATTTAACTACTCTTATAACTTATTTATAACTGTGTCTTAGCTTTAGCGATTTAGGCTCAAGTGCCTCTCTACACCGAACATTTACACACCCACAAGAGATAGGCCAAACTCGAAACCGTTAAGGCGCGACAATCCCCTAATCACTTAGTTCGCACTTAGTGGAACAAGAATCCTCTGATCACTTCTAGCGTATCCTGTAGCAGTGATGGCCTTCAATTTCATGTGATGTCTCATGTAATGCATGTCAAGTTTTATTTGAGTCTAATCCTTTAATTAATTAGTTTAGGATGATCAAACAATACCAAATCATAGGCCAATCTACGTTCAAGGTAATAAAGTAAACAACCACTCAAGTTGAGCCTAAATCGCTAAAGCATATAATAAAGTTTCCCACCCACTTGTTTATGGTCATCATAGTCCTAATTGTCATTAAGTGATTCCGACGTATGGTCTCTTCACATAACATAGTATCGAAGGATTAGCTATAGCGACTCCACACAATTTCTATTAGATTTCTCGATCTCCCGTTAACTCCTATCTCTTCTCAAACTCCCCAATGCCTTTCCCCACACTCACATACATAATCATTTCACTAACGGCACACAAGTACTTCCATGAATTCCTTTTATAACTTAATTACTTGATCAAGCTACTCGAGCCACTGCTACTGCATCGATGACACCTCTTTTCCTATTCAATTTCACACAAAGACACACTTGCTTTCTTCATGAAATTCTCTTTTCCTCCTCGGCTTCACCGTTCCATTCCTTCCTCTCTCTTTTCCCTTATTATTTTCCTTTTTGGAATTTCCCAAATTCGCTTCTCCTTTATATGGAGAAACATTGAACCTTCTGTCTATCAATTCATCTTTAATATCTTTTAACTTTTCTTCTCCCTTTCTCCTTATTCTCTTTTTCCTCTTGACTCCCATACCCATAACTTTCCCCTTTACTTCCTTGCTAGACTCCCTTCACCCCTCGGACTTCTCCACTTCCTCACTTCTTCTTCTCATTTCTTTTCACTCTTCTCCAACCCACATTTATGTATATAAATATTTCAAATCTTTCCTTCTACTTCTCCATGTTTTACTTCTTCCTAGACATCTTCCATTCTCCATTTCTTTTACTTCATTTCCCAATCCTTTTTCCCCAATTCTTTTCCCCTCTTCTACTTCATATCTCCTATTCACTGAATGCCACGTACACGCACACTCCACACACACCTCCACATACACATACACATACATAATCATACCATACACACAATTACACACACACATAGCTACACTTCACAACCTTCTCTTCTCCTCTTCATCTTTATTGCCTTTCTTTGCCTCTCTTTCGATCTTCTCTAAGAAATGGTGTATCCTCACCTATTGTGAATCCACAAGCATTTATTCAAGCTAACCTCCTACACAATTGCAACCCCTAAGGTACACGCTACATATATAACCCTTACAATACCATGATCAACAGTCATCAATAGCCCCATCAACTTACACATTGTGATTCTTGCCGTCATATCAACTAGCAAATGATCCATATAAGGTGCATAAGACATTTTATTCTTCCCAAGCCCGTATAATTCTTGTTCATTCTCGATTGCATTACACACGGGTTCAACTAACCCAAGAACAAAGAATTCATGTAAGGCAAATTCAATGCCAACTTTTTCTTAAACATATAAGCCAAAGGCTCCTCATACTCCTTAGATGTGTTTCCCATGCCTCACATTCAATCTTCACTTGCCTTCTGCTTAGAACTTTATATTTCCTTTGGCTAATCCCTCTAACAAAGTTTCAATGCCATCTTTGCCTATGCTCTTTCCCCTCTCCTCTACTTTCCTCAACGGCCCAAACATCCTCCTCTTGAATTACAGGCTTCTCTTGGTCAAGCTTCATTAATGCTTTCTCTTTCGCCAAACTCTTAATCCCTAAAGGTTTCATCTCTACTGTATTTAGAGAAACAACCCCCTTAGTAATTGTAGTGCTAGTCACCATAGCCTCAATAATCTTCGTGCTTGCCTCCACAATATCTAGGGCGGCAACAAGACCCTCATTCAACCAAGATTAGTTGGCCAAGCAACAACATCACCTTTATGAACATCCAAGTGGCACCATGCATTTGTTGTAGGTTTAAAAGGAGTTGCACTTGCCCATGGAATTGCCTTTGGCTCCCTAGTCGTTGGATGATCTCATCTATTGCTACTCGGTTGATAACCGATTCGTCCAACCTACGGATCATCGGCGGTTCTTTTGGGAGTGATGGAGGTTCAGTTTCCATCTAGCCAACACCATCATTAGTAGCATTCCTTAGCTCATCATGGCTCCATTTTACCTTCTCGATGGATCATTAGAATATCGATCTTAATGGTCCAGTAGAAATCAGAAGGTAAAGGAGAGGACAACGGCCTCTATTTGCTTCTCGCGCAATCACTATAGAAAGCATCGTACATCATGACCGCGCGGCCGGTATGTAGCTTCTAAAGTAAAATAGTGATCGATAGTGTCTTTTGTAATGCTCAAAACATCCACCAAATGATAGAAACCAATAATGGCAACGTCAATTTGAAAAAAAAAATCCTAACGGCTATTGCCGATGATGGAATTACAATCACGAAAGCAAAGTCGAGCCCGCGCTACATGTCTTGGAACTCTCCTCTTGGTTCAATCCCTTCTCGCTCTATCTCTCCTTGTTCAATTCATCTTTACGAGCTTTTGCGACCATCTTAGTGATAACCACAACTACAAATCTTCAAGTGGGTGATGAGGTGATTAAGATTGGCCAAGGAAATAGGGCAACCGAGCATACCCTATTTTTGGAGTCGTAAATAGGGGTGGTACTCTTTTGCAAGATTCTAGCAAGGAGAACCACGGTGAGTCCAACAAGATGGCAATTATATATATATATATGGATAGATAGGTAAGGGACGGTGGTCGGCATTAGAGGATTGCATGGTGTTGCGGCAAACAGGGGACTAACGACTAGAAAAAAAAAAAAAAAAGAAGAAGAGAAAGGATAAGGGAAGAATAAGAAGGAAAGGCTAGCAGAAGAAAAGGGAAGGAAGAAGAAACTGAGAATGGAGCGGAGGATGTCGGGGACGGATTAGGTTGTCCATGTGGGATGTTGGTGTGGCTGGGGTAAGGCAATGGAAGAAGCTAGTTGGGCATCGAAGGGGCGGTTTTGGAATACGAGTGTTAAGACTTAGTGGATGATGGAAGTGGAAGAGGTATGGTTCCTTAAGTTGGGAACATCCTTGCAAAATAGTGGCATTAGAGGCCTCGGTCCATAAACCTCGAGGAAAAAGAAAGGAAGGAAGGAAGAAGGAAAAAAAAAAAGGGCGATTGGGAGTGGAGAAAGGGAGTCCAGTCGAAGCCTAAGGGAAAGATGAGAAGAAAGGAAGAAGGAAGGAAGGAAGGACAGAAGGAGCATGGGATAGGGGAGACAGTAGGGGAGGACGACGTGATAAGGTGCCATGATGTGATTGTGGCCGACTAATCTGCTGATGCCATTGCTCCTGACATGGCACGCATAAGAAGGAAGGAGGAGAAGAAGAAAGAGAAGAAAGAGGGAAAAAGAGATGAAAAGAAAAATGAAAGGAGAAAAAGAAAAGAACAAAAAAAGATATAGAATAAATAAAATAAAATAGAAAAAAATAAAAATTTAGAATAGGATAAAATTTATCTATTTATGGGTTTGTTTAATACGCGTACTAATATTTAATCATATTATCTAAATTATAATATTTTTTTTATATATAAAAATTTACGTGTATACTAAATAAAATATTTTGAGTATAATTATTTGCATAAAAATTCTATTTAACTAGTATAAATCTAAAATTTTAATTCTTACTTTTTATTTGTTATAATTACTTAATTGATCAAGTTCCTTCTTACTTTTATATTTTAAAGTCTATTATTAGTTGTTATAAATTCTCATTATACATAAATTTTCAAATAGCATTAATATATTATAGGGATTTAATTTCTCATTGTTAGTATTTTTACTAATTTTTTTGGTGTTTCACATTTTCCTATTGGCATTGAATGGCATAAGGAATTATTGCATTTCTTAGTTCCATGTTTTTATTTTGCTAATGACGCTTTTGCCCTTTTGTTTACCCTAAATACTATTAAAGGGCTATGTTTTAATTTTATATTCATAAGACTTAAATATTCTAATGCATGAGTGAAGAGAATTTCTCACAATTTCTCACCCTTATCAATTCCATTTGTTGGGTTCATTGCAAACACTAATCTTATCAATCTTTCATGAGATTGTGTCGAAGAAAATCATGAGCCGTATCCATCCCTAGATTTAGTTGCTCTAGTTTGTTTTTTTTTTTTTTTTTTCAATTGGTAAGTCATATCTTCAACAAAAAAAGACTTATTTTATCATTAAACCTTGAGAAACCTAAAAAGACAATCTCCTTAGTCTCTACCTATGATTTTAAGACAACTTAGTTTCTACCTTTGCTTACATTAAGTCATACATGGTGTTTTTTTTTTTCCTTATCTTTCTTTCTTTCTTTTTTTCTTTTTCTTTTTTTTTCATATCCTTTTAGAATGTGTTGATTGTGGTGGGATACAGTTGTGGTAGCAATAGCGCTGGTTGTGATAAAAGTAGTAATGGTGATGGTGATTAAAAGTGGGAATAGAGGAACTTTTGAATTTTCATCCAAGGTGTAAATTTGTATGAGTTTTTTTTTTTATTATAACTTTTTGATCCATTAATCATTATAATAATAGCTTAGTTATTTTATGGACACCTTGCACCTTATGATTGGCTATAAATACCAAGAAGAATGCACATGGTGGTGTTATTATGTTACATATATATATATAAGCACCTTAAGTCTGCTTGTGGGTCCCTTTTAAAAGTAATGAAGACTCCTTTTTCTATTGATGCTACCCCTAAGGAAATTGATAAAAGACCACCAAAAAATGATGTATGCCTTTATGGTAAGAAGGAAGTAATACAAAAACTTAGCCGACTGTGTTGATTAAATCTTCTCCAACCGAATCAACATAGGTCCATCTTCTCAATTGGATTAAATCAAACATATAACCTTGCTTCATATTGTAAATCATGTAATAATAATAATAATAATAATAATAATAATAATAATAATAATAATAGATATAGGGTTATTGAAGAACAAGGCCTTTTCTCCACATGCTAATCAGTTTTTTTTTTTTTTTTTGCCAATCAAAGCTCTTACTTTGTAAAACAAAATCCAATTCCTTATAATTAAAACTTCTCATTTTTATTCTTAGTCTTGAACTCAATTGAGACACAGAGTTAGATGTAATTTTTTTTTTATTAATTTTTTTGTTAAATGGCACCATTTTGACATGTAAAATAACCAAATATCACAATTGATGATATCTATAATGAGGAAAAAAAAATACACATTGCACATACTTATAATTTGCCAATAAGGTCAAAAGACAATTGTCATGTCTAGATCTAGATAAAAAGCCAGTTTAGCTTGTAAACCTGTCTAAAATCGACTAAGCGGTTCATGGCCCATGAATCAGCCCTTTTGGTCGATTTAGCTTATGAACCCACCCAAAGTTAGTCGAGCAGTTCACGGCCCTTGAATCGGCCTTTTTAGCTAGTTTAGAATCCATAATGGCCTGCCAATTAAAGGCAGATCGTGACAATTCATGACTCTTAATATGCCAAATTAGCACGTCATGGCTTGTAAAAAGTAAAATAAAATATAATAAAAATAAAAAATAAAATGGTTATTCAAATAATATTAACTTTAATAATATTGAAAATTAACTATTTCCATGTAAAATAAGAAAATTTACTTTCCATCTATAGTATTTAATATGTTACTATTAATAATATAAGAAATAACTACGCTTTAAGAGCATGCTAAATATTTATAAACTTTTATTAAGAAGAGATTTTCATCCTTTAATAATATAGGACTAAAACTAACTTCTTGTCTTTTGTATACAAATCCTTTAAAGTAATATTGCCTAAAGAGAGTTACTTCAAAGATTGATAGGTCTACTATTAAAAATTAATGGTGTAAATTAAATCCTTGATCATCACAACTTAAAACTTCTATACCATTTTTTTTTTCTCTTTCTCCCCTACCTATGTTTGATTAATCAAGACCAACATCTAAACCCTCTCTTCTCTATCTTGCTCCCTTCTTCTCTACAATGACATCTTGAAGACAAATACTTCTATAGGTTGATCTCTCTCTCTCTCTTTATTATCTATGATAGATGCACATAATTTTAGTTGAATCTCAACTCATTGTGCAAGGTCTAGAAGCCATCACTAATGAATCGATACCCTTTTATCAATGATTATTCAAAGAATTGTCAAATCTATATTTAAACCATCAATGAAACTTTTGTTGAGTTTTCAATATGGATAAAACTTCTTCTTCCAATGCAAATCGATACAAAATGCCTAGACATATTAGTATAAAGCAAATATTTTTGTTGAGTTCAATTACTAGTATTATTTCGCGCGATTGTATAGAACTAGTCCATTCACTATACTATATTATTCAAATGAATAACCCCAAAGATTTAGTTAGCATAACACATGTTGGCTTTGTTGAGTAACACTATTAGATATTTATGCTATTATGATAAATACATATTGAAGACTTAAATATGTCGCATTGAGAAAAAGATATGCCATTATTAAAATACCATATATCATCTACCTTTGCTGTAATTTCTGTCATAATATTTTTAACGTGATTTAGAAAGTTATTACATAACTTTATTTTGGATAGGTTTCCATCGAGGAATAAATTTGACTTGAATAGTTTGATTTTTATTGCTTAGCTAAAAATTCTGGTTTTATTTACAAGAACAAAGCACTAGTCACACCAAGATTACATGGAAAAAGCAAATAAGGCAAGGAGGGAGAGGTTTTCTCCATCTTTAGCCAAATATCATGTCATATCGGTGGTTTTCTAATCTGAATAGGTTGTTCCTCAATTAATTGTATAATAAATTAGAATTCATTTGGTCATGGTATTCTAATTTTTCACATTTTGGAATTGGTTCGCTCCTCCTTTGAAATCTAAAATTCCTCTTGCATAGAAATGAAGCAAAAAGAAAGTGACTAGAGGAAACTTTCATCACGACTCAACTTCAAGAAAACAGATCACTCATCTTTGAGCTTATGGAGGGATTGACAATGCTTATAGGGATTTGATGTATTTTTTATTATTGGCTAACTTATTTATTGTGGCAATTTTTTTATTCTTTCTTTTTATTAGGAAGAATGATATTTGTATATTCAAAACTGATTGTTTGATTGGATTATTTGTATGAAAATTTTCTTTTAAGTGAATGGAAGTAACTTCTCATGTCATAAACTCATACACTTGCTTAGTTTTAAATCCAGAGTCACTTGCCAATTCAATTGCTAAACTATGTACGTCCGATATCTTTCTTTATGATGGCATCATATGAATGGTTTCTAGAAGATGAAGAAAATGATTATGCTCTATATTGAGATCATAAAGTTGATATTTTCCTGTCTTTTGAATGAGTATGATGCTCATCATTATAAGACAATTAGTTCTTATTTTGGCTCGTGGATTTTTTACAAACATATTTCTCTTATTTTCTCTTTCTTTAGCATAACACACATCTTTGTGTAGTAATCTGATGGAGACACGGGCTGATACACGGCTCGTTACATGGCCGTGTAACGAGTCAGGGGAACTTCTAGAAAGACACACGGCCTCTACACACAGCCAGAAGCACGACGTGTATTCGATCAGGAAATCCCACAGAAGCATACACGGTCAGGAACATGGCCGTGTATTCGATCAGGAAATCCCATAGAAGTATACACGGTCAGGAACACGGCTGTGTATTCAGTTAGGATTGTTCACAGAATCATACATGGTTGGGAGGCACGGCCATGTACATGATAGAGAATAGACGTGTATAGTAATATTTATTTCCACGTGTACGTGTATATTTCCCTTTTTATGTATTTTTACAAGGTAGTATAAATACCGATGTTAGGTTATTTTAGGGTTACGTTTTATTATCCATTTGAAATACACTTTTGAGAGAGGATTTTTCTCCGTTTATCGATTGTGCGTAACCAGATTTCATCAAAGAGTAATTCTTTGTTGTTGTGAAACCAATCCATAATCGGATTCGTTTCGTTACGCTATCCGCGCTGTGTCAGTTGGTATCAGAGCAACGCTATTTCCTGTGGAGATGTCAACTCATCACGGCGATGACAGCGGGCGTGTTCTTGACGGTGTTCAAGACGCGAGGTTACAAGGAAACCATCACTGGGTTCTAAGGGCAGAGTTTGACGCGATGAATCAGAAGGTCGGGCATATGGAACAACGCCTTGATGAATTGATTGAGCGTTTCGATGCCTTAGCGGTAGACCCCAATAGGGTTGGGTTGTTGTTAGGAATCCGCCCCGTGCAACGGAGGAATTCGGTGGACGTATAATCCGACCTGTCGTTGAGAACAGGTGGGAACGTGTAGGGGATGAGGATTCCAGCAAGGAGAGTGATGATACGTATGGGAGTAGGCCACAGCGAGGGCGCGGTGGTAGAGGTGGTGGTTATCGGATGGCTCATTACGGGAACCATCATAGAGATGGTGACTACCGGAGGAACCATGGAGGTTATGATTAGGGGGACGGAGGAGACTACCGCCTGAAGGTTGACATTCCATGGTTTGATGGTAGCCTCAATATCGAAGGCTTCCTCGATTGGATTGTGAAAGTGGATCGATTCTTTGACTACATGGAAATTCCCGAAGACCGCCGAGTGAGGTTGGTGGCGTGCAGATTGAAGAGTGGCGCCTCGGCATGGTGGGAGAGGTTGCAGAGCAGGAGGCAACGGGAAGGAAAACACCCGATGAGAACATGGTATCGTATGAAGCAGTTGTTGCAACATGATTTCCTCTCGCCAGACTATGAGCAGATATTGTTCCAACAATATCAGCGGTGCCGCCAAGGGCAACGCTCAGTGCATGAGTCTACGGCGGAGTTTATGAGGTTGGCCGAATGGAATGACTTGAGGGAAAGCGAAGGCCAGTAAGTAGCACGGTATGTGGAAGGTCTGAAGCTCCAAATTAAAGATAAAATTGGAGTTACAATGGTGAGGACCCTAGTAGAAGCAAAGAATTTGGCTCTCCGGGTGGAGCTAATGTTGCAAGAGCAGGGAAGTAGATATGGAGGAGGAAGGAAGGGATATGTCGGTGAAGCTGTGGGTAGTGGAAGTAAGTCGGGATTTGAGAAGGGTAAAACTGCTGCATACAAGCCTACTGAGGACAGTACCAAGAGAGAAGAGAAAAGTGAGGGAAAGAAGCCGATGGAACATAAGGGAACCCAGAGGCAGAGTAACCCCTATGCCAAACCTATCTTGGGCAAGTGTTTCCGATGCAATCAACCAGGTCATCGATCAAACGAATGTCCTACTAGGAGAAGAGTAAACATCCTTGATAGGGAAGATGATGAGGAGGTTTGCTGTAAACCTGACGGAGAGGGAGAGTATTATGAGGAGGAAGAAGAAGCAGCAGAACCGACTTATGTAATTCGACGCATGATGCTTACCCCGAAACAAGAAGAGATCACACAACGACACCAGTTGTTTCGCACAAGGTGTACTATCAAGGGAAAGTTGTTTGAACTAATAGTAGATAGCGGGAGTTACGAAAACATCATAGGAAGGGAAGTTGTGAAACAGCTGCAGCTACCTATCGAGAAGCACCCGAACCCGTACACCATTGGTTGGATTAAAGCGGCCGAGAAGATTGAAGTCAAGGAGAGATGCAGGGTACCTTTCTCAATAGGGAAGTACCGCGATGAAGCATTCTGTGATATTGTAGACATGGATGATTGTCACATTTTGCTCAGGAGACCATCGCAATTTGATGTGGATGCACAACATGCGGGTAAAGAGAATGTATACAGATTGGAGAAGGAAGGTGTGAGGTACACATTGTTACCATTGAAAAAGGAAGGACGCGCGAAGGAGAAGAGAGTTGAGAGTCGTTCGTTCCTAACCATCACTCAATCAAAGAAGGAAGTGATGGATGACCTGAGGGAGTTGCGAGTGGTACATGCCCTCATAGTAAAAGATGTAGCAGTTGGAGAGAAGGAGGTTGATGGGGAAGTACCGGTGGCAGTAAAGAGTCTACTGGAGGAGTTTAAGGAGGTGGTTCCGGACGATCTACCTGAGGGTCTACCACCTCTGAGAGACATTCAACATTAGATAGACCTGGTGCCAGGAGCAAGTCTCCCAAACCTCCCACATTATAGGATGAGTGCTAAGGAGACCGAAGTTCTACAGGAGAAGGTCCAAGAGCTTTTGGACAAGGGGTTTATCCGGGACAGTTTGAGTCCATGTGCAGTTCCGGCCTTGTTAACTCCCAAGAAAGATGGGAGCTGGAGGATGTGTGTTGATAGCAGGGCTATCAATAAGATTACCATAGGGTACAAATTCCCCATCCCATGCATCGAGGATATGTTGGATCGATTAAGTGGGGCTACCATTTTCTCTAAGATAGATCTACGGAGTGGATACCACCAGATTCGGATCCGTCCCGGAGACGAATGGAAGACAGCATTCAAGACCAAGGAGGGGCTGTATGAGTGGCTAGTGATGCCATTTGGTCTTAGTAACGCGCCAAGCACCTTCATGAGAGTAATGAACCAGGTATTAAAGCCCTTTAATGGTCGTTTTATTGTTATGTACTTCGATGATATCTTGGTATTCAGTAAGTCTGAAGAAGAACATCTTGAGCATTTGAAATGCGTTTTATCTGTACTGAAAGAGAACAAACTGTTCGCCAATCTTAAGAAGTGCACATTCATGTCAAAGCGACTATTGTTCCTTGGGTTCATAGTCAGCAGTGAAGGGGTGATGGTAGATGACGAAAAGGTGAAAGTGATTAGAGAATGGCCTGTTTCGAGAACCGTTACTGAGTTGAGAAGCTTTCTTGACTTAGCTAGTTTCTATAGGAGATTCATTAAGCACTTTAGTACAGTCGCTGCCCCCTTGACTGAGTGTTTGAAGAAGGGTAAGTTCCATTGGGGCGAAGAAGCGGAAGCAAGTTTCATGAACTTGAAGCAACGATTGTGTGGCGCTCCTGTATTAGCGCTACCAAATTTTGAGAAGTTATTTGAGGTGGATTGTGACACCAGTGGAGTTGGAGTTGGAGCGGTACTGTCACAGGAGAAAAGACCAATCGCCTTTTATAGTGAAAAATTGTGTGAAGCAAGGAGGACTTGGTTTACATATGACAAGGAGTTCTACGCCGTGGTGAGAGCTCTTAAAGTATGGGAGCACTACTTGATTGGAAAGGAGTTCATTTTGTATTCTGACTGCGGGGCGCTTAAACACTTAAGTGGCCAGACTCGGATTAGTAAGGACATGTATGCCAGGTGGATTGAGTTCTTACAAAGGTTTACTTTCAGACTAATGCACAAGTCGGGTGTGCAAAACAAGGTCGCGGATGCCCTGAGTAGAAGAGCAGATGTCTTACTTACTTTAAGTGCGGACATTGTTGGTTTTGAGAAACTAAAGGAGCTATACGAAGGGGATAGCGACTTCAAGGAAACGTGGATTAAGTGTGCCAATAGAGAATCGTGTGACGACTACCATATCCATGAGGGATACTTAATGAAAGGGAATCAGTTGTGCATCCCTGAATCTTCCTTACGGGAAAAGCTTATCCGAGAACTGCATGGTGGTGGATTGGCGGGGCATCTGGGCAGAGATAAGACCCTAGTTGCAGTTACCGAAAGATATTTTTGGCCTCGGTTAAGGAGGGATGTGTATAGGATCATGGAAAGGTGTTATATTTGCCAAGTGTCGAAAGGGCATTCCCAAAACACTAGCCTATATACCCCTCTTCCCGTACCGGCAAATATTTGGGAGGACTTGTCGATGGTCTTTATACTCGGTTTGCCTCGTACCCAACGAAGTGCTGACTCTGTGTTTGTTGTAGTTGATAGGTTTTCTAAGATGGCCCACTTTATCCCCTATAGAAAGACCGCTGATGCATGAGTAATTGCACGATTATTCTTCAAGGAAGTGGTGCATCTACATGGGGTCCCAAAATCCATTACTTCCGACAGAGATAGCAAATTCCTTAGTCACTTTTGGAAGACTCTCTGGTATATGTTTGACTCATCTCTGAATTACAGTAGCACCACTCATCCTCAAACTGATGGTCAAACAGAGGTAACTAACAGGACCGTCGGAAACCTCATTAGAAGTATTTGCCATGAGAAGCCAGGGCAGTGGGATCAAGCGTTGGCTCAAGCTGAATTCGCCTACAATAGTTCCGTCCACCGAACTATTGGGAGGTCACCGTTCTCAGTGGTATATATCAAAACACCACAACATGCGCTGGACTTGATCAAATTACCCAAGGACATGGTGGGTGATGTGGTTGCTAAACATATGGCGGGACAATACCAAACCACTGCAGCGGAAGTCAGACGAAAGATAGAGGAAGCCAATACCCGATACAAAGGGGTTGCGGATAAGCATAGACGGAAGAAACTCTTTGCCGTGGGCGATCAGGTAATGGTGTACCTTCGGAAAGAGCGTTTCCTTGCAGGTAGATATGGGAAGCTCCAACCTAAAAAGTATGGACCTTATGAAATTGTGCACAAGATAAACGACAATGCATACGCCGTACAACTTCCTGAAGATATGAACATTTCTTGTACTTTTAATGTCGCGGATTTATCACTTTTCCACCCCGATGACACATCGTTATATCCCGACGAGAACTCAGGGTCGAGTTCTCCATTGGTGGGAGAGAATGATGGAGACACGGGCTGATACACGGCTCGTTACACGGCCGTGTAACAAGTCAGGGGAACTTTCAGAAAGACACACGGCCTCTACACACGGCCAGAAGCACGACCGTGTATTCGATCAGGAAATCTCACAGAAGCATACACGGTCTCCATACACGGTCAGGAACACGGCCGTGTATTCGATCAGGAAATCCCACAGAAGTATACACGGCCTTTATACACGGTCAGGAACACGACCGTATATTCGGTTAGGATTGTTCACAGAATCATACACGGCTGGGAGGCACGACCGTGTACACGACAGAGAATAGACGTGTATAGTAATATTTATTTCCACGTGTATGTGTATATTTCCCTTTTTATGTATTTTTACAGGGTAGTATAAATACCAATGTTAGGTTATTTTAGGGTTACGTTTTATTATCCATTTGAAATACACTTTTGAGAGAGGATTTTTCTCCGTTTATCGGTTGTGCGCAACCAGATTTCATTAAAGAGTAATTCTTTGTTGTTGTGAAACCAATCCATAATCGGATTCGTTTCGTTACGCTATCCGCGCTGCGTCATAATCTTCCCATCTATCTTACTTTTATTACCATATAGCTTTTGAATAGTGAATCCCATTTGTGCTCCATAGTTAACTCACAATGCTTAAGTATCATTCTCTGTTTCAAACTCCATATCAACATAAGAAATCAAATCTTGTAATATATATTTAGTAGCATTACTTGGTTCATCAACTAATCTACAAAGAAAAATGAAACAAACAAAGCTTTATTTATCAAGTCAAAGATGAGTTTGGGAATATGAAATGCTATATATAACACAAAATTAATCAAGGGGCTGCTTGATTTTTTTTCTTCCCTCATAAATAATTTATGATTAAGACAAAGACAATCAAATCAAATCAAACACAACATATCATGGTTGTTGTAATTAAATAACTTTTAGAGAAATTTTTAGGTATGAACCATTAAAATTTCAGCTTTTTTTTTTTTTAATAAAATTCCATTGTTTTGGAAGACTAGTGATGGTCCTCCCCTCTTAGATCAAAACAAGGAGATTCCATTTTAATGCTCATATGCTCATTGTCACTTAGCTCACATTACTCTTAACTCTACTGATTCCAATAGAACATAATTCAACCCCATGCTACATTTTAATTATTAACTCATAGCTTCATTAAAGTATGCCTAAACTAACAAACCACAATTTAACAAGCACATATCAATTGCAACATCTAGATATATTAATAAGAAACAACAATTAAATATAACAATAGCAATAAAAAAAAATCAAAAAACACAATGTAGAGAGAATGTGAGATGTAAACAAAAAACAAAAACAAAAACACTATATAGAGAGGATTCCTATATCGGATAAAATATAAACTATATCTTGAAGATGATAACCAGGTTATATAGACGTTTCATTGTTTACAATTTTTTTTTTTTTAGGGTTTCAAGCAATTTGAATGTGTGAAATTCTTACATTAAGGAAAAAAAATTGAGTTGCGGTTTTTGGTGGTGATTGAATAGCCGATTTGTGGTTGTATGGGTGGTGATTGAGTCATGTTTGTCAAATGTGGCTAGTGATGTAGTAAAGAGGCAAACCTCATTTTTGCATTTCAATTATGCACTTGCGAATAGTGAATCAATGAGAAATTTTATCCTTGTCTATCAATAGCTTTATGTTAACCAGCATTCTATTGTCAATAATTGAGGGTAAATTTTTTTTACATTTTAAAATTAGTTACATATTTCTTTTCTTTTTTTTTTTCAAAATAAAAATCATAAATATATAATATATATATTTTTTCCTTTTAACCTTTTATCAAGTGCCTCTCAAGCAACGGTTACATTTTTCTTGTTAATAAAGTAGATCTATCATGATTGTGCATTATTAAAAGTTATTTCGTTATAGCGTTGGTTGTAGTTTATAGATGCAAGAGTTGTCCAAAATAAGATAATACCATTCATATTGAATGAAATTTCTGAACCAAAACTCTCATCGGCTGAAAGTTTTAGGCCATTGCACTTTTCTCCCGAATAAGAAGGTTAAAATAACAAGATATAACGTAGAGATATAAACAATATAGGTGCTTCATCTTAATTAACAATTTTCTAATGGTATTATAATTTATACCTACACCCATCATGTATGAAAAAAAAAAAAAAAAAGAAGCCAAAAATGAAATACATATCGAATACTCGACAAATGATAGCATATAATTGTTGGAAACAGATACTTTTAGTATTTAAAAATTTAGGGGAAAAAATATGAAGGCAACTCTTCCAAAGTTTTATTAGATAACTTTAAAAGAATTATAAGTGTAATAGGAATCGAGGCTTGAAGGACCCTAGAAAACCTGTGAAGTGAATTAAAAAACTCTTTTGATTAGATCTAGCTTGATTCGTCATTAAGTCTACAAACAGTATTTGTTCCATGGAAAACAAGTTTGATTGTTGCAAAAATATCAGATGAGAGCCTTTGAGCTTTACTTCAGATTGAACTTCGTCCACTACCTGTTCACTAGCCCAACCCACCATGTTTTTGTCCATGACAATGGCCAGGAAATCTCAAACAACAATAACCGAGGCCCATCCTCTCTCCGTAGCCAGCAGCCCAAAGGCCTCTCACATTCAGCCACCACACAGGGTCCTTTACCCCCAGCACCAGGTGCACACACTACACCTGCCACCGCACCACCCTTGTCACATGATTCCACACCGCCTCATCATCCACAAATACGATGACGGAGAGTTGTCCTGCAGTGCAACCCGTGACTCCACCCAAGCCCCCAACCTCTTAACCACTCCCTGATGCTCTAGCTCCTTCTCACCATCACCATAAATCACCTCACACCTTCTTCCACAGATAGCAGCTTCATCAACACAATCTTGTACCCAAGACTATAACTTTCCCACATACTTTGCTTCTCTACACGCAATTACTTCTTATATCAAATGTCAACGAGAAGAATTGAGTTGCAATTAATGAACTGCATGCTTTCAGTCCGGCTCCACCTCCATATCAATGGCACTTCTCCAATGACACCACTCTAGCCCACCTTGTACGGCCTTCAATTTCCCTTTGTCATTACTATCATTATTATTATATAATACAAACATCGTTTACCCCTTCTTATTTCCCAGCAAATAGCCACAAACCACTAAGCCATTCGACAAACTTGCATCTCGTGTTTAGTTTCCATCTACCGGCCCTAGCAAGACACAATATAACTTGGACCACATTCTTGACACCTACCACAGACCACCAACCACTAGGTGATACTGCCGAGACACATCTATTAACAAGTTGGCATCTCCGAATTTATTTTTCTTAAAGAGAATCTATAATTATTATATTTGAAGATGTTTCTTTCTAATCTAACCTTCCAAGAACAAAAGTGAGAACCCCCAGTCAGCAACATGTGCTTTAGAAGAGAAGGTAACACTATCAGAACCAAATAACGCTGGATTGCTGCACGTGAAACACAATTGAAATTATACTTTTAGTTATGAGATTTATTATCTTTTTAATATGAGCTCCGAATATTCACCGTTTAAAGAGTACATATTCAGGTGTCTAGTGATTTTATACTTCATGTATAAAATTAAAAAGAAAAAGGAAAAAAAAATCTAAATTCAGCTAGGGGCTTTTTGACATTGCCCCGATCTACAGTGGCTGTTCTTGTTGTAACAATGATAAGATCAATGATGGTTAGATTCTTGAGAATGATGTAGCGAAGATAACACAACAACATTAACCACGATTCCTTTCTTTTGAACATTCTTTTATCCGTCGAAAGAATTCCTCTGAAAACATTGTTTTGAACAATCGTGTTTAACCTCTGCCATGAAATTTCCCAAGCATTGGTAAGTGAGAACAGTCTGCCTGATGATTGATTCCAAACGATTAGGTCCTTCTTCGTCCATATTCAAGGAGATATCGTGCAAACAATTCCATTTACATTGTTTATTTAGCTGCCGATAACCTGATGTATCAGTACAGTAATCATCACGACCGATACATCCACTCTGCCAAAACGTACTACAGCAGTAAGAAGATTAGTCATGTCAATCGCCATCAAAAGTCTCTCTTTCGCAGTGGAGAATCGTTCGAATAACATTTCTAAGTAGAGCAATATTCCACATTTCTAGAAATATGGATCGAAAATAAGGACACTTCCTCCAATAATAACATACCATATCATCATCTCTAGTGCCAAACAAAAATCTCACATATATATATATATATATATGTAAAAATAAAAAACACAATTATGAAAAAAATTCTATATATTGAATAAAAGAAGAGTTACAGTATATATAAACTACAATACACGAAACTATATAGAGAAAGAATAAAAATAAATAAATAAGGATTGACTCAATCCTTTTTCTAAAAAAAGAAATAAATAAGATCCTATAATCAAGGCGACTCAATCCTTTTTTTAAGGAAAGAAATAAATAAGATCATATAATCAAGGAGATCCTATAATTAAGAATTGACACATTAAAATTTCACAATAAAATAGAAAACTCCTTAATTTCTATCACTCCCCCTCAAGTTGGCGCATAGATATTACACATGCCTAACTTGCATAAGGCTTTATCAAAAACTTTGCTAGAAATAACTTTAGTAAGTATATCAGCAAGTTGATCTTCAGACTTTACAAAGGGCAATGAAATGGTTCCAGCTTCAAGTTTTCCTTTGATAAAGTGTCTATCAACTTCTATGTGCTTTGTTCGATCATGTTGAACTGGATTGCGAGCTATCTCAATAGCTGAAGTATTATCACAATATAGGTTCATTGAACCTTGAGAATCAACATCTAATTCTTCTAGCAATTTCCTTAGCCACAACAATTCGCATACTCCAAAAACCATGCCTCTGTATTCTGCCTCTGCACTTGATCTTGCAACAACTGGTTGTTTCTTACTTCTCTAAGTTACAAGGTTTCCTCCAACAAAAGTGAAATAACTTGAAGTTGACCTTCTATCATCAGCTGATCCTGCCCAATCTGCATCACTATAACCATCTATTCTCAAATGATCATGCTTCTTAAAAAGTAACCCTCTTCATGTAGCATGTTTTAAATACTTTAATATGCATTCAACGGCCTCCATATGTGACTTTCGAGGATCATGCATAAATTGACTCACCACACTAATTGCATAAGCAATATCAGGTCTAGTGTGAGATAAATAAATCAATTTTCCCACAAGTCTTTGATACCTTGCTTTGTCAATTAGAGATTCACCTAGGCAATGATATAACTTATGGTTTTGTTCAATGGGAGTAGTCACAGGTTTGCATCCAAGCATTCCTGTCTTAGCTAACAAATCAAGAATATATTTTCGTTGAGATAAGAAAATACCATTCTTTGACTGAGCTACTTCAATACCAAGGAAGTACTTTAGATTACCAAGCTTTTTCATTTCAAATTTGGAGGCTAAGTATTTTTGGAGATTTTCTATCTCAACTAGATCATCACCTGTTAGCACCATATCATCCACATAGATGATCAATGCAATCACTTTTCCCTGTCTGTGTTTTAAAAACAATGTGTGATATGCGTTACTTTGTTTGTACCCAAAAAACTTCATGGATTTTGTAAATCTACCAAACCATGCCCTTGGAGATTGTTTCAATCCATACAATGCTTTTTTTAGTTTGCACACCATTGTAGTCTTTGAGTATTTTTCAATTCCGGGAGGAGGATCCATGTAAACTTCCTCAATGAGGTCTCCGTGAAGGAAGGCATTCTTGACATCAAATTGAAGGAGAGGCCAATCTTGATTAGCAGCTAAGGATAACAGTACTCTTACTGTATCAAGCTTGGCAACAGGCGAAAAAGTTTCTTGATAATCGACTCCATAAGACTGTGTATACCCTTTTGCAACTAACCGTGCTTTGAACCTTTCAACAGTTCCATCAGTTTTATGTTTAATAGCAAATATCCATCTACACCTTACTGTCTTTTTTCCATTGGGAAGAGGCACCAGGTCCCAAGTAGCATTTTTTTCAAGTGCAATCATTTCTTCTACCATAGCTTGGGTCCACTTCGTGTCTCCTAAGGCTTCCTGTAGTTTACTAGGAATAGAGATAGATGATAACTTCAGTACATAAGATGCATATGACTTTGATAAACGATGATAAGACACATGATTACTAATGGGATATTTTGTTTTGGCTTTAAGATCAGGTTCATATTTAGTAGGAGGTATACCACGGTTAGCACGAGCTGGAATATGGTAGTCAGAAGTTACCTTAGGAGAAGATTGACATGATTGGTCTGGTGATGTAGGAGGATTAGTACTATCTATGAGAGGATCATCTTGTAATTCATTACATTCGTCCAACTCAGCGTTTTTATCGCCTCTCTCTACAATTTCTGGAATATGTCTGTGCCCTCTGTGTGCTACTTCCGTGTTGTCTTTCTACTTTTTATTAGTATCTTCATCTAATGGAAGAAAAGCCTGTACTACATCATCATCAAGATTGATCACTTCATTATGTTTCTCCCCCTGAAGTGAAGAATCTGCAGAGTAGAAAGACTTGTTTTCCTGGAAGGCAACATCCATAGAGACATAAAGTCTCTTAAAGGAAGGATCATAGCATTTGTACCCCTTTTGATAATTGCCATATCCCACAAAAATGCATCTTACGGCTCGAGATTCAAGCTTATTTCTTTGATGGGGATACAAATGAACGTAAACAACACAACAAAAAATTTTGGGGGGCAAATGAACAATAGGGGGAAGACTACAATGATCAGATAATACATCTAGTGGTCGTCGATAATCAAGAGCACTTGAAGGAGTTCGATTGATTACATAAACTGCAAAACTTAAGGCTTCACCCCATAAGTAAGAGGGAACATTTCCTTCAATTAAAAAAGATCGAGTGACCTCCAAGAGCTATCTATTTTTCCGTTCTGCAATGCCGTTTTGTTGCGGCGAGTAAGGGCACGTTGTTTGATGAATCATGCCAATAAAGCCCATGAATTCTTTTAACTCTTGGTTGAGATATTCCCCTCCATTATCCGATCGAAACACCTTTATTAACATACCAAATTGAGTTAAAATCATCTTATGAAAAAGGCAGACAATAGAACTTACATCACTTTTCTTTTTCATCAGATAAATCCAAGTCATTCTAGTGCAATCATCAACAAAAGAAATATACCATCTCATTCCATTAAGAGTTGAAATAGGTGCTGGTCCCCAAACATCAGAGTGAACCAGAGAAAAAGGAATACTTGTTTTATTTTCACTTAAAGGAAAGTGAGCACGATGACCTTTTGCAAGAGCACAAGTTTTACAAGCAAAATCTGAAGCACTAAATCCAACAAATAACGAAGGAAATAATCTTTTCAAATAGAAGAAAGATGGATGTCCCAATCTTTTATGCCATAACCACATCTGTTCTTTTTTCTTGTCAACCGAATTCTCTTGTATCGCATGAGCTTGCCTTTTTCTAAAAAATTGAAAACCATCTTCCAGATAGTATAATCCTCCTCTTTCTCTACCATTGCCAATCTTCTCCTTGGTGTAAAGGTCCTGAAAAACACAGTGAGTAGGAAAAAAGGTACAAGAAAGATTATGAGACTTGGTTAATTTTTGTATGGAAAGAAGGTTATAATTTAGTGATGGCACAAACAAAACATTTTTTATATTGAAAGAAAGAGATAATGGGATAGTACCAATACCAACAATTGGAGAAGAAACTCCATTAGCATTAGTGACAATACTCATAGAACAATTAGAAGATAACTGATTGAATTTGTGTCCATCACAAGCCATATGATCTGTTGCACCTGAATCAATTATCCAATCACTATTACTAGTAAGGGACGTACCTAATTGAGCAGCAAATCCAGAACTTGTGGCTAGATTAACCTTTGGATTTGTGGTCTCCTCTTGGTAATTAGAGGATGCTTGAGGTGCCTTCTTGCTTTTTGGGTGCCAATCTAGATATCTATGTAACCAAAAACATGTATCCATTGTGTGACCTATGCCATTACAATGAGTACATTTACGATCTTTCTTTGAAGAGGAGGTCTTTCTAGTGGCCATTGCAGCTCCTTCTCCAATTGTTCCTCTGAGCATGGCTCCCTGTCGATTAGCCTCTGCACAGACTACAGCATACACACTTTGGATATTGGGCAATGGTTTAGTAGCAAGTATTCGGCCTCTTACCCCATCCAATTGAGAATCTAATCCAACCAAAAAAATATACACACGTTGTGCATTAACCTTTGCAGTATATTTGTTGATGTCACTTGCACACTCCATAATACAATCATCAATATCATCAAGTTGCTGCCATATTTTTTGTAGTTTTCCAAAATAAGAAATTATGGTCTCTCCATTTTGGCGAATAGACATTACCTCACAATGAAGTTGATACGCCTTTGAAGCATCTTGCTCGACGGAATATGTTTGTTTCACAGCATCCCAGATTTCCTTTGTTGTGCCCAAGCGAAGGAATAATGATCTAATGTCTTTTGTCATTGCATCAAGAAGCCATGATTTTACCAGACAATTTTCTTCTTGCCATGACTTGTATTCTTCTGAAAGTTCATCTTTTGGTGTGACTTTTGTACCTGAAATAAAACCCCAACACTTTCTTCCATGGATCTTATTTTGAGCGTTCAAGGACCACTCAATATAATTGGTTCCATCAAGGCGTTCTGGGGTGATAAGAGAATTTTCCTGTATAGGAAAAAAAGTTGTATAGTTGTCGTTCTTCTCTTGAGAACCACTATCATCTTTTTTAGTATTAGACATAGTGACAATAGTATAAGAAAGAAACTACAATAGAAGCATTAAACAGAATTAGTAATTGTGTTAACTTCAATTCCAAAAGCAATTAAAGGAGGCTTCGATACCATGTATAAATAAAAAACACAATTATGAAAGAATTTCTGTATATTGAATAAAAGAAGAGTTACAGTATATATAGACTACAATACACGAAACTATACAGGGAAAGAATAAAAATAAATAAATAAGGATTGACTCAATCATTTTTCTAAGAAAGAAATAAATAAGATCCTATAATCAGGGTGAATCAATCCTTTTTCTAAGGAAAGAAATAAATAAGATCCTATAATCAAGGAGATCCTATAATTAAGGATTGACACAATAAAATTTCACAATAAAATAGAAAACTCCTTAATTTCTATCAATATATATATATAAAGCTTTTATTTAATAATTTGTTTGTCTATGATTTTTTTAGATTCAGATTTGTTAGTAAGTAATTATAGTAACGTAAAGTATAAAATCCTAAGTATAAACCTTATCAAAGACTTAATATTGAGTTTGAGTTATGATTATAGTTTTTAACTAAGTATGGATTTATGATATGGTATTATATATTGCAAATCAAGGTTAAGTGATATTAATTATGTAAATACACAATTGATTGTATATATATATAAATATGTATATATAATTAACATTAATAAATATTTGGCCAAGGTTAAAGAGGTAATTAAAATAGCAAGATAGGGGAAATTTGGTCAATTCATAGTCCAAGTATATAAGCCCCCTTCATTTGCAACACACAGAACCTTAGATGTTATTGTCAAAGATTGAAGAGAGAAGAAGATGACTACGTTCCGCTACTAGCTTATTAGATCAAGGTAAGTGAATTAATTAATGACTATTGATCATTATTTAAGTATACATTGTAAAGTGGGGATTAATATATTAGGACTCTTTGCAGGACAATCCATGTTACACAAGGTTTAGGACAATAATCCAAGCATTAAGACAACTCAATTTGGTAAGTTGTTAGTCTAACCCTAATTAGCATTTTCTATGAAAAATAATGCACAATTAGGTTTAGGATTGTTAGATTTTATTTAGGTTTAGAAAGAATTGAAGATTTTGCAAATTAAAAATGGGATTAAGGATGAATAGTGACCTACACGATTAGGTACACGCTTGTGTAACTAACTATGTTGAAATACGAGTGTGTACAAAATAGTACACGATCATTGACATGCGACGAGCATGTCCAATTTCAAGAAGTTACAAAAAGATACACAACCTCTAGCATTGCCGAGTCTTACCCCTGTCAAAATATAAAAAATAAACAAAAGGTACATAGCCTCTAACAAGGCCATGTACATCCCTGTGTCACTCTACACGGCCTTCAACATGGTCGTGTTAAGTTGAAACACATCCTATTTCATTTTACTTTGTTGAGCTACAATTCTAAGAGCATCTGATTAGGATTAAATATAGGTTTGAAGGATTTGTGAGGCTATAGAAGTGTGAGGAAATCAAACTTTGCAAATTCAAGTACATAATGTCGTGTGTTATTTGTGCTTGTTAGTTTAGAAATGTGTGTAGACTTATAATGTTGACTAATGAATGCGATTAATTATGTATGTGAATGTGAATTGTTGGGTTTGAGAAACTGAGTGTGGGTCAGTGTTCTCAGGTGGCACCCCGATGATCGATATGTGATATTGTCCTTAGTGGAGTCGTGTAATAAAATAATCCAGCTAATATGTGGAAGGACTCATGTATGTGGAAAGATGTTGTGCTTATTGTAGAAGGATATTATGAAAGGACTCATGGACAGTGGAGAGTATCTATTGTCATATATATATTATTTGTTATGTATGGAATAAACTCATGGACAAATAGGAGTACCTTTTATCGTCAATATATGTATACATATTTGTTTGTGGAAGGATTTTATGGATATGTATAAGGATGTATGATGATTTTAATGATGCGTTTATGTGTTGGCTAGATGATGTGAAAGATATATATAACTTATGTATAGATATTATGTTGCATCATGCATATGTTGTTGTTTCCGTCATGGCATGTGCATTTGTGTGTAGGTATACATAGTACTAGGTATTAGCTCACCCTTCGTGGCACCTTTTTTAGTTGCAGGTGTCACAAGAGAAATTGTAGGGTATGATGAGATCCTAGTGGAGACAAATCAAGATCAAAATAATAAGGAGAATGTATAATATATCTATTATGACGATTAGTAATCAGAATAAGGAAAGACACATGTTTGATGACTTATTAAGGGATTTGAGATTTTGTTGTATTTGAATGTTATACGGTTCCACTATAACAAATTGAGAAGATTGGTTATGATGTACTTTTTAGGATAGAAAATCTTTCTAACCTCTTATATGTAGTAAAGGATTTTTAATTATCATTATGAGGACATGAATGTAAAGGTTGGAGATTTGTAGTGTTTGAGTCATTGTGTATCTTCACATAATGGGGACACATAGCAGACCATTGCGTCCTTAGGCTCCAAGGCATTTCAAATGAAGTAAAAAAGTTTAGTGGCACAGGACACAAGTACTAATCTTAGTTGATGTATTATGCTTGTTAGGGTAGTAACAAATGAACTATAATCAAAGTGATAGCATAATTTCTTGTTGGTTGTATTAGATTGTAGTTAAGGATTTAGATGATTGTTGCGTCAACATAGTACCCAATGATCACTATGTGACAATATTCTTAGTGGAGTTGTATTCTTAGATGATTTGGTAGTTTTAGATGTTGATTTTCTCAATGAGTTGCTAATTGTGGTGTCGTGAAAAATGAATTAGGAGATTGTAAAGAGAAACTACAAGTCAAGTCACTGTAAGAGATATAGGGTCCTATAATGGACACTTGTGAGTGAATTAATCTCCTAATGAACCAATCTAGTGATGACTATGGAAGGACACGACTAAAGAATGTCGTTGATGTCATCGAGGAAATCTAACTAATAAAGATATGTATTACAAAATCACAGGATAATCCAAGTTCATATTCAAATGTATATGATGATGAACTGTATTGTTTCATAACCTAATGTTTGTTGCATTAGATTAGATATGTGTGTATATGCATAATTATGGAATTTGTCTGTGTGTTTGTGGCTATGTACAATGCTTTGACTCACCACATTTGGGAAAAATGTTTTAGGTACTAGAGAAGCTTATTTGTTAAGTTTGTGGCCACTGACTTTAAGATTGGATTCAACACTAATATATCGAAACATATGATAAAAGATGTCATAGTTTACATTTAATTAATTTGGATTAGAATCTAAATCATTTGAAACTTCCATACTTATTATAAATGAAGAGAAGATATCCATGCGTGACATTGGAAAAAATATTAATTATTTTTATATTTTAGAGTTTTAGTTATTTTAGGCTATTGCACACTCATATTACGATACGGAAATGTCATGGACTATCCATGTCCTCAATATTGAGGTGTGACATTAACCCTTGAGAAGACTAAAAACAACCACATTCTTGTTAAGAGGATAAACAAAATCTTGTTTAATATGTACACATAATGTTATGTCACTAAACTAAGTTTTATTAAGGTTTTAATTGTGAAGACATATTTATTATTTATCATACAAATCCAATGACACTAAACTATAATGAAGTTTTGTGGCATTAACATACAATATTGGTGTCCAGGTGTAACTAGTTATCTATAAAGGTGAAACATCCTAGAAAATATTTTAAAATTAGGAGTATTTAAATCATTTCCCTTTTATATATTTCTTTTAAAATAAGTTAATTAAAGCCTTTATTTTTGGAGAATTGGACTAAGTTTTATAAAATCCTATCCTTAACCTCCTTTATTTTCTATATATATATATATAAACTGATAGTTTCTACTTAAGTGCAAAGTTGAGAATTGCGGGGCAGGCTAAAAATTTTGGCCTACGCCCGTGTGGCTTGCGAGGTAGGGTGGGTAACTTGTCGTGAGTGCAGGTTGGCCAGCTAGCCCATAAAAAAAAAAAAAAAGGCAATGCAGAGCAAAATGCAGATCAGTTGACATGAGGTGATAGATAGTGACCGTAACCGATGGCTTGAAGAGTGAAGACTGACCAATAGTGACAGACATTGATGATGTGACAAGGACAATGGGATGCAGGCGACACTGTGTCGTTGGTAGGGCATCTATTTCTCTTAGTCTTTTGCTCTTCCCCCATGCTGTGCCTGCCCACCCTGCTGTCCATGCAGCTCTTTCTTTTTCTCTTCCTTCAACCTCATGCCATCACTATCATGCTCCCGTGCTCCCCACTGTGCCGTCACTCTCACTCGTTAGACTCCTCACTAGGCGACAGCATCATGGACCAGACCAAACGAGACCAGTCTCTGCTACTCCATCACCTCTGGCCTCACCTCCGTCTTGGACCCGGACCAAACCAGACCAAACTAGCCATCCTTGGTAATTGTAAGTCACCATCCTATTTATTTATCTTCTTTTTCTTTGTCGTTGCTTGTGGTTGTGGAGTGTGGACTGTATGTAGGTCGTAGCTTCCAATGGTGTAGTGGTGGTTCGATGGATTGCTATTGTGTTTGGCTATTTAGGGACTAGGGTTTACAATACGATTTAGGGACTAGCGTGTGGCGTCTGGCTGTTTGGGAATTGGGATTGGGGAGTGGAGACTGTGATGTGTTGGGTTTACGCCATAGTTAACCCAAAGGAGATAACCGATTTAGGGACTGGCTGTTAGTGTTACTGGGTTGGGATTACGGTTTGGGGACTAAGGCGCCAGCGGTGAGTGACACCGTGATAGTGACGAACCGACGATAGCCAGTGAGATAAGTGACAAACCGATGATGGCCGATGCGGTGAGTAACGAATAGACGATGGCTAGTGTAAGGACTATGGTGCTGACGGTGAGTGACGAACCACCAATGACGCCATGATAGTAGCTGGTAGGGTGACGCTAGTGTAGTGACTATATTTACATTTTATAAATTATAATCTTATATTTATTTATATATATATATATATATATATAAAGATTTTGTAAAATAAGTGTACTACTACTAATAACATTTTCTATATTATCATAAGAAGGAGTGACTATATTTATATTTTATAAATTATAATCTTATATATATATATATATATAAAGATTTTGTAAAATAAATGTACTACTACTAATAACATTTTCTATATTATCATAAGAAGGAATTTTTAATTTTTTTTATGTTGCAGTATATTTACATAATGGATCCTCTAAGTAATGAGACTGCAATGAAACCTATTAATGTGGATGATGTGTCTGAAGTCGGTGAGCATAACAATAATCTACAACCAGGATCTTCTCAATCTAAAGAACATGTAAGTAAGAAGGCTCGAGTAAGTAGCTCTTCTTTTAAGGTTTGGGAAATATTTACAAAAAATGGTATTGGGAAGGATGGTAAAAATAAGGCTAAGTGAGAGAAATCAGACTCCTATATAACCTATCACCAAGGCCCAAGCTAAGGGTCTCCATAACTTAGTTTTGATAATCTTACATGAGAAACCTAATCTTGAGGAAGCTAGTTTATTTTCTTCATTCCTACATTATAATTGTAATGCATTCTAGCAGGCTCACTTATCAGTGCTACAGAGTACCAAATCACCTATACTCTTGAGCGAGTTGAGACTCTCATCAGGGTTTAATTCGAAAGTACCTTGAAGACCGGCATCTTAAAAACCAATTTCTTTTATATATTTCTCATTTGCATGGAATATTTTATGTTGTATTTTCTTTTGGGACACTTTCATTTTGATTGTAATTTTCATTTAGGACCAGCTACCCTAAAAGTGGCATAGTTGTAATTTTGTGCATTTTCTAAACCTAAAGGGAGTAAGTATAAATACTTACTTAAAGTAGGGTTTGAGGAGGTCGTTTTTCATATTTGACATACACTTTTTTCGTGAGGATTAGGGTTCTCCTAATTGTCATTAGACTCTTATCAATTTCAATTCCAAGAGTTAAAATTGTGGTGAGTGCAATACTTGAAATTGTGAGTAATATCAATCTCTTGTTGTTGTGTTTCATTTCATCTCTAGTGAGTCATATCTAGGGTTGGATTGAAATCTTCTTGGCATCATTTAATTACATTTGTAATCAAGTTGTTATTTCCTAGTTAATTGGTATTGAGCATTTGTTGTTTACTATCAATTGTACTTAATTTTGAATCGTGATTTGTATTCGGTGAAAAGGGGATCTTAGAGTTGAAAATTTGTTGTTCTTGTGTATTATTCATGTGGATATACAAGTGATTAGTGTTATGTTGGAAGAAATTATCCTTGTGGAATTGTAATTGCATCATTGAGTATTTGGATCTCATTGCATCTTCACTAGGGTTCACGCAATTTTTACCCTTTTGAACCGGTTTTGATTATTGAGAGTTGAAGTTGTTCCTTTGGTTCATTTGCATGTGCTTAGACCTTGGTTTTAGGCACATCACTAAGTGTAAAGCATGTGGGAAGGAATATGTTATTGGAGTACATTCACATGGAACTTCATCTTTACGTTGACATAGAGAAAAGTGTCGTTTGAGTCAAACTTCTAAATATAATGATGTTGGTGATATGATAATCGATCATGCTGGCAAGTTAAGATTAAGAAAACCAGATCCTAAATTTGCTTGTGAGGTAATGGCTATGGCTATTATTGAACATGATCTACCATTTTCATTTGTTGAGTATAGGAGGATTACATAGTTCATAAGGCTATATAATCCTGATTATAAGCCAATTAGTAGAAAAACTGCTACATCAGATGTTTGGAATTTATATTTGACTCAAAAGAAGAATTTGAAACAAATATTGTAAAAAATTCTAGGGAAAGTATGTTTGACTTCTGATGTATAGACTGCTTCCACTAGTGAGAGATATATTTATTTGATTAGACATTATGTGGATGACAATTGGAAACTGAATAATAAAATTCTTGCTTTTTGTAAAATGCCCCCTTCTCACTCAAGGTTTGAGTTGTAAAAAAAAGTATTTGAATTTTTGAAAGATTGGGGCATAGATAGGAAGATATTCTCCCTTACATTGGATAATGCATTTGCAAATGATTGTATGCAAGATTTTCTGAAAGAGCAATTGAACTTACAACATAGTTTGTTATGTGGTGGTGAGTTTTTTCATATTAGATGTTGTGCTCTTATTCTTCATTTGATCGTTAAAGAAGGATTGACTGTAAGTAGTGAAGCGTTGCATAAAGTAAGGGAGAGTGTCAAGTATGTGAAGGGACCTAAGAGTAGAATGAAACACTTTTTGAAGTGTGTTGAACGGGTTGGCAACATTGATACCAATCTTAGTTTACGCTTGAATGTAACTACTAGATGGAATTCCATTTATCTTATTTTTTATAGCGCACTCAAGTATCAACGTGCTTTTTCTTACTTTCAATTGAATGATTGTCATTATAAATATTGTCTAACCATTGATGAGTGGGAAAGAGCAGAAAAGATATGCAAGTTTTTTAGCCTTTTTCATGGTATCACCAATTTAATGTCAGGATCATCAAATCTAACTTCAAACCACTATTTTTTGTAAGTATGGAGGATTGAATGTTTGCTAACTAAAAATTTAAGTAGTGAAGATCATGTCATAAGGGAGATGCCTATTAGAATAAACAGAAGTTTGATAAGTATTGGAGGAGTGATTATAGTGTTATCCTTGTAATTGGAGCAATCTTTGATCCTCGAATGAAGTTTAATTTTTTGAACTTCCGTTTTAATAAACTTGATCCCCTCACTTGTGAAGAGAAGCTGGCTCACATAAAGAGCAAGTTATATAAACTCTATGGAGAATATGAGAAGAGCAAAATAGATCACATATCTAAAACTAGAAGCCATTAGGTTGGATCATCTTCTTAAGGACAAGACACATCTGGAGGTAGCAATAGTAAAGGAGTAGCAACACTAGAGTTAGGAAAGGCTTTGGAGATTGATTTTGCTACTTTTGTGGTAAGTTTAATAAATTTTTTTATTTTTTTTAATGATATTTTTTGTCGTATTATATATCAGTATTTAATTAATTTTTTTCTCAATAATGTAAGAATTCCGATACTGTCAAGTAGAAGTACAAAGTTGTGATAAATTTTCTTTGGATATTTATCTAAATGAGCTAGTAATGGATATGGACTTCTACTCAAAATTAGATGTGTTACAACACTGGAAGAGTTAAAACCAGATATATGGCCTCTAATGTGCTTAGCATTCCAATTACTACTGTAGCGTCCAAGTCAGCTTTCAATATCGGCGCCCGTATACTATAAGTATTGTAGTTCTATGCTCCTAGCTAATGTAGAAGCTCTAATTTGTACACGTAATTGGTTACAAGGATTTGCATATGAAGGTAATTTATTTTTGTTCTGTTGGAATATTTTCTTTTAACATATTATTTCAAGCATTTATTATCTAATTTAATTATATGTATAATGTCGTAAATTGTAGATCAAGAAGAAGACAATGGGAGTAGGGGTGGAGTGGGACTACTTCATCAAAGGGAGAATCTAATCTAGTTGTTGATGATGATGATAGTGATGACTGATGATTGATTTATATATATGATTTTATCTCCTTTATTATTGCCTTTGTTTTCCTATATAATTAGTGAAAAGTACTTTATGATAATTGCTACATTTGCTTAATTATTATTTTAGGTTGTTTTCTTTTCTATCGTATAAGAATGTGATTTAAGAGTAAGTACGTATAAATTGAAATAGTATGTTTAACTATTATAGGTTTAAGCCTGCATGTACATCTCCTATTTCTCTACAATAAGAATTTTGTAATATATTACATTTCCCTTGAATTAGATCAATAATAAATTACTAGCTTTCATAAGTTTAACTTAAAGAATTTAGAATTTAGAATACTAAATTTGTAAAAAAAAAAAAAAAAAATTGCAGGTAGGGTGGGCCGAATTTTTCTACTTGTAACTCTTGCAGGTTGGTCCATGTCGACCCGTGGGCCAATGCGGGTCGAGGCAGGCTGGCCCGTTTGACTCGCATTCCCGACTCTACTTAACTGACACCTCTCTCTCTCTCTCTCAAAGGGAAGAAGTATAGTGTTTAAAAAGGAAAGTTTCATCAAGATTTGATAAGAGAATGATTTAATTTACAGTTTATGTTTTGTATTATAAATTTTAATTGGTTTTTAGTTATTTGGTAAAGAAGTTCATTAAATCAAGAGTAGTTACGGAAGTGTGATCGAGCATTTTAAGGTTTTGTCTATTTGAACAAATTCAAAGATGAGTAACATTTCTTTTTCTCTTTCTTGTCACTCTTCTCCTATATAATCCATAGTTTTGTATGAGCATATCAACTTAAGGTTTAGTCTAATAGCAATTAAGGCTTTTAAATCAACTTGTAAATCTTTGGTTTTAGGAATGTAATTGTTAATTAAAGTACTGATTAGTTTTGGTACTAATTAATGTTTCTTTTGTTGTTGATTTAGGGTTGAAAGTGGATTTGGAGGAATTGAAGTGGATATAAAACAAAGGAGACTTAGGGTTGAAATTTGGATAAAAGGTTGAATTATAGTAGTATAAAGAAAAATGGTCAATCAAATCACAAATTTATCCAACCTAATTTCTTTTAAGCCAACCAAAGTTTGTTTCAATCGACCTACTTTGAAGCACCAAAATCTAAAATAAGTTGACTAATACTCATTTCAGCTAAACAATTTTTAAATCTGTCAATTGAAGTATTGCTTGCAAACTTAGTTCGACAGTTAAACTCTTTTCAAATTATAACTGTATAATTTGGTATAGGATAGTTTCATAGGATAGAAAACCTACAAATATAATTCTTTGAGTTAAGATAATTTGTTAACTATTACTCATATGTTGGATTCTGCGAGTGAAATTCTTCTTTAATTTTCTTAGGAGCTTGAGAGGATCCCAAGTCTGTAGCCATAGTGTTTGTTGCTTAAATTTGTAGGATTTCTAAGATTATGGAAACCACTAACTTATTTTGCTAATTGTGCTTACGTCACGATCTATGACATTAAGAGGAAAATGAGGGATTAACTCAAGCTTGGAATGTAGTAAGTAACATCAATGGTGTAGCTTGTTTTAAGAGTGAGGGTTCTTTAAAGATAGGTTTGGCCAACTATGAACAAATTGGTTAGGCACTAATGCCATTGTCATGATGATGGTCATGGTAAGTCAAAATTAGTTATAGATGTTTGTCCCCTCAAACATAAAAGGGACTGTAGTGAAGCCAGTAATGGCTCTCGTGATGAATGATGAACTCATAATAGTCTTGGGTAAAGAATAGGAAGAGAAGGCTAGCTTGCTATCCAAGAATGAAATAAATGTATGAGGTAAAAGATGTTTGAATGTCGCACGGGATCTCCAAGAGGGGGAAGCTCCAATCCCATGATACTTACAACTATACTAAGATTACTGGGAGTACTAAGGTATCAAAGTGGTGATCACACATTGGTAGTTGTAGTATTCTGTAAGAGTAGTGAAATGGGGTGATGCATAAGGAAGATGTTGAATGGCTATATGTGGGTACATAAGTTATAAACCAACTTATTGTTGTGATACATGTTGACATTTTAAAAGGAAGAGGCAACTAGGTAGCAATGTTGGTATGGCACGCCATTATGGATGAATGTCATGAACCATTTGCATTTATGGCTAATACCTTTAATAGATCAAATGAAGCAACTTTGAGACTTCAATTATATATTTTTCTTAGGAAGTTTAGGCTACTTTAAGTCTTGGGATGGCAAGATTGTATTGTTCACCATACCTAAATGAGATAATAACTTATTGCTTGCTGCATTAGAACTAAGTATGTATGTAATTCTTTTAGCGTGTTGCATGTATGTGCTTTGGTGGCAACTATAATAGGCTCTTTTTCTCACCCCATGTGGGATCTTATGTTTTTCAAGTATTGGTATTATGGTTGATCGAGACTTATATGATAACTTAACCTTTGACCTATTTTGTGGGAGCAGGTAAGATAATAGCAGTTTGATTACTATAATGATTAGATAGATAACCTATCTTACAAAGTTTATGTTCAATAGACTTAGTTATTATCTATGGAATTCAAGAGATTTTTGTTGGTTATGTTTTTAGGATATAAATGGTTTTATTGATGTAAGTTATTATCCAAAGAATTTCTTAGTAAAACTTTTGATATCTTTCTAGAAACCATGTGATGTTACCCTTATGTGAGAATTCATAAAGATATTATAAATTGTGGTCATAGTGGTGTTCAGAGCCTTTCATGCTTGTACTATGGGTATGTGATTAGAGTGTCATGCCTTAGATTCTAGGGTGTGACAGAGGGTTTGTTGATATTGCATAAACCTCAAAAAGGTATATGATAGAGTAAGTACTTATAGAAGACATGGGCATAAGATCTTCACATGTGTTCATCTTCATTTTCAGTTTGATGGTTCTCATTGAACATGTGACAATTATTAGGAATGATCAATAGTTGGTTTTCTACTATTGAATTTGTGTAATTCAATTGTCTAACTTTCATGTGTCCCAAAAAGTAAGCCACTCAGTTAATTGTCCTGGGATCTAAATTAGTCACCACACCACCTATGTCTTTTGCTCTAGCACTTGCTTCTATCAATATTTTCAATGGCAATGTATGATTCAAGCTTTCTTTTGTGGCTAAGGGTGTCTTAAGGTATTGATAGAGTCACCTCCTAAAGACATTGAGAATATATACGGAATGGGATCAAATTAACCAGCAATATTTTCATTTTCTTTAGACTTCGATGGAACCTTAATATTTAATCTATACAATAGTTTAGGTACTTGTAAAGATTTATGTGATTAGCTTAAGTTCCTCCATTCCTCAAATGATACATGCGTGTAAGATGTTCTAGCTAATTTCTTCCAATAGCAACAAAGCAATAGGGTTTTTACGTAATATTATAGCGAGGTTAAAAAAATTCTTGAGGAAATAACTAACATGATGTCTTATAGTACATATATGAAAATACATGAAAATAGCGTGATTGGCTTACAGTTGGTAAACTTTTTTATGGTCTTAAACCGGAGCTTAGGTTAATGAAATCTCAAGATGAGTCTCCTATACACCATGTTAATGTGTTGCCTTTATCATCTTCTTATGACTCATTTCCTATTGACTATAATACTTCAACTACTTTGCCATCCTCTTACAATGCTTCTACTATTATTCACTTAAGGGTTTGCTTATCTTAATCAGACAGATACGCAAGTTTTTTACCATCAACAGTACACTAGCTAACAAGACTCCTCACTTCCACCAACTCCTCCACCATATTTAAATCTTCCTTTGAATGATCATAATCTTCTAATTGCATTAACAAAGGGTAAGTGTTCTATTCATTCTCCCATTTGTCACCCACTTTCAAATATTCTTACATATATTCTTTTCTCTCACTATCTTATGCCTCTTTTATTTCATCATTATTTACTATTTCTACTCTAAACTCCATTGCAAAAGCTTTAGCTCATCTTGGCTAGCTTGCAGTTATGTAAGAAGTGATGTGTGATCTTTATCATAATAACACAAAGGATCTTATGTCTCTTCTCATGAGTAAATCCACATATGGATGTAGATGGGTATCCTTTATGAAAATCTTATCTGATGATACTATTGATCGATTTAAGGGATGTCTAGTTGCTAAAGGCTATACTTACATCCATGGTATTGATTATCGAGATACCTTTTCACTAGTAGCTAAGAAAATTTATGTCTTCTAATCTCACTACCATAACTGATGATTGGCCTCTACATTAGCTAGACATTGAAAATGCCTTCCTCTATGGTGATCTTAAAGAAAGGTTTATTGGACCAATTACTAGGCTTTATTGTTCAAGTGGGGACAAGGTTAGTGCATCACCTAAAGAAATCTCAATATGAGCTTAAACAATCTTTATGTGCTTAGTTTAGTAGATTTAGCTTAGTTGTAATGTAACTTGGTCTTTGTAGATAAATAATTTTGTATATTTATTAGTTACATATGATGGTAAGAAAATTATATTGATCGTCTTTGTTAATGGCACTATGATTTCAAGAGATGACCATGGAGGCATTAAAAGATTGAAGGATTTTTTACAATAGATTTTCCAAACTAAGGACATGGACAAATTTAAATACTTCCTTGGAATCAAAATTGCCAATCTAGGCAAGATGTATACATATATCTCTCCCAATGGAGGCATGTGCTTGACTTATTGTCCCATTGGCTTGATTAGAGCAAAACCAATAGATTTTCTTATGGACCTTAATGTCAAGGTCTTACCTAATGAAGGATATGTTTTATATGATTCGAAGATATATAAAAAGTTAGTTGGTAAACTGAATTATCTCATTATAACACATCTTGGTATAACATTTGCAATCAGTATAGTGAGCCAATTGATGGGTTTGCCTTACACTAGTCATCTAAATACTGTGTTTTATATTCAACATTAACTTAAAGGATCTCTAAGTCAAGGTAAGCTCTTACCTAATGAAGGAGAAGTTTTAGATGATCCAAAGAGATATAGAAGGTTAGTTGGTAAATTGAATTATCTCATTATGACACATCTTGTTATAACATTTGCAATCAGTATAGTGAGCTAATTGATGGGTTTACTTTACATTAGTCATCAAAATACTGTGTCTTGTATTCAACATTAATTTAAAGGATCTTCAAGTCAAGGTACTTTGTATAAAGATCATGTATACATGCATATTATTGGTAGTAATCTCATCTCATGGAAGAGTACATTGTAAAATGTGGTAGTTAGATCAAGTGTAAAGTCTGAATATAGAGCAATAGTATCCACAAACTATAAACTACTTTAGTTTAAACACTTTTTAGAAGAACTTAGGTTTCCATAGTCACAGCCAATGAAACTGATATGTGATACACATGGCATCGAATCTAATGTTTCATGAATGTATAAAAGACATTGAAATCAATTGTTAATTTGTTTGTGAAAAATTGTTAAATAAAGAAATTGACACATCAAATACAAGATGAGAAGATCAACTTACCAATCTATTTACTAAATCACTTGGAGGGGTTCAAATGAATTATATATGCAACAAGCTATGAGCATATGGTATATGGTCTAGAGGGAGTATTGAAAATATGCTAGTCATGTTAGTCAAAAGTCCATTTATACTTTTATGTTTATATTATATGATATTATATTTTGTTAAGGTACATTAACCCCAATGCTTTCCTAGCAAAAACAATAGAAACAACCATAGAAAAGTCCCAAAACAGCCAGGACTTAGAGTTGGGACCTGAATAGAAGTTGTTAAAAACAATCTTTGATCTTGTTCTAGTAATTAGAGAAGTATTAAGAGGTGGCTACAAGGTTGCCACAAATTGCACGTCCCTATAGAGAAAATTCACAAGGAGTTTTGTTGAAAAGTACTCAAATGCCACTATACACTTCTTGAAATCATTGACATATAAGTAATATTTGGATTTTAGTATTGAATAGTATAAAGAGAATTAGATAATACAGAATAAGGAAAATAGAACAATACAACTCTCTTTTACTATGTTTGATGTGTGTAGTACTAGATAAACATTTTTGTATTTTTTTTTCTAATAAATTTGATTTTTGTACTAGATTTTAAATGGTATAAAACATATGCATTTTTTCCAATACTTTACGATCATTTTTATTTAATAATCAAGAAAATATATCAATCAAACAAAGGACACAATATTTTATTCAGTCCAATATTACAATTTTTTTACAATTAAACGATACCATAGTTTTACCTCACTTTTTCATTGGTAGGATAAGACCTAATCTTTCGAAACCAACTTGTGAACCTTGTCAAACATGATGTTCCTTTAAAAGAGTAGCAAACTCCTTAAGAATATCCATACTAGATGTTCATTCACTCGTTTTAAGATAAAAGCTCGATCCTTTACATTTTTGTCTAAACATTTGAAGCCCCAAAATAGAGTCTATCGATGGTTTTAGTCAAGTCTAGATGTGTATTAACAAAAGTCCATTGTACTAGTATTTTATCTCACCATTTCTATTTATATAAGATTTGAGAACAATCACTAATAGACACACTTCACTTTACGAGGGTTCTGCATCTACATTTAAAGTGGTCAAATTAAAAAGGTAATTTAAACATTAGATGTAAAAGCAAAGCAAGATAAGAGTAGACATTAGGTCAGTTCAAAACCAACTCGAACTTGTCGAGTCACGAACTGGTGTGAGGAGGAACCGAAACCGGCTCGAAGGGGGAAGGGCTTAGCCAATTCCCTTGACTTAAGGGTTCACAGACTAATTCGGCCCATGAATCGACCTTACAATTTTTTTTTAAGTAGGCTAGTTTTTTCCCTTAAATTTATTAATGTTGAAATTTAATCCACCATTTTTCAAGGCAATATACAATGTTTGGGAACTTAATTGATAGTAATACCTTATACTTGGGGGGTGAAGGGATTGAATAAAAAAATTACAGAAAAAAATGGAGACATTTGACTTTATATCTTGTATATGATAATAAGACTCTATAAGTAAATAACAGAAATGAATAAAGGAGTATTACTTCTCTTATAAAATATCTTTAACCTAGTGAAAAATAAATAAGATAGTACTATTACCCTTATAAATTTATTTAGCTTACTCGATATTGGGATTCAAACCAGCAAAGCTTCCTCCCTAATGGGACGAAGTTGCTGAAGTATTTATTTTCTTCACTGGATGTCCCATATGACTCTTGCGTTTAACTCCTTGCCTTCGACCAATTCTCCAAGTAAGCTAGCACCTCAACATTGATGGGTGATAGTCTTGATTGCTGTTGAGATAGGATAAGGTCTATTGTGCCAAAAGCCTGTTCAACAACTACCGTTGATGTGGGAGTAGCCAAAACCTGGTGAGCCATTTGAGAGGGGACCAAATATGTCTTCCTATGCCTCCTCCACCAGTTTAAGATGTTGAAATCCATGATACTACTATTATCAATTTCAAAGTTTGTATTAAAGTAGTGGTTAAGTTCCGTATACTCACTCAACCCGAAATAGTGTCGCTTCAACTTTTGTGCCATCATTCATTATGCAGGGGAAGGTGTGACCATGTGTAGTACTATGTGGGTTAAGGGACGGTGACACGGTTTTGAAAACTTAACCACCAAATGTAATGAAAAAGTTAAAATATAAGTCTTTTGTTACTTGGATCGCCCAGCATAGTTCTTGCATAGTGCTAATGGCATAGATGTTTTCCGTGTTAGAAAAGGTGTCAATAATGGAATAATACAAATTAAGATAGTCGAATAACATTTCTTTTTTACAATGCGGATCTAAAATAGAAGTAACAAGATAAATTGCTGGAATTTGTCTATAATATTGCAACCACTTTTCAGCCATGACATTTATAGCCACTTGAAGAAATAGGTCGCTTCAGGCTTCAATTAGCATTGACATTATGTTCATGGCATTCATAAGAAAAAAGTGAACACTAGCATGATATACTTAAGAAAATGTTAGCGTAGACTCATGAAAAAATCTTAAAACATTCAACATTTTACTATATACATCCTAATCGTTAGGTGCAATGCAATGTCTAGAACATTCATGATAGCAAAATTACATAATGCATCTTTATAAGGTACTGTACTTTCTAAAAGTCGATATGTGAAATTCCACCTATACTTAACATCTTTTTAAAATGTTTTTGGTCGCATTCTATTTTCAATACAAAATCTCCATCATGCCTTATTTACGAAAGGATGGTCAATTAAAAAACAAACTACTTGACTTATTAGAGACATCTTAAAATCTAAACAGTTCATAACATCCTTAATATAAAGATTTAAAATATGGCAAGCACATCGTATGTAGAAAAAGTCCTACCTAGTGTGGGTTGACATAAAGCTTGAAGTTTGTAAATGGATGTCATGTTAGTAGGCGCATTGTCAAAACCAATTGAAAATATATTTTTTTGTCTAACCATATTCACTTAAAATAATACTTATAATACGGAAAATATTTTGCATATGTGGTGTTCATTGATAACCGCTACTTAACGTCATTACTCTTTTTTGTGCCTACCATGCATCATCTATCCAGTGGTATGTAACTCCCATGTATAAATCTTCCTACCACAAATCGGTCAATATATTTGCATAAATAGAAAGATATGTCTCAAGAGAATTAAAAAGAGTGGCTAATTCACACTTACCATTGTGATACAGCTATATGGTAGTTCGTTGTATCATTTTTGAGTTATAACTATGTGAGCTTGGATTCAATATTTCCCACTCATACTCAAACCAATGCTTCAAAGATGCATGACTCCATAATAGGTTACATTTTACTAAGTATTCGACGAGTAAAACCTATTACCTCTTAGCGGAATATCGAAATAGGCCTTCTCCTTGCAATCCACCTAACTAGGAAATTTATTGCTGTAACTTATCTATCCCAAACTCCATGGAGGGCTTTGATCACATGCACTTGTTGAAAGTGCCATACCCTTCCCCTTTCTTCCATGCGTAACTTGATCGATAGTAGTTGCAATACGTACAAGTACTCCCATCTTTCCCTATAATTTTACAAAAATGTTTACTAAAAATGTTATATTTAAGTGCTGTAGGTGGCTTACCCATTGAGCCAGGTGGGCCATGTAAGTGGCTCGATATTTCTTCCTCTAACACTTCCTAGACATCGTATTCCCCTTCTTCTTCTGCCTCCTCATCGCTATCCTCTTGTGGCAACAATTGTCTTTATCCACTAGGATTCATATGCTCAAAGCCTGAGCGTTGTATAATCAAATCCTCTCACCGCTCGTTGGTAAAGTTGTAGATATCGTAATCCTCAACTTTAAAAAATTGCTTGGGTGCAAATTGTATAGATTTTCTCATATCACCTTTTCTAGAACCACTTTTCTTAAAAGAAGATGAAGCATGAAAAAAACTTGCCACTTTTTCAAATTATTATAAAAAAGAAAACACTGATATGGATAAAAGATATTAAGGAGTTCGTAAGCTATATAACAAAAAACATAAAAGAACATAGAAAATATTGATGAAAGCACATAAACTATTGAGGAGTTCACAAGTTATGTAATAAAAGGTATAGAAGAGCATAGAAGACTTATAATGAGAGCATGGAAAATAGCGCATGCACAGGAGTGAGTATAAATTTTTTTCTCGTAGATATTGAGGCATGAATTTATACAAATTCCTCATACCATTTAAAATTTTCTACTCCCTCACAACATTTAAATTTGAAAATTTGAATGCATTCACCTACACCTACAATCCTATAAATCTATGCATGAATTTATTTCAAACTGCCATTGCAAGGTTGCAAGCATTTGTCTGCATGAATTGTCTTACGGAAATTTTTTTCCTCTCCACCACCTACAAGCCTACAAATCTATACATGCATTATTTTCAAATCGTTGTTTAAATGATGCAGATATTTGTCTATTTCTACTGTTTTTATGCACGCCCGGTAAGCCTTCATTTTTTTTTTGCTTCTACATTTTCTTCTGCTTCTACTGGCCTACCCTAATCCTAGTTGATATTTTTTTTCAAACATTTTAGCTTTTGATTTACAGTTTTTTTTTTTTTTTTTTTTTATTGTCCGGCAAGCCAGAATCGAGGGGCTGTGATTTGGTTCACAACTGATTGATTCGGCCGAGCTGCACAAACCGATCAATAGCCCGCAAGCCCCGTAGGTTCTACCTGTCAGTGAACTGGTCCCACAAGCCTAAACCTATCCTTTTGGATTATTTAGCTAAGATAGATTGAATAGTTATTCAAATGTTAACTTTTAAATAAATATAAATAAGATATAAAATAAATATAAAAATATTTAAAAAAAAAGAAAATTAAAAAAAAATTTCTTCATTGATATCAATCATAATAAAAAGAAAAAGAAAGAAAGAAAAAAACACATCTAAGGAAAATAGGTGGTGAAGCATCACTAATAACTAAGAGAATATCGGGAAAGAATGAAAAGAAAGAATATATATAGAAAAATTAGAAATATGCATCCTGTAATGAGGAGAAATCAAACATTAAGTAGACATATGTGAACTCAAAGGTACAATTGGACAAATAGGTGCAATGAAAAGGGTACTCTATGTTCATCTTTATATATAAATATATATATATACGACGGAATAAATGTGCACCTACATACATGTGGTCAATAAGTAAGATTTTATAAATATATTATAGTATATTTCTTTGGCCAATTCTCAGGCACGAGCTTATCACTTTGAACGGGAGATGGGTCAAAGTCATGCTTTATTAGAAGAAGCCTTCTTATTAATATATAACATAATTAAAACCTAAAAGTAGAAAACATCATTGTACTAGTCTTGGATTGGGAAGTGCCTTGCCATGTAAAACATGCCCACCAACTGACAAGTCTTATATCCTTTTCGATTGGTTATATGTATTCGATATGTTTTGTTGATTAAATTCATAAGGAAAAAAAAAAAAAACGTTTTGTTAGGATGAAAAAGAAACATTTCATACTCTTAATATTAATTATGTATTTTATGAAAGAAATAAATATATAGATGGATAAGATAGTTCGAAAATTTTTATTAAATATCTTCTTCTTCTTTTTTTCCAATGATTATAATAACAACAAAAAAAAAAAACATCATTTATACCATTATATTATTTATTATTTTAACAACTATCCACATAATTTGTAAATGGGAGAACGAGGGATGTGGGCTTGCTAAATGTTTCCGCAATTACTTTTTATTTTTTTTAATTTTTTTTTTACCACCAAATGCTAATATGTTTATGGTAACGACTTCAAATCATTACTGGTAAGGTGGTAAGTGTTAAAAAAAAATGAATAAAATAAAATAATGAAACAATATTACGATAAATCATCGTGCGATTTATTAGATGATAATTACAACTCATTTATAATAGTGGATTATGCTCAACATTATTTTACTAACAAAAAAAAAAGATAATTTTCTTCTAATATCTTTTTTCTTATTATTAAAATAGTATGTGGAGAATTTGCCTTTTTCTTTTCCTCAAAATTTAGAAGAGGTGGGCAACAACCCATTGCTCTTGGTATGTCGAGTTCACCACCTGGTGGGTAGCAATACACCCACCCCAATTCATGTGTCACATTGCCATCATAAAACATCTGGCATGGTCCATCTATTTTTGCATGGCTAGCAAGCTATGTGGGAGGGCGAGGCCAGCAACAAGCCAAATTCTCATGCTTGTATTCTATTTCTTTTCTTTTCTTTTTTCTCAATTATTGGATATATTTGTATTATATTTCGTTTAAATCTACTTTGAAATAAATTTCAATACGTTTTATTATTATTTTTAAGAAAATTGCAAATCGATGTCACCATAAATTTCCCTGTGCAAGATTTAGTAATCATCATGGAAGCTTGGCATGTGTGTACTTCACCGTATGGGTTATTGCCATGTTTCATGACATTGTCCACCGTTTATTTTGAATCTTTAGGTATATACATTTTTTTTTTTTCCAGAGATGAGGATCAAAACTTGTTGAATACTAAAATCTATCTTGTCCGGTACAATTAAATAGGTTTCAAAATGAATATAAAAAATTGTTAGATAGATTTTTATTTTAAATATTCAAAACCTGTAGTTACAGGATTATAAATAGAATATAACTTTATAATACCCATCCTAAAACCCACCTAAATGTTGTATCTATGTTCCAAGTTCTAAGATACCTCATAGTTTCTTAATGTATGTAGGATACTTACCATGTATAATATTGTTAATAAATAAATTTTGATTTGGTAAATATAATAGAAATTCAATCATGTTGCTTAACTGTAATTCATTATTTTAGACCAACACTAAGTTTGAAGTCAAATGGCTCAATTCTCCAATTTTATACTAGTATTTGGTTTATATATATTACACTTTACTATTGTTTTGCATTTTTATTAAAATTTGTTATATCATAATAGTTAAAATTTACATTTCGAACCTAATTATGAATGTAGATATGAATAATTGATAATATATATATATATATATATATATATCAAGTTTAATAAATGTAAATTTTATTATAAATTTTGGCATATTTTCTCATGATCTAATGAAATATAGCATACAAGGTCCAGAGACTTGTTATTATAATCCACAAAATATTTATATTAAACTTATAGATATTTCTTCCAAACTCTCAAGTCATATTTTCTTTTAAGCTAATGAAGAATATCAAACTTGAATTTATAAGAGAAACCTAATTCGCGTTAAACATAATGGTCTTCAAATTTATGGGAAAAGAAAAATAAAGTTTATTATTTAAACATAAATCTATACTAGATCCACTTGTATGTTACAATCGTCTAGAATGCTAGCACCATTCCCACTTCTAAAACCATAAGACATAAAATGTCCCAAAGAGAAAGAGAGGTGAGTCATAAAGCATAATAGTGAAACACTACGTAAAATACACACAAATGACAAATTGCATGCATACCTAAATAATTACACTAACATATATACAATTACAAGTCCAAATATTTATCTTATTTTAGGTAGGATTGGTAAGTACAAACATATTAGGCATCTTAAATCATGACAATAGTCCTAGAGCTAGGTAAATCATAAAATCTTGGGAGTCCCATTGTCGCTTGAATAAAATGACCTCAAGAGTTAGAGTCATTTGGATCAAAATATCATAATAATCCATTTGGATGACAAGATTTTGAGAGTCTAAGATCAAAATCATATTAGCATCATCCACCAATAGTCTAGTTCACTATCAAAGTCTAAAATAACATCTTGAAGTTTCAAAACTGGAATTCAATTTGAAGTAGTACTCAACAAGCTCCAACTAGACTTAAGTGAACTCAATTAAACTCAATTCATCTTCTTTCAACTAAAATAATATTAATTTTCAAACTCAATCGGAACACGACAATATTTGAACTTTACACACCACTATTTGACCCAATGGACAAGTTCATCCTAAATTCTCAATTCATATTAGCAACAATTTTTCCAATATTGATACTTCACTTATCCACACATAGTAGCCTTGGTGCCTAAACTACTGGCTACTTCATCTTGAATGTTTAACCTACAACAAACGAACAATCAATAACTCAATTATATTAAAAGATCACTTCCTAACTTAATATATATATATATATATATATAACTTAAAATGCAACTTAAGCTACTCAAGCACAAGTATGTATGTACTTATGTATGTATAAAATACACAATTAAAACTATTGGTTAAGTATAGATAAGAGTGTGAATGGGTCAGACCTACTAGTGAGCAACTTAAATTTAGCTTAATATTTACTCGAGTTTAATATGGCAATAGTCAAGTCGAGCTCAAGCTTAAGTAGTTTATTGAGTCAAGTTTGAGTTTTGGATGTTTAGCGTGATTAGCTTACAAGCTTGAGTGGAATTTAAATGGTAATTGAGTTCAAGTTGAGTTTGAATATTGATACTATTTTAATTTGATGAAAAGTAAATTTTAGATAAATTGAGACTAAATGAGCTTCATTGAGTCAAGCTTCAACTTGCTTAAAACCTCTTTGAGTTGAGTTCAAGCTCAAAATTCTAATCTCGACCAAGTTCAAGTTAAGCATAAACTTTTGTCATTTCAACTTGGCTCTTTTACAACCCTAAGTAAAGTTATAATCCCTATACTTCGAAAGTAAAAAAAATGTTGTTATTCATGGTCCTATAAATGTCAGCTTTAAGGTAATAAAGTGGTATTTGCATTTTTCTAAAAAAAAAGTTATGGAGAGAAGAAGTCATACTTTAGGACTTTAAAGGGTGTATCAACATTGGATCAATAAAATTAGAAAAGGTTTTTCCACTATTTGTTCTTGGGAACAACAATGACACTTAAAACAAGTTGCACTACTAATGCTAAGGGTTCATGATCTAGTTTGCCTACGCCATCACAGCCATCATCATACTCCTGCAAGAGCTCCTCAGTGTCATTAAGTAGCTCTTCATCTTCACTCTCTACTTCCCTTTCAATTGCAATCATTATTATGTGGTTTAGACATTGGGTGGCTATGTACCAATATCCCAAACATTTGAGACATTTTATTTCCCTAATATATTTACCCACTAGTGTTTGCTCAATCTGTCTATTATCTGTAGTAATTGTAGTCTTTCCTTTTGCCTCTCATTTCCACTCTACTCTTTAAGTTTCAGTCTGATTCAATGCTTCCTTATAAGTTCTTCTATCATCATTACTTGTAACTCAACTACACCCTGCTAACCTAGATAAAGGGACTAGTGTTTTGAGTTATCTCTTACATTGCCTCTCCACCTTCAAAGCCATCTATATAGCACCATCTAAAGTATCAATCTTTTGTAACTAAAAAACATCAACTTCATATTTCAACCAGATAATGAATCAAGTAATAGTATACTCCTTTACCTCCACAACATCACAGCAAATCATGAGCATTTGAAACTATTTAACATAATCTTCTACACTCTATCCGCCCTACCTCAAACACTATAACTACATGTAAATTTCTTGCTTGTAATGCTCTGGCACAAAATGACCATGAAGTAATTGCTTCATCTCACCTAACTAGCTACGTTGCTCTCACCTAACCTCTTCCGGTCATCCTTAAGGTTCCTCTACCACAAAGAGGCATAACCCAAAAATTCAAGAGTTGTGAGTCACATTTTGGTTCCTTCATCGTAATCATAGCACTCAATGTTCTCAACCTTGTGCTCCCAATCTTCATATGCATCGGTAGAGCTTCCTCCTTCAAAAGTGAAATCTTTAATTTAATATGTTCCAAACCCTAGTTTTTGTGATTTTACCTAGCATTTTAATCATCCTCAAAGTTATCATCCTTACTCTCCTCCAATTCTTCTCTAGCAACCAGCATATTATGCCTATCACCATGGCCTTAGCCCTCCAGGGGACCAATCCCAGCATCCATATTTCATAGAGTCTCTATCAACTCTCTAAGTATTTCTTGCAATGATACATCACCATCACTATCAAACCTCTTATGATTCCTCTTAGCACTACCAATAGTACCCACTTGTATGCTCTCATTTGACATTTTAATAATTTAAGATAATAAGAAATTTTTACCTTCTTCATGTGCTCCAATAGCTACAACAATAATAAATTTCCTAACACACGTAAGAAAAACACCACGCGTTACTCTACATCAATCCCACATCATAACATGGCTCTAATACCAAATGATGATAAGCCTTAGGTCAATGACCATCGATTCACCACAAATCGACAAAGATAGGATTTTTTATGGTTTTTATAATTTGTGGAATAAAAAGAAATAAGAAACAGGTATGAATAACTTCCCTACAGATATGATGCACCACAAAGAATCAAACCATGCTTACTAATAATGATATGACACATAAAATTAGTGAATGGTTTGATCACCACAATTCTTGATGAAGAATTGATAAGATCTAAGGTTTAAGAGAACGATCAAGGAAAAAGGTGTATTGGTCAATAACAATAAAAATAATGTCTTACATCCTTTAATATTTTGTAACTAGGTCTAAATAAGGGTAAAAAAGTAATTAAAATAAAGTTTACAACGTAATTAAGAGATTTGAATAAGATAGGAAAAAATAATAAACAACATAGTTAACATGGTTACCAACATGGTCATATAGCCAACACGGTTACCAACACACCTGTGTTGGTGACCATGTATCTCTTTAATCTTTTGGTGAAATGTTGAGTGAAATTATTAAAATAGCATGATTTTCTAGAAATTTCAGCAAGTTTGATGAACATGATGAGTGCGCTTGATAGTGTAAATGGTGTTCATATGATTTTTTAAGCATGTTCTTACTTTAGGTATTTTTGGTTCTTAAAATGTAATGAGATTCAAAATTTTGGGGTCAATGCTCTTATAATTTTTCAAAAATTTATTGAATACTCTTAATTTATTCTCCATCTTATGGGATACCTAAACCGTTCTTGAGGAAAAACTTCTTTTGATTCATTTAGATGAGCAAAACTCATAAAATGCAAGTTTTTTAACAAGATTTGAACTAATGAGATTTTCAAATTGATTAAAGGTAGTAGATTATTTCTTTATTAACAAATTTCCAAAGTCACAGAGTATAAACATCATAATTGAATCAAAAGCTTTTAGATCAAACACTTTTCTTGATTTGATCTTTCTTAGAGGTAGGAACTTGATAGCAAAGTGTTTGTGGATGAAATAACATTAAATAAGGAAATAAAAGTAAATAAAAATAATAATTAGTAAAATAATAGAATAACTTAATCTTGGACCGATCCACCTTTGGAACAAATTGGCCCAATCATGGCTTGCATGAGCTAAATTAGTTTGGCCCTAAACAATTTTGATAAGATAACATGGTTATTTTAATTTAATTAATAATATTAAGTAATAAAAATAACTAAGAAGATTAATTAATTAATTAATTAATTGAGTGAATAATTTTGACCTTAGTTAACATGTGGACCAAATCAATCCAAACTTTAGTTCAACTAAACCGAACTAGTTCAGCTTGAACTAACCCCCAATTCAATTAAACGGAATAAATTAAACTAGATTATTAGATAATAATAATTAATAAAAATAATTAGTTGAATAAATTAATAATTAGTAATAATGAACTTTAATTAATTAATCTAATGGGACAAGTTTAATTCTAAGATTGCATTGGACTTTCTTTTCCCTTGAGGGTCCACTTCCCTTATAAACCTTAACTAAGTCTAATTCATTCAATATATGACTAAGTGATAGAATAAATGGAGTAGGTTAATGAATCATAATACTTAGACTAAGATTTAATATTGCATTTAAGATCATTAAGTAATAACTTATTATTTTCCTAACAAGCAATTTACTAGTTGAAATTTAGGAATTAATCAATTCCTAAATCAAATTTGCTATGGCTTATAGGTATGTAGTAACCTTACATGTTGTGTGTACTTTTTAAGTAGAAATTTGAACCAAATTAATACATAAACTTGACTAAACTAATTGAGTTTTGTTCGCGTATGGCTATTTTGATCTAGCAAGCAACACCTTTGTACTAAAATTACATTTATAGGCATGATTACTAATAAGTGTGTAAAACTACACACTTATCTTAGCTAAATCTCCATTAATTATATGTGATTTGAGTGAAAAAAAAAAAGTAATTTGCACTTAAATAAGTTTTTAAATTAAATCTAATTGATTAATACAACTAAACAATCATTTTAGAGCAATTTTAGCACAATTACATGGTATTTCTAGCAAATACTTAGTATTTTTCAAGTGTTTGTGTAGGTCCACAAGGCTATCAATCGAATGGTAGCCCCTAACATTTGATTGCCATTGCAAATAGAAGATGAATCAATTTCTAAAGGCTACCAACTAGGTGATAACTTGCTTACCATCTTACTAGTAGAATATTTCAAGAGCCCATTAGATGCCCTCCAAAGGCTAAGGAAACAATGGAGTACGTAAAATTCATAAAACCATTTCTATCTACTACCATCCAGATGCTAGCATCTACCTATCAAACGGTAGGCTCAAAACCCTAATAAGGGTTTTAATAAACCGCACCATTTTCTTAACCCTAGCACATTCTAAAGCCACCATGTGTCTATTAACCAACGAAACAATAGCTACTATCTAGATGGTAGGTTACATTTATAAAAACATGCATCTTCTTCCCAATCGAAAAAAAAAAGGGCAACCATTATAGTAATTTTATGATGTCATGGAAAGCATTTTTCTTGTATTCATATACCTTTAGTGTAGATTTTACTTTTCTTTGTAATTTTTAGCTTTTAGAAGCATGATATTGTGTTGGGTGTGATTGTGGAAGTTTAACTAGTTCCATAAATAATTAGAGAGACTCGAGTATAATACGACTAATCACATGTTGTTTGTTATCATGAGTGACTTACATGGGCAACTAATCTCGTGCTATTTGTTACCATAACTGCCATTATCAACTTAACAAGCTCTAAATACCATAATTGGATTTGAAAACCTCAAATGGATTTTAGGATTCCTAATTTGAAAAGGTCATACTTGTGAATTAGGATACCATAATCTTGATACTCACCCAATCCTTATGTAGTTAAAATTGTAGCCTAATTCTAACCAAGGTAGTTGAGTTGTGACAAGACTCTCCAATTTACCTACAAAGTATAGATGAGAGATTGGTGATACAATACTTTTGCTACATGATAGGACCACCATGCAAAATATAAATATATTTAATTTCAGCCATTAAGAAGCATTAAATATGCATAATATTATGGAAGATTATTGAGTAATGGATGTTTTTAAGTTCCTTGATCTATAAATACTCCACCAACTTAATTTTACACAAGAATAGCACTCTATTTGCAATCAATACTCTTGTTCTCTAGCTCATCAAATTATTTGTCTCTTGTACTTACATTTGTAATTAATTAAGAGAGAAACTAGCATAGTGCAAAGTGTTCATAAACTTGCCAATTTGCAAAGTGGGCACTATACTTGTATCTTGTCTTTTAAGACATTATGTGTAGGCTCTTAGAGTCATTGTAATTTATGAAGATTAATAAAGTTTGTGAAGTCCTCAATTGGAGATGATGTTGTGTCCATGGAGAGTAGGGGCATCTGAACTCCGTGGTAAATCTCAAGCTTGATTTCTCTATCCCATTTCTTTTACTTTCCCCTATACTTTATTTGTTACATTTGATTGCTCTTATATTGATTTATTAGTTATCAACTTGATTAAATTGAAAGTTTAGCTAAAAATTGCAATAAAGCTCAATTCATACAAACCCCACCCCCCCCCCCCAAAAAAAAAAAAAGTTCTAGCCTATTATTTCATTTTGTATTAGAACTAATCTCTAGTTGTTTGCTTAATTGCTCGTTAGAGTAAAGATCATAGCCTTTAATGTACTACACTTTCAAGAAGGTTAAGCTATAAATAGATCGCCTCTCATAACCGATAGCAACTATCCCTATTAAAAATGTAGAATGAAGATCTTCCTTAATGCATAAAATAAATTGCTACATAATGTTTTGAAAAAGGGCCAATCAAAATAGAAAAACAAATGGGAAAAAAAAAAAAAGCATTATGATGATGATGATTGGAAGAGACTTGACTTTAATGAAACAATTATGAATATATATTATATTGTGTTATAAATAAAAACGACTCCAATAGAACATGTACAAGTACATGTAAGAGTGCTAAAGAAATTTAGGATAAGCTACAATGTACATATGAAGGGACTTCTCGTGTTAGAGATACCAAAATAAGCTTACTTTGTGGTTAATTTGAAAACTTCAAGATGGAATCTAATGAGACAATTGATAAAATGCACAATTGGTCCATCAATATTGTTAATAATTAGAGTGTCCTTAGCAAGATCTTTTCTATTGTTGAAATTAATAGTTAAATTCTTAAGTCTTTGCTAAAGGATCGAGAAGCTAAGAGACTGGCCATTGAAGAGGCTCGTGATCTTAAAAAAAAATGTCAAAAGAGTAACTTCTTGAAACCCTCAAGACGCATAAAATGATCAAAAAGCAATGAGAGGATTCTAAAAAGAAGACAATAGCCCTCAAAGTCTCAACTCCAAACTCAAGTGATGATGAGAGTGATAATGATGAAGAGTTAGCCATGGTAGTAAGGAAGATTAAGAAGTTGAAGAAAGAGGACACCAAAACCCATCCAAATCTAAAAGGGAGAAGAAAAAAGTACTTATATGCTTTAAATTCCATAAGTCATGCCACACCCAACAATATTGCCTAACGCTCAAAAAGGCCAACAAGTAAATAAGGACAAAAGTAATGGTTGCTACTTAGAGCAATGACGACTCAAGTGATTTAGATGAGAAAGTATGCTTCATAGCTTTTGATGATGAGGTATGCTCAAGTCACTCCAATGTTCCTATAATGAATTAATGAGAATGTATGATGAATTGTGCCAAGAAATGGTTAAAGTGCAAAAGAAATATCATGCTTTGAAAAAGATGATGAAGGAAGTAGGTAATGAGCTAGATGTGTTTAAGAATGAAGGTAATAAAATAAATGATAAAAATGAAAAGTTAATGGAGGACAATGAATACATGAGATTAGAGAATGAAAAATTGAAAAATGAAAATGAAGAGTAATGTAAAAAGATTGAGGAATTGAGTAGAGCTAATGAACTGTCAAAAGATGTGAAATAAGTTGAAAAATGAATGCAATCAACCGAAAAATGAAATGTGATTGTTGATAAGCTAGAGAAGCTTGAGACAGAAAATATGATCTTGAAATCTAGCTTAGAAGAGTCAAAGGAAACCGTATCTAAATTCATCAAAGATTAAAAGAATTTGGAGACAATCTTAAGCCAACAAAGGGTAGGATTGAACAAAAGTAGAATTGGCTATGGTGAAAACAATAAGTATAAGCCCTACAAAAGTTATTTTGTAAAAGCCATAAATAGGACTTTTAATTATTGTGGGAAATTTGGCCATATTGCACAAATTTGTGCAATAAGAAGAAATTCAAATGTGAGTCTTAAGCAAGATGGTTTAGGTTCTTGAGGAACAAGTATATAATATTGCTATTAATAACCCAAAGGATCCAACCTCTAATGAGTACTAAAGAAATGATTTTCTGCTTTTGTAGGAACTTTCAAAGTGGAGTAATAAATGGTACTTGGATAGCGAATGCTTAAAGCATGTGACAAAAGATGCCTCTAAGTTTTCTACTAGAAAGCTATAATTCTTAGTAAAGTAACATTCTTGTTAATAATTATTTAACAATTAAGAATGTGTTATTTGTTGATAACTTAAAGCATAATTTACTTAGCAATAGCAATTGTGTCATGTAAGATATAAGGTCACATTCTTATCATCCAAGTGTTATATCAAAAGAATTGATAATGACTAAAGTTATTTTGAGGGGTATAGGTAAGGAAATATCTAGAAAATTAAATTTGATAACTTTTCAAATTCAAGTGAAACTTATCTATCTGCTCCAAAAAATAATAGTTGGTTATGTTATCAAAAATTAAGATATGCCAGCATGAAAGTTATCTCAAAACTTGTTAAAAAAGACCTTGTCAAAGATTTATTGAAAACTGATTTTCAAAAAGATAAGGTCTACTAAGCATGTTAACAAGGGAAGCAAACCAAAACCTTTTTTTTTAATTTAAAGATGCTATCTCTATTTTTAGGCCACTTTAACTATTAAATGTGAATTTATTTGAATATACTCGAACTATGAGTTTAGGTGGTAAGAAGTAAGAAATACACTTTGGTTATTGTCAATGATTTAACTAGATACACATAAACCTTCTTTCTTGCAAATAAAGATGAAATTAATCATATGTTCTTTAAATATTTTAGGAAGGTCCAAAATGAAAAAGATCTTACATTTACCACCATTAAAAGTGATCATGGGGGGAGAATTTAAAAACTTTGAAATGGAAGAGTTTTGTGAATAAAGTGGTATACAACACACCTTTTCGATACTTAAAAGTCCATAATAAAATGGAGTTATTAAAAGGAAAAATAGGTATCTAATTGATATGGCTCGAACTATACTTTGTGAAAATTATTTACCAAAATATTTTTAGGTTGAAGCCACTATTACAATTGGCTATATTTCAAGGCATGTTTTCATAAAAGCCAACTTTATAGAAAATACCCTATCAGCTTTAGAAAGGCAAAAGACCTAACATTCTTATTTTCACCCTTTTAAAACAAATTGCTACAATTTAACTAACAGTAAGGAGCAACTAAGTAAGTTTGATTCTAAATCCAATAAAGCTATTGCTCTTGGTTTTTCATTGATTAGCAAAGCATATAGGTAAGTGGTTGAAGAATCTATTTATGTTGTGTTTGATCATTCTATAGCCATCTTGCATAAGGATTCTTCAAACAAATTGGATCATATAAGTGCTCAAATGGATAGCATTAAATTAGATAGTAATCGATCAAAAGCTCTTAATAGAGAAGTTTCTAAGGAAAATTACAACTTGAATCAATCTAGTAATATATACCTCTATATGGAATGGTGGTTTGTTAAAGATCACCCTATGGACCTAATTATGGGAGAACCATCTAACAGGGTATTAACAAAATCATCCCTTAGGAACATGAGCAATCTGGCATTCCTATTTCAATTTGAACCTAAAAATATTAATGAGGCTCTGAAAGATGAATTTTAGATTCAAGCAATGCAAGGGGAGCTTAACTAATTCGTTAGAAATGACATATGGGATTTAGTGCTTAGGCTTAAGGATAGATCGGTAATTAAAACAAAATGGGTTTATAGAAATAAGTTAGATGAAACTAGAATAGTAACTAAGAACAAGGCTTGTTAGTGGTTAAAGGATATAATCAAGAAGAAGGAATAGATTTTGATGAGACCTTTGCCATGGTTACTAGACAAGAAGCTATAAGAATGCCTTTAGCATTTGTCACTTTCAAGGATTTCAAACATTCTTAAACGGATGTTAAAAGTGTATTCTGGGATGGCTTCATTAAAAAACAAGTGTATGTTAAGTAACCACCGGGTTTAAAATATAATGAATTCTTTGACCACATTTTTAAGCTTAACAAAGCACTCTATAGACTCAAACAAGCTTCAAGAGCTTTGTATAAAAAGTTAAGTAGCTTCTTGGTAAATAGCAATTTTTCTAGGGTTAAACTTGGCATAATGTTGCTTATCAAGAACCAAAAGTCAAATATGTTAATTGTTCAAATTTATGTAGATGACACTATATTTGGGGCTACTTGCATGAATTTAATGGATGGGTTTGTAGAATGCATCAAAATGGAATTTGAAATGAGTACAATGGTGGAACTCAATTATTTTCTAGGCCTCTAAGCTAACCAAAAAAAAAAATGATGATGGAACCTTTGTCAACCAAACTAAACTATGTATATTAAGGAGCTCTTAAAAAAGGTTCAAAATGCAAAATTGTAAAGTTAGGTCAACCCTCATGAGCATTACACTAAAACTTGATAAAGATGAAAATGGAAAATCAGTATGTGAAAAGTTTTATATAGAGGTATAATAGATAGTTTACTATATTTAATCGCTTCTAGACCTGATATCATATTTACCATATGTCTATATGTTCAATCTTGCCATAAGGAATTTCACTTGAGTGATGTAAAATGCATCTTCAAGTATTTAATGGACACCACCGAAATTGGCTTATGGTATAGAAAGTTTACTTCTTTTGTACTTATAGGATACTTCAATGCCAATTTTGTCGAGTATAAAGTTGATCAGAAAAGTACAAGTAATATATGTCACTTTTTTAGTAACTCATTAGTGTCTTGGTATTCAAAGAAGCAAAATTTAGTATTATTATCAATTGTCGAGGTTAAATATTGGCTATTAATAGTTATTGTACTCAAATCCTTTAGATGAAACAAACCTTGCATGATTATGGTTTAAATTTTGAAGAAGTTATAATATGATGTAATAACACAAGCAGTATCAATTTGACTAAAAACCTGATCTAACATTCAAAAACTAAGCATCTTGAAATTTGACATCACTTTATACGTGATCATATCCAAAACAATGATATATACTTAGAATTTATTGATATTAGCTATCAAATTGTTGATATTTTACAAAATCTTTGAGTGAGGATCACTATTACACTTTAAGAAGGGAATTGAGAATGATCATACAAGATGAATGCTAAAACTCAATGAACCAAACTAGTGATTTTTACTAAAAATCAAATAATCAATTATTAAACTAACTCACAACATGATATTTAGTTCAAGAAACTTGGTTGCATAATTTTTATGCATCACCTTGATGTTTTCTCTCTTGCTGTGTTCAATTGTCCTATTTCTAGCTCATTAGGGTGCTTTTAATTTTCAAGTGCAAATACTTATGAACTCTTGCAATTTGTGCCATTTGTGTGCTCTCACATGTTTATTAATGCTATTGAAATTTGATTGAGTGATTAAATTAGCTTGGATATGATCTTATGCACGCTTAATCTCTTAGACCCCCAAAATGACTCTATTTAGGCTTCAAGGAACTTTCATGGTACTTTTATATTTTCTTGAATCCTTTGGCTTGCTCCTATTTCTATGAGGTATATTTAAGCTATCCAAATTTGTTTGATTGATTAATTTGGCTTGAATTTGATTTTGTGTGCATTTAACTTATATGACATCCATTAGCTCTATGTTGCTATAAAAGTTTAGGTAATGTTTCTATGAATGATTGAGTTCTTTGGCTTGTTTACACTTCTTTATAGTTTAAATGTACATTTGCAACTTGCTTGAAGTGTTGGTTTTTCTTAATAAGTGATTTAGTGTAAATGTTTTGTGATCTAGACCTTTATTTTAGTTTGAAAGTGTTTTCGGCACCTAAGAGGAAGTCAAGAAGTGAATTTAAGAATTACTAACTTCCACACAATGTTTATGGTTCCAACTAGTTATAACTAGCTTGACTTATTAGTTTTTCCAAATTGCACTTTAGAACCAAAGTAGTCACTTCTCAAATTACTTAATTTCATATGCATTTCTCACTTTCAAATGATGTCATTCAATGATTAAAACTTGCTTAAAGCTTGATAACGTATTATGTATAATCTGTAGAATTTCACACTACTAACCGAACTATAGCATGATTTCCATCCAAATGTTAGTGTTCATAAGAAGCATATAATTCTTCACATAATACTGATTGGTCGATAACATCATTAGTGACTAGCCAATAACTAAAAAACCTACAAGTTAATTCTACAATGTTTATGTTCACCCCTTCATCTCATCACTTTCTCTTTTCATTCATTCTCTCTCTTGACTCATTGCCCTCTCATAAACCCTAACCCTCATCTCTCATTCTCTCATTAATCTCCATAAAAACTCTCACTTTCTTCCACAAATACACTCCTTTTTCTTCCAATCTCTCACACCCTAACCCTATCTTCTTCAATCTCACACACTCTCCCTCTTCTACAAACCCTAACTTCTATTTTGCCTACTAAGTTTCTAATAAAAATCCTAACTCCGCTCCATGGCTTTAAAGACTAAATTTAGAAGGGCTCTACACACCGGTGGTAGCACTAGCTATGATCATCATCTCTTATTGAATACTGTACATGTTGCAAGGTATGACAAATATTTTAAAAATCTTCCAATAGATGTAGGCAAGCACTTTGACATGGAAGTTTTACATTCTATGGGTATCACTAACATGCTGGGGTTAATATTGAATAAAGTGTTGAATTTTATGCGATTTCCCATTCTTGTCAATGATGCAGATGTTAGATATTTTTATAGTAATTTAATTGACAAAATAGATAATAAAGGAAACATGGGTGAGGGAATGGATTCAAAAGATCATGTGAGACAAAATTTATACACATGTGTTTTTGAAGCCTGGATTGAAATTAACCAAGAAAACATATGTGAGTTTTTAGGTGTAACTCCTACAGGTTATGCATATATGAACGAATTTGCTCAGAATACCATTTCCTTTTATAAGAAAATCTTTGATGTTAGAGATGTTTGAGATAACTAGAGAAATGCACATAATTTGAGGGTAGTTTGACTACCATTGAATTTTATAGTTCTCCACTTCTTTATTGTGTATAGCTATGCCCATAAGAAAGGCCAACACCCTTTATGTTACCTAGGGCAATTTGTGGATTATGGGAAATATCCTAAGAAACAAAAAAATACATTACTTTGATTTGATTTTCCATTTTTTCGAAAAGGTAACCAATAGACTAAATAGACAATTTTTACTTTCGGGGAGATTAGTCACTTTACTCTTATAACACAAAGGGGCTGAATTTTAGGTTAAATCTAGAGTTCCTAAGCAAGATGACCCATTTACTTTGGAAAGTATTCCTGAGGGGGTTGGAAGAAAGAAGGTTGAAGGTGGATTAGGAAAAAGCTCTTATCCCATGTGAGAGGTGGAATTGGAACTCTCCTTAACTTAAATGATGAGCCAAATAGTGAGGGGGAGCCAAGTGAGCCAATTGGTTTGGGGGAGCTAAGTGAACCTACTTGTCATGGTAATGATACTATTGGTGTTGGTGAAGCCCTACCCTTTCGACCCTCCTCTTCTTATAAGCTTTCCTCCCTTTGTGATCACTTCACTGTTGAGTTCTAATCCTTTTGTGATCACGTAATCTTTTAGTTTACCTCCTTTTAGGATACCGTAACCTTTTGTCTAGACGCTATGGATGTTAGGCAGAATACTATGCTTGAGCAACAACAAGCCTCCTATGATCAATTCTAGAGTCACTATGTTCTGCCTCTACCTCCACCTTCTTCAAATGACTTATTTCTTCTATGTTTTGATTTGACTATGTTATGTTTTATGTACTTGGACTTGGCCATTGGTTGCTATATTTCTTATGTTATTATTATACTTAGTTGCTTATGACCATTTTAGCTTTATTCTTTTGTTGATTGGGCCTATGGCCTTCTCTTATCTATGTTTTGATTTTCATTTAATGTTTAGCTATGTTATTAGTGCTGTTGATGTATAGGTTCCTGATATTTAGTCGTTTTTGCAGTTATGTGCAAGTAAGCTATTGTTGTAGCTTGCTAATGGCAAGTTTTGTGTTAATAGTGTAGTTTGGTTGTATGCTTGCCTTAGTTTCTCTTTTCTTAGTTTTCTTGTAGGTGGCATTCTTCTTTCCCTTAATCACTTAGCACTTAACTTGTCATTTTTTTTTAGATGAGGCCAAATGAGGAGAAAAATTGACTCTTAGATTCAATTTCATAGTGCTTTTCATACAAGTTAAGTTTGATTTTGAAAACAAATTCTTTAGACTCCTCAAAGGTTTGTATCTTAATATTCTTTAGTTTCCCTCTAATGTAGTATCAATCTTTCGAACCTAAACTTGAAAATTCTTTAGAAACTAAAGTACTTAATTTAGGGAGAGTACTTAGCTTATGGGGAGTTGGTTTTGCAAAGTCCTATTCTCATAAAAAATGGAGAGATCATTAAATTAATAGGTTTATAATTTTGATGAGACAAAACTTAACTTAACAAGTTGAGTTAATTAACTAAAACTTAATTTACCTTAATCAATTGTTGAATTCATCTCATTAGTTTATTCATTTTTTTACTATGAATGGAATGCATCTATGTGGATGGAATGTTAATAGAAAATATAAATATATGCATATGTGTTTATGTTTAGAGTATTTTGAAAGTTTGCAAAGGTACTAAACTTCATCAAAAGCTATTAATTAGATGGTAGTGCTTGTGACAACTGGTCAGTGGTGATTTTTCTTCAATGGATGAAACCTTAACCTGCTAATTAGACAGTAGCAAGGGTAACGTCTAGTTGGTAGGAAGTCTAGACTTTCTAAACTTTCTATGGGTTTAGAGCTTTATACTATCCCCAATACCATTTAAAGACTAGAAGAAACACCCAATGTTTTGCTTCCACCTACCAAACATTAGCCTGACTAGTAATCAAATGGTAACAACAAAAACTAGCCATTACAAAGCATTTAATGCGTGAATTATGGAAGATTATGGAGTAATGGATTTTTTTTAAGTTCCTCAAGTTATAAATAATCCACCAACTTAATTTTACACAAGAATAGCACTCCATTTACAATCAATACTCTTGTTCTCTAATTGATCAAAGTATTTGTTGCTTGTACTTACATTTGCAATTAATCAAGAGACAAGCTAATATAATGCTAAGTGTTTACAAACTTGTAAAATTATAAAGAGTGCACTATACTTGAATCTTGTGTTATAAAACATTATGTGTAGGCTCTTACAGCCATTGTGATTTGTAAAGATTAGTAAGGTGTGTAAAATTCTCGATTAGAGGCAATGTTGTGTCCATAGAGAGTGAGGGGCAATCTAAACTCCACATCAAATCTTGAGCTTGATTTATCGATCCCTATCTCTTTTACTTTCCAGCACTTTATTTGTTATATTTGATTGCTCTTGTAATGATTTATTAGTTATCAACTTAACTAAATTGAAAAATTGGCTAAAAATTGTAATAAAACTCAATTCACCCTCTTCTTAAGCTCTAGCCTATTATTTCATATCAGACACCAATTACCCTTGTCATGTTTTTTGCAGTCATAAGTACTTCTATACTATTTTACTGGTTTATTTAGACTTAAATATATATTTCACTAGAATTTCTTGCTACATTAGATGTAAGACCATGTGTGGTGACATCATGTGTAATATGCGGTTACTACTGTACTAAGTTTGCTATAACTCATCCTTTTAATATTTTCAAGTGATGGCATCTATATAGATTATACATATAATTCACTTGGTTAAAAATTTGATAATGAGCTTAAGGATGGCAGAAGAGATTCTAGCAACAATATTTAGATGCGCATATGACACTTTGGCCATACTTGGCCTTGTTATCATTGCTATTTAGTATTGTTTCACTTTTAGTTTATGGGACCCATTATACTATTGAGTGTGTTTTATTCTATGGAATTTGGTATTTTGTTGACTTTCGAGCCCTTTAGACCAAGGACAATTATGAGTCTAAACTAAGCACGGACTTGATGTTTTTCAATAATTATCCTTAATTCAAAGTTTTCAAAAGTATTTACTTTTTTTCAACAATTTAAAAAAATTAATGAAGGATTTTAGTACGGTAAAATGGGATAGAAATAAACTTTGATTATAAAAACGCCTAAGCCTATTATACTTAAGTCGAATATGAAGAATTCTATGATATAGTTACTCAAAAATGACTATATAATATTGTCACTTCTTCAATTATAGTAAAATCTCCCATGTTATAGTAAAAACAATGCCCATTGGATGCCTTGTTAATGGAAGCTTTAAAAAAGAATGTATTTTATTACATAAAAAAATTAAGTGAATTGTAAATAAGCCATGCAAACTATTAGTAAGGAAAAATCAACTTTCTATACTTTTTTTTATAACTTTTGAAAAATATGAATAAAGAGTCCAAACAGCTACTAAATGCCCATAATTTTAGGGTGTTCAAGTAATATGTTTTACAATTTCAACAAATAAAATATCTTATAAGAATAAACAATAATCATGAAATATTTCCCAAGTGTAATGAATAGTTTTTTATGATACCTCTTAAAATAGCCTATATATATATATATACTGTTGCCATTCAAATAAATATATTTTATGGATGATTTGAATATAGCATTCAAGAAGGGGAAGCTTCGCCTCGTCACTGGAATATCAAATTCTGGCCACCAACCAACGCAGGGAAATGCAGGGAAACCATTGATTGTCATCCATGACAAGAAACGCAAGGAACGTGCCATCAGGATCCTCGCCGCCCAATAAAGAAAGAAAGAAAGAAAGAAAGAAAGAAAGAAAGAAAGGAAGGAAGGAAACCTCATTGGAGGGACAATTACTAAAACTGGTGGCCACCTGCCGATTTATAAACATCTGACGGTTTGGGACACTAAAAAGAATGAAGAAAATCCAATGGTCAAGATTAATTTTTATTATAAATAATTCAATGCTTTAAAATTCAACAACCGTTAACTTACCTTAATAGGACTCAGCATTACGCCCGTCGTAGTGGAAACACACGTGTCCATCTAAATGTGGAGAGGCCTTAGTTAAGAGTACGCATGCCACCTAGTGATGGGGAAATCACGTGAAAACAATATAGGTGATTCAGTCACCAGTCACGAGCTGCGTAACTTCAATCGGTTTCGTTCACCGCCTACTAATTGGAGTGGGCCTTATACCGCATTATGTGTTTGCTCGGAGTGGATCATTGTAGGCAAGATATTTTTTTGGAGTAAGGATGCAAGACGACCAAAAGTCTAAACGATTACGGATTGCTATATTAAACATGATATATAAACACTTTTTTAGAGTAGTTTGCGTACAAGGCTTGTTATATTTATTAAGAAAATATATACACTAACCTTAAAAAGAGTTTTATACCTCCTATACATCTAGGAATGCAAGCATGATCAAGTCATCATGTTATCTTATAAGATTATCCAAACCTATTTTAAATCCTATAAGATTTTTTATCAAGTATCTGAAATCCGTCTCAACCCTATAAGATTTTTTATCAAGTATCCGAAATCCGTCCCAAAGTTTATAAGGTTCCAATAAGCAATTCAATTCCCAACCCGTTACCCATTAGTATTTTTTAAAAAAAATACATATATTCTATTGTTAGTTTTAAGTTCTTACTTATTTATTATGACTATTTTTGTAAAATATAGTTTATACTCTTGCAAATAAATAATACTTGCACTTTCAACTTATCAAGTTCAAAATGAAAACTCGATAAGAACCCAACCCCAATAAGAAGGTAGTAACAGCCAGCTATACTCCACTTTCCTATTCTCTTCATATCATTATCAAAAGTAAAATTTCAATTGAAACAAAATCTACAAACCCCACATATGCAATACTTAGTAGACTCCACTCACTCCACTATCTAAGTCTTTGGCCAAAAGAAAGAAAAAGACTCCATTATCCTTCATTATCTTAACTCTTGTTCACGCACTCAAGTCTTAGCTTAAGCAGTCATGAGTTACACCACTCAACAATCACATGCTTTGTCTCGCACTCTGCTCTCACTTCTCGACAGTCGACACTCGGATGTTGGATTGGAACGGAGACATGGACTTTTGTTGGCCGCTATAAGCACTGCTAACAAGTAGACTCCACCCACTCCACTGTCTTTGCACTTTCACCAAACCGACAATCGAATAAAGAGAGAGAGAGAATTAAGAGCCTAGAGGGGAGGGTGAGAAGTGAGATCTGAGATGAGATGATGTGAGGACAGTGAAAAGGAACAGATCACAGATCTAAAGTGAAGGCTGATGATGGTTGATACTTGATGGACAGCAAACGCCAGAGGAAGTGGAAGGCCAACCGATGATGACGAGCTCAATAAAGATTAGAGAGAGTAAAAGAGATGAGGTTTTTTTTTTTTAATTTTGGCTAGAGTTGCATTTTGAATTTTTTATTTTGTTTGAGAGTCAGAGAGATGACAAATGAGGGCTTCCACTTCCTAACCATGCCCCGTGCCTCCCCTACCTCACACAATCACATTAACATTTTTTTTTAAAACTATTTAATAAATATATACTAATATATATTTACTTGATTGTAAAAAATAATAAATAAGTTTAGGTTCCCAACGAGTTTAATATTTTTCCAATTACTCATCCCAAACCCTATGAGTTTAAAAAAAAAAAAAAAACCATAACTCGTCCTAAAGTCTATAAGGTACTACTCTATAAGGTTTTAAAATAATGACCATAGTTTCATTAATATCCAAGCAACATAATTGAATGCACCTCTTAACATGCTTATTTAATCAAATGTCACAAACTCTAATGATGATAAACACATTTTTATTACTTAAATTGACATGCTAATTTAATCAAATGTCACAAAGCATGAGCACGTGCAAAATTATTGATAAGACACTTTCTTCAAATTCCATTCATTTTGTTTGAATAAAGTATATTCAATCACTTATTTTTTTCACTTTTGAGGAAACTTTCTTCAAATCTCATGTAATGTAGGACATTAGAAAATGAAGCACTTCACTTTGTTCAAATCTCATCAACGAGTTTGTTTTGTCTTAGTTCCCAATTCTACTTTTGGTTTGAATCTTACAAAAAAGATTTGAAGGAACTCCACTGTTATTAGAATACTCAAACTTCTAATATAATGTTTGATCCTAGTATCATTATTAATCCAACACTAAGTTTTCAATATATCCAAGTTTCATTTAAGCACTTGTTTATATAATTTCAAACTCATAATTGGTAATTGATACAATATTCTCTCACTAGATTACCAATTATGTTAACCATGAATACCAAATGTGAAGAAGCATAAGAAGATGTATCATTAGATTTGAACCACTTTTTGTTGTAAATGTCTCAAAGTTATAAAAAGTGTGCTAGATGATTTTATACTTCTCCATGTCATAATCGGGCAATCAAATTACATTATCATAACTAAAAACCAACTAAGTTGATTTTATATGGATAGCACTTATTATGATTTTATACTCATCCTGATTTCATGAATATTTATAAAAGACAATCCCATTAACTCTTATTAGAAAAGACACCACTTCTATATTCTTATAGATAGAATCCATTCCAAATATATTCGAATATTCAATATAAGACCATTTCATTAACAGAAATTGAAATGTCACATCATCTCAATTACTAAGGCATATGAATTCCCAGTCAATATAATTTGTTTTTACACCTTAAACTTTTAAGGAAAAAGTACACTTTTAATCTTCAATATTTACTTATTTTTCCATTTAGATCCTTAACCCCCCTTTTTTTTTCTTTTATTTAAGTCCTCAGCCTTTTTAAAGCCTTACAAAAATAGGACTTTCGTCAAATCCATTAAAATTTCCATCTATACATAATATGTGTTAGCTTCAAATTAGTCCAAAAATAATTGATTTAATAAAATGATAATATTAAATATATTTAATTTCATAATATAATAATAAATATATTTAATTACATAATATAAAAAAATTAATTAAAAAATTAAAAGTAAGAAATGGGGGTTGAAAAATTTTATATAGACCCTATTCACCTAAACCAATGACCCTAATGCTAATAAGATGTTAACACATGCCTAAGATGAATGGAAAATTTAATGGCTTTAACAAAATTCCTACTTTTGTAAGTTTTTGAAAATGTTAAGGCTTCAAATGGAAGAAAAAAAAAAGGTTACACAAATAGAAAACTAGGTAAACATTAGGCACTTGGTGGTGTTGTAAATTTCTAGGGTGGTTAAATTACCTACAAAAAGAAATAATTGGGCTAGTGAGGGTACCAAAGGTTGTTCTAGTGTAGCAACTTCGATGCCTAAGTCAACATAGGAGTATAGAATGCTAATAAGCGTAAAGTGTATGTAAGGATGGAGAAAACTTGAAATCCTTTACCATGTAGTCTCATTTACTATTTATAGAGGATGAGACTAAGCTTTACTTAGTGAGTACATTCATTATCCTAAGATTTGCTTCAAATATTAAGGAGGATGAATCTTTGACCAAGATCTTTCCTTATCCTCTTAAAGTTTTCTTCACTTCCTTATCTAGTTCTGGGATTTGTATGGCTGACTTGACCTTGAGCTCGAGCATACTGATAGAAACAGATGCTCCTAGGCTATATTGGTTTGCTAAATTTTAGTCTTAGTCCTTAAACATCAGTAATTAGCTAATTGGCTTAAGAAAAATAGATTAGGCCTTAGGAGTCCATCGCCAAAAAGCTCTACCAACACTTCCCCACCATAAACCAACCCCCTCCCTAACTCTCTTTGGTGATGGATCAACAAGGAGAGTTGACGACTTAATGAACACTTAAGGTTATCAAGACAAGCTAGCATGGCTTAAGGACAACTCATGTTTCAAGGGGCAAGCTCTTCACTACAATTTCGATCTCTTTTATGACTTGGCATGACAACTCTTCAATTATTACAAAGTGACCAAGCAAGCAAATGACTCAAGCTAGGCTTCACCTATGTTGAAAGGGCTAAAGAATGTATATTCCTCCATAGCAATAGTAAAAGCTAGTGATCCAAGGATAGAGCCAAGCAAGTAGTGCATCGAGCATTGCTATGTTTTTCCATCACAAGCCGAGTTGAGAGGTGTATGAGCTCTAAGAACCAGCCATGTGGAGTGTTTTAATCTCTCCAAATATCATGAGATTTAAAGAGTCAACGGCTTCTTAAGGAAGCTTTAATTTGATATATCTTTAGGTACATAAATATTAGCACATTTAATGTTGTGTATAGCTATCAAGATGTTATTGGGCATAAGGATGCAAGTGAGCAAGTCCTTATCAGGTACCCAACCCATTAAAAAAGCCTATAGGGTTTTTTAATAGATTCTTGAAGGAATTTTAAGACCTGATAGTAATAGAGTTGGATTCTAGGTTTAAAGTGAAAACCCAATAAGAAGTTTTTTTTTTCTTTTTTTTTTGCTGAAGAGAAGAAGCTAATTGAAGCTATTGTACATATATTCCACTTTCCTATTCTCTAACTCTTCTTATCCTTTCTAAATTAAAATTTCAAAATCTACAAACCCCATAGCAACATAGTACTTAATAGATACCACCCACTCTACTCTCTACAATCCACTATCTAAGTTTTTAGCTAAAAGAAAGAAGAAGACTCCACTACCCTTTGTCCATTCATCACTCTCACCTCACTATCTTCACTCTCGCTCATGCACTCAGATTTGGGCTCAAGCACTCGCACATGCCACAGACTCGACAAAAGCACTAGTACATAGGCACTTAGTCATCGCTCTCACACATTCGGCTCAAGCACTCCTAGGCACTCAAATGTCAGATCGGAATGAAGACTTGGACTCCCATTGGCCGCTATAGGCACTAATCATAAGTACACTCCACTCCACTCTACTGTCTTCGACCAAAAATAAAAATAAAAAAGACTTCACTATCCTTTGACTAGCAAACTTTAAAAAAGAAAAAGAAAAAGAAAAAAGAAAAAAAAAAGTAAAATGGGGTAGGTCTTATGGGTTCTGAGTAATGAAAACCCTTATCGGGATGGTTTTTGGGTTTTATTATAAGAACCCTATAAGATTCTTCTTGAGTTTTGGGAAACCCTATAGGGTACCAAAGCGAATTCGAGCTTTCTAAAATCTATCCCAAATCCACCCCGGTTACATCCCTAATTGGGCAAGGTCTATGTAAGCGAAGCACCTCTATAGAATCTATGCTATTAATTCAAAATGTGGGCTACATATCAAGAGTAGGTCGAAAAGCATCTAATCATGCCCTTTCCATAACCGTCTCTTTGTTTGTCGAGCCTGTATATATGAAAACTTATCCTTCATCTCATTTTGACACTTTTACTCTCTTTCATTGACTGCGAGAACTCACTTGTAATCATTTGCAATCTCTTGCCATCCATGTTCTTTGATCATCCACATTTCAACCCAATTTATATCACTTTCACATTAGTTTAAGTTTCTCGATCTTATTTGAAGTAGGTATGTCTTCCACTTCTTCTTTTCGACCATAATCTAATAATGAAGGGAGAGGCACTCCCCCCTAGTGGTGACAAACAAAGTTCTCTAGCATACTTCTGGCATGACTGAAGAGTTTAGTGGTGGCAGTTTGGAGAGGGATACTAATATCATGGTGGCCATTGCTTGAATTTTGAGGGATGTGTATGCCAATGATAGCATAGATGCAAAATTGATATGGGCTCTATACTCATCTATTGAAGAGGGGAACATACCAAATGGAGTTTGGAGCACCCTTACTTATGAGAACTAATGGAAGGAAGTATCTCTAGCTACGACCTTAGGGGTAGAAAATCAATAGGCCTTAGGCCAACAACCAAGTTACTTTAACAATTGGTCACCGATTCTACCTCTACCTTAAGCACATGGAATTTAGGCTCCAAGCTCCCTTTTTTTAGTTCTAGAAGGAATTCTTCACCTGTCATCGTATCTTACTAACCCAACTCATCCTAAACACATGTAAGTTATCAATCGCATTTGAAGCACTACGCGAGCATTTCACATTACAAGCTACTCCTCAGTTCTTATGCTAAATTTATGGTCTAAAGAGGTTGAATGATAGCTAGTACTACCTAACTAATCATCCTAATAGGAAGCTATTAGTTGACCTAGATTCTTCCATTCATAGATGGAAGAGAAATTTTTTTGTGGTAGTGTACAAATCTGACCCAAAATTCTAGATAAGCGGGGTCAAGCCAATACAAACCTCAGTTGTTCAAAGACTGGGTCTAAGTGATAAAGGCACAGTAGTACAGATAATGGCCTAGTTACATAGGAGATTGGATAAACCTTGGAATGCCTTAAAGGTTGTTAACAAACACCTTTACAATGGCAAGCTCTCAAAAAGCATTGCTTGTGAGGAGGAGTAAGGTATGCTTGCTACCTTTACAATGCTAAGGTAAGCTACCGTGGAGAAGTTATTCATCTAGTTCTACTGGAGAAATAGGGTCTCCTTAAGAGCTCTTCATTCAGCACAGTAACCTTGTTTCAATATTTTAGTTGCACTTTTTAGTGATTCTTTGTTGTTTATAGATATGCAACTTCAAGAGAGCAGTGCTATCGAGATGTTAGCTAGGTGCAAGGCTATTGTAGTTGTGAAGAAAAGTAAGAAGGCACCTATCCCCCCACTACAACACCAAAGAAGGCTCCAACACCAAGAGCCTAAAAGGCCCCTCTAACTATTAAGGATAGAGAGAGATGAGGTCTAGCTCCCCATCCTATTGACAACCCCTTAATAAAACAAAGACAAAAGCTAAAGGGGAAGGTTGCGAAAGGGTTTGATCAACACTCAATGAAAAGGTCTCATGTGCTAGCATTTAGTGAGTAGCTTGAGGAGGCTCGAAACGTGGTAGTCCAACTGGATGTTAAGAGGGTAAAGGAGATATCTTCCTCATCTCCGAGGCTCCCATCACCAAAGGGTGGAGGTCATATCTTCTGCCCTCAATAGGAATTTTATAGCTCAGACATCAAGCTTAATGATAAGAAGTGGAGCAAGTAAATTTTAAAGGCTTGTATATTCCCCCAGGACATTGTGACACTCGAGCACAACATTCATGGAATGTTTAAGGACGGCATTAAAAAATTGATTTGCATGAAGCTTCACAACATAAGTTCCTTATCATCATACATTTTACTTTGTCCTTTGCTTCTCATGTTTCGATGGACCTCGTTTACTCCTTGTTGTAATTCACCTCCTACCTGATGAAGTCTTTTAACATCTAGGGGACTGAGGTTAAGTAGGTAAGGGAGCTTAGATCTAAGCATGATCTCCTTATTTCGAAACATCAAAGGTTGTACAATAGATATTTGAAACTTTCTAACAACATATATGTGCTATTGTAGAAAGTGAAGGAGGCCAAGGCAAAGGCTAAGAGAGTTCAAGAGGAGGCTCAACATTAGATAGTTGAGCTCAATGACCTTCAAATGAAGATTGAGGCTGAGTTGGGTACTCTAAGGGCTTGATTGGATGTCAAAGCTAAAATAAATGTCAAACTCACCACTCAAGTTAGCGAACTGGAGAGATTCAACCAAGACCTTACTAGGGAAATAAAAAGGCTTTCTAGCTAGCTCGACCAGGTATGAAAGTAACTCCAAGTCTAAGAAGCTAGCAACATAAAGATAGAAAGGGGGCTTTGAGAGGAAGTCCAATAGCTTTATCTTGAGGCCAAGCATGATAAGGTACGCCTGCTGGAGTTGGGGGCTCAAGCTACTACTAAGGTCGATAAGCCCACTATCAAGAAGGAGGTCTTCGACGAGATCATGGCTAGTAAAGAGTAAACTAACTTCTAGGAGCAGAAATGGACAAACAGAATTAAGACAACTAGGTTAGAAATTCTGAAGATGCACCTAGAATGTGACATTAGCTGCTTATCCCTTTGTGACAACCTAGAGGTATCTGAGGCAATCATTAAAGAGGAAGGCATCAAGGATGACCAAGCTAAAGAGGAGGTACCTTGGGAGCAAGGCTAAGGCGATAAACAGGACCATGCTAAAGAGGATGGTTAAAATGAAGAGCAAGGCTAGGGTTAAGTCAAAGGCATTCCTCTTCCTCCTCCTAACTTAGAAACTCCAGCAAATCCTCTACCTCCTTCCAAACCTCATCCTACTGAACAAATTGCAACCATTCAAGTGGATGAGTTGCTTGAAGCTCTTATTCTTCCCTCCTCGAAACATTAATTAATTGTATTTTCTTTCTATTTTTCTCTTTTCTTTTTGCGAGGTTGGAATGTTGACTAATTACTTGTAATTAGACCTCTTTAATGAATGAAAAAAAAAATCCTAAGTGTTTTGAGTGTGCCCTTTTCTTGCTTCCTTTGTTTTATTTATGTACTATTATTCATTATTCTACAACCTTCAAGAGTGTTGAGTATTAAGGAGTTCTCAAAGTTTAGACTTAATCTTGTTGAAGAGCTATCCAATAGGTTACAGTGGTTGACTTTTCCAATTTGAACTAAAGAGGTTAAGGGCTTCGACCATATAAAGGGGTTAAGAAGCTTGAGAGTCCATTCACTTCAACAAAAGCTAGGATTAAGTATTATCAAGAGTCCATTTGCTTTAAATGTTAGCAAAGAATTAATTTCATCAAAGGCTCGTTTGCTTTGGAAGAGGTTAGGACTTGATGTTTCTAAAGGTCTGTTCACCTTAAAAGAGGCTAGGACTTAGGATTTGTGATTGGAACAATTTACAAGTATAAACGTGTAAAAACTAACCAAAATTTAACTTGTAAAAGGAATTATAACTTTCATCAAACTACAAATATTGCATAAGCTCATCATAGTCTAATTAAAATAAAACCTTAGGTTGTCAACATTCCATGTTTGAGGGGTAACCTGATCATCTAACCTTTCTAATCTATAAGCTTTGTTGCCTATGTCTTCTCATACCCTCATAAGGTCTTCTTAGTTTAGCATGAGCTTCCTTTGTCTCTCTTGAGATCGGATGGCCTCTAACTTCTTATACATTAGGTCTCTTGGTTAAAAAACCTTACGTTTGACCTTCTTATCATAATAGCGAGCTGCCTTATGTTGATATACCATTACTTGAGCTTTGGCTATGTCATAGATCCCTTCAATGGTGTCATTATCAAGGTTAGCTTCGAGTCCGATCTAGTTAGCCATCATATAAAGGTTCTGATTGTGGATGTTAGGAAGCTTTAGCTCCATAAGGAGAGCCACTTTTGAGACAAATACAAGCTAGAATGGTTTTTCGTTCATAGAGATGCAGTGAGTAGTTTATTACCCCCATAAAACGGCTAGGAGCTCGTCAGCTCAATTGCCTTTAGCTTAATATACCATTTCTTGAGACTACTAAGCACTATCTAGTTTACCATGTTAACCTACCATCAGATTAGGGGTGTGCAACTAAGGTGTAGTGAATTATGATATTGTACTTCTCATAATAGTCTCAAAATTTCTAGTTATCAAACTAAGCTCCATTATCCTTCATGAGAATTTAAAGGACTTCCTACCTACTTAGTAGCGAAATAAAGATAAAGGCTTCAATGCTCTTCTCTATAATGTTGACTATAACTTCAACCCCAACCCATTTAGTGATGTAGTTAACAGCCATAATTATGTATTATCGCTTACTAGAAGCTTGAGGAAAAAGACCTAAGATATCGATTCCCCACAAGGCAAAGGGCTAAGGATAAGTGAAAGGCTAAAGATAATTGCTTAGTACATACTCTATGATTGCATGCTTTTGGCATTGCACGTACTTCTAAATAAGTTATTCAGAATCTTCCCTCATTGTTAGCCAATAGTAACCAAGTTGAAGAGCTTGGATGTAAAGTGCTTAGCTTTTGATGTGGCTATTGTATACCCCCACATGTAGCTCTTTAAGTATATGCTAACCTTCCTTAGGTCAAACACATCGAAGGAGGGGGATACTTCAACATCGTTTATACAAGAGGCCACCAAGGAGCATGTAGTTAGTTGCCTTGTACATGAGCTTTCTTACCTCCTTCTTATCATCTAGGATGGTGCCATGCTTTAAGTAGTCAAGTATTGGGCCCATCTAGCAAAGTTCTATTGGTGCAAGCCATATTTCTAAGATTTAAGCTTGTTGTTTATTATTGCTCTTATTTAGGAGATACTCGATGAAGACCTTCTTGTCTTGCTTGTCAAGGTTAGGAATATTAATAGAGGTCAACTTAGAAAACTTATTTACCTTATAGTTTTCAACTCAGGGAATCTTTGTGATTGTCTAGGACAGAAACTCTAAGGCGAAGGTATGTATGATTTGAAGGTATTTAGTCAAACCCCCATCCTTCACTTACTATTTGCCTTTAACCTATTGGACAACAAGAGTTTGAAAAAATTTGGAGCTTCTCTATGCCAATCTCCTTTGCTAATTTAATGCCAGCAATTAATGCTTCGTATTCTGCTTCATTATTGTTAGTTAGGAATCCAAACTTGAGTGCATAAGACACCTCTATCCCATGTGGTCCATGTAGCACAAGTTTTCTACCACTCCCCCCCTTAAGTGAATAAGCCATCAACATGGAGAGTCCACACCAATTTGTCATTCTACTCCAAGGCTTATTCTTCCACTGTGTATTCAGTGATAAAGTCTATAAGAACTTATGCTTTGATAGCCTCACAAGGTCAATATTGGACACTATAGGCACTAAGCTCTAATGTATAGGCCTTTGTAAGATGTTTCACAGTGGCTAGTTGGTTATGACTACAACCTCATGGGCTTCAAAGTATGGCCTGAGTCATTTAGCTAAGATTACCATGGCTAGGGTGAATTTCTCCACCTTTGAATATCGTATTTCTAGTCCCTAGAGGACATGGCTGACATAATACACTTGTCAATGTTCTCTCTCTTTAGCATAGACCAATACTGTGGAAAGAGCTTAGTCACTCACTAATAGGTAAAGAAACAAGTCTTCTCCTAGGATGGGCTTTGATAGCACAGGTGGGTTTGTTAAGAACGGTTTTAACTTATCTAATGTTACCTAATATTGTTTGGTCCATTTGAAGTTTGAAGGGTTCTTCAAGAATTAGAAGAACTTCAAGCATCTATTAGCACTTTCAGACATGAACCTATCCGGTACAAAAATCTTCCCTATGAGCGGTTAGACTTCCTTTATTGTTCTTAGGGATTGCATGTCTAGGACGACTTAGATCTTCTTAAGGTTTACCTCAATGCCACACTACATGACTGTATCTTAAGAACTTGCCTAAAGCTACCTTAAAGATATACTTTTAGAGGTTGAGCTTCATATTATACTACCTTAAAGTGTCAAACATTTCTTGCTAGTCTTAGAGATGGTCTTCAAGCTATTTACTTTTAACAATCATGTCGTCAACATAGACTTTAACATTACACTATATCTGAGCTTTAAACATTTCCATCACTAGCCTTTGATAAGTAGCCCCCATGTCTTTAAGCCCAAAGGGCACCTTATAACAATACGTCTCAAAGCTTGTGATGAAAAATGTATGCACTTCATCCTTTGGCTCCATCTTTATATAGTTATAGCTTGAAAAGACATCCATGAAACTCAATAGAGCATAATTAAAGGTAGAGATCGGTGTAGTCTATACACATTCGCCACTTCTCATTGAAATTTTTGACCAACATGCAATTAGCTAGCCAAGTCAGGTAACATTCCTCTCTAATGAATCCTACCTTTAATAGCTTATGCACCTCTTTCTTTGATAGCTACTTGTCATTATGGAGCAGTGTCTTCTCTTCTGTTTAATGACCTTAGCATTACCATCAATGTTGAGGTGGTGTGTCATATGTTTTGGGGACATACCTAGTATGTCAGACAGTGACCAAGCAAATACATTGTTGCTGGATTTAAGGAAGTTGATGAGCTATTGCTTAAGTTCTATGGGCATTAACATTTCTACTCGTGTAGTCCACTTAACATTGCTATTAAGCTAGATGTCCTTAGTATCCTCAGTCGGTCCTCCCTTAGATCTCGACTTCTCTTTTAGTCCAATCTCTACATTGAAGACCTATTCCCTTTTTTAGGCCCTCAAATATAGGGTCCTTGCAAGCTCTTAATCTCCTCGGCATACACTAACTCCATTAAGGGTAGGAAATTTAACTTTTAAATGTGGTGTTGAAGAGATCATCTTAAATGTATTTTGACTTAGTGTCCCTAAGATAACGTTATAAGGTAACCAACAATCCACCACTAGGAAGTCAATTTAACCTTGTTATCCCCAAGTTCCACAAGAAGGGTTATGATACCCGCAACTCGAATAGGTTGGTTGTTGAACCCATACAAGTCATAGTTGTAGGGCATCATCTTGTTCTTAAGCTTAAGCTACATTTGGTCATAGGCATGCTTGAAAATGATATCAACTAAGCTACCTATATAAACCAAAATCTTATTCACTTTAAATTTGGCGATCCTTACACTAATCACCAGGGCATTGTCATGGGAGGTTTGTACTTCCTCTAGGTCTTCATTCGAGAATGAGACAAATGTGTCTATCCTCGGCCTTTTACCATGCAAGCTCATAACTTGCCAGCCATTAGGGGCACTAACTGACCTCGAAGAGCTCAGCTAGACTTCACTCTAGGGGGGCCAAATGATTATGTTGATGACACTGTTGGGTACTCAATTTTGGTAGGCATCACTCCATCATGACTTTCCTCAACCTATCATCTCTAAGTAGGTCACTCAATGAAATTATTAGGGTCAACTATGCACTCCTACAGATATCATTGATGGATGAGGTTTTCAAGAGCATTCTTAAGTTGGTAACACTCATTTGTGTTATGACCCCGACCTTTGTGGAAGTTGCAATACCTGTTGGAGTTTCTCCTATTTGGATTACCCTATATTCTTATTGGTTTAGCAAAATGCCCATGTTATAGACTTCCATAAAAATGTCCCCTAATGGCCGGTTTAGTGGATTATAAGTGGTGAAACTCAAAATAGTGCACTTGTGGTCTTTTGCGCCATTATCTTAAGATAACCCCTAATCATTTTTTGGGTCTAAGATGATCCTTAACAAACCCTTTATCCTTGTCCTTCTTCTTATCCAACCTATCCTAGTCGAATTTCCTTCAAACTCAAATGTAGTCCTCTTGTAGGATGTCCTTCCTAGCCTTCTCTCTAATTTTTCAAAACTTTGTGGCTTCTTCTTAACCAAGGATTTAAAGAAGTTGCCAAACAGTTTCATTCTTTAAATGATAACATTCAAGGCGATGCCTTCATCGACATTGGGAATCTCTAACATCACAATGTTAAAGAAGGCTAAATAGTCTTTAATCAACTCATCAGAGCCTTGTTTAATAAAGGTGAGGATTAACGAGTCCTTCACTAGTAGCTTGCTGGCCAAAAAGTGCTATTGGAATTGATCAACAAACTTATCAAAGGAGGAGATAGGATTGGTAGGGAGGTTTTTGTACTTATTCAAATAGCCTCACATAGGGTGCTTGAGAAAGCTTTGTAAATAATCATATTGCTACGGCTATATAGATTCATTATGGTCCTAAAATGACACAAGTGATTATTTGGGTCCATCATTCCATCATAATTGTCGAGTTAAGGCAAACGCACATTTAATGGTAGGACTTCCTCTTGTATCACTTGCATAAGGGAGTTTTGTTAATGGATAACCTAGTAAAGGGATCTACCCTTTTGCTATCCTTCAAGTCAAAAAGCCTCTTAATATAATCATCAATTTGGTCGATGTCCAAGTCATTAACCCAACAATCAGCTCAAGTTTGAGCATCTAATAGCTCAGGTCTATTGTTCCAAGCTGTAACATCATTATGGCTACATGATGTAGTTGGCAAGATTGGTGAGGAGTGAGCTCATCCCAAAGACGCTATTAGAAAAATTGGCTCAACATGAGCTCGATTGTAGAGTTTTGCAAACTGAACTTGTTAATTTTACCTTGGAGCATTTACCATTGGTGGTGGGGATGGAGGGTTGTTACACCCATGTTCTGGAGAGTGTATGGACACATTCTCCAACTCTAACATACTATTGAGTTTTTCGAGTTCTACTACTCAAGCTTGAAGTTTGGTGTTATCGACACTTATGGCTTCATTTTGTGCAACCAAAGTTTTGCATAGGTTTTCCAAATCTAGGAATCACTACACATCAATGGTTTATGTGTTGAGGTTGGGTTAGTTGGACTCAATTACATAGACAACTAGATCCATGGCCAAAAGGTCCGTATTGTCCTTATATTTGGTTTTTTTTTATTTAAAAGGTATGTTTAGTCATGAGTATATCATGAAGACAACACCAAATGGTGGTGCAGTAAATTTCTGAGATGGTTAAATCGCTTGCATAAAGAAAGAATTAGGCTATTAAGGGTACCGAAGGTTGCTTTGATGTAGCCACTTCGATGCCTAAGTTAGTATACAAGCATAGAATGCAAATAAAACACAAAGTGTGTGTAAAGACGAAGAAAATTCGAAATCCATTACCATGTAGTCTCATTCCCTAGGCTTTACTTAACAAGCACCTTCATTGTCCCAAGATCCACTTCAAATATTGTAGGGGATGAATCTTTGATCGAGATCTTTCCTTATCCACTTAGAGTTTTCTTCACTTTCCTTATCTAGTTCTAAGATGCACACAGTCAAACCGACCTTGAGCTCAACCATACTAACAAAGATAGATGCTCCCAAATTATATTGGTTTGTTGGAGTTTAGTTTCGGCCCTTAGAGCTCAATCATTTGCCTAAGTAGGTTGGATTGGACCTCAAGGGTTTGTGTCCAAAAAGCCCTATCAATAAGACTAAAAGTATATTTCTTCCAACTTCTAAACTAGTAATATGAAGTTTTGTCACTTTCACTACTAACTAATAGGGTCATATCCATTTTAGCATGTGTTCTTAATTAGATTTCTTCACAATGCTTTTGCAATGGATTTTCTAAATTACTTTTGATCCTTACATGGGATATGATTATAACCTTATTCTCAATCGATTATCTTTCATACTTATATCTCAATCCACTCTATCTAGACTTTCCATTATATAGTTTACTATAAGACACAAGACGTAGTAGATTGACTATCATAAAGATCAAGATGGCTATCATAGATTGTGGCCAAAACTCAACTTCTAATGATAAATATCTTTACCATTTCGCTTCTTTTGCAACAAGTGCTAATGCTATGTATTTAGCCTCTATAGTCAAAAGTTTTTTCTTTAAGCTTTAACTAATCATTCCACCACCTTAGGTATAAATCCAACCTAAAGTGGAATTATGATCTCTCATCATGAAACCTCTCATTTCTTAGCTTTGAATCAAAAGGCTCAAAGACAAACTTGAAGAGATAAAACAAACTAAAATCGAAAGCTTAAGTAAGATATGTGTTGAGACCCTAAAGTTAGAGTTTAGCAAACTTTTTTATGAAATAACTTGTTAAATATTCCAAGATGTTTTAAAAATGGGAAATCACAATGTTAGTGTTTACTAATAACTTTATTAAGTGTATAGTTCTAATGAAACCAAAAGTTGATAAGAAGTAAGCAAAAGTTATAAGAACTTAAGTTTTCTAAGACAAGAAGTTCTACTAGACAAGAAGAAAGTTATGAAGAATCGGAATGAAGTTTTAAAGAATCAAGAAAAAGTCATGAAGAATTTGAAAGAAGTCTTGATATACAAAGAAGAAAGTTCTTGCTACCTTTTTAAGAGAAGTGAAGAAGTTCTTTGAAGAAGATAAAAAATAGTTATAAAAGCAGAAGTTCTATGGAAGCAGGAATAAACAAAAAAGCTAAATGATGACAAAAGTAGAAGAAGGAGAAGAAGTTTTTTAAAGCATCTCAAAAGTTTCAAGTTCATCAATGTAGATCTAACCAAATCTTTATGACAAATCATATTGAAAGAATTTCACAAAGATTTTATCCAATAGATTTTCATGTTATTAAATTCCAAACTTTCAAGAAAATATAAAAATGTAACGAAAAGATTCAAATATTAGATATTTTGAGATTTCCAAAGATACTGTTGGTTACTTGACAAAGTTATGAAAATATTTTAGCACAATTTGTGAAGATAAATATCATGAGAATTTTCAACAAAAATCTCAATACAATGATAAGTTGTTCACAAATTTTTTGTTTATTGTTTTTTTTTTAAAAAAAAATTAAAGATGGGGCACAACTTAATGACTAATTCATTAGAAGACTATAGAGAAAACGACTAATTAACTAATCTGTTGAAGAACAACTAGTTTGTTTGAACATTAGAAGACACAATATTAGGACATTGTAAGATAGAAGAATATATATTGAATAGAAAGAGGAATTACAACTACTACAAACAAAAGCTTCCTATGCTAAAGTTCTTTATGTTTTACTTTTATTTAGAAGTTGAAACTTTGTTTTACCTAAACTAAATTCTAAAGGATTTTTACTTGTAATTCCTCTTTTTTTTGTCTAAACTCATTTTTTAGTAAGACAATTTGAGAGCGGGATTGAATTTCATAATTCTATCATAATCCTTAAGTTAGAGGGTGAGACAAAAAAAAAATAGTGACTAAAATCAAGAAGCTTGTAAATTTTATTCTCTCAAATAGTAGAATAAACTCATTTAGATGACTACATCCTTAGCAATGAGCATGAAGAATGAACTAACATACAAAGAGGAACCACTGTCAATCCTCTACCTAATGTTATTAACTTCCTCTCTTTACTTTTTTACATTTTATCTTTGTTATAGCTTTCTTTATAAAAAAATTGATATGCCTATTAACTACCATTACTAAAATAATTAAAAAGGGTTATTAAGTGTTTTTTCAAAAAGTTTAAATAATTTAATAAATAACCAATAGAACCCTCACTTGATTGCTTTACGAGGACCAACCTAACTTAGCAATCATGAGAGCATGCTTGGGAAGTTAAGGGGACTTATATTGCAAAGTAAATGAGCTTCCAGATGTGATATTTCATTTATTTTTCATGTAAGGTTTCAAGTGAATATGAAAACTTAAATTAAGCTTGAAAAATATTTTTATAACCTTAAAGATAAATTAAGATGTAAAAAACACCAAAAAGAATTAGGATAAGCTCATAATTACTCTAGTTAGGTAGCATTAACCCCTTATGCCCACTAAAACTTACCCACCAAATAAACATGTAAGCTTGCAAGTCAAGTGAATTCTCCCTTAAGTATTGAAGAACAAAGTGTGACTAAGATCAAATGTAATAAAAATAAAGACACAAGAAACAAAAGGAGGATTATTTCTTGATGATTAATGTTACTACTTAGATCAAGATTATAAATCCTCCCAATTTCATCCATCAAATAATATTTAAAATTTTTATTAGTCTATTTTAAACTTCTTTTGTTCAAGTATCAAATACTCACATGAATCATGCATGACATAAGCAAGAAAGGGACTACGTTCAATGTATATGCCAAGAGTTAAGAGTATATAAGAAGTACAATCTCTCCTATCTTTATATCTGTATTTTTATAAAGTTTCCTAGACCTTGCACTCATTTTTTATCTCATCTCTCTTGCCACTTTAGCCTACAAATACAACCATGGGTGCCAACAACTAGTGAGGAAGGGGCGCTCCATAGCCACTTTGTACAATGCATGAGTATTCCAAAGCAATTCTTAGAGCCACCCGTGAGCTACACTTGTAGAATCTAACCTTTAGGTTAAGCATCATTGATGTACTCCCTTAATGTAGATGTGCAAAACCTAATTGCAACTCTTGAAACATCTATTTAACTTGATAATCTTAATATGAAATTAAAGTAAAGCACAACAAACATTTATCTCCAACCATGCATGTTATTGAAGTTGTTGTTAGGTATGAGTTCCTTATACTCTACCCACTTTATACCCGCTTATTCCTTACTAATTATTGTAATCTCTACACAACCTTCCACCAATAGATATGCACAAATGAAGGCATGATGCTTGAATGTTTTGAGATTTATTTTTTATGTTAACGCGATGCTCAAACTGGTCTTCTCATTTTGGATAATGTAAAACCCTTTGAGGTGCTTTGTTTCTTTTGTATGAACATCAATAAAATCAAAGAATTACTTCACAAATCCAAAATAATACCTTTTGATAGACTCCTCTAATGTTGCATGTATAACTTAACCATTGTTGCTTGTCTATTCAAATAAAAAAAATTGCTATTATTAGATCAAATTGATTCTTAACTTCATTAGATTTTGATGTTCCTCCTATGATTCTCTATTTTCACCCTCTAATTTTATCTATGTATGCCACCTCTTTAGCTTTAATTTAAGGCTTAAATTTCTTCAAAATTTTTCATCAACATAGAAGTTTCTCTTTCTAATGACTTCTTTAATATTCTCAATCTTATTTGAGTTCAATGCAACCATAGCATCTGATATCTCTACTTTTTTTCCCCTAAGCTCTTGACATGTTTCATGCTTAAGTTAGAGAGTATAAATAGCTGCATTTATTTGTTTCAAGTATTTGTACATCATATCCATTCCTTCATGAAGGTTAGAGATCTATATTATAACAAGTAAAAGATGAATAAGCTTTTAGTGCACCTATTTTTAGTAGCACGGTCCATTTGATGTGATATGTAGTAAATGGAGCCCACATGTAAATTATATGTGATACTACTTTCTTATATTTCATAACATCAACAAATGATGTTGATAAAAATGGGTATACCTTTTTATATTTCCATGATAACAACATAGTTACACATATTACTGACCATCAATAATATCGCCTAAAACAACAAATGTATATTTCAACCTCGACTACACAAATGAATCAAGATCTTGCAAAAACAAATATAATATGCAAACACACATTTCATAGAACCAATGCTCTAATACCATAAGATGTAATCAAAATGTGTGTTTTTAAGATCTAATATACTTGAATTTGCATGCACAAAATGTCAAATTAGTTCATAAAATTAATCAAACAATGATAAAAATGTTGCATCATTAATCTAGAATATAGAAGGAAAACAATATATATATACGTATTGGTTGCACAAGTGTGAAATTGGGTACCCATATTTTCACAAACCAACTTTTCAATGAGATTAACTTAGGAGTCGAACAATTATGATTCAAAAATTCAACGATAGGATGCCTATTCAATCGGTCCAATTCAGTGGAGAAACGATTTTAGTTTAGGTTATTGTTGACAAATATGACACTGTACTTTAACATTCGATAACAAGAGGCGGCTTACCTATAAGAGCCACATGATTTTAAGCTTGTCTTTCCCTATGCTATTAAAGTTCTAATTAGATCATTTCCACAATATATTCACAAAAAGTCAATTTGAGTTTGGTCACATTTCACTTTGGTTTCATAATCCCTATGCGTAAGCAAGAGTCACTTTCGGAAGAAATTAGCTGGCCATTAATCTTTGTATTCATTTTAAGTCAACGTGTAATTTCAATCATCTCACACTGCAGGTATTTATATATATCCTACTTACACTCTCAAATGTGTAGAGTTTCACAAGCCGATTGATTTAACTTGCTTAAAAAAAGGCTTAAGGTTAAATTTTTTAACTTATTTAAAAGGTTGATTAAACAAATCCGATCCATTTAACTCAATAGTTAATATGGATTGAAAATATAATAAAATATGAAAAAAAATAAAAGATTATTCAACAATTTACTTAAAATGTTTTATATTATAAAAATATAATAAAAAATTCATAAACTACATAAAACACCATATACCTTATAAATTTTATAGAATATAAGGTTTAAGTTAATTCCTAAATATTAAGATATGATTTCAATTTAAAAATTAAAAAACTTGTATTTATAGGAGGTGATATAAGCAAGCTTCATACCTGTTTCGCCAATTATGTTGTTAAATAATTTTAATCAAAAGGATTTGTGTTAAAGAAGATTTAGTAATACAAATTTGATGGAATAAATAAAAGAAAGGTCTCTTGTCTTACCATTCCGGTCCTGTTTATTTTATTATGGTTTTGAAAAGCAATGGATAAAAAATAATTAAAACAGAATTGTTAAACTACATTAATCAAGTTAAGTTAGAGCCTTGAGGAGAGAGAGAGAGAGGGCTGACACCACCACCATTTCGTAAAATCGAAAGAAACCCCCTAACACAACATAGAACAACACACTAACTCCCGTCTGTCTCCTTTTCTTTCTCTCTCTTTCTCGTCTGGTGGGAAGAAGAGAGAGAGAGAGAGAGAGCCTGCGCTTGAAAAAAGCGGACCAGCAAGCGGTTAACCAAAAGCTAGCAGGAAAAGGAAGAGTCATAAATACCCGTAAACCTTAACTAAACAATTCCCATGAAGCAGAAAGGAAATGAAGTTTCTTAGGTAATATCAGGCACATATATCAAAAACGATACTTTGGTACCAAAAGTAGGTATGAAAATGCTGCAACATGGGATATATGCCGGAGAGGAGAACTGCGGTGGCCGGACGGTGATAGTTGGAGTGAAGTTGGATCAACAGAGCAGGGAGTTGTTAACTTGGGCTTTGGTTAAAGTAGCAGAGCCTGGTGATCGTGTGATTGCTCTTCATGTTCTTGCTAATAATGGTATTATATGGAAACTGGCAACTTCCTTTTTTTTTTTTTGCCTGATGTATTGAAACTGGGTTTGGTTTTGATTTTAGATATAGTGGATCAAGATGGGAAATCCTCTTTGCTTTCTCTGGTCAGAGCTTTTGACTCAATTCTTGAAGTGTATGAAGGTTTTTGCAATTTGAAGCAGGTATTATTTCACATTCACTTTGCTATTTTCTTCGGAGCATTATGTCAAAGGTCTGGTTTTCTAATTGCTTGTTGAATTCGTACTTGGTTTTATCAGGACTTATTATTATTGCTTATCAAAATTCAAATTTAGCAACTTGCGTTCTCTTAGCGTTTGATGTAGAAGTATTTCAGCTTAGTCAGGACACATTTTGGTTTTCTTTGTTTGGTGCAAGTTGAAATGTACCCTGGAACTTGATTTTTCTTAAAGCTATGGCATTTCTTCATTCTAAAATGAGATTTCAGGAGTAGGCTGTTTTTGCAATCTTGTAGGTGGATCTTAAGCTCAAGATCTGCAGAGGCAAATCGGTCAAAAAAATTCTTGTCCGGGAAGTGAAATCGTATGTTGCAACTAAACTTATTGTTGGAACGGCAAGGCATCGCCACACTCTCGGCTCATCCACTTCTGTTGCAAAGTATTGTGCCAAAAAATTGTCCAAGGAATGCTGGGTTCTTGCTGTTAATAATGGGAAAGTTGTCTTCCAGAAGGAGAGTTCACCGGCTACAATCCCCACTCCGCAAGGTTGCTTAATTTTTCACAAAATGTTGGTACAGTTCCAGTGGACATCCTTTCATGTTACTTATTTTTGGTATTACTCGAAATTGGTTTTTTGAATACAGGGATGAAGGATGCCCATCGCCCGACCAGTTTGCTTAACATATTTCAACAATCATTGAGTAAAAATGCAAAAGTACTTAACGAGGGTGATCTTGACGTATCAACGAATTATGTGAACACTCTGCCAGAGGAACAAACTTTGGAGCAAGCCTTGGCAAAAGCAGCATTAGATAGTAAAGAGCGTATTAATAAAAGGAAGTGCTCTGTTTGTGCTACAGCCACACATGCAGAGGAAAATTCTCGCAGTGATAATTGTGAACAGGATTCTGGAAATGATAATGAAGACAATTCCTTGGCTATCGTACCTGTGCATGCAGTTGAGGGAACATCAACCTCAATTTCTTTTCTCATCGAAAAACTGCCAGAGCAGCGGCCAGGTTGGCCGCTGTTGCGCCGTGCAGTTCTATCAAACCAGCAAGCTCCTGAAAGGTCTCCGGCGAGGAATATCTCTGTGGTCCAGTGGGCAATGCGGCTGCCCAGTAGACAATTGGAACATAAGGAAAGTAATTCAGAGAACAGTGAAGATCGCTCTTCAAATCTTGACAGAGAAAATAGCGCGATTGTTCTCGTTGGTGCTGAGGCGAATTCAGCTTCTGATGACAACTCGAGAAACTTACCTGCAGAACTGGAGGGTCTTCATGAAAAGTACTCCTCAGCCTGCAGGTTGTTTAAGTACGAGGAACTCCTTGCAGCAACATCCAATTTCTTGGCTGGTTTGTCTAGCTTCCAAAATCCATTTCCTAAAGTGACTAATAACTATCTTTCGTTCCAAAACCTCACGGTTTTTCATTATTTTGCAGCAAATCTAGTGGGGAAAGGAGGCAGTAGTCAGGTTTATAAAGGTTGCCTTCCCGATGGCAAGGAACTTGCCGTGAAGGTCCTGAAGCCCTCCGAAAATGTGTTAAAGGAATTTGTTTTGGAAATAGAGATTATTACTGCATTGTGTCATAAGAATATAATATCCCTTCTTGGTTTCTGCTTTGAAGATAGCCATCTTCTCTTGGTATATGATTTCCTATCAAGAGGAAGTCTTGAAGAGAATCTCCATGGTATAATTTCTGCGTCTTATTCTATTCCATGTTGATTCAGGAATGAAAAACAATAGTTTTCTCTTTGTACCTTCATCACCTTACAACAATTCATATAGTTTTGATTCTTAAATGAATATCAGGTAGTAAGAAAGATCCTAATGCATTTGGCTGGAGAGAGAGATACAAGGTAGCGCTTGGAGTGGCCGAGGCATTGGATTACCTACATAGTAAGAGTGCTCAACCTGTAATACATCGGGATGTTAAATCATCAAATATACTGTTGTCCGATGATTTTGAACCTCAGGTGATGTATCTTGATGTGTTTGATTTTCAAATTTAATGCTTGAGATTCTCGGTCATTATGATGACAACATAAGTTCTCCCTTCTTGTAGCTCTCTGATTTTGGGCTTGCAAAATGGGCATCAACATCCTCTGCACATATAACCTGCGTTGATGTAGCGGGAACTTTCGGGTTTGTGACATCCTGAGCTACATCTTGCTTTCATTGGTTGTTTCATGGCAGTTCTTTCCTCTTGCAAAGTTCTTCTCATGGAATTGTTATTATTATTATTATTTTGCTTTTTTGCTGCAGTTATCTGGCTCCAGAGTACTTCATGTATGGGAAAGTTAATGACAAGATTGATGTCTATGCATTTGGTGTTGTTCTTCTTGAGCTTCTTTCAGGCAGGAAGCCTATAAACAATGATTATCCAAAAGGCCAAGAGTGCCTTGTGATGTGGGTATGTTGTCCTCTGGACTAATGCTGTCTTTAATCTCTAAGGTCATCTATTAGTTTCATCCTTTGGCAACTGACCATATGTCAAATGACCTTGTCCAGGCTTTGCCCATTCTCAACAATGGAAAAATATCCCCACTGTTAGATCCGAGTTTGGGTGACAATTATGATGCAAAGCAGATGGAGCAGATGGCTTTAGCTGCTACACTTTGTATCAGACGTGCTCCACGAGCCAGGCCACAAATGGCGCAAGTAAGCTTGTTTCTTTCTCACTTTAGGTCATTGCAAAATCTAATTTTCGTAGTTTCCTTGCTGGAAGCAATTGAAAGTTCTTTAGAAAACAGGAATGATTATAGTATTAAGCACAAACAAGTTTAGGTGTAGTTTTGCAGCTACATGTGTTATACAACTACAGCTTCTCCAGTACACCATAATAAAGCTTCCTTTTCAATATAGTTGTGTTGTCATCACGTGGTAAAGTTTCCCTTTTAATATTCCTCTCCATCCTGATTGAATGAAGGTGGTGAAGCTTCTCGAAGGTGATGATGATGTAATAAAGTGGGCACGACTACAAGTCAAATCTTTTGTGGAGTCTGATGTCCTCGAGGATGAAGTGTGTGCATATACGAACATCCAGTCCCATCTTAACCTTGCTTTGCGAGATGTGAAGGATGATTCGCTTTCTATGATTGTTTTTGAGCAAAATATTTCACTGGAAGACTATCTAAAGGGACGGTGGAGCCACTCATCAAGCTTTGACTAATCCATATCGTTGCCGTAGTACAAGTTCATATTCATCAAAGGATTTTTTCTTGATTCATTGTAAATTCTTCTTGAAGTAATGGCCCTCTCTTTTGTGTGTTTGGTGTCTTCTGGGGTTATTCATAGGTGGGTGTTGGATGTGAGGTGGTTTGTGGGTTAGCCCTCCTCCTCCCCTTTGTAGGTAACACTAGTCATAACATAGCTTCCTTGTGAAAGGGATTGCTTTTTGAATTGGAAAAGAAAGGAATGAAGGACAACAGGTTTAAGAAAACAAAAAGCACAGGAATGTAGATCTTCATCAAAGAGATGAAGAGCTATATCTCTGATCATGTAATTTGTATCATGCTGCTTTCATGGTATTGTGTCTCCTAAATGAGACAATATATTGTAGATCCAATTGTGTTTGTTTCGACTGATAATTAAAGCAGTTCTGTATTGTTTTTGATGACTTCTAATCCTGATTTTCTTGAGGTACTGTTTTTGTAAGCCACCATGTAGAGTAAAAAAGGCATTCTTGTATGTATTTTATGTTTCAATGAAATCTATTTCTCTAAAACTAAGGACAGAAAGGATCAATTATGAGGAATCCTCTTTAAATCTATCAAAATTATAGAAATATCTTGAATTTTTAAAATACTGCATTTAAAAATCGAAAAATCTCTACTAATGCAATGTTATTTTTTCAGATAAGTGATTTTGACATTATTTTAATTTTGAGACTTATTGATTAATCCAACTCATCTGTGGACTGACAGATGGAAGAAACCAAACAGGCGGTTTCAACCGATTGTTAGAGAACATAAAAACATTTGTGGCAATTGATTCCTTTTAACTATGTTTATGATATTTCCTCCTTTATCGATTCCTCACGTGGGTCATCACAAAAGTTAATGAAATAGACAGAGTTATGGCGATGCCCAGAGCCTGCCAAACCACGCTCAATCATCTACAGGAAGCTTGAAAGTTATGGTCAGTACCTGGATCTGAGGGTGTTTTCCTTTTCCAAGGACACTTGTGTTGTATTTTAGCGAACTTTGGGGTTCCGTCAACGTCCTCAACTTGGGACCTCCTCACCTTCCTTTTTTCGTGTCCTATCTATCTAGCTAGGCATTGAACCACCAAAATAAAACTACAGTACATCTACTTATATTGAGTGGTGTTGGTGTCCCTACCGTTACTACGTCATGAATGCTGCTTTCCCTACATCCACCGACACTCTCTCCTCCTATGCCATCCACAACCTTAGTGAGATACTTGTGCAAAAGCAATCATCTTTTACGTGTTTGTTCTTTCATTTATGTACGAACCGTTAGATTTTCTGAAGCTGGACAGAGTTAGATCATATACATAGCGATTTTATTTGCTCTAAGGGTGAAACAATGTTGGAATGTAATCGTAAACTTTAAAAATTAAAAAAAAAAAAAAAACCCATAATCCACAATCTTAATGTCTTTTTTCCCTCAAAATGACGATTTTATTTAAAAACACAATCAAGGAAAATGTATGATTGTGGAGGATTTTACTTTCTATGAAGGGTTATTTAAGAATGGATAGAAAAATACGAAAGACCATTTAATGAAAAACTAGATCTGAACTCGAGATCTAAAGAAAAGACTTGATGATTTATAGAACAAAAAAAAAAAAAAGGTTCAAAATTGTAGCTTCTTGTCAAAATGGCTCCATGGTGCTATTTAAGAGACTCAAGTAACACCACTAAATGCAGAGGAATGCCTAGGCCCGCTCCATTTGAACCTCTTAAAGGTCCCATCCAAACGACATATTGTTTCAACATGTAGTTTCACTAAGATTTAGTTTCATTTCTTTTAATTAATACTTTATTTATTTCTTACTTTGTCCTTGTTAGGGTTTGTTAGTCTTAGGGTAGTATTTAAAGAATTTTATCAATCTCATATCCGGTCGTTCATTAGTTTTGAGATATGTTTGAGATTTTGATTCTTATCCGTGACTATTGAAAGTATTTTCATTTTCCATTCCTTGGATTGTTATACACTTATTAATTTATTTTAGAATGTAGCGAAACATATTATTTACACACTATACGTAATATTAGGCTCTAGTTGTGCATACGACGAAGGATACAGAAACAATAATAATTAAAAGAAGAGAAATAATGTATTAAACAAGAACTACAATAAATAATGCCAAGATATTCATCATTGGAAATAGTAGTCAAAATACCTAATAAGCATGATCAGCAAACTTAGTATCTTCTTTCATTCCCACCACCAGCACGTACATCAAAGATAAAATAATGTCACGTTTCAAGTGCTTGGTCGGCACTTAACAATGGAATAGCTTTATATCTGCTGACCGAAATAAGGACGAAACAAGAACTCGATTTCAAGATCTTCCCTACGAGTGGCTTCCACTAGTGCAAATAATTGAAACCAATTATAATAGCAAAATCATTCAAAAGTAAAGACCCTTCCCTGTTGCTTGTCTTCAATTGCCTTCCACGTCTGAAGACTTACTTTTAAACGATTCGTCGCCGTCCGTAAAGTTGAGAGTTGGAGGCTTTTCTCTTTCACTAATTTGGTTGTAATATGTTTCTTCTATTAATGTCAAAAGGGACTAAAATAATAAAGCCTAGATAATCAAATTGAAATAGTATAAAGAAGTGGTTTGATGGTCTCACACAACTAGTGAATTGTTTGACTTTACATCACATAATGAAGACAAATGGAATCACATAATTCTTGAAAGAAATAATTTGATTCAATAATATTCAATCAATCTTATTTAAAACCTTAAAAAAAAAAGAAACTATTTATATAGACGTAGGGATAAATATAGGCCTTATGACCTAAAAATTATCTAATGGTTAATAATTAGTCATCTAAAAATAATTAAAGAAAACTAAAATATTTTTAGAAAACAAAAAAAAAATAATATAAATAAACCTAATAATCTAAATAAACTAATTAAATATAAAAATATTCATACCATCCGAGTTGATTATACTCATGTGAGCTTCGATGCATACATCTGTGTTCCCATGATTGTAAATGTCAATTATTGACTATCGATTCATCTAGGCAAATGTAGTATTAATAACATGAGATAGCTCCAAACTATATACAGGTTACATAAGTAAAGGGGGGTGATAAATGATAGATTTTTCCAATAATCTTTTAGAAAGGTAAAAATATCAAACTCACGATAGATTAATCCATAAACATCCTCATCGAGATTAGATTAGTTTACTATTTAAGGTTTATAATTGTCATGACATAGTGTGTGTCAGTGTGTGGAAATCAGATAGATTCTATGTTTAGCTTTTAATAACGCATATTGATATTTGGTTACTAATGGCTATCTTTATTGCAAGACTACTACTCTTTATAAGCTATAGCCATAGATTTCTACGATAGCTATTATTGGTGGATTAAAAGGTTAGGACAAAGTAACTAGGTGGTTTAAGACATACAACACCATATCTTCATGTAGGACAAGGTATATGAGTTGTGGTTCGATCAACCGCAGCCATTTAGTACATCTTAAGTTAGGATAAAGTGGTAGGCATGATGCATGAAGCCTATAATACATCAAATGTGTGGTAGGACATGTAGGTTGTTGAGTGATCAATGATGATCGTTTAAGTAATAAGGAAGTTAAAAGGAAGTAATTTAGGGTTATGAATCTAGCACTAGGGCCCATGTGGGATATTAGTGACTATAATAGGTCGAAACTAAGTAAAAGTAGTGACTCTAAGTGATTGTTATCTTACGAGTGGTGGGGTATGACACCATGAAGTGATTACTAGAGGCATGATTGGGTTGCAAAGCCCAAATGAAATGGTTTTTGTTAAATTTAAATGTATAGGAGTAAATGAACATGCAAAGCATAATCTATTTGTATTGCTTTGATTTGTGCATTCATTTATTTGATTATGTTAGCACACGTGCTATTAATATGGCTATACTTGTTGCCATTTGGCTTAAGTTATTCATTAGATTATATGCTTACTCTTTAAAGATCCTTTGTATTTCAAGTATCAATTAATAGCTGTTGATAATCAAAAGTTGTGAGTGGAAGTATTATGTGGCTTTGCTCTCTGATAAAGACACACTGCAAATTGCCATGTCCTTTAAATTTGGGGCATGACACTTTTTGTAAGCAACTATTTTTGTACATATTTAGTAATTATCTTTATTAACTTTGTCATCTCTTTTAAGTTTGTTAAATCATTAATTGGAATTATCGTTTCGTTTTTTTAATTAGAGAAGTATCAGTTGTAAGTTATAATGAAAATATGAATTTGTATATTGATCTTGTGGTAGAAGTATTATTTTTGAATGGGCAAAGTATACATTTAATACTCAACATTTACTAACTTTTTTATTTAAGTATTCAATATTCCTAAAACCTTATAAAAATCGAACTTTCGTTAAATCCATTGAATTTTCTATCCATCTTGCATATGTGCTAGTTTTTTTATTGGTCTTTAGGTAGTTAGTTAAGATGGTTGGAATTTGCGTACTTTTTACAAGCCCATTTTTTTATTTTTATTATTTTTTATTATATTATATAATTAAATATATATAATATTATTTTTTAGTAAATTATGCAATTAATTTGAAGTTGATAAGTGTCATAAAGAAAATTAAAAATTTTATAAAATTTCTACTTTTGTAAAGTTTTTTAAATGTTGAGACTCGAATAAAAGGAAAAAAACTCAAATAAGTTTTTTCCTTTTATTTAATACATTTGAAGTGCATTATCTATAAATACTTCCTCAATAAATTTATTAACACACAATTTGAGCATAAATATAAAAGGAATATAAAATTTTTCAATATCACTTGCATATTGAACACCAATTAATAACTAATTAATCTTATCAATCGATCCAATTGTACAAGTTGTGAGTATATGTTTCTATATAAAGTCCTTTTGTATTGTAAAGTAATGTAAGAAATTATTTTTTATTATAAAAGATTTTACTCTGAGTATTGAAAGTAATTTATAAAATAGACAATGTATCATAGAAAATAATCATTCAACTTAATAAATTAGATGCTAGTTATACATGAAGTTATTACGTGAAAATATTATATGACACCTAGTTAATAAAACACATATTTTTACTTGATAGAATAAAAACACAAAATTAATCTCAACAAAAATTTATAAATCAAATCAAACAAAAAAAGGTTAACTAACTCCATCTCATTTTGACTTTATATCATTGATATTCTCGTAAATAATATATTTTGTAACAAATTAATAGTAATTTTACTAAACCGTCTTCATTCTCTCCAATCGAAATAAATAAAATTTTCTTCTTCTTCTTCTTCTTCTTTTGGGTGTTGCACTCAAAATTATCAATTCAAATGTCTCCTATAAGTTATTTTTGTTCTTAGAATTTTTCTACAAGACAAGACCTGTATTATATATTAGCTTCACATCAAAGACAGCTGATTTAGAAAACTTTACATGAAAAGCTAAGGAAATGTAAAAAATTAACAATTTGAAAAAATTTTAATCATTTATTTGCTTGGTATATTATCAAAAAGGAAGAAGATTTAAAATACTCATTTGAAATAATGATACTTAGTGAATGAGATTCTTCAGAACTTTCATGTTCATCTCCTACTTTTCTAAATTTTGAAAAATTATATTGTTTATGAAACTGATGTATATATTCTTCAGAGGCATCTAGATAACTATCATTTTAATTCTTTCCTATCTTAAGAAAGGTCATTCAAAAATGAAAATGAAATTGGAAATAACAAAACAAAATGAAATGTTAATAGCCTACCAAGCCCATATCTAAACCTTGAGGCTGATTCTAGAGAGAAGTTGAGCCCATACTAATTTGAGTTTGGGTTTTTGCCTTGGCCCAATGTTTTTAATGTATGCCTATCCATTTTCAATAGCTAAAATACAGCCAATGCAAATAAAGCCTGTGACTGTGATTATTAAAAAAATATGCTGACTTTTTGAAAAACATATAATATGCTTTTATGATCTTACCTAATAGCAATAATTCACTTATATTTTAATGAACACATGGGCTTAAATCCATGAAAATTGCTAAGACCATGCCAAAAGATCAAAATAATAGGAAGAATTATGGAATAGGCAATTTGATTAACAAAATAATTTTAAAACTTTCACTTTCGGGCAAAGGGGAAAAAAGAAAACAATTTATGTTTATAAAACAAAAAAAAATCAAAGAATTGAGCTCTTCTCAAACTAATTCCAAGACTACCTCACTTGAAATTGAGCTTTTAAAACCCAATTTTGAAATGAACTAAAATTGGATTTTAAAAACTCAATTTCAGTTGGCCGCTAAAAAATCAGGTGTCTTTCAGTTTCAAGGTGTCGAGTCTAATTTTTTAATTTTTATATTGTTTCCCTAATTCGATTTATATTAGATCCTATGCTCATCCAATATAAATCCTCGACTTGAACTAAGAATTTTATTATTTATTTGGAGTCGCCACCCAACTAAGGTTGGGAAAAATTATGGAATTAGAACCAATTGAGCGGATTAATTCTAATTTAGACAACTAGTCGACAAAATCTCCTCTTTTATTTTTATAAATCAAAAAGAAGAAAGAAAAACCAGAGATTCTCGACTAGAGAGCTATCCTATTAAAACTCTAAGGTACCGTTTAGTTATTAGTACTGGACAAAATAAGGAGTATTGGACAGTACTAAAGAAGAAGGATTGGACAAAAAATATTTTTGTACCATGTTTGGTTTGTTCAGTACTGGACAAGGATTTTTGTGTTGTCCAGTGTTTGGATTGCAAAGTATTGGACTGAACATAGTAAATTTGACAATTTTTCCCTTTTTAATTACTGGAGAAGGCTTTTGTGTTGTCTAGTGTTTGAAATTGTAAAGTACTGGACTTGACAGAGTAAAATTGACAATTTTACCCTTTTATTTATATCATAGTTATTTATATATATTTGATATTATTACAAGAAAAAATGATTTAAAGGTTTAATATATTATATTAAATATTTTAGGAAAAAGAATTATGTTATATTTAATGAAATAATACGTTCTTTATGATTTTGAATATGTCACTAAAAACATGAAACACTTTTACACTGAAACATCCACATATCCATCAACCACTTTAAACAAGTCATTGAAGGACCTGAAAATTACAAAATCCATCCACAAATTAGATCGATTAGATTAGAACATCAATCACTTTTATATTTTATAAGGATAAAGCATAAATCGCATAGATAAGATAATAATCATACGAAGGAATAGTCAAAGTAATTTCTATGATTATGACCTGCCAACTTTGTTGCAGGAGATACGTGAGGTTACAACTTCTACAAAATATGAAAACAGATTTAGCTATACAGGGTACTAAACCAGGGTAGAGAGGTTCGATAATACAAAGCCAATGAAAGAAGTCTTAATTACATAAATACTAAAAACATGTTTTACATCAACCAATAATTCGCCTAACAAATGCTAGGCGTTGTTCTCCTTGGAGCCTCCAAAAAAACTTCTCATAGTGTGGATTTGTCACCATTTGCATAAGAACATCCAACTCTTCATTTTCCAACAATCCTAACATTTTCAACTCTGCAACAATATCGTCCCTAGGAGGATTAGCAATTTTTCCTGCAAGTAAAGCAAAATCACTCCTAACATCACTAATGCTCTTTTGAAACGTAGATATAAATTCTACAGCATATTCTGCCATCGGACGCTTGCGAATCGGTCGCACAAATGGATCATGTGTGGCACAGCTGGAGGCTTCAGTAGATTGTGGCACTTGTTCTGACTCCATGTCTTCATCAAAAGTATCCTCACCCTCATTTTGCAAGTCCTGTGTCACATCTGCTGGTGTCTCAACCCTTTTTCCATTTGCTCTATCCTTTCCAAATATCCTTTGAAGTGTTTCAAACTCTTTAAATTCCTTGTTGGCATGATTAGCAACCTTCGGATGTTTCTACAAAACAATAGAAATAGTTATTATAACAACAAAGAATTAACATTAAAAAAATGAGCTTATTTCAAAATAAAGATAATGTTGATTTTACCTCTATGTATTCAGCAAAGACCGCATCACTATTAACAATAACACATTTTTTGACATCATCCCACCAAAAACCACTAGTATTTATCATGTCAACAATCTTTGCTAGCTTCATTGACCACCTCTTCATTTTGTTAACAATTTGCCTGACATTAAGATTGATTTCTGGAATGTGGCTTTTCATCCTTTTTAAAGCTTCTTCATGAGCCCCATTCTTAAAACTGTCATTTTCTCCTTTGTATCCTTCAATGACTAACTCCTCCAACACCATCAATAATGTTTCTTCCTCAACTTGGCTCCAAGAACGTCTAGTTTTTTTATCTCTACTATCCATGACTGTAAACAAATCCATAGTGTAAGGTAAAAAGCAAACAAATAAAATGTAAATCATGCATACAAACAGTGGATAGAATATTTCAATTTACATTACAACATAAAATTGAAAATTCGACAACCAAATGATTTCAATAATATATAATTAATGAAAAATCAGTACTGACACTAATCCAAGATACATAATCAAAGAAAGTACAACAATTAGTGACATTCTAGTTCCTATGACGGGCCCTCCATTCATCATACATCTCTTGTGCTAAGGTATTCCTCATCTCAGTCCATTCCTCAGTAGGTTCTACTGTTTTAATTGCATCAATTCCATTTTCTCCAATTGGAACTTCATCACCTTCAATTATAGTGTGCTCCAATGGGTCTAGTGGCATATACATTCGAATGAAGTTGTGTAATAGACAACAAGTTAGAATCATTCGACATTGTATTTTGATGGGATAAAATGATGGACTCCTTAGAATACCCCATCATTTCTTCAAAATTCCAAAACATCTCTTTATAACATTTCTTGCCCTTGCATGTCTATAGTTAAATAATTCCTCACGATTTTGAGGCCTACGTTGACTTGTAGCCCACTCTTGAATGTGATAACGCCTCCCTCTAAAAGGGGAAAGGAATCCTGGTGCATTGGAATATCCACTATCCACTAGATAATATGAACCTACAACGAAATGTAACCATATAAATTTACATGAAAATTTTCATCTGGATAGATCAAATGAAAACAATTTTCTTTTTTAAAATGCTTACCAGGTGCAACTCTCAATCCATTAGATCGAATGACTACATCACGTAATACTCTAGAATCTGATGCAGACCCTTCCCAGCCAGCCAATATGTAGATAAATTTCATGTCACGATCACATACACCCATGACATTCGTTGCAAGATGCCCTTTCCTTGTTCGATACCTAGGTCTATCTGCAATTGGTGTCGTAACTGCAATGTATGTACCATCTAATGCTCCAAGGCAACCCTAATATGTTCCCAAAGAAACAAAAAAAGTGTGTGTTGTAATATAAGTAATCATGACCATCGTTGATTAACTGAAGGTACCTAAAAGATTTTTTGTATTACCTTAAACCATTTCCACCGTTCGTCAATGCAATCTTCTGGTACCGGATTGGGTTTTGCAAGTAAAATATCTTGTAACCTTAACACAGCAGCTAACACTTGATGGCAATTTCTACTAACAGTCTCACCTGATCTACGGAATCTGACTTGAATACTCCTATTTTTTGTATGATGTGCAAGGATGTTAAGAAAAATCACAACTTGTTCTTCAACCGTTGCTCTTCCATTACAATGCATTCCCCCTCGTACCCTAATGAGTTCACAAAGATGTGCAAAACTATTCCTACACATCCTTAACTCCCATAAACAATTTGTATCACTCCCATTAATGAGTGAATCAATCACCTCTCGACGCGTTTCATATCTAGCTATTGCTCGCTCGTTCAATACATCCCTCTCTACTCTCCTATTCAAAACAAAGTTTATATAATAGAAACTAGCTGCTGCCATTGTAAGCATATTGATATAGACTCTCCATCCAAGAAGACAAATCAGAAATCCATGATGATCCATGATCTATATGACATATCAAAGAAAAGACCCATAAGTGTAACGTTGGGGATCCGAAGATCATTTTCATAATACAAAACATAATGGACAACATCATATGCTCCATAATCTAAATTCAAGTAGGGAGTAGGCAATAAGACAACTTATGTAAGGAGCCGTTGTTCTTCCCTAAGAAGCTCTCCTATACAAATATCCAATAAAGGAACCGATTCTCTACTCATTAAGTTGGACCCGATTGCTTCCAACTCCCCCCCGTAACTTCATTATGTGCTTCCGTTCCATCTGACTACACTGAACTCCTCCTAACAAAGCGCATAAGGTGCCACCCACCCTTTTCTATCAGAACAAAGAGCGCCGAGCAGCGAGCCAACGATCCTTCTCCTCCATGTTGTTACTTAGTGTATCATGTGAATTTTTATGCTTGTGACTTGTGAGTTATGACTATAAATGGGTATTTGAATTTCGTATTTATGCTTGTGAGTTGTGAACGGGCAATACTTCTAGTGAAGCTGAGTTGATGGTTTTCAAGGCCTTCAAGATGAGTTGATGGCTAAATCTCTTGACTTTTTTCAAGTACACGGTCTCGACACACGGCTTATATACGGCCATGCCTTCAACCATGTACTCAATTGTGTGTGCTTCTGTGGATTTTCTAAGCTCAACACATGGTCGTGCTTTCAACCGTGTACTCAACCGTGTGTGCTTCTGTTGATTTTCCAAGCTCAACACACGGTTGTGCCTTTAACCGTATACTCAACCGAGTGTGCTTCTGTGGATTTTCCAAGCTCAACACACGGTTGTCCTCAAGTTTGGTTCTAAACCCTTTCTCACCATTTCTCCAAACAACACAACCACCTCCTCATACTGACATACACCAACATACCCATGTAACATGGTTATGTTAATCAGAAATCATCAATCTCACTAAAAAAAAAAAAATTGCTTTCCCTTTCTTAGATTACACAAGCAAACCATATGCGAAGTTCAATATTCTCGGTGATAAATGGACAACACGTTTCATGTTATAATTTGTTAGATGATGGAGCAAGGTGATGACGATAATCATACAAAACCTAAACAATAACGATGCATTCGAAAAGGAAGGAAGAAATCCAGAAGAAATGGAACCATACAAACCTGATGGCGGCGATAGTCACACTTCCGGCCGATTACACGACGAGCGGCAATGAAGGAGTGGCACCGATGAGCTCTCGTAGGTCCACTTCCAGCTGCGGCGCTATGATGGGTAAATAATTTCGAACAAATGGGAAAGGAACGTAGAAGGGGCTGATTAACAGGAGAAGGAGGAAGGCTAAATTGGGAATTTCGCAAAAAATAGAGTTTTATCTAGTGCCGAATTTTTAGTACCGAATTACACACGATACTGATTTATCTCATTTAGTCCAGTACTATATTAAGGTTTTGTCCAGTACTTTCGTCATGGGTGGCAACCAAACAGTGGACAAAAAATTTAGTCCTATCCAGTACCGAATTTTTACGACAATCAAACGCTACCTAAAGTTACCACCTTATCCTTTTGAAATCTGAGTCATGTTCTGATATCTTTGTTCCTTGTAAAAAAGAAGATGTTAAAAATTACACTAATGACGATTTGGAAAATGATTTTTTTATTCTTTTTAGAGTTGCCTCATAAGGGTGCCTACGTACCTACGTACATACTATTCAGGATTAAATAAGTCGTAGTTCGCTTTTTATGAAAAAGCTTTAGCGGGTTTTGTTTAAGTTTTAATTATGAAAACACACCGGTTTTACATTTGTTATCATTTTCAAGATTAAAAAAAAAAAAAAAAACCTAAGTCTAAGCTTTATTATTTCATTTTCTAAAAGTCTTGATTTAAGGAAAACCAATTTTGAATTTATTTTAAAAAAAAAGGATTTTTCTAAGTGACAAAACAATTCATTATTAATTTTTTAATTCATATTATTAATCTATCTAATTCTAATTTAATAATTAAATTTTGTTTATTTTATTTATATTTTTTTCATTTTTTTTATATTTTTATATTAAATTAGACATATTTATTTATTAAAGTTCTAAAACCTAATTAAAATCTTAATTTTTTTTTATTTCCGGATTACTATTAAAAAAAATTATTTCTAATAAATGAATATCTAAATTAAATGGATAAATAAATGAAATAAAATAAATAAATAAATAAATCAAAAAAACTAACTAACTTGGATGCTGGTCGCGGGTTGAATCAGGTTACGTCGATCAAAGGATCCTTGTTGGCGACGCTCCGCTGGCTTTTGAAGGCGATTGAAGGCTACTTCTAAGCTTTCTAAGGGTGGGTAATCCAACCGTGGTGGTGGATTTCTTTAGAAATGCTTCTAAGTGGTGGTTTGTGGCTTGGTTGGTAGTCGCGGCTTGGTCGGCGGTCGCGGGGAACTCCAGCGAGCTTCGAAACCTCTAATTTTTCACTCTTTTCTCACTTTTGATATGTGATCTAGCTTCCCCACATTGTGCTCTATTTATAGGCACCGAAGATTAAGTTGGATAAGCTTGGATTTCCTTCCGATAGGCATGAATCGTATCTTCGATTGAAACCCAAATCCGATTTGCTCTAGATTCATTTAAATATTTGATTTTGTTACAATTTGTGTTAATTGTATCATGTTTATTTTATTTTTTAAAAAGATTTGTTAGATTTGTGCAAAAAAATCGTATCAAAACGGCTGAATTCCGTTTTTTCCCATAGCCAGTGACTGATTCAGATGGAGGTTGAAGATGATCATGCACCCGGCGCGTGCACTCCCTCCATCTAATCACAAGCTGGCACGTGTCCTGGGCAAAGAGAAAAAATTGCAAAACACAGATTGCTTCCCTCGCGTTTCGAACCCTTGACCAAGCACACCCCCCATCCCCCCCCCCCCCCCATCGGCGCACATAAGGCCGAAGCCCAGACCAGTTGGGCTAGCCCAATTTTCATATTTATTTCACACACATTTATATATAAACGTGGTGATTTTTATTAATTTTATATTATTTTAAAATTCTAAAAATTATTTAACCTCTTTTATTATTATTTCTACCATTATCGTCCAAAACTAGTATATTTTTCCTATTTATTTTATTTTTTCAATTTTTTCTTTTATTTTTGCAAAATAGAAGGAAAATTGAAAAAAAATGAAAAATTATTTTTTATTAAGGGCAAAAATGAAGTGTTTACAGTTGCTCCTCTGTGTAGTAAAGTTTGAAAAACTTAACTACAAAGACGACAAAAACACCATTTTTTGCCAATAGACTGAGTGGATAACGCTATAGTTGGCTAATTATCTAAAATTGGTTCTAGTAGGAAAAATGCTCCATGAGCTAATGGCCCCATGAATGCTTTGTGATGATTAATGCTGCTTGAGGAGTGATCTTAAACAATCTAACAACCTGGAGTAAGATATCATCTAGAAAAGTGCTTTATGGGCTAACTAATCGATGATAAGAAACATCTTAGAGATTGTTTAGGAATGTGTTATTGTGAGTGAACTAACTGATAATAGGAAGCGTCCTACAGGATTAGCGACTGTAAAGAAGAGATTGTTTATGGAAGCGCTTTTATGAGCTAGCCACCTGACAACAGAAAGCGTCTTGCTAAACTAGCGACTATTGGAGAAGAAATGTTCTAGAAGAGTGCTCTTATGAACTGACTAATCAATGATAGGAAGCGTCTCATTTAGACTCGCAACCCTAAAAAGAAATTATCTAGAAAAGTGCTCTTATGAGCTAACTAATCGATAATAGGAAGTGTCTTATTTAGACTTGTAATCCCAAAAAGAAATTATCTAGAAAAGTGCTCTTATGAGCTGACTAATTGATAAAATGAAGCGTCTCATTTAGACTTGCAATCATAAAAGGAAATTATCTAGAAAAGTGCTCTTATGAGCTAACTAATTGATGATATGAAGCGTCTCATTTAGACTCGCAATCCTAAAAGGAAATTATCTAGAAAAGTGTTCTTATGAGTTGACTAATCAATGATAGGAAGCGTCTCATTTAGACTCGTATTCCTAAAAGGAAGTTATTTAGAAAAGTGCTCTTATGAGCTAACTAATCGATGATTAGGAAGCGTCTCACTAGACTAGCAACCTTAGAAAAGTGATTATTTAGAAAAGTACCCTTATGAGCTAACTAATCGATAGTGTATCTTCGAACTTACAATCCTAAGAAAGTTTAGGAAAGTGCCCCATTATAAGTTATCTCTAAGAAAGTATATCTAGGAAAGTGCCCCATTGTGGGCTGACTAATCGACAACGATATCTGGATATAGTTAAATGATAATGAGAGGTTTTCTAAAAAAGTGCTCTTACGAGCTGACTAATTAAAAATAAGAAACGTCTCACTAAACTAGCATCCATGAAGGAGAAAATTAGGAAAGTGCCCCATTATGGGCTAACTAACCGATAACGAATTCCTGAGTGAGAATTTTAGTCAAGAGTTTAAGATGACTTAAAAATTTTGCACAAATGATAACTAAAGCTTTTCTAAAAATCTTTAAAACAATTGCTCTTTTAAACTTAAGAATAAGGTGACAAGGTATTAAAGTATTTTCTAGCAAACTTTGAAAATTTTCTCTTTCTTCTCTAAAAAATCTAAAAGAATTTATTTATTTATTTTTTAATTTTTTTTAAACATTGCTAGCAAGTAAAGAGTTTGACAAGGTTTCCAAAAATACAAATAAAGGGTAGGTCTCCCCTACTACTTAATAATCACTTACTCTTTTGCCTCATTTTACTTGAAGGGTTTGGTTTAATCTTGAAAAAGTGGTGTCTTGGCTTAATTAATCACCTCTTGAGGGGTTTCTTACAATTAAGACTCATATCTTCTTCTCGAGGGCATCAATATTTAAAATTTGGGCCAAACAACGCCAATGAGAAATGGCTTTAAATTCCCTCATTCTATTTGGAAATAGATATCTCATTCTCAATTGGTTTAATCTAAGAGGACTTCCTTACAATCTCTCAATTTAAATGTCACTCTTGACTTTTATTCAAAAAATTATGGTCTTTCTTGTAATTAATACGCTTTTATCAATCTATTAGGCCTTTTTGAGACTTGTAATGCAATATAGGCTCTTGGTTATTGGTTTTAGAAAAGTACTAATGTTAAGGTCTAGTTTGAAAGAATCATCATTTCAACCTAGGTTTATAAATCAAGAAACTTTGAGAAAAAACTAGAATAGTACTTACCCCAGGACCAACAATTTTTGCTTAGGATAGATAAATTATTTTCAATAATCTGGAAAAGTCTTTAGAGAAGGTAGGTATATGTTTGGGTTTTTGTATTTGCCCCTAGTGTTTTCAAGTATTATTGGGCTTTTTTATTGTGTATAGGTTTAATTACATTATTAGGCTTTTCGCATTTCTTTTCTTTTCTTTTTCTCTTCTTTCTTTTTCTTTCATTCATAATTTTTTTTCTTTTCTTTTGGGCCCAATGGTGATTATCTTTTGTGGGTCATTTGTGGTTTTTTCAGAATGTGGACTTTTCTTCATCTTAAAAGAAATAAATTATCTACGGCAAAAATTACCCTTGAATTGTTGTAATTAGGGTAAGCACTATTTAGTTAATTTCTTTTTTCTTGATTGATATCCTTATCTTCTTAATCATCCCATTGTAGGGTAGTTCAAGACATGGTTAAATTTTGAAACTCACTCTTTTTTTTTATATAAGCTCAAAGGGGGTTGGCAAAGGATTATTGTGTTTAGGATAGTAAAAATGAATGCCTAACATTATTTTGATTAACATATCAAATTCAAGATAGACCTCCTTTAAGGAATGAGTAAAAAACCTAACATTAATAACACTTAACTCTCAAGTGTTTAAGGGTTAGTGTTTGGGATATGGTTTACCTCTTGTCATCCTAAACCACTCAAAAAAATGAGATATCCTTCCATTTTACCAGATTTGCCTATATTCACCATGTCTCATGATGTCTTTGGGAGTTATGTGCCCTTGTCAACTTGAACAAGTGATTTAGTTACCCAAAACTCAGCTATTTAAGATAGTATTCTTTATACCCTCATTGGTAATTGACCATAGCCACTTCAAAAGTGTGCCATACAAATTAATTGTCTCTGTGTCTATTTCATATAACTCTTGATGGAGATAAAGTTCAAGTGTAACCCTTAGGATTAGAGAGAGTTGGAAGGTTTGTGTTTTGAGGCTAAATCAACATATGAGGAGACCTTTGAAGTGAATGGGGTCTTTCAAGTTGAGAGTAGCTTATAGAGGTCTTTTGCTTTATGATCAGAGTAAGTGACTATGAGCCTTAGGTTAAGCTAACCATTTAAAAGCAACTTTTAATACCTTGAAAGGATCTCTTATTGTTAGCAACTCTTCAATTTTCTTGGCTTTGTTCTTTTATTGTTATTATTTTTTAGTAAATATGCAAATAAGATGCTCACACGGATGCAAAAGGGGTCAGCATTTGAATAATGATATAATACTGAAATTTTATTGATATTGTAAACTTGGAGTTCAATACTTTTAAAAGAAAAGAAACAATATCGGTCTATCTTTCTAATTCCTAGACTTCTTCTTCTTTGGTTGCATAGGCATTGGTTTTCTGTCAATGATGGCTTCTAATGCTCTAACTCTTCCCTGAGTCTTCTCCAGTGGAGCTTCCAGGGCTTTATTTCTCTAGTTAGACTCCTTGAATCTACTTTTCCAGACGTCCTTTTTATAGTCTGCAGTCTCAAAGTAGACTTCCATTCGAGCTCTGACCTGTTCCATTAGGTTTTCATTTTTGGGCCCATGTTGTTCGACGCAGGTTGAGTGACATCCGGGACTTGATACACCCTTTCTCATGTCTAGTATAATTGGTTGATCATGAAATCTCTTGTAGCTCGGTGTTTGCCTACTTCCCCATCCAAATCTTCGAGGTCTATATTAGGGCTCTCAATCCGGTCTTCCCATAAGGCTTTGACCTCTACCAACTTGGCGATTTTCTCAACTACCAACATGCTCGGATCTTGGTATTCAAACGTGATTCCTTCCAACGATGGTCTGTAAACTATGTCTTGGAGAGTACCAAACTGATGGACCACTGAGTTCAGATGATAACCGGTGTACCCGCTGATACCAATCAATAGAACAGCCTGAAGGTTCCTGCATGTTAGGATGACCTTATTGTAGCAGCTCTACCTAGCAGTCCAAATGATGTCGTTAGCACTGAAACCTTTGAGTACTTCTACCCAACTATAGTTGGTAAGATCATCGAGTAGCTTCATCCTCTCTATGCAGGAATCCACAAGGTCTACCCGTTAGGCTAATGAGTTCTTGACCATGTTCAACCCAAAGCATTTTAGATGACTCACAAACCAGATCAGGATAAGGTTAATATTTGAGCGGATGATTCCGTGGCCCTTTTTCTTTACAAAATTTAGATTCCGAATCTATTCAACCAGTAGAGCCAGGATATAAGACTTTCCTTCCAGGAACCGGAACACTAACTTTGCGACTCTATAGTGGATGTGAAAGATCCTAGTAAGAAAAAGGATAGTTGCAAATGCTGTCAGGATAAAAGCATAAACTCGTCTTTGCTTGTAACTCTTGGGATCTCCACATAAGATGTCCCTCCTACTCCCATCATCACACCAAGCTATGAACCAAGCCTTCAATTCATCCATTCGGAGGCAATACCCGTTGCTATTTCTCAACACTCGATTGATCACTGTCTTGCAAATACTAAGGAGTCTATTGAAAATACTGGTCGGCCCAGCCTCTAGATCTGGCACATACATCCTATTGGCAAGTGATGGGGCCTACAGAAGTTAAGTATATTCCTCTAGAGTTGGCGTGATCTCATGTGACCCAATAAAGAAAGTTACGGGCTCAATTTCCTAAAGGTGTAAGATAGCTCGAATCAAAGGCAGGTTGATTTCCATCTTCATTAATGAGAGAATGGGCCCTATCTTTCCCTGGATGAAAGCCTGTTCCTCAGGGTTGTACAAGGTGAACCAATGGTCTAATACCAGTTTTGGATCCAAAGGCTTGCAAACCCGAATTTCCTTACAAATGAGACGGTCGATTGTAGTACTAGTCATATATCAGGATTACAATAGAAAATTCTAATTACAAATGAGATCTTTTACAAAGTATCATTGATTCTTTTACAGGTAAATGTATCTAAACTCCAAAAAAGAAAAAGAATAAGGAAATTATATCATTAATCATTTTCCAGCCCATGACTTCATGTATGCAAGGTAGGTGGGTTCTAACAGGTCCCCAAGCTCTATGGCCTCCCACATTATCGAAGAAATGGATCTCAAGTCATATCAAAGCATTGGGTGAGGTAGCCTAATCAGCCTCGAATGATGATCATTTCACTTCGCTTGGAACCTACACAATGGTATCCCGTCCTAAGGTCTTAAGACGGCCTGGGTCTAACCGTATCTAACCACACAATTGCATACATGGAAACTTAATAAGATAAAATAAAAACTAAATTTTATTAAACCCCTAGATTAAGAATAGATATGAACATTAATATCAACAATATTTCACAATGTAAGAGTTAAGAGATATCTAGAAATGCTGATTTCAAAAGGTTCAGGTGGCTAGCCTACTGTGAGTCCCTAGTGGAGTCACCACCCTATTGAGTCTAATTTTTTAATTTTTTATATTGTTTCCCTAATTCGATTTATATTAGATCTTATGCTCATCCAATATAAATCCTTGACTTAAACTAAGAATTTTATTATTTATTTGGAGTCGCCACCCAACTAAGATTGGGAAAAATTATGGAATTAAAACTAATTGAGCAGATTAATTCTAATTTAGACAACTAGTTGACGAAATCTCCTCTTTTATTTTTAGAAATGAAAAAGAAGAAAGGAAAACTAGATATTCTCAACTCGGGGGCTATCCTATTAAAACTCTAAAGTTACCACCTTATCATTTTGAAATTTGAGTCATGTTCCGATATCTTTGTTCCTTGTAAAAAAGAAGATGTTAAAAATTACACTAATGACGATTTGGAAAATGATTTTTTTATTCTTTTTAGAGTTTCCCCGTAAGTGTGCCTACATACCTGTTATTTAAGATTAAACAAGCCGTAGTTTGCTTTTTATGAAAAAGCTTTAGCAGGTTTGTTTAAGTTTTAATTATGAAAACACACCGGTTTTACATTCATTATCATTTTCAAGATTTAAAAAAAAACCTAAGCCTAAGCTTTATTATTTCATTTTCTAAAAGTCTTGATTTAAGGAAAACCAATTTTGAATTTATTTTTAAAAAAAGGATTTTTCTAAGTGATAAAATAATTCATTATTATTTTTTAATTCATATTATTAATCTATCTAATTCTAATTTAATAATTAAATTTTACTTATTTTTCATTTTTTATTATTTTTTATATTAAATTAGACATATTTATTTATCAAAGTTCTAAAACCTAATTAAAATCTTAATTTTTTTTATTTTCGGATTACTATTAAAAAAATTTATTTCTAATAAATGAATATCTAAATTAAATGGATAAATAAATGAAATAAAATAAATAAATAATCGAAAAAACCAACTAACCTAGATGTGGGTCGCGGGTCAAATCAGGTAGGGTTACATCGTTCGAAGGATCCTCGTTGATGGGGTTCTGATGGCTTTTGAAGGTTGCTTTTAAGCTTTATGAGGGTGGGAAATCTGACCATAGTGGTGGATTTCTTCATAAACGCTTTCAAGTGATGGATTGTGGCTTGGTCAGCGGTCGCGGCAAAGGAGGAACTCCGACGAGCTTTAAAACATCTGATTTTTCACTCTTTTCTCACTTTTGATCCGTGATCTAGCTTCCCCACGCCGTGCTCTATTTATAGGTACCAAAAATCGAGCTAGATAAGCTTCAATTTCCCTCCAATAGGCACAAATCGTATCTTCGGTTGAAACCCAAATTCGATTTGCTCTAGATTCATTTAAATCTTTAATTTTATTACGATTTATGTTAATTGGATGATGTTTATCTTATTTTTGTTAAAGATTTGTTGGATTTATGCAAAAAAATCATATAAAAACGGCTGGATTCTGTTTTTTCCGGCGGCCGGTGACCAATTCGGATGGAGGTTGAAGACGATCATGCGCTTGGCACATGTGCTCCCTTTCGTCCAATTACAAGTTGACACATGTCCTAGGCAAAGAGAAAAAATTGCAAAACGCGGATTGCTTCCTTCGCGTTTCAAACCCCTAACCGAGCACCCCCCCCCCTTTCCCCGCGCGTGCAAGGCCGAAGCCTAGACTAACTGGGCTAGCCTAATTCTCAGATTTATTTTACACACATATTATAAATAAGTGTGGTGATTTTTATTAATTTTATATTATTTTAAAATTCTAAAAATTTGTAAAAATCATTTAACATCTTTTATTATTATTTCTACCATTATCTTCCAAAATTGGTATATTTTTTCTATTTATTTTATTTTTTTCAATATTTTTTCTTTTATTTTTGCAAAATAGAATGAAAATTGAAAAAAAAAATAAACATTATTTGTGATTAAGGGGCAAAAATGGGGTGTTTACACAAGGCTATGAACTAAAGTTATGTTTTGAACACTTAGTTTTAGTTCATTTTGAAATTACATTTTCAAAACCCAATTTCAAGTGGGATAAATTTGCAATTAGATTCAAAAGAGCACTATTCGTAGGGATTTTTTTTTTTGTTTTACTTTTCCCCTTCACTTTCACTACAAATATACTATAACTCCCTAGAATTTAGAATATCATAATCTAGTTAGTGTCATTTTTAAGTGATGACATGTTAACGACCCATTTAACTGAAGGTAATAAAGAGGGAATTTAGAGATAATAGGGAAAAAATAAAGCTATTCTCTCTCAATTGTATATTACTTTATTTACTTGTAAAAATGGAGAGGGAATTTTAATTCCTAAAGTTTTTCTATTCTAACTTTTTATTATAATTTCATTGAGAATAGATATTACCTAAGAAAAGATTGAATTTTGTATTCTTCTACAGAGGGAATAAAAAGTTTAAACATTATAATTATTATATCCTCATTAATACTATAATTAATAATCAAATAGAGGTAAACTAGTAATTTTATTCTTATTCATAACTTAATACTGTAATTAATGAGATAAAGTAAACATTAGAATAAGTATTTTCTAAAATAAAAAATTATACAAAGTAAACACTAGAATAGGAATTTCTAGCCTATTCTTGGTAATAGTCATTCTCAATGCATAACTTTTCTATTGTTCATTTATTCCATTTCAAAAAGTAAATGAGTTATAAGGCTCTTAACATTTCTAAATTCACAATACTTGTATAACTACCATCTCCACATAGTATAAACAATCTAAAAATTCACCTTTTAATTGTCTTTTATTTAATCCAACAACCATCATATAGGTGATCTCAACCTTAAACATATGTAGGTACACACACACATATAGAGTCCTAAATTGGAAATTGCTACTCTTAGACCTAAGTTTCCATAATTGTATTGGGAAACTGCCATTACAAGTCTCAATAACCATAAAATTTACTTGAATTTTCTCAATATGCAACTCCACAGAGGATATCGTCACATATTGATCAAAGGGTGCCCTTTAAAGATCCATCACTATCGACCCCTAGGGTGAGCCATGCATAAACAACACACAAATTATAAGTGCAATACTCTTTAGGTTGATTAATTTCACTAATATTACAAGCATAAGAAACAAGCAAGGCAAACATGTACTTGGCATCCTATTGTCTATATAACTATCAACTCCACTTAAATTCGATTCAAATTAAAAAAGGGTATAAACACTGTTTTAGTAACAATAAGTAATATTAATCTATCCAAGGGTATATGTTAAAAGGCTTAGGTAAACACTTGAAGATAGAAGATATATATATATATATATATATATATATATATATATATATTAAAAAAAAAACATCATTCTAAAGGAGAAGTGAAGTTCATGGGTGTAATTCTCCCCATGTACCTCTCCAGGATCAAAACATGTAAGGCATAGGTGGGTACATGAGCATGATCTTTCCTATATACCTCTTTATGAACCAACAAATGAGTGTTACAATGAATAACATGGTTGTGATTCTTTTGGGGCATGATCTATTAGATCATTGGCATGAATACGACCGTGTTCTTACCTATTGTCCCCTTTAATCATCAATGTTTTACCTGAAATACAATTTTTTCCTCTATGGATTCCTTGTACACAAGTCATCCAACTTTTCAATAGTTTAAAACAACATTAATTCTAAGAGAACTTGTAACTTACCTTCTTAAACGATCTTATATTTCGCAAAAGTACCACAACCAATGAAATAGAGGAATTTAGAGAGAGAAAAGGGTTGTTTAATTTTTTTACCTTGATAATCTGAGTTAGATTACACAACTAGTTGGGGGTTACCTATTAGGAATAGAATTATCCTTTTGAGTGACTATGAGCATGAAAAAGAGGTAAAATAGATACTATGGTTTTCTTAAGATTTTATAGTCTTTGGGGTAAAAGACCAATTTGCCCCTTATAAGAAAAACTTAATTACTAAATTGCCACTATCTTTAAGATTATTTATTCTTTTAAATTTTTACAAGTATTACATCCTCCTTCCCTTAAAAGAATTTTCATCCCCAAAATTTACCTAATTCTTAAAAAAGATGTGGATACTTCTTGCACATCTCTTCTTCAAGCTCCCATGCTACTTCCCACTCGGTCTGATTACTCCATTGGTCTTTTACATATGGGATTACTCTACGTCTTAGGATTTGTTCTTTAGTGTCCATAATTTGGATTGGTTGCTCAACTATAGATAGGTTTAATTGTATGTTTAGAGATTCTAAAGTTGTGACTTGGTTCGAATTTAGCACAAACTTCCATAGCATAGATATGTGGAATACATTATATGCACCCGCTAAACTAAGCAATAGAGTTAATCTACAAGTTGCACTGCCAATCTTTTCTAAGATGTCAAATGGCCCAATGTACCTTAGGCTTAATTCCCCCCTTAAGCTAAACCCGACTACTACTTTAGTTGGTGAGTTATAGTTATGTTGTGAGAAGGATGATATCCCATTAAATCCTTACATGTTACCTCATCTAAAGTAAGTTGAGTTTATAAGACTGGTACACTTTCTCTTCATTCAATTAGATTGGTATCTCCTTATAGAACTGGTGGAGAGATGGAGGCTCGAGATACACACCTTCTACTTGGTCTATGGTGAGACCATTATGACTTTGCAAGATGTGGAGGTCCAGTTTGGGTTACTAGTTGATGTGCAGGTTGGAGGCTCGAGATACACACCTTCTACTTGGTTTATGGTGAGACCATTATGACTTTGCAAGATGTGGAGGTCCAGTTTGGGTTACCGGTTGATGTGCAGGTTATTACAAGTAGCACTAGCCTTAGTTGGGCATTTGAGTATGAGCAGTTACTTGGCAAGAGGCTAAAGGCAAAACACATAAGGGGTTAGCGAATTAACTTATCTTAATTGTGTCATAGATTTTGGGTTTTACATGTTTAAGCATTCGACGAGACAGTTAGGTGTCATACCTTTACCAACATTTTGTAACTGTTAGGTGGCTTTGCATTTGCAAATAAATCAAGAAACTTAATCTATTGTATATTCCTTCTGCTCTTGGAGGACTTTACCTTTGTAGGGCAATATAGTTTGGGCTCTGCCTATTTGGCCTGGTTGTATTGCCAGTTGTGCCTTACATCCATCTCTATTATACAGGAGATGAAGGGATTAGCGATTCTTCTGTAGGTATGAGCATGGGATAAGTTCCCATATATAACTCCCTTGAGCTATTACAAGATTGCATTAGAGGATGGGAGGTCTTTAGCGTCTCCATAGAGGATGGCTTAAGATACCACATAGCACCCTACGCATGTTATTCAAGCATATAGGGATGCATTTGATCACCAAAACCCATAACAAGTATGTTTTCCTTTTTCTTTTCTTTTTTTTTTTGTATTTGCTTGACATTATATATCTTCTTTAACCAGTGAACATTTAATGTTAGGTTGTTTAGCAACCTTATCTTGAGGATCTCATTGACATACTCTTCCCATTTTGTCATGCTGGTAGAGGCGTTTGGATAGCTTGAGTATTATTAATATGCTTTTATATTGTAGAGTGGCACTACCTAGATCGTGTCTATGGTTAGTTTAATACGTTCTAAGAGTGTTTGCTAGTGTTAACACAAAGCTTTGTTTGCACCTTATTGATTTACAGGTTGGACTAATATTAATTGGATAGTGCTGCATGTATCCTACATTGCCTATTGGGAGGATTGTCATTCTTATAGAATCTTATTGGAATATGCTGATGGTGTGTATCTAGACTACATCCGATGGTACAGACGTGTTAGTCGCTGCTATATAGGGCATACTAGAGTAATAATTGGATACTTAGTAAGAAATATACTTACAATATTGCATTGACTAAACTATATGACTAAGTTGCACTGATACACTTTCTTCTGCTTCTTCCAAACTAACACCTTTCGCTATATATGCATAACATTTGATCTGCTTACATCAATTTCTCTAGCCAATGTTGGCATTTAGCTAGTTGAGAATCGTGACAGAGTTGTACTTTTTCCTACCACTTAGTACGAGCAGCCACTAGAGGGGAAGGATGTTGCAAACCCGACATATACACTTCCAGCAGATCCTGCATCTACACCACCACTGTGTCATAGGGTTAACAAAGTAAAAGTTAGAGGAGGATAATAAAAGAATGAGTAAAGCCATGATGAGTTCACTACTCCAAACATCATGGTCGAGGACATCATAAGTAACTTAGCTTCCAGTACCAACTCATTTATCACCCCTCATAGGTACTCTATTAACGATCCTATCTCTACCTCATATGCTCTACAAAGGTCATGCCACTATCGACTGGATATTGGTAGTAGCTCAAAACCTTCAGTACAATAGAGTCCATTTTTTCTATGTGACTTTGACAAACTCCCACAATTGCCTATAATAAGAGTTATAGACTTTTAGCACCTTTGATGTAAGATGAATTGAGCACAAATCTATCATATCTAGAATCACTAGACCATTTACTAGGAGTAAGAGCAAGATGGGATAAAAATTATTTACGATTTATCTTGAACATTTCCATGGATATTTGAAACATTCTATATCTATCATATTGTTACTGCCATTATGTGTGTTCAATGGTTTAAGTTGGTGTTTAGGATATGCTATTGCATTTGAGATTGGAGTAAGGATATGTGACTTCATGTATAGAAGCCTAATTTGCTACAAGTGTTGTATTAATGGATATTATAGTGGAAGACGCATGTAGTGCATGGGCGTTCGGTACTCTATTTGTATAATATTTTTTCTCTCAACTCTATTTTAATAATATTAATTTTTTTTTGTTATTTTGGCCCCACTCTATTGGCAAAAAACAAAGACTTAATGCACAATATCTTCTAAAACTTTGAAAAATATACTATTAGTACACCAAAATCTAAACTTTTGAATAAGTCACATTATTATACCAATATTAAAATTAATATTTTTGGAGAAAATAAATTTTTATTGTAGATAATAATTATAAATATATGATACGCAGATTTGCATAGGACTTTCAATGAGTACTAAAATCCTATGTATATGCAAACTTTTGTAAAATTCTTATTCACTAAATAAATTTGTATTTCTTATTTTGCATATAATTTAAAAACTCACTATAATAGTTATTGTAAGTGCATAAAGAAATATGAGGTATATATATATATATATATATTTGGCTAGATATCAATTATAGTTTATTATCATTTATGAATATATAAATCGTTTATAGGTGAGATCTAAACCATCATAGTCCTTTGGGACCAGATTCACTTTATAAGCGATATTTACATCACTAAACTATTAAAGGTCTTACTTTTTTAATAAATTAATTAATAAAATTAATATAAGGAATCTATATAAGATGAAGAAAAAGGGAGAAAGAGGTCGCGAGAGAGAAATGGATTTCAAGGGTGATTCAAGAAAATGACATGCAAGTTGCTAAATATAGCTAAAGATTGAGATACTTAACTTTGTTGTATAACAATTGTATATATTAAGTATATGTTATGTACTTAACATATATAACTTTGTTGTAGTTTAATTTTGTTCAAAAGTGGATTGCCCATTCATAAATCATGATATTGTTAATTATTGTTATCAAAATAAATATTAGTATAGATTGTAAAGATTTTATTAAATTTTGAATCTACAATTAGTAAACACTACATAAAATATTGCAATATCTAAACTTTTATACAATTAGTCTAAAATCAAGCAAGCTTGGGGCATCCTATTAGCTATTGGACAATTTATGAATATGTTGTAGAAAAATTCTATAGGGATTAAAATTAGTTTTAATACATGATTAAAAAAAAATTCCATCTTGAACCATCTAAACTGCATCCTTAATTGGATAGAGAATTTAAGAGTTTTTAACGATGTTTATTTTTAAAAAACGTTACAAATCAAATTAAGCACTTGTTTCTTATAATTTTAGTCATAGAAGCTACTAATAATATATTTCCATGATCTTTGATAGATGTTACTAAAGCATATAGTAGTAATATTCATAAAACTTGCAATTTTTTTTTTACTAAAACATATAGAAATTATTGGACAAACTTTTTCTTTTCATTTAGATTTTTGTTTTTTACTTTTTTACTTTGCATTAATTCTTTAGTTTCAACAAAAACAGTTGTGTAGAAGTTTTTGAACTTTTACCTCTTTTAAAACTTAAGTCAATTTTTTCTAAGTAAAGACATTGATTTGATAAAAGCATTTGAAGTTTTTTTTGTGTGTGTATGTGTGGTGAGTTACCACATTTCGAGTTTTAAGGGTTATATATAGGTTACATTTATTTGTTAAAAGTAGAGTAAAAGTACAGATTGGAGCGATAAATTTTATTTTATTTTTTTCAAGGGAACAATCAGTCGGCTTGTTTTCCCATGCGCCGTCACTCTTTCTTATTCCCCTCGCCATCTTATTCTTTTTTTTTTTTTTTAATTTTTTAAATTTATTTATTTACTTTAAAAAAAAGAAAGAGAAATGATATTTTGACAGAAGTATCCAAATTCAAATATCATCAAGAATCACAAAAACATTGACTTTGGAGCATACACAAGAAACAGAGCAGGGGCGTTGCACAGCACTTTGTAAATCTCAAGATTAGAAAGATACCATTCTTCCTTCAGGCGCCAAGATGGACCACCGCAACCGTGATCGCTACCACCACCATCACCACCGCGATCATCATCACCATCACCGGGACTATCACCGTTCACTCAGGTATGCTCCTCCCCCTTCTCACCACCGTCCCCAATATGTCGATGACCCCAATCCTAATCTCTACCTCCCTCGCCGTCAAAACCCTAATTTACTCTCCCCTCTCCAAACCCTTTCGCTGCCTCCACTATCTCCAACCCCTCTGCCTTCCTCCTACCACGCTCCTCCTGTCCATTTACCACCACCACCACCACCGCCACACTCGCAATCCGAATTCACGTTCCATCGCCACAACAACCCTGTGATGGAGTCTCCCTACCGCGAATTGCACGATCCCCATAACCTTCCGCCAGTAAACTGGGCGTACCGGCTCGTGTCGCCCAACCAGGCTTTTGATAGACGTAGGCATGAATGCGATTCTTATCCTAGGTTTAGGGACGATCAGGTTGTGGAGGGATTTAAATACAATCACCGAGACGAATTGGGTGTTAGGGAAGATGTTGGTTTTAATGTGTTAAATTCGGATGGGTCCGGTAGCAGTTTGAGAGGTTTGGAATACATGGATGTACTGGCTCGGAGTCGGGAATATAACTTGAGTGAAGAACATAGGCAGGTTCGTAGAGATTTTGATGATTCTTTTCGGGGTTTTAGAGAATTTGGGGCTGCTGATGATGGTGAGGAGTTCAGAATTTTCGCTTCCTTTCAACAGGAGGCATACTACGGATCAGAATCGGGGAGATATAACGGTAACGATAGTGGGGGTAGGAGTGGCAATCATGATTATAATCTTACCCCCAAACATCTAGGGCAAAAGAAGAGTGCTTTTTTAAGGCTTCAACTTCCAAAACGTTTGTATAGGAGTAATGGAGATGATGGTCGAACCCATTACGAGAATTTGGGCTCCTTTCGAGGGAAAGGGCATTTTGTCCCCTTAGATTCTACAAAGAAGGACAGGAAAGAAGGGAATCCTGTAGAGCTTGATGTTTCCTTTAAATCAAATTCGCTGGTAGCTAAGCCCATTGTTGCTCCTACAACTGCAAGTGTGAAGATGGATCCTCATGCAGATTTGATGCATAGAAATAAGAAAATGAAGTCTGCTGTTGTTTCAAATAAAGATAAACCTAGGTCAATGCTGAAGTCAACTGTTGTATTGGATAAAGACAATAATATTAGCCTGCCTCTGAAGTCAGCTGTTGTATCAAATAAAGATGATGCTGGCTTGCTGCTGAAATCAGCTATTGAATCAGATCAGGATGACACCAGCTTGATGCTGAAGTCAGCTGCTGTTGCAAGTAAAGATAATTATAGCTTGCCACCGAAGTCAGCTTTCATATCGAGTAAAAATTGTGCAGATTCACCATCGAGTGACCACAACAAGACTGCTTCAAAAACAAGTGGGTTGACCACCTCTGACAATAGTGCCTCTGATCCAGTGAGTGTCTTGAATTGTCTGGAAGAGGCAATAATTGCAACAGAAAATAGGAACAAGGCTAACAGTGTACAAAAAACTTCTGAGGAGACTAATGCTTTGGCCCAAAAGCGTAAAGTGGAATTAAATGGAAAATATTCAGGTTCAGATAAAGGTTGTCTGTATCTTGAATCAGGTAATGAGGCTGTTTCCATTGAAAAAGTTGATAATGTTAGTCCTAAGACTGCTAGAGTTTGTGACAAAGAGAAGAAAAAAGTTAAAGGGAAGACTAATTGTTCGGGAGAGGGTAAAGTTTGTCTGGGTCTTCAATCAGGTAATGAGGCTGTTTCCATTGAAAAAGGTGATAATGTTAGTCCTAAGACTGCTAGAGTTTGTGACAAAGTGAGGGAAAAAGTTCAAGGGAAGACCAATTGTTCGGGAGAGGGCAAAGTTTGTCTGAATCTTCAATCAGGCAGTGAGGCTGTTTCCATTGAAAAGATTAATGGTGTTAAGACTGCTAGAGTCTGTGGTGGAGACAAGAAAAAAGTTCAAGGTACAACAAATGGTTTAGGAAATTGTAGGGTTTTGGATGGACGTAAGGTTTGCCCTGGCAAAGCATATACATTGAAGGATGGAAAGAAGAAAAGGGTGGTGAAGAAAGTAGCAAAACCACCTGCCAACGTCAAGAATATTAAGGCCGTTAAGAACCATGACATTTTAGCCAAAGCAGATTGTTCCACTGCATCTGGTTTGGAACATGGCAATTCTGTGGAGGCAGGTGGTACTATTGCATCTGGGTCTGAGGGTGCAAAACATTCAAGAGATATCTCTACTAGTACTAGGATTGAAACAAGTGCTAATGTGGTTCAGCACTCAGATAGAGCACAGTTGGAACTCAATTATGACATGAGAGAAAGAAAATCACATGCTATTTCATTAGATGAACATGGAAATGAGATTGATAACCCATATTCCATGGATACAAAGAGAGAGAATAATGATTGCTCTGAACAAATTGGTTTGCTGGTATGTCAAGCAACTAGGTCAGATAACTTGACTTATGATGATAAGATGCGGGATCAGTGTGTTCTTATTTCTACTGAGGATGTTGCTTTATCAACAATTAAATCCAGTGTTAGGGAAGAAACTGGACCACACTGCGACAAACTGTGTGTAGAAGGGAAAAGCTTATTTGTGGATAACACTGGACAATATTCAACTGTGCAGTGCAGTGATTCCACTAGTTGCTTAAATTCAGAAAAATACATTGCTTGCAAGGATCTTCTAGGCACAGACTGTACTTCTCAGAAAGGGATTACCTCATCTGTTTCTGGAAACAATGTAGTCAGTTCACCAGTAGAACCTATTATTTCTGGGTCAGGATGTCTTGATATTGATGGCAAGTCCTCTTCTAATAGATTTTTTGCATGTATTTCTGGTGAAGTAGCCACTGATTTGATGATTGGATTGGAAAATGGTCTTGACAACCTTCATGCTGGGTCAGAGGAGGGCACCACTTTCTCCAGAAGTGGGACAGATTCTGACATTTGCAAAGTGTCCTCATCTATGAATTTCTCTTCACAACTTGTGGTTGGTGTAAATGGAGGTTCATCGAATGACATGCTCTCAATTATAGAAGAAAAGCAGAGTACATCCAATTTTCCCTCCAGGATAAAAGAAAATAGTTCTGAAGTGGATCTTTCAATTTCAAGGACAGCTGATGCCATCCAAGAACCTGCAAAAATATCTTTTCAGAGCCCTTCACAAACGCTAGATTCCTTATCAGGTTTATCTGGAATGGTGGATGATAGTTTGCATAGTTTGCACTCTAGTTCAGATAGGTATGATGTTTCAGATGGAAACACACCATTGCTGCAGTTTTCTGGAGCTAGCACAGCTAGTGAAACTGATATAGGTGAGGATGGGTTTTCTTTTCCTACTACAAAAAGGAGAAAGATTCTGCCTAATGAAGGATATTCTTCTCCAAGTAAATCGTTTTTCACTGGGGAGGCTCATACAGCCAATACACTTACTTCTTCTGTTGGTTGTCCATTAAATTCTGTGGATAGATTATTGCAACCGGGAATGGCAGTTGCAACGCTGAGCCCAGATACCATGCCTGCTACAGATTTATCTCAGTTTTTAAAGGAGGAATCTGTTTCGCATAACCATAGTGTGCCACAACTTCCTGAGACTGAGGGTTCCAGGAGAGATTGCATTGGCAATGATGGGTTGAGACTTCCAGACCCAATTGTTGGTGATGACTTAGCCGTTTCTAGCACAATGAGTCTGCAAACATTGGTAAATGAGCAGAGAGAAGACTCTGGTGAAGTCAATAATGCATGTAATAATCAATATGGGCTCAACAATAGTGGTATTAGTAGGGAAGAGAATGTGGGTATATGTACACCAGAAGAGCAGGTGAGTAGTGAACAAGAGCAGGTTGATTTCAGAAACACAAAATGTCACCTCCAAAATTGTGTATTGAAGATGCCTAGAACAGAAACACAAAATGGTGATAATCTTCACTTGGAGGATGAAGCACCTTCAGTTTCAACATCTACATCAATGTCTGTAAATGCTGATGGAGTCTACAATTATTCTGCCAATAGTGAAGAAGGAAAATCTTTGCAGGATGGGCTGTCTAATACTGGCTCTCTACATACTTTTTTACTATCAAAACCCATAGGTGTACAAATTTTAGATTCCAAAGTAACAACACCAGATGAGATTTCTGATGTGAAGTTTGGCAAAGATGACAAAGGGTTAGCACAGGACCTGATGCTTGAAGGCAATGATATATCTCATACTGCTTCACCTTCATGTGATCATCAAGTTGATAATTGTGTGGGCAGTACAATGGAAATTGATAGCCCTAGCACTGGTCAAGCACAGGGTTCTCATGGAAACAACAATAGCATTCTGAAGCCAGCTATAGCAGAACCATTTGGGAATGAAGATTCAAGAAATCATGTCATTCAGAGAACTTATCCAAGAAAGTCATCCTTCTCCCCTATGTCTTCAAGGACATCATCTTCTTCAAATATTGCTCCAAGACCACATACATGGCACCGGGCAGATCGTCCATCCATTCCGATGCCTGGGAATAAGCCCCTTTCAAGCAATCTATCTGTGAAAAAGCAATTTGCAGGGAAAATTGCAAAGGGTCAAAGTACATCTTACATCCGCAAGGGTAACAGTCTGGTCAGAAAACCTGGTATAGCTACCGCATCCACCCAGCTTTCAAATGGTATGAGCTCAAATTTATACAGATTGAACCCTCCAGGTGGGGACAATCTTAAGAAGATGACCTCATCAAGAAAGGTAGACAATATTAATGATGCACCAAACCTTTTGCAATCTGGAGGGTTAAACTCTTCGTTTGAAAGGCCTAAAACACCTCCTTTGTCTAATGGAAGCAAAATGTCAAAGATGCCAGAGCTTTTGCCTGATGTTCTTGTTCAGACTACATCAGATACTATGAATCCAGCCAAGAGTAATGATATACACAGGTCTTCTGAAAATAATATGAAGATTTCTCAATCAGGTGAAGCTCAAAGTGGTGCAGCTAATTATTTAGAAAGTCAAAGTGAGAGGGATTTTGCAGCTTCCACTTTGAAGAACTTGGAAACAAATCCGTTGGCTGTGACAACTAACCACTCATATCTGCCTATCCATGGTGCAGACAAGTGTAATAATTCATCATCTTCAGACAGCTACTATAAGAGGAAAAAGAATCAGCTTATTAGGACTTCATTGGACAATCAGGTCAGGCAGTCCATTTTGAAGTCTGAAGAAGTTGCTATTTCAGGGAGTCAGAAAGTTGAAAAAGCTATCTCTGACACAATTGCTTGCAGAAGGCAATCTCATAAAGGTATGGTTGAAGAACTTGCCCAGCTTTCTTCCTTATTTTTAAAAGTACTGCTTTTATGTTATTAACTTGGTAGATTGTGCTTTTTGGTGGCAGTCTATGGAATTTAGGTGAAATTTATGCTTTTTCTATCTTCTCATGAGTTGATGTATGCTATCAATGTATTATTAAACATGCTATTTTCTTCAATCTTGTTCTTGCTGGTGTATGCTTCTTCTGATTTTTCCAATGTATGCCTTAATTCAAAGGAGTTCTTTTGCCTCCTATTCACCAGTGTCTGCTATCTGTTGATAGGACTAGTTCATATCATCTTGGTTTTCTATCTATTATAGTGGATATTTTGACTAAACTTTTCTATTGTTTATGATGTGAAGTTTGTCTTGAAATAAACAAGTGCCTCCTAAGCTTATACATTGCCTTTTTATGACCACTTGCAGAAAAATTATACAAACCTTCAAAATCTTCCTTGGTTTGGACTTTACATGGTACTCGGTCATCAAGAAGTAATGGCAGTTCCCTTAATCGGCCAGTGCTCTTTCCTCAGCTGTTCCCATGGAAGAGAGTGACATACTGGCGGAGCTTTTTGCAGAATTTAGCTTTCAGTGCAGAGAACAAATCTTTGTCTACAATTAGGTGGACTAGCATGGGAAATTTTTCTTCACATTTATTTTATAGTTTTGATAAATGGTTAGATTTGCACCAGACATACTCATCACTGAGTTCTTTCAGCCGGGGATTGATGCTGTCAAGAAAGCGGGATACCATCTATACAAGATCAACAAATGGTTTGTCTCTTCGGATATCAAAGGTATTAGGTGTTGGTGGCTCTAGTTTGAAGTGGTCTAAATCAATTGAAAGGCGGTCAAAGAAAGCTAATGAGGTCAGTCTATTTGAAGTTTGATGCAGTAATAAATAGTCCATCATTTGGATATCCAACTGAAACTGATATAATTTTTATACCCTAGGATGCGACACAAGCTGTTGCTGCAGTTGAGAGAGAGAAAAGACAACAAGGCAATGTTTCATCCTCAGTTGCTGGGTCAAAGAATAAAAATCTTTCTCTAAGTAAGCTTTATTATCTGCTGATGTCAATGTGAAAATATATGAAGCCCGAGTGAAGATTGATGCCTCCGCAATTATCACTTGAATATGACAGAACTTGATTGTATAGAATCTTACTTTTTGATAGAAGAAAGGAAATTGTTATCTATGGATGCATTACATGTTGCCATTCTCAACTTTTCCCATCAGAAGCTTTTAAAGTAGCTTGTCAACCTTTTGCAGGGGTACGCGTCTTCCGCATTGGTTGTGTTCGCTACAAAATGGATGCCTCAAAGAGGACGCTCCAAAGAATTTCAGGTCCTCCAATTGGTCTTTCCTGGATAGAACTAATGTTTGCGGTTTTTTTCTACCACTTCTCCACTCCTTTGGATTAGGACCATGTTTCTTGTATGTCTTTTGATATAGGGGTAGCAAGTGAACCTACATGGATGGTTAGGTATTGGAGATGGTTAATAATAGTACTAGTATAGCTAGTATTTGTAATAGTGTAGCTTATCAAGAAGACCAATCAAATGCTGCTATATGGCATGTAAATAGAAGAGAAAAGTGTAAGTAGAGGTGAGTATTAGTGAGAGGACATCTAGCCATTTTCATATTTTCTCTGCTTTTGTATCTGCTGGGTCGGACCAATCGATATGAGCCCAAAAATAAAAAATATTGATTATATTCAATATAAGGTAAAAATACATTTGGGAAAAAAAAAATAAAAGAAAAAGAAGTTAAAGTCCCAAAAAAAGAGGTAAAAATACATAGTACAAAGTAAAATGCTCCTCACATAGAGCTAATATCTCCTTACACACTGGGGATATGTGAAAAATGTTTGGACATACTCTTATTACTACTCTTCCCTGTTTATACTATTTCTCTTCTATTTATGTGCTCATGGAAAATATTTTAAGAGGTAAAAATAAATAGGACAAAGTAAAATGCTCCTCACATAGAGCTAATATCTCCTTACACACTGGGGATATGTGAAAATGTTTGGACATACTCTTGTTACTACTCTTCCCTGTTTATACTATTTCTCTTCTATTTATGTGCTCATGGAAAACATCTTATTAAGACTCCTTGATAAACTATATTACTAAAAATACTAACTATACTAATTCTATCATTAAGTATCTACAATACTTAACAGTTACTGTATCATGACACTACCATATCTTAATTGATAAATGTATCTTGCTGCGATTTGCATGTAATGTTACTGTGATTCCTAATTTATTTATTATCTCGCATGTCAAAAGTTTTTTGTTAGTTATGTTATGCAATTCTTTTCTCCTATTGGATGTTAGTCATCATAAGCAGCTTGTATGTATAAGAATCAAGGTTTCTTTTGGTCTAGGGTCTGTTTACTTTAATTGCCTTCTTTCATCTTTAAAGTCTTATTTACTTATTGATGCCTCTTCTGTTTGTCCTTTTGTATTTAGATGATGAACCATCCTGTGCTGCTTCTCAATCTAAAAAGGATGCCAAGATATCTTTTGTACCAAGGAGATTAGTAATTGGCAATGATGAGTATGTTATATATTTTCATATCTCAACCTCTTGTTGCTTGGGGGTGGCTATCTCGGTAATCTATTTGTGTGGTAGGTTCACTATTCAAATTTTTGTCTGTTATAAATGCTTCTTGCTTCTGGCAGATATGTGAGGATAGGAAATGGAAATCAGCTAGTACGAAATCCAAAGAAACGTACTCGAGTGCTAGCAAGTGAGAAAGTACGGTGGAGTTTGCACACTGCAAGATTGCGGTTGGCTAAAAAACGAAAATATTGTCAGTTTTTTACCAGATTTGGAAAATGCAACAAAGATGATGGAAAATGTCCCTATATTCATGATCCTTCCAAAATTGCAGTCTGTACGAAATTCTTAAATGGTTTATGTTCCAACAAGGACTGTAAATTAACCCATAAGGTTGCTTTTCTCGCCTGCTTGATAAAATTAATGTCCGGTTTTAACATTATAAGCTAGTTTTATCGATATGCATTTGCTTCACAACTTACTATGCAGGTTATACCAGAAAGGATGCCTGATTGCTCTTACTTTTTGCAAGGTAATGGGTCTTACAATATGGTCTTTTTCAGTAGTTTAATTTTGTTTTATTTTATTTATTTATTTATTTTTGGTCATTCAACTTGCAATCTAATGGAATTAAATGCATCCTCGGTAGGTTTGTGTGCAAATAGAAATTGTCCTTATAGGCATGTCAATGTCAATCCAAACTCTCCTTCATGTGAGGGGTTTCTCCGGGGATATTGTGCTGATGGAAATGAGGTATTCTCTTTCTGACCCTGTGAAAAACTGTAGCTGTGATTTGCCATATCATATGGACCTCAGAATGCATATGTTTTCATTTTGTTTAACCTCTTACACACATGCATTCAAGCATATTGTTATGAACCAAAGAAATTTTCTGTTAATTTAATTGGAGTTTGAAATATTACAAACCCTAATATGGGAATGAGGGCAAAGACTAGTGCAATAAACACAGCTAATAGCTCCAACAAGCTGAGAGTGAGAGCAAAGTTATACTAGAATGACCCTCTATTATCAACTCCCTCCCTATTTATATGCTCCTAATGCCACTAGGTTACTTGTGACATTTATTAAAGCTAATGACTCACTAATGCCTACTAATATCAAACTTCCCTATATATGCATCAATACCACCCCCTAAAAGTTTTGCTTTGTCCTCGAGGTGAACAACTGGAAAGGCTTGATGAAGTTGCTAGTGCATAAACTGTCTTCTCTCTGGCTCCTTGCATCTCCCCTCAACACTTGCGTCACCAACATATTCTTCCACAATTATGATCTGCAATGATTTCTTTGGGCATTGGTGTAGTGGGTGATAGGGTTGAATGGTAGATCACAAAAAAAGACAACCCATTCTCCTTTTTTTATTATTCCTTCTTCTTTTTCTTGTTCTCTCTCTCTCTCTCTCTCTCTTTTCTTCCTGGAATCTCCTCATAAGTAAAGTTGCAATTACCTTTCCTGCTTGGTTTAGCATTGTGGGGCTAGCCACCAGAACTTTGATTAAAATTCCTAGCCTGCCTCTTGAAGCATGTTCTTGATTTGCTTTGCCATTTCTCTTAACTTGAAAGCAACCTCACTCAGTCTGCTCAATCATGTTCCACCTCTGTTCACTTGGACCAATAGATGAACCAAAGAACTATTGTATTGATCGAATTGGAGATTGAAAGATTACAAACCCTACCAAAGCACTAATGCTCCTAAATACAGTGCTAATAGCTTGAGCAATCTGATAGAAAGGGGAAAATTATGCTAGAATGATCTTCTATCAATACTCTATCTATACTCCTAACACCATGAGATGACTTGCCACATGGCAACACCTCATCATATCATTGTTAAAAGACTATTAATTGACTCACTGACTATTACTAATATCAAACTGTCCCAAGTGTCTATTGCATATTTGTGTCACAGATGTCTTCAAGTCCATGCATTGCATTTTTGTTCATACAAATTAAATTTGGCACCAAGTTTCTGCTCTCATTGTTTCCATTTTAACCAAGTTTGTATGTTCATGTTTGAAAAAGTTTCATGCATTTCAAACTGGCTCATCATAAACCATATCACGCTTGTTTTGATCTCTGTATTCTAAATTTCTATAGGCCTTGTTTGGTTTCCAAACTTGATTCCGGTACCTAGAATCCAATTCCTTGCAATTGGATTAACAATTCATTTTTTAAAAATTCAGAGTGGAGATTGGATACCATTTTTTGTTTGATTAACTTGATATGAATATTGGAAATGTAGAGTTAGAGAGAAATAAGACACATGTAAAAAGAATATTGGGGTTTGGGGGTAAAGGAGGAAGAGGCAGGGGAAGAGAGAGAGAGTTTTCATATGTTCTAAGGAGTAGGATTCCTTGTGGAATTGGATTGATAGCTTATATTTGTTGCCAAAATATGGATCCAACTCCTAAGGAATCTGGATCCTGTTCCTAGAAAATTAAACAAAACCTTGAAGTTTGTGCAGAGAAAAGGCTGATTATGAACATTTTCAAAGTAATTTCTTCTTGTGCATTGTCATATTTGTAGACATTAATATCCAAATGATAAAGCATGTTAGTTGTATTAAAGAGGAAACAAAAGATTGTTGAAGAATAATCGAAAGTCTTTCCTTCAAAATCAAATCAATTGGTATCACTTGTATAAAATGCGATATATACCTCTGCTCTCCCAGTGTCGGAAGAAGCATACCTACGTTTGCCCAGCTTTTGAAGCGAGTGGAAGCTGTCCTCAAGGATCAAAATGCAAGCTCCATCACCCAAAAGCTCGCACCAAAGGGAAGAAGAGGAAACGGTCAACTGAAAGGAAGAATGCTTTGGGGCGTTACTTTGGGGTAAGGGAAATATCATGGGCTGAAAAGCCCATGGCTGAAGACAGTGATAATGCTTGTCCAGAAGGAGTATATCCTGATTACATCAGTCTTAATTTTGGTGCTGAAAAGGGTGTGAGACTTGCCATGGTGGATGACCGGGTAGCTTTTGATGATATTGAGCCATCGGATGCACATGAAAATGATTTTGATGAGCTTATAAAACCATTTGGAATTTCGAACACAAATTCAACTATGTAGTCATCCAATCAGGAAGATAAATCAGGCAAGATTCATCAAATTGGGAACACAATCTTCAATCATTAATCACATCAAACTGCCAAGAAAAGCCTCAGCTTGGTGTCCTAATAGCTTGGAAGAATACGTTGGAAATTGGTTCCACAAATTAGGAGATGAACAAGGAAGTTCATCCCCCTTTTGCTGGTCAAATTGTACCTCTGCCTGTTCCTACCCCCATTTTTTGTTACTTATTATTATTATTATTTTTTTGGTTTCCTTTAGCTGTAAGTAAAATTGTAAAGATACAAAAAACATGTAATTGTAAAGCTTAATAGTTAATATATGATTATGAACACTCAGATGTTTGCCACATTTGGCATTCCGTGATTTTGCAGTAGCCTGGGAATGAGGTGGCACAGCTAGCTCTTGATCCCCTTTTCTTTGTCTCTATACATAGTTCTCATCCAGCTCCTGAATTTCAGAGAAAGACCAATTTACTGGGGAGCATATTAATTCTTTCTTGGTTTTAAGAGGAGAGTGATGCAACTATGTATTAATTCTTTCTTGGTTTTAAGAGGAGTGCGGCAACTATGTATGTTCCTTGAGAGCCATCCTATTCCACTGCTGCATCTGCTTGACCATGCCTGCAGGAACTAACTAGGCCCTTGCTCCTTCATAAGGGAACCTATATATACCAGAAACAGCTTACTGAGAATATTGTCACATGCTCATTTCCTTAATTTACGTAATAAAATTTCATTTTGTCATTGAGGCAAGTTACAAATGGTTCGAGTGTCTATTTTCTTTTAAATTTTTTCACATCGGTGAAGATACTGGTCTGACGTGTGTAAAATGCTTCTTGGTTTCATCTTTAATTGTCGGTAAGAAGTCTTAATCTACCTTGGCATACATTTTTTTAAGGTAGGACCACTTCCTAATATACCCATGAACTCAAAATGCGACTCTTGAAACATTGGGAAAATGTAGTTATCTTTTTGGATAAGTTAATTTTATTGATATTCAAAGGTGTACAACCGTAAGACGGGTAGATTTATATCATAGTCTCAAGGATAAAGTAGACAACAATAAAACAATAAAGAGGTTACTTAAGAGTGTTACAAAATGAATGAGTAAGTTCTAATTTGGTTTACAACAGAGCTCCAGCTGGAGATATGATTCCCTAGGCGTACATTGTTACACACTCTCCAAGTACAATAAACCGTCGCTACTAGTGCAGCACATCTTTTATTGAAGTTGGGAGAGTTGGAGTCAACTGAGGCCAGCAATAGACATGTAGCCCCTTGCCAGTTTCTGAAGTGTGCCGGGCAATGAAGGTAGTCACAAATCGCACACCAGATCGAGCGGGAATAGCTACAATTGAAGAAAAGGTGGGAGTGGTCTTCTTGACCCTGTTGGCACAAGAAGCACGTAGTAGAAGAAGTCACGCCCCATGCTTCCAACTTGTCTAATGTAATGTAATCAGGCTAACCATAAGATAAACGAGTGTCTAGGGATTGAGTATTTGTTCCAAATCACCTTAGCCCAGGGCACCACTCGGGTTAGAGGGGTGAGGAATTCATACTCACTCTTAGTTGTATATTCACCCGTGGCGGAATGGATCCATCTGAGGCGATCATTGACTGATGCATCAGGATGGAGCGAGGTGGGGATCTGAATATTAATCCTTAGCACACCCTTAGGGATGCACCATTCATTACCGTCCATGAGGAAATAAAGTTTGGTGGTAGGAGGGAGTCCGGTACTACCCATCTCCCGAGCACTGAATATCAGGTCCAAGGGGCTTATTGGAAGCCAATAGTTTGGCTAAAGAGAAATAATAAGACCGTTATTAGGGTCCCATTGAAAGGAGGGGCGGACTAAGCATCTGAGTTTCAGCAGTTTCTTTCATGTCCAGGAGCATGATGCAGGTGCTTTCTTTGCCCAGAAGCTTCGACCTTTCAAGAATATGGAGTGGACCCATTCCGGCCAAAGGGTTTTCGGACCATCTTTGCATAGATGCCAAATGTGTTTTATCTGGATGGCTTTATTCCATCGGTGCAGGTCTGAGATCCCTAGACCCCCACACTTAAGTGGTTTACATACTTCATTCCATCTAACCTTAGCCTTAGTGTAGGTATGGGGGTTTCCACTCCACAGAAAGTTCTTGAGTAGGCTATCCATCTTCTTTATAACATATTTAGGAAGTGGGAATACATTGCTCCAATGAACTTGCAAGGAGATGAGGACTGACTTGATCAATTGCAATCTCCCTGCATAGGAAAGGTATCTAGACGTCCAGGATGTGACCTTAGATAACATTCTCTCGAGCAAGGCATCATAATCTTCTTTTCGTAGTTTGGTAGAAGAGAGGGCAACCCTAAGGTAATGCATTGGCAGTTTACCTTCTTGGAATTGGGTAAAAGATAGAATGGCCTCCTTCTCAGCCATGGGAACATGAGAGAAGAAGATATTGCTCTTGTTATTATTGACCTCCAAGCCTGACATAGAGTGAAGCCGCTAAAGCGTTAGCTTGATCAATGAAACTGATTGGAGGTTGCCTTTGGAAAAAAAAAAGAGAAGATCATCTGCAAAGCATAAGTGTGTTAATTTCTCATTTTTGCATCTCCAGTGAAGGGTGAATTAGGGGTGCTCAGTCAGTCATCTCAATTGGGTAGATAGAATCTCCATTCCCAACATAAAGAGGTAAGGAGATATCGGATCACCCTATCTTAACCCCCTCTTACTAGGAAAATAACCCGCTAGTTCCCCGTTGATGTTGATGGAAAACTTTGGGGTGGAGATGTACTGATGAATAAGGGAGCATATGTGGGGAGGAAAGTTCATAGCTTGAAGAGTAGCCATTAAAAAGTCCCAGCTAATCGTGTCGAACGCCTTTTGTAGGTCTACCTTAAGGGTTCACCGAGGTGAATTTGATTGTATATAATAACCCACATCAATTCTTGAGTAAGGAAGATGTTGTCAATGATTCTTCGTTCAGGGATGAAAGTGGCTTGCTCTCTGCCAACTAGGGATGGGAGGACCTTTTTAATATGCTCTCCAATGACTTTAGAGATGGCCTTATAAATAACGTTGTAATAGGCAATAGGGCGAAATTCTCCTAGTCTTGATGGGTTGGCAATCTTAGGAACCAAGGAGATGATGGAAGAGTTAATCTCTTTGAGTAGGTGTCAAGATGCCAAGAATTCCTTTGATGCTTCTAGAAGGTCCTTACTAATAATCCCCCAGGTGTCCTTGAAGAACTTGACAGTGTAACCATCGGGCCCTGGGGCTTTTTCATTGGCTTGAGAGAAGAACCCCCACTTAATCTCATCATTTGTAAAAGGAAGAGCTAATTCAATTTGTTGCTGGTTATTCAACCTTCATGTAACCATGTTACTGACATCTTCTAGTGCAGGACTGGAAGGAGGACAATCATAAAGTTTTTGAAAGTGTTCCACTGCAAGTGCCTTTACCTCTACATCCCCTAAAACCTCACTCCCATCGTCTCTGAATAGGTGATGTATGTAGCTACGGTTATGCAAGTTCCTCATGGTTTTGTGGAAGAATGAAGTATTCCTATCCCCCAACTTCAACCAATATGTCCTGGATTTATGCTTGTAAAAACTTTCCTTAGCTCCTCGCAGCAGATAATAAGCTTTATAAGCTTCTTTTTCCTCTTCCATAATGGACGTATTTCCATCCCCATGGATAGCAGCTTGTAGAGATTATAGTCTGACTTTCGCCCTCTCAATCTTGTCAGGGAGGTAGGAAAATTCATTCTTGTTTAGCTGTCTGAGTTCTTGCTTGAGTAGTCTAAGCTTCCTGACGACTTGAACATCTTGGACCCAACAATATCCATTCTCTATGGGTTACTCACAAAATCTTTGAAGCTCTTGTGACCTACCTAAAAGTTGAAAAACTTGAAAGGAGGCTTCTTAGTTGCTAATGTAGCGTCAATACAAGTGATGGCAAGTGAATGGTCTGAAAGGGTTGGGGAAATAAACTGAGCATGTGTCCTTGGCAACAACCGAAGCCATTTTTGATTTACCATGATTCTATCCAACTTGCGTAGTATGGGGTTGTTCTCTTGTCGATTACACCAAGTGAAGAAGTCCCCCACATAATTCAATTCCTCCAGTTCCGTGTGTGCAATGCAACTTTGCAATTCAATCATTTCATCAGTAAGATGCATTCTCCCACCCAATTTCTCAATAGGGGATTTAGTAGTGTTAAAATCCCCAAGAACTATCCATGGTAGGAGGTGAGTGGATGGTGTTGTATTCACAATGTTGCACCAAAGGGATCTTCGCTCCCTCCCATTGTTGGAAGCATAGATGAAAGTAGCAAAAAAGGTGGAACTAGATCTCGTGTTAATGATTTTGCAATGCATAAATTGGGGATGCTCCGATTCTATGCTAACAACCCATTCTCTAGGCTTCCAAGCCAGCCACATACGCTTTCTAGCCACCGTATTAATTCTAACTTGCTAAGCTACTCCCAATGCATTCTTGATTGATGCTTCGTTCCTCGAATTAACCTTGGTCTCAAGCAAGCCGATACAACTTATCTTGCGATCATTGCAAATCCTTCTAACTTCAGCAACCTTAATGGGATCATTTAGGTTCCTGACATTCCAAGCGTCAATATGCATTGGGGTGATGTAGGTGGACAGCTAGGTGAAGGATCTTCTCCTCTTCCGCACCTTCTTCTTGCACCTACTAGAAGAGGTAAAGCCCTTCGGTATTTTTAGGTTGCTGCCCTGATCGTGGTGTAAATGGGGGATTATCTTGCAAAGTAGAGTGTTTTCAAAATCGTCCACTCCAAGATCATCCTTGGTTGGGACTTGATCACTGCTGTGAAGGGAATTTGAATTCTCAGGCTGCTGAACAAGAATATCTCTAGCGTTTAGACCACGTGTTCCATCTACTTCCAAGTTAAACCCATCGATGATCGTCACCTTTTGTTGCTGCATATCAGCACCTATCCCAGGGTCAATAGCACTCTTGTTGACACCTTCACTAATACGAATGTTAACTGATTTGGCCTTGGGGGGGGGGGCTCAGCAACTTTAGGTTCACGGCTAGGTGCATGGCCAAGCTGTCCTCCCTCATAATGGATTTCTCCTTCTCCTTCTGACCTCCACCCACCGGGATCCACTGCCCCTCACTATTCTTGGTGCCTTGGTCGCTGGGTACAGTAGGCGAAGTCCCCACTTTGTTAGAATGGCACAAGTGGCTAAACACTTTACATTCCCCACATCTTAGAGGGAGCCCTTGATATTGAACCATGATGGTGGATATGGACCCATCAGAACTTACAACTTCAATGTGGGAAGCCAATTCATCTCTTGCGTCCAAATCAATCAGCACTTTAGCATGGTTAGCCCTCTTCCTAGCAGTTGTTAGTGTGTCAGCCTTAAGGGGGATTCCAATTCCACTTGCTATGTAGCTGATGCCATCTTCATTTAAGTATTCGCAAGGAATACGTTGGAGAAAAGTCCAAACAGGGACATTAGTTGGCTGAGGCTTTTCAAGGGCCATGCCGCGTCTCCATGTTTGAAGGATTAGGTATCTTTGTACAAAATACCATGTCCTTTCGAGTAGGGGAGTGAGGTCTGATCCTTGGGGAAACCGGAAGTAGAAATACCCTTCTTTACTTCCCAAGACTTCAAGGATTCCATACTCTTTCCAAAGGCAGAAGGCCATGTCATAAACAAGTTGGAATGGCAGCCTACGTCCAAGGAAAAATCCAACAAGTGTGGAAGACCGATAATCAACTCCGACCACTTCTACCGCATGGGGGATCTTCACTCGTGGTACCCGACCCTTCATATCCGGTGGATGAAACTTGAGTTTGAAGTTGGGGTCATCCACATCAGTCGTGTTGCATGCATGGGCATAGGATTTCCTTTCTTTTTGGCCACTGGAAGATGTATCCGTTAGAGAAGATGGTGTTGTATGGTGGTTTCCGGTTCCATGGTTTCTTTCTAGCCGGTTGGGTAATTCCAAGGTGGATTCACCAAAGGAGGAAAGGACTTGGGAAGGGTGCAAATGGGGTAGGGCACGAGGTCTGTCTTTGGGGCTGCCATGCAACTGGTGACAGTGACCAAAAGGTGTTCCAATAGGGGCACAAGGATCAAGGTTTCCATTTTTGGTTGGGTCAACTTTAACTTTTCCCCTTAGAGTGAAAAGCTTCCCCTACTTTTTCCTTATCTGGAAGGTCGGTATTTCCAGCATTTGGAGGTGTGCCAAGGGGAGCTATAGTTGGTTTTCCGAAGTTAAGGGGAGGGAAATGCTCCCCTAGCAAACTCCGACCACTAGTAGGCGACATACAAGGTGGGTCATGAAGCTGACTGCCTTCCAAATCCATCAGCGTCAGCAGTGCACAGGTTAAGGAGGGGAGGGGGAGAGTGTGTGTGATTTTTGACCTAAAAGAAGTGGTCTTTTAGGTGAGGGTGCGGAAGAGTGAAAGAGAGAGGTGGGAGCATTTTTTCTTTCGGTACCATCTTTATAGTTAGTTTGTCTAGCATTGTAACACACCTCATATGATTGATTATCCTTTGGGCCTAAAGATTGGACCTTTATTATTATTATTTTTTGCCCGTCAGGGGTATGGTAAATGGTGCAAAGTTTCAATTTCTTTATTTATTTTTCAATTTGAGAAAATGTAGGTTGGATATTTTCCTTTGTTTTTCATGCTACCTTGTTTACACTGGAGGGAGAGAGAGAAGACGATGAAATGTGGCGATTGTAGTTATCTTGCTGAATGTGATATAGCATATTTTGATAATTTTTGTCGCAGTTTGAAAGCCTTTAGAGGTGATTTGGAAATGTAAATTCAACAACAATTTGGAGTTTGGAGGTGCATCCGGATATTCTCAATACCTGGCGCCGTAGGTATTAAAATTGTAATCTGCGATTACTTTTACCTGGTTGGTTGATCGGTTATGCACATGTATCATTTGTGTCCAGCTCATGCTACATCAAGTCATTTGTGAGAAGAAAGTTTCAAATCTACAGCCTAATGTTGCATACACCTATGGGGATGTTGTAGACAAATAAACGCTTCCTTAAGTAACAAAAAGAAAAGATGACAAATAAGGATCAAACTAATTGAACCCCCCCCCCAAAAAAAAAAAGAAAAAGAAAAAAGCATTGTAATTTGTCTAATTATATTCAAGTCATTAGCATTGAATTATCTGTGGAGATCATCTACACTTCTACTCTCTTTATCATTTGGAAAGACAGCACTCGTATGTCAAAACTTTGATCTTGATGCATGTTTTAGGGGAAAAAAAAAACAAAGAAGATTGTTCGCATTTCACTCTTTATTCCTTACGTGCCATCATGTCAATACATTATGAAGTATTATGAAACACATTTCAAATCGTGATTTTTAAAATGTGCCAAAAATTTGTTTAATAAACTAATACAATTTTATTAAAATAAAAATTCTTAAAAGCTAAATGATTTTCGTAATAAAACAAAGTAATTCAACTTAAATTTAATAAGCGATCAAGTGATCAACTACATAGTATAAAAGAAATTTGATAAAATACAATACTATGAAATATTTCAGAAATACACATTATGGCCTTTTTCTGAATTCAATATAAACTGCTTATTAAAATCATGATTTCATATAAAATAATCGGTTTTCATGTCAGCCCAGGCCAGCCTAACCCATTGAATGCAAAGTTGGAAGCACAAAATTAACTATGCAACTTCCGATTGAAAATGAATCCTAGAGTGTGAGACTTCCAATGTCCAATGGAAAATGAGTCCTCCCGTAACTTCAATTTGAATTCTAACTCCAAAACAGAAAGCTCACACGCAACGCAATCATAGCTTAATAGTTGAGTTTAGCTCGAGTTCCATTTAACAACAGTAATTTCAAGCTTGAGCTTTTGAAAATTCTAGTTATAGATTACCATATCAACCAACCCACCAAAACTTATCAAACTAGTTTAGATATTTCATATTATTTTAATTAAAAAAAAAAAAACTATTTCTCAATACACGAAGCTTGAATTGAGCTTTAAACTTTAATTGGATTCCAATTGAGTTTGAATGTTCTATATTATTAATTAGAAAAAAGAAAAGAAAATCTATATTCATGGAGCTCAGATGCATGCAACTGAGCTTTAACCTAAGCTCATTGAGAGATTTCGAGTTAAACTCGCGTTCAAAATTTTAAACTATAAAGCTGTTAGATTTTGAGTCATTCATTATTTTGTTTCTTACTTAGCTCATTAATAGCCGTATGTGCAATGCAACGCACATTTCATTTCTCGTAACTCAAAAGTAGTGCTCCAGGGTCCCTGCAGGCTGCAGCTGCAGCGCCAATTGGTATTTTATATACAACTCAACAGACAAGACGAGATTGATTCCCGACAGAGAGACATACGCAACCCAACATTTCAATCACAGAAAGAGAGAGAGACACACAGGCTATGATACCATGAAACTCTTGCATTAACAAAAAGTAGCACTTTTTTGAGAACTAACAAAACCTGCAACCTGCAACGGTTGCACCATATATTTATCTAAAGACATGAGATAGGAGTGACATATATGATAATGATAATGATAGTGATAATTACAAGAGAAGCTTCATTTCTGATTACACATAACGACCTTGCTTACTACATGTACGAACACAGCTCTAAAGGGGACAAGATGAAAACAAAATCGGGCAACCACATGTTGCCAACCTACAGTCGGTAGTTAGTATCCCCCAGTAAGTTCTAAGTTCTAACTATGTGCTTGGCAACACACTTAAACATGCAGGATCCAGCCACGGCTGAAATACTCCTCCACGAGGCAAATTCTGTCACCAATGCATAAAATTACATCATTCATCAGTAGTAATAATCAAGCAAAGACGGACCTAGATAGACAATAAATTTGTAGTGAATGTTCAACTTTGCAGAGAATTTTAGCACAAGATTTGCTTTGTTCTTCTTTTATAGGCCTTCGCAAACTGGGTTTCTGCTTATAATCCAAAAACCTTGACTTTGTTGAGCTTTTATTGTTCTTTAAAGGTTAGATATCAACATTGCCCCTCCTAGATAATTGCAATTTTTAAATTCTCTCAATGGCACATAGTTACCATTATCAAAGAATCAAGAAAAAAAAAATTATCCAATGTGATGTAACAAAAGTCAGAATCTTGCAAAAGTAAAGCTATAGATGCTAGCTGCATATAAAAATGGAGTTGAATCTAGCTAGATGTAAAGAAACAACATCAACATATCATAAGTTCTAATTTCTAAATTCAACCCTTAATTTCATAGTTATCAATCCTCAGGCACTCTTTTCCCTCCAAAGATTAGGGTATTCGATACTCTGTTTTTAAACATGGTACTGTAGCTGTCTACTGTGGGATAAAATCTTGCAGAAAATTTTATGGCTCGAGTCTCACTGACTTCAGCATTAGAAGATAATGCCATCCACTTGTTCATGTTTAGTATCTCAATAATAAATACCAGATTATCCATTGTAGAAGATTTCCTTTTTTATTAATTCTCTTGGTTAGCTTCTAGAATCAATTTGTGTAAGAAAATTAGAGTAGTAGTTATTATTTTTTTCTTTAGGAAAAAGTATACATTTAGTTGTCAATATTTGCTTACTCTATTTGAGTCCTTAACCTTTCTTTTTTACTTCTATTTGAGTTTTCAACATTTTCAAAACCTTACAAAAAAGGGATTTTCATCAAATCTATTAAGTTTTTCATCTATTTATAACATGTATCAATTTCAAATTGGTCCACAATAATTAAAGAAACAAAATGATAATATTAAATATATATAATGATATAGTATAATAAAAAAATATAAAAATTACAATTAAATTTATGAAAAGATGTGTTAGGGTCAGACATCATTAAATTCATCTAAGAATTATGAAGTTAGTCAACTGGGTGCTGGTAGTGGTCAGTAGGCTGTGTAGATGTTCCAATGGCCAGTGTATTTGTGAAATAGGCTACAGTATGCAGTGTGTGCATAGTCATGTGATGTGAGCTGTGATGTGTGGTGTAAGTGTAGGGCAGTGGCATGTGACTGATGTTGTGCTGTAACCTATGCTGTTAGAGTCAGTGGTTACTAGAGGGGAGTTATTTTGCAGTAATAATATGTGTTAAAGCAAGAATAAAAGTAGGAAATAGGAGCAGTTATTGAACAGAAAATAATTGCCATTTGTACTGATGTTGTATTGAAAAAATCAATAGAAAAATGAACAAGTCCTATTTCTAGGAAAAACTTCAGAATTGTTTTCTTAAGAGATCCAAGGGTCCTCTCTTAAGTCGAGCCTTTGATTAGAGATTGTAAGGTTCTCTCATAACAAGCTCTAAAAAAAGATTGTTGGGTTTTCTCTTAATGAGCCCAAAAATTTAACTTAAATTGATCTTGTAACAATTTGGTATCATAGCCATGCTTGATGGGAGAAATTAAGAAGTTACAACAGCAATTTGAAGCTTTCATAGCCATGTACAAGGAAGACTAGATGCAACTTGATCTGCAATAGCAGCACCTGTTGGATCAGATTGCATTTATTGTGCATTATTTGACAATGCCAGGGATGGTTGATGGAAGCAGGGAGAAGATGACAACAACCGAGGAAGGTGAGCCTTGGCAGGAGCAGCAGATGGAATGCTGATTTTGGTACTAGCTGTACTGACAACAAGTTGAAGCATTAGCTCAACATCAATTGATGGAAGATTTGGAAGCAGAACCCAAGCAGAAGGAAGGCACTGAGCATTGACATGATGACAGAAAGACCGAGTATTCAAGGGCTAAAACCCAAGTCAAAGAAGAAAACAAAAATGGCCAGGTCCATATCCTTAAAGACTGGCTCCTTAGCTTCTGGTAATAAATCTGACAGAAGAATCTATGGGTGCACAAATTAACTCAATTGCAGCAGGAAAACATTGACGTGGGAGATCAAGGCAAACCAATTACAGTTTGTCACTACGCAGAAGACATCAATCTTCTAGCAACTGGAGAAGGAAATCAACAGCATGATCAACTCGAAGGTGACAATCAGGAAGATATTAGTGGGAACCAAAGGACACACCTGAGGTCAGATGCATCTCAAAGGAGGAGTAATGCTAGGGTCAGACATCATTAAATTCATCTAAGAATATGAAGTTAGCCAACTGGGTGCTGGTAGTGGTCAGTAGGGTGTCCAGAAATTCCAATGGTTGGTTTATTTGTGGAATCGGCTGCAGTATGCAGCGTGCATGTTTAGTCCCATGATGTGAGTTGTGATGAGTGCTATAAGTGTAAGGCAGTGGCATGTGACTGATGTGCTGTAACTGGTGTTATTAGAGATAGTGGTTACTAGAGAGGAATAATTTTGCAGTTATAATACATGTTAAAAAAAGGGTAGAAGTAGGAAATAGGAGCAAATATTGAGCAGAAAATAACTGCCATTTGTACTGATGTTATATTGAGAAAATCAATGGAAAAATGAACAAGTCCTAATTCCAGAAATATTTCAGAATAGTTTTCTAAAGAGATTGAAGGATTCCCTCTTAAATCAAGCCTTTATTAGATATTGTAAGGTTTTCTCTATAATGAGCCCTAAAAAAAGATTGTTTGGTTTCTCTTAATAAGCTAAAAAATTTATCTTAAATCTATCCTGTAACCAGATTATACCTTGGAAATTGACCGGCTTAAACAGGAAATTAAAGGGAAGTCTGAAACCTGGGAGCTTGAATTGAAATTCTTCTTAGAAATGGAGATAGATTGGAGCAGGAAGGGGATCTTCATTAATCAAAGAAGGTATATTATAGATTTGATCAGGCCAATAGGTAAATTAGGTTGTAAGCCTATGAGTACTCCAATACCCCAGAATTGGAAAAGTTCTACTCCAAAAAATGATAGATCAGTGGATAAGGGTCAATACCAAAGACTACTGGCTAGGTTAAAATATTTATCTTTATCCCAGCCTTATATAACTTGTTCCATTAGTTTTGCAATGTGCCCTCCTACTAAACATCAAATGGATGGAGTTAATCACATCTTGAGATACCTGAAAGGCACTCCAAGAAAGGGTCTATTAGTAAGAAAGACTAAAAATCGAAAAATTGAGTATTTGTAGATGCCATTGATTGTATGTCCACCTCAAGATATTATACAAAAATATGGGGTAATCTTATAACCTAAAGAAGCAAGAAGCAGTCTATAGTTGCTAAAAGTAGTGCTGAAGCTGAATATAGAGCTGTTACTTGTGAAGCTATCCAGCTTCAACAATTGTTGCATGATATGAATATCATGTTTGAAGATACTCTACTGTTCAGTGATAGCATATCTGCTTTAAGCACTGTGAAGAATCCTATACAATAAAACCGGATGAAGCATGTCCGATTGGATTGTCAGTTAATTAAATCAAAGATTGAAGGAGAAGGAATAAAATTACAGCATGTTACTACTCATAATCAAGAAGCCGACCTCTTGACAAAAACTCTACTCAAGCAGTGTTAAACCATATCTTACAAGTTCAAAATGATAGATATCACTTGCTGAGCTTGAGGTGTATAGGAAAATTATAGTTTTTTTTTTTTTTCCTGGTTCTTCTTTATTTATTTCTTGTTGTTCCAGGATAGATCTAGTTTATCTCCCACTTTTTCAGCTACTGCATATTTTTAGGAGATTTGATTATATCTCATTGTTGAAAAATCTGAGAAGCCTTTTGTATACATTTTTTGACAGCTCAATGAGTAAATGACTAAGATTCCGCTTATATTTTACTCAAATTCATAAATTGCTTCAATTTATTTTCCTAGTTAGTGGTAAGTGAGCCCATAAGAAACCGTGTATCTGTACAGTTCAAGGTATATGAGCAATATATTTTTCTCCACATGGTATCATAGTAGTGATTGTGGGACATTTCTCAAATCATTGTTTAAGTCTTCTGAAGATTTGATTCCCTAACACCCTTGTCATCTACCACCGACCTACTTTCTCCCACCTTCATTACTGAATTCCAAAAATGTCTGAGATTACCGACACTAGCAAGGCCATAGATACTAGTAAGAAAACAAAAAAGAAACACCAGGAGTTGAAGAAGAAAAAATAAAGGGAAAGGTATGTGAACTTTAAAAAGCGCTATATGGCATTGAAACAATTGCCTAGAGCTTGGTTTGGGAGATTTAGTTCCTCGTTGCTCCAACTGAAATATTGTCAAGGTAAATCCAAGCATACATTGTTTGTGGAGATGACAGGTGAAGGAAAAATGTATTTAAAGGCATTAAGTAAATAAAATACGTAAGACTTTCCAGAGAGTTTTTTTAGTCAATGTTTAGACTTCCACAATGTAATAGCACCCCAGAAAAGGGCCTAACTAGTGGAGAAATTGTAAGGGTAGGAGGACATGTAACTGGATAACACTCCAGTATCTCAAATCTCTAGGTAATGAAGTTCAAAAGAATTCTCTACTATTGTCAAGTAAGAAAGGCATCGAATGCGTCTCATCAAATTGCAGTGTTTGGCCAAACTAGAATAATTTTATGATGATTTATATGGTAGGAAACAAATATAACAAACTCACATTTAACCAGTAGAAAAATCCACGCAAAAGATTGAGTGTCTTGTGTTGATTTTCTTTCACCAGACCAAGTTTTTCTGCAAGATCTGCAACATAAGTAAGAGTTAATAAACTATAGATGAAAAAGGAAATAAAAAGGTTGAAGAAATACCTACTTATTAGAACTTATTTGAGAACTGAAGCATTAAATTTGGATGGGTCAAGCAATGGAACATCAATAACTTTGATATACTGTGATGTGCTATGTAATAAGTATATACAAGCAAACCTATAACATACAATCCTATCATATCATATCTAAAAAGACACTTGTAAATCCATTAGATTTTTACACCTAAAAATTCAATTAGATTCTAGGCCTTATGCAAGAGCCACAACAATCTACCAATAGTTTATCTAACTACTTTCCTTGGCCCACATCCAAGCTTTAGAATGCTGAAATCACCAATCAATGGTTTATGCATCTCTCTTATCTAATTAGGATCTTTGTAAACTGCAGCTATCACATCATTCATCTTGCTATTAGCATCAGATGAGACCCTCTCAACAACTGTCTTTTCATTAACTTATAGCAAAGCTCTCAACATCAAGTATAATACAATAAAAGTTAATCTATGATTACGTATGCAAGTTTACAAGATCTTAATAGTTCTCCTTAATATTATAATTGGGACCATCAAGAGATAAGAGGGAAAAGTCATATGAATAAACACACCAGTGTATTGATCAAGATATGATTTGCCCATCCCCAGTGCAGGATATGCTTTTTCCATTCCATTGCGTAATCTTCTCACATATGTCCTTGGCCTTTTGAATGTAATCTTTCTGTACAAGTCTTCATGCTCTCTCGAGTCATAAGGCATCTTAAGAATGTCAAGAAGTTTCTCTCTGAAACAAGACTGATGGCATCTTCTAGGATCTTCACCACATTCATCATCATCCAAATTTATCTTTTGATAGAAAATAAGAAGCAACATGAGAAATTTAAAAATAAACATTATGAAGAAAATAGTAAAATGAAATATTGAAGAACAAACGAGATGAGTCATACAGACCGGTGAAGATAGGCTGTTTCCAGGGATGTCTTTGCCAGGGTCAGGGTAATCTAATTTATCAATTATCACAACATCAGATGGACTCTCCTCCTCCTCATCATCACTATCCTCTTCATACCTCACTTGTTCACCATTGTGATTGAGAACCAAGATTTCACCATCATTCCTAATAAAATGGAGAAAAGTTGCATAGCTCTCATCACAGGTTACCTCTTCATCCTGTGTGTAATGGAGAGCCTCCTGTCTTGGTCCAAAATTCAAACATTTATTCACCCCAGCAGACACAAAATTTGCATCTCTTGTTCTTGCATCCCTTTCCATCAGCAATTGTTGTCTCTTATCAACAACTTGTTTGAAATTTTCAGCTGACTCTCTACTTTGCATACACATCTTGGGAGCACTTTTCTTGTGCATTTCAGACCTCTTTGTCGGTGTCTTCTCCTTTACAGTTTCAGGGAACTCATTTTTTCTTCTCAAAGAACTACTAGGGCCTCTAACAACATCCACCTTATCCTTTTCAGATGACGTCTTCAAATTTTTGGGGCCAGGCAAATTAAATTCTTCACATTCATACTTAAGAACCAAAGTTATGCCATCATCTACTTCAACCTCAAGCACATATGATTTTTCATCTACTCTAAGCTTTTGCAGAAAAAATTTATACTGTGGATCCTCAAAATCTCCAATACTACCAACAGCATCATAGATTTCAGGATCTGCATTCCTAGCAAGTATATCATCCTTTGGAACACAAATGTCATGATTCATGGTCCTATCAACAGCATCATCATCAGGATAGACATGGATTTTAGGATTGACAGTCCCAGCAAAATCATTCTTATCAGGATAAACATGAGTTCCAGGATCTGCAGTCCTAGCATCAACAACGCCATTGTGGTAAACATTCAAAAAATCTAGGTAATCCTTATCTGCTTCATCAGTTTTCGGACCAAGAAATGTAGTAGACCTATCACATCCATGACAACCATTCAAAATCATTTGATGTTTATCATCTGGTTTTGAGATATTGATGGCATCAGGAACATTTTGCTTATTGGGCACATCCTTTGTCGAAGGGTTACCATTTGGTGTATGGTACCTGTTGCCATCATGATAAACATTCAAGAGCATTTGGAGATCATTGTCCAGTTTTGAAATATCAACACAATCAACAACATTTTTCTTCTTGAGTGTAGGCTTTGCTGAAACATTACCATGGTGGCTTCTGGCATCATGACAACCATTTAAATTTCTTTTAAGATTGACATCCCGTCTTGAAATATCAACTCCATCAACTACATTATTTTTATTTGGCATAGTATTACCATTTGAGGTTTGGCATCCATTACCATCACCATCACCATCATTAAGTGTACAGTTTTGTAGACCATCATTATCGACATCAATAAAGATAACATGATTTCTACTGGAAGTTGAAGGGTTAACCTTTGTTTTTTGGTTGGCAATGTACCTCCTTTTCAACCGCCTCTCCAACCTCTCATCATAATCAATTTCCCGCTTAACTTTTACAGCTCTCACTGGACCCATAAGTAGCACGGAAAGGAAGCCCTGACTCTCCAATTATCAGAACGCTGCTGCCGTAGACATTCCAAGATGCAGACAATGAGTTACCAAAATTTAAAAGAAGAAGAAGAAGAAGAAGAAGGGAAAAAAAAAAAACTGGTAAACGGTATAATAAATTACAATGTCAAACCCACAATGAAAATCAACGTAGAGCAGGTCTTCTGGGGTCGAGCAAAACCTAGGAACTAACCATGTTTCTTCGTTTAAAAAGCCATATAAAAAAAAAAGGAAAAAGAAAAAAGATGAGAAATTTTCCACAATATTAAATTGGATATTCTTGGTGAAAACGAAATTTCCAAAAACCAGCTTTTTGTTTGGGAAAATGACGACTTAAAAGGAAGAAAAATATAAATAAAAATTAAAAAAAAAAAGAAAAAAGGAAAGAAAGCACACACCAAGAAGACGGTAAACAACATACCCACATGCATAAAAGAAGAAACAATACCATACCAAAAAAGTTGCAGACTTGATCAAGTTTTCGGGCACTTCCCTAAAGACAAAAGTGAGAGAAAATCAAAAGGTCTTTTTTCACCTGAACAAGCAAAGACGGGTAGTAGCTAGCTAATATTATATCCACACATTCAAGGGTTTCTAGCTTTTCAGTAAAAAGCAGGTCTTGGCTTGTCGAGTGAAGTCCAAGAGCATGGGGAAAGAAGAAAGCGTGGGTCAATTTTGATTGTCGTTTCATGTGTTTTGCGGGAAAAGCGTACGTTACACTAGCGCTGTTGTTACGTCAAGAACGAAAACGAAATTATTTAATATGCATGCGACTCTGGAAATAATATGTAAATTAATTATTTTATAAGCATCTCCATGGAGGGAAAAGCTTAAAAAGATTGCTTCTTCCACCCCTCACCACACCACCACCCACCAAAAAAGAAAAAAAAAAGCAACTCCCTTACCAAAAATAATTTTTTCCTAAAATAGACAACTTGAAACACATTATTACAACAACTGCATAAAGGGTTGTCTAAATGTCTCCGACAAGCTAGACTAAACCACAAGCTCAATTAGAATCACAACTCCATTATCATTGGATTTATTCGATCACATATAAATACTTATAATGATAAAACAAATTTTCATAATTGTATATTAACTTTTTTATTTAGATGTTTAAATGTAATTGGTATAAACATATTGGAGATAGGAAATTCAAGACAACAAATATTTATCCATTACCATTCTACATCTTCTCTTAAACATGACAACGACTCGATGATTATGCAATTATCCAAAAATTTCTAAATTTCTAAATTTACCAACAATCATGCATAGTTGATATCGAAAAACAAAAGCAGAAAAATTACGAAGTATGAAAATTGTAGAAAGCGTGGAAATTAATTAGAAAATTGTAATATAAATAATAAGTATATGAAGAATGCTAAAAAAGAATTATAAATAAAATAAAATGTGATTTATTAAATTAAAAAAAAACTTTGAGAATAATTAATAACCTCACAACATCCTTAAGTGTGAAATGATGACCTCATATCATCATTAAATTGTAATGCCTCACACTATCATTGAATTATGATGGTCTCACATATAGTTGTGCAAATGGATCATGGCTTGCAGGTCAGCCCATGTAATCTACTTAAAAAATGGGTTGTAATTGAATTTTTCAACCAATTTAAAATGTAAGCCAACTGAGTTTGGTCTGTTTAATTTGTAGGTTAAAGTAGATCAATTTGTTTAACCTAAAAACCAACTTACCAACCTAAAGAAATGAAAAAAAAAATTGGCATAACTTATCATAGTTATCACATTCACAACATAACACCAAGTGACTAATTTATTTCACTTTTAAATTTAATATGATAAACTACAGAAACTTAATTTGCATTCATTATCATTCCCCTCACTCGTATTTCTTACTTCTTCTTTTTTTAATCTTAGTCCTTCCATCTTCTTAGCAAATTTCATCTCTTAATCCTTTTATCATTTTATAATATTTATATTATAAAGACATTGCAATTATAATATTCATATTATAATATAAAAGATCTAGTTAGTTCATCATGTTGCTATAAAAACGATACATGATCATTATTTACTTTATATTTTGTATAATTTTAAATGAAAAAAGATAAAATCTATTATTACTGGATTGTGAGTTAACTCATATAACTCACTAAAACACATAAAAGAGTTGAGCGAGCTATATTAGCCCATTTAACCCACAAAAATGTATAAATGGGTTAGCTTAGTAGGTTAGCCCCATCAACCCATGAGAGTTGGGTTAGGCTAATAAATTTTAGCCTATTTATTAAGTGAGTCATTATAGGTTGGTCCATTTAACTTATGAGTTAAAGTGTAAAGGTCGGGTTTGCTTGTTTAATCCACCTACAGATCTTTAGCCTTACACCATCGATGAGAAAAATCAGTATCACACTTTTGAAAAGAAATAATTTCTTTATTCCATTATAATTTCCTATTCAAAACCCTAAAAGAAAAAAAAAACAAAAGACTTTATAAACGAGTAAGGTCAAACATGAACATTACAATATAAATGTAATTTAACAATTAAAAATAGCCACTTAAAGATATAATAGTCAAGGAAACTAACAAATCTAATTGGATCCTATCAGATCTAATAAACAAAAATAATAATGAAAATATATTTATCCTCACTCTCTTAAAATGATTTAACCTTGAATCATGAAAGTTTCTCCTCAATCTATTGAAGTTAAATACCAACTTGCATAAAATCTAGCTTAAGTTCATAACATAGCAAATTTCCAAGATCGCCTTTAGTTCTCTCTAACTTGAAGAGTTTCATCATTGGTGAAGGGGTATAATGATTGCTTTGGTCTTTCATCATAATGCCTCTAACCTCTTCTTTTCCTTTTGTCAAGATCACCATGCCTTCTTTTAGATGTTTTAGATTCCTACCATAAATTTTTATAGTAAACTCACATAATTCATTGCTTAAACTAATTTTCTTGTTAGTTTTCGTAGATTTATTAGGAGTTTGAATAGGAATTGACTCGATGGAGGTTTAAGGATTGATTCTTTTCAATTTTTGTAAAACTATCATCAGTTTGAATAGGAATTAACTCAATTATATGTGGAAATGGTACAATCTCATTAACATTCTCTTTATGAACAAATTCAAAAGGTTCATAAATTTCCTCCTCTATTGCCTTAGGTTCACTATTCTTGATGTTTTTATGGTGTAATTCAATCTTAGGGGAATTATGAAGTATTTTATAATTTCATAAACAATATGTGGGATTAGGGATGTAATCGGGTCGAGTCATAACAGGATACTTGCATTAACTGACCTGATAAAAACCTTATAGGGTTTGACCTTATAAGGTTTACGGTCGGGTTTGGGACATGGAATAAAACTCGATTGGGTCAGGTTATGGGATTCAGAAAAAACCCAACGGGATAATTTAAAAAAATAAATAAATAAATATTATAATTTATAATAAGTATATTTTATTTTTTTATTATCATATTTTTAATTAGTATATTTTTATATTTTTAATTTTTATATTTAATTTCTCTCTTTTTTCCATCATAAGTAGATTAGTAATAAATTAAAGAAATGACATATGGAAGTAAGTTGAAGTATGCAAAAAAAAAAAAAAAAAAAGATTATATTGCCAATCAGGTCAAGTTCGGGTCGCTTCATTTGTTAATTAGGTCAGATAAAAAAAAAAACCCTATCGGGATAGGGCAGGTTTTAAGTATATAATTCTTTGCTGGATCGAGTTTGGGTTTCAATGAACCCATCCAAAATCCGACCCATTTACATCCTTATGTGGTATTGGGATTTCAGGTTTTACATGTTTCTAATCAATAGGAAATTTTAGAAATCCTAGGTCATCAAAGTAACAATCAATAAATTTAAGTTAGTGAAGATCCTCAAGAGAAATGAATGACTTCAACTAAATGATTGTGGATTGTCATCTAGAGGAAGTAGCTTTCTCCGGGTCGACTTTCATGTGGAATAGAGGGAATATATGGCAAATACTTGATAGAGTTTTTTTTTTCAGTTCATCATAGCTAGGTAATGTATCATCAAAAGTGATACACTTAAACAAGACATGATCAAATCATTGTTCTCTTCTAATTAGAATCAAAAAGCTTTAACTCAAATCTTTGAGCTCATTTAGATTTCTCATTGTGTAGACTAAATAGAGGGGTTTAACAAATGTAATAAAAAAGAGTTGGGATTGTCCAGTGGAGTGTAAAGGTTTAATAAAGCTACCAAAATTACTCCATCTCAAAAAAAGATCTAAGAGAATGGAATAAGAGTGTAGTGGGCAATGTTTTTGGCCAAGTTCAGGAATGGGAAAAGAAAGTGTAGGAACTAGAAAAAGTGTTGGAAGTGGATGAAACTGAAGACAACAAGATTGCACTTCATGAAGCTTAAGTGCACCTTTCTTTCTCTTTAGCTTGTGAGGACAATTTGCTCAAACAAAAAGCAAGAGTTAAATGGTTAAAAGAAGGAGACCGTAATTCCCATTTCTTACATGCAATCATTAAGCAAAGGCAGTGCAAATTAAGAATCACAAGAATTAAAGAAGTGATTGGTCAATGGATTAAAGACTTAGAAGAAATTAATAAATCAACAATTGATTATTTCCAAAAACTTTTCCAATAGAAGGATGTTTCAAATTTTCAAAAACCATAATGGCTAAAGGATTAGATGACTGAGGAGTGGAACAACTGACTAGTATCTATTCCAAAATAAGAGAAAGTATGGCAAATCATACAACAATTGGATAATAATGCAATTGTGGGTTCTGACGGCTTTGGTAGCTCTTTCTTCAAATTAGTTGGAATATCATTAAAGAAGACATCATGGAAGTGACAAGTAGCTTCTTTCAAGGGTAACCCCTTCCAAGATATTTCATTTGAGCGACAATTGTTTTGATTTCAAAAAAAGATAGTCCAAATGAGTGGAGAGATTTCAGACCTATCAGTATATGTAATGTATTTGCCAAGATCATATCAAAGATACTACTCGATTGACTAAACACTTTCTTCCAAAGTATTTAGTTGAAAATCAAATGAGATTTATAAAGAGTTAAAACATCATGGAAAATATGTTGATTACTCAGGATCTTTTACACTCCTTAAAAAGGTAAGTAAGAAGTGGAAATTCGGTAATCAAACTTGACATGAAAAGGGTCTATAATAGAGTGAATTGGTCATTCCTAATGAATGTACTAAATAGTCTTGGATTTTGTTCATCTTTCTATCACATAGTCTCTAGGCTATTTTTTAACTACTAGTTCTCTTAAAATATTAATGGAAATATTACAAGTTTCTTCAAGTTTTCAATGGGTTTACACTAAAGAGATCTACTTTCACCTATTTTGTTTGTTATTTGCTCATAAATATTATCAAGAGGTCTTAATGATTTAATCAACAAGAACTTAGAGATGACTTATTAGGCAGGTAATCTTAAGTGCATTTGTCATTTAGCCTTTGCTTTCATTAATGGATGCCTCAAATCAATCAAGAAGTTACAATCATTTTTAAGTTGGTATGAGAATATATCAAGCTAGAGAATAAGTATAAATAAATGTGTCTTCTTAATTGTAGGGGAAGATACCTCTCCCTTAGTGGTTAGAGCAAGGAAAGCATTAGGCTTCTAGAGAGGTAAATTCCCATTATAGTACTTGGGCTATCCTTTGGTTGTTGGGAGAAAAAGGAAACAAATTTTCTTTGACTTAATCAAGAAAATAAAGAACATCATTGAAAGTTAGGCTAATTATTGGCTTCTTGAAGGTGGCAGATTGATTTTAATAAAAAACATTCTTCATTCCATTCCTCTATATGTGTTACAAGCACAAAAAATCTCCTAAATCAATAATTAAGGACTTAGAAAGATGTTTTGCAAGATTTTTCTAGACGAAATTTGAAAATAAAAAAGGAATTCACTAGATCAACTGTAAGAAAGTTTGTATACTTAGTGAAGAGGGAGGTTTGGGTGCTTGAAAACTTGAAGACATAGTCAAGGTACATGACTTGAAGCTGTGATGGTGGATGAGATCAGGTGATTCTTTGTTTGTCAATTATTTCCACTTTAAGTATATATGGGACTCACACCTATGCTTAGCAAAGGAAAAGAACTCAGATTTACCTATCTAGAAAAGAATTATTAGAGCTAGATCATAGGTAGAGGAACATATTTTTTTGGGATTGGAAATGGAAGCACTAACCTTTGGCTTGATAACTAGTACGAGTCATCTAATCTTTATCATTTGATGCCATAATAGGATTTTTACACGGAAAAGATAAGTGTTTATAGAACAAATGGTGAAGGAATATGAAATTACTACAACAATGATTAGGGCAAGATCATGAATCTAAGATTTCAAAAATTTCATGCGATTCTTCCTCATTCGATTGCATCATAAGGAAGCTATCAAAGGATGGAAAAATTTCCAACAAACAAACATGGAGATTCCTAAAGAACTTGCAAGTCTCTTCAGCCACTCAACACACTCATTCTTGGAACAATAGGATCCCTCATAAAATATCCATATTCCTTTAGAAGTTACAAGGAAAAGTTGTTCCCATAGATGATGCTCTAAAGAAGAGAGGCATACGGTTAGTCTCTCGATGTTGGAATTGTCAAGTGGAGAGTGACTCAGTTAAACATTGCTTCTTTGAATGCAGGGTTTTTAAAGAATATCGATAACAACTCTCAAGGTTATATAATCTCTCTCCACCGATTAAATTTAGATCATTTGGTCATTTTATATTGTGGTGGACCACAAAATTTAAAGAGGTAATGAAAGAGTAATCATGATTATTGCTTATCTTCTATGGTTTTTCTAAAGGTTTAGACTAGAACAAAAATACAAAGGAGCAATGGATTTGAATTGGGTGATTGAAAGAGTAGTGGTAGAAAGCACACTTGCATTTTAAATTTTTTCGATTTTTGAATGTAACATCAAACACAAGAAACCAATTGCATTTGCTTGGTCCAAACCACAAGTAGGAATTGTGAAGCTCAACACAGATGCATCCCTTTCAAATGGTTATGTAGTCGGTGGAGGCCTAGCTCGAGATGAAGAAGGTTGCATTTTGTTTGCATTTAGGTGCTCGTTGTCAACAAATAACATAACACAAGTTAAGCTAATGGCCATAAACCAAGGTTTGATTCTATGCTAACAGTATAAGCTTCAACAAATTTAGATTGAAGTAGATTCAATGGTAGCAGTTATGATGAGAGCCATGATGGGAGCCAAGCCAGAAGAGGGAATGTGGATCCTCTTGAAGTGCCACCTGGACCAATCATAAGAAATCGAGCGAAACAATTCAAGGAAGCACTTAACGGGTTGATAAAGGATGTCCATGAAGTCGGAAAGGATTGGAGCAATCATGAAGTTGGAAAGGATTGGAACAACCATGGGAATGCCCTTGTTCTTGTACAAGTCATACCGGATACGGGGTGAAGAAGGCGTGTCTTTACAAGGCACGGTCGTGTAGGAGTCTAGAGGTTACACAGAATCATACACAGTTGTATACACGGTTCAAAGGCACGGCCGTGTATGTTGTCAAGATTTCCACAGAAAGATACACGACTAGAAGTACACGGTCGTGTACATTGGCAAGATTTCCACAGAAAGATACACGGCTAGAAATACACGGTCGTGTACATTTCCAACGCTGGTCGTGTATATTTTCAACACCGGCTCAAGGCCGGCTCCAAGGTTGCCGACCTTCATGTTTACATCGCCGGCCTACATGTTTGTTTTGTTGATTTTTACGCAACTTATCTAAGTTATGTCGTTTTGGGCTTTATTGTTACGAATTGTAAACCCTAATATAAAGCTCCTAGGGTTAGAATGTAGAACATACAACATTAAATTTTGAAAAACACTTTTGAGAGAATTCCTCTCTTGGTTCTTTAAAGAACTAATCTAGAACTTATCGGATTTTTATTCCGTGGCGTTCATCCCGACTTATCAATCGGTCTTTCATCCCAATTGTGGCATCTTCATATTATACCAAGGTTCTTGTCTCGCTTATAGACAACGGGTCGCGGTTTCCTCTTGAGTGTGTTTGGCATCTTAGGTAGCGAATTCCGAACGTATTGGTATTGGGTTTCGTCACATGTTGGCGTGGTTCGTATCGGTTAGGAATCCGAGCAAACCGATATTTGTATCAGTTTGGTATCAAAGCTTAGGTTTGTTAACACATCAGATCGGTTTGAGGAAGGTAACATCAAAACCCTAACTCCAATCGTTCATATCAATTGTTCATATTCAATTTCATAGTGTTAATTGCCTATTGAAAGTGTAGTACCTACTATTCAATTTTGTTACCAAAAAAAAAAAAAAGGAAGAATCACGACAAAAAAAAAAAAGAAAGGGGAATGTGATCAAGAGCAGCAAACAAAGGCGACAAAAAAAAAATCTGAAAGAAAAAGAAAAATTTTTTTTTTTCGAGCCATAGTGTTGTTTTGAATTCTATAGAAGGGAATTGGTGTAGTTTGGGTTAGTTCCAAGAGAATTGAGAAGAGGAATTGGTGAATTGATATCATCATTGCTTGTGAGAATACACGAGTGATTGTGTGATATCATCCTTTGAGCGAAACACGTAAGGGAGTGTATTGTGAGGCTTAATTATATATATTTGTGTTAGTACTAATCTTTTTTTTTTTTGCAGGAACTATGTCGAGGCAACATTCTCCTGAAAGTAGAGGAGAAGGTTTGATTCTAGGTTAGTGATTGAGGCGTTGAGGGGTGAGATGAAGAGAATGTTTTAGGAGGGCATGGAACAAATTCATGAGACGGTGGAACAAAAACTAGAGCAATCTAAAAACGTCTTCCAAGGGCGTGAGAGGGAGAGTTGTTCTAGGAGAGTACAAAGGGGTGGAGATGAAATGTCGGATGATGAATTTGATGAACCTTCTGTTGGGAGTTATAGAGGTTATAGTGGTAGGAATAGAGGAACTAGGGATTGGGAAGATAGAGGAGATAGGAATAGAGAGGATAATCAATTGAGTAGTATAAAGATGAAGATTCCTCCTTTCCAAGGGAAAAATGATCCCGAGGCGTACTTAGAGTGGGAGAAGAAGGTGGAGATGGTGTTTGATTGTCATAACTATAGTGGGAGAAAGAAAGTGAAACTTGCTGCCATTGAATTTTCGGATTATGCTATAGTGTAGTGGGATCAACTAATGTTGAATCGAAGAAGGAATGTCGAACCACCTATTGAGTCATGGGAAGAGATGAAAAGGGTGATGAAGAAGCGATTTGTACTTGTGTATTACTATTGTGAATTGCACAACAAATTGCAAACTCTTAAGTAAGGAAGCCGAAGTGTGGATGAGTATTTCAAGGAGATGGAAGTAACGATGATCAGGGCGAATGTAGAGGAGGATAGAGAGGCTACCATAGCTAAGTTTCTTGCTGGATTGAATAGAGAAATTCAAAATGTCGTTGAATTGCAGCATTATGTAGAATTGGAAGATATGGTTCATATGGCTATAAAGGTTGAGAACCAGCACAAGAGAAAAGGTAGTAGTAATGCACGGTTTCAATAGGGTACTGGTTCATCCACCTGGAAGACTAACCAATGGAAGAAGGAAGAAAAGCCTTTACCCACTAAACCGAAAGGAGAGCAGAGGCAAGCGGGTTCTACTCCTAGTAACCAAGGTAAACCAGACTCTTCTACTTCTAGAAATCGTGACATTAGATTTTTTAAATGCCAAGGTAGAGGCCATATTGCTAGTCAAAGTTCAAATAGGCGTGTGATGATTCTGCATGATGATGGTGAGTATGAGACTGAGGGGGATAGTGAAGAGGATGATATGCCTCCATTAGAGGATGCTAGTGATGATGAGGAGCCTGCAGTAGGGAGGTTAGTGGCAGTAGTGAAGAGAGCTTTGAATGTGCAGGTGAAGGAAGAAGAGGAGGTACAAAGAGAGAATATCTTTCATACTAGATGTTATCTAGGTGATCACATTTGCAGTTTGATCATCGATGGAGGAAGTTGTACTAATGTGGTAAGTAATTTTATTGTTGAGAGGTTAGGACTCAAGACTACTAAACACCCTAGTCCATATAAATTACAGTGGCTGAATGATAGTGACGAGACTAAGGTGAGTAAGCAAGCCTTGATTGCTTTTCGCATTGGTAGGTATGAGGATGAGGTGTTATGTGATGTAGTGCTAATGCAAGCGTGTCATGTGTTGTTGGGGAGGCCATGGCAATTTGATAGGAAGGTTGTTCATGATGGCTTTTCTAACAAGTATACGCTTGTTCACTAGGGGAAAAGCTTTAATCTTAAACCTTTAACACCTAAGCAAGTGTATGAGGATCAGTTGCAACTACAACAGTCTTTTGCAAAACATAAGGTGAGTGAAAAACAGAGGGAGAGTGAGAGAGCAAAAGACAATGAGAAAGAAAAGGAATACAAAAGTCGAACTCACAAGGAAAAAGAGAGGAAGGCTAGAAAGAGTGTGAGAGACCAAGTTGAAGGGGGATCAACTTTGGTGGTGAGTGAAAAGGAGAGTGCAGCCTTGTAAAAGGAGAGTTGTGTGGCAAGAGCGAGTGTAGTGAGAAGAGCGTTAGTGATGAAGCAACCTATGTTGTTGCTGGTTTTTAAGGAAACATGTCTGAATACTAACAAACTATCTAACTCTTTGCCTAGTGTGGTTGTGTCTATTGTGCAGGACTTTGAAGATGTCTTCCCTGAGGAGATTCCAAAGGGATTACCCTTTATTCGTGGTATTGAGCACCAAATTGACCTTGTACCCGGAGCATCGATCCCAAACAAGCCAGCTTATAGGAGTAATCCGGAGGAGACAAAGGAACTCCAAAAGCAGGTCAATGAATTAATGGAGAAGGGGTACTTGAGGGAAAGCATGAGTCTATGCGCAGTGCCTGTGATTTTGGTGCCTAAGAAGGATGGGTCATGGAGAATGTGTGTTGACTACCGCGCCATCAACAACATTACGGTAAAGTATCGTCATCCCATTCCTCGCTTAGATGACATGTTAGATGAGTTACATGGGTCTAGTGTCTTTTCCAAAATTGATCTGAAAAGTGGATATCACCAAATTAGAATGAAAGAAGGTGATGAATGGAAAACCGCATTCAAAACGAAATATGGATTGTATGACTGGTTAGTAATGCCTTTCGGTTTAACTAACGCACCTAGTACTTTTATGAGACTTATGAACCATGTTTTGAGGACTTTTATTGGCAAATTTGTGGTTGTCTATTGATAAGAATAAATTAACACTTATATTTTGTATGGGTTTGAGTTGTTTTTGAAGTAAGTTGATTATGTTTTAAAAGACTTTGGTACTTAAAGAAGAGCTATTTGATGTTTCAGGAAACTAAAGGACCTATCAAGGAAGAATGATCAACATGTGCAAGAGTCGGAGCGGATTACATAAAGAAAAGTGTCCAAAAGTGCAACAGGAGAGATACATGGGCGTGTATGACAGGGGCACGGCTGTGTATTGTATTTAATACATTCACAAAAGGTTACACGACCATAATACACGGCTATGTGTTGAGTTGGGATTGTTCACAGAAAGATACACGGCCATGCTACATGGCCGTGTATGTCAACTGTGTGTTGAGTTGGGATTGTTCATAGAAAGATACATGGCCATGCTACACAGTCGTGTATGTCAACCGTGTGTTGAGTTAGAATTGTCCATGGAAAGATACACGGCCATAATACACGGGCGTGTATGACAGCCGTGTAGTTGATGCAACTCCGCGTTTTACAAGCTTCTTCCAACATTTTGGTATCTTTGGACAGGAAGAAGGGGGAATGTCAAGGGGCGGAGCGCAGAAAAGGAAAAGACACCTGAAACAGAAGGGGCGACACGAATTAAAAGAAGGAGGAAGGGAGGAGACACGAGGGGAAAAAAAAAAGAGAAAAAGACCCACGAAAGAGACAGAGAAGGGGACACAGAAAAGAAAAAAAGAGATAAGGACCTGGAAAGAAGAGAGGAAGACGGGGAAAAAGCTTTCGGAAGGAAAAGCAACTTCAACGGATTCATCCTTACCTTGTGGAGTGTTTTATGCACATGGGTTCTTCATCTTTATTTAATTGTATCTTGAAATCATGAGTGGCTAGTTTATTTCATACCCGAACCTTACGAATTCTAGTTGTCATGTAATGCGGGATTGATTGCATAGTTAGTGAATAGTGGAAATCTCTGAATTTATTCATGTTGTTTATATATTGTTGCTAATTTGATGTATGGCCAGCATTGAAATTGCATTGATTTCTTAGAAGTTGATTGGAAAATCTCTTGTTTGAATAGATCATGCATGAATAAAGGAATTCGTATGTAATCTAGGGATAGAGAACGTAAATTTTCCGTATTAGATTAATTTAGATAAATTGATCTAATTGAGGGTTCAAGAGTGTTAATGCAATTCGAATCGGTTTTTGATAAAAGAGGGATCTTATCAAAGTGATTAGGGTTAGGAGCTAATGAATCTGGAAAGAACATTAGTTTAGTGTTAGATACTCCGCGGTTTAGAGATAACTATTGCTCGTTAACTAGTTTATTGAAAGGGTGAAGTTACATGACAATTAGAGGAGTAGTAAGGGTAGGGTATGTTCTTAGTTATCGGATTTAGTAATCAAGTTTTTGTGTTATTTTAAATTGCTATAGGAATTGTTAAGTATTTTAAATTTAAAACTAAACATCTCAATTTTGTGCGGTTAGATAGTAGGTTTAGAGTTATTACTAGTACTTGCTGATCCCTGAGGATACGATACCCGAACATAGTGCTATGCTATTACAATCGATAGGTGCACTTGCCTATTGGATCGTAACAGAGAGTCATAGAAAGGGATTTTTAAACTTGAGTGATTACGATCATCAACAAGTTTTTGGCGCCGTTGCCGGGGATCGACGATATTAAGAAAGCTCAACGCTTACTAATTTAACCATTTATTCTTGGTAGTATATGACAAGGAGTTCATCATCAAAACTTCTTGATTTTGACCCAGAAATAGATCGGAAATTCAGAAGGAAACCTAGGAGCATTGAAGAGCAACAAGTGAGTGAGGGAGAATTATCATCGAGTGAAGGCGAAAGTTCAGTTGCTAAGGAAGAGCAACCTGTGAACAGCAGAAGAGTTAACATTGAAACAATGGCAGACCAACGTCGGACTATGGTTGATTATTCCAGGCCAACTTTAGATAGCACTGGTTCATGTATCGCAAGACCTGCAATAGAGGCTAATAACTTCGAAGTTAAAGCCTCTACAATGAATTTGATACATAATCAGTGTCAATTTGACGGCTTACCTGATGAAGATCCCCACGCTCACATTCAAATGTTTCTGGACATCTGCGCCACGGTGAAACAGAACGGGGTGACTGAAGAGGCATTGAAGTTGCGGTTGTTTCCCTTCACCTTGAGGGGAAAAGCAAGGCAGTGGATAAGTTCACTAAACCGGGAATCCATTACTACATGGGCTCAACTGGCAGAGTCTTTTCTAGACTTTTACTTTCCACCATCCAAGACTGCCAAATTGAGGAACGATATCACATCATTCATTCAATTAGATAACGAGCCCCTTCATGAAGCCTGGATAAGGTTCAAGGAATTGCTTAGGCAGTGCCCACACCACCAAATGCCTAACTGGCTGCAAGTTTCAACTTTTTACAACGGGCTCGATTATCCGATGCGACAAACCATCGATGCCGCTGCTGGTGGTACACTTAATGTGAAGACTCTTGAAGAGTCTCTGGAGCTATTTGAAAATATGGCCAAAAACAATCATCAGTGGAGTAACGGCAGGTTGAAGCAAAGGGTAGCAGGGGTTTATGAGGTTGATATGATGACCACTATTGCTGCAAAAGTGGATGCCCTTGCTATGAAGGTTGAAGGGATGGCGTTGTCTCAGCCATCCCAATACCAGTTAGTCGATTCAGCTGCCAATTCCATAATCCAAGAGACCAATGAGCAAGTTGACTACGTTGGAAATTCCACACGACCCCAGAACAATCCCTACAGCAACACATATAATCCAGGCTGGCACAATCACCTAAATTTTTCATGGAGTAATCCACAATTGCCTAGGGGTAATGTGCCCGCACCTGGATTCCAAAGACCTCCACCACCACCTGTTACAGAAAAGAAGTCCAATATAGAGGATATGATTGCTAAGTTCATCCAGGTCTCAGAGCAGCGTCAGCAATCAACAGATGCTACTCTAAGAAATCATGAGGCTTCTATACATAATTTGGAAAATCAGGTGGGTCAGATTGCTAAGATGCTCTCAGAAAGACCTCAAGGGTCTTTACCTGGAAACATTGAACCTAATCCTAGGGAGCACGTAAAGGCAATGACCCTAAGGAGTGGAAAAGAACTGCAATCTGACATCATTGGGGCACTAGTGGTTGCACAAAGAAAGGGAGTTGAAGAGCCACATGATGGGGGTAGTGAGAAGGAAGATGCTACTGAGGAGGTAAAGGAAAAGGAGTCAACGGAAGGGAAGACTAAGGCATCAACAGTTCAACCATACAAGCCTCCAATTCCATATCCAGGACGACTGAAAAAAGATCAAGACAAAGAGCACTTCGGTAAATTTTTGGATTTGTTTAAGCAATTACATATTAACATACCGTTTGTAGAAGCTCTTTCACAAATGCCTAGATATGCTAAGTTCCTGAAGGATCTACTGTCAAACAAGAAGCGACTGGAAGAAATTTCTACTGCAATTATAGGAGCGGAGTGTTCGGCTATTTTACAAAACAAGTTACCACAAAAACTCAAGGATCCGGGTAGTTTCACTATTCCATCCTTAATTGGTGAATTGCCTGTAGAGAGAGCTTTAGCAGACCTTGGGGCAAGCATAAACTTGATGCCCTATTCCTCATTTAAGCAATTAAACTTGGGAGAGCTGAAGCCCACCAGGATGAGTCTGCAGCTAGCAGATCGCTCGGTCAAATTCCCTAGAGGGATCATTGAGGATGTCCTGATAAAGGTAGAAAATTTCATTTTTCCTGTTGATTTTGTCATTCTGGATATGAATGCGGATGTAGAAGTCCTACTGATTTTAGGAAGACCTTTCCTGGCTACTGCAAGAGCTGTGATTGACGTAGCAGATGGAAAGCTGGTTTTGAGAGTGGGAGCAGATGAGTTGGTGGTGAAAATTCCAGCAGCACTGAAACAATCATTGAACGCTGATGATACTTGCTATGCTGTTGATTGCATTGATAGGTCAGTAATAAACATGATGCAAGAACTGTTATGTGGAGATCCGTTGGAATTCAGTTTAACTGTGAATGATGGTGAAGTGAGTGAGAATGTAGAAATACAAACGGTGAAAGCTCAGCTGCAAGCTTGTGAGGAAGTAGTTTGTCGTAGAGGATTTGAAAAAATAGGGCCCAATGAAGAAGGGAGGTTAAAACCATCTATTGAAGAGCCTCCTGAATTTGAGTTGAAGCAACTTCCTGAGTACCTAGAGTATGCTTTTCTGGAAGCTAACTCTAAACTTCCCGTCATCATTTCTGCTAGCTTGACGAGGGAGCAAAGGGACGATTTACTAGGGGTCTTGAGGGAGCATAAGCGAGCTCTTGCTTGGAAAATATCGGATATTCAAGGTATTAGCCCCTCATTTTGTACCCATAAAATCTTGTTGGAAGATGATTTTAAACCGGTGGTACAACCTCAGAGGAGGTTGAACCCTAACATGAAGGAGGTTGTAAAGAAGGAGGTGATTAAGCTTTTAGATGCGGGGTTGATCTATCCCATTTCCAATAGTCCCTGGGTTAGTCCTGTACAAGTTGTACCAAAGAAAGGGGGAATGACTGTGATCCCCAATGATAAAAATGAACTCATACCTATGAGGACGGTAATCGGTTGGCGAGTGTGCATAGATTATAGAAGACTGAATGATGCAACTCGCAAAGATCACTTCCCTCTCCCTTTTGTGGATCAGATGCTAGAGCGATTGGCAGGACACCTATATTACTCTTTTTTAGATGGAATGTTGGGATACTTCCAAATCCCAATCGCTCCAGAGGATCAGGAAAAGACCACTTTCACATGTCCATATGGTACTTTCGCTTATAAGCGCATGCCCTTCGGATTATGCAATGCATCGGCTACGTTTCAGCGGTATATGATGGCCATTTTTTAAGACTTAGTGGAAGGGATCATAGAGGTCTTTATAGACGATTTCTCCGTCTTTGGTGATTCTTTTAACGCTTGTCTAAACAATTTGAAGAGGATTTTGATTCGATGTGAGGAGATGAATCTTGTGTTGAACTGGGAGAAATGCCATTTCATGGTAAAGGAGGGCATAGTTTTGGGGCACAAGATTTCTCATAAGGGAATCGAAGTGGATAACGCAAAAGTGGACACAATTTCAAAACTTCCACCACCTTCTTCAGTAAGAGCCATCCGGAGCTTTCTCAGGCATGCCGGATTTTATAGGAGGTTCATTAAGGATTTCTCTAAAATAGCCCGTCCATTGATATGGCTATTAGAGAAAGACATGCCCTATGATTTTACAAGTGAATGTCTTGAGGCGTTCAACACGCTTAAGGAAAGGTTGACCCAAGAACCTATTATGGTGGCTCCTGATTGGGGTCTTCCTTTCAAATTGATGTATGACACAAGTGATTTTGCTGTGGGAGCAGTTTTAGGACAAAGGAGGGATAAGCACTTCCAACCGATCTATTATGCCAGTAAGACCCTCACAGGTGCTCAGGAGAACTACACCACGACCGAGAAGGAACTTTTAGCTGTGATTTTTGCGTTTGATAAGTTTTGGTCATATTTGATTTTGTCCAAGGTAATTGTTTACACTGACCATTCAGCTCTCAAGTACCTTTTGTCTAAGACAGATGCAAAACCGCGCCTCATCCGGTGGATATTGCTTCTACAAGAGTTCGATTTGGAGATTAGGGATAAGAGGGGAGCTGAAAACTTAGCTACTGATTTGTGAAGGATTTCAGTACCATTGCAGCACCACTTACTAAGGTAATTAAGAAGAACGTGGGGTTTAGATGGGGAGAGCAACAAGAGAAGGCCTTTTAGATGCTTAAAAATAAGCTAACTCAAGCGCCATTACTTGCTTTACCTGACTTTGCTAAAACGTTTGAAATTGAGTGTGATGCTTTAGGATTAGGTATTGGAGCAGTGCTCATGCAAGAGAGAAGACCAATTGCATTCTTTAGCGAGAAGCTAAGTGGGGCAACCTTGAACTACCCTACTTATGACAAGGAGTTATATGCCTTGGTTCGAGCACTAGAGACTTGGCAACACTATCTTTGGCCAAAGGAGTTCGTGATCCACACTGACCATGAATCGTTGAAGTACTTGAAGGGACAACATAAGCTAAACAAAAGGCATGCTCGTTGGGTGGAGTTCATTGAAACATTTCCCTATGTCATCCACTACAAGCAAGGTAAAGAGAATGTCATTGCTGATGCACTTTCTAGAAGGTATGCTTTTATCTCTACTCTTAGTTCTAGACTGCTTGGTTTTGAGCACATTAAGGAATTGTATGCTACCGATCGAGATTTTTGTGAGGAGTATATGCATTGTGAGAAGAGTGGTCATGGTAAGTTTTATAAATATAAAGGATTCTTGTTTAGGGAGAGTAGACTATACATTCCAATTTGTTCTTTAAGGGAATTACTAGTGAGGGAGTCTCATGGAAGAGATTTAATGGGACATTTTGGAGTAGTTAAACCCTTAAGGGTATTGCAGGAACACTTCTATTGGCCTCACATGAAACGAGATGTTGAGAGGATTTCTAAGCGATGTGTCACGTGTAAGCAAGCAAGATCTAGAGTCCAACCTCAAGGGCTTTATACCCCACTTCCCATTCCTCATGAGCCTTGGGTAGATATTTCCATGGATTTTGTGCTAGGATTACCCAGGTCTAGACATGGTCGAGATTCTATTTTTGTAGTTGTTGATAGATTCTTTAAGATGGCACATTTCATTCCTTGTCACAAAACAAATGATGCTTGCAATATTGCTAATTTGTTCTTTAGGGAAGTTGTGAGATTACATGGTATGCCTAGAACAATCATATCGGATAGAGATGCTAAGTTCTTGAGCTACTTCTGGAAGACATTGTGGGCTAAGTTAGGAACTAAGTTATTGTTCTCTACTACTTGTCATCCACAGACTGATGGTCAAACTAAGGTAATGAATCGAACCTTATCTACTTTGTTAAGGGCTGTCATTAAGAAGAAGATTAAAAGTTGGGAGGATTGTTTGCTGCATGTTGAATTTGCCTATAATCGTACAATGCATTCTGCTACTAAGTTTACTCCTTTTGAAATTGTGTATGGTTTTAATCCACTAACTCCTTTGGATTTATCACCTTTGCCTATTTCTGAGTATGTTAATATAGATGGCAAGAAGAAAGCAGAATTTGTTAAACAGTTCCATGAGAAGGCAAGGCTAAACATTGAGCGAAGAACAGAGTAGTATGTGAAACAAGCCAACAAGGGTCGTCGACAAGCTGTCTTTGAACCTGGAGACTGGTTTTGGGTTCACATGCATAAAGAGCGGTTTCCTGTGCAGCGTCGATCTAAACTACTTCCTAGAGGCGATGGACCATTTCAAATCCTTGAGCGCATCAATGATAATGCATACAAGATAGATTTACCCGGTGAGTATCAAGTAAGTGCTACATTTAATGTTACTGATTTGAGTCCTTTTGATGCAGGCGATGATTTGGGGACAAATCCTTTTCAAGAGGAGGGGAATGATGAGAGCCATGATGGGAGCCAAGCCAGAAGAGGGAATGTGGATCCTCTTGAAGTGCCACCTGGACCAATCACAAGAAATCGAGCGAAATGATTCAAGGAAGCACTTAACGGGTTGATAAAGGATGTCCATGAAGTCGGAAAGGATTGGAGCAATCATGAAGTTGGAAAGGATTGGAACAACCATGGGAATGCCCTTGCTCTTGTGCAAATCATACCGGATACGGGGTGAAGAGGGCGTGTCTTTACAAGGCACGGCCATGTAGGAGTCTGGAGGTTACACAGAATCATACACGGTCGTATACACGGTTCAAAGGCACGGCCGTGTATGTTGTCAAGATTTCCACAGAAAGATACATGACTAGAAGTACACGGTTGTGTACATTGGCAAGATTTCCACAGAAAGATACACGGTGATAAAGGCATATTTTATCATGTTGTATCTTGCGATTGGTATATATATTATTGTCAATTATTAGAAATTTCCAATAAAAAGATACTTAAATTGCATTTATGTTAATATCTTAGGGATTAATGGACTTGAAGATGTACATGATGCAAAACATGAAGAAATCACAAGCAAGGGATGAGACACGGCCATGCCTAAAAGAAGAAGGAAAGAAGAAAATGCCGAGAAGCTTATGGAGTTATCCCACGGCCGTAGTTTATGTGGTGGCAGTAACAACCACATTACACATGGTTGTGCCTAAAAGAAGACGGAAAGAAAAGAAAATGCCGAGAAGCTTATGGAGTTATCCCACGGCCGTGGTTTATGTGGTGGCAGTAACAACCACATTACACACGGCCGTGCCTCATGTGGTGGACTGCCGACTTTTCATATTCTTGTATAATTTGTACGTTTCTGCGGAGCATAAAAGGAGGGGTGAGAAAGGAGAAAGAAGATGACCGGGGGGAGGAGAGGCGATTTTGAACAATTTGGCATAACTTTGTTTTGAGAAACTTTAGCTTTTTACAAGGGAATTGAAGATTGAATTCAATTGTGCTTCCATCAATTGAGATCAAGTCAGAAATCTCTGAAGAGTTGTTTTAGGATCTTATTTCCAGATTTGCTACATATTGGTGACTTCTTATCCTAATCATATTTTGCATTTCTGTGAATTGGTTTTTATGTCTTTAATGGATTCTTTAACATTTTTCGTTAAATTTTGTCTTGTTGTTATCTATTGTATGGCTGGCTAATTTCATTTGTGGGAATAGTGGATGAAGCCCTAGTTTGCTAAAATGATCAGTGTAGTTTGGTTATGAGATTGACATATATGTGGAGTATTCATGTTGAGAATTCCTATAATTTCAATTTAATTGTGATAAGATTAGATTGTTAGAAATCCAATCAATACGAAAGTGGAGATAGGATTTGTTAGGAATTCTTAATTAGACTAATGAGTCAATGCGAAAGCGCCGTTAATTGGTTTAATTAGGGTTCATATAGAGATTAAAGCTATGTTCTAATTAATTATTCACTGAGAGATTAGGGATAATTGTATTAGGGCATAAGGCGATCATAGCATTGAAAAATGTATGAGAGTTTATTAGAATCCTCTATTAATTAGAGATACGAAAGTGGACTAATTGATTTGAGGTTTAAAATGTTGAACTTACGTGAATAACCACATATAAGTTGATTTTAATAATTTAACGGTAGTTTGATTAGCATGACTAGGGTGAATTCTAAATTCCTACTGTTCAATTGGAAGTATTTATAAGAATCTTATAATTCTCATTAGCATAGAACTTAATTTAATCTCTTTAGTTAAATATATAAAAGATTCCTGTTTGAATTACCTAAATATCAGTATAAGTTATTATAGGTTTGGTAATCTTTTTAGTCCTCGAGGGAACGATACTCTACTCATCATATATTACTTGATTGCGACCTAGTATACTTGCTAGCGGTTTCACATATACATTTCACCAGTGATCAAGTTTTTGGCGCCGTTGCCGGGGACTATAAGATATTAGACTTTGTAGCTTTGTTGGTAATTTAGGTGCATTTTATTTTGTTGATAGTGTGTCTGTATTTTTTTGTCTTTTCTGCGGGTGCGCATGCAAAGGAGTAGGAGTCTTGAACTTTTGCCCCTAGATCCTGAGATAGAGCGGACTATACATCGTTTGAGAAGAGAGAATAGACAGAGAGGAGAGAATCAAGAGGAAATCATGGCAGATGACAATAACAATCTTCATATTCAGGCTATCCCGTGAGCACTTCGCGATTTTTCAGTCCTAACTATTCAAGGACCAGCAATTAGAAGGCCAGCTTTTCAGGCCAACACTTTTGAGCTGAAGCCAGCACTTATACAGATGGTGCAATCCAATCGGTTTGGTGGATATACACATGAGAGCCCTGATGAGCACATAGCAGGATTCCTTCAGTATTCTAACTTGATAAAGATGAATGGTGTTTTTGATGATGCCATAAGACTGCAACTTTTTCCTTTCTCATTGAAGGATAAGGCAAGGGCTTGTTATAATTCCTTACCTCAAGATTCTGTTACCACATGGGCTGAACTTCAATCAATGTTTCTTAGAAGATTTTTCCCACCATCACGTACTGCCAAATTAAGAAATGATATCACCAACTTTTCCAAGTTCAGTGGTGAATCATTATATGAGGCATGGGAACGATTTAAGGAAACAATCCGGAAGTGTCCACACCATGGCCTACCTGATAATCTCCTGATTGAGGTATTTTATCTTAGTTTGGATGACACTATGAGGTCATTGGTAGATGCTGCAGCTGGAGGTGCATTGATGGGTAAAACATACACTGAAGCCAGTGCTTTAATTGAAGAAATGGCATCCAGTGCACATAATTAGCAACTTGAGAGAGAGAAATCAAGAGCTGCATTAGTTAGTGATATCGATTCTATTTCAGCTCAGTTTTCAGCTCTCACTACTCAGGTAAGCAAACTTTCTTCTTCTCAATCAGTTAATGCTAACTTGCTTGCTAGTTGTGACTTGTGTTCAAGACCACACCCCTCTTTGGAATGTCCATTGGGAAACTTTCCAGCATCATCCAATAGAGAGCAAGTCAACTATGCCAACAATTTTCAAAGAGCTAATCAAGGGCCTTATTCCAACACTTACAATCCAGGCTGGCGAAATCATCCAAACTTCTCATGGAGGAATGAGAACAACGTACAGAACCCACCACCTGGATTTCAAAAACAAGTCCCTACTCAGATTCCTCTTCCTCAGCAAAGTCAGTCAAGAATAGAAGAGCTCATGCTGAGTTATATGCAAAAGACTGACACTATGCTACAGAATCAACAAGCCACCATTAGAAACTTAGAGAACCAAATTGGCCAGATCTCTCAACAGCTAAGCAATAGACCATCTGGATCTTTGCCTAGCAAAACTGAGGAGAATCCAAAAGGTGTCAATGCAATTGTGTTGAGGAGTGGTAAGGAATTGGAAAAAGTTGACACACATGCTCAAGAGAAAGAGGAGAGTTCAAAGAAAGACAAAGGGAAGAAAAAGGTAGAGGAACCAAAACAGCAAACACCAGAGGTGAAACCCTATATTCCTCCTGTACCTTTCCCAGGGCGATTGAAGCAACAACAGTTAGATTCCCAATTCGCTAAATTCTTGGAGGTGTTTAAGAAGCTCCAAATCAACATTCCTTTTGCAGAGGCACTCCAGCAAATGCCTTCATATGCGAAATTCATGAAAGAGCTTCTTATAAAAAAGAGAAAAATTGATGGTAATGAACCGGTAATGCTTACAAGAGAATGTTCTATGATTCTTCAGAAGGACATTTCAACTTTGCCAAAGAAACAAAGAGATCAGGGGAGTTTTACTGTTCCTTGCACAATTGGAAATTTTTATTTTGATAAAGTTCTTATTGATTCAGGTGTAAGTATTAACTTAATGCCTCTCTCTATTTTCAGGGAACTTGGATTGGGAGACTGCAAGGAGACCTGTGTCACTTTGCAATTAGCTGATAGGAGCATTAAATATCCCAAAGGTATTGTGGAGAATGTTTTAGTGAAAGTAGACAAGTTCTACTTTCCAGTTGATTTCATTGTCCTGGAGATGGAAGAGGATAGAGAGGTGCCCATGATTCTTGGTAGACCATTCCTTGCTACAGGTAAAGCTTTAATAGATGTGGAACAAGGTAAGCTCACTTTAAGAGTTATAGATGAACAAATAACTTTTAATGTGTATGATGCTATGAAACAATTTGATGAATGTAAGTCCTGTTACACTATTGATAACATTGATGAGCTTACTAGTGAATCTAAGGAAGAGAAAGCAGGCTTGGTTACATTAGAATCTGTTCTTAGAGATGTGGATGATTGGAGTGATGATGAAGAGCCTATGGATGAATGTATAGAGGAAGCGATAGAAATCAAGGCCCGATATTATGAGGAATTGGGTACAAGTGCAATAAAACCAGTGCCATCTTTGACACAACCTCCGGTGCTAGAACTTAAACCTTTACCTAGTCATTTGAAATATGCTTATTTGGGAATGGATAATACTTTGCCAATAATTATTTCTTCTTTCTTGACAGGTGATCAGGAGCAACAACTTTTAGAAGTGCTGAGAGAGCATAAGGAGGCAATAGGATGGACAATTGCAGATATCAAGGGAGTTAGCCCTCTAATTTGCACTCATCGCATATTCTTGGAGGCTGAATGTAAACCTATAGTTCAACCACAGAGACGACTAAACCCAACTCTTAAAGAGGTAGTGAAAAAAGAAGTACTCAAGCTGTTGGATGCAGGTATTATCTATCCTATCTCCGATAGTAAATGGGTTAGTCCAGTTCAAGTAGTGCCAAAAAAATGTGGTATGACTGTAGTAAAGAATGATTCCAATGAGTTAATCCCTACTCGTACTATGACCGGGTGGAGAGTGTGTATAGACTATAGAAAAGTGAATGACGCCACCCGCAAAGATCATTTTCCCCTCCCATTTATTGATCAGATGTTAGAAAAACTAGCAGGGCATGGGTACTATTGCTTTTTAGATGGTTATTCTGGGTATAATCAGATCCATATAGCACTTGAGGACCAAGAAAAAGCCACATTCACATGTCCTTATGGTACCTTTGCCTATAGAAGGATGCCCTTTGGTTTATGTAACGCACCTGCTACTTTTCAGAGGTGTATGATGTCTATTTTTTCTGACATGTTAGAGAACTTCATTGAGGTGTTTATGGATGATGTTTCAGTTGTTGGGAAGTCATTTGATGCATGTCCGATAAATTTAGGATATGTGCTTAAAAGATGTAAAGAGACCAATCTGATTCTTAATTGGGAGAAATGCCATTTTATGGTAAGAGAGGGAATAGTCTTGGGTCATAAGATATCAGAAAGAGGGATTGAGGTTGACCGAGCAAAAGTGGAGATCATTGAAAAGTTGCCACCACCTACTTCATTGAAAGGAGTCAGAAGTTTCTTGGGACATGTTGGTTTTTACAGAAGATTTATCAGGGACTTCTCTAAAATCTTTAAACCTCTTTGTAATTTACTTGAAAAAGATACTGCTTTTAATTTTGATGACAAATGTTTGCAGGCATTCAATTTGTTGAAGGAGAAGCTCACAACTGCATCAGTAATTGTTGCACCTGATTGGGAGCTTCCGTTTGAATTGATGTGTGATGCCAGTGACTATGCAATAGGAGCAGTACTTGGGCAAAGGAGAGGTAAGTTGTTTCATGTCATACATTATGCTAGTAGAACCTTGAATGAGGCTCAAAGGAACTATGCTACTACTGAAAAAGAACTCTTAGCAATTATATTTGCATGTGATAAGTTCCAGTCCTATCTAATAGGTTCTAAGATCATAGTATATACAGACCATGCTGCGCTCAAGTATTTGTTTGCTAAAACTGATGCTAAGCCAAGGTTAATTCGTTGGATTTTACTGCTACAAGAATTTAATCTTGAAATCAAAGACAAAAAGGGAATGGAGAATGTTTTAGCTAATCGTTTGTCAAGGTTGGAATCTGAGTGTTCGGGTCCACCTATCAATGAAAATTTCCTAGATGAACAATTGTATGGAGTTGAAATCCAAGGACTACCTTGGTATGCTGACATAGTTAATTATTTGGTTAGCAAAATCATACCTTATGGTATTTCATACCAACAGAAAAAGAAGTTTTTACATGATGTAAAATTTTACTTTTGGGATGAACCATATTTGTTTAAAAATTGTGCTGATCAAATAATTAGACGATGTGTGCCAGAAATTGAACAAATTAGCATCATTCAGCATTGTCATTCAAAAGAGGTAGGAGGTCATTTTGGTATAGAGAGAACCGCAACTAAAGTTTTATCTTGTGGATTTTATTGGCCTAGTTTGCTTCGGGATTGTAAGAACTATATCATGTCTTGTGCTCAATGCCAAAAGACAGGTAACATTTCTAGGAGACATGAATTACCGTAGAACGGTATTCTTGTAATAGAACTTTTTGATGTTTGGGGGATAGATTTTATGGGTCCATTTCCCTCTTCTTATTCAAACAAATACATTCTCTTGGCTGTCGACTATGTTTCGAAATGGGTAGAAGCGGTTGCTTTGCAAACTAATGACGCCAGAGTTGTAGTTAGATTTTTGAAAAGAAACATTTTTTCAAGATTTGGAGTACCTCGAGCTATCATAAGTGATGGGGGGTCGCATTTTTGTAACAAGCAATTTGAAAAATTATTATCAAAATATGGGGTTACTCATAAAATTGCTACTCCTTACCATCCTCAAACTTCAGGTCAAGCCGAGGTATCTAATAGGGAAATTAAACGTATTTTGGAAAAAACTGTTAATGCATCCAGAAAAGATTGGTCATTAAAACTTGATGATGCATTATGGGCTTATAGAACTGTGTTTAAAACTCCCATAGGAATGTCCCCATACAAGATTGTGTTTGGTAAGTCATGTCACCTACCATTGGAGCTTGAGCACAAAGCATACTGGGCCATAAAGTTCCTTAACTATGATTTGCAAGCTGCAGGTGAAAAGAGATTACTCTAATTGAATAAATTGGCAGAATTAAGAGAAGAAGCATATGAGAATGCAAAGATCTATAAGGAGAGAGCTTTAAAACGAGAGTTTTTGCCAGGTCAGAAAGTTTTATTATATAACTCTCGATTAAAATTGTTCCCAGATAAGTTAAGATCAAGATGGTCCGGACCTTTTGTTATTTCACAAGTTTTTCCTTATGGTACAGTAGAATTGAGATCAGAAGATAACCAAACTTTCAAAGTAAATGGTCAACTTCTTAAACATTATCATGAAAGGGAAAACTTTGATAGAGATGCCACCACTGTGGATCTTGCACAGCCTAAGTGAAAAGAAGGAGGAAAGTCGGGCTAAAGACTTTAAACTAAGCGCTTCATGGGAGGCAGCCCACGATTAAAGATTTTTGTAAATTAATTTTATTTTTCAAAAAAAAAAAATCTGCTGAGGATTTTAAAGGGATGAGATGCGGCCATGGTTTGTGTGGTGGCCCTAAATCCACCACATGTCATACGGCCGTGCCACAGTAATGTGAAAATTACGGATTGACTTACCCCTTACACCACGGTAGTGTGTGAAAAAAAATAAAATAAAAAATTCCTTAAATACTATAGGTGATGTTAGACTGTGAATATTCTTGATCTATTTTGTCTCTTTGTGTTTCTTTGTTCTAACTTCAGGAACTAAAGGTAAAATGTGCAGTTCATATGGAAAAGCAATGGCCCTTTAATGATGATATATTCCAGAGACTTTGCTACACTTTCATCTCAGGGAAGTTTCGTTATTCCCAAAGTACTTTTATGGTTTAATCAATTTTCTTTTGCAATTAGGAAAGACAATAGGGACATTGTCTGAATTACGTGTGGGGGAAGGAAAAATAAAATAGGCCATTATTTATGATAATTTTGATGTCTGTTGATGTTAATTTGTGTGGAATGAATATTTTGGACAATTATACTTCACCATTATCTTGAACTGTTGTATTGGAAAAGTCTAATATGACCTGGAAATGTGGTATAAATTTCCTTTTATCTAATTGATTTGATTTGGTGCCTTACTCATTAGCTGTTGTAATTGGTTTACTTAGTTTAAATTTAGTAGTGGAATCTTTAAGGAAAAATTTGACCTTTTGTTTAGACTCTTGAATTTAAAGTTCGGAAGTAGGTTGAGTCCTTTAGTGCAAAACAAGCAAGTTTACTTCTAAGTGAATTAAGCTTGTATTTTGTCTTTTGAAGTGCTTTGAGAATATTTTAACTCTTAGAAGAAGAGGTAGAGGAAACTTTTTACTTGGTGATTCCTTATAAAAATAGTCCTAAAAAAAAAAAATTTTAGAGCCTTTACTCCAATGACTCAGGTAAGTGAGTTAAGAGTATCCTAACTTAAATATTAGTGTGAGGAAGAGTTCATAGGAGTCCCTTTAAAACCTGGTCACTTGGGTGATGAGCCCGGGATGTGCCAACTCAATGAACTCACAATAACGTGAAGGGCGGAAAGGCAAAATTTTAATATATTAATAAAAGCCAGTTGATATGGGCAGGCTTTAGTCCCTCAGAAGAGTGAAGTCAGACTCCACTGTCAATCTGAGCAAATAAAAAAATAATAATAATAAAGAATAAAATAAGACTATTATAAAAAGGAAAAAATCTAGGGGAAGAGTGGATACCATATGCTTTAACTTTGTGTTATCTTATTCAGATAAGTAATTAAAGAGATTTTATACTTACTAGTTGCTTTTGAAGTTTAAATGAGTGTTTTGCTTTATTGGACTGAGAATTTATCTTTTGAAATAAGAATTCGGTGGTTAAACATTAGGAATAAAAGTTAGTCTTTCTAGATTAACTACTCAATTTTTTCTAAGTATACCAGTTACATGTTGTCAGTTTAGTTAGAGTGGTAGGCACCATCTTTTTAAATCAATTATGAGGAAAGAAAATTTTGTATTTTCATTTGACAGATTATTAATTGCTTGAGGACAAGCAAAAGTTCAAGTATGGGGGAGTTAATAAAGGCATATTTTATCATGTTGTATCTTGCGATTGGTATATATATTATTGTCAATTATTAGAAATTTCCAATAAAAGATACTTAAATTGCATTTATGTTAATATCTTAGGGATTAATGGACTTGAAGATGTACATGATGCAAAACATGAAGAAATCACAAGCAAGGGATGAGACACGGCTGTGCCTAAAAGAAGAAGGAAAGAAGAAAATGCCGAGAAGCTTATGGAGTTATCCCACGGCCGTGGTTTATGTGGTGGCAGTAACAACCACATTACACACGGCCGTGCCTCATGTGGTGGACTGCCGACTTTTCATATTCTTGTGCAATTTGTACGTTTCTGCGGAGCATAAAAGGAATGGTGAGAAAGGAGAAAGAAGACGACTGGGGGGAGGAGATAAGATTTTGAACAATTTGGCAGAACTTTGTTTTGAGAAACTTTAGCTTTTTACAAGGGAATTGAAGATTAAATTCAATTGTGCTTCCATCAATTGAGATCAAGTCAGAAATCTCTGAAGAGTTGTTTTAGGATCTTATTTCCAGATTTGCTACATATTGGTGACTTCTTATCCTAATCATATTTTGCATTTCTGTGAATTGGTTTTTATGTCTTTAATGGATTCTTTAACATTTTTTGTTGAATTTTGTCTTGTTGTTATCTATTGTATGGTTGGCTAATTTCATTTGTGGGAATAGTGGATGAAGCCCTAGTTTGCTAAAATGATCAGTGTAGTTTGGTTATGAGATTGACATATATGTGGAGTATTCATGTTGAGAATTCCTATAATTTCAATTTAATTGTGATAAGATTAGATTGTTAGAAATCCAATCAATACGAAAGTGGAGATAGGATTTGTTAGGAATTCTTTATTAGACTAATGAGTCAATGCGAAAGCGCCGTTAATTAGTTTAATTAGGGTTCATATAGAGATTAAAGCTATGTTCTAATTAATTATTCACTGAGAGATTAGGGATAATTGTATTAGGGCATAAGGCGATCATAGCATTGAAAAATGTATGAGAGTTTATTAGAATCCTCTGTTAATTAGAGATACGAAAGTGGACTAATTGATTTGAGGTTTAAAATGTTGAACTCACGTAAATAACCACATATAAGTTGATTTCAATAATTTAACGGTAGTTTGATTAGCATGACTAGGGTGAATTCTAAATTCCTACTGTTCAATTGGAAGTATTTATAAGAATCTTATAATTCTCATTAGCATAGAACTTAATTTAATCTCTTTAGTTAAATATATAAAAGATTCCTGTTTGAATTACCTAAATATCAGTATAAGTTATTATAGGTTTGGTAATCTTTTTAATCCTCGAGGGAACGATACTCTACTCATCATATATTACTTGATTGCGACCTAGTATACTTGCTAGTGGTTTCACATATACATTTCACCAGTGATCACACTGCTAGAAGTACACGGTCGTGTACATTTCCAACACTGGTCGTGTATATTTTCAACATCGGCTCAAGGCCGGCTCCAAGGCCGCCGGCCTTCATGTCTACACCGCCGGCCTACGTGTTTGTTTTGTTGATTTTTACACAACTTATCTAAGTTATGTCGTTTTGGGCTTTATTGTTACGAATTGTAAACCCTAATATAAAGCTCCTAGGGTTAGAATATAGAACATACAACATTAAAGTTTGAAAAACACTTTTGAGAGAATTCCTCTCTTGGTTCTTTAAAGAACTAATCTAGAACTTATCGGATTTTTATTCCGTGGCGTTCATCCTGACTTATCAATCGATCTTTCATCCCAATTGTGGTGTTTTCATATTATACCAAGGTTCTTGTCTCGCTTATAGACAACGGGTCGCGGTTTCCACTTGAGTGTGTTTGGCATCTTAGGTAGCGAATTCCGAACGTATTGGTATTGGGTTTCGTCACATGTTGGCATGGTTCGTATCAGTTAGGAATCCGAGCAAACCGATATTCGTATCAAGTTAAATGGCTTGAAGATGGTGCAAACTTTCCATGGTACATATTTTATACAGTTCAAAACATAAAGAAGCTAATGCAAATATTAGAAGCTTCAACTCTTCATATATATAGAGAATCAAATAAGGCGGTAGACTATTTCACAAACAAAATAAGAAAGACTAACACAAGTTTTGTGACATTTAACTTCTTTAATCTAGAGCCTTATTGTAGAGGATTAATAGTTTTAGATAAAAAAGAAATACCTTGTATTAGAAACTGATGTGTAAATCTTTGAATGAATAAATGATATTTTTTTTTTTTTTGGGAAAAGAATGCTAGTAACTTATTGCAAGTTATAACTTCTCCTCATCTAGCCATATTTGCTAAAGTGAATTTCAAAAATAGTTAAAAAGAAAATTTTGGGCCAAGAATCAAACAATAAATCTAGGCTCTAAGGAGAATGATAAGAGTAGGCTTTGATACTAAGATTGATGTAAGATAGTGCCAGCAGAAAAATTATAAAATGTGAAAATTTCGGAAACACAGGAAAACTAATTTAAAAATTGTAAGCTAAACAATAATTATATGAACAATTTAAGAAAAGAACTATAAACAAAATAAAATATGATTTTTTTTACAATAATTAATACCATTAAATTTCATTAAATATAAAATCATAGTTAATTAATAAAATTATGCTATTTATTCATTAATTATATACCATAAATAACAATTACATTTTTAGCAGTACTTCAATCTTATCACATAAAATACAAATAAATAGTAATAAACTTATATAACTTGTGTTATATTTTTGTTAATAATAACATAAGTTTTATGTATTAATTTTTTTAATAAATTGATGGATATATTTCAATATTAATATATATGCTATAATGAAAAGATAAAATATATATTCTTTAGCCTTTTACGAAATGTATTGAGTACCCATTATCATTTCCATAAAAAAAAAATTCCTTATTAAATATAAAAAATATCATATGTACGCATCTTACAAAATCTTTCCAATCCTATAGTTTTTCGTTTGCCCTTACTCATACGCCAATGTTACAAAATCTTTCCAATCCCATAGTTTTTCGTTTGCCCTTGCTCACACGCCAATGCTTTCTATCTTGCCAAATTGACAAACAAAACTTGTTGTGTGTGTGCATGCTTTTATTTTTATTTTTTTTAGTAAGAAAAAGTCCTCTATGCATTTTGCATATGAATATGTTAAATTTCATTTTGTACAAAATAAGTATAGCATCTTATTATGCGCAAGTGCTATGTTACTTTTGAATGTAATGTTTATTAGAGAATATAATTAGATTTTTGGCTTTTATGTACTTTTTCGTCATAAAATTTACAAAAAATCCAAAACATATGGATTTATATGAAACAATAAAATCTATAAATGTGTAATTTTTTTAATGTCACCATTTTTGCTTGAAATATATAAATGATTTTTTTTTGAAAATTTAATGATTATTTTATAAACTATTTCAATAAATTGCAGAATGGTTTTTTTTTTTAACTAAATATTTAGATTCTTCCCATATTATTAAAAGCATCAGCAAATGTAGGCATTTTTGTGGAAAAATCCAAAAATGGTAGGAAAGATTCGTAAAATTATTATATTTTTTGTAGATTGTAGAAATTAATAGAAACTTATGATGTTTTTATCTTTTGCATATTGATTTTTTTGAAATATCTTAGAAAAATTAGGCATTTTTGTTAAATAATTTCCAAAAACAAAACATATATTAAGAACTTAGCCATTATCATAAAGAAAAATTCCATAAATAATTGAAAACTTGTGTAATCAATAATATGTTATTCATTACTTATCTTTTTTTTTTTTTTGCCAATTTCATATTACATAACTAATAAGAGAGGAGTAGTTCCATCTTAAAGAAAGAATAGTGTTTATGCCAATTATATTACAAGGCTTTAGCTATTTGTCACCTATCTTCAACATGTTATTTTTCAAGTTATTTGTATATTAAATAACATGCAACCCTAATATGCAATAAATAAGATATTATTATGTGAGTCAAAACTATGATGTAGTCCTTAAATTGAGTTTGGATTTCCTAATGCTATTTTTCCCAATGTCTTGTTTGTTCATGTTTTGGATGTTTAGTGAGTATTGAGTCAACTTGATTTTGTAGTATTTTCACCTAATATTTTTGAGTGGTCTATTTGTTCACTTTTCCTTAATTGCTTTCACATTTCTCTTTGTTTATTCAATTTTCTAGATGGATGAGTACCACAACGTTCTTATCTAAGGTCAAGCCAGTGAAGTTGATGATGATTAACCTTGAGGTAAGGTTAGAGGCATTAGATTCCAAGAAAGGAGTTGTTTTGTGCAAGCTTGTTTCAAATATAATAAAGGATAAAGCAATAGTAATTTTAGTGGTAAAGAAATAATGGAAGAGCTATGGTAACTGTGAAGTGATGGCTATGAAAGCTAACCTCTTTAACTGCACCCTTGGGGATAAAAAGCAAGCTGTGTATGTGATTAGGGATGGACCATGGGTAGTGATAAAGAAGTTGATGGCTTTGAAGTTATGGGAAATTCATCAAAGGGTAGAAGGAGTTAATTTAGATATGAGCCTATTCTGATTGTACATTCACTAACTGAGTCTAGATCAAATGACAAAAAAGTAATGCTAAAAAAATCAAGGCAACCATAGGAAAGGTTCTGGAAGGTGAACTAGTGGAGCTAAAAGGCAAAGCAATGAGGGGTTTCTTAAGAGTAAAAGTAGATGTAAAGTAGGCCCTCCCTTTTAAAACCAAAACTTGGGTAAGTAAGAAAAAAGGAGGAAAGATATTTTATAAAATTTAAATATGAAAATAGTTAGATATCGGCTTCAAATGCAACAAGTTAGGTTATACTACCACAATTTGTATTGAAGAAGTGTGCAATCAAAACTATGGATCATGGCTAAGGGCTTCAATAATTAAATAATTATTTAATGGAGATGGATCACCTTGCTACACTTCACTAGCTTAATTGTAGTCAATGAATGACACCTCATGTGACTCAATGCCCTCTCTTTGTCAAAACTTAAGAAGAGCAATAAAAGTGCCTTCTTCTTTAGAAATGCAAGCTCAACAATGCCTTTCCACGTCTTTAATTAAATTTCGAACTCCTTATACCTCGCCTTTTAGAAGGAACCAATACTAGTAGCCCTCCTCCCTCACTATACAAAACACGGACCAATCAAATATAAATAAGAATGGTCAAACCGATGACCACTCCCATTATAAGCCAAGCAATGACACAGTTATTTGGTCCTATAAAATTGAAGAAGTGACCAATTTAGTCAAAATACTAATGAAAAGTGCTATGAATAGTAAAACTATCTTAACATAGCAACCTCCTCCTGATTTTTCTCCGTAGAGAAGTTATTTTGTGGAGTTTCTTGACTCTTCCCTACAATCTCTAAATCCCCTACTTCTATTCAAGTATTTTCCCTTGAACCTCATACCAATATTAAAGACATTGTCATTGAAAGGATCATCTAATGAGTCATTTCAAGGGTCAACAAAAAAACTAAAGATAAGAAGTTCAAGTAATGAGGTCTTGTTCCCCCTTAAGAAAGTTGAAAACTAAAAGGGAAGAAAATTGAGAAAGTATAGGTAGAAATCAAATAAGGTGACCTCCTCTCCAATGCAAATGGAGTTTGAAAATACAGCTTTGGTGAATATTCTTGTTTATTTTGCTAAAACTTCAACTGATGGTTGGTTAAAAGCTGCTACCTAAGGGGCCATGATTGTGATTAGTTGGAATTGTCAAGGTTTAAAGCCTTAATAGTTCAGTATCTTAAAGATCTCATCCATAAACATAATCTAAAGTGGTCTTTTTACTGGAGATAAAGAATAAGCCAAATAAACTCTCAAGAATCAAGAGAGGTTTTAGATTTAGCAATGAGTTTTATGTACCTTTGGAAGGCATATTAAGGGTGCTAGCTTTATGGTGGATAAAAGATGTAAATGTGAGTATCCATGGATCCAATAGGAATTACATAAATACCACTTTTATATTTGAGTGATGGCTCTTTGTTCTTTAACATATCTTGCATCTGTGCAAACCTAGACTCTTAACCAAAGGATGCACAATGGATTGAACTAGAAACTATGGGCAGCAAAATGGAGGGACCATGACTACATTTAAGGGATTTCGATGGCATCATTCATACTCATGAGAAGGACAAGGGTAATCCAAGATGTAGTAGAGTCATGGATAAATTCTACTAAATGATTATGAAAGCCAAGTCAAATGTTTTGGGGTTCTAGTGACTAAGCTATACTTGGTCCAATAAATGGGAGAATGGATGCATGGTCTTCGAGAGGATTAATAGAGCCTTGGGTTTAGTGGAATAGCTACAAATGTTCCCTAGAATGGTAGTTTTACAAAGTAACATGGTGGGATTTGACCATGTATCATTGGTGGTGGATTCTTGATATTTTGACAAAAAGGGTAGGAAATACTTCAAGTTTGAGAATATGTGGACAACATCTTAATTTTGTGGGAAACTAATTGATGAAGCCTGGAAGATGAGACTTCCAAATGAACATCCTTTTCCCTTATGATTTAAATTGAAGCACTGTAGACTAAAATCGAAGGAATGGAGTAGCAAAAAGTTCTCCAATTATAAAGTGGAAATTAGGCATATTCAAGTAGAATTGGCATAGATTCAATGCAATGGTGCACAAATGGACAATAATTTAGAGATTAAGCTGATAAAGAAGTTGAAGTTGCACTATAAAAGAGAGGGACTATTTTGGTAATAGTGATATAGAGTATCTTCACTGAAGGAGGGAGACATAAACACCAAGTTCTTTTATCAATCCACTTTAATGTGCAAGCAATAAAACGAAAATTTGAAGTTAAAAGATGAGGGAGAGAATTAGATAGAAGATGAGGAAGTTACTATGAAAAAATTCCATGGGTTTTATGAGGAGTTATTCATAACAAAATGGAGAAAGGATTTGGAGAGATATTTTAAAGCTTGTTTCTACTTACTTAGTGATGAGATGAATGAGGCCCTTAGGGGACAAATAATGGCAAAACAGATAGAATTGGTAACTTTCTAATTGGGGGCTTTAAATGCACTAGGTCTAGGTAGCTTTTTAAGTGTTTTCTTATTAGTGATACTAGCCTATAGTGGGTAAGACCATGCTAGACATAGTCTAATCCTTCTTCTATACAAGTATTCTTCTCTTTACTTTAAATCATATACATGTGGTACTCATACCTAAAATAGCATCTCTAGAAGAAGTATATCATTTTTGACCCATAAGTGTTTATATTTTTGCTTTCAAAATAATCTCTAGAGTTCTTGTCAATCACCTAATACTTGGTTATAGAGTCTTGCATTAGAGTTACAAAGTGCCTTTATACACTCAAATTAAATATGAATAAAACATATAATTATATTGAATGGGATCTCCTTAAGGTCATTCTAGTTAAGCTTAGTTTTGGTGAGAGATGGATTAAGTATGTGATGGAGTGTGTTACCATAGTAACATATGATATTATCATTAATGGAAAATTACTAGGTGTAGTTAAAGTTGTGCAAGTGGGGTAGGTTACATGGGCTAACTTGTTTATCCCACAAAAAAATGTGAGTTGGGTTAAAAATTCCAACCCATTTATAATGTGGACCAAAGCAAGCTAGCTTATATTAACTTGTAGGTGAATGTAGGTTGGGGTAAGTGGGCTCAATTAGCCTTAGAGCTATACAAGAGGGATAAGTCATGGAGGCTAACCTGTTTAACTTACAAAAAAAATGTAGGCTAGGTTGAAAATTTTAGCCCACTTATAAAGCACATTGGTTAGGTTAATGCGGGTTATGGTAGGTTGGCTTGTTTAGCTTGCTTACACAACTCTAGGTGTAGTACATCCCATTAGAGGTTTGAGGCAGGGAGAACCCTTGTCTCCTTACCTCTTCATTCTAGAGGTAGATGCGTTGTCTAGGAGCATAGAAAAAGCTATGAGGATGGGTGATTGTTAGGAATGAAAATGAGGGGAGTTTGCCTTACTTTATCACACCTTTTGTTTGCTAATGGTTCCTTTTTTTTTTTTTTTGTAGAGGCTACCTCTCCAAACTTATAGGTTTTGATTGTTTTAATACAATGATATTATAGTGCTTCTAGCTAAATGGTCAATTTATAGAAATCAAGCATTTTTTTCTTGACAAAAATACCCCTATATGGAGGAAGACTAAGATATGTGAGATATTGGAGATTCCAACATTTTATAATCAGGGGAAGTATCTCGTCTAATCAAATTTATGGGGAAGAAACAAAATAGAGGCTTTGGGTTTTGTCAAAGACAAAATCAAAGCAAAGTTAAAAAAGTTGGAAGAGGAGTCCTTTTATCTAGTGTTGGGAAGGAGATACTTATTAAGGTAGTGGTAGGTGCAACCTCAAATTATTATATACCCTATTTTAAATTCTCCACTAAATGGTTTAGAGAGGTAAATTCTATGATAGCTCAATATTGGTGGGGATAAGTAAGTGATGAGAAAAAAATTCACTAGGTGAGTTAGGAAAAAATGACACTTCTAAAAGGGAAGAAGGGGCTTAAGATTCAAAGGTTTACATGATTTTAATTATACTCTTTTGGCAAAATTAGCCTTGAGAGTGCAAGCAAACCTAAATTCTCTTTGAGTATGCAACCTCAAGGGCATTTATTTTTCTAATTGTTCCTTTTTGTAAGTTATCAAATGGTCCTAGGGCTTCGGGGGATGGTCAAGTATTTTGCATGGAAGGAATCATCTTTTGAAAGGATCTCTTTGGTAGGTTGAAGATGGGACTACAATAATGGTAGAAACAAATTAGTGGATTCCAAATTTAGAGGGACATAAGCTAACTGCCTAGCTAAATGTAGACTTCTCTCACTTGAAAGTCTCAAAAGTTGATTGATGAAAACACTAGAACTTGGAATGCGAGGAAGTTGCACCAATATTTTGAGGACCAAACTGTGTGTACCATCTAGGAGATTCCTCTATCAAATGTTACAATGGAAGATTGCCTAATATGGCCACATGATGGGACTGAGAAATGTAGTGTAAAGTTAACATGCTATTTCATCCCTTGCGACTCCTTCTTAACGCAAATAAATGCATCTTCTTCTCACTAGATTAATAGAGCATTATGGAAGCAGGTATGGCAAGCGTTTATTTGCTTAAGGTAAAATAGTTCCTTTGGAAAGTCTTTGTGAAATGACTTAAATAAAAAATAAAAATAGAAGAAATTAAAATAAAAGAAATTAGTGTGGAAAAAATATAATATAAAATAAAAAAATAATAATCATAATAATAAATAAATTATTTGATTAGTTCATGGATTCATGTTACAAATTTACCCTTAGATTAATTAAGCCTAGTAATTTAGACATTAGGAGTATTTTAGATATTTTAGAGGTATGATAAATTAGGTTATTATCCTAACATATAAACTAAAGTAGGGAAGAGCACTTAAGTAAATTAAGTTAATTAAATGGTAACGAGGTATATAAGTACACTCTTTTGAAGAGAGAGATTTTAGAACATTTTGAGCAAAATGGTCTCCTAATTCCTCTCTAACTGTTATGGCAAATATAGGGATAGAAGAAGAGAGAACCCAAGCAAATCAAACTCAAATTAATCATTATCAAGAGGATTCAAGTGAGTTAGAAGAAGATCTACATGCTTCTACATTCAATTTGGTGAGTAAATGTCATTTTAAGCTTAATGTAAGTGTTAATTTAAGTTAAATTGATTGGGGTTTTAATTCTAAGATCAACAATTGAAGGGAATTGAAGAAGTGGAAGAAGATTATGTGAAAATTGGTACTTCCATACAAGTACACGTGGAGCTCTAAGTTGAGATAAAAACAAATTCAAGTTTTCAAGCTTAATTTCAATATATGTTAAATAGAATATATCGATCTATAGATTTATGGTGGTAATTTGGTGTTAATTGCAAGTTTGAAGACATTTGGAGTAGATTCTTAGTAGCTTTTGGGTTTTTAAGATTCTCAAGAGTTTTTGGAAGAGTAATAAATCGGGGTAAGTTTTTAATTTTCACTAATTTTAAGTTTGTAGATGAGATTTGGTCATGAAAGGTGTTTTAAAGTGTTAATTTGATAGAAATTGGAAGAAATGATGTTCAAGGGTATATGTGTAAGTGTGACATGGAGCTATGATGGGAGTTGAAATGTATTTTGATGTGTTTTAGGTATTTGAAAGTATTGATTCATGTAAAATGAGTATGTAATTATGTTTAATTGGTGATGTGTAGTGTATGTGTGTTGGGTTTGATGTTCGTTTGAATAATGTGATTTAATTGATGGTTAAGTGGATATATGATGAAGGGTTGATGAATTAGTAATGGATGAAATTGATTTGGAATGATAGGAGGTTTGGAATTGAGATGGTGTTAATTTAGTGTAGAAATGAGTAAAATGGGTGAGTTGGAAATTAATTCATTTTTTTGGTAGGTTTGGAATTTTTAGGTGTTAAATGGAAGCTAAAATGATGTAATAATGTTAATTTGGTAATGGGAATAGGTTTTAGACAAATTGGTTTTGGTTTTGGTTTGAAGTCATTTCGAGTTGAAATGAGTGAGATATGGTGGTTATAAATAAGAAATTCGTAACTATAATATTTCTCTATAAAAAGAGCACATAACTCATTCAAAACCTAGAAATTGTTTTAGAAATGGATAGGGAAATGAGTTAGGAATCAATTGGTTTTGGTTTGGCTTAATTCAGAGCTAAAATGAAAGAGTTATAATTGATTTTGTTGAGTTGGTTCTGGAAAACGAATTAGAAAATTGATGATGATTTAAATGATTTCTCATCGAGTTTAAATGCAAATGATCGAATGTTCTAAATTTGGAAATTCTCTTGTCGATTCCTCTTATTTTAGCATGTTTTGATTTTGTATGAGTGTGGTGTAATTAATGATAAGTGTTAATGTAATATGACTTACTTAATCACTTACCAAGTCAAGTTTAAATGTCAAGAACTTGTTTATGTGTTCTTATTGAATATTCAAATCATTCTTCATAAAAATACCATTTATCCAAAAATTTTATAAATTTTTTTGAAAAAGTGTTCATTTATGAGTTTTCAACTAATAAATGTTTCGTATGTAAATTAATTTGTAGAATGATTTCTACAACTATTTTTTACAAAACCAAAGCATGTTTTTTCTAAAATCGAATTAAACTTTTGGATTAAAGTTGTATTAGAAGTTAGTTTAATCTTCAACAAGGTAGCTACTCATGTGGAAAAGTGTTTATTGTAAAAATGTGCTTAAGTGATAATTTCAGCTAATTAATGGAAATGGACTTAAATGTGACAAATAACATAACATTTAGTTTGGGCTTGAGAATAAATAAATAGTTGGACAAATAATTAGAATGGATAAGCCATCCTCAAGTGAGGAGCCAATTGGTTTAAGACTTAGTTCACGCGAATCGAACCAACCTCCTCCAACTGGTTCATAATGTAGAAATTAGGGGAAAATTAATTAAATAATAAACTAAACTAAACTAAAATTAAATAAAATAGATTATGACTGAACCCTTAAAAGATGAAGTGAAACCAAATTAATCCTATTGGTTCAATCTTAGCCCAATTGGTTTACTACCTTTGAATCAATTCAATTAATAAGTTGAATCACTAATTAATTAATAAAATTGGTATGATTGATAAATAAGGCCAAGAAAGTGAGTTCATTTAGTAACACTAAATGGATTTATTGGCTTAAAGGGACATACTTAGTTACATACTAAGTTAAATCCAATGAGCTTAATTGGAATTAAATACTAATTAAATGAATTTACCTAATTAGTAGTTAAATAATAATCAAATAAGTATGTATACTTAATTAAATATGCATTAATATTACAACTATCTAAAATTTGCGAAGTAATATAATTGAATACATATCATTAAATTTATTTGATAGAATTAAGATATAATTCTATTAAGGACAAGCAATTGGCTATTAATCTCTATTGTATATATGTTTCGAAATTGGCTTCAGTTTATAACATATGCTAGGATTCAGATCATGGGATCTACAAGTATGTGGTTTGTCGAATTGCGTGATATGTGTACTTGTAGATAGATAAAATTGACTAATAATAAAACTTAGCTAATAAACGTGTGTAATTGCTTGTGTCTAGTTATTTTGGGTTAGCAAGTGATGCCCTTGGACTAGGTTTACAGTTGCGATTGTAAATTTCAGGATGATATGGTAGATTAGGTGCTTAAGCCTCTATAGGTAGTCGATAGCAAAGAATTGTGAGGTATGGCCAATGGGTATGGAAGGATGTGTTAGAGGGTGTTATATAGAGTTGTAAGCCTCATGTATAATATGTTAACAATGGATTATAGTCACTGGTGGTAGATTCTTACGATGAATTTTGGATGAGACTATTAGATACTTGGTTATTGTTCAACATGAATCTAGCCATTTATGTTAACTCCCGATATTGTTGCCGTGAATCAGACCCCTCATCCCTTGTTGTGTTATGGAGTCATGAGTTACTCTAACTTTCAAGACACTAGAAAGTGTGATGCCTACTACACTTAAATTAAATAACTAAATATATCTAGTCTATTGCATTAAAATCTAGGTCAGCTTGTAGGTGACATAGTGTGTGATTGAAGCATTCCTGTATTAGGTCTTGTGATTCACTTCTTTTTAATATCTTTTTTAGGTGATAATCTGTATGCTAATTATGCTTATGATGCTCTTAGTTACGGATTTGATTTTGAAGACCTTGAGGGGGATTTCATCTGGGATGAGGAGTAGAGTCTTGTTACTAAATTATTTTTTATTTAGACTTTTTAAATAATGAGACTTAAATTGGATTTTTTTTTTTTTTGGTTTAGCATGTATTAGGACTTTAGACTAGACTTGAACTTTCAGATTGGGCCTTCTAAGCCCTAGTTATTCTTTTAGATATTTTGATGGTTTTATTGTTTATTAGACCTTTACACTACAAATTAACCAAATGTTTTTCAAAATAAACCAACCATAAACTTTATGATTGATTTCATAAAATAAATTTGGCATTATAACTAAACAAACATCCCAATAGGCGTTTTAAAAATTAATGAAGAATTTCACAATTTAAAATTGAAATTAGACTGAATAATTAGTTAGTGAGCCTTAACTTATCTTACTTAAGTTAAACATATGGTGATCTATTGCAACCTTAGGATTCAGATTGTGACACTTTGACAATGCCTTATCTACTCAGTATAATTAGAAAAAAGGGCATTCTCGAATGTCCAATATGTAAATTTCTGTTCAGCTGATAAATCTATAGAGCATTTGTTGCTATCCTGCCTATGGACCCATCTGGTATAGTTTGCAACTTTAGGATAAGAAATAGAAGTTGAAAAGATTTCCACAATTGACATGTGGATTAATGAGTGTCAGAGGAGTAGCAAATAATAAAAAAGGGTTGAGTATTTTGTTTGCTAAATTGTTCACATCTTTAAGGTATATATGGAAGGGTAGGTACTTAAAAGAACATGATGTGAGTTTTGTAGTAGAGGCGTGCAGTAGGGCATTGAGGGAGGTTGATTGTTTGGCTTCAAAATTCAAACTACAGTTTAAATAAGGATTTGATGGCGACAAAGATGAAGGAATAGAGTACAAGCATTAGTCAGGCATGCTTAGTGGATCTAGGGATGTAAGCAGGATGGGTTTGAGTTGGGTTCAACAATCCCATTACCCATCTCATTATCCTATGGGGATTCCTAAACCCAGCCCAAACCTTATAGGGTTTTTTTATGAAATACCCGCTACCTATCCTAAACCCTACAAGATTCTAATAAGTAACTCGAAACCTATTCCAAACCCGTTAGAATTGTTTTTTTTTTTAAATAATTCTATTATTAGTTTAAAATCTTTACTTATTCATTATAATTATTTTTATAAAATATAACTTATGTTCTTGAAAATAAATAATATTTGCACTTTCAATATATTTAATTATATGTATTTTAATATTATTTAAAAATCTGCATGTTGATAAATAAAGTTGCTGATGTAAAAACATTTTTAATTATAATAAAATAAAATTATTAGGCCAATCATATAACTTAATAAATAATACAAAAAAATAAAATATAGTTAACAAGTCTTAATATAAATAGAAAAATTCTAAACACATATAACAAAGGCATTAATCTTATATTTTTTAAAATTCTTGACAATTGACTCTCATAGTTTTCAAATCCCATCTTTTTCATCATCTATCTTTGAACCTGTCGAAAGGGGAAAAAAACCCATAAAACACATTAGAGATTAAGCAAATAATAGTTGTTTCATGTATAAAAGAACTCATTATTGTATAATAAATTTTTTTACCTCTCATCTCATTTGATAACCAACTTTAACTACACATCAATGCTTCTATTGTATCCGGATTTAGTCTTCTTTTATGTGAGCTAATTACTCATCCACTAGTACTAAATGTAGACTCAGAAGCAATCGTAGACACAGGAATAGCCAACATATCTTTAGCTAGTTCTTGTAATGTAGGATTTTTAATTCCATTTATTTTCCACCAGCTAAGAATATCAAAATCATCAGTCCAAGGTAACACAACTTCTTCTAAATAGTGATCCAATTCTGACTTGACTTAGCCATCAATATTAATAGTGCTCAAGAATTGCACCAACCTTGATTTTCTTGAAGAATTGAAAGGAACAGTTTGAGTAGTTGCTGAAGTGTTCACAGAAGAACTATTACTACTATTCAAACCTTTAGAAAGTCGAGATCTACCCCTTGATTGATATTCCTGAACTAACTCGTAACAAACATTTCTAACATTTTGAGTCTTTACAGATGCATTTACTCCATAAATAGAAGGAAACACAAAATCCACAGCCTTCATCTTAAAACGTGGATCCAAAACAATACAAACAGCCATAGTGATGTGTACATCACCCCAATATTTTTCAAACTTATTAAACATTTTCCCCACCATCATTCTAGTATTCACATCTGAAGAGTCTTTCCATTCAACCAATGATTCTGTAATCTCAAAAACCTTTTCAAAAATATAATTTGCAGTTGGATATTGGGTATTAGAAAAAATATTGTTTACCTCATAAAAGATCGCTAACTTCTTTCAAATTACTTCTGCTACCTCCCAATCATCATCGATAGGAAGACATTTATAATGTCTATCCATAAATTGAACTCTATAAAAAACTTCTTTGTATTCAATAGCTATCATCAACATATCATATGTAGAGTTCCATCGAGTTTTGCAATCTAAGGTAAGCTTTTTATCATATGGAATATCCAATTGCTTACATGCTTCTCTAATTTTCTTGACTTGATGGTGCAGCCGACCAAAATGCAACACTATTGTAGACTTTCTCAATCGCACTTTCTATCACGGCTACACCCTCCTTCACAATTAAGTTTAAAATATGCACACAACAACGCATGTGCATGACCTTTCCTCAAAGAATAAACTTCTCTCTTCTTAGTTTCATGGTCAAAGTTATAATTATTGCATCATTCATAAAACAATTATCTACAGTAATTGTAAATGATTTTTTATCTAATCCCCATCTCATCAATGAGTTAAACAAATAATTAGCAAGCACCTCATTTGTGTGTGGCATTGGAACATACAAAAAACTACATGAAAATATAAAAAACGTCAATATAATATAATTTTTCATTATTTATTATGAAAAGATAATATAAGTAAAGAATCTTACTCCATGAGTCGATTTTGAAGCCTCCAATTATGATTAATGAAGTGTGCTGTGATAGTCATATACCCCTTTTTCTGATTTAATGTCCATAAATCCGTTGTTATTGCAAATCAAGAATTTAGTACTTTTAACAACACTCTCAATTTTTCCTTCTCCCCATTATAGATGTTCATGATTTTCTTTTTCATGGTGTTTCGACTAACATGCTTAAAAAGTGGTTACATACTTTCAAGAAAATCCTTGAAATACTTATGCTCAACTATTGAAATGGGGTATTCATGAACAAATATTGCCTTTGCAAGCCTTTGCCTACAAATATATTGATTGAAAGTCCAATTTCCTATGTTCAAACAACTCTCATTCTCATTTTTTTCGTTTCTCAATGGATAGTAGACATTGTCTTATGTCTTTCCGCTTCTTCCTTGTACACTTCTTCAAATGATTATGCAGGTGCTTAGTTCCTTGTTTACTACCTGCTTTTAATATTTTGGAACAATGATTTCAGATAACAACATCCTCCCCATTAACCCTTTTTCTCACCATATCATTCCATAAAAGAGAAGTCAACTTACGTTCATTGGGATTATCACGTTCATCAGCATTGCTTCCTACTTGAGAACTTGTTGTGATTGTGAGATTTGTTGCTGGTGCTTCTATTTCAAATCTGAGTAATGATAATGGACCTTCCTCTTCCTCAACATCAATGGGATGTGTATCGATGGGCATATCAAATTCGTCCATTTTTGTATTATATGAAAGGAAACAAAAATGAAATTCATCAACTTATCTTTAAAGATGATGGAGATAATAAATTTAACAAGTACGATACTTCTAAATTTACCAAGTGGTTAAATGGTATGATACAAAATAGAAGATAGCAAATACCTTTTAGTAAATTTAGATATGTAGAAATAATTACTTAATTGATTTGGAAGAAGACTAATGAAGGCCTGTGTACCAAAATATCTAAATCTTCTTTCCAAAATAAGTATTTATATTCCTTGCTTAGGTAGCTAAACCTGTAAATGGTATTCAAAGAGGGAAGATTGGTGAGAATACATATAGTATAAAAAATTACATGAAAGAAGAATAGATGAGAACAGTAAGACAAGTGTAGATGACCAACATGCAGCGGCCATAGGTAGAGGTTTCAGATAGAAGTCAACTGTATACTAGATTAGTACACAATCACTTATCAGAAAAAAATACAACCTTGCATTAAAACCAACTGGAACAGGGCACCAACCAATTACCTGAATTTAATGTTCTCACATTAAAAGTAAAAAAGTGCAAATTAAGCTTCTTATCCAAGACTGAGGATTTACTTCCATAGAAATCATAGAAAATATGTTGACTAAGGTAAACTTCAATTCTCTTAGGAGCTCTTTGGCATAGTACCGGAACTAAGAGCTAAATTTATGACATTATGATCACAAATACTGAGTAAAATCATGTCATTGTCTCACGAGAATCACATGATAGGATGACCATTTGTTTTTATATTGAAACACTGAGTTTGTTTCAAAAGTACAGGGAATGCTAGCCCAGGATAATTTTTTTTTTATAATGAAACTCACTTAGGGGAAAAGAAAAAAAGGAAGTGGAAGTTGGCCCAAAAATCCACAAAGCCTATCATGTATATTACAATGCCCAACAATAACTAACTTTTTCCTTCTTCGGTAATAGCAGCTATCGACTTACTGTTAACAATATAAAAGCTTCCTTCTATACTTTTAGAGCTCACCTATCCATGTTAAACAACTCAAAAACTACATAGTTGCTAACTAATAACCATGAGACGAGACGACAGACGATGCGTGCGACAGGCGACGGCAACTTACACAGGAGAAGGATGACGAGGAGATCAAGCTAGACCAGATGAGAACGATGAGTGAGACTGTGAGAGTGATTGAGGGTTTTACTATAGCTTTTTTTTTTCTTTTTTTAACTACTGTAGATGTACTTTGTGTGTGTGGAGGAGTGTGGACCGTGGACGTCTGGTTTGGACTATTTGAGTGTATAACTGTGTATGAAATTATATGGTTAGGCATTAGGCAACTGCATACAACATGTCACTTACGTAATTACGTTTGACAATTTGAGTAATTGAGTAAGTTTGATAGTGAGTTGTATAAAGTATAATTATAATTTATAAAATTAGAATGGATGTTGGATTATGGCTTAGTCTAATTTATTATTATTTTATTAAATATATAATAATATTTATTAACTAAATTATAAAATATATATATATATATATATATATTGTTAATGGGTTTGAGTTTCTAACGGATTTAACATTTATCCCATTACCTTTTTCAAACCCTACAGGATTTAAAAAAAAAAAAACCTATAACCCATCCCAAACCCTATAGGGTTTTTAGTGGGACGGATGGGTTGGAAACCTGACAATACTCGTCCCGCTTACATCGCTTACATCCCTAGGTGGATCCTCCACATGCTACACCTTTGGGTTTACCAAGAGAAGTGGAAGTAGAAGCTGACTTTAGTGCTGCAGACGGACCATGTACGAACGTGAAAAAAGGGATCTAAAGTAGATGCAGTAAGTTGGCAAGCACCGCTGTGCTGAGTCATTAAAATTAATGTTGACGGGGCTTATGATCCGGTGTTTGGTAATGCTGCCACTGGTGAGACTGCTAGGCCTGCATAGGGAGAATTATGTGGTGGTCATTCAACGGTGGTAGGGCAGATTCTCCTGAAGCGAAGGAAGGAGTTGCGGTTCTCGTTGCAGTGACGTTAGTTAGCTAGAGCAAAAGGACGGGATGAAGTGGAGATTGAGATGGATAGTGAGATAAGACTTCAATGCCCTAATTAGGGGCAAAGAGCCGCCTTGGAGGACTTATGCATACAAGATCGACATCGAGTTTCTGCTTCCCAGTTTTATATAAGTTAAATTCACGTTTGTTAAGTGCCAAGCTAATAGGGCTGCGGATTGGCTTGCATGTCAAACAAAGAAGGGGCATGTGTTCTGTGAACTGGGTTTCTGAACTCAATGTCTTCTAATGAACAATGTAAATTGGGATAAAGATTAAGGTACCGCTTGATGGCACGTTAATGAATATCTTTACTCGGCCAAAAGAGAAAAATAATGATAATAAAATGCTGCATCAGTTAAAATCCGCGGAAATTACCACAAACCCTGTAAATTGCATAGGTTAATTCTACTAATTTCCATAATTACTCAAATTCATCACCTATCTTCACCAAATTACATTCTAACCCCTAAATTACTACAAATTACACAAACAACCCATTTTACATGAATAATTATCTCCATATTATGTCAAAAATTGTCATTAGGTCATAAAATCAACATTAATTCTAATATCTAAATTAATACAAATTACACAAACAACCCACTTTACATGAATAATTATCACCATATTATATCCAAAATTGTCATTAGGACATAAAATCAACATTGATTAGATTTAATTTAAAATTTTAATCAAAATCTATTTATTCCATTAAATGCTAATAATTGGTAGATTTTAGAAAATTATCAAACTTGGGTAAAAATTTGAGCTCAAATTGAAATTTTTAGAAGTTGGTTGAAATAGGTGACCGGAAATAGGGTGCGGTGTTCGTTTGGTCTCCAATGGTCCTCCACTGGTATGGAGTTGTTAGACAACTCCGACGAGTGGTGTTCCATGATATAAGAGAAAATCAGAATTTTTTGTATACTTAGTTTGCAATTGAGTTGTAGAATAAAGTGTAATGCCTTGAAAATTTTGAAAAACTATATAAAAATTAAAAAAAAATAAGGAGAATAATAAACACTTCTAGGCCAAAGTAGTGAGAATGATAATTTTGCAATATTAAAAATTTTGAGAAATTTATGATGAAAAACTTTAAATACTATAATATATTAATGCTATTTTAATAATTTACGTATAACAAAAAACTTATGACAAATAATAATAGGCTTTAAAAAAATGAGGAAAAAGGTGAAATCCATTTGATAAATATAGCAAACAATGAGAAATAGACATTGAGAACAATCAGAGAGAATAATCGTGTGTAAAGGAAAAGGATAACGAGTTTGGAATTACAAATGATATGAAACATTTTACTAAATAAATTTAGGAAGCGAATTAAGTTAGAAAATACCTACATATATGTATATAAATAAATAAATAAAAAATAATTACAAGTCATAATTATAGTTTGCGCAATTTAAAGTAAAAGAAATAATTAAACAGAAAGCGAATTACGGACAAACATTTGATAAACGATACAATAAGTTAAAATCATAAGCTTAGGATTTTCGAATAAAAATTTTGAATAAATATTCATACTCAAAATAATCAAATTAGTTTAGACGTAAAGTTTTATAATAAAATACTAAAATTACAAAATCTATAAATACCATTGTGCGCATAAAAATATACCGAAATTCTTAAAACCCTAAAATATATATATATATATATATATTAAGTCTAGAAGGTTCACAGTCACTGAAAAAAAGAAACGAAAAGAAAGCACAGGACGAGGCAAAACCCCCGCTCCCCAAGCCTTAAACCTGTCTCTCCACTCTCTAGTAATGCTAAATCTATTTCTCTTATTTCTCGAAACCCTATCTCTCTCGCACTGTTCTCCCCCCTTTATTGCGAAACGCTAGATGGAAAAATCTAGCAAGCGAATTAGAGAAGACAGCGACAGAGATCACAACAAGCAATGGAGTTGCGAAATCGATGAAAAATGCTTTTCACACTGATTACCACCGCGATTCATCCTCGTCGAAGCGCGAGAAATCCTAAGATACTAGGGAAGATCATGAAAGTTCTTGCAAGCACAAGAGATCTTGATCAGTCGATTTCTGTGAGGTGGGAAGGAAGTAGAGATAGAAGTAGCGATGATAATAGAACAAAAGCATCAAGATAGTTCTAAAACAGATAGGTCACGAGAAATCGTACGAATCGAGAGGAGAGAGAGAAGAGAGTGTAGAGAGAGATTACAGGACGAGGTCTTGGGAAACTTCGAAGCACGAGAATGAAAATAAGGGCATGAGTCTTCTGGAGGAAGACTTGTACGATCTACGATACATCGAAAAAGATAGAGACGAAGACTAGAGAGAGACAGAGAGAGGAGAAGACAGAGTCGAGAAAGAAAAAAGGTTGGTAAGGGAGATGAACTAGAACGGATGACAAGCGAGAGCGAGGATGCAAGGATCGGTGAGAAGATGGAATAGGGATGGCGAAGAATGAAATGGAAACAGAGGAGGAAAAGGAAACAAGGAAGAAAAGTGGAATTTTGAAAAAAAAAATTTGTATCTTACACATACGATCTCCGATTCACGATCCGAAACCACCAATGTGTTCCTAGAGGTGAGTGCAACTCATGAGACCAATTTCACGCGAAACGAAGATATTTTTCGTATTTTAAGAATAATCATTAAAAATAATATTTAGCCTAGAAAATCGATAAAATAAGTAGAAAAATGCTAGATATAATGATTTAGATTATGAATAGAGTGTGATGATGTACTTTCTTAAATTTTTAGGTGAAGAAAAATTATCCTATAAATATACTGACAGACTACTAAAAGTAGTCATGAAAATAAGATCCAAGTGAATAGAACTCTGTGACGTGTTGTATTGTGTGTATTATTGTGTATTACGTGTGTTTGTTATGAATATATGTTTATTTATTTATTTTTGTGTTTTAATTGCGTTAAGGGTTTCAAATTTAGGCCATGATTACGTATGCCTTTATACATTGTCAGCTGGCGTAATTATATTTATATGTGTATATATGTGCGTGGAATGCTAGGTGGAAAGAAGCTGACTCTAAATCTCACCGGAAGGGAGTTATATATATATGTATCTGTCTTGATGTGCGATGAAGCTGGGTGAGTCGAAATCCCTCCCCTGCTGTGCATATATATAAATATATATGCGTGGAAGGTGGCATGGTGATTGAGTTGGGTGAGTGGGATTATCTCCGTAGATGTGTGCAACGGGGTGGGTTTCCATTGTGATGATGGCATTATTTTCTTCCTTTTTTTTATTGTTGGTTGTGTGGTTTGTAAAAATATGTATATGCCAAAGATATTGCTGGGAAATGGGAAGAAAGGAAGTCTTCGGAGTCTTGTGCGGGTTACAATAGATATTTATATGTACATGATGGATGGAGGTTGGAAACATTATGTATATATCTTGTATGTGCACCTTGTTGGATTGGGAGGCTAGTTGGAGATGTTTTATATGTTTATATGTGGTATGATGAAAGCGGAAATGGAGGTTCAACTTGAGTATGTGGGCTATAAGATGAAAAGGAAGGGGAGTTGGGATTATATTAGTGTGATCTTCTTGTGAGCTTGTATGTTAGAGGATTTGGAAAGAGGGTGGAAATCTATGATTGAGGATGTGAGATAACATGTATATAGACATGTATTAGCACATAGGTGTTGGATCTCTTTTCCTTAGTAAGTGGGTGTGGTTTTGCTAGTAGGAATAATGGGAGACGACATGGTATGTACATTATTGACGATTGTGGAGATTGATGAGAAGATTATAGATACGTGTTGACATGGAGGTTGTTGTAAGTAGAGGCTAGAAATAAGGGAGTCTAAGGAGTCGACCTAAACCATAGGTAGATGCATACACCACAAGTCAAGAAGGAGGAGTTAAGTTGCCAATAACTTAAGTCCTTACAGTTATAGTCATATATGCTAGGGGAAAGTGAGATAGAAGAATAGGATTTCGAAATGGGCATAAGCTGTAGTTGTATAGGGTATATAGGACTAGGGGAAAAAGGCACTTGTAGTCAACCATAAACCACAACCATATGTCCTTACATCACACTATGGAATGATAAGAGGTAGATGGGAGTCTAACTTAAACCTTATACGTCATAAGTATATATGTATATATCTAAGGACAAGATATGTAACTATAATCATGAGTAGAAGTCCCTTGCTTGATAACTTCTTGTTTGATTCTATGGATGTGCCTTGCTATGTGAAATGATTGTGTGTGTTCTGAATGGAATATATGTTGACATGGTTGTTGCTTTTATATGCGCTTGACTCTTGAATATGTGAAATAGAGCACTTGAAAAGTGCCATGACATAGAGGTGTTAAGGAATGATAATTGTAAATCAATCCTGAGTGGGGGATTGGAAGGTTGAGGTGATTTGGATTATATTATACTATTATTTAACTAAAAATTGGTGTTTAGCTTGATCGATTCTATCCAGTTGGTTTGACCTTTTGTGCTTTATCCGTGATGTGAAATGCATGATCTCTTCTTGTTGTGGTAAATGGGAATATGAGATGTAACGGTTCTACTTGTGGGATTGATTGGGTTCCTATTGCTTATCCTTAGAATTGTACTCTTGAATGCTCGATAATTATCCTATTTTATTTACTTTATTGCCTTGAACGTAGGTTGGCCTATGGTTTTTTATTGTTTGATTACCCTGAACCAATTAATTAAATGATTGGACTCAAATAAAACTGGACATACATTGCACAAGACATTGCATGAAATTGAAGGCCATCACTACTACAGGGCTTGTTGGAAGTAATCGGAGGATTATTGTTCCGCTAAGCGCGAACTAAGTGAATAGGGGATTATCGCGCCTTGACAATTTAAAGTCCGGCCGGTCCTTGAGGGTGTTGCTCAGTGCATGAGGCATGGGAGCGCTCAGTGTATGAGAACACTCGAGCTAATGATATCAAAGTTAAAAGATATTTAAATTATCAAAGAGATAAAATAATTAAACTGGGTAATGAGACCTAAGCATTGATGGTGGCTTCAGAATCCCTAACCCAAGGTCAAGGGGGCGTAAACCCTAAATTTTACGTCGGTTACCAGAAGACCACGTAAGATGCTATATTCATATGATTGTTTATGCATAGCATTTGTTTTGACAACTTGTTTGAAATTGTTTGTGTTGTTGCAACATTGAGAGATTGCACTCTTATCTCAGTAGGCTATTAGCTTACCCCTCCATCGACTGTTTTGCAGGTAAGAATCTTAAAAGCCTAGGATGGGATAAGATGCGAAGTATTGAGAGTTTTTGGAAGTCAAGAATGATAAAGTAAGAATTATGATTGATAGACCATCTAGATGAAATGTCATTTTAGGACCTTGATGTAAAATTTGAAATTGTGAGACTTAGGGTTTTATTTCATTTTACTAGTTGGTAGGGGATTTTGACTCTCTACGACTTTGGTTGACCATGGGGCATAGAATCCATAGTTATATTCTCATTGTATGATTTTATGAAATATGAATAACTATAATTGTTTAATTTATTACTTATAGTCTTATGATTTCTGACTCATAAGATGGTTATCATGTAACGAGTGCATACGTGACATGATAGCTTTTAGTGGAAACTTTCAGGCCCTTCTTTGGGGCGTGACATAAAGTAAGCGAGTAGTATGAAACAACTAATGGTTCTCTTGTGTTTCAATTGCAACATGAAATCTATAATTTGAAACAAGGTAATCAAGCCGTGGAATATATTTCAATAAACTTAAACATTATTGGGATGAATTACAAGCCCCAAATGCTTATCTATTGTGTACATGTGCTCGTATGGATCACTGTACATGTGGATTGAAAGAGAAGATAGTTGGATTTGAATCATAGAACAAATTGATTCAATTTTTGAAGGGTTTAAGTGAAACATATGGAGGTGTAACAAATCATGTATTATCTATGGAACCAATGCCTACTGTTAATAGAGTTTTCTATTTTGTCCAACAAGTAGAAAAACAATGACTAGTTACTACTACTTTGACTTCTAAACTAGAGGTTTCTGCTTTTATGTCTTAGAAAAGAAGAAGGAATGAAGAATGTTGATGACAAAAGGAAAGAAAGATGAAGTTTTTTTGTAAACATTATAAAAATGATGGGCATACTATTAAGAGTTTTTCCCAAATAAGTGGGTGTCTAGGTTGGTGTGAAGGGAAGAAGTTTGTGAAGAAAAAATCTAGTTCTATTAATGCTTCATTTGGTGAATTAGATAGTGTATTTTCTACTCCTTTTGAACATGGATTGGAATAGATAGATGTAAATAAAAGTTTAGGCTAAAGTCCCTCTTTTGTTAATACTGTTGATCAAAATCTAGTGTATAGTTTTTGTTAGAAGATGATGCATTTGATGAAAGAAAAACAAGCACAAGAACCGGTTAGCAATTGATGTGCTTAAATCTAATCGATTGTTTTAAGTTTTAAATTTGTAACCAATAAAATCTACTATCAAGCTAGACAATATACCCATCAATTATAATATAGATTTAATAGGTGTCGTCCTCTAGGATCTAGAAAACAAGTACTAGCATCACCTTTCTCTATTATCTAGTCTAATTTATGATGTGGAAATTATGAATTAAATTAACAACTAACAAATCCTAGTAACTTTAGAATTTAATGATATTGTCTTAAAAATATATTCAATCATAAAATATACCCCTCATCTTGTTTCACCCTAACCCTTAAATTCTCAAAATAAGATATCGATTAATGAATTAATTTACACTCTATACTACATAAATTCTCAAGTAGAATTAATTATTCACTCAAGTTAATCAATTCTTAATCATGCATAAGATAATTGGGACCTCTCCCTTACTACCGTTATGCAAGATCTCATTAAGTTTACAAATTCCGATTAATTGCAGAAAATCAATGTTTTCCTACCTCTAGGTAAAACATATAATCTCTCTATTCATGAAGATCTAATTTACTAGATGAAAGCTCTTTCAATCTAATAAAAATCTAACATGCAATCAATTCGTACGCATAAATCAATCACAAGAACAATGGAAACACATGAATAGATGCAAAGATATAAACAATTCATTAATTTATCAATGTTTCAACGCATGAGTTAGGATTTCACAAGATGAAAGATATAAAGAATTACTTCTCCATAGAGTTTTCTATAAGAACAGAGAATCTAGAGAAATAGAATTGATTCATGATAAAAAAAACGTAATCCCTTGTTTTGTTTTGTGATCTCCAATGATGCTCAGACAATTCTCCTCTTGAAGTTCGTTATAATGCTCCCCTAGGGTTTCCAAAATGAAGCAAAAAGAAAAGAAAGTCTTTTCCAAATAAAACAAGGTATCTATTTATAGTTCTATGAAAACAGAGTTCAGCACGGCTATGCTCAAGGCCGTGCTAACTCCGAAACATGTCATTTTCACTGCTTAGCTTAGCACGGCCTGTGCTGAACCTAGGGTACACTTTGATATAGCTACTGGTCATTTTGTGCATCCAGCACTGGCGTCTACATGGGTTGTGTTAAACTAAAGATCAATTTTCTTTATTTTTTTGCCAAATTTCACCTCGCCTCTGCTCATATCATCATTAAACATTTCTTTTGTCTCCATTGACGCTTGAAATTAAAATTTAATCATATAAGTACCTTTTTCTTCACAAATCACATGAAATCCATATAAAATTATGATTAATAAGCACTAGAATTAAGGGTCTTCTGACACTTATTAGCAACGTTTACTTTGTAGGTACCTCAATCTCGAACTTTAGTTTCAATGTTTTGAATAGAAATATGGAGTCTTAGATAGTTGACATTAGTTCAACAGATCATATGATCCCTTTTTCATTCTATTTTACATGATATACAAGAGTCATGTAAAGCAATTTCTATAACTTTACTAGATGGTAAAGTATTATAAGTGACTAAAGTTGGATCTATCACTATCTCACCTACACTCACAATACATAATGTTTTTGTCATTCCACAACTTACTCATAATTTGTTGGTAGTAAACAAACTAGTTAAAGATGGGTTTATTGTTGCTATTTTTAACAAATCCAAATATGTGTTTTAGAACTAGAAAACTAGTAGACAAGTTGCAAAAGCCAATCTTGTAATGGGTTGTATGTACTTAGATTAGAGACTTTTGAGTGTTCTAATTCTTTAGTTGATCAAAGCATTGTTGCTTCTAGTCAAGTATTCTCTTGTAAAGGCAAAAACTATGTTCATTTACTTCATTCTCATTTGGGTCATTTGTCAGTTTCAAAATTGCAGCATTTAGACACTTGTAAACCTTTAGAGTTACAAGACTTGGTTTGTGAAAATTGTCATCAAGCAAAATTTCATAGATTGTCTTTTCAAAGAAGTGATCGTATGTCTTCCTTTTCCTTTTAGCTTTTGCATGTGGATATTTGGGGCCCTTAACATGTAGCTTCTATATTAGGGGCCGGATATTTCTTAATAATTCTAGATTATTATACACATGCAACTTGGATATACTTACTTCACCATAAGCTTCAAACCTGCACTGTTCTTAATCAGTTCTTTCATTGTGTGCATAATCAATTTTCTATCAATCCTAAATGTGTGCATACAAATAATGGGTTTGAATTCATGTCCAAAGAGTGTCAGTTCATGTTTCATAATCTAGGAATAATACATCAAAAGACCATGACTTATACCCCACAATAAAATTGTAGAGTTGAAAGAAAACATAGACATTTACTCAACACTTCAAGAGAGTTGAGATTACATGTAAACCTACCAAAAGAGTTTTGGCGAGAGTGTATTCTTACCCCCACTTATCTCATCGATAAAATGCCCATGTTTGTTTTAGGTTGGAAGACACCTCATGAAATGCTATTTGGTAAACCTCCTAATTATGATCATCTTAAGGTGATGTGATGTCATTGTTTTGCTACTAAGCAACCTTATAAAATAGATTAGTTTAAACTAAAAGGCCTTAAATGTATTTTTCTAGGTTATGCACATGGACAAAAGGGTTACAAAGTTTATGACTTGGTCAATAAGCAAATTTTGTTGAGTTGAGATGTTATCTTTTATGAAAAGTCTTTTCATTTAAGTTTGATACTATTGTTTCTTCTCCTCAGTTGTTTGAGTCTCAGTTACAACATATTCCTTTAGATAAACCATTTTTATTTGTTCCATAGTTTGTTCAAAATGATGCTTCCTCTCAAAATTCTTCTATTTTTGTTTTGGAAAGGCAAAGTAGAGAGTAACGAACACCTAGTTGGCTTAGAGATTATGTATATTCAATACATTCAAGTCAAGTTTCTAAAATTGCATCAAAGTCTCTAGATCGGAACACATCATGTTCTTCATCACACACCATTTTATATCCTTTGTTTGATTCAAATGCATTCACTAATTACCCAAGTGATTATGTTGCATCAATCTCAAATGTGTTAACTACTCATGAACCATATAGCTATTCTCAAGCTATTAAACATAGAGAATGGGTTAAGGCTATGCAAAAAGAGTTATCTGCTCTTGAACTTTATAATACATGGGATTTAACCACTTTACCTGAATGGAAGAAAGCTATTGGTTCTAAATAGGTTTACAAAATTAAATTTCGACTAGATGGTACTATTGAACGTTATAAGGTTCATCTTGTAGTCAAAGGATATAATTAGATTGAAGGGGAGGATTATCATGAAACATTAATGGTGAAAATACTTGCAGCAATAGTGACAACTTATAATTGGCCACTTTATCAAATAATATCAATATTAATAACTAAATAAATATATATTTATTTATTTATATGACTATCACAAGGAAGTGCCCAACTGAGACTCAATCTGGAATTGATGGAGAAGTTACTACTCATCTTCGATAAGAACCCGGGTTGTGCATGGCCCGGACAAATAAATAGTCGTGTCACCAAGTCTACAAAACCCTTAAGTATCACTTCAGAAGCAACACCAGTTAGACAATTGCTCTTTATTTTCCAAAGGAATCAATCAATTAAGTATTGAAAGAAAAGGATTTGGATCGTGGGGATTTTTCATGGATAATTCGTTCACGCATATAGAATACAATGCAACACCGAATTCACCAGTCCATAATTACTAAAAAAGCTCATAAGAAAAAAGAAAAAAGAGAAAAGAAAGCAAAAATTACATTCCGATTGCAAGTTTCAAAGTAATGTACGAAAATAAATTTTAAATAGAAGCCATATATCTTAAGATCAATTTCTAAAAAATATATCATGATCCATCGAGGAATCTCTCCCCTCTTCTGAACAGCATTAGTTTATGCAATTCCTCGGTATGATGGAGTTCATTATATGCATCATGTGCGTATGATGTGCGTCCGTATACTTTATGTAAATAGGAAAGAATTAATATTGCAATAAAATGATCATTAAAGAAGAGGGAATGATGATTTAGACAGAGATTAAAGAAATAAAATAAGTGATTTAACGGACCAAGTATTTAAGTGATAGGTGATATATTGGGGTTAGGTTAAAAGCCTTCCCTCATGAGTAGTATACGTATGCATTCACAATGGGTAACTAGTAATAATTAAAGTTAGATATTATGATGGATAAGAAAAATACGGCTTCAAAATTCTTAATGGGCTAAAGAATGAAAAAGGAAGCCTAATTATTTATAATAGAATCCAATTAACACTAAATTTATTGAGAAAAAAAGTTAAAAGTATGTAAGATAATTTTAATAAGTCGTATGTTGAGTCCACTAAACCAAAACCTTCGAAATCATCCAAAAAAAAAAAAGTCTAATTCTTTTGATTATGCCATTAATCTAAAAAATTACTGTAAATATAATTAATCGGTATTAGGCTCAACTGAAGAATTGAACTTTGCAAATTGATTGATCTGCAAAAAAAAAAAAAAAAAAAAATAATTGTAGTTGCTAGTGGCTTTTAACCACAATTAGTGATGATATGAAGTATAGGTGTTAGTTAATAGTTAGTATTGGTGATTAACCATGATGAAAAATATTAATGAAACATATAACATATAATTTCCATATTGAAAAAGATGAAATAATTTTTTATTAATATTTTCTATGTACTTACTCACTGGCCAGCTATTGGTCTCGCCTTTCATTACTTTTTATTGATAAAAGTTGTTAATATCGTAAGATTTTTAGGATATTATAATAATATTTAACAAATATAAAGTTTGAATTAATAACTTATAATGAAAAAAAAAAAGAAGAAAAGAAGAATAAAGCCTTAGATGGTGCCTTCCACGAAACACATACAGTTATAGAGAGCAACTAAAACAGTTCTTACACAAAGCGCCACATATATCCCTTGGTTGGTTGGATTGGCTGAAAACGAAGCATGTATTCATCATCATGCCGACATTTCATGAAGTTCCTTGGACGACATTTCCACATAAAAAAAAATTAAAAAAAAAAAAAAAGAAAACCCAGAAGAGCTAAAAGCCACAAGAAGAGCAAGTACACAAGTCCATCTTTCCTTACGGGCGAAAGAAAAATCTAGCAATTTCCAGTACGCGTTTTTGGTAGGTCTGTGATATATTTCATTTCATTTTGTGAGATTCTATTTTAAAAACGTACACATTGTGAACTTTCCTTTTTTTCTTTCACATTTCCCTATTTATTGAATAAATCAGATCGATTTTAAAAAGCTATAAGTAGTATATTCACCTACTCTTTATGTTTCTCATAATCGTAACCTTAAATAAAATTGCTATTTTCCTTAATAATCCCGGGAAGATGTGGTTATTAATTGCTTTTAGTGGCAATTGGTGGGTAATTATATTATCATTTGTGGAAAATGAATTTTATTTTTAAATATAGTAATTTATTTCCTCATTTTTTATTGGCATTTTTCTGCATTACGTATTATTAAAATCTACTATTAACTATAATACAATATGACTACTACAATAATATTTAATAACTATTCAGATTTGATTATAACGAGTAATTTTCTTTTTTTTTTTTTTTTTGAGTCGCTAGAAAATAAGGTCAGAAAACATCTTTCTGTAAAATAAATACACTCGAAGCTCTGAACTATATATGTTTGATGCATACCTTCTTAGAAGAGAAGCTGGCTATTGCTCTATACAATTACAAAATTTTAAAGTTTTGTCATTATGTCCCACAAATGATATTTGTCTAATACAAGATCCATTTTGCAAGCCTAACTATAGTACTAAATATTTTATCCAGCTTACTGCTTATTATAATTACGTGAACCGGCTGCTAGTCTCATAAGTCTTGTTTTTAGGCCAAAGATCCATTATTAATGGTTGCATGTGAAAATAATAAGTTTATAAATATATAAACAAGTTTCCTTATTGACCCAAAACCACCAGATTGATGCCTGATGGATCCCTTCCTTTGTTGTCATGCAATCTTGGTTGACATTAATCCATTGTAGGATTAAAAAAGAAAAGAAAACGTAGAATATAGTACACGCACCACCGAATCATATACAAATGAAAACTTAAATAAATATACGAGCAATAATACGTTTTATAAACTACTTAGGGTAAATATCAGTAAATAATAATTTAGTTCATACAGCTATAATAATATAATTATAAAAGGACAAGATCTGAACATTATATACAGGGGTTACCATTTTAATTTCGCTTAGATAGATTTCCATATTAATATATTCAAAGAATGACCACAAAAACATAGAAAAAAAAATATTAAACAGCTTCCATTTAAATTCAAAGGATGCTTCCTGCAACGCTCGCTTCTATGGAAAATCCGATAGCTACCGAATTCCTATCCGGTCACCAGTTGGAATGATATGTACGAAACCGTGCAGGTCCAAGGGTACGTACATATCCATCCGTTCTCTATAAATTGGCCTTGCACTGACAACCTCAACACATATAATGTCTTCAGAAGTGGCTCTCGATCAGAACATTGTCGGCAAAAAAAGAAAAAACATTCTCGAAACACGATTATGGCTTCCCTTAGCAAGACCGATTTGCGCCGCATATTCAACGACCTTGACAAGAATTGTGATGGAAACCTGTGTCTGGAGGAGCTGAATCGGCTCTTGAAGATGTTTGATCTCAACTATTCCATAGACGAGATTGAGTCAACCGTGGGGAAATCTAGCCTTGACTTCGATGAGTTTTTATGCTTCTATGAAACCATATCGGAGGATAAGGCTAGACAAGCTAACGAAGAAGAAGAAGAAGAAGAAGATTTCTGTCAAGATGGTGACCTTGTCGAGGCTTTCAAGGTGTTTGATTTAAATGGCGATGGGGTTATCACGAGTGAGGAGCTTCAGAGCGTGCTTTTGCGACTGGGATTATGGGACGAGAGAAGTGGAAGAGACTGTACGAGGATGATCAGGGCTTACGACATAAACATGGATGGACAGCTTGATTTTCAGGAATTTAAGAGCATGATGCTGCTTGCTATTTCTTGAAGGAGGAATTTCTATCCGTGCAGATAGCGTTCTAACAAGAATATTCAAAGCCTGGAAATTTGCGCCAAAATTCAATTAAGTCCTTGAATCATTTAAATCTTTTATATTTATGTAAAAATTTATTATTAATATATGATTTAAATGAATCTTTTAAGTACCTTTATATCCTCATAGTATCGCATTATATAAGTTTTTTACGGAATAATATGGTTCGTGTTTTTACAGTTTTAAACCAAATTGTATGGTTTATATTAGAAATGTTTCTGAATCATAAAACTTCGGTTTTGATTTATGAATTGAACTATATTTTATAATTAGGAAGTGCATATTTACATAACATGTAATTTTATATAAAAATTACTAAACTCACTTAATAATAATAAATATTAATATCATAGAAGAGGTTGATAAGATTAATATTTATGTAACTAAGAAATTTAAAATGTTTAATAATAACTAATTAGAACATAATACAAAATTTAAATCGACCTATATATATATATAATATAACTTTTGGTAATAAAAATTCAATACATATACATTTCAATAAATATAAACTAAAAATTATTTTAAGTGTTTTTTTAACAAAAGAATCATTTTAATTATAAGTAAAATATTACTATTTTTTTAAACGGTTTGGTTTGGTTTTACCCAAGACCACCAAAAATTGTTTATTCGGTCCAATTTGAAAGTTTGTGAAATTCAATTAAGTCGTTTTTATTTAAAGTGAATCATTTAAATTTTTTATATTTATATAAAAATTTATTCAAATGTTATATGTTTTAAATGAATCATCTATGTTCTTTTATGTTCGTATTATTATACCATATATATCATTCGTGTATAGTCTTTAACCATATGAAATACTAGGAATTATTTGATGCAACAAATGCAACTACAAATGACCTGAATGACTCATTTATTATGACATAAAGGATTTATTTGAATTTTGATATAAAATCATGTGATTTAATTGATTTAATCAAAACATTAAAGGGCTTACCTAATTTTTTATATTCAATGTAGAAAGCTTCTATCACTCTTTTCCTTAATATCGTTTGTGCCCACAATTAAAATGCAAGATGGGAGATTGAAAATTTGCAAATCAATTCCATTTACTTTATCCTTCTTCACTTCTGGTTCAATTTCATCTTAATAAATTAATATTCCCCTTTCGGCTCTCCATAGTTCTCAAAGTCAAAACTACGTTAACCTATACTTGTCATACTTGATCCATAAGTTATTTTTAAAATTATACGTATAGTTGTGTGCCTAGATAATCTTATAATGAGTAATATACATACTAGGAAGGTATACCATGGAATATATGTGGCTACACTTCATGCTTATGCCGTCAGTGTTTCTGGCACCAGTGGTGTCTTCTTTGGTCTTCCCATGGAATGTAATTGCATTCGTATGAACTTAGTGAGAATATAAAATAAAATAGAAATACATATAATTTCATAGCAACTAATCTATCACAATATAGAATTTCAAAAATCTTTACTTTTTAATATTCAACCTTATTGGTTATATTTTTTATGATGTCATTATTAAATTTCTATTATAGGATTTTTCACATTCATTCATAATATTTATAAGGTAATAGTTATTATATTTAAAGCATTAATGTTTTTCTTCAAAAAATCTTCATTGCTAGCATTTTGACATTGATTACATTTTATTACAGAAAATCTTAACTTTCCTAAATTGTTTCTACATTTCATTTTCAAACTCTTCGTTTATACCTTGTTAATATCGACTTTATTTGTATTCCTACAATAGCCTCTTCCTCGCTATCATAGTCTTTGTCATATTTATTAAAAAAGAAAAAAGAAAAAAAAAGCAGAAAGCTAAAAGCCAGAAGAAGGGTAAGTATACATGGGTGCACAGTTACTTGCGGGTAATAAAGAAGCCTGGCAATTTCCGATACCCATTTTTGTACTAATAAAGCTCTTCGTGGTACGTAGGCAGGTGATATTTTATTTTTCTTTTTGAAACGTATACGTTATGAACTTTCCTTTCTTTCAATTTCACTCTTATTTGAATGAATCAGATAATTTTAAAATGATATAAATAGTGTATTTATCAACATAGGGTAAAGAAGAGAAGAATAAATATAGCCAATCTTCTATACTACGTACGAAAAGTTTATCCGTTCATGTACACCATTGTATAGGTGCTCTGCCGCATGTTGTTAGAATAACCGCTTCAAGACACCTTTATGATTATATTTCGGTAGCATTTGATAGTTAGAATAATATTATGATGCAAAGAATATAGCATAACATCATGGGTGTATTCAATTTATAAAGAACATTATCTGGATTTTTTTTGACATTTTTTATAATCATTATTTTAGTAATCTAGGGATCTAGTTAATGGTTACTTTTAGTAGATGAGCAGACATACAGATCGCAATTGATGATCAATGATGATAGTTAACCATAATGGAAACTACCATTAGAAAATGTTTCTATTTTGAAAAAGTGTAATTCATACCCTCAAGTTTTTTTCATTGGCATTTTTCATGCTCCGAGCCACCACAATTAGTGGTCAGCCACTAGGATCATCACCTTTTGTGAAAATTTACCAACAACAATAATATATACTATCATGATAATATTTCATAATTATTTAAATTAATTATAAGGTCATCTTCAATGGAGATGCTTGACACATCATCTCTCAATGTTAAAACCTCCTTTTTTGAATCATAATACATTAAATGGTTATATTTAGATAGAATTTAACAGTGTTATAACGTGAAGAACACAATACAACATCAAAGGTATATCGATCAATGAAAAATGTTATTTGATTTTTTTTTAAAACATTTTTCATAATTATGACCTTAAATTTGTTAAATATTATTTTAGTAATCTCTAGAAGATGTGGTTACCAATTACTCTCTCATGACTTGAATCCTAAGATCACAACAGCTTGCCACGTGTCTCATTTAAGTAAGATACGTTAAGGCTCGCTAACTAATTATTTAGTCTAATTCCAATTTTAATTTATGATATTCTTCATTAATTTTGAAAACGTTTGTTGAGATGTTTGTTTGGTTATAATGCTTGATTCTATTTTATTAATCAGTCATAAAGTTTATATTTGATTTATTTTGAACAATGTTTAGTTGATTTATAGTGTGAAGGCCTAATAAATGATAAAACCATCAAAATATCTAGAAGGATAACTAAGGCTTAAAAGGCTCAAACCGAAAGTGTAAGTCTAATTCAAAGTTCAGGTACATGCAAAACCACAAAATCTAATCTAAGTCTCATTATTTAAAACAAAAAGTCTAGATGAAAGGGAGTCTAGTAAATAGGGCTCTACTCTTCGTCCCCAACAAAATCCCCCTTGAGCTCCTCAAAATCAGATCCATAACCACAAATATCATAAGTACGATCAACAGGCAGATTATCACTCGAAAAAAAGGATGAGTCACAAGACCTAGTACAAAAATGCCTCAACCACACATCATGCCACTTGTAAGCAAGCCTTGATTCTAATGCAGTAGACACGATTCATTGGTTATTTAATTTAAGTATAGCTAGCAGTACACTTCCAATGTCTCGGAAGTTGGAGTAACTCATGACTTTGCAACATGATGGGGGACAAGGGGTTCGATTCACTATAGCAACATTGGGGATTGACATGAATGACCAGATTCATGTTTGATGACAACCAAATCTCTAATAGTCTCATTTGGAATTCATTGTAAGAATTTGTCAATAGTGACTACGATCCGTTGTTAACGTATTAAACATGAGGCTTACAACTTCATATAGCATATGTTAACGCATCATTCCTTACATACTGGATGTGCCTCATGATTCCTTCTTATTGACTACCTACTACACCACCTATAGTGACTTGGGTGTCTAATTTGTCGTATCATGCTGGAATTTATGACTGTAGCTGTAAACTCAATCCAAGGGTGTCACTCACTAACATGAAATGACGACGCACAAGCAATTACACACGTTTATTAGCCAAGTTAGATTATTAATCAATTTTTATCTATCTATAAGTACACACAACATGCAATTCAGCAAACCGTGTACCTGTAGATCCCATGATTGCAATTTGAGTCATGTGTTGTAGACTCAAGCCAATTATAAAATGTATATGCAATAAAAATTAATAGTTAATTACTTGTCCTCAATAGAAATTATATCATAATTCTATTAAATAAACTTACTAGTTCATATTCAGTTTTTATACTTTGTAAATTTTAGATAGTTATAATATTAATGTGTATTTAATTAAGCATACTTACTTATTTGATTATTGTTTATTTACCAATTAGATAAATTTATTTAATTAGTATTTAGTTCCAATTACACCCATTGGGCTTAACTTAGTATGAAACTAAGTATGTCCCTTTAGGCTAATGAATCCATTTGGTGTTATTAAATGGGTCCACTTTCTTAGCTTTGTTTATTAATCATACTAATTTCATTAATCAATTAGTGATTTGGCTTATTATTCAAATTGGTTCAAAGGTAGTGAATTGATTAAGGCAAGATTGAACTGATTAGGATTAATTTGATTTTGGTTCATCTTTAGGGGTTTGGTTCTAATCTATTTTATTTTATTTAAATTTAGTTTTGTTTATTATTTAATTAATTTTTCCTAATTTCTACTTCGCAAATTAGTTAAGATGAGCCAATTGGACGGGGTGGGTTTGGTTCACATGAGCCGAGTCTTAAATCGATTAGTTCCTTACTTGGGGATTGCCTACTCAATCTAATTATTTGTCGAACTATTTATTTATCTCAAAGCCTAAACTAAATTTTATGTTATTTGTTACATTTAAGCCAATTTTCATTAATTAGCCTAAATTACTACTTAAGCCCATTTTTACCACAAACTGTTTTCCATGTTTGAAGCTACCTTCTTGAATATCAAACCAACTTCTAATATAACTTAATCCAAAAGTTTAATTTGATTTCAAGAAAAATGTGTTTTAATTTTGTAAAAACTAGTTGTAAAAATAAATTCTACCAGTTAATTTGTACATATAACATTCATTAATTGAAAACTCATAAACGAATACGTTTTTTGATCATTTTTTATGAACATTAAGGATCAAATGGCATTTTTGTGAAGAATGGTTTGAATATTTAAGGACATATGATCATGATCTTAACATTCAAACTTAACTTGGTGAGTGACTCTATAAGTCATATTACACTAACACTTACCATTAATTACACCACACTCATAAAGAGTCAAAACATGCTAAAATAAGAGGACTCAACTAGAGAATTTTTAGATTTAGATCATTCAATCATTTGCATTTGAACTTCATGAGGAATTATTTAAATCATTATCAACTTTCGAAATCGTTTACCAAAACTAGCTTAACAAAATCAACCATAGCTCTTTCATTTTAATTCTAATTTAAGCTAAACCAAAACCAATTGATCTCTAACTCATTTCCCTATCTAGTTCTACAAAAATTTTGAGATTTTGAATGAGTTATGTGCCTTGTTAACACAGAAATATTCCAATTATGAATATCTAATTTCAAACCCCCATATCTCACTCATTTCAACTTTAATGACTTCAAACTAACAACCATTTTGTCCCAAACCTATTCTCATTGCTAAATTAACATTATTACATCACTTTAACACTAAGAAATTCCAGACACCCAAAAAACGAATTAAATTCCAGCTCACTCATTTTACTCATTTCTACACTAAATTAGCACCATTTCAATTCCAAACCTCTTATTATCATTCCAAATCAATTTTATTCATCAATAATTCATCAAACATCCTTTATACATCCAATTGAACATCAATTATTCAAACCAACATCAAACCTAACACACGTACACTACACATCACCAAATTAATACCAATATTTACCTATTTCTCATTTCTTCATCAAATTAAACCCACATACATATTCTACATTCCCATTCACATAAATCAATACTTTCAAATGCCCAAAACACATCAAAATACATTTCAATTCCTATCATAACTCCACATCACTTATACATAAATACCCATTAACTACATTTCTTCTAATTTCCATCAAATTAACATACTTAAACACCACAAATCACCAAATCTCATCTTTAAACTTAGGATTGGAGAAAATTAGAGACTTACCTTGGTTGATTGCTCTTTGAAAACTCTTGAGAATCCCAAAAACCAAAAAGACTTTTAAGAATCTGCTCTAAATGTCTCTAAACTTGCAATTAAGATCAAATTTCACCAAATTATCATCATAAACCTATAAATCTATAGATTCTACTTAAAATATATTAAACTCAAGCTGAGAAAACCAAATTTGTTCTTAACTCAACTTAGAGCTCAATTATTGATCTTATAATTAGAACCCCAATTAATTTAACCTAAATGAGCACTTACATTAAGCTCAAAATGGCGTTTACTCACCAAATTGAATGTAGAAGCTTATGGATCTTCTTCCAATTGACTTGAATCCTCTTGATAATGACTAATTTAAGCTTGATTTGCTTAGGTTCTCTCCTCCTCTATTCCTATTTTTGCCGTGAGAGTTATAGAGGAATTAGGAGACCATTTTGCTCAATATGTTCTAGAATCTCTCTCTTCAAAAGAGTATGGTTATATACCCCACTACCATTTAATTAACTTAATTTACTTAAGTATCCTTACCTATTCTAGGACTTGTCTAAAAGTAAATTGTTCTATTTAATCACAAAATTATTTAAAGTTTTTTAAAGTCGTATAAATAATAATAATAATAATAATAATAATAATAATAATAATAATAAATTATTATTATTATTATTTTGGTAATTTCAGATCCATTTTGCAAGTCTTAAGTGTAGTACTAAATATTTTATCCAGCTTAATGCTTATAATTATGTGAGCCGATGCTAGTCATAGTCTTATAAAGATCATTTATCAATGGTTTCATGTGAAAGCCATTAGTTTATTAAACTTGATCTTTTAAAGTCGCTCTGATCTAATTCCTAAATAGAGTTGTATATGAAAAAAAATCTATTTATTAATACTTTATATGTTTAAATAATAATAATAATAATTCCACGGTAGTGTACAGAGAACTTTCCTTATAGACGCCAAATCATAATGAAGACTAATGATCCCTTCCATTGTCATGCAATCGTGGTTGACTATAACTAGTCGTAAGATGGGGAAAAAGGAAAAAAAAAATTAAGAATATTATAAGAGGAAAAGGATCTGAAACTTACACGGGTTATAGTTTTAATTTCGCTTAGATAGATTTCCATAGAAATATATTCAAAGTATGACCACGAGACATAGAAAAATTTTATACACCTTTCATTTAAACTGAAAGGAAGCTTCGTGCAACGCTTCCATGGAAAATCTGCTAGCTGACAAATTCCTATCCAGTTAATAGTTGTACGAAACCGTACAACGACTGGTCCTGGTACATATCTATTCTCTATAAATTGGCCTAAAACAACGGGAGCACACGATGTCTTGAGAAGTGGCTCTCAAGAATATTCAAGGTAAAAACATTCTCAAAACACGTTTATGGCTTCACTTAGCAAGAGCGATTTGCGCCGCATATTCGACAACCTTGACAAGAATTGTGACGGGCGCCTGTGCCTGGAGGAGCTGAATCGGCTCTTGAAGATGTTTGATCTCAACTATTCCATAGACGAGATTGAGTCAACCGTGGGGAAATCTAGCCTTGACTTCGATGAGTTTTTAAGCTTCTACGAAACCATATCGGAGGATAAGGCTAGACAAGATAACGAAGAAGAAGAAGAGGATTTATATCAAGATGGTGACCTTGTCAAGGCTTTCAAGGTGTTTGATTTAAATGGCGATGGGTTTATCACTAGCGAGGAGCTTCAGAGCATGCTTTTGCGACTGGGATTATGGGACGAAAGAAGCGGAAGCGGGAGAGACTGTACGAGGATGATCAGGGCTTACGACATGAACATGGATGGGCAGCTTGATTTTCAGGAATTTAAGAGCATGATGCTGCTGCCTATTTCTTGAAGGAGGAATTTCTATCCGTTCGAAATATCATTGTAATAAATGCTATTGAAACTTTGTGTCGAAATTCGATTGAGTCTTTTTTTTTTTTGTAAGTGAATCATTTGAATTTTTTTATATTTATATAAAAATTTATTTGAATATTATATGTTTTAAATGAGTAGGTTATATACTTTTATGTTCATATTATTACACCATATATATCTTTTGTGTATAGTCTTTAACCATAGGAAATGCAAGGAATTATTTGATGCAACAAATACAACTATAAATGACCTAAATGACTCATTTATTATGACAAAGGATTTGTTTGAATTTTGATGTAAAATCATGTGATTTAATTGATTTAATCAAAATATTAAAGGGCTTACCTAATTTTTTACATTCAATGTATAAAGCTTCTATCACTCTTTTCCTTAATATCGTTTGTGCCCACAATTAAAATGCAAGATGGGAGATTGAAAATTTGCAAATCAATTCCCATTTACTTTATCCTTCTTCACTTTTGGTGCAATTTCATCTTAGTATATTAATATTTCCCTTTCGACGCTCCGTAGTTCTCAAAACTACGTTTACCTATAGTTAGTATGCTTGATTTGTAAATTATTTTTAAAATTATACGTATAATTGATTGACTGGGTAATGCTAATAGTAATATACTAAGAAGTTATACCATGAAATATATGTGGCTACATTTCATGTTTATGCCCTCAATGTTTCCGGTACCAGTGGTGTCTTTTTTGGTCTTTCTATGGAATATAGTTGCAACTTTTAAATTTCTATTGTATCTCATATCAGAATAGTGAGAATATAAAATAAAATAAATAAAAGTAGATATAATTTCATAGCACCTATTATTTTTCAATATTCTAGTGGTTTGGATTTATAATATTAAAATCAATATTAGAATCAATGGTAAAAAATATTGACTTATCATTATAACTATAATATTATATATATATGTATATATATATAAATGAGTATACCCTCAATGTAATCTAATATTGAATTGAAAAGTGACTTTAAACTTCTTTTATGTATTGATTACATGTACTTGATATACTTTATAAGGCATTAAAGAATAAAATTTTTAGCTTTTCATTAGTCATATATATTAGTCAAAATAACATTAAAATCGATATTAGAATTACTCATAAAAAAATATTTACTTATTATGACAATTATAATATTTTATATACATAAAAACAAATATACCCTCAATACAATCTAATATTGAATTAAAAAGTAAATTTAAACTTCTTTTAGGTATTGAATATAGGTACTTCATATACTTTATAAGGCGTTAAAAGAATAAGCTTTTCAACCTTTCGTTAATCATATATATTAGTCAAAATGTTACTATCAATTTATAAAAAATGAAATCAAAACATAAAACATGTATAAGTTTTATTGTTAACAAAAATATATCATAAGTATTTAAACAAAAAAAATTCCAAGTAGAATGAAAATGACAACATAATATAAAGAATATAGTATTTTATAAATTTTTATACTAATTTTGCAAGATGATTTCATTAGTAATGTCATAAAAAATATACATGTATATATTCTTTTTCAATATAAGTGATTAGATAATTAATTATTCAATAATACTCATTCTTTTTCATAATATTAATAGTGAAAGAAAATGTAAATACTGTAATATAAACTACTATTATTTGTTAATATTTTATACAATATGATTTAAACACTTATAGTATTGAATATAATTGTTATTTATCATAAAACTACTAATGAATAAATAGTAGCTATTGAGAATTTATTTAGTTAACTATCACCTTTTTTTTTTATTAATGAAATTCAATTTTGTTAGTTATAGAAGAAAAAAAATAAAAAGAGAATGAAAATAATTTATTGAGAAATAGATAATAAATGAAACTTGAAAAAGTAAAAATAACTCTAATAGGGATCAAACCCATGACCTTGAGTATATATAATTAACTATTCAACTACTAGGCGTATTAAAATTTATAATAAAATTTACATTTAAAAATATTAATATAATATATATTTTTAATTAAATAATTTTTTCTCAAATTGATTTTCTACATTTCATTTTATCTCTTCATGTATCCTCATTTATACCTTATTAATATCAACTTCAGTTATATGTCTATAAGAGCCCCTTAGATCACTATTGTAATGCTCCTCATATTCATCCAAATTTATTAAAAAAAAGGTATAAATTGTATTTAAGTTGCTAAATGAATGAATTATATGTTTCCATCGTAAAGTAAAACTAACATACAATGCACTCATGTTGTGTATGCATATATAAAAATATCAAATGCATGAAACATATAATTGAATTATAATGATTAATCCATTTATAAATTTTGCAATGAAAAACATATAAATTAAAGTACTAATTATATGTCTTAATACATAATGTTATTGTTTCTCTTTTCACTAATAAATTCCCATTGTATATATCCAATTTAAACCTAAAATAATAATTTTTTTTTTTGTATTCCTTTTGATTGGAAAGTAGCCACATGTATTGTTCCATTCAACTTGTAGTGCAAGAAAAATATGATAGATTAAATCTTAAATACTTGTGCTTTGCCTCTCAAACTGGAAGATTTTATCTTTAATAATGAAGAAACCTTAAATCAACAAAAAAAGAAGGAAAGAATACAAGGTCAAAAAATGCAAAAATAATACAAATAATTATTAGAACATGGGATATTTCTTTATAATTTCTTATCTTAGTTATACATTTTTGTTTCATGATTTTAATAAATAAATTAATAATGCATTTACCTTAATTATACATTTTTTTTAGTATTTTTTAATGTATATTTGGGATTGCTTATGCATAATTTTCTCCCCTCAAACCATACTACATGAATAGAGATTAATATACACATTATAAATACACATAAAATTAGAGTAGAATAGCTAGACTTTTGATATCTTACTTATTCTTATGGAACTTTAATTTTGAATTTTATCAAACTAGCCAATGCGTACTTGTGATGTGTGTACAAATTAAATAAAGTTGTACAACAGGATTTAAGACATGCTAAATTACTGAATCAAACAAGTACTATAAAATATCATTTTAAAAAATTACATAAAGAGTGGAAAATTTTGATGCAATATATTGAAAGCAAAAATGAAAATGAATAGATAAAACAATAAATTAATAGAATGCTGATTGCAAGTAATTTGCTTTATCGAGGAAATTGCCATTTTCCTACAAAGTTAATAAAAGATATATTAATAAAAAAATTATGTATATAACAAAGTAAGATGTTTTCGCATCGAATGATAGTATTACCAGGTAATTAAATTATTTAACTCCTTGTACATCAATTGAAGGTTGAACGTTTTAATACTAAAAAAACTGCATAAAAGAATTTGTAATGTTGACAACCCAAAGAGTGTATGTTAATATTAAATAAGAGAAGAATTAATAATTCAGCAATACCTTGATAACGCAGAAGTGGATGGAAGTATAATCCCTTAGTTTTCCGGCAAGGAAATTATGTAGTTTATTGATAATGTAAATCGTAAAATGACAAAATAAATGAATAATTGAGATATAATTTTTACTACAATAGTATTCTGTGGGAAGGTTATATATAATATATGTATTACCCTTTCTTCTTAAGGACCAGAAATCACTAAAATCACTCTGCGTCATGTAACACTAAATTCTTAACATCAATCCCCATTTTCCACCATCAACTACAGCTCACATAAGTGCTCACAATTGCTATTGAATATTCACAAGAAATGGAAAAATATTTTTTCATAAATGAGCACAACCTATTTTCCCGTTGATAGAATTATTTCTGTAAGAATATTATATATATATGAAAGCCAATGAATAGAAAAACTAAGCGGAATACCCTAGCAGGCTACACAGTAGAAGGTATTACAAGAACTTGGGACGACATTGCAGGCATTTATACCATTGTTTGCATTTGTTGCAGTTGAATTTATCATTTTGTCAATAAAGCTGGTTGGATGAGCTTTTTTGGTGGAATCTTTAACGTTGCATTTAACATGGAAATAGGAGTGAGTACTTATATTCGCATTGTTACATGAGTGGTTAGTAAACAACTGGTTAAATCCATTAGGTATGACGTTGCTGGATTACATTTTGAAAATTCTCAATAACCATTTCAATATTGAAATGAAAATCCAAACTAACTCATGAAAAGAAAAAAAAAAATCCCATATGCCAATATAAAAAAAAAATGAAATAAAAATTCAAAGAAAACCTAGAAAAGTAATATCACAAACAATACCTGACAAAATGCTACACCAACACCAAAATCAAACCGAATGCCAAACAACTTGAAATATACATTAGAATTGTTTGATTTAGTCACTATCTGCTCCGTAATATAAACCTTGTCCTCAAGGTTTAAGAAAATTAAGAAAAGAAAATAAAACTATAACTAAGTAATGCAAAGTAAGAAAAATAAAAATTCATCATCTTTATTGCTATGAGAAATTGCAAGTTGACTATTAAAAATGCTATCTCCAAATCATTGTAACGTAAGTCCTCTTGAATCAAATGCAAGTGAAATTAGCTACCTTGCCATACACTTGAATAATGCATTTTGACACCATAGCTAATTTGTATATTCTCTATCATGCTCTATCTTAAATGAGGTCATAATTCTATGATAAGTTTCATTGCTTGCAACATAAGGATGGAAACTTTCAAATGTAATGCCTTTACCTCGATAAAGTACGTAATGGTTTTGTGCATAAAACCGCAATTACAAATATCAAGACCAACATCTTCAACATTATCACAATTACCCTCATTATCCGCATCATCTAAGCTTGTTGATAGGTGTAAGAAAATTGTGGAATCTTACTTAATTTCTTGATAATCTTCATACATGGAAGGACTAAATCATTCTTTCAAAGCATGAAGAAATGCTGGTCATGTGCTCAACATTTTGTTATGAAAGACCCATTGCTACCAATCAAGTGTTTCATCTTCCATGGTAAATGATGCTATTTTAATTTGCTCTTCATCATGAACATTGTAAAAATAAAAAAATTGAGAAGCTTTGAAAATCCATGAGATTGGACCATTACTTGAGAAATTAAGTAAATCCAATTTAATGTTCTTGACATAAGAATGTTGTGACTTTTGCTGTATGTTTTTGTAAAACTCAAGAAAAATAAATAAAAATTAAAAATAATAAAGTCGGGACAAATAGAAGTAAAAAGAATTTAACAGGAGGGGTAATATAGTCATTTGATAAGGAGGTATAAATAGGCCAGCACATGTTGTTTTGACCATTTTCTCACATTTTGTACTATAGTATCCTTAAAGTAAGGAAAAACCCTAGGAGAAGAAAGCGACTGCTACACCCTATGATTTGACGAAGTACATATAGTAAGTGAACTGATCAATAATTCTTGATCGCCATTGACATATATATGATATGAATTAGGGTTGATTTCATTGGATTTCACTATAGAATGACTAGTGCGAGAAAAGGTTCAAGGCAGGACTCCGATCGTTGGAACGATCTAAATTGGTAAGTTATTCAATTAAACTAAATTAGTGTTTCAATGCTAGAAAGAATGTATAATTAGGCTTGGTTGTGATAGATTTCATCTAGGGTTTGAAGGAGTTGGAGTTTAGCAAATTGGGAAGAGGATTCGTAATGAAGCAGTAGAGCACACGACTAGGTACATGCTTGTGTACTTGTACATGGCTATAGCATACTCTTATATACTTAGGCATGTCGGATTATGAAAGTGTACAAAAAGGTACATGATCACACTATATGCCCATGTACTTGAGTGTGCCGAATTATGAAAGTATATAGAAATGTACATGGCCATAACATACGACCGCATACCATACCGTGCTCATGAACATATATGGTATGATTGTGTGTATGTGTATGTTGGTGTGTACGTAGTGTGTGGGAAAGGTTGGTGTATGTATGGTAATGGAAGCGTGAGTGAGGATGAAAACTAGTAGAAAGGACGGAAAACCGAGTAGATGGAGATGTCAACAAAGGAGAGAAGAAAGAATGGAAAGGTGAAATCGAGGAGGAAGAGGGAATTGCGTGAAGGAGGTGAGTGTATCTATGTATGAAAGTAAACGAGAAGAAGAGATGTTTATATTGGTGTAGATGGTGTAGGGAATAATTCGAGCAACGTCTAAGATGATGGCTTAGGGGATATTTGGAATGAAATGGATTTCGCAATGGAATGTTCAAAGGATGTCGAGGAAGATCATTCTTAGCCAAATACCCTAATGCAAGACCTTTAGTTGTCCTCTCTAAGGGTATCTTGCATACATAGAAGAAAGAATTCCAAATTTAGCAGGTCGAAGATGTTTCATTGCCCGACTTCTACACAAGGAAAGTAGACAGTCGATCACAGCAATTTGGAGGTGTTGGAAGCAATGATTTGTAGGAAGGTCGTTCCTTCTAGAACCCTGTATTAGAATCATGTTAAAGAAGTATTCAACGTTCGAATCTTGTTTGCCCAAAGTTCCTTAAGGAGGAGACTTCACGCCTTACCATCAAACGCAAGATGAGCAGAGTATGCATATCAAACAAAATGTAGAAACTTCTAAACCCCCTTTCGGGGCGTGACAATCAAAATATAGAGTAATCAATCTTAGTACTACTCTAATGTATCATCTAAGTTACCTAAGTTTTATCACTTAGTTATTATTAAGTTAACCACGTTTTCTCACTTAGTTGTTATTAGATCACTTCTCTTACTTTAGTACAATTTCTAAGGTTGTACTAAGGTTTAGGGTTCAACAAAATTCGAATAAAAAGAAAAGAAATTGAATAAACAAAATTTTCAAGGTAGATAATCATGTATTCAGCACCTAATTACATGCACATACAACTGCATGTTATTATCCCCCTTTCTCCTCAAGTCTACATATACACACACACCATTAGTGCATACATACACACATACTCCATTCATGTTACACACCACTGACACACATATACACACATATTCCCGTCTCCAAGCCTGATGTTTGAGCTGAAGTCGTCTTGTTAGGGGCAGGAAATATGCCCTCCACCCTCAGAGTGTGTTGGGAGTCTAAGAACGAATGGGCCACTTTCTCACCCTTTCCTCTATGAGCAACACCAGTCTAATCCCTCACTGGTGGACCCTTTGATGGGTGGACTGCATCCAACTGAACAACCTCATTCTAAGCTACACGAGGTCTTTCATCAAACGTCTGGTCGTGAAGCCTCTTCCTCAATACCTGGCTAGTCCCATCACCGACCTTCCCCTCTGGCCTTTGCCTAGATTAAGGGTCTGCTACAGGATGAGTGATGAGTTGAGCAATAAGGCATAGGCCTCCTTATCCCTTATAGCTAAGGAAACCTCCCTAAGCTTTGATGGAAGGGCCCTCTTCTGAACAGCTACGATGGCAGGCATTTTCTTGCTTTTGTTAGCCACCAAAGTAGCCTTGTGCCAAGCTAGAAGCTCATCTAAGTTGTTCTCCCTTAGATGCATGTCCTTAAAAATGAAAACAAGTTAGATAAAATATAACAAAGAAGCTATTGGAAAAAGTACCATGCTGAACACAAGCTATCATAGAGACCCATTTCCCACAACGGGACTAGACGAGCAAGTTCTCCATGGTGAGCCCACTTTGGCATGGCAAAGGTGGCGAGCATACCACCCTGCTCTCCACTTAACACACAGTTAATAAGTTTGCCATTCGTAAGATACTTCTCAACAACCCTTACTGTATTCCAGTACTCTTTTGAACTCTTCCACAACTCGAGAAATATGTGATTTGCTACAACCTTGTCACTCGAGCCTAGAGCTTAGATTGTAGAGGACCTTATCGAATCTACCCATCAGTTTGGAAGTCTTGCTTGGACTCGAACACCACTACAAAGAATTTACTCTTCCACCGATGCATCAACGAGTCTAAACCTACCATCATCTTTCGACTAGATCGGTTAGATAGGTAGTACCAATTATCATTTGACCTCTTCAACCTGTAAAAGTATCGTAGAAGCTGGGGAGTAGCTCCTAATACAAACTTCTCATAGAGACTCGAACACCACCAACAACCGATAGGGATTCGGAATGAGTTGAGTAGAAGAGATCGTTGATACAGGAGATCTCGTTTTGGAACTTGGAGAATAGAGCTTTTAGTCTAAACTCCCGATGCTTTTGATACAAACTAAATCGGCAACCAATTGTTAAGGCTACACCGTCATCGGCCTAAGGCCTCTCCAACCTCCATCCCTATGGTCGCAGGTAGAAGTACCTCCTTAGCTCATATTCACCAGCTCTTCATACAAAAGGGTACGATAAATGGGGTTATTACCTTCCTCTATAGAAGAATAAAGTGGACATAGAGGCTGTGCTTCTTCCCTATCATTCGCATACACATCCTTAGGAATTTGCATAATTGCGGCCATCGCATCAATTTCTCTATTGAACCCTCCACTCGACATCATCACCATGCCAAAGTTGTGCTCTAAAGAGTGCTCCACCACCACCATTGGGGTGGGAGTACCTTTCTCCTCTACTCGATTGTTTATGGTATAAGAAGACAAAGAAGAAATAGTTATCATACCTATCCATGAAAGAACTTGGTTGAGAAATAGAAGAAAAACATGATGAAAAGCAGGTTGAAATCATAGGAAGTGAGATGAAATCAAAAGAAGAGGAAAGAGAGAAAGAGCAAGAGGGTTTGAGGATGAAGAAAGAGAGTAAAAGACAAAGTGTCAAAGATTCGGTATTTGTAGGTGAGGACACGATATACAAAGAGACGATTAAGTGAAGAGGCAAGATTTGATAGCCTTCGACTTGATCTCAATCACGCCTTGTGGCATCTCGACAACTTTCAATGGCATTAAATGCATTAACATTTATGCATCCAAAGATAAATCGAATAAAAGCTTTTTTTGAGAAACTACTGTCACTTTAAATTACATGCCACTAAGAGATATTAGAGTGCTCCACTTAGTTAGTTCTATGGATCCATACTCCTTCCAGCTCGGCTCAAGAGGGCAAAACACATTGTAGCAAGGCAAATTACTTGCACGACTTCACCCTTAGATCACTAGCTTAGCCATCACCTCGGAGGAACCCATGCACTCCTCAATTCTTCAAGCACAAGTGAAAACTAGCTCAGGCAGCTTACCTACTCGATCACTTCACTGGAATTAAAACTCTACTATGCCAACTCAAAAAAGAAGTAAAAATTCCTAGTGAAAAGTTTGCCCTCTAAACCACAACTCGTCCCGCATCATGCAACATCTCGTCTTGAAGACCATGGAAGCCCATCTTTTTATCAATTCTCCTTATTGACTTGTCACCAATGAAAGTGGGGGAGGTAAGTGTTGAAATGCCATTTTAGGTTTGGACTCCTAAAGCCTAATTCGACTTGCTCAAGCCTAAGATTGAGTTCCAAAGATCAAATCTAACCTCTCTAATCCTAACTAAGACTTTAGAGCAAGAAGTATAACCAACATAGATTGCATCAAGCAACTAAAGGCCATATTGAGCTACCTAGAAGTTGAACTAGACCAGAACCTAGACTTTCACATCTATTCTAGGACATGAGCTCCAAAGTGAGTTGGCCAAATCTTTCCAAATACCCAAATAAGGAATGTGAAAGAGTTGCTCAATAGATAAGGAAGGATCTCAATTAAATATTTCTATCTCACAAAATTCAAAGTGGATCTTGAGATCAATAATCCCCCTTCTCAAAATATATCACATGGTGTAGACTATTAAGGAAAATCAAGTTGTAAGCTAGAGTGAGAAAATGCTCTCTCCTCTCTCTACCCCCTGCCCTCATCCGCTCCCCTAGAGGACCACTTCCTTTAGGTTACATCACACACACCATTAGAATTAGGAAATACCCAAACACCCTTTTTTCGCCCATCTCGATCAAATGCAGCCAGAAGCTCCCCCCCATGGATAGCCAGGAAGCCCCTCCGATCACCGGAGCGCCTAGGGTGTCAACCTTCATCCCATTTGTCCACCGGACAACCAAAAAGTGGCCTCAAGTCCAAGGCACCCCAATAAGGAAAAAGAAACAACACCTTTTCAAGCATATGGAAAAGTCACAGCTAGTCTTCCCAAAATGGCATGCTTGGAGACCTACACCCCTGCACCAGCCTACACCTCTGCAACACTGTCTACCCAAAAAGCCTCTCACAATGTCCCTTTATCAAACTCTGACCCTCTCCACTCCCAAAGCCATTCCCTTAACGGCAAAAACACATTGGAATCTGAATACCACCAAAAACGCTCCTTTTCCGACCAACTACGATCGGAAAACAACCACCCTATACCATTGAAACAAACACAATCCTCCGCCTCTGCCTGCCGCCAAGGAACAACCCCACCCCCTCCAGAGTTCCAACTCTGATTTATCCCACCAAACAACACGTCCAACATACCCAAGGTAAGAATACCTCAACCCGTAGAGGATGAGGGAGCCACCTATTGGGAGTCCACACTAGTAGGATATTTCATTGGTTGGAAAATGCCCTATACCCTTGTTCATGCGATAGCCACTAAGCTATGGAAGGATTTTGGACTCCAAGGTATTCTGGCCAGCCCTGAAGGATTTTACTATTTCCAATTCGAAAGAAACAAGGACTTAACTCCCATCTTAGAGAAGGTATGGTTCTTCTTCAAGCGCTTTCTCATCATTCAACGGTAGAGGAAAGGAATGAGGTTAGACAAGCCTCAACCAACACATGTTCCGATCTGGACCACCCTAAACCGTGTACCATGCGAGCTCCTTTCCACGGAAGGTCTAAGCCATATTGCGAGCGCAGTAGGTCTCCCTTTAAAGGCTGATACACTTACAACCTCTAGACAGCGCCCCAATTAAGCTTGCGTCTTGGTCGAGCTGGATGGAAGAAAGGATCTGGTTAAGCGGGTCGAGGTAGAGAAAGCTGATGGATTGGTGGCCTTCATTGACATTGATTATCAATGGATCCCACCCCACTGCAAAAAATGCCAAGTATTTGGACACAAATGCCAAGCCACCACCACCGTACCCCCAAAGACAACCCCTTTCGACCCAACCGCAGCAACAACTTAACCACCCAATACCGACACAACCACACAGAACAAACCAACTCTGCCACCCAAACAAACACTTCTGGCGAAAATCACCTACCTCCTAGCAGTAACCGTCCTATACCCGACATAACCTAGGATAGCAAGACATCCAACCCAGCTCACACCAAACCTGCTGCCAGCCACCACCACCACCAGGCCTCTAACCCTGAGCTCAAACATCTAGAAATGGTAGAAGCCCACAAGCAGGTACCTCAAACCAGCCCATCCATCAGCACAGAACATCCTAAACCAGAATGCCCACCTTGTAACACTACTTTACACATTGAAGCACACACTATAGCTCCATAAGAAGACAGCGAGGATAGCAATTATGAGAACACTCCTTGTCCAAACTGCTACACGTAGCTTCCAAGCCAACAACGAGTATCTACAAGGGAAACAAAGGCTCTAATTGCTCTAGAAAACACAAGAAGAAACAGAGGAAAAGGCGCCAGTCCTTCACCTAGCTCCACAAGGAATCCATCGTCACACTTTTACCCATGAACATAGCAGCATGGAATTTAAGAGGGTTAAATGACCCTCTCAAAGTGGCAGAATTAACAAAAGAGTGTGGAATTAATAGTATATCCCTAATGGGGATATTGGAAACCAGAGTGAATACCAACAATGAAACATTAGTAAGGCAGCGAATGGGACAAAATTGGCAAGTAGCAATCAACCGAGAAGCACCCAAGTGAATTTGGGTAGCTTGGCAACCGAGAGTGTGGAATATCTATATTGTTATGGAAATAGCCCAACTATCACATTGCATTGCAACTCATCGCAGCCTCAACATTAGCCTTAACATCACATTCATCTACAGTGCAAACAACAACAACGATAGAAGGGATCTCTAGACACAATTGGAAGAACTTTCCCTCTCACACACCACCACTTCGTGGTTGGTCCTTGGGGATTTTAACATAACCAAATCCCCTTCTGAAAAGCAGGGTGGTCGGGGGCGAATGACTTCCGCCATGGCGGCATTCCAGGACTGCATGGCCAAGACTGAATTGGAGGATTTAAGATATGTGGGCGACTTCTTTACATGGACCAATCAGCAAGTCAACAACCCCATCCTGAGGAAGCTTGATCGCATCCTGGTCAACCAAAGCTGGATGCAAACCTTCCCTAGCTCCCAGGCCAAGTTCCTACCTCCCATTTTATTGAATCATTCCCTTTTCGTCACACACATACAGCCCACACAGCAGGTAAGGAAGATACCCTTCAAATTCTTCAACTACTGGATTCATCATGCAGGTTTCAATGACATAATCTCAAGTGTGTGGAGCATCGAGATAGTAGGTTCCAAAATGTATCAAGTAGTAAGTAAGCTTAAGTTAATCAAGGGGAAACTACGACAACTCAACCACACCAATTACTCAGACCTGTCTAACCGAGTCAAAGAAGCCAAGCAAACCCTCCTTCAGCTGCAGTCCAACAACTACAGCAGCTGCAATGTATCTCAAATGGGGGCCGAAAGATCAGCCTTCAAGGAGTACTACCTACTGAGGAAAGCTAAAGAAGACTTTTACAAGCAGAAATCAAGAATAAAATGGCTAAAACTCAGAGACAAGAATACCTCCTTCTTCCATAAATCCATGCGAAACCACCACAACAAGTGCCACATCTTCTAGATCAGCCGTGAGGATGGAAGTGAAGCAATTGGCAGCGAACAAGTCAAGCATCTAGCGGTCAAATACTTTCAACAGATCTACAACAAAGCATGTCCACCACTCAATACAGAGGAAATAGCTAGCCTTGTGACATGGAAGCTCAATGAGCAGCAATGCGAAGAGCTGCTTGCACCTTATACAGATGAGGAAATCAAATGAGGATTCCTCTCCCAAGTAAACAAGAAGGCCCTAGGCTCGGATGGTTACACAGCTCTTTTCTTCAAGGAAACATGGGGAATAATAGGTAAGGATCTCACTACTGCAATCGGGGAGTTCCTCATATCGGGACATCTTCTCAAAGAAATAAACTCCACTATACTCACATTGGTCCCCAAAATCCCCAACCCAACCAGTATGGGGGATTTTAGACCCATAGCATGTTGCAACGTGCTCTATAAAGCAGTGTCAAAGATCCTAGTTGCCCGCCTTAAGAAGGTCTTACATGTACTAGTTGGGAGGGAGCAAGTTGCGTTCATCTCAGGACGAAAGATCACAGATAACATCCTCATTGCCTAGGAATTAATGGCAGGTTACCAAACACAAACAGGAGCGCCCCGTTGCACTCTAAAGGTCGACCTCCAGAAAGCTTATGATACCATACGTTGGGATTTTATAATTGAAGTATTGAGAACCATGCAATTCCCTCCTCACTTTTGCAGACTCATAGAGCAGTGCCTATCAACTACAAAATTCTCAGTCAACATCAATGGGGAACTGGCAAGCTACTTCTCAAGCATGCGAGGACTTAGGCAGGGGGATCCTATTTCCTCGTACTTCTTCGTCATAGGCATGGAAGTCCTCTCCACCTCTCTCCGGCGGCTCCTATCCAACCCAACATTCTCCCCTCACTGGAGATGTAAACCGGAGCGCCTCAATCACCTTTGCTTTGCGGATGACCTCCTCATATTTGCAAAAGGAAATGTACAATCCATAACCCTGATCAGAGACACTCTCCAACAATTTCAAGCACTCTCAAGTCTAACAGCCAACAGTTCCAAGAGTTCCATATTCTTCTCCAACGTCCCCTTCAGGGATAAACAACGCATCCTATAAGTCACACAATTCCAAGAAGGCTCTCTTCTAATAAGATACCTTGGCGTCCCACTCCTCTCCACTAAACTCAAAATGGAAGACTGTGACAGTTTAGTTGACCGAATCACAACTCGCATCACCTTGTGGACAGCGAAATTCTTATCATACGCTGGCCGTCTTCAGCTAGTTCGATCAGTCTTATTTTCTATGTAGGTCTATTGGAGCTTAGTGTTCCTTCTCCCCAAGAAGATAATCACAAAGGTAGAGCAGCTAATCAGGAACTTCCTTTGGAGTGGAAGTCCTCATATAAGAACTAAAGCCAAAGTCAGATGGGAAGAGGTTTGTAAGCCACTCAAATGTGGGGGTCTGGGGATTCCCAACCTTCATCATTAGAATAAGGCCCTACAAATCAAGCACATTTGGCACCTATGCAAGAGCAGTCATTGTAGTCTATGGCCTGAATGGGTATACTCAACCTTGTCGAAAGGTAAAAGTTTCTGGACGTCACGAGCCCCAGCTGTATGTTCTTGGTCTTGGAAGAAACTCCTAAAGCTTAGACCTTTAGTGCGAAGTAGCTTTCAATGGAAAGTGGGAGATGGCCTAACCATCTCTATTTGGTCGGACTTTTGGTTACCCATGGTCCTTTGGACACCCTATTCTCTCTAAGACAGATTAGGAACTTTGGGATTCCAATAATGGCAAAATTATGCTCTTTAGAGGAAAACAATACATGGCGGCTACTAAACCATCCACCATGGACAGATATCTGCATTCCTGCACACATCAAGCCCAATCATCACACCTCCAACCAACTCCAATGGATTCACACGACTGTAGGGGAATACAACATCAAAAGTGGCTATTTCTTCCTTAATCCAGCTGGACCAACAGTACCATGGTACCGAGGTATATGGAATAGAACCACCATACCAAGGCACTCCTTCATATTATGGCTTGCCTAGTTGGGAAAATTATCTACACTCAATAAGCTGACCACATGGGGACTAGCCACATCCTCAACATGCTACTTATGCCAACAGGAAGACGAGGACCACTCCCACCTATTCTTTGGTTGCCAATACTCATCCCGAGTATGGCAGACAGTAAGTGATATGGCCAACTGCCCCCCTTCCTGTAAGGATTGGCAGGGAACCAAATGAGTTCTATTGGCAACGAACCAGTCCAACGCCAAACAACACCAAACTTGGAGAGCAAGCCTCACAGCCACGGTATACTGCATTTGGAGAGTGCGCAACAAAGTAAGACTTGGGCACCTTTCCCTAGCATCTCTTTTTTAGCCAATCAAATCAAATCTTACATCTACATAGAATAATTTGATAGGGCCAGTTTGTACCAACTACTATAAGTATGGTACTAAAGTTGTAATATAATAGTTACTAGTGCTGTATCGTGATGTAATCATTTTTTACGGATGTATCTTTATTTCCAATTAATAAATAATGAATTATCGAAAAAAAAAATATCACATGATAAAGGATTTGAACCTATACATTTTTATATATATTATTTGCTCCTATTTTTCAAACATTTTTATACTGATTTAGATATCAAAGTGACTATACTGAAGTATCATTTGATACACACTTTATAACTTTTTTCCCTCTTTTCCAAGTGGTCCCAACCATCAATCAAAATTTTAGTACAATACAACTAATGTAACACAATGTATTGTGTGATGAAGCGAAACGTCAAAATCAATATTTATGAACCTATATTAGATTACACGGCAAGAAACAACTCAAAGAAGCTTTGAAACAAAATAGGAATGTGAATATTCTAAATTCGTAGAGCCAAGTCGACTAATCAAACAGCTCTTTCAATCACCCAGGATGGCGTTCAACCATCCACGAACGATATTCAACTGTCCAAGCTCTATAGTTTGCAGGGTCCTCACCTTGCATCTATGGTCAACCATTGGATCCTGCTTGACAATTTTTCCGGAGCATCAGGTCAATATGAAGTTCTGTTATCTTATTTAATATTTAGTATGTTGTAGGAAAAAGAAGACAATGCTCGTGCAACTTGATTTAATATTTTTCTTTTCTTAAGAAAATGGTCGATTGGCCCTTTGAAAGAAATACACGTTGGGTTTTGGCTAGAAATATCATATTGTGGCAAAAATTAGACTCAAAACCTGCAAACCGACCCACCTGGAATCGAAATAGCAAACCCGAGCCAAGCCTGTCTTACGATCGGACGGTGACACGCCAATAAGAAACGGAGCCAAGACCCACCGATTCGGACCAAGGACCCGCCTTTGCAGTGGACCGCCCATGTCTAGACGCTTGGAGTTGTACGTGAGTGTTGGCTAAGCAAGTGAAATTGTAGGAGGATGGCGTCCGCTCCAACTCTCTGATGGCATAATTTGTGTACGAGTTTACAAGCACCTTAATTTATTGATATTTTTGTAATTAATATTATTTTATTTTATTTTATTTTTTTATTATTATTATCTTCTTCTTTTTTTCCCTTCTGAAGTTGGCACTTACATTGTTTTCATCCTTCTTTCGATTGACACATTTGAACCAGATAGCTTCAATAATTATTTTTTAAGCTAAGTAATTGATGCGTTAACTATGCTCAACCACTTGGCTCCGAGGGGATTCTATCGAATCTAAAATCTGTTGAGAACCATTTTCATGATACATCCCACAACACACACACACACACACATCCACACAAATAATCTTTCTCTCTTAAAATACCTTTAGAGGTCCTTTGATTGATACGTCAACAATTTAAAATATTTTTTTTTTAGTATTTCTTTATTTTATTTATAAAATTCTTAAAAAGAATTCCTTTTTATGTTTTTTAAGTTTTTATACATTCTATGCTATTACTACTTTTACACTAATACAAATAAAACTACATAGGTACTTATATTAAATATAAGTCCTTAAGCGAGGATCGATCCTTTTTAAGACCTAGTTTTATCCCATAAAAGAAGCTCCAGGAGTGAATTATGGTTTGTGCTCCAACTACATAAAGTACATCCCCTTTTAACTTAACATATCTGAGTGTATATATGTATGTGTGTTCTTTCTACTTTTACCCTTTTATTCTTGTGTAAAATCTAAATTGGCTCCTTATTTGGCTTTCCGCTGTTCAGTCACAGGTACTCAATTACAGCGATACGAGGGGGTTAATTGTGTTAGCAAATGGAAGAAGCCATGAACTTAAGTACTTCATGGATTAGCAAATACACTCTTTTCTAATTCCGCTTTTTTAAACCCAGAAAAAGGGCAATGAAACAAGGAACTTCCACCGAGGAAAATATATGCACAAGCAAACAGTACACAAGAAAGCTTTCCAGGCGGGGATTCTTCGGAATTAAAAATTCCAATCCTGAGAAGAAACCAACAAAACACTTGGGCATCTATGTTATTTCTGAACATGTATATGACATACTGACCCACAATGATTTTTCTTATGACTTGACAACAGGGATTATATCCTTACGGGCTGCAGTATTAACTTGCTTTGAGAGATACGCTTCGTATATTTCGACCACAAGTCGAGCATCTTTTTCCACAAGCTCCAGATATTCTTGACGTTTCGTAAACCTATCCATGCTGTCGGTGATTAAGGACAAAGCTGCATCGAGAAGGTGTTTGGCATTGTGCTGGTGAGCAAAGGCATAGTTCATTACTGAATTATCCCAGTTCAGTTTGGACACCAGGAATTTCTCACAGTAGCTTTTAAGATGTTTCACCTGGTACTTTTCAGCCAGAACGAGCAGCTCACTGGCCATTTCCTCATCAAGAGGCGCTTCAGCAGTGTATAGATAACTGACAAAGGCCCGGAGAGCATCATAAGATACATCGATTAACTTAATGGTGCCACTCCGTCTTTCTTCCATCTCATTCTCAAGCATTGCTTTGAACACAGGAGAGCGGCTAGCCTGATTTAGGCAAAGGAAATAAGCGATTAGAGGAGATCCATGAAAGCTAAAATGACAAAACTGTGCTTAATTAGGAAGCAGAAGGGTGCTCAATAGTTAATATATGAAGAAAAATGAAACAACCACTCTCATAAGAATATTGCATCAGATCAGTCAGATCTTGAATTTCAGCTGACACAAGATCAATGGGACTAAAGATAAATAAGGAGGACATTAACTTTCATTTTTAAAATCAGATAAGTAAGGTAATGAAAAAGGGGACATTGACACAAATTCAGGTCACTGGCATGCAGCAAACTGGAATAGCTATTGTATGAATTTCTATGCCTTTCTTTAATGCCCTTAGGAATTTTGTTAGAGACTATTTATAATCTTTGATTCTTGCTTCGAAATTATCATTTGATATTGCTAGTTAGTCAGATATTTTCTTGCAGTTGTAAACCCTAGAGGAGCAAATTGCTCATGTAGCATTTATAGCTGGATGCTGTGTAACCAATTTCCATTTGATAATCAATAAAAATTACCTTTTTTGCTATAATTCCTATCATCATTGACAAGTCATAAACAACACTAAGTTTTACTTGCTCCTCTAACTTGTTATATTTGTGGGGAATACTAACTAATTCAGATATCATGTGTCATATCTAATTGTGAGTTGTCCATATCCTTTGCTTTTATTTGTACCTATTTAATCAAAAAGCCCACAAGAACATCATATTTGGTATCAGATTAGATCAGTGTATTTTATGCACACCAAATTAGATATCAGAGCAAAGACTGGGATTTGTGATTGGTGTAAGGTGAGTGTCTAAAAGATGTCTGACAAGAGTGAACAATAATGTATTACTTGTTAATGTGACTGAAAATCGATTTAGGATCTTGTGAGGCAATTTGAAGTGCTAATGAGTGGATAGATTGGTTGATAGCAACAATTAAGCAGTGACGCCTTGAACATAAACAACACCAACTACTTAGGGGGAGACTGAGGAGGGATGAGCCACAAGTTGGAGATGAGGTGAATGATGATGTTGAGTCTAGAGATGACCATACTGGCAATGAGCAAGGTTATGCTGTTAGTAGTCACAGTGATAGGTCATAAGGTGTGAAAAATCCTATAAAGATGAAAATACCTCCTTTTGCGATAATTGGTTCCCAGAAAAACACCATAATTGCGTTCACAGGGTCTAGAATGTGTTTGAATGCAATGAGCATTAATGAATATACTAAGGTGAAATTGGCAGCCTAGTTTAATGTCTATTTGAAGTCACAATGGTTTTATGAAGAAGTGGTGGCCTGTCAGTTGATTAAGCAATTGATGCAGAAAAGGTTCCTGCCTAAGTATTATAAGGAAAAAATGTTCTTGAAGCTCTACACTTTAAGGAAGGAGGCATGTGCATGAACAATTATGAAAGAATTTGAGACATTAATGGCGACCAATGAGGTGAAAGAGTTATAGGAGCAAATGGTGGCAAGTTTTATCACTGGGCTAAAATTTGAGATAGAATCAGTATGGGAGACTAGAAAATGTTGTGAAAGTGGTGACAAAGGTCAAACTGAGGAAGAGGGGTTATGAAATATATGATACTAGTTGTGGTTGCAAAAAAGTCTGAATCCAAATCCAAAAAAATTCAGTACAAATGTGAAGGCCATGGTGGGTCAAATAGGAAATGTATAATGGAATCCAAAGGTAAGACTGTTGAAGTTCCACCAAAACATTAAAAAGATATAAAGTGATTAGGAGGACATTGCATGTGCACAATAATCAAGTTTTCCTTGCATGATATTCAGTAAACGGCAGAATTTATGGATTATATTAGACCTCAGTTCACTCCTAAACGTGTATACATGTCGAAACAAAGAAGGACAGAATGCTCGACTGATCCATTGCAGCATTTCCACTATTTCTCTCTAGGCCTCCAAAAATATGAGACAGATGCAAAAAAATCATTAAACGCTACTCCTTTGCTTAGAGCAGTTTGTTCAATACTAATCAAACTTTTCTTTCATAAGTAACATTAAGTAAACTCGGTAAACTTCGCCAAGTCTATCTGAAAGTAACTTGGAAACAAATTGATAGAGATTGCTACAGCTCTATATTGGTCTATGCTACCTGTTGACTGTTTCGGTTCTCTACACTAGGCACAAGCATCTTTAAAGTATTATTTAATTCCTTGGGTAGTTTCATAGACATGAAAGGCATTCGTAACTGCCTATTCCCATCATTATATCTCTGCATACTAATGCCTTGGGAAACCACAACTACTACTTGAAAATACCTTTTTTGAGCTAGTTAGTCATAAGCCATCTGGTCTTTGATAACAAGAAGTTAATTTGTTCTTTAGTTTTGACGACTCATTGGATTCCAACTATCATCCTTGATGTGGTTGAATCTAGTTGAGCAATCAAGGCCAGCTTGGATAAGAGGATAAGCCTTCTTCACGCATTGCTCATTATTTATTATGGATAATTCCATACCTCTAAGTGAAGCTTAAGAGAGAACTTTGCCTATGAGGTAATAACATATTTGTCATTTATATTTTTAATATAAATCGGGCATCTTGGGTGAAATACAAGTACAATAGAGGCGCTTCAAGACTAATCAACATGAGTTAAGCTTTTCTTATTTTCCTTGATGCTGAGTCATTCTTGAGCTTGTCGAATAGCTATTTGAGCCAGGTTCCAGTTTTAAAAGTCAGGACTCGGTCACACTTGAGACTCAGGTTTTTTTACTTGAACTCAATCTAAGCACTACTATCTCATGACTTGTACCAAAACAGGATTCAATAACCTAATTCCTCTATTGATTAATTCTCTTAATCAACAAGCCTTCATATCTTTCCGTTTATCATCCCTACTTCATAAATACATAAAAACCTATTTAAAAAAAATTCAATCTTTTATCACCTATAAATTTACAAAATACAAAATAGCAGATTCCATAATTGCTACCGTGCAACAAAGAAGCGACCTAGTTCATAGTTAGGATCAAGCTCGTATCATGTTTGGTTAGTTGGACTAGCAGAAAAGCCACAGATGAAAGTAAGACAACAAGGATAGCTCCCATGTCAGATTTTCAGTGCCAGGGAGCCTCACCAACATTTCCATCAAAACAGCTAATCACTTTGGTTCGATTGTCTGCTTCCAAGGTGTGTGTCAGGTCAGAAGATAGAATAGTGGCTTAGAATGATGGGTTAGTGTGCATTATGGACCTAGAATCACTTCCAAATCTCTTTAGTTGGAGGCACAACAAAATGGTCAAGCACATTCTAATCCTCCCATGATTTTTTAATTCCATGTCTAATTTCCAAATCATCACTCATCTTGGGTCAAACAACATCTTTTTACACTGCTCATCTAAAGACAACATGAAATCAAGATTATATATATATGTGTTTTGTTATGTTTACACCGAGAGTTTCCAAGTTACCATTAATATAAAAAATTTTAGCTTCAACACTAATTCATAAAAAAAGAAGAAGAAAAAGAATAAAAAAAACACATTAGCTAAACTCACCAGAACGGTCCAATGAGCCGGAACCGAAACAGAGGGCCCGTTATCAGTACCATCCTCGGAAGCGACCAAAACTACATCGGTGAAGGAAACCCCAGTCGACCGACCATGATGGTCGACCGGCGAGCGGAACCTCAGGAAAGCGATTTTGGACTTCAGGTCCTCAATTTCTCTCTTCAATTCCTCTTTGGTCTCGCCGGCCTCCTCGAAACACTCTTTGCAAGTGCCGGCGTCGGATGACCGATACTCTACCCTGCAGGAGATGCAACGCATAATCTCTGAGTCGGAGTCAGACTCGGACTCCGATCCAAGTGGGGGGTGTATCCGTACACCACAGCGCTGCATTCCGGGGTTTAGGCAAGGAGAGAGAAAAATGGGTTACTATGATTCGTGAGGGTTTTTATGAGGTTCGTTTTGACGGGGAAAAGAAAAATAAGGAAATGAAGATAGCCTTTCTGTTGACGAGCTTATTTGATGTTCAAATTAGTCGGTGAATTTAACGTTGCAAATGAGTTAAGTCGAGTTTTTTAAGGTTTAGAAAATGAGTTAAGCCATGTTTTTTAAGGTTTAGAAAAATTACCAAATTTAAGTTAATTTGAGCTTTTACTAAGATTGAAAATTATAGATTTGAGTATAAATTTATTTAGGAATTTGAAACTCGAGCTTAGTTCATTATGAGCCTAAACTTAAACATGTTTAAATAAACGAGTTTAAGTCAAAATTAATTTAAATAAACAAGTTTACTTACAAGTTTGTTTATAAGTTTATTTATTAACAATATAAATGAGAGATTGTTTATGAGCTTATTCATGAGTCGATTTGTTAATAATATAAATAATAACCTATTCATAAATTTGTTAACAAATTAAGTTGTTAATAATATAAATAAGAGTCTCCTCATAATATATTTGTAAACCCGCTCATAAAGTTGTTTGCGAGCTAGTTTATTAACAATAAAAACAAGCATACTCGCAACTTGACAAGCTAGCTTGTTAATAATATAAACGAATCTATTCTTGAGCTAGCTCGTACACTTAAATAAGAGTTCGAGTTTGACTCGTTTAAATAAATAAGTTATATTTTAAACTCAAGCTTAGGTCATTTAATAATTGAGCTTGAGTCAAGCCAAGCTCAAGTAACTCACGAGTAATTTGACTCATTTGCAACCCAATGTGTATTATTTTGTTCTCATATACTTTTTTCCCCCAAGTATTCAAATTTGAAACAGGCTCTACTCGAACAAGGTTGAGAGTCAAGTTAGGGATGAAATAAGGATGCAACGGGCGAATTGTTATAGGGTGCTTGATAGGCTTAGAGACATGATTTGAAACCCTATAGGGTTATATTAATAATAATATTTGCTTTTAACCTATTTAGTACATACACTCTACACTAATTCTACACTATACAATACAATTAATTTTAAATTTTATTTATATTTAAATAAGTATAACCTTAGCCTATCTAACTACTCTTTATGCTACTTTCTCATTTATTTTGTTTAAACCCTATAAAAACATGAGGTTTCGAGTTTAAGAGGAAAAATTCTATAGGTTTTTTTATACAGTTTTGAGAGATACTAAATCCTATAAGGGTGGGTTAGGGTCATATAAGACTTATCCCAAAGCCACTAGTTACATCCCTAAATTGAAGTGTCGAATTAGAGTTGTACTAGATTGAGACAAGATGGTTAACTTTTATAAAATATCATTTATATTTTAGTTATATGTGTGCAAATTATATCTTACTAAATCATATAATCAAATAAATCAAAATTTGATCAAAATAGATCATTAACTTAAATGAAACATAAATATAAAATAAAAATGAGTAGTAAATTACTATGTTGCCTTTGATACTAATGTTACTTTCAATTTTTTTTTCTTTTTTTCTTTTGTTTTAATATTTCCTACAAAATTCATATGCATTGTAAGTCGGAATCATTCAGGCTGGGGTCTAACCACCCAGGTTGACTAAGATTGGATGGGCCTTATTAATATGATTTTTAGGGATTAAACTAGTCCATTCTATGCCAAGGTCTTGATAATCGGTTTGGCTACATTGCTATTTCCTTATTTCCTTATATAGGAGGCTATGTCACATTTATTTCTATAGATTTCCATCAAATTAAAATAATATATTTAAATTTAAAATAGATACATATTCATATAAGAACAATAAATTTACTTAAAAGGTTATGTAATCAACATATTAATAATGTAAGTTCATAAATTGTATGTATCTAATCAATTTTTAAAATGTAATTTTCAAAAACTTTTATCATTTGTACCTTTTATTAGTAATACCTTTTGCCTATTCAAACTTTTTATCTTTTAGGAAAAATTACGAAAAACTTGTGCCTTCATCTTTTTTGTAAATTGTGACATGTGTATTTTTGTTTTTTTGACAAAGAGATGACATGTGTTTTATTAGTAAGTGTTAATGTTATTAGAAAACACATTTCAACATCTTATCTATCAAAGACAAGTAATTTAATAAAGATATTATTAAATTAATCCAAATAAATAAAATATTAAAAATAATAAAAAAATTCCAAAAGGAAAAAAGAAAAGAAAAGAGAAGAAAAAGTAAGTAAAGAAAAGGGGAAATTGCAAATAACTTCTTAAACTTTCACTTACATGTGGATATACTGCTAAACTTTGAAATGTTGTAAATAACTCACCTAAATTATGATAAATTGGTAATATAAAGGACACTGACTTTTTTAGTAAAACAAAAACATATTTAGTTCAAAGTTAAGGTGGCATTAAAGCATAATTTGATAAGTTTGAGAGTTGTTTCCATGCAAATTTCAAAGTTTAGGAGGGTTCTTTACTCCTGGCAAAAGAGAGAGAGAGAGAGAGAGTTATTTACAACTTTTAGGGGGTTATTTGCTAATTTATCAAAGTGTAAAGGTCTTTTTTTCCTTTTTTTGAAACATTTGAAAGTTTTTGGGGGTATATCTATATGTAGAGTATAAAGTTTAGAAAGGTTATTTGTATTTTTCCACAAAGAAAAAAAAAACAAACAAAAAAAAAGGTACAATCACCCTTGCCCATATTCTAACTACACCCTAGCTTAGGATGGCTAGAAAACAACTAAAACAATAATTTATGAGTCATGACCTACTACCTTTAAATTAAAAGAAAAAGGAAAAGAAAAAAGAAATGAAAAATAAGTGAAAAACCCATTGAGTTGTTGATGGGTCACATAACGTTACTTTGAAGCAACTGGTTTTTCATTTTTCATTTTTTTAAATAGCATCAGTCACTTGCAGAAAGGCAAAAACCACATATAAGCAATTAGTAATTTTTCCTAATATTTATCATTTACACATTTTTATTTCCAGTATCTTTAAGCATCTCTAAATAGTTGCAACTCTTCATTTTATATATAACTATGAAAGGACTACCTATGGCCAAATAGAGCTAGTAGTATAAACTAATAAAACTTATTGTTATTTTATAACAATATTTGAGCATGCATTATTAATATGTTGATTGTGTTATTAAGTAAATTCATTATTTGCATTATTATATATATTCATAAATTGTTTTAAATGCGGTATTATTATTATGATTTAATTTAAACTGTTAGTTTCATAAGCATTAATAGTTCTTCTACATTCGTATAAGACATGCAAAATCAATTATAAGAGTTATACTAATGTTATTTTATATTATGCATTTAAGTATTACAACTTTTATCATTATTTATGCAAAGACATGACTCTTAAATACATAATTGAAAGAATGATAAAAAGAGGTTGGTAGTGAAAAGGTATTACTATTGAAGATGTACAAAGGATAAAAATTTCCAAAATTATAAATTATACATATTACATTTTGATTCAATTCTTCAAATAATGGTGAGTTGGTTTATTAATTTATTTGAGGTAAATCTAGAATTTGAAAGCAATAAATTCATCCAAAAATTCTCTGCCCTTATGCTACCATTGATAATTTAGTCTATTGTCTACATAACCAACACCTCCCATATGACATCTAGTTCTATTAATAGTATCTACAATGCCCCAAAACTCAAAAAGTAACAACTTGCCATGTGTTCATACCTTTAGTATGGACACATTAACACTTAAAACTACTATAGATTTACAATTTGTAATAAATACATATTTCAATATCATAAATAGGTTTTTGTTGTTCTTCATATAACACAATTATAAAATTCACAAGAAGTTATAATCTAAATTATTTACAACCTATTACATTAGTCAATTTATAGCTTCTAGATGTTCTAGTGTAGAACTTGCTCCCATTCTCTGCTCCATAATAAACAACACTTTGTCTTCTCCTATACCTAAAAAAGGTGTCCTATAAGGGGTCAACAGTAGCCTAACACATAATCACCACAAACACATATGGATGCTGTAAACACCCCATTTTTGCCCTAGGAATCCACAATAATCAATAATAATCAATTTCCAATTTTTTTCAATTTTTTCCATTTTTTCCCTAATTTAGCATAAATAATTAAAAAAAATAAAAATAAATAGGAAAACACATCAATTTTGAAAAATGATTTCAGAAATAGCAATAATAAATAATAAACAATTTTTACAAATTTTTGAAATTTCAAAAAATACAAAAAAATAGAAAAATCGCATTGCATATATACAATTTGCGAAATTAGAAAAATCAGGAAAGTGGGCTAGCTCAGCTGGTCCGGACCATGGGCTAAGGCGCACGCAGGGGGGCTCGGTCAGGGGTTCGAAACGCGGGGGAAGCAGTTTTCGCGTTTTGCAAATTTTTCATTTACCTAGGACACGTGGCAATATCTGATTGGCTGGAGGAAGCGCACGCGTCGGGCGCGTGATCGTCTCCTACCTCGAGCCTGAGATCGCCGGCGGAAGGAAAAATTCGTATTTCGGCCGTTTCGATTCGATGTTTTTTGCAAATCCAACAGATCTTCAACAGAAATAAGATAAACATTATCTAATTGGAATCAAATCGCAACAAATCGATGGATAGACACAAATCGGAGTTGTTTTTTTTTAACCAAAAATCCGATTAGTTTCGATCGGAGGAAATCCGAGCTTATCCAGCTCAGTTTCAAGTGCCTATAAATAGAGGAGGAGTGGAGGAAGCTAAAAACACGAATCACAATTGAGAGAAAGTGAGGAAAGAGTGTAAATCGGAGAGCATCGGAGAAGGATCTAAAACCGCGAGCACCGACCGGAGCTAAACCACCACCAGGAGGCGATCTGGGAGTGAACCACCACCACCATTGGATTTAGCACCCTCGAGAAGCTAGGATTCGACACCTCACCCGCTGCAAAAGGTCGCCGGAACGCCGTGAACGAGCATCCTCCGCCGTCGCATCCGACCGATTCGACCTGACCCGATTTCGACCCGACCGACCCGACCCGCGTACCCACCCGGATCCAGGTAAGTCATATTTTTCGGATTTTTATTATTTTATTTAATTAATTTTGTTTATTTATTTATTCCGAATTAATTAATTAATTTATTATTTGTTATTTAGTTATTTATTTATTTGTTTGTTTGTTTATGTTTTATTTTTAATAAATAGGAAAATGTAGAAATTAGATTTTTCTAGAATTTAATAATGTAGAAAAATAATAAATAAGAAAAAAAATAGATAAAAAAATAATAAATAATAAAATGTAGAAAAATAATAAAAAATATTAGGAAAAATAACAATAAAATTTTAGATTTTAAAATAGGATAGATATTAACTTAAGATAAAATTTTTCACAAAAATCATAAAAATCATAAAAAATCAAGAAAATCATAAAAATAAAAAAAATCATAAAAATCATAAAAAATTCAAAAATTATAAAAGAATCATAAAAAATGAGTTTTAGCACTTATAAAAATCTTTTTCTTCAAATAAATCCAAAATTGATGTTTTTCCCTAAAAATCATTTTCAAAATCAAATTAAAGCTTAGGCTTAGATTTTTTAGAAAAAATCCCAAAAATGGTAAAAACATAAATCGAAAGAGATTTCAAAATTAAAATTCACAAACAAACTTAAAGTTTTCAGAAAAGCGAACTACGGCTTGTTTGATCCTGAGTAGCAGGTACGTAGGCACCCATTCGGGTCAACCCCTAAAATGAATGAAAATCAATTTTTCAAATAATTCAAAAACATAATAAAAAGTAACAGAAACAAAATAAAAACACATTTCTAAAGAGGAACAATTTTAAGAGATTAGGTGGTAACCGTAAAGGTTTTAATAGGTTAGCCTCCGGACTTAGAAGCTCTGGTTTTCCCTTTTCCTCTTTTCACAAAAACGAAAAGAGGAAATAACGTCGACTAGTGGTCCAAATTAAGACTAATCCGCTCCTTTAGTCTTAATTCAATATTTCCCAACAATAGTTGGGTGGCGACTCAAAAAATCAAACGAAATTCCTAACTCAAGTCGAGGATCTACATTAGATGAGCATAGGGTCTGGTCTAGATCGGATTAGGAATGGGAATTCAAAAATTAGACTCGACAGATGCCACACTAAACAACCATGTACACATTCATTAAAAGAGAAAAAAAAAACATTAATGCACAACAACTGGTAATTATCTTTTGATTTAGTGTCACAATACAACATAGTCTTGGCATCTTAAGACATAGGGTATCTCTAGACCCTATAATAAGCCATATAAATATATATTATAGCATCCTAGAACAAAAAGTTGTGTTGACCCAAAGTAAATGCCAAGTAACCATTAGACATGCTAGTTTACATGTATTCATCTATCACATCATCCCTTAATGCCTATGATGGTTATACTATATCTTCATCCCAACCACAAACGTGTTACATAACATTCTCCCTAATTAGCAACCTAATGCATAAATAGTGCCTAATTAATCAAATCCTTTTAGTTTGCAACTCCACTTAGGACATTGTCACGTTTAATGAGTGCTATGTTGTAATCACTAGTTCTCCCAATATTTCAAGCCTAGCCAAGCACAAGTACGACATTTATTATTTGTTAAATAATTATTACGTTTATTTATAATCTACACTAACATTTAGAAGTAGCAAACATGATAACCATGTACCTGGAATGGCTTTTTTAATAAGAACTAAGTTCCCTTAATCTTAAGTCTTAATATGAAACCAAACATTTATTAAGTTATCTAGTTATATTAACTCGTAAATTATTGCTTAATACTACTTAAACTCCCTTAAACATCCTCTTAACTTAAACTAACAAATAATAAGTTTTTCCTTAAAGTCTCACTTTTTATAATAATATGATCATTGTAAAGATTTTGATATACAAAATTTTATTAAAGCGCAATTAAGTATTATAGAATTATTAAAATAATTAAATCATAATTAGAACTGTAAAATTAATGATTTTTAGTAAGAAAATTAATATGCATCAAGAATCGGACTTTAGAACCAGTCTAAGCCATTAAAGGAAGTGTTGAATGTTTATGGTTTCGATGAGGAGGTTTAAGGGGAGGGTTAGGTTGTATAGAGTGTTGTTACTTGAAAGTAGGTTGAAATAGGTCGTTGAAGTGTATTCGAGGAGGGATTAAGGAGATTAGCTATGAAGGAGTTGAAGTTCGTTGCTTCCAAGGTTCTTTGTTATAAGAAAGTTCTATAAATTTAAGTGAACTTTTGAGCTCACCAAATGTGCTCTAGAGCTTCCCTTACTGAGAGCAAACAAGTGTATGAGTGTAGAGTGAACTCCGTAGCTCACCAAACGTACTTCGAAGCATGTGTTTATAGAATTGCAGATTCATACGAAAATTAAAAATCTCTTTCACCACTAGCATCACACATTGAAATCACACTTTCATCATTTTAAACATATGTTTCACAACTCAACCATACACTTTTCACTTTTAGAAATATCTATCTAACCAAATTCTCTTACATATAGAGGACAATATTTTACTTAATTATTAGACAAATTGATTCTTTAATGCTTTATAACCCTTCTTACAGCTAAGGCATATTTGAACAATAGTAATCCATTACAAGTTCCACTCATTTTCACTTCACCATGAATAGAACCTCTAGATTAAAAGTTTTTCCCCAAAACCCTAGTTATAAGATAAGAAATGCAAAAGAAGGAAAGTTCGAGAAGAAACACAATTACCTTGAGTTATTCTCCTTAATAAATGATGGAAAGGGAAAAAGGAAGGAAACTATTCAAGAGGGATGAAGAACTATCATTTGGTGGAATAGAGAATATAAAGGGAGAAACATAAAAATCAAAGTGATAACATGTAATTTTTCACAATTTTCCCTAATATAAAAGTATTCTTGTGCACAATTTAGGAGTAATTTTGATCAATTTGAAAAGAAAAGTGATAAATTGTGCACAAAATGCACCAGTCATGCTAAAACTATTAGAGTAATGAAAATGATTGATTTCTAATGTTATGTGCAGGTGCAAAAGGGTTACTATTAGAATGGTAGTCCCCACAGATTGGTCAAGAAGGAGTAAAATAGGGGAATATGTGATTTAGTCTTACCAATCGGTTAGTTGAAAACCTATAATTTGGTAGGTAATTTTTGAAGCATTAGAGAGCTACCAATTCATCAACCAATCCATCACTAGAGTAGATGGGAGAATGAGAAATTCTTGCTAGGGCGAGTCTCTCTCCTACTGACTAGTTGCCATCATCTACTTTCCAATTGGTAGCTAAAATCATTGTTAGGGTTTTTTAATGAAACACATTATATTATTTACAAGGAGCAAGATGGAGCATGATGTGTCTACCAACTGGTTAGTATGTCTTGATTATAAAAACTTATAGAAATGAGAATTAAGTATAGTGCAACCATTAGTTTTGTTAGTCTTAGTTAGTAATCTAGAAGGGAGTGAACTAATTGTGATAAACTTTAATATTGTTGATCTCAATTAATAAGCAAGATAGGGGTGAATTGATTATTACTTGTTAAAATTCTTATAATCAATTCAAAGGCTTCTCCTTGATTATTATTAGTAGAATTGATTTTGCAATGGAAAATAACAAATATAAATAAATTGCTGTATACAAAAGATAGAGTTTAAGAAGAACAAATAGTGATATATAGTGCTTCTACCTTATGTGTCAATCTACTTTTCCAACCTCCATCTACTAAGGTTTTGGTTGTCTTTACAATACGTTCTATGATATTAAAGAAAAAATCACATGAGTTTTTTACAACAATCTTCTACTCTATAATCACTTCTTTAATATAGCCTATTGGCACTACTATATAATTCCTCAGTCTTGGATCTGCTTTCTTTTAGCTTTCTTAGCCAAATTATAGAACAACATTAAAAAAAGAAAAGGTCACTCAAACAATCACTTAAACAAAATTTTGAGTCAAGCTTTCTTTAGGATAAAAAAATAATAAAATCCTCTCAATTTTAGCATGCAATCAAAATATGTATTTCTTCGTTGTATATATTATTGTTGTTTTTGTTGTTATTCAATCACATACACTTCCTCTTTCATCTGCTCCACTTTTTGTATTTATAAGCTTTGCTCCAGTGGTCAAATTAATAAAAAAATGTATCTCTCATAATTCTTTGAATACCTGTTTTATTAAATTTTCATATTTAATTTCTTACAAATAATTATCTTTCCAATTTTATTGAGCATGATTGTTAAAATCACAAGTTAATTGCACAATTATATAAAATTATAATTTTATGAGGTTTTTCATAGTCAAAATGGATGCAAAATTATTTAGGTACAACTTTCAAGAGAATTATGGGTTTTGATATACGATTTTATAGTTCTTTATTTTATTGGCTCTATATATCTTTATATGATTTTATGAATTCTATACCTTCTAATTTTTTTATAGAATCATGATTTTGATAACCATGCTATCGAGAAGCCCCTAGAAATAATAATCATTCTTTTATTGGAATAGATTAAATATATTTCCTAAATATTCTTAACTAGTGGAGGTGGGTTGACTTGCTATAAATACTTTTTATTATATTGGAGCCATAATATAACTTTGGAATAACTTCCTGTAACGCCTTAAAACCTAGAATGCTACAACCTATAATGTGTCCCTACTAAGTAACGACATGCTACTTTTCTAAATCTCTATTATAAATTTAAACCTATTCATCTTCACTATACATTCATATCAATATAACTACAATAATAAAAACAAATGACTCTTAAGTGAATTATTCCAATCATCATTACTTTAGACAATACATTAAACTCCAAATTTAAAACCAAAGTAAACATCTATCAGCATATAATAATTAACATAATTAAAAGTCTAATAACTATCTCCACATTCTTCAATCAATAACCTAAAGTTCTATCAAGGAATTCTTCGTTGACTTCACATTATGCCTCATCAATATAATAGTGGTGCGCTCTTCCATATTCATCTTGATAATAATCCACTAAGTTCCTATTCTCATCGTAATCTATATGTTCATCATATTTACCTACTGTTCAAAAATAAGTTGAAATGAGTCTAAGCCCAGTAGTGAGTACCACATAAATGTGCATGTGCCATACAAACAACATTAGCAACACATATAAATGCAATAGTAATACACATCAAGTCATCATATTACTTATATTCACATAATCCACATTCATCATAGGGGTACTTATGATCTCATTACACATATTGATGTGCCTAAAACTAAGATTAAACACATACAAAACCAATTTGAAAGACAATCAAACAATGTCAATCAAACTAGTCTTAATCTCATGAACAATGGCGTCAATTTCTAATGAATGTAACCAATTCTTCAATTAAGATGTAATCAATTTTAGATCCAAATATGATGATGCTCTGATACCAAAAAGATGATGTGCTTAAATCCACTTAGAAGCACAATTAAAAGACTCAAGAAAAAGCAAACTCAAGTCAACAACAAACTGGTTCCAAAAGGACAAAAATTGCGTGAACCCTAGTGAAGATTGCAATGAAATCCAAATACTCAATGTTGCAATTGTGATACCACAATAATAATCTCTTCTAACATCACACTAATCACATATAATCCCACGTGAATAATCCACAAATTCAAAAGAAAACTTCAATTCTAAGAACTCCTTTCCACAAGTGATAATTACGTTTCAAGAGGTATTCTTCAAGGATGAACCGAATTCAAATGCAAAGGATCTTAATTAAACACAAGAATTCGAAAATAATAAGAAGCAAATCTGTCAAAGAACTATCTCAATTCACCCCTAGATATGACACACTAGAGAAGAAAAGAAATCACAACAAAATGAAATTGATACTACTCATAATTTCAAGGTGTTGCACTCGCCACAATTTCAACTCTTGGGATTAAAATTGATAAGAGTCTAATGAAAATTAGGAACCCTAATTCTCACGTGAATATGAACTCTCAATTCTGCAAAATTGGCCTCCTCAAACCCTCTCTTAAGCAAGTATTTATACTTGCTACTCTTAGGGTTAAAAAGTGCTCAAAATTACAAGTTTGCCACTTTTAAGGTGGCTAACCCTAAATGGAAATTACAAGAAAATAAAAGTGTCCAAAAACAAAAATACAACCAAAATAATTCATAAAAGAATAAATATATAAAAGAAATGGTCTTCAAGATGCCGGTCTTCTATAGGATCCATCGGCTCAGTTCATCGCCGGTTTAGGTCGGTCAATGGATAACCCACAAGCTGAGTCTGAGGGAGTTTGTCCTTTGCCCTACAGGATATGATAAGTGTGCTTGTTAGAAAACAAAATACAAGAATAATAGAAAAGATGTTAATATATAAATAATTCCGGGGTCGATCTGCTCAAAATGGGCCTTTATCGCCAAAATTCGAATTCCTTTAGTTTTTGCCCTAATGATAGGTCTTGTCGGATTTTGATTCCTATCATCTCCTCGGGCCTCAAAAAGATTTTTCCTCAAATCTGGTAGATCAAATGCAGTAGAGACTTTGTTTCCTCTTAGCAAGCCACCTGAAGAAATATCTCTGTAGAATCCCAATATCTGAAATACTACAGGTGATGATTGTCTTCTCTCCTCCATTTCCAGGATGTATCTCATCTGCAATACAAATAATGACCCATTATCCACTGAGGTGTCCCCTATCTCAACCTAATTCACTAATATTGTATCCTCCTTTTCTAACTCATCTGTATGTCGCTGATCTTGATGGTGTTCTAGTGGTTGGCCCAACTACTCATTGCCCTCTGAGACCTCTGAAGATGAACACAAATGTCTTTGAACATTCTGGCCCTCTAAGGATAGACTCATCTGACTTTGATCCTCAGAATACTCCAATGGTGTACTCAACTGCTCGTGAACCTCTAGTGTCTCTGAAGGAGAACATAACTGACCCTGAACAATTTAGTTCCCCGGTAGTCTGCTCCTAGTAACCTGGAATGAATACGATTGCCTCTGTCTTTCCACTTTCAAGGCTAACTGTATAGCCTCATCAAGTGTACTATATCTCTGAAGCTCAACTACACAAGCTATCTCATACTTCAACCTAGATACAAAACATGCTAGGGTTTGTTCAGGAGGTTCAATTGATCCACATCTGATCACTAGTGTCTCAAACTTCTGTACATAGTCATCCACTGTTTTACCCCCCTGTCTCAGTGTCTGGAGACACATAAATAACTCATGCCTGTAGTGTTTCGGTACAAACCTATTCCTTAAAACTCGTTTCATGTCTCTCCAAGTGTGTATTTCGGTCTCTCCATCTATTCGCCTACTGATCACTATATTTCTCCACCACAAAGCAGCATACCCTGTGAACTCTACGGCTGCAAGGCGTACCCTGGAGTCTTCATCAATCTCATAACACTTGAAAAGACCCTCAACTTGGTCTTCCCAGTCTAGGTAGTCATTGGTAGAACCCCTACCATCAAATGAAGGCATTTGTAGCTTCGCACACTCTAGTCCTCGAGGTGGTCTAAATTCCCTGTCCGGGTATAGATTAACCCCAAAATTATCATCTCTGCCTTCCCTAAGAGCATGATAATCTCCTTCTACTCTAGGTGGTGCCTGAAGGTTTATCACAAGTGGTGGTGGTAATGTCATCCTATCAATTCTTGTTGCCAATGTAGCAACAATTGTGGTAAGGTCCTGAAGTTGCTCATATAGAGTTCTTCCACTTGTATTTCGACGACCTGGTCTACCACCCACTTGGCTATTAGCCTCATTGCCATTGTCTCCATTCACACTATCATATGACATGTTTGTGGATGCGATTTATCTAAAGTACAAATGTAATCTCAAATAATTTGTAGCACACTCCCTTCACTTCACCACGTCACAATAACAAGTTTAGATAACAACACACACACTTGTACACCCACGGTCCAACAAGTCACCAATGCAACAAATACTTCTTATCACTTCAAGTATATTAGAATAAGTGAAGCACAAATAAATACTTCTAAGTAGTTAAGATATTGAATTCAACTAAGCAAGTGTTTAAGTAATAATACTCAATAACTTTCACACTTAAATGCTTATATTTGAATTTCAAACTTCGCTACTTAACTCCCTTAATTAGCCACGGTTCACACTTGATACGCTCAGAACGTATATATAAAATAGGAGCATAAATTGCAGCAAGTGCACTGGTCGTATCAAGTAATAGAGTGGTGAAAAGTAAGGTTGTTGATCCCTCGAGGAACCAATAGAGTACTAGACCTATGGCAATTCTTATCAATATCTAGATGATTAAAAAAGGGGTTTTGAAATGTCTAAGCTAAAAATTTAACTTAAAGCAAACAAGGAGAATTTTATGAAGAATCTATCAATTATGAACGAGGGAAATTAGAATTCACCCTAGATTCATTAATCAAACTACTACCATGTTATATAAACTAGTGGTTATAAGGTTATTCAAGTGAGTTTAGAAAATCCTTTTTAGGGATATTAACCTTAAATCAATTAGTCGGCTTCCGCATCTCCAATTAACCAAGGAATCAAAATTATGTTCATACACCTCCCGATGCTACAAACAACTAATGCCCTAAATCAATTAACCCTAATCCCTTAGTGATTAATTAACAAGAAACATTGCATTGCACCCTCTATAAAGTCTAATTAAACCAATTATCGCAACTCCCGTATTGATAATCAATCTAATTAAGAATTCCTAACAAATCCTAATCAACTCCCATATCAAAAGGATTTCTAACAATTATAATCAAAGACTAATTATAATTGAAATAAAAGGAATTGCAATCATGAATAATCCTAATAATTCCTAATCATATAACATGGCTACAATTATCCTTTTAACATTCTAGTGTTTTATCCAATTTCTCAAGGAAAAGACTTAGCAATTCATGGAGATAAAGACATGATTATGATTCAAGGAGATTTGTGCAAAAGAAATCATATTCAATAGTTGGATCAAATACTTGAATTGCATATAAGAAATAAAGTTTAGAAATCACCGATTCAACAATACAAATAAGACCTTAATTGCAAGGAACTCCACAAATCCTTCACAAAGGATGATAATCTCCACCAAGATCACAAAGTTTTCTCCAAGATTTGATCTCCACAATTCTCCCTTAAAACTAGGTTAAAACTACTTTAAGAAAAGAAAAATTGACAAAAGTTCTTCCACAAATCGACCTAGGACCTATATATATGCAAGGGGAGGTGAGAAGATGCAATTAAAACAAGACCGGCCTAAGGCCGGCGGCCTTCATTTAAGCCGGCTATAAAGGCCGGCGGTGTTGCATGGAAGGCCGACCATAAAGGCCGGCGCTTTGATTTTTCCTTTGCCATCCTTCAATCTTTTCATGCTTCAATTTGTATGCAATCTCTCCAAATTGATTAAGCTTTGAACTCGAAGTCCTCCAACATCTGAAATGTAAAAATAAACATGATTAAGTACCATTTCCTTGTGATTTCTCTAAAATCAATAATGAATACTTGCAAATTGCTTAATGAATTATGAGTAAAATATGCCTTTATCAACACTTACACTTTATCTTAATGTGCAGCACTTTACTCCACACAACTCTACAAATTTACACCACTACACACACCTCAATCACGGTGTACTCACTTCACCAATAACTCCCACGGCAACAACAACAAAATGCACTCCACTTCCACGACAATGATAACAAACAACAACAACAACAACAAATACACTCTACTTCCACGGCAATATTAACAAGATGTACTCCACTTTCCACAAGTTCTAACCGCAACTTTACAACAAAATAAGCAGCAACTCAAATTTGAATTTCAATCTCTTCACTAATTGCAAGCCTTCTTCAATTGGTAAGTAATGAATTCAAATTCAAATAGCACTTATTAACTCCCACAACTTAATGGAATGTGTTTGAATTCAAATAGATTCCTTACTAATCAAAACTCAATGCAAATCTGTAAATTGCACTTCTCTAATTCACAATTACATAATAGAAGTCACAACAACAACCTACACATCCTCCTTCATGCCACAACAAGTCATGGCAAAGATTGGTAAGTTTTTCAAGTTCCAAAAGTTGTTGAATAAAACAACACTTCTATGCTTCTGCCCTTCCATGAAAATTATTGATCATAAAATGATACAACAACCTTCCCAATCCAACTCCAACAAACAGCAAATTAAATTCCAAGCCAAGGTAATTCCGCAAGCTCAAAACCACAATAATCAACACAATTTGTGGTTTTCACTATATCACCCTAATTGATGATTAATTCCACGAAATCAAATAAAACCAATCCCTTCTCTCAACATGTGCTCTGATACCAAAAAGATGATGTGCCTAATTCCACTTCCAAGCACAATCAAATGACTCAAGAAAACAAATCTCAAGTCTCATACTAAAACCGGTCCACTAAGGAAGCAATTCACGTGAACCCTTTGTAAATTTTGATGGAAAATGTTGTTCAAATGATTTAATTATAATCTCTATTGATAACATTAACCAAGTAACTACAATAAGGATTGAAATATCTCATGGAAATCAGATCAAAGAAAGCAATAAAACCATGAAATCCACTTTCCCTTTCAATCACAAATTCACGCCAACACTAGAAATGAAATATGTAATTCAAGTGCTTAAGGAAACAATCAATCTTACAAGATTGTTGTCCACAAAATAGAACCACAAATATGTCCAAGAATGATCCAAATCTACCCTAGATATGACTCACTAGAGAAGAAATGAACATACAACAAAGTTGAATTGATATGACTCACAATTCGCCTTTGTCGCACTCGCCACAATTCCAATTCTTGGGTTGAAATTGATAAGAGTTTGGAACTAAGGAAAGAACCCTAATTCTCACGTGAATATGAACTCTCAATTCTGAAAAATTGGCCTCCTCAAACCCTCTCTTAAGCAAGTATTTATACTTGCTACTCCTAGGGTTAAAAAGTGCTCAAAATTACAAATTTGCCACTTTTAAGGTGGCTAACCCTAAATGAAAATTACAAGGAAATAAAAGTGTTCCAAAACCAAAATAAAACCAAAATAGTTCATAAAAGAATGAATATATAAAAGAAATGGTCTTCAAGATGCCGGTCTTCTATAGGATCCATCGGCCCAACTCATCGCCGGTTCAGGTCGGTCCATGGATAACCCACAAGTTGAGTCTGAGGGAGTTTGTCCTTTGCCCTATAGAATACGATAAGTGTGCCTGTTGGAAAACACAATATAAGAATAATAGAAAAGAGGTTAATATATAAATAATTCCGAGGTCGATCTACTCAAAATGGGCTTTTATCGCCAAAATTGGAATTCCTTTAGTTTTTGCCCTAATGATAGGTCTTGTCAGATTTTGATTCCTATCACATATAGTATTTACATATATATAATCTTAGAATGGAAACTGCTACTACAAGCCCCTTCTAACCCTAATTTACGTTAGATCATTTTGATACATGGCTCTAGTAGAGATAGCACGATATACCGATCATTAGGATGCCCCCTAAGTGTAGACATGCCATTTTTGTCTCCTCTTTATTTTTTTTTAAAACAAATGATCGTTGCCAACTGTAGTTTTAATATTTGTAATACCTGTTCCTAATTCTAACTACGTTGCAATAGGCAAGTGTACCTACCGTAGACGTAGTATAGTGTTAAGTGCAGGGTCGTTCCACCGAGAGGAGAATACTAATTACTAGTACTAGCTCGTTCCCTATTATCTAACCATCAAATTGAGGTGAAGTGTATTAACGACTAAAATTAGTTAACAATCTAAAATCTTAACTAAAACTACTTCAACAAAACAAGGGTTAATTCTCTAACAAAGCAACCTAGATCTCATTATATACCTATATTGTCACATAAATCATTAGAAGCTAAGGATTAATGTTTCTGAGTTCTTAAGCTGTTAAGTTCCAAGAAGCAAGATAATTACTTTCTCAAGTAAATTACTTATCTAATCCTAGATTTATCAATTAGGATCTCTCCTCAATCAATAGCAATCTAGAATTGCATGAAGCATAGGAACTCGATTCAAATGAGTATTCAACATAAGATTTTTGGTATTCTATCTCTAGAAACACGAGCAAATCTCATCCAAAACATGAATCTAATCATAAAAGCGATTTGTCAATCAACTCAAATGATATTAAGCAAAAACTCATATTCCGGAAATATGAATCTAAGATAAACATAAAGCACATGTAATGGAACAAAAGAACATCAATAAACTTCAATTAAATCAAATCTTCATCATAATAACAAAATAGTTCAAATAAGATCTAGGTCTATGGTTTACTCTTCCATAAACCTAACAATGAAAGTACAAATACATGAAGAGAAACTAGAGTTCATGATTACAACCTGGATAGAGCGAATCTTGAATGCCTTGCTTAGATCTCCTTGGATTGTTGAGTAGAAAACTAAATAAAAAGAGAAAAATGAAGAGAAGTGTATTCTAAAACCCTAGGTTTGCCGTCTCTCCCTCTCCTTTTTTTTTTTTTTCTTTTTTTTGTCTTATATATATGTGCTAGCATTGGAGGAGAGAGAAACGTTAGAGAAAGTATGTCGAGGCTCCATACGCCCCTCACCACGCCTCGTGTCAAAGGGCGTGGTGGTCTCTAGTCATCCTTTGAAGTTAGCACACCCCCATATCAGGGGCGTGGTGGCTTTGTGTTTCACTTCTGGTTCCATACGCCCTCTGCAACGCCCAGTGGCAAGGGGCGTGGTAGCTTCTGTTCCCGATTTCTCTTCCATACGCCCCTATTATGGGGGCATGGTGGTGGTCTGCTGTTCATATGCCCCTGATATGGGGGCATGGCAGGCAGGGGAGGTGCTCTTCTTCCTTTCTCTTTGTTGTTTTCTTCTCAATTTCTTTCAATGATCTTCATTACACCTGAAAACAACATATTCCTTGATTAAGCATCAATTTCGGATGATTTTTTTGATTAATTATCAACTTAAGAGAGCTTAAAATCTTCCTAGAATTTGGAGTTTTATGGCGATTGTCAACAAACAAATACAATTTGTTTGCATAATAAAGCTAAGGCACAGGCTAATGACCTAATGGAAGATACACGCGCACAACAATCCTTAGTCTCATGTTCAAATCAAGACAACAGTTAAGAAAATTTGTGTTTAAAACACATATTCTCCATCAAGCGAATAGTTAAGAAAATGTGTTTTGAACACACGTTTTTATTGTTCATCATCTTCTTCCTTTAACCATGATTCGCTCATTTTTCCTTCCTAGATGGCCACTTTTAGAGCATTTTTTTACCCTTTTTTCTTCATGATTTCACCAAATTAATGGTGAAATCACAAAGATCACATTCTCTACTGTGCATCAAAGCCAAAAATCAATCCAAATACACTTAATTAATTAGCTAAAATTGGCATAGAAAATAGGAAAAAATCATTTCGTGCGAATATTGTTCTTGTACATTTAGCTCGATTTGGATAAAATCGAAGCTTCCATGAACGTTTTTAGCAAAGGATGGATCATCAGGAACACCATTTGACCATTCTTTCATGGCTAAAATACATTGAATTTGAAATCATAAATATTAAGACCCATTAATATGAAAAATCAATTTCATTGTAAATATCCACCTTCCATGCTTAATTCGGACTTGATAAATATAAATAGGGCCCTCAATTCTTCGTCTAGGAGACAAATTGATAGAAAGTCATCTCCATTTCAAAGCTTTTCAACCATTTCTCTCTCTAACCACATTTTTTTCTCTCTCTAAGAATTAGCTTCCATAAGCCATTTCTAGGGAAAACCATTGCCTCCATTAGTTTCCCCATCGTCGAAAAGCTTAGGAAGTACCTTTTTTTGGTCTAGAAGCATTGAGGAAAGCTTGAATTGCGACACTCTGAAGCTCTACTACCGACCAACTCTCTAATCGCTATCCTTCATTGCATCTAAGATCAAATCAAGTAGGTAATTTGACAAACCATCATTTGCCAAACCATTCTAACGTTGCTAGTGGGTCAAAACCATCATAGGAAGTCGTTGCCAGAAGCCACCATCCTAACTTTGATCCGCCATTCCAACTAGGTTCCTTTTTTTTTTCTTTTATTTGGTCATTGTTATAAAAAAAATGTTTTCCCAAAAAAAAAAATAGTTATCTTTTTACATTTTAGAATTTTTAGAAAGAAAGTAATAATAATAATAATATTTTTTAAGTTATATTTAAAAAAATGTTTTTCTTTTAATAAAAAATTAAATAAATATATTTATTTATCTTTTTCGTACAATTAAAAATATTTTTTTAAAATATATATTATTATTACAAAAAATATATATATTTTGTAATAATATATATTAATTTTTTTTTTTAATTGCAAGAAAAAGATAAATATTTATTTATTTATTTATCTTTTTCTAACAATTAAAATAAATTTTTTAAAAATATATATTATTATTACAATATATATATATATTATCTTTTTCTTACAATTCAAAAAATAGTATATATATATATTTATAGTAATAATAATAATTAAAAAAACATTTTCTTTTAGTATAAATATTTTTTAAAGAATAAATAAATTTTAGTCTCTATAATAAACATTATATATATATATATAAATATGAACTACGACTGGTTTGATATTAAATAGTGGGTACATAAGCACCTATGGAGTAACCTAAATATTTTTTTTTTTTTTGACAATCTTAATAAAATAAAATAAAATAAAATTTAATTTTAGAAGGTTTAAAGAGGTAAATATAAACCTCGAGCTTAGAATCTCTAGTTTTTTAAAGAATTGTTTTTTTATCAGTAGCTAAGTTAGAATTAAAAAAGGGAGTCGCCACCCGATTATAAATGAGAAAAATATTAGTAGCCAGGTTAGAATTAATACTGCTCTATTAATTCTAACCTAACTTGATATTTTTCCTGATTATAATTGGGTAGTGACTCCCTTTTTTAAAGTAAAATTTTATTTATTTATTTCTAATCTTAGTCGAGAGTTTACACTAAACGAACATAAGATTTAGTGTAAATCAAATTAGGAAAAAAGAGAAAAATTTTAGGCTCGATAGGATGGTGACATCGTTAGGGACCCCCCAAGTGGGCTAACCACTTAAACCTTCCAAAAATAGATTTTTTTTTTTAGGATTATTTATTGAAGTTTTATTATTGTTACTATTATATTTTTGTACTGACTTTTGTTTATGTAGGATTTGGGATTTATTTTATTTTTAATGTGTGTTAGATATGGTCGGACCTAGACTGTCTTAAGACCTTAGGAGGGGAGTTAATATGTAAGTTCCAGGTATAGTGGAATGACCATTGTTCAGGGTCAAATAGGCTACCCCACTCAAACTTTGATGTAGCCCACAATCTATTTCTTTGAAAATAGGAGAGGTTATAGAGTTTGAGAACTTTTAGAACCAACCTTTTGCATACATGAAATCATAAATCGACAAGTAAGCACTAAAGTGGCATGAAACAAAGTTGCAAATATGGGTTTTGAAGCACTTTCCCTATAAAAGTTATGTTGTAGTTAACAATGTAATCTTGTTCATTTTCTACTTTTGATAAATAAAGAAATGTAAATTAGGAACTTTTGTAATAAAAGATTTTGAGTTGTAATTTTCTCTTGTAATCTTCTAGATAGCTAGCATCAAGAAACTGCTAGACTTAAAGCTCATATTGGATTTCTGGTTTACTCTCTACCATTCCAAAGAACAAGCTTACATCAATAAGAAGATTGGGTTGATTCTATCTCTCATGAAGATCAAGGCCAACATTTCCCTGATTTAAGTCATGGTACATTTTTGGAAATCAGAGTCTGCAGCATTTTTCCTTGGCCCACATGAAATCACACCATCAATAGAGGAATATACTCAACTCTTCTAAGCCCCTCCACTAGCTAACATACTATATGTACCATATTTAGAATCAAGGCCAGCTAGCATTTTCAGCAGGCTGTTAGGAATCCGTAAATGAGTAATCAGTGAAGTACTAGGAAAGTGTAATGGACATTGCATTTGTCTAACAGACTTGCAAACATGGTTTAGAGCCTAATATGATGCTAAAGATCAGAAAGATGTCCTATGTGGAGACTCAAAAAATTACAAACAAGATAGAGTTTATGTTTATATACTATCAGCATTTGGAACTCTCCTTTTTCCTACTAGGGTCTTCTACATTCATTATAGGGTAGCTGAGCTAGTAGCCTAGTTTCTAGAAGGAAAATCCTATATTCCTACTCTCTTAGCTGGATAAATTCGTAACTTAAATTTTGTAAAGAGAAAAAGGCATGCCATCTTCAAAAGCAACATCAGCCTTATCCTAATTTGGTTTGTAAGCCACATCAAATGCTTTGGGCTGAACATGATTAGATGATTATTAGCCCATCAGATTGACCTCATTGAATTATGTGGAGAAAGAATGAAGTTACCTAATGAAATCTCTAGCTACTCTTGGGTTGAGATACTTGAAAGTTTTACTGTAGATGACATCCTATGGATTGCCAAATGGAGTAATTGTAACAAAATCATCCTAAAGTGCAAAGGTTTTCAAGCAGTTCCATTAATTAGGCTCAATTGGTGTACATGCTACCATCCACATTTAGTTGTGCATCAATTTGGCACTATTCAAGATATAGTCCATAAATCATCCCTACAATCAATCACATTTGATGATCAATACCCTAACATGATAATTGCTGATAAGGTAGCTAAGTTGTTAGAAATAAAGGCTTTGTGGGAATCCTGAATTGAAAGTCCTAATATTGATTTAAGAAAATTTAGAGGTGAAGTTTGAAAACATCAAGCCACCAGGGACTTCATCATCAATCAATTGTACAAGACTGGCAAAAGGATCTACTAAGCTTTTAATATCACACATCCTAAGCTAAGTAATTCATGCCTAGAGATGAAAACCTATATGGAATATGTGCAAGCTCGAATGGAGGTTCACTTTGATTGTGTGGAGGTTGAGGCAAATACTTGGAAGAATAGATTCAAAGAGTCCCACCAAAAGAATAAAGCTTTAGAAGCCCAACTAAGGATAGCTCATAAAAAAATTAAAGAGTTAGAAGCCCCAACCAATCAAGTGAAGAGACAAAAGAGGAAGCCCTTGCAAGAACGAGAAACTAAAAGAAAAGTTGGAAAGATTAGATGTTAGGTCTTTTTTTTTTTTTTTTTACAATGTAATCAAAACTTTGAGATTTACAACTTTAATAAAATTTCAATAATTTTTTTCTTTAATGATTACTTGCCAGTTTGTATACTTGCATTTGCTTGAATCATACATGCATTCATCTTTTTCTTGAAAAAAAAAATTGCATTAACAAAAGATTCCATTGCTGATCTATTCAGGTTTCAAGATAGCGCCTAAATAACAGAACCCTATAAGAGGTCCATATAACACCCGTTCCAGAGCCAAGATGTCAAGCAACAACAGCAGTAACACCAGTGACAATGCTATTAATTAGAGAATGATCTCATTGAAACAAATAGTGTAGAATCTCAATGATCAAGTCAAGTTTTTGGTGGAAAGTCTTACTCTCCTGTGATCTACTCAGCCGACTCACGAAAGCCATTTAGGGGGGTAGAAAGGAAAAAATGTTGAAATTCTATCTCTCGAAAATGAGGAATTAACTCTATGATCAATCCAACATTTGATGCAGAACTAAATCAAGAGTTTGAATCTCATATCATCTTGAAAATCTGCAAAGGAAAATGGAGGAAAGGTAGAAAGAGATGGAGAGAAAACTTTACCAACAATTTGCTGACAAAATAAGAACTTTGGAAGGACTAGATGGATATGAGCCAATTGGCATCTTCGACTTAACAGCTTTTGATGCCGTTACCTATCCTGAAAAGTTTAAAGTGCCAAAATTTGAGAAGTACAATGGCATTAGATGTCTGAAGATGCATACTAGATTGTATGTCCGAAAAATGGGCAAATATGTGCAATACGACCAATTGATGGTACAAACTTTCCAAGACAGTCTCATTAGACCTCAACCAAATCAACACTTAGGAAAGGTTGGCTCGGACATTCTACAAATAGTATAAATTCAACATTGAAGTTGCTCCTTCGGTGTGGGATTTAGGGAGTATCCGTAAGAAACATAATGGATCCTTCAAGGAATATGCTTAGTGTTGGGGGGTTTAGGCTATAGAGGTTAGTACTCTAATCTCTAAGAAGGAATTAACATCCATCTTCATCAATACGTTAGAGAAACCTTATTTCACTCACTTGATTGAATAGACCTCTTCAAGCTTCGTAGAGGTAGTAGCAGTAGGATGTAGGATCAAGAATGCTATCACTTTTAGAAAATTACTTATTAATGAAACATCCAGAGCAACATCATCTAAACCTTTAAATAACATCAAAGGAAAAGAAACCACCATTGACATGGTTAATTCTAGTAGGAACAACTAGCCAACCCCTCACTTTTCTTTCCAAACACCAAACCCAACCATAAACACTTCAATCTAACATAACCAAACAACCAACTCTAAATCAATAGACCTCTTAGACAGTTAACCCATATCTTAGTCCCCTTAAGCCAAGTTTTAGCTATCCTCAAGGCTGATAATCTAATTAGCTTTTCAAATTCCCAGTGAAAGATATAGACCTAAAAACTACGACCTCAATCTCAAATGTGAATACCATATAGGGCAGGTAGATCATTCTATAGATAGGTGCTAGAACTTAAAAATAAAATCCAGGATCTGATGTGGGAGTAGTGTAGTTAGACTTCATTAAGCCACCTACTCTTAATGTTAACAATAACCCACTTCCCAATCATGGCCTTGCCATCAACATGATCACTTCGGAAGCACTTGAACCAAAAATTGAATTAGACAGGTTGCCTATAGAGCAGATAACGTGGAACTTACAACGAGCTGGCTTCCCATTATCAATCAACCTAAACAACAAAGTATAAGCGAAGTCAGCCATTTGTTAGTTGTTATTGGAAGGCAAAATTCAAGCATCATACATTCTTGAAATGTTGGTTCCCAAGTCTAACAAATTAATAGCTAAAAAAGAATTAGAAAAAAGATGGCATGTAGGTGATCCCACGATCGGTTTGTTAGGGCAACATTTAAGGAAGTTTGGTTATTTTGTTGACTACTCTATCTAACGACTGATTCATGAAGAACCTACTCTAAGTGGTTGGGATTCAAAATTTGAAGAGGAAGATAACCCCTAAAATGAAAAGGAGAATGGTCAAATAATTAACATGATAGGACTTGATTTTAAACTAGTACTCCTAAAATGTTACTAGGAGCCTGAGTAGGAGCAAAAAGTCTCAAAAGTTAAGATATATACTTTTCATATTCCCTGAGCACCTGAAACTTATATGGCTGCCCCATTTAATTATGAGGTAATTAACCAAGAAAAATCTTCAAGTTCTATCATTGAGGAATCATTAGGTTAGGGAGGGTCTATAGCCCTAAAGAAGAGACCACAAAAATTTTTAAAGCTAGTGAATCAAGTAATAAAGTCATAAAGCCAAAAGTAGAAGAAGAAACGTTGACAATCTTTTCAAAGATGATTAAGTCCAGTGAATACAAAATCATGGACCAATTATCAAATACCCCGACTCAAATCTCCTTATGGGTCTTTTACTCTCTTCCAAGTCTCACAAAGAAGCCTTATTTAAAACTTTGAGGGAAGTTAAGGTGCTATAGGGAATGTTTACTAAAAAATCAGAGCACATTGTCAATTCCATTTTTGCCATTGATCGAATACCCTTTTCAATAGAAGAACTGGGAGAAGAAGGTAATTAACACACTAAACCACTTTTCATAGTGGTAAAATGTAATAACATTATTGTTTCTAGAGTCCTCATTAATAATGGGTCCTCCCTTAATCCTCTAGCTACTCTTAAATTGTTAGGTGTTGACACAGCTGACATTAAACCAAGTTTTATCATAGTGAGGGCTTTTGACCGATCAAGGAGGGAAATTGACTTGATGGTGGAGATCGACCCATAGTTATCTAGAATACCTTTCCAAGTCTTAGACATCCCAAGGTCCTTCAACTTACTCCTTGGGAGCCTTTGGATCTATGCAGCACAGGCTATTCCCTCTAAGCTCCACTTGAAAGTCAAATTCATTTTTAATGGTTAGATTATCACTGTATTAGGTGAATAAGATTACACCATTTACAAAGAAACGACCATACCCTATATAGGAGAAGAAGGCCCAAATGACCTTAGACTCTGGATCTTTGATGAGGTGTGCATGATTACTAGTTCCAAGGCATAAGCATGCAAAAAGGTGCAATTTAAAGAAGGTTAAACATGGAAGTTTGGTCTTAGATATGTCCCCGCTTTGGAAGAAAAATTTTAGATGAGATTTAAGTAAGGAAGAAGGGGTGGCAAACTGTACGATACCCCAATAAGTTTTCTACCAATCTAAATAACATTCACCCATCTAGCCAGTATTGAGACGTCGGTATCACCAAAAGAAGATAAGTCCAATAAGCTCACAAATAAGCAACAACAAGAATCAATGGGCATATCCCGTAACTCCCAATTAGTCCAAAATTGGTTCTCTTTTCCTCTAAATAGCAATAAAACTGCTTTAGAGTAATAGTGAACCATGGTTCAGTATTTGTTGAGTTTTCATGTATTTTTCATTTAATAAATGTAACCCACATAAATGAAATCAATAAGATTTCAACTCACTTCTTCTACTTATTCCTTTTTTTAAAACATTTTATCTAGATCCAATGATGAAAATCAAGGATATCTAGTACATGTAGAGGCTAAAAATGTTGATATCACCTTTAACCCTACTAGTTTAGATGATATCAATGACTATAAAGTGATTCAGGAAAACTGGCAACAATATGAATAGGGTAGGATTTCATTTGATGAGTTGATTGAAACAGTCAACCTAAGAAATGAGGATAACCTTAGGAATCTTAAGATTGGGGGCAATCTTAACAATGAATAGACAGGAAGGTTGATTGAGCTATTATCCGAGCACCTTGATGTATTCACATGGTTTTATGAAGATACGTCAGGACTTGACCCATCAATCATAGTTCATAAGCTACTTATGCAAGAAGACATCAAACCTAAGAAACAAAAATTAAGATGATTTCAGCTTGATATTTTATTGAAAATTAAGGAAGAAGTCAAGAAATTATTGGAGGTTAGGTTTATTGAAGTATTGGATTATCCTAAATGGGTAGCTAACATAGTCCTTGTAATAAATAAATGGGAAAGTTTATGTATGCGTAGATTTTCGAGATCTAAATCAAGTAACACAAAAGATAATTTCCCTTTATTCTACATAGACGTCTTGGTAGATAATATTGCTGGAAACTATCTTTTTTCATTCATGGATGGTTTTTTAAGGTATAACCAAATGAAGATGTTAGAAGAAGATAAAACTAAGACAGCCTTCATCACAACTTAGGGCACCTTTTGTTATAAGGTTATGCCCTTTGGTCTAAAAATTGCTAGGGCAATATATCAAAGAGTAATGGTTGCATTATTTCATGACATGATGCACCAAGAAATTAAGGTGTATGTTGATGACTTGATCACTAAATCCAAAAAAGGGAAGGACCATGTAGACACTTTGAAAAAGTTGTTTAAACGGTTAAAGGAATACCAATTGAAACTTAACCTAAAGAAAGTACTTTCGGAGTTATGTCTGGGAAGTTATTGGGTTTTATGGTCAGTTAAAAGGGCATCGAAGTAGATCCAGATAAGGTTAATGATGCGAGATCGGTTTGATCGGATTCCTAACTGATACGAACCACGCCAATGTGTGACGAAACCTAATACCAATACGTTCGGAATTCGTTACCTAAGATGCAAAAACACCCTCAAGTGGAAACCGCGACCCGTTGTCTATAATCGAGACAAGAACCTTGGTATAATATGAAGACGCCACAATCGAGATGAAAGACCGATTGATAAGTCGGGATGAACGCCATGAAAATAAAATCCGATAAGTTCTAAGTTAGTTCTTGAAGAACCAAGAGAGGAGTCTCTCCAAAGTGTTTTTAATGTTGTATGATCTATGTTATGTTCTAAACCCTAGGAGCTTTATACTAGGGTTTATAATTCGTAACAATAAAGCCCAAAACGACATCACTTCAATAAGTTGCGTAAAAATAACAAAAACAGAACATGAAGGCCGGCTACCCTTTACATATACCACGTACACACATACTCACATATTCTTATCCATATATATACACACTCCACACACCACATACGTACCTATACATACATACACACAACCATACCATACACCTAATTACACACATGCACATCTGCACTTTGTTATTCTTCTTTCTCCTTGAGTCTACATACAAACACACCACTAGAGCAAACATACACACATACTCTACACATGTTCCACACCACTGACATGCTTATACGCACATACTCCACTTACACCTCATACCGCCAATACATACTTACCCTCATACTCCATACACATTACACACCTCCCATATACATACTCACATACCCACACCGCATACCATCTCTTACACATATATACGTACCTACACCACATGCCATCTCATACACTTATACACATACTCCACATACACCTTATACCACCAATACATACGCACCCACATACTTCGCACACACTACATTCACCTTCCATACCCACACACACATGTTCACACACCACATATCATCTCATACTCATACATACATATTCCACCTATACCATACTCAACTTCCATACACACACACACATGTCCATACACCATACACCATCTTACACACATACATACATACCTACACACACCATACGTCTTTCATACATATACACACATATCACATACTACACACACCATCCATATACACACAAGTACCGCACACCCCACACCTTCCATGCACCTATGCACATACTCCACAATATATCCTCCTACATTCCTCACACCACCACACACACTTACATATACACACCCTTACACACCACACGCCTTCACTCACACATACATGCATCCCCACATACACACCACCCACCATCACATACACACATCCTTACACACACTATACACTCGATTCCTTCATCCCCTTCACATACACACACACGGTTGCAGCAGGATGGCTCGTCCACCTCACGCATATACAAACACATCGTTGCACCTCATAACCTTTCCTCCTTCGCTGGTTTGTCATCCACCTATGCTGGAGACCATATCAACATGTAGGCTTGGATGTTGCTGTTGTTGTTATCGTCATTATGGTCGTTGTTGCTGCTGCTATTTTTGTGGACATTGCCACTGTTGTTGTTGCTGTTGTTGTTATGGTCGTGGTTGCTGCCGCTGTTGGAGTCGTCGTTGTTGCTATTCGTCGTTGTCACTGTGGTTGTTGTTGCAGTTGCTATTAGAGTCGTCGTTGTTGTAATTGTTGTGGGATCATCATTGCTACTACTGTTGTCTTCCTCCCTTGCACACACATGCACCTACATGGTTACCATCGGGCAGCTCCTCCACCTCAGGAACATGCATACATATTCCCTTTCTTCTTCAGCTTTTGCTGCTATTGTCGTTGTGTGGCTATTGTAGTTGTCGTCATTGTTATTGCAACTGTCGGATTGTTGTTACCACTGTTGCTGTGGTTGTCGTTGTTGCTGCGGTAGTCATTGTTGTGGTTTTTTTTGTTGTTGCCGCTGTATCACTACTGTTGTTGTCCCTTGTGGTTTTCGTTGCCGTCGTCTTCATGTCGTTGTTGTTGTCGTTATAGCTGTTGTAGTTGCTGTCGTTGTTTGATCGTTGCCAATCGTAGTTTTAATAAATTGAATTCTTGTTCTTAATCCTACTACGAAGCAATAGGCAAGTGCACCTATCGTAGCGTAATATAGTGAGTAAGCACAAGGTCGTCCCTTAGAGATACACCAACTACTAGTACTAACTCCGTTCCTATTATCTAACCGCCGCTTAATAATGTTGGTTGAAACTTAATTACTCTAATCTTAAAACTAATAACTCACTAACAACAATGGTTCTGAAGATTTATCAATTAACAAAAGCAACCTAGATCTTATTCTACTCCTTCTCTATCATGTAATTCATTAGATTTCTGAAGATTGTCGTAATTGACTTCTTATACTGTCGAATTCTCTAGTCAAGTTAACTACTTTCTCAAGTATATTAACCTATCTAATCCTAGGTTTATCAAATAGGATCTCTCCTTAGTTAATAGCAACCTAGAATTGCATAATTCACATGAATTCGCATCAAAATAATCGATGTAAATAGAAGACTCTTGTTTCCTATCTCTAGAAGAACAATCAAATCTCATTAATTGCATTAGATCTAATCATATGAGCAATGTCTCAATTAACTAATATGATATCATGCATAAATTCATATTCCGGATCTATGAATCTAAGAAACAATTGAAGAGCATGCAATTAATCATAAGAAAGTCAATAACTTCGCATTAATGACCAAATCTTCATCACATGACAGAGAAGTTTCAAATAAAATCTAGATCTAGGGTCTACTCCATAAATTGGACAAAAGAAATGCAATTACTAGAAGAATAGATAAAATTCATGGTCACAACCCTTAAAGATAGAATCTTCTTCTTCGTGGGTCTTCAATCTCCCTTGGAATCGACATAATCTTCTTTCCCTTGCTGTTATGAGAGTGAGAGAAAATGAAAAATTCGTAACCCCCGTTTCTAGGGCAAACTGACGGTCTATTTATACATGTACCCTGATTGGATATATACACGAGTGGATACACAAGTAGTGTATCTCGTTCGTGTATCTCATGCTTGCTTCCAAGTGTCCTTATGTGAGTATACACGAGCAAGTACATGGGAGTGTACATTGGTCGTGTATTTGAAACATCATCGAACAGAAGAAAAACTTAGATACACAAGCAAAGTACATGGGCATGTACTTTTCTCGTGTACTTTCCAGAAATCTGCTTCAGTATACACAAGTAAAACAGCAAAGTGCATGGGCGTGTATCTCGCTTGTGTACTTTCCAGAATTCTTTCTCTTCACATGTAATGTATCCAATTCCTTCCAAACTTGCTTCGACTCTTCAAAACTCCTTCCCTTAGCTCCAAAATACTCTAGAGGATCCTGAAATTAACATTCATTCCATTAAGCATCCTTTTCTTCAACAAATCATCTAAAAATTCAACAATAAAGCACAATTTCATTACTCTAGATAAGGGTATTTTGCGACTTATGAAACTTCCCCACAGTTAAATCTTTGCTTGTCCTCAAGCAAATTAAAACATTAATCAAACTTCTCATTAATCATGATTATCGTTACCAAATAATACTACTCAAACATTAGCATTTATGAATTTTAATCTTTAAAGCTCAATGCAATCCCTCAATCTAATGAGTGTGCTTCTCACCTTATCATGAAAGTATTGTAACAAAGATACTTTATTCAAATTTCTAGGATTAATCAGAGTAAACCAAGCTTTACCCTCATCATTTAACAACGGCCTTCATGATCAAAATTAGACACAAGATCAATTAGAGCAAAAGGAAACGTGATACATTTTAACCACCATTAAAAAGTCTATAATCTTCTCAATTATCTCTCTAAGTAAAACAATCAATAATGAAAGTACATTGCATTTATGTTTCCCCTGGATTCCTCCTCCTTTTTAGTTGATCTCTTCAAAGATTTTATTTTTTTGTAATAGTTCACTAGTTTCATCCCTTTTTTTTTTTGGTTCAACTGTTTAGGATCTTGCAACCCATGTAACGAGTTTTCAGTCGATAATCCTAGGCTCGTCACCCAAGTTAACGAACGTTATCCCCTCAATTGAGGGCGTTCCTATGGGCTTAATTACTCGAGTTATAGGACCCTCTCAACTTTTGCCTTTATGGTATTTCATTTTGTTACGGTAATTTCCTCGGTCGGCTGATCCCAGGCTAGACGACCTTAGGTGACCAAGTTTTAAAGGAACCCCATCGAACCTCTATTACCTTAACTTATTATTTTGACTAGTTAGTAGCGGAGTCAAACTTCGCTCTTCTGAGGGACCAAAGCCTGCCCATACTAACCAATCCTTTATTTTTCAAGTATAACATGCTTTCATTAAATTATTACTTTAAAGAGATCTTCTAAGAAGGATCACCAAGAGAATCATTTCATTTGCCCTTTCATGAAAGATTAAATGGCTCTCAAGATCTTTGAGTTTCACAGCGATTTTATCCCATAACTTTAACTAAGTATTAATGTTCCAAAGAAGACAAAGGTGACATGCACAACACTCTTTTAGAGGAATTCATTCACTAAATGCTAAAATACTATGTAATTTGCAATCATGATTTCAAAATTCGATTATCAAGCAAAAAGAAAAAAATAGGGGAAAATTTTGAATGACTCATATAATTCAGCACAACCCTTATCAAATTTCTTTAGTATCCCCTTCCCTACACTTAGATTAAGACATTGTCCCCAATGTCTTTATCATTTAAGAATACAATGGTCTCAAAATAAGTTAGGGTCGTCAATTACACAAAGAAAATGATAGGACTTGCATTGGGTTTCCAAAATAAGGAGGAAGATAGTACAGTTGAGATACATAACCAAAGTACACGATTGTGTACCTGATTGTGTATCTACCCATCTCATACATGCACAAATTACCATAAGAACGCTCAAAATTAGGTCTTGTGGCTTTAGTATATTATCAATCTACCTTCCTGAAGGCAAAAAATGTAACTACAACACACCCAAAGCATCCTTAAACGATAAAGTTTGAATCTTGATTCTAAGAAGCTAGGTGCGATAGTTTAGTGATCATAAAAAAAAAATGGCCTAATAACTTGGTTTCTAAAAAGAAGATTAGGAAAGAAACACAACAACATTATTCAAGAAACCCACAAAATCAAAGTCCTAAATATTCATGTTCAAACCCTAACTGTCGATTCACTTGTTTGGCAGGCACTCATGACATCAATCATACATGCATTCACATGAGTTCAAAATGTCTATCGATCTATCAACAATCAACTTCCAAAATGTGAAATCACTCATCATACCACCATCATAGATGCAAGCATGTATGGTAGTCGTAAAAGAAAACCGAGCAACAACCGTATTGCAATAAGTATTGAAGAAGAAGAAGAGAAAACTTACTTACCTTAAGTCCTTGAAATGGAAGAAATTTATGGTGTGGAAAGAACAACCACGGTATGGAGGAGTAGAGTGGGAGTGAGTGGGTCAAATACACGAATGGAGAATGGGTTGTGTAAATGGCAGAGTGAAGTGAGGAGTCCTTTTATAGTACGAGCAGAAAAAATAGATACACGACCAAGTACATAGTCGTGTACTTTGGATTCCTTTCTGTGGGTTAGATACACGAGCGTGTACCTTGTTCGTGTATCATGGAAGAGCAATCTGTGGGTCAGATACACGATCAGGTACACGAGCGTGTACCTTGTTCATGTATCGTGGGAGAGCATTCTGTGGGTTAGATACATGACCAGGTACACAAGTGTGTACCTTGTTTGTGTATCGTGGGAGAGCATTCTGTGGGTTAGTTACACGACCAGGTACACGAGTGTGTACCTTGTTCGTGTATCGAATTGTGCCTTCTGTGGGTCAGATACACGACCAGGTACACGAGCGTGTACCTTATTCGTGTATCTCTGATATGCACACAATGAGCATATTTTGAAGTGCACGGGAGGGCACACCATGACGTATTCCCCTTCTGTATTGCAAAGTCAATTTAGACACCCTCTGGCATGTGTGAAAAACTGGATACACCACTAGTGTACCCGGTTGTGCAGATTAAAGTACATACGTGTCATCACTTTATCTTGCATTCCCTTGAAAAGGTCTCCCATCCTGAATTTCCCCACACTTAGAGCTTAAAAGAAGCTCTATTAAGGTGACTTTCATAGAATCCAAACTTGGTTAGCCCCTCTGTAGCTTGCTGTCTTGCAAAAGTTACTCCAAAATAACGGATGATAATAATAAAAAAAAAACTTACCTAAGCAACATGGGTTGCCTCCCAAGAAGCGCTGTTGTTTAACGTCGTTAGCTCGACGTAATGAACCGGTGGAGCTCAAATGGAGATGAGAATGAGGTTTAACTCCTCCTTTTCTTCCAAAACTGTTTTGTCCCCAAAGTCTTAAGCCTTTGGCCATTCACCTTGAAAATGCCTTGGAGATTTTATAACCCAAAACAATACCTTCTTTTGCCATAAAATGACACTTCTCCAATTTTAGGACCAGGTTAGTATCTTCACAACGTTGCAACACTAACTTAAGATGGTGTAGACACTCATCAAAAGAATTCCCGAAAACAAAAAAAATCATCCATGTATACTTCCATCTTGTCTCCTACCATACCCTCAAAAAATAGCCATCATGCATCGCTGAAAGGTGGCTGGAGCGTTGCATAATCCGAAAGGCATTTTCACTATGACCTCTTCATTTCCCATTCTCAACACTAACTTCCCATCCCCAACATCAATTATGGCTCTAGCAGTAGCCAAGAATGGCCTCCCCAATATAAGAGGGACCTCCACATCTGCTTCCATGTCAAGGATGACGAAATCCGCCGGGAAGATGAAGTCCTGCACCTTCACTAATACATCTTCAACTACTCCTCTTGGGAATTTGACTGATCAATCGGCTAATTGAAGACTGATTTTGGTCAGTTTCGGCTCTCCAATACCCAATTTCTAGAACATCTTGTATGGCATCAAATTAATGCTGGCTCCCAAATCAGCCAATGCCCGTTCTTCAGATAAATTCCCTATCAAGCAAGGGATGGTAAAGCTCCTAGGATCTTTTAACTTCTTTGGGAGTTTGTTCTGAATTACCGCAGAGCATTCTCCTCCTAAAGTTACAGTGGAGAACTCTTCAAGCTTCCTTTTGTTCAATAGCAACTCTTTCAAAAATTTTGCATATTGTGGCATTTGTGATAATGCCTCAACCAGTGGAAGGTTGATATGCAATTGCTTGAATATCTCTAAAAATCTACCATAGTGCTCATCTGTTCTGTCCTTCTTGAGTCGTGCTGGGTAAGGAACATTGGGCTTATATTATGGGATTAATGCAGGTGATGATTTCTCTTTAGGTGATTTTTCTGAATGCTTTCCCCCTTCTTTGAGAACTACTTGTTCTTTTGCTGGTTCAGTCATCCGACTCTCTTCTTCTTGAACCTTTGGTTGTAGTTCCTTAGCACTTCGTAATGTGACAGCCTTAACATGTTCTCTAGGGTTAGTTTTTGTGTTTCCCGGTAGTGAACCTTGAGATCTCTTGACAGAAGCTTAGCTATCTGACCGACCTGGTTTTCAAGCTTGTGTATTGATGCCTCATGATTCCTCAGAGCTGAGTCTTGATTTTTCAGAATCAAATCTAAGGACTTCTGTCTGTCTTCTGAATCCTTGATGAATTTTGTGAGGAGATCTTCAAGTGGCGGTTTGGAACTCTGGACCAGTGGCCTCTGATAACCTGGTGGAGGATTTGAATTGCCCTTCTGAATATTACTGTTTTTAGTCCAAGAAAAATTTAGGTGATTTCTCCATCCTAGGTTATAAGTATTGCTGTATGGATTGTTCTGGGGCCGAATTGGGTTTCCCAAATAATCCACTTGCTCTGTTTACCCTTCCTCACCACCTGAGGGTTCCACAATAGCCAACTGATGTTGTAAGACAGCCAACCCGTCGATCTTTCTAGATAAAGCCTCAACTTTGGACATGATAGAAGTAACCACATCCACTTCAAGAATGCCTGCCACCTTCTTTTCTCTGCCCCTGCCATGTGACCATTCATAATTATTTGCAGCCATGTCTTCAAAAAGAGTCAAACTTTCTTTAGGAGTTTTATGGTTCAAGGTGCCACCAGCTGTGGCATCTACTGTTTGTCTCGTTTGATAGTTCAACCTATTATAAAATATCTGAACTTGAAGCCACTCTGGGATCCCATGGTGTGGGCATTTCCACATTGAGTCCTTGAATCTCTCCTAGGTTTCATACAACGTCTCCATGTCATACTGATGATAAGATTGAATCTCAGCTTGAAGTTTAGCGGTCTTTGAAGGAGGGAAGAATTTGTCCATAAACTTCTTAATCAGACCTTGCCATGTAGTAATGGAGTTCCTCGGTAAAGAATTCAGCCACTGCTTAGCCTTGCCTTTCAAAGAGAATGGGAAGAGCCTGAGGCGGATCGCATCATCACTAACTCCATTAAATTTGAAGGTATCGCATATCTCCAGAAAGAGTTGGATATGCGCATTTGGATCTTCATCCTGTAAACCATCAAATTGAGTATATTGCTGCACCATCTGAATCACGGCAGGCTTAAGTTCAAAATTATTTGCCTCCACTCGAGGACGGACTATGCTAGAGCTAACGCCTATCAAGTTTGGCCTGGCAAAATCAGAATTGGTTCTAGGTGGCTCATTAACTTGGCCATCTCTATTATCAACCAGTTGATGATTCGGGGGATCCACAACAACATTTCCTTGATTCAGCTCTTGAGCACAATTATTGACTTGATCAGCCATTTCTTCCTTCAGTGATTCTCCTTGAATACCAAATGATGTTGACTCAGTCGAGTGTTGCTTTTTCTGATAACGAAGAATAATTTTCTCTGGCTCAAGATTAAAAATAGCAAGTTCCTTGGAGCGACTTCTGGTCATGCACTGTAAACGTAATACAAATCAATTATGAGCTCCAAATTCTCAGGAAGAAAAGGAAAAAAAAAGATAAGAAAGAAATAAATTGGTTAAATTAATAAGTAAAAAGTGTTTCTAATATTGGCGTATCCCTGGCAACTGCGCTAAAAACTTGACCGTTGCCAATCGTAGTTTTAATAAATTGAATTCTTGTTCTTAATCTTACTACGAAGCAATAGGCAAGTGCACCTATCGTAGCGTAATATAGCGAGTAAGCACAAGGTCGGCCCTCAGAGATACACCAACTACTAGTACTAACTCCGTTCCTATTATCTAACCGTCACTTAATAATGTTGGTTGAAACTTAATTACTCTAATCTTAAAAATAATAACTCACTAACAACAATGGTTCTGAAGATTTATCAATTAACAAAAGCAACCTAGATCTTATTCTACTCCTCTTCTATCATGTAATTCATTAGAGTTCTGAAGATTGTCGTAATTGACTTCTTATACTGTCGAATTCTCTAGTCAAGTTAACTACTTTCTCAAGTATATTAACCTATCTAATCCTAGGTTTATCAAATAGGATCTCTCCTTAGTTAATAGCAACCTAGAATTGCATAAAGGACATGAATTTGCATCAAAATAATCGATATAAACAGAAGACTCTTGTTTCCTATCTCTAGAAGAATAATCAAATCTCATTAATTGCATTAGATCTAATCATATGAGCAATTTCTCAATTAACTAATATGATATCATGCATAAATTCATATTCCGGATCTATGAATCTAAGAAACAATTGAAGAGCATGCAATTAATCATAAGAAAGTCAACAACTTCGCATTAATGACCAAATCTTCATCACATGACAGAGAAGTTTCAAATAAAATCTAGATCTAGGGTCTACTCCTCCATAAATTGGACAAAAGAAATGCAATTACTAGAAGAATAGATACAATTCATGGTCACAACCCTTAAAGATAGAATCTTCTTCTTCGTGGGTCTTCAATCTCCCTTGGAATCGACAGAATCTTCTTTCCCTTGCTGTTATGAGAGTGAGAGAAAATGAAAAATTCGTAACCCCCATTTCTAGGGCAAACTGACGGTCTATTTATACATGTACCCCGATTGGATATATACACGAGCGGATACACAAGTAGTGTATCTCGTTCGTATATCTCATGCTTGCTTCCAAGTGTCCTTATGTGAGTATACACGAGCAAGTACATGGGAGTGTACATTGGTCGTGTATTTGAAACATCATCAAACATAAGCAAAACTTAGATACACAAGCAAAGTACATGGGCGTGTACTTTTCTCGTGTACTTTCCAGAAATCTGCTTCAGTATACACAAGTAAAATAGCAAAGTGCATGGGCGTGTATCTCGCTTGTGTACTTTCTAGAATTCTTTCTCTTCACATGTAATGTATCCAATTCCTTCCAAACTTGCTCCGACTGTTCAAAACTCCTTCCCTTAGCTCCAAAATACTCTAGAGGATCTTGAAATTAACACATTCATTCCATTAAGCATCCTTTTCTTCAACAAATCATCTAAAAATTCAACAATAAAGCACAATTTCATTACTCTAGATAAGGGTATTTTGTGACTTATCATTGTTACAGCTGTGGTTGCCGTTGGGGTTGCTGCCATCGTGGTTATCATTTGAGTAGTCATTGTCTTCTCCAAGTTGTTTATTGTCATCATGGTTGCCGTTGTCGTTGGAAGCACATGATCGCACACGCCGATGTCCCAACCTCTACGTGCGGCTTCCTCTTCTAACTCGATGATGAAAATCTTAAGGGAAGGAAAAGAGATTTAGGACGCGGGGCAGGGGAGGGAGACACTATATAGGAGAAAATGAAGAAGAAGAAAAGAAAAGGAAGAAGAGTGAAGGAGACATACGAGAGGGAAGAAGAAGAAGAAAAGAAAAGGAAGGGAACAGGGGGGGGGGGGGGGGGGGGGGGGGGGGGGGGGGGGGGATGGCAGGACGGATGACGCGTTCAGCATTGTTGCTACAGTTGCTGTGTGTCACGTCTGGTCTAATCGGCTATCTTCTCTTCTATTTTTTTTTTTGCTAGGTGTATTTATATATATATCATATATATATTTATATTATATTATATTTTGTATTGTAATATCTCTATTTTAATATTTTGCTCGCGTACAAAAATATCTTTGAATTTTATATTTTTAGCATTTTATTACGAAAGATTATGTCTGAGTTAATTTGATTATTCCGAATATAAATATGTACTCTAAATTTTCATTTAAAATTTCTAGATCTATAATTTAAATTAATTTCATTATTTAACCTAATGTTGTTTGAAAATTATGTTTCGGAGAATTTATTCCTCTCATTATCTCGACCTAGAAGTATTTATTATTCTATTTATTTTTTGTAAATGTTCATATAGCTTTTCGAAATTTTTAAGACTTTACATGTACTCTTGGTTTGCCTTATATACTTAAACATGAGAGAAGTTGTGAGGAATAAAACAATGATAAATAATTATAACTCTTCAAATACTCCATCATGGTTTCACTTTTTTTGAAAATAATTTTTTATTTGCCATTTCAAGTTAAAGTCCCGAACAATAGGAGTGGAGATAAATTTGAGCAAAAATAAATTAGAATGGTTGGAACTCTGGAATGAAAATGAATCTCATACAAGCATAGTTCATCCAATGAAGAAAGAGTTGATTCAAGAGGGAGGCAAGTGAATAGTGTTTTTAAACTTTGAGAAGAGGGTTCATTGTTTAGCTGCTATCTACAAAACCAGGTAAGATCTTTCATTATTAAAATACAACATGCATGAGTAGTAAAATAGTTAGCCCGTAGGGGCACTATTTTAAAAGTCATCATTTCTTAGGATTGCCAATCTATAATAGATGCTTTCCCACGTAAGTTAGTCAGCCTACATGGGCACTATTCTAAAAATTATCATTTCTTAGGATTGTTAGTCTAGCATAGATGCTTTCCTATATAAGTTAGTCAGCCCACATGGACACTATTCTTAAGATTGCTAGTTTGTAATAGATGTTTTTCTCATGCAAGTTAATCAGCTCACAGGGGCACTATTTGTAAAAATCATCATTTCTTAGGATTGCTAGTTTGTAATAGACGCTTTCCTATGTAAGTTAGTCTACCCATAGGGACACTAATATAAAATTCATCATTTGTTAGGATTGCTAGTCTGTAATAGACATTTTCTAATGTAAGTTAGTCGGCCTACAAGAGGACTATTCTAAAATTTATCATTTTTTAGGATTGCTAGTCTATAATAAACATTTTCTCATGTAAGTTAGTCAGCCTACATGGGCACTATTCTAAAATTCATTATTTCTTAGGATTGCTAGTTTGTAATAGACACTTTCCCATACAAGTTAGTTAGCCTATAAGGGCACTATTTTTAGGATTGCTAGTTTGTAATAGATGCTTTCCTATGCAAGATAGTCAGCCTATAGAGGCACTATCCTTAGAATTGCTAGTCTGTAATAGATGCTCTCCCATGCAAATTAGTTAACCCATAGGAGCACTATTCTAAAACTCATCTTTTCTTTGCTAGTTCATAATGGATGTTCTCCCATTAAAATTAGTCAGCCCATAGGGGCACTATTCTAAAAATCATTGCTTAGGGTTGCTAGTTTGTAAAAATGTTTCCTAGTATAGGATGTCAATCCATAAGGCACCATCCTAAACATCTCTTACCAGTTCAGTAAAATATTTATTACATTTGGTTAAATAGCTTATCAAGGTACACTTTTAGACAAAAATAGTGTGTCTGCTTGGTCTTTGTAATAAAGTTTTCCTCAAACTTCATTATAAAGAGGGGCAACTATAGACACACCATTTTTTCCCCCTCTTTATTTTTTTTTAAAAAGAAACAAATACAATTTGTTTATATAACAAAACTAAGGCACAGGCCAACGGCTAAACGAAAGACATAAGCGCACAATAATCTTTGGTTTCAGGTTTGAATCACAATAGGCATGCTTTGCAAATTTTTTTCCACTTGAAAACGTATGTTGAACATACGTTTTCTTCTTCCAATGAACAATTAAGAAAATGTGTGTTCAAAACACATTTTCTCCATCCATCGAATAGTTAAGAAAATGTGTTTTGAACACACGTTTTTATTGTTCATCATCTTCTTCCTCTAGTTGCAATTTGCTCATTTTTCCTTCTTGGATGGCCACTTTCAAAGAATTTTTTTACCCTTTTTTCTTCATGATTTCACTAAATCATTGGCAAAATGAAGATTACATTCCCTATTATGCATCCAAGCCAAAAATCACTCTAAATACACTTAATTAATTAGCTAAAATCAGCATAGAAAATAGGACAAAATCATTTCGCGTAAATATCGTTCTTGCACATCTAGCTCAATTTAGATAAAATCGAAGCTTCCATGAAGATTTTTAGCAAAGGACGGATCATTAAGAACACAATTTGACTAGTCTTTCACGGCCAAAATGCATTGAATTTGAAATCATAAATATCAGGACCCATTAATTCAAAAAATCAAATTCATTTCAAATATCCACCTTCTATGCTTAATTCGACCTTAATCAGTATAAATAGGGCCCTCAATTTTTCATCCAGGAGATGAATTGATAGAAAATCATCTCTATTTCAAAGCTTTTCAACCATTTCTCTCTCTAACCTCGTTTTTCCTCTCTTTAGGAATTAGCTTCCGTAAGCCACTTCTAGGGAAAACCATCGCCTCCATTAGTTTCCCCATCACCATAAAGCATAGGAAGTACCTTTTTTTGGTCTAGAAGTATTGAGGAAAGCTTAAATCCTGACACTAAGTAGCTCTACCATCAGCCACCTCTCCAACCGCTGTCCTTCATCGGATCTAGTCATACCGAGTAGGTAATTCGGCACATCATCATTTGCCAAGCCGTTTCGACACTCTTAGTAGGTCGAAACTATTGCAAGAAGCTATCACCAGAAGCCACCGTCCCAACTCCAATCTACAGTTCTAGCTAGGTTCCTTTTTTTTTTTTTCTTTTTTGTCATTTTTATTAAAAAAATTTGTTACTTTTTTACATTTTAGAATTTTCAAAAAGAAAGTAGCAATAATAATAATAATATTTTTTAAGTTATATTTTTTTTTCTTTTAATAAAAAATTTAAATATATATATGTATATTTATTTATTTATCTTTTCCTTACATTTTAGAAATAATTTAAAAACAAAAATATATTATTATTAGAATATATATATATATATTTATCTTTTTCTTACATTTCAAAAATAAAAACATATATATATTTATAATAATAATAATAATTTTTTTAAAAAAGATTTTTTTCATTTAGTATAAATGTTTTAAGGAATAAATAAATTTTAGTCTCTATAATAAATATTTTATAAAAAAATTTTATAAACTATGATTAGTCTAATCCCAAATAACAGGTATGTAGGTACCTACGGGGCGACCTCAATAATTTTTCTTTTGAAAATTTTAATAAAATAATATAAAATAAAATTTAATTTTGGAAATTTTAAAGTGGTAACCATAGTGTTTTAAAAGATAGCCCCTGAGCTTAGAATATCTAGTTTTTCTTTTCAAAAAATACATTTTTTTTTATTAGTAGCCAAGTTAGAATTGATACTACTCTATTAATTCTAGGTTGATATTTTTCTCAATTATAATTGGGTGGTGACTCCCTTTTTAAAAGTAAAATTTTATTTATTTATTTATTTATTTTAATCTTAGTTGAGGATTTACATTAAACGAGCATAGAGTTTAGTGTAAATCAAATTAGGAAAAAAGAGAAAGGTTTAGTGTCAATCAGATTAGGAAAAAAGAGAAAAATTTTAGGCTCGACATTAGGGATCTACCACTACGGACCCCTAGGCTAAGCCGCGCACAAGCAACATACACATTTTGGTCATATAACATTTAAATTTATTAAATGAACTTTGCTATCAAGCGCAATCAACAGACAAGGTAAACACATACCTAGAGAAATGTTCTCACTATAGTCTCTTGTGTTGCTAGGAAAGGGATATAAACTTGTTCAAGTATAAAGGACTAAATTCAGTCCTATTCTACAATTAATCTAGGTTTACTAATTGGTTAATTTCATATCCTAATTGCTGAATTCCCTTCCCCAATGTCTTGTTGTAGTTAATTCGTAATTTAGAATTGTAACACATTGAAGTATAGTCGAATGGAAAGTGTTCAAGAATAATGCGATCATATAAGAGACCGTGTAGAGGAACACAAGCTAGAGTGTGGCCATGCTAATGGCCGTGTATCTTTCTATGTAAAACGTCATGTTAGATCTATCCTTCTAATTATGCTAGATCTATTATAATATAGAATCTCTCGATCTCTATGTAAGAAATGAAACATCAACTAATCTGCTAGTAATATTAAATTGAAAGCAATAAAAAAACACATAATTGAATCATAAGAATAATAAATAATCTATTGAATAATAAATCAGATAAATTGCATATTCATTCTAAGGCTCATTATACTTGTGTACTAAGGAAATTTTACGCTAGCAACATATTAAATCTAAAAGTAGAAATATAAAAAGAGTACACAAAGAAAAGCATTAAAACTAAAAACAAAAACTTTGTAATACTCTCCTAATCTTCTATTCTAATAGTCTATTTTGATCTATCTTCTTTCTATAGTGATTTCGTCACTTTATATAGACATCAAACTCAACACAGCCACTATACAGTTGTGCCAATTGCCATGTTCCAATATGTGCAATTCTTGCCCTCAACATACCCACCAACATGTGCGTGTTCATGCTCGTGTCAGTCTTACATGGGTTGTTACACACCTCTTTTGCATAGGTTTTTTGCTCTTTAGACATGGTTGCTTTTGCACGGCTAGACATGACCATGTTCTTCCATGTGTTGGACTTCCAATCTTGTAAATTTGATTTTTTTTCTTTAACTTTCATATAATTCTTCTATTAAATCATACATTACATTTCAAGGCTTTGAAATCAAAATATAGATTTATTAAGTACAATATTCATACAAAATGTAAAAGAATTAAATAAAAGGTTATTATAATTGTTATAAATAATAAGTATTTTATGACCCATGTAAACACCCCATTTTTGCCCTAGGAATGAGTAATAATCAATAATAATCGATTTTTAATTTTTTTCAATTTTTCCCAATTTTTCTAATTTAGCAAAAATAATGGAAAATATTCAAAAAATAAAAATAAATAGGAAAACACATCAATTTTGAAAAATGATTTCAGAAATAGTAATAATAAGGGATGAATAATTTTTATAAATTTTTGACATTTCAAAAAAATAAAAAAAATCGCATTGCATATATACAATTTGCGATATAAAGAAAATCGGGAAATTGGGCTAGCTCAGCTGGTTCGTGCGTGCGCATAGGGAACGTGTGGAGGTTGGAGGTCGCGAGTTCGAATCTTCCCCCGAGCATTCGATGCAACTTTTTTGCCTTTTGCCTGGAGCTGCCATGTGGCAGCGTATGATTGGCCGAGGGAAGTCACGCGTGTCGTGCGTGATCGTCTTCTTCACCCGGACAGACGCTAGAAGAAGCCAAAGCAAGTCCGACGAAGGTGGAATCGATCATTTTTTTCAAAATCTTCTAGATTATTGTCAAGATAAAGCCGAATCCATAAGATAAATCAAAGAAAAACAAGAGATCAACATCAAATCGCCGAGATAAAATCAAATCTAAAAACGGAAGAAATTCGGATTTATCCAAATCGGCCGATTTGAGCTCATCCAAGAGCGTTTTCGGATGCCTATAAATAGAGGAGGAGTAGAGAAAGCCAGAACACGAATCACAATTGAGAGAAAGTGAGGAAAGAGTGCAAATCGGAGAGCATCGGAGAAGAACCCAAACCCGCGAGCACCGACCGGAGTTGAACCACCACTAGGAGGCGACCTGGGAGTGAACCACCGCCACCATTGAATTCAACACCCTTGAGAAGCTAGGATTCGACACCTCACCCGCGACAAAAGACCGCCAGAACGCCGTGAACGAGCATCCTCCGCCGCCGTGTCTGACCGGTCCGACCCGATCCGCTTCGACCCGACCGACCCGACCTGCGCACCGACCCGGATCCAGGTAAGTCGGATTTTCCGGATTTTCTATTTTTTTTTGAATATTTATTTATTTATTTGTATTTTTTTATTTATTATTTTGGTAAATTGTTCATTAATTTGTTGGTTATTTATTTATTTATTTAGTTATTTTTATTTTCAATAAATAGGAAAATGATAGAAAATAGATTTTTCTAGGATTTAATAATGTAGAAAATAAATAACATAAAGAAAAATAATAAATAACAAAAAGAAAAGAAATAATAATAATAAAATATAGAAAAATAATAAAAATATTAGGAAAATAATTAATAAAATTTTAGATCTCAAAATAGGGTAGACAATAACTTAGGATAAATTTTTTTAACAAAAATTCAAAAATTATAAAAAATAAAAAATAAAAAATCAATAAAAATAACAAAAATAAATAAATGATAAAAATAAAAAAAATCATGAAGAGTCATAAAAATTAATAAAAATTCAAAAAATGAGTTTTATCACTTAGAAAAATCATTTTCTTCAAAATAAATCCAAAAATTGATGTTTTCCCTAAAAATCATTTTCAAAAATCAGATTAAAGCTCAGGCTTAGATTTTTTAGAAAAAAATCCCAAAAATGATAAAAACATAAATCGAAAGAGATTTCAAAAACTAAAATTCACAAACAAACTTAAAGTTTTCAGAAAAGCGAACTACGGCTTGTTTGATCCTGAGTAGCAGGTATGTAGGCACCCATTCGGGTCAACCCATAAAAATGAATGAAAAATCATTTTCTTGAAATAATTAAAAAACATAATAAAAAGTAACAGAAACACAATGAAACACATTTCTAAATATGAACAATTTTAGGAGATTAGGTGGTAACCGTAAAGGTTTTAATAGGTTAGCCTCCGGACTTAGAAACTCTGGTTTTCCCTTTTCCTCTTTCTAAAAAACGAGAAGAGGAAATAACGACGACTAGTGGTCCAAATTAAGACTAATCCGCTCCTTTAGTCTTAATTCAATATTTCCCAACAACAGTTGGGTGGCGACTCCAAAAATCAAACGAAATTCCTAACTCAAGTCAAGGATCTACATTAGATGAGCATAGGGTTTAGTCTAGATCGGATTAGGAATGGGAATGCAAAAAAATTAGACTCGACAGGATGGCGACTCCACTAGAGACCCATGCCGGTAGGCTAACCCACCTGAATCTTCGAATTGTTCTCTTTAAATGTGCTTCAATTATTATTCTGTTACTAACTTTTCAGGAATTAGTTAGATTCCAGTTTCTTTGCTATAGGGGTTTTGCATGCATACATATGTTTGTGTGAGTAGATGCGGTCGAACCCGGACCGTCCTAGAAACCTAAGACGGGGAGCCATTGTGTAGGTTTCGGGCGAAGTAAGTTGATTCATCGTTCGGGACCGATTAGGCTACCCACCCTATGCTTCGATATGGCCTGAGATCCATTTCTTCGAGAATGCGGGAGGCCATAGAGCTCGGGAACCAGTTAGATCCAACCTACTTGCATGCATAACATGATAAGGGGTTGACAATTGGATGACAATGTAATGGTTTGTTATTTTGTCCTTGGAGTTCAGGACCATTTCCCTGTAATGTTTTCATAGCTCTGTTTGTAACTAGGCTATTTCTTATTGTAAATAGATGGCCAGCAGCGCAGTCGACCGCCTCCTTCGCAAAGAAATTCGGGTGTACAAACCTTTGGACCCAAAATTGGTACTGGACCATTGGTTTACCTTATACAACCCAGAGGAGCAGGCCTTCATTCAGCGAAAGATCGGCCCCATCCTCTCACTGACAAAGATAGAGGTGAATTTGCCTTTAGTCCAGGCCATGCTCCAATTATGGGAAATCGAGCCCGCTGCTTTCTTTATCGGGCCGCATGAGATCACCCCTACCCTAGAGGAGTACACCCAGTTGCTATAGGCTCCAGCGCTAACCGATCAAATCTATATGCCAGACCTCGAGGCCGGGCCAGCCAGTACCTTCAGCAAATTACTAGACATCCGTAAAATAGCAGTCAACAAAGCCCTAGCAAACTGTAATGGATATTGCATACGGATGGATGATTTGGAAGGCTGGTTCATCGCCCGAGAGGACAATGGGGATATAAAGGACATCCTGTGTGGGGACCCCAAGACTTACAGACAGAGAAGGGTGAATGCTTTCATCTTGACAGCTTTCGTCACCATACTGTTCACCACCGGGACCTTCTATATTCACTACCGGGTTGCAGAGCTGGTAACCCAATTCCTGGAGGGAAGATCTTACATCCCGGCTCTATTGGCTGAACATATCCGGAACTTAAATTTCCTCAAGAAGAAAGGCCATGGGATCCTCTGCTTAAGCCTCAACCTTCTGCTGATATGGTTCGTAAGCCACCTTAAGTGCTTCGGACTGAACATGGTCCGAAAAGCCTTAGCCCGGTAGGTGGATCTTGTGGATTCATGTATAGAAAAGGTGAAGCTGCCCGACGACCTTACCAGCCATAGTTGGGTAGAGCTGCTTAGGAGCTTCAGTGCCGAGGATATTCTGTGGACAACCAGGTGGAGTTGCTGTAACAAAATCATCTTGACCTGCAGAAACCTCCAAGCAGTACCTTTAATCGGAATCAACGGATGTATTGGATATCACCCCAACTCAGTGGTCCGCCAGTTTGGTACCATCCAGGATATAGTTTATCGGCCCTCGCTGGGAGCAGTCACCTTTGAGTATCAAGATCCGAACCTGTTGGTAGCCGATAAATTTGTTAAGCTGGCAAAGGTTAAGGCACTTTGGGAAGCCAGAATTGAAAGCTCGAATGTGGACCTTGGGGAATTAGATGACGAAGTGGGAAAACACCGAGCCACCAGAGAGTTTGTAATTCGCCAGCTATACCAGACAGGGGAAAGAGCATATCGGGTTCCAGACGTCACCCAACCAAGACCAAACAAGATCAATCCAGAGACAGAAGTATACCTAGAACAGGTCAAGGCCCGAATGGAGGTATACTTTGAAGTTGCAGATCATAAGAAAGGCATCCGGAAGGGACGCTTCAAGGAATCCGACCATAGGAACAAGGCCTTAGAAGCACAATTGGAGAAATGCCAAGTCAAAGTCAAGGAATTGGAAGCCGTCATCAGTGGGAAGTCTGAGCCTCCACAACAGAAGACTAAAAGAACTAGGAAGTAGATCTTTATTTGTAATATTTCATTTTGAACTCCAGAATTTTTAGTATTAATAAAAGTGAAGTTTCAATATTACATTGTCAATCAGTTGTCAACCCTTTTTACTTTTAGCATCCGCGTGACACATGCATATCATTCGCGCATTCATTACACTAAAATAAAAAAAAATGCGGATCCAGGTATCAAAATAGCTTCCAAGCAACCGAACCCTCCTAGAAGCCCAGTTCTCACGCGCTCAAGAACAAGAATGGCCAACAGTAGCGACAACCGCAACAACGCCAATGCTGAAGCTGCCTTGGACTCTAGGATCATGTCCCTAGAACAAACAGTCCAACAACTAGCTGCCCAAGTTCAACTCTTAACTGAAAGCATCGGCCTCCTGCGCAACACTTAGCTAACCCAGGAAGAGTATTCAGGGGCCAGAAAGGGGAAAGCAGTGGAGGGACAGCCTTCGGAATATGAAGAGATCAATTCCCACCTTAACCCGGCCTTTGAATATGAGCTAAAGGTCAACCAGGGCCCGACCTTTGATGACCTGAAAAAGGAGATGGAAGAGAGGCAGAAGGAGATGGAGAAGTGACTCTTCCAGCAGCTCCATGACAAGATGAAAAGCATTGAAGGCCCTGATGGTTTTGAACAGGCCGGAATCACCAATCTGCCAGCATACAGGGAAGAGATATACCCTGAAAAGTTCAAGACCCCAGAGTTTGAAAAGTATGATGGGACCGGCTGCCCCAAAATGCATACCAGGCTATATGCCCGGAAAATGAGCAAGTATGCTCAATACGACCAGCTCATGCTCCAGACATTCCAAGACAGCCTCACAGGCCCTGCATTGGTCTGGTATGCCCGCCTGGACTTCAACATTGTCAACACTTGGGAGAAGCTAGCCCAGGCATTTTATGATCAATATAAGTTCAATATTGAAGTCGCCCCATTGTATCGACCTGAGGAGTCTCCGAAAAAGACATGCTGAGCCATTCAAGGAGTATGCTCAGCGCTAGAGGGCCTAGGCCGCCAGGGTAGCCATCCCGATATCTGAGAAGGAATTGACATCCATATTTGTCAATACCCTGGACAAGACCTATTTTTCAAACCTGGTAGGCCAGACCTCATCCAGTTTTGCAGAGGTAGTGGCTGCGGGGTGCAGGATTGACAATGCCATCACCACCGATAGACTCCAAACAATGGAGCCTCTTAGGGTCACACCGACACAAAGGCCTGTAGGAGGAAACAGAGCTAAAGAGTCCACTGTCAGCATAGTCCACTCCGGTAAGGCAGAAAAATCTGGGACTCGTGTGACATTCCAGACCCTGAGTACCTCAGTCCAACAACCCATGACGGGTCATAATCAGGCCGCCAGGATCCCAAGGCAGTTCACTCCAATCCCCATACCACTCAGTCAGGTCTTCACTCGGCTGAGGGCAGACAACTTGATTAGTTTCGAGATCCCCAACGACCGGTACAAGCCCAAGAACTTCGACTCAAACCTCAAGTGTGACTACCACATGGGTCAGGAGGGGCATTACACAGATAGGTGCTAGAGGCTCCGGCACAAAATCCAAGACTTGATTGATGCAAGAATCATACAATTGGATTTCGTGAATGCCCTAGCACCCAATGTCAACACCAACCCACTGCCCAATCACAAGCCCACCATCAACATGATCACATCAGAGGAGTCGGCTCCCAAAGAAGCCCCTAAAAAGAATTCAACTGAGCAACAGAAGAAGCAATCCCACCACGCTCCAGAAGAAACTCCAAAAGCACACATTAAGAGAAGATGGTTAGCCGGAGACCCAACGGTTGGCACTTTGGGAGAATCACACGGGAGATTTTAGTATTTGGTAAACTATTCTTATACCCCGACTGAGCAAGGGCTACCTAGTGGATGGGGACCAGAATTTGAGAAAGAAGACAACCCGTCAAAGGAAGAGGGGAAGACTATCAACATGATCAATTCTCATCCGAAGCCCAGGGTTGTACAGTGCTATGAGGGACAATCAACTGAGGTGCAAATCCCAAGGAAAAGATATGTATTCAATGTCTCGATACCGGCAGAGAATTACAAGGCTGCACCGTTCGACTATCGGGCCCTCGAACAAGAGCGGCCTCCTATGGTGGGAGGCATCACCCGCTCTAGGAGATTATATGATCCAAAGTATAAAGGCCCGACTGAAGAGCCTAACATGGAAAAAGGGGAAGAAGAGGAAGAGGGTCTTGCTGCATTCACGAAGATGGTTAAGGCCAGCGAATGCAAGATCATGGAACAATTAAATAAGGTTCCAGCGCAGATATCACTCATGGGCCTTCTCACAACATCCGAGCCTCATAGGGAAGCACTCTTTAAAGTGTTGAAAAAGATTTAGGTCCCAGAAGGTATCGCTACAGACAAATTAGGTCACGTGGCGGACTCCATCTTCGCAATGGATCAAATATCCTTCTCTCCAGAAGAGCTAGGAGAAGAGGGGGACCAACATACAAACCACTGTTCATAGTGGTCAGGTGCAACGACACCATTGTCTCCCGGGTACTTATCGATAATGGATCATCTCTCAACGTTTGCCCATTGGCGACACTCGACTTATCGGGGGTCGATCCAAGCAACATAAAACCTAGCTCCACAGTGGTCAGAGCCTTCGATGGGTCAAAAAGAGACATAGTGGGGGAGGTAAACCTGCCAGTGGAAATTGGTCCACAAGTATTCCACATCGCTTTCCAGGTCCTCGACATCCCAAGGTCTTTCAACCTACTTTTGGGACGACCCTGAATACATGCTGCTGGAGCCATCCCCTCTATTCTCCACCAAAAGGTCAAATTCATCGCAAACGGGCAGATAGTTACAGTATTGGGCGAACAGATTACGCCATATACAAAGAGATTGCCATACCTTATATTGGGGAAGAGGGATCAGAAGACCTAGGGCTGCAGATCTTCAATGAAGTGAACATGGTAACCAGCAAGGAGGGCCATCAGTTTAAAGAGGGGCAGCATGGGACGTTTGGACTAGGGTACATTCCTACGGCCGCAGAAGAAGCGCAAACAAAAGGTGTCAAAGGCAGAATAAGGAAGCTGATCGACACCTATATGTGCATCCCACCTCTCCAACAATCTTTCCGAAAGGCAAACATCATTCAAGAGCTTCGGGTAAATGAAGAGGATGACAGCAAAGGGAAATCAACCCCCCATACGTCCAACCAGCATCCGGCTCTGAACAATTGGTTTTGTTATCCTATCAGTAGTGCTAGGTTAGCTCAAAAATAGAGAAAAATTATTAAACAAATTTTATTGAGACTCTTTATCAAGTTCAATTATAGTTTGTTTTTCCTTATTATATATATATGCTTTCATTTTACTCAGATCTCTTACCATCGAACATTAGGGATATTTCGCGCAGGTAGAAAGTAAAAGCGCTGATATCGTTTCCAACGATGCTAGGTCAGTTGTTGAAGGCGATACCTTAGACCACGAAATAGTACAAGAAAATTGGCTAAAATATGAACAAAGTGGAATCTCGATCGACGAGCCTGTGGAGACAGTAAATCTAGGAAGCATGGAAAACCCTAAGAACCTCAAAATTGAGACCAGTTTGAGTGCTGAGCAAAAATGTGAGATAACCGAGCTATTAACGGAATATGCAAATGTGTTTGCCTGGTCATATGGCGACATGCCAGGGCTAGACCAGTCAATAGTAGTTCACAGGCTTCCCACAAGGGAAGATGTCAAACCTAAAAAAACAAAAAACTAAGAAGATTTAGGCCTGACATCTTACTGAAAATCAAAGAAGAAGTCAAGAAACTGCTAGAAGTAGGGTTCATTGAAGTATCCGACTACCCAGGGTGGGTAGCAAATATAGTCCCCGTCATGAAAAAGAATGGAAAAGTACGCGTATGCGTAGACTTTCGGGACTTAAACCAAGCCACGCCAAAGGATAACTTCCCCCTACCTCATATTGATGTTTTAGTAGACAACACTGCGAGAAACCATCTCTTCTCATTCATGGACGGTTTCTCAGGATATAATCAAATAAAAATGGCTGAGGAAGATAAAACCAAAACGACCTTCATCACAATGTAGGGGACTTTCTGTTACAAAGTCATGCCCTTCGGTTTAAAAAACGCCGGGGCAACATATCAGAGAGCCATGGTCACTATACTTCACGATATGATGCATCGAGAGGTTGAAGTATATGTCGACGACATGATAGCCAAATCCAAAGAAGGAGAAAGCCATATAGATATCCTGAGGAAATTGTTTAAACGACTGAGAAAATTCCAGCTCAAGTTAAACCCAGAAAAATGTACTTTCGGGGTCACGATGGGGAAATTGTTAGGGTTTGTCATAAGCTAGGAGGGCATTAAAATCGACCCTGACAAGGTAAAGTCCATATTAGAACTACCTTCCCCACTCTCCATTAAAGAAGTAAGAAGCTTGCTGGGAAGATTAAATTATATAGCTCGTTTTATCTCACAGCACACAGACAAATGCCGGCCATTATTCCGTCTATTGAAGAAGAACGCCACAATAGAATGGGACGATGAATGCGAAGAGGCATTCAAGACAATCAAAGACTATCTTATAAAACCTCCGGTCTTGATAGTCCCGAAGCAAGGAAAGCCCTTATTCTTATACCTCACTATACTCCCTGAATCCATGGATGCGTGCTGGGGCAGAAAGATGAAGAGGGAAGAGAGCGTTCAATATATTATCTGAGCAAGAAGTTCACAGATGGGGAACAGAGGTACTCAGAGGTGGAGAAGACGTGTTGTGCTCTAATTTGGGTCATGCATCGACTAAGGGAATACACCCTTTACTACCATATCAAGCTGCCAACAAGACATGATCCCTTGAAATACTTAGCAGAGAAACCGGCCTTGATAGGGAGAATCTCTAAGTGGCAAATGCTCCTATCTGAGTTGACATTACATACATAAATCAGAACTCGATGAAAGGGCAAGTCTTAGCCGACCAATTGGCAGAACACCCTGTCGAGACAGATTCCCAAGAACTACAGGCCCAATTTCCGGATGAGAATATATTGACAGTGGAAGATAGGCCGGTAGAAGACTTTGGGATAGAGCAGAACCCGAAATGGAAACTGTTTTTCGATGGAGCTGCCAATGTATTCGGTTGTGGGTTGGGGCAGTATTGATATCCCCGGACGGCACTCAATTCCTTGTAGCGACAAAACTTACATTTCCATACACCAATAATATCGCGGAATATGAAGCATGCATTCTTGGCCTCAAAATGGCCTGCCAAATGGGAATCCGCGAATTAGAAGTATATGGGGATTCGTCGCTCATCATACTACAAACAAGAGGGGAATATAAGACTAAAGACCCCAAACTGATACCATATCATCAACACTTGACAGAGCTGATTGAAGAATTCAAGGCAATCACTTTCACATACATCCCGAGAACTCAGAATCAGTTCGCAGATGCACTAGCCACGCTAGCATCTATGATCCAGATAACAGGGGGAGCCGAAGTTCAATCGATGAAAATAGACATCGAAAATCGGCCCGCCTACTGTTTAACAATGGAAAAGATACAAGATAACAAACCCTGGTATCACGATATCAAGACCTTTCTCCAAGAAGGTAAATGCCCCGAAATGGCTAGCAAGAATGACCAAAGAACACTCATAAGGTTAGCAAGCCATTTCCTATTAAGTGGGTCCATACTTTACAAGAGATCATCTGATACCACCCTGTTGAGATGTGTGGACAAAGATGAAGCATGCGAACTAATGAAAGAAGTGCATGAAGGAGTATGTGGACCTCATATGAATGGCTACATGTTGGCCCGAAAAATCATGAGGTTGGGATATTATTGGTTGACTATGGAATCAGATTGCATAAAATATGTCAAGCACTGTCATTTGTGTCAAGTCTACGCAAACCGGATAAATGCTCCGCCCAACAAGCTACATTTGTTATCAGCACCATGGCCTTTCTCCATGTGGGGAATCGACATAATAGGCCCTATCACTCTGACAGCATCTAACGGCCACAAATTCATACTAGTAGCGATCGATTACTTCACCAAATGGGTAGAAGCTTCATCATATACCAATGTCACAAAAGGGGTAATAGTCCGCTTCTTGAAAAGGGACATAATAGCCCAATATGGAGTTCCTGAGTCCATCATCATCGACAACGATACCAATCTCAACAACAAATTGATGACAGGTTTATGTCAACAATTCCACATAAACCACAGAAATTCAACTCCCTACCGACCTCAAATGAATGGGGCAGTAGAAGCAGCTAACAAAAATATCAAAAAGATCATCGAGAAAATGACAACAACTTACAAAGATTGGCATGAAATGTTACCGTTTGCTCTCATGGCTTATAGGACTTCAATAAGAACATCTACGGGAGCTACCCCTTATTCATTGGTATATGGTGCTGAAGCAGTGCTACCAGTTGAAGTTGAGATACCCTCATTCAGAATCTTGTCAGAAACTCAGTTAACCGAATCAGACTGGGTAAAGAAGAGGCTTGATCAGCTGAATCTGATTGATGAAAGAAGACTTACCGCATTATGTCATGGCCAGTGTTACCAACAAAGAATGGCCCGAGCATTTAACAAGAAGATGAGACCTCGGTACTTTAAAGAGGGGGATCTGGTACTAAAGAAGGTTCTTCCGAACGCCCAAGACTCTAGAGGAAAATTTACCCCAAACTACGAAGGCCCTTATGTGGTAAAAAGGGTTTTATCAGGAGGTGCTCTAATATTGACTCAAATGGATGGTCCAGAATTGAGAGACCCCATTAACACAGATGCTGTAAAGATGTACTATCCTTAGGCAAGGAAATTGAAATTTTGCCAATGTTTACAAAAGCTAATGTTCGATATAAATTTCGTTGAGTCAAATTTTTACTTTTTACAAGCAAAGTTAATATCCCTGAATGATCAACAATCCCAATCAATTCTCATCACAATAAATATTCTTAAACACATTGCCCACCATATCACCAATGAAAGATAAATGCTGAAATGATAATGAATCTTAATATAGTTTGTGATATAATCCTATCTATTTTTGAACATTAGAACTGAGCGCATCATTAGGATAACATTACCGACAAAAGAGCCTTGCGCATAAAGAAAGGGAGCACATCAAAATTTTCAACCCCGTGTCAAGATACGAAGAGATGAAGCAGAAGCAAACCAGCATGAAGGTTCGGTTGTTTGGTTGCTATCCACGATAAATTGGCAAGCATATTAAAATAAATAACTATTATCATATCATCACATCATTTAGTTCAGGCTGTAGAAAGCATATTCAAAAGCACAAAATGAGTCAGCCCATAGTGGGGCATTTGTCTAAACATTCTCCTTAATAGGTTAGTCAGCCCATAGGGGGCACTTTCCTAAAACCTTGTTCTCATGGTCAGCTCATAAGGGGCACTTTTTGAGACAATTCAACTCCAGGTTAGTCAGCCCATAGGGGGTACTTTCCTAAAACCTTGTTCTCATGGTTAGCCCATAGGGGGCACCTTTTGAGACAAATTCAATTCCAGGTTAGTCAGCCATAGGGGGCACTTTCCTAAAACCTTGTTCTCATGGTTAGCCTATAGCGGCACTTTTTGAGACAATTCAATTCCAGGTTAGTCAGCCCATAGAGGGCACTTTCCTAAAACCTTGTTCTCATGGTCAGCCCATAGGGGGCACTTTTTGAGACAAATTCAACTCTAGGTTAGTCAGCCCATCGGGGGAACTTTCCTAAAAATTTGTTCTCATGGTTAACCCATAGGGGGGACTTTTTGAGACAATTCAATTCCAGGTTAGTCAGCCCATAGGGGGGCACTTTCCTAAAACTTTGTTCTCATGGTTAGCCCATAGGGGGCCCAAAAATCATTTTGTAGACATTTAATTCGACTCTAGGTTAGTCAGCCCATAGGGGGTACTTTCCTAAAAAAATTGTTCTCATGGTCAGCCCATAGGGGGCACTTTTTAGACATTTCTATCATAGGTTAGTCAGCCCATAGGGGGCGCTTTCCTAAAAATTTACCTCATGGTTAGCCCATAGGGGGCACTTTTTGAGGCATCCAATTCAAGGTTAGTCAGCCCATGGGGGCACTTTCCTAAATTCTCCCGATTAGTTAGCTCTTGAGGCACTCTTCGGAAATATTCTTCCAAACAGTTGCTAGTCTAACAAGACGCTTCTGTTGACAGTTGGCCAGCTCATAAGGGCGCTTCCTGAGTAAATTTTCTTTCCAAGGTTGCAAGTCTGATAAGACGCTTCCTATCATTATTTCTCATACATTCCTACACAATGCTTGAGATGTGTCATGTTGCCAATTAGTAGCCATAAAGCACTTTTTGGGAAAGAACATTACTCTAAATTGTTAGGACCATCTTAAACCGTGGGATTATTAGCTCATGGAACATTTTCCTACCAAAAACCTATTTAAAGGCCAAAAATGGCGTCTTCTTTTTTGTCTTTGTAGTCAAGTTTTTTAAACTTTACTACAAAGAGGGGCAGCTGTAAACACCCCATTTTTGCCCTAGGAATGAGTAATAATCAATAATAATCGATTTTCAATTTTTTTCAATTTTTCCCAATTTTTCTAATTTAGCAAAAATAATGGAAAATATTCAAAAAATAAAAATAAATAGGAAAACACATCAATTTTGAAAAATGATTTTAGAAATAGTAATAATAAGGGATGAATAATTTTTATAAATTTTTGAAATAAAAAAAAATACAAAAAATAAAAAAAAATCGCATTGCATATTGCAATTTGCGATATGAAGAAAATCGGGAAATTGGGCCAGCTCAGCTGGTTCGTGCGTGCGCATAGGGAACGTGTGGAGGCTGGAGGTTGTGAGTTCGAATCTTTCCTCGAGCATTCGATGCAATTTTTTTGCCTTTCGCCTAGAGCTGCCACGTGGCAGCGTATGATTGGCCGAGGGAAGTCACGCGTGTCGCGCGTGATCGTCTTCTTCACCCGGATAGACGCGAGAAGAAGCCAGAGCAAGTTCGACCAAGGTGGAATCGATCATTTTTTTCAAAATCTTCTAGATTATTGTCAAGATAAAGCCGAATCCATAAGATAAATCAAAGAAAAATAAGAGATCAACATCAAATCGCCGGGATAAAATCAAATCTAAAAACAGAAGAAATTCGGATTTATCCAAATCGGCCGATTTGAGCTTATCCAAGAGGGTTTTCGGACGCCTATAAATAGAGGAGGAGTAGAGGAAGCCAGAACACGAATCACAATAGAGAGAAAGTGAGGAAAGAGTGCAAATCGAGAGCATCGGAGAAGAGCCCAAACCCGCGAGCACCGACCGGAGTTGAACCACCACCAGGAGGCGATCTGGGAGTGAACCACCGCCACCATTGGATTCAGCACCCTTGAGAAGCTAGGATTCGACACCTCACCCGCGAAAAAGACGCCAGAACGCCGTGAACGAGCATCCTCCGCCGCCGTGTCTGACCGGTCCGACCGATCCGCTTCGACCCGATTCGACTCGACCGACCCGACCCGCGCACCGACCCGGATCCAGGTAAGTCGAATTTTCTATTTTTTTTCGAATTTTTTTATTTATTTAATTGTATTTATTTGATTTATTATTTTGGTAAATTGTTCATTAATTTGTTGGTTATTTATTTATTTATTTAGTTATGTTTTATTTTCAATAAATAGGAAAATGATAGAAAATAGATTTTTCTAGGATTTAATAATGTAGAAAATAAATAAAATAAAGAAAAATAATAATTAAAAAAAAGAAAAGAAATAATAATAATATAAAAAATATAAAAAATTAGAAATAATTAATAAAATTTTCGATCTCAAAATAGGGTAGACAATAACTTAGGATAATTTTTTTTAACAAAAATTCAAAAAATATAAAAAAAATAAAAAAATAAAAATCAATAAAAATAACAAAAGTAAATAAATAATAAAAATAAAAAAAAATCATGAAGAGTCATAAAAAGTAATAAAAATTCAAAAATTGAGTTTTATCACTTAGAAAAATCATTTTCTTCAAAATAAATCCAAAAATTGATGTTTTCCCTAAAAATCATTTTCAAAAATCAGATTAAAGCTCAGGCTTAGATTTTTTAGAAAAAAATCCCAAAAATGATAAAAACATAAATCAAAAGAGATTTCAAAAACTAAAATTCACAAACAAACTTAAAGTTTTCAGAAAAGCGAACTACGACTTGTTTGATCCTGAGTAGCAGGTACGTAGGCACCCATTCGGGTCAACCCATAAAAATGAATGAAAAATCATTTTCTTGAAATAATTAAAAAACATAATAAAAAGTAACAAAACACAATGAAACACATTTCTAAATATGAACAATTTTAGGAGATTAGGTGGTAACCGTAAAGGTTTTAATAGGTTAGCCTCCGGACTTAGAAACTCTGGTTTTCCCTTTTCCTCTTTCTCAAAAACGAGAAGAGGAAATAACGACGACTAGTGGTCCAAATTAAGACTAATCCGCTCCTTTAGTCTTAATTCAATATTTCCCAACAACAGTTGGGTGGCGACTCCAAAAATCAAACGAAATTCCTAACTCAAGTCGAGGATCTACATTAGATGAGCATAGGGTCTAGTCTAGATCAGAAAAGGGAATGGGAATGCAAAAAAATTAGACTCTACAACCCTTATCAAATTCCCCAACACTTGAGTCTTTGCTTGTCCGCAAGCAAAATAAACCTTTAAAGATCAAGGACAAATTTCTTAAATAACAATCACTACTTTCATACTTAAATAAATTACATTCATGATAAAATTGTTTATTCTTAACATCCTTTTTATCCGATCATGTTTAGTGTACTATAAATACTAAAAACAAAGTTCAAAAGTTAATCTATGCAATATCAAAGTTTATCATGCCATTGGGTACCTAACGAACCTGTTGGCTAATTGAATGCTCATATGTGTTGGTTTAGGTTTCCCTAATCTTAACTTTTTAAATATATGATGTGGCATCATATTTATACTTGCACTTAAGTCAGGTAGAGCTTTGTTTATCGATAAATTACCAATCAAACAAGGTAGAGTAAAACTCCTTAGATCTTTTAATTTCTTAGGTAACGTATTTTGTAAGATGGTGGAACATTTGTCATTGAAGGTGACTATTGAGACTTCTTCCAATTTCTTCTTATTTGAAAGTAGGTTCTTTAAAAACTTTGCCCACTTGGGCATCTATGATAAAACCTCAACAAAAGGAAGTTGTTTGAAAAGTTCAAAAAACTTATTCTATTGCTCCTCTGAGCGTTCTTTCTTAAGTCAGGCTGGGTAAAGAATTTTTAGAACATATTCTCTTACCTTTAGGGGCTGCTCCTTTTCCTCCAGCTTTTTACCTTCCCCTTTAATTTACACTTCTCATTCATTCATTAGGAAGATTGCATTAACTTGTTCCTTAGGATTAGGTTTTGTGTTTTTAGGCAGAGTTCCTTGGGGTCGTTCTGAAATCATCTTTGCAATCTGTCCAACTTGATTTTCAAGATTTTGGGTTGAAGCTTCTCGATTCCTAATTGAAGCTTCTTGATTCCTTAATAATGCTTTTGTAGCTTGGAAGCATGTTTTATTAGTTTAGATAAACTTTGTCATCAAATCTTCCAAATTTGGCTTTTGCTTTAGTTGGTGATGTGATTGTTAGAATTCGGGTGTACCATTCTTTTATTGATTTCCCTACGAAATATTGGGATGGTTTCTCCAACCCTGATTATGAGTGTTACTATAAGGATTGTTTGGCTACCTATTTAAGAGTCCTACAAAATTAACATGTTCATTAAAATTAAGAAAAAACACTAATTGACCTGGTTGCTATGCCATGGATATTCTGTCCATTTTCTTACTTAGTGCTTTGACTTATGTTGCTAAAGTAGTAACGACATTTATATCATATACCCCTACTACTCTTGGTTATCTAGCTTTTGTTGCATTCCTCTAGTAGTTATTCATAGTCATATTTTCTATTAAGTTTTAGGTCTCTTCAGGAGTTTTATTATTCAAAGTCCCTCTAACAATTGCATCTATCGTTTGCTTGGTAGTTTGATTCAGTTCTCTATAGAAAGTCTGAATTTGCATCCACAATGGAAGATCGTGATGTAGGCATCTCCTCAGTAGATCTTTATATCTCTACCATGTATCATATATCATCTTAGACTCTATTTGAGCATAAGAAGAGATATCATTTCGTAATTTTGTAGTCTTTGCTGGTAGAAATTACTTAGTAAGAAACGTTTTTGCCATTGATCCCATGTAGTTATTAAACCCCTAGGAAGAGAATTTAACCATTGTTTAGATTCATTTCTTAGGGAAAATGGGAAAAGTCGTAACTTGATGGCATCATCTATGGCCCCATTAATTTTGAAGGCATCATAGATTTCCAGAAAGTTGGCAATGTGTGCATTTGGATCTTTATCATGCAACCCATTAAATTGAATGAATTGTTGAACCATTTGAATAATATTGAGTTTAATTTCAAAGTTCTTAACTACAATTGCAAGCCTAGCAATACTTGAATTAGCTTTAGTAAGTGATGGTCTTATGTAGTCAAACATCGTTCTCTCCTCCTGTTCATTGGCCATATTGATTGATTGGTTATCGTCCGAGTTTTGAGCAAAAAATTGATATCCTTGACTTGCTTTACGACATCCCATAAGCATAAAAAATAGAAGAAAACTAGAAACTATGGAGAATAGAGACTAATGACAAGTAAGCAATAAAAGAAATAATAATTAGATAACAAGATATATGTTTTCCTAATATCCTAATTCGTGGCAACAACACTAAAAACTTGGTATCAGTCTATCCTACTACCTTAGACCTATAGGCAAGTGTACCTAATAATTCTATAGTATAGTGGATATAGATTTTGAGTGTCGATGCCATAGGGATTATGATTACTAGTAATTAACCTTTTTCTTTTTACCTAATTTAAAAATTAAGTTAGTAAATAAAATAAACAACTAATAAACTAAGGAAAATGATAACATTAAATGTGTACCTAGATATTGAATCCTCCTAGAATTACTAATGTAATTAACTAATTATTATTTAATTTCCTTATTGTATTTTAGGATTGTAGGAATTTCTAATTTGAACTAATAGCTCTTTTAAGTCTACTAATTCCTAATTTCAAGTTGATTAATTGGAATCTCTTCCTAATTAAAACCCTTAAAATTGCATTATATTTGATTGATGAATTCTACTATTAGGTTTGACCTTAATATGGAAGATTTATATCGTCCTATCTTTAGTTTGCATGTAACTCCTACCAATTATGCTAGATCTATTCTAATATAAAATCTCTTGATCTCTATATAAGAAATCAAATTTCAACTAATATGCTGGCAATATTAAATTGAAAGCAATGAAAAACGCATAATTGGATTACAAGAATGACAAATAATCTATTGAATAATAAATAAAAAAAAATTGTATATTCATTCTAGGGTTCATCATACTCGAGTACTAAGAAACGTTTATGCTAGTAGCATATTAAATCTAAAAGCAAAAACTAGTTAAGGATGGAAAAATGAATTATGGGAAAAACTAGTTAAAATGGATTAAGATTAGGGTTTTTAAGGTTGACATTTTGGAACTTCCGATTTTGAGTATGTTCATGGTTTAATTTGTTATTAATTTGAATTTCGTCTTTCTAATCTAAATTTTTCAATATTAATCCTTATTATTAGGGTAAGATCAAATGAAATTAGAAAGGAATTAACTCAAGTCTAGGAAATTTTCTTGAATTGTTTAATCACCTACAGAAAGTTGACTTTAGTTAACTTGGAGTAGACTTTAATCAATCGTGTTTAAACATTTAGATCTAATACTGAAGGAATACTTGGGGCTGAGTACTGCTCCTATGAATTAAATTTGACTAAATCTAAGTTTAGGCTACTAGATGGAATTTTGAAAATAAAATTAAACCCTCAAGTAAGGAATTTGGTAGAAATTAGTGTAGTTAACAGTTTTCAACTGAACTTTTATTGAGTTGAATGTGTCTATTCTATTGGAAATGGGTATTATATGAATCCTTGGTGTCTTATCTACTAAATCTTCCCTAAATCAACTTAAGTCAAAATTTCTACAACCTAAGTCTATTAAAGTCTTCTCAAAGTTATCGAGGAGAAGAATTAGGTTACTTAGTTTGACTAAGTCAGTTAACTTAAGTTGACTGTCATTTTGACTAAATTAACTTAAGTCAACTTATAATATATCGGGTCATTTTTAACTCTTAGACCTTATTCAGTTTCGTTTGGAGCTAAATCTTAGGTGTATTTCCTCATCTAATAGAATTTCTAAACATATTATCTACGAAAATTCTTAGGAATTACAAATAATGTTTTGGCTAGAATTTGTGAGCTTCAATTTGATTTTTGATCCAAATCTGTTAAGTATTCATAATTGTTTTCTTCCTTTATAAGATAATCTAGTTAGAGTAAGGATCTTGTTGTCATGGAGAAGAGGTTGGTGCTAACTTGCATAAGGTAGAAGTAGTGGTTTTCTTATGGAATTTAACTTTGATTTACATGACTAGATTACTTAAAACTCATCTCATGAGTTTGAGATTAATTGGGTTCACACGATTTCGTGGGCAAGTTAACTTACATCATTACTAAAGAGGTCTTAAATAAACTTGAGTGTTTACTTTGGTTTGCTCGGGTTTTTGTATTGGTAGACCCAAGTCAACTCAAGTCTTCCTTCATCTGTATGGAGTTAACTTAAGTCAATGCTTTGTTTTTATCAAATTGATTCAAGTCAACTTATGTGTCGATCAAATTGAATCAAGTCAATTCTTAATTTACTAAGTCAACTATAGTATCCTAACCTTATTTGGCCATCTTAAGATAAGATTTCCTAGATTTAAGGACTAATTCATCATGTAGATTAAGGCATTTGCAAGATGAGTAGTTTTGTTGAGTTGTTGGTTTGGTGGTTTTTCTTAAGAAATTATGAGAAACTTTATCATTAAGTTTATTAAGATGACTTCCTTGAGAAATTAACTTAGTATACCTCTTAGCTAAGTTTCTTTTAATGTCTTACTTGAGAAGTTGGTCATGTAAGCTTTCTTAAGAAGTTAGTGAAATAACCTCCTTTGAGAAGTTAACTAAGTAGCCCCTTTAAAGAAGTTAACTTTGAGGTAAATTTCTTGGGAAATTAGCTAGAAAAAGCTTCTTAGACAAGAAGAAGAAATAGTGTATACAGATATTTAAAAGAATCTTAAATTGACTAAATAAAATTCTTGTTACATAAAGATAAAAAACTAACTTTACGTAATTAATAATATTTGAGGCTTAATTATAAAGTATAGACTAGTTGTTTGAAAGTTTTAATATTAGGAAAAAAAATTTGAGGTACCATATTTTATTTTATCAAGATCTTCAATGGTTGTTCTAATTAATTTTATCATGTGAAATAGCCTAATTCTTTGGGGTTTTACATACTAAGTTAAGCCTAATGGGCCTAATTGGAACTAAATACTAAGTTAAATAAATTTATCTAATTGGTTATAACATAATAATCAAATAAGTAAGTATGCTTAATTAAATAAACATTAATATTACAACTATTTAAAGTTTATAAAGTATTAAAATTTAAATGCGGACTAGTAAGTTTATTTAATAGAATTAAAATATAATTTTTATTAGGGACAAGTAATTGACTATTAATCCTTATTGCATATATATTTTGGAACTGGCTTAGGTTTGTGACACATGGCTTAGATTGCGATCATGGGATTTGCAGGTACGTGGTTTGCTAAATTGTATGTTGTGTATTTATAGATAGATAAAAATTGACTAATAATCTAACTTGGCTATTAAATGAGTGTAATTGCTTGTGCATGGTTGTTTCGGGTTAGCAAGCGATGCCTTTGGATGGGTTTACGGCTATGGTTGTAAATTTTGGAATGATATGATAGATTAGGTGGCTGGGCTACTATAGGTGGTGTGGTGGGTAGTCGATAGAAAGGAATTATGAGGTATGACTAGTGGGTTTGGAAGGATGCATTAGTAGGTGTCATGTGGAGTTGTAGGCCTTATGTATAATACGTTAATGACGGAGTGTAGTCATTAGTGGCAAATTCTCACAATGAATTCTAGATGAGACTATTAGATGTTTGGTTATCATCAAACTTGAATCTAGACATTCATGTTAACCCTTGATATCATTATGGTGAATGAGACCTCTTGTCCGTCGTCATGTTGCGAAGTCATGAGTTACTCCAACTTTCCAGACACCAGAAGTGTGTAGTTTGCTACACTTAAATTACTAAATGGAACTTGTCTATTACATTAGAATCTAGGTCTGCTTGCGAGTGGCATGGTGCGTGGTTAAGGTATTCTCGTATTAGGTCTTGTGACTCACCCCTTTTTCTTGCCTTTCTCAAATGATGATCCATATGTTGACTATACTTATGATGCTTGTGTTTACGAATCTAATTTTGTGGACCTCGAAGAGGATTTCATTTCAGTTGATGAGTAGAGCCTTGTTTACTAAAGTCCCTATCATCTGGACTTTTATTTTAAATAATGATGTGCCTAATTCCACTTAAGCACAATAAAAAGAATCAAGGAAAAACACCTTAATTCACATAACACAAACCGGTTCAATTGAGGATGATTTCATGTGAAGATTTGATGGAAAAATGATGATCAAATGATATAATTGTAATCTCTAATGATAATTTAACCAAATAAGCACAATAAGGCTTGAGAATCACGTGGAAATCAGATCAAAATGAAGCAACACAAACCATGAATTCCACTTCCCCTTTCAATACCAAATTAACGTCACAATGCACTAAAAATGATAGTGAATTCAATAACTAAAAGAACAATCAATCTTACAAGATTGATGTCCACGAATTACAATAACCAATAAGTCCAAGAAAGACTCAAATCTACCCTAGATATGACTCACTAGAGAAGAAATGAACAACAACAAAGATGAATCGATATTAAGAAAAGATGATGTGCATAATCACACTTTAAAGCACATTCAAAAGACTTAAGAAAAGATATCTCAAGTCTAGGCAAAATCGGATCCCAAAAATGGCACTTTTCTAGTGAACCCTAATGTTGAAATGATGAAATTCAACCTACTAATGATATAATCTGAATACCACAATGGAAATGGCTTCTAATAACACTTCTAATATCATATAATCCACGAAAATCAAGCCTCAATTTGACAAAGAAAACCGTGAAGGAAGATCCCTTTTCTAAATGGTGAAATTCATGCTAGCAAAGAAATCCTTAATGATGAATTGAATCAACTTGATAATTCTTTCAAATAATCAAATGAATTCGTGTACAATAAGATGTAAATATGACCAAGAACTATCTCTAATCAACCCTAGATACAACACACTAGAGAGGAAAAGAAATCACAACAAGTAGGAATTGATATGACTCACAAATTCCAATTGTTGCACTCGCCACAATTTCAAGTCTTGGAATTGAAATTGATAAGAGTTGGAACCAAGGTATGAACCCTAATTCACACGTGAAAAGAGAGTGCATGTTCTGCAAAAATAAGCTCCCTAGACCCTCTCTTAAGCAAGTATTTATACTTGCTACTTCTAGGGTTAAAAAGTGCTCAAAATTACAAGTTTGCCACTTTTAAGGTGGCTAACCCTAAATGAAAGTTACATGAAAATAAAAGTGTCCCAAAACCAAAATACAACCAAAATAGTTCAATAAACATTTACAAGATACAAAATAACATAAATCTTCATGATCCAATGCCTCAGAATAGAGAACAATCGCAGCGGGCCTTTGATTGTTACCCAGAAAAATGTCTTGTGTCCAACTAAAGTTGTAGGACATTTTGGCATCCCATGGAGATATATAATTGTACCTGTAAGATTATTCTCAAAGTTTATTAGAAATAAAAACATAAGATAAAAGATGAGCAATTTGGTCAATCATCCAGATTGGGTTCTAAAAAGGTTGACAGTGCCAGAATTTTTCCCATCATCTCCTTGGGCTTCTGAAAGATTTGCCCTCAAATCTAGAGGATCAATTGTGGAATTGAACCCTAGGATCTCTGTTGTTCTGCTTCCCCGACTAACCATGGTAGTGGACGGCTGCCTGACCTCTTTCTGAAAACTCTCGACCTCAGATGGAGTCATTGGTAATAGGATTATGCGTGTCTCGCCCATGCTAAACATGTAGGTATTTTTAAACCCATCATGTATCACCCGTCGATCATACAACCAGGGCCGACCCAACAGCAAATGGAATGCATGCATAGGAACTATATCACAAAGGATCTCATCATGATAATCCTGCCCGACACTCACTGGAACCTTTGCCCTAAGGGTAACATGCATACTACCTCTATTATCCAGCCAATGCAAATGATAAGGACTAGGATGAGGTATAGTAGACAGTTGAAATTTGTCTACTAGTGCAGCAGATATAACATTTGTGCAACTACCACTATCAATGATGAGTACACAAAGGTTACCTTTGATCCTGCAAGAGGTATGATTCTGCTCTGATACCAAAAAGATGATGTGCCTAAATCCAATATTAAGCACATACAAAAGACTTAAAGAAAAAAAATCTCAAGTCAAAGCAAAATCGGATCCAAAAATGGCACTTTTCAAATGAACCCTAATGTTGAAATGATGAAATTCAATTCTACTAATGATATAATCTGAATACTACAATGGAAATGGTTTCTAATAACACTCTAATATCATATAATCCACGCAAATGAAGCCTCAATTTGACAAAGAAAACCGTAAAGTAAGATTCCTTTTCCAAATGGTGAAATTCACGTTTTCAAGGAAACTTTTCAATGATGATCCAAATCAAATGATAAGTACTTCAAATAATCACAAGAATTCGTGTACAATAAGATGTAAATCTGACCAAGAACTATCTCTAATCAACCCTAGATACAACACACTAGAGAAGAAAAGAAATCACAACAAAATGAAATTGATATAACTCACAATTTCAAGATGTTGCACTCGCCACAATTTCAAGTCTTGGAATTGAAATTGATAAGAGTTGGAACCAAGGTATGAACCCTAATTCACACGTGAAAAGAGGTATATTTTCTGCAAAAATAAGCTCCCTAAACCCTCTCTTAAATACTTGCTACTTCTAGGGTTAAAAAAGTGCTCAAAATTACAAGTTTGCCACTTTTAAGGTGGTTAGCCCTAAATGAAAGTTACATGGAAATAAAAGTGTCCCAAAACCAAAATACAACCAAAATAGTTCATAAAAGAATAAATATATAAAAGAAATGGTCTTCAAGATGCCGGTCTTCTATAGGATCCATCGGCCCAGCTCATCGCCGGTTCAGGTCGGTCCATGGATAACCCACAAGCTGAGTCTGAGGGAGTTTGTCCATTGCCCTATAAAATATGATAAGTGTGCCTGTTGGAATACACAATACAACAATAATAGAAAAGAGGTTAATATATAAATAATTCCGGGGTCAATCTGCTCAAAATGGGCCCTTAACGCCAAGATTTGAAATCCTTCAGTTCTTGCCCTAATGATAGGTCTTGTCGGATTTTTATTCCTATCATTTCCTCGGGCCTCAAAAAGATTTGTCCTCAAATCTAGTAGATCAAATGCAGTAGAGACTTTGTTTCCTCTTAGCAAGTCACCTGAAGAAATATCTCTGCAGAATCCCAATATCTGAAATACTACAGGTGGTGATTGTCTTCTCTCCTCCATTTCCAGGATGTATCTCTTCTGCAACACAAATAATGACCCATTATCCACTAAAGTTACCCCTGTATCAACCTGTTCCACTGAAACTGTTTCCTCTTTTTCTAACTCATCTGTATGTTGCTGATCCTCATGGTCTTTTAATGGTTGGCCCAATTGCTCATTACCCTCTAAAACCTCTAAAGGTGAACATAACTGTCTTTGAACAGTCTGGCTCTCTGATGGTCTACTCGTCTGACTATGATTATCAGGATCCTTTGAAGGTTGGCACATCGGTGTCTGCATCTGCACAGTTTGGTCCTCTGATGGTTTGATCATGTGGCTATGATCCTCAAAGTTCTGTGATGGTTGTTTTATCTGTCTTTGCATCTCCTGGACCTCTGATGGTGACATAGGGTTCAATACTATACGTTTGCTATCCTTTTTAAACATATAAGTATTTCTATACCCATCATGTAATACCATCCTGTCATACAACCATGGTCTACCAAGTAATAATGGGATGCACAAAGAGGAAGAATATCACATTCAAGCTCATCATAGTACTTGTCCCCTATACTGAAGGGTACCCTAGCCCTTTGGGTTACACAAAGACCATCTTGATCATTCAACCAATGTAATGTATAGGGTTTAGGATGTGGGATAGTTTCAAGTTTTAACTTCGATACTAATGATGTAGCTACAACATTAGTACAACTACCGCCATCGATAATAATTGCGCACAAGTTTCCTTGTACCCTACAAGAAGTATGGAACAAGTTTTCTCTTTGTCCCTCATCAATGGTTGGAAATGGAGTTAAGTCCCGATGCAATATGTTAGTAGACAAATACAACTCAATTGACATTTTTTCTTACTAATTTCAACAACCTCAATACACTTCACCACACTACGGCAACACACCTTTACACGCCCCTACACACCTACGGTGCTCACAATCAACCAATACAAGAAATGCTTATTGTTACTTCAAGTAAAGTCAAGTGAAATAATTGAAGCACAATGAAATAATTCTTGGTACTTCAAGTAAAGTTAAATAAATGAAGTACAAACACAATTACTTTCAAGTAGATAGAATTAAATTCAACTACTAGTGTTTAAGTAATTAGTTTAATTACTTTCACACTTTAATGACTTGTTTGAATTTTAAATTCCACTACTCAACCTTCCTTTTCTTGCCTTGATTTCACACTTCAAATAACCACAATGTGCAGCACCTTACACTACACAAAACTCCACAAATTTGCACCACCACACACACCTCAATTACGGTGCACTCACTTCACCAATAACTCCCACAGCAACAACAACAAATTGCACTCCACCTCCACGACAAAATAAGAAATGGAAACAACAACAAATATACTCTAATTCCACGGCAATAATAACAAATATACTTCACTCCCCACAAGTTCTAATCGCAATTCATAACAATATAGGCAGCAACTTCAATTTGAAATTCAAACAAATTCACTTATTGTAAGCCTTCTTCAATTGGTAAGTAATGAATTCAAATTCAAATAGCAATCATTAACTCCCACAACTTAATTGCATGTGTTTGAATTCAAATAATTCCTTACTAACCAAACTTAATGTAATCTGAAATTTAACTTCACAAATTCAGAATTACTCAATTGAATTCAAACAACAAATTTCACAACTCCACATGCCACAAGCTACTTCACGACAACAATTGGTAAGTTTCACAATTTGAAAACAATTTGCTAAAGTAACTTCACTTTGTACTTCTGCTCTTCCACGTGAATTAGTGTCCACAAAGTGATATAATAACCTTCCCAAATCAACTCCAACAATCAGCAAATCAAATCTCCAAAACAAGGTAATTTCACAAACTCAAAACCACAACAATCACAATTGCGGTTTTCACTTGATCAACTCTAATTGATGATCACTTCCACGAAATTGAATACAACCAATTCCCTTCTCTCAACAAGAGCTCTGATACCAAAAAGATGATGTGCCTAAATCCAATATTAAGCACATACAAAAGACTTAAGAAAAAAAATCTCAAGTCAAGGCAAAATCGGATCAAAAAATGGCACTTTTCAAATGAACCCTAATGTTGAAATGATGAAATTCAATTCTACTAATGATATAATCTAAATACTACAATGGAAATGGTTTCTAATAACACTCTAATATCATATAATCCACGCAAATGAAGCCTCAATTTGACAAAGAAAACCGTAAAGTAAGATTCCTTTTCCAAATGGTGAAATTCACGTTTTCAAGGAAACTTTTCAATGATGATCCAAATCAAATGATAAGTACTTCAAATAATCACAAGAATTCGTGTACAATAAGATGTAAATCTGACCAAGAACTATCTCTAATCAACCCTAGATACAACACACTAGAGAAGAAAAGAAATCACAACAAAATGAAATTGATATAACTCACAATTTCAAGATGTTGCACTCGCCACAATTTCAAGTCTTGGAATTGAAATTGATAAGAGTTGGAACCAAGGTATGAACCCTAATTCACACGTGAAAAGAGGTATATTTTCTGCAAAAATAAGCTCCCTAAACCCTCTCTTAAATACTTGCTACTTCTAGGGTTAAAAAAGTGCTCAAAATTACAAGTTTGCCACTTTTAAGGTGGTTAGCCCTAAATGAAAGTTACATGGAAATAAAAGTGTCCCAAAACCAAAATACAACCAAAATAGTTCATAAAAGAATAAATATATAAAAGAAATGGTCTTCAAGATGCCGGTCTTCTATAGGATCCATCGGCCCAGCTCATCGCCGGTTCAGGTCGGTCCATGGATAACCCACAAGCTGAGTCTGAGGGAGTTTGTCCATTGCCCTATAAAATATGATAAGTGTGCCTGTTGGAATACACAATACAACAATAATAGAAAAGAGGTTAATATATAAATAATTCCGGGGTCAATCTGCTCAAAATGGGCCCTCAACGCCAAGATTTGAAATCCTTCAGTTCTTGCCCTAATGATAGGTCTTGTCGGATTTTTATTCCTATCAAATAATGACACCTAGACTGGATTTTATGTTTTTGCATGTACCCGAACTTTAGATTAGACTTGGACTTTTGGTTTGAGCCTTTTGAGCCTGATTATCCTTCTAGATATTTTGTTGGTTTTATCACTCAATGGGCTTGCACACTGTAAGTTAACCAAATGTTTTTCAAAATAAACTGGATATAAACTTTATAATTGATTTCATAAAATAAAATTAGGAATTACAACCAAATAAACATCCCAACAAGCGTTTTAAAATTAATGAGAGATTTCACAAATTAAAATTGGAATTAGACTGAATAATTGTTTTGTGAGCCTTAAAGTGTCTTACTTACGTGAGAGACATGATGGGCTATTGTGACTTTAGGATTTGAGTCATGACAACAAGTTCATCAAAAGATACTTGTAAAAAATGAGGTCCATCAGAAAAATTAAAATAGATATTAGTAAAACAATTATAGAAAGGCTTTTCTTTTTCTTTTCTTCAAAGAACATGTTTAGATGGTTGGTAAAATCTTGTTTATGATTATTCTGCATGCACTCCATCTGGATTTTGAAATCTTCTAAAATCTATTCTATGTATCCCATAGCTTCACCTCTTATAGCATCCTAGTAAACATTTATATTTTTAAAATATTCCTAATTCTCTTGTTGTTGTCTTCTGGCTTTTGGTTGTTGTGTAGCTTTTGGTCCAGGTTTAGCACGGTCTACTTCTAATCTAGAGACTTCATTAGAACGAGTTTTTCGGTTGCAATTGTTGAAAGGATCATGTTTGAAGGAAAATCTTCTTGATTAAATGTAGTATCTAAGGAAATTTATTTATTTGTCTCATTAATTCTTCAATGTCTATTGACTCTGAATCTTATAGAACATTTTCCTATTGATTTCCTTCATGGAACTAAGATTTTTCAAGAACAAACTTTGAAGGGGGTTCAAGACATGTCAGAATGTGCTTGAGGAGTTTCAAGAATTAGGTTAGGATAGGATGCGGGATTTTAGAATTTGTGTATTGAGGTTCTTCAAATGGTTTTTCTAACCCTTTCCTAATTCTTTTAGAACTACTCCCCCATGTCTTCTTGAAGTCAGATACCTTGCTTGTTTTTCTCTTCCTACTTGATCTTCCGCAACATTATAAAACTTTTATCTCTTACTATCCATATCATTTCCTCTACTCAAAAACCAAAGTTTTCTATATGTAATTTCTATGGTACTCCTATAACACCAGGCCTCCTTGTATCAATGCCTTTGTATTCCAATAGCCTAGAAATTAGATTACCATGAACCAAAATCCTGAAGGTCTTTAGATGATGTATATTTGCTATCAGAAATTTGCTAGATCTATAGAAAAATCATTAGTTAATCCTAAAATTAGCTTAATGTGATGTTCAATGATTGTAGTAGAGCTACCCTTCCTTTGTAAAAAGCACTTCTTTATATATCTATGCAAAATCCTAATATAAATTGGAAAATCATTAATACTGGATTTTTTTGCAATCAAAAGTTACTTGATTTCCCTAGTTCATCATCTTTATCAGATCACTCCTAGTCATAGATATAAACCTATCATCATCTCTTTCATTTTTGAGACCAAAACATAAGATTAAGTCTTCTTAAAAAATAGGTACTTACGCACGTCCTTCTGTAGAATTTAGCATAGAATAATCTTTTGACAAATTCTCATAGAATTCTTTAACAGTTCTTTAGAAAAACCATTTCTAATATCAGCTATGTTCTTCCAACATTTAGAACTTAAAACTTCCTCAACATCTATTCAAGCAGATTTGAAAGAATTGAAGTCTATACATGATACCTTGGCGAACCCCTTGTTTTCTTTCTTCTACGCTTTCTTGGATGATTCTGCTTTCTCCATAAATCAACGTGTTTTTTAGAGGAGCTACTTTATTTTAGAGATTGTTGAGTCTTTATCAAAGATTTTTCTTGTGATACTGTGACAAGGAATTAGGAAATGAAAGAAAATCAAATGCAGCAATGGAATGAACCTCGTATGCAAGGTGGTTAGCTCGAATGCAAGCTAATCAAATGGAGAGAGTAAATTGTATTCTATTGTATTGACTTTTTTCTTTTTTGCTTTCCATTCATACATGTAATACTATCCTCTCTTTTTTTTTCTCTCTCTCTAAATAGTTACATAGAATAGTGTGTAGGTGCTTAACTAATTGACACATCAGACTAACCATGTGCAATTAGCTATATGCATGAAGATTTGGAGAATAATTCTCCCTAACTGACCATGGACCTATTAGTATTATTATTATTTTTTTCTATGAGCCTTAACCGAAACCCACAACAGCCCATCTTTCCCAGCTCGTTTCCATTTCGGTAAGCCCGCCCGTAATTCCCTCAACAGGCTTAAACCTCCTTGACCCATGTCCACTTCTGCGACCACTAACAATCCTAATCCCCCGAATAGCTGTATCCCTCAATTCACTTTCCCTTCTCCCTGTCTTGTCCATCTGGCACGATTTCACT